>CM072769.1:51622500-54122500 GCA_036936925.1 Cenchrus fungigraminus | reverse complement strand
AGTATTCAGTCAGACCAGATTAAAGTGCACTGGTACGCAACATTTTTTAAGGAAAACCTAACATCTTACAATTTAGTAGTACGTTATGATAAAACCTACCATCTTGAGAAAACAGTAGTAAAAGAAATGATAAAACAGAGCCACTGCTCTACTTCTTCTAATCCATCTACTAGTAGCAGTTACCACTAATTGTGGTGCTGCTTCTTGGTCGATGGTGCACCCGGCACCTTGTTGCAGCTGCTCACGGATGAGGTAGTCGTTCTGTTGCCGCCGCCCATGGAAGATGGCGGTGGACCACCCCGGGCATCGACCGCAGATGAGGTCGTCCCTCTATTAGCGCCTCCTGGGGATGATGGTGCCACTCCATGGCGGTCGGTCGAGCATGGTGGATGATGGCCTCTGCTCGACGAGGATGGCAGAGATTGACTGCCGCCGACCGATGAGGAGGAGATAGGATGATGGCGCTTGGAGAAGACAATTCGCCAGCTAGTGGCGGTGCTTCCGCGCCCCTGACCCCTAGCACCTCTTGCTGACCTGCGAGGGGTCCGATGTTTCAGAGGCACCCCATCTTATATTTCCATTTGTTCCACAAACTCCGAATCATCAGAGGATGTGTCCACCAGCACGCGAATGGGGCTCTGCTCTACATCCTCTTCATCAGACAACTGGGGATCCTCCATTTCATCAAAAGAAGAGGAGGATGTGGCTTGCGCTGCACCTCTAGGAGACAATGGCTCCATGGGGAGAGGAAGAGGGTGATGTGCGAGAATGGAGTTTGTTGTTGGTTGCAAGACTACGGAGAGGAAGGGAGAGGGCGCTGCGTGTGAATGGAGTTTGTTGTTGGTTGCAAGAGTGGGATATTTATGGGGACCGGAAGAAACGTTATACTCCCTCCGTCCCAAAAATAATCGCATACCGTACTCCGTATATCATTTTTTGAGGAGTCAAAATGTGCACTTATTCGTCCCAAATTAAGTGCACGTCTCAATTTTCGAGGAGTGAAAAATATGCACTTGTTTGACTTCGGTTGTCATGGGTTATTGGCATGAGCAACTCTTCTCTACTCGAAGCTATGCATAATGCGGATCTTTGATTATGTAACCATATGTTACACATTTCTATATATAACATACAAATATCTATATTATTAGTCTTCCTCAATTATGCAGTGCATTAGTTTTAAATGTTAAATATGATGGAACAAGTTGGTACCACAATCAAATTCGCAATCATAGCTACTCATCACCACAATGTTCACACCACATATAATAAGCAGCAAACATCATAAGATGATCCGATAACAAATACCAAAATACAAGCATGATACAAATCTGAACTGTCTACCTAGCAATAACACCACGAATCACATTATGCCTCATTGTTGTCCTTGAGTGACCTCTTATATGAGGCCTGTCGCAGCAATTCCTTCACCTTCTTCACCACAATCGTGGCAGAATCTAGGTGCTTCTTCACCGTCTACATCTTAGAGACAATCTCTTGAATCTCCCTATTAGCTTTTGCACATTCTTCCTTCCACATCCTTGCCTCACTTTCAGCTTTTAGGTACATGTTTGCTTCACCCTTTTCTGTAGGAGACAACAGAGCACAGTGTTATCCTAAACGCTAAATGGTAAACAGTCGGTCACCCTTTGTTTAGCATTTAGACTGTTTAAACAGTGTTTAGACGGAGTTAAACGATCTAAATGGTTTTGCATAATAACAATAAAATATGCATATTTATGTACATAAAAGTCAAATATGTTAGGTGGACTATATATTTGCACATGTAAAAAGCAAATATTCTACCAAATATTTTTTTGAAAGAAATCTATATTCTACAACACTTCATATACTTATGGTGTTAATTACTTTGATGTTGATCGCAGTAGTTGTAATCCTTCTATTGAATAAATCATGAATTAAATGGTCATTTAGTACATTGTTGGCGGTCAAATATGACACCCCTAAGGAAATTGTTACACTTTGGTTTCGGCTTTGATTTGGAACTAACCCGCCACTAGGCATACTAATGATGTAACAAGTTCGACATGAGCATGTGTTTTTGGAGTTGTATGTTTATGCAGGAAATAACAAGCTTAATGGATAAGTTTGCATCAAGTTCGGAAGGTGTTAAGCAACAGGATCATGGAGATCCGTTCGTGTGCGAATACAAGATGAACTTACTTCCAAAGATGGCAAGGACCAAGATGCAACACAAGATATTCCCGAGGACCAAGACGAGAAGACCGGAGTTCATATGACAAGACCCCCTATCTATTCACAAGGATAAAGACACCAAAAGGCCATACATCCTAAAGGGCAAAAGGTCAAAATTGCAAGAGAAGCTCGCTCACGAAAGACGGAGCCGAACCGGGCCAAAATGGGCCTGGGCCGGCCGGCCCATGCCGACCGGCCTAGGGCCTTTTTGTGGCGGTTCGGTCTCCCCTTTCTCGTGCGTGATGTTCATCGAACCCTAAGTCTATGCCTCCGCTGCCATTCGCCAGAAAGACCGATAAAAGCCCCCGAGGTCGACCACATCAATTCATTCAACTTTCAGAGATTCAACCGAGGGAGAAAGCCACATAAAACAGAGAGGAGGATGCCCGGAAACCCTAGCAAGGTCCCTCTGGCGCCGCCACAAAATCAAGAGCAAGGAGGAGATTGGATCTTCAAGGGAGAAAGCAAGGTGGAAAGCATCTTCCTCGTCGATCTTCATCTACTCTGGAGGATTCTACACCATGTCTCGCGCTACAATGTGTAACATTATGGGGTAAAATCCTTGTTTGTCCTTGGGGTTGAAGGGAGAGCTTGAGTTGTAATCACTAAACCTATGTTTTGGATCTTTTTGCTATCATATTCATGTTGATGGTGCTTCAATTTTAATTGTCGGCTGGCTTGCTTTGGGTATGCATCGCTCGTAGCTTCACATATCGTGTTCCTTTTGTTCCTTATTTGATTACCGTCGTGTAGTGACATGTACGCGGGAGGGAAAGCATATCGAACTTGGTTCACATCCCTTAGTTTTGCATACCTAGATCACATCAACATCTTGTGCTCTCGTTGTCCAATCATAGATTACCCTCGTGTAGTGACTAGTACGTGAGAGGGAAAAGGTTGGACATGGTGCACCTTTACCTTGATAGATTAGATCGGTTCGTTCTTCCTAGGTGGTTACATCTCTAAGCGATCATAGATCCCTTGGGCAAGCTTTCTAGATTCTTGAACTCTCCATACCTTTACTCTCTTTGTTAATCTCTTTAACCTAAAGTAGATTAGTTCTTACATATACATCATCACTTGATAAAGAGCTTTCAATCAACAAGTTTAGTGCTTAGTTGAACATAGCAATCCACTTGTTCCACGGATTGATAACCTTGGGGGATACTCTGAGGGAAAAGCTACAACTGACCCATGCGCTTGCAGATCGAAACTTGACGCGCTTTTGAGCCGTCAACAAGCCTTTCTGGCGCCGTTGCCGGGAAACAAGCTAGTTTGCTACATTTAACTTGGTATTAATTTTTGTTGATCACTAACACTAACTTTTCATCTAGAAAAACCTTTGTTTTTGTTTTTGTTGTCTAGATGGCTCTTTTCAATCACGCCATGGAGGAGGAAGAAAAAACACTAAGGGAGTATGCTACCCCGCGATTGGAGGCTATTAAAGTGCAAAAATCAGATTCGACACCCAAGGCTATCGAGTACAAGATCAAGCCTCGAACGATCAAGATGGTAGCATCAAACCCATTTAGAGGGGCGGAGACGGACAATCCATATAGACACATTGAGCATTTCACGAGGCTATGCAACATGGTACAACAAAAAGGAGTTCCGGGCGATTGGTACAAATGGAATCTTTTTCCATACTCACTTGCGGATGAAGCGAAAAGATGGGACTCATTTGCATCCTTTGAGGTGGAAGGAAATTGGGCTCGATTGGTCAAGGAATTTTTTCAAAGATTCTTTCTGATAAGCAAAGTTCAAAACATGAGGAGGCAAGTGATAAATTTTGCGCAAGGAAAAGAGGAAGGAATAGATCAAGCTTGGAAAAGATTCAATGAATTAATCAAACAAGGGCCAAAGCTTGGGTTCTCCGGTGATGTACCCTTGCATACTTTCTATTTTTCTCTAACCCCCGAATGCATGCGGTATGTTCAAATGTGTGCAGGCGGAAATATCATGGAGAAAACACTCACGAAAGCCACCAAACTACTAGAAAAAATAAGCAAAGGGGTGGCCGAGCAAAGAGATTGGGGAGAACATATTCCGGCAAGCGTTGAGCAAGAAACTCATGTGGAGGTACTAGCTGGAAATTCTAGAAAAGAAGACCCAGAAGTGAAGAAAGAAGAAGCAAAACAAGAAGAGATTGAAGGAGCAACCCACAATGGAAGAAGACCAATCCAAGGCAACAAAATTTGCAAGCTAGAAGAGGAAAAAGGAAGAAGTTTAGCGAATGCAAAGCCGCTAAAGGAGTTCGAACAAATGGATTGGATCCCGATTGACTTCGAAGAAATATACAACAAGAGGAGAACATACCCGAACCAAAAAGAATCCGCGAGAGCCATAGAGTTGAACTTTCCAAAGGAGAGGCACTCGGGGTACGAGCTAGACAAAGAATCGGCCGGAGAAATTATTCAAAGACTTTTGAATGAGGAAGAAGAGGTAGATCCAGATCACATTGCCGAAGTAAAGAAGATTATGGGAGTGAAGCCGGAGGCCTCGCCATATGCACACCTAGCCGAGGTGTACGCGATAGGAGCCGATCATGTCGAAGGTACTTCTCTACCAACACCTCACATAAGTTGCATCATTAATGGGGAGAAAATTTGCAAATCTTTATGTGACATTGGAGCCCGTGTAAGTGTCATGTCTTCCAAGATTTATTATGAGCTTTTTAGTAAGACTAAATCTTGCTCCAACACAAATAAAATTGATCATGGGAGATGGTAGAACAACAAGACCTTTGGGTGTGCTTAGAGATTTAGATGTTGCAATCTCGGGTAAAATTATTCCAACCGACTTTTTTGTAATTGATGCTTGCTATGATGAACATGATGATATAATTCTTGGTAGGCCTTTTCTTAAGTTGGTCAATGTCGTTCTTGATCCCGGAAAGGGTAGAGTTACTATTGATCTAGATGGAACTAAACTCACTTATGATTTTCTACCCGCTTCTCGTATTGCTTTACCTCTACCTCTTGATAATGAAGAGGTAGAGGACTTTCAAGGATCCTCTCCAACGAGCAATGGAGAATGATGCTATTTATGATGATCAAGACAAGGAACTAGCGGAAGCAACCGAGGAACTAAAGGCACAAGAAGAAAGCTTGGAAGAAGAAAGTTTTGAAGATATTGGAAATTTACAACAACAAGAACCCGAAGCACCCGTTGTTGAATTAAAGCCACTTCCCAAGGGATTAAAGTATGAATTTTTGGGAGATGATAAGACGTACCCGGTCAATGTGAGCGATGAATTGAGTCCGGAAGAGATGGACAAGTTGCTGAATTTATTGAGAAGACATAAGAAGGTGATTGGGTATGCAATAGGTGACTTGAAGGGTATTAGTCCAGCCTTTTGCACCCACCGCATACCACTTGAAGAACAATGCAAGCCCGTTGTTGAGCATCAAAGGAGGTTGAGCCATTCCATGCGCGAGGTGGTGAAGAAGGAGGTGATCAAATTGTTGGATGCCGGAATAATATACCCCGTGCCACATAGTGAATAGGTGAGCCCGGTGCATTGTGTACCAAAGAAGGGAGGAATTACGGTTGTGAAGAATGAGAAGGAAGAATTGATACTGCAACGGGTCGTGACCGGGTGGAGAATGTGCATCGACTATAGGAAGTTGAACAAGGCAACAAGGAAGGATCACTTTCCGCTACCATTTATCGATGAGATGCTTGAAAGGTTAGCCAAACATTCCCACTTTTGTTTTCTTGATGGATACTCAGGGTTCATGCAAATTCCTATCCATCCGGAAGATCAACATAAGACAACCTTCACATGTCCGTATGGAACTTTTGCATATAGAAGGATGCCATTTGGTTTATGTAATGCCCCGGCTACCTTTCAAAGATGCATGATGGCTATATTCTCGGATTTTATTGAAGAAATTATGGAGGTATTCATGGATGACTTCTCGGTGCATGGTACGTGTTTTGAAAGTTGCTTGGAAATTTTGGAAAAAAGTTCTTTAAAAGGTGTGGAGAAATTGACTTGGTACTTAATTGGGAGAAGTGTCACTTTATGGTGAAACAAGGGATAGTCTTGGGACATGTCATCTCCGAGAGAGGAATAGAGGTGGACAAGGCTAAGATTGAAACGGTTGAAAAGTTACCACCCCCGACAAATATCAAATCGTTAAGGAGCTTCCTCGGGCATGCCAGATTTTATATGAGATTTATAAACACTACTAGATTTTCCCCTTAATACAACGCACAAAATGTGTTGCAATATGCCATATTTGGTTGCAATAGCCGCAATTACAACCAAATTTTTTCGTCAACCATGTGATGCGAAAGGTGGCATTGCACTAGCCTGTAGCAACGGTGGTCTTTTTTGGTTGCATTATTTTTTCTATTGCAACACAATGAGGCGTTGCAATTAGCATCTAAGAGTGCGTTCGTGTTGGTTGCAAATTATCCTATTGCGACGCATCTGATGTTGCTAGAGGTTTCAATTGCATCGTACCCAACGCGTTGCAATGTGTAAAATCTTACGTTGCAAAGTATTGTATTGCTACACTCTAGTTGTGGTTGCTATTGGAGAAGCACCTCTGTTGCCACCAAAGTGTTTTGGGTGCTATATGTGGCTCCCTCTATTACAACGAAGTTGATTTCGGTGCTATAGGTGGTGTCCTCTATTGCCACCAAAGTGTTTTGGGTGCTATATCTGGCTCCCTCTATTACAACGAAGTTGATTTTGGTGCTATAGGTTGTGTCCTCTATTGCCACTAAAGTATTTTGAGTGCTATATGTGCTTCCCTCTATTACCACGAAGTTGATTTAGATGCTATAGGTGGTGTCCTCTATTACCACCAAAGTTTATCTGGGTGCTATATGTGGTTCCCTCTATTGCCACCAAGTTTATTTGACTGCTATATGTGGTGACCTCTGTTGCCACCAGATTCGATTGGGTGCTATAGGTGGACAACTCTAATGCTTCGAAAATGTTTTGGTAGGCAAAAGTCAATTTTATAGAACAATATATAATCAATAACAAAGCATTCAGACATCTATCAAACAAAAATATGGTTTGTTTGTACAATCAAACCAACACATTCGTCTCAACACATCAAAATATAATAAGCTATATCTAGCACTACAACAAAGGTTGGCTTGACGTTGACCGTCCCACCACTTGTGCATTCCACTCAAACACTAGCTTCATCCTAAGCATGAGCATGATTCATCCTTGCATATGATCCTCAGCCTGAATAGCACCAGAATAGCTACAACTACAGATCCAACAGTTGCAACATGACCACCAGAATAGCCTGGAGAAGATAATCATTCAATTAAAAACAAGCAATTTAAAGTAGAATCAAATTTGAACGGTTACAGTAATAACTTCACATGAAAAAAGTTATTTCTAGATCATGTTAATTTGACAAATAAGAAAACAAGCATGATATATTCGATAAAATAACACAAGCATGGTATATTAGAAAAGGAAATGCAACACTTACTGGATGAAGCACCAGGATGCAGGATTCCGTTCCACTAGCAACAGCACCTGCACATCAAAAGTAAAGAAAGAATCAGAGTCAGAGATGAGTACATTAGCAATGAGTAGTGAGATGAATAACTTCCTCTTCCTAGATGCTAGAGAATATTGATCCATATCAGTACCCATCAGCTACAGAAATTTTAGTACACAATAACAGGTAATCACAAGACTTGTCCAATATAACTGTTGTATTGACATCTTGACATACACTTTGGCTATGCTAGGTTCATAGATTTAGCTATTGAACGTGAATGAATGAAGGCCTTAGACACATCTGTATGTTTTGGGAGGATATATTGTCCATAAGAAATGAGATGACCATATAGTATTCAGGCTAATACTTCAGTAATGGAAGGGCCAATATCTTCAGTTTTTTAACGTTGCAGGAGCTCTGACTTTCAATAAAGAGGAAAACGAGTTTACAAATTAAAAGAAAACAGTGGTCCATGGCTGCAAGATTAAAATCAAGAGCTATTCATCTCGCCAAACCAAATGAGTTTGCCATCATGTTTTCTCTCTCTCCCAAAAAGGAGAGAAATCTCAAAACATAATCAGAAAAAAGTTCTTGCCCATATATGCCAGAAGAAATCTCATTGACAAAATTTGTTGTTGTACTGCTGCAGTGCATCCAACCACACAAATTCAGAAATCTCGTCAGAACATAATCAGTAAAAAAAATGTCCTTACCCATTGGCCATATATGTGAGAATTTACTTATAAACAAATTTCATTGACAAAAGTTGTTGCCGTAGTGCCGCAGTGCATCCAACCACACAAATTCAGTTATAGAATATAAAATAAGTACATGCAGGAGTCCACAGTTCCAGAACTGAATTTTAATTTGTACTATGAATTTTGAACAGGATCACACACTAACATGTAGGATTCGTTACCTTGTCAATCGCCAAGTGAGTGCTGCTAGATGAATAAAAAACGGCAGTGGAACAGGAGTATGGAGTTATCATAATTGTGCCTACCAGAGATTCACACAGACCACAAGGTGCTAGTAAGACTATGAAGGGACTACGAAGGAATAAAAAGCACCTCATCCCATTACCTTGTTCTGACAACGCCGACCTCACCTAATAAATCACGCCACCACCGGTCGTGTGGCCGCAAGGTCGCCGCTGGAAGCTGCCCTACTTTTGGCCCTCCACCGATCCGCCTATCCGCTAGTCCCCAGTTGCGACAATCTTGATGACGAAGGGAACTGAGGAGCAAAGCCAAGTGGTAGGACGAAGAGGGTAGTGCCCAGGTGAGAGGCGACGGGGACGACGTGCAATGCCAGGGGAACCGTCACCAAGGAATTTGGATCGCTATCTGACATGCAGAATGGATCTGAGAGGAGAACAGATTCTGTTACGCTAGAGATTTAATAGTACTTTAACAAACCTATTGGGAATTATCCTTGTTAGCGACCACAACACAGAGTTGCATAACGACCGACATTGTTTTGGTCGTCGGGCAACATACGTCAGCGCTCGAATGAATCAGAAGAGGACCCGACGACCACATATTATAGGCGGTCGTTAAACTATGGTCGTTAGTAGCATGTCCTCTCGTAGTGGTAAGAGGCAACATGGCACCACTATGAATTAGTGAGGATATTTCCTGAACCACTATGAAGGCAATAGACTATCAGTTCATTTGGTACATAAGGAATGATCCATTTCATACATGCATGATGTCATTTTTTCAGTAGAAACTGGCTAGCTACATGCTGATTCAGTTCAGTTGTTCACCACCATTGTAAGAAAATGCTGCCAATACAATCAGTTGTCATTATGGAGTATATACTATATATTTGCAGACATTGCAAGCATTATTTATCTACTTTTTTTTTGTCTACTGTCTACATGTGGGAACGCATACAACAAGCAAATTGGGAACACCATTGATATGTAATCTATTTTGTGCAGACATCTCATCAGAACTTAGAATCACACTTACAAGGCATGCAGTGACTTCTTCTGTGCTTAATGAATTAGTATTTTCAGGATCTGAACCCATGATTCAACCACAGAATCAACTCTTCCAAATTTCTTGGACTATATGAAACATATAATCACATATTAGTAGTGTATTGTTGCAGTTTGAGTATACAGTAAAATGCATACAACAAGTAAATTCTTCGTAATGATGGCCATTAACGTTCTAACAATCCAACCTTGGTACATCCAACTGCAATCTTCTACTGACATGACTAATGTTGCAAAATAAACTGAAACAGTACATTAGCATGTCATCAATTTCATAGATAACTTTTTCTCAAAAAAATTCATAGATAACTTCAGTACTATAAAAAAAATCAATGCACCAAGTAGTCATATTGACAAAAACAGAGGCAAAAGGTAAGCTAATGCACCAGCACAGAGGTTAATCTTGATTAACATTCATGCCCCCTTTTGAATACAATGTGGGAATAAATAATCTAATTGCTAATTGTAATCGCATTAAACAATGGCTCTGTATCAATTGGGCTAGCACAACAAAAGATCTGGCGAAAGATGTTTTATTCTCACCTTGTTCCTTAGCAGTTAGAGATTCTTCATTGTGCATAAACAAAGATGCAGATCTCCTTCCCTTGCACAGACATAACACTCCCCTTCCTTGCACAACAGTGATATCCTCCCCTCCTCTGATGAACTCGTTGACTCCTTTCTCTCCAAACGTGCTCCTGGGGAGTGGGGACACAACTTCTCCTCCTCCTCCAAGGCTCCAGCAACGATGGTTGGTTTGGCGTCCTACTGCTTGGCCCAGGGCAGTAGGGTTTGGTGGAACCACGCCATGGCTTAACAAAAGCGATGGAGAGGATTTGGGGGCTGTGGTGCATTGCCGGATTGGAGAGCATTGGGGGATTTGGGGGCTGCGGCGGCATGGTGCACTGCCGGATCTGAGAGGTGGTGACCTAGGGGGCACAGATGCAAGGCTTTGGAGAGGCACGAGAGGAGGGTCAGGAGCAGCAGAGGACGAGCGGCGGAGGGATCAGGAGATGGCAACCGGGACAACGATCTCTGTATAGATGCTCCTCCGCCGCCGTGGGATCCTCTGCAGTCGGCGCAGCACCGGAGATGCGAAGGACGAGTTGCGCCGTCCACGCTTGATCCGCGCCTCCGCTGGCTCCCCTGAAGCTTGAGGTCGAGGCCGCCGCCGCCGGAGGGGCGAGCAGGAGGCCAGGAGTCAGGCCGGCGGGCGCTTGGTGCGCCGGCGACGGGGGACTGGATGGGCGGGTGGGAGGCCGTTCGGAGGTGGAGTGGTGGGTGGTGGATGGGAGTGGAGGTATAGGGTTAATGTGTATTAGTTGGGCTAAATGGGCCACTCTGGGCTGACTATTGAACAACTATGGTAGTATATAATAGTTTTCTATTTCGTTTACTAATTTAAAAAAATACAAGTTCAAATCAAATTTTGATACCCGAAATGATTTCATCTGAAAAATCACGAATATAAAAGTCGTAGAAATCATCAAGATCTATCACTTTTGTTTTGGTCATTTTTTCATATGACTTTGTTTGGTCAGTTAAAATTTGAATTTCAAAATATTAAAACTTCGAACAAAATTTAGGGTACTAAGTTATTTCAAATGAAAAAGTCCTCAATAACAAAAATGTATAATTCATCAAGATCTACAAACTTTATTCAGGTCATTAATCGATGTGACAAAGTTTGAATAATCCAAATTTTAAATTTAAAAATTGATAACTAAAAGCAAGATTTTGGAACACTATTTCAGATGAAAAAGTGATGAATACCAAAGTTTCATAACTCATCAAGATCTAGAATATTTATTTAGATCATTTTTTCATTTGAGGAAGTGGTAGTATACATTGTTCATTAATCTTTGATACAGTCACATGGTTTAAGAAACTATATCTAAGACTTGTCAAATTTGTACTAACTATATCTAAGACTTGTCAAATTTGTACTACATGTTATTACCACTTTTGAAAATTGTAAAATGATCTAAAGAAAGATTATAGATCTTTATGAGATATGAAACTTTGGTAGTCATCACTTTTTCATCCGAAATTTTTAGTGTAAACAAATCTTACTTCTAGTTGTCATTTTTATAAATTCAAAAATTAGATTGTTCAAACAGACTCACACGAGAAGATTTTTCAAAATAGTGGCATTAAAAAGTTTCATAATTTGATAGAGCATGATTTTAGAAAAAATTAGAAAAAAGAATCTTCAAAATTGGAGTAGCCATGTAGGAGAAATACCAAATACAAGTTTAAATTCCAGATTAAAAGAATAAATACGAACGATTTGTGTGTTCTTTAGTCCGGCCACGTGGCACAACGTGATTGGCCTAATCGGGTGCACGCGGATCGCCCTAGGCATGATTCGATCTTGGTTCGATTCCCCTCTTTGGTATTATGTATAGAAAAAAAATAATGTATTCCACCACAACATAAAACGCAACATAGTGGTGTGGTGCTCAACTCTGAAACCCAAGGACCTGGGTTCTAATCCCAAGTCTCTCCTGTTGTTGGTGTTTTTGACGTTTTCAAGTGTTGTGTAAATTTACACAGTTTTTTTATTGCAACACTCAAAATATGTTGCAATAGACCCCAAATGGATGAAATAGGCGCAATTGCACTACGTAGGAGTTCCAAATTTGAAAATATTTACTATTTTACATAGTTTAAATGAACTTACCTATGTTTATAAATTTTAATTTCAATGTGACTATTCATGTATTCTCCGTACCAATTAGATGGTTATAAATCTAACTTATGTAAAATACTTCGCTTGTCATTTTCACAAAGGTGTTGTAGCTCAATGGTATATGTTGTCTTTGTTGAATGAAAGGTTCTAGGTTCGATACCAGCCATTGACATACTTTTCAATTTTTTTTAATTTATTAGATATGTCACGTATAGGATTTTTGGAACACTAAATCAATTTTTTTAATTTAAGGAACACTAAATGATTTCAGATGAAAAATTGATGAATACCAAAGTTTCCTAACTCATCAAGATCTACGATCTTTATATATGTCATTTTTTCATTTGATAAAATGGTCGCATACATTGGTCATTAATCCTAGATTCACTCACATAGTTTAAGAAACTATGTTAGGGACTTGTCAAATTTGTACTACATGTTATCACCACTTTTGAAAATGACAAAATGACCTAAATAGAGATTGTAGATCCTGATGAGACAAGAAACTTTGGTATTCATCACTTTTCCATTTGACATCATTCAGTGTAAAAGAATCTTTCTTTTTAGTTGTCATTTTTTGAAATTCAAAAATTAGATTGTTCAAACAGACGCACACGAGAAGAATTTTCAAAATAGTGGCATTAAAAAGTTTCATAATTTGATAGAGCATGATTTTAGAAAAATTTAGAAAAAAGAAGCTTCAAAATTGGAGTAGCCATGTAGGAGAAATACCAAATACAAGTTTAAATTCCAGATTAAAAGAATAAATACGAACGATTTGTGTGTTCTTTAGTCTGGCCATGTGGCACAACGTGATTGGCCTAATCGGGTGCACGCGGATCGCCCTAGGCATGATTCGCCCTTGGTTCGATTCCCCTCTTTGGTATTATGTATAGAAAAAAAATAATGTATTCCACCACAACATAAAGCGCAACATAGTGGTGTGGTGCTCAACTCTGAAACCCAAGGACCTGGGTTCTAATCCCAAGTCTCTCCTGTGTTGGTGTTTTTGACGTTTTCAAGTGTTGTGTAAATTTTACACAGTTTTTTATTGCAACACTCAAAATATGTTGCAATAGACCCCAAATGGATGCAATAGGCGCAATTGCACTACGTAGGAGTTCCAAATTCGAAAATATTTACTATTTTACATAGTTTAAATGAATTTACCTGTGTTTATAAATTTTAATTTCAATGTGAACTATTCATGTATTCTCCATACCAATAAGATGGTTATAAATCTAACTTATGTAAAATACTTCGCTTGTCATTTTCACAAAGGTGTTGTAGCTCAATGGTAAATGTTGTCTTTGTTGAATGAAAGGTTCTAGGTTCGATTCCAGCCATTGACATACTTTTCAATTTTTTTTAATTTATTAGATATGTCACGTAATAGGATTTTTGGAACACTAAATCAATTTTTTTAATTTAAGGAACACTAAATGATTTCAGATGAAAAATTGATGAATACCAAAGTTTCCTAACTCATCAAGATCTACGATCTTTATATATGTCATTTTTCATTTGATAAATTGGTCGTATACATTGGTCATTAATCCTGGATTCACTCACATAGTTTAAGAAACTATGTTAGGGACTTGTCAAATTTGTACTACATGTTATCACCACTTTTGAAAATGACAAAATGACCTATATAGAGATTGTAGATCCTGATGAGACAAGAAACTTTGGTATTCATCACTTTTCCATTTGACATCATTCAGTGTAAAAGAATCTTGCTTTTAGTTGTCATTTTTTGAAATTCAAAAATTAGATTGTTCAAACAGACGCACACGAGAAGAATTTTCAAAATAGTGGCATTAAAAAGTTTCATAATTTGATAGAGCATGATTTTAGAAAAATTTAGAAAAAGGAATCTTCAAAATTGGAGTAGCCATGTAGGAGAAATACCAAATACAAGTTTAATTTCCAGATTAAAAGAATAAATAAGAATGATTTGTGTGTTCTTTAGTCTGGCCACGTGGCACAACGTGATTGGCCTAATCGGGTGCACGCGGATCGCCCTAGGCATGATTCACCCTTGGTTCGATTCCCCTCTTTGGTATTATGTATAGAAAAAAATAATGTATTCCACCACAACATAAAGTGCAATATAGTGGTGTGGTGCTCAACTCTGAAACCCAAGGACCTGGGTTCTAATCCCAAGTCTCTCCTGTGTTGGTGTTTTTGACGTTTTCAAGTGTTGTGTAAATTTTACACAGTTTTTTTATTGCAACACTCAAAATATGTTGCAATAGACGCCAAATGGATGCAAATAGGCGCAATTGCACTACGTAGGAGTTCCAAATTCGAAAATATTTACTATTTTACATAGTTTAAATGAATTTACCTGTGTTTATAAATTTTAATTTCAATGTGTACTATTCATGTATTCTCCATACCAATAAGATGGTTATAAATCTAACTTATGTAAAATACTTCGCTTGTCATTTTCACAAAGGTGTTGTAGCTCAATGGTATATGTTGTCTTTGTTGAATGAAAGGTTCTAGGTTCGATTCCAGCCATTGACATACTTTTCAATTTTTTTAATTTATTAGATATGTCACGTAATAGGATTTTTGGAACACTAAATCAAATTTTAAATTTAAGGAACACTAAATGATTTCAGATGAAAAATTGATGAATACCAAAGTTTCCTAACTCATCAAGATCTACGATCTTTATATATGTCATTTTGTCATTTGATAAAATGGTCGTATACATTGGTCATTAATCCTAGATTCACTCACATAGTTTAAGAAACTATGTTAGGGACTTGTCAAATTTGTACTACATGTTATCACCACTTTTGAAAATGACAAAATGACCTAAATAGAGATTGTAGATCCTGATGAGACAAGAAACTTTGGTATTCATCACTTTTCCATTTGACATCATTCAGTGTAAAAGAATCTTGCTTTTAGTTATCATTTTTTGAAATTCAAAAATTAGATTGTTCAAACAGACGCACATGAGAAGAATTTTCAAAATAGTGGCATTAAAAAGTTTCATAATTTGATAGAGCATGATTTTAGAAAAATTTAGAAAAAAGAATCTTCAAAATTGGAGTAGCCATGTAGGAGAGATACCAAATACAAGTTTAAATTCCAGATTAAAAGAATAAATACGAACAATTTGTTTGTTCTTTAGTCTGGCCACGTGGCACAACGTGATTGGCCTAATCGGGTGCACGCGGATCGCCCTAGGCATGATTCGCCCTTGGTTCGATTCCCCTCTTTGGTATTATGTATAGAAAAAAGTAATGTATTCCACCACAACATAAAGCGCAACATAGTGGTGTGGTGCTCAACTCTGAAACCCAAGGACCTGGGTTCTAATCCCAAGTCTCTCTTGTGTTGGTGTTTTTGACGTTTTCAAGTGTTGTGTAAATTGTACATAGTTTTTTTATTGCAACACTCAAAATATGTTGCAATAGACCCCAAATGGATGCAATAGGCGCAATTGCACTACGTAGGAGTTCCAAATTCGAAAATATTTACTATTTTATATAGTTTAAATGAATTTGCCTGTGTTTATAAATTTTAATTTCAATGTGAACTATTCATGTATTCTCCATACCAATAAGATGGTTATAAATCTAACTTATGTAAAATACTTCGCTTGTCATTTTCACAAAGGTGTTGTAGCTCAATGGTATATGTTGTCTTTGTTGAATGAAAGATTCTAGGTTCGATTCCAGCCATTGACATACTTTTCAATTTTTTTAAATTTATTAGATATGTCACGTAATAGGATTTTTGGAACACTAAATCAATTTTTTTAATTTAAGGAACACTAAATGATTTCAGATGAAAAAATGATGAATACCAAAGTTTAATTTTTTTTAATTTAAGGAACACTAAATGATTTCAGATGAAAAATTGATGAATACCAAAGTTTCCTAACTCATCAAGATCTACGATCTTTATATATGTCATTTTTTCATTTGATAAAATGGTCGTATACATTGGTCATTAATCCTAGATTCACTCACATAGTTTAAGAAACTATGTTATGGACTTGTCAAATTTGTACTACATGTTATCACCACTTTTGAAAATGACAAAATGACCTAAATAGAGATTGTAGATCCTGATGAGACAAGAAACTTTGGTATTTATCACTTTTCCATTTGACATCATTCAGTGTAAAAGAATCTTGCTTTTAGTTGTCATTTTTTGAAATTCAAAAATTAGATTGTTCAAACAAACGCACACGAGAAGAATTTTCAAAATAGTGGCATTAAAAAGTTTCATAATTTGATAGATCATGATTTTAGAAACATTTAGAAAAAAGAATCTTCAAAATTGGAGTAGCCATGTAGGAGAAATACCAAATACAAGTTTAAATTCCAGATTAAAAGAATAAATACGAATGATTTGTGTGTTCTTTAGTCTGGCCACGTGGCACAACGTGATTGGCCTAATCGGGTGCACGCGGATCGCCCTAGGCATGATTCGCCCTTGGTTCGATTCCCCTCTTTGGTATTATGTATAGAAAAAATAATGTATTCCACCACAACATAAAGCGCAACATAGTGGTGTGGTGCTCAACTCTAAAACCCAAGGACCTGGGTTCTAATCCCAAGTCTCTCCTGTTGTTGGTGTTTTTGACGTTTTCAAGTGTTGTGTAAATTGTACACAGTTTTTTTATTTCAACACTCAAAATATGTTGCAATAGACCCCAAATGGATGAAATAGGCGCAATTGCACTACGTAGGATTTCCAAATTCGAAAATATTTACTATTTTACATAGTTTAAATGAATTTACCTGTGTTTGTAAATTTTAATTTCAGTGTGAACTATTCATCTATTCTCCATACCAATAAGATGGTTATAAATCTAACTTATGTAAAATACTTCGCTTGTCATTTTCACAAAGGTGTTGTAGCTCAATGGTATATGTTGTCTTTGTTGAATGAAAGGTTCTAGGTTCGATTCCAGCCATTGACATACTTTTCAATTTTTTTAATTTATTAGATATGCCACGTAATAGGATTTTTGGAACACTAAATCAATTTTTTTAATTTAAGGAACACTAAATGATTTCAGATGAAAAATTGATGAATACCAAAGTTTCCTAACTCATCAAGATCTATGATCTCTATATATGTCATTTTTTCATTTGATAAAATGGTCGTATACATTGGTCATTAATCCTAGATTCACTCACATAGTTTAAGAAACTATGTTAGGGACTTGTCAAATTTGTACTACATGTTATCACCACTTTTGAAAATGACAAAATGACCTAAATAGAGATTGTAGATCCTGGAGACAAGAAACTTTGGTATTCATCACTTTTCCATTTGACATCATTCAGTGTAAAAGAATCTTGTTTTTAGTTGTCATTTTTTTAAATTCAAAAATTAGATTGTTCAAACAGACGCACACGAGAAGAATTTTCAAAATAGTGGCCTTAAAAAGTTTCATAATTCGATAGAGCATGATTTTAGAAAAATTTAGAAAAAAAGAATCTTCAAAATTGGAGTAGCCATGTAGGAGAAATACTAAATACAAGTTTAAATTTCAGATTTAAATAATAAATATGAACGATTTGTGTGTTCTTTAGTCTGGCCACGTGATTGGACTAATCGGGTGCACGCGGATCGCCCTAGTCATGATTCGCCCTTGGTTCGATTCCCCTCTTTGGCATTATGTATAGAAAAAAAATAATGTATTCCACCACAACATAAAGCGCAACATAGTGGTATGGTGCTCAACTCTGAAACCCAAGGACCTAGGTTCTAATCCCAAGTCTCTCCTGTTGTTGGTGTTTTTGATGTTTTCAAGTGTTGTGTAAATTTTACACAGTTTTTATTGCAACACTCAAAATATGTTGCAATAGACCCTAAATGGATGCAATAGGCGCAATTGCACTACGTAGGAGTTCCAAATTTGAAAATATTTACTATTTTACATAGTTCAAATGAATTTACCTATGTTTATAAATTTTAATTTGAATGTGAACTATTCATGTATTCTCCATACCAATACAGATGGTTATAAATCTAGCTTATACAGTTGCAATGACTACGACAACCAGTGCAACCAATAAATTTCATGGCAATACGTACATACTATTGCATCTTGAGGAAAGAAAGGAAGCAATAGCCCCCTATGTATTGCAACAACGAACCAAAACTAGTGCAACCAATAAATTTCGTGGCTATACGTACATGCTATTGCATCTTGAGGCAAGAAAGGAAGCGATAGCCCCCTATGTATTGCAACAAGGAACCAACAAAATGGCAACCCAAATTCGACGTTGCTATATTACCATTCAGAAGCAACCAACGCTATTATGGGCGCCATAGCACCATTATATTGCAACACATGACATGCTAATGCCACTCAATATTGGAGTGGCATTACTCCCAAAAAATTGCAACACAAAACCTAAAAATGGGTGCGTTAGCGTCTATCTATTACAACGAAAAACAAAACTATAGTAACACATTTTTTGCGTAGCCATAGATGCACATAATACAACCAATTTGCGTTTTCAGTGCCATAGAACCCCCCTATTGCACCCAAATTAGTGGTGTTGCCTAAACGTTTTGTGGCAATAGGAGGAAAACCTTGTAGTGAAAGGATTTCTCGAAGATCACCAAGCCATTGACACGACTTCTCCAAAAAGATGTGGAATATGACTTTGATGAAGAATGCTTGCATGCCTTTCGGACGTTGAAGCAATCTCTCATAAGCGCACCAATTATGCAACCACCCGATTGGAATCTACCATTTGAGATAATGTGCGATACAAGTGATTATGCCATTGGAGCTGTTCTTGGACAAAGGAAGGAAGGGAAGGTACACACAATTTATTATGCAAGCAAAACTCTTAATGAACCTCAAGTGAATTATGCAACTACGGAGAAGGAATTGCTCACCGTGGTGTTCGCGTTTGAAAAATTCAGATCCTATATTATGAACTCAAAGGTGATCGTGTATACCGACCATGCCGCAATCAAGTACCTTTTGTCCAAGAAAGATGCCAGGCCACGTTTGATTAGATGGATTCTACTATTACAAGAGTTTGATATGGTGATTAGAGACAAGAAAGGGTCGGATAATGTTGTAGCCGACCACCTATCAAGGATGCATCATGGAGATGATGGGATGGAGCTAATTGAAGATAGAATGAGAGATGACCATCTATATTGGGTACTTGATAGGAGAGGATGGATGAATGATATTATAAGGTGATTACGGAAGATGCCATTGGACCACTTGGATAAAAATGCTAAAAGAAGGGTAATTGTCGAGAGCAGAAAATTTTATTAGGATGCACCATACCTATATAGATTGGGAGATGATGGAGTGCTAAGAAGATGTGTACCACGAGAAGAAAGAGAAGAAATTCTAAAAAAATGCTACTCATCGGAATATGGAGGACATTATGGGCACTTTAGAACGCAAGCAAAGGTATGGGCAAGCGGATTCTATTGGCCTGAGATGCACGAGGATGCAAAAAGGTTTGTTACAACTTGCCCAGAATGCCAAAGGAGTGGAAATATATCACAAAGGAATGCAATGCTGCTGAATTATAATTTGCAAATTGATCTATTTGATGTTTGGGGCATCGACTTTATGGGACCTTTCGTGAACTCGTATGGATATGAACACATCTTGGTCATAGTTGATTATGTATCAAAATGGGTTGAAACGATTCCGTGTCGGAAAGCATCTATGGAAGAAGCTATTCAAATGATCAAGACGGTGATATTCCCTCGATATGGTGTTCCTAGAATTTTAATAAGTGATGGTGGATCACACTTTATTGGCAAGGATTTCAAAAGATGCTTGGCAAAGTTGGGAATCAAGCATAGGGTCTCCACGGCCTATCATCCACAAACAAATGGCCAAGCAGAAACATCGAACAAGTAACTCAAAGACATCCTCAAGAAGACGGTGACTAAAGGAGGAAAAGATTGGTCAAAGAAGCTAGATGGAGCATTGTGGGCATACCGGACTGCGCATAAAACACCGATAGGTATGACCCCTTATCAATTTGTCTATGGAAAAACATGTCATTTGCCGGTAGAACTAGAGCACAAAGCTTATTGGGCAATAAAGGAGATGAATCTTGATATTGATGCGACACGAATAAAGAGGAGGATTCAAATAAGTGAAATTGAAGAGCTAAGATTGAAGGCATATCACAGTGCTAGCATCTATAAAGAAAGGATGAAGAGATGGTATGACAAAAGATTGCATAAGAAGGAATTCAAGGAAGGAGACAAGGTCCTACTATACAATTCTCGATATAAGGTCTTCGGTAAAGGAAAATTGCAAAGCAAATGGGATGGACCATACGTCGTACACTCGGTGTCACCATCGGGAGCGGTAACAATCATGGACATCAAGGGAAATCAATATGTGGTAAATGGACAGCGACTCAAGGTATTCCTAGAGCCCGACATTGTGCCCATTAAATACATTGACGTCTACACCTTGGATGGTGACCCGGATCGTCAAGACTAGCGATGAAAACAAGGTAAGTTTGTAAATAATTTTTATTTTTTTATGAGCATCCCACCTTTGCCCCTTATTTATTTTTTGATGAGGACGTCGTATGTTTTAAGTGTGGGGGGGGGGAAGGTGTGATCTCTTGTTTTTTTAGTTGAGTTGTTTCCTTTAAAAAATAACATAGTTCGTTGGTGTGATTTAAATTAGTGTGGAGTCAATAAAAACAACATCCTTGTGCAAGTTTTTCCTTTCCTCTACTTGTTGGTATGTTCTTTACCTTTATTATTTGAGCATGAGTATTGAGCATTAATGTTTACCGTGGTGCTTAGTGGAAGTTTGCCTATAAAGTACCCATACTCTACTTTAATCTAGAACCTCACTTTGACTTTGCTATGAGTAAGACTAAAATTGGAGGCTTTTATTTCTGAAAATTTATGAAAACCCCTTGCAATAAAGGTTAGCAACTTCTTTTTCCAAGTCGAGAGACAAGCATATCCTATACAAGGCCTATATTATATATACTCCACCATAAGTGTTGTTAGCATGATGAATTGGGTTAGGACTTTTCTCTCTTGGGAGATCTAATTTTGAGCAATGATCATGTCCTTGATATTATATCTTTTATCGCTAGCCTCGTCATACATTCGGTAACGGGAACTTCACATTGAATGCCCCGTATATCACCAGATTCCATACCCAAACCATAAACATCTTTTTATCATCTTATTCCTTGAACACAACCCATGTCCGAAGATTCGTTCCATTTTTAGGCAAGGATTTATTTAAAATTCAGATTGTGATTCATGTCAAAGAGACGAGCAAAATGCTTGGGAAAGAGATCAAGATGTCAAGAAAAGAAAATAAAAAAACATGCGTGTGTGCGCATAAAAAAAGGAGAAGAAAGAAAATAAAAAAGAGGGGGGAGAAAGGAGAAAAAGGAGGAATTCAAGGCAAAGCAAGGAAGATATATTGAGGGATGAGGAATCAAATGAAGATCAAGAGAAGTGCAAGGAAGGATGCGTCAATGTTGAGAACGAATCTTCAATATTCCAACCATGTGCAATCCGACATCGAGGACATCATTAGTGCCTTGAAGTCATTATTCTTTTTCCCTTTGCACATGTCCACCATTCTAAATCTTCTCATCCTTGATACCCCTACATTATGGTTTAATTCTCATGATCATTGGCTTGGAAGGTGAACGACCACTAGAGGATTTTCTTAGCTTGATAATACTTGTGTTAACTTCACTAGCGATACCCATAGATCCACCTTACATTATAAATGAGAGACTTGTGGGAGGTGAGAGTTTATGAACTATCTAGGATAGCCACTTTAAGTGAGCGACATGTGAGGACTTGGAGCAAGACTTTGTCTAATACTTGTTGCAGGAATTTTATTTTAAACTCGTGGAAAACCCTCCAATGGAAGTAAGAAAGTAAGTATGGTTGGATTTGAGGATCTCTAGTAAAAGGAATGAGTTGTGGGGTAAGTCTTGAATTGGCAATATTTTTAAATGCCCATGTTTATGTCATGATCATTGCTTTCATGTTTCTTATACTAAAGATGAAGGTTCAACTAACTTGTAAGGAAAGGTGAGACGAAGCACATTTCAACTCCATGGATGAATGACCTTTGCAAGCAACTTGCTCGAGGACGAGCAAGATCTAAGTGTGGGGGGTTGTTGGCGGTCAAATATGACACCCCCAAGGAACTTGTTACACTTTGGTTTCGGCTTTGATTTGGAACTAACCCGCCACTAGGCATACTAATGATGTAACAAGTTCGACACGAGCATGTGTTTTTGGAGTTGTATGTTTATGCAGGAAATAACAAGCTTAATGGATAAGTTCGCATCAAGTTCGAAAGGTGTTAAGCAAGAGGATCAAGGAGCTCCGTTCGTGTGCGAATACAAGATGAACTTACTTCCAAAGGTGGCAAGGACCAAGATGCAACACAAGATATTCCCGAGGACCAAGACAAGAAGACCGGAGTTCATATGACAAGACCCTCTATCTATTCACAAGGATAAAGACACCAAAAGGCCATACATCCTAAAGGGCAAAAGGGCAAAATTACAAGAGAAGCTCGCTCGCGAAAGACGGAGCCGAACCGGGCCAAAATGGGCCTGGGCCGGCCGGCCCATGCTGACCGGCCTAGGGCCTTTTTATGGCGGTTCGGTCTCCCCTTTCTCGTGCGTGATGTTCATCGAACCCTAAGTCTATGGCTCCGCCGCCATTCGCCAGAAAGACTGATAAAAGCCCCCGAGGTCAACCACATCAATTCATTCAACTTTTAGAGATTCAACTGAGGGAGAAAGCCACATAGAAGAGAGAGGAGGACGCCCGAAAACCCTAGCAAGGTCCCTCCGGTGCCGCCACAAGATCAAGAGCAAGGAGGAGATTGGATCTTCAAGGGAGAAAGCAAGGCGGAGAGCATCTTCCTCGTCGATCTTCATCTACTCCGGAGGATTCTACACCATGTCTCGCGCTACAATGTGTAACATTATGGGGTAAAATCCTTGTTTGTCCTTGGGGTTGAAGGGAGAGCTTGAGTTGTAATCACCGAACCTATGTTTTGGATCTTTTTGCTATTATATTCATGTTGATGGTGCTTCAATTTTAATTGCTGGCTGGCTTGCTTTGGGTATGCATCACTCGTAGCTTCACATATTGTGTTCCTTTTGTTCCTTATTTGATTACCGTCGTGTAGTGACATGTACGTGGGAAGGAAAGCATATCGAACTTGGTTCACATCCCTTAGTTTTGCATACCTAGATCACATCAACGTCTTGTGCTCTCGTTGTCCAATCATAGATTGCCCTCGTGTAGTGACTTGTACGTGAGAGGGAAAAGGTTGGACATGGTGCACCTTTACCTTGATAGATTATATCGGTTCATTCTTGCTAGGTGGTTACATCTCTAAGCGATCCTAGATCCCTTGGGCAAGATTTCTAGATTCTTGAACTCTCTAAGCGATCCTAGATCCCTTGGGCAAGCTTTCTAGATTCTTGAACTCTCCATACCTTTACTCTCTTTGTTAATCTCTTTAACCTAGAGTAGATTAGTTCTTACATATGCATCATCACTTGATAAAGAGCTTTCAATCAACAAGTTTAGTGCTTAGTTGAGCATAGCAATCCACTTGTTCCACGGATTGATAACCTTGGGGAATACTCTAAGGGAAAAGCTACAACCGACCCGTGTGCTTGCAGATCAAAACTTGACGCACTTTTGAGCTGTCAACATACATGTAATCATGATTAACTTGATTTTGTTTAGACGATTTAAACGGTTTTGAACGGTTTAAACAGGTTTAAACGGTCCAACTGTTTAATTCACCATTTAGGTCCTAAATGACACAGCCGACCTCTGTTTACCGTTTAAATGCTATTTAAATGAACTAAACGGACGTTTAGGGGAACAGAGACAGTGCATCGTTTCTTATTTTCTTTCTTGTCTCAAACAGGTTATGGGTTACCTCCCCGTAGTATCGCACCATCGTCTTCAGCTCATCTGCTTTGACATTGGCCTCCTCCTTAACAGCTGTACATGTTTCTTTCCATGACCTTGCTTCCTCTTCTACTTTTCCCTTCATTTCCATTAGTTTCTCTAGAACTTTTAGAGTCCTAATATCCCATTCTGGATCCATCCACCTAAACGACGTGTACTTCATGCCATCAATCTGCAGTCACTGATTTCGTTCATATAATTAGCGATTGACCAAACTAACATCAAATGCAGAAGCAAAATTTGTTGGAAGTGAAACAAGTTATTGTTTACCTCGCAGCAGCATACATACTGACGCCCAGGGTTGGCGCCTGTCCAGTCATACCTCAGATGGACAGGCAAACCGTCCTTGCACTCGTTTTCATTAGGATCTAGAACAATAACTTCACGAGGACCAGGCGTCGGCGATCTAGGGCTATCCGAGTCTACTCCAAACACCTTTAAAATACATGAATATATCTATTAACCCAGAGTGACAGGTCAAAGTAGCATGCTAAAACAGAGGACTGACCTGACCAGAGCGAGTCCTGCTCCTCCGTTCGCTGCTAGGGCCGCTACGATTTGCCATTCCCGCCACGGGCAAGAGCAGATCTACGCACTGACGCTAGCTCTAGCCTTTGCCACAAGGAACAAGAGTGTGGTGCCGAGTCTCTTGCAGAGTTGCAGTAGTGTACGCCGTGTCGTCGAGATAAATACAATATATACACTTGTCTGTGGGAAAACTTTTTTTTGGCTGCAACGCGGGCTTTTCTCCTGCCAACTTACCAGAACCACTCCGTGCTGTTGTTGGGGCTGACGTGTCCAGTTACCACGAGGCGGCTGGCCACATGGAATAGGCGGCACTTGGAAATAAGCAGTTACACAATTATTACTCCCGAAGGTCCTCCCTGCAAAACATCAAAAGATCGGACCTTCCGCGTTCCTAACTTCCCCCTTGTATCACTATATTATTATGATATATCCGTTGTTCTCCCTCTATCTTCTTTTTTGCCTAGTTCTGCAGTTATGCAACGCTTATGAATTTAGAATGGTGATTAGGAGTATGCTTGAATCAATTTGAAATAGATTAAACAAAATCGGCATAATAAGATGGCATCTCATAGGAACTCATCACAACAAAGTTCACACCACCGAGTATCAAACATCATAAGATGATCAGGTAGCAACAAGTTTCTTGGGTCATCACAACAAGATGATCAGGTAGCAACAAGTTTCTCAACTCATAACAACAAAGTTGACACCACCAAGTACCAAACATCAACGTATCGGCAATGGTAGAAAAAACTTATATAAGATATCTATTTGGCTCAAATAATACAAACTGCATCATGTCTCAGTGGTAGTGCTGTCTACCCCTTCAGAATAAAGGTCATGGGTTAGACCTTTGTTGTTGACGTTGTTTGTTTTTTATTTTCCTCCTTTTTTGTCACACTAAATTGTGGCCTTGTGAGACCTTGCTTTTTTTACAGACTGGAATAGGCAACACTTGGAAACAAGCAGTTATACATTTGTTACGCAGGAAGGTCCTCCCTGCAAAATATCAACAGACCGTAGCTTCTTCGTCCATATCTTCCTCATCCATAAAATCCATTCTATAGTATTTAGTCGGACAGGATTAAACTCTCACTGCTACGCAATGAGAAAACCCAACATCTTACAATGAAAAAATAGTAGTAGTAGTAGTAGTGGTAGTAGTAGTAGTGGTAGTAGTAGTGGTGGTAGTAGTAGTAGTAGTAGCAGCAGAATGTTCAGAACACATGATCGACACAATGTTCAGAATACGAAAATGACACTTGCAGAATACATGATCGACACAATGTTCACAAACATCTAATTAGCCTTGCCACCGAGGCTACCCATTTATAATCATAACGATTGCTGGAACTTCTCCAACTCATTTCTGGCCTCCTGCAGCTTTGAGGTTCATGTTCTTTTTTTCAACAGGGATATATTCTCTTCCATCAATTGGCAAGCCACTTTTAACAGGTCATTATGCTCCTTCTGTAACTCACTGTAACTCATTATATTTTTCCAGCGCGGCTTTCTCCTGTTGTAACAGCTGCTGTAACGTTTCCTTATATAGGCCCTTGTATAGTACAACCTCTTGTAGTGCTTTTAGCTCAGCGTCATTGGCTTGAATCTCCTGCAGAATCTAGTAAAATACAAGAACCTATAAATCCATCAAACGATGCAAATTGGAAACCAACTGAATCTAACACCTATGAGTTGTGCAAAGGATAAGAATCATGGCAGAATCCAGATGTCCCTTCACAGTCTGCAGCTCACAGATAGTCTCTTCAATCGATCAATCCATAAAATGATGCAAATTGAAAATATAACCTATCAATCCCATCAACTGTGCACCTCCAGAAAAATCCATAAAACAAGTGGTATGAAGAACATCCAGAAGCTACTAAAATACAAGAACCTATCGTAAGACGATGTAAATTGAAACTAACTGAATCTAACACATATGAATTGTCTATAGCCTATCAACTTCTAACACCAATCGAAGTGCAAATCTAAGGGTACGATGAAATCTGAATCTAACATATATGATCATCAATCCTCCAGATCCCTAAATCTCGATATCCCCAAACCTAGGAAGATAGGAGAACATGTAGCGGCTCAAACCAGATGACTGACCTCGTCGCGCTATTTCATCCTCTTGTTTCTTGGATGTGGCGGCGCAACCATCTTGCCGTCACCGCTAGGATCCGCCATTCGTGCCAAAAATCTCACCTTCGAATTGCTGATCTGCGTAGCAAAAGTCGAGAGTCTTTGCGAAGGCAGTGAAGCATTTCACCTTCGAATTACCGATTTATATTAAAGACTCACCTGAAATTTACAGGTGGGACTTGGTCAATGTAAAAAATTCCCCTTCGAGTGGTAATAGGTTCGACCCACGGGAGGAGCACATTTTCTCCTTGTTTTACCACCATATTTGTCTTCTTTAACTTACATGGGGCATGCAAAATAATATAAACACAAATAAACAAATATAAAGAATCTTCTTGGCCCAAATAACATGAATTGTATCATGTCTCAGTGGTAGTGCTGCCTTCCCCTTCAGAATCAAAGGTCTTGGGTTCGACCCTAGCTATTGACATTGTATCCTTTTAATTTTCCTCCCTTTTTTATCAGACTGACTTGTGGGGCCCTATTAAATTTTATGACGAGTTGGAACAGTCTATTTTAAAACAAATGCTTACATGTGGGACCCTGCAAAATTTTATGACGAGTTGGAACACTCTATTTTCAAAAGAATGCTTACATGTGGGGTCCTTCCGAATTTTATGATGACTTGGAACACTCTATTTTTAAAATAATGCTTACATGTGGGACCAAAGTTGGTTTATGACGCTGTTGCGGGGCTTATGGCATCACAAAACTAGCTTAGAACAGGGAATGCTCGGCTACAGTAACGACCATTATGACGAAAGTTTTTGTCACTAAATTTGCTCAGAAGTGAAATTTAATGACGAGATCAGCTAAGAACGCCATAAATCAATAACGGCAAAACTAGGTTGCGTCACTAGTCAGCGATTTTCTTGTAGTGGGTTGACGAGAACTATGTCATACCAGACTCGTTCATTTTGCCCGGGACTAGGGATATGTTCGATGCCAACAACAAGGTTGTGGACTATCTCTATCGTGCTCTCTATGCATCTGAGTTCAGTCGGGTGTACGGAGAGAAGTTGGCACATGGGATATGGACCCAGTTGAGGAATGCCCATGGTGAAAACAGTCAGGTGAAGGCACGTCGCTTTATGACCTACCAGAGAGAGTACGAGAATTTCACTCATGTCCTCGGAGAGCCTGTGGATGCCATGTTTGAGCGCTTCACACTGATTGTAAACAACATGAGAGCCAACATCACCCAGCTCCCATACGATGATCATGATAGAGCTATCAAGCTCTTACATGCGCTGGATCTTGATGTATGGAGGGCAAAGGTTGAGGCTATTCAGGAATCTAGTGTGTATGAGACCCTAACGGTGGATGAGCTGTTCTCTAAGCTTAAGTCGTCTGAGGTGGACCGAGGCTTGAGAGCGAAGAAGGGCAAGGGCCCTGCTGATGATAGTCTGGCTCTTGTTTCAGGACCGAGAACTAATGCTAATCACTCTTCTTGGATGTTTTCTCTGTCTGCTCTTGCTTCTTTGCCAGATGAGGAGTTTGAAGTGCTGATCTTGCTTTGCTGACCAAGCGGTTCGGGCTCCTGAATGAGAACAGGAAGAACTTCAAAAGGAACTCAACGACATTCTACAAGTGTGGGAAGCACAAACACTTCTTCGCCGAGTGTCCCGAGGGAGATGAGCACAAGATCGAGTACAAGAAGCCGAGTACAAGCAGGAGTACAAGTAAGAGTACAAGCAGGAGTACAAGTAAGAGTACAAGCATCGCCCGAAGGTCAAGTACAAGCTGAGCGAACACAAGCACAGATCCCAGAACCACCACTCCAAATACAAGAGACAGGACGAGTACAAGGGCAAGAAGAAGGGTGGCTACCATAAGAAGAAGTCCAGAGCGATGGTGGCCGGTGTGAGTGACGTGGACACTTCTTCTTCCTACTACACTACATCGAGCTCGAGCAGTGAAGATGAAGACCGTAGGAGCCACAAGGGCAAGAGGAACACGAGCAAGAACTTCAACGGGCTGAGCTTCATGGCGGAGAGTGGCTTCTGCGGCATGGCACACAGTTCGGGTAGCAAGAAGAGCAACAAGGACGACTCGAACTCTGACTCCGAGGATGAGTTACTTCCACCCACCATTGACTCGTTGCTTGAGGAGAACGCTACACTGAATGAATTGCTAGATGATCGTGATAGTGTGCTTAGAGATGGTAAGAAGATGAGGAAAGAGCTTAGGGCCTCTCTAGAGGAAGCTAGGGAAAAAGTGGCTGAGTTAGAGGCTAGACATCTTGATGATATGCTTGCTTTGGATGCTATGAAGTCTGCTCCTATGGTTAGTGATGAGGTTGATTATAGTGATTGCTCTGTTTTCCTGTCTGATTTGACTGTTCTGAAAGAGAAGCATGCCTCCACAGTTGAGGAACTAGATATGGCTAGGAGTGAGTTAGATGAGCTGACATCTAGATCTAGTTTGCTTGGTGCTTGCAAGTCTTGTCCTGTGTTGCATGCAAAACTAGATGATTCACATGCTAGGATTGTTTCCCTAGAGGCTGAGTTGAAAGCTCCTATTGCTACTAGTTGTTCTACTTGTGAATTACATGCTGTTAAGAATATGGAGCTTGCACATTATGTTGATTGCTTGCAGGATGAGAATGATAAGTTTGTTGTCGGGTCATGAGCCTCAGTTGAGTGTGATGATGGCCACATTTAAGCGCTTTGATGGCCAGGCTTTGGGGTCGGTGAAGATTGGAGAGAGTAGTGGTGAGAGTGAGGGAAAGATTGGAGATATCCCAGTACCACCACAAACTACACCCACAAACAAGTTTTCACCCAAGCCAAATCACCTACGAAACAAACTTGACACCGTTCCAGATCCACCCATGTTCCCCCGCAAAATAGACAAATTCCAAAAACTGGTGAGATTTGTGAGCAACATAGGGAATGTGTTTGAGGGAAAGTCTGAGAAGAAAGAGGAAGAGAAACCCAGTGAGAAGCCACAACCAAAGCTGAAACAAGTCTGATTCCATTGTGAGTGTTGTGGGAGAGATGGTCATGTTGGTGAGTTTTGATACAAGAGGAAGAGGGCTGAGAGGTTGGCTAAGGAGTGGGCAAACAAGGACAGGTACCACCCTTCTCATGTTGTGCCTGAGCCTCGTATGCCACTACCTAGGGGAAAGGCTGTGGTGAGGTCTATACCAGCTTGGGGAGATAGGAGAGCTGCTGATCGGGACCATGGTGCTGGTAGGGAGGCACCGGTCAGACCGGTCAGGGGCACTGGTCAGACCGGTGCACCCCAGAGAGGTGTTCACTTCGGGCTTCGAGGTTGTGGTTTTGATAGATTTGGTTCTGGTGGTCATGGTATAGGTGGTAGGCAGTTTGAGTTTGGTCGTGGGCTGTTTGCTGGACGTTCTCCACCTCATGGTCGTGGGAGAGGTCGTTGCAGCTTTGAGTCTCAGAGAAGGTACAAGTCATGCTCTTCCTTTCATGGTGATCATACTCTTCCAGCGAGACGTGAGATGGTTTAGGATGGTGGTGGTCGTAGCTTTGGTAGGAGTGATAGGATGGATGTTGCTAATCCCACTTTTGAGCAAATGGCTCGACACTGGTTTGACTCTTTTTGTACTAACCTAGTGTTGAGTCGCTTGCTCATTCTCGTCCTCGTTTTTGATTTGTAGGTGGGAGGCTTGAGGAACATTTGGCGGTTGAACTCCGGTTGTTCTCGACACATGACCAGAGACAGGGGGTGGTTCACAAGCCTCACCCTAGTGAGTATCAGGGAGTACATCACTTTTGGGGATAATGGTAAGGGACGAGTTCTTGGTGAAGCAATGGTAAAGGTATGTAGGAAGATTTCTTTGAGGCGTGTTGCTCTTGTCAAGTCGCTAGGGTTCAATTTGCTTTCTGTGTCTCAGCTGCTTGATGAGGGGTTTGAGGTTCGGTTTAAGTTGGGTGTGTCTCAGGTGCTTGATTCTCGAGGCGACCTTGTTTGTACGGTTGTTCCAGAGGGTCAGATCTTTCGAGCTAATTTTTCTCAGTCTGATGGTACTGCACAGTGTTTGGTGGTTCTTCCAATTTGTGGAAGTGGCATAGGAGGTTGGGACACTTGAGCTTTGATTTGCTTTCCCACTTGAGTGGTCTCGATTTGGTTCGAGGATTGCCGAGGTTGAGGTTTGAGAAGGAGTTGCTTTGTGCGCCTTGTAGGCATGGTAAGATGGTTGCTGCTTCTCATCCACCCCTGACTGCTGTCATGATAGAGCGTCCAATAGAGCTGTTGCATATGGACCTTGTTGGGCTAGCTCGAGTTCGCTCGGTGGGTGGGAAGTGGTATGTCCTGGTTGTGGTGGACGACTATTCTCGCTATGCCTGGGTGTTTTTCCTAGAGGATAAAAGTGATACGTTTGGTTTTGTTCAAGACTTGATCATGAGGTTGAAGAATGAGAGGCATGGGAACACTATTCGAGTAATCCGTAGTGATAATGGCTCTGAGTTCAGGAACTCTCGTTTGGCACCTTTTACTGTGATCTTGGTCTTGAGCATCAGTACTCGACTCCTTATGTGCCCCCTCAGAATGGAGTTGTGGAAAGGAAGAACCAGACATTGTGTGAGATGGCTAGGACGATGCTTGATGAGCACAAGACTCCTAGGAGGTATTGGGCTGAGGTGGTGAGTACCACGTGCTATGTGTCGAACAGGATCTTCCTTCGAGCATTCAAGAAGAAAACAAGTTATGAGCTCATGCATGGCCAAGCTCCCAAGGTGAGTCATTTCCGAGTCTTTGGTTGCAAATGTTTCATTCTCAAGAAGGGAAAGCTTGATAAGTTTGAGGCTAGATCTAGTGATGGTATCTTCTTTGGGTATGCTAACCATTCTAGAGCTTATAGGGTGCTTAATCTTGAGACTAACAAAATCATGAAGACTTGCGAGGTGACCTTCGATGAGACAATGCCATGTACCTCTCTTTGTTTTGAATGTGCAGGTGATGAGGAGATGGCTGAGACGCTCTTTGAGGAGGAAGAAGAAGATGGTGATGGAGATGGCGAGGATCGTGTACCTACTGCGGATCGTGTACATTCTACTTCGACTACTACGCATCAACATGTACTGCAAGCAAGGGTGGAAGCTGCTGTGGAGGGGGAGGTAGTCTCCAGGCTAGAGGCTCCTAGGCGTGTACAAGTGGATCACCCTCCCTCGAGGATCATTGGCGACATCAATGAGAGAACTACATGGTCGAGGTCACGAAATACTTCTCACTTTGCTCACTCTGCATTTGTTGCCTCTTTCGAGCCCAAGGATATTGGGCACACACTTTCTGATGCAAACTAGGTGAATTCCATGCATGAGGAGTTGGAGAACTTTCAGAGAAACCAAGTTTGGGTGTTAGTTAATCCACCACCAAATTGTCGTCCCATAGGTACCAAGTGGGTGTGGAAGAACAAGGAAGGTGAGAATGGGATGGTTGTGAGGAATAAGTCTAGGTTGGTGGCTCAGGTGTTCAACCAGAAAGAGGGGATAGATTATGAGGAGACATTTGCTCCTGTGACCAGATTTGAGGCAATTCGAATCCTTCTAGCCTTTGTCATGGCTAAAGGGTTCAAGTTGTTCCAGATGGATGTGAAGAGTGCTTTCTTGATTGGGGTGATAGAGGAAGAAGTGTATGTGAAGCAACCATCGGGGTTTGAGAGTGAGAGATACCACACCATGTGTACAAACTCCAAAGAGCACTTTATTGGTAACCAGAGCTCAACACATAGCACCTGGCCCGTCGTGCTGTTACTGTACAACCTTCCACCCTGGCTATGCAAGAAACGGAAATACATTATGCTGACAATATTGGTCTCCGGGCCAAAGCAACCTGGCAACCGTATTGATGTCTACTTGAGGCCACTAGTTGATGACTTGAAGATACTTTGGAAGCCTAGTGTGAAGGAGGTTTGGGATGAGTTCGGCCGTGAGGAGTTCACATTGCATGCCATGTTGTTCACCACCATCAACGACAACCCGGCACATTGCAACCTTTTTGGCCAGAGTGAAAGGAAAGGTGCAGCTTGCCCACACTGCTTGGAAGAAACTTATGCAGTGTGGCTAAGAAATTCTAGGAAATTCTCATTTATGGCACTGTCGTTTCCTCAGCAAGAAACATGTCTACCGGGGCATGGATTGTCAGTTTAATGGGGAAAAGGAGAATCGACAGGCGCCAATGCATGTGACTGGAGATCTGCTCCACTTGCAAGTCAAGGACGTCAAAACTATCGAGGAGTTACCCAAATTATCTGAAAAGAGACTTAGCAAAAGAAAGAAGCGAGCTGGTGAAGAAGAAGAAGATGGGCGAGGAATGTGGAACAAGAAATCAATTCTATGGGAGCTAGAGTATTGGCCGCTTTTGGATGTGTGTCATTCAATTGACAACATGCACATCAAGAAGAATGTGTGTGAAGCTACTTTGGGAACATTGCTACAATAGAAGTCGAAAGGAAAATATCATAAAAATGTAAGGGAGGATCTTAAAGATATGGGCATTAGGCAGGAGCTCTATGCACAGGAAACAGACACGGGGATGGACCTTCCCATTGCTCCAACCACCTTATCAAAGGCAGAGAGAAAAGAATTCTGTGAGTTTTTGCATGGTTTTAAAGTACCTTCAGGCTACTCATCGAACTTCAAGAGGCTAGTGTCGGTGAAGGACATGAAAATGAATTTCAACTTGATGAAATCTCATGATTGCCATGTGTTGATGACATCTATTCTTCCTGTTGCACTAAGAGTTATCAAGACAGAACTGGTTTGTGACGCGGTCACGATCTTGTTTTTATTCTTCAATGAAATAGAACAGAAGGTGATTGATGAGGAAAAACTATTGGACTTGGAGAGGAGGCATTTCGAGACCCTATGCCTGCTTGAAGCTACCTTTCCACCATCATTCTTTGATCTCATGCTGCATCTAACAGCACACCTCGCGAGGGAGATCTGGTACCTTGGCCCATGTTACCTTCATAAGATGTTTCCATATGAGAGGTACTATGGATTCCTCAAATCATTGGTACATAACAGGTCATTTCCGGAGGGAGCCATTGTTCGTGGCTATGAGACCATTGAAGCAGTGGAGTGGGCCATGGGTTATATGGACCCCCAAAACCCCATTGGTGTGCCTCGTTAACGGCATAAAGGTAGGCTTTCAGGTGTTTTGACCCTGGGGAAAAAGTCAATCACTCCGGACCCAGAGGCCTTCAACAAGGCCCATTTCACCGTGATAGAACAGAGCGTAGATGTTACACCATTTGGCAATGAGCACAAGCAACAACTACGTGAACAACATCCTGGCTGTAATGAGTATTGGGTTGCAAAGAGGCACATGCAAGGCTTCAACAGGTGGCTCCGAGATTATGTCCAGAGTGGCAGCGCTGCTATAACCGACAATCTGGTAAGACAACTAGCAGCAGGACCATTATTCACTATTACAACATATCAAGCAATGGATATCAATGGATACACATTCTACACCATGGCCCAGGATGCCAAGAGCGTCTATCAAAATAGTGGTGTGCATGTACGGGCCGTCGACAATTAGAAGAACACAGCCACATATTATGGTCAAATAGAGGAAATTTGGGAGCTTGATTATGTAGGATTGAAGGTAGCCTTATTTCAGTGTAGATGGGTCACCAATGCGAAGAGACCTATGATCAAGGACAAATTTGGTTATGTTAGTGTTGATCTCCGGGTCTTTGGTTACAAAAATGAACCGCTTGTCTTCGCCAAGGATGTTGAGCAAGTGTTCTATGTACCTGACCTTGCAAAGAATAACTAGAGTGTGGTTTTGCCTGGAAAAAAAAGGATTGTTGGGGTTGAAAATGTTGTTGAGGAGGAGGAATACAACCAGTTTGACGAAAGTCCATCCTTTCACACTTCATACATGCCCCGAGTCTTGGCAGCTGACAAAACACCATACTTGCAAAGCGACCATCGTGAAAAGATCCATATACAAAAATCAAAGAATAAAAAGAAGCAAGATTGATTTCTGATGAATCCGATCCTTTTTGTAAAATGCAGGGATGTCTATTGCTGGAAATGGAATCCTTTTTGTAATATATATAGGATGTGTATTGGTTGAATTTGAATCTCCTTTCTGTAATATATGATGCCTATATATTCTGCCTAAGATACTGTATATATTCGGTATATATTCTACCTGAAAAACTATGTGAGAAATGCAGCCTATATAAAAAAAAGACAATCGTCGTCTGCCCGCCCGACAATGAAGACATGTGTTCACAAAACCCGTATCGCCGATAACTCTCCAAAGAGTTTGGTCAAACTTCAAAAAATTTGACTCCTCGATAAGTGAGATGTGCAATTAGTAGTACCACTCATCGGAGAGTATTGATATTATTTTGTCTACATTTGGTCAAACTTCAAAGAGTTTGACTCCTCAATAAGCGAGATGTGCAATTAGTAGTATCCACTCATCGAAGACGCGTCTCTTGTATCTTCTCTCTAAAATAAATAACCGTTGCCCCAGCCCCTTCATCTACCCCGCGAAACCACCACAACCCCTTCATTTACCCACGAAAAAACCACAACTGCCTACACCTTGTTGTGCCCCTCCGCCGCGCCCCTCCGTTGTGCCTCCTCTGCTCCACGCCGCACGACTTCCTTTCCACGCTGGCACTCATGGCATCGAGGGAGCACCCGCGGTCGCTCGCAGAACTCCCGGAGGATGTGCTAGCGATCATCGTTGGCCGAGTCAGTGCGACATAGAATCGGCCTATGGAGGACCTCTGCAGCCCACGGGCCACCTGCAAGAACATGCTCTGCCCCTGCCGCTACAGAGTCGTCGGTAGGCGCCTGGCACTGGATCGGGTTCCAGTCGAGCAGATGTAGAACAACGACCCTGTCGGCTACGACGTCTTCATTTGTAGCCTGGCTGTAGCCGGCAACCCGGTGGCCTGCTTCCTCACCGGGATGGATGACATCTTCGGCAGGAACCACAGCCCTCAGCCTCCCATCGACGAGCTCTACCACGCTACCAAGGACGGGCACAGAGGGGCGGCCTATGTGGCCGCCGTCTTCCTCTACCGACGCCACTACAATTGTGTACATGAAACAGGTTGAGGGTGACGAGCAAGGGCAGTGGCGTCCGCGTTTGATCAGCAATGTGCAATCCCTAGATTTCCGGCATCATGGGGTCAATCTGGCTTGGCAAATTAGGAGTGTCGCCCTCCGCTGTGGCCTCCGCCGGTCGACGCTGCCAACGGTGGTGGCGCGAGGCAACATTCAACATTGCGCAGGCAAAGCATTATGCTGTACGGAGCCAAGCCGGAGGGGGTTTTGCATGTATTTCTGTAGTGATGAATGTAGGCTTCGTTACAAATGTAATGTCTTCTTCTATCGTGTAAAGTATCGTCCAATCGGTTATTGATAGACAAGATTTGATTTCTCTCATTTCTGAGTCAAATCGAAGGTTGCGGCGCCCGCTGCTTCCTCCTCTGTTCTATTGGAATGAAGAACAGTTTGTGTGGGCAAATGAGACGAGGATTAACCATCCCGCGTCTCTAATTAGGGTGGGGCCCAGTTCTATTGGAACGAAGAACAGTTCTCATTTCTCCTTTTAATATGCAGTCAAATTTTGTAACATGTATTTCTCCGTCGTGCTTAGTCCAAATTTGATGATTTTCCCTATTTTTTCTAAAATCCCCATCTTTTCATTAATTTCATTGTTTAGTGTATATTCTGTTTCGTGAATAATGTTTATATGCCTTATCTTGTTCTTTGTAAGTACAACATAGAAATAATATTTGTTTTCCACAACCATTAGTAATGAAACTTTGCATTTCGTAATCTTAAGGTGAACACAAGCTTGTGTTAAAATTTCAAATGCGTACGAGATCGAACATGTTGCAAAGTGTGGAAAACATCAATGTTCAAGCAACATTCTAGGAAACTATGTGAGAGATGTAGCCATTTGTACACAAGTATATTCTTCCTTTATCGAAACCATTTGAATTTTTTTTGACAAGTTTAGGTACCCAGATTATGTTTCCACGTCAATTTGTAGAATTTTTGGAGCAAACTAAGAATTATTATATCACAAGCATGAGATGTATATTCGAATTATAAGAATGTTGGGTATACAAGTGTACTGTTGATATTTTATTAAAATACTAAATGTCCAAATATGAATTGATGTTATTTTTAATGAATTTTTAGGTGCTGTTTTACCAGCTCTAATATTTGATGGATGCGAGTTTCATTTCTAAAAAATAGTGTTGGGCCCACACGTCAGTGTCAGTAGCCTATATAAAGAAGATAACCGCCCGTACCTACTGCTAACGAAGGCGACGCGGGTTTACTAACCAGCGTCGGCGATGACTATCCATTGTCTGTGAGATCGAGTTCATCACAGGAGGAACAAATACTATAGGTGACGCGGATGGATCTGCCCGCGTCTCTTAGATCGAGTTCATGACATACAAAATCCAACAACCAAACTAACCAGTTCATGATCAACAAACAAACTAAGCAGTTCATGATCGATAAACAAACAAAGCAGTCCAACAACCTGACGAACAAACTGACGAACACACAATAATCACAAACACATTATTAATGGTACAGGAGTGGATCAATTAGTCGGTCGCTGCTGTCGGAGTCCCGCCGCCGGAGCCGTCATCACCGAGGAGAGACCGCTGGACCACGGGGAGCTTCTCAAGCTTTTCAGCCAACACATGGATCCTGAAGGCGAGACCCTTGACACTGTCATCCTTGTTATGGTAAGACACCTCGATCTTGAACGCTTCACCAACATCTCAGAGCTTCATGAATGCGCCCTGGAGTAGTTCGATGGTGAAGCTGATGTCAGCGGCCTCCTTCTTCTCCTTCTCCTTGGGCGCCACCGACTCCTTCCCCTTCTCCTTGATGGTCAACTTCCTCCAATGGCGGCTTTCGTCGTCGTCATCCTCCCTTCGTCCCTGCTTCGCCGATGGGTCACTCGACACCATGCTCTTGTCGCTCCTTGTTGGTGTGATCTCTCGGTGACCGGAGTTTGTGGTGGTGATGGCGAGGGGGAAGAAGATGAAGCGAAAGAATGATATGACTATGGAGCAACCAGTCGAGGATTTATGATAACAAGACGTGAACCATCAGGGCACCTTCCTCCCCACGCGCCACGTCTCACTACGCCTCGGGAACCGTTTTTTGGGAGCAAAACCGTCCAAAAACACGCATTGCCTTTCAATTTCGCAGGAAGGGGAGGGACAGGGGCAGTTGTCGGGCCCACGCGTCAGTAGCCAAACCACATCGCCTTTCAAATTCCATATTATTAGTAATGGGTGTTTATAAATGGCCGCGTCGCCTTTCAATTTCCAAACCCTATCACCTTTCAATTTCCAGATCCCGTCGCCTTTCCATTTCCTTCCCCTTCTCCTTGATGGTCGCGGTGTGCTTGATGGAGCTGCTGCCAAATGAACTGGTCACCCAGATCATCCTCCGCTCCATCAAGGATGAGCCTGTTGTTCGTTTCCTGGTCCTTCGTAACTAGGTCTGCGGCACCTTCCAGCGCATCTGTGACTTGGATGAGGTACTCCTGCAGGTGTCGCTGCGTGAGCTTCGTCAAGTGTGCAAGAATCGCTATGTCAAGTCATTGTTGGAGGAGCGCTTCCGCCTCGTCGAACATCCGGAGGCCTTATGCTTCGAGGGGATGGAAAGGTTGATGAGGCGGCAGAATCCTGATGAGGGTTTGAAGCTCGTCGGAAAGGCCGCTGCCAAAGATGCCGGTGCGAAGTACTTCTTAGCGATGCTGAAGCACCGTTGCAACCATGCGGACCCCGAAGCGATGGCACTACTCCACGAAATCAGCGGCAGGCCGTCACCCCCTGACGGGCAGTGGAAGAACCACAACCTGCGGTGGCTGCGCTTCCTCGTCCGTCGGGATCTCGAGAACATTGCGTAGTGGTACTGGCTTCGTGACGGCGATGATAACATTCCGTTGCTGCCCGTCCAGAATCCCCACATCTGCATTTGGGCAGTGGGATGTAGGCGCTACGGGTCGGAGACCCCAGGGATCATCCACTACTGCAGCACCGAGTGTCGCATCCGTCATGAGTTCGACCTCTGGACGCGTACATTCAGCGACGTGGTGGAGTACGCTGTCAGCATGATGAACATCGGATGTAGGCAGAAACATCAATAAAAATTTTGTATCTTGAATGTAAATTATTACATATTCTGTGTCGCATCCACAAGATTTGATTTGTCACGTTTTTGAGTCAAATTGAAGGTTCCGGTGGTCTCATTTGCCGCATTAGAGGCCTAGGGTGTCCTCATGGATGTCAAAGCAGGCACGGCGGTGGCGGCCTCTGCTAGTCTGCTTACTCCTCTGTTCTCTTGGATGGGCATAGGAGACGAGGATTGGACGGGCAAATGAGACGCGGGTTAACCACCCTCTCTGTTCTATTGGAATGAAGAATAGTTCGCATTTCTCCTTTTAATCTGCAGTCAAATTTTGTAACATGTATTTCTCCGTCGTGTTTAGTCCAAATTTGATGATTTTTTCCTATTTTTTTTTTCTAAAATCCCCATCTTTTCATTAATTTCATTGTTTGGTGTATATTCCGTTTCGTGAATAATGTTTATATACCTTATCTTGTTCTTTGTAAGTACAACATAGAAATAATATTTGTTTTTCACAACCATTAGTAATGAAACTTTGCATTTCGTAATCTTAAGGTGAACACAAGCTTGTGTTAAAATTTCAAATGCGTACGAGATCGAACATGTTGCAAAGTGTGGAAAACATCAATGTTCAAGCAATATTCTAGGAAACTATGTGAGAGATGTAGCCATTTGTACACAAGTATATTCTTCCTTTATCGAAACCATTTGAATTTTTTATGACAAGTTTAGGTACCCAAATTATGTTTTCATGTCAATTTGTAGAATTTTTGGAGCAAACTAAGATGTTATTAGAATTATTATATCACAAGCATGAGATGTATATTTGAATTATAAGAATGTTGGGTATACAAGTGTGACTGTTGATATTTTATTAAAATACTAAATGTCCAAATATGAATTGATTTTATTTTTAATGAATTTTTAGGTGCTGTTTTACTGGCTCTAATATTTGATGGATGCGAGTTTCATTTCTAAAAAATAGTGTCGGGCCCACGCGACAGTGTTAGCAGCCTATATAAAGAAGATAACCGCCCGGACCTACTGCCAACGAAGGCGGTGTGGGTTTACTAACCAGCGTCGGCGATGACTATCCATTGTCAGCGTCAGTAGGCAAACCTTGCGCGCGCTATTCAAAAATTCCCACCTATATTGACTATAATGCCCATGGAATTCCAATTCCACCAAAGAACCGTTCAAGGTCACGCCAGTAATTTCTGTGAACACAGTAACACACGCGCAGGGGACATATATTCGGGAGTCTAATTCCTGGACAGATCCACCATGCCTGCACTCTCCCCGCCGCCGCCTTGCTCTTCTCCAGCCCCACCGGTCCCGGCGTGACGTCAGCGAAGCGGCTCCAGCCGTGACGACGGTGACGAGGACGTTGTTACTGGCGTGCGGACGGTGTCCCGGCCAACCTAAAGATGGTGATGTGGATCCGGCATCCCCGGCCACGACGACGAGCCGGCCACCTCAGGCAATGAGGCGACGCGGATCGAGCCTCTCCGACCACCACGAGAACAACTACTTCATTCGCGACAGAGGATAGTGCTGCTTGAACCCCCAACGCCCTCTCTCTACTCGGCAGAGGTGGATTAGGGAGACGTGCTACTTTACGGTTGTTTAGGCCTTTGGGGTCAGTTCACATAGGATTATTCTCCTGGAATTGCCTGCATTAGTACAACATGCCTTAATATTTCATTTTTAATTGATTGGCTGTAGATTTGACGGATGAATTTTGTTGCTTCATGCCTGTTTGAATAAATTGTTGCTAACTGATGAACTTATATGAACTGTTCAAATTCATTTTCATGTTCCTGGTGCGTCAATTTTTGTTATGCTTTAATTCTGTTATGCTTCGAATGTACCAGATCGACAGTTATGCTTTGGACCTGTTAGCATACTTTAATTCTGATTGCTTTGTCCTCTTGTTGCATGTACACATGGAACACACAATTCATTGCTGCTGAAGTTGGACAAGGAAGCAGTTGAAGGAATTTAGTCTCTGCTTTGATATATAAGCATATTGCTTCACCCTGTCAAAATGGTTAGCACCTATCCCCAACTTGTATGCTAATATCAACTATTTTGTCTGTCAGAGAATAAGAATTTATCTAATTTTGTTTAGGTTTTCAGTCTAGCTTATGTTGCTCTACTGACAACCTGACATATCATCTATGCGGTCTCACACAACACCAAACTCCTCTACCTATAGTGCACCATCACAGCCCATCGACGGTGAACCTTGTTCACAGCCTATCGACGGTGATCCTTCTTCACAGGGTCACTCAGCACATACTGCTGTGAGTAGTACTCGATCCCGCGGGTCAATGACACAAACCAAATGGCCAGAAAACAAGTTGACCGCAACTGGACTTGATAACAATTTTTGGCCTATCCCAGATGCTGCGAGGGATAGATTTGTATTGGTCTGTGGCCTCATTGCTCGAGAGAGGGTGTCAATCAACAAGGCGGTTCAAGATCTCTCACCAATTGAGAAGGAAGAGCTGTTCACAGTTTTAGAGGAAAAGCTAGATTACCTAGCCAATCTGGCTGAATCTGTTTGCAAGAAGGCAATTAAGGCAGCTATGTCAGAGATTGCAACCTTGCAACGGCGGTTCAAGACTCATTTAAGAAAAAATATGTGAGCCAAGAGGAGACTCCCTTTGTGAAGCATGCCTTTTTGCAGCCAGAAGACTGGACCGTGTTTGTGCAGGAAACCAATTCTCCTAGATTTCAGTGATTGAGCCAGGGGATGAAAGAAAAGAGAGCATTGCATAATAAGCCACACAGGACGGGCATAAAAGGTTATGTTCGTAAAAGGAAAGAGTGGGAGGAGGTGGATGCAAAGTGTTGGGTATTTTAGCGTCACATGAAATAAATCTGCAAGCGCCCGGATACTGTTGTAGCTTTCACCTCAGAGTATTCCAAGGGTATCGAATCCAAGGGAACGTGTGTGGACTAACTTCGTAGTAGTCGGTCCAAGGACACACCCAGATAAGAGGCAAGGATAGAGAGGATTCCTAAAGATAGCACTATAGATGAGATTAAAGGTCGATCTCTAGATATAACTTGGCTTAGGTTACCGATAGCCCTGACTTAACAGGCAACTCCGGCACGCGGATCTATGTGGAGCGGAGCTCTGACTATATCCAGCTGCGGAGGATCAACGAGGGCCAGATGGGCTGTCACCACCACCTGGACTGCCTCTACCTAACCTTGGGATAAGCCGAACGAATGATAACTGGTAGTGTGACACAACGTTTATGCTGTGGTTACTGCCGCAGCCAACGAACTACGACACTCTGTACTAATAGAACTACGACCACAGAAGAGAACTGATCTCACTCACTATAGGTACTACTAGCTTACACTAAAGGCATACAGGAGAGTACTCAACCCTGTACTATGCTTCAAATGTATACGAACGACTTGCAGCAGACGAACGCATAAACCCAGGATCTACGCACTAGCAGGGGAGAAAGACTACTCATGCAACCAAGCAAAAAGCTAGAAGGAAGGAATCACGAATGTCACTTTGGTTTAAATTGAACATGCAGGAATATCTACTATATTCTAATAGACGAACATACATACAAACGGATATGAGAACTGTGAACTTGTGCCACAAGATCAAAGGGTTGTGTTCGCGAAGAACACAAGCCTCTAAATCAATAACACACGAAGAACACGAGAACATATCACCTATGCATGAGTGCTACTTTAGTCAAAATAGAAAAATACAAGAATACTCACTTTAGTCTAAATGAAGAACAACAACATCGTAGAGGCACATGCCTCTCTCTCCCCCTCTCTACTCTAACACTAGCTAGGAGAGGAGCCTTGGAGGGGTGTAGTGTGTCTCATTTCCTACCCCCTCCCCTTCTATTTATAGGCAAGGGGGTGGCTTGCTCGGAGTGCCAAACGACTCCAAAACACCCCGGGATGCCTTGAGGAACCAATGGAGAGCTACCACACGTCGGTTGGGGACGAGGGTACCTCCGAAAGGTTCGGCCGAACTGGGGTTCAGCCGACCCCCAGGTGGGTTGGTTTCCACCGCCTTTCGTCCAGGTGACTGCCAGGTGAGTCCTCAGGTGTGTATGGGTGTGTATGCGGTGTTTTAAGCTTGTTTCCGTGGGGATGTGGGCCCTTGAATCCGCGTACTGGCTCTTGATTGGTCGAAGGTGTGTTTCCTTGGATTGGTGATGTGTCAGGACACATGGCATCCAACGTGGCAACACGTCGCCACGTGGTCTGGTGTGGATCCCACCGGGCCCACATATCAAGATGGTGATCTTGTCTTGTGCATATCTCTTTCATCCGAACTCAGAAGTAGACAAATGATATATCCATTTCGATCGTCTCGACGAGCCCGTCGCAATGGTGCAGTCCAAATTGGCATTTGAGGTTGTTATGGATGACGTCCTATATAAGCCATTGGATCACTTGCTGTCAATTGTATCATTTATCACGTATTCCGGTGCATCCTGCAACAAAAGCTAGAAACACCAACACTTGTGGAACTTGTCACTAGAAAGCCCTACTCTAGTGTTGATGATCACTTTTCATTCATTTTATGCAGGAGTTGATGGCATAAAAGTAGCACTTAACAACTATTAACAACACCCCCACACTTGACATTTGCTCGTCCTGAGTAAAGGGGAACAGATCAAGGTGAGACATGATATCCAAAGGTTTAAGCGAGCATAAGAGATATTCCAAACCATACCTTGTACTAGTGAACACTGTGGAGTGTCTATCATGCCATCTTGAGTAGTTGAGGAATGGAACGGTCATGACTCAAATCACTTCTATTCCTCATGTCAAGTAACTTGGGGTTTTGCAATAAGTTTTCAAAAACAAAACCTCGCTTAGCTCCTCATTTGATTCTCTCAGATCGCTCAATGTGTATATGTCCTCACCAAGGCATTAGATTTGCCTTTCTTTCATCGTACTTCTAATGATGGCTATATGTGGAGCTCAGGGTAGGATAAAGATAAAGCATACTTGTATCACATATATTGCGAAGTCAAAGACCAGATCCAAGGAGAAAAGCAATTCATACAATCAGATCAAGATGTGCACATGTATGGATGTGATGGATATGGTAAGGTGGATACTAGGCCCGGAATGGGTGCTAGATATTACCATATATATGATGAATATTGTGGTGATGGTAAGGTGGACACTAGGCCCGGAGTGGGTGCTAGTTATTACCATCAAATTTATTGGAACTCCTTTTGCATGTTCCATCTCTCTCCTTTTTCTTCTTGGACATGGGCTATCTCTCTTTTTTTCTCTTTTTTTCGTGCATTGGGCATTTTTCTTTTCACTCATGGTTTGAGCATGTTATTTTTTTCTTTTTTTCTTTTTTTATAGCCCATATCCTTTTTTTGAAGATACTTTTGGAGAAAGAGGTCAAACATGGAGCTTTATTTCGTGGAATGGATGGATGATACATTGCTAACTTCCAGTGTAGAAGCATACCAAGGGGATATGGAGTGCACATGAATCTTGATCATGAAAGCATGAAAAGAATTATCACAAGGGTCACAACAATTTGACAAAGCTCAATGCAGTAACAAGCAGCATATGAGACTAAGGTTTTCAAGATAACTCATCATATGGCTTTGGTAGGACTTTGGCATATCAAAGAGGAGCTTTGCAAAGGGTTTTCATATTTTTAAATAAAATTCCCAAGCACTCAAACATTTAGAGAGAAGATCGTATCATCAAACCATATCACAAGCATCAACTACTTAGATGAGCATGCTTTCCCTAATGATATTTGTTCACAAGCACCAAGATGATAAATATGGAATAAAACATATGCAAGCCAACCACAGGAAACATGTAGAGCAAGTCGAGCACGATTCTATGAGTTGATTTAGCAGATAGGAATTGAAACTCATTCAAACTCATGAATCAGAGAGAGTGAGATAAAGGTTGCACATACCATCGCTCCTGAAGAATATAAGAAACAAGGAAGACCAGTTGTGGTTCAGCTCACCCATGGGGCAGCCGGATCACTCTAGTTTACCTTGTCCCTTGTCATGAAAGCGCGGTCGATGTTGTGCAACGCCTGTGTGGGAGATCTCAAGTTTGTATGTCAATGATAAGCTTGGGAGATCTCCCCCACACTTCTTCATGTACCTGGTGCTATCTTCAAACAAAAAAGGAAAAACAAAAGATGGACTCTACTGATTCGAGAATCAGTGAGCCTTTATTCGAAAACAAACACATTTTTTTTGTTTTTGTTTCTTTTTTATTCACCAAGAGACCTAGCTCAAAAAAGGTTGTCATGCCTTGGCTTACCTTTCCTTTTGAATCAAGCTTGATGACTTACCTCGTTTGGATTCAAAAATTCCTACAAGGGTTAGTGAAGGACCGAAACGGGCGACCAGAGAGGGGGGGGAGTGAATGGGAGCCGATAAAAATTCTTCCCTTTGGTCGAATTCGGCCTATACCCCGATTGCCACTCCAGGAATCCATGCACACAAGCTAAGCTCCAAACAAGGCACACACAAGCCAAGAAGATCAACCAAGAAGCCAAGAAGCAAAGAGCGGAAGCACCGGACAAGAATCAAAGCACTTGGTCAATTCTGGAAATGACCAGTGCGGACCGTCCGGATGGTACGGGCGGACCGTCTGGCCCTACCTCGTGGACTGTCCGAAATAACCACCAGAACCACCAGAGACACACCCGAAAATAAAAACTGTCCGGCTAGGCCTTGCGGACCGTCCGCTAGTGTCGCGGACTGTCCGTGAGGTGAGTGCGGTCTGTCCGCCCAGCTCGCTGGAAACCCCAGACAAAAACCCTAGACAAAACTTCCCACGCGGACCATCCATGAGCGACACGCGGACTGTCCGCAAACCACTTGCAACGAAACCGTAGCTGAGAAACGGATCGAAACAAAGACGCACAAGAACACGAAGAACACGCAACGAACTTCGGGACGCGCGGACTGTCCGCGGGCACCCTGCGGACTGTCCGCTAGCCCCAGACAGAACTGCTCGAACTCGAGCCCGCGAAGTCAACCCTCCAAATCCATCACCGGATCTCCCAAACGCCAAAAGCTCTTGAGACAAGATTTGGTGTAGATGATAAGCAACACAAGGTGAAGCTATGCCCCAAAAATCTCGACCTCTAAGCCACTAAATCGCCGGGAATCGCGGATCACACGAACTCCACCAAGAACACGAACTCCGATCAAGAACTCACGAATCGAAGGTTCTACACGGCGTTTGAGGGGTCAAGATCATACACAAACATGCACAAGGCATCCACCCATGATCCCCTCAAAGAAATCCGTGAAGAAACACCTCCAAACTCACGAATCGAGCGAAGAACGAAAACTCCCAAAAATAGACCCAAAAATGACACAAAAATCGCAAGGGACTAGGAGATCACCGGGACACCGAAAGCTTCCATACATCCAGAGGACAGATTCTGTACAAGAGTCTAGCCTAAGGAATCAAGAGGAAAACGAAGCAGTCCAGAAAAATCTACTGGGGGAGAAAGCCCTAGAGTCCAAGAGAGAGAGAGAGATGCCATCCACCTCTCCGCTATTTATACGAAGTCCATCGGAGGGAGGTAAATGACCACGCTACCCCTATTGCTTAAATGAAGATACAACCCCTCAGGGGCATTTTGGTCAAGTCTTCATCGGACGGACACGCTTCCACCGCGGCTTCGCTTCACCTTGACGCAAACCCCGCGATCACGCCATGTGCCCTCTGCCTCGAAGCTTCCCGAGGCTCCCGGATCACTGTCTCCGTCGCCTCTGGCCTCCGGGCTTGGTTTTGAGGCCCAAACCGCTACCTTGCACCGGCCCATGTTCACGACTTCAGCCCGCCAGTCTTTCACCGCACGGCTCGCACCTGACCCCATCAGCCACCGGGTCCATCGATCCAAGCCTACTTGCCACTCCATCACCCGGAGGCCACCACTGCTAAGGCCTTTCGCGCTTGTTCTTCACCTGCACCGACACGAGTCAAGCCGCAACCTGTACCTGCACACATAGCCAAGCATCAGTCCACACAACGTTGTCAATCACTCATCACTAAGGAGCGACCCTCCACTGGCCTTCGGACACACCTGGTCCTCAATCACCCCCTTGATGAGTGCATTGACAACACCCATAGAAATCACATAGAGAAAAAGAAAAGAAAACAACCACGAACACAAACCTCCCAAGCAAGTGATCCAAAGCCAAAGAACAAGCGAAAGCTTGATCACTCGCCAATCCAAGTCTCGGCCCCCTAAGACACGGGCAACGACTCGACACAGCCGAGACAAAACAAAGCTCTCAAAGAGCTCATCACAAAGCACACAACTCAGGAAAATCAAAGGAGCTCCCCCTATACATATGCAAACTCCCCCTGAGCAAATGCAACCTCTTCTTCTCAATTTTTCTCCTCACATGCTCACAAATGCATACCAATTTTCCACAAAATCTTCCAAAAGCATGAAAATTTTTCCCAAAGAGCATGTATATTCTCCCCATATCATACAAATCTCTCCCCCTTGTTGACAATGCATGAATCAAGGTATATGAAACTCTTCTCCTTGTTTTCATGAAAAAATGCATGTCAAAGCACATATACAATCTACCAAGCTTCTCAAATATACAAGGAGCACAACAAAATGCTACAAATGAGACATAGAGCAAGCAAAGTAGACATGGTGTATCTAGCATATTGCTATCAAGAAGGTAGAGACATATAAGCATGTGACATGGCTAAAAGCAATTTTAAGCATTTTTCACAAAGAAATAGTCATCTCATGAGCAAGCCTCTCTCTATACCAATTTGAGCATAAAGACACTAGATCATTCAAAGTTTATGCAAGATCACAAATTCTCATCACAAGATCATTATAAATGCCCATAAGCTACTCAAGTCATGTTAAAGCCACCGAGCCATGTGTCTACTTCTTAAAATGAGACTTCTCATGGTAGACAAGCATGCTACGGTTTAGCACCCAAGATATGAATATCAATCCATAAAACATGATTAGGAGCTCATTTTTCAAGCATAAGGCAATTCATACACCAATTTCATTTTCAAGTTTAAACATGGTACATGAAGTGCCTTTGCGGCAAAAAGAAGCTTATGCTCCTCCCCAAGCAAGAAAAAAGGCTAAACATTTACAATGACAAAGGGTCTTTGACCCCAAGCAAAGAGAATATGATCCTCAAGCACAAACTGAGCATGATATAAGCATTTAAGCACAAATTGAGCATAGACAAACATCTACTCACGAGAGACACAATTTTAGCATTTTCATCAAAAGAATGCTATCTCAACACAAGTATATGACAAACCATCAAGAGCATAGCATTCACATCCACAATTTACCATACATGCACATATCTCATCCATAGCACATCGGTGATCAAAGTATATAAGAGAAGCTCATTCCTAGCTCAAGTGATCCAAAGATGGCTATCCTACCAGATTTTGTACAGAAAGTAAAATGCATGAATGAAATGCAACAAAATGAACATATGACACATATATACATGAGAAGCTCCAAGACCCAAGCTAGAAAGGAAAGCACACCCCAAGCTCACCCCGCAAGCGAGTGAAAGTGGCTTGGTCAAGCGGTTTGGTGAAAATGTCAGCTAGCTGGTCTTGGGTAGGGACATAGGACAAAGATATATTTCCCTTCTCAACATTGTCCCTCAGGAAGTGGTACCTCACTTCAATGTGTTTTGTTTTGGAGTGGAGGACAGGATTTTTGGCTACGCTTATGGCACTGGTGCTGTCACAGAAAAGTGGAACCTGGGAGCACTCCTCTCCAAAATCACTCATGGTATATGTCATCCAAAGCAGCTGGGAACAACAACTAGCAGCAGCTACATACTCAGCCTCGGTGGTGGATTGAGCTACACTCGATTGCTTGCGAGATGACCAAGAGACCAACGAAGAACCAAGGAACTAACAACACCCAGAAGTGGACTTGCGATCCAATCGACACCCAGCAAAATCCGCGTCAGAAAAACCATGAAGCCTGAGTGTCGAGAAGGCAGAGTACCACAGACCAAACTCAGGAGTGTAGTTCAAGTACCTGAAAATCCGCTTGACGGCCTGCTGATGTGAAGTCCTCGGTGAAGCCTGAAAACGAGCGCACAGACACATACTTAACTGTATGTCCGGCCTCGTCGCCGTCAAGTAGAGGAGGGAGCCGATCATGCTCTGGTACTCCTTCTGGTCCACGGGTTCGCCATCCTCGTCCGCGTCCAAAGCCATAGTCGTACTCATAGGTGTGGTCAGCGGCTTGGAGTCATTCATGCCAAACTTCTTCACCGTGTCCCTGGTGTACTTCGCCTGGTGTACGAAGGTCCCGTCCTTGCCCTACTTGATCTGGAGACCCAAGAAAAACTGCGGCTCGCCCATCATGGACATCTCAAATTCCTTGCTCATGTCATCTGCAAATCTGGCAACAAGATCATGAGAAGAGCAACCAAAGATTATGTCATCCACGTATATCTGAACAATCAAAAGGTCATTCCCATGCTTAAGGAGGAACAGGGTCTTATCAGCTGTGCCCATCACAAACCCCTTGCTCAGCAAAAAGCCTCTCAACCTGCCATACCAAGCTCTAGGTGCCTATTTCAACCCATAGAGCGCTCTTTGGAGTTTGTATACACGGTGTGGGTATTTTTCACTCTCAAACCCCGGGGGTTGCCTCACATACACTTCTTCCTCTATCACCCCATTCAAGAAAGCACTCTTGACATCCATTTGGTACAACTTGAACCCTTTAGCCACGGCAAGGGCTAGAAGGATCCTAAATGCCTCCAAACGGGCCACAGGAGCAAATGTCTCCTCATAGTCTATCCCCTCCTTCTGGTTGTACCCCTGAGCAACCAACCTCGACTTGTTTCTCACAACCATCCCATTTTCACCCTCTTTGTTCTTCCACACCCACTTGGTTCCTATGGGACAGCAATTTGGCGGTGGATCGACTAACACCCAGACTTGGTTTCTCTTAAAGTTTTCCAACTCCTCATGCATGGAACTCACCCAATTCTCGTCAGACAAAGCGTGTCGAATATCTTTGGGCTCAAACGACGCAACAAAGGCAGAATGAGCGAAATGAGAAGTGTTCCTTGACCTCGACCGTGTAGTGCGTTCATGAAGTTCACCAATGATGGTCGACGGTGGGTGATCGACTTGTACTCGCCGGGGAGCCTTACGCCTAGACACAATCTCCCCCTCAGCAGCAGCCTCCACTCGAACAGCCTCAGTCGTAGTGGGTGTAGGGGATGGTCCATCCTCGATCGTCGTCATAGTAGTGGAAGTAGCATGTACACGATCAGCCACGGGAGCACCACCATCATCATCGTCATCATCTCCATCTCCATCCTTCTCATCCTCAAAGATTCTCGCTCCAATCTCATCGTCACCTGCACACTCAAAAGCAGAGGAGCTATATGGCTGTGTCTCGTCGAAGGTTACCTTGCAAGTCTCCATGATTCGGTTAGTCTCAAGGTTGAGCACACGATATGCTCTAGAGTGAATCGCATAACCAAGGAAAATCCCATCCGAACATCTAGACTCAAACTTATCCAGCTTGTCCTTCTTCAGAATGAAACACTTGCAGCCAAAGGCTCTAAAATGACTCACCTTGGGTTGTCGGCCATGCATTAGCTCATAAGAGGTCTTCTTCTTGAAAGCACGAAGAAAGATGCGATTTGAGACATAGCAAGTGGTATTGACTGCCTCGGCCCAGAAACGCCTAGGAGTCCTATGCTCATCAAGCATCGTCCTGGCCATCTCACAAAGGGTCCGATTTTTCCTCTCCACAACGCCATTCTGGCAAGCGACGTATGGAGAAGAGTACTGATGATCGAGACCAAGATCACTGCAAAAGGCATCAAAATGGGAGTTCTTAAACTCTGTGCCATTGTCACTGCGTATAGCTCGAATGGCATCTCCATGTCTCTCATTCTTCAATCTCAAGATCAAGTCCCGAACAAAGCCAAAAGTCTCACTCTTATCCTCCAAAAAGAAAACCCAAGAGTACCTCGAAAAATCATCAACAACCACAAGAACATACCACTTCCCACCAGCAGAGCGAACACGAGCTGGCCCAACCAAATCCATGTGCAATAGCTCACAAGGTCGCTCGGTCATGACAGAAGTCAGGGGGCGTGAGAAGCAGCAACCATCTTTCCATGCCGACAAGAAGCACAAACCAAATCCTTCTCGAATTTCAACTTAGGCAATCCTCAGACAAGATCAAGACCACTCAAGTGGGAAAGCAACTCAAAGCTCAAGTGTCCCAACCTCCTATGCCATTTCCAAAGCTCGACCAAAACGCCAGCAACAAAACATCGAGGAGGACCAACAGACTGGGAAAAGTCGGCACGAAAGATTTGACCCTCGGGGACGATCGTACAGACAAGATCGCCTCGAGAATCAAGCACCCGACTTAAAACGAACCTCAAAACCTTCGTCAAGTAATTGAGATACTGACAACAGGTTAAAACCAAGTGACTTGACCAGGGCCACACTTCTTAAGGTCACCTTGCTACTCACCTTCACCATACCTTCAGCAAGCACTCGTACTCTCCCATTGTCCCCGAAAGTGATGTACTCCCTCGTACTCACCGGGGTGAGGCTGGAGAACCACCCACGATCTCCGGTCATGTGTCTTGAGCAACCAGAGTTGATCAACCAAAAGTTCTCCAAGCCTCCCACCTGCAATCAAAAACGAGAACGAGAATGAGCAAGCGACTCAACACTGGGGTTCGTTCCAAACGATTCAAACTAGTGTCGAGCCATTTGCTCAAAGGAAGAGTTAGCAAAGTCCATTCTACCAACACCCCGAGGCAGAGCCCTCTCACGCCTACCACCAAATGACCTGTCACGTCTCACTGGAGGAGTACGCGCACCACGAGGAGGAAAACGTGGCCCTAGTCCATCTGAGACCCAAAGCTCTGATCGTGCCTCCCAAACTCGTAACGGTCACGAGAAGGAGCACGTCGAGCCAACTCACCACGCCCAAACCCAACACGCCTATCTCTCTGAGGGAACACACCTCCACCTCCACGAGTGGGAACTGTCCTCACAAACACATCACCCCTAGGTAGAGGCCCTCTACGAGGCTCAGGCACACCACGAGCAAGGTGGTACCTGTCCTTGTTTGCCATCTCCCTAGCAAACCTCTCATCCCTCTTCCTCCGGAAGCGGAACTCATCCTTATGCCCATCCCTCCCACAATACTCACAATGGAAGCAGATCGGCACTGGCTTAGGCTGTGGCTTCTCTACAAGCTTCTCTCCAGCTTTCTCTCCTGTCTTCCCATCAAAGACACTCCCCTAGGTGCTCACAAACTTGATGGGTTTCTGGTAGTTCTCAGTTTTGTGGGGGAACACTGGAGGATCTGGGGTTGTGTCAAGCTTGTTTCTGAGATGGTTTGGCTTGGGTGCAAATTTATTCATGGGTGTGGTGTGTGGTGGAATGGGGATCTCTCCGGCTTTCTCTTCTCCCTCACCACTCTTCTCACCACACTTGTCAGCCCCCAACGCCTGACCATCAAACCTCTTGAACTGAGCCAACATCATACTCAATTGTGGCTCATGCCCAGACAACCACCCCATCATTTTTCTCAATTCATCATTTTCATCCTGCACACGATCAACATAGTTTGCAAGTTCCATGTTTTTCAAAGCATGCATTTCATAGGTTAAACATGATGTAGGAAAAGGAGCTTTCAATGCCGCCTCAAGAGAAACAATTCTAGTGTGAGATTCATCTAGCCTAGCATGCAAGATAGGACATGAGGTACAAGCACCTAGTAAAGCTGGCCTAGACTTCAATTCATCACACTCCACCCTAACCATATCTAGTTCCTCAAGGACAGAGGCATGTTTCTCCTTGAGGGCAGTCAAATCAGCAAGAAAAACTGAGCAATCACCACAATCAGTCTCATCCGACACCACATGAGCAGACTTCAAAGCAACAATCTCATTTCTAGCATTCACAAGCAAGGATTCAAGCTCGGCTACCTTGTCCTTAGCATCACCCAACAAAGACCTAAATTCCCTCTTCTCCTTGTTGGTCTTTCTAAGAACATCATCACGGTTATCAAGCAACTCATTGAGCCTAGCATTCTCCTCTAGCAAGAAGTTGGGATCTTGTCGTACCTCATCATCGAAGTCGGAGTTCGAATCTGAGCTGTGCTTCTCACCCTTCTTGGAGTGCGCCATGCCGCAAAAGCCTCCTTGTGCGACGAAGCTTAGGCCGGTGAAGTTCTTGCCCGTGTGCCACATGTCCTTGCGCTTCTCTTGCTCATCCTCGCTGCTTGAGTCGGAAGAAGCGTCGCTTGATGTCGAGTTGATGTCGCTCGCTCCGGCCACCATCGCTCGAGCGGTCTTCCTCTTGTGGCCGCCACCCTTCTTGTGCCTTCTCTCGCCCTTGTCCTTGTGCTTGTCCTTGTAGTCGTTCCGGGAGCAGTGCTTGTTGTAGTCGTGCTTGGGCTTGCCCTTGTAGTCATTCTTGATCTCCATGGCTTCAGGGCATTCGGCGATGAAGTGCCCGTGCTTCCCGCACCGTTAGCACATCCCCGAGCTCCGCCTTGAATTCTTGCGGTTCTTGTACATCTGCCCAAACCTCTTGCTCAACAATGCGAGATCGTCCTCGCTCAGCACCTCAAAGTCCTCATCTGGCAAAGACACAAGACAAGACAAAGAGAAACCACCAGGGTTAGCGTTAGACCGTGATCCCGAGACAAGAGCCAAACTATGACGATCAGTGGGGCTCTCGCTCTTGGCTCTCAAGCCACGATCAACCTCAGAAGACCTGAGCTTGGAAAACAGCTCATCCAATGTCAGTGTATCATACACGCTCGACTCCTCAATGGCCTCGACCTTGGCTTCCCACATAGACCTATCCAGGGCATGCAAAAGCTTGATAGCTTGATCATGATCCGTGTATGGGAGCACTGTCACATTGGCCCTCATGTTGTTGACTATGCAAGTGAAGCGCTGAAACATAGCATCGGTCGACTCACCGGGGAGATGAGTGAAGTTCTCATACTCTCTCCGGTAGGTGGAAAACAAACAGCCTTGCACTTGGGCATTGCCAACATGAGCAGTTCTCAACTTGAGCCATATCTTTCCGGCCACATTCTCTCCGTACACTCGCTCGAACTCCGAGGCACAGAGAGCACGGAACTAGTAATCAACGGCCTTGCTGTTGGCCTCAAACATGTCCTGTGATCCTGGAAGTAGAAAACTATCTGGGATGACATATTGATCATTCTGAGTGACCTCCCAAATAAGAGTTCCCTTCCCTCGCAAAAACGCGCCTATGCGCCTCTCCCACATCGGGTAATTCTTGCCATCAAAGTGCGGAGGACCCGACCCCTTGCCGTAATCGCCCATCTTTGGATCTTAGACTGGTTAGAATCATGAAGATCCGTAACCCGCTCTGATACCAATTGAAGGACCGAAACGGGCGACCAGAGAGGGGAGGATTGAATGGGAGCCGATAAAAATTCTTCCCTTTGGTCGAATTCGGCCTATACCCCAATTGCCACTCTACGAATCCGTGCACACAAGCTAACCTCCAAACAAGGCGCACACAAGCCAAGAAGATCAACCAAGAAGCCTAGAAGCAAAGAGCGGAAGCACCGGACAAGAATCAAAGCACTTGGTCAATTCTGGAAACGACCAGTGTGGACCGTCCGGATGGTACGGGCGGACCGTCCGCGTGTGTACGGCGGACTGTCCGGCCCTACCTCGCGGACTGTCCGAAATAACCACCAGAACCACCAGAGACACACCCGAAAATACAGACTGTCCGGCTAGGCCTTGCGGACCGTCCGCCAGTGTCGCGGACTGTCCGTGAGGCGAGTCGGACTGTCCGCCCAGCTTGCTGGAAACCCCAGACAAAAACCCCAGACAAAACTTCCCACACGGACCGTCCGTGAGCGACACGCGGACTGTCCGCAAACCACTTGCAACGAAACCGTAGCTGAGAAACGGATCGAAACAAAGACGCGCAAGAACACGAAGAACACGCGACAAACTTCGGGACGCGCGGACTGTCCGCTAGCCCCAGACAGAACTGCTCAAACTCGAGCCTGCGAAGTCAACCCTCCAAATCCATCATCGGATCTCCCAAATGCCAAAAGCTCTTGAGACAAGATTTGGGGTAGATGATAAGCAACACAAGGTGAAGCTATGCCCCAAAAATCTCGACCTCTAAGCCACTAAATTGCCGGGAATCGCGGATCACACGAACTCCACCAAGAACATGAACTCCGATCAAGAACTCATGAATCGAAGGTTCTACATGGCGTTTGAGGGGTCAAGATCATACACAAACATGCACAAGGCATCCACCCATGATCCCCTCAAAGAAATCCGTGAATAAACACCTCCAAACTCACGAATCGAGCAAAGAACGAAAACTCCCAAAAATAGACCCAAAAATGACACGAAAATCACAAGGGACTAGGAGATCACCGGGACACCGAAAGCTTCCATACATCTAGAGGACAGATTCTGTACAAGAGTCTTGCCTAAGGAATCCAGAGGAAAACGAAGCAGTCCAGAAAAATCTACCGGGGGAGAAAGCCCTAGAGTCCAAGAGAGAGAGTTGCCATCCACCTCTCCGCTATTTATACGAAGTCCATCGGAGGGAGGTAAATGACCATGCTACCCCTACTGCTTAAATGAAGATACAACACCTCAGGGGCATTTTGGTCAAGTCTTCATCAGACGGACACGCTTCCACCGCGGCTTCGCTTCACCTTGACGCAAACCCCGTGATCACGCCACGTGCCCTCCGCCTCGAAGCTTCCTGAGGCTCCCGGATCACCATCTCCGTCGCCTCAGGCCTCCGGGCTTGGTTTCGAGGCCCAAACCAAGAAACCGTTCACCGATGGTTTTGTGGGCAAACCACCAAACCCCACGTGCAAGCTTCGAGCTTCAACCGCTACCTTGCACCGGCCCATGTTCACGACTTCAGCCCGCCAGTCTTTCACCGCACGGCTCGCACCTGACCCCATCAGCCACTGGGTCCATCGATCCAAGCCTACTTGCCACTCCATCACTCGGAGGCCACCACGGCTAAGGCCTTTCGCGCTTGTTCTTCACCTGCACCGACACGAGTCAAGCCGCAACCTGTACCTGCACACTTAGCCAAGCATCAGTCCACACAACGTTGTCAATCACTCGTCACTAAGGAGCGACCCTTCACCGGTCTTCGGACACACCTGGTCCTCAGTTAGTCCGCATATACAACTAATATCCATTAGTGCATTAACTATAAGGTTCATCAATCAAACTCGACACCATGTCTTGTTTGATTGAAGAAGATGGTTTTAACCTAAGCACCATGCTTAATTTAAAACAACCTATGAATGCACATAGCTAAACATGCACTCAAACCATAGCATTGCAAACATAGATAAAGGAAGCATAAAAGCATGATCAAGCTATTTCCAAAAGGGACATAAACATGAGCATAAGATGGTGAACATCGAGCGACCTCCCAGAAGGGCTTTGTTTAAAGTCAAAAGTAGGACGTACCTAACTAGGCAAGATGCAAGAGCAAACATCATCTCCGAACCAGGATAAGATTTTGTGTGAGGGGAACTTTACTCAGGATACTCACATACCTCCACCACACTTGAAGTTTGCATTGCTAGGCAACAAAACTCAAGTGTGCGGAGATCAAGCTTCCTTTAGTAAATGTTCTCTCACCAAAAACTTACAAAAGTGTTGTAGCTGATGTAGCTCACATGTTCTTAGGCATCAGCTGTCCACCGTTCTTCTCAATCTCCACCTGAAAGGTTACCGACCAAAAATACCAGAGGGACAATCTTATCCTAAAAATATGCTCTTGATTTTTATTGGAAAAGGGAAATAAAATCTAACCTAATCCAGGCTATCTCCTGGTAGTGCTTTGTTTATGGTCATCAGCTCGACCATGGGAACTTCTTCTTGCAGCTATCATTGGTGATGTCATTCCCGTCTCACCACCAATTATGGATATGTCATTGAAGCTTCAGCTGCAAGGTTAGTGCCAAATGCATGTACGAAATCTGCAATGCTTATAGTAAACATATGCATCTACAACCAACCTTCTAAACTTTTTACAGGAAAGGACCATAAGGTGGTTGTAGTCCTCGTGCATGCTCAGTGCACTAAGCATGGCTAACTCTAGAGAGGCATGATGCAAGCATGGTTCCTGAGGTATATCAAGAGTGAAGCTACCATGCTTGTCAGTGGAATCCTTTCCTTCAGACTTCAGAGTCAGCGCCTCATAGATTTCCATGGCCCATGAATTCTCCAGCTCAAGAGATTCATCATGGAAGCTCAATGTTGATTCTCGATCAAGGTCGAGAGCAACATAGTATAGGCTAGTGGGAAGAGGCTCAAACTTGGTCGAGAGTGATGATGATCGTCCGCCTCCACAAAGGTGAAGAGGGTCTTCCGAGTCATACTCTTGAGGAGTAGAAAATTCTACAACCTCAGTGAGAATGGGTGTTGATGCTCACTAACTCTTATTTTTATGCATCAACAGTACATGAAAAAGGACCAAAAATATAAATCAACAGTAGTATAGGGCCTTGGACTAATGAATTCCACGTGTTTTGGTGAATTATATATTTTCAGGGACTATTCAGGAAAATGCGAAAAGAATGAATTCTAGAAGGCTCCAGAAGACTCCCGAACTCAACCGAAGTGAGCTCCAAGAAAATATGCATCTAGAAGGGACAAGAGGCCCACACGTGAAGGCGGAGCCCAGCCGGGGCCCAGCCTAGGCCGACCGGCCCTATAGGGAGGCCGATCGGGCTCCCCCTGGCCCCGATCAGACCCTGCTTCGGGAAGGTTCCTCCACCGCCTCTTAGGGTTAATCTAAACCACTTGTTTAGGTCGGTTTGATCCTACGGCGACGGATTATCCCTCCGGGCTATATAAGCAACCCCAGACCCCCCCTAGGGCATGGTATGCATCTCTCAGAAGATCATCATCATCAGGCCAAGACAGGAGAAGAAGAAGATACATCAGAGATAGGATAGCTACTTCATAGTTCAAGATCTAATTTCTAGATCAAGAACCTAGTTCTAGATAGAGAGTCAGATTCGAGTAGAGTTGAGCTTTGCTCCAGTTCCAGATCTGTAAGTTATCAAGATTCAGTTCTTATATTGTTTCTCAATGACTTTATGCTATTTCAATGATATGTGTGCAATTGCTAAGTTCTTACTTTATTCTAGTAGTATATTTGATATAGTCATGATTAATGATAAGTCTACGCACTTATTCGTAGAGCTCCTAGTATATTACGCGTGTATGCTAGGTATTAGAAAGTATGTAAGCATGGTGCTTAGATATAATTTACTTGCGGATTCACCTTATACTCCGGGTCGTGTGGTAGATTGTGGGCATGACAGGCCTATTGAGTCCTTTGCAGTCCACCCCCCGAGTATAAGACTAGTCGAACAATGATTCTTGGGAGGATCAAGTTTCGTCCTTGATCTTCTTGGGTAATCTTCGGGGTGTTCACATTTATCCATGACTATGCTATATGTGATGATATGTTGTTGGTATTTGTTAAGCCTACAGAAATATTATGATGGATAATCCGCAAGCGCACGGATACCGGTGAGCATTCCACCTGGGAGAGGTTTTAAATATCGAATCCACAAGGAGAATGGTAAAGAGAGTATCTGAGGTATATAACTAATCACTGAATAGCTATCAAGGACTTGACAGAAAGAGAGATAAGGAAAACTTAAGGATGTCTGGTTCTTATTCTCACAAGCTATGTCTATATTGTTCTTATGGGGTGATTGTCTGAAGGCACACTTAGGAAAGGGAACCTCCCGAGAATCTATGGGGGGAGTCCTACGGTTTCTATAGACGGGAGGTGGACTGCAAAGGATAGACGGGAACAAGGTCACTTCCCGCTTCTACCACACGATCCGGAATATAGAAGGCATTCATAAGCTAGCTAGTCTAAGCACCACGCTTACACTAAACATGCAACTTTAACTCAAGAGTGACAGGAATTAAAGTACTCAAAGAGTTATGAACCGTAAGAACAATAAAAACAATGTTACTCACTTGAATAAGAAGTCGATCTTTCCACAAGGTCTCAGGATCAGGCTCCAATGGAGTTGATCCCAGAGGTAGAAGATGAAGAGGAGACACCGACAGGTCCGGGCCTTCCTTCAGCTTCGCCTCTACCGCTCTCTAATCCTCTCGAACAAGATTAGCTAGATCTAAATAGATCGTGGCTCTAATCTCTCAACTTGATACTAACTCTCCAACTCTAATTCTAATCTAGAGCTCTAATCTCAGATAGGCATGGAGGATCTGATAGAATGAATTGTTGTCTGCCCTGGGGTCAGGGGGTCTGCTTATATAGCCCGGAGGAGACGACGTGCACCGTACAATCAAACCGACCTTAACTTGTGGTTTAGATTGATCCTCATAGACGGTGGAAGAACATTCCGGAAGCTGGGCCCATTTGGCGCCAGGGGGGGCGACCGGCCCCACCACCAGGCCGATCGGGTTGGGGTGGGCCCCCCTCGGGGTCCACTTCGGCCAGGTGGGTCCTTGATCCTTCTAGATGCTTCTTTCTTAGGTGCTAAGTCACGTTGAGTTCCGGAGCCTTCTGGAGTCTTCTAGAGTGGTTTCTTTACATATTTTCTGAATAGTCCCTGTAAATTCATAGATTCACCAAAACTCATGGAAATTGTCAATATAAACCCTAATAAGGTGATCTAATTATATTTTAGTCCTTTTTCCAGTAAATGTGAGGGGAAATATTTATAGATAAAATGTGCCAACAAACTCCCCCACACTTAGGCTTTTACTCGTCCTCAATAAAAGGATGGTTTACAACCGTAGAGACAAGAATCAACATAATTATACTCCTTAGTCATATCTGTACTTAGGGAATATCTGAGGATAGTTAGAAACAGATCACCTTTATTTCTCAAATCAAGTCAATGGAGAGATTTTGAATAAGTTTTGAAAAGAAAATGCAGCCTTGCTTACTCCTTTGTGATACTCTCAAATATATGTGAAGTTTTTAGAATGTAAAGATGTAGCAGACTTACCTTGCATATATTGCTGGGTCAAAATCTGTATCCATGAAGAGGCCTGTCATAGGTCGTAGATCAAGATATGTGCGTGTGTCAAATTTTAAAAACCACTGCTCTGACTTTACAATCTTCTATCTTTACCCATTTTTTTAGAACAAGGTATCCAGCTATTTTGTGGAGAGTTGGGTTCTACTCACCCTCGGACACGCGTCCATTATTACTCTCTCACTTATTATTTTAGAGAAGTGGGCCCTACTCACCCTCAGACACATGTCCATTATTCTTCTCTTTTTTATGCCTTTTTTTTCTGAGAGGGGGGTTCTTCTGACCCGTAGAACACTTGTCCATTTTCTCCTCTCTCTCACTTTTCTCTCCACTCATAATTTTTTTTCTTTTCTTTCTTTGGCTTTTTCTCTCTTCTTCTTTTTTTTAGCTGTACCTTTTTTCATGATATGGGAGACAGAGATCAAAAATCTTAGAGCATAGATACTTTAGTGAAAGCAGTGTACGTGATCTTGATCATAGACTTAGACAAAACTTCAACATAGCTCTAGATTTGACAAAGCTCAATACAAGTAAGCAACATTTAATCAAAATTATTTTCAATGAAAGCTCTGCTGAGATATATTATTGATCACAAAGGAGAAACTTAGCTAATGATTTTTAAAGCACTCTCCATAGACAAGATAAAAGAAAGATGGTTCTCATTATTCTAACCTCATTCTGATCATCCCAAAAGCAATAAATATTTCTAAGAGCATAAACATGTGAAACTTTATCTTTTAGGTTATCAGGACATTTTAGCAGGGCATCTTTATTTAAATTCGAAACGGAAAGCAAATTACAAAAATTTAAAAAGTTCAGGAAGCAAACCGAGTGGTGGACGAGACGTGGCCGAACTGGGTTCTGCCGTGATTCGTCGTGCGAGTCGTTTGTTCTTAGCTTTTCCCGTTTTTCTTGATTTTGGTCGTGGAAGATGCCGTTTGGTCGTCTGTTCTTCTCCCCCACACTTGTTTTCTGTTATCTTGCATGCACAGTATGGTGGAGACAAAAACATATCCAGAAAATATATATATAGTAAAAAATAGCTCAACTTGTGGAATACTTCTTTATTAAAGGAGAGAGAACTTTATTAAACAACTCTAACAACTAAAGCAAACTAACTAACTCGAACTAACTATCACTAATGTGCTCTCTAACTAAGGTGTTTACAAAGGGCGCTTACCCTTCTTAAGGTCGCGGCTATGGTCTTCCTCATCGTCCCTTCGCTTCTTTGATTCTAATAGTTTGAGGACGGTCTTGGTGAGGGAAGTGTTGACGCGGTGGATCTCTTTGCAAGTTTCTGCCAGGCTTGCTACTTCCTGCGCTAGCTTGGCTACGGTCTTCCGGGTCTTTTGTTTCTGCGGCATCCGCTGGCTGGCTTCGATGACCGGAATTCTCTTGATTTGAGGTTCTTTGGCACGAACTCCGTCGATGGTAACACGGCTTGAGGAGGTGGTGTACTTATGCACCCTTGTGTTGCCATGCTTGTCCATGCGCACGTCAGCGAGTCGCTCACCATCCCTTGGTTTCTTCAGATCCATGTAGCTAGGAACACGGATCGACTTCTTCTGAGCTGCTTCACGACGGTGATCGTACGGCTGAGCGTACATCACCTGCTTGCTTTCTTTAGGCGGTGGCGGCGAACGTGGACGACTAGGCGGGAACAGCGAGAGAGGGATGTGATCAGGAGGCAAGGAGGCTAGCGGCTTTGCTTCCTTCTCGAAAGGAACAACCGCCTTGACTTCAAAGCTAAAGGGGACAAGCTGCTTGTCGGCCATTGCTGCTACTTGGAGGCTTTGGGATGAGAAAAAGGTGGAGGTCTGCCCCTGCTTATATATCGGTCACGGACTTGCAGAGGGGGTTGACCTAGCTTGGGAAGGCTACGGGATATCTCGTAAAAGATCCCCGAACAAGTTTTTCCAAAACTGAGCACCTTAGAGATAGCGTGGGCGAAAGCTGGCGGCGCGAGGCGGCGGGCAGGGGCCGATCGGCCCAGTGAGGAGGCCGGTCGGCTCCCCACCACGTCATCTCGCGACGATCTTCGGCGCGGGGTGCTCTAACCGTGTGCTGATCCTTAAAAACCCTAAGACGGCCCATTACGGCCTAAAATTAATATTCGTGGGGAAACAAAAGAAATCTATTTCATCTAAATCCTCAGACTCTTTATTGGGCTCTAAAAATATTTTAAGACGTTGACCATTTACCTTGAATAATGTACCTTCGTCGTCTTGAAGAGTGACGGCTCCGTGTGACGATGAATTCACCACCTTGTATGGTCCGTCCCACTTGCTTCGTAGCTTCCCGTGCCCAAAGAGTCGTACCCTGGAGTTAAAAAGTAATACCTGATCGCCTGGGTTGAATTCTTTCTTTATGATTCTCTTGTCGTGCCATCTCTTGGTTCTTTCCTTGTAGATCTTGGCACTGTGATACGCCTTCTCTCTCCATTCTTCTAGCTCGGACAGTTGCATTTTCCGTTTTGTTCCGGCTGCTTCAAAGTCCATGTTCCATCTCTTTATTGCCCAATGAGCCTTGAATTCTAGCTCAACCGGCAAGTGACATGTCTTCCCGTAGACCAGTTGGTAGGGAGACATTCCAATGGGGGTTTTATAAGCTGTCCGATAAGCCCAAAGTGCTTCGGGTAGCTTGTCTTTCCATTTTATCCCCATTTGGTCCACCGTCTTCTTTAGAATGTTCTTGATCTGCTTATTGGACGTCTCTGCTTGACCACTTGTTTGCGGGTGGTAAGGAGTAGCGACATTATGCTGGATCCCATGGTTTATGAGGTATTTCTCGAAGCGCTTGTCGATGAAATGGGATCCTCCATCACTTATCACTAACCTTGGCGTATCGAATCTCGGAAATATTGTCTCTTCAAACATTCTTATTGAGCTTTTGTGGTCAGCAGATCTGCATGGCAGGGCTTCAACCCATTTGGAGACATAGTCAACTGCCACTAAGATATACTCAAATTTTCCGGATTTTGGGAATGGTCCCATGTAATCAATTCCCCAGACATCAAAGAGCCCGATCTGAAGGTTGGTTGTCAGTGGCATGGCATTTCTGGAATTGATGTTTCCGTGCCTCTGACAGGAGTTGCACCTTCGTACGAAATCTTTTGTGTCTTGATACATGGTTGGCCAGAAAAATCTGGTTTGCCAGATCTTTGCATGTGTGCGGAAAGCTCCATAATGACCTCCATATGGTGATGAGTGGCACTTCTCAATGATCTTCATTCCTTCTTCTGCCGGTACACACCTCCTGAGTAACCCATCAGAGCATACTCGAAAAAGGTATGGTTCATCCCACAGGTGATGGCGACTCTCGTATATAAGCTTTTTCTTGTCAGCTCCTGGTCGTACATACCCTGCAACCATAAAATTAACAATATCTGCGTACCAGGGGTCTGACCGGGCGATCCGATAGAGCATGTTGTCCCTCATTGCGTCATTGATGGGTAGTTCCTGTGGTTTCTCAAAATACATTCTAGACAAATGATCGGCAATAGAATTTTCTACTCCCTTCTTATCTTTTATTTCTAAGTCAAATTCTTGGAGAAGCAGAATCCATCTTATTAATCTAGGTTTAGCATCTTTCTTAGTGAGCAAATATTTTAAAGCAGCATGATCAGTGTAAACAATAACTTTTGCTCCTACTAAGTAAGATCTAATCTTGTCAATGGCATAAACAACAGCTAGCAGTTCTTTTTCAGTTGTGGCATAATTGAGTTGAGGTCCTGTCAAAGTTTTACTAGCATAAGCAATGGCATGATGTTTCTTGTCCTTTGTTTGCCCCAAAACAGCCCCCACAGCATAATCACTTGCATCACACATAATTTCAAAAGGTAAAGACCAATCAGGGGGTTGTATAATGGGTGCAGAAATAAGAGCATTTTTTAGAGTTTCAAAAGATTTAAGACAAGCATCATCAAAGTCAAAAGGAACATCTTTGGCAAGCAAGTTTATAAGAGGTCTAGCAATATGAGAAAAATCTTTTATAAACCTTCTATAGAAACCAGCATGGCCAAGAAAACTTCTGATTCCCTTGACATTAACAGGTGGAGGTAGTTGTTCAATTACTTCTATTTTAGCTCTATCTACCTCAATTCCTCTTTCAGAAATTAGATGGCCTAGCACTATTCCTTCTCTAACCATGAAATGACATTTTTCCCAATTAAGGACTAAGTGCTTTTCTTCACATCTTTGCAAAACCTTATCCAAGTTTTCTAGACAATCATCAAAAGTTTTTCCATAAACAGAAAAATCATCCATGAAAACTTCCATGATCTCTTCAATCATATCAGAGAATATAGACATCATACATCTTTGAAAAGAAGCTGGAGCATTACATAGCCCAAAAGACATTCTACGATAAGCATAAGTTCCATAAGGACATGTAAAAGTGGTTTTACTCTAGTCACTGGGATGGATTGGGATTTGGTGATATCCAGAATATCCATCAAGAAATCAAAAGAAAGAGTGATTTGCCAACCGCTCTAACATTTCATCAATGAAGGGCAGTGGAAAGTGATCTTTCCTTGTGGCTTTGTTGAGTTTTCTATAATCTATGCACATACGCCAACCAGTGACGGTTCTCTGAGGAATTAATTCATTCCTCTCATTTTCACAACTGTCATGCCTCCCTTTTTAGGCACAACTTGCACGGGGCTCACCCACTCACTATGTGGCACAGGATATATAATCCCGGCGTGTAAGAGTTTCAGAACTTCTTTCTTCACTACCTCTCTCATTGCATTGTTGAGTCTTCGTTGTGGCTCTCTAGATGGTAGAACATCAGGGTCTGTAGGAATGCGATGAGTGCAAAGGGCAGGACTGATGCCCTTAAGGTCTTGGAGCGAGTAGCCAAAGGCTGAGCGATGTTGTTCTAAGATGGTTATCAGCCTATGAGTCTCTTCCTGAGTGAGTTGGTCATTAATGATCACAGGAGACTCAGAATCATTGTGCAAAAAGGCATATCTAAGACCAGGTGGTAAAGGTTTAAGCTCAATGGGAGGTCTCGAGGGTTCCTCAGTTTCATCGAGGGGCTCAGATTCTGTAGGATTTTCTTCTTCCTCCTCGATGAAGAATTCAGTGACATCTTCTTGATTGGATTCTATGAAATGTTCCAGAGATGCTTCATTCACCTCTTCCATTGGGTCAGGTTCAGGACTGGGTTCGGTCTTAGTATGGATCGAATGTGAGAAGTGTAAGGGAACTTTAATGGTTTTGCCTAGGCAAACATCAAGTTTCCCTGTGTGTCCTTCTTTAAGGAGTTTTTCTAAAGGATAGCCTATTAAAAGATCGAACTCCTTAATATCACAAATGTGAAAGCTCAGGTGAATTGGCATGTCGTAAACTGAAATAGGTAAGACATAGAGAATTCCCGAACTTTGAATAATTTATCCTGAGGAGCACTTTAATAATTTCGTTGTGGGAGATAATGGCTTGTTTTTAATAAACTGATGGAAAAAGGATAAGGCCATTATATTGATTCCCACAACCGGATTATAAAGGGCATCAAAGGGGGTTCCATTGATTGTACATTGAATTGGTATAGAAGGTGAATCCAAATGGACTACATCAGAGGAAAGCTCTGACTCTTCTAACCATTCCCCACTCATGATGGATGCAAGCTCCACAGTGTGTTCTCTTGAGAAGGTTTGCTCAAAAGGGTCTATCTTCTCATGTGAAGAAGATGTGTGCTTTCGAGGCCTCTTTTCTTTATGATATTTCGAGGTGTTTCCATAATCGGAAAATAAATCATCCTCGATATCATTTATAAAATCAGGTAGAGGAATTTCTTCCTGTGGTGATTCTATATGTTGGATAGCTATAGGTTGAGATGTTTCTGGCATAGGTTCTGGTGTAGCTATCTCTGGAATCTCTTCTTCTAAAGTTTTCTCTTCTAAAGGACCATCATTAGTGCTGGCTAGAATGTTGTCTAGGACAGTTCTAGCTTCACTAGATGTAAGGTGTATGAATGATCCATAAGTGGAGACATTCAAATAGGCTCTAGATTCCTTATTAAGACCAATATAGAAATGTTGAAGGAGGATATGGTCTTGAAGGCTTAGATCTGGTCCGGATTTGCAAAGGAGTTCAAAATGTTCCCAGGATGAACTCATAGACTCATTATCTCCCTATTTGAAGGATATGATCTTGATTCTGAGGTCGACTACTTTAGATAAGGGATAAAAATCCATGCAAAAATCTGCACGGAGAGTTCCCCAATCGCCTTTCATCTTCTCTTTGGTCCGGTCGTACCATTAGCGAGCTTTTCCTTTCAGAGTGAATGGAAAAAGCTTCCAACAGATAGTCTCATCTGACATACCCTCAATGTGCAGGCAGTCACAAGTTTGCTCAAACTGCTGGAGATGATGATAAGGGTCTTCGTCTCATATTCCTAAGAAAGTGTTGGTTTGGACCATCTCTATTAACCGTGGGCGCAGCTCATAGGCATCAGATAGGATTGGTTTCGATGATGGCATAGGCCTAAGGCTGAGCTCTGAGGGTGCCAAAAAGTCTTTAATGAGGGTAGTGTCCATAAGGACAGTAGGTAATCTAAAACTAAAAAGAAAAAAGAAAGATACAAGATTAGTTATACTCGAAGAGTTTTCTCTTAACCGTTCTCCCCGGCAACGGCACCAGAAATGCTTGTTGGTATTTGTTAAGCCTACAGAAATATTATGATGGATAATCCGCAAGCGCACGGATACCGGTGAGCATTCCACCCAGGAGAGGGTTTTAAATATCGAATCCACATGGAGAATGGTAAAGAGAGTATCTGAGGTATATAACTAATCACTGAGTAGCTATCAAGGACTTGACAGAAAAGAGAGATAAGGAAAACTTAAGGATGTCTGGTTCTTATTCTCACAAGCTATGTCTATATTGTTCTTATGGGGTGATTGTCTGAAGGCACACTTAGGAAAGGGAACCTCCTGAGAATCTATGGGGGGAGTCCTACGGTTTCTATAGACGGGAGGTGGACTGCAAAGGACAGACGGGAACAAGGTCACTTCCCGCTTCTACCACACGATCCGGAATATAGAAGGCATTCATAAGCTAGCTAGTCTAAGCACCACGCTTACACTAAACATGCAACTTTAACTCAAGAGCGACAGGAATTAAAGTACTCAAAGAGTTATGAACCGTAAGAACAATAAAAACAATGTTACTCACTTGAATAAGAAGTCGATCTTTCCACAAGGTCTCAGGATCAGGCTCCAATGGAGTTGATCCCAGAGGTAGAAGATGAAGAGGAGACACCGACAGGTCCGGGCCTTCCTTCAGCTTCGCCTCTACCGCTCTCTAATCCTCTCGAACAAGATTAGCTAGATCTAAATAGATCGTGGCTCTAATATCTCAACTTGATACTAACTCTCCAACTCTAATTCTAATCTAGAGTTCTAATCTCAGATAGGCATGGAGGATCTGATAGAATGAATTGTTGTCTGCCCTGGGGTCAGGGGGTCTGCTTATATAGCCCGAAGGAGATGACGTGCACCGTAAAATCAAACCGACCTTAACTTGTGGTTTAGATTGATCCTCATAGGCGGTGGAAGAACATTCCGGAAGCTGGGCCCATTTGGCGCCAGGGGGGGCCGACCGGCCCCACCACCAGGCCGATCGGGCTGGGGTGGGCCCCCCTCGGGGTCCACTTCGGCCAGGTGGGTCCTTGATCCTTCTAGATGCTTCTTTCTTAGGTGCTAAGTCACGTTGAGTTCTGGAGCCTTTTGGAGTCTTCTAGAGTGGTTTCTTTGCATATTTTCTGAATAGTCCCTGTAAATTCATAGATTCACCAAAACTCATGGAAATTGTCAATATAAACCCTAATAAGGTGATCTAATTATATTTTAGTCATTTTTCCAGTAAATGTGAGGGGAAATATTTATAGATAAAATGTGCCAACATATGCTACATTAGAATAGATGAATAACTCAGTCTTTGTATGCTGTATAGAATTGTGTCTCTTAAGTAAATCCAATTCTAATCTAGACTAGGAATAGTATGTTCTATGCTCCACATGTGCCTCTGCCTGTCTGATTTATCATTACTTTATCATTTGGCTTACCCCTGTTAAAGTATGTGCCATTCCATCAAAGTCCATAAAGTAGTCTACTGCCATCCCTATGTCTTTTGTTACATCCATCCATCTTCCCTGTGGATACGATATTTTAAAACCCATCACCCCGGGTGAAATGCTCTCCGGTATCCGTGCGCTTGCGGATTATCTACCATAATATTTCTGTAGGCTTATCTTATACCAACCAACATTTCTTGCGCCATTGCTTAGAATGGATTCTAGATCTATTCTTTGGAAGTTGCGTTAAGAAATGTCAACAAGCATTTCTGGCGCCGTTGCCGGGGAAGATTGGATGGCTACCTTTTGAAAATCGATGGCTAGATACTTTAATGAGACTTTGTAATTTGGCACCTCTGCTTAAACAGAATTACCCTTGTTTGTTTTTGTCTATCTTATTTGAAGGGTATTAACAGGTTTGATTGTGATTCACCACACTTCAATTATTTGAGTCAAATCAACCAAGGAAGCTTTACACCAAGTTCTGAAGCCATGGCTGAGAAGACGTTGTTGGAATTCTCTGCTCCAAACATCAATAACATTCGCATTGGACCAACAATCAATCATGAATTCGAGCTTAAGCCTAGCCTCATCAACATGGTGCAAGCTGATCTATTCAGTGGAAAGGTACATGAAGATGCAAGCACTCATCTCCAAAACTTTTTGGAGAAAGGCACCACCATCTCCATCAAGGACATTCCCAAGGAAACGATCCTACTCCGCTTATTCCCATTTTCACTAAAGGGAAGGGCGAGACAATGGTTCTACTCCAATGAAATCAACACATGGGAGGAATGTTCTACAACCTTCCTATCAAAGTTTTTCCCCACAGGCAAAACCAATGCTTTACATGGAAAAATCACCAATTTCCAGCAGCAGAAAGGCGAGTCAATTCCAGAGGCATGGGAACGTTTGCAAGAATATATATCAGATTGCCCTCACCATGGAATAAAAGAATGGATGCTCTTACAAAGCTTTTACCATGGATTAAATCAAAAAGCGTCTGAGCACCTAGATGCAGCTGCTAAAGGATCATTCTTGTCACTCACTACGAGACAAGCCAATACACTTATGCAGAAGATATCTGAAAATCAAGGCTGGACCCAGAAGAACACTCAACACTGTCGTCAGAGTGAAGAAGTACAAGAAGATGAAGAGTTAAAAGAACTATCAACTAGTATGGACGTGCTGTTGAACAGGCTTGAGGAACGAGCCAACTTCAAGAAGGATCGACAAGCTTTACAAGATTCGATGAATACTTCAAGAAATTCAAGCTTGGTGGTCCACAAGTCAGCACCAACCCAAGAAAAAGACCTACAACCACGACCAACTTACGCAGGTAAGCATACAGGTAATAATTCCAAGCGACCTTCACTACGAGAGTTAATTGAAGAACAGGATAAAATAACCAATAATCTCTCTAAGAAGCTTGTTGCTAATGATAAGATTCTAGAAGACATAATGTTAAGATGGATAATTTTTCTGAAATCTTAAAAGATCAAGCTATCTTTAATGCTGAACTAGAATCAAAGTTATCAAAATTGTCTGCTGTTGCACCTGTTGCCACTAACCCTGAGCAGGTATTTAATGTCCGAACAAGAGGTGGCAAGCAAACAACAGATCCACCATATCCCAAGGGCACAGCAAGACCACCGGCTAGAACACCTACAGCACCTGCAACATCTGCAGTACCTGTAGCATCAGCCGAAGCTCCAGAGAAGGATAATAACGTAGAAGAAGTCGTGCAAGAAGAACAAGACTCAGCAAGACAAGATTTCCACGACACCAACTTCACACCATATCCAAGAAGAGTGAGAAAACCTCAAGTTGATAATCAATTCGGGAAGTTCATCGAAGTCATCCAGAAGCTTTATGTCAACATACCTCTATTGGATGCCATGCAAGTCCCGACATATGCCAAGTACATCCGAGACATCCTGAATAAGAAGAAACCTTTGCCAACTACAGAGATCATCAAGTTGACCGAAGAATGTAGTGCGGCAATCCTGAACACATCGCTCATCAAGAAAAAGGATCCAGGATGCCCCACTATAGAGTGCTCCATTGGAAATCAATACTTCAACAATGCACTCTGTGATCTTGGAGCAAGTGTTAGTGTGATGCCCAAGGTTGTCTTCGACAAGCTCAAGCACCCTACCTTGGTTCCAACATCAATGTGTCTCCAATTGGCAGATCAATCAGTTCGCTACCCATCAGGAATCGCCGAGAATGTTCCAGTGAAAATCTGAGAGTTCTTGGTGCCAGTTGATTTCATGGTATTGGATATGCAGCCAGACTCCAGGGTTTCACTAATTCTCGGGCGACCATTCCTGAGCACCGCCAATGCACGCATCAATGTAGGCAGAGGGGAGATCACATTTGAGATCAATGGAAAGGAGGAGAAGTTTGCCTTCAGACCCAGACCAGAGCTCAGCATCAACGCGAACATGATCGATCAAGAAAAGACATCATCAGAAGGACTATTACCTCTGAAGACGGAGGATGCACCTGAATATTAGAAGACTTGGAAGTCCCGTTCGAGGACTCAAACTACGAACCCTCGTCAAAGGTAACCGGTAAAAACACAAAAATATATTTCTGAATTTCATATTTACTACAGTAAAAACTTTTTCACGCCCCATGGTAAATAATTTTACGGTGTGTCAAAACCCGTATAATGATTTTTCGTGGTGGCATAAAAATATTTTTACTACTATATTTTTGCTGTTATATTTGCCTTTACCCTTACGCATGGGACCCGCATGCCATAGGGATACACATCAAGTCTTTACCTACCTTATCTTATCACTTCATCCACCAGCACCTTCTTTTCCCACTCACAAGGCACTTTTTCTAGCGTTGGAAGACAGCAGGAAATGGATGGAGGAGAGGGCACCCGAGTGGAGGCCAGGTGGGGCCGACCGGCCCCACCACCAGGCCGGCCGGCCACCCCCCTTGGGCCTATATAAGCAGCCACCTCCTACCCAGTTCTTCGCACACACACCAACACAGAAAACCTCACCTTCGAGCTTTTGCAGTGCTGCCTCAAGAGAAAGAAAGCTTAGGAAGAGAGTGGAGAAGAAATCCAAGGGTAGCCTAGCTCTAAACTTTTCTCTTACACCCTTGAAAGCCTTAGACACCATGTTTGGGAGAATCCTCAGACGCTCTAGCTCCAGAGCCAACTCCCAGCGGTCGATGAGTGTAGACTCTCAGGAGTCTCCCTCACCGGTCTCTAACCCCTCTCCTTCGGCATCGCAATCACAAGGAAAGATCCTAACCAATGATGTGCATTTGCACATCAGGAGAGGAGAAGAGAAGGAAAGGTATGAGAAACTGAAGAAACGTTCTTTTGTCCTTACACCCATGTTTAGCGAAGAATTCATGCAAGAAGCAGGCTTGAACTCTGAGTTCAGCCAGATTTTTGCTCTGCTGGGATGGACCTCTTTTTATCACACTTCTGAAAGGGGTTGCCGTCTCCTCACTTTAGAGTTTCTTTGCACTTTGAAATCCTCTAACAATGGGGTAACCTTTCGGTTGTTCCGTCAAGAGCACACTCTATCTTGGAGAAGGCTGAGTAACGCCTTAGGGTTCGCAGAAGGATGTGCCTTAGATTTAGACTCGTCTCTTGAAGATTTTGATAGGTTACACCTCTGGACGGACGTTACAGGGAAAGAGAACGCACACAAGCCACGCACCAATGATATTTAGCATCCCACTCTCCGTTTCTTTCACAAGTGGATAAGCCTTGTCCTTTTTCCACGCAATGATAATATCAGCGTGAGAGTAGGGGACATGCAGTTGATTTATGCTGCTCTGAAAAGAAAAGCTGTGTCCCCTGTTAAGATGCTAGTAGAGCACTGGCTCTCATTCCCCAACCTAGTTGGAGACGTAAGCTACACCTCTCTGATCACCCGAATAGCCGATGACTTGGGCATCCTTGGAGATGCCACTATCATCAGCATTGATACTCCTCGTGAGATCATCGGCTATGATTACTTCCGCCAAGGAAGATGGGTTAAGAAAATTCAAGAAAAATTGCACTATATCCACAATAAGAGCGCAATCCCGTTACTTAACCCGGGATTGGGTATATATTCTGTGCAATCTTTTCTGATCAATGAGCAGGCACAACCGGTCCAGCAGCAACCTCCACGAACGTCAGCTCGAGCCTCATCGTCAAACTACGCCGGAGCTGACCCACTATCCGAAGACGCCGCGTATCGATCATATGAAAACTTCGTGCCAACATACCCTCGTCACACGTACCAAGGAGGAGATTTACCATCGCAAGGACCGAGCAACCTCGGAAGACAGGAGTTTGGAAGTGGCAGGTTTTACGCATCATCTTCGAATTTTGTACCTTCCCGTAACTCTTTTTCAGGATTCGACCATCAGTATTCTGTGACGTTCCGCCAAGGTGTCCATGACAACATGAGGACGCAAATGAGCACTCAGGATACCCACACCAACATGCTACGCCAACAACAACAGTGGATGGGCCAGGCAGGACAACGATTAGAAGATATACAAGAAACCGCAGACGCAAAAAGCTGAACTACTGGCAAGCAGATTTAGCCAGTGGGGGATGTAGAATCAAGCAGCTTGGGGGAGAAGCCCCCAGGGTAAGTATCAACTATCTATTTATATATATATATATTTAAGTTTTGTTTAGTTTGATAAGTTTGAAATAATAATAAAATAAAATAAAATAAAAATTTCCCTTGTTTAAAATGAATAAAGAACTAGAGAAGTATGCTAAATGGACATGATAAACAAATGATCTTCAGTGCTGCAAATGCCTAGCTTACCATCTTTTGAAGTTCTCCCAAGACATGGATACAATTGTTTAGATTTTGAAACATGCTTTGAGCTTGAGATTCTTGTGGGAGCAATTTCTCGATCTAAGTCTAGGTGATTGATTGATTGACATGATTAAGTTGAGCTGCTGTTTATCTTGTTCAAAGTAACACTAAATTCTGGAGATTCACTTTTTAATCATAAAATTCATATATAACGAGTCTCCTGTATGACACAAGACTTTATGTCCTGTTAAAAAAAAGAGCCTTATTAAAAATTTGCTCAGAATGTTCCAGTTTTATATCTCTCTATGCCTTCAAAGAGACTTGGGCATGACATAAAAAAAAGAGAGGAAAAAGTGAGATGAGACAGGGAGAGAAATGAACAAGTGTTCTAGTAGGCGAGAAGGGCCTACCTCCCTAAAAAGAATAAATTAGAGATGAATAATGGACACAAGTCCGAGGGCGAGAAGAGCCCACATCTCTAAGGAGAGAGAAAAATGGACAAAAGTCCGGGGCGAGTAGGGCCCACCTCTCCTAATGTCATGTAACCCAAGGTTCTCTTAAGATTATTGCTAGAAAGAGAGATATATTTCAGGAACAAAAGAAGCAAAGGCAGGCTAAAGTTGAAAGTTTTTATGTTTTATCATATCAAGTTGTCATACAGGAGTACTCTAAGCTTTAACTTGAACATCTTTTGCAAAACTCCAGAATCTTAGTGAAACCAAGAACTTGAGACATGGTGCTTGACTTAATTGTTATATCTTTCAACTGCTCAAGACCCAAGTACAGATAAAAGCCCCATGTTCTCAAGCAGATATAAGCAGGTTTTAAAAGTCTGACTTTTCCATCCTACCTTGGAAAAGAATTTATTGTGGTAACACTGAGTCTTGCTAAGAGACTAGCAAGAGGTAAGCTTGGGGGAGTTTGTTGATGCTCACTAACTCTTATTTTTATGCATCAACAGTACATGAAAAAGGACCAAAAAGATAAATCAACAGTAGTATAGGGCCTTGGACTAATGAATTCCACGAGTTTTGGTGAATTATATATTTTCAGGGACTATTCAGGAAAATGCGAAAAGAATGAATTCTAGAAGGCTCCAGAAGACTCCCGAACTCAACCGAAGTGGGCTCCAAGAAAATATGCATCTAGAAGGGACAAGAGGCCCACACGCGAAGGCGGAGCCCAGCCGGGGCCCAGCCCAGGCCGACCGGCCCTATAGGGAGGCCGATCGGGCTCCCCCTGGCCCCGATCAGACCTTGCTTCGGGAAGGTTCCTCCACCGCCTCTTAGGGTTAATCTAAACCACTTGTTTAGGTCGGTTTGATCCTACGGCGACGGATTATCCCTCCGGGCTATATAAGCAACCCCAGACCCCCCCAGGGCATGGTATGCATCTCTCAGAAGATCATCATCATCAGGCCAAGACAGGAGAAGAAGAGGATACATCAGAGATAGGATAGCTACTTCATAGTTCAAGATCTAATTTCTAGATCAAGAACCTAGTTCTAGATAGAGAGTCAGATTCGAGTAGAGTTGAGCTTTGCTCCAGTTCCAGATCTGTAAGTTATCAAGATTCAGTTCTTATATTGTTTCTCAATGACTTTATGCTATTTCAATGATATGTGTGCAATTGCTAAGTTCTTACTTTATTCTAGTAGTATATTTGATATAGTCATGATTAATGATAAGTCTACGCACTTATTCGTAGAGCTCCTAGTATATTACGCGCGTATGCTAGGTAGTAGAAAGTATGTAAGCATGGTGCTTAGATATAATTTACTTGCGGATTCACCTTATACTCCGGGTCATGTGGTAGATCGTGGGCGTGACAGGCCTATTGAGTCCTTTGCAGTCCACCCCCCGAGTATAAGACTAGTCGAACAATGATTCTTGGGAGGATCAAGTTTCGTCCTTGATCTTCTTGGGGAATCTTCGGGGTGTTCACATTTATCCATGACTATGCTATATGTGATGATATGCTACATTAGAATAGATGAATAACTCAGTCTTTGTATGCTATATAGAATTGTGCCTCTTAAGTAAATCCAATTCTAATCTAGACTAGGAATAGTATGTTCTATGCTCCACATCCTCTGCCTGTCTGATTTATCATTACTTTATCATTTGGCTTACCCCTGTTAAAGTATGTGCCATTCCATCAAAGTCCATAAAGTAGTCTACTGCTATCCCTATGTCTTTTGTTACATCCATCCATCTTCCCTGTGGATACGATATTTTAAAACCCATCACCCCGGGTGAAATGGTCACCGGTATCCGTGCGCTTGCGGATTATCTACCATAATATTTCTGTAGGCTTATCTTATACCAACCAACATTTCTTGCGCCATTGCTTAGAATGGATTCTAGATCTATTCTTTGGAAGTTGCGTTAAGAAATGTCAACAATGGGCTCGGACGATGCGAACAAAGATACATACATCATCTCCTCGAGTGGGTTTTGCTTGGGAAGAGGCTTCTCCACAAAATTTTCTAAAAATAAGGGAGTGGCGGCAGAAGCGGCTTCCCTAAGCTTTTCATATAGGCTCCCTCGAGATGTATCTAGAAGCTTTTCTACAGGGGGGCCTAGGAGGAGATCAAGATCGAGGACATCAAAGATGTAGTAGTCTAGATTAACGTTGATCTTGTCTACTAAGAGCGGCACAGCACATGAAACCCCCCGACACTCAAGAATGTGTCCAGAGGGACAACTCTTGAGGAGCTTGTTGGATGGTCTTAGCGTAACATTGCCCAAAAGAGTGTACGCTAGGTGCCATGGCATGACATTAACCTCCATAATGGGGTTAAGATGGGCTTCTATGATAATCCCTTTTATGGAACAAGAAATGATCGTAGAGGGTGAACTAATCCAAAGTGCTTCAGAAAAATGTCCCACCCCAGTCGACCACTTCTTTTCCATGGCCTCCATGATAGATTTTTCGTTTGGAGGATCGGGAGGAAAAGGAGGTACCGTAGGCCTAGGGGAACTTTGAAGGTTGAATTTCTTCTTCCTCCATTGTTCCTGGTTCAGGTGAGGGTTCTATGACTGAATAAGAGGATGTGGAAGGTGATGGATCGGATTTAGCCACTAGAAGATCCTCATGGCCCGACTCAAATTGGAGGGATTCGCTATGACTGGTGGGGTAGAAAGAGCTCACCATGCGGGAATCAAGGATCTCTCTTACTTCTCCTGGAGTTTTGCGAACAAATGAATCACCGATGGTGTCGTCGAGATCTAAGGCAGCATCCGTGTCTAGACCCATGCAAAAAAATGTATAGTGATACATCTTCGGGAAGAGAGAATAAGTCTAGATCAGAAGCCAAAAGGCGTAAGAACCTAGCCCATGCTGCACCTGTAGACTCCTCCTCTAATTGCTCGAATTCAAGAATGTCCATTGGGGGAGAGGCTATGCGAGTGTACCATTGCTCCGTCCTCTCCATGAGAGAGAACGAGCTACTAAAGTCATCCTGAAGCTCTTCCCAATTACCGTTCACACTCCCTACAGTGTGAGTGTACCATTGTTCCGCTCTCCCCGTGAGAGAGAAAGGAAACAACTTCCACCTCATGATTTTCTGTGTCATGCCTGGGATAGCTAAACATGAACACAAATCCTCGAATTCTTTCATATGGATGTAGAGATCTTCATTGATCGCTCCAAAGAAGGGTCTATCCTGAACCATGTCTATAAGGTCGGGGTTGAGTTCATGCATGGATGAAAACATTGATGGATCATTGAACTCGTAAGTTGAGGTGGAGAGGTCATGAAAGGATGACCTCTCCATGGGTAACGGGAGTAAAGGTAGAATAAAGAAAAAAGAAAAGATACGAGGACCACTGGGTACGAAGATAGATACAGCAACCGTTCCCCGGCAACGGCGCCAGAACGCTTGTTGGGTATTTTAGCATGACAGAAAATAAATCCGCAAGTGCACGGATACCGTTGTAGCTTTCACCTCAGAGTATTCCAAGGGTATCGAATCCAAGGGAACGTGTGTGCACTAACTTCGTACTAGTCGGTACAAGGACACACCAAGATAAGAGGCAAGGATAGAGAGGATTCTTAAAGATAGCACTATAGATGAGATTAAAGGTCGATCTCTAGATATAACTTGGCTTAGGGTACCGATAGCCCTGACTTAACAGGCAACTCCAGCACGCGGATCTATGTGGAACGGAGCTCTGACTATATCCAGCTGCAGAGGATCAACGAGCGCCAGATGTGCTGTCACCACCACCTGGACTGCCTCTACCTAACCTTGGGTTAAGCCGAACGAATGATAACTGGTAGCGTGACACAACATCTATGTTGTGGTTACTGTTGTAGCCAATGAACTACGACACTCTATACTAATAGAACTACGACCACAGAAGAGAACTGATCTCACACACTATAGGTACTACTAGCTTATACTAAAGGCATACAGGAGAAGACTCAACCCCGTACTATGCTTCCAATGTATACGAACGACTTGCAGCAGACGAACGCATAAACCCCGGATCTGCGCACTAGCAGGGGAGAAAGACTACTCATGCAACCAAGCATAAAGCTAGAAGGAAGGAATCACGAATGTCACTTTGGTCTAAATCGAACATGCAGGAATATCCACTATATTCTAATAGACGAACATACATACAAACGGATATGAGAACTGTGAACTTGTGCCACAAGATCAAAGGGTTGTGTTCGCGAAGAACACAAACCTCTAAATCAAGAACACACAAAGAATACAAGAACATATCACCTATGCATGAGTGCTACTTTAGTCTAAATAGAAAAATACAAGAATACTCACTTTAGTCTAAATGAAGAACAACAACATCGTAGAGGCACATGCCTCTCTCTCTCTCCCTCTCTACTCTAACGCTAGCTAGGAGAGGAGCCTTGAATGGGTGTAGTGTGTCTCATTTCCTACCCCCTCCCCTTCTATTTATAGGCAAGGGGGTGGCTTGCTCGGAGTGCCAAACGACTCCAAAACACCCCGGGATGCCTTGAGGAACCAATGGAGAGCTGCCACGCATCGACTGGGGACGAGGGTACATCCGAAAGGTTCGACCGACCCCCAGGTGGGTTGGTTTCCACCGCCTTTCGTCCAGGTGACTGCCAAGTGGGTCCTCAGGTGTGTATGGGTGTGTATGCGGTGTTTTTAGCTTGTTTCCGTGGGGATGTGGGCCCTTGAATCCGCGTACTGGCTCTTGATTAGTCAAAGGTGTGTTTTCTTGGATTGGTGATGTGTCATTGACACATGGAATCCAACGTGGCAACAGGTCGCCACGTGGTCTTGTGTGGGTCCCACCGGGCCCACATATCAAGATGGTGATCTTGTCTTGTGCATATCTCTTTCATCCGGACTCAGAAGTAGACAAATGATATATCCATTTCGATCGTCTCGACGAGACCATCGCAATGGTGCAGTCCAAATTGGCATTTGAGGTTGTTATGGATGACGTCCTATATAAGCTATTGGATCACTTGCTCTCAATTGTATCATTTATCACGTATTCCAGTGCATCTTGCAACAAAAGCTAGAAACACCAACACTTGTGGAACTTGTCAGTATAAAGCCCTACTGTAGTGTTGATGATCACTTTTCATTCATTTTATGCAGGAGTTGACGACATAAAAGTAGCACTTAACAACCGTCAACAACACCCCCACACTTGACCTTTGCTCGTCCTGAGTAAAGGGGAACAGATCAAGGTGAGACATGATATCCAAAGGTTTAAGCAAACATAAGAGATATTCCAAACCATACCTTGTACTAGTGAACACTGTGGAGTGTCTATCATGCCATCTTGAGTAGTTGAGGAATGGAACGGTCATGACTCAAATCACTTCTATTCCTCATGTCAAGTAACTTGGGGTTTTGCAATAAGTTTTCAAAAACAAAACCTCGCTTAGCTCCTCATTTGATTCTCTCAGATCGCTCAATGTGTATATGTCCTCACCAAGGCATTAGATTTTCCTTTCTTTCATCGTACTTCTAATGATGGCTATATGTGGAGCTCAGGGTAGGATAAAAGATAAAGCATACTTGTATCACATATATTGCGAAGTCAAAGACCGGATCCAAGGAGAAAAGCAATTCATACAATCAGATTAAGATATGCACATGTATGGATGTGATGGATATGGTAAGGTCGATACTAGGCCCGGAATGGGTGCTAGATATTACCATATATATGATGAATGTTGTGGTGATGGTAAGGTGGACACTAGGCTCGGAGTGGGTGTTAGTTATTACCATCAAATTTATTGGAACTCCTTTTTGCATGTTCCATCTCTCTCCTTTTTCTTCTTGGACACGGGCTATCTCTCTTTTTTTCTCTTTTTTTCATGCCTTGGGCATTTTTCTTTTCGCTCATACTTTGAGCATGTTATTTTTTTCTTTTTTTTCTGTTTTTCATAGCCCATATCCTTTTTTTGAAGATACTTTTGGAGAAAGAGGTCAAACATGGAGCTTTATTTTGTGGAATGGATGGATGATACATTGCTAACTTCTAGTGTAGAAGCATAGCAAGGGGATATGGAGTGCACATGAATCTTGATCATGAAAACATGAAAAGAATTCTCACAAGAGTCACAACAATTTGACAAAGCTCAATGCAATAACAAGCAGCATATGAGTCTAAGGTTTTCAAGATAACTCATCATATGGCTTTGGTAGGACTTTGGCATATCAAAGAGGAGCTTTGCAAAGGGTTTTCATATTTTCCAATAAAATTCTCAAGCACTCAAACATTCTGAGAGAAGATCGTATCATCAAACCATATCACAAGCATCAACTACTTAGATGAGCATGCTTTCCCTAATGATATTTGTTCACAAGCACCAAGTGTGCGGAGATCAAGCTTCCTTTAGTAAATGTTGTCTCATCAAAAACTTATCAAAGTGTTGTAGTTGATGTAGCTCACATGTTCTTAGGCATCAGCTGTCCACCGTTCTTCTCAATCTCCACCTGAAAGGTTAGCGACCAAAAATACCCGAGGGACAATCTTATTCTAAAAACATGCTCTTGATTTTTATTTGAAAAGGGAAATAAAATCTAACCTAATCCAAGCTATCTCCTGGTAGTGCTTTGTTTACGGTCATAAGCTCGACCATGGGAACTTCTTCTTGCAGCTATCATTGGTGATGTCATTCCCATCTCACCACCAATTCTTGATGTGTCATTGAAGCTTCAGCAGCAAGGTTAGTGCCAAATGCATGTACGAAATCTGCAATGCTTATGGTAAACATATGCATCTACAACCAACCTTCTAAACTTTTTACGGGAAAGGACCATAAGGCGGTTGTAGTCCTCGTGCATGCTCAGTGCACTAAGCATGGCTGACTCTGGAGAGGCATGATGCAAGCATGGTTCCTGAGGTATATCAAGAGTGAAGCTACCATGCTTGTCAGTGGAATCCTTTCCTTCAGACTTCAGAGTCGGCGCCTCATAGATTTCCATGGCCCATGAATTCTCCAGCTCAAGAGATTCATCATGGAAGCTCAATGTTGATTCTCGATCAAGGTCGAGAGCAACATAGTATGGGCCGGTGGGAAGAGGCTCAAACTTGGTCGAGAGTGATTATGATCGTCTGCCTTCACAAAGGTGAAGAGGGTCTTCCGAGTCATACTCTTGAGGAGTAGAAAATTCTACAACCTCAGTGAGAATGGGCTCGGACGATGCCAACAAAGATACATGCACACCTCCTCGAGTGGGTTTTGCTTGGGAAGAGGCTTCTCAACAAAATTTTCTAAAAATAAGGAAGTGGCGGAAGAAGCGGCTTCCTTAAGCTTTTCATATAGGCTCTCTCGAGATGTATTGAGAAGCTTTTCTGCAAGGGGGCCTAGGAGGAGATCAAGATTGAGGACATCAAAGATGTAGAAGTCTAGATTAACCTTGATCTTGTCTACTAAGAGTGGCACAGCACATGAAACCCCCGACACTCAAGAATGTGTCCAGAGGGACAACTCTTGAGGAGCTTGTTGGATGGGCTTAGCGTAACATTGCCCAAAAGAGTGTACGCTAGGTGCCATGGCATGACATTAACCTCCATAATGGGGTTAAGATGGGCTTCTATGGTAATCCCTTTTATGGAACAAGGAATGATCGTAGAGGGTGAACTAATTCAAAGTGCTTCAAAAAAATGTCCCACCCCAGTCGACCACTTCTTTTCCAAGGCCTCCATGATAGATTTTTCGTTTGGAGGATCGGGAGGCAAAGGAGGTACCGTAGGCCTAGGGGAACTTTGGAGGTTGAATTTCTTCTTCCTCCATTGTTCCTGGTTCAGGTGAGGGTTCTATGACTGAATAAAAGGATGTGGAAGGTGATGGATCGGATTCAGCCACTAGAAGATCCTCATGGCCCGACTCAGATTGGAGGGGTTCGCTATGACTGGTGGGGAAGAAAGAGCTCACCATGAGGGAATCAAGGATCTCTCTTACTTCTCCTGGAGTTTTGCGAACAAATGAATCACCGATGGTGCCGTTGAGATCTAAGGTAGCATCCGTGTTTAGACCCATGCAAAAAATGTATAGTGATACATCTTCGGGAAGAGAGAATAAGTCTAGATCAGAAGCCAAAAGGCATAAGGACCTAGCCCATGTTGCACCTGTAGACTCCTCCTCTAATTGCTTGAATTCAAGAATGTCCATTGGGAGAGAGGCTATGCGAGTGTACCATTGCTCCGTCCTCTCCATGAGAGAGAACGAGCTACAAAAGTCATCCTGAAGCTCTTCCCAATTACCGTTCACACTCCCTACAGTGTGAGTGTACCATTGTTCCGCTCTCCCCATGAGAGAGAAAGGAAATAACTTCCACCTCATGATTTTCTATGTCATGCCTGGGATAGCTAAACATGAACACAAATCCTCGAATTCTTTCATATGGATGTAGGGATCTTCATTGATCGCTCCAAAGAAGGGTGTATCCTGAACCATGTCTATAAGGTCAGGGTTGAGTTCATGCTTGGATGAAAACATTGGTGGATCATTGAACTCGTAAGTTGAGGTGGAGAGGTCGTGAAAGGATGACCTCTCCATGGGTAACTGGGGTAAAGGTAGAATAAAGAAAAAAGAAAAGATACGAGGACCACTGGGTACGAAGATAGATACAGCAACCGTTTCCCGGCAACGGCGCCAGAAAGCTTGTTGGGTATTTTAGCGTCACACGAAATAAATCCGCAAGCGCACGGATACTGTTGTAGCTTTCACCTCAGAGTATTCCAAGGGTATCGAATCCAAGGGAACATGTGTGCACTAACTTCGTACTAGTCGGTCCAAGGACACACCGAGATAAGAGGCAAGGATAGAGAGGATTCCTAAACATAGCACTATAGATGAGATTAAAGGTTGATCTCTAGATAGAACTTGGCTTAGGGTACCGATAGCCCTGACTTAACAGGAAACTCCAGCACGCGGATCTATGTGGAACGGAGCTATGACTATATCTAGCTGTGAAGGATCAACGAGGGCCAGATGGGCTGTCACCACCACCTGGACTGCCTCTACCTAACCATGGGATAAGTCGAACGAATGATAACCGGTAGTGTGACACAACGTCTACCTGTGGTTACTGTCGTAGCCAACAAACTACGACACTCTGTACTAATAGAACTACGACCATGGAAGAGAACTGATCTCACTCACTATAGGTACTACTAGCTTATACTAAAGGCATACAGGAGAGTACTCAACCCCGTACTATGCTTCCAACATATACGAACGACTTGCAGCAGACGAACGCATAAACCCAGGATCTACGCACTAGCAGAGGAGAAAGACTACTCATGCAACCAAGCATAAAGCTAGAAGGAAGGAATCACGAATGTCACTTTGGTCTAAATGGAACATACTGGAATATCCACTATATTCTAATAGACGAACATACATACAAACGGATATGAGAACTGTGAACTTGTGCCACAAGATCAAAGGGTTGTGTTCGCGAAGAACACAAGCCTCTAAATCAAGAACACATGAAGAACACAAGAACATATCACCTATGCATGAGTGCTACTTTAGTCTAAATAGAAAAATACAAGAATACTCACTTTAGTCTAAATGAAGAACAACAACATCGTAGTGGCACATGCCTCTCTCTCTCCCTCTCTCTACTCTAACACTAGCTAGGAGAGGAGCCTTGGATGGGTGGAGTGTGTCTCATTTCCTACCCCCTCCCCTTCTATTTATAGGCAAGGGGGTACTTGCTCGGAGTGCCAAACAACTCCAAAACACCCCGGGATGCCTTGAGGAACCAATGGAGAGCTGCCACGTGTCGCCTGGGGACGAGAGGACCTCCGAAAGGTTCGGCCGAACTGGGGTTCGGCCGACCCCCAGGTGGGTTGGTTTCCACTGCCATTCATCCAGGTTACTGCCAGGTGGGTCCTCAGGTGTGTATGGGTGTGTATGCGGTGTTTTTAGCTTGTTTCCGTGGTGATGTGGGCCCATGAATCCGCGTACTAGCTCTTGATTGGTCGAAGGTGTGTTTCCTTGGATTGGTGATGTGTCATGGACACATGGCATCCAACGTGGCAACACGTCACCACGTGGTCTGGTGTGGGTCCCCCCTGGCCCACATATCAAGATGGTGATCTTGTCTTGTGCATATATCTTTCATCCGGACTCAGAAGTAGACAAATGATATATCCATTTCGATCATCTCAACGATCCTGTCACAATGGTTTAGTCCAAAATGGCATTTGAGGTCGTTAAGGATGTGTTGGTGGTCGATTTCCATCATCCAAGAACACTTGTTATGTTATAGTTTGGGTTTCATTTTGGAACTAACCCGCCACTAGGCATACTAATGATATAACAAGTTCATCGTTGGATGTTTGTTTTGGAGTATAATGTTTACGCAGGAATTCATGCACTAAATGAGAAGAGATGCACTCGGTTCGGAGGACGATTTGCGTGATGATCAAGAGGCTCCGACCGTGCGTGAACTTGACTCCAAAGGTGGCAAGGACCATCGTGCTTCAATGGAGAATCTCCGAGGACCAAGATGAAAAGACTAGAAGATCATGCGTGAAGACCCCTTAACTTGGTTGCGGAGATAACGACATCCAAAGCCCATATCTGAAGGAGGAAAAACCCCAAAGTGCAAGAAATGACACGTGTCAAAAGACGGAGACGAACCGGGTCGGGAATGAGCTAGACCGGCCGGCCCACCCCCTTTCCATGTCGGTTTGTCGCCGCCTTTCTTCGGTGATAAATTCGCGGAACCTTAATTGTTTGGAGAGAGGAGCCATTCGCGAAAGACGACCAGAGAAGCATCGGGAGATCAAACACAAGGAAGAGGGTTGATCGAGAGGGTGAAGATTCAAGAGGATCATCACATAGGTCTACGGAGGCCACCACGAGGAAGGAGGACACCGAGGCCTTGCCATGGCGCCGCTGGAGTTGAAGGACACCGAGAGACGAACTCCATCAGGGGCATCCACCATGTTCAACGGTGCCATGCCTAGCATCTTGATGGGGTAAAGTAATCGTTTGTCCATGGAGTTGTAATGGATCTTGACATGTAGTCACCCGCTCTCTTGTTTGGATCTTTTATCTATCATACCTTTTGTTGATGATGCTTAATGTTTAAGGTTAGCTACCATTGCCATCGGGGTTGCTCCCGTAGATCGCGTCAACATACCGTGTTCATTAGGGTTAGCGACGATTACCTTCGCGTAGTGACTAGTACGAGGGAAGGGAAACGCCTAACTCTTTGTTCACATCCTTAGATAGATTGTATCGGGGTTTTACCATGTTTTGGGTGATTGCATCTCAAGTACCTAGACTCCATGGGTATACGTCTTTCATACTCATGAACACCTCTCTCTCTCTCTCTCTTTAACATAATCTAGGGTTAGTTTGTCTTTACTTTATAGATTAATCTTTACATCATAAAGTCCTTAATCAACTAAGTTAGTGTTAGGTTAAACGCAAATAATTCCCTTGCTCTGTGGATTGACAAGAACCTAGGGGGGTCCCCTCCCTTGGTGAAAAGGCACCAAGTCACTACGTGTACTTGCGGTGAAGTTGAATGCGGTTTTGAACCATCAACAAGCCCCCTTTTTCTGGTGCCGTTGCCGGGGAGCAAGCCAGTTTACTTCGTTTAATCTCTCATTGATTTTGTTGATTACTAACATCTAACCTTTGTGTTCTAGAAAAACACTCTTTTGTTTTTTTGGTTTTGATTGCCTAGATGGCGTTCGTTGGAAATCCTTTGGGGGAACCGGAAAAATCGCTAAGAGACTATGCTAGCCCTCGATGTGAGGATATCAAGGTACAAGAGTCAGATTCGATTCTCGAAGTGACAAGGTAGGAAATCAGAGTTCAAATCATGAAGATGGCAGCAACTAATCCGTTCCAAGGGATAGAGATGGACAATCCATATAGACATATCTAGCGCTTCACGACGTTGTGCAATACGGTGCGACAAGAGGGAGTTCCCGACACTTGGTTTAAATGGAATCTTTTTCCGTACTCACTTGCCGATGAAGCAACAAAGTGGTATTCGTTTGCGTCCTTCGAAGCCGAGGGAAATTGGGATCAATTGGTAAAGAAATTTTGTGCCAAGTTCTTCCCTATAACCAAGATTCAACATATAAGGATGCAAGTGATGACTTTCAAGCAAGGAAAGGAAGAGGAGATTGATCAAGCGTGGAATCGATTCAACGAACTAGTTGAACAAGGACCAAGACTTGGATTCCCGGGTGACGTACTATTGCATACATTCTTTTTTTCCCTAACCCCTAGTTGCATGGAATACGTTCAAATGTGTGCAGGAGGGGATCTCATGGAGAAAACACTCGCGGAAGCTGCCAAACTTCTCCAAAAAATAAGTAAAGCGACAGCCATGCGAAGAGATTGGGAAATACGACTTTCGGGAAAGTCGGAATGCAACACAAGTGTGGCACCCCTTGCTGCAATTTTCAGAAATACGGCTCCGGAAGAGAAGAAAGAGGAACCAATCCCTGAAAAGGTTGAAGAAGCCAAACATGAGGAAACTAGAACTATCCCGGAGAGTGATCACGCCGAGACAAGCAAAGCAAATGAAAGAACTATGTCAAGCGCGAAGCCACTAAGGGAGTTCGAGCAAATGGATTGGATCCCACTTGATTTTGGAGAAATATTTGACAAGAGGAGACCATTCCCTAATCAAAAGGGAATGGCAAGAGCTTTGGAGATAGACTTCCCGCCGGAAAAACAAGTGGAACATTCATACAACATAGAGACAACCGGGGAGGTCCTTCAAAAACTGTTTAGCGAAGAAGAAGTTGATCCGGACCATGTGGCCGAAGCTAAAAGAATCATGGGGATCAAGCCCGAGGCGTCACCATTCGCCCGCCTCGCTGAAATTTTTGCCATAGGATCCGATGAAGAAGAGAAGACATCGCCACGTATAGATTGCAAGGCTAACAACATTAATTGCAGGCGTTATGCGACATTGGAGCACAAGTAAGTGTCTTCTCTTCTAAGATTTTTGATGAAATTCATGATCACACCATTGACCTAGTTCCAACCTCTACTAAATTAATTATGGGAGATGGTAGAATTGTTAAACCTCTAAGAATTGCTCGTAACCTAGAAGTTTTAATTTTCGAAAAATGCATTCCAACCGATTTCTTCGTTGTTGATGTCTACTATGATAAGAATGATCTTGTAATTCTTGGTAGACCTTTTCTTAAGTTGGTTAATGTCGTTTTAGATGCCGGAAAAGGAAAAGTAACTATTAATCTTGATGGAGATAATCACACATACAATTTTCTTCCCGCTTCTAGAATTGCCTCACCCCTACCTCGTGATGACGAACAGGTAGGGAGACTTCGTTTTGGTGAAACTTTTAGGGATATGCTACAAAGAGCTATGGAGAATCAATCTAATGATGAGCTAGATGAAGAGTTAGCGGAAGCAACCAAAGGACTAGAACCGCAAGACGGAAGCTTAGAGGAGGATAAATTTGAAGACCTTGGAGAAATGGTACATGAGGAACCACAAGCACCGGAGGTGGATCTTAAGCCATTGCCCAAGGGATTGAAATATGAATTTTTGGGCCCCGACAAGACTTATCCCGTAATTGTGAGTGATGAATTGAGTCCCGAGGAGAATGAGATGTTGCTGAATTTATTAAAGAAGCACAAGAAAGTGATAGGGTATTCGATAAATGATCTTAAAGGACTCAGCCCAGCATTTTGCACTCACCGCATACCTATGGAGGATCAATGCAAGCCCGTAGTGGACCATCAAAGGAGGTTAACCCATGCCATGTGAGAGGTGGTGAAGAAGGAGGTTATCAAGTTGTTGGACACCGGAATCATCTACCCGGTGCTGCATAGCAAATGGGTGAGACTCGTACATTGTGTGCCTAAGAAAGGAGGTTTAACCATGGTGAAGAATGAGAAGAATGAATTGATACCACAAAGAACCGTGACCGGATGGAGGATGTGTATTGACTACCAGAAATTGAATAAAGCAACGAAGAAGGATCACTTCCCCCTATCGTTCATTGACGAGATGCTTGAGAGGTTAGCAAATCATGCATATTTTTGCTTTCTTGATGGGTTCTCGAGGTTCATGCAAATACCTATTCACCCGGATGATCAACATAAGACATCATTTACTTGCCCTTATGGAACATTCGCGTATAGAAGAATGCCTTTCGGTTTATGCAATGCTCCAGCCTCTTTTCAACGATGTATGATGGTGGTATTTTCGGAGTTCATCGAGGAAATTGTTGAGGTATTTATGGATGATTTCTCCGTCTATGGTAAATCTTTTGCGGATTGCTTGGCAAACTTGGATAAAGTTCTCACTAAATGTTCGGAGGTTGATTTGGTGCTAAATTGGGAGAAGTGTCACTTTATGGTGAGGCAAGGCATAGTGTTGGGACACGTGATATCCGAGAGAGGGATTGAGGTGGACAAGGCTAAGGTTGAAATGGTTGAAAAGCTTCCACCCCCAACAGATATCAAATCTTTGAGGAGTTTCTTAAGCCATGTGGGATTCTATAGAAGATTCATCAAGGATTTCTCAAAGATTACCAAGCCAATGACCAATCTTCTCCAAAAAGATGTGCCATTCAATTTCAATGACAAGTACTTGGCGGCATTCCGGACATTAAAGAGAGCTCTCGTAACCGCACCCGTCATTCAACCGCCCGATTGGAATCAACCTTTTGAGATAATGTGCGACGCTAGTGACTATGTCGTTGGAGCGGTGTTGGGACAAAGAAAAGAAGGCAAGGTACACGCTATTTACTATGCTAGCAAAACCCTCAATGAAGCTCAATTAAATTATGCAACAACGGAGAAGGAATTGCTCGCGGTAGTCTTTGCCTTTGAAAAATTCAGATCATATATTGTGAATTCTAAGGTGATTGTCTACACCGATCATGCGGTGATTAAGTATCTCTTGTCTAAAAAAGATGCCAAGCCAAGGTTGATTCGATGGATCCTTCTCTTGCAAGAATTTGATGTGGAGATTCAAGACAAAAAGGGGTCAGAAAATGTTGTGGCCGACCATTTGAAGGACCGATTAGGTGAACCAGAGAGGGGGGGGGGAGTGAATGGGAGCCGATAAAAATTCTTCTCGAAGGAGATGAGAACTCCAATAAGACGAACACGGCTTCCAACTCACGTCTCCGACTCAACTATCCAAGTTGGTCAAGACCACACAGCCACTGGAGTGCTACTGGTCCTAGGAACCAACACTCAACCTTCCGAGCCAAAACTCACCAAACCACACAGCAGAAACTTGCACGGCTTGCTGCCTGTGCTACACCGGTCAGACCGATGGCCTGCGCCGGTCAGACCGCTGACACCGGTCAGACCGGTGGACAGAGACGGTCAGGTCGGTGGCTACAGCAGCCGCACAGCAAACGTTCCAGGAAGCCTCAGTGACTCCTCTCGGCCCTGGAACAAAAACCACCACGAAACACAACCTGTGAGGAAGAAGAACCCCTCACAAAACCTAGCAAAACAACTCCAAACACGCCAAGAACTGATCAGCAGGACCACGGGACAAAACCACACGGACAAGGCTATTCCCCGAGACAAAAACCCACCAAGGGCTAGCACCGGTCAGACCGGTCAAGAGCACCGGTCAGACCGGTCGCGCCTGGGCAGCTCGGGATGAACAACGCCCGCGAGTCAACTCCCCCAAATCCAACTCCCGATCTCCCGATTCGCTCCACGGTTTTTCGCAAGACTTTGGGGATAGTAGGAACACCTCATGGGTACTCCATAGCCAAGATTTGGTCCACCAAAACTTGTTGAATCAAGAGGAATCGAAGGATTTCCACCAAGAACACCAACAACCCTAGAGCCACGAAAACCCCAAAATCGAGCCCCTTTACTCACGGATTTGGGAGGGAGATCTAAGGGAAAAGAACCATGAGGGGTTCATGCATACATCCCCCACCAAATCCCAAAGAGAAAGGTCTCAAAACCGCCACAAGAAATTCGCCAAGAGAGGGCTCCGAAAATCACCAAAAAGGAGAAACGGGAAAGACACATCCAAGCCTTGAGGAACCACGCCGAATCATCTATACATACCAAAGAGGTTCATACAAGGTCTAGCTTGCCGCCCGATCATCCTTCCCTCTCACAAGATCTCACCATGAAGCTCTCAAGCTAGTCCTACGAAAATCCTAAGGAAAATAGGAAGGAAAATAGGAAAACCAAATGAGCTAGGGTTCCAAGAGATGGCTGCCATCCTCTCACCACTCGGGTTATATGGAGGCAACCGAAAGACGAAAATACCCTTACTAGCTAACTAGGGATACATGCCCCTCGAGGGCAAAATTGGAAGTCTTTGTCTTCGCACCATCGGACGGATGCCCAGCGACCGCAAACTTGCTTAGCCTCGACGCAAGCCTTGCGATCCCGACGCGTGTCCTCCGCTTCGAAGATTCCAGACTGCGTCGTCGCACACCGGTCAGACCGGTCTGGAGCTGCTGCACCTCCGTCTTCGGTTCTTCGGTCTTGGCTTTGTGGATCAACCAAGGAACCTAGTGATTTTCTGGTGAACCACCGGAAACCCCGCGAACTCGGTGTAGCCTCCGCCAATCACCACTCATGACTCGGCTCCCACGTAGTCCCGGCTCGACCTTGGTTTTGAGGCTCAACCAAGAAACCGTCCATGACTTCATCTTGCCGTTCTTGCCACCATGCGGCCCGCACTTGACCCCGCTGGCCACCGGGTCCCTCGAACCAAGCCTACTTGTCTTCTCCACACCTGGAGGCCTCACCGGCAACGACCTTTCACGCTTGTTCTTCACCTGCACCTGCACCAGTCAAGCCGCAACCTGCACCTGCAATACTTAGCCAAGAATCAGTCCACACCACGTTGTCAATCACTCATCACACCAGGAAGCGACCATCCACCGGTCCTCGAACCACACCTGGCTCTCAATCTCCCCCTTGATGAGTGCATTGACAACACACACGTTTTGGTAACCAAGAGAAAAGGAAAAGAAAAGAAACGACTAAAAGGAACTCCAACAAGCGATCGAAAGCCAAAGAAAAGGCAAAGAGCAAGATCACTTGAAGAAGACAAGTCTCGGACCCCTTAGGCAAGGGCAACGGCTCGACACATCCGAGACAAGACATGCTCAAGCAAAGAGCACAAACCATCAAACCAAAGCTCGAAAACCACAAAGAGCTCCCCCTGCACACATGCAAGCTCCCCCTGGACAAATGCATGCGAACCACTTCACGAAACAGAGCAGCTGCAACAGCTCAGCTCTGACCGGTCAGACCGGTCGACACCACCGGTCAGACCAGTGCGCAACATGTGAACAGGACCAGCACTCTGACCGGTCAGACCGGTGACCTCAACCGGTCAGACCGGTGCACAATAGAGCCCAAAAATGGCTCGAAACCACCTGAAAACCTTCCAAATGCATTCAGTAGGCCAAAACATGCTCAAACTTCTCCCCCTTGTTGACAATGCATGAATCAAGCCAAAAATGCAAAAAATGCAACCTAGAGCTTCTCAAATAGACAAAATTCAACATAGGATGCTACACATGTCCAAATGAGCAAGTTAGATACTCTATAACTTCGTAATGACATAAACTTCATGATCACCAAATTTCACAACCATTGGGCGAAGCTAAGATAGAATTTAGCAATTTTGCGAAAATCACTCTCTCATGAGCAAAGTCCTAAACATGAGCAAAACATGTCAAAATGGCAAAGCCACACAAACTTCATGCTAGGACAACCATTCTAAGCATAAGACCATCATAAACACCCACAAGCACCTCATGTCATGTCAAAGCCACCGAGCCATGTGCCTACTTCTATATATGAGACTTCTCATTGGTAGGCATCATGCAACGATTTAGCACCCAAAGCAACTTAAAATTAGCACATATGACATGGGAGCACATTTTTCAAGCAATTTACATTTCATTTTCAGATTTATAATTGGTACATGAAATGTCTTTGCGACAAAAAGGAACTTATGCCCCTCCACAAGATGAAGCATGGGGGCTAAACATTCATGATGGCAAATGAGCCTTTGGCCCCCATATGATCAAAATAAGCTATCCAACCACAAATTAAGCATAGCCAAGCCACAACAACATGTCAAGATCATGTAAAGGCATTTACTCACAAGAGAGCATACATATGAGATTTAAAAAAACATAGCCATCAACCATGGATACAAACCAAGATTATCAAGAGCTAAGCCAAACTAAACATAGCTTACCAAATTAGCTCACAAAGACATATATATCATTCCATAGTGAACAATGTATATAGGAGAAGCCTTTCCTAAACAATGCATATGATACAAAATGCATGCAACCTAAGATACAAAGATGCCTATACATCATGTTACATATGCCATGCCAAATGCAAGAAATGCACAAAGGAAAGCTATACATATGCTACAAAGGAGCTCCCACACGCCAACTCAAGAAATCAAACAAACACCAAGCTCCCCCCGCAAACGAGTGAAAGTTGCTTGATCTAGGGGTTTGGTGAAAATATTGGCTAGTTGTTCATGTGTGGGTACATGGATCAAAGCTATCTTCCCTTTCTCTACGTTGTCTCTCAGAAAATGATACCTCACTTCTATGTGCTTGGTTTTGGAATGGAGCACTGGGTTCTTTGCAACGCTTATGGCACTGGTGCTATCACATTGAAGTGGGACATGGGTATACTCCTCACCAAAGTCACTCATGGTGTATGTGATCCAAAGGAGTTGAGAGCAACAACTAGCTGCGGCCACATACTCTGCCTCGGTAGTGGATTGAGCAACACTCGACTGTTTGCGGGAAGACCAAGATACCAAAGAAGAACCCAAGAACTGGCAAGTCCCAGAAGTGGACTTCCTATCCAACCGACACCCGGCAAAGTCCGCGTCTGAAAATCCATGAAGCGCCAAAGAAGAAGACGCAGAGTACCAAAGACCGAAGTCGGGAGTGTGTCGCAAATACCTGAAAATGCACTTGACTGCTTGCCGATGCGAAGTCCTCGGAGACGCTTGAAAACGAGCGCACAGACACACCGAGAATTGGATGTCCGACCTCGTCGCCGTCAAGTAGAGGAGTGACCCAATCATGCTCCGGTACTCCTTCTGGTCCACGTGTTCACCTTCCTCGTCCGCATCAAGAGCTGTAGTCGTACTCATAGGCATTGCCATAGCCTTGGAGTCCTCCATCTTGAACTTCCTCACAATGTCCTTGGTGTACTTAGCTTGGTGCACAAATGTTCCTTCCTTTGATTGCTTGATTTGTAGCCCGAGGAAGAACTGCAACTCGCCCATCATGCTCATCTCAAATTCCCTGCTCATGTCTTCTGCAAACCTTGCAACAAGAGAGTTAGACGAGCCACCAAAGACAATATCATCCACGTATACCTGCACAATCAGGATATCTCTGCCCTGCCTGAGGAGAAACAAGGTCTGGTCGACCTTCCCCATCTCAAACCCTCTCTCAAACAGGAACCCCCTCAACCTACCATACCAAGCTCTAGGCGCATGCTTCAACCCATACAGCGCCTTCCTCAACTTGTACACCCGGTGGGGGTACTTCTCACTCTCATACCCCGGTGGTTGCCTCACAAACACCTCTTCCTCCAACACACCGTTCAGGAAAGCACTCTTCACATCCATCTGGTACAACTTGAACCCTTTAGCCACGGAAAAGGCTAGAAGGATCCTGATCGCCTCCAAACGCGCTACAGGAGCAAAAGTCTCCTCGTAGTCGATCCCCTCTTTCTGACTGTACCCCTGAGCAACAAGTCTCGACTTGTTCCTCACCACTTCTCCTTTCTCTCCCTCTTTATTTTTCCACACCCATTTTGTCCCAATCGGCTTACACCCTGGGGGAGGGTCAACCAACACCCAAACTTGGTTCCTCTCAAAATTCTCCAACTCCTCATGCATCGAGTTAACCCAATTATGATCAGATAACGCGTGTCCAATGTCTTTGGGCTCAAAGGTGGCAACAAAAGCAGCATGAGCGAAATGAGAATTGTTCCGAACCCTCGACCGTGTAGTACGTTCATTCATGTTGCCGATGATTCTCGAAGCTGGGTGATCCACTTGCACTCGCCGGGGAGGTTCTCGCCTTGATGCTACCTCCCCCTCAACAGCAGCTTCGCCTTGATCTGGGTTTGTCGTTGTAGGTGTGGGAGAGGGTCCATTCTCGATCGTCGTCGAAGTAGTAGGTACATGTTCAGCCGCGGGCATCACACCGCCATCTTCATCATCTCCATGTTCATGCTCCTCCTGAAAGATCTCCTCGCCAAGTTCGTCGTCACCTGCACACTCAAAAACAAGCTGACTACGTGGCTGTGTCTCGTCGAAGGTTACCTCGCAAGTCTCCACGATTTGATTAGTTTCAAGATTGAGCACACGAAATGCTCTAGAATGAGATGCATAACCAAAGAAAATGCCATCGACAGACCTAGCCTCGAACTTGTCCAACTTCTTCCCTTTCTTCAGAATGAAGCATTTACAACCAAAGACATGGAAGTGACTGACCTTGGGTGTGCGACCGTGCATCAACTCGTAACAGGTTTTCTTCTTATGGAGCCTAAGGTAGATCCTGTTCGACACATAGCACGCGGTATTGACCGCCTCAGCCCAGAACCTTCTCGGAGTCCTATGCTCGTCGAGCATCGTCCGAGCCATCTCGCACAAGGTCCTGTTTTTCCTTTCCACCACGCCATTCTGGGGAGGCGTATACGGACTCGAAAACTGATGTTCAAGACCCAAGTCATGGCAAAAGGTTTCGAAGCGAGAGTTTTTGAATTCCGAGCCATTGTCACTGCGGATCGCTCGTATGGCATCTCCGTGCCTCTCGTTTCTTAACCTCAAGACAAGATCTCGAACAAAACCAAACGTCTCCCCTTTCTCCTCAAGAAAGAACACCCATGCATACCGAGAGTAGTCGTCCACCACAACAAGGACATACCACTTCCCACCCGCAGATCGCACACGAGCTGGGCCAACAAGGTCCATATGGAGCAGCTCGCATGGACGCTCAGTCATCACATCGGTGAGAGGCGGGTGAGAAGAGGCTACCATCTTGGCATGCCTACACGGCGCACAAACCAACTCTTTCTCAAACCTCAACCGTGGCAATCCTCGGACCAAATTGAGTTTACTCAAGCGAGACAAAAGGTCAAAGCTCAAGTGACCCAACTTCCTATGCCACTTCCACAACTCACTCGAAGAACCAGCCAAGAAGCAACGCTCCACACCAGAAGACTGAGAAAATCAGCTCGGAACACTTGACCCTCGGGAACGACCATGCAAACAAGATCCCCCCGAGAATCTAAAATCCGAGAACCACCAGGCCGAAACAACACCTCAAAACCCTCATCTAACAACTGGGACACAGAAAGCAAATTGTATCCAAGCGATTGAACAAGAGCAACACGCCTGAGAGTGATCTTGTCACTTACCTTAATCTCACCTTCTGACAGCACACACCCTCGCCCATTGTCCCCAAAGGTGATGTACTTCTTTGTCACCACCGGGACGAGACTTGAGAACAACCCCTTGTCTCCGGTCATATGGCTCGAGCAACCGGAGTCAATCAACCAAATGTTCTTCAAGTCTCCCACCTGAAATTCGAAAGCGAGCACGTGAGTGAACAAATGACTCAGCACTGGGGTTAGTACCAAAAGAGTAAAACCAGTGCCAAGCCATTTGCTCCAAAGTGGGGTTAGCACAAACCAAATCATCACGCCTATCAAAGCTACCACCACGGTAACCACCACGAGGGAACCAAACCTCTCTAGCTGGAGGAGGACGAAAGCCACGAAAGGGAAACCGTGGATCGTTCCTCCTCTCCATCTCAAAGCTACGACTCCTCCCACCCCCGTATTGAGCACGAGGTGGAGAACGCCTAGCAAACTGACCACCTGCAAACTTTCCAGACCAACCACTAGAACCACGACCTCCAGAACCAAACCGAGCATCCTCACGAGCACAAAACCCGACTCGCTGTCTGCCCAGACCTGCACCGGTCTGACCGGTGTAGTACACCGGTCTGACCGGTGTAGCTCGGCCAGCAGCAGCACCTGCAGCCTTCCGGTCTCCCCAGGCCGGAACTGTCCTCACAATCACCTTGGCCCTGGGCATCTGCATACGAGGCTCAGGTACACCATTAGAGGGGTGGTACCTGTCCTTGTTAGCCCACTCTCTAGCCATTCTCTCCTCACGCTTCCTCTTGAAGCAAAACTCATCCTTGTGACCATCTCTCCCACAATACCCACAATGGAACTTTATGGGCTGTGGCTTAGGCTTAGGCTTGGGTTGGGGCTGCCCACTCGGCTTCTCACCCTTCTTCTCTCCTTCCTCACCTCCCTTTGGGCTCACAAACTTCACCGGTTTCTGAAAATCATTTGTTGTGTGAGGGAATATGGGTGGATCTGGAGTAGTGTCAAGTTTGTTTCTGAGATGGTTAGGCTTGGGCTCAAACTTGTTCTTGTGTCTGTTTGGTGGTGGGATAGGAATCTCTCCAACTCTCTCAACTCCCTCGCCACAGTTCTCTCCAAGCTTGTCAGCCCCAAGTGCCTGACCATCATAGCGTTTGAAAGCCGCTATCATGATACCAAGCTGAGGCTCCTGACCCGACAACCAGCTCATACATTTTCTCAGCTCATCATTCTCATCCTGCAAGCGATCAACATAATGTGCAAGCTCCAAATTCTTAACCGCATGCAATTCACAAGTAGAGCAAGAAGTGGGAATAGGTTCTTTCAACTTAGCCTCAAGCGAAACAGTGTAAGCATGCATCTCATCAATCTTTCCATGCAAAACAGGGCAAGAAGTGCAAGCACCTAGCAAAGCAGGTCTAGACTTAAGCTCAGCCACTTCAACCCTAAGCATATCTAGTTCATCACAAGTAGAAGCATGCTTATCCTTAAGAGCAGTAAGATCAGCTAGGTACACAGAGCAATCACAGCAATCAATCTCATCAGAAACCACAGGAGAAGCCTTAAGCGAATCAATCTCAAGCTTAGCATCTAGGTTCTGGGTTTCTAGCTCAGCCACACGGTTCCTAGCATCTTCTAGTGAGGCCCTAAGCTCTTTCCTCATCTTCTTGGCCTCTCTAAGCATGTGATCGCGGTTATCAAGCAAGTCAACCAACTCATCATTCTCCTTGCGCAAAGAAGAGAGTTCATCACATACCTCATCCTCGGAGTCAGATTCCGAGTCACTCTGGTGGCTCTTCTTGCTGCCGGAGCTACGGGCCATGCCGCAGAAGCCATCTCCCGCGAAGCAACTCAACCCGCTCAAGTTCTTGGATGACTTCTTGTTCTTGCGCTGATCACCTTCATCTTCACTGCTACTCGAGCTCGAGGAAGAGTAGGCGGAGCTGGAGTCGACGTCACTCGCTCTGACCATTGCTCGGGCCTTCCTGCCGTGGCCATCCTTCTTCCTCGACCGTCGCTCGTCCTTGTGCTTGTTCTTGTGCTTCTGATCGCGCCTCGATCGGTACTTGCCATCCTTGCTCAATCGGTGCCTGTAGCCGTCCTTGTAGCCGTCCTTGTTCTCCGTCTTCTCCGGGCAGTAGGCGACGAAGTGTCCTGGCTTGCCGCACTGAAAGCACGTCCGTGCTGTCCTCCTCGTGGTCACTCGGTTCTCGTGCAGCCTCTCGAACCGTCTGGTCAGCAACGCCAGCTCGTCCTCTCCAAGCACGTCGAACTCCTCGTCTGGCAAAGACATCAAAGAAGACAGAGAGTACATCCTGGAGGATGCGTTAGCGTTAGACTTAGCTCCTTTGCCACCAACGAGAGCGAGACTATAAGAATCAGTCGGGCTCTCGATCTTGGCTGTCATACCACGGTCCAACTCAGCCGACTTGAGCTTCGAGAATAGCTCGTTCACCGTCAAGGTGTCATACTTCTCGGACTCAACAATAGCCTCAAACTTCCCGTCCCATACGGTACGATCCAACGAGTGCAAGAGCTTCACGGCTCTATCATGATCATTGTATGGGAGGACGTCCACATTGGCTCTCATGTTGTTCACAACGACCGTAAATCGCTGGAAAAGGGCATCGACGGACTCACCGGGGAGATGAGTGAAGTTCTCGTACTCTCTCCGGTAAGTCGCGTACATCCGAGCCTGAACCTGAGCATTCCCAGCATGAGCATCCTTCAACTGCTCCCAAATCCTGCAAGCTAAGTCCTCTGTCTGAACCCGATCGAATTCAGGCTGACACAGAGCACGAAACAAGTAGTCGACAGCCTTGTTGTTGGCTTCGAACATATCCCTCGATCCTGGAGCAAGGAAGTTCATCGGATGAACATAAGCTGTGTTCACCGTGACATCCCAAAGGATCTGACCCTTTCCGCAGAGGAACGCCACCATCCGCCTTTGCCACATCTGGTAGTTCTTCCCATCGAAGTGCGGAGGACCCGAACCCCGTTCCTGGTACGCCATCTTTGGATCTTAGACTGGTAAGAGTCAATAAAGACCCGAACTGGCTCTGATACCAATTGAATGACCGATTAGGCGAACCAGAGAGGGGGGGAGTGAATGGGAGCCGATAAAAATTCTTCTCGAAGGAGATGAGAACTCCAATAAGACGAACACGGCTTCCAACTCACGTCTCCGACTCAACTACCCAAGTTGGTCAAGACCACACAGCCACTGGAGTGCTACTGGTCCTAGGAACCAACACTCAACCTTCCGAGCCAAAACTCACCAAACCACACAGCGGAAACTTGCACGGCTTGCTGCCTGTGCTACACCGGTCAGACTGATGGCCTGCGCCGGTCAGACCGGTGGACAGAGACGGTCAGGCCGGTGGCTACAGCAGCCGCACAGCAAACGTTCTAGGAAGCCTCAGTGACTCCTCTCGGCCCTGGAACAAAAACCACCACGAAACACAACCTGTGAGGAAGAAGAACCCCTCACAAAACCTAGCAAAACAACTCCAAACACGCCAAGAACTGATCAGCAGGACCACGGGACAAAACCACACGGACAAGGCTATTCCCCGAGACAAAAACCCACCAAGGGCTAGCACCGGTCAGACCGGTCGCGCCTGGGCAGCTCGGGATGAACAGCGCCCGCGAGTCAACTCCCCCAAATCCAACTCCCGATCTCCCGATTCGCTCCACGGTTTTGCACAAGACTTTGGGGATAGTAGGAACACCTCATGGGTACTCCATAGCCAGGATTTGGTCCACCAAAACTTGTTGAATCAAGAGGAATCGAAGGATTTCCGCCAAGAACACCAACAACCCTAGAGCCACGAAAACCCCAAAATCGAGCCCCTTTACTCACGGATTTGGGAGGGAGATCAAAGGGAAAAGAACCACGAGGGGTTCATGCATACATCCCCCACCAAATCCCAAAGAGAAAGGTCTCAAAACCGCCACAAGAAATTCACCAAGAGAGGGCTCCGAAAATCACCAAAAAGGAGAAACGGGAAAGACACATCCAAGCCTTGAGGAACCACGCCGAATCATCTATACATACCAAAGAGGTTCATACAAGGTCTAGCTTGCCGCCCGATCATCCTTCCCTCTCACAAGATCTCACCATGAAGCTCTCAAGCTAGTCCTACAAAAATCCTAAGGAAAATAGGAAGGAAAATAGGAAAACCAAATGAGCTAGGGTTCCAAGAGATGGCTGCCATCCTCTCACCACTTGGGTTATATGGAGGCAACCGAAAGTCGAAAATACCCTTACTAGCTAACTAGGGATACATGCCCCTCGAGGGTGAAATTGGAAGTCTTTGTCTTCGCACCATCGGACGGATGCCCAGCGACCGCAAACTTGCTTAGCCTCGACGCAAGCCTTGCGATCCCGACACGTGTCCTCCGCTTCGAAGATTCCGAACTGCGTCGTCGCACACCGGTCAGACCGGTGCTCCTCACCGGTCAGACCGGTACCCACCGGTCAGACCGGTCAGACCTACCGGTCAGACCGGTCTGGAGCTGCTGCACCTCCGTCTTCGGTTCTTCGGTCTTGGCTTTGTGGATCAACCAAGGAACCCAGTGATTTTCTGGTGAACCACCGGAAACCCCGCGAACTCGGTGTAGCCTCCGCCAATCACCACTCATGACTCGGCTCCCACGTAGTCCCGGCTCGACCTTGGTTTTGAGGCTCAACCAAGAAACCGTCCATGACTTCATCTTGTCGTTCTTGCCACCATGCGGCCCGCACTTGACCCCGCTGGCCACCGGGTCCCTCGAACCAAGCCTACTTGTCTTCTCCACACTTGGAGGCCTCACCGGCAACGACCTTTCACGCTTGTTCTTCACCTGCACCTGCACCAGTCAAGCCGTAACCTACACCTGCAATAATTAGCCAAGAATCAGTCCACACCACGTTGTCAATCACTCATCACACCAGGAAGCGACCATCCACCGGTCCTCGAACCACACCTGGCTCTCACCATTTATCAAGGATGAATTGTGAGGATGATAAAGAGCCTATTGAAGATAAGATGAGAGATGATCACCTCTATCACATCCTTGACAAAGATACTTGGATGCTCAACATTATTTGAGCCATATGAAAAATGCCACTTGATCATTTGGATAGGAACACCCAAAACAGAGTGATCACCGAGAGCTGAAAATATTATTGGGATGCACCTTACCTCTTTAGGCTTGGAGCAGATGGAGTCTTATGAAGGTGTATACCAAGAGATGAAAGGACTGAAATATTGAGAAAGTGTCACTCAGGCGAATATGGAGGACACTATGGACATTTTAGAACACAAGCAAAGGTATGGGCTAGTGGATTTTATTGGCTAGAGATGCATGAAGATTCGAAAAGGTATGTTGCTTCTTGTCCGGAATGTCAAAGAACGGGGAATATAAATCAAAGAAATGCCATGCCTTTGAATTACAACTTGCAAATTGATCTATTCGACGTATGGGGAATTGACTTCATGGGACCTTTCACTAGTTCAAATGGATATGAGCATATTTTGGTTATGGTTGATTATGTATCCAAATGGGTGGAGGCTATCCCTTGTCGAAGACCTTCAACGAAAGAATCCATATTCATGATCAAAAATATTATATTCCCACGCTATGGAGTCCCATGAGTATTGATAAGTGATGGAGGAACACACTTCACGGGAAATAGCTTCAGAAAATGCTTGTCCAAGTTGGGGATCGAGCATTGAGTGGCCACGGCTTACCACCCAACCAATGGTCAAGTGGAAACTTCAAATAGGCAGCTCAAGAGCATTCTTAACAAGACCGTTGAAAAGGGAGGAAAAGATTGGTCGAAAAAATTGGATGGAGCATTGTGGGCTTATCGGATGGCACACAAGACACCAATAGGTATGACACCGTATCAATTTGTTTATGGTAAATCATGTCACTTACCTTTGGAGTTAGAACATAAAGCATATTGGGTGATCAAAGAGATGAATTTTGATTTTGATGCCGCGGGAATCAAACGGAAGATTCAAATAAGGGAACTAGAAGAGATGAGGCTCAAAGCTTATGAGAGTGCAACCATCTACAAGGAGAGAATGAAGAGGTGGTATGATAAAAGGCTTCGAGTAAAGGAATTCAAAGAAGGTGACAAGGTTCTCCTCTATAATTCAAGGTTCAAAATATTCAGGAAAGGAAAATTGAAGAGCAAATGGGATGGGTCGTACATCGTTCACTCGATCTCGCCAAATGGAGCGGTAACAATCATGGACGTGAAAGGAGATCTATATGTGGATAATGGTCAACGATTAAAGGTTTTTCTTGAACAAGACATCGTGCCCATCGACTACATTGATATATATCACATAGAGGACGAGCCCGAGCGTCAAGCCTAAGACGTAAAACGAGGTAAATTTTCTGTAAATACGTTTTCATTTTTGTTTTTGTATTTATTTTGAGTCCTTTTTCATAATTTTTATTTGGACCCTCCCACCACCTAGGCTAGTATTCACAAAACACCAAGGGCCGCAAAAGTTGGGCCGCGGGGGCCCAAAAGAGGGGGTAGGCCGGCCCATGCCGACCGGCCCACCACCCCCCTTCGTCTGTTTTTGCTCGTTTTTCTCTGGGACACGGTTCGGTGCATTTCCTTTTCCTATCTTCCCTTTTTGGGGGTGACAAAAATAGGTAAGGGAGGGTTTCGGCCGAATCCTTCCAGGGATATTTAAGGATGCCTGGGGAGCTCGAGGTTTGCATCTCAATTGCAATCTCCAACCTCCACGAAAGCACCCAAGCACCCATGGCATCCTCGAGCAGCACCAAAGGCAAGGAGGAGGTGAAGGCAACCATGGAAGATGAAGCACGCCTCCCCTCTCCAACTCTGGCGACGAGGAGCTTCGCTGGTACACTGTGGTGCCGGAGGCCAAGAAGAAAGTGAAGAGGACCGCGAGGATTCAATGCGGAGGGCGCGTCCCAAGAGGGCGCATGGCTAGCCCAAATCCCTGGGTTGAGGAGAAGAAGGAGAAGCCCACTTCTCCCGTTCGCCGCTCGAAGAGGCTCCTTGGGAAGAAGAGGAAGGATTAGAAGGAGAAGACCCCCCAGCCGGCGGATTTCTACGGAGATAGTGACTACTCCGATGATCGAAGTCCTAGCTCGTGGGCAGCTGGTGGAAGAGACGATAACGATCTCTACATTTGGGAGGAGATACCCAAGGAGGAGCTAGAGGAGCATCATGAGCAAGGCGAATGAGGCAACCCAGACGGCAGTAATGATCCGGACAGTGGAGATGATGGAGATGATGACCCGGACGAAGAGCACAACGTGTGTTGCACGGCTTGCCGCAACGCTATCGCGGAGCTCTTCTCATCCCTTGATGAGCGTTTCCACACCATCAATGCCATGCAACAAAGAATTGAAGATTGGGAGCGCATGGTGGAAGATGACTTCAAGTACCTCAACCGCAACATAAGGAAGCTCTTCGGGATGAATAAGAATTTCAAGAAGAAGGAGTGGTGCAACTCGTGCGGAAAGTACCACTAGGTGTTGTAGTTAGATAGTTCTCTCCCTTTGTGCCTTTTGTAAAGTTACGACAAGGACGTCGTAAGATTTAAGCGTGGGGGGGAGCTAGCTAACTACATTTTAAAATTTTTGCTTAAAGTGGTGTGAGAGTCTAGTCTTTAAGTTTTGAGTCAAGTGTGAGAGTCTTGTGCGAGTCTTTGTTTTATCTTTTTAGCTTGAAAGAGTCATAAATTAGTGTTGAGTCAAAGAAAAAAAGAAATAAAAAGTGTCTTATGCAAAGTCTCATATTTCTTTTCTTGTTATATCTTTACTTTATCTTTCTTATTTGAGCATGAACTTGTTGAATAATTGTTTACCGTGGTGCTTAGTGGAAACTTACCTTTGTAAAGCACCCATATTCAAACTTTGATCTAGGACTTTGCTTCGTCTATACTTTTAGTAATGCTAAACTTTGGAGGTTTTATTTCTGAAAAATAAGAAAAACACCTTGCTACGAAGGTTAGCAATTTCTTTCTCCAAGTTGAGAGGTGATATCTATCCTTTACAAAGCCTTTACATACATATATAAGCTCCACCATAAGTGTTGTTTAGCATGATGAATTAAGTTAGGATTTTACTCTCTTGCGAGGTCTAATTTCAAGCAATGATCATGTCCTTGATGTATATCTTTTATTGCTAGCCTCTTCATGTACTCGGTAACGGGAATTTCACATTGAATGCCCCGTACATCGCCGGATTCCTTACCTAAACCTATAAACATCTTTTTATCATCTTACTCCTTGAACACAACCCATATTCAAAGATTCGTTCAATCTCTAGGCATGTTTTTATTTAAAATTCAGATTGTTATTCATGTTTAAATGATGAGCGAAAAGCTTGGGAGAAGAAGGTAAAGATGTGGAAAGAAAAAGAAAAAAATATATGTATGTGCATATGTGTGGTGCGCACACAAGAAGAAGAAAAAAAAGAAAGAAAAATAAAAAGAAAAGAAAGAAAATCCAAGGCATGGCAAGAAAGGTATAAAGAGGGATGACAAGTCAAGTGAAGATCAAATGAAGTGCAAGGAAGGATGCCACGATATTGGGAACGAATCTTATTCCATACCATGTGCAATCCGACATCAAGGACATCATTAGTGCCTTGAAGTCATTATTCTTTTTCCCTTTGCCACTGTCCACCATTCTAAATTTTCTCATCCTTGACACCCCTACATTATGGTTTAATTCTCAAGATCATTGGCTTGGAAGGTGAACAACCACTAGAGGATTTTCCTAGCTTGATAATACTTGTGCTAGCTTCACTAGCCACACCTATAGCTCCACCTTACATCATATATGAGAGACTTGTGGAAGGTGAGAGTTTATGAAATTATCTAGGATAGCCACTTTAATGAGTGACATGTGAGGACTTGGAGAAGGACTTTGTCTAATGCTTTGTGCAGAAATTTTATTTTTAAAAGTTTAAAAAACCCTCCAATGGAAGTAAGAAAGCAAGTATGGATGAAGTTGAAGATCTCTAGTGAAAAGGTAAGAGTTGTGGGGTAAGTCTTCAATTAGTAATTTCTAAATGCCCATGTTTACATTATGATCTTTGTTTCATGTCTCTTATATTAAAGATGAATGATTGACTAACTTGAAAGGAAAGATTTGACGAAGCATGTTTTAAACTCCATGGATGAACAACTTTTGAGCAACTTGCTCGAGGACGCGCAAGATCTAAGCGTGGGGGATGTTGGCGGTCGATTTCCATCAACCAAGAACACTTGTTATGTTATAGTTTGGATTTCATTTTGGAACTAACCCACCACTAGGCATACTAAAGATATAACAAGTTCATCGTTGGATGTGTGTTTTGGAGTATAATGTTTACGCAAGAATTCATGCACTAAATGAGAAGAGATGCACTCGGTTCGGAGGACGATTTACGTGATGATCAAGAGGCTTTGACAACTTGACTCCAAAGGTGGCAAGGACCAACGTGCTTCAATGGAGAATCTCCGAGGACCAAGATGAAAAGACCGGAAGATAATGCGTGAAGACCCCTTAACTTGGTCACGGAGATAATGACGTCCAAAGCCCATATCCGAAGGAGGAAAAACCCCAAAGTGCAAGAAATGACACGTGGCAAAAGACAGAGGTGAACTGGGCTGGGAATGGGCCAGGCCGGTTGGCCCACCTCCTCTCCACGTCGGTTCGTCGCTGCCTTTCTTCGGTGATAAATTCACGGAACCCTAATTGTTTGGAGAGAGGAGCCATTCACGAAAGACGACCAGAGAAGCATCGGGAGATCAAACACAAGGAAGAGGGTTGATCGAGAGGGTGAAGGTTCAAGAGGATCATCACCTAGGTCTACGGAGGCCACCACGAGGAAGGAGGACGCCGATGCCTTGCCACGGCGCTGCCGGAGTTGAAAGACACCGTGAGACGAACTCCATCAGGGGCATCCACCATGTTCAACGGTGCCATGGCTAGCATCTTGATGGGGTAAAGTAATCATTTGTCCATGGAGTTGTAATGGATCTTGACATGTAGTCACCCGCTCTCTTGTTTGGATCTTTTATCTATCATACCTTTTGTTGATGATGCTTAATGTTTAAGGTTAGCTACCATTGCCATCGGGGTTGCTCCCATAGATCACGTCAACATACCGTGTTCATTAGGGTTAGCGACGATTACCTTCACGTAGTGACTAGTACGAGGGAAGGGAAACGCCTAACTCTTTGTTCACATCCTTAGATAGATTGGATCGGGGTTTTACCATGTTTTGGGTGATTGCATCTCAAGTACCTAGACTCCATGGGCATACGTCTTTCATACTCGTGAACACCTCTCTCTCTCTCTCTTTAACATAATCTAGGGTTAGTTTGTCTTTACTTTATAGATGAATCTTTACATCATAAAGTCCTTAATCAACTAAGTTAGTGTTAGGTTAAACACAAGTAATTCCTTGCTCTGTGGATTGACAAGAACCTAGGGGGGTCCCCTCCCTTGGTGAAAAAGGCACCAAGTCACTCCGTGTACTTGCGGCGAAGTTGAACGCGGTTTTGAACCATCAACAGGATGACGTCCTATATAAGCCATTGGATCACTTGCTCTCAATTGTATCATTTATCACGTATTCCGGTGCATCCTACAACAAAAGCTAGAAACACCAACACTTGTGGAACTTGTCAGTATAAAGCTCTATTCTAGTGTTGATGATCACTTTTCATTCATTTTATGCAGGAGTTGACGGCATAAAGGTAGCACTTAACATCCGTCAACACAAAGGTAGCTGAAGAAGGAAAATAGAACCCTTGGGACCAATTTCCTGGACGGTCGAGGCCTTATCTGCGGGCAAGGGTAGGGAAGAGGAAGACCACTAGTGAAGGAAGCGGGTACATAACATTCAGTAACCCTACGGTGGTGGGGGTAGCAACTAGGGTGAAAACACTTGCAGCTTAGGTTAGCGATGGTTCTTTCCATGGGGTTAGGGAGAATGATATCCTCACCGCAGCACTTGAGACTCCAGAACATTGAGGTCAGGTCCGAGGCGTGTCTAGTTCACTTTGCTGGGGTAAAGGGTTTGGTGAAGAGTTTACTGGAATGTACAGGAAGAAGAGGAACAAGAAGTCTGTACCGGAGATGGAAGAGTTAGTTGGTGAAGCATTCACCAGAATAGTCGACATGCTAAGAGAATCAGGCATGGTCCATATACCGGAAAATGTACTTCATCCTCCCCAATCACCACCTGTCAGTAGCAGCAAGGAAGAAGATGTGCATGGCCTCAAGGATGAAGATGTGCATGGCAGCGAGGAAGAAGAAGCATGTGGCAGAGAGGAAGACCATTGTCATGTCAACGAGGACGAAGGTAGTCAATAGCACATTGATAGTCGATCACATATGCTGGACACAATAGATAAGCTGACAGAGCCAACCAAGTGCAGCCTTTTGGATGGCACCAGGAATAAAGTGGAGCTCGCACTAGCCATTGTCTTTCCATTGCAAAAGACTCTCCATACAGTACCGGTGCAGGTTGGGTATGCTGTGGTGCAACCTAATTATGTGTGGGGCAATACGGGTCATGTCACACCTGGTCCAATTTGGATGGCCCATGAGTGGCTCATGAGCGTAGGTGCGCGTGTTTAGTGCCACATTGCTAGTTGAGCAAGGGTAGAGCCAACTTATAAGCCTTTGTCTACTAGCCATAGCACCTTCGGGTTAACCTTTTTACACGAAGCGAGGACGAAAGTGTAAGAAGGGTGCTATGTGTACGCGTGCCCGCCCCTACGGAAGGGCTGGGCGGTGCGGCTTTGGTGGGCGGGGTGTTACAAATGGTATCAGAGCCGACCCTCACGGTTGCGCATACGGGTCAGTGTGCGGACATAGGGCGCATGGCACATGTGGTCCTGAGATGGGACACACGGCATGGCATATGGGTCGGCACTAGACGTACGGTCGTGCGCTAAGGGGGAAGGTTCCAGGACATTTGCTCGGGTCAGTGTGCGGACATATGGATGTGCGTATGGGCCTGGGATGGGACACATGGCATAGCGTATGGGTCAGCACTGGACGAGTGAGTTGGACCGACGAGGACGTCAGGTTCTTTGAGGGGGGTGTATGTCACACCCGGTCCAATTTGGATGGCCCATGAGTGGCTCATGAGCACAGGTGCGCGTGTTTAGTGCCACATTGCTAGTTGAGCAAGGGTAGAGCCAACTTATAAGCCTTTGTCTACTAGCCATAGCACCTTCGGGTTAACCCTTTTACACGAAGCGAGGATGAAAGTGTAAGAAGGGTGCTATGTGTACGTGTCCTCGCCCATACGGAAGGGCTGGGCGGTGCGGCTTTGGTGGGCGGGGTGTTACAGGTCACTACCCTCTGCCTGTACCAATTGGGGGGGGATGAAGTAACAACCCTAGCTGAGGCTCTCTATCTAAGGATCCAATGGTCAAAGAACAGGATCCATGTACCACCCATTACGAGAAATACCAACCCTGCACCCACATTAGGTAGCAGGGGTACAGCATCAGATGGAGGTACTGCAGCTCAGCGTCAGCAAGAGAAAGCTCAGCAGCAGCAACAACAGATCAGCAAAACTATGCAGCAAGAGCATCGACAATAGCAAGAGGAGCCCAGGCAATCTCCGCCTAAGCAGCAGCAGCAGATCAACAAAACTACGCAGCAGGAGCATCGACAACAGCAGGAGAAGGACAGTCAATCTCCGCCTAAGCAGCAGCAGTAACAGCAGCCTCTGCAACAGGTGGAGGACAGGCAATCTCCGCCTGAGCAGCAGCCACCGCAGAAGAAGGGGGCCAGGAAACCTCTGCCTAGAGATGAGCTTCTTAACTGTATTTGGACAAAACCAGATCCAAAATACAAGCTTGCTGTGCCTATGTTGTTAGAAGCGAACTTACAGGCTGCTGGACCGAATTGTGCCAGGTTGCATGCTTATGCCATGGAACACAGTAAGGATAAACTTAGTTTTCCAGCAACTGAAGACTCCTTTCATGGTGCTGGTGATTTAATGTTAAACATTGCATTCAGTGACGTGTATGACCTTATAACCCTGGTTGCTCTAGATGAGACCTTCTTGAGGTTGTGGACATTGTAAGTGCCTTAAAACCAAAATAGATATTTCTTTAATTTTGACCACAAAGTTCATGCATGCTAACATTTGGATTTTTTGTAGGAAAATGAAGGACAAGGCAGCGGAGATGAAGATCAGTGTTGGGTTTTTGGATCCATAGGTTCTCACGACCAAAAAGATTGATAAGGAGGCTACCCTTGTAGTACAAGCATTGAGAAATGCAATGACGAATGACTATGTGGTGGGTGCCTTCTGCACCGGTGGCCACTGTGTAACACTGATCATCTGTATGAAGTACAAAGAGGTTTGGTATCTAGATTCTACTAAACATTATCCCGCGCAAAAGTTTGATGACCTCCAAGCGCTTGTGACATGGTCCGTATCTTGTAGGTTTTGTTCACAAAATTCAATCTCTTAGTGTTTCTAATCGGTATTCCTGATCATGCAGGGCCTCTGAAAATATATGCCCAAAGGACGAAGTGATGAAAAGAAAGAAGAAAAATCTAAAATCCAATTAGAGATTCAAGCACAAGCCAAATACCATTGTAAGACCGAGGTTTTTTTATGGTCCCTTCATACCAATTTGGTACTGCATTAACTTGTCATTTTGGTACCTCGATGCGCTCTGCGCTCAACAGCCATCGGGGTCCTTTTTGCATGGATTCCATGTGGCATTCAATATGTTCAAACTACTCGAAGACATACCTCACATCAAGAAGGCTGATGTAAGTAGATAATGCTCACCGTTGTCTCTGCTCATATTCTCCATTTCATTTTAGAAACTGATTTGTACTTGTATTCTCATAATGATTGTATTTTGCAGGATTTCAAACCTGCTCTAAATGTTTCTACAGAAGATCTAACGCCAGTCCGGGAGATATTGTGCGAGTACATTGTTAAGGAGATCCTCGACCGAAACGGCAACTTCTATAATGGTGCACCGTGAGTTCATTGCACTGCCTGACAAACTTGAAACTTGCTGCATTCAGGCTTGTTTAGTACTGCCTGAGAAACCTGCTTGGCTGGGGTCAGATGTTGTTGTCTGGTTTAGGCAGTTTTCTCAGGACTCGATCCAAACAAAGCACCGATGAGGTACTTGAAACTTTAGCATGCATGTCGATCTGATGAGGAACTTGATGTGATCTTGCATTGTGTGTATATATATGTGATCTTGCTTGTGTATATATGTGATGAGAATGTGTTTGTGATGTCTCCTTGCATTGCTGTGGTGGCTGCCAAATCCTGGCTATTTCCAGGATGCAGCACCTGATTTGGTGGCTGCCAAATCCTGGCTGGTTCCAGGATGCAGCCAGAAAACAGGCAGGTTACTGTAGGTGCCCTACATATCGGTCACGGGCATTAAGTAAGGCACGTTACAAAAACTGATCCGTGAGTAACGGGCTTCACTTGGAACGCCCGTTACAAGTATGACAACACTATAACGGGCCGCAATAAGGCCCGTTACTAATACTGACCGGTGGGTCCTAGAAGTTGACACTTTCGTCGAGACAGAGGAGACACACGTCCAGAGCACACGTCTCCTTTCGTCGAGACAGAGGAGACACGCGTACAAAAAATGTGTCTCCTTTCGTGGAGACGCGTGTCCACATCAAACGTCTTCGATATTGAGTTCATGTAACGGGCTCGGTTTCTGTGCCTGTTACCAAAGGTCCATGTGGGCCCAGAGAAACAGGCAATTCAGGTGACTGGTAACTAGTTTCGGTAACGGTCTTTGTTAGACGCCTGTTACTAATACGTGTTATGAGTAACGGTCTCAGTGTCTACGCCCATTACCAAAGGCCCCGGTGGGCCCGGAGAAACAACCATTTCAGGTGACCGGTAAGTAGTTGTGGTAACGGTCTTTGTTCGACGCCTGTTACAATTACGTGTCATCGGTAATGGGCATCGGCCCATTACCTTTGTTGGCTCATTTGTAACGCTTGATCGGTAACGGGTGTTTTGCCCATTACCAATGGCCATCCGCGCCCGTTACCAATGTCTATTTTTCACGTAGTGTGAGGTACCACTTTCTGAGAGACAATGTTGAGAAGGGAACCATAGTGTTGAGCCATGTCCCTACCCAAGACCAAAAAGCTGATATATTTACAAAACCACTTGACCAATCTACCTTTGCTCGTTTACGGGGAGAGCTTGGTGTGTGTTGTCCTTTTTGAGTTGGTCCTTGGGAGCTCACTTTGTAGCATATGTATCATACATGTTTACTTTGATGTATAGCATGCATGTTTAAATTCATAGGATAGCCATCTTTGTATCTTGATGTATAGCTTTGCATTGCATTTGTGTCATATGCATTTGGTAGGAATGGCTTCTCCTATGTACATTGATCCCTATAATATTCTATGTTTGAGCTTGTGGATGTCCTTGATTGATAATTGGGATGATAAGCTATGCTCTTGATAGTTTGGTTGTATATCCATAATGAGATAGCTTGTCTTTTATCAAAAATGCTAATATGCTCTTTCTCATGAGTAGAGGCTTGTATATGCCCTTTATGTGCTTTTAATGGCTATGTCATGACTAGATTGTGCTCAGATGCATGTTTTGATTGGATGGGTCAAAGACCATTTATCATGTTGGATGTTTAGCCCCTTTTGCACATCTTGGAGGAGCATAAGCTTCTTTTTGCTGCAAAGGCATTTCATGTACCATTAACCAAATTAATATGAGGGAAAAGAAGAAAAAGAAAAGAAAAATGAATATGGAGTGAAAAGTGTCCTCCAACATGTCTTTATGCCTTATTTGCTACATGAGCCCCTTGTGGTTCTTTTCTTGGTGATCCCCCTTCCAAATCCCTGGGTTTAGGTGCTCAAATTTGGGGTTTTCTTTGTGTTCCGGGAAGAGGTGTTCTTGGTGTTCATCCTTCGATTCCTCTTGATTTAGTGGATCTTTGGGGACGATTTCATAGGCATGGCTTGTCCATGAGGTGTGACACCTATCCCCAAAGTTTTACTTGAATCCGTGGACCGAATCGGGAGATCGGGGCATCAGAAGGAGTAAGTTGACCCGCGGTTGGAGTTCGTCCCGAGCCGCCCAGGCGTGACCGGTGCCTTGGACCGGTCTGACCGGTGCGGCCCTACTATGGCTTTGCTCGGGGAGTTCATCACCAGGGTGTTGGTTGTTCTCGTGGCTTACTGCTTTTTCAATCCCGTGCAGTTTTGGCCCTTGGAGATCGAGTTCTTGGCGTTTGGGGGTTTCTGAGCCGGACCAGCCTGACTGGTGCTGTCCACCGGTCTGACCGGTGTAGGGATTTCAGTGGAAACTCGGCTATTTCTTGTTTGGTTCTTGCTACTTGCTCGCAGAGTGCTTCTGGTGCAAGTTTGGTTGTGGAGAGTTTTCGGTGTGCTCGAGTTTTGGTGAGTTTTCTCTAGCCTGGTTGGTTTCTGCATCTCTCTGTGTTGCTCCACATCCAAGAATTGCCATCTAGGTTTGCTGGGCAAATTTGAGAGAATTCAGAGCAGGTTGCTTCGGACCGATCTGACCTGTGTCAGGGACCGGTCTAACCGGTGGCTAGTGTTGCTGCTCGAGTTGGTTTTCCCGCTGCATGTTCGAGTAGTTTGAGTGTGTGGCTAGTTCCTAGGTTCAGTAGCACTCCAGTTGCTATGTGGATTTGGCTAGAAGAGTGTCGAGAACTTTGGAGTTGCGTTTGGGACCATAGGCAGAGTTCGTCTCTTCAGAGAAGAATTTTTATCAGCTCCCATTCACTCCCCCCTCTCTGGTCGCCATTCTGGTCCTTTAGCTCTAGTACAGGCAGCCATTGTAAGTACTTGTCTGCTATTGCCTTCTTCTTTGCAATAATACTAGAAACATGTGTGAGTATTTTATTTTAAACATTTCATTTTATTTCCTTTTTTAGGCTCGCATGGAACAAATTGTCGCTGAACCTCAAGGTGACCAACTAGGAAAGACTGCTGCTGAAGCAGTGGCGAAAGTTGTCCAATCTAGGACCTTTCGGGAGGTTACTGGCATTCACCCGCCCTCCCTGAAAAAGGCTAGGGTTACTACTGCACTTCAGGTTCAGGAAATACGAGCTGGACTTGACAATGAGAAGTAAGGGGGGGCACAACTGCGGTAGAATATTGTTGAACAGGAGGCCGAGATGAGCGAACTGAGATTGAAGGCTCAACAATAGGAGACAACATTGAAGTCTCAAACAGAAGCACTTGAAGCTTGGAAGAAGAGCACAAATGACATGCATAATATGATCCAAGGCTTGATAAATTTCAGCCAGGTTTATCCTCCTCTGAACTGAAGTGTGGTCCTGGTGAACTTGTGTTGCTGATGACTTGTTGTACGTTGATTCGATTCGATGCTAATTTGATGTATGTTGCACAATTGTACTGGTTGAACTATTCCCTGAATGTGGTCTGAATTATATGGAAGTGAGAAATGTTCTATTTTGTTGTCTGATTATGTGCTGGTGATTAGCAACCAAAATAGTATACAGTGCCCTGCGAAATGCAATATGGCACAAGGCCCAGGAAAGGCCCTAGGGATAATTGCCCAAAATCAAATGTCCTTGCATAATGCAATATGGACCAAGTTCGTTAGATGGACTAGGGCCCAAAATAAAACTGCCCAATATAGCATGCAACAAACATTTAGGGAATGACAAAAAAATAACACAAAAACGTAAAATGAGCTAAAATTGGCCCAACAATATTAGGCTCACAAAGGCTCTTACAATTGTTGGGCCTTAATTTGTGACGAACCAAAATCGTCATAACCCCCTGCCACGTCGGTGCCATGATGGATCTCGGTCCGTCGTGGCGCAACCGCCGAAACAGGTTTAGGATGACAAGTGTTACGAATTTATACGCGTCATTAAATTCATAACGCCGCGAAGGGCTAGGATAGGGGAATTGTGCGCAAGACCTGAGCAGGCAGGTGTTGTTGTTTAGCAAAGAATTGGCATCCCTTGCACCTCTTGACGAGGTCTTTGGCATCGCTCATGGCCGTGGGCCAATAAAGCCAGATCGATACGCCTTGCCGACCAGATTGGCAGATGCCGCGTGACGGCCACACTCATAGCCGTGAATCTCAACCAAGAGCTGAAGATCTTCTGATCGCAAGATGTACTTCATCAGCACACCAGTAGAGGCTGCATTTCTGTACAATTCATCTCCGATGATGATGTAGTTAGCACTATGCCGATTGATCTTTTCTCGTTCTATCTTGTGCTCTGGAACCCTCTAATGGACTAGGAAGGCTATGAATTGCTCACGCAATCATCTTCTTTATCCACCACTAACACGTCACTGGGAGGTGCAGGTGCTTGATCTTGCTGACCTTGAGCCAGGTTGTACGGGTCTAACATCTTGATGGACGGCTTACGCAGGTCTTGAATGAATACACCGGCCGGAACCAATGCTCGTTTGGAGCCTAACTTGGAGAGGACGTCGACGACAACATTGTTGTCGCGAGGAACATGCTGGAATTCGATTCCTTCGATGTGGCCTTCAAGTTTGCGGACCTCAGCATAGTAAGCATCCATTGTGTCCTTAACACAATCCCAATCCTTGTTGACTTGCTCAATAACGACCATCGAATCACCACAGGCAAGCAGCCGCGTGATGCCTAGAGACACCACAGTACGGAGCCCACGGATAAGGGCTTCATACTCTGCTCCATTGTTGGAGGCCTTGTAGTGGATTTGTAGCACGTACTTGAGCTGGTCTCCCTTAGGAGAGATGAGTAGCACTCCTGCTCTGGTACCTTCAAGGTTGAGTGCGCCATCGAAATACATGATCCAGTGCCAAGGTCGTTCCGTGGAAGGCGGCATCAAGATTTCCGTCCACTCTGACATGAAGTCAGCTAAGATCTGGGATTTTACTACCTGCCTAGAGTAGAACTCGAGGTCGAACTCACCCAGCTCGATAGACCACTTGACGATGCGCCTGTTGGTGTCGCGGTCACGAAGAATCTTCCCTAGCGGGAAGGCTGAAGGATCCTTGATAGTGTGAGCTTGGAAGTAGTGCCGGAGCTTTCTCGACGTGATCAAAAGCGCATAGAGCAACTTCTGAGGCTGCGTATACCGTGTTTTAGCGTCGGCCAGGACCTCGCTCACGAAATACACAGGTCGCTGGATAGGATAGACCTGACCGTCTTCTTCTTGTTCTGCAATGAGAACTGTACTTACCACATTAGAGGTCGCCGCGATGTAGAGGAGGAGCATTTCCTTCGCGATTGGAGGCGTCATGATTGGTGGAGAGGTGAGAGACTCCTTGAGCTTGTCAAAGGCTTGCTGCGCATCGTCGTCCCGCACGAACTTATTGAGGACCAGGAGCGTCCGAGGGTCGATGGATGGCCGCCCCTCAGTGATAAGTGATTGACAACGGGTGTTGGACTGACTCTTGGCTCAGTGTTGCAGGTGTAGGCTGCGGCCTAGTTCGTGTTGTTGCAGGTGAAGAACGGGCGCGAAAGGTCTTCAGCCTTGAGGGGCCTCCGGGAGATGGAGAGACAAGTAGGTTCGGTTCGAGGGACCCGGTGGACAGCGGGGCTAGGTGCGGGTCACATGGTGGCGAGACGAGCAAGACGAAGTCAAGGACGATTGAGCCGGTGCACGGTGGCGGCCGAGTCAAGGGGCTTGGCGGGAGGCCGTGCCGAGCGCACGGGGTTTGGTGGTTTGGCCACAAAACCATCGGTGGACGGTTTCTTGGTTTGGGCCTCAAAACAAAGTCCGAGGGCCCAACGTGACGGAGACGGGATCCGGGCGCGTCGGGAAGCTTCGAAGCAGAGGACACGTGGCGGGATCGCATGGCTTGCGTCAGGAGGACGCGGGGTGCGGCGAAGGCGTGGTCGTCCGATGGCAAGACCCACATATTTACCTAAATACCCCTACGTGGGTTGTATCGCCAGTTGAATTGTAAGGGGTAGTCGAGTCATTTACCACACCGGCGGGACCCGATATATAAGCCAAGGGTGTTGGTGGATGAGCTCTCTCTCGGCGACGCTAGGGTTTCATTTCCCCCCTTTGCTTTCTCTTTTTCGGTACACATTTTCCCTTCCATTTTCTCTAGGCTAGCATGAGAGCTTCATGAGAGATTTGTTGAGAGGGATGGATGCTAGGGCGGCATGCTAGACCTTGTGAATCATTCATGGTATGTATAGAAGATTCGGCGTTGTGATTCCCGTGGGTCTTTTTAGTGCTTTTCTTGGGATTTTCGTTCGTCACTCGATTCGTCGATTTGACGGCGTTTCTCCCCAGATTTCTTTGAGGGGATCATGGGTGAGTGCCTTGTGCCTCTTTGTGGATGATCTTGACCCCTCAAACACCGGATTTGGCCTTCGATTCGTTGATTTTCGGATGAACCCTAGTTCATAGTGTTCTTGGCAAGGTTTCGCGATTCCGGGAGTTGTAGGGAGTTTGAGACGGTTATTTTTGGGGCATATCCTCTCCTTGGGGTGTTCATCATCTCCCCAAAATTTCGTCTCAAGACTCCAAGTAGTTTGGGAGATCCATCGATCGAAAGTTTGGGGCTGTTTCGCGGGCTGAATTTTTTGGGGGGGGGGGGCGGTACTACCGACCCTGTGCAGGTAATACCGATAACCTGATTTTTATCTGCCAGAAAGTCTTTATCGGTAGTACCAACCCGAGGTCGGTAGTACCGATAGTCGAAAGTACCGACCTAGTGCCGGAAGTACCGATAACCTGGTTTTTAGGTGCCAGTAAGCCCATATCGGTAGTACCGACCTAGGGCCGGTAGTACCGACATTTTCTGCTGCAGTTTGCCTCGCGCTAGCTTTTTCTCTCGGTTCTTTTTGTGCTTGCTTCCGCTTTGTTCCTAGGCTTCATCTAACTTGTTCCTAGGGTCAGTAGGTTCGTTGTGACTACGTGATCTTGGCAAGTGTGTGCGAGATTCTTTGGAAGTGATTTGGGTTATAGGCTGAGTTCTTGGAGAAGAATTTTTATCGGCTCCCATTCACTCCCCCCCTCTCTGGTCGCCAATCCGGTCCGTCACTTATCTACCTTCTTCAATAGCTTGAAGAAAGGTTGACCTTTTTCTCTGAGCTTACTGACGTCCTAGAGTCGCCATCATGCCTGTGAGCTTCATGACATCCTTCTTGCACGTGGCTTGACCATGTTGTAGATAGTGTCGATCTTGATGGGGTTGGCTTCAATGCCTCGGTGGCCGACCATGAAGCCCAGGAGCAACCCAGAAGGGACATCGAAGACACACTTGGTCGGGTTGAGCTTCCATTGGTAGGTTGGCGAAGGTTTCGGCGAGGTCGGTGATGAAGTCGTCCTCCTGGTTGGTCTTGACGACCACATCATCGACGTAGGCTTCAACATCCTTATAGAAGTAGATGTCATTGGGCGTAATGAACGTCGTCTTGTCCTGATTGTCGGGATTAAGGGCTATCTGGTGATACCCTGAGTAGCAGTTGAGGAAGCTTAACAGGATGCTCCCAGCCGTGGAGTCCACGACTTGGTTGATACGCGGAAGAGGGAAGGGGTCCTTGGGGCAGTGCTTATTGAGGTCGGTGTAATCGATACACATTCTTAATCCGTTAGTCTTCTTAGGTACAAGGACCGGGTTTGGGAGCCAAACTGGGTGGTTACATTCACGGATGAATCCGGCAGCCAAGAGCTTGCACACTTCTACCCCTATGGCCTCCTTTCAATCTTTCACAAAGCAACAGAGCTTCTACTTGACAGGTCTTGCCATCTTGCTAACATCGAGGGAGTGCTCAGCCAACCTCCTCGGGACACCAGACATATCTGATGGACTCCGTGCAAATATGTCTGCGTTATCCGGGAGGAAACTGGTGAGCGTGTATTCCTATTTCGGGTCCAGGTCAGCCACGATGGTGACTTCCTTCGCTGTGCTGGGCAGGTCGAGGTAGACCTTCTTCACCGCAGGACTGGCGTCCAAAGTGGTTCTTGTACGCTTCTGTTCATGTACTTCAAGCATGGTGATGTCGACTTTGGAGGCCTGAGCGACCATGACCAACGCTGTAGTGGCATATGCATATGTCGAGGCGAGCTCGATAGTCTCGTCCTCGCATCTTAGGAGACCATGATATCATTGTAGACGGAGAGGACCCCATTGGGCGCCGACATCTTCATGATGAGGTACGTGTGATGTGGGATGGCCATGAACCTGGCGAGCATAGGGCGACTTAGGATGGCATGGTAGGATGAGCGGAAGTCCGCCACCTCGAAGGTCAGGTACTTCGTGAGGTAGTTTTGCTAGGTACCAAAAGTAATCAGTAGGCAAACACGAACCAAGGGGTAGGCTGCCTTGCTAGGTACAACCCCATAGAAAGGCTCGTTACAAGCTGTCATCTTGGTGAAGTCGAACTTCATCTTCTTCAAGGTCTCTGTGAATATGATGTTGAGGCTGCTGCCCCCATCGATGAGGGTCTTAGGCAATATTGCTCCATCCACTGTGGGATTAACGACCAGCGGGTAGCTCTCGGGGTCTGGTATGTGAACCCAATGATCTTCCCAGGAGTAGGTTATGGGGAACTCCGACCACCTCATAGGTTGGGGAGCTTTTGTGTTGACAAGTCCGATCTCTCACGTCCCGGAGCGCTGCTGTCTGTTGATCTGGGAGGCCCAATGACCACCGACAATGAAGTTGATCTCCCAATTGGCAGACTGAAAGGCACCATTGGGATTGCCACCTGGAGGTGGTGGAGGAGCTGTTCGTTCCTTGCGGTGATCGCCGTCATTGCGAAGGTCATCATGTCGATCCTTGGGATGATCATCTCGATGATCTTCGCGGTGATCATCACGGCGGTCGTTGCGGCGATCTCTATCATCGTCGCAGTTGTCGCAGTGATAAGGTCGGCGGTCGCGGTCATCACGCGGATCAGGTCGGCGGTAACAGTCATTGTAGCGGCGGTTGTTGTTGTAGCAGCCGTTGTAGCACCCATCGCCATTGTTGCTTTTCTTGGCCTGGTTGGGCTCTTCAGGGACCCCAAGGGCGCGCTTCAGCTCCTCACAGTCTCGCATACTATGCTTCGCACCAGCATGGAACTGACAGACATCATCTAGAGTTTCGCGAAACTCATCTCGGAGGAAGGTGGACCCTCTCAGATCATTAGCCATTAAGACCTCGCCAGATCACTTGCGCGACTTGGCGGCAGCATCAGACACCAAGGCAGCGGAGGCATCGTCTGCTTTGTTGCCCTTGAAGTCATGGACAACATCATCTTGGGTATCGATGAGCTTGTCGACATAAGTCATGAGGTCGGCAATGGTGGTTGCACCGGCCTCATGAATCTTCTCGAAGAGCTTGAGGTTGGTGACACCTTTCTTGTAGTAGTCGATGTCGTCTTTGTCTTTGACACCGGCGAGCTGGTTGCAGTTTTTGAAGAACCGGTTGGTGCAGTCTCAGAGACTTTGACCTGTCTTCATGGTCACCCTTGCGAGGTGCTGAGTGTTGCTGAGGCGATTGTATGTGCCCTGGTAGTTCATAGTGAACAACCGCGAGAGACTTGCCCACGAATTGATGCACTCTGTAGGGAGATTATCCTACCACAAGAGTGGCGCCTTGCCCATCACCAAGGGGAAGTAACCCGCCATGTGGTCTTCGTTTCCACCCGCGGCCTGAGCGGTGATGGAGTACATCTTTAGCCAAATATTTGGGTCGAAGCGACCATCATATTTTTCAATGGCTAGCTTGAAGCCAAATATCTCATGTTCCTGAGACGTCATGAGAAGGCCGGGAGTTGTTTATTGCTCCAGTGCCTGCATGGTTGTTGTAGTCAGCACAAGGTCCTCTGGGGATGACGTATAAATCATCAGGAGGGCCGTTAGCTTGGTCGTAGTTGGCATGGTGCTGGAGTTCTTCATCATGGAGCCTATGGAGCTCCGCCTTCTGGATGGGATTGTTGGCATTGAGGGGGTCTGGGGGACCATCGATGCGATCATAGTCGGTGCGGCGTTGAATATCTCGCTCGTCGCTCACGTCGCGGTTGCTCTTGATTGCCCCGGAGGGCACGTTGGCAGCACCATGGGCTCTTGCACCGGCGTTTGGCTGCTGCACAACCTCGTTTTCACCACCTCCTTCCTCAGGTATGGGCTGAAGAGGAGCGTTGGCAATGTTGTTGGTACGAGGTCGTACCGATATGCTCCGGGAGTGCTGACTTGCCGCTGATCTGTTGTAACCTTAGCTTCTTTCTTCCACTTGGGCCGTGGCAACCCGGATGTGAGCAAGAGCTCGACGAACCGCCAGAGTGTCTTGTAATAGACTAACTTCTGCCAGAGCAACGCGCCTAGGCTGGCTTGAGGAGAGTTGTAGACCTCGTGACCAGCGTCTTCGAAATCTCTCTGGAGGTCCCTGACGCGTAGGCGATGTCGTGGTGGTTCTTCTTGGAGTTGCTGTTGTGCTGCTTCTTGACCCGCTGGGGGTGCGCCCTAGTTGTTGTTGTTGTTGACTTGAGCATTGGCCTGAGCCGCCGCAGCCTGAGCAGCTTGATCTGCTTCTGCCTGGCGGTGTTGAGCCCACCTAGTGTTGTCATCTTCCCGTTGTAGTCATTCAGTGTCAGTCTCGCCAGCTTGTGGAGGTACGTCAGCAGAGACCACGAAAGATTCGTGATCTGGGAGGCCGCGACGTGCACTAACCTCATCACCGTATTCATTGGGCGTGATGATGACGCGAGCGGTCTGGAACTCGCCACAGTCCGGGGACTGCGGAGTACGAAGAATCTGGCGACCTTGGGTACTGCTGGTGGAGTAGGTCGATGAAACTTCCTCAGCGCGTGACACTGACGGACAGTGTGTTTTGTCATCTTGTGGATGGGGCAAGGACCGTCTGGGAGGTCCATGCGAGTCTCGCAGGTCGGGACCTGCGAGGTGGAGGTGCTTGACCCAGATTGGATCTGGATCCGCTTCTTCATGAGGTCGGAGATGACACGGATTGTGTTCCGCAGGCCGAAGGGCATGCGGGACGAAGACGCCTTGGGCTTGCTAGAGCGCTTGACGTTTTTTGCAGATCTTGATGGTATACGCAAGCATGCTTGCGACACGATCGAACCCCGCGACCAGATAGCAAGGTGTGGGTGGGTGGGATTCTGTTAGCGGGTCGGATTCGACCTGCTGGATGGGGGTGGTCACGGCGTTGTCGACGATGACTAAGCCGGAGGCTGGAGCGACGAGATCCGACAGCATGGAGCCGAAGCTGATGTTGACGGGGTTGGCGAGGAAGTCCATCATGCTTGCGGGGAAGACGACGCCACTGGATGATGCCATCGAATTGCACGAAGAGCTCCGGATCAACCCCTACCTGGCACGCCAACTGCTAGAGGTTTAGGTCTGAGCAGTCCACAGGGGGGTCAACCTCAGTGGTTTATTGTTCGGTGGAGGAGATCGGAAACTAAGAACTCGATGGTTATGCTAGTGTAGCACACGGAACACGGCGAGTTTATACTGGTTTAGGCCTCCAGAGAGTAAAACCCTACGTCCAGTTGTTGGTGCTGATTGATTGTAGGCGTGGTTGCGAGATACATTGGAGGACGCCCTTGGCCGGCTTATATTGGCTAGCGGACAAGGTCGGTGGCCCCAGAGTCCTGGTCGGTTACGACTAGGAGACCTAACTCTAGTTGATTACAACATTATCCCGTAATCTCCGGATTGCCTTGTGGCGCAGCCGATGTCTTGACGTGTACTCCAAGTCTCCAAGCATATCGGGTAAGGTCTTCTAAAGATCTTCTGGGCCACAGATCAAGTCTGTTGGGCCCTCTGTCAGGTCGGCGAGTCTTCTGGTAGGCCGGACCCACTTGTCGGGGACGGCCGTGACCCTGGCCGTGGGGAACCAGGGGTACCCATGCCTCAAACTAGAAAAGAGAAAACGGGTAGTAATTTGGGACTGAGGGATTACTATCGAATTATCTTACAAAACAAGTGATTCTATTGTCAACATATATTAAGTTGAGAGGGTCGTTATATACACATCCTTCATGTGTACATGTCTTATAATCCTATATCAAGGCCGGGTATAGACAGGCACGGAGTTGGTGATCATTTCACTCATATGAAAAACAATATAGGCGGATTGAACTGGGAGCATGTAATGAAAAATATACAAGGAAAACAGTACAAGTAGACAGAATGCATATCAGACATAGGAATAGAAAAGCAAACGATACTAGTATTTCTGGAGACTCAAACAAGCAGCTCTAGACATGACACCACACTTGCAAGACATGTCTAAGAGGTCATGTGCATGAAACAACTGGGACAACATATTTATATACAATTATTGAACTTGACGATGCGACAGCCCATATACAAATTCTTGAGCTTGAGGAAGTATAGTGCTCGTCTAGGTTTCTATATATAAACATACATAAACATTGAAATACTACAGAAAATTTAAGTACAAATGCTAGTCCTTTTTAGCATGAAAAACTATGTCCGTCCGAAATTTGGGGCTATTTCGTTTGAGTCTTCATGTTCCATGATCACGGTGAAATACAGGCTCAATTTCCACGAACATCTTGAGCTGTTTCCTTGGTGTTTTGAGACATGCCCTGACAGTTAGGGTAGGTCCCAAGCGGGCACTGGTGATCATTGCTGGGAGGACTGTTCCTACCATCAGTTCCCGCAATCAGTTTGCGGATTTCGCTCTGTGGCGCAGTGCTACCGTAAGATGCATCCTCCGCCATGTGCCTTGGCATGCAGGTGCACATGTTGACAAAAATCAGGACAGCAACAACGGACACGCCCAACTTCATTGTCACTTTCAGTTTTCAGTTTATGAAAGATACAAGGAAACTTGAACTCAGATCCTAAGTAACATAAAAATTGACCCCAAAACTAGAGAAGAAAAAGAGTCCAAATTAATGCAAGTGTTGATACTTACTGAGATCTGAGCAGAGTTCTTGAACTGAGTGGTTTTGTGCAACTTTGTTTAGTTGAACAAGAAGTGACGGGCTACTTATATAAGGGGTAGAAGGGGATGTTTGGCCATAACCTTTTGTTTTTTTGTAGTTTATACTTTCTACTGTGGCAAATGGATTCTCCACTAATAAAGATTGTGTCCACAAAGGGGAGGTGCCGAGAAAATACATCCCTCATGACTTGAAAGCTAAGGTAAATATATGCACTTATTTTCCTGCTTATGACACAAGCAAAAGAAAAGAGTTTAGTGGAAGGTATTCAGTTACCATAGATCTGAAAAATTAGATGTTGTAGAGTAAGAACTGCCTGACCTCCTGATTTTTTAAATAAAATTGTTCGCATGAGTCACCCAAGATTTTATATTATATTGAATTAATTGTATATAGGACCCCATTGTAATTTAACCAACTGAAATTAAACCCATCGTTTTCGGTTGCCATTGATTTCTCTTTATGAAAACAGGATGCAATTCAACTACTATCATAGTGCATGTATTTTAAAATGTCTTGTCAAACTAATATAATGGAAAAGGTTCTTCAATAATCATCATACTGGTTTTGCTTATAAATCAATAATGATGATGTATTCACAAAATAATATTGGGAAGCAAAGTACCAACCAAACATTCCATGTGGAAACAGGTGGCTTCACCTACACAAAACAAACATACCTAGTGGCAATATAGGGGCTGACCTATAGCACCCCAAATGATTGGGTGGTCATAGATGGGTGTACCTATAGCAACCCACCACGTATGGTGGAAAACGATGTCGGATCACCTATAACAACTGAACTTGTAGAGTGGCAATAGCAGGGTTCACCTATATAGTAACCAAACCGATAGCGTGGCAATAGCGGGTTCTACCTATTGCCACGCTTATATTGGGTGAAAATATAGTTTTTGGCAACATCTACTTTCGTTGCTAATATACCTATTGCAATGCTTTCGGTATGATGCAACTAGTACCTAGGGTAACACCGCATGTGTTGCAATAGGTTACATTGCCACCAACGCAAACGTTACCTTAGTTGTTAATTGCCACACTTCTTGGTGTTGCAATGCAATAGGTATATATTTGCAACACCAAAATGAATTTGGTGGTAATATATAATTTTTGTAACAAAACAAGTGATTATGTAGTCAAACTATATAATTAAGTCTAGAGGGTCGTTATACACACATTCTTCATAGGTACATGTCTTATAATCCTATATCAAAGGTATATACGTGCACGGAGCTGGTGATCATTTAACTTATATCAAGGTACATACGCGCACGGGCATGGAGCTGGTGGACAGTTAGGGTAGATCCCAAGCGGGCACTGGTGATCATTGTTGGGAGGACCGTTGTTCCTGCCATCAGTTCCCGCAATCAGTTTGCCGATTTCCCTTTGTGCCGCAGTGCTACCGTAAGATGCATCCTCCGCCATGTCCCTTGGCATGCAGGTACACATGTTGACAAAAATCAGGGCAGCAACGACGGACACGCCAAGCTTCATTGTGACTTTATGAAAGATACAAGGAAACTGGAATTCATAAGTAAGATAAAAATTGCACCCAAAATTAGAAAATAAAGGCCCCAAATGCAAGTGTTGATACTTACATAGATCTGAGCAAATTACTTGAACTGAGTGGTTTTTGTGCAAGTTTAGTCGAACAAGAAGTGACGGGCTACTTATATAGGTGTTAGAAGGGGATATTTGGCCTTCAAATATTTTTTTTTGTAGTTTACAATTTCTACTGTGGAAAATGGATTCTCCACTAATAAAGATTGTGTGGACAAAGGGGAGGTGCGGAAAATACATCCCTCATGACTTGAAAGCTAAGGTAAATTGATGCACTTATTTATTCCTGTTTATGACACAAGCAAGAGAAAGTGCGCAGTGGGAGGATTTGATTTACCATAGATCTGAAACATAAGATTTTGTAGAGTAAAATTACCTGACCTCCTCATTTTTTAAAAATAAAATTGTTGGCATGAGCCACTGAGATATATTGATGAGGAAAATAGTTGCCATGATGACCAAGATTTTATACATGGGAAATTTTAGGGTGCTTGTAATTAATGTGAGCCATCCACCTAGTGAAATCTAACGGTGGTAGTACCAGGTAGTACCAATGGGGTAATACTAGGTAGTACCATTTTGTTGAAACCGGTACTAGGTACTACCTGGTACTACACTATTGGTACTACCTAATCACTGCTAGGGAAACGTACATTTGTACCGGTCCGTAACCCCCCATTAGTACCGGTTTCCAAACCGGTATTGTTCGATCGGTAGTAATATGAAGTCACATTAGTACCGGTTTTGGAAACCGGTACTAATGGGGACATTAGTACCGGCTGGCATTGAGAGCCGATACTAATGTGCCCACCCCCGGCTGTAACACCCTAAAAATTCCATCACCAAATTAATGTAAGCAACATGGTGTTTTAGTTTTTGTTTTCTAAGGAATAAATAAATTATCAATTCAATTGAGCCCTAAAATATTTAAATAACATTTGTATAATTTTAGAAACAACAAGTGCTTGTGCATCATATTTTGTTTGCATAGTTTATGTTTGATTGTGTGAAGTTTAAAAAGTTTCAAAATAGTTTGAAAGTTTGAAAAGTTTTGAAAAGTGTTTAAAGTTTGAAAAAGTTTTTTTTAAAAAAACAAAACCCTCTCTCTTCCTCCCTTTCCCTTTTCAGCCCGCCGGCCTCCCTTCTCGCGGCCCACCTCTCTGCCTTTCCCCCCTCTCGCTCGGCCCGTCTAGCCGCGGCCCAGCAACCGCGCGGCCCGCTCCTTTCCTCCTCTATCCCGCTGACACATCGGCCCCACATGTCGGTTTCGTCCTTCACCTCCGGCTCCCTCCCCAGCTTCGCGTCCCGCCGCGCCGTCCGGCCGTTTCGGTGCCGCGCGCCCCACCCCCTCCTTCAATCCTCGCCATAAAGGCGCACCGAAGCACCGGCCCCCACTCTCCTCCCTAACTCCCCCTTCAGTTACCCCTCCGCCTTCAAGCCGCCCCCCTTGAATGCAGGCCATTAATGGCCATTGCTCTCCCGGTCGCCGGCCTCTCCCCTCCCCTCCCTTCTCCTCTCTATAAAGCCGAGGCCAAGCCTTGGTGTTGCTCCCTTTACCTCGCCCGTTCTCTCCGCTCCTCCCCGCTCGCGCAGCGCCGTCGCCCAAGCCGGAGTGCCGGCCGAAGCTCTGCCGCCCGCCGGAGTTCCGCCGCCTACCTCGATCTCCTTCCTCGCAGCCTCTCCGTCGCCAAGGAGCCCTTCCGCAGCTTCGCATCAAGGTGCGGATGCCTCCCCTGCGTCCGGTTCCTTTTTCTTCGCACGCTTAGCTCGCTGGCCATGTGCCCTGCCGCTGCTGTCCGCCTCGCCGGATATAGAGCTGCGGTCGCTGCCCTAGCCACCTCCCTAACCACCCGGCTCGCTTCGTCTCCTCCCCAGCTCCGCATAGAGCCTATCCGTGCTCAAAACCATGCTCGGGAGCTTGTTTTAGCCGTCTCCGGCGAGCCCCGCCGCCCAGCGCTGCCGCACGCCGCCGCGCTTCGCCTGCGGGCCACCATGGCCGCCTGATCTAGATCCAACGGCCCAGATCGCCCCCCTCCCCTCCCCTCCCGCCGAGTCAAACAAACCGTAACGATCAACCCTAGCGCTGGCACCACCTTTTTGCAAAAAGGCCCCTGTGCTTTCCAATATCACAGATATATCCTTCCACTCAGAAGAATCCTTTCCTTTAGATCCTTTCTTTTATAAATAGACCCCTGAGCTTTTAGTTATCTCGCCAGCCGTCCGTGGCTTGATCTACGGCTCAGATCGAGTCCTATCCACACAACATACCGGTCAACCAAGTCAACACAAGCCAAACAGTCGCCGCTTTGCAAAAACACCCCTGTTGTTTCAAATATCACAAACAAGCCCTTCCACCTTATAAGATCCTTACAATCAGGTCCTATTTTCAGCGTCTAAGCCCCTGATCTTTCTTTTATATCTCACCCGAAGTCCAAACTTCACTTTTTGCGCTATAGACCTTCGGTTTATAAGAGTAATCATGTTTTAGCCCCTGGTTTCTTGTAGTTTAGCCCCTAGAAGCCTAGTTTCTTCACAGAAAAGCCCCTGAACCTTGTTTTGGCTGTATCTTTTGCGTTTTAGCTCCGTTTTAAGCGTTCTTGGTGTCCACGCGACCATCTCATCAAGCCCGTTAGTTTTACCAGCGTGTTTTTAGCTTTTGGTTTTGTTGGTGCAATGAACCAGCAGTCCACCACGGGGTAGGCTATGGTGGTAGATTGTTTGGTAGGGATCGCCGAGACTAGAGCTAGATGGTGAACAAAGGACACAGGGTTTATCTAGGTTCAGGCCGCCGGGAGGCGTAATACCCTACGTCCTGTGCTCGGTGTGTTGTATTGATGGTTCCACGATTGGGAATCTCATGGACTTGTTTTTGAGGGGGCTCCCTGCCGCCCTTATATAGCCTGGGGGGCAGGGTTTACAGATCTCAGAGAATCTATAGCTAACTGATTACAGGATTTGGCCTTCCGACTCAAGCAATATCTTTCCTAACTAACCGATCTTCGTTCATGGGATGATATCTCCTCGGGCGTCGCCTCATCCTGATCCGTACGCCGTACCGTATCCCCACACGGGTGGGCCCGTTCGCGCATACGAATACACGTCATGAAGCCCCTCCGTGTGGGACCCGGGAGGTATACCCCCACAGCAGTCCCCGAGCGCTTCTTAACCAGACTGCAACTTCGATCTTCAGCTCCGTGTACTTCTGACATTCAGCCGAGTGCTTAGTGCCTTCCGTCTGAGTGCTTTGGATATTTGTTTGATCTGATCTTCAGTGCAGCTGAGTGGTCTTTGAAACTGAACTCGTGGTTGCCGGGTGGTTGAGGAGAGCTCTTCACCGTGTTCGTGATTTATTCAGATCATCTGGGATTTGGAAATTGTACACTTTCGTCGAAGACGAAGTGTACACACTTAGTCCCCGATCATAGATAAAGATTGAAAAGGTTTATCTAGGGTCAAAAGAGAATCAAAGCGACCGCTCCCTGATGTCTTCTATGATGGGTGCCCTTTTGGAAAAAAGGTACCTCCGATCGTCTACCGTATCCCCACCCCTGACTTTAGTCAATGAGACTTTGTCTTGGTATGATCCCGGGTGATCGCGGTGGCGGGTTTTAGCCACTGAATAGGCGCATCTCCAGATGCGCCCATTAGGGCAGTCCCCGAGGTTCAGAATAGTTAAAGTAACTATTTCGAAGCTCTAATAAAAGGATTTAGTTCGGTATTACCATCATCCTATTTGGGAGAGTACCACTCGGGTCATCTGACCCAGTACAGTGTTTGGTTAGAGCTCCAGCCCTATGCCAAATTTGCCGTATGGCCCACCGTGTTCTCACGGAGCACTCGCGCGAGGTCACCTGTCCTAGTCATCATATTCGTGACTTCTGAACAGCTTTGGCCTGTGTATGGCATGCCTCCGGGAGAACACTCATGAGCTAGCAGATTTTTGAAACTCTCATAGGAGTCAAAACCGAAACTCTGAGGGCGGGTTATCTAATAACCTGGCAGTACGCGACTCTGGGTCACGGCCTCCGAGTGGTTTAAGCCAACCAATGATTTTGGAAAGCCATTTTTAAATTTGTGGGTGTCTTCTCGCGGAAGGAAAAGGTTTTAACCCTTCGGCCCATTTGGAACCACGGCCCAGTAAGGCCCAGCGACCGGAATCGGAAGCGTCACGGATAAGGCTTGAGCTGGCGCATCACACGCGAGTCGTACTCGCGAGTTTCTCGCGAGAAGAATCTCTCGCGCTACGGTGACGCGACCGCATGGGTGGCGGGGCCCGCCACGACCACCATTCCGTTTGCTGCATTTAAGGCAGCTCAGAGGCGTGGCTCGCCACGCAGTCCCGCAGTCTCGTCGCTTCGCTTCCCATAGGAAACCACGCAGCCACCCTTTGCTCTTCCTTCTCCGGCTGCTCCGCCTCCGATCTGCCGGATCCGTCGCCGCATTGGCTCGATCCTCACCGGATTTAGCTCAGGCGAGGTCGCAGATCTAGATCCGCCGCCGCGCCGCATTTAAGCCGCAGCTCCAGGGGAGTCCCCGAGCGTAGTGAGGCGTAGACCGCTCCCCGCCCAAGTCCCCCAGCACAGTGAGGATGACATCCGGTGGATCTCGCCGGCACTCCAAGAAGTCGAGGCGCGGCGCCTCTGAGGCGAGGCGCTCGCCCTCTCCGTCGTCGTCGTCCCCGCTCCCGCCGCCGATGCGAAGCGAGGAGTGGGTGCGCTCCGTCTCCACGACGGAGTACCTCACCGCCCTAGTGTTGGGGGGCGTGCTGCTCGAGTCCGCCGTTGAGGGATGGCGGCTTGCTGCGGGGGAGGAATTCCCCACGCCGTCGACCGACGACGCCGTTGTCTTCGAGTCGGCCTACCTCCGTGGGTTCGGCCTGCCCGCTCATCCCTTCTTCCTCGGCCTGCTCTACTACTACGGTTTGGAGCTGTGCCATCTCAACCCTAACTCCATTCTGCACATATCCATCTTTGTGCATCAGTGCGAGGCGTTTCTTGGAATCGCCCCGCATTTCTATCTTTTTCGGTATTTCTTCTGGGTGAAGCCCTACCCGACCGCCAAGAAGCCGCGCGTGGTGGGCGGCGCCAGATTCCAGCTAAAGCAGAAGCACTCTGCTGAGTATATTTCGGTGCCGCTCGTCAGCTCCAACAAGGGCTGGCACGCGGAGTGGTTCTACACCGCCAACCATGCTCCGTTGGTGCCCTGCAACGTCGACGCGCGGCCGACTCCTCTCCCATGCTGGGATGAAGAGCTTGGCCAAGCCGAGATGGGGCAAGTCTCCGTGCTGTTGGAGCATATCCACAGGCTGAAGGAGGCCGGGCTTACTGGCGTCGCGGTGATGGCGAGCTTCGCCGTCCGGTGCACGCAGCCGCTCCGGGACAGGGTGCGCCCGACATACGAGTATGCCAGCGACGACCACGATGTGGCGCGATGAGCGGCAGAGCCGAGGAGAGCGAAGGAGCTGAAGGAGCGCGTCCGCCAGTGCTTCGTCCCCGGCACCGTCATCTCCAACCGCGATATGCCGAAGCCGTTCAACCTGGCGAACTACCCGCCTGAGGTAACGGTTTTTTCTGTTATAGGGCACCCATTAGGGCATGAACATGTGCCCACCAGATGTTTGATGAAATGGGTCTGTTTGTTTGCCTGCGAAATGATAGGATCGCAGGGCTTTTGTCTCTGTGGCACCTGTGCCTGGCTCGTTGGCCGGACAGGGTCCTTTGGCCGGCCGCCTGGGCGAGCTATAGAGGATGGAGCGTGCCATGGCCCACGTTGCGGCAGGTGGCGGTGAGGTGATCCAGCCTGAGTCCCGTCGGCCCACAGCCCCTGCTCCGGAGGAGAAGCGTGCCGTATCGGGCGGCAAGGGCAAGGAGCGCAAGGGCAGCTGGAATCCTGAGACGCGGCATGCGCCCCCTGGGTCGCTCAAGATCGACAAACCAGAGGTGCGCTGGCGCAAGCTTGTGCTGTCGGAGGACGAGGAGGAGGAGGTCCCCCTCACCTTTGACATCGGCGAAGCTCCCTCGGTGACGACGGCTCAAGCGGCGCCGGCGCCTATCGGTCACTTCACTTCTTCTATTCCTTCTCAGCCATTAGGCCCCGTGCCCCCAGTGGCGGGTGCTGCGCGCCCCACCCCTCAGACAGCACAGGCTGTCACTGCAACACCGTCACCAGCACCTATGGCGGCGGTCAGTGGGGTGAAGCGATCCGCCTCCTTAGGCTCTAGCTTTCTGCATCGTACCCGTGTCCGCGTGTCCTCTGAGTAAGTTTTCTTGAAATCATCCATCCTTGTTTTTCTTTTGTGCGCAGGATTGGAAAGCGATCTTTATATCTTGTTTGTTCGAGCAGGGGTCCCTGCAACCTCCCTTCCGAAGTTGACGAGTCATCCCTACCATCTGCCGCCCCGGTGTCGCTGCGGCCGAGTGCTTCTGATGGGTGCCCGGTTGTTGCATCGGGGGTTCTTGATGCTGCGGCTGTCGCTGGAGATGCTGCTGTTTGTGACTCCAGTCCCCAGCGTGGGGCTGGACACGTTGCAGCTCCCGGTGGTGCTACAGCTGAAGGCTCTAGCATCGAGGAGATCCAGCGAGAGCTCCCTCAGCCGCGTCTGAGCCCGCCACGCCCTGGATGCGTCGCCCAGGTGTGTGGCACTCGTGTGGATGAAGTGCTTGGGGATTCGGCGATCGACGCCGAGAACCGTGCGGAGCTCGTCACCATCGCACGGAGGACCCTCCAACTTGCCGAGGTAATTCTTTCTTGCTCTTGTTATTGTGAACGCTTGCTAGCTGTAGTTGGTTGATCTCTTGCTGTGTCTTGACAGATCATGGCCTCGGAATCTACGCGTAAGAGCGCTGTGCTCGAGCGCGTCGGCACCACTGCTGATCTGAATGCCACTTTGCGCGCCTGGTTGGAGCGTCTGGAGCAGCAAGCTGCTGCTCAGCGGGACAGCGGCAACTAGGAGGTGGAGAGACTACGGCAGGAGAAAGCGGCTGCCGAGGCGAGTGAGGCGACGCTCCGGGCGGCGGCGGAGGAAAACCAGCAAGGTATGTTGATTGTGTTTTGCTTTTGTTTCGTCACTGCCCGAGTACTTCGTGTTGATCATCTCTTGGCAACAGCTCGGGCCAAGGCGGAGGAGGAGCTCAACTCCCTGTGGGGTCGCATGAAGAAGCTCTGGGAGGATGGCCAGGAGGCGTGCAGGCAGGCCGCTGTGGCGAGAAAAGAGCTATCAGGTTGGTTACCTTGCACTCCCGTGTTATCCCTGAATGTTTGTCGATAAGTGCTCCTGACGTTGAGCAGATTTCTGGCAAAAACAATTTGCCCAATATGCAGATCTCGAGGACCGCATCGTGTCGGAAAGGGCTCAATTCAGAGCTCTTGGTGAGGCGCTGCGCCCCATCCTGGACGAGCTTGTGCCCCCTGAGAGTCCTCCTCCGTGTGACAGTTCGGTGATCTGGTGGTGCGCCCACCGACCCTTCTGGAGTGTGCCCAGGCGGCGGCGGCGCACTTCCCCGGCTGTCTTCGCGAAGTCGGCGTGGCGAGTGCCAGCCACTGCCTCGCCGTCTTCCACTCCTTCTACCCCTCGATCAGCGTGGACCGCTTCGGCGGTGGCTTTGCCCGTGGGACGTCGCGGCAGCAGGCTGAGCGACTGCTGGAGGAGGTGAAGGACATGGCGGAGCAGCTTGCTGACGATGTCATGGCGGCGGCTGATGAAGAAGCTGATGGTGATGCCCTCCTATCCCAGCCATAAAAACTTTAAAAGTTAAAAGTTGTAATATTTTGTGGTGCTGTGGGTGCACCGGTACTTTGGTTCGTTGACATTCAGTACTTTTAAGTAGGCGCTTTACTTTGACGGTTTCTTTGTACTGTTAATTTCTCCAGTAGTTAGTCTATTACGGGAAATTGTAGGCTCGTTGGCCTTAGTTTCCTAGCGCAGAGGGCGTACTCTCATACACACGTAGTACCTTAGCTTGGTGAAAACCTCGACCGACGATTTAAGACATGTGCTACCGAGTACTTTATGAGTCGTAAGATCCGTGTTAGATGAGCGTTTATTTAGTTTTAACATGGAAAACTTTGCTGTATGTAAAGCAGTCCCCAGGTTTCAGAATTGAAACTTGGGTGAGAAAGGGCATGTGAGCAGATGTAAGAGCGAAGTAGAAAAAACTTCATGGGACATGAAACTGAATTCATTGACATAGACTGCTAACATGGATGAAGTGCAAAGAACTTTGGACAGAAGATGATACATAGCTTTATTATGGGTAGAAGCGGCGTAGGTTCTCGATGTTCCATGAGTTGGGCACATCCGAGCCATCCTCCCGCATCAGCCGATAAGCACCCAGCCTACTGATTTCCTTCACATGAATGGCCCCTCCCATGGGGCTGCTAACTTGTGCATGTCCTTCTTGCTTTGGATCCTGTGTAGGACTAGATCTCCGACGCAGAAAGCTCTCTCCTGCACATTCTTATCGTGGTAACACCGCAAAGCTTGGGCGTACCGAGCTGCCTGGATCATTGCCGTGAGCCTCGCTTCCTCGATGCTATCGATATCCTCAATTCGTGCCTTCTCAGCCTCATTTTCGTCATATACTTCAACTCTTGGGGCATTGAACATGAGGTCGGTGGGGAGCACCGCCTCAGATCCATATACTAGGAAGAAGGGAGTCTGACCAGTAGCGCGACTTGGCTGTGTTCGCAGTCCCCAGAGTACTGCAGGGAGTTCGCATAGCCAGCGGGTCGCGTACTTTTTCAGGCGATCGAAGATGCGTTTCTTGAGTGCTTCGAGCACCACTCCGTTAGCTCGCTCAACTTGGCCATTGGCGCGTGGGTGCGCGACAGAGGCGCGTGCCACCTTGATGAGGAGTTCATCGCAATATTCCTGGAACTCCCTTCCTGTGAAGTTTGTACCCAGGTCGGTTATTATCCTGTTAGGGACACCGAATCTATGCACGATTTCTCCTATGAACTCGGCTGCCTTGGCAGCCGTGAGCGCCTTGATTGGTTTGACCTCCATCCATTTGGTGAATTTGTCAACTGCTACCAGGATGTGGTCGTACCCTCCGGATGCTTTCTTGAAAGGCCCGATCATGTCGAGTCCCCAGCACGCGAAGGGCCATGAAACGGGTATCGTCTGCAGAGCTTGGGCTGGGACGTGTATTTGTTTTGCGAAGAATTGGCATCCCTCGCAATGTTTCACCAACGTCTCAGCGTCTGTGACGGCCGTGGGCCAGTAGAAGCCAGACCGGAAAGCTTTTCCGACAATGGTTCTTGCTCCGGCGTGGTTGCCACACACGCCACCATGAATCTCCGCTAGGAGTTGTCGTCCTTCTTCCTCCGGTATGCACTTCTGGAGTACTCGGAACTGTTCGCCTCGGCGATACAGGTTGTCGCCGATCAGGACATAGTTCTTACTCCTGCGGCTGATCCGTTCGTGCAACGCTCGCGTCTCCCTTTCCTGACCTGGTGGGGGATTCGGGAGCGTGCCGTCTTTGATGTACTCGACCATCTCTGAGATCCACTCGGGTTGTGGTTCAATCATTAGGACCTCGCCGAGTCCTTCTGATGGATCGATTTGTGGATCGGGGTTCTTGATGGAAGGCTTGATCAGATCTTGAACAAAGACGCCTGGTGGTACCTGAGCTCTTGTGGATCCCATATTTGCCAGCTCATCGGCCGCCTTGTTATCATCACGGAGTACCTGCTGAAACTCTAGGCCGTAGAACTTGCCTTCGAGTTTACGGATCTCCACGCAATATGCATCCATCTTCTCGCTGGTCCGGTTCCACTTCTTGTTAACCTGGTTCACCACGAAGGCAGAGTCGCCCTTGACCATCAAGTATTTTATCCCGAGTGATACAGCGATACGGAGCCCGTGGAGGGCCGCCTCGTATTCGGCCGCGTTGTTCGAAACCTTGAACATGACCTGTAGCACGTATCGCAGTTTCTCTCCTGTTGGGGAGATGAAAATTATGCCGGCCCCGCCTCCCTTAATCCTGAGCGATCCATCAAAGTACATGGTCCAGTACTCAGGTTCAGCGGCGGTGGATGGCGTCTGGATCTCCGTGTACTCGACCACGAAGTCTGTGAGTACCTGCGACTTGATCATGTTGCGCGGTACAAAAGTTATGTCATGTGCGGCCAGCTCGATGGACCACTTCACGATCCTTCCCATGGCATCTCTGTTGTGCAGAATGTCGCCTATGGGGTAGTCGGAAACTACAATGATTTTATGAGCTTCGAAGTAGTGCTTCAACTTGCGTGCGGTGATCAGCAGTGCATAGAGCAGTTTCGGTGCCTGATTGTACCGCACCTTAGAGTCGGTTAGCACCTCACTTATGAAGTAGACCGGCCTCTGAACGGCGTACGCATGTCCTTCCTCTTTGCGCTCCACAACTAGTACCGTGCTGACCACGTGCGTGGTGGCCGAGATGTAGAGGTAGAGAGTTTCCCCCTGCTCTAGTGCTGTGAGGATGGGGGCCTTTTGCAGATAGCTCCTGAGTTCCAGGAAAGACTTCTGGGCCTCCTCATCCCACTTGAAATCATCGTTTTGATGTTTGAGGAGCTTGAAGAAGGGCAGTCCCCATACACCGAGTCGAGAGATGAAACGGCTGAGTGCTGCCATGCACCCGGCCAACTTTTGCACATCCTTCTGGCATTTAGGGGGCTTCATCTGAGTGATCGCGTGGATCTTCTCTGGGTTTGCCTCTATGCCGTGGTTGCTGACAAGGAAGCCGAGTAGTTTTCCCGAGGGAACGCCAAAAACGCACTTTTCCGGGTTAACTTCCACCGGTAGACCCTCAGGTTAGCGAAGGTCTCAGCTAAGTCCTTGATAAGATTATCAGGGTCTCGAATTTGGACCACAACATCATCTATGTATGCTTCGCAGTTTACGCCGATTTGCGTCTTCAGGCATACCTGAATAGCACGCTGGTACGTCGCACCGGCGTTCTTCAGACCGAAGGACATTGTCAAGTAACAATACGCGCTGTGGGGCATAATGAATGACGTCTTGATCTGGTCTTCGACCTTCAGGCTAATCTGGTGGTAGCCTGAATAGCAATCGAGGAAACAGAGTAGGGCGCAGCCCGCCGATGAATCAACGACTTGGTCTATTCGCGGGAGGGTGAAGGGGTCTTTGGGGCAGTGTTTGTTGAGATCGGTGTAATCAACGCACATTCTCCATTGCTTATTCTTTTTGGATACAAGAACTGGATTAGCCAGCCAGTCTGGGTGATACACCTCTTTGATAAACTTGGCAGCTAACAGTTTTGTAACTTCTACCCCTATTGCCTCCTTGCGGTCAGCCGCGAACCGACGAAGCTTTTGCTTGATCGGTTTAGCTTTCGGGTCAACCTTCAAGGAGTGCTCGGCGAGCTCTCTGGGCACTCCCAGCATATCCGCTGGTTTCCAGGCGAATATGTCGGAGTTGGCGCGCAGGAACTCGACGAGCACGCTTTCCTGTTTAGGGTCCAGGTTGGCCCCTATAGTCGCCGTCTTCGAGGGATCCTCGAGGTTGAGCGACACCTTCTTCACGGCCTCCTTCTCCCGCTGGATCGCCTCCGTCGCCGGCTTCTTGGTCGGGATCTCCAGATCTACCGGGTCGAGCTTGCTGGCAGCCACCAAGACTTCAGCAGTGCGTCTGGAGAGATCTAGGGTGGCAGCGATGTGGAGGTTCTCCTTCTCACAGGCACTAGCTGTGTTGGAGTCACCTTTGAGGGTAATGACCCCGTTTGGCGCAGGCATCTTCAGCACCATGTAGGTATAATGGGGCACCGCCATGAATTTGGCTAGCGCTGGCCTGCCGAGTATGCCATGATAGGCTGTCTCGAAGTCCACCACTATGAAGCGGACGTACTCTGTCCGGTAGTTCTCGATCGTGCCAAAGGTGACTGGCAGAGAGATCTGACCGAGCGGTACTGAAGGATCTCCGGGCACGATCCTAAAGAAAGGCTTGTCGGTCGGGCTCAAGTCCAAGGGAGTGAGGCCCAACTCCTTGAGCGTGCTGGCAAAAAATATGTCGAGGCCACTGCCTCCGTCCACCAGCATCTTGCAAAGTCCCACGTTACGAATCATAGGCTTCAACACGAGGGGGTACCGCCCGGGTTTGATGACTGCCTCCGGGTGGTCCTCCCTACTGAAGGTGATCGGGACTTCCGACCACCGCAGGAACTGGGGCGTGCCATGCTGGGCCGCGTATACTAGTAACCTGTCTGTGAGCTTAGCCTTGCACTTCCCCTCGATCTGGTCCGGGCCGTCGTAGATCATGTTGACCGTACGGTCAGCGACCTGGAAGTCTTCCCCGTCATCATCCGCTGGGGGAGCGCGCTTCCCCTTGCCCTTGTCATTCTTGGGGGGGCCTTTGGAGCGTCCCTTGCCAGAGAAGTGGTTCTTCAGGCCGAAGCAGTCGTGAGCCGAGTGCTTATGGTTCTTGTGGTACGGGCATTGCATGTCCAGCATCTTCTGGAACTCAGACGGGTCCATGCGCTTCGGGGCGGTCTCTACAGCCGCCACGACCTCAGTCGGCTTACGCCTCCTGTTGCGCCATGCGCCCTGCTGGGAGGTCTCTCCCTCTCGGTCCGGATCGTGACGTGGCTGACGCGGACGTGGGGAATCATCGTCTTCCCAGTGAGACTTGATGTGCTTCAGCTGCTCGTGTTCTGCCTCTTCACCGTCAGCCTCCTTGTTGGCTATGGCGAAGAGCTCGTTCACGGTCCTCGGGGGCTTCTGTGCCCACCTATTCACTAGCTTGCCATAAGCCAGTCCATGCTGGAAGGCGCTGATGACGTCGTGCTCCTCGACGAAAGGAAGAGAGTTCTTCTTTTCGGAGAAGCACCGAATGTACGAGCGTAGCGACTTGTTCTTCCACTGCCGGATCTGGTCCAGCATCCTCCTGTTCCCCGGCCTCTCCCATGTACCAGAGTATTGGCTCGTGAAGAACTTGCAGAGGTCATCCCAGGATGTAATGGAGTTCCTCGGGAGCCCCGCAAGCCAGTTTCTGCATCCCTTCGTGGGCATTATCGACAAGTAGTTTGCCATCACGTCGGCGTTTCCTCCCGCGGCCTTGACCGCGGTAGAGTAGATTTGGAGCCATTGCGTGGGGTCCGACGTGCCGTCGTACTTGTCGACATCGGACAATTTGAACCCTCGGGGCCATGTCACCCGGCGTAGCCTTTTTGAGAGGGGGAGGAAGCCATCGTAGTATGGGGCACCCTCTCGACCTCCGCGGCGTCCGTCGGCCGGCCGCTCGTAGGAGCTGTAGCTATCCCCGGACTCCTCGTAGGAATCCGAGTAGTAGTCTTCGTACCCGCTCTGCAAGTCGCCGCGTCTTTCTCAGCGATGAGGGGTTCCATGCTCTCTGTCGTAATCGTTGCGTCGCCTTGATTCCTGCCGGCGGCGCTCCTCACGATTGCAGTTGATCATGGTCCTTGCGTCACGGCTGCGAAGCCTGTCGCGCAAGTCCTCACCTTCCTCGCTCTGCGCTCTTTTATGGCACGGGCGGCGGGTACCTTCCATCTCTCCCTACCCGACTAGTGGGGAGGGATCGACGCGGTTGTGCTGGGTCACAGCGGCCTGCACCAAGGCCCATATGCGCCCAATATCTGGCGTAGTTGGAGGCAGCCTCTCAACCGCCTCATTCAGTACAATGAGATTTGCCTTGGGGGTCGTGTAGACCTTGTGCCCATCGTAGTCGAGGGTGAAGTTGTCCTCGAGCCTTCGAGGCTGAATTCTGCTCGAGCGGCGGGTGCAGCGCCGCCGCCTGCGGCGTGGGCGGTCAGAACTTTGAAGGTCCTCGTCCTCCTCCTCGTCACGCTGGGCCTCTCGGCGCCGTCGTGCTCGGTCTGCATTCTTCTGTAACCTTTCAGCCTTTTGCACGGCCGTCTCATTGTCTTGAGTGCGCTCGTCCTCGGAGATGGCTGGCGGAGCCCCTGGTGCTACTGCATAGACAAAGGCAGGTGACCAGCTTCCGTCGGACAGATCCGAAGGTGAGCTCGAAGAGCTGATCGAGATCGTGTCGTTGGTCCCACGGGAGGGAGAGCTTTCGTCCAGGCCGAGAGCCGCCTTGAGGGATGCAAAGGACCCATCCGAAACGTACTCGGGGCTAGGTCGCCCAGCAGATCGGCCTGAGCGGCGTTCACCCTCGAACTCATCCGTGGTCCAGTCGCAGAGTTGACCGTCCTCCTCCTCTTCCAGTATGGGGAGGAGGGATGTGTCGCGGTTTCCCTCTCGTATGGGGGAGAGAACCACGTTTACAAAGCACGGTGAATCATCATCTGAGTGGTATTCAACCGGCTCGGGGGCAGGGATCTCCGCTAGGTCCCGCTTCATCTTCTCCGCGATCACGGAGGCGGCGGTGCTCTTCAACCCGAAGGGAAAGCACTTGGACTGCGGGGTACCCAAGGTCGCCTCGCAGATGGTGATGGTGTCAGCCATGTGGCTAATGACCCGGTCGAAAGATTCAACCAGATCGTCCGCGGGAGGGCTCGATGACCCTGCGACTGTCAGATCTTGAACCGGGAGGGTTGGCCTCCGGGCTTGCTGCGGCGTACCGAAAAGCACTCGGCAAGCCTTGGGCTTGTCCAGATTGGATCTGGTAGCCGGTCTTCCCCTCGCGGGCGGTGTGGGAACCACTCCGGAAGGTTTTTCCGTGGTGATCACGGTGTCAGAGAGAATGCAGGGGATCTCCCCGATGAGGATGTGACCCCGAGGAGGAGTCACGTAGCCGGCCGCCCACTCGTCGACGGTGGAGACGGGGTCAAGGCTCCCGAAAGGGATTCCCGCTCCCAACGCGGCGAAGGCAAGGCAACTGGCAGGAATCTTTACTGCGGCCATCAAGCTCGCCAATTATCACGGCGAACCCCTACCTGGCGCGCCAACTGTCAGTGCAATGAACCGGCAGTCCACCACGAGGTAGGCTATGGTGGTAGATTATTTAGTGGGGATCGCCGAGACTAGAGCTAGATGGTGAACAAAGGACACAGGGTTTATCCAGGTTCAGGCCGCCGGGAGGCGTAATACCCTACGTTCTGTGCTCGGTGTGTTGTATTGATGGTTCCATGATTGGGAATCTCATGGACTTGTTTTTGAGGGGGTCCCTGCCGCCCTTATATAGCCTGAGGGGCAGGGTTTACAGATCTCAGAGAATCTATAGCTAACCGATTACAGGATTTGGCCTTCTGGCTCAAGCAATATCTTTCCTAACTAACTGATCTTCATTCATGGGATGATATCTCCTCGGGCGCCGCCTCATCCTGATCCGTACACCGTACCGTATCCCCACACGGGTGGGCCCGTTCACGCATACGAATACACGTCATGAAGCCCCTCCGTGTGGGACCCGGGAGGTATACCCCCCACAGGTTTTGTTTGGTGTATTGTTTTATTTATTGAATGTATTCATGTGTGCTCGTAGACATCGTGCCGGTTTCAAGTGATCAACCAGTTGGAGTGCATCAAGAGGAGTGGTTTAAGGAAGAAGAAGCACAATGTGTGGGCAAGGAAGGCAAGTGGACTTCTCCCTCTGCATATTCCTCTTTGTCCTAAATTAATTGCATATAAATTAAAGTTTACTTTTAATTTATTGTATTGCATTAAATTGATGGGAAATCACCTTTTTAAGGACATGACTAGATTTTATCCCCTTTACCTTGAACAGCCCTTTTAAATAAATGTTTTGGGTAGAAATGCTTAGTTGCTATACCTTGGGATGGTTCAAATGAATCTTTACAAAATGATGAATGTTGATCATGATAACTTTGGTGAAAGATGATGCTTTGGTAATAACAAGATCACATGATTTAATTGGAACATGGAGAACCACTCAGGAAAACAGTGCAACCACAGTCCATATGGCTCTGGCTTAGCCAATTAATTAGGTGTGTGGAATTATCTGACAACCTTATCCGAAAGGAGCACAGGGGGCCGGAGTTGAAGGGGTATAGCCCTGTTCTTTTGGGGTAGCAGCCTTTGCTAAGATGCTAACCACTAGGGAGGGTTATGGTCCGCTCCGCTGCTGTAACTGTCGCAAGTTGTTGGTCTTCTGCATATCTTTGTAGAGGCTTTGTAGTGGACCCCTAGCCACTCACCTCAGAAGTGTTTAAGGGTCTGATCACTTGCTGAGCTCCAACCATAAGTGTGCTCACCCTTGCTAACCGCTGTTCAGAGGAGAACAATGGTGAAGAGTACTTCAGCGACTACGATGACTTCTGAGGCTTGCGTGCCCCCAGTCAAGTGCCTGTGGAAGCTGAAGACGGAGTTGCTTCGTCTAGTTATCGTATGTTCATTTTAAAGACCTTCGAGTCTTATGTCTGAGTGTAATAAAAGATAATGTAATGGTTAAACCTTTATACGATTTTAATGCTGTTTATGGATATTTCACTCATGACGTCTATCATATGTGTGTAAACTTGATGCTGGCGCACATATGAGATGCATTTGATTTCTCTTCGGAAATCAGGTGTGACAGAGTGGTATCAAAGTAGTAATGACTGTAGGATGCAACCTTATGTTAGAAATTGTTGAAAAGTAATGATTCATGTTCTAGAAAGCCCTGTCATCCTTCACAATTAACTTATTTACGCATAAAATCTAATTTATTCTTTGTTTCCTGTTAAAAACACATCTTTTTGTTTTGATCTATACTGAGTTTGGTTCTTGTTCTATCAGCTGGATTCCCACCACCGGTGTTGTCTAATATAAGTTCTCAGATTGCCTACCCTTATCAAATTAGATAGAAACGTTCCTGTGAGGACGATCGTTGTGTTAATGCTTGATGCTTGAACACATGTTTGATTTGGAGTTTTGATTGTGTGAGTTGTATTGTGGAGTGATGGCCACAAATGCAACAAGGAATAAATTGTTAGGTTAATAAAGATAGTTTGGGTCCAAATCTAGGTTATCTTTTTTTCTTTATCTATCATACAAGATGGTTGGAGTAAAATCTCTTTGCACAACTCTTTGACACAACATCACTGTTTTAATCATATCTTGAGCTACAGAACTCTATTTGATGAAAAATCAGCTGGGTTAGTTCACAAGTTTTATGAGTGAATTCAACACTGAGGGATAAGTATTTACGGGGATATGTACAAAACAATGGAACTATCAGAATCTGTCTTAGTTTTGAAATTCATGCTGCTTCATCTTTTCGAGTTTACCTTTTCATGCATCATATCAATGTTCTTGTCTGAAATAATTTTTCTAACAATTAGATGGTACAAACCAGGTCAGGAGGAGGTCAAGACGTTCCACCTATTGTCCGTGCTCATATTGCTAATCGACAGAATCAAGCACCACCCCCACCGTTCAACCCAGTGATGGATCCCGCATTGCAGCAATTCCTTGCCGCTCAGACACAGCTGTTGCAGAATCTTGCCAACACTATTCAAAACATGCAAGCTCAACAGAACCAACCAGCACCACCTCCGCCACAGCCGAGGGACAAGCATAAGGAGTTTATGAGCCACCACCCTCCTACCTACTCCCACTCCTCCGATCCGTTGGATGTCGATGACTGGTTGAAACCGGTTACTAAGAAGCTTGAAACCGTTCAATGCACCGACTGGGAAATGGTTCTATATGCTGCAGGCAGACTGACAGGGCAAGCCAGTGATTGGTGGGATGCCTATACGACTGCACATCCTGCTAGAAACACTATCACTTGGCAAGAGTTCCGGGATAGCTTCCGTGCACATCACATTCCTTCGGGAGTGATAAAACTCAAGCAGAGGGAATTTCTTGCACTGAAGCAGGGAAACATGTCTGTCACGAAATATCTCGACAAGTTTACACACTTGTCCCGTTATGCTCCCGATGAAGTGAACACCGATCCCAAGAGGCAGGAAAGATTCTTGGATGGCTTAATAGGGTCACTCAACTATCAGCTGCAGAGCCATACATTCCAACTTTCAGACGTTGTTGAACAAGGCTATAGGTTTGGAGAACAAACGTATGGAACTTGGTGAATAGAAGTGCAAGTTTAAATCTCATGGACAATCCAGCAACACACGCCCCCGCTTCAACTCATCTTAGGGTTCTCAGTTTCACTCTGGTGGATCAAGTGGAAATTATACTCAGAATTTACAGTTGCAACACTCAACTCAACCACCCCAGCATTCCAGCCAGCAGACACCACATGTTCCAAGTCATCATCAAGATTGCTTAGGAGCACCAGTGAGAAACAACTCCCCGGTTCATCCCAAAGGTTGTTTCAATTGTGGAGAATTGGGACATTATGCCAACATCTGTCCGAAGCGCAACATGCAGACTCCTCAGAAAGGCAATGGTTAGAGGTTTGGACAACCGTTATCTCAAGCTCGCATCGGGAACTCTACTCCTCGAGGTAATAGAGGCCAATAGAACTACGCACGTGGTAGAGTGAATCATGTGACAACTGAACAAGCTCAAGACGCTCCAGGTGTTGTGCTGGGTACGTTCTCTGTCAACTCTGTACCAGCAACAGTTTTATTTGATTCCGGAGCATCGCATTCATTCATTACTGAACAATTTGTGGCAAAGCATGATATACCTATGAGTTCTATGAAGACACATTTGTTGGTTAGTTCCCCGAACGGTGAAATAGAATCCACCTCTGTAGGCCCACGGGTCAATCTTAAAATCAGGGGAATAAATTTTCAAGCTGATCTAGTAGTCCTTATATCTAGTGAAATAGATGTGATACTTGGAATGGATTGGTTAGGCGAATGTGATGGAATAATTATGTGTGCCAAGAAGTTAGTGCTCTTAACCAACCCACAAGAAGATAGGATTGAAGTTGTTCCTACCACCCCATCCAAGGAGGAAGGAAAAGTGAATCAAGATAAAGGAAAACAAGTGAAGGATCTATAACTGTTGGAAGAACTCAACGTTCAAGATGAGCTTATAGAAGAGTACCCTTAGTTTTTCCAATCTCTCCGAATCTCGAGACGATATTCTTTTTAAGGGGGGTAGATTTGTAACACCCTAAAAATTCCATCACCAAATTAATGTAAGCAACATGGTGTTCTAGTTTTTATTTTCTAAGGAATAAATAAATTATCAAATAAATTGAGCCCTAAAATATTTAAATAACATTTGTATAATTTTAGAAACAACAAGTGCTTGTGTATCATATTTTGTTTGCATAGTTTATGTTTGATTGTGTGAAGTTTAAAAAGTTTCAAAATAGTTTGAAAGTTTGAAAAGTTTTGAAAAGTGTTTAAAGTTTGAAAAAGTTTTTTTTTAAAAAACAAAACCCTCTCTCTCCCTCCCTTTCCCTTTTCAGCCCGCCGGCCCAGCCTTCCCCCGCCGGCCTTCCTTCTCGCGGCCCACCTCTCTCCCTTTCCCCCCTTTCGCTCGGCCCGTCTAGCCGTGGCCCGCTCCTCTCCTCCTCTCTCCCGCTGACGCCCCGGCCCCACATGTTGGTTTCATCCCTCACCTCCGGCTCCCTCCCCTGCTTCGCGTCCCGCCGCGCCGTCCGACCGTTTCGGTGCCGCGTGCCCCACCTCCCTCCTTCAATCCTCGCCATAAAGGCGCACCGAAGCACCGGCCACCACTCTCCTCCCTAACTTCCCCCTTCAGTTACCCCTCCGCCTTCAAGCCGCCCCCCTTGAATACAGGCCAATGATGGCCATTGCTCTCCCGGCTGCCGGCCTCTCCCCTCCCCTCCCTTCTCCTCTCTATAAAGCCGAGGCCAAGCCTCGGTGTTGCTCCCTTTGCCTCGCCCATTCTCTCCGCTCCTCCCCGCTCGCGCAGCGCCGTCGCCCAAGCCGGAGCACCGGCCGAAGCTCCGCCGCCCGCCGGAGTTCCGCCGCCACCTCAATCTCCTTCCTCGCAGCCTCTCCGTCGCCAAGGAGCCCTTCCGCAGCTTCGCCTCAAGGTGAGGATGCCTCCCCTGCGTCTGGTTCCTTTTTCTTCGCACGCTTAGCTCGCCGGCCATGTGCCCAGCCGCCGCCGTCCGCCTCGCCGGACGTAGAGCTCCGGTCGCTGCCCTAGCCACCTCCCTAACCACCCGGCTTGCTTTGTCTACTCCCCAGCTCCGCATAGAGCCTATCCGTGCTCAAAACCGTGCTCGGGAGCTTGTTTTAGCTGTCTCCGGCGAGCCCCGCCGCCCGGCGCCGCCTGCGAGCCACCGTGGCCGCCCGATCCAGATCCAATGGCCCAGATCGCCCCCCCCCCGCCGAGTCAAACGGACCGTAACAATCAACCCCAGCGCTACTGCCACCTTTTTACAAAAAGGCCCCTGTGCTTTCCAATATCACAGATATGCCCTTCCACTTAGAAGAATTCTTTCCTGTAGGTCCTTTCTTTTATAAATAGACCCCTGAGCCTTTAGCCGTCTCCGGTGAGCCCCTCCGCCCGGCGCCGTCGCGCGCCGCCGTCCCGCCACCGCGCTTCCCCTGCGGGCCACCATGGCCGCCCGATCCAGATCCAACGGCCCAGATCGCCCCCGCCCCCCCCCCCCCCATGTCGAGTCAAACAGACCGTAACGATCGACCCCAACGCTGCCGCCTCCTTTTTGCAAAAAGACCCCTGTGCTTTCCAATATCATAGATATGCCCTTCCACTTAGAAGAATCCTTTCCTTTAGGTCCTTTCTTTTATAAATAGACCCCTGAGCTTTTAGTTATCTCGCCAGCCATCCGTGGATTGATCTACGGCTCAGATCGAGTCCCATCCACACAACATACCGGTCAACCAAGTCAACACTAGCCAAATAGCCGCCGCTTTGCTAAAACACCCCTGTTGTTTCAAATATCACAAACAAGCCCTTCCACCTTATAAGATCCTTACAATCAGGTCCTATTTTTAGTGTCTAAGCCCCTGATCTTTCTTTTATATCTCACCCGAAGTCCAAACTTCACTTTTTGCGCTATAGACCTTCGGTTTAAAAGCGTAATCATGTTTTAGCCCGTGGTTTCTTGCAGTTTAGCCCCTGGAAGCCTAGTTTCTTCACAGAAAAGCCCCTGAACCTTGTTTTGGCCGTATCTTTTGTGTGTTAGCTCCGTTTTAAGCGTTCTTGGTGTCCACGCGACCGTCTCATCAAGCCCATTAGTTTTTGCAACGTGTTTTTAGCTTTTGGTTTTTTTGGTGTATTGTTTTATTTATTAAATGTATTCATGTGTGCTCGTAGACATCATGCCGGTTTCAAGTGATCAACCAGTTTGAGTGCATCAAGAGGAGTGGTTTAAGGAAGAAGAAGCACAATGTGTGGGCAAGGAAGGCAAGTGGACTTCTCCCTCTTCATATTCCTCTTTGTCCTAAATAAAGTGCATATAAATTAAAGTTTACTTTTAATTTATTGTATTGCATTAAATTGATGGGAAATCACCTTTTTAAAGACATGACTAGATTTTATCCCCTTTACCTTGAACAACCCTTTTAAATATATGTTTTGGGTAGAAATGCTTAGTTGCTATACCTTGGGATGGTTCAAATGAATCTTTACAAAATGATGAATGTTGATCATGATAACTTTGGTGAAAGATGATGTTTTGGTAATAACAAGATCACATGATTTAATTGGAACATGGAGAACCACCCAGGAAAACAGTGCAACCATAGTCCATATGGCTCTGGCTTAGCCAATTAATTAGGTGTGTGGAATTATCTGACAACCTTATCCGAAAGGAGCACAGGGGGCCGGAGTTGAAGGGGTATAGCTTGGTTCTTTTGGGGTAGCAGCCTTTGCTAAGGTGCTGACCACTAGGGAGGGTTATGGTCCGCTCTGCTGCTGTAACTGTCGCGGGTTGTTGGTCTTCTGCATATCTTTGTAAAGGCTTCGTAGTGGACCCCTAGCCACTCACCTCGGAAGTGTTTAAGGGTCTGATCAACCCGGGCAACATGGGGAACACGAACTGTGGGTAAAGTGTACGACCTCTGCAGAGTGAAAACTGATCGATCATCCGTGCTCACGATCAAGAGCGGCCTGGACCCTCACATGATAATTAAACTTGAAGATGGAATTAAATCATGGTTTTATATGGTTTTGAGATAATGTTTTCTAAAGCTTAATTTTTGGGATGGTATAAACTTACACCCAGTAAATAGGTGCTTGCTAATAAAACTTGACCAACATTAAAATGCTAACCGCTGCAAACTCTTAGCCTATCCTTGATAGCCTTGCATTTCCCTCACTTGCTGAGCTCCAACCATAAGTGTGCTCACCCTTTCTAACCGCTATTCAGAGGAGAACAATGGTGAAGAGTACTTCAGCGACTACAATGAGTTCTGAGGCTTGCATGCCCCCATTTAAGTGCCAGTGGAAGCTGAAGACGGAGTTGCTTCGTCTAGTTATCGTATGTTCGTTTTAAATACCTTCAAGTCTTACGTCTGAGTGTAATAAAAGATAATGTAATGGTTAAACCTTTATACAATTTTAATGTTGTTTATGGATATTTCACTCATGACGTCTATCATATGTGTGTAAACTTGATCCTGGCGCACATATGAGATGCATTTGATTTCTCTTCGGAAATCAGCTGTGACACCGGCGACGTGGCATAGTGCACATTAGTACTGGTTCTAGATACCAACCGGTACTAATGTTTTTTCTTTTTTCTTTTTCTTTATCATTTTCTAGTTTATTAATTCTATCGTATTTGATTGATTTACGTATACTAATCCTAATGCCTAATACGCTATAATATAAATTCGTGTGCCTTATAAAATATTTGAGATAATACTATACATGCATACGTATATATGTATTAGTATAATATCTAATATTATACTAGTATATACATTCATATGCATGTATTATCTCAAATCTGGTAGTCGTTGATCCAATGCAAGAACATATACAATATTGTGCATACAGAAATACAAAAAATATATATTAGTGTATATAATACATTGCATCAAAGGTGAGTAGGGTTTAATATTAGTTTTTTTTGCTCCCTAGTGATTGGTCCTTTGCAGAGCTTTTTCCTCTCTTGCTCCCCTGTTTAGTCGACTCTGCTTCTTCCGTCGACTTCCCAATTGGTTTTGCCGTTGACTTCCCCGATGCTTCTTCCGTGGACTTCCCTGTTACAATAACAGATGATAATCCTGAATAGAATTCTCCACCTGGCGTAATCACCTCATCTAGAAGAAATCCGCATAGTTGTTCTTGAATTAACCGGATTCTTTCCGACTCGAGGAGCCCCTCCTTGATGTCATCAATCTACAAAAGAATTTGTACAAAGAATAAGAACTAGTACAAAAAAGAACATGGACAAATAAGAACTACATGCATGTGTCATTTAGTTTAGGGGACGCACCCTGTCTTCAAGGTTGGTACCTTGTGCGAGGCTTGAAAAGATATGCATGAACTCACATACATAGTATCTGCACAGATTGGTACCTGAAGGTTGTGTCAAGCACTGCACATGTGTGAAAACAAGGTTATGAAATACCGTATTATTGAACCAGACAAAACAACAAGCGATAAAACCAAAAACGGATAAAGCACCTAAACTATAAGACAAGTAAGCTTCGCCAGACCATACAAACGCACGGCGAGCCCATGCAAAGGGTTTAGTTAAGATATGCCAAATTCCTCCAAGTACACAAATGGAACCCAACCATACATGTCCCCCAATTATATCTTCTAAATCATCCACACTAACAATCCATCCTTCTCCCCCAAAAGGGGATTTTAGTAAATAACCAAATATAACACCGGGACTAAGGGTCAAATTGGTAATTTTTCTTACATCCCCCCGGGGGCCCAGGTATCATATACGCCGCCAAAATAAAGAGCCTTGAGTACTAGAAGAAAAGCACCTAGACCTAACAAAATTAAGTGAATACCCAAAATTGTAGTCATTTTATTTCTATCTTTCCATATACAGGGAAATCATAGTGGAAATAAAGGTTCTCTTTGTATTTTCCCAGGTGCTCTACACAGAGGTGAGTCCATGCAATTTTGATCATGTCTACGACATCTTGGTATGCGCTTTTTTCTGTACTTGCCCTCAAAGAGTCGAAGATGAAGACCTTGCTTAGAGACGGACATAATGCAAAAAGAATCCAGTGGAAGCTGTGCATACGTGTAGAAGTATTAGTGTTGGCACATTTTATCTATAAATATTTCCCCTCACATTTACTGGAAAAAGGACTAAAATATAATTAGATCACCTTATTAGGGTTTATATTGACAATTTCCATGAGTTTTGGTGAATCTATGAATTTACAGGGACTATTCAGAAAATATGCAAAGAAACCACTCTAGAAGACTCCAGAAGGCTCCGGAACTCAACGTGACTTAGCACCTAAGAAAGAAGCATCTAGAAGGATCAAGGACCCACCTGGCCGAAGTGGACCCCGAAGGGGGCCCACCCCAGCCCGATCGGCCTGGTGGTGGGGCCGGTCGGCCCTCCCCTGGCGCCAAATGGGCCCAGCTTCCGGAATGTTCTTCCACCGCCTATGAGGATCAATCTAAACCACAAGTTAAGGTCGGTTTGATCGTACGGTGCACGTCATCTCCTCTGGGCTATATAAGCAGACCCCCTGACCCCAGGGCAGACAACAATTCATTCTATCAGATCCTCCATGCCTATATGAGATTAGAGTTCTAGATTAGAATTAGAGTTGGAGAGTTAGTATCAAGTTGAGAGATTAGAGCCACGATCTATTTAGATCTAGCTAATCTTGTTCGAGAGGATTAGAGAGCGGTAGAGGCGAAGCTGAAGGAAGGCCCGGACCTGTCAGTGTCTCCTCTTCATATTCTACCTCTGGGATCAACTCCATTGGAGCCTGATCATGAGACCTTGTGGAAAGATCGACTTCTTATTCAAGTGAGTAACATTGTTTTTATTGTTCTTACGGTTCATAACTCTCTGAGTACTTTAATTCCTGTCGCTCTTGAGTTAAAGTTGCATGTTTAGTGTAAGTGTGGTGCTTAGACTAGCTAGCTTATGAATGCCTTCTATATTCCGGATCGTGTGGTAGAAGCGGGAAGTGACCTTGTTCCCGTCTGTCCTTTGCAGTCCACCTCCCGTCTATAGAAACCGTAGGACTCCCCCCATAGATTCTCGGGAGGTTCCCTTTCCTAAGTGTGCCTTCAGACAATCACCCCATAAGAACAATATAGACATAGCTTGTGAGAATAAGAACCAGACATCCTTAAGTTTTCCTTATCTCTCTTTCTGTCAAGTCCTTGATAGCTACTCAGTGATTAGTTGTATACCTCAGATACTCTCTTTATCATTCTCCTTGTGGATTTGATATTTAAAACCCTCTCCCGGGTGGAATGCTCACCGGTATCCGTGCGCTTGCGGATTATCCATCATAATATTTCTGTAGGCTTAACAAATACCAACAATTAGTTTCTTGAAATATATATGCAATGTCATTTGAAAAAGATAAAATAGATGAGATACACTTTGCTCACCCGAAGTTGTATGGCAAAAGTATGATACCCTTCTCATGGTGTTTTTTCTAGAAACAAATATATATAGTCCAATGTGTCTAGCTCCCATTTTCTGACACAAGTCTGATTTATCATTAGTGGGTCCATGAAGCTGACGTCCCTTATAGTCCAATGTGTCCGGCTTCTTCTAGCTGCTCGATGCAGGCTCCTGGAAATTTAAGAACTATTAACTCATTTTCTCTAATTACTAGGTTCCTAGAAAATCATGACGAGGTACTGGTTTTTATTAATTATACCTCGGATGGTTCTCCATCATTGCTTCCTTGAGCAATTGGTTGCTCCCTCTCGTTACCATCACCAAACATGTTCAAGTAGCTGTCGGCCTCTCTGTGATCCTATTCTTGTTCATTCGGTGCATCATTCATAGTATTACGAGCAATTAAATTCATCATCATTTGCTCGGCTTCTCAGTCCTCTTCTGTTCGCACCATTGTAACTAAAATAATATAACAAAAAATAATATGAGGACAAACTATTCTAATGATGAGACTATTAATATGAGGACAAAAAAATAATATGGCGGGGGAGCCGGGAGCGTGGCGGGGGAGTCGGGACCGTGGCGGGGGGTCGGGAGCGTGGCGGGGGAGTCTGGAGCGTGGTTGGGGAGTCTGGAGCGTGGCGGACGGGGGGGGGGGGGTCGGGAGCGTGGCAGGAGCGAGCGAGTCGAGCCGAACGTGTGCAATTGAAATTTAAATAGCATTTACATCCACATTTAAATAACATTTACATCCACATATAAATAACATTTAAATCAACATCCAAATTGAATTCTAAATCAAATTCTAAATAACATTTACACCAAAATTCTAAATTCTAAATCTAAAACTATATTTCTAATTCTAAATCTATATTTCTAAATCTAAGTTTCTAAATCTAAATCTATATTTCTAAATAATATAAATTCTAAATCTATATTTAAAAATCTATATAAATTCTAAATCTATATTTAAAAATCTATATAAATTCTAAATCTATATTTCTAATCTATATAAATTCTAAAAAATAAAAAAATGGGGCTCACGTCAGCCCCCAATTTGCGCCAGCAGGCGCGGCGCGCGGGAGGCGCGGCCGGCGACGACGCAGGGGCCGAGGACCGCGTACCGGTGTCGGAGGAGGGGCGGCGTGGCGGGGGTGGACGGCGGGGCGGGAACGGCGGGCAGGGGCAGCAATGGCGCGGCGTCGGCGGACGGCACGTACACGGTGATGGGGACGGCGGAGACGGCGGGCCGGCGGGGCGCGGCGGTGCGGCCGGATCGATGACGACGACGAGGAACGCGGCGGTGCACGACGACGATGAGGCACGCGGCGTCGGGTGATGAGAACGGAGGTCGGAGGGAGGGCGGCGGCGCACGACGACGACGAGGGCCGCCAGGGCAGAGGAGGAACGGGGCGGGGATCGGAGGGGAAAAATATGCTAAGTGTTGGGGAAGAAGGGGCCGGGCACCTTATACCTCCCAACATTAGTACCGGTGCTCACCTAGCCCCGGTACTAATGTGGACATTTGTACCGGGGCTAGTTGAGCACGGTACTAATGTTGACATTAGTACCGGGCCTAGATGAGCACCGGTACTAATGTGCCTTTTCATTTCGCGCCAAATGGAGAAGCACATTAGTATCGGTGCTAGTTGAGCCCCGGTACTAATGTGGTTTTCATTTTGTTGCCTACTGTTTACCTTTTATTTTTCATTTTTATTTTCTATATTGTAGTTTATTTATGATAAATCATATACAACGCATAAAATGGTGGAACAAGTTTAGTTAATTTTCTTTACATAGATACAATGATATTCTAAATTTAACAATCAAAATTAAAATTTTCTTATCAATAAGCTACTAATATCTTCCAAATAGTCTTTTTTTGTTCTTGACTTTAACAAACGGAAATAAATTTATTTTTTTCATGCAAAATCTTTCTTAAATAGTACATCTAGTGTAATTAATATAAAAATCATGATTTAGTCTTGCTCATGTATGTTTTTACGTAAATTAATTATTTAATATCTGATAATGCTAAAAAAAGTGAAATAATTGAAATTTTTGTTAATAAAGTAGCAAAATACTAGTTCATTAAAATATTATAATACTTTGGTACATGATCACAAATTAATATAACATATTATACATCATCATCTAATGCAACATTAACAATCTTCCTCTTCACGAATGTCCCTTGGTTGTGATCACGACGTAAGTATGGAGTGTCCTCTTCGGCTAACAGGATGCTTGGGTCAATCTTTACTGAAAATGGAGGAATACCATCGAATTGATCATAATCTTCTGAAATGTCAGTCTTGTCCTCAACTCCAATAATTTTTCTTTTTCCCGGTAGAACTATGTGACGCTTTGGCTCATTATTAACAACACCCTTATCATCACCCTTCTTTATTATTGTTGGTTCGCTCGACATGTCTTTCACATAGAAAACTTGAGTCACATCATTCGCTAGGACAAATGGTTCATCTTTGTATCCAATCGTGTTGAGATCCACTATTGTCATCCCAAATGTGTCTGTCGTTATACCTCCTGTAGGGTTTTTAACCCACTGACACTTAAAAAGAGGGATTTTTAAAGGTTCGTTGTCCAATTCCCACATCTCTTCAATGACACCATAGTATATTTGTAAATTTCCTTCATTGTCTGTTGCATCTATACGAACACCGCTGTTTTGGTTTGTGCTCTTTTGGTCTTGGGCTCTCGTGTAGAATGTGTATCCATTTATCTCGTGTCCTTGGAACGTAAGTACTGAGATAGATGGACTTCTAGCCAACCATTGCAGTTGCTCTTCAATAGTGTTATCACCCATCAGTTTTCTCTGCAACCATGATGCAAAATTATCATTGTGATGATGTGTAATCCAAGCCTCTGACTTCCCTTTGTTTGAGGCCCATACAATGGACTTGTGCTCCTCCCTGTATGGAGCCACTAGGGATGATTGTTGCAGGACAAAGGAATGTGCTGTACAAAATAACGTTTCATCCATATCCATCAGAGATTTCTTCCCTAGTGTGCCCTTTCCCCTGAGTCTCCCCTCATGGCGTGATACAGGGAGTCCAATCAGAGCAAGCTCATCAATAAAGTCGACACAAAACTCAATCACCTCTTCTGTAGCATATCCCTTTGCGATGCTTCCTTCGGGACGAGCACGATTACGGACATACTTCTTGTAACTAGACATCAACTGCCCAAAAGGGAACATGTTGTGTAAATACACAGGCCCGAGGATAACAATCACTTCAACTAGATTCACTAGAAGGTGGGTCATGATAGTAAAGAAAGAGGGTGGAAAGATCATCTCAAAACTGACGAGGCATTGCATGACATCTTTCTGTAACTGCACCAGATTCTTTGAATGGATTGTCTTCTGAGAGATCTGGTTGAGGAATGAACAAACCTTGACGACTGCCAATCTCACATTCTCTAGTAGAATACCCCTTAGTGCAACAGGCAGCAATTTTGTCATCAACACGTGGCAGTCATGAGCCTTCAGATTTATGAATTTTTCTCTTTGTCATTTATTATTCGTTGTATATTTGAGGAGTAGCCTGTCGGGACCTTGATACTGTTCAAACAATCAAACATCATCTTCTTCTCTTCCTTGCTGAGGGTGTAACTAGTAGGGGCCAACCAATTTCCCTTATCTCTCTTTTCGGGATGCAGGCTTTTTCGCTGTTTCATAAATTTAAGATCCCGACGAGCTTCAACTGTATCTTTTGGCTTTCTGTATACACCTAGGTGGCCAAGAAAGTTCACACAAAAATTCTTCATCACAAGCATCACATCAATTGCATTGCGAACCTCAAGGATTTCCCAATAAGGAAGCTCCCAAAATATCGACATCTTCTTCCACATGGGTGCACGTCCATCCTTGTCATTTGGAACAGATTTGGCACCAGAAGCCTTCCCAAACACTACCTTCAAATCTTTCATCATAGAAAATACAAGTTTACTAGCACGGTGCACTGGCTTCTTATGTTTTTCTCCAACACCTTCAAAATGCTTTTTTCCTTCTTCTCTTAACGGGTGCTTAGGAGGAAGAAATCGACGATGGCCCAAATACACAATCTTTTTATTGTGTTTTAGATACACACTGCAAGTATCATCTAAACAGTGCATGCATGCTCGGTATCCCTTGTTTGTTTGTCCTGATAGATTACCAAGTGTCGGCCAATCATTGATGGTGACAAACAGCAACACTTGTAGATTGAAGGTCTCTTGTTTGTCCTCATCCCACACATGTACACTTTCTTTCTTCCATAACGTTTTAAGATCCTCAACCAACGGTCTCAGATAAACATCGATGTCATTGCCTGGCTGCTTTGGGCCTTGGATGATTATTGGCATCATGTTGAACTTTTTTTCATGCACAGCCATGGCAGAAGGTTGAATATGCATAAGGTCACAGGCCAAGTGTTATGACCGCTACTGAACTCACCGAATGGATTGAATCCATCCGTACTTAAACCAAACTGAAAGTTCCTTGCGTGTTTTGCAAACTCAGGGGATTCTCTATCAATTAGTCTCCACTGCGATCCATCAGTGGGATGTCTGATCTTGTCATCTGCTTTACGATCTTCTTTGTGCCAACGAATCAACTTTGCATTAGCCTTGCACCTGAATAAACGCTTTAGCCGTGGTATCACTGGAAAGTACCACATTACCTTAGCAGGAATTTTCTTCTTCTTCTTCTTCTTCTTCTTCTTCTTCTGCTTCTCCGCCTCAACATGGTAAGGGTCATCTCGTGGGATCTAATAACACTACGCTCCGCACACAGGACAAGCCTCCAATTTCTCATATTCTTTTCCTTGGTAAAGGATACAGTCATTAGAGCACGCATGTATCTTTTGAACCTCCAAACCCAAAGGACAAACGACCTTTTTAGCTTCGTACGTTGACTCCAGCAATTCGTTCTCCTCTGGAAGCATGTCCTTTACGATCATCATTAACTCATCGAAGCCCTTGTCAGAAACTCCATGTTTAGCCTTCCATTGCAGCATTTCCAGTGTGCTACCCAACTTCTTGTGCCCCTCTTTGCAATTTGGGTACAATGGTTTCTTGTGATCTTCTAACAAACGCTCAAACTTCTTTGCCGCCTTCACCTTTTCGCAATCTTCCTCATGCTCTCGCATTACCTGACCTAGATCATCAAGCGGCTCATCTTCTCCTTGTTCAGGCTCTCCCACCATTATTGCAACATCATCCTCACCCATTGGATCATCTCCCATTGCAAAGGCACCTTCTTGAGTCCAATCAGGAATATTGTCGTCTTCTTCTTCATCATCTTCCATTATAACCCCTTTCTCCCCATGGTTTGTCCAAACAAAATAGTTTGGCATGAATCTCCATTTGTATAGGTGATCGTGAAGAGTCTTTGTCGTTGAGAAATCCTTCAAATTCCTGCACTTTCTGCATGGACAAATAATGAAACCGGACGGGAGCTTGTTCGATTCTGCTACTTCTAGAAATCCGCGAAGCCCATTTAAGAATTCATTGGATATTCTCTTATCGTTGTACATCCATTGCCGGTCCATCTACCAATAAAGTATATATAACCGAACAAAATATATTATTATGTAACAAATTCAAGATTATATGTGTTACACTAATTCATAGTGTTCAAATCCATATTCCACATGGAATATAAACTTTTTACTAATTTCCTAATTAGCAAACAATTTTGCTAATGACGAAAACTAATTTTCTAATGAGGTTACTCTTTTTCTAACTAAGAAATTATTATTGTAATGAGGAAACCATTTTTCTAATGAGTACGTACTAGTGTTTAAATGAAGGCAAGTGATTATGTTACATAAATTCAATCTGTTCAAATCCATATTCCACATGAAATATAAACTTTTTACTAATTTTCTAATGAGCAAACAATTTTTCTAACGAAGAAAACTATTTTTCTATTGAGGAAACTATTTTTCTAACTAAGAAATTACTATTGTAATGAGAAAACCATTTTTGACTCGGTACTAGTGTTTAAATAATGAATGGAAGACTATGTTACACAAATTCAAACTACTTAAATCCATATTCCACATCAAGTATAAACTTCTTTCAGTAATAAATCCATTTTGATGGTATTGAAGAAAACTTTTTTCTAATAAAGAAACTATTTTTTCCTAAGAAAATGTTTTTCTTAGGAGGAAAATATTTTTCTAATTAGAAAACATTTTTTATAATGAGAAAACTATATTTCAAATTAAATTATTATTATTATAAGCAAACTATTTTTTGACCAATAAATTATTTCTCTAATTCTAATATTAATATTCTAGTCATTTCTCTTAGTAAGTACATCTAAAGCATTTAATATATTTATTTATATAAAAAATAATGAAAAAAAATTAATTTGTATCATCATATATAACATCTCATCCAACTAACACGACACATCCATTTCAATCAATTCTATTAGAACATAGACAAAATACAATAAATAGAAACAAATCCCTATTCTTAGTTCATTTTAAAGTGCTAAAATACTCTTATTTCAACCAATGAAACTCAACAAAACAAGCATGAATCAAGGGAGGATGAAGTAACTAACCTCTAGACCACTTCAATGAGTGAAATCGTCAAGAAATGGTCGCAAATCCGGCAAAAGCACCTCTAGGGCACCATGGAGAAGGAGGAGCTCGAAGTTGAGAAGTGAAGGGGGGGCTCGGGCTGGAGGAGGAACAAACTGAGATATAGCCGTTGGACATTAGTACCGGGTCGTATTAAGAGCCGGTACTAATGTGGCTACATTAGTACCGGCTCTTAATATGGACCGGTACTAATGTCCCGCGCCCACATTAGTACCGGCCCATATTCAGCACTGGTACTAATGTGGGATATTAGTACCAGTGCTCAATACGGGCCGGTACTAATATTTGCCACAGGATGGCTCCGCCCCCCTCCTTTTTGGCACGGGACATTAGTACCGGTTCTGGTTGACATTAGTACCGGTGGGCAAAATAACCAGTACTAATGTTATTTTTGCCCTGGGACGAAAGCCTCTTTCCCTAGTAGTGAATACTACCTGGTACTACCTAATTAAATTTTCCGATGAAAAAAATATTAGTACAAGGTACTACCTAGTACTGCCCGGTACTATCCAAGCACCGGAACAAGGCTCTATATATATTGAATTAATTGTAGATAGGACCCCTTTGTAACCAACTGAAATTAAACCCAATGTTTTCAGTTGCCATTGATTTCTCTTTATGAAAACAGAATGCAATTCAACTACTGTCATAGTGCATGTATTTTCAAATGTCCTGTCAAACTAATATAGTGGAAAAGGTTCTTCCATCACATGATCATAATGATTTTGTTTATAAATCAATAATGTATTGGCAAAATAAAATTGCCTGGTATTGTTGATAAATCAATAATGTATTCACAACATAAGATCACGAAGCAAATTACACTATACATTATCATTATTATGAACATAGCCAGGATTGATACTAATGCAGTAGATCTACACCAGACTACCAATAGCAAGTCATAAAGGAGGAACATTTCAAATCCGGTATGAGTTTGGGAAGTTCTGTTACCCTAGATTCCTCTTGGCTGTTGGACTAGGATAGGAGAAAGGTTCGTATATGAATAGCACATCTCTTACACTCTCATCCACTACGTAAAAACCTCAAATAGGTCACGCAGCATTTGTAACGAGCACTTAACACCCGTTACATGGACCCCATCTGTAACGGTTGTTGTTTGACGCCCATTACGCATAAGTGTGGCAGGCTCGACCCCGACGTGGGCAACACACCGCACGTTACCAATAAGAACTTCCAATAATGAGCTTCTTAAACGCCCGTTACAGTTATTCTTTGTAACAGACATTAAAATGCGGTCGTTACGAAAGTTAAACCTATAAGTAACTGGCCCTTTGAGTCCGTTACCGATCACTGCCCTATCGGTAACGGGCTCTTTAAGTCCGTTACCGATCACTGCCATATCGGTAACGAGCTCTTTAAGTCTGTTACTGATGACAATTTGACGCCCGCTACTAGACTCAGAGCTCAATAATTGAAGTCCATTAGCACTGTCACTGCCGTCAAATATTTGACTATGTCATCATAGCAAATATTGGATATCACACAAACATATAATCATGTCGCTTAATAAGATGCAAAACCACACATACACATAGATAGTAGTCATAAGAGCATATTCTACATATTTAAGATGCATATATAGCATCACATGTTCACATATGACATGCATAATGTTCAGAACAAACATATTCACATGATCACATCTGACGTGCATCAGCAGGGGCACTAGTTATATGGCTTCTTTTGTGCTACAGCCTCAAGTTCAGCTATCTTTGCCTCTAGTTTTACAAGTCTTTCCTGGAGCTCAACATTCTTCTTTGCAGTTTCGACAAGTTCAATATCCTTCATCTTCTGTGCGCCTTTAAGCTTCTCCACCTCATATTCTAGTATTTTCTGACCATTTGCTAGGAGACTTATGTCGTCCACAGCCTTGTCATCCATCCTTCTATCCACCTTGTCGAGTACTTTCTAGATGCAGTCAAGATCCTCCCGAGTAACAACACATTTCTACAACAAAGGCAAATTGATGCAAGTTTCATAATTAGATTGCCAAGTTTAATATCATGAAAGATGTAACTGGTGAAACAAGAAAGTTGTTTAGCTGTAACTGGGTTCAGAGCTTGGTTGATCCTGTGGATTTGTTTCCAGATCATGTCAATGTCCTCCCAAGCTACAGCACCTCCCTAAAACAAAGGCAGTGGATGTTTAGTTAATAAAAGTCAATGTAGCATGGAGATTCAGAAATTGAAGTAGTATATAGAATAAGTTCAACAATTTTGTGAGCAGCATATGATGAGTACCATGCATTAAATTTCAAGCATAACAAAATTTCTACTCGAAAGGTTAATAATTTTCCTCCCGAGTAACAACACATTTCTAAAACAATGGCAAATTGAAGCAAGCTTCACAATTAGATTGCTAAGTTTAATATCATAAAGTTGTAACCGGTCAAACAATAAAGTTGTTTAGCTGTAACTAGGTTCAGAACTTGCCTGCTGCTTCTCTTTACCAATGTCATCCTTCTTCATTCTTTCCATCCTGTTTAGGAATGTGCATATGTAGTGTAAGGTTTTCTTGAGCCTGTCGATTTCTGTCCAGATCCTGACAATGTCATGTGCTGGTACAACAACTTCCTAAAATAATGGAAAATTGATGCATTGTAACCATTGATCAGTGAAGGCACTGGATGTTCAGTTAATAAAAGTCGTTGAGCATGAAAATTCAGAAATTGAAGCAGTATACAGAATGAGTTCAACATTTTTGTGAGCATCATATGATGAGTACCAGGAATTCAATTTCAAGCATAAACCTAACTTCAAGCATACCAAACTCGAGGAAGGCTCGACTTCTGCCTGCCGGGCATCGCCGGAGTGCACCCCCTTGGCACTTGCGCACGTGTACGGCCTCCTCCCCCCTGACCGATGAAGAACCGACCTCTTCGCTGCGGAACCTCACTCTCTTGGTGGGGGCGGCGGGCGGGGCCTTCTCCTCCTCGCCGCAGAACCTCACTCGCTTGGCGGGGGGCGGCGGGCGGGGCCTTCTCCTCCTCGCTGTAGAACCTCCCTCTTGAGTCGCGGGAGAATGACTGCTTTCCGCTGGCCATCTCTGCGACGGAGACGAGGAAGGAGAAGGGGAGAGAAGGCGACGGAGACGAGGAAGGCCGAAGGCAGAAGGTTTGAGAAGGAAGGCAGAATGGCAAAGTGGCAGGGGAGAGTGGCTTTTGGTCAAACATTGGGAACAAAGGATACGTGGATAAGCCAAACCGCGTCTCCAATGCACGGGGGCAGCGCGTGGGGCCGGATCCTCCTCATCCATTTGGAGGGGCAAATGTGACGCGGAATAACCATCCCGCGAAGTCTCCTTTGTGTCTGTATTGATTGACAGGTCAGCCCGATCTCTCAGGGCTCCCATTTCGACGTACAGGCATAATCAACACATATCTTTTGAGACAAAACAGACATAATATAGATAAAGATAACTTGTCCACATATATAGATAAAGATTACTTGTCCACAAAGATCCACACAGATATACATAATTATTACAAACAGTTACCTTATCCATCTAGCTAGGCCTTGACTTGCCCATCACATTATTACAATGGTCATGCTATCTGACCATGCACATCAACAAAAGCATGCCCCCTTCAACATCAACAAAAGTATGGTATCTTCAACTAAGGTTTGCTTTTTTGCAGCCTCTTCAAATGCAATCAAGGTATCTTGAAACACATCGATCGCATCTTCCATGGGCTGCAGATTTTGTTCAGCCACAAACTTGTACCACCTCATGAATGCAACCTTTTTGAGGAAGATGTGCATTTCTTCCATAATATTATCAAACTCAGGTTTCACATATTCCCAGACAGTGTCATGCCATTTTGATTCCTATGGAATGAAAAACATAGGAAAGTTGCTACATTGATCATTTGGATGAACCATAGGAATGAGAAGATAGAGATAGACAAAGGAACAAGCCATTTCATAGGAACAAGTTGCTACATTGCTACATTGATCATGTTAGAAATCCTACAAAATCTCTATGGAACAAGCCATTTCATAGGAACAAGTTGATCAAGCTCAAGCTCAAGCTCAAGCTGCTCCATCTATAGAACAAGTTAAAGGTACTGTGATTCAGAGAAACTTGCCTCGCCGTCGTCGTGGTAGTTGCCAGCGTCGGATATGAGGTCCTCTACACCTTCGCCGCTCCCTCGACCCCTCTCCATCGTTGCAAGACATTTGTTGTCGCAGACGTGAGGCAGGCGCCTCGCCCTCTTCGCTACCCCCTCGCCGGCACGCTCCTCCCTACCGTTGCTTGGCCCCTCGTCGGAACCCGAGAGGATCCAATCGATGATGCTCATCTCCGGCTTTAGGTTCGCGGCACCGCCGCTTGGCCCCTCTCCGACGCTCATCGTCGTCTTCGCCGCCATCCCGCCGTCACGCGCGCGGATCCAGTTGCGGCACCGCATCGCGTTCGGCTTCTCCTCCTCGATCCACGAGGCGCGGGGTCGTCCGCTGCTTGGTCCCTCGCCGACGCTCATCATCGTCTCCCCGCCTCCGCTCACCTCGCCGGTGCCGCCTCCGCTCACCTCTGCTAATCCCTAGTGAGAAATGAGGAAAGCGTCGTGTGTGCTGCGCTTATCCATTCGGGATGTTATATTCATTTTCCAAAATGGAGAGCCATTGCCAACGCGGGTTCGAGAACCCGCGTCACATTGGTTGTCACGTGGGTCCGGGCGGGCAGGAAACGGGTATCTTTTTTATATAGGTTGCTGACGCTGACACGTGGACCCGACACTAATTTTTTTGAAATGAAACTTGCTTCCCTCAAATATTAGAGCCCATAAAACAGAACCTATAATTCATTAAAAATACTAACAATTCGTAGTTGGTCATTTAGTATTCGAATAAAATATCAGCAGGCACACTTGTGAAACCAAAATTATCGAAATACGAATTTTTATCTTGTGTTTGGGATATAATAATTCTAATAATGTATTAAGTTGGTCTAAAAATTCTACAAATTGAGTTGGTAACATAATTTGGGTCCCTAAACTTTTCATAAAAATTTCAAATGGTTTCTCAAAAGAAAGATCATACTTGTGTACAAATGTGTACATCTCTCACATAGTTTCCTAGAATGTTATACTTCAACACTGAAGTTTTCCACACTTCACAACATGTTCGAACTCATATACATTTGAAATTTCAACACAACCTTGTGTTCACCTTAACATTACGAAATACAAAGTTTCATTAGTAATGGTTCTGTAAAACAAATATTATTTCTATGTTGTACTTGTAAGAAACATGATAAAGGCGTATAAACAACATCCAGGAAATGGAGTTATATACGAAACAATGTCATAAATGAATAGAAGTTGATTTTAGAAAAAAATCAGAAACAAATATCATCAAATTTGGATTACGAATGACAGAGAAATACGTGATTCAAATCTTTGATTGCAGATTAAAAGGGGAAAATGAAGCGAACTGTTCTTCATTCGAATAGAACTAGCCCCGGCCTGACGCGTTTTCCTAATAATATTGGGCCTTTCAGTTTTAAAGCCCACACACACCCACTCGTGCTAGAGTTAGTAGGAAAAGATGCCTCCCTCACGCAGTCGCCTCCTCACTCTCCCCCCGTGCCTTCGTCTTTCTCCCCCTCGCGTCGTCATCTTTCTCCCCCTCGCGCCGCCGCCGCTTCCTCCCCCTCGCCCCCTCCGCCGCCGCTTCCTCACCCTCGCCTTCCTCCCCTCACCCCCTCCCCCCCGCGACGCGACGCACGCTACACACCTTCGCTGGGGCGCAAGCCACACCACCCCTCACCTTCCAGCGACGACCACTAGGAGGAGGAGGAGGGATCCAGCCACGAGGCCGACGCGAGGATGTGGCGACTAGAGATCCCTCCGCTCCGACAGTGACAAGGTGAACTGCATGCTAGAAATCCCTCCTACATTATTAAGATACATTCTTGACTATGCTCAATTAGGGTTTCGAGTTTCAAAACGTATACTTGGCATTTTCCTTTGGATTCACTCTTATATTTGGTTTTGCTCTTGTTCCATATGTACATTTGGACATTCTCTCTAAGTTGAATAAGTACCTCATCAGCAACAGAGGCATCGAGCATCTTCCTCTTTAAAATGGTAAGGTCGCATTGCCTGAACTATTTTTTTGGTTTCTGAATTTTGCATTTATGTTAATGGTTTACCATAGAACCAATGAGATTATAGTGGGCTAAACTAGTTACTGTAATTGTTTTCTCATTTGTATGGTCTTATACACAGTTCTGTGGGTATTCATTAGATAAATGTTTAGCTGTTATGCATGATTAACTAAAAATGTGCTCTACTTGTCTCCTGTTGTAGCATGTCTTCTGGGAGAGCTAGCAGTATGGTCTGCTTTTTGTGCTATTCTTGGACACTGAGCTGACCTTTCTCATAATCCCTTGACAATTAATTCATAGGATAAATCTGTCGAGGACTATAGACCTGGGCAATTTGAAGAAGATGCATATAATGAAGAAGATGGATATGCCACTGCTAGTGAAGAACCAGAGCAGGTGGGTGGGGCTACGGGCCGAGCCAGAGTGCCAAGGACAGCCACAAAGTGGCCAAGAGACAAAATGGTAGTCACTGAGGTTGAGAGAGGGGGATGCTAGTACCATTGACACAAAAGCACAGGTTCAGGGCGCTTGCAGAGCTCATTGCTAGACAAAAGATACCTTTGGATTTGTCAGAAATCAAACAACTAAGCGATGAACAAAAGTGGTACTTGTTTGAAACCTATATGCAGAAACACTTGGAGTTCCAGGAAGACATGAAAGATCAGGCATTCAAGCTTTTGTGGAAGATTGCAGCCAAGGCATGGAGACAATTCAGATTTCAACTTGGGTGAGATTTTGTCAGAAAAGGACTCGAGCCATTTGGAAAGAACGACTTTATCATGCCGGAAGAGTGGACAGAGTTTGTGAAACAGCAGGAAACCGAGGAAGCCTCATCTGTTAGTGGCAAGTTCAAGTCACTTTGAAGCCTGAACACAAACGAGCACAGCATGGGTCCAGCTGGTTATTGTGGGAAACTACCACAGTGGGAGGAAGAGCACAGGAAATTAGCTGCGGCTAGGATCGCCAACCCATGTGATGTCTATGATGATCGTTCTAGGAATTGGGTGCGATCAAGGAGTAAGCTAGTGGTGGAAGACGGTGTTGCTGTGATAGTGTACAACAAAGAAGCAAATGAAAATGTGGCTGCAGACATCATGGAAAAGAATGCACATGCAGAATCTTCAGGAATGACTTCATGGCTGAGGGAGAATGATGTGCTAAGTCAGTGCTTGGGCCGCCCCGATCAACCAGGTCGCGTGCGTGGTGTCTCCAGCTACCAGGGATGGAAGTTTGCATGGCCTCAGCACGCTTCCATGTACAGGAAGAGGAAGAGGGCCAGTACCGACTCATCAGTTGATAAGCAACAGATGAAGGAAGAAATCAAGCAAGAACTCAAGGCTGAGATGGAGAAGGATATGCTTGACATGATGGCACGAGGGTACCAGGTGGTGTTTGCACCAGTGTCCAATCGCACAAGCCCTTCACCCGCCGAACTGAAGAGCAGTTGTGCGTCCGCAGATAATGTAGGTTTGATCAACAGCGCTACAGAGTTGTCGACAGAGGTAGTGCACATTGCTTCCCCCACACAGGAAGACCTTATAGGCACGTTGACTGAACCCACAGACTGTGGCCTATGGATCATATTTCACGGTGTTGAATGTGAAGCTGCAATTGGTGTGGTTCAACCAGAACAGACTACGCTACACACAGTCCTGATTCATGAAGACTATGATGTGGTCGAAGTGCTGCATGTATATGCTGTCTTTAGGGATCACGTGCTTGAACACCCTCCTAATGATGAGGTGACGACACTTGGACATGCTCTACACCAGAGGATACAGCGGAAGAGGTGTCACATTCACATCAAGGGAGCACCAATTCCAAAATCTTGTTCGCACACTACGGTACAGATTCCTTCTGGTTCACAGACTACAGGACAAAACTCTTCCTCACATGGTTTCCTAGCTCCTCCTCCTCCACCCCTAGAAAAGCAAATTACAGTATAGATTCATTCCCCACCTGGTAACCCACCTCCTCCTCCTCCGCCGCCCCCAGAAAAGCAAATTACAGTACAGATTCATTCCCCACCTGGTAACCCACCACCTCCTCCTCCTCCACACCCAGAAACACAAATTATAGAACATATTCATTGCCCTCCTGGTAACCCACCTCCTCCTCCTCCACCCCCAGAATCGTAAATTACATCCCCACCTTCTTCTCCTCATGAAAGAACAAAACCTCCATCCCCAAACGAAAGTGCTCAAAACAATGATGCCAAAGCAGGAGCCCAGAGTCATCTGTTGGCTGATGCTGAGAAATCTGTCGACAACAGTTTAAAGAAAGCTGCAGGTACATCTGGGCCCAATATCTCTGTAATAGCTGTTGGTCAGACACCACCTGAGAAACCTTCTTCAGCCATCTCAAAGCAGCAGGAAAAGAAACTCACTGAAAATAAAAGGTCTACCAGAAAGTGATCTGAGAAACCTTCTTCAGCCATCTCAAAGCGGCAGGAAAAGAAACTTGCTGAAAATAAAAGGTCTCAGAAGCCTACCAGAAAGCCTTCTTCAGCCATCTCAAAGCAGGAGCAAAAGAAGCCTGCCAGAAAGCCATCTGAGAGAAACACCAAGAATAAGGTGGCCAATGTTGCTATGACTGAGATTAACCCAAACTACAAATTTGGAAATGCAATGCTCAGTGCTGCTGAACTCAAGCATCCGGATACTGCTCCTTCTGTCACTAATCTCCACAATTTCTACATGGGATGTTGTAAGGACAATGATGAGTCTCTGATTCAGGGCATAATATGGCCCAAGCACGGCTGGTGGCCTATGAGAGAAGATGACAAATACGAGCTGTTGTCTGTGATCATTAGCGACTTGTACGATCTCTTCAACTTGGATGCTTTGGATACGGGTCTTCTCCGCTGTTTCATCCTGTAAGTTGCTTGAGAATTTAATCTGCCTCTCACTAATCATTTTCTATCTAATTGTGCTTTCTACCTCAGTCCATCTTTACTATGTATTTTGCCTCTTTACACTTTGTTTTTTCTTAATATTAGGAATATGGCTTTAGAAGTACGGCAGAAGAAGGAACCCGTTGCCTTCCTTGATCCTGAATGCTTTAGCAAGTCAAATATGCAAAATAACTTGGATTTTTTTGTGTCCTATACGAAGCGTGCTTACCAGTCATATGCTAAAAAGAGAGTCATCATTTCCTGCTATAACACTGGGCACCACTGGATTGCAGTGGCGATCCTTCCAAAGCAGAACATGGTCTTGTATCTTGATTCATATAGGATCCTAGAAACTAATTTCTCCGAGTTGGTACAAGCCATTAATGAGTAAGTTCTTTCTTTCTTAACCTACAAACTTCCTCAACAAACTCTGCAGAGTTTATTAATGGTGCCCTAACCATTGTTGCATGTTTTGTTGTAGTGCTTGGAATAGTTACTTCGATGACAACAAGTTGCCCCGCCGTGCCTTGAAACATGAGAAGGCTTTTGATGTACGTATTACTTAGTATTTCTTACTTGTGGAAGCTAGTACTAAAGCTTGAGTTTATTTCTTCTCACCACTATTTGTCTTTGTATATTTATCACAGTGCCACCAACAACCTTACCAATCCAGAGTCTGCGACTTCTATTGTGCCTATCACTTGCTTACAGTAAAAGATAGATTCAAGGACCCTGAGGTACTTTCTTGGGATCTGCATTTGTAACACCTGCAACTGAGCACAGTTCTTGCTTATTAGCACTGCACATGTTTGGTAACCACATGTGTGCTGACTGCTGACATTGTTATATTCAGGCATTTCACGTACCTACTTGTCAGCTCCACAAAGACATGCTGCTCCACATTAGGGAAAGAACTGCCTCATTCCTCATGGACCAGGTGATCACACCCTCAGGAAAATTTCACATTAATGATGCTCTTATGGCTCGCATTGTATTTGATACCAATCCTCATGGTTAAGACAGTGATATTGTTATGAACCTTACCTGTTAGATGAGGATGCTGAATGCCTGAATTTTGTCAGATTATGCATGTGAATTTTGTGGATTTCTATTCAGTTTGTGGAGTTTTGTGAATGTGGATGCTGGACCTAATTTTTGTGAAAGTAGACAACGTGTCTCCTTTAGTCGAGACAGAGGAGACACAAGTTCACAGTACGCGTCTCCTTTGGTCGATTAGAGGAGACACACGTACACAGTAGGCGTCTCTTTTTGTCCATACAGAGAAGACGCACGTACACAGTATGTGTCTCCTTTGGTCGAGACAGAGGGAGACACGTACTGACAAGATGCGTCTCCGTTGGTCGAGACAGAGGGAGACGCGGGTTCACAGCAGGCGCCTCCTTTCGTCGAGACATAGGAGACATGCACTGACAAGACGCGCCTCCTTTCGTCAAGACGGAGGAGACGTGCACTTACACGACGCGTCTCCTTTCGTCAAGACAGAGGAGAGGCGTCATGGAAGTATTTTCCGCGTCTTCGATGTTGAGTTCATGTAACGGGCTCAGTTTCTGTGCCTGTTACCAAAGGTCCATGTGAGCCCAGAGAAACAGACATTTCAGGTGACTGATAACTAGTTTCGGTAACGGTCTTTGTTAGACACCCGTTACTAATACGTGTTATGAGTAACAGGCTCAGTGTTTGCGCCCGTTACCAAAGGCTCCGGTGGGCCCGGAGAAACAGCCATTTTAGGTGACCGGTAAGTAGTTGTGGTAACGGTCTTTGTTCGACGCCCATTACAATTACGTGTCATCAGTAACGGGCATCGGCCCGTTACCTTTGTCGGCTTATTTGTAACGCTTGATCGGTAACGGGCGTTTTGCCCGTTACCAATAGTCATCCGCGTCTGTTACGAATGTCTGTTTTTCACGTAGTGATCATCACTTCATGTAAACGGATTAATCCAGAGGTGCTATGTGTGAAGTGACACTCATTATAACCTGGGCCTCACTCCTTAACTTCCAATGTGGTATTAAACCAACCACTACTTGGTCACATGGTCCAAGAACTACTACTATGTTATTTGGGTCGGGGTATTACATCCACTCCTCAAGGGCTTATATCATTTATTGGAGGACCAAGGTTCACAACTCATAAGATATAGCGCCCACTAATGTAACCTCCATCCCCTCAGCCAGGCGTTGCTATCCTTTTAAATCAATCCTAAGGTGTTCTGCCGACCCTGGCGATCAGCACCTCCCTATGGCGATCACCTCCCTGATCTGTCTGGCACGTGCGGTGGCAGAAAGAGGACTCCTGGTGTGTGGCGGCAGAAAAAGAAAGGCACGGGAGAAGGAGGCGTGTGCGAGAGAAAAGGGCGCGCACGAGAGGAGAGGCTTCGCGCGCGGGGGAGGAGAGGAGGGGGCGCCAAAAAAGTCGTGATTGCAAGCTGATCGCTGCGCGCATATTTCCGCGTGAGTGGGGGAGAGTTGCCAAGTTGTTTGGCCAAACCGTTGGAGGTCAATTTTTCCTTTTTGGCAAAATCAGATGGACGCCAAGTTAAGATAACAAACTGCTGGAGTTGCTCTAACAAGATCTTTGGAAACTTATACGAAACTAAACTCATTTGTGTCTTGAGAAGTAATGAAACTTTGTAGTTGACAACTTTTTGATTTGACAACTTTTTACTGCTTTAAAAAAGGATTGTCACACAACCCAAAATTTTGAAAAGCACGGTGCCGGCAGACGTGTTAAGTCACCTGCCAGCACAAATGAGTCCATTTTTGCTGGCGGTCGTGTTAAGTCACCCGCAAGCACTGTGGTCACAGTAGTGGTGGGTGACTTCACGCACCCACCAGCAAAAATGGTCCCATTTATGCTGGCGGGTGACAATTGCGCCCGCCAGTAATCTATTTTTCATGTGTCAGTACAAATCGATTTTGGCCTAGTGACTCCCTTGCTCCAAGCGAAAACAAGTTGGGCAGAAGCGGATTTGGAACATAATTTAAAGTAGTTTCAGATATGAAATTTGCCTCATCACAGAAAGTAAATAAGGTATTTACTATATCTTTCATATTCATGTTTGCACTCATTGGTTTTGTAATAATAAAGATACTCCCTCTATCCCAAAACACATTGATTTCTAGCAAAATATCCGTCTAACAAAGATTAAGTTTCTCGCTTGTCCAGAACACATCACATCTAAACTCCTCAGAATCTATGTATTTATTGTTTACAACGTTCAATTGAGAAAACAATTAAAAAAGAATTGTAGAAGCCAAAATCATCACCGATCAGATGCAGTAGAGCTCAGAGCAACTCCAAGAGACTCACTAAATTAGACTAGCTAAATTCACATTTAGCTAGTATTCTTTCTCTATATCTCTTCTTTTTCCAACAGACTAGCTAAACTTGAATAGCCATCTGCTAGGCCCACACCTAGGCCCACCAGACAGGAGTAAAAAAAGAAACGGACCGGCGAGTCCAGCACTGCCCCAAATCAAGCTCCTGCCGGCGATGAGCTTGAGGCCGGCGGGGCCCCTGCTCACTGCGAGGGAGGGAGGGAGGGAGGGTGCTTGGGAAGGAGGGCGGAGGCCAGGTGGGGAGTGAGGGTGCTAGGGGTCGGCCACCATGGATCCACCGTAGCCGCCGCGGGCCACGACCACGACGCAGTACGAGGGAGGCCAGGGGACGAGCTCGCACCGACGGGGATGAGCTCCCTCTGTGGTTCGTGTGGAGCAGGCACTCGACCGGAGGGAGCAGGAGAGCCCGCTCGGCCACGGTGCTGTCGGGATCTAGACCCTCCGGTCGTAGGGGCAGGGAGCTCCACGGCTGGTGAAGGGAGCAGGGCAGGGACTAGGCGGCTGGGAAGGTGGGACGAGCGGAGGAGGTGGTGCGGGATCGTGGCAAGGCGAAGTCCTCTCTGCACGCCGGCGAGCTCCTCCTGTGCGTACCCGAGCTTCTCCCCCGGGGTCCTCCTCGCGCCGTCGCGTACACCCTTGAGCTCCTCCCTCGGCCTCGGCCGTCGGCGCCCTTCTTCCTCCACTCCCGGCCGGCGATGTGGTATGAGGAGGGGAGGCAGAGCTGCTCCACGCCGCAGAGCGCTACCCTTTTCTCTCTGGCCCGGCGGGTGGGGGCGGGAGCACAACGCGTAGGAGGTGGGACCGCGGGAGATGGCGAGCAGAGGCCACTAGCCATCTTGGGCTAGTGGGGCGACGAAAATGGCTAGCCGGGATAGCGATATGGCCAGATAGCTAGTCTGTTGGAAGAGTGTTTTTGAGATTTTTTTTTCCAAAATTTAGCTAGTCCAACCAATTTAGCTAGGCTGTTGGAGTTACTCTAAGGCAAGTTAAATGCCGATGGCTTAGTAAAGGGCAATAAAGAGTTTTTTCTTCTCCATACTAAATTATTTGGGAATAGCTACATTTTAACTTATTGTGGGATAAAGGGTGTAGGACGTACATTGATCATATCGACCTATTGCTGGAACATTCAAGTATTATTTGTAGTGGTCACTATATATATTGTTGCCAAAATAGGATGGAAAATTAATTATTCTTCTGTTACTTTTAACATTATCAACAGACGGCAAACAAAATTATTTTGGATAAAATTAAAGGAATATATCCTGATGTAAGGTTTGGACTTATTAAAATTTAAAAGAAACTCCTTTTGTCGCAACATTATTCTGACAAGACAACTGATTGGTACAAAAATAATTTCTTTTACCAAATTGATTTCTCACTCGTCATGTCTGAAAAATTAACCCGACCCACTTTCAGTTGTCTAATAACTTTATTGGTGGTGAATCTTCATATTTGGAGATTTACTATCAATAGTTCAAACGAAATAACACCACTTTTCTCTCCTATAAGTAGCACAACTTCATATCAAAATTGAGTGTGTCGAAGAGAAGGCTGCAAGTGAAAGCATTTAGAAGCTCCTCCAACTATTTCATCATTTGGTAAACATATCATATTCTTTTGCAATTATCTTTATTATCAGCTAATATTTTAATGTTGAAAAAACATTTATTATTTAATCTGTTGCGTATTCAAGAAATATATGCATTGACTGACACACATAAATTATCTGTAGAACAGGCAAGGACGAGAAACAAAATGCAAATGAAGATCATTGTGTTGCTGGTCATCGGGATTGTTGCCATCAATTCATGCACCTGTATTCCAATTAAAATAGATGAGGACAGAGTGCAAAAGGATGTGCCTGGAAAGGAGGTGCGCAAACTCACAAATACTGATGGAAGGGCTGCCTCCACTGGTGATGCCATAGATCACACATGTCGACTTGGGAGCTATCCTTGCCGGTAGATGATCCAGATTTCTCAGGATACTACACAGGGTATTGGTGGACACATTTACATTGTATCAAGAATAAGAAGATGAAGTGTTTGTGTTACGTTTTGTACGTCTGCAAAAGGGTCTCTGCTCTGTGTTTGTATCATAATTCTACTATCTGTAGCTGGGGTTTGTCGCCGCTGATGTATCAGACGTCCGTCTCGTGTACTAGATAAATGTTAACAAATAAATGATATGAAAGTATTGGGTTTTTTATGTATTTGTAAATTAATTGTTATTACAATGGTACTAGATAGATTGAAAATTGCATTGTTTGCCACATACGTGCCTCCATTACTAGAGAATCAGGCATTTGTCCCGGACCAAATTTTACATTTGTACCGGGTATTTTTACCCCGGTACAAATGTGAACATTTGTACCGGGTGGGGAGGGAGAGCCCTAGCGCGCCCCATGTGAGCCACATTTGTACTAGGGTCTATCCCCACCCGGTACAAATGTGGCACATTTGTACCGAGACGTATCCCCACCCAGTACAAATGTGAGGCCAACACATTTGTACCGGGTACCGGGTGGGGATAAGCCCTGGTACAAATGTGACGACTTTGTACCGGGCAGAAACAAAGACTGGTACAAATGCCGCCGCACCCCCTCCCGTGTGACCTCCCCGCGGACAACAATTAATTCCCCCCGCCTCATCCTCATCCGTTCATCTCTCTCATTCCTTATCTATCTCTCACATCTCTCTTTCTCCTCTCTAGCTAACGATCTCATCTCCTCTCTCCGTAGGGGGCCGCCGGGGCGCAGGTGGAGGGGGCCGGGCCACCGTCCTGGCACGGGGGCGTGCGCCGCCATCCACCGGGGTGCAGGGGTGTGCGGCCGCCATCCGTCGGGGCGCGGGGGCGAGCGGCCGCCGACCTTCCCGTGGCGGCGGCGGCGCGGGGCAAGCGCGGTGGTGCGCCGGCCTGGAGGAGAGGCAGGCTCGGCGACCGGCAAGGTGGGCACGGCGGAGGGGGGGGAGGGCTGCCAGCAAGCCACCAATAATCCAAGGCATCGACACACCTCTTGCACAAATATAAGAATTTGATCATAAGTTAGGCTCTAGGCCTATAATCACTCTCCTAAACTTATGCTAAGCCTTTGATGGATCACTTAAACACTTGTGGTGGCATGGATGTGTTCTTACTGAGTCCTGACCTTCAATGCATCCCTAGACACTCCAATGACTCTAAATGGGCAAGTGGAGGGGGTAGAAATAGAGTCGTAGCTGTAACGTTTAGCAAATTCTCAGATTTTCTGATAGTCTATTTTTGGGTAGCATTGGAACATCCGGTGCTACTAGCCGCTACCATCCGTATGCTCAAAATCCACATTTTCTGATCACCGACATATTTTATAGATTCATATGATGTTTTGCCTAGCAGCAAACAGATCATTCGGTGCTGATGCTTCATGTGCCAAATCCTCTTTGGAAATTTGAATTGAAAATATGCCTCATCCAACGGCCATTGACAGTCCATCGGAACATTTGGTGTAGTGCTTCTTCATGAACACAACTGTTGCAAATGGTCCACTGCGCACAGAAATTTACCCATCGGGCATCTCCTTTCTACCGAATGAGTCGGTGACAACAATCACAGTTGTTCTTCGTTGTTTGTTTGCCATGCTGTCTTTGCTTTAGTTGTGGTTGCTTAGTTTGGACCTAAAATACCTTCAGAGTACATCGTAAACATGTTCTTAGTCCCAATGATCGTGTTGTCAATTGAAACACCTAAATCTTCAACCAATGACTTAAAGAGGTTCGCTACAGAGACATATTTGGCTTATAAGAAGATCAGCAACTGGACAGTGTAATATACACTAGCTAGTAGGGAGAGGGGCTTTAGTCCCAGTTGGTAGAGGTCTTAGGTCTCTCCAGTCCAACAGGGACTAATGATTAGAGACAAAAACCCCCCTTTTAGTCCCGAGTGAACGAACCTTGACTAAAGGGGTCCTTTAGTCCCGGTTCGTATTACCAACCGGGACTAGGGGGGCACACCAACACCTGCGCCCACCCCCTTTAGTCTCAGTTGGTAATACCAACCGGGACTAAAGGGTCCCCGTCTCTTTTTTTTGTTTTTCAATTTGAGCGTATATTCTTATTGTTGTCTCACGTGTATATGTACGTATACATACTTTCACTGAGTATCTATGTATATGTGTCAATATATATACATACTTAGACTTATATATAAACCTATATATCTACATATATAAACTTATAAGTATATATACACATAATAATTTATACACATCAAAATTGATAGTATTTTCTAAAACTAGTATACATCAAAACCCTAAACCCTATAGTATATATACATCAAAATATCGTTCAATTCAAATTTCTAGTCTCAACTTTCAGTGGAGGTGGGTTGGTCAATTGGATGGTTGTCATAAAAATGTTTTCCTTTTGGATCAACCACCTCGTCCATGAGAAATCTGATGAGAGCTTCTTGAATTTTCAAGAGACGATCCTTCTCAATGAGTGCGTCCCTTTTCAAATCCATCGGTAATTTGCAAATATGTTAACATATTACACTAAATGATTAAATATATAAGCGGTTAAAAATGATGTACTATTAATAGGTTTATGTTACTTACAGTATAATCTGTCGAGTTTGTAGAGAAAGCGTGTATGTGCTCACAAACGTAGTACCCACACAAATTATTTCCTTGTTCCTGTTTCAAACACTAAATTAGAGAGGGGAACATATTATGAAATACTAGTGTTATACAATTTAAATTTTCTCAATCTGAAGTTGTTATCTGAATTACATATCGGAAAATTAGTGACATATATAATTGTTGGTTTAAATGGTCCTTGGTGGTTTGCAATAGATTTTTCCCAAGCTCTGAGGAAAAATAATAAAAGATAGAGTGTTAGTAAAAGCTAAATATATATATTGCATTAAATAAAATGACTTAGATAGAATTATTACTCTTGACACAGATCTTGAAGGTCTTGGTATTATGAGGGGTGTTTTCTCAACGAATCACACACCATGATGTTGCTCTTGTCGACACTGATTATCAGTTGAATCTAGTAGAAACTGTATGCATGCTCATAAAGATTAGAATTGACTAAATAGAATTAACAAGGATAATTAGATGACAATCACACTTACTTGAAGTTGTAATGCAGTAGTATACAATTCTTGTAATGAAACTCAGACAAGGTCCTATATATTGTGTCAATTGTTGTTTTTGGTTGGTTCTTGACCTCGGATTGGTTAACTTCTGATGGGTCCATGAAACCAACATTTGAATAACCCTTCCTTCGCATCTCACTAAGTTACAAGCTACAGAAAATGAAAGACAAATGTTAATTAGTAGATCAGCAGACATAATAATTTTATTAATAAGCATATGAAAATATGCAACTTGCAAACACTAGACCATCATAAGATCGGTATTCAGGGTGTCTAGTTGGTAAACTTCATAAATATCTTTGAATTGCAGCCAGACCACCTTCTCGCTTACAAGGGCAAAATCTTCAGAGCTCACGAGCATACCAAAATCTCCAGGCCTTCCGATGACTTCTTCTTGTACCATTCATGAAATCGACGCATCTTAGTTGGGAGCTTCTTTACCAATTCTGGCCTGACTAAAGGTTTTCCTGGTTGAAAGTGCCATCTAGGTACGAAATTTTGATCCGCTAGTAGGTCTCGAATTCCGAGAATAGCACCAACAGGCATCCCTGTGTCTTCAACAAAACTAATGACTTGAGCTAGTTGTTCTGTAGGCATATTTGCAAGAGTTTGTTCCCCTGTATTGAGGCCTGAGGCAACAAAATCAGTCGGATTGCTCGTCGATGCATCTGTTTGCTTCTCCTCGTTCTTGTTTGTGCTAGTCGCCGATGTCGACAAAGGTATTTTCTCGATGTAACTATTCGGCGACCCTCGTCGTCTCTTCTTTGCATAAGACTTGTCCATCGTACGGTCATAGTCCGTTTTCAACTCTACCCTTCTCTTCCTTTCTTCCTTCTCGCGTATGAAAGCCTTGAGTCTCTACGGACAACCTTTATGTTTTTTCTCCTCGAGCCGCCTCTGTCGACCTTCTACTTTCACTTTGTCAAAGCAATCCTTGACTTGTTGTTTTGAAATCACGTCATTTTCTTATTCTGTCATCTCCCATGGTAGCTTCCATGGCTCGGGCTTTTTTCTTCGCTGGTTGTTTTTTCTTTGGTGGTTGCACTGACTTGCAAGACTGTGCTCGGGACCTCTGTGGCGCATTGGGAGGTGATTTGGGAGGGATGTCTTTGATCTTTTTTGGAGCACATGGTTGGCCAACCTCTGACACTTTTGTGATATGATACATCACATGGCTGGTGAGTACTTGTGTACGCCCTCTCTTAGTCTTTTTTGATGTTGAGCATGAACCCTACAAGTTGCATGCATGATATATATATAGGGAGAGTATACTCCGTGGCCGGTCACAGAATAGCTTATTCTATGGCCGGGCCATCTAACCAGCCACCCACCAAACCAGGTTCATGGTTCTGGTCGCGTCCGTTGCATGCGAGAGCTGCTAAAACACTCATTAACTATGGTGATTAAAGTAATTAAACACAGTGATCTGTTAGTTAATTCAGGGTAATTAGTTGAGGAGAATTTTGAGTTGACGGTTTGTGGCGTGCATCCAGCTAGTGGTCTGGGGTACCATAATATATACGTGACGAAGCAAGGTTTGTGTACACGTGCTTGCATGTGTACCCATATGTCTTGCATATATTCTAGTATATAATTTACCAAATTAAAATCTGATAAATATATTGACTTTGTTACCAAGAACAGAGAGGTCGTATAGATTTACTAAATCACATCCAAATGCATACTATAGATTCTAGTAAATCATTATAAAACATTCTCGTAAATCATACTCCCTTCATATGGTAACAAAAGCGGTACTACCTCCTAGATTTACTAGTTACTTTTTTCGGTAAATTTAATAGTTACTAAAAAGGAGTCCATATCTACTACCTCGTAAATGTAAATCCTGACAACTATGATTTACGAGAATTCGGTTAATGATTACTTGACCCCATGACCTTTGCACACCATTTTTTATAGTAATCTTGCAAATGATTTACTACAATGTATGCCCTCATCTATGAATTACTAGAATCCATGCATATTATCCTTGTTAATCTGACAACCGTAGGAATTTTATAAATGAGTTACTAGATCCTACGAATTATAGTAATTTTGTATGTATCTAATTTTGATTTAAAAGGTGCAGCAAACAAGAGAACTCTAGCTGTAAGAATTACAGTAATTTTGTACACCTTTAAAGCATTGTTTTTTTACCAACATCCAAGTGTAATAGTTAAAAAAATGCATGCAAGTGTAAGATAAAACCAGACATGTACGCTGCATGCAGCAGGTGTACTTGAGGCATGCAACCAGGCAATGATTAGGGCTAGCAGAATTGACTGCCAGCTAATTAACACACCAACAACCGCTAATTACCAAAACGTGTTATTGAGGCTCCGTAAACAAAGCAATCGCACGGGTGAGGTGCCCGGCCACAGAATAAGTATTCTATGGCCGACCATAGACTACACGTTACCCCTCTCTCTATATATATATATATATATATATATATAGAACTATTACATTGTAGCCGGCCACAAAATAACTATTCTGTGGACAGACCCAACTAGCACATCCAGCCGAGCCACGCAGCGAGCCAAGTACTACCCACCATAAATCCTATTTAATTGGTGCTCTCATTGCGGGTTGGAAAAAACCAGCCAAGATTTGATTACACGTACATCAATGCGTGATTTTGTCTCTACACGATGCATGCATGTTAGGAGAATTCAAGAATCAATAGGGTTGGTTGTTAATGCCCGTTGTGTGTGCCATATATTTTGTTACAAAGTATTTTCTGTAAAAGATTTACTAGTTCATAAAATTATATGAATTACTTGGTCTATTCCTTGCAAAACCAGGCAATTGGGATTTATGATAATTTTGTTAATAATTTACTACAATACATGCCCCTTTGCACACCATTGTATTTTTATAGTAATCTCTGTAAATGATTTACTACAATATATATATGCATTTGGCCTCGTAACTCTGCATCCTAATTACTACCATACCAAGCTATTTGAATTACCGCACCTATTTCAACCTGATTTTGTCTTCTTATTATAGTAACATATTTCTCAGATTACCTTTGATGCTAAATTGTGGTAACCGGTGAGCCATTTGGATTCTCGTAACTATTTTATTTTACATTCAATTCATAAAATATAGTAAATCGTTAACAATATGTGATGCCTTATCTACCGTAACTCCCCTACTACTTATCAACTGATCCAAGTATATTTTATTATTATGCATTCTTGTGACCAGTTTCGCACTTGTATGGTGCATAAACAAAAATATAATATATGATTCATACATGGTTCAAACATTGTGCACTGCTCTTTGTTTTCTCGTAACCATGTAGTAGTTCACGCTCGGCACGTGTACACAGAACAATGGGCAGGCTGCCGCAGGCATGGTTTGCTTAATAGTAACTGCAACGTTAATCACGGACTGAGTAACTGCACGTTGCTTTTTCTACGGAAGCTCGGCACATATGCCTTCCTAGGCATTGCTCGCTAGCACAGCTCGGCTGACAGTAATTAGCGCTATTTAATTAGGACGCGTGACCCTGGGTGCTCCAAAACTAGCACGCGCTGCCCCAATTGGCCTGGTTGGTGCGGTTGACTGGTCTGGCTACAAAATAAGTTATTCTACGGCCGGCCACGGAGTATACTCTCCGTATATATATATATATATATATATCTCGTTGAAACATTGAATATTATCATTCAGAATAATATCCTCATTGTTTTCCTCATGGTCCTCATTATTTTTTGCTGGGTCCTCGACGGGGTCGGCATCTTCCTCAGTCGGACGTATGCTCAAGAACATGTCGGCCTGACTACACTCCTCAGTGATATAGCTTGGAATGGTATTTGTACCACTAGCAATAATGTCTTCCATAAGACTGTGATTGTTGTCATCCATCTCAACTATACTAATTTGTGCAATAAACATGAAATTTCTATGAATTCCTAGAATAAATAAGAATTTTTTATGAATTTCTAGAATAAACAAGAATTTTCTAGGAACTTATAGAGTAAACAAGAATTTTCTATGAATTTATAGAATAAACAAGAATTTTCTATGAATTTCTAGAATAAACAACAATTTTCTATGAATTTCGAGAATAAACAACAATTTTCTATGAATTCCTAGAATAAATAAGAATTTTCTATGAATTTCTAGAATAAACAACAATTTCTATGAATTTCGAGAACAACAAGAATTTTCCATTAAACTATGCATGTGGACGGCGGTGCCACGTGGGCGTAGTGGGAGAATGGCGGGGAGGTGACACAGAGTCACTTGTTTGAGCTGATGCGGCAGTCGTCGGGTTTGGAACTATGAAATGTGTATTGTAAAACAATTTTAAGAACTCATATACACAAATAAGAATTTTGGTCGATAGTCGTAGGTGTCGAAACTAACAAATTTCTTAAATAAAATTCACTACACATATCTATGAATTACAAGTATGACTATATATACACAAACATATATGATTTCTAATTAAAATTTTCTATGCATATCAATGATTTCAACATTTTCTATGCCAATCTAGGAAATTATTATAACTGTACATAAATACATTTCAATTGACAAACTAAATCAAATACATTTAAAAACTGATTTAAAAACGCTTGCTGATGCAAGCGTTACACGGGCTTGCGCCAGCTAGCCAAAACCCGAACCCGGTTGGCTGTCGGCGCACACACACCGGCCGGCAACCGCACAGGGACAGGGCCCCAGCCAGCAGCGACGGTAGCGTACCGGACAGGCCGGCTGGGGAGGATGCGCACGACGGGCAGGGCCGGGCACAGCGCGCGTTCGTCTCGACCGGGGGGAGGGCCGCGCCAGTGCCGCGACGAGGAGGGTGGCGCGTCGGGGAGGGCTGCGCGGCGGCGCGTCGTCGGGTGTTGGCGGTCGATTTCCGTCAACCAAGAACACTTGTTATGTTATAGTTTGGATATTTTTTTGTAACTAACCCGCCACTAGGCATGCTAATGATATAACAAGTTCACCGTTGGATGTGCATTTTGAAGTATAGTGTTTGTGCAGGAATTCATGTGCTAAATGAGAGGAGATGCACTTAGTTCAGAGGACGATTTGCAAGTCAATCAAGGAGCTCCGACCGTGTGTGAACTTGCCTCCAAAGGTGGCAAGGACCAATATGCTTTAATGAAGAATTCCCGAGGACCAAGATGAAAAGACCGGAAAATCATGCGTAAAGACCCCTTAACTTGGTCGCGGGGATAACGACGTCCAAAGCCCACATCCGAAGGAAGGAAAAACCCCAAAGTACGAAAGATGACACGTGGCAAAAGACGGAGGCGAACCGGGCCGGGGATGACCCAGGCCGGCCGGCCCACCCCTATTCGGGGTCGGTTCGCCGCCGTCTTTCTTCGGTGATAAGTACATGTAACCCTAATTGTTGGTGGAGAGAGCCATTCGCGAAAGACGAACAGAGAAGCCTCGGGAGATCGACCACAAGGGAGAGGGTTGATCGAGGGAGTGAGCATTCAAGAGAATCATCGCTGAGGTCAAGGGAGGCCACCACGAGGAAGGAGGACCCTGAGACCCTACCACGGCACCACCAAAGTTGAAGGACACCGAGAAACGAGCTCCATCGGAGGCATCCACCATGCTCAACGGTGCCACGCCTAGCGTCTTGATGGGGTAAAGTTATCGTTTGTCCATGGAGTTGTAATGGAACTTGATGTGTAGTCACCCCCTCTTGTTATTATGCTAGCAAAACCCTTAATGGATCTCAATTGAATTATGCAACAACGGAGAAGGAATTGCTTGCGGTAGTATTTGCCTTTGAAAAATTCAGATCATATACTGTGAATTCTAAAGTAATAGTCGACACCGATCATGCAGCAATCAAGTATCTCTTGTCTAAAAAAGATGCCAAGCCAAGGTTGATTTGATGGATCCTTCTCTTGCAAGAATTTGATGTGGAGATTCAGGACAAAAAGGGGTCGAAAAATGTTGTGGCCGACCATCTATCAATGATGAATAGTGAGGATGATAAAGAGCCCATTGAAGATAAGATGAGGGACGATCACCTTTATCATATCCTTGACAAAGTTACTTGGACGATCAACATTATTCGAGCCATGTGGAGGATGCCACTTGATCATTTAGATAAGAACACTCAAAGGAGAGTGATCGCCGAGAACCGAAAATATTATTGGGATGCACCTTACCTCTTTAGACTTGGAGTGGATGGAGCCTTACGAAGGTGTATACCAAGGGACGAAAGAGGTGAAATATTGAGGAAGTGTCACTCGGGCGAATATAGAGGACACTATGGACATTTTAGGACTCAAGAAAAAGTATGGGCTAGTGGATTCTATTGGCCGGAAATGCATGAAGACTCAAAAAGGTATGTTGCTTCTTGTCCAGAATGTCAAAGAGCGGGGAATATAAATCAAAGGAATGCTATGCCTTTAAATTATAACTTGCAAATTGATCTATTCGATGTATGTGGAATTGACTTCATGGGTCCCTTCACTAATTCAAATGGATATGAGCATATTTTAGTTATGGTTGATTATGTATCCAAATGGGTAGAGGCTATCCCTTGTCGAAGAGCTTCAACGAAGGAATCCATATCAATGATCAAAAATGTTATATTCCCATGCTATGGAGTCCCGCGAGTCTTGATAAGTGATGGAGGAAGACACTTTAGGGGAAATAGTTTCAAAAAATGCTTGTCCAAGTTGGGGATTGAGCATAGAGTGACCACGGCCTACCACCCACAAACCAATGATCAAGCAGAAACTTCAAATAGGCAACTCAAGAGTATTCTTAACAAGACTGTTGAAAAGGGAGGTAAAGATTTGTCGAAAAAGTTGGACGGAGCATTATGGGCATATCGGACGGCACACAAGACACCAATAGGTATGACACCATATCAATTCATTTATGGTAAATCATGTCATTTGCCTTTGGAGTTAGAGCATAAAGCATATTGGGCGATCAAGGAGATGAATCTCGATTTCGATGCCGCGAGAATCAAACAGAGAATTCAAATAAGTGAATAGGAAGAGATGAGGCTCAAAGCTTATGAGAGTGCAACCATCTATAAGGAAAGAATTAAGAGATGGTATGATAAAAGGCTTTGAGCAAAGGAATTCAAAGAAGGTGACAAGGTTCTCCTCTATAACTCAAGGTTCAGGATATTCGAAAAAGGGAAGTTAAAAAGCAAATGGGATGGACCGTATGTCGTTCACTCGGTCTCACCAAACGGAGCGGTAACAATCATGGACGTAAAAGGAGATCAATATGTGGTTAATGGTCAACGATTGAAGATTTTTCTTGAACAAGACATCGTACCCATCGACTACATTGATATATACCACATGGAGGACGAGCCCGAGCGTCAAGCCTAAGACGTAAAACAAGGTAATTTTTCTGTAAATAAGTTTTTGTTTTTCTTTTCGTACTTTTATCAAGTCCTTTTCTTGATTTTCAGCTGGACCTTTTCACCACCTAGGCTAGTATACATGAAACACAGAGGGCCGCAGAAGATGGGCTACGGGGGCCCGAAACAGGGGGCAGGCCGGCCGGCCCATGCCGACCAGCCCAGCACCCCCCTGCCTCGGTTTCCACCCATTTTTCTCTGGGACGCGGTTCAGGTTATTTCCTTTTCTTGCCTACCTTTTTAGGAGCTACAAAATTAGGCAAGGAAGGGTTTCAGCCAAATCTTCCTAGGATATTTAAGGAGCATGGGGAGCTCGAGAATTGCATCTCATTTGCAATCTCTCACCTCCACGAAAACACCCTAACCACCCATGGCGATCCCGAGCAGCACCAAGGGGAAGGAAGTGGTGAAGGCGACAATGGAAGAAGAAGCACGCCTCCCCTCTCCAACGCCGGCAACCGAAGCGCTTCGTTGGTGTGCTATGGTGCCCAAGCTCAAGGAGGAAGTGAAGAGGACCACACAGATTCGTTGCGGAGGGCGTGTTCCAACGAGGCAGATGGCTAGCCGAAATCTTAGGGATGAAGAGGACGAATTACAAAGAGAAGACCCCCGAGCCGACGGAGATATATGGGGATAGCGACTACTCCGATGACCAGAGCCCTAGCTCGTGGGCGGCCGGTGGTAGAGATGATAATCACCTATATGTTTGGGAGGAGGTGCCCAAGGAGGAGTCGGAAGACCACCACGAGCAAGGCGAAGGAGGCAACCCAGACGGTGGCGACGATCCGGATGACGGAGATGACGGAAGCAACAACGATCCGGCGGAAGAGCACCATATGTGTTGTGTGGCTTGCCGCAATGCTATAGCGGAGCTCTTCACTTCCCTTGATGAGTGCTTCCACACCGTCAACACCATGCAACAAAGGATTGAGGATTTAGAGTGTATGGTGGAAGATGACTTTAAGTTCCATAACCGGAATATAAGGAAGCTCTTCGGGATGAACAAGAACTTCAAGAAGGAGTGGTGCACCTCGTGCGGAAAGTTTCACTAGGTGTAGTAGTTAGCGTGTTTCCCCCTTTGTACTTTTTGTAAAGTTACGACGAGGACGTCATGAAATCTAAGCGTGGGGGGGGGGAGCTAGCTAGCTACTCTTTTAAAATTTTTTGCTTAAAGTGGTGTTAGGTTGAGTCTTTAAATCGAGTCTAGCTTGAGTCAAGTGTGAGTTTTGCTTTATCTTTTTAGCTCGAAAGTGTCTTAATTTAGTGTTGAGTCAAGAAAAAATAAATAAAAATTGTCTTATGCAAGCCTTTTATTTCTTTTCTTGTTATGTCTTTACTTTATCTTTGTTATTTGAATATGAGCTTGGTGATTAATCGTTTACCGTGGTGCTTAGTGGAAATTTACTTTTGTAAAGCACCCATATTCAAACTTTGATCTAGGTCTTTGCTTCTTCTCTGCTTTTAGTAATGCTAACATTGGAGGCTTTAATTCCTAAAAAATAAGAAAAACACCTTGAAATGAGATCATAAGTGTTGTTTAGCATGATGAATTGGGTTAGGACTTTACTCTCTTGGGAGGTCTAATTTCGAGCAATGATCATGTCCTTGATGCATATCTTTTATTGCTAACCTCGTCATACATTCGGTAATGGGAATTTCACATTGAATGCCCCGTACATCGCCGGATTCCATACCCAACCCATAAACACCTTTTTATCATCTTATTCCTTGAACACAACCCATGTCCGAAGATTCGTTCAATTTTTAGGCAAGATTTTATTTTAAATTCAGATTGGTATTCATGTCAAAAGATGAGTGAAAGGCTTCGGAGAAGAAGATAAAGATGTGGAAAGAAGATATATATATATATATATATATATATATATATATATATATGTGTGTGTGTGTGTGTGTGTGTGTGTGTGTGTTTGTGTGTGTGTATGTGTGTGTGTGTATGTGTGGTGTGCACACAAGAAAGAAAAAAGAGAGAGAAAAAAGAAAAAGAAAAAGAAAAGAAAAGAAAAGAAGGAACAAGAGGAAAATCCAAGGCAAAGCAAGAGAGGTATAGTGAGGGATGATAAGTCAAGTGAAGATCAAAAGAAGTGCAAGGAAGGATGCGACGATGTTGAGAACGAATCTTTGATATTCCATACCATGTGCAATCCAACATCGAGGACATCATTAGTGCCTTGAAGTCATTATTCTTTTTCCCTTTGCACATGTCCACCATTCTAAAATCTTCTCATCCTTGATACCCTTACATTATGGTTTAATTCTCATGATCATTGGCATGGAAGGTGAACAACCACTAGAGGATTTTCCTAGCTTGATAATACTTGTGCTAGCTTCACTAGCCACACCTATAGCTCCACCTTACATTATAAATGAGAGACTTGTGGGAGGGGAGAGTTTATGAAATTATCTAGGATAGCCACTTTAAATGAGTGACATGTGAGAACTTGGAGAAGGACTTTGTCTAATGCTTTGTGCAGGAATTTTATTTCTAAAAGTTTGTAAAAACCCTCCGATGGAAGTAAGAAAGTAAGTATGGATGAAGTCGAGGATCTCTAGTGAAAAGGTATGAGTTGTGGGGTAAGTTTTGAATTGGTAATTTCTAAACACCCATGTTTAAATTATGATCTTTGTTTCATGTCTCTTATATTAAAGATGAATGATTGACTAACTTGAAAGGAAAGAATTGACGAAGCATGTTTCAACTCCTTGGATAAACAATTTGTGAGCAACTTGCTCGAGGACGAGAAAGATCTAAGCGCGGGGGGATGTTGGCGGTCGATTTCCGTCAACCAAGAACACTTGTTATATTATAGTTTGGATATCATTTTGGAACTAACCTGCCACTAGGCATGCTAATGATATAACAAGTTCACCGTTGGATGTGCATTTTGGAGTATAGTGTTTATGCAGGAATTCATGTGCTAAATGAGAGGAGATGCACTTAGTTTGGAGGACGATTTGCAAGTCAATCAAGGAGCTCCGACCGTGTGCGAACTTGCCTCCAAAGGTGGCAAGGACCAATATGCTTCAGTGAAGAATTCCCGAGGACCAAGATGAAAAGACCGGAAGATCATGCGTAAAGACGCCTTAACTTGGTCGCGGGGATAACGACATCCAAAGCCCACATCCGAAGGAAGAAAAAACCCCAAAGTGCGAAAGATGACACGTGGCAAAAGACGGAGGCGAACCGGGCCGGGGATGACCTAGGCCGGTCGGCCCAGGCTGGCCGGCCCACCCCCATTCGGGGTTGGTTCGCTGCCGCCTTTCTTCGGTGATAAGTACATGTAACCCTAATTGTTGGTGGAGAGAGCCATTCGTGAAAGACGAACAGAGAAGCCTTGGGAGATCGACCACAAGGGAGAGGGTTGATCGAGGGAGTGAGCATTCAAGAGAATCATCGCCGAGGTCAAGGGAGGCCACCACGAGGAAGGAGGACGCCAAGGCCCTACCACGGCGCCACCGGAGTTGAAGGACACCGAGAAACGAGCTCCATTAGAGGCATCCACCATGCTCAACGGTGCCACGCCTAGCGTCTTGATGGGGTAAAGTTATCATTTGTCCATGGAGTTGTAACGAAACTTGATGTGTAGTCACCCCCTCTTGTTTGGATCTTATGTCTATCATACCTTTGTTGATAATGCTTAATGTTTAAGGCTAGCTACCATGCTTTCGGGGTTGCTCCCGTAGATCACATCAACATACCGTGTTTATTAGGGTTAGTATCGATTACCTTCATGTAGTGACATGTACGAGGGAAGGGAAACGTCTAGCTCTTTGTCCACATGCTTAGATAGATTGGATCGGTGTTTTTATCATGTTTTGGTTGATTGCATCTTCAAGTACCTAGACTCCATGGGCATACATTCTTCATTCTTGTGAACCTCTTATTTTTCTTTAACATAATCTAGGGTTAGATTATCTTTACTTTACAGATTAATCTTTACATCATAAAGTCTTTAATCAACTAAGTTAGTGTTAGGTTAAACGCTAGTAATCCCCTTACTTCGTGGATTGACAAGAACCTTGGGGATCCCCTCCCTTGGTGGAAAAGGCACCAAGTCACTCCGTGTACTTGCGGTGAACTTGAACACGATTTTGAACCATCAACATCGGGGCCGGGAGCGGCGGCGCGTTGGGGTCAAGTTGCGCGTCGGGGAGGGGCGCGGCAGCACATCATGAAGGAGGATGGTAGCGGCGGCGGCTGAACGACGAAAATCGAGATTTAGGTGAAATGTGGCTAAGTGTCGATTTGAAAGGCGAGGCGCCTTATATACCACCCACCCCTTTTTGTCTTGGGTCGTAATACGAACCGAGACTAAAGGGCCTTTAGTTACAGGTCGTGTTACGACCGGAGATAAAAGGGGAGCTTTTTGTCTCCGGTGGTAACACCACTCGAGACTAAAGGTAGTTTCGCGTGGGAGCCCCCCAAAGGAAAATTTTCGCCCTTTGGTCCCGGGTGGTGTTACCACCCGAGACAAAAGGCAACCCTTTGGTCTCGGGTCGTAACACCACCTGGGACTAAAGTGCAATTTTGCGCAAGAAGTTAATATTTCCCTTTTCCTTCCTCATTTTTTTGTTTGCAATCTTTAAAAAATTGTAAGTTTAAATATTTGTGTCATGCAAAATTATATTAAATTAAGACTATCTACTTTTCTATGCATATATTAATTTAAGAGTTGAAACAATTACTTCTAATTTTCGTTTACAATCTTCGTGTTCCAAATTTTTTAGAAAAACAATATGGTAACTTGATTTGAAATTACTTTTAAAAACTCAATTGAGTTAGTTTATGCATCATTAATTGAATGACTAATAAAAGACCTTTTGGCAAAGTTTGACACCATTCCAGATCTTTTTAAGGGTGGACTCAAGTCAACGTTTAATTACCAGGTGATGTTGCATGGAAAATCAATTAAATTGAAAAAAGTACTATACCAACTCAGAAAATTATCAAACTTGGTGAGTCCTTCCCACGGGGCATTTGGAAGTCTTAGAAAAAGTTTGAGACTAACACGGCACTACAAACCGCATGGTCTTCGGAATCCCTCAGAACCTAAGTATGCACACTTGGTTCGGTGAAAGGTTCCATATACCTTTGTGAAGCACATGGACTCCGTCTATGTCGAAATGGCCTGAATTTTTTTTGTTGTCATCTACTACCAAAATAAGGCCTCACGAAAGATCTTAGATTTCTAATAATTAAATGTATTATTGTATTTTTTGAGTGATGCGTGAGACAAATTATGGTCAATTACAGACCGAAAACACAAGAATTCTGCATCGGCCTCCACAAAGATTTGTCTCCTAAGTCACTAGAGACCTTGTGTCAAAATTTAACACCATTCTGGATCTTTTCAGGGTGGACTCAAGTCAACGTTTAATTATCGGGTGATGTTGCGTGGAAAATTAATTAAATTGAAAAAAATACTAAACCAACTCAGAAAATTCTCAAACTTGGTGAGTCCTTCCCACGAGCCATCTAGAAGTCTTAGAAAAAGTATGAGACCAATACGGCACTACAAAGCGCATGGCCTTCGAAATCCCTCAGAACGTAAGTGTGCACACTTGGTTCGGTGAAAGGTTCCATATACCTTTGTGAAGCACTTGGACTCCGTCTATGTCGAAATGGCCTAATTTTTTTTTGTTTTCATGTACTCCCAAAAAAGGCCTCACGAAAGATATTTGGTTTTTCTGATAATTAAATGTATTATTGTATTTTTCTGAGTCATGCGTGAGACAAATTATGGTCAATTACACACCGAAAACACAAGAATTCTGCATCAGCCTCCACAAAGATATACATTCTTATAACATTATATAAAAATAAAGTAGCTAATTAATAATTAATAAGTCCATAAAGGTTCACATAGCTAGCTAATTCATACAAGCTCATATAATAGGGTACGGTACAAAGCCTGATCCATGCATGCATAATGTTACTGAGGACCTGGACCTAATCTAGCACGTGCTTGTAGATATGAAATATGGCTAATGTCTGCAATCGTCCAGCCTAGAACTCCCTCAAAATAAGCTAGAGCGCGCACGAGTGCACTCTCCTCCGCTTCTGGAGGACCGTCACACACAACACTGCAAACATCAAACAATGGAGCCTTAGGTTCTACTGGCTTATAGAAAGTTAGAATTGCTTGATTCTTCCAATTTCTGATGAAAAACGACTCCCCACCATAGTAATCCACCCTAACTCTTTCCACAACTTGATTAAGAATCACACGGAAGCTAATTGAAGCATAGTTAGAACCAGAGAGATCCTACACACAATCAGATGATGATGAGATATAATAACCTTACGAAAGTTAAAAATATGTATGTAACAGAAACAAATTAATTAAGAATGAATTAAAAGGAGAGATATATATATAGGACGATTTTTTTCTACACCCGCGTGTAGTTACTCCCACTAGTTAATTGGGTTAGCGGGTTTGTTAGGTTCCTTTAGGTGTGCAATTAACAAAAAAATAATTAACAATAATATAGAAAAATCCTCCGTATCCTTGAATTTCGGAAGGATGCATGCATGCATCTGCATGTCATATCCGTTTGATAAGCCAGATGCGGTTACTTTTTTTTCGAATAGTCAGATGCGATGGTTTGGATCCGGGAAAAAAAGATAATACATCCTGGTTAACGGGTTACATGCATGCAAATAAATACCTGTTAGCATTATTACATCTGGGTTCTCACGGTGGATAGAGGAGGAGTAACTACACGCACGTGTAGAATAGATTTTCCATATATATATATATATATATATATATATCTTATACCAGATCTCGATGAGCCCTGCAAAGCCTCTCTGTAGTGTGAACCACATTGCCTTCACCCTTCTCGAGTTTCCTTAATTTAAAATAGGAAAGGTCTGCCATGAAGCACCCAACATTCTGGAGCTGTTGTAGACAATTCTCCACGGTAGTCCTTTCTCGAGTTAACCGAGTAGGTGATGCTGAGCCCAATGTTGCAATGGGAACGACTAGGCATGGCAAGCCTACTGGCAACAACTGGTAGTATACAAATCGAGCAGGTACGGTGAAAGAGATATGCACTCTTGTCGTGTTCTCAACACGCTCAGTTTGCACTACAGGAGGAGTACCACCCATATCATTGATAATATATATCTCTGAGCCATCTGATATTGTTGATAACCTACAATAATTATATGTCACTAAAATTATAGATTTTCCATGTGAAATGAAAAAAGATCTATGTAAAGCAAATTAAATTTAATTATTATATTACCACGTTGGCTACACGTGTCGGATCACCCATTTGCAAGGTAATCTCGCGGTGAAAGTGCAATCCTGGACGTCAAGGCAACGGGTCCTCTGTACCGCCACCAAGACCTCCACGGCCACTGCCACAGCCACCACGGCGACGGACTATGCCACGACCATTACCAACGCCACTTGACGACGACATTATTACCTCAAACTATATCCAAATCAAAATAACACACATACTATACACAGATTGAATTCAACAGTCACACATATTATGCATAAAAAGAAAAACAAAAGGAGAAGAATTCAACACTATTATTAATGTACATAACCTTTATGAACCAGCGACTCAGACGACCCTGATGCTCTGGGAACTACAACAGTCTCACCTCACCATCATATACACCTAGCTCTCCCACTTACAGTACTACATCACCAAGCTACAGCCCTACATCTCCTATCTAGCTACAGTCCTACATCACCGAGCTGCTGACCCCACCTGGCTAGTGACATAAGACTGTAGCTAGCTAGGATGTAGGGCTGTATATCAAAACCAAGAAAAATAAGAGAATGTGTTGACGGCTGTTAAGTACCACTTTTAGCCGTCAATATTCTCACATCAATAGAGGCATATGCACTTATTACTTGCATTTTGGTATGAATAATGTAGTTCCACTTGTCCTTGGAGATTATTTGAATATAGGTGATTTAAGCATAAAAAGAGATGGAAACCCACCTTCTATGGAATGATCCATGCCAACTCAGCTGAGGAGGTGGCTGCCACACTAATTCTAGGTGACATCCACGTCACTGAGCCAAGGAAGGCATTCACTGACGAATCAGAGAGTGATACATGGACTTCGCAAGAATCCATGGGCCCACCTAGTATTCCAAACAAGCCATACACTGGGGAAAGCTCAGAGGGCCCACCTGCAAGCCACCAAGAGGAAGCACACCAGGTGGGGCCGACCTAGATGGTCGGCCAATCCTAGGATCGGCCAAACCGATCTAGTGGCCGCCCATCTTGGCCCTCCGCATGGTGGTTGCTCATTGGTCAATTGCTGCATCCTGGGGTGTTTTAGAGACATTTGGTGCCCGAAGCAAGCCTGGGCCTTGCCTATAAATAAAAGGGGAGGGGCTCCCATTTCTCACACACATCTCTCTTGACTCTCCTCTCACTTTTAGTTTCCAAGGCTAGGGGGTAGGCTAGAGTAGCTCTTATTCAGGTTCCAAGTCTACTTTGGGATCTAGATATGAGTTCTCTTGTATCTTTATTTCTTTGTATGACTTTGATCTACTTTAGTTATTCAGCTATTTCATATAAAGTCATGGTAGCTCATGTGATTGATATGTTCTTGAGTTCATCCATTGTTCATCATTTAGAGGCTTGTGTTATTCATGAACACTACCTTTCGATCGAGTTGAAGGATGATTTTCTCATTCCTTATGTGTTTGTTCATAAGTTAGAGACTCGTGTTCTTCATGAACACGACCCTTTGATCTTGTTGATTAGACATAAGAGAGTTCATATCTGTTCGTATGACTAGCCCTAGTTTGATCTAGATTGATGGCATCATTGTGTTGCATGAGGTTTATGTTTAACCTACGATACTCGGTCTAAGTTGGCCAGTTATCTGGTGGCTTAACCCTGGGTCACAATAGCCCGGGCCGGGTGAAGTCTAGTAGCATCACAGGCATGGTGCCTGGGTTATGTGGCTTCGTTAGTTATGAGCTTGCCCCTGTAACGATAGAGGTAGGCCACAGTGGTGACAGCTGTTGGACCCTTTGAAACCCTCTGTGATGGGGTATTCCTATAGGAGTCTAAAGGATAGTTTCGCAGAGTGTTGGTCGTCGCGGGCTATCTCGCCGTTTGTACCTGGGTGCTAAACCTCCAATCATGCAATGCATTGTGCCTCTCTCTCTTGTATCATCTAACTCTTGTATGTATAGTACCTTAGAACCTAGAGCTAACTTCGTATGGTCCCCCCTACGTCGTAATGTTCTTGTGTAGAGATAAATCAGAGTGTGTGTCACACTACCCTTATCCTATCATTTATCTTACCCCTGTATTTGAGTTGTTGTCTTTTATCTCTATCTCATGGTTACACTCATTGCAAAAGCATAAGTCTTGATATCTGCCATTGCCTTCCACGGATACGATACCCTTGGAATACTCACTTCCCTAGGGAAATGCTATAATGGTTTATTTGTGCGCTTGAGGATTCGTTCACAATCGCTAGGTTTACCTTTGGCAAGTCTTGATGCTCGCTCTAACTCGGCATCATTAGTAGTGACATTAAGAAATGTCAACAGAATGCTTAAATTTATTATATATAAAAATAAAAAATAATTAATAAAAGAATTTAATCTTTTAGTTCCTCCTATAGCTACCTAGAACTAAAAGAATGGAAATAGCTAGTACATTTCCTTTATGTCTATTATTTTCTTTATGAGCATATTTTTTATAAACTATATGTACAAGTAAAATTCAAGTTTCTCTATATGAAAAACAAAAAAAAAGGGAATTCTTAATAAAAATATAATGAAAGAAGGAACAATTCTAGTATCATCCTAACTACATTTTTCTAAATCTAGAGTATATATATAAATCTCATCTCTCAGCTCCTCCTACCTAGCTAGAAATTAAAATTTCTATTTTCTCCATCTCTATACCATAAAACAAAATTTAATCACAACAAATGAAGGGAGGATGAAGATTCAAACCTTACCAACACTTTGGAGGACATAAATTTACACAAATTAATGAAGAAAAAAATTCGCAGCAACACCCTAGGCTTGATGCGCCATGGAGAGGAGGAGCTTCAGCTCGTATCGGTACGGTGAACAATGGCTTGGGTGGCAGAGGAGGAAGGAGGTACAGTGTTTATATGAACGCCGACCATTAGTCCCGGGTGGTGTTACCACTTGAGACTAAAGGGGCATAGCAATGATTGGCCACGGACTTTAGTCCCGGGTGGTGTTACCACCCGAGACTAAAGCATTTGTCCCGGGTTGTGTTATCAACCGAGACTAAAGGGTGGACAAATGCTTTAGTCTCGGGTGGTAACACCACCCGGGACTAAAGTCCATGGCCAATCATTGCTACAGATAGCCGTTGGGAGCGTCCCTTTTTATCACGGTTGGTAATACCAACCGGGACTAAAAGGGGGCAGCTCCCGCACCCAGTTCGGGCCACGTCAACGAAACCTCTTTAGTCCCGGCTCCAAAGTTGAACCGGGACTAAAGGGGCGTACTAAAGACTCCATCTCTACTAGTGATAGTACATATATGTTAGTTTCCACTTCAGTTTTCATACAAAAACTGCAATGTGGAAAAAATTATAGGAGTCCATGTATAAATGTACATGTAAACACAGATTTGTTGAAAAGTTGAAAAAGTGTGTTAATGTTGGAGATCTAGCCGAACCCACAGAAGTCAACTATGAAGTCTTCGTTGATGTCAAAAACTCCATCTCATTGGATTACTTGTCAAAAGTAGATCTTTCACTTTACGCAAATTATATTATTGCTACTGTTGCCGAAGCCAAATGCACCAATTAGATTGCAAGCTTTATTTCCCTGCTGATTTATATACTTGGATGGCAGAAAGGTGCCCTTTCCGTGTGCAGACAGTGACCTGCTTCATAATAGGATTGACATATAGTCCACCCAGAGCTTCTAACGTAATGCAGAATTTGCTGCATTTGTTTGTCTCCTACTTTTCTCTGAGTAATACCGATATTGTTAACTTGAGAACCACATAGATATTGGCAACTATACCTGGAAATACTTGGGGGACATAATTGAACAACTGAATAGCTAGCCACAACCTTGTTGTGAATTGCAGACAAATCAACAATCTGAATATACTCCCAATACTCTTCACAAAAAGTATAATCTTTTAGAACATTTTTAATATTCTATATTGTTTCGGTAAATATTGTAAACTAAGACGAAATAAAAAAAAATCAAAGGCGTTTTCTACACACACTCACATAATATATATATATATATATAATATATATATATATATATATATATATATATGTGTGTGTGTGTGTGTGTGTGTGTGTGTGTGTGTGTGTGTGTATTGCTCATCTCCATTTTCTGTAAATAGTACAACTTATTGTGTATGGTGTCTGGGTTAGCATAGTTGTGAATAATGGCATGTAGTTACCACGCATGTCCGACAATATTCATGAAAAAGCAAGATGAAATTTTCTTAATTATTATTCATTTCGAGTGTGATACATAAGAAAGCAAATCAAGGCCATTGTCTCATATTAACTGCTTCTTGTGTGCTACTTCTCCATTATCAAATTGGGTTGATTTACAAAAGCCGAAGTTGCACTGAGAAAGTACAAAACTGAAACTGTGGGGGAGTTCCACTGAGAAAAGTACAAAACTATCCTCAGAGAAAATTAAGATAAAACCACTTATTTTTCTTTCTGAATATTAAAGGGGTATATTGTTTGGAAATATTTCAATAGTGACACTCTTGTAATAACCCTCTCTACTTGTAACACCCTGCTCCGAAATCTACTTACCACCAAACTCCTCACATTGAACGAGCCCGCATATGTATAGCACATATCTCTTACACTTACGTCCTCACTTCGTGTAAGAGGGTTAACCCGGATGTGGTATGTTTGGAACAACAATGATCATAAGCAGTTGGTCCTCACCACTCTAAACTTCCAAGGTCATAGTAAACCCATCAACTGCAACCAAAATTGGGTCACTTGAACGAATGCACGGGCGTACACGCATGCCAAACTATGTGGGGGAGCAGGTCACATTCGTGGAACCTTGGTATTTTCTTGTCATGAATGTGGTATGGTACATGTTGAGAATATGCTCGGTCTGAGGGCTGGGTCAGTGTGTAATACGACATCAATTTCTTTGTGTTTTTAGCCATGTATGTGGCTTAAGTATTCTAATGTCAAGGGATTTACGCCACTCGATAGAATGGGGCCAGATGCCGCTCTAGTTTAATCTTCTTTTTTTTGGTGACCTGAAAAGTGTAAAAGATGAGCTGGACTTGAGCAGAATTTTGTTTTTGATAGTTCTAAGCAAATTTTGGAAGTGGAATGTTACATTATCCAACAACAAATAAATTTTGTGAAGAAATCTTATTGTCATAATGTTCTTTAATCAATTTTCCATCTAGTGACGTTTTATTTCTTTGGATTACAATGACAATGTACAGTGCATTATTCATGCTGCCACACGATCGAAGCTATATGTTTCCTCCCTTTGCACATAGTAGTAATCATATATGTAGCAAAATCTATTATGCCACATGGGTTATCGAGAATCATATAATCAATGAAAAATAGATGATGTCATGTATACTAGGCAATATAAAAAAATATATGTAACTCCTTGATACAATTTTCCTCACCACTAATTTCATATGTAGCACGTACGTCTTTTCATATGTAGCACGTAACTTATTGAAGAAACACTTGTTAAGCAAGAAAAGTTCACAAGCTATCAACGAATATGGGTAAAGAATTTTACTCTTGCGTTATGAATAATAACCATGTCAGTCTCCTTTCCAAATATTTCATGGAAGGCAATAGGCATTGAATGTTGCATTATTTTAATTTAAAAATTTGAGTTATTCCATCTTTGATCTGATCACTCTAACCAGGAATAATGATACGACGTGTTTGGTTTGTTTGACAAAGGTGCGAGCTTGGTGAGTCACTAGTTGACACGTTATATTGTGCAAATAGAGTAAAAAAAATTAAAGTTTCTTTTTACATTAGACCAATTCTTTTGCCTAACTGACAAGACACCACGATCATCGATCAACAAATGGCAATTCATAACTCATAAGCAGCACTAATACCAACCAGGACATGTACCAAAAAGGCTATTGACATTCTCCCAATAATGTAGACTTTCCTTTTTGCCATAGATGGCACACAGGTACCTGAAGATTATTGATATTTAGGCTCTATTTGATAGAGTTCAGCTCCCAGATCCATGCTAGATTTCATTTATGTAAGCTGAGTTAAACTGATTCGAATATTTATATGTATATATGTAGAGTAAAATGCACAAGAGGTCTACCAACTTCTAAGGTGGTGTTTTCTCAAAAAAAAGTTCTAAGGTAGGTTCACGAACTCCAGAAATGCAATTTTAAGTCCCTCCACCGCAGGTCCATAGGCATCTAACACTGACCGATCATCTTCTCTCTCATCCATCACATCTAAGCTCTCAACCCCACCCACCCCTCGGACATTCCATCGAAAGCGGCGGTAGCACGAGCTCTTCATCTGCTTAACCCCACCCCCCCCCCCCCCCTTCACACATACGAGGCAAGCTGCCTTGGTGATCCAGGAGGCTGACCACATCGGCAAGCGAGAAGCCATTGCGCGAGAAGATGATGGGAGGGATGAGAGAGAATATGCGCATGCACCATGCCGTGCCAATGATAGATGCCCAGGTGCAGGGGTATGGACTCGCGGTGTATGACATAAAGTTTATGGTAAAAAAATGCACTTTGGAGTTCGTGGACCAAAATAATACCTATTACAAGTTAATATGCCTTTAGTGCATTTTACTCTTATACGTAATATAAAACAGAAATAAATATAATGATCTTGGTAGTTTCTCCAAGTGTTCGACAGCTCCAGCTCCACAAATACTCGTACACTGAAATAATTAGATCCAATAATTCGTGGAATTAGGGCTGTGCCAAAAAAACCCTTAACTCCATGATAATATAAATTAAAATATTACAAAATGGATGTATTTGGAAAAGAGAATAGTTGTCCACAACAATATATAAAAACATCGTGTCCTAGCAAGTATTTGTGTAATACGTATTATTGTTTAAAGATAAAATATTTTAAATTAGTTTAAAGAATTTTTTTTGAATACACAATTTCCAATCCAAAACTGAAAGATGTCACCGTAATATATAGATATAGTTTAATTATATCATTGTAGTACATGCACTACTTTACCTAATTCAGTCAATATCTCATAATTCCCTACCTAATTACATAGCTCAGAAATCTTACTATGTTAAGCACTAAGAAAAAGATGAAACCTATTTTATCTATATGTCTAGGCATAGCTAATCGACCATTACATTTCTAGTGGCTTGGTTAGTGGGCCGTTTATTAAAGTAAGATCACGAATACTTATGTCCACTAACTAATAATAAAATATTAAGGTGTTGTCATGTAAAGAGCATACCACTATCTTAGTGGGCAAACTATTACTGGTGGTCGATAATACTTCAAAATTAACCTTTACTGCAGCATGATGGCTATACTTCATCCATCTCCATATGTGGTTACCATGAATTTCAGAATTAGGATCATGTCCACTGGCATGAGATCGATATATAGACTGGTGGCACAAAAAACTTGTGGCAACACAATTTCAGTTATCAGTAGGAATGATGAAGGCTATGTCATCTGAATCTTAGATCATTCTCAATGGTCATTTCAAATTTATGTTTTCATGAATGCCAAGATCAAAGGGGCGTGGAGAACACAAGCCTCTAACTTATGAACAAACACGAAACACATGAGTAAATCATCCTTCAACTGGATCGAAAGGTCGTGTTCATGACGAACACGACATGAGCCTCTAAATGATGAACGAATGAAGAACTCAAGAATATATCGATCATAGGAACTAACTTAACTTTATATGAAATAGATAAATAACTGAAGTAGATCAAAGTCATACAAAGAAATAAAGATACAATAGAACTCATACATAGATCCCAAAGTAGACTTGGAACCTGAATAAGAGCTACTCTAGCCTACCCTCTAGCCTTGGAAACTAAAAGTGAGAGAGGAGAGTCAAGTGTGGGTGTGAGAAATGAAGCACTTCCCCTTCTATTTATAGGCCAAGGATGAAACGGACCGGATGCCCAAAATAGGAATGCAACCCTCTGCAGCTCTGTGATAGTCCCAGGAAGCGGCTATCACGTGCAATCCCTGTCTCAAGTGGTACGAATCCATACAACACAAGAATAATAGAAGCATTACCTATTTTTGTTAAAACATCAGAGTACAACTCTTCGGCACATGCCGGGTACAAGTCCATCAGGACTAAATCAAGAAAGGTAAAACATATACGCAACGGATATATAGAAGCGAAGCGACTCCAGCTCCACAGGAAACTCGAGCGTAGAACCAACTCTAGTCTTTATACTCATCGTCGTCGAAGTCGTAGTCGGTCTCCGAGTCTGAAATACTGCCATCTACCTGATAAGCGGGTATGTCATGTCAGCTTCCCAACAAAGAGCAAAAACGGTGTTTGAATTCTAGTATGCATGGATAAGCCTATATATGGCAGTAGTAAGTTTATGCAGCTGTCCACGACATCTCCAGCTTCAACGCGCGTAGGGACGTCTCCGACGCGGCTTCAGGACGACGGCGACGGCGTTCCTCTAGCGCGGTGCGGCGTAGAGCAGCCAGAGCTCTAGCGTCTCTCGGCGCGACGTGGCACGGGACAGGACAGGACAACGTCAAGCAGCCCTCCCCTCGCGGATAGCAGCAACAACGGTGACTTCCGATCCTCGTGATCATGCAGCGACCGCGATGACCATCCCCTTCCTTCCACTTTCTTCTTCTCTTCTTTCCCCTAGTCTGCTCCTTCTTTCTTCTCTTCCTTGCTTTTCCACAACTGCTGGCGGCGGCGGCGGCTAGGGTTGAGAGGGGGCAACCTATAGGGCGGCCGCGTCGGTGTGAGCAGGGTGAAAAGCCCCGGCTGCCCCTAACCTGGAGATGGCGTGGCCATCTCCGCAACCGCGGACGCCGCGGCGCAGAGAGGCACGGGTTGTGGGCAGAAGGGGAATTTCCCCAAGGTGGACTGCATGAGGCGGGGTCAAGGGGGTGTGGCGCGGTCTTGGCGTGCCAGCCAGCCAGGCTGGGCGCGGCACGGCATGGCCATCCCATCGCGGGCGCACGCGCACAGCGCGTGTGTAACATCCCTATTTTTCTAAACCTTTAAAAACAGCCCCTAAAATTTTTTCTAAAAACATATAGCAACTTTTCACCAAAGCCCTTGCATTTTTATTTAAATTGCATGCACTTTTAAAATCAACCCTAGGGATTCATATGCATTTTGAGTGGCTAACATCTTCTCTCACCCCAAATTCCTTCTCTAATTTTTCCTAAGGATTTTCTAGAGCACCTACACATCTTGGTCCTTTCAAATTTGAAATCCAAATTCAAATTTGAATTCAAACTTAGGTTCAAACAATAGTAAACCCTTTTCAAACTCTAGTGGGCCAGCAACCCATCTTTTAGCCCACGGCCGAATTCAGCCCGGCCTACCCTCTTCACCCCTCGTGCATGCACGCGGCCCAGCTCAGCCCAGCTGGCGGCCCAGCACACCCCTGCCTGGCTGACATCATGTCGACGTTGCCGTCTTCTTCCTCCCCATCCTCCTCTGCTCCCTCCTCTCCCGACTGCCGCCGTCGTTTTCCCCGTCCCCTGCCGCCTTTTCCATCTTCTGCCATCTAGCTCGTGCGCGTGCCGTACTCGCCTGTCGCCTGCCGCAACTTTTGACGACTCGAGGAGCTCGCCGAGCCCTAGCGCCGCAATCCGCCGTGATGCCTATACCACACCTCGGAGCTCCACAGCGGTCGTACCCCGCTCGATCTCCTCACTTGGCGCCCCAATCATCCATCCGGGACGAGTGCTACAAACCCCAGCACCAAGGCAACATCCCTGTGCCACTTGAACTCCTCCCCGTCCCCTCATCCCCCGCGCCACGATCGACGGCGACAAGCGAGCTCCAGAGCACCGCCACCGCTAGATCTCCCCCTCCGCTGCTCCAAGATTGCAGCCGAGGCGAGCACCGCACCCGCCTGCACCACCGAAAGCCGCCGCACCCCTTTTTCCCCGCCTGTAGCCCCCTCCCGCCCTCACCCCCTTGCGCCGTACCCGCCGCCTCGATGCCATATCCCTCATCCGCCGCCGAGCTTATCCAAGCTCCTCCGGCTGCCTCTCCTCGCCTCTGAGCGATGTGTCACGACCACGAGCACCGACTCGAGCTATAAATAGGGCCTCTCGGCACCCAGAGCATCTCACACCTCCCCACTCCACCTCACCGGCATAGGACTAGAGTGCCTCCACCCTACCGAGCACCGCCGCCGGGCTACACCAGAGCCAAGGCTCCGGCGAGCTCGCTAGCCACCACGCACATGCGAAGCCCTGCTCCTCCATAGCTGAGCCCCTCCAAAGCGCCATGGTAGCACCGCCGCTCCCTCTGCCGCCGCTCACTGCCGCGGTGAAGCTTGATTCCGTCCGAGGTGCTGCCAAAATTGAGCTCACCACCGTGACAGAACCCTCCTAGGTAAGTCGTTACGTTGTCCGCGTCGCCTCTACCCTCTCTTTCCCTTCCTAGCACCGCCGCCACGTAGCTGTGACGCCGTCGGGTTTCCAGCGGCACTTCGACCGTCGCGACCCCTGCTAACCATCCCTGTACCCTCACTAGGCATGCACACACGCACTTGCTAGGGTCCCTGGGAGCCTCTAGGATGTTTTTCCCTTTCCACCGTGTGCCGCCGCCACTCCGGCGATCTCGCGCTGCACCGCCGTGTCCTCTCCGACCCCCACTTCACCCGTCCTAGCTCCGTCGTGTCGCACCGAGCACCTAGGACCACTTCTCGTCGCTGGAGAACCACCCTAGCAGCCGGCGGTAAGAATTTCGGTAAGCTCTCTGTTTCTGCCGTCGCGCCCGCATCGATCTATGGCGGCGCTGCCTATCGACATCCACGGTCGTCGACGCTGTCCGGCCTCCCATCACTGCCATGCGGGCCCAGCAGGAACGGCGTCAGCGCCCCGCCATCCCTCTCCCCTCTCCTACCCCCTGCACCCGGTGCACCATGCACCACACCCTCGCGTGGGCCACGCGGACGCCACATGGGCACACAGTCCACCACGTTGATGGCCACGTGACACCCACGCCAGCCGCGCCAGCACCCCGCCGCGTCAGCCACCTGGCCCCACCCATCAGCCGCACAGCCCCTTTATCTTTGCTACAGCCACACAGTTCAGTGTACACCAAGTCTTAGTTTGCTATCTTAGAAATTTCCAAAAATTCCCAAAAATTCACCATAAATCTTAGAGGCCCTAAAAAGCCCAGAAATGTTGTCCAATTCATTTTGGCACATTTCTGGATATTAGATTTTAGTTTTGCTCTTTTCAACCCGTAGAAAAGCCCCTTTAGTGTACACAAAAATCCACTTTTTTATATCCTTAGCTCCAAAAATTCCCATAAAATTCCTAAAAATATTAGGAGCCCATAGAAGCCAAACCCTATCTTAGCCACATGAAATATCGTCTTTCTCAAACCTAGATAGCTTAAGCACCCCCTTCTCTTATGGAAAGGTCCATATTTTATGCGACCGATTCGATCGTATCACCTCACGATCATCATTCTCGATCTTAGGATCTCACTCTAGTTTCTTAGGTCACCTTTCCATCTCCTTCTCCCATGTTTGATGTTTGATATCTTTGTTGATTGATTTATATTTATACGATTAACTACGTTACTATAGACCGTGTGTGACAACATCGGAAGGTCAAGTAAAGCTCAAGAAGACGATCGACATCAAGACAAGGAAGCTCAAGACAACTCTATAGTTTTTCTCCCCTCATTGGATAAAGGCAAGTCCCAACAACACCCCCTTGATCATATTTTCATCCACTGTTTATTATTAAAATGAACCAAGATATTAAATTGACATGCATTCTGCCTAAAGGACTCGATGATCCCGATCTTGACCTAGTCGATGATCGAGCATCATCTTTAGTTTTACTTATTCACATATACTCATGAAGGAATCTCTGTTGATAGGGAGAATAGTTGAAGGGTAATAAAATGAACCCACTTAAGAGAGTTAGACTCCCTAAGGATAGACATGGGGGTATGGGGGCAGCCTCGGTGGAGGATCTTGTCCATACTTACTCCGGTCGTATAAGGATCGGTTCACGGGAAAGTCTTTCCAGTGACTTAGTACGACCATACGTAGCCAAAAAGGCATAGCCTGTCGGGAATGCCTGCTTATCTGCGGCCTTGGATCGCACCCTACCACTGAACCTAGTAAACCATCCCAAGGGGCCATGGTGGGCAACGGATGCGCTGGAGCAGGACCTTCGCAGAGTCCCAGGTCTGGCTGGTACGGGTCATCGGGTATGTTATGGCGCCCAGAATGGCGCGGTGGTATTTTATACCAAAATTTTTATGAATATGCTTTTGTCCCGGGGCGTGGACCCGCGAGGCGGGTGGTGGTGGAATGACCCCTACTTAGGCCCCAGTGTAGACGTGGATGGAGCTAGGGAATGTTGTCTAAGGGTGGATGAGAATGTAGTCCACACCAAGACATCGGTGGGTATGGTTCATGTGGCTAGTACTGCCAAGGCCATGGTATGGGCTGGTCAGACGTATGGGTACAGTGTACACCTTTGCGCAGAGTATAATCTATTCGAATAGCCGAGGCTCTTGGTTATGAGCACTCTTGGTAAAAGCTCCCATTGATTAGTCTACACTTTTCTGGTGAGGATGGATAGGGTGAGACAGGGTAGTGGCCCTTGGAGAGTGTTACGGCAGATGCCGGCTCAGTGGGACCCCGGTGGTCGCTGAGTTTAATAAAACTTGGGAACTGGTAGGGGAGGCTACGTGTTCCCCCTCCAGGACCAACCTACTTATTTATACCAGCATTACTTTCTGCTTTTCTCTGAAATTTACTACACTTGCATGAATTTACTTTTATAATAATCAAGACCTGTTTCCTTTCCGTTGGCAATCTTGCATGTAGACATAGGTTAATTTCCTATACACTGGGATTTGCTGAGTACCTCTTTTAGGTTCTCACTCTTGCTTCCCTTGTCCCTTCAATTCAGAAGAAAGAGATGACGAGCTTTGTCGCAGGGGAGGGTCTGCCTGACCCGTTTCCGGACAAGCTGCCTGAGGTAATGGATCCACTACGTAGGACTCCGCTGCAAGTTTGAGGTTTCACTTTTGGTAGAATTCTTCTCTTACCCTCAAACCTCTTTAAAATAATGTTTTCCTTGCTTTACGATATATAGATCTGATGCTTCTTGTGAGAAGTGCCGGTACCATCAACCGATCCAGGGAATGGTACTATTGGCAACCGGGCACCCATACACTACGTGAAAACCTCAAATAGGTCACGTAGCATTTGTAACGGGCCCTTAACACCCGTTACATGGACCCCATCTGTAACGGTTTTTGTTTGGCGCCCGTTACGCATAAGCGCGGCAGGCTCGACCCCGACCTCGCCCTGACCTCGCCACCACAACGCCTGTTACCAATGAGGACTTCTGGTAACAGACTTCTTAAACGCCCGTTACATGTTTTGTTTGTAACAGACGTTAGCATGCGTCCGTTATGAAAGTAAAACCTATCGGTAACGGGCTCTTTAAGTCCGTTACCGATGACTTTCCTATTGGAGACGCGTGGTTTTTAGGACGCGTCTCATTTTATGACGACCCAATTGGCGACGCTTGTTTGGACCTAGCATCTCCTTTGTTTTCTCACAATAGAGACGCGTGTTGTTATTACGCGTCATTGTCTTTGCGTTCCGACCACTCTGCTACACTCGCTCTCTCTCTCCTCTGAGGGCCCCACTCGCTCTCTCCCCACCGTTGCTGCAGCAACATTTTCGCACGCTCTCTGAAGGCCCCACTCGCTGCGCGCGCTCTCTCTCCTCAGAAAGACGGCGCTGCAGCAGGCTGGCCGGCCGCGTGCGTGATAGCGAAAGGTGCCGGCGGACGTCGACCGCGGCACGGCGTCCCTCCGCGCCGTACGTCGCCGTACATCCTCCAAAGCAGCAACTTATCCTCATCCTTGGGCTCGGCGCCATCCTCCGCGCCGTCGCTGTCACCGTCCTCCGCGCCGTCGCCGTCGCCGTGGTCGCGATGCCTCGTCCTCCTCCTCAGAAGCGCTCGCCTCGTAGACAATCCTCGTCAAGGTGGAAATTGCCCCCTTTTATTGAACTTCGCTGTCCTAATCCTCTTACTCATCAGTTTTGGTGATGCATTATGCTCATTTGATGTATGAAAATTGCAGATGGCTGCTACTGCTCAGGCTTGGATGTATAGTAGTAAGTCCCGAGATTGGGCCAGTTTCTTAAGGGGTGTCAATGGTTTTCTAGATCAAGCAGAGGTGGAAATGAGAAACCGTGGTGTTCAGGCAATGCTTTGCCCCTGTATAGATTGTTTGAACCAGAAGAAGTTCGGACAACGGGATAACATTTTTCATTATTTGATCACATGTGGTTTCAAAGAAAATTACACGTGTTGGAATAAACATGGTGAGGAAGGGCTTAATGAAGTTGAAGCAGGATGCCTAAATGAAGGTGAAGCAGGACACCATGCTACAGGCCTTAATAATGAAGGGGCAGCGCTATGCCATGATGAAGAGCTTGATGAAGGTGGAGTTTTTGATGAGGAAAATGAACCATTCCCACCAATTGTGATGAGGCCTGAGGATATCACTGATCAAGAAGTTATGGGCTTCAATGATGGTGAGTTGTTGCAACGTGTGCACAATGTTGATCAAATATTGTGGGATGTTGAGTTTCAACGAGTGTATACAGCTTCTGAATTAGCGAGGATGAAGCAGTTCGTTGAAGATTCAAAGAAACTCCTCTATCCTGGTTGCAAGAAGTACTCTCGCCTTTCTGGTGATCTAAAACTTCTGCAGTTTAAGGCAGATCATGGTTGGAGCAACAAAAGTTTCAAACAACTATTGGATCTCCTTAAGGACATGCTACCCGAGTCTGTCTATGAGGCAAAGAAGATAATTTGTCTTGTGGGAATAGAGGTTGAAAAAATTCATGCCTGCAAGAATAGTTGTGTATTGTTCCATGGAGATTATGCAGACCTTGACAAGTGCCCCAAGTGTGGGTTCGACCGGTACAAGAGGAAAAAAGATGGTGGTGATGATAACAATGCTGATGATGACGAGAACGAGCCCGTGGAGATCATAGGCAAGAAGAAGAAGGTTAAAGGGGCTCCTGTGAGGGTAGCATGGTATTTTTGCATCATTCCTTGGTTGAGAAGATGGTTCGCCACATGAAAGGAGGCCCAACTCTTGTGTTGGCATAAGACACGAACGAAGGAAGTTGGCAAGATTAAGCACCCCGCAGATGGCCAACAATGGCAAAACATTGATTCCCACTTTAAGGAATTTGCTGGTGAAAGTAGGAACATTCAGTTCGCTATGAGCACAGATGGCGTGAACCCATTCGGTAACCAGAGCTCAACACATAGCACCTGGCTTGTCGTGCTATCAATGTACAACCTTCCACCCTGGCTATGCAAGAAACAGAAATACCTGATGCTGGCAATATTGGTCTCTAGGGCAAAGCAACCTGGCGACCGTATTGATGTCTACTTGAGGCCACTAGTTGATGACTTGAAGATACTTTGGAAGCCTGGTGTGAAGGAGGTTTGGGATGAGTTCGGCCGTGAGGAGTTCACATTGCACGCTATGTTGTTCACCACCATCAATGACAACCCAGCTCATCACAACCTTTCTGGCCAGAGTAAAAGGAAAGGTGCAGCTTGCCCACACTGCTTGGAAGAAACTTGTGCAATGTGGCTAAGAAATTCAAAGAAATTCTCATTTATGGGGCACCATCATTTCCTCAGCAAGAAACATGCCTACCGGGACATGGATTGTCAGTTTAATGGGGAAAAGGAGAATCGACAGGCGCCAATGCATGTGACTGGAGATCTGCTCCACTTGCAAGTCAAGGACGTCGAAACTATCGAGGAGTTACCTAAATTGTCTGAAAAGAAACTTCACAAAAGAAAGAAGCGAGATGGTGAAGAAGAAGAAGAAGATGGGCGAGGAATGTGGAACAAGAAATCAATTCTATGGGAGCTTGAGTATTGGCCGCTTTTGGATGTGCGTCATTCGATTGACAACATGCATGTCAAGAAGAATGTGTGTGAAGCTACTTTGGGAACATTGCTACAACAGAAGTCAAAAGGAAAAGATCATAAAATGCAAAGGAGGATCTTAAAGAAATGGGCATTAGGCCGGAGCTCTATGCAGAGGAAACAGACACGGGGATGGACCTTCCCGTTGCTGCAACCACCTTGTCAAAGGTAGAGAGAAAAGAATTCTGTGAGTTTTTGCATGGTTTGAAAGTACCTTCAGGCTACTCATCGAACTTCAAGAGGCTAGTGTCGGTGAAGGACATGAAAATGAATTTCAACTTGATGAAATCTCATGATTGCCATGTGTTGATCACATCTATTCTTCCTATTGCACTAAGAGGTATCAAGACAGAACTGGTTCGCGACGCGGTCACGAGCTTGTGTTTATTCTACAATGAAATAGAACAGAAGGTGATTGATGAGAAAAAACTATTGGACTTAGAGAGGAGGCATTTCGAGACCCTATGCCCGCTTGAAGCTACCTTCCCACCATCATTCTTTGATCTCATGCTGCATCTAACAACACACCTCGCAAGGGAGATCTGGTACCTTGGCCCATCTTACCTTCATCACATGTTTCCATATGAGAGGTACTTTGGATTTCTCAAATCATTGGTACATAACAGGTCATTTCCGGAGGGAGCCATTGTTCGTGGCTATGAGACCATCAAAGCAGTGGAGTGGGCCATGGGTTATATGGACCCCCAAAACCCCATTGGAGTGCCTCGTTCACAGCATGAAGGTAGGCTTTCAGGTGTTGGGACCCTGGGGAAAAAGTCAATCACTCCGCACCTAGAGGACTTCAGGAAGGCTCATTTCACCGTGATAGAACAGAGCGTAGAGGTTACACCATTTGGCAATGAGCACAAGCAACAACTACGTGAACAAAACCCTAGCTGTACTGAGGATTGGGTTGCAAAGAGGCACATGCAATGCTTCAATAGGTGGCTCTGAGATTATGTCCAGCAGAGTGGTAGTGCTGCTATAACCGACGATCTAAGAAAACTAGCAGCAGGGCCATTATTCACTGTTACAACATATCAAGCAATGGATATCAATGGATACATGTTCTACACCATGGCCCCGGATGCCAAGAGCGTCTATCAAAATAGTGGTGTGCATGTACGGGCCATCGACAATAAGAAGAACACAGCCACATATTATGGCCAAATAGAGGAAATTTGGGAGCTTGATTATGTAGGATTCAAGGTAGCCATGTTTTGGTGTAGATGGGTCACCAATGCGAAGAGAGCTGTGATCAAGGACAAATTTGGTTATGTTAGTGTTGATCTTTGGGTCTTTGGTTACAAAACTGAACTATTTGTCTTCGCCAAGGATGTTGAGCAACTGTTCTATGTACCTGACCTTGCAAAGAATAACTGGAGTGTGGTTTTGCCTGGAAAAAAAAGGATTGTTGGGGTTGAAAATGTTGTTGAGGAGGAGGAATACAACCAGTTTGACGAAAGTCCATCCTTTCACACTTCATACATGCCCCGAGTCTTGAGAGCTGACAAAACACCATACTTGCGAAGCGACCATCGTGAAAAGATCCATATACAAAAATCAAAGAAGAAAAAGAAGCAAGATTGATTTCTGCTGAATGCGATCCTTTTTGTAAAATGCAGGGATGTCTATTGCTGGAAATGGAATCCTTTTTGTAATATATATAGGATGTGTATTGGTGGAATTTGAATCTCCTTTCTGCAATATATGATGCCTATATATTCTGCCTAAGATACTGCCTAACATGCCTATATATTCTGCCTAAGATACTGCCTAAGATGCCTAAGATACTGTCTAAGATGCTTATAAGCGAGATGTGCAATTAGTAGTACCACTCATCGGAGAATATTGATATTATTTTGTCTACATTTCGTCAAACTTCAAAGAGTTTGACTCCTCGATAAACGAGATGTGCAATTAGTAGTATCCACTCGCTCATCGGAGACATGTCTCCTGTATCTTCTCTCCAAAATAAATAACCGTTGCCCCCAACCCCTTCTTCTACCCACGAAACCACCACAGCCCCTTCATCTACCCGCGAGAAAACCACAACTACCTACACTCCTCGTTGTGCCCCTCTGACGCGCCCCTCCATTGTGCCCTCCTCCGCTCCACGCCAAGCGACTTTCCTTCCACGCCGGCACTCATGGCATCGAGGGAGCACCCGCAGTCACTCGCGGAACTCCCGGCGGAGGTGCTGGCGATCATCGTTGGCCGAGTCAGTGCGACATCGAATTGGCCTATGGAGGACCTCTGCAGCCTACGGGCAACCTGCAAGGACATGCTCCGCCCCTGCCACGACAGAGACGTCGGTAGGCGCCTGGCACTGGATCGGGTTCTAGTCGAGTAGATGCAGAACAACGACCACGTCGGCTACGACGTCTTCCTTCGTAGCCTGGCTGTAGCCGGCAACCCGGTGGCCTGCTTCCTCACCGGGATGGACGACATCTTCGGCAGGAACCGCAGCTCTCAGCCTCTCCTCGACGAGCTCCACCGCGCTACCAAAGACGGGCAAAGAGGGGCGGCCTATGTGGCCGCCGTCTTCCTCTACAGAGCCAACAGCGGGGCCGACGCCGACACCACTGCAATTGCGTACATGAAACAGGTTGAGGGCGAGGAGCAAGGGCAGTGGCGTCCGCGTTTGATCAGCAATGTGCAATCCCTAGATTTCCGGCATCGTGGGGTCAATCTGGCTTGGCAAATTAGGAGTGTCGCCCTCCGCTGTGGCCTCCGCCGGCCTGCGCTGCCAACGGCGGTGGCGTGAGGCAACATTCAACATTGCGCAGGCAAAGCATTCTGCGGTACGGCGCAGAGTCGGAGGGGGTTTTGCATGTATTTCTGTAGTGATGAATGTAGGCTTCATTACGAATGTAATGTCTTCTTCTATCGTGTAAAATATCGTCCAATCGGTTATTGATAGACAAGATTTGATTTCTCGCATTTCTGAGTCAAATCCAAGGTTGCGGCGCCCTCTGCTTCCTCCTCTATTCTATTGGAATGAAGAACAGTTTGTGAGGGAAAATGAGACGAGGATTAACCATCCCGCGTCTCTAATTAGGGTGGGGCCCAGTTCTATTAGAACGAAGAACAGTTCTCATTTCTCCTTTTAATCTGCAATCAAATTTTGTAACATGTATTTCTCCGTCGTGCTTAGTCCAAATTTGATGATTCTTTTCCTAGTTTTTTTCTAAAATTCCCATCTTTTCATTAATTTCATTGTTTAGTGTATATTCCGTTTCGTGAATAATGTTTATATGCCTTATCTTGTTCTTTGTAAGTACAACATAGAAATAATATTTGTTTTCCACAACCATTAGTAATGAAACTTTGCATTTCGTGATCTTAAGGTGAACACATGCTTGTGTTAAAATTTCAAATGCGTATGAGATCGAACATGTTGCAAAGTGTGGAAAACTTCAATGTTCAAGCAACATTCTAGGAAACTATGTGAGACATGTAGCCATTTGTACATAAGTATATTCTTCCTTTATCGAAACCATTTGAATTTTTTATGACAAGTTTAGGTACCCAAATTATGTTTGCACGTAAATTTGTAGAATTTTTGGAGCAAACTAAGATGTTATTAGAATTTTTATATCACAAGCATGAGATTTATATTCGAATTATAAGAATGTTAGGTATACAAGTGTGACTGTTGATATTTTATTAAAATACTAAATGTCCAAATATGAATTGATGTTATTTTTAATGAATTTTTAGGCGCTGTTTTACCGGCTCTAATATTTGATGGATGCGAGTTTCAATTCTAAAAAATAGTGTCGGGCCCACGCGTCAGTGTCAGCAGCCTATATAAAGAAGATAACCACCTGGACCTACCTGCCAACGAAGGCGACGCGATTTTTCTAACCAGCGTCAGCGATGACTATCCATTGTCTCCAAGATCGAGTTCATCACAAGAGGAACAGATAATATAGGCGACGCGGATGGATCTGCCCCCGTCTCTTAGATCGAGTTCATGACATATATACAAAATCCAACAACCAAACTAACCAGTTCATAATCGACAAACAAACTAAGCAGTTCATGATCGACAAACTAAGCAGTCCAACAACCTGACGAACAAACTGACGAACACACAATAATCACAAACACATTATTAATGATACAGGAGTGGATCAATTAGTCGGTCACCGCTGTCGGAGTCCCACCGTCGGAGCCGTCGTCGCCGCCGTCAGAGCCGTCGTCGCCGCCGTCGGAGCCGTCGTCACCGCCGTCGGAGCCGTCGTCGCCGAGAAGAGACCGCTGGACCACGGCGAGCTTCTCAAGCTTTTCAGCCAACACGTGGATCCTGGAGGCGAGACCCTTGACACTGCCATCCTTGTTATGGTCAGGCGCCTCGATCTTGAACGCTTCGCCAACATCTCGGAGCTTCATGAATGCGCCCTGGAGCAGTTCGACGGCGAAGCTGATGTCGGCGGCCTCATTCTTCTCCTTCTCCTTGGGCGCCACCGACTCCTTCCCCTTCTCCTTGATGGTCAACTTCCTCCGACGACGGCTTTCATCGTCGTCATCCTCTCTTCGTCCCCGCTTCGCCGACGGGTCACTCGACGCCATGCTCTTCTCGCTCCTTGTTGGTGTGATCTCTCATTGACCGGAGTTTGTGGTTTTTCGATGGCGAGGGGGAAGAAGATGAAGCGAAAGAAACGATATGATTATGGAGCAACCAGCAGTCGGGGATTTATGATGACAAGACGTGAACCGTTAGGGCGCCTTCCTCCCCACGCCCCACGTCCCCCTACGCCTCGGGAACCATTTTTTGGGAGCAAAACCGTCCAAATACACGTGTCGCATTTCAATTTCACGAGAAGGTGGAGGGGCAGGGGCAGTTGTCGGGCCCACGCGTCAGCAGCCAAACCGCGTCGCATTTCAAGTTCCATATTATTAGTAATGGGTTTTTATAAATGGCCGTGTCGCATTTCAATTTCCAAACCCCGTCGCCTTTCAATTTCCAGATCCTGTCGCCTTTCCATTTCCTTCCCCTTCTCCTTCATGGCTGTGGTGTGCTTCATGGAGCTGCTGCCAAATGAACTGGTCACCCAGATCATCCTCCGCTGCATCAAGGGTGAGCTCGTCATTCGTTTCCTGATCCTTCGTAATCGGGTCTGCGGCACCTTCCGGCGCATCTGTGACTCGGATGAGGTACTCCTGTAGGTGTCGCTGCGTGAGCTTCGTCAAGAGTGCAAGAATCGCTACATCAGGTCCTTGTTGGAGGAGCACTTCCGCCTCACCAAACATCCGGAGGCATTATGCTTCGAGGGGATGGAGAGGTTGATGAGGCGGCGGAATCCCGATGAGGGTCTGGAGCTCGTCAGAAAGGCCGCTGCCAAAGATGCCAGTGCGAAGTACTTCTTAGCGATGCTGAAGTACCATCGCAATCCTACAGACCCCGAAGCGATGGCACTACTCCACGAAATCAGCGGCGGGCCGTCGCCCCCTGACGGGTGGTGGAAGAACCACAACCTGCACCGGCTGCGCTACCTCGTCCGTCGGGATCTCCAGAACATTGCGTGGTGGTACTGGATTCGTGACGGCGACGATGACATTCCGTTGCTGCCCGCCTAGAATCCCCACGTCTGCATTTGGGCAGCGGGATGTAGGCGCTACGGGCCAGAGACCCCATGGATCATCCACTACTGCAGCGCCGAGTGTCGCATTCGTCATGAGTTCGACCTCTGGACGCGTGGATTCAGCGTCGCGGTGGAGTACGCCGTCAGCAGGATGAACATCGGGATGTAGGCGGAAGCATCAATAAAAATTATGTATCTTGAATGTGATTTATTACATATTCTGTGTCGGATCCACAAGATTTGATTTGTCACGTTTCTGAGTCAAATCGAAGGTTGCGGTGGTCTCATTTGCCGCATTAGAGGCCTAGGGTGCCCTCTTGGATGTCAAAGCGGGCACGGCGGCGGCGGCGGCGGTGGCCTCTGCTAGTCTGCTTCCTCCTCTGTTCTATTGGATGGGCGTAGGAGACGAGGATTGGAGGGGCAAATGAGACGCAGGTTAACCACCCCCTCTGTTCTATTGGAATGAAGAACAATTCTCATTTCTCCTTTTAATCTGCAGTCAAATTTTGTAACATGTATTTCTCCGTCGTACTTAGTCAAAATTTGATGATTTTTTTCTATTTTTTTCTAAAATCCCCATCTTTTCATTAATTTCATTGTTTAGTGTATATTCCATTTCGTGAATAATGTTTATATGCCTTTATCTTGTTCTTTGTAAGTACAACATAGAAATAATATTTGTTTTCCACAACCATTAGTAATGAAACATTGCATTTCGTAATCTTAAGGTGAACACAAGCTTGTGTAAAAATTTCAAATGCGTACGAGATCGAACATGTTGCAAAGTGTGGAAAACTTCAATGTTCAAGCAACATTCTAAGAAACTATGTGAGAGATGTAGCTATTTGTACACAAGTATATTCTTCCTTTATCGAAACATTTGAATTTTTTATGACAAGTTTGGGTACCCAATTTATGTTGCCACGTCAATTTGTAGAATTTTTGGAGCAAACTAAGATGTTATTAGAACTATTATATCGCAAGCATGAGATGTATATTCGAATTATAAGAATGTTGGGTACACAAGTGTGACTGTTGATATTTTATTAAAATACTAAATGTCCAAATATGAATTGATGTTATTTTTAATGAATTTTTAGGTGTTGTTTTACCGGCTCTAATATTTGATGGATGCGAGTTTCATTTCTAAAAAATAGTGTCGGGCCCACGCGTCAGTGTCAGCAGCCTATATAAAGAAGATACCTGCCGACGAAGGCGGCACGGGTTTACTAACCAGCGTCGGCGATGACTATTCATTGTCAACGTCAGCAGGCAAACCTTGCGCGTGCTGTTCAAAAATTCCCACATATATTGACTATAATGCCCATGGAATTTCAATTCAACTGGAGAGACGTTCAAGGGTATGCCAGTAATTTCCGTGAATATAGTAACATGCGCGCAGGGGATATATACTCAGGAGTCTAATTCTGACAGATCCACCACACCCGCACTCTCCCCGCCGCCGCCCTGCTCCTTCTCCAGCCCTAGCCCGCCGCCGTCGCTCTCCCCACCGCAGCCCTGCTCTTCTCCAGCCCCACCATTCCCGGTGTGACGTCGGCGAAGCGGCTCCAGCCATGACAACGGTGTCGAGGGCACGGTTACTGGCGTGCGGACGGCGTCCCGTCCAACTAGAGATGGTGACGCGGATCCGGCATCCCCGGCCACGACGACGAGCTGGCCACCTCAGGCTAAGAGGCGACGCGGATCGGGCCTCTCCGACCACCACGAGAACAACTACTTCATTCACGACAGAGGTTAGTGCTGCTTGAACCCCCAACACTCTCTCTCTGCTCAGCCACCCAATCTGCTATTCCTGTCAAGGTGGATTAGGGAGACATGCTACTTTACGTTTGTTCACATAGGATTATTCTCCTGGAATTGCCTGCATTAGTACAGCATGCCTTAATAGTTCATTTTTAATTGATTGGCTGTGGATTTGACGGATGAATTTTGTTGCTCCAAGTCTGTTTGAATAAATTGTTGCTAACAGATGAACTTATATGAACTGTTGAAATTTTGTTATGCTTCGAATGTACCAGATCGACAGTTATGCTTTGGACCTGTTAGCATACTTTAATTCTAATTGCTTTGTCCTCTTGTTGCATGCACACATGGAACACACAATTCATTGCTGCTGAAGTTGGACAAGGAAGCAGTTAAAGGAATTTAGTCTCTGCTTTGATATATAAGCATATTGCTTCACCCTGTCAAAATGGTTAGAACCTATCCCCAACCTGTATGCTAATATCAACTATTTTGCCTGTTAGAGAATAAGAATTTATCTTATTTTGTTTAGGTTTTTAGTCAAGATATGTTGCTCTACTGATGACCTGACATATCATCTATGCAGTCTCCCACAACACCAAACTCCTCTACCTCCAGTGCACCATCACAGCCCATCGACGGTGAACCTTGTTCACAACCTATCGACGGTGATCCTTCTTCACAAGGCCACTCAGCACATACTGCTGTGAGTAGTACTCGATCCCGCAGGTCAAGGACACAAACCAAATGGCCAGAAGACAAGTTGACCGCAACTAGACTTGATAACAATTTTTGGCCTACCCCAAATGCTAAGAGGGATAGATTTGTATTGGTCTGTGGCCTCATTGCTCGAGAGAGGGTGTCAATCAACAAGGCAGTTGAAGATCTCTCACCAATTGAGAAGGAAGAGATGTTCACAGTTTTAGAGGAAACGCTAGATTTCCCAGCCAACCTGGTTGAATCTGTTCGCAAGAAGGCAGTTAAGGCAGCTATGTCAGAGATTGCAACCTTGCAACGGCGGTTCAAGACCAATTTAAGAAAAAAATATGTGAGCCAAGAGGAGACTCCCTTTGTGAAGCATGCCTTTTTGCAGCCAGAAGACTGGACCGTATTTGTGCAGGAAACCAATTCTCCTAGATTTCAGTGATTGAGCCAGGGGATGAAAGAAAAGAGAGCATTGCATGATAAGCCACACAGGACGGGAAGAAAAGGTTATGTTCGTAAAAGGAAAGAGTGGGAGGACGAGGATGCAAAGCTAGCTGAAGAAGGAAAACAGAACCCTTGGAACTAATTTCCTAGACGTTTGAGGCCTTATCTGCGGGCAAGGGTAGGGAAGAGGAAGACCACTAGTGAAGGAAGCGGGGACATAACATTCAGTAACCCTGCGGTGGTGGGGGTAGCAACTAGGGTGAAAACACTTGCAGCTCGGGCTAGCGATGGTTCTTTTGGGGTTAGGGAGAATGATATCCTCACCGCAGCACTTGAGACTCCAGAGCATCAAGGTCGGGTCCGAGGCGTGTCTAGTTCACTTGGCTGGGGTAAAGGGTTTGGTGAAGAGTTTGCTGGAATGTACAGGAACAAGAGGAATAAGAAGGCTGTACCGCAGATAGAAGAGCTAGTTGGTGAAGCAGTCACCAGAATTGTCTCCATTCTAGCAGAATCAGGCATTGATATACCGAAAAATGTACTTCATCCTCCCCAATCACCACCTGTCAGTAGCAGTGAGGAAGAAGATGTGCATGGCCTCGAGGAAGAAGATGTGCATGGCAGTGAGGAAGAAGAAGCGCGTGGCAGAGAGGAAGACCATTGGCATGTCAGCGAGGACGAAGGTAGTCAACAACACATTGATAGTCGATCACCTATGCTGGACACACTAGATAAGCTGACAGAGCCAACCAAGTGCAGCCTTTTGGATGGCTCCGGGAATAAAGTGGAGCTCGCACTAGCCACTGTCTTTCCATTGCAAAAGACTCCATAAAGTACCGGTGCAGGATGGGTATGCTGTGGTGCAACCTAGTTATGTGTGGGGCAATACGGGTCACTACCCTCTGCCTGTACCAATTGGGGGGGATGAAGTAACAACCCTAGCTGAGGCTCTCTGTCTAAGGATCCAATGGTCAAAGAACAGGATCCATGTACCACCCATTACGATAAATACCAACCCTGCTCCCACATCAGGTAGCAGGGGTACAACATCAGATGGAGGTACTGCAGCTCAGCGTCAGCAAGAGAAAGCTCAGCAGTAGCAGCAGATCAGCAAAACTACGCAGTAGGAGCATCGACAACAGCAGGAGGAGGACAGGCAATCTCCGCCTAAGAAGCAGTAGCAGATCAGCAAAACTACGCAGCAGGAGCATCGACAATAGCAGGAGGAACCCAGGTAATCTCCACCTAAGCAGCAGCAGCAACAGCAGCCTCTGCAACAGGAGGAGGACATGCAATCTCCGCCTAAGCAGCAGCAGCGACATGCGGAGGACAGGCAATCTCCGCCTGAGCAGCAGCCACCGCAGAAGAAGGGGGCCAGGAAACCTCTGCCTAGAGATGAGCTTCTTAACTGTTTTTCGACAAAACAGGATCCAAAATACAAGCCTGCTGTGCCTATGTAGTCAGAAGCGGACTTACAGGCTGCTAGACCGAATTGTGCCAGGTTGCATGTTTACACCATGGAACACAGTAAGGATAAACTTAGTTTTCCAGCAAAGTTGCCTGAAGACTCCTTTCATGGTGCTGGTGATTTAATGTTAAACATTGCATTCAGTCACGTGTATGACCTTATAACCCTGGTTGCTCTGGATGAGACCTTCTTGAGGTTGTGGACATTGTAAGTGCCTTAAAACCAAAATAGATATTTCTTTAATTTTGACCACAAAGTTCATGCATGCTAACATTTGGATTTTTTGTAGGAAAATGATGGACAAGGCAGCGGAGATGATGATCAGTGTTGGGTTTTTGGATCCACAGGTTCTCACGATGACAAAGATTGATAAGGAGTCTACCCTTGTACTACAAGCATTGAGAAATGCAACGACGAATGACTACGTGGTGGGTGCCGTGTAACATTGATCATCTGTATGAAGTTCAAAGAGGTTTGGTATCTAGATTCTGCTAAACATCATCCCGCGTGAAAGTTCGAAGACCTCCGAGCGCTTGTGATTTGGTCCGTACCTTGTAGGTTTTGTTCACAAAATTCAATCTCTTAGTGTTTCTAATCGGTATTGCTGATCATGCAGGGCCTCTGAAAATATATGCCCAAAGGATGAAGTGATGAAAGGAAAGAATAAAAAGCTAAAATCCAATCAGACATTCAAGCACAAGCCAAATACCACTGTAAGACCGAGGTTTTTTTATGGTCCCTTCATACCAATTTGGTACTGCATTAACTTGTCATTTTGGTACCTCGATGCGCAGTGTGCTCAACAGCCATCGGGGTCCTTTTTGCATGGATTCCATGTGGCATTCAATATGTTCAAACTACTCAAAGATATACCTCACATCAAGAAGGCTACTGTAAGTAGATAATGCTCTCACCCTTGTCTCTGCTCCTATTCTCCATTTGATTTTAGAAACTGATTTGTACTTGTATTCTCATAATTATTTTATTTTGCAGGATTTCAAACCTACCCTAAATGTTTCTACAGAAGATCTAAAGCCGGTCCGAGAGATGCTGTGCGAGTACATTGTTAAGGAGATCCTCGACCGAAACGGCAACCTCTATAATGGTGCACCGTGAGTTCATTGTACTGCCTGACAAACTTGAAACTTTCTGCATTCAGGCTAGTTTAGTACTGCCTGAGAAACCTGCTTGGCAGGGGTCAGATGTTGCCTGGTTTAGGCAGTTTTCTCAGGACTCCATCAAACAAAGCACCAATGACGAACTTGAAACTTTAACATGCATGTCGATCTGATGAGGAACTTGATGTGATCTCGCATTGTGTATATATATGTGTTCTTGCTTGTGTATATATGTGATGAGAATGTGTTTGTGATGTCTCCTTGCATTGTTGTGGTGGCTGCCAAATCCTGGCTGTTTCCAGGATGCAACCCCTGATCTGGTGGCTGCCAAATCCTGGCTGGTTCCGGGATGCAGCCAGAAAACGGGCAGGTTACTGTAGGTGCCCTACGTATCAGTCACGGGCGTTAAGTAAGGCACGTTACAAAAAATGATTTGTGAGTAACGGGCTTCACTTGGAACGCCCGTTACAAGTATGACAAAACTGTAACAGGCCGCATAAATGCCTATTACTAATACTGACCAGTGGGCCCTAGAAGTTGATGCTTTCGTCGATACAGAGGAGACACGCATACAAAAAATTTGCGTCTCCTTTCGTGGAGACGCGTGTCCACAGCAAACGTCTCCGATATTGAGTTCATGTAACGGGCTCGGTTTCTGTACCCGTCACCAAAGGTCCATGTGGGCCCAGAGAAACAGACATTTCAGGTGACCGGTAACTAGTTTCGGTAACGGTCTTTGTTAGACACCTGTTACTAATACGTGTTATGAGTAACGGGCTCAGTGTCTGTGCCCATTACCAAAGACTCCGGTGGGCCCGGAGAAACAGCCATTTCAGGTGACCGGTAAGTAGTTGTGGTAACTGTCTTTGTGCGACGCCCGTTACAATTACGTGTCATCAGTAACGGGCATCGGCCCGTTACCTTTGTTGGCTTATTTGTAACGCTTGATAGGTAATGGGCGTTTTGCCCGTTACCAATAGCCATCCGCGCCCATTACCAATGTCTGTTTTTCACGTAGTGATTTATACATATTTAAGTATATAAAAGGGTGGTCCCCATAGCGTGAGCAGCGGTACGGACACAAGGTGGAAGAAAGGCCAACAGGGTGCTGCTGACGGGTGGGTCCTGCGGGTCAGTGAGAGGGAGAAAGGGGTAGGTGCCAGTGGGCTCAGCTGGGCTAGCTGTTGGGCCACGCTGGGATTGCGTGCAGGGGAGAAGGTGGACTGGCCTGGTTAGGATAGGTGGGCTGGCCGGAGGAGATCAGGGTGTAGCCTGATAGACTGGCGAAGTGTTGAGGGACCTTTAGCAAACTTCGGTTACATAGATATGGCCCAAGTCAGTTGTTAGCTTTTGAAAATGGATTTCAAAATAGTTTGAATTATAGTTTGGGTTTGAATTCTATTCAAATTCAAACTCCATACAATTGAACTCCAAATAAAATCCAAGAAAAATCCAAATCACATTTATACCATAATTTGAAAATACTTTTTATATAGTTTTATTTTATATGGAATTTGAGATGAGAGGCTAGCAAATTGGGTCAAAATTTGGTAGCACTCAAGTTCAAACAACAAGTTTTAAATTTTAGCAAAAAATTTATACATGGAAAACATGCAAATTTCCGGTCTGGTACAGGTGCGGACGACCGGCACTGGCGGTGCAGACGACCGAAACCGGCAGCGCGGCCGAGACCTTGCCAATCGCCGCCTTCCCGCACTCCCGAGCAAGCTCCGCCACGGGATTTGGCCCCGGGCGAGCTCCGTCGTGCCCTGGGCGAGCCGCCGCAGCCCCGCGGCGAGCGCCGCCATGGGAGACAGTGAGCTCTGCCATGGAGCGCGACATCACGTCCCTGCTCCTCCTTCCTGCATTGCCTCCCGACTGCAACTGTGGGGGCCGGCGCCGCGGCACGGGCCTCCCCGGGTCCAGCCCCCCTCCCCTGTCCTGGTGCATTCTCAGGGGCTTGACAGCTGGTGAGGCTCGGCCTCCCACAGGCCACGGCGGCGCGCGAGGCTCCCGACATGGAGGAGCATCTCGGCTTACCGCGATGACGGTCGAGGGACGCGGTTGGTGGCGGCAGCGGCAGGGTGTTTTTTTTTCCAAAAAGATCTTCACTGAGTGTTGCCTCCCAGGCACTCGGCATCTGTGCAGGACTTCGCCGAGTGCCGCCTTTCAGACACTCAGTGAAGCCGCCGTCACCGCTCATGTTCCGACCGTCAAGAGCTGCCGTTTGTGCCCATGCGTTCGCCGAGTGTCACGCACACACTCGAGAAATATGTGCTGAGTGCCCGACGTTCAACACTCGGCGAAGCTCTCTTTGCCGAGGCTTTGTTCGCCGAGCGGCGTCTTCAGGCTTTCCCGTAGTGAGACTGAAGGGGCATGGAGGCACCCCTTCGGGTGGCCCTTTGGTAAAGGGTAGTTACCCTCCAATTACATCACTAATTACTTTACTAATTACATGATTAGGGTAATTGATCACTAATCTTGTGTTTCACAACAATTATGAGATCAAACCCCTTGTGTTGGCATTCCCAAATTTCTCATGAATTTCACAACACCCACTACCACACCTACCTTCACGTTGGTTAACTAAGGAACATTAATTATATAATTGTTGACACTCAAAATTGGCACATAGCCGACCAGGCACGACAAAATCGGTCTGACCGGTGCCCTAAGGTTGTCTGACCGGTCCTGGCTACTGTAGCCGGTCCGACAAGCCACACCGGTCTGACCGGTGCCCATGACCAGTCAGACCGATGCCCCTATGTCCAAACCAAATCAAGGAGTCCTGATTAGACTTGTAAAAGGAATTCCTTGTGGGGAAAGACCTCCCCACCCTATAAATATACAGAGCCACGGCCGATTAAAGTTCATCACCCAATCGATCAAATCAATTTAACTTTATCTGTCTCGGATTTACTTTTACCTCTTCCCAAACTTTTCCAATCTACTACTTGCTGTTCTTCCTTCGTCTCTGCGACATCTGAAGGTGTTCTAGGTGGCCTTGCCGATCCTAGAGCAACCCTACGTGCGCCGCCCCGACGAGATCCTGTCCGGGCGACGTTCGGAGATCTACCGCCAGAATCTCACCGGCAACCGGTCTGACCGGTCCACCCCACCGGTCTTACCAATGTCGATGCAGAGGCGCCGCGACAGCTGCCTTTGCGTGTGTTATGGAATAACTAGGGATAAGCCCGAAGAACCTATTCGTCGCCCTCCCTAGGAGGCTTTGACTACTTTTAGAGTTCTTCTTACTTGCCTCAAATGATACACTAGAGTCTCCTTATACAGAGATCCCTGACTTGACCCTTAAGAAATATCCTAACTGGATCCATCTAATCTTATCTCTATCCTTATCCTAACAAACCAACTAATCTCTATCTCCACTCACGCGTACTGTTCACGCTACAGTACCCGCCCACCTGAGCATAACACTTCACCACCCCTCGATGACAGCTCGTCCTCGAGCTGTCGCAGTGCTCAGAGCAGCAGACCCGACTCGACGACTTAACTTGACACACGATTAAGCCTTTTACATCTCAGCTCATTATTCTAAAAAAATCCTTACTACGCCTAATAGACTTCAACTATTTATTTGTGGTGCTGGAATGGACGCGGGCTTCACATGGGCTCCCTGGATCCCAGAGAAACACCCCCACACATGCTTCAGATGTGCTGAAACGAAAATCGGGCAGCCCACCAATCCACACACCCTGACCCTCCCAGCCACCAATCCTGCATATCCAATCAAAGAAGATGTGCACTGCCGTGCGCTGCTGGAATCCACGACGGGTAATGTGCACCCTCCTGCAGCAACCTCCGGCACGCCTGCAGCCCACGCATTTGCTGCGCCCTTTCTGGAGCCTGGGAGCCAAGCTCCCCTAGAGCCTGAGGGCCCGACGCCTAAGTTGGGGGTCGCAACAGAGGAACGAGAGGCTCCCATCAGTGTGGAGGCGGAGGAGCCAATGAGTTGGGTGTCCGAGGACTGGGAGATGCGGCGCCGCAGGCAGGCCCGCGCGAGCCGTGGTGGGCGCCGAAGATGAGGCCGCACGTGGTCCGATGGATGTCGGCGTGGGCGCTGGCACGGGCGCCGACGAGGCCGCGTGAGGTGCTGCTGTCGCCGGGGACGAGGCCACGCGTGGCACGGACGTCAGCGATATGGCCGCACGGAGCCCGAGTTGCGACGCGGACAGCGGGAGCACAGCGAGGCGGACAGAACGACGAGGTATGAATCTGCCACCTGGTCCCCCGCTCGTGGTTGCGCACTTAGGGGAACCAGAGTTGTGGCAGCAGGGGCGAGCGTCACTGAATAAGGTACCGCGGGGACGACCGCCGTGGGTGTCGCCAAGACAAGTGCCGCGGAAGACGCCGCGGGGACGGCCGCCGCCGAGACGGGTGCCGCAGTCGTTGGCGGTGGCAGCATCGATTCCATCGAGAGCTTGGACCGCCCAATGGAGTTCACACCCTTGGCGAAGATGCTGACGCCTAGTGCAGATATAGACACTGCCTGAGGGCCGGTCGGGGTGCCGTACAACGCCAGCAAGGAAGACGGCTCCCGCTGGCGAGGAACTTGGTCCATGCGCGTGTGGTCGTCTGGGCGACGGAGGCTCGCACTTGCGTGGCCGGACGAACGGTGGGAATGGGCAGCAAACTCGCAGGTGCCGTCGGAGGTGATGGAGATGCCGGTGGTGAGGAAGGGGTCGCGGCCACTACTATCGTTGTTGGTGATGTAGCCCTCTTTTGCTTTAGCCACCACTCCCACAAATCTGAAGCGTCGCCGGCGTTGATCTTGGTGATGGCGCCGTCGAGCCTGGAAGGACTTCTTCCATGGTGGCAGGAGGAAAGCGGCACGTAGGGAAGCGATTGGCGGTAGGCAAGACCGAGGAAAGTCCCGCTCTGATACCAAATGTTATGGAATAGCTAGGGATAAGCCCGAAGAATCTATTCGTCGCCCTCCCTAGGAGGCTCTGACTACTTTTTAGAGTTCTTCTTGCTTGCCTCAAATGATACACTAGGGTCTCCTTATATAGAGATCCCTAACTTGACCCTTAAGAAATATCCTAACCGAATCCATCTAATCTTATCTCTATCCTTATCGTAACAAACCAACTAATCTCTATCTCCACTCGCGGGTACTGTTCACGCTATATAATTGTTGATAACAGTACCCGCCCAACTGACCATAACAGCGTCCTTGTTGGCCCTTGGAGAGGTGCCAACAATAATTGTTGATAATGTGCACATGAACTGAAAGATGGATTCCATTTCTAGACTGGTTAGATATCAATTTTATATATATATATATATATATATATATATATATATATATTCTTTTTTGTCTAGCAACAATATCGGTGTCCCTATAATTAGCATTGTTAGGAACACACTAATATTATTAGCATTACAAGGATAGGCAATATCCTTGATGGCGCATCATTAGCAGCAGAAGCACTCAATCACACACCGGTAGCAATAAATGTATCCATCTGTGTTTCAACTGAAGCGTGGATTTTTCGCTAGTATCTGTGTCACCTTCAAATTAAGTGCCATCTGATAACGGCAGGCATGGGGAGGGGTTAGGAGTCAGCACAGATTTGATGTTGTCTTTTTAGGAAAAAAGATTAGTTTTACAGCCTCTGTGACGGCACACAGATTTACTGTTGTATAGCAACATAACATGCTTTCTATATTATATAGATTTTCCACATCTGAGATCAGTGCTTGAAGCATATGGCGTTTGTGATTGCCGAAATGTGTATTCAGTTTGCAACTTAAATGTGTGCCAATTGCGCATACGAAAGCAATTTTTTTATAGTAATATATTTGGTGGACAATAGCATCAAAGTTGAGAGTCAATAAGCTTAGATTACGGAAAATTTTCTGTTTCATCTTGGAAATCTGGCTGCAGAAATATATATTTACAATCTCTGGTTTCCCATCCGAATACAGCAGGTTTCTGTTGATATTCTACTTTACTCCAGTTTTCTCTGTATATATGGTCCCTATACAGAAACAATAATGCTGATTTGTTCATCTCAAGCACCTTCAATTCCACTAAAATGTCTGTCTTGTCTTGACAATACTTTCTCTTCCCTATAGACCATATGATCTCGTATCCTCAAAAATATAAGATATATGCACCAATAATTTGAGAACTTAGCATTCTATCAGAGTTTTCGAAGAACATTATCTTTTGACATCACAATAATATGTACAAACATATATAGTTGGAGAATATATAGTATACACAAACACCTGGATATTGTACAGATATTCTCCTGAACCAATACGTTATCTTCCTTAGCAAACAGCATATATATTGTCATATTCCAAAATTATGATTGCAGATACATATTTATGTATTATACATATATATCACATGAGGAGTACTACGTTAACAACAATATAACCTTCCGCTCCCACACAAACAGCATATATGAATCTGTAGAAACCAACACCACAGAGAGAACATGAACTAGGGCACTAATTGTTTTGAATCACTACCACTACCACTACCTCCTTCATCTCCTCCTCCATGATTGCTATACTGATCTCGAGGGATGGCATGGTGATTGTCTACGGTGGTTCCACCACCAACACCGAGGGTGGATTTCACGCCTTTGGCCTCTCCGCCGGCACTGGTTTTCTCTAGCATCCCTATGCCAGGACTCACCAAACCATGGGCGAGCATGGCAAATACAAGAATTATAGCAACGAACTTGGTCCATGCATTCATTTCCTCTTTCAGGATAACAGAAGTTAACTAGGACAGAGAGAAATTTCCTCAAATAAGCACATGATTATGGTTTGATGATTGTAATAATAAGCAAGTAATTAATAATAAGCACGAGAGCCAAACCTGAAAAATCTCTGATGGAAAGATTGGAAGTACGTTCGGCTTCTAGTGTATACTGTTTCTTGAAGGCTATGGTTTGGTTAGGCGTGCTTTATATAGTGAGATTAAAGGTAACATTCTGCATAAAGAAAACCTTGATGGATCCAGTAAGAGATTATCTTTTTCTTTCCTTTGGGACCAGCAGAATCCATTAGTGCAAAATGACAGTCATACTAGAACCCTCTCTTTTACTGTGGACATTAACATTAAATAGTCTTCAATATCTTTGTTGTAAAGATCGCAATGGCTATGCTGCCAATCAACATCGAGCAATCGTAAATTAGGCAGAAATCATACCACACTAGCGACAGTATTTCCCACTAAGATAGTGGTTCGTGCTTTTCGTAGCAGCGACTTGATATTTAATTTACTGGTGGGGAATAACGCTGCCAAAACTTTAACCCGACCATTTCAATCGGCCACTACAAATGTCAAGCTCAATCGATCTAATTATACAGGTAAAAAAAGAAATAATAGTTGCACTAAACCCATTATTAGCAGTAGCAGTATTTCACTGATCGAGTTTACATATATTATTCAATAATTTTCGACATAGAAGATATTTATGTCACATGCATGTGCCCAAATTAAAGGTAGGCTCGATCACTATTAATGGCTTACATTAATGTTTTAACAAATAAAAATAGGGAAATTTTAGGGTGTTTGTAATTAATGTGAACCATCCATCGAGTGAAATCTAACGGTGGTAGTACTAGGTAGTACCAATGGGGTAGTACCCGGTAGTACCATTTTGGTGGACTCGGTACTAGGTACTACATGGTACTACTCGGTACTACCTAATTAAATTAGCCGGTGAAAAAAATATTAGCACAAGGTACTACCAGGTACTACCCAAGTACCGGAACAAAGCTCATAAAAATAATAATAGAACTTTCATGTAAGAAGGAAAATATTACTGAATCGATGTTAACTTTTTCCACACTAAAGATAAAAACTTATGGTGGCTTCTGCAGCAGGAAAGTGATATGGTTTCTAATCCAAGTATCCAGCTTGCTCAATAGTGACAATCTGTGTGAACCATTAGCAAAAAACACACCTTAATAAAAAAAACAAAAAAAATATCAATAAAATTTACTTAATTTTTAAGATTGTAAAGTTGGGTATTGCCAATAAGTAAACATTTATGGAAACATAGATGCAATATTCCTATTCCAAAATACTTAAGTAAACCTAATATTTTTTGGATAAGGATAAAGGCTTTTCTAATTTATACAACATATAAGTTCTTGTATTTCTATATATAGACAATGTCAAAACTTGATTAAATACTAAATGCATTATCACTAAAAGCTAAAGGGCAGATATTTTATGGTCTATGTTTCATCCTTGTGATTTGTACACACATATAGTATTGCTAGTTATCTTTTATCACACACTGCTATTATGTAAGACTTATCTTTTATTTTTGTCATCATCTGCTATCAAAAGTTTGACATATGACAAGGGCCTACATTATGTTATGTCATGACCCCAAGAAAACATTTGAAGTTGTGGACAGAAGTATATTGATCCCGAGAACAGAACAGTCTGATCCATAGAGAATTGGATCTGTGTAATTTTGCGGCAACAGTTTATTCTGCAGATGTACCAATAAATATCTGATAAGCACACAATACATATTTACCATAAGCGCTGGCATTGTTTTATCTCTCATCATGATATTATATTGGAGTTCCTAGAAATAAATGTATATCATGACTTCTTTAACACAATTGTTAGGTTAATGGTAGCTACCGTGTTGTGGTGTGACACATATTGTGTTTTCGAAACAAAGTATTTCCTATGATATACATGGTAATTTATGCTATCCAAGAACCGCATATATGATTACTGTTCATCAGGATCTTAAGGAAGCTCCTTTGCGCTTTGTAGAACGAAGGAACATTTATAATTATTTTTGGGCCCTCATATTATGTTTTTTTTAGATATATTCGATAATCAGATATATGCCTTTCTTACAAAGGTCGTTTAATTTGCATATGTGCCCTGAAAAATGCTACCTGTGTCACTTCTTAAATATCTAATCAAGATTAGTTTCATCGATCTACTCTAGTTGGTCAGATATACGACATATATATCTAGAAAGTCCAGCAAATGTACATATATACTATACTTACAGAAGAAAGAAAATTGTATATATCCATTCTTTTATTTATTCGTATACATATGAAAGTACAACATCATGGGTATGAAGATGATGCAAACAACACAAGTACAGAAATCGGAGTGATAGCATCTAAATATATAGCACAAGCATATATATACACATAGTGCATGTATATACGTACCCTAGCATGCAAGCTTTCTACGTACAAAGGCATCTATAGAAAGCTGCTTCTCATGGCTTGGCTTCTTCACCCCCCAATCTCATGACCACTTCCCGGCATGTTTCCAGGGCTACTCCAGCTATCATACTCGGGCCTCGGTATGGCATGATGGTTGTCGACCGACGTCCCGTCCTCCGTCGTCATCCCAGCCTTTACTTCGTGTACTGATTCATCCCTTGCCACCATGTGAGGTGCCGCCGTGCAAGCATTGAGTATGAGCATAGCTAGGAGAAACAAAGGCAGAAGCTTCATGTGTGAGATCTTAGAAGAGACAACAAGGAGAGGTGCGTGGAGGATAGGAAACACGGCCCTATAGGTAGTCCATCTCTAACTACCGTTTGGGTTCTTCAGTGAAGTTCCCGTGCTTGGTATGTTATTATTTATAGGCAGAGAGTGTTGTATACATATACAAATGGATATATGAAGACCAATTAGTTTTTTAATAAACAGATTTCCTTTTTACAGTGGACAGTAGTGGTTTTTCAGAATGTGGATTCTCCACCTACTGAGGCGGTTTTTGGTGGGGTAAGCATATTACCTACTCCCTCCGATTTGGTAAAGGAAGTCGTTTAGAACATCGACACGGTCTCCAAAGTACAACTTTGACTTCTTATTTTTATAAAAATAATTATTAAAAACTAACATATGTATACTTTTGTGAAAGTATTTTACAAGACAAATCTACTCATGTAGTTTTCACATTTCCAAACTCAACGACTTAAAAGTTATTCATGATTTATATTTCCAATGTTTGACTCAAACCTTGTCCAAAACGACTTCTTTTACCAAACCGGAGGGAGTATCCCATTGAGTAACTTTCTGGAAAATTCTACAACACATGTAAGTACATTATGAGCCAAACAATTCAGCGCTGCAGAGTTAATGCTTCAAACATAATCCTGGATAAATTTATAGACAATGTGGCGTTGACTCATGTCATGTTTTAGGTACATTTATGTCTCCATTTTTCTTGCAACCTCCTCTGCTGAGTTGAACGGGTAAATAACAGTTTTTTAAAGTGATGTAGATCATTAGGTAGTGAAGATCTTTTTAGCAGGAGCTTAGATAGTGTTTGGTTCATGCTAAGGTAACATAAACACAAACGAAAACAGATTGCAGTGTATTTGACGGCAGAATGGGTGATTACTATACCCTCTTTGGTTGGTTGCACTTTGGGAACATAATCTGATTATGGTGCGGGTGTTGTATCTAATTACGGTGGAGAATGAGAGGTAACAATGCAAGCTTGTACGTATATATTATTTATTCGATAGTGGATTCAGTTACAGTGTCAATTTATTACAAACCAACACACAACCATTCATATGTAATGTGATTCGTTACCTTTCAGTAATCTGATTATGTTACATTTGAGTGTAGATTCACATCACCACAAACACCACATGTTTTATACCAGGATGTATCTACAGTTTATGCTCATGAGATGACTGCTCAAATTCATGAAGATAATAACATATATAGCAGATTCATGTTGTAGTTAGGTCAAAGATACTGCACGAGACCGTAGAATGGTCAATAGTGCATGCATGTGGATTAGGTTAGGCATGTGCCTAGGTGCTTGAACATTATTTGCTTGCATATTGGGCTGCATTTTTGCACTGCTAGGCCGCAATGGCTCCAGAAAACCCACTGGGGAGCCCAACAGCATGCACACATGGGCCTGTTATGCACACGCCGCTGCGACACCAACAAGACTCATAAGGCCACGACATCAGATGAACTCAATCCACACTATGTAAGGAACTCTATATTAGTGATGGCTCCCCCTCATGGTCGACGGACACCACTACAACTCCTACAAAATTATGCTAATTCTCAAGATTATCTGATATTGCCCCCCCTAATTAGCAAGCAAACCACCAGCTCACGAGGCCAAGGCCCAATAATGATCAGTCCCTGACCGGCTCATAAGAAAAGCACTAATTGGTATTCATGCTCGTTCTCTCGTGCTCGTCGAATCATATTCAGTCGTCTTGACTTCCACTGACCGACGCCCCAACTTCGCATGGCATGCGGCATTGCGGCAGGGCACAGCATGCTGCACGCCGGCACGCCGCACGCCGCGCAGGTCGCCGGCCAGGGTGTCCTTCCATCTCCATGCCGACGCTAGTGCCCCTACCGGCTGCTGCAACACTCTAGGCAAGATTTCTTCTAATCCAATTGCAATTTGATTGATCAGATGACGGGTGGGGATAAATAGATAGGGTTAATTAAATTAATCAACTGGTTTGCGTTTGATTTATTTCCTAATTGGATTGAATAACATGATCCTTCCCAAAATTACAGAATGCATTTTTCAATCTCTTTGCTTTGCTGATTGTTTAGCCAAGATGAAGAGGACAAGAACCATTGATTGTTGGTTCAAGCCGGTTACTGCTAGACAAAATCCCAATGTCAACAATGATCAAGTTAATAGAGATGCAACCATCCATGTAAGTCTCATCTGCTCCATTGGTCCACCATATCACATAAGGGTTATTTTGTTATCATTTGAATCTAGTTAGCTTTTTTGGATAATTTGAATCTAATTAGTAGACTATTGTATGGTGCATTGTGCAACTCATGTTGATTTACTTAGTATCAATGCTCGATTTGAGTTAGTGTGTGTATATCGTGTCGTATATTTATCACTAGTGGTGGTCGGCTCGCCCCCCCCCCCCTCCAATGTTGAAATCCTGGCTACGCCCCTGCTTACTAGTGATGGATTTTTATGCCCCGTGTCAATATGACGAGTGACATTTTTTTACTATACGCATAACTAATATGACATGGCAGTATATGTATGATATTTTGGAATGTTTCAGTCTGTATAATAGAATTTAATGTGGACATTATATTACTCTGAAAATTTATGCTTGTGCTGAGTTTGTACGCTCTTCTAATCTCTTTACTTATGTCATCTAAGTTCCCTTATTTAGCTACTTGCTAACTTATTTATGACATCGTCCAGCTCGAATGACGACGCACCCAGGCAACATTATTGGTAACAGACATGCAATGGCGCCCATTACCTATCAGCTGATAAACGGTAACACAATATGAATGTAGCTATATATAGCTACCAACATTATAGGATACTGTAACGAAACACTTGATCGACAGCCGATATAGACTGTACTTGTTGGTAACAGGCCATGACTGTTGCCCATTGCCTATATGGAGTTTTTTTGTGAGGGGCCAACAATTTTGCCTGTTACCTGTGTCCTATGCGCCCCTATAGGTAGCAACAGCCCCGCGCCTTCCCACATACTGCAAAATCCAGCATTAAAGTTAGTTTCTAATGAGCATCCGGAACTTTCTTGGACAGTCGTAATCGTCCTTGTCCTGTGCCGCACTCTTATATGCAATGGTAAGTGGAGGACATACTCGAATATAAGAATAGACAGGAGCTAAGGAAGGTAGCTTGAAGTCCCGAGTTCAATGTTATTAGACCCCACCATCTAGATCAATAAAGATGTTCTTCTGTTGTTAGAACTTTTTTCTTTGTACCCTTCCTTGTAGATCGTCTTGGCTTCGACATGCCGTATGAGCTTGATGATGATCAAAAACTTTGGCATGTACTTCTGCAAAAGAAGCTCCGGATGATACTGGTCATCACAATCACACCACAAGGAACATACGTCAAATTAAGCCCGAAATTTGAATGAATTTGACCTCATTAAAAATTCAGCCTTACTTTGACATGATCCTAAGGTCCTGTTGTAGTCACCGGTTGGTCAGGAACTTTCTTTAGCATAAGTTCGATGGCCCGGATATTGATTATTATTGAGATCATACACCAATTATAAAAAAACAAAGACATTCTGCAATGTAGACAAGGGAATAAGAAGTAACATCACAAGATCATATGTATGAATCTAGATTTCGTATACTTTGTGGTCAGAGCTTTCAAATATACGTGAAAACCCATTCAATAGTTTCACAATGCTCTGACCTCGATTAAATTGCCGGCCAAGTTGTATAATAATGCTTCATGCACTAGGCCACAAACGATTTGTGCTGACGGCTAAAACGCCTCTATGCTGGCAGGCGCAACACCCGCCAGCAACTTAGAGTCAGCACAAATGGCCCTCAGTGCTGGCGGGCGCCTTACATCAACCGCCAGCACAGAGGACCTCAGTGCTGACGGGCTACTTAAACGAACCGCCAGTACTGAGGTTTTCTCTGCTAGCAGTGAGGTTATGCCACCCGCCAGCACAGAGCATTTCTGTGCCGGCGGGTGGTTAAGCTGCCCGCCAGGAACTACGTTTTTCCATTTCTCATTAGTTTTTGCTGCATTTATTTATTATTTGTATTTATCCGCCAATTTCACCCGTATTCAATAGTATTCGTATTTGTAGGCCAAATTCACCTGTATTTATTTGTATTTGTCCCACAAATTCAAATGTGTCTATCAACCACATAATCCAAACTAGCATTTAATACTACATAAGTCTCACATATTAATCCACATTTAAAATAGATAATCCTCTACTACACCCATCGACGTAACTTTTCGTGCTCTTCTAGAATCAACACTCCTTCGTTATCGAAGAATTATCCCAGCTCGTGGCAAATCTCACATTGGAGGAACCTCGCCAGATCCGCACAAATGTTCTCGATATCCTTGTCTCTCAGGTTCCCCCACGAAGTATTTATAGTAGGGAGCTGCACATACGCACAATAATTGAAGATTATTATGCATAATCATTAGAAAGTAAATTAGCACATGGTTGTGTACAAGAGGCTTACGTCTTCAGGATTCGTCCGATACCTTCCATTATTTCTCAACATCTCACACGCGTAATATCCACATAAGATACTGCCAGGAGGTTGCTTGTAGCACTGCAAAAAAATAAAAAGTGATGAGAAATTATTAACGAACTGCACAACTATGAATAATATCAATTTGTTATATGTTCTTACGTATTTGGCATGTCGTATTAACATCTTTTCCCTATTTGCAGGGTGCTCCCCACCATTTATTATGTATAGCTGATACGCACTTTGAGGATACAAAGACAGAAGTTAGTTATACAATTTCTAGTGTTTACATGCATTATTAAAGTACTACAATGGGTTTCCTTACTTTTTTAGAACTTTTATGAAATCCCCGTAAACGTTCTCTTCGTAGTGTAATGAGTCGAAGATCCCTGCTTCTCCAAGCTTTGGACAGATACATAAGACAATGAAATGGTCTCTAAAAATAATTATGTTCCAATAATTAATATAAATAAACCACATATTAAATATATTTATCTATAGTAATTAGAAATAGCTTACTTAAAATTGTAAGCACACATGATGTGGCTCTTCTGCTTCATCCTTTTCTTCATTATCTTTGCAATGTATACAGTCACTTCATGTTGTCTAGCATCATGTAATTTCTATATTACAACTTGTTTCTCCTCTTCTGTCTTTGTTTCCTGTTCGATTTGTTTTTCAAATGCTTCCCTGATTATGTACGTGTGCGCTGGCTCGCTCACTTGTTGCGGGTCAAGGTATGCTACCTTCCACCTCCCGCCGGTCTTCCTTTCATCCAAGGCTTGCATCCTACAAAATATATAGATCGCTTAGGATGGTTATACCAAAGTAAAACTACACATATGGATTTGAAAATTGGTATGGGGTACATGCATGTTGACTTACATGCACCAAACGGTGACGAGATTCACGTCCAGGCGTTCACGACGGAACATCGCATGCAAATCCTAGAGATCGATTACCAACTTTCGCGGTATCGGGCTACCGAACACCCACGTTGGGACATTCGCGGTAATAGTATGAATGCCTTGATTCATGGCCAACATGATCCATCCATGCAGCTTATTCAGTTCCGATGGCCCCTCCAACAGTTGCCACGTATAACAGAATGGTTTGCCATGCACAAAAACCTGGGGCACCTCTTCCGAATCAAATAAATGGAGTTCTTGCTTTTTCTTTCGAACAGAGGAGCGAGTTGCAATTTTATCACTCATGGCTGCACCTTTTTTTCGCCTTCAGTGCATGTAAGAAGGTGTCAACTTGTGGTGTTTTATTTTTTGGTTCGTATGAGGTTATCATACGGGGTACCCTATTGGTAGGTGAAGCTGGCGGGGGGGGGAGGTGAATTTGGTAAATTAACTTCAAAATTATCCACATCTGCATCCCTGTCTTCATCGTCATGGACAATTTCATGGATAGGTGATAGCACTGACTGCTCGGTCTCATTGTTACCTCCCTGACCAACATCCATAGTCGGCTGCTCCTCGGTCTCATTGTTACCTCCCTGCCCAACATCCATAGTCGTCTGCTCGGTCTCATCATTACCTCCCTGCCCAACATTCATAGTTGTTCGTGGTTCTGTGTTCTCGACTACAGGCTGCTGTGAGGGATTTGGCGATACATTAAGAATGATATCTCGGCGATGCCATAGTATGTATTAGTTCCTCGCATCACCAAGGAGCTCGATCCCCTCATCGGTAGGGATATCAATCTCGCACGCCTCATCAGACACCGAGACAACTTGCACCCATGCATACTCTGGCGGGGGTGGATTCGGAAACGTATGACCCACGGGTGCCATGGCCGTTGCAACCTCGCGAAACTTATCTTGTTTCCTTCTGTAAGGTATAACCAACTTGCATGGGGTATCCTCTGTTATGTCATCAACAGGATACTTGACATTGGCAATAGACCCAGCACTACTTGGAGGAACGACGACAGTTCCACTCTGGGCAAGTAGCAGGTTTGGTAATACTCCATGTCCTTGAGCATCGGTTGCAGCCGATCCGGTGGACTGTTGTTGGGATACGAAGAACTGTACCAGCTCTTGTTTGGCGATTTCTCTCATCTTGTTTTCAAGATCTTTCTTATAACGGTCGCGCTTCCTATACCTTCCTCTATCTTCAGGAAATACTTTACCCCAAGGTAAGGTAGATGACATCCCTCGAACACGGCCAGTGTGCTCAGGGGTTCCGATCGCGGTGGTTAGCATATCTTTCTCCCTATCGGGCTTGAAAAGGCCGTGCTTTTGCATATCGGCGAGTTCTTCCAACTTCTCATAAATCTGTTCTATTGTGGGTTTCTCGAATACAACCTTGCCGTCAGGTGTTATTGTCGGAATTCGAGCAAGGCACCAATGCTTGCTACGCTCATCCATGCCTTCAAACAATTCTGGTAAACCAGCTACCCTCCTCTGTTCTTCCATTTGCCTCCATTTTTGTAGCTTGGCAGCATATCCTCCCGAACCCAGGCGATGGGGGTTCTCAGCAGCTTTCTTAGCCTTCTCTATATATTCTTTACTCTCACCTATTCCTTTCTCTGTTGTCTTCTGTTCTTTGAATTCTTGCCACACCGCTAGCGGGATGTTACCATACACTGCCCTAGCATCCTTCCCTTTCTGAACAAATTCTGTATTAAGTGTAGACCTCCAAGTCCATAAACATCTTCCAAGGAGGCCCTCAGCAAAAGGTCTAGCCTCTCGCTCGGTCCCTTCCGGAAAAACAAAACTTTCCTTCAGTTTGGCCCACAATATATCCTTTGTTGCCACTGGCACTTTCTTCCAGTTAGATGTTGTGATCCAGTTCCCCAATTGATCCCTGACAATTGCACCTACTATGTTCCGAAATCGAGCATTTATCCCTTCAGGAAGGACGGGCTCGTCTTTGGCACCAAGTTGTTCTATCACATATTGTCCTCTTTCAGGGATCTGGTTTCGTTTGCATTTTCCACGCCCCTTCTTGGGGTTACTAGTAGAAGTAGTAGTAGCTGAAGGTAGTGGTCCTGAACCTTCTATCTCCTGTGCAGAATTAGTCAATGCTCTACGGCGACGTGGCGGGGATCGATCATCGTTCTACACACATACAAATTATATTCAATATATCTGAATGTGAACAACAAACACATCAACAACATATGAATGTGTATGCAGACCTGTTCATCTAAGCTAGGATTGTAATCAATGTCATCGTCATCTGCACACCTACGAGGCCGTGGTACGCTGGGTTCGTACTCATCTGGAGTTCAATAGTCTTCTTGAAATCCTTCTTCGTCTTCATCCTCGGAGGATTCATGACTGACCGGTGTACAAGTTATAATATAAAAAATCCAAATAATATCCAGCAATAACTATTTTATCTAATAATCCTCAAATCTATTCCAAATTCCAGTGTACATGTTATTATTTATACATTTTTTACAAAAAAATAGACCATAAACCATATCAAAATTTCACACATAATAGATAAACATTTCTAATTTTGTCAATTAATAAAGATAACTAATATTTAAATACACACAAATTTTTTCACACTTAATAGATAAGCATATCAAAATCTACACCATATACAATATGTTTCAAAAAAGTTCACACTTAATAGATAAGCATATCGAAATCTACACCATCACTATTTTTTTCACACTTAATTGAGACATGTAAATACAAATTAAGCATTTATAAACAGTTATAATAACACATTTAACCACAAATTAAGCATTTCTAAAAATACATCTTGCAAAAAAATTAAAAAAAACCCACCCATCCGGCCGGTGAAGGGAGGACGTCGGCGGCGGGCCCTCGCCGGCGGCGGCGGCGTGCGGGGAGGAGGACGGCGGCGGGCCCTCGCCGGCGGCTGGCGGAGAGGTATTGTCGGCGGCGGCGTGCAGGGACGGCGGCGCACGCGGGGTGGTGTTGTCAGCGGCGCCGGGTTCTCCATCCGCAGACAACGGCGGGTCTTGGGGGGCGGAGGAGACGGCGGTGCTTGGGATGGATGCGGCGGCCGGCATCTTCGGCGACGGCGAGGCTCGGGGAGGAAGACGGCGGGAGGCGGCGGCGCGGCTCTGGGAGGAAGACGGCGGGTGGCGGCGGTGCTCCAAGGGCGTACGGCGAGGAGCAGCGGCGCACCAGCGCGACGGCGCTGGGGGAGGAGGACGGCGACGCGGTGGCGCTCAGGGAGGACGGCGGTGCGAAATTTCGGCAACCTCACGGCATCTTTTCGTTTTCGCGCCGGGACTTAGAAAATTTTCAGCCTCGCGGGCCGCTATATGGTTCGTATCACCGCTGGCGGGCGGTATAACGCGCCCGCCAGCACTGAGCTCCTGTGCTGGCGGTCGTCTTAAGCGACCGCCAGCACTGTGCATTTCAAAAAATTCAAAAAAATTGAAAATAGGCCAAAATGTGTTCAATTTAGTCCCAAATTTCTAGAACTATTGTAAAATGTTTCAAAGTAAATTAGGGAAGGTTTTTTGCTCATACAAAATTTTTAGTTTCAAAATTTTAGTTCAAATGAGTCTCTTGGGTGAAACACCCTCTAACTCTTGGGTTGTCACCCAAGAGTCACATTTGAACTAACTTTCAAAAATATATAGTGTTATGTCTCAAATAATAATTTTAATAGTTACTATTTAACATTTCAGTAAACTTGTAGAAGTTTCGAACAATTTTGAATTAGTTTAGGCACACTTTCATTTTTTTTTAATTTTTGGGGAAAAGCGTTGTGCTGGCAGTCGTCTTAAGCGACCGCCAGCACTGTGTATTTCCAAAAAATTCAAAAAAATTGAAAACAACACAAAATGTGTTCAATTTAGTACCAAATTTCTAGAACTATTGTAAAATATTTCAAAGTAAATTAGGGAAGGTTTTTTGCTCATAGAAAATTTTTAGTTTCAAAATTTTAGTTCAAATGAGTCTCTTGGGTGAAACACCCTCTAACTCTTGGGTTGTTTCACCCAAGAGTCACATTTGAACTAACTTTCAAAAATATTTAGTGTTATGTCTCAAATAATAATTTTAATAGTTACTATTTAACATTTCAGTAAACTTCTAGAAGTTTCGAACAATTTTGAATTAGTTTAGGCACACTTTCATTTTTTTATTTTTGGGGAAAAGCACAGTGCTGGCAAACACTGTAGATGTTTCAAACACTGTAGTGAAGGAAATTTTACAATAATTCAAATTTAGCATACTCAATTTCATTACCAACATTGCATACATGCTTACAACACTAGTGAAAGGAAGCATGCCATTACAACAGAAATACACAGCAGGATACATATGCAACTAAGTTATTCATTACAAATGGCTTTCAATTTGTGACATTCTTGTCTTGCCTCATGTCTGGAACCAAGCAAAACGTCCCATTGCCCATGAAAATGTTGCACAAGCTCTGACAAACTTCCATTCATAGACACCAGGTCCTGAATCACTTGATTTGCTCTCCCAGAAAATTCAGGGTCAAGCCAGTACTTGAAATCACAAGGATTATCTACATTTGAGCATTGCAAGAACCTTCTCCCTGCATCCACTCCAGACCAGCAGCAAGCCAACCGTGGGTACTGTCCATGGCGGCATGTAAGCCCCGTCCTCACCACCATGCCTTCTTCTGAGTGTTGTTCTAGCAACCACTCGAGCTGGCATTAAGCAAAGAATTTATCATCATAAGACGCAAACAAGAACAATATTGATTCAAACACCAAATTTGTGGTTGAATGGATGCCTCACCCCCATCTCTGGAAGCCGGTGATCCGATTCATCATCGTGGCTAGTTCTTCCCTCCATCCCGTGCCTTGGCGTGCTCCTGTGCCTCCTTCCTCGAGCCATCTGGCCTCCGGGCCGGAGCGGTGGGAGCAACACAACTCTAGGGCGGGGAAGGTCGGCGAGGCTCTAGGCACGCGGCGGAGCAGAAGCTCGGCGAGGTTCTAGGCGCGGTCGGCGGTAGCAGCAGCTCGGCGAGGCTCTAGGCGCAGGCGGTGGGAGCAGCAGCTCGATCTAGGGCGCGGCCGAGGATAAGGGCACGGGGCATATTGTGCCTCCGGGAGGCTTAGCGCTGGCGTGTGGCCTTAGTGCCCGCCAGCAGTGAAGGGGAGCATTGGCGGGCGGCCTTAGAGCCCACCAGCAGACACCTAGAGCGCTGGCGGGCGGCCTTAGTCCCCGCCAGCAGTGATCTTTAGCGCTGGCGGTCGGCCTTAGTGCCCGCCAGTAGTTTAATTCTTCAATATAGCTCGCCGAGCACATGAAAAATTTCTAAGTGCTGGCGAGACCTCGAAGCTACGCCGTCAGGCTGCCGAAATTTCTCCCTACCGCAGCTCCTCCGCCGCGTGCCGTAGCTCCCTCCGCCGCCGCCGTAGCTCCCTCCGTCGCCGCCCGTAGCTCCTTCCCGTGTCGCCGCAGCTCCATCCCTCCGCCGCGTAGATCCTTCAAGCACAGTTCCCCCTGCCGCCGTGCCGTAGCTCCCTCCCCCTGCCACCGCGCCGCAGCTCCCTCCCTCCACCGTGCCAACGCTCCCTCCCGCCGTCGCCACCGCCGGCTGCCCCTCCCTCCGCCGCGCCAACACCCCGGCCCACGCCACCACCAGATCCGGTCCACCGCCGGCCAACGCCACCGGCCAGGGGAGAGGAAGTGAACGAGGAGGAGAGGGAGGAGGCCCGTGGAGAAGGAGATGGAGGAGGCAGAGGGGGAGGGGTAGGAAACCGCCGAGGGTGAATAGGAGGGGTGTGGTCTGGCCGGCGCCGTCCTCCATTCGACTGCACCCGTGGTGAGTGGTTTGAGAGCCTCCTCAAGATTTCAGTTTTTTAGTTACACATAGTGATCAATTAGTGATGTTGGATCAAAATTTTGTTGAGTTTTTGGTTTATTAGTGATGCTAGATGAAATTTGTGATGAGTTTGTTGAACTAGAACAATATAATTTATTACCGACTCTGTTTTGACCTTTGTGATGAACTTGGTTGAACTAGAAAATTTTTGTGTGGCCCGCCCTTCGTGTCGTGGCCTATACTTGGAGGTTTCTGGAAACCTCACCGTACAGGGGAGATGTTTCAAAAATTTTGAATATACAATAAGCATTGGTTTATTTTGGCAGGGAAGGAGGAGTAGGCATTGCCATTGCCTTGGAGGCCCCCGTGTTGCTTCCGCCACCGGCTCTTGACAGAAGGTGAGTTCGAACACATGCAACTCAGTGCAATCGTTCTATGATCGTTACTCTGCCGGAATACAAATGTCAAGTTTGATTGTTACTATACCCTAATACACTCGACTATTATTTTACAGGAGTAGAGGCCCTCAGAGCTGATGGCGGGGAGTTTGCACCGTGCAAACCTCGTTCTCTTTGAAGAGGAAGAGGTCAATGTGTATGATGCACGCTACCTTGGCATCATGGTACTTTTCAGGACCGAACATAACTTTGATAACATCGGTCGCATGAAGATACAGACAGCCATTCATGATCAGATGGGTGTGACGGTCCCACTAGAAAATATCTGGCACTTCCTTAATGATTATGTGGCTGTGACCACTTCAGCGGCTAACTTGGAACGAATCTTGGACCATAGATTGCTTCGAGTTGATGGATATAAGCTCCAGATCTGGCCAATGACGCCATTTTATGGTTCAGCTGAATGTTCTCTTGAGTCCACAATACCCATCACCGCGACTCCACCGGCTCCAGTCCCACACCCACCACAATCTGCGCAACCACTGAGGATCACCATGCTTGGAGTGCCACCAATATTTTGGAACATTCCTAATTTCTATGCAAGATTCTTCTAGAACATATGTCAGGTTAACGCTGTGCAGAGGAGGAGGTCTGATCTCGCTATGTCGTTTACCACATATGCAAGCACATCATCTATACCTGAAGATGCAAGTGTAGGCATCCGCAGAAGAGGAACAAACGGTGAAACGATTCTGAACGTGTGGGGTATTTGGATTGAAGTAGAATCAGCTGCACCACCCGGTGATGGACAAACAGGTGCTTTGGGCAATGGTAATATCATTCTGAACATGTGACCTATTTGATTTCATTCTGCAGCAAAACCTTACTCTGCTAATTGTACATTGTTCCCTCTAACAATTATCACTCTGACTGTAGATAACCGCAACCAACAACGTCGGTTCATGTTATATCCTCGAGCCAAAGGTGGCGACGGTTCGGGTCCTTCCGCCGCACAAGAAGGTCAAGCTAGGGGAGGTCGTTAGCATGCAGGTATGATACACATCGTCTGCACCTCCAACCCAACGAGGGTACTACTACATGTCGTCACAGGACTCCGGAAGCTCTTTTGGCTCTCTGCTCTCCGGCAATTTCTCAAGTGATTAGATTAGGAATGTTGTAATTGTTTTCTAAATTACCCAAGACATGTTTGGAGTACATGTCATTTGCAAATTTAAGTATGAAACTTTATGTGTTGTAGCCTTATAACTTCTGACCATGTTTGAAGCTGTGATATATCTGGACTGAGTTGTTTTTTAAATTGCCGAACACTAAGTTGTGATGTATTAATTAAGTTGGCATTTGCAAATTGAAGTGATGAAACTTTCATGTGTTGTAGTTCTATTTCTATAAGCTGCACCCGTCGATTCATCAAACGATGGTTCAACTGATCAAACTAGAGAGGACATGTCAACATCTACCAACAGTCCGTCTATTGATCACGATGGTTCTACTCCAACTAGAGAGGACATGTCAACATCTGTCGACATTGTATCTGCCTGCAATGCTGCACTTGAGGACGATGCTAGCACCGAGATTTGAGCTTCAGTTGTTCACTTCGAATCCGTTATGAATGTATTTGTATCTGTGAAAAACTACGTTTTGTGACGCTGTGAGCTTGCTTGTGAACTGTTTGTTGTGAACTTCGCTTCTGAAGGTTGTGAACTTGTGGTATTTGTGAACTTATGTAATGTACCCTATTTGAACTATCGATGTACCCTTTTATGTCTTGAGTGGTTATTACTTGTGATATATTCGGTTGTGATGTCTTCAATTTGATACAATAATATATTCGGTAGTGATGTCTTCAGTTTGATACTATTTTATTGCAGTAGAGGAATTTTAAAAACTAATTGTAGTAGTGGAATTTTAAAAACCATCTGAATACTCACTGCTGGCGGGCGTCATAAGGGCCTGCCAGCACTGACAGTTACTGCTGGCGGGCCTCATAAGCACCCGCCAGTGCTATGGTTGTGGCAACAAAAGTGCAGACGGTTTGGATCGATGCCGGCAGGCTGCCCGAGCGCCTGGATTATGTTGATAGGTTCTTAGGAATCAACATCATCGATATTAATCATATTTTGTACGTCGCGATGATTCACGGTCATGATGTGAACGATCCTAGATTTTAATTAAGTATGAAATATGTACCCTTTAAATTCTATGCATTTGAACTTGTAGTCTTTGCTAAGACTAAAGTACTGATGTATTAATCATACGTTGTTGTATTAGTATGGTTTCACATGTGAGTTTTTAATGACGTGAAATAGAACCGAATGCAATATAATAATGAGTGGAAAATGAGACTTAATTTAAAGTCTTACAACGACATTGATTAATAAAGTCTTATAAGAGATACATCATCAAGCCAGACTAGTAAGAAATGCTAATTTATCCTTTAACAATTCTTCCTTCGTAGTCTGTATGTAACCATGGCTTCTCCGATTTAGGAATGCTGCTTTCAATTTTTTTGATTCTTTTTTCATGATCTTTGAACAAGACTAATTCATCATACTGATTGTAATCCTCAACGTCATCTACACCTTCAACTCCAAGAATTCTTTGTTTTCCGGACACGACAATGTGCTTCTTTAAATTCATAGGATCAGTTATGTAGAAAACTTGTGCAACACGCTCAGCGAGTACCCATGGGTCATCTTTGTAAGCTACATTGGCAAGGTCTACAAGTGTCAACCCATAGTTGTCATCTGTAACACCCTTCGGGTGTTTGACCCATTGGCACCGAAACAAGGGGATCCGTATATTTGTTCCATAGTCAAGTTCCCATATTTCCTCTATGAAACCGTAGAAAGTGTTGTTGTTTCCGTGAGCATCAATTGCATCATAGCGAACACCACTATTTTGGTAAGTGACACTCTTGTTGTCTTTTGCCTTTGTATAGAAGGTGTACCCATTAATTTCATATGCTTGCCATGAGGTGACATTGCTTGATGGACCAGCCGCCAACCTGCTCAATGTTGTGTCGTGTATGGAATTTCCTTCAAATAGATGTCCATGTTCTTTTAACCATGATGGGAAACGACGCTTTTGCTGTTTGATGACCCAATCCTCGTCCCGATCATTATTTTCCACACGAATGTCATTTTCCAGTTGCTCAATGAATGGCTCCACTATTGCAAGTTGTTGTAGAACACTTGCATGTGCTTTCTCCAATTGTTGGTTGTCCTCGTCAATGAATCTTTTCCTTCCAATGGTACCTTACCCCGACAATCTCCCTTCGTGTAGAGATTCCGGTAAACCCACCGCTTTCTTATCTTTTATGTAATCTATGCAACAATCAACACTCTCTTCAGTATTGTAGCTCTCAATCATGCTGCCCTCCAGAAATGCCTTATTTTTCATCCATCCATTGAGAAGTGACATGAACCGTTCGTACGTCCACATCTCATGGAAGTACATAGGTCCTAGTTCAGTAATTTGCTCGACCATGTGGACCATTAGATGTTCCATGATATCAAAAAAGGACAGAGGGAAGCACATCTCGAGCTGCGCTTGAGTTTCCAACGTAAAAAGCTGAAGCCTTGCCAATTCTACTGAATCGATGACTTTCTACGAAATGAAGTTGAAAAAGTAGCACATCCTTGTGATAACCATCTTAAGGAATATTGGTTTGACAGCTCGGATCGCAATCGCAAGAAAAACAGTGATCATCACATGGTAATCGTGAGAGTTATAATCAGTAAGCGTCATGTCCTTCAACGAGACTAGTGAACGGATGTTCGATGAGAATCCGGTAGGCACTTTCAACCCGCGCAAGCACTTGCAGATAGCCAACCTCTCATCTTGTGTTAAGTTGTAGCTAGCAGGGGGAAGGTATTGCTTACCATTAGGACATTCTTGCGAGTGGAGCTCTGGCCTGATTTTTAGGTCAACAAGATCCTTACGTGACTTCAGTCCGTCCCTTACCTTGCCCGTTAAGCCTAAGAATCCGATTGTGCTATTAAACACATTCTTCTTAAGATGCATCCCATCATTGGCATGGCGCACCACCAGGTCTTTCCAGTATGGCAAATACTTAAAGAATATCGACATCTTCTTGAAAGGCACATCATTGGCCTTCTCTGCAGCTTCAGCCTCCTTCCTTCCAACACCATCTTTATCTTTTGACTTCTTACCAAGTTTGAACTTGACCTTCTGACACATTTCAAATACGGTTTTACCCGTGGCCGGTTGTGGGGCAGAATTTCCCTCAATCGTTCCATCAAAATAGTCCGCCATCTTCCGGTACTTGTGACTCCTCAGTAGCCAGCGTCTGGCCCCCATATACACTATCTTTGTAGATCCTTTTAGGTACACAGATATTGTACCATTAACACAAACTACACAAGCTGTCTTTCCTTTTATCTGACCCAACACAGAAAATAGGGCAGGGTAGTCATTAATGGTAACAAAGATAATTGCATAAAGTGTGAATTTCTCCTATCTGTACTCATCCCACATCTCAACCCCATATTTCCAAAACTTCTCCATATCTTCCATCAATGGCTCCAGGAAAACATCTATGTCAATACCAGGTTGCTTCGGCCCTTGGATTAGAATGGTTAGCAAAAGGAACTTTCTCTTGTGACATAGCTAGGGGGGAAGGTTGTATATGGTCATCAGCACTGGCCATGTGCTGTGCGTGCTACTTCTTTCACCAAATGGATTCATGCCATCAGTACTTAACGCGAACCGTATATTTCTTTTTTCATCTCTAAAGTCTTTATGCTCGGAATCAAAGGTCCTCCACTGGCGAGCATCAGAAGGATGTTTAAGCTTCCCATCGGACTTCTCTGGGCGATCGGCATGCCAAGTCATTAGTTTGGCGGTCTTTGGGTTCGAGAACAATCGCTTTAGACGGTCCTCCACCAGCAAATACCACATCACCAAGGCAGGGACTTTACGTTGACTAGTCGTGTCAGTGGTACCAATACTAGACTCATCCCCCACTTGAGCATCTGCACTTTTCTTTCCACCCTTCTTCCTCTTCCTGCCTTTTGTGCTAGCGACACGTTCTGCATCAAAATCAACATTACTTTTGTAACGACTAGCCTCACAATTAGGACACTTCTTCATTTCTGCATAGTCACCACAGTACAATATGCAATGGTTCCTGCATGCGTGTATTCTTTGCACCCGCATCTTCAATGGGTTGATGATCTTCTTTGCTTCATATGTGTTTTTTGGCACAAGGTTAGGCTTCGGGAGCAGGTTGGCCAACAAAGTAAGGAGTTCATTAAAACTATTGTCGGACCATCCGAATTTAGCCTTAACAATCAGAAGATTGAGGATGAAACGCAACACTGTCCACTCCTTCCCACAACCCTCATACATACGTTCCTTTGCTGCCTTCTTAAGTGTCTCAAAATTTTCTAACCCTTTAGCAGTCCCTACCAACACCTCCGGTTCAATGTGGCGCAACATTTCCTCCATATCAACATCACATTCATCGTTCACCTGTAGTGCATCTGTTTCATTACCATTTTCATCTCCACAGTCAAAAGCATCATCCATCATGACATGATCATTTTCATCTTCGTCACCCACTTCATCATACCCGGTGCCAATGTCTGCATTGTTGAAAGTAGACACTGCCTCACCATGGTGGGACCAAGTTGTGTATCCTTTCATAAAACCTCGCTTTATCAAATGCATCTTGATGTCATTAGGATCCTCCCATACAAGTTTGTTGCAACAATCAGTACACGGACAACGTATTTGCTTTGACTTGCAAATGTGAGCATGCTTCTTCGCAACCTCGAGAAACTTTGATAACTCTGTCATGATTGTAGAAGAATGTCTCTGTACGCCATACATCCATGCTCTGTGATCCATGTTAAACAACTTATGAAAAAATTCTACATTTTAGAAACTAATTTAATCATATAGTACTAATAAATGAGTCATAATAATTAAAAACTCAAGTCTACCTTTTATTTAATGAAACTAATATTATTAATGACAAACATAGCGAATCTACAATTAATCTGCATAACACTATACTTAAAAAATATCTACAATTAATTTTCTCTCTTTTCACTTCTCTCTTTTTTATTTAATGAACCTAATTATATTAATGACAAGCATAGCGAATCTACAATTAATCTGCATAACACTATACTTAAAAAAATAATCTACAATTAGTTTTCTCACTCTTCACTCCTCTCTCTCTCCCCTAGCTAGCAAACCCTAGATCTAGAGAGCTAAATCTATAATGAAGTTAGAAATGATGGATAAAAGGTAAAAAAGAAGGTTGGAATAGCACAAACTCACCTTATATAGCCACCTCCTCCAAGGAAATCAAGTGCAAAACCTTCCCCCCCATAGATTGGGTGTTTTTGGAGCTTTTTCTGAGCTTCTCTCGGGCAAAGCTCCAATGGAAGGTAGCTGGGGAAGAAGAAGCTGTCGGGTTTTATTGAGGGCCACAGTGCTGGCGGGCAACATATGGCAACCGCCAGCAGAAATCGTACCCATTTCTGCTGGTGGTTCTGTATGTTGCCCGCCAGCACTGTTATGCTTCCGCTAGCGGGTGATGAACCGGCGCCCCTGCAAACCACAGTGCTGGCGGTTGCCAATTGCACCTGCTAGCACACTAATTTGCAAGTGTCAGCACAAATCGTTTGTGGCCTAGTGATGGACAAGAACGAGCCCTAGCACACACATGTGCTGAAAAATGTACACTGGTAGAGAGGCGATCTTTGATCCAGCTCTTTTGTCCCGGTTCAACTTTGGAGCCGGGACAAAATGGTTTGGGGCGACGTGGTTTCTAAAGGCCGTTTGTGCCCCCCTAGTCTCGGGTGGTTTTACCACCCGGGACTAAAGGTCTGGCCTCCAATGGCTCTCTGGCTATAATTATTAGTGCCGGCCTTTTGTCCCGTGTGGGCTTACCAGCTGAGACAAAAGGGTTCTCTTTAGTCCAGGGTAGTTTTACCAACCGGGACAAAAGGTTGTGCCTCTATAAAATCACCAGCTCCTTCTTCCTTCTCCCCTACCTGAGCCATTCTTCACCCGAGAGCTCAAGCTCCTCTCCCATGGCGCCTCAAGCCTAGGGAGGTGCTACCCAAATTTTCCTCATCAATTTGTGGAGATTTCTCACCTCCAAAGTGTTGCTAAGGTTTTATTCTTCATCCTCCATTCATTTGTTGTGATTAAATTTCATTTTATGATTTAGTGATGGAGAAAATAGAAATTTTGATTTAAGAGCTAAGAGATGAGGTTTTTTAATATACTTTAGATTTAGTAACAAGTAGTTATGTAGCTAACATTGTATCTTCTTTCATTAATTTTTACTAAGATTTTTTTGTTTTTATATAAAAAATTGAATTTTATTTTTTATGTAGAATGAGACATATAATAAATTTAACTTTTAGCTAGCTTTATTTATTATTAGTGAAAATAGAATTTATCTTTTTAGTTATTAGAAAATGAGACCTAGGGATAGTGTATAGTTTTTATACTGAAATGTTATGCCACAATTAAAAAAAATGAAGTTTTGTAGAATCAACATGGATATTAAATACTCAATAATTTGCTGCAACATGTGGTCATTGAGACATATAGTGCACTACCTCCAGTACCAATAGGAGCAAGCTGTTCAAGCATAATGTTTTGAGTGACACCTCTCAGGAGGTTAGCTTTAGCATATACAGCAGGTCTTAGACACCTTATTCAGAAAGTGAGAGAGAGAATGTTGACATCATGCTTGATCTGCTTGCTCCTTCGGTACTGGAGGTTGTACGTGCTCTATGTCAGCTTGTAGATTTTGAACCACTGCTTCAAACACATCTCTGAATTCACGTATTAGCTTCAAATCATCAACAAGAATATTTTGTTTTTATATAGAATAAATTTAAGCATTCTCTTATTTTTCCTTTTTTTATACAGTCGGTTGGTTCTCTACCAGTCTTCTTACATCCTAGCTAGCTAAAACACTACATCACCGATGGGCTGTTGCTGTACATGACGTAGCTCGGTGATGTAGGGCTGTATCTAGGTAGGATATGTAGGGTTGTAGCTTGGTGATGTAAGACTGTAAGTGGGAGAGTGAGGTGCGTGTATATGATGGTGAGGTGAGGCTGTAGTTCCTAGATGATCAGGGTCATCTGAGCTAGGTGCGTTTATTAGAAGTTAGTTTATAAAAATATGGTAATTAAAATGTACTACCTAGTTCTATTGTTTTATGGTTTAGAGATAGAAAAAATAGTAATTTGATCTTGAGTTCACTATGACTTAAATAAAATAATGAAGTTATATTTTTCACTTAATATGATGCACATGAACCGGTAATGGATGTACAACACCGACAGACGGTCAAAGGAGTACATTACCTTTCTCAAAGTGGCAAAAACGAACAAGAATGTGAGGGGATTCATTTGTTGTCCATGCTCTGATTGCAGAAACGAAAGAGACTTCTGTGACTCGAGAAAACTTCACCTCCACTTGTTGAAATACGTATTCATGCCGAACTATGTGATTTGGACCAAGCACGGTGAAAGAGGGATTGTGATGGAAGACGACGAAGAGGAGGAGGAGGATATTCCGGACTGGGCCTCAGGACAAGTTTTTGCATATACTTTGATGGAAGATGCTAACGAAGAAGAGTTACCAGCAGATGCTGACGGCCCTAGTGCTGATCTTGGTCAGGTTCTACAGAATGCACATAGGGACTGCAAAAACAAAAAAGAAAAGGCAAAGTTGTAGCGTATGATAGAAGATCACAGAAAACCATTATACCCAGATTGCAAGCTAGGTCACAAAAATCTTGGTACTACACTAGAAATGCTGCAATTAATGGAAAAACATGGTGTTTCTGATAAGGCATTTGAAGGGATGCTAAAAATTGTGAAGGACAAGCTACCCGAGAATAATGAATTACCGTCCACCACATATGAAGCGAAACAGACTGTATGCCCTCTTGGGTTGGAGGTACAGAAGTTCCATGCCTACCCTAATGATTGCATCCTATATTAGGGCAAGGATTACAAGAATTTGGATGCTTAAACTGTGTGCAAAGCGCTATGTTATAAGATTCGGTGAGATGAAGGTCCTGGTGATCTCCAGGGGCACCGTGACAAGACGAAGAGAGTTTCGGTGAAGGTTATGTGGTATTTTCCTATAATACCACGTTTGAAGCATTTGTTCAGGACCAAAGCAAATGATAAGACGATGAGATGGCACAAAGAGCAACGTAAGACAACATGCTGAGACATTCGGCTGATGGGTCTCAGTGGAGAAAGATTGATAGAAAATTCAATCCATTTGCTAAGGAAGCAAGCAACATAAGGTATGGTTTAAGTACGGATGGTTTCAATCCATTCGGCGAGTTTAGCAGTGGTCATAGCACTTGGCCTGTGACCCTATGCATGTTCAACCTTCCTAGTTGGATGTGCATGAAGCGAAAGTTCATTATGATGTCGGTGCTCATCCAAGTTCCAAAACAACCCGGTAACGACATTAATATGTACCTCAGACCATTGGTCGAGGAACTATTACTGCTATGGCAGGAAAAGGGTCCACGTGTGTGGGATGAAGATAGGCAAGAGAACTTCGATCTACGAGCATTTTTGTTCGTAACCATCAATGATTGGCCTGCTCTAAGTAACCTTTCACTGCAGACAAACAAGGATATCGGGCATGCACGCATTGTTTACATAAAACACAAGGTATTCATCTCAAAAATTGTAAGAATGTCGTGTATATGGGTCACTGTTGTTATCTTCCAACTAATCACCCCTTAAGGAAGAAAGGTATGCATTAGAAAGGGAAGGTTGATCATCGTACGAAGCCAACCCATTTTAATGGAAACACCGTATTTGCGATGGTAAAGGATCTAAGGGTAGTCTTTGGAAAGGGTGCCGGTAGTGAACCTATTCCAACTGATGCCAATGGACGTGCACCAATGTGGAAGAAGAAATATATTTTGGGAGCTACCTTATTGGCAAATCCTTGAGGTCCGACATGCAATTGACGTGATACACCTTACGAAGAATCTTTGAGTGAATGTGCTAGGTATCATGGGTTGTTACGGTAACTCGAAGTATACATTGGAAGCACGACGGGACCTGAAAGATTTTCATAAGAATGAAAAAGTTCCTCAAGAGGATGATGACGAAAAAGATCAGAAAGAGAATGATGATGATTACATAGGTCCTGCTAGTGACACTCTCACCAAGAAAGAGAAGGAAATCATGTTTGATTGCCTGAACAGTTTGAAGGTTCCGTCTGGCTACTCATCAAATTTAAAGGGGATCATAAATATGAAAGACAAGAAGTTCACAAATCTAATGGCCCACGACAGCCACATGTTGATGACACAGTTACTTTCAGTTGCGTTGAGGGGTGTTCTATCAGAGAATGTACGATTATTGCTCGTAAAGCTTTGTGCATTTCTCAATGCAATTTTACAGAAGGCAATCGATCCAGCCAAGATAGGAAAGCTACAGAATGATGCGGTTCAATGTATTGTCGGCTTTGAGTTGGCATTTCCACCTTCCTTCCTTGATGTTATGATGCACCTCCTGGTACATCTTGTGAAAGAAATTACTAAATTCTCGGTCCAGTATACCTTCACAACATGTGGCGTTTTGACAGGTTCATGTCAATCCTCAAGAAATATGTTCTCAAATGTGCCCGTCCGGAAGGAAGCATTGCCAAGGGATATGGAACTGAGGAGGTCATTGAGTTTTGTGTTGATTTTGTTGATTCAATTGACTCAATTGGGCTTCCAGTATCATGACACGAGGGGAGGCTACAGGGAAAGGGCACCATCAGAAGGAAATCAAGTTTGAGAAATAATACTAATTTGTTCCATAAAGCACACCTGACTGTTCTGCAACAATCATCCATGGTGACTCCGTATAGGACGGAACACGAGCAGATTATTGCTTCTCAAAATCCAACCAAATCCGAAGTCTGGATTACATGCTGTCACTTGGAAGCATTTCCCTCATGGTTGAGTGAACAACTCATCGATAACTCAACAATTCATCCACAACTCGATTTGTTAGCTAGGGGACCTTGTAGCACAATTGTAGAATTTCAAGCTTACGATATAAATGGTTATAGTTTTTACACAAGAGCTCAACTCGAAAAGGCACGAACCAAAATAGTGGTGTCCGTATGGATGTCATTGACAACGCTGGGTGCAAGACCTCCTATTATGGTATCGTAGAAGAGATATGGGAGCCTGAGTACAGGGCGCTGAACATCCCTCTGTTTCTTTGCCAATGGGTAAACTGACTGGCATAAGGAAAGATGAATATGGAATGACAATAGTGGACCTGACCAAGATTGGGTTCAAAGATGATCCATTCGTCCTTGCCAAAGATGTGCATCAGGTTTTCTATGTCAAGGATATGACTAGCATACCGAAGAATAAAAATCCCCAAGAAGGACCATAAGAGCCAAAGCGTCACATAGTTCTTCCGAGTAAAAGAGTAATCGTGGGAGTCAGGGACAAAACAGATCAATCTAATGATTATGATCAGTTTGATGGCATGCCTCTGTTCACTGTCGAAGTTGACACAAGGATATTGCTTGGACATGAAGAGACACCGTACTTACGTGCTTGAGATTAATGTCGCACTATAATGATTAATGATCAGATAAATTGAGTAATGCTAATGTGATCAACTCTTTTATTGGTCTCAAACTTTTTGTAAGGCTTGATATGACATGTGAGAATGAACCACCAAGTTTGAGATTTTTCTGAATTGGTTTAGTGTTTTTTCGGTTTAATTGAATTTCCGTGCGACATCACCTAGTAATTAAACATTGAACTGAGTCCACCCCTGAAAAGATCCGGAATGGTGCCAAACTTGGCCACAAGGTCTCTTGTGTCTTAGGAGACTAATTTTTCTGGAAGCTGAATCATAATTCTTGAGTTTTCGATGTGTAATTCACAATATTTAAGCTCCTGTAGCACGAAGAAAAAAACTATAATACATTTATTCATCAGAAAATTCTAAGATCTTGCATGAGCGAATCTTTTGGGTGTAAATGACAACCAAAAAAATTCAGACCATTTTGACATAGATGGAGTACACATGCTTCACAAAGCTATATGGATAATTTCATCGAACCATGTGTATACCCTTAAGTTCTTAACGATTCTGATGTCCATGCACTTTGCAGTGTTGTATTAGTCTCAAATTTTTTTCGTAAAGCTTGCATATGTCATGTGAGAATGAACCACCAAGTTTGAGATTTTTGTGAATTGATTTAGTATTTTTTCGGTTTAATTGAATTTCAGTGCGAATGCACATCAATATTACAAATGAAAATCGAAAGTGAATGTTTACAACTCTAAAATATATTTTTGCATAGCAAAGTAGAGTTTATTAGATTTTAATTAAATATAATTGTGTATGAATGAATTATTGAAAGTTACTATTTATTTTAATATTGCAAAGAGAAAGAATGAGAAAATGAGGAAAGACATGGGAGAAAATAACTCCCGCCCAAAATTACCCTTTAGTCCCGGGTGGTATTACCACCCGAGACTAAAGAGGGCTTTTAGTCTCGGGTGGTAAGACTACCCGGGACTAAAGGGTGAAATTGTGCCCCCGGGGGGGGCACTCCCGCGCAAAGTAACCCTTTAGTCCGGGGTTGTCTTACCACCCGACACTAAAGGCCCCCCTTTTGTCTCGGGCCGTAATACCACCCAGGACTAAAGGGTAGTCCCAGGTCATAATACGACCCGAGACTAAAGGGGGTGGGGGGTATAATCGCGTGTGTCTCCCCCTTCTCCCACACATTGCCAAATCCGCCTGGTGTCTCCTCCTCCGCGCCGTCCCCGCCGCCGGTCCCCGTCGATCTCCGGCTATTCCACACCCCGGCGCCGCACCGTCGTCTCCCTGGTGCTCCCTGCCAGCATCATCTCACCGCTCGGCGCCACCTCAGCTCCCCGCTGACGCGCCGCCTCCACGTCCACATCGCTGTTCCCCGTCGATCTCCGGGTACTCCACGCCCTGGCGCCGCACCTTCGTCTCCGTAGTGCTCCCCACCGGCGTCGTCTCACCTCCCGGCCCCACCTCCCCGCCCGCACCGCGGCGCCGCCTCAGCTCCCCGCCAGCGCTCCGCCTCCACGTCCCCGCCGTCGTTCCCCGTCGATCTCCGGCTGATCCACGCCCCAGCGTCGCGCTGTTGTCTCCTGCTGCTCCCCGCCGGCGGCGTCTAACCGCCCGACCCCGCCTCCCTACCCGCGCCGCGGTGCCTCCTCGTGCCCACCCGGCGCCGCCTCAGCTCCCCGCAGGCGCCGCCTCCACGTCCACGCCGCGGTGGTAGGGACATTTCCCCGGCCCGCCGCCGTCGTCTCACCGCCGTCGTCACCTTCCCGTCCCCACGTGCGCGACCACGAGCGCTGCTGCCACGCCATCTACTTTGGCGCATGGTGGGGCAGGGGCGCCGGGGCTGGCTTGCTAACGCAACCCCATGAATGGCTTGCGTCAGCAAGTTTTTTTTGTTTTTAGTGTATTTAGTGTATTAGAAAAATTGTAGTGTATTTTAGTGTATTAGAAAAATTATAGTGTATTTTAGTGTATTAAGTAAATTTTAGTGTATTAAGAAAATTTTAATGTATTTTAGTGCATTTTAGTGTATTTTAGTATATTAGGAAAAGTTTAGTGCATTTTAGTGTATTAGGTAAATGTAAGTGTATTAGGAAAATTGTTATTTATTTTTGTATATTTATTTATTAGTTATCATGTTTTTTATTTTTTTTATTTTAGTGTATTTATTTATTAGTTAGCAAGTTTTTTTATTTGTTATTTATTTTAGTGTATTTCTTTATTTTTGTGCACCACCGTCCTCCGACCCCTCTACCCCGTCGGCACCGCCGTCCTCCGACCCCTCCGCCCCGCTGGCAGCACCGTCCTCCGACCCCTCTGCTCTGCTGTCCTTGTTGGCGTTTCATAGCATCGTCATATTAAGAACAGATCTGGGATCCATCCTTAATGACAACACCAAGAATCGCCTTGTAGGCACCTCTCAGTGTCACAACTAACGACACCGGGTTAGCGAGAACATCAAGACTTGTCAAAGGTTAATCTAAATGATCATGAACGAATCCGCAAGCGCCCAGATAAACCATTGTAGCATTTCTCCAAGGAAGGAGAGTATTCCAAGGGTATCATATCCGTGGAAGGCAATGGCGGATATCTTAGAATTATGCTTTTTCTCTGAATGTAAACTAAGAGACAGATATAGGAAACAACACACTCAAAGACAGGGGTAAGATAAAAGATATAAGGGTAGTGTGACACACACACTCAGATCTACCTCTACTTTAGCACACTACGGCTTAGGGGGAACATACGAGTTAGCTCTAGGTTCTAATGTACTAAATATACAAAGCTAGAAGATACAGGAGATAGGCATGAGTATTGCATGAGAGGGATAAGGTTTAGCACCCAGGTACAAATAAGGAGCTAGCCCACGACAACCAGCACTCTGCGAAACTAGACTTTAGACTCCTACAGCAGGTACCCCAGCGCGGAGGATTGCTCAAGGATCCAACAAGGCTGTCACCACCTGCGGACCTACCTCTATCGTTACGGGGGGTATGCTCATAACTAACGTAGCCAGACAACCCAGGCACCATGCCTACATTGCTGCTAGACTCCACCCGGCCCAGGCTATTGTGACCTAGGGTGAGAGCCACCAGATGACTGGTCGACTTAGACCGAGTACCGTAGCTTGAACACAAACCTCATGCAACACTCTCATGCCATCTAACAAGATCAACTAAGGCTAGACATACAAACAGATATGAACTCTCTTATGTCTAGTCAACAAGATCAAAGGGTCATGTTCGTGAAGAACACGAGCCTCTAACTTATGAACAAACACATAAGGAATGAGTTTATCACCCTTCAAGTGGATCAAAAGGTAGTGTTCATAAAGAACACAAGCCTCTAAATGATGAACAAGGGATGAACTCAAGAACATATCAAGCATATGATCTACCATGACTTTATATAAAATAGCTGAATAACTGAAGTAGATCAAAGTCATATAATCACTAGTAGGGATGTTGTTATCCATGACGTTGCCATAACATCACTGAAGATGCCATAATCGTCACTGATGTTCATTTGTGATGATTTTGTGACGATTTGGGTTTCGTCAAAAAGGTCGCGTCGCATTTGGTCATCCGTGACGAAACCCAATTTTTCATCATAGATGTGCTTCCATTCTGTGACGATATTTTGAACCTCATAGAACTGATTTCAATTTATGACAAAAGCATTTGGTCACAGATGAATACCAGTTTTCGTCACAATCAGCCGTCTGCCTGACGTGCTGACGGCGCCGTTAATGGCGTTTATTTTTTTGTGATGATCAGTTTGGTCATGGAACTTCATCATAACCTGCCGTTTGGGAGCGGTGACGGCGTATGCCACGCTGGCAGCTGATGTCATTGCTGACATCACCTGCCACGTCATTACTGACGTCACTGCTGATGTGGATGGTGGCGACATTGTTGACGTCATTGCTGACGTGGTAGGTGACGTCATCAGTTTGTAATCGTCATTGAATACATGTTCGCATCGTCACAGAATACAATTTCCCATCGTCACACTTTGAAGTAATTTGGTCACAAATTTGCCATATAAATAGTCACAGATTGGACTTGATTTGGTCACAGATATAACATAACTATGGTCACAGATGTGTCATCACTTTGGTCACAGATAAATTGCAGTTTATAATGAAATTTTAATATGCAGATGATACTAGAATGGGAACACCATTCCATAAGATTAAACGTAGTATTCCAGTGTGCATACAAGTGAGTGGACAACACCACTCGACATCACATTTCAAATCAAGACCAAACATAACTAAAAGTTTCAAACACGACCAAACCAAATTCACAGCAGTTCTGAGCAAGAGTTGTGTTCATGAGGATGAAGAACTATTCCCATGGAGGGACAAGAGCTTCTTGAGGAGCAAATTGGTCTCTGCCATCTCCTTGGTGTTCTTCTCTGTAATCTTCTTGTACTCCTCCAGCTCCTTTTGTGTCTTCCCCCGCTCTTCCTCAGCTTCTTGAATTTTCTTCCTGAGGTCGTCTAGTTCACCTTGAACAGCTGCCATCGCTTCAGCTGCAAGTTGTTCCCGAAGCTCATTGTCATTTGATGAACCTGACTTGGTGGATGGCGGTGTTTGGAAGCCAACACTCTTCAGGAAATGGTTGGAGCTATTCTGGGAGAGCACCTTCGACACGACTTGCACACTTGATGCAGGCATCTCATCTTCAGGAACAGGTTCAGCCCTCAAAGATTCCATATTATCCTGAAATTTAGGAACATAAAACAGTTACATGTAAATACCTTTAGCAACAGTAATATGATAATTGATAAGACCAACAACCAATGCAATTAGAATTAAATATCAAGTAGTAGAGATAGACCCTATGCACTTACAAGTGCCTCTCTTGCCGGCTCACTCATGCCACGTTTGGAGCTGGTATGGCAAGTCTTGAAGGCCTCCACCGCATCTATTGCTTCATTCTGATCTAGGTTGGGGTCGTCTATGATTCTATTCTTCTTCTGTGTAGTTGATAAAAATCACAGCAAAGTATTCTCAGATGAAATGGAAATGAATTTGTTCAGTTGCAATGTGCATTTAAGTGAATAAGGTAATGTTTTACTTACATATGCATGTAAGTGTGCCACATAGCAGCGAGAACCTGTAGCCTGATGATACTTGACTTGACTGCGGTTGTGCTTGTTCTTTTCACTTGTTTCCTACAAGAGATTCAACATGTGAGATGATATCACAAGTTCGGAATGTTAAGAGGCTTTGGAAAATAAGTGAATGAAGAATATATTGCAGTATACCCATACCATATTCTTTGGATTAGACCACTTTGCAACAAGGGCCCTCCATTCTGCATCAGTCATGTATCCAACAGGAGAAGTTGTCCGAACCTCATTTGCAGGTACACCATTGAAGTATCGCTTCTTGAGGTGATAACGTTGGTTCTTTATCGCAACACACATCAAATCAGTCATAGCAACCTTTGTTGGGGCATGGTTTGTGTTAACAGCCAAGCGACCCTAGGCATATGATAGTTCGATACTTAGTTAGACAAATAAGGTTAAGCATGTATGAAAGTTTCAAATAGGAACAGTAATGCACTTACAGCTAGCTGCCCCTCAAAGGTCTTGAAGTGTTTGTCGTCTTTCTTGTAATCCTTCCAATGTGGAAGGACAGGAATGCTTTCCCGAACGATGACGCCGACCTCTGAAGCAAACTTGGCAGCTTGAACAGGTTCATGTGGCCTTTTTTCCTTCATCAACAACTATGGGCAATCTTCTTCCCATATCTTTAGTCATCCTATCCAGCTGTTTTCCAACAGTAGCTGGTCTAGGCCTCCTTGGACGTCTCTGTTGAGAACCTACAAAATAGAAATTGCATTTGGTTAAATGATTTAATTTCTGCAAGATGAACAAAAGAGATGTCATAACTGACTAGAAAAATAGAACTTGCCTTCAGCAAGTGTATTGTCATCAGCAGCTACAATGTATTCCTCTACAGCTGCATTGTCATGACCAGCTGTGACATTAGCTTCCTCTGATGCTATGTTGTCATGCCCGGCTATTCCATTGGCTTCTTCTACAGGTGCAGTGTCATTAGTAGCAGCTGTAGGCTCCTGCACATGCTGCCTTTTTGACCTTGATGTTTCAGATGCAGAAGGCTGCACTTCAGCTTCAGGAGTTGCCCTCACTCTCTTACTATATCTAACCCCAGGTGCCATTGTGGGATTAGACTTCTTGATCTTTGAAGAGATAATTTTGCGACTATGCGGTGAGGGAATCTGTGGGGGAAAAGAAACTCAGGTAAGTCATGTGCATTAATAACGAATAGCATATATTAAACAAGATGTATGTTTCAAAGAATGTGCATCTAAATCCTATAGCATACTTTAGAACATAAACATGTAATTGCAATGCTAGTATGGCCCATGGACTACATTGAAGATAGAAGAAGCACCTCATTTGCCATGGGTTGTGGCTGCTTATTAGAGTCAGTGTCATCATCATCAGTACTATCTCCTTGATCATCCGCATCAACGAGATACTCCGATGATGATGAATCTTCATTATCTGTTCCCTTGGTTGCTGTTTTTTCCCCTTCTTTTGTGCAGTTTGGGGCAAGGAGTTATTAAGGTCAAAAGCTAGTGTATTCAATCCGAGGTCTTCAAAGATCTTTTGATTCTCCGCAACTTGTCTATCTCGGATTCTCTCATAGTCCTCAGCTATTGTTGGTTCTTTGAATGACAAGAAATGGGTGTATTAGAAATTTTAAAAGGCTTCAACTAATAGGTTATAGGTAATAAAACTACTTCAGAGGTCTAAGGTCTAAGATAAGAGGTACAACTATTTCTGGAGTCCTAGATATTAAATCCCCTGGTTATGACACTGAACCAATCACTCTTATAACTCTATGAAAATAGTATGTACATAGATGGGACTGAACTACTATTTTCGTATCAACATACATGGACGAAAAATTCTATTAGCACACACTAAACTTAAGAATGGACCCATGAATCAGTCAAATGCAATTATAATGGCCAGACAAATAGAATTGAAAAAGAAGCATGGACTAAATCAATTTCACAAATTCTATTATCTAGAACTAGATTGGTTTGACACAAGCAATTGCAACAATATAAAGTAAACAGAATGGTACTGCGCAGACAAGTCCTCAACAATTTCAACAAAATTGCAGTTGTACTTGAACGAAATTGTAGATTTCATTTAACAAATAAAGTTGCAGTATTCCACATACCTGCAAGTGCGTTCTTACGTTGACCCCTAGTGGCCACCATTGAGCTTGTGGCCAAGTTGGGAATTGAGACCTGCAGATGTTCTTAGGGTTAGGTTCGGGAATCAAAAGAGGTGGATGGGGAGAAAAATGTAGGTGATAGAGAGGGATAGGGGGGCGGCGTGTTACTAAATCGAATTCTGGGGTGGCTGTGGTTAGGGTTTCGTTGTTGTGAGTGAGAGGTTTGATGGGGAGAGATACGTAGGTGGGTCGTTGAGAGAGAGGGATAGGTGGATGCGGCGTGGAACCAACTTACCTGGGCTGAGGAAGGAGGTCGTCACCGGCGATGGGGTCCTATGGCGGCGGCGGCCTCTCCGGTTCGAGGAATGGGGAGGGGAGAAGATAGAAAGTATGGGGGAGGTTTGACGAGAAGTGGGGGAGGGAGGTTAGTAATCCGCGATTTAGGCGCAATTATTTTTCGGGACAAAAGGCACCGAAAACGTTTGGCGCCAATCTTGGCGCCCTTTTTTTTGTTAGTCTGCTCATATTGTTTAAGTAAACTGCCTCCTGACTCATAACGAACAAACTGAAATAGCCCAATGGTAAGGCCAATTGACTGCCAAGACTTGGCTCCCGGGTTCGAATCGTAAGGGGCCCTTTTTTTTGGACAGTTTTTTTATATACTTTGTAAAAAGACATTTGTTTCTATGTTGTTTATTTTTTTTTGCAGAAAACCTCTTAGTTTGTGTCCATGAACACCCTATTAAAGTTGAAGATGATTTGGAGATAGTGGTGATACGAATATCTCACAAAGGGGGCCATAGTCTCACATAGTCACATAGGTCTTAGTTAGACATGTAAGCCGTTTTGAGGATGTGTAGTACCAGTTGCTTGAAATCATTTGAAACTTTTTTGGGATGCTTATGGATGCAATCTATGATGTTGGGTGAAGTTTTGGAATTTTCAGACCAAGTTTGCCTATTATTGTAAATATTTGTTGATTTAATAAAGAATAAATGTAAAAAACTTGTAATCTTGCTTAAAAAATCTCAAAACTTGCAGGAGCTCCTCCTTTTGGTACATTATGTTGTCAAAAAAGTTTCAAGTGATTCTGAGAAAGTGATGATGCACTTCCCCACTGAAGCATACATGTCTCACACATGTCATTGTGACTCACCGGGAGATGTTCATCCCTATGTGGGACGTGTAGTACCAGTTGCTTGAAATCATTTGAAACTTTTTTGGGATGCTTATGGATGCAATCTATGATGTTGGGTGAAGTTTTGGAATTTTCAGACCAAGTTTGCCTATTATTGTAAATATTTGTTGATTTAATAAAGAATAAATGTAAAAAACTTGTAATCTTGCTTAAAAAATCTCAAAACTTGCAGGAGCTCCTCCTTTTGGTACATTATGTTGTCAAAAAAGTTTCAAGTGATTCTGAGAAAGTGATGATGCACTTCCCCACTGAAGCATACATGTCTCACACATGTCATTGTGACTCACCGGGAGATGTTCATCCCTATGTGGGACGTGTAGTACCAGTTGCTTGAAATCATTTGAAACTTTTTTGGGATGCTTATGGATGCAATCTATGATGTTGGGTGAAGTTTTGGAATTTTCAGACCAAGTTTGCCTATTATTGTAAATATTTGTTGATTTAATAAAGAATAAATGTAAAAAACTTGTTATCTTGATTAAAAAATCTCAAAACTTGCAGGAGCTCCTCCTTTTAGTACATTATGTTGTCAAAAAAGTTTCAAATGATTCTGAGAAAGTGATGATGCACTTCCCCACTGAAGCATACATGTCTCACACATGTCATTGTGACTCACCGGGAGATGTTCATCCCTATGTGGGACGTGTAGTACCAGTTGCTTGAAATCATTTGAAACTTTTTTGGGATGCTTATGGATGCAATCTATGATGTTGGGTGAAGTTTTGGAATTTTCAGACCAAGTTTGCCTATTATTGTAAATATTTGTTGATTTAATAAAGAATAAATGTAAAAAACTTGTAATCTTGCTTAAAAAATCTCAAAACTTGCAGGAGCTCCTCCTTTTGGTACATTATGTTGTCAAAAAAGTTTCAAGTGATTCTGAGAAAGTGATGATGCACTTCCCCACTGAAGCATACATGTCTCACACATGTCATTGTGACTCACCGGGAGATGTTCATCCCTATGTGGGACGTGTAGTACCAGTTGCTTGAAATCATTTGAAACTTTTTTGGGATGCTTATGGATGCAATCTATGATGTTGGGTGAAGTTTTGGAATTTTCAGACCAAGTTTGCCTATTATTGTAAATATTTGTTGATTTAATAAAGAATAAATGTAAAAAACTTGTAATCTTGCTTAAAAAATCTCAAAACTTGCAGGAGCTCCTCCTTTTGGTACATTATGTTGTCAAAAAAGTTTCAAGTGATTCTGAGAAAGTGATGATGCACTTCCCCACTGAAGCATACATGTCTCACACATGTCATTGTGACTCACCGGGAGATGTTCATCCCTATGTGGGACGTGTAGTACCAGTTGCTTGAAATCATTTGAAACTTTTTTGGGATGCTTATGGATGCAATCTATGATGTTGGGTGAAGTTTTGAAATTTTCAGACCAAGTTTGCCTATTATTGTAAATATTTGTTGTTTTAATAAAGAATAAATGTAAAAAACTTGTAATCTTGCTTAAAAAATCTCAAAACTTGCAGGAGCTCCTCCTTTTAGTACATTATGTTGTCAAAAAAGTTTCAAGTGATTCTGAGAAAGTGATGATGCACTTCCCCACTGAAGCATACATGTCTCACACATGTCATTGTGACTCACCGGGAGATGTTCATCCCTATGTGGGACGTGTAGTACCAGTTGCTTGAAATCATTTGAAACTTTTTTGGGATGCTTATGGATGCAATCTATGATGTTGGGTGAAGTTTTGGAATTTTCAGACCAAGTTTGCCTATTATTGTAAATATTTGTTGATTTAATAAAGAATAAATGTAAAAAACTTGTAATCTTGCTTAAAAAATCTCAAAACTTGCAGGAGCTCCTCCTTTTGGTACATTATGTTGTCAAAAAAGTTTCAAGTGATTCTGAGAAAGTGATGATGCACTTCCCCACTGAAGCATACATGTCTCACACATGTCATTGTGACTCACCGGGAGATGTTCATCCCTATGTGGGACGTGTAGTACCAGTTACTTGAAATCATTTGAAACTTTTTTGGGATGCTTATGGATGCAATCTATGATGTTGGGTGAAGTTTTGGAATTTTCAGACCAAGTTTGCCTATTATTGTAAATATTTGTTGATTTAATAAAGAATAAATGTAAAAAACTTGTAATCTTGCTTAAAAAATCTCAAAACTTGCAGGAGCTCCTCCTTTTGGTACATTATGTTGTCAAAAAAGTTTCAAGTGATTCTGAGAAAGTGATGATGCACTTCCCCACTGAAGCATACATGTCTCACACATGTCATTGTGACTCACCGGGAGATGTTCATCCCTATGTGGGACGTGTAGTACCAGTTGCTTGAAATCATTTGAAACTTTTTTGGGATGCTTATGGATGCAATCTATGATGTTGGGTGAAGTTTTGGAATTTTCAGACCAAGTTTGCCTATTATTGTAAATATTTGTTGATTTAATAAAGAATAAATGTAAAAAACTTGTAATCTTGCTTAAAAAATCTCAAAACTTGCAGGAGCTCCTCCTTTTGGTACATTATGTTGTCAAAAAAGTTTCAAGTGATTCTGAGAAAAAATAAAACAAAAAAAAAGGCTGCCACAGGGTTCGAACTTGGGAGTTGTGGTGTTAGATTCAGAGCGCATTGCCATTGGGCTACGAAGGTGTATAAGTTCGATGTGAGGTTCTATTCTATTTAAAACGTGAAAGGCCGCCTGTCACCTGAATTGTCACACACAGTTTCACACCACCAGATCTATCTATTAAAGCGGTTTTCCCCCAAATCGTCACACACACCACCTCGTCTCCTCCGCTTCCTCTCACGCGTGCGGCAAAACCACAACCCCCAGCTTGCGCCGCCGCAGTCGCCGCCGAAGCGAACATGACGAAGAAGAACCCGGCGCAGTCCACCCGTGCGAGCAACCAGAAGCGGGACCCGGCAACCGGGAGGTTCTCCAAGGCTCGCCATGCCGTGGTGCTGCGCCGGGGCTCCGCCGCCTCCGGCACCTCCGTCGGCGTCGTGGACAACGTTCCTGACGTCCCACCAGGCTACGAGAGCGTCAGGAATGATCCCAATCGCGCCGGCGGATCTGCATTTTCATCTGCACACCTGAGGTTCAATGTCTTCTATTTCCCAGTTCGTATGGAGATGATCTTGATTATGTAGTGCAGCTGCTGAAGAAATGAAGGAGATTATGTAGATTCTTTTATAGTTCGATTAGTCACTGAAAAATAGTTAGCACTAGATCAGATGATGTTGATGCTGTACAGAGTGTGGGAAATGATCTGTGGGTCTACAAATTCTACGAGAGGGTTTTCAATTAGTCACGACGCTTGCATTTATCAATAGAAGATATGGAATCACAGATTTAGTTTTATGCATAGTTCATATTAGGCACATGTTGTACACAGAGTGTGGGAAATGATATGTGCAAAGTTATTATATGATTTGTGGGTTTCTTTTTGTTGGATTAATTAAGAAATTTTAGGAAGTGTAGGAATTAGTCATGCTCACTTAGTTCCCAGTTTATAATATGGTCGAAACAATGGTTTAGGTAGTATAGAAATTATTCATGATAACTTAGTGCCCAGTTTGCAATATGTTCCAAACAATATGGTTTAGGTAGTGTTGCACATTAATATTCTTTTGCAAGATTATTGATTGGCCAGTTTACAATATGGTCTTCTTTATCAAATATCAGAATTTGACTTGGCTGATTCATGGTCTTGCTTATCAAATATGCAGGCCAGCGCACGCCGGGGGATCTCGTCCAGCGCCGCCGAGCGCACGCTGAGACGCAGCGAGCGCCTCCAAAAGGGCAAGGAGAAGTTGCCAGAGGTGAAGATAGAGGACAAGGGGAAGGAGCTGCTGACAGAGGTCAAGATAGAGGAGAAGTGGGAGGAGCCACTGTCACAGATGACCTCAGAGCTGAGGGGGAAGGAGAAGAAGGTGAGTTGACTGCTGCAGTCATCAACTTTTTTTAAACTTCGAGTTACTGCTATAGTCATCCATAATCTATAACTGGTAGAGCTTAAATATGCTTGAGTATGCTTGTTTAAGTGTATCCATAAACTGTTCTTTCAGTAATGTCCAGTATACATGCTAAGCATGTTGAATTATATGCATGCTTAGTATATATGTCCAGTAATGTTGTACTTACATATGCATGCTGCTCATTTTTCAACAGATGGACTTCTCGCAGTTACAAAAAGCGGTGGCAGAGTCTCAGGAAAATGTCAAGTGGCTTGAGGGTGAGCTCAATGCGGAGAAGAAAAGGAAAGCAAGACTGCAAGCTGCGCTCATAGCTGCTGCTGAGAAGGCTTTAGGGTTCAAGTGGTTTTAGGCTTTAGGCTTGTTAGTGATGGATGATTTTGAATGTTGGTGGAACCTCTGTATGCCAACAGATGGAAACATGAACCTCTTACTTAGTTGTGCCGTAGCAGGCTGGAAGGCTTGATTATTTTGTGCCTCGCTTGCTTTAGCTTGTAAATTTGAATGCCTGAAATGTGCCTAGTTAGTATTGCCCTATGTGGCAACAAGACAAGTAACCTTCATCTGGTGGCATGTACATGCCTATAAATATATGATATTAGCTTGTTAATCCCTATCATTTGTGTTCCTCAATCTGTTTTTTTATGGATTTCGACCTGTTAAAATCTGAGTAAAACTTGTTCATGTGCATTTATACATAAATCTGGTGGCTGAAGCATTTATAGATATGAAATCCATAATGTCATAACAAATTTTTGAAATCTCAAACAAACTCTGGCTGTTCGAAACAAATAGTATAAATGATATCAATTACTTATACTTGGATAAACACATTTATTATACTAGAAATCTTCATCTTCATCATCTGGGGACATGTCGTCATTGTTATCATTGCCATCATCACTACAGTACTGCAGTATTGTCTCATCCTCCTCCTCATCCTCACTACCTTCTTCAATAATTGCAGTTTGCTTCTTGTTTCTTATAAATTGTTGCAAATTGCCTTCAATTATAGTGGCTTCCCCACCTTGAATATTTGGCAATGGCACGTTATCGTCACCTTCTTGCACCACATGCTCAGTATCTGAATGGTAATCATCCTGATGCACATCATAACTGGCCTCATCTTTTTCAGCCACATCATAAATATTCCTATGTTCAAATTTCTGCACAACTCGCCAACCTTTACCTAAAGATGTATCTTCAATGTAAAATATCTTTTTCGATTGAGATGATAGGATGAAAGGATCGGTCTTGTACCATAATGACTGCACATTGATGGATTTGAAATGTCAGTCATCTTGAAGGACTTTCCCCCTGCCTTCTTGGCTGTACCAATCACATCGAAATATAACCACAGTGCGACGAACTTGAAGATTCGAGTTATACTGCAACTCAATTACCTCTTTAAGGACTCCATAAAAATCTATGATGTTGTTATTATGTTCACCTGGAGTCATCACACCACTATTTTGTGTCTGCAGGAACTTTTCGCGATCCGCTGTGCTATACCGAACACCATTAATCTTGCAAGCTGCAGAAAACTTAACTCGTAGACATGGTCCACAAGACAGTGCCCACAATCCTTCACTAACCGAATCTGGATTATCCTTGCGTTTCATCTCAATCTGTACCAACAGAAATAATTAATTGAACAATTACATATGCATTTAATTACTAAATCTGTGTAGTTACTTACGTGGCGCCTAAACCACTTGGCAAAACCTTGTTCAACCATTTTATCAACATTACTTAGTTGTGCACCTTCACGTAATAGCTCGTCTCTGTACAACCTGCAAGGACAAGATTAATCAAATTTAAATTTTGTATAATCAGAAACAATTCAGAAAGTAATTAAAAAAATACTTACTCCTTATATTCATCAGCTTCTTCACAATTATGTAGGACATACCAAAATAACTTATCCATGACATCATCATCAATGTACTGGACCCTATTACCTCCAACAAGAGTAACACCATGCTTAAAAACAGAGATGTCATTATCCAATGGCACCTCTCCACCAATGTCATCCTCCGTGTTGAATCTAGTGTCCATATCCTCCATGTACCTAGAACAAAAGGTCAAGGTGTCACTTGCCACATATGCCTCAGCAATTGATCCTTCTGGCTTGGCCCTGTTCCTTACAAAATTCTTCAAAGTGCCTAGTCGCCTTTCTATTGGGTACATCCAGCCATACTGAACAGGACCTCTCAGCAGTGCCTCGTCTGGTAGATGGACACATAAGTGCACCATGACATCAAAGAATGCAGGGAGAAATATTTTCTCAAGCTTGCATAGGATCAATGGAATTTGTTCTTTCAGCCGTTTCACAACATCAATCCTAAGATTTCTACTGCATAGCTCCCTAAAAAATGTCCCCAGCTCTGCAATTGCTTCATACACATCCTTAGGCACCAGTCCTCTAAGTCCAGCAGGTATGATTCTTTGCAGGAGTATGTGGCAAGAATGTGTCTTTAGCTTTCCAACCACCCTCGAACCGTCTTCACTTATGTATCTTGCTAGGTTAGCAGCATATCCATCAGGAAACTTGATACCTTTTAGAAACTTGCAAAACTAGACTTTTTGCTCCTTCCCCAAGACATAAGGAGCAGGTGGAGCACTGACTGAGTTGTTGCCTTTCTCCTATAAGTGCAAATGATGTCTGATGCCCATATCGTACAGATCTAGCCTAACATTATGTGTGTCCTTTGTCTTCCCCGGTACATTGAGTAATGTGCATAGAATGTTTTCACATATGTTTTTCTCTATGTGCATCACATCAAGATTATGTGGAAGCTTCAAATGTTCCGAATAAGGCAATCTCCACAACGTAGATTTGCGGGTATAAATCTTTGGACCCACATCACACTTCCTTTTTTTACCTATGATTTTAGGTTCCTTCACTGGCTTCCCTGGCCTAACATCTTTCACCTTCTCTGGCTCCACTAGGACCTCACCCAAAGTGAACTTATGTGGTGCATCTTTGTTTTCACGCTTACCATCAAAAGCCAAGCTTCTCCTCCATGCATGTGTCCTTGGAACATATCGATGATGTTCAATGTAACATATCTTATTCCTTATTGCCCGAGACAACGGATCCTTGTCGCAGTGAATACATGCATAATACCCTTTTGTTGTTCGCTCAGACAACGTGCTCAAAGCTGGAAAATCATGTATACACCATAGCACAGTAACACGAAGGTCAAACTTCCTACCAGTACATGCATCATAGGTACTGACACCCTTCCATAGCTCTAGTAGTTCTTCAATTAGGGGCTCAAGGAAAACATCAAAATCCTTTCCTGGAGATTTTGGACCAGGGATGAGTAAAGACATAAAACAATTTGCTGGATTCAAACATTCCCATGGTGGGAGATTCAGTGGAGTCAGCAGCACTGGCCACATACTGTACTGGGTACTCATGTTGCCAAATGGATTGAACCCATCTGTAGCTAAGGCAAGCCTCAAGTTCCTCGGGTCAGCTGCAAAGTCTTTTTCCTTACTGTCAAAGTATTTCCATGCATCCCCATCAGCTGGATGACTCATTACATTGTCCACTGGCGTCCTCACCTTTGCATGCCATTTAGTTTCCTCAGAAGTACGCTTTGAAGCATATATTCTCTTCAACCTAGCCAAAGTGGAAAATGCCTCAATACCTTGTGTGGAACCTGCTTGGTCCCATTCTCGTCTTTCCATCTAGACTCCTTGCATACTGGGCACACATTCAACTTAGCATACTTTGATGTTTTCGAATCCCGAAACAACACACAATTGTTCTTGCACACATGTATGTTTTCGTATCCAAGGCCCAACTCTCGAAGGTATTTCTTTGCCTCATCATAAGATTTTGGCAACTCACTCTTAGGGTATCCTGATGAGATCAAGTTCATCATCGTGGAAAATCCTGCATTACTGATTCGATAATGTGACTTGATATACAACATCCTCACCATAAAAGAGAATTTCGAATGGCTAGATCCCGCGCTAAGTGCCTTCTTGGCATCTTCAAGGACTCTTGCAAACCTTGGCTATTCTCCATCAGCCTCTGCTTGAGCATATAGATCTCCAATCATCTCTGGTACTCCAAGATCATCGTCAAGATCACCATCATCACCCACATCCACATGTATCCCATAGTCATGATCACCTTCAACATCCTGGTGCTCTGTATTCTCAACTTCAATAGTATCTGCTGACTCCCCATGATGAATCCACATGGTATATGTGGCTGACATTCCAAAGATGTGTATATGGTTTTCTACATCACTCTGCTGTCGCAACTTTCGATTAAGACAAGTGCGGCAAGGACAACGTATGTCAGTGTCTTCGGGGTATCTTTCTCTAACAAATTTCATAAACTCTTCAACTCCTTTCAAATATGCATGTGTGAATTGTTTCCCAAATATCCAGCTTCTATCCATCTGTTTTGACAAACAGATCAAAAATTTAAAAAACAGCCAAACAGAGATAAAACTGAACACAATACAAAAAATTGCATATTTGAACAATTAATTGATAATCAGATGCATATAGGATCAAAAAAATTAAAACCATTCATGCATATATGAACAAACCCTTCAAACACATATGAATATCTGAACAAAAAATTTAAACATCAAATTGAACAAACCTTGCAAGCACCTCCTCTGCCGGTCTGCCCTCGTCTCGCATGCTGGTGCTGCTCTCCTACATCGCCGCCGCGTTGATGGAGAAAACCTCGACGCCCTGGATCACGTGCAGGCCTGCTGCCGCCGGAGACGATCTGGAGGCGACGATCACAAGCGCGACACAACAAAACCCTGGACGAGACGACCTAGCCGTGATCGCTACGAAGGGCATCTGACCGCGATCAAGTTAATTGGCCCAACTTCTGATCGATGCAGGTAAAGGCCCATTATTCATTCATAAAGTGACAAATAAAAAAACAGCATACTTACAACATGAACGACCACATAGCGCAGTGGTAGAGCTCCTACCTGTGTATCACAAGGTCCCTGGTTCGATACTCCGCGAGAGCCTTTTATTTTTGTTTAACACAATTAGAAAATGGGCCGACACAAAAAAAAGATGATGGGCCACACGATCATGGGCCGTGTGGCAGACACATCCCACGTCGTTAGTGCACTACTAATTTGTGACCAATTTGATTCATCATTACTTGTGCCAAACGATTCAAATAAATTATGACGATATCTAATCTAATCTGTGACCACTAGGTTTCATCATTACCATACGCCATACCAAAACATAATCTATGACGATCTCCTCAATCTGTTTTGTGACGTAAATTATTTTTTTGTCATTATTCTTTCACCCAAATCATCGTCCCATGCAACTTATGACGAAGATGGACATTTCGTCATGGAATACATACCATTCTGTGACCAAAGTTAGCAGCGTCACGAGGAAATCGTCACTGATAATCACTTTTCTAATAGTGAATGAAATAAAGACAAAAGAGAACTCATACCTAGACTCCAAAGAAGACTTGGAACCTGAATAAGAGCTACTCTAGCCTACCCCCTAGCCTTGAAAACTAAAAGTGTGAGGAGAATGAGAGAGTGGTGTGTGGGAAATGGGAGCCCCTCCCCTTCTATTTATAGGCAAGGACCAAGCTTGCTCGGAGGCTCAAAGTGCTCCAAAACACCCCGGGATGCAGCAAGTGACCAATGAGGAGCAACCACGTGTAGGGACCAGATGGGAGCCCACTAGGTCGGTTCGGCCGATCCTAGGATCGACCGGCCCTCTAGGGTGGCCCCACCTGGTGGTTTTCCTCTGGGTGGCTGCCCTGTGGGCCCTCTGATCCATCCCCGGTGCATGGCTTGATTTGGTATCCAAGGTGGGCCCTTTGATCCATGTGAAGTCCATGTGGCGTCCTCTGATTCGTCGGTGAGTGCCTCCCGTGGATTGATGACATGGAATGCCATGTTTCCCTTGGTGGCAGCCACCTCCTCAGCTGAGTTGGCATGGTTTCTTTAAAGAAGGTTGGTTTCCATCTCTTTTTAGGGTTAAATCACCTACATACAAATAAACTCCAAGGACAAGTGGAACTACATTATTCAAACCAAAATGCTAGTAAATAATGCATATGCCTCCATTTATGTGAGGATATTGAGGGTTGAAAGTAGTGAATTTCAACCGTCAACAAACTCTCCCAAGCTAACCTCTTGCTCGTCTCGAAGCAAGACATTAGAGACTTAGGTTGGTTGATCAGGAGTTGCTAGAATGTTGTATTCTCAACTTATGGCAAACATACAGCAAAGTACTCTACCAAGAGTTGAACAAGTTGGCAATGTTCTTACCTTTCACCTGATGACGTGGGGCATCTAGCTTCACCTGCCTTGGGCGGTTGAGAGACAGAATGGTTATATAGAATGTGCATAATCACTCATACCTTGATCAGCTATCAATCCGGAGGTTTTGCAAATTTTTCAAAAGAAAATCAGAGTTCCTCAAATGATACTCTCGGATCGCTCAAAAGTGTATGGTTCCTCACCAAGGCATCAATGCTGCCTTTCTTCACATCCTACTCCTAATAGGCTTTATGTGGAGCTGTAGGTAGGGAAGAAATGTGGCATACTTGTCTCTCATATATTGCTAAGTCAAAGACCGGATCCTTGGAAGAAACAAACATACATCCTGATCAAGATGTGCATATGTATGTAATGGATATGAGCATGGCAAGGTGGATACTAGGCCCGAAAATTGGTGCTAGATATCGCCATGCTTTATATGAGGGAATGAGGGATTGATGGTAAGGTGGACACTAGCCCCGGAGTAGGTACTAGTTATTACCATCTATATGGTGGAACTCTTTCTCTTGCACATATCAATCCCTTTTTCTCCTTTTGAAATTTTTTCGAGACTTGGGCTAGCTCTCTTTATTTTATTTTTGCCATGCTTTTGAGCATGCTTTTCTTTTTCTTCTCTTTTTTTGAGCTAGCCCTTTATCTCTATTGGAGATATTTGGAGAGGGATGAATGATACAAAGATACACAGAGTTTTATTTGTGGAAAAATGCATAGGCAGTATGGAGCAAATGATGAATGCTAACTTCCAGTGTAGAAGTTTAGCATGAACGTGTACATGATCTTGATCAGGCGAGCATGAGTTCTAACAAGGCTCACAACAATTTGACAAAGCTCAATGAGAGAACAAGCTGCATATGTGGAGGCTAAGAGCTAGAATCTACATATGGCCTTGGATGGGAAATTCTCATCATTGAGGGACTCATCATGTTTTGATTTTTCAAAAAAGAAAAACTTCGGATGTCAAGCATCACTAAGCACAAGATCATAGCACTCTATTCTACCATATCATGTCTCACAACAACTTAGGCAAGGGTCATGCTTTTTGCTACCCACAGTTTTCAAGCTAAGGTTTGAACATACAAGCCAAAAAACTCAAAACTTAGGTAGGAAACAAAGTTGTAAGCAAGACATATGAGGAGAATAAACAGAGCAACTATTCATCATTTTAACCATAGAGGCAAAGCATTCTTACTAAGCATATCAAAGCAAACTAGCAATTGATGATGATGAAAGAAAATAAATATTTTTGGTCTTTTTATTTTTGCTATTTTTTTGGATTTTTATTTATAAGATATTCTGAAAACAAAGGAATATATACAAGTTACCTCAGGATGGGGGTCCTCCCCCAAGCTAGATTCAGGCTCACTGCGGAGGAGGGTACAAGAAACCCTGACTCGCGTAGTAAGCCCTGTGCTCCTCCATGTATTGCTGCTGATCCTGCTGCATGGCTGCAATCCTCTCACTAGCCTGACGCTGCCACGCTGAGGTAGACTCGATGTGGGTGTTCAGCGTCTCCTCCAATCCCGTGACCTGGACGGTGAGCTCTCTCATCCGCTGTGTGAGCTGAGCATCACGTGCAGAGGCTGAGGAGTGCCGCCGAAAAGACGAAGACGGAGGTGGACCACTGGAGCTAGAACTAGCGGGTGTAGCCCACTGAGCACTGCTCGTATCTATCCAAGCCGTACCACTCGCACTCGGGTGGTAGGTGGGCTGGTCCCAACCAGGTGCATATCCAGGGGTAACCCCGAACATGTACCCCACAGGGGCCCCTCCTGCCACTAGTGGTGTAACAGGCTGTGGCTGTGGCTGAGGCTGTGGTGGTGGTGGTGGCTGTAACTGCTGCTGCTGCTGCATGTGTGCTCTCTTTGCTGCGCTTCTGGTGGACCTGCCTGAAACACTAGCACGACAACTTTCCTCTTGTGTAACAAGGGGAATGGTTAGTGACTCCGAGGTATACAATCCAAACCCCGGGTTAGGTAACAGGATTTGATTTGCATAACCCGGAAAGAAGAAAGTCAAAGAATCATTTGGGCCCCTCTTGAGTATATGCCCTTGGATCAAGTATGCCTCATCAATGAGAACTCGGGGCGTCCCGATGAAGGGTACAGAATTCCCGCTAAGAACCCCGAGTCTGAGAGCAATACGAGTCACCAAAGACGTACACTCAATGGGACCTATCATCTTAAAATTCATCAACCACTGTCGAATCATAGATTTAACGGGAGAGACCTTGATCCGGTTAACAGCGGCGTATAATAGCATCATCTCATCGCTGCGCACAGGCCGAACATCCTCTTGTGGAAAGAGAGTAATGGCGAGCCACTTGTGCCACAAACGGAGAGTGGGATGCACAATATCGTTGCACCGAGGTACAAACTTGCCACTATAAACAAGACCAGAGATGTCTGACCAGAAAGATTCTCGAACAAAACCCTCACAAGCCTTCTTCAGAGAAACAGCACAACGAGGACTAAACCCAAGAAGACGACTAAGTTCCTTCCAAGAAACACGATAATCGATCCCAAAAAGTCGAAACTGAATGCCATCCGGAATCTCGGTAAGAGAGCAAAGAAACTGGATGGTGAGGGGTCGAGAGCCAAGCTCTGTAACCAGCACAAACTCCTCCTAACCAAGAGCATGCCAAATGGAAGCGAACTCGAGATTCATACCTGTTTTCTCCATGAGAGCCAGGTTGAAGTCCCGGGTGTGGGTGAAGACTCGGTCCTTTAAGAGAGCGTAGGCTTGCTCCTCTCGAGCGCCCTACAAGCTGAGGTAGGGGGTGTCGTCGACCACCTCCTCCGCGGCTTGTGGCTCGGCTTGCTCCTCCTGCTCTTCTTCATAATCCATCGTCCATGGGCTCGGCGTTGGCTCGGCGGGGGTGGATGAACTCGCGCTTGCCCGCGAATGGGACCATGAGCGTGTCACCCTCCGGAGAGTGTTCGCCGCCCAATTCATGCTAGCACAACAACAAGGGACAACAAGAGCAACTCGGTGATGGGTTAGTGAGATCAAATGAAGTTCTTACCGAGCTTGCCCCACCAATAACAATACTTTCAGCAACACAATAGAGAGATCACTTGATGATCCAATCTCGAGCAAGAAATCCAAGAAAACCAAGAGAGCTAGGAGTGGAGAGGGGAGTGTGAGTGAAATGTGTTGAATGGGTGAAGAACACCCCCTCTCCCCCTGCTATTTATAGGCAAATGCGCCGAGCATCCAGGCATAGCCGTCGGGCAACGGCTAGGAGCCGTTGGAGCAAGGTGGGGCCCAGCAGCCGTTGGGCTGCTTCGGCCGAACCTGGGGTCGGCCGACCCCAGGCTGGGCCCACCTGCCCTCTGCCCTGGCCAGTGGCTTCCCAACGGCTAGCTGGGGGCCTGCTTGAGTGCCTCGGCCCAAATTCCCTCGAAATATTTTTCAATGATTTTTCTTGAATTTTCAAACTCAAAAATGATTTTCAGAAATTTTATTTTGAAAAGGGAAAAAGGGCTAGATAAATCTAGCATGCAGATGCAAGGATTTGGAAAATCAAATATGCAATTTCGGAAATAATTTTCTTTTGAAAGGGAAATATGAGATAAGTACCAGCTTTAACCTTTTTGGTAGAAAGGACCCATCATTTTTAGTCTGATGAGTTGGACTCTTCTCAGTGATCAATTCCATTTAGCACCACACTCCTGAGAAGTAGAGGGTGGTGCCATCTCAATTTTCCGCCATTCATTCCTAATTTTCTTCAGCCTCTTCGACGGAGATTTCTTCCTTGGGGGTAAAGGCTCCGTCCTTCCCCCAAGCTGCTCAACACTATCTTGCACCAAATAGCATTGCTCTTCTTTGTCCTGAAATTTGAACTTCAAGTTCCACTTCCCAATGCAGAAGCGAATTATTCCGGACCCCACATTGATTCTAGCTCGGACATCACTAAGAAATGGTCGCCCAAGGATGAGCGGCATTCCTCCCTTGTCATCCATATCAAGGACCACATAATCCGCGAAAACATAAGAGTTCTTGACATTAACCAATATGCTCTCAACAATTCCTTCTGGATATCGTATCGTTGAATCAGCGAGTTGGATAGTCCGTGCTGTTGGAGAGAGAGCTGGATATCCCAGTTGCTCGAACATGGCCTTGGACATGAGATTAATACTTGCACCGAGGTCATAAAGGGCATGCCTGATCTTCTTGTAATAGATTGTGCAAGTAATAGTCGGATAGCCTGGATCTTTCTTGTGCACAACTGTTGATTCCTCCCATGGATCAAGAATTTGTTGTATGGGCTTTCCTGTATAGTTAGAAGCACGTTTCTTCCTAGGTGGCTTACCCTACCTGGTTGACACTACACTAACATTTTCACAAGAGGATACGGGTTGCCCCGAGATCCTCCCATTATCAGCAGATGGAACCAAAGCAGCCAGCTGAGCTAATTAGGTTTCTAACATTTTGTTAAAACTCAGTTGACTGTTCTGGGTAGAAGAAAAACTATCAAGCTTAACGCCGAGACTTTCTAAAGTTTTATCAAGGGCAGCTAGCTTTTTGTTAACACCTTCATTAATCTTAGCTTGCCCAAAGACGAGATCTCTCAAGGAAGGTTGGTTGGGATTGTAAGAATTACCTTGGTTACCTCCTTGATAATAAGGGCATTGTTGATTCCATGATTGGCCTCCTTGTTGAGGTGGACGATAACCATTGTTGTTGCCGTTCATGTACATCACTTCCTCCTGAGTCTCCGGACAGTAATTGCCTGAGTGTCCAGTGTTGCCACAGACTTCACAAGTCATATGAGAGTCCATAGGCAGTAGTGGTGGCCATGGCAGCCTTCTCGCTGGTATAGTCATCCAATCTCTTCATAACAAGATCCAACTTGGCAGTAATCATGTCTGCTTCCTTGACAGTATGAGTACCCCTTGGTCGTGGTTGGACTCTTTCATCACTCCACCCTTGGTTGGAAACCATCTTCTCAATAAGTAATTTAGCATTATCAACAGTGAGTGAGAAGAATGCTCCTTGAGCAGCAGTATCAATATGGCCTCAGGCTGTCGGAGTCAACGCATTATAGAAGCTTTGAAGAATGAGCCAATCCTCCATCCCATGGTGAGGACAGGCCAGGACATACTCCTGAAGCCTTTCCCAAGCCTCTGGAATAGATTCACATGCTGCTTGCTGAAAACCAGAAATCCTTCCACGAAGAGCATTGGTTTTACCCAATGGGAAGAACTTCTTGAGGAATGCCTCTGAACACTTACTCCAAGTGTTAATAGCATCACGATTCGCATAGAACCATTGCTTATCTTTCCCCAAGAGAGAGAATGGAAATAGCCGTAAACGAATAACATCCATATTTGCACCCCTGATGATGAAAGTGCAGCACAGCTCTAGGAATTGCTGCAAATGAGCATTGGCATCCTCATTTGGCTTGCCACAGAATGGGCTAGCCTGTACCATCGTGATTAGACCCGTCTTGATCTCAAAATTTTCAGTCCCCATTGCCACCTCAGGGCCTTGCAACACCTGGTTAGCGGAAGGAGCTGAGTACTCACGAAGTGTCTTCTGGGCCATAGTGTTCGACGTGGATGGTACAAAGGAAGCTGGATCGCCTTCCGGACGAGTACGACGAGGTGAGTCGAAATGAATTCGAGCTCTCCTCACAAGTGACTTGGGATCTTCAGTAAAATTCTCTGGTAAGTCGAAACCAGTCATACACTACCTGTCTTCATCATCCAAAGATAAAAGAAGACAATCAAGGTTAGCCTGCATTGAGAGTTGTCCTAACCTACTCAGAGTTTATAAATAGATGCAAAGCATAGCCATGATAATCCTGTGCCTTCCCCGGCAACGGCGCCAGAAATGCTTGTTGGCGTTTCATAGCGTCGTCATCTTAAGAATAGATCTGGGATCCATCCTTAGTGACAACACCAAGAATCGCCTTGTAGGCACCTCTCAATGTCATAACTAACGACGTCGGGTTAGCGTGAACATCAAGACTTGCCAAAGGTTAATCTAAATGATCATGAACGAATCCGCAAGCGCACAGATAAACCATTGTAGCATTTCCCCAAGGAAGGAGAGTATTCCAAGGGTATCGTATCCGTGGAAGGCAATGTCGGATATCTGAGACTTATGCTTTTGCTCTGAATGTAAACTAAGAGACAGATATAGGAAACAACACACTCAATGACAGGGGTAAGATAAAAGATATAAGAGTAGTGTGACACACACACTCAGATCTACCTCAACTCTAGCACACTACGGCTTAGGGGGAACATACGAGTTAGCTCTAGGTTCTAATGTACTAAACATACAAAGCTAGAAGATACAGGAGATAGGCATGAGTATTGCATGAGAGGGATAAGGTTCAGCACCCAGGTACAAACGGGGAGCTAGTCCGCGACGACCAGCACTCTGCGAAACTAGACTTTAGACTCCTACAGCAGGTACCCCAGCGCGGAGGATTGCTCAAGGATCCAACAAGGCTGTCACCACCTGCGGACCTACCTCTATCATTATGGGGGGTATGCTCATAACTAACATAGCCAGAGAACCCAGGCACCATGCCTATGTTGCTGCTAGACTCCACCTGGCCCGGGCTATTGTGACCCAGGGTGAGAGCCACCAGATGACTGGTCGACTTAGACCGAGTACCGTAGCTTGAACACAAACCTCATGCAACACTCTCATGCCATCTAACAAGATCAATTATGGCTAGACATACAAACAGATATGAACTCTCTTATGTCTAGTCAACAAGATCAAAGGGTTGTGTTCGTGAAGAACACGAGCCTCTAACTTATGAACAAACACATAAAGAATGAGTTTATCACCCTTCAAGTGGATCAAAAGGTAGTGTTCATGAAGAACACAAGCCTCTAAATGATGAACAAGGGATGAACTCAAGAACATATCAAGCATATGATCTACCATGACTTTATATGAAATAGCTGAATAACTGAAGTAGATCAAAGTCATACAATTAAATAAAGACAAAAGAGAACTCATACCTAGACTCCAAAGAAGACTTGGAACCTGAATAAGAGCTACTCTAGCCTACCCCCTAGCCTTGGAAACAAAAAGTGTGAGGAGAATGAGAGAGTGGTGTGTGGGAAATGGGAGCCCCTCCCCTTCTATTTATAGGCAAGGACCAAGCTTGCTCGGAGGCTCAAAGTGCTCCAAAACATTGTCAATTCCACTTGCATTCTTACTACCATAAGTATATATACTTAAGTTTTTCTAGATAAAATATTTATATTTGATTTGTTGGATGCATGGATATATGTACTTGGTATTTTATATGCATAAGTATATATACTTTCTATAACACTTGATCATTTATGATCATGATTATGTATAATTTAGTGATAAAGTACAAAACTGTTTAGACCGTTCAATTCTGTCTAAACACCGTTTGAACCGTTTAAACACTAAACAAAGGGTGACTGACTATTTACTGTTTAGCGTTTAGGATAACATTGATTGTTGGTGCTTCAAATACCAATTTTCCAACCTACACCGACGAGGAGTGTAGCCAGGCGGACAGGTACCTGAACATAACCGAGGAAGGTGACGCCCAAGCCGAGCATGACAACACCCACGCCGAGGAAATCGAAGCCCAAGTCGAGCACGACAATAATGAGAACCTTCGCATGGTTAATGTAGAAGGCTCCAACGAGGTATATATATCATGCATTAAGTTCATGATGCATTAATTCTCGAACCCCGTGTAAATAATGAATCTGCTACTTGTAGGCTTCATGCTCGACAACAAAAAAAGACGAAGAGAGGGCATACAAAAGTAATCCGGCATGACGTCATGTATCATATCACGAAAGTCAACGAGCTTGGCCAGCCATGGGAACCAAAGAAGGTCAAGGACAAGTACGTGTCCCAATGCGGGGCTCTTGTAAGGGACAACGTGTCCCTCAAGTATAGAGAATGGAAGGGAAAAGCAGATAATCCATGGGTGGTTCCGGATTCACTAAAAATATGTTATGGAATCATATCCTAACACACTTCACACTTCTACCGGGCGTCCAACTAGACTTTGTGAAGTAGTGGACTCTCCAAAAGATGGCAACTCAATTGCAGAGTTTCAAGAAGCAACTGCATGAAGATTATATCAAGAAGAACCGAACTCCAAATTAGGATGATTATCCCAAGCTAGAGGATCACTGACAGTCCTTTGTGGATTACACGAAAACTGAAGACTTCGCCCAGAAGAGCACACGGGGGAAGAAAAGTGCCAGTAAGAAGACGGAGTACAACCATCGTCTTGGTCGAGGTGGTTACGCTGTTGCAATACCCAGGTGGCGGAAGATGGAAGAAGACCTGCTCAACAAAGGTATCATACCAATGATCTTTGACTGGTGCGAACGATCGAACAATTGGTATTATGGCCGCGGTGGAAGATTGAACCCTGATGATGGTTCCCTTGAATTCCCACCCACGTTATGGGAGAAGGCACTTGAGATTATGAAAAAGGTTGAAGATATCAAAGCGGGCCGATTGATTATTGACAGAGAGATGGATGAGCTCACTTTGGCGCTCGGGAATCCGGAACACCCAGGATGTTGCAGGGACTACAGGGTTGTACCGTGGAAGTATGCTTTCAAGGGATACAACGACACCTATAGAAGCCCCAGAAGAAGAAGAGAGCGTGAACAGGCGTAGTGGCGCGAAATGATGGAGCAAAAACTTAAAACAACATGAAGAATGTATGCAGGCAGAGATAAAACGATGAGTGGCCGCCGCGGTAGCTGAGATGACCCATTCTGGAGCACTACCCCAAGTACGAGTGGATCCCATCATTAGCCCTTCCACTCGCAAAAGTAGTTGTGCTTCCACAGAGGCCCCCGAAGAACAAAGGGAAATCCAAGAAGATGTTCAAGTGGAGGACAACGAACAGTACCCTGTGGATGAACTCTGTCAGCGCACCGCATGTGAGTTGCACAAGCCTTTCGGCAACATAACATTGAAGGTATAAATATGATTAATACATGCAATATATGATCTCAACCTTTGATGCATGTCTCAGACATTTAATAACTTCATCATTTCTCTACATATAAATAGGTGGCGTAGGGAAGTGATTTTGCACATCTCCGAGGATGTACAAACCACGACATGCAGATTCCACCTGGCTCAGCCTCAGTTGGTGTGGAGGAGGTTGCTGACCCACAATTTAACGACATAGAGCAAGACATCCCAGGAGGTGATGGGGAAAGGACACTCCAGGATGCGCTTCACAGTATCGTATTGTGGCCCAAATGTTACATCATAATACCAAACATGCCACCACCGATCCCTCCGAGTGTTGCTGAGCAGCTGCCACCATCTCCCGGGCCGTCATCAAAGCCGAGATCGTCACCGAGTCCTGATCGCTCACTGTCTCCACAATGGTGGAATTTTGCTGGTGCGAGCGATAATGACGATGACCTCCCTCATCATCAATCACCACCAAAGCAACCTTCCCCAAAGCAGGCTCCAAAGAGGTCCCGACCACAATCTACCAAGTCTATGCCCCCGCCAAATCTGAATCCCCCGACGAAGAAAGGGAAAAAGCAGCCTGTTAAAAGGAAGCTACCATATGACACTACTAGATTTTGGAGGTTTTGCCACAGACCCAAAATTGTTGTGATAGGGCGGATTTGGTTGCAAATATTACCAATAGCCACTTATTTAGGTTTGGTTGCAAGGTGATGCAATAACCTTAGTGGTGATAGGTTTCTTTGCAACCACTTTGTGGTATGTGGCAATGCAAGTAATTGCCACGCAGTGCATGATTGCTATAGATATGTGTGGCAACGGCCGATGTCGTGGCAGTAACATGTATTGCAACGCAACAAGGCGTTGCTACACACTTTTGTTGCCACTACCAATATCGTTGCGGTAGAGGATATTACCACGCTGACATTTGGTTGCAATTGATCTTATGGCCACGGCAGCAATATGGTGGCAACATGAAGTTTTGCAACAGAAAATTTGTAGTAGCAATAGGAGATATGGCAACAAGGTATTGTTCGAGGTTAGTACTAACTATAGCATCTCTCAATATTGGTGGCAACAACATGTGTTGCAACTATCACTATTTTGGAGCAAGAAGTGAGATCGCAACATGGTAGTATTCGTGGTTAGTACAGTTTATAGCAGCACTAAATATTGGTTGCAACAAGTTGTATCACCACTAAAATAAAGTTGTTGCAATAACACATATAGCAGCGAAGTACAATGGTTGCATCTATGTTTATTGGCAACAACAATTCCAATACATATTGCATTTTATATATTGGGATAATAATTTTAATTCTGAAAATAAACAATTGATCAGAATGCAAGAAATGAAACTTCATGAAACTAAATATTCATATAAAAAAAGTCAATGAGTCGATAATAGAATGTAAAATGATACATTTTATGGAATAAGAATAGTTCATAAGCACAAGCTAAGGGTGAACAAGAAAACTACATCTATCTTATTAGGTAGGCAAAAGCAACAATTGTTTGCGTTGACGTTGCAGAATTTCCTTTGCGTTGACCGTGGAAGGCATCCAAGTCTGGGTGATCCTTTATGCAAGTTCAATCATCAGCCTGCATTACAAAAAATAATGTGCATGAATCAGCAAAGCTCATAATCAGTATACTATATATGTCATTTCTATTGGTAATAAAAGTACAAGGTGCAAGGACATTAAACAAAGGTACAAGTTTCAAGGACATAATAGCTTGTTTCAGCAGCAAACTACCTATCATTTGTAGTATAACTTGTCATTTTTTTGTAATGGTCACTTAATCTATGTCATATAAAATGTTGCAAGCGCTGAAAACAATTTGGGTTTGCATTTCTTACATGTTGGCTTCTTGTCCGTACACGTTTCACAGCAACATTCAACAAATTTTGTGGAGATGTGAAATGCCTGTTCTGAGGAAGACTTTGCACCGCCGCCTTAGAGGTTTCCTTCTTCCTGCCTTTGTTTTTCCCTTTTGGCATTGATTCACTTGGGATATTTCTTTTACGGGGAGTCTGCATAGGACAATTGTCAAAGGAACTTATAACACACGCCAATATTATCAAAGAGTGTGATCAATATTAGGAATATTATTGTACTTGTTTTTCCTGGGGTTCAATCACATTAGAAGCTGGACTGTAAGCAGCCCTTTTGTCAACTTCTTCCCCTGGGATGTCTGCACTTGTTCGGCCAGTCTGCATAGGATGGAATAGAGCAAGTTATTAAGGTAATCACATTCCAGTACTATCAATGGTGTCTAAATTATGCAGAATTGTAATTTGTACCTCAACTTCAGTGGTTTCATTCACAATATGAGAGGAAATATTTTGAGCACCTTTGCCAGCTTGTGGCATAGCTTCCTGTGGGATGTTTGCACTTGTTTGGTCAGTCTGCATAGGATGGAATAGAGGAAGTTACTAAGGTAATCACATCCCAAAAGTATCAAAGGTGTATAAATTATCCAGATTTGTAATTTGTACCTGAACTTGAATGGTTTCATTCAAAATATCAGGGGAACTATTTTGAGCACCGTTGCCTACTTGTGGCACAGCCTCTGCTGCGATGTCTTCATTAGTTGAGGGTGTATGTATAGGTAAGAACTGAGAATGGAAGTTGTGAGTTCACACTCATGTAACATCATTACAGGTGATTTCTAGATCCGACAGAATTTTACCTGAACTGATGAGGTTCCTGCACCTCCTTGAAATGCAGCCCTGAATTCTTGCCTAAGTGCTTCAATTTTCTTGTTATCTTCCTCTCTATACTGCTTCAACTTTTCTTCCATTTCAGCTTCTTTATTTGCAAGTCGTTCATTTAACATCACAATCTCATCTTCCAGTTCTTTATTTTTCTTGTTGGCTGCGACTGTAGCACTGGCTTGGTCTGCGAGTTGAGCCTTGACTGAATCTGCCTCTGTTCGTTTTGTACACATGTACCCACGAGCATATACTAATGCTGTTTGACATCCTATGGTGTCCTTGTAGGCTTGCTGGAAAATCATATTTTCCTCCAGATTCGGTAGTATACATCTACCTGTTTTGATCATAATATTTTGAACTCTGCTAAGTGCCTCATCCTAATTGATACAACCGAAATGCAGTTAGTAGTACATATGAAAGTACAAATAATAGTATGAATCATGATGTGAGTAGTGAACTAGGTAAATTACTCACATAGACTGCTTTAGAAGCTTCATCTGACCAATGACCATCCCTGTAGTGCGTACTGAACCAAAGGGTTACATCACTTGGTTCTTCACCTGATTCGGGGTCCCTCTATGATGCCAGTAATGGAATTGATGAGTTGAATCTTGTTGGAAAACAAATATACATTATGTAAGTTGGAAAATGTGTTACATAAATTATGTCGTAGTGTTACCTCCTCGTAGCTAAGGCTGGCATATGATTTGCATCCCATGGAATGATTGGTCTTTTTTTCGCCACGAATGCCAGAGTTCCTATCGCTTATTTTCTGCGTAAAGGGTGAAGTAACAAAATACTTTATTAGTACTGATTGAAGAGGTCAAGATTCACATGTCTAGTACAGAAGGAAAGCAAATGAAATGATACCTGGAATTCGTCAGTTCCAAAATAGACAATCAAATAGTGCCATTCAACAAGGTCCAAGTCCTCAGGCGCGTTCTTCATTCTTTCATCATAAGTATCATAGGCCTTGTACGTAGAACTATATGCTGCACGCCATCCTTTGTACCGCTCCTTGGCTATGGCCCAAATTTTTCCCTTAGCATCATCAGTGTCATCTAGGTTCCACCGAGACTGTATAATTGTAAAACATTGAAAATGTGAACTATAATAGTACACAACATTTCATATAGATATTAGACAATAAAAATATGTATGCTGCATGCGTACCATTATATCGGATGCTATAGAATCTTTCACACTTTCATCAATGTCACCCCACTTCCTCACTCCAATAAATGGAGCCCTTTTCCTCATAAACAGTACCACTTCATCCACAAATGAGCGAGCGTTAGGGCCTATTGGACCTCCATACCTTGATGAAAAATCAATATTCAGTTTCTGGGAGCCACTCTTTATCCTCTTGATTGCAGCCGAAAAACCCTTGAGGGCACCACGTCCACCCTTTTTGGGACCTGCTTTTGATCCTCACATGCAATTAACAATTTAGGAATGATAAGAGAATTGGAGCATGGAAGATATCATTGTAATAAATTCTAAGATGCATACATACCTTTCTGCTTCCTTTTGTTACGCCTAGCATGAGATGGAAAATATTTCCGTGGTGATGAGTTGCTACCAATATGTTCATTTCCAGCAACATCACTGTCGTCATCATCTGCATACGACACTGCCATAAATGGAATGTTGAGTATCTAGAATTATGGAATGCACAAGGGATAATTTATTTGATAGGAGATGAAAAGCATAGTATTAGGAGTTTCAAATGTCTGTAAGGAAGCCTTTACGCCTTAACCATTCTTTGTATGTCTTGATGGTTTCAACCCTGTAATCATCTTTAAATCCTGCAACTCAACAAAGTCTAACAAGTAAAGACAATTTCGCACATACCATAATTTATCTCCGATCTGATGTGGAGAATTATCAGAGGACATTAACTAACCTGTTTCTGGTTGATCTTGTTGCAGGGTTTCAAGCCATTCCTTGTACGCATCAATTGGTTCTTCTGCAGTAGGTACATCTTCTTGTCTTTCTTTTGTTTTCTTCCTAGGTCTCTTTAAGGGTGTTATGGAGTGATTTAACTCGGTGGGTTGCTCTATTGATAGCACTAGTCTGAGTTTCCTCTCTTGCGCACAAGCAGCAAGCATAGGTTCTATTTGGTGTTCGTACTCAACCGAGATGAGAGTGGCTGTGTTGTTGTCAGTTCGCTTCATATAGTACAAGCAGTCCCGAGAACTGTACCCCATCTTTGATTTTAATAAAATGACGTTTGAAAAATATATATAGGACCTGTCACATTCAAACTCAACAAAATCTGCTTCGTCTTCTGCCCCATGGCGATGAATAGCCACATCCCACATCTCACCAGAGAGTCTGAAACAAGAATACATGTTCAGTCCAATTCATGATCGATCATTAATATTAATTCAGAATGTTAAAAAATATGATGAGGCTATTAAAATGTAAAAGCAAGTCAATAGAGATATGTACAATTATTTGCTTATGAACTAAAAAATCAGAAGGATATATGACCTAGTTCCAACTTTATTTGAAACTTTAAAATAGTAAACAAGAATTTGAGATTCATTAACCAACTTTTTAGCACCACCCATATTAAAATCTGAAAATGGATGAATTAAAAATAGAGGTGCAAGCAAGCAGTCTGGAAAATACATTTTGTGGGTGAGAATCGTTCATGTCTTGCACACCGACATCTAGTGGGTCAACATCAATTTCTGCATCGTTATCTTCCGGCATGGAAAATACATTTCTGGGCTTCATTCTGATAACAGTCCACCAGTCTGGTTTCTTTGAACTCGAGCCTTTGTCATTTGTTTTCTTGATTCCTTTGACATCGACTTTTTTTGAAGCTTTGACATAAAAAACCTGCTCAGCTTGTGTCCCCGGGATGAAAGGATCATTTAGATATTTCTTTCGACTTGCATCAATGTCTATAATCCCATACTGGTCTCTTTTGAATCCACGACCTGTGCTCTTACTAGCAGGAGGCACATCATACCAGTCACAGTCAAACAGTACCACTTCCTTTTGTGTTGGAAAATCAAGTGCATAGATATTTTTCACGACACCATACCAGTTGATGCCGCCAGCACTACCATCACCTTTAGCAACACCACCACTATTTTGTGTACTGAGATTCTTCTCTATTTGAGCAGTTCGGAACAAGTATCCATTGATGAAGCATCTATTGAAAACACGTGCACGATGATCTGGTCCTTGAGCAAGAGCATGTATTGCATCAGTAACTTTTCCTTCTGCATGGAGTTTGTTGATCTGCATGGATTGTAGAAAATTACAATTGTTATTTGAATGAAATGCTTAACATAGCACATGTGTGCAGTACAAAAGCATACTCAAATTAGACTGAAATTTCTCACCTCTCTCTTAAACCAGTCCACAAATTCATCCCTGTGACGTCGCTGCACATTTTTTGGTGATAGTTTCTGTAGTAGGTCCATATGCTCGCTACAGTGAAAATAAAAGTAATCATGCCTAGTACTCAGGTAGGAAAAAAATAATTTTATAAGATTTCGGCTAAGGTAAAAATAATTTTTTCACTTACTTGACCCATGGCATCGCCTCATCGCAGTTTGTTAATATCCAGTGCCTCATTTGCCTCATTTGCACTTGAGGAATTGTCTTCAATGTAAATCCTTTCTTACTATAATCAATGTTGCCAAAGATACTTAAACCAGATGGTGGTTCATTTACAGAAGCACTTTCATGACGCTCTGGACGATTCATCTTGGTGTTAACATCATCCAAGAAGCGGGAGCAAAAAGTCATGCACTCCTCTGAGATATATCCCGCAGCTATCGAACCTTCAGGATAGGCTTTGTTCCTCACGTAGCCTTTAAGCGTACGCAAGTACCTCTCTATGGGGTACATCCATCTATAGCATATAGGTCCTCCTAGCATGGCCTCGTCAGCCAGATGAACTGGTAGATGCATCATAATATCAAAGAAAGCTGGAGGGAAAACCATCTCAAGACGACAAAGAGTTTCTCTAAAGGAATTGCTCAATCTCTCCAATTCTTCAGTACTCAACTCCTTCGAACATATTGCATTGAAGAACCTGCTAAGTTCAATCAGTGGGATGACAACCTCGTCTGGCAGTATGTTTCGTACCGCAATGGGTAATAGCTTCTGGAATATAACATGACAGTCATGAGTTTTGAGTCCAGCAAGCTTGCACCTTGCCACGTCCACACATCTCTTGATATTAGAGGCGTAACCATCAGGCATCTTCACACCTTGTAGAAATTGGCATAAATATGACTTGTCCTCCTCACCCAAAGTGTACAATGCTGGAGGCATACTGTACTTGTCATTCTTCAACACGGGATGCTGATCCTTTCTCATGCCCAAATGTTTCATGTCAAGCCGAGCCTTCACGCTGTCCTTTGTTTTACCTGGTAATGGAAAGCAAATCACTTAGGTGAGATCTAGTTTTTTCTCACACAAAAAAATAGGATAATTACAATAAAAAGCCCGTGATGTGTGTTTACCTGGCATGTCAAGCAAAGTTCCTAGAGTGCTCTCACAAATATTTTTCTCTATGTGCATCACATCCAAGTTATGCCTTACAAGCAAATGCTTCCAGTAAGGTAGCTCAAAGAAAATACTCTTCTTCCTCCAATTGTGCCACCTGGTTTCTTCCTCATGCTGCTTCCTTTTCTTTGATGTGCTCCCAAATGTCACTTGCTCAAAACTATCATACTGCTGCAACACCTGCTCACCAGTAAGAGGAACTGGAGCCTCCCTAGTTTCCAACTGGTTGTTGAAGCTAACCTTGTTGCGTCGCCACTTGTGGTTCATTGGCAAAAAGCGGCGATGAGCCATGTAGCAGTGTTTCGACCCAAATTTCAACCATAAATAGTCAGTATCCTTGTTGCAGTAAGGATACGCAAACTTGCCTTTTGTGCTCCAACCAGATAGCATGCCATATGCTAGAAAATCATTAATTGTCCATAGCAAAATAACATGCATAGTGAAATTCTTCTTCACCTTTGCATCCCATGTGTCAGCACCTTTTTCCCAAAGATCTTTCAGCTCATCGATCAATGGTTCTAAGTAAACATCAATGTTAATTCCTGGAGACTTTGGCCCTGGTATCAACATTGACATCATCCAGAATGATTGTTTCAAACATAACCAAGGTGGCAAATTGAAGGGTATTAGGATCACAGGCCATGTGGTGTATGTCACATTCAACATCCCAAATGGATTAAAGCCATCCAATGCAAGACCCAACCTTACATTACGAGTGTAACACCCTAAAATTCCATCATTTAAAATAATGTAAGCAACATGGTGTTTCAGTTTTGTTTTCTAAGGAATAATAATTTATCAAATAAATTATGCTCTAAAGTATTTAAATATCACTTTTGAATAATTTTAGAAACAACAATTGCTTGTGCATCATATTTTGGTTGCATAGTGTTTTGTGTGAAGGTTTGAAGTTTTAAAAGTTTTTAAAATGTTTTGAAAATTTTGAAAAAGATTTGAAGTGTTTAGGTTTGAAAAGTGTTTAAAGGTTTTGAAAGGTTTAAAAAGAAAGGTTAAAAAAAACAAAAACCCTCCCCAACCCTTTCTCCCTTCCTTTCGGCCCAAGCAGCCCAACTAGGCCGCCGGCCTGCTCTTCCTTCCAACCCAGCTCACCCCCGGCGGCCCACTTACCGCTCCGCCTCCTTCTCTCGTTGACAGCTGGGCCCCGCTCGTCAGCTCCACCCCCTTCCTCCGGTTCCTCTCCCCTGCTCCGCATCCCGCGAGCCCGCCGGCCAAATCCCCGCCTCCACCACCTTTCCCGCTCCTCCCCCTCCTTCAAGCCGCCATCAAGGCGCATTGAAGCACCAGCTTCACTCCCCCGCCATCAACTCCTTTCCGTTTCGCCACAACTCAAGCCGTTTCCCCCCTTGAACGCCATCTAGAAACCGCCGGCTTCATGGCCATTGATGGCCATTTCTCCTTCCCGGCCGCCGCACTCTCTCCCTCCTCCTCTCTTTAAAAGCCGCGGCCAAAGCTTTGTGCGCCCTTTCCCTCTTCTGAGCCCCACGTCCCTCTCCACCTTTGTGTGCGCGCCGCCAGGAAATTCCGCCGCCGCGCCATTGCCGGCCGCCCGGGAGCCTCGTCGCCGGTGAGGCACTCCCTCGGGGCCTTCTTGTCCTCTTTTGTCGCGTGCGCTGCCCGCACGAGGACCCGGCGCCCCGGAGCTTCTCCTTCCTCGCCGAACCGAGCCGCCGCCGGAGATTCCCCTGTTTTCCTTCTCGGAGCACCGCCTGAGCTCTTCCGCTGTCGGTGATATGGCCCCTGCCCCTCTTCTTTCTTTTTCTTCACGTTCGTCGCTCACTCGAGCCCTCCCTTGTCCCAGGGCACCTTCTGCCGTCACCGGCCGAGCCGTACCCGGAGCACCGCCGTCGTCTTCAACCTCGAGGCGCCAGCGACGATCTCCTCCCCCTCCGCCTCTCCATCAGGAAGTCCCTCTGGAGCTTCGCATTGAGGTGAGAAACGCGCGCCCTTCAAAATCCGACCACTCCCATGCCCTCTTCTATCCTCGCGCGCTCGCCGGACTTGAGCCGTCCGCCACGGCCGCCGTGGTGTCCTCTCCGCCGCTCTAGTCACCTCCACGAGCCCGTTGTTGGGTTCGTCTTCTCCCCCTCTTCGTTTTGAGCCCACCCGCATTGCAATCCGAGCCTCCTAGCTCGATTCCGGGCAACGCCGACGAACTTCCGGCCGCCTGCCGCCCGGCGCCACCGCAGCTTCGCCATCCCACCGCCGGCAGCCGCTCGCGGATCACGGCGACCGTCCGATCGCGGATGAGCGGCGTAGATCAGCCCATCCCGCCGGTCAAATAAAATCATACCGGTCAACCCCAGTTTTCCGCCGCCACTTTACAAAAAACCCCCTACGGTTTCTAAAATCATAACCATACCCTCCCACCAGTATAAACCCTTTCAAACAGGTCCTTATCTTTACGTTTAGACCCCTGAGTTTTCTCTTTTTTCCCCCGGCCGTCCATGCTTCGATCAACGGCCAAGATCCGCCCGCGCCCCTGGTCAAAGTTGACCGTAACGGTCAACAGAATCTTTCCTCTGTCGTTTTGCACAAAACTCCCTGCAGTTTTGAATATAACAAAAGAGTCCTTCCACCTTATAAAACCCTTACAACCAGGTCCTGTTTTCTTCGTTTAAGCCCCTGAGCTTCTTAGTTTTTCCCACCAGAGATCCAATCTTGTCTTTTTGCGCTATAAACCTTGAGTTTATACACATAATCATGTTTTAGTCCCTGGTTTCTTGCAGTTAAGCCCCTGGAAGCCCTGTTTCTTCACAGAAAAGCCCCTGAACCTTATTTCAGCCATATCTTTTCCGTCTTTTATCCGTTTTAAGCGTTCTTGGTGTCCACGCGACCATCTTTTGAAGCCCGTCAGTTTTAGAATCTTATTTTGGCTGTATCTTTTGCGTTTTAGCTCCGTTTCCACCGTTTCAAGTTGCGTTAGGTTCATATCAACTCAAACTACGTGTTAGGGTCAATGTTGAACATGTTCTTTGTGTTTATAATTTGTTTAAATATTAAATATGATTAAATCCTTATATACATATGCTTTTCTAATTAAAATCTAATTAGAAGTTTAACACGTGTTTTCATAAGAAAGTTAATATGATTAATATTAATTAAATATTTCTTATAATTAAAAGTTAATTAGATGTACACCTTGGTTTTCATAATCAAACTTAAATTGATTAATGTTTATGCAATTTGCTTTCTAAATAAAAGAAACATAGGTCTATCCCGAGTTTTCTTAATTAAATGTTAATTTGATTAATATGAATATAAATGTGTTTTTAAGTTATAATTTGATTAGAACAACTCGAAATATAAAGATGAACGCCTAGATGCTTTTACATGCTTCTTTTAAATTAAATGTTTAATTTGCATAAATCACACTTGAATATTTATAAATAAAATTGGACTAGTTTTACATCATCTTTTTAAATACAAATATAACTTGCTTAATTATAAATAGGGTATTTCTCTGAAATAACCTATGCACATCTTTATTTAATTAAAATATACCAAGCACATAGCTAGCTCTTGTTTGTGATCATCCAAAGCTCCCGATAGTTCCGAGTGCTTTTGTGTTCGCGTTCCTAGAGCTAAACCTTGTTCTCTTTTTAAGCTTTTCATGCTTGGTGTGTTGTTTTGTTTATTGAATGTCTTTATGTGTGCTCGTAGACATCGTGTCAGTTTCAAGTGAGCAACCAGTTGAAGTGGATCAAGAGCAAGTGTTTGATGAAGAAGAATCCCAGTGTTTAAGCAAGGAAGGCAAGTGGACTTCTCCCTCTGCATATTCCTCTTTGTCCTGAATAATTGCATGATAACTAAAATTTACTCTAAATTGTTGTTATGCATAATTTGATGGGAAATCACCTTTTTAAGGACATGACTAGAATTTTATTCCCTTTACCTTGAACAACCCTTTTTAATAAATGTTTTGGGTAGAAATGCTTAGTTGCTATACTTTGGGTTGGTTAAAATGAATCTTTTACAATATGATGAATGTTGATCATGATAACTTTGGTGATATATATGTGTGTGCTTATGGTTAATAACAAGATCATATGGTTTAATCGGAACATGGAGAACCACCCAGGAAAACAGTGCAACCACAGTCCATATGGCTCTGGCTTAGCCAATTAATTAGGTGTGTGATTGTACTGGTGACCTTATCCGAAAGGAACACAGGGGGCTCGGGGTTGCAGGGGTATAGCCCGGTCCTCTTGGCCGTAGCCTTTGCTAAGGTGCTGTCCACTAGGGAGGGTTATGGTCCGCCCTGAGCTGTAACTGTCGTGGGTTGTTGGTCTTTTGCATATCTTTGTAAAGGCTTCGTAGCGTCCCTATGCAATCACACCTCGGAAGTGTGGTATTGTGCCTGATCAGCACATGCGTGGTTGGGTTCAAAGTTCTTCGGAACTTTTACGCGAGCTGTGGTGAAAGTGTACAACCTCTGCAGAGTGTAAAACTGATCGATCAGCCGTGCTCACGGTCAAGAGCGGCCTGGACCCTCACATGATAATCAAACATAAAGATGGAATTAAATCGTGGTTCTTATGGTTTTGAGATGAGATGCTTTCCTAAATGCTTAAGTGGGTTGGTATAAACTTACACCTAGTAAATAGGTGTTTGCTAATAAAATTTGACAAACATTAAAATGCTAACCGCTGTAAACCTTAGCCTATCCTTGATAGCCTTGCACCTTCCCCCACTTGCTGAGCTCCAACCATAAGTGTGCTCACCCTTGCTTACCGCTGTTCAGAGGAGAACAATGGAGAAGAGTACTTCAGCGACTACGATGAGTTCTGAGGCTTGCGTGCCCCCAGTCATGTGCCTGTGGAAGATGAAGATGGAGTCGCGTCTTCATAGTTATCGTTTGATCGTTGTAAAGACCTTCGAGTCTAACGTCTGAGTGTAATAAAGAGATAATGTAATGGTTTAACTCTTGTACGTTTTTATTACTGTTTATCGATATTTCACTCATGACGTCTATCATGTGTGTAAACTTGATCCTGGCGCACATATGAGATGCATTTGGTTTTCTTCGGAAAATCATGTGTGACAGAGTGGTATCAGAGCAGTAATGACTGTAGGACACAGCCTTAAGTTAGAAATGGTCGAAAAGTAAGGATTCATGTTCTAGAAAGCCTGTCATCCTTCAAAATTGACTTATTTACGTATAAAATCTAATTTATTCTTTGTTTCTTTTAAAAAAACACTTCTTTTTGTTTTGATCTATACTAAGTTTGGTTCTTGATCTATCAGCTGGATCCCCACCACCGGTGTTGTCTAATATAAGTTCTTAGTTTGCCTACCCCTTATCAACTTCGATAGAAACGTTTCTGTGAGGACGATCGTTGTGCTAATGTTTGTTGTTTGAACACATGTTTGATTTGGATCTTTGCTTGTGTGAGTTGTATTGTGGAGTGATGGCCACAAATGCAACAAGAAATAAATTGTTAGGTTAATAAAGATAGTTTGGGTTCAAATCTGGGTTATCTTTTCCTTTATCTATCCTACAAGATGGTTGAAGTAAAATCTCTTTGCACAACTCTTTGACACAACATCACTGTTTTGATCATATCTTGAGCTATCAAAATCTGTCTTAGTTTTGAAATTCATGCTGCTTCATCTTTTCGAGTTCAGATCCTCATGCATCAGTTCAATGTTCTTGTCTGAAATAATTCCTCTAACAATCAGATGGTACAAACCAGGTCAGGAGAAGGTCAAGACGTTCCGCCTGTAGTCCGTGCTCATATTGTCAATCGACAGAATCAAGCACCACCCCCACTGCTTAACCAAATGGATCCCGTATTGCAACAATTATTTGCCGCTCAGACTCAGCTGCTGCAAAACCTTACTGCCACCGTCCAGAACTTACAAGCTCAACAGAACCAACCAGCACCCCCTCCACCACCTCCGCCGCAGCCGAGGGACAAGCACAAGGAGTTTATGAGCCACCACCCTCCTACCTACTCCCATTCCTCTGATCCATTGGATGCCGATGACTGGTTGAAGACGGTTACCAAGAAGCTTGAGATCGTTCAATGCACCGACCGAGAGATGGTCCTTTATGCTGCAGGCAGATTGACAGGACAAGCCAGTGATTGGTGGGATGCATATTCGACTGCACATCCTAATAGAAACAATATTACTTGGCAGGAATTCAGAGATAACTTTCGTACATATCACATTCCTTCAGGAGTGATAAAGCTAAAGCAGAAGGAATTTCTTGCACTGAAGCAGGGAAATATGTCTGTCACAGAGTATCTTGACAAGTTCACTCATTTGTCCCGTTATGCTCCTGATGAAGTCAACACTGATCCCAAGAGGCAGGAAAGATTCTTGAATGGATTGATTGGACCGCTTAACTATCAACTGCAGAGCCATACATTCCCCAACTTTCAGACGTTGCTGAACAAAGCTATAGGTTTGGAGAATAAACGAATGGAACTTGGTGAACAGAAGCGCAAGTTCAAGTCTCATGGACAATCCAGCAACACACGCCCCCGTTTCAACTCATCTCAGAATTCTCAGTTTTACTCTGGTGGATCAAGTGGAAATTATACTCAGAATTTACAGTTGCAGCACTCAACTCAACAACCTCAGCACTCAAGCCAGCAGACACCACATGCTCCAAGTCATCATCAAGATCGCTCAGAAGCACCAGTGAGAAGCAACTCCCCGGTTCGTCCTAATGGTTGTTTCAATTGTGGAGAATTGGGACATTATGCCAACATCTGTCCGAAGCGCAACATGCAGACTCCTCAGAAAGATAATGGTCAGAGATTTGGACAACCGTTATCACAAGCTCGCATCGGGAATTCTACTCATCGAGGTAACAGAAGCCAACAGAACTACGCACGTGGAAGAGTGAATCATGTGACGGCTGAACAAGCTCAAAACGCTCCAGGTGTCGTGCTGGGTACGTTCTCTGTCAACTCTGTACCGGCAACAGTTTTATTTGATTCTGGAGCATCACATTCATTTATTACTGAGCAATTTGTGGCAAAGCATGATATACCTATGAGTTCTATGAAGACACATTTGTTGGTTAGCTCCCCGAATGGTGAAATGAAATCTACCTATGTATGTCCACGAGTCAATCTTAAAATCAGGGGAATAGATTTTCAAGCTGATCTAGTAGTTCTTATATCAAGTGGAATAGATGTTATTCTTGGAATGGATTGGTTAAGCGAATGTGATGGAATAATTCTGTGTGCCAAGCAGTCAGTGCTCTTAACCAGTCCTCAAGGAGATAGGATTGAAGTTGTCGCTACTGTCCCATCCAAGGAGGAAAGAAAAGTGAAACAAGATGAAGAAAGAAAAGTGAAGAAGCTATGACTGCTAGAAGAACTCAGCATGCAAGATGAGCTTATAGAAGAGTACCCTTAGTTTCCTTTCCAATCTCTCCGAATCTTGGGACGAGATTCTTTTTAAGGGGGGTAGATTTGTAACACCCTAAAATTCCATCATTTAAAATAATGTAAGCAACATGGTGTTTTAGTTCTGTTTTCTAAGGAATAATAATTTATCAAATAAATTATGCTCTAAAGTATTTAAATATCACTTTTGAATAATTTTAGAAACAACAAGTGCTTGTGCATCATATTTTGGTTGCATAGTGTTTTGTGTGAAGGTTTGAAGTTTTAAAAGTTTTTAAAATGTTTTGAAAATTTTGAAAAAGGTTTGAAGTGTTTAGGTTTGAAAAGTGTTTAAAGGTTTTGAAAGGTTTAAAAAGAAAGGTTAAAAAAAACAAAAACCCTCCCCAACCCTTTCTCCCTTCCTTTCGGCCCAAGCAGCCCAACTAGGCCGCCGGCCTGCTCTTCCTTCCAGCCCAGCTCACCCCCGGCGGCCCACTTCCCGCTCCGCCTCCTTCTCTCGTTGACAGCTGGGCCCCGCTCGTCAGCTCCACCCCCTTCCTCCGGTTCCTCTCCCCTGCTCCGCATCCCGCGAGCCCGCCGGCCAAATCCCCGCCTCCACCACCTTTCCCGCTCCTCCCCCTCCTTCAAGCCGCTATCAAGGCGCATTGAAGCACCAGCTTCACTCCCCCGCCATCAACTCCTTTCCGTTTCGCCACAAATCAAGCCGTTTCCCCCCTTGAACGCCATCTTGAAACCGCCAGCTTCATGGCCATTGATGGCCATTTCTCCTTCCCGGCCGCCGCTCTCTCTCCCTCCTCCTCTCTTTAAAAGCCGCAGCCAAAGCTTTGTGCGCCCTTTCCCTCTTCTGAGCCCCACGTCCCTCTCCACCTTTGTGTGTGCGCCGCCAGGAAATTCTGCCGCTGCGCCGTTGCCGGCCGCCCGGGAGCCTCGTCGCCGGTGAGGCACTCCCTCGGGGCCTTCTTGTCCTCTTTCGTCGCGTGCGCTGCCCGCACGAGGACCCGGCGCCCCGGAGCTTCTCCTTCCTCGCCGAACCGAGCTGCCGCCGGAGATTCCCCTGTTTTCCTTCCCGGAGCGCCGCCTGAGCTCTTCCGCCGTCGGTGATATGGCCCCTGCCCCTCTTCTTTCTTTTTCTTCACGTTCGTCGCTCACTCGAGCCCTCCCTTGTCCCAGGGCACCTTCTCCCGTCACCGGCCGAGCCGTACCCGGAGCACCGCCGTCGTCTTCAACCTCGAGGCGCCAGCGACGATCTCCTCCCCCTCCGCCTCTCCATCACCAGGAAGTCCCTCTGGAGCTTCGCATTGAGGTGAGAAACGCGCGCCCTTCAAAATCCGACCACTCCCATGCCCTCTTCTATCCTCGCGCGCTCGCCGGACTTGAGCCGTCCGTCATGGCCGCCGCGGTGTCCTCTCCGCCGCTCTAGTCACCTCCACGAGCCCGTTGTTGGGTTCGTCTTCTCCCCCTCTTCGTTTTGAGCCCACCCGCATTGCAATCCGAGCCTCCTAGCTCGATTCCGGGCAACGCCGGCGAACTTCCGGCCGCCTGCCGCCCGGCGCCGCCGCAGCTTCACCATCCCGCCGCCGGCAGCCGCTCGCGGATCACGGCGACCGTCCGATCGCGGATGAGCGGCGTAGATCAGCCCATCCCGTCGGTCAAATAAAATCATACCGGTCAACCCCAGTTTTCCACCGCCACTTTACAAAAAACCCCCTACGGTTTCTAAAATCATAACCATACCCTCCCACCAGTATAAACCCTTTCAAACAGGTCCTTATCTTTACGTTTAGACCCCTGAGTTTTCTCTTTTTTCCCCCGGCCGTCCATGCTTCGATCAACGGCCAAGATCCGCCCGCGCCCCTGGTCAAAGTTGACCGTAACGGTCAACAGAATCTTTCCTCTGTCATTTTGCACAAAACTCCCTGCAGTTTTGAATATAACAAAAGAGTCCTTCCACCTTATAAAACCCTTACAACCAGGTCCTGTTTTCTTTGTTTAAGCCCCTGAGCTTCTTAGTTTTTCCCACCAGAGATCCAATCTTGTCTTTTTGCGCTATAAACCTTGAGTTTATACACATAACCATGTTTTAGCCCCTGGTTTCTTGCAGTTAAGCCCCTGGAAGCCCTGTTTCTTCACAGAAAAGCCCCTGAACCTTGTTTCAGTCATATCTTTTCCGTCTTTTATCCGTTTTAAGCGTTCTTGGTGTCCACGCGACCATCTTTTCAAGCCCGTCAGTTTTAGAATCTTGTTTTGGCTGTATCTTTTGCGTTTTAGCTCCGTTTCCACCGTTTCAAGTTGCGTTAGGTTCATATCAACTCAAACTACGTGTTAGGGTCAATGTTGAACATGTTCTTTGTGTTTATAATTTGTTTAAATATTAAATATGATTAAATCCTTATATACATATGCTTTTCTAATTAAAATCTAATTAGAAGTTTAACACGTGTTTTCATAAGAAAGTTAATATGATTAATATTAATTAAATATTTCTTATAATTAAAAGTTAATTAGATGTACACCTTGGTTTTCATAATCAAACTTAAATTGATTAATGTTTATGCAATTTGCTTTCTAAATAAAAGAAACATAGGTCTATCCCGAGTTTTCTTAATTAAATGTTAATTTGATTAATATGAATATAAATGTGTTTTTAAGTTATAATTTGATTAGAACAACTCGAAATATAAAGATGAACGCCTAGATGCTTTTACATGCTTCTTTTAAATTAAATGTTTAATTTGCATAAATCACACTTGAATATTTATAAATAAAATTGGACTAGTTTTACATCGTCTTTTTAAATACAAATATAACTTGCTTAATTATAAATAGGGTATTTCTCTGAAATAACCTATGCACATCTTTATTTAATTAAAATATACCAAGCACATAGCTAGCTCTTGTTTGTGATCATCCAAAGCTCCCGATAGTTCCGAGTGCTTTTGTGTTCGCGTTCCTAGAGCTAAACCTTGTTCTCTTTTTAAGCTTTTCATGCTTGGTGTGTTGTTTTGTTTATTGAATGTCTTTATGTGTGCTCGTAGACATCGTGTCAGTTTCAAGTGAGCAACCAGTTGAAGTGGATCAAGAGCAAGTGTTTGATGAAGAAGAATCCCAGTGTTTAAGCAAGGAAGGCAAGTGGACTTCTCCCTCTGCATATTCCTCTTTGTCCTGAATAATTGCATGATAACTAAAATTTACTCTTAATTGTTGTTATGCATAATTTGATGGGAAATCACCTTTTTAAGGACATGACTAGAATTTTATTCCCTTTACCTTGAACAACCCTTTTTAATAAATGTTTTGGGTAGAAATGCTTAGTTGCTATACTTTGGGTTGGTTAAAATGAATCTTTTACAATATGATGAGTGTTGATCATGATAACTTTGGTGATATATATGTGTGTGCTTATGGTTAATAACAAGATCATATGGTTTAATCGGAACATGGAGAACCACCCAGGAAAACAGTGCAACCACAGTCCATATGGCTCTGGCTTAGCCAATTAATTAGGTGTGTGATTGTACTAGTGACCTTATCCGAAAGGAACACAGGGGGCTCGGGGTTGCAGGGGTATAGCCCGGTCCTCTTGGCCGCAGCCTTTGCTAAGGTGCTGTCCACTAGGGAGGGTTATGGTCCGCCCTGAGCTGTAACTGTCGTGGGTTGTTGGTCTTTTGCATATCTTTGTAAAGGCTTCGTAGCGTCCCTATGCAATCACACCTCGGAAGTGTGGTATTGTGCCTGATCAGCACATGCGTGGTTGGGTTCAAAGTTCTTCGGAACTTTTACGCGAGCTGTGGTGAAAGTGTACAACCTCTGCAGAGTGTAAAACTGATCGATCAGCCGTGCTCACGGTCAAGAGCGGCCTGGACCCTCACATGATAATCAAACATAAAGATGGAATTAAATCGTGGTTCTTATGGTTTTGAGATGAGATGCTTTCCTAAATGCTTAAGTGGGTTGGTATAAACTTACACCTAGTAAATAGGTGCTTGCTAATAAAATTTGACAAACATTAAAATGCTAACCGCTGTAAACCTTAGCCTATCCTTGATAGCCTTGCATCTTCCCCCACTTGCTGAGCTCCAACCATAAGCGTGCTCACCCTTGCTTACCCGCTGTTCAGAGGAGAACACTGGAGAAGAGTACTTCAGCGACTTCGATGAGTTCTGAGGCTTGCGTGTCCCCAGTCATGTGCCTGTGGAAGATGAAGATGGAGTCGCGTCTTCATAGTTATCGTTGTTCGTGTAAAGACCTTCGAGTCTAACGTCTGAGTGTAATAAAGAGATAATGTAATGGTTAACTCTTGTACGTTTTTATTGCTGTTTATAGATATTTCACTCATGACGTCTATCATATGTGTGTAAACTTGATCCTGGCGCACATATGAGATGCATTTGGTTTTCTTCGGAAAATCAGGTGTGACAATGAGGATCATTGTCAAAATCCTTATAGGTTTCATTCACATGTTGCCATGCCTTGGAGTTAGCAGGGTGACGCATTTTTCCATCTTTGACAAAACTCTTCTTATGCCAACGCATATATTCAGATGTGGTCGATCTCATGTACAACCTTTGGAGGCGAGGAGTTACTGGAAAGTACCTTAAGATTTTCTGTGGAACACGCTTCTTTCGAGCGTCGTTGCTACTCACAACTTCATCACTTGAATCATCTGGTTTCCATCTTGACTCACCACATTTTGGACATTCATCCATTTTAGCATATGCCTTCCTAAATAAAATACAATCATTGATGCATGCATGTATCTTTTGGTAGTCCAAGCCTAGATCGCGAACTACCTTTCGCACTTTCTCCAAAGTGTCGGGAACATAATGACCCTCAGGGGGCACATATGAGAACAACTGAAGAACGGCCTCTAGTGCGCTATTGTTAATACCAAACATACACTTAATCTGAAATAGCCTGACAATGAATGATACCTTAGTAACCTCCTTGCAACCTGGATATAGTTCCTTCTGCGCCTCTGTTAATAGTTTAAAGAATTTCTTAGCACTTTCATTTGGCTCTTCTGTTTCATCACTCATGATGTCTCCATGTATCGCACCACTGATTAGGGAGGAAACCATCTTCCTTATTGAACCACCGTCACTTGTAGGCTCATCATCAATGTCAACCCCTTCACTTATGCCATTGGATGAATCCTTCTTCTCCCCTTCCTCTTCGATGAAACTATCACAAAACCCTCTAAAAATCAGATGAGCTCTAATATCTTTTACTGGTCTGTACGATACACCGCGACATCTCTTACATGGACAGGGAGCTGTTTCTCCTTTAGATAAGCCTGCATATGTACTCTCTGAAAATTTATTAAATCCTATCTACCACTCTTTTGTATGGTGTGGCAATCGCATCCAAGACCTGTCGCCACGATAGGACATGATTCACAATCTTTTCAATGAAAGTGGTGCACAAAGTGATCAATGGCCTGCATATAAAACAAAGAAAAGGGTTCAACTTTTTTTTGACACAATGCAGGCAAATATAGGTAGACTAAGCATATATATTTTACTTCCTATTCATCTCAAGTTGCTGCGATGATAACTCAATTTCTAAATTCCAAATAAAAGGTCATCATTACTCCAAATAATGATCAAGTAATTAAAAATTATTCTGAACATTGATAGATCAATCTGTAGTCACCAGATGCAAAACATATCTAAAAAATCAGCATAACTACAATTCCAAGTCTTGATCCTAAAGAAAATTTAAGAAGTCCTATAAGCATCAATATTTTTTCCTCTAATTTTCAGGGTCTAACAAAACAAAAAAAATTATCCTTTCATCAGTACCTCTGCTTTCTCCCCTGATCTCCTGCCGACCTTTTCCTGCTGCCCTTCCTCTCTCTTCAATGTTCAGGCCCAAACTGATCAGCCTTATACTTCTATAGGAGGATGCACAACTTGTTTTACTGGAGAAGATGTCCAGGCGTGATTCCTGGAGGGCGCCAGCAGCGACGAGCGGCAGCCGCCCCCCCCAATAAGTCGTTGTTGATGTGTAGGATCGAGGGAGGAGGGGTTGGCCGACTCCTTCCTTTCCCTCTACCTGATGGGCCATGCGCTGCAGTCCAGGTCTTGATAGATTTTTTTTTGAGATTACACAGTACAACGTAGACGCTCACAACACGCACGCACACTCACCCCTATGAATACACGTACGCAAACCCTACCCCTATGAGCACCTCCGAAGGACTGAGCACCAGCAGATCTGGAGATTCTCGAAGTCACCACTGGCGCCTCGTCGTCGACGGGAATGTCGCTTACCACTTAATGCATAATGCCGGAAAATCCCGGAATAAATCCAGGAAAAGGTGCGAGCACCAGGATTTGAACCCTAGTGGGTAGCGTCCCACTGGACCGTCCTACCATTGGACTACAAGCCCATTCGTTCCAGGTCTTGATAGATAGAGGAGGGGAGAGGGACAGGCCGAAAATCAAAGGGCTCCAAAGGCCCTGGTACTTGCTACAGCCCATATGAAAAGAATTTAGTAGCAAAACCATCTTCTTTCATGCAACCATGTGTACTTGGTGGCAATACCATCTTCTTTAATGCAACTACGTGTACTTGGTGGCAATAGGTTCTTGTATATTGCAGCCCCTCATTTGTTTTGATGCAATATAGATACATGTATTGCAACACAAAACATTTGTGGCAATAATGGATACCAATCGCAATGACCCTAAATTTAGTTGCAATACCACGTCCTTATTGCAACTCCTACAAACTTTGTGGCCACCAATATCCACTAGTTGCAAAATAACCTATTTTGGCAACTAGGATTATGATGGTGGCGAAAGAATCAATGTTTTGCAACCAAATTACAAAATGGTTGCAATACGACCCATCTAATGCAACTATTTTGGTGTGGTTGCAAAGATTTCGGTGGCATTAGCCCCAAAATCTAGTAGTGTGAGGCGGAGTGTTAAAAACAAGTAAAGGAGTTTTTTGAGAAAACAACTGCAGATGGTAGACAGAGGCAGCTCGAAGAAAAGACGAAAGTAGATCCGGTGAAACTCGGAGCTTTCATACACTTGAAGGAAAAAGAAAAAAGAAAAGTAGAGTTGAAAAGTAATTATAACCGTTCGCTGCACAAGTCCCTACAGAACAAGAGACAAGGCGGGTCACCAACTAATTACATCGACAAAGTATCGGGGTCGACAAAGGCACAAGATTATAGGAAGAAGAAGAAGCCAACAGAAGCGTCGACGTCAATGAAAGAGCCTTCAACGAAGAAACCAACAGAAGCGTCGACATCGGCGAAAGAGCCTTCAACGAAGAAGCCAATAGAAGTATCGATGTCGACACAGACTTATGTCGCCTCCAGCCTCAATGCACATGAACGAGCTCTTGCAGTTATGCCTACAGAACAGCTTGGGCAAGTCATTAAATTCCACAAAGAAACAGGGCTGCCAATAGATACTGTTCTCGACGGCAAACAATCACCACCTCAGGATCAAGACTTCGTACCTAGATGGCACTTCGAGTTAGGAAAATCTCTTGTCAGGTGTTGACGGTCTAAAAACGCGTCAAGATTCACCGTCCCTTATGGATCATCATAGCACTTTTTCCCTTGAGTATGGACCCAAGGTATCAATTCGTGGATCGGAAGCAAACCGCTAAGGTTCTTTACCTAATCTAACCGAACTAACCTAACATGAAGCATATATTGCATATAAAGGTAACCTTTAAAGATAAGAGTGATAGTATATAGGTTGATCACATCCACAAGCAAAGGCAAGGTAAAGCGCAACCATAGGGTAACTAGGCCTATCGCCTTATAGTTGTAGTTCCATCTAAAGAGCAACAAACCATGCATCTCATATAATAGCATCCTTAAACTCCTACCTCCGGCCTACCTCCCAAAGATCTTCCGCCTTTCGTGGCCATCACCCTGTCACGGTGCACCCTTAATCGAGTGGGGGATCTAAGGGCACGCCCAAGTGGACGTGTCTACAAATCATGAAGGGTCGACATACTAGACCTAATCACCATGATTACATAAAGTATGCTATATAGTCTAAGCATGCATAAGACTAAGGATCAAATCATATTCATGATAAGTAGAAAGCATAGACGGAGACATGGAATCGCTAATAGATCGAAAAACATGATGAACATTGCTCACATTATAATAAGTGCGTTTGGATCATCTCCACCGAGTACATACCATTGACGACCTCAACTAGCTCCGGAACTCCACCATGGCTCAACCACGCAGGGCGGCCATGGTGGCTAGGGTAGGCCTAGGCCATCTCCTAGACAACTTCGAGGACTCGCAGCGGCCGTCGTCTTCCTCCGGTGCTTGCTTCTAGGTTTCGTCGAGTTGTGATGGATGGATGTGGCGGCCGTCGGAGGTAGAGGATATAAATGAGCCGAGGAGCATCTAGGTCAAAGGGCGTCGCAAACCGAGCCAAAAACAGGCCAGGTCGGTAGGCATGGGCCGGCCGGCCTAGGGCCTTTTTGGCCCGGTTCGGCCCCATCTTTCACCACGACGCTTCTCGCGCTTTGTTGAATATTTGCTGAATTGCATGTGGGTCCTTGACGTCGTTTTCCCCGCGGTTTGGATAAGGGTACTTGGCGCACGAACTCCCGCATCTTCTATTTAGGTCCTCGGAGTTTCACGACTTCATGCTTCGGTCATCGAGTCATTTGGAGTCATGTTCACTTCGTGTCTTGACTTGTGCCAGGCTTCGTGATCTTCTCATAAAGTGCTCGATTAACTCTACCTGGAAGTCCTCATTTAGGCACTTAAATCCTACGTAAAAAACATACTCCAAAAACCACATGCATGTGTGAACTTTTTACATCATTAGTATGCCTAGTGGTGGGTTAGTTATAATTCAAAGCTCAAACCAAAGTGTACCAAGTGCTCTTGGTTGACGGAAATCGACCGCCAACATCAGGCCAGAGTTGGTGAAGAAACTTTCTACTCAAATGCGCAGATTTCATGACTTTTACATGAAGATGTCTAAAGAGGGCCTGGAGATGATTCGCATGCTTATTAGACCGGATGATTTTGCTAGTGCAGGCGAGAAGTTGATCTGGCTGGAATTCAAGAATATTTATAAAATTTACCATATTGACTCCCTGAATACTGATCTTGTCATCGTCTGGTGTCTGTAAGTGACGGTGCAATTCATATGCTAACTAAAAAATTAATGCATCCCCTAATTAACTTTATCTTTCATTTTCTATAGTCTGGAACTTACTACGATGCGAAAGAAGGGTTATCACCAAATAGGTTTCATGGACCCATTGTTAGTTTGTCAAGAACAAGTAAAGCTCCAACCACAAACAACATTCAAAACAATCCTTAGGACCTTGAATCGGCTGCATTTCAAGGATTTGATACTACTATCTTCCAATTTCAAGTATGTGCAATTACCATCTTATTAAGGGCTTGCATTTCTAATTATCCTAGTTAATATTATTTAGTTCTAATCTTTTTAGCATGCATGTATATACAATTTCTACTGGATTCTTCTGATAATTGAAGTCGACAAATATACAGTTTCCACTGGATTCTTCTGATAATTGAAGTCGACAAGAGCAACGTCACGATCTTTGATTCGTTGAGAAGAAACCCTGACAAATACCAAGACCTTCAAGATATGTTTCAAGAGTAATAATTCTATCCAATATATTTCCTTTTATGCAATAGTGTGCTTTTACTAACACTAGCTCTAACTTCCATTATTTTCTGCCAGAGCTTGGGAAAAATTCATTATTATCAACCATGGACCATGGAAACCTACTCTTAGATTCTATACAAAATTTCTGGTACATAAACCAAATAACAACTTCAGCTTCGGAAAATTAAAAATGTATAACACTAATATTTCATAATTATTTTTTCCAATTTAATGTATGAGACAGGAACAAGAGACTAATTTATGTGCATACTATGTGCGTGAGTACATCCACAATTTCTGTGCTGTAGACCCGGGAGATTATACTGTTAGTATTATTGTAAACCTATTAATAATACATCATTTTCTAATGGCTTATATATTTAATTCTTGACTGTTATATATTAACATATTTGCACATTACATAACTCTATGATTAGGTACGCAATCATTGAGAAGGATCGTCCCTTGGCGATTCAAGAAGGTCTCGTGGGATTCTTGATGGACGAGGTGATTAGTCCAAAAGAAAGACATTATTATGACGGTCATTCAATTGACAAAAGTTAATTAGCACCTCCGGTGGAACTTGAGACTAGAATTAGAATGAAACGATATTTTGATGTATATATACTAGTTTCAAAAAATACTATCTCTGCTTTTGATGTAATATATTGTGTGTGTATATATATACGCATAGTAGACACGTATAATTAGTGCAAACATTTATACATACATGTATAGTACACACATATACGCGAGATATACGCATATAACAATTTAGAACAATTGGAACTAAAAAACTAAAAAAAAGAACTGGGGAGCCTTTAGTCCCGAGTGGTATTACCACCCTAGACTAAAGGGGGTGCACTCAGGTGGTGGCGTGCCCCCCCCTTAAGTCTCAGGTGGTAATACCACCCGGGACTAAAGGCACCCTTTAGTCCTGGTTGGCCATCTGGGAACAAAGGGGGGGGCTTTCGTCTCTAAGCATTACTCCCGGGTGGGCCTTAGAGAGATAACGGCATTCCCACCTGGGACTAAAGGCCGCGTCTCCACCAGTGGTACGCACCAACTGATCTGGTGCTATCGCACACACAAGAGCAGCACATCAGTTGATGGTTACATGTCAGATAGCCATTGTGACCTTGACACGGCTGGGTCCCATTGTAAGAAATGAGCCCTCTGTGGAGACAAGTCGCCTGCTAATCTCCACGCAACGGAACGACCCATTGGATCTACCGAGACAAACTTACACGATCACTGATGACAATGAAGACATGATCTTTGTTGATCAGGTTCAGTCGAAGCCTACATCCTCGGGCCATGAATTTGGATGCTCCCCCCCAATCCCGGCCACTTTAGGATCCCGGCATCATGCCGCCTCCTCCCCCCCCCCCGAGTCTATCGCTATGTCGTCATGGTTACAATAGCAGCCTCCCTCTGATATTTATGAGGAGGCTCTGGTCACAGAGTATCACATGGACTCTACCCTATAATACTTATTACAACTCAAGTCCCATCATAACCAGACCGTACAAATATTGGACACAATATCTAACACCCATATGATTGTGGATTAAATCGGTGGAGGGTCCATGGATATATGACTCCACCAGTCAGTCAATCCAGCATTGTTTATTTCTTCGCCTAAAAGCTCTTCTTGGTTAGGTATTTTCTTTAATAGATATTACTATTCTTCCCATATGAGCTATAGGATCACCAGTTGGTCCAGTGGAATGCTTTGGTCCTCACCGACTCACTCGCTAAAATGCTTCGGTGCAGTTTCATCATGTTATTTATACAAGTTTATTGCTGGGTTCCCATTTGGATTTCTTACATTTGGATGTTTTTGTATTTCATCATTGGAACCAACAAAATACCTACAAAGGTAAAAATCTTAGTTACAAAGATCACAAAATGACTATATTGTGAATCAATCACCAAGATCACAAACAATGGCATAAGACCATTTTCCTCACATCCTATCTTCATGCAAAGTTTGGTCCCACACCAAAGTGCTAGAATACACGGATCACAATGAATTACCTCGTTGAATGTTACTGCAATTTACTCGGGTTCGCCGTAGTGACTTACGAGCACATTCTCAGAAGGGACCCCGTAGAGGTTAGAAGCCTTGGGTTGTTCCAAGGTTGAAAAGCCAACTAAAATGCCTTGAATCACCATCGAGGTGAAAGAAGAAAATAAATTTAGGGTTTGGAAGAATAAGGTAAAGGAAAATAAAAAATAAAAGATCACTACAAGAAAAACACCGATTAGTGACGCAAAAAAAATGTTGTTTCTATCATAAATCACGATTTATGACGTTGTGTGTTACGAAAACCCTTCGTCATTAATCAAGCATCACAAACCGCAATTAGTGACGACCCCTTATTTCCCTGCATCACTAATATAATGACGTGAGAAAATTCGTAACACATGTCATCATAAACTGCATGCCACGTCAGACCAAAATCTGATGTGACACGACGGTTTGTGACAAAGCGTTTCATCATTAAGTGAATTAGGCCTAGTTATTGTTGGGTCATGCCCAAAAAATTTGTCATCATAGATTGAATTAGGCCCACTTAATGTTGTGGTGAGCCCAATTGTTACGGTCGTCATAGATTGTTTTAGAACTTATTCTGGTTGGACCAAGCCTAATAATTGTGGTCGTCATAGAATGTTTTAGGCCCTATTCTAGCTAGATCGAGCCTAATAATTCTTGTCATCATTAAATTGTTTTAGGCCCAGTACTGGTTGGAGTGAGTCCAATATTCGTTGATGTCATAGATTGTTTTAGGCCCTATTAATGTTGGACCGAGCCCAATAATCGCTGACGTCATTTTTTATTTCGACACAGTTATTTTTTTCATTATTTTTTTTGCATTCGTAAGAAAACAAAATAATGGGCCAGGGGAAAAAGCCCACGTAATTTTTGGGCCTGCTATTTTGGGCTGCAGACCAGGTAGCGATTAATTAAAATATAATTCAATCTCATATTATATGCTAATCAATTCGGTAATTGACGTCATAGATAATATTTCTAAACCACTGACACCAATGAATATTTCGCATCACACATTATTATTAATGAACACAAAACAACCAGAAGCTGATTGTCATTAGGAGCTCACAAACCAATACACATGATATCTCCCCTGATCACCAACAAAGTTGGTCTTGATATAGAACCCACTAAGATAACAAAGCACAGTATTCACAAACTAGCACAACTAGCTAGGAGGACACAAGCAGATGACTAAGAAACACTATAGCCCTACCCAAGGTGGGATTTTAGCAGTTGAGTAGTTCACAAAGGAGGGTCTCCTTAGCTTGTACACTACTAGATTTACCCCCTAATACGACGCACGAATGTGTTGCATTATGCCCTGTTTGGTTGCAATTACGGTTATTACAACCAAAAATTTTGGTCAAACATATGCGGCTTAATGTCGCGTGATAATAGGCTGACGCGACACATGTTCATTTTCGGTTTCATTTGTTTTTATATTTCAACATAATTAGGCGTTGCAACTAGCATCTAAGGGTGCACATGGTTGGTGGTAAATTATCCTATTGCGACCCATATGGTGGTGCCAGAGGTTCAATTGCTCCATACCCAACATGTTGCAATTTGTAAAATTTATGTTGCAAAGGTTTGTATTGCTACACTCTAGTTGTGGTCACTATAGGGGAAGGACCTCTATTGCCACTAAATTGTTTTGGGTTCTATATGTGGTTTCCTCTATTACCACGATGTTTATTTGGGTGCTATATGTGCTGACCCCCTATAGGTGGACAACTCTAATGGCACTCATTATGGATAGTTGTTATAGGTTGGACATGCTATGACCACTAAACTCGTTTCGAGGCTTTAGGTGGAACACTCTATTACCACCAAATGTGTTTGGAGGCTATAGGTGGGTCATTCTATTACCACTAGACTCATTTGGAGGCAATAGGTGGAGCACTCTATTACCACAAAATGTGTTTGGAGGCTATAAGTGGGTCATCATGTTATAACCACTTATGAAAATGAAGAAATGACATGAGTAAAGATTGTTGATCTTGATGAGTTATGAAACTTTGGTATTCATCACTTTTCCATTTGACATCATTTAGTGTTCAAAGATCTTGCTTGTAGTTGTGAATTTTTGAAATTCAAAATTAGGATTGTTGAAATAGACTCACACGAGATGCACTGGACTGCATGAGATAGATTATTGTTTTCTAAGAATTTAGGGAAAAACCACCTGATTTGGACATCATTTGTGAAATGTACACAAGTTTGAAGTTTTGATTACGAATCAAAGAAACAAGTTAAGAAGGTCCATCAAGAACTCAAGAACACATCTGAATTTGGGTGCTGATAGGTGGGACCCAATGAGATGATGTGGCGTGCGGGCTGACCACGCCATGGACGATGTCATGTTGCAAGTTTGGTCGTGCCCCATTAAGTCGCAAAATTAGTATAAAAAATATGGAGGAGTTAAACTAAAAAATAATTAGTAGACTAATGGCAGTTGTGTTTGTCCCCAAGTTATGTTGTCTAGGTTCGAATCCCAGGAGCAACTACTTGTTTTTTGACTATATTCTCCTACACAGAAGTTGAAATTTAAAAATTTCCCCATCCGAGTTAGATTAAATTTCAAATTTTGAGATATTCACAAATTTTTTAGGGTCATAAATGATGTCAAATGAAAAATTCATGAATACCAAACTTGTAGAATTCATCAAGATCTACAAACTTTATTTAAGTCATTAATTCATTTGACAGAGTTTGAATAATCCAAATTTTAAATTTCAAAAATTGATATCTCAAAGCAAGATTTCTTGAACATTAAATGGTGTGAAATGGAAAAGTGATGAATACCATAGTTTCATAACTCATCAAGATCTATGAACTTTATTTAAGTCATTTTTTTCATTTGAGAAAGTGGTAGTACACATTGTTCATTAATCCTAGATTCACTCACATAGTTTAAGAAACTATGTTAGAGACTTGTCAATTTTCTAATACGTGTTATTACCACTTCTAAAAATGACAAAATGACCTGAATAAAAAATGTAGATCTTGATGAGATATGACACTTTGGTATTCATCACTTTTCCGTTTGACATCATTTAGAGTTAAAAAATGTTGCTTGTATTTGTTTTTTTTAAATTCAAAATTAGGATCATTCAAATAGACTCACACGAGATATAAATTTGTACTCAAGTAACACGATGCAATGAACTCCATGAGATAGATTATTATTTTCTAAGAATTCATAAGAAAAAAATCACCTGATTTGGAGTAGATATGCAAAATATAAACATGTTTTAAGTTTTGATTGTGAATCAAAATACAAAAATAAGTACATTACATGCCGACTGGTGGTGTTGACTCTATTTTTTGGCACGTGTCAGAGATAAGGTGAAGAGACGCTGAAGGCATAGGGAACCAACTTGCAATCGGTCGATTCAGAGGCCAACAGATAGAAGCCAGCCGATGAGAGTCAGCCGACGGTCAAAGGAGAGAATCGGCTGATCGAAGGAAAGAAAGCGGCAGGAGCAAATACGCCAAAGAAGGGAGTGTTAGGCTGTAGTGGGTCGACAAATCGAGTTGGCATTGGGTCAAATGCCAATCTGGTATATGCTGTCAAAGACCTAAAACAACCATCCCAATCCGCTAAACTCATAGAAGCATGTTTGAAGGGAATTCTGCCAGTTTCAAAGTTAATCATATCTGTTGGGTCAGGATTACCCATTGGACCTAAGAAAACTAAACCGGGATTGTCACTGACAGGAATTGTGACATGGTTTCTAAGTTCCTGCGATAAAATTTTCAATCTAAGATTCTGAAGCAGAAAAACGACTATGAAATCGGCGGAAAGAGAGAGAATCTAGCAAAATACCTCAGTGATTGATGAGAGTGTCGCCGTTAGAGTAGTCGATTGAGAATCACCAGCGGGATTCGACGCAGAGGCCATGAGTTGACAGAGGATCTACTTGGAACTTGGATGTGCCGCTTTTGAAATTTCACTTGGAAGCTTGAGGAAGCTGTTGCAAGGCGGCGGATTTGGGAGAAGGTCGATTGAAGAGGTTGATATTTATAGTTTTCCCCTAGGGTTCTTTTGAAAATATTTTTTTTGATACGAACAGCAGGGGAGGCCCCTACTGGAACTTTTCATTTTCAAAATTATAATATTTACAGTTTACAGAGGCCATAGGCCCAAACAAGGATATGAGATAGCATTAACTAAAATTACATAACCAATTCTCTAACTCCACCCCTAGGGTCGGTTTAGCCCTGTGTATCAGAAGCTTGAATTCTGCCTTGAAGTGATGCTTCCATCTAGTCAAGGAGACAGGAACATTATCAAAAATGATTTCGTTGCGATGAATCCAAATTGACCAACAACAGATGAGGAATATTTCCCTATAGATTCGTTGACCAAAGTTGCGTCGACCATCAACCACTGTGTCCAGATAGGAACCCAAATGTGACCAGGAAACATGTAAAAATCTCCAGCACCACTGACTGAAGCTGCATTGAAAGAATAAGTGCTCCAGAGTTTCATCTTGATCTTGTAGGCATAGCACACAATAGTAACTATCAAGTGCTCTCATTTTCCTTCCTAATATATCTCTTGTGTTAAGCCTGTCACAAAACAACAGCCAACCAAAGAATTTGTGCTTTCCTCGACAGCAAGATTTCCACAACCACTTAAAAATGGGATAGGCTGGAAAGGAGCCTTGTAACTGCTGGTAGGCAAGCTTGGGTGTGAACTGTGGACTACCCCAGATATAAGTCCAGAGATCCTCTTTTGAATGATTGAGTTGAAGTTGTTGGATTAGTCCATTAAGTTCAGTCAGTTGATCTGCAGCTTCCTCAGACATGGGTGTGAAGAAATTGGCATAGGCATCCTGTGAGAGATACTTCTGAAGGGATATGGTTTGTTTCTTTGCAAATGAGAATAGTTGAGGGTATTTCCATTTGAGCACACCCAAATCCCAAGTGTCATTCCAGAAACAAACAGTGTTGCGTTTGCCTGCATGATAAGATGCAATCCTGAAATAAGAATCAGAACAGGACATCACATCTCTCCACCAGAAGGAACCCACTGGCCTTTTGGCATGGGGGGCCACCTGATTGTTGAAGAGACATTTCCAAGTGAGAGTGACCCATGGGATATCATCATAGTTATAGAATTTATGCAAATGTTTTAGCAAAAGAGCAGAGTTCTGAATCCTCAGATTGATGATGCCAAGACCACCTTGATCCTTAGGGAGGCATGCTTTTCTTTTGAAAATATATTCGTTGGTTGCGTGCGATTTGGAGGAGAAAACTTGTTTCGAGAGAATTTCAGAGGAAAAGTATATTTACTCCGAAATTGTGGAGCATGTATTGACAAGATTTTTTGGCACGTGTCAGAGATAAGGTGAAGAGACGCCGAAGGCATAGGGAACGAACTTGCAATCGGCCCATTTAGAGGCCAGCAGATAGAAGCCAGCCGATTAGAGTTAGCTGATGGTCAAAGGAGAGAATTGTTGATGCAAAAAATGGAATCAAGTTCTTCAACGGAAACACGTAACGGATCCCCGGGATGTAACAAGGCGTGCCAGCCGACCTGACCTGTTGATCGGCACGGAAAGATAGGAAACGTTAGATGCGGGTTAGATCGGCTAGAGAACCGATGTGGGTCTTCAACAAGTAACAGCCCGATCGGCCGATACAACTGTAGAGCGAATTGGCTAGCTAGAGCAGCCGATGTGCAAGTATAACCAAAATGGCTAGATCAGCCGATTTGATGACGTAGGCAAAGCGCAAGCAAAAGCAGAGCAAACTAAGCGCTACGAGACAACACTCGAAACCAATCTAGATTAGCTGTATCATGGTGAAAAGATGTGGGAGCGATGATAGCTGATACGATATGATCACGAGCTGGATAAATTGGTGATAAAAGCTAAATAAACAAGAAAAGACTTGCAAAGCTAATTTCGATAAGTTGTGAATACAACTTAGACAAAACCACAGCGATGCGCCCGGAGGTTAAAGCCCAGTTATTATTCGATAAAACGGTACTTACAAGCTTGCCGGAGGTCAGTCGATGCAGCCCGACGAGCTAGAAGAACGACATTTGAAGAAACAAGAAAATAAGAAGAAGTAAAAAAGGGTGGCGAAGTCGCCGACTTGAAAAAGTAAAGGTTTTGTGTATATTGGTGTGTACAATCTTTTTCCGACCACACAAGGTCGCTATTTATGTCCTGAGGACAACTTGGCTCCTAGTCGATGAAGACAATGTTTACTTGAATCTAAAGAAATAAAATTACCAAAAACTTAACGATTCCTATGGAATCAGACTCTCTAAACTGATTTTGACCCGATGTCAACTTGATTGTTGACCCACCTCCATCTTCCTTCCTTTTGGGCGTATTCTTCTTCTGCCACGTCTCCTCTCCATTAATCAGCTGACCCCAGATCGACTGGTTGCTTCTCTCCTTTTCTTCATCGGCTTTGAGGTCTTCCCGATGTCTCTTCGGCTATTCTCCGACACGTGTCAAAAAACAATGTCAACACATGCCCCCCAGTTTCAGAGTAAATTTCTTTTGCTCTGAAATTCTTTCCTTCGATTTTTTCTTCTTGCACATGGGGATTACCAGAAATTCTTTACTGTCTTTATGCTCTTGCTTTGAGTATTTTGGATCTTGCCTTATTGATGCCTGATTTGACCATGTGATTCTGTCTTGCTTCTTCCTTTATAAACTCATCTTTTCGTCCATAGACTTTCTCATGAGTTTTTCTCAGTGCCATCCCGTTGTTGTCCTTTGATGAACTTCTGTTAATCAGAGCTCTATATCTGGATTATGCTATGAAGGTTGCAGTTGCTTTCAGTGCGGTTGAAGGGCAATCATCCTTGGTATATGCTCTGCAGTTTGTCGACATATAGAACCTCCCAACCTATCTTTGTTGGTCCTAGCCGTGTCTTTGAGTAAATGTTGGCTTTTCAGAAGCCAAATCATCAATCAGGCATCTATCTTTCCTTTCTTGTGAATCAGCCTTTGCCTCTGATTACTTTCTTTTTCCTCTAGTTCATGAGGATGTAGAAAGGATTCTGACGATCATCAACGCTCATGGTGCTATCAATGAACTCCAGTGCTGAGGCAGAAGCGAAGTCGAAATCAAAAATCTGGAGAAATTTTGATGTAATGTGATCGGCCTACTTAGCCGATGTAATTAGCTTTTACTTCATTGCGTTCAAATGCCTGGATAACCATCTCTCTTCTGACAATGTTTACTGTCCATCTCGTGACTTTTCTGAATCATGGTAGATGAATGCTTCCCACTTATCCTTGAATGCCACCAATCTTTTAATGTCAGCATGTGATTCTGAACTGTTTTTTCCATGCATCCCTCCTCTATGACCCAATGGTTTTTCACTGGTTCCCTTTTCATAAGTTCCTCTTTTAGCTGAGAATATCTAGATCGGCTTGTTCATCTTAGGGATGGGAGGCATCTTCCTCTTAGAGTGCTTTCAGGAGGACTTAGATCTTTACTGGCTGCAACAAGCGTCTCCTTGAAATAGTTTTGCTTCATGTCGCTGCCAGTAAGCTTGTTGATGTCTTCAGCAACATTGGGAAACCCTTTTTTATTTTTCTCTCCCTCTAGAGTACGGAGTCCTTTTCTGTCAATATTTCTTGAGTGCCCTTCCTTTTTGGGGAAACGTATCACTGAGATCAATGTCAACCTCTGGAAACTAAGCCATTCATAGAAAAACGGATCTGACATCTTTTTGATTCCTTCTTATCTTCTTCAGCTTCCTTTCCTTCTGGTTTGGGCTATAAATAGCAATCGAATGTTCATCAGCTCTTCACATTTTTCCATCATGGCGCACATACTAGATTTGGTAGGGTGCAAGCTTCTGCTGTTTGATAATTCCTTTCTCCTCCTTTCTTACCATGGCTAGAAGAATTCTTGTGAATTAGTGCAGCGTTCCCTCGCCTTCTCTGACTCTTCTTGGGAAGCCAGGAGGTACAACAGCTAAAAGAATCCTTGTGAAAAGCTTGGGTTCAACGGCTGAAGAGAAGGAGCAAGGTAGAATGTCCTGCTGCACCTGTATCAGAGGAAGAGCGCGCCAAGGGGACGACCACCTTGGTCATCAACTCGTGGAGCTCTCGGCGGAAGATCACAGAATCTGACGAAGATCTTAGTCTTCCGTTTCCTCTTCACGGCACCCCATCTCTCTCTGGTGTTCATCGATTTAATATCCTCATCATAGGAGAGATAGGATAATTATCTTCTAAATTATGTACTCCATTGCTCTTCCATGAAGATGTAAACATGATGTACTGAAATATGAGAGAAATCAATATATATATATGCTCATATTTTTGTTCTAAGGGTGATTGTTATATCGGCCATTATCCGAATCATACATCAGCAATAAGTTTTTGAATATGTTTTGATTTTTACAATTTTTTCTACTAAAGGCGATAACTTAATATCGGCTATCATCCGAAACCTAAATCGGCTAAGAAGCCAGAACTAGTAATCTGCTAAATATTAAATCCACTTTTCCAACCTTGTCTTGATCTTGACGAGCATTGCCTTAGTCTTGTTGAAGTCTAATTCTCTCAACCGGCCGATGCAGCTTTTATTCTTCTTATATTTGAGAACCGATCGTCTGGATCGGCTGAAGCTTGAAGTCAGACATCTTGAGGAAATCTGTCTCCCACACTTTCCCTGATATGCATATCACTTTATCAAAATTCCAGTGCGTATCGGCCGCTGCAATATGGAAGGAGGAATCAGCATTGACTGCTTCCACTGAGTCTCCAATCCATTGGATCACGCATTGATGCATGGTAGATGGAATGCAGCAGTTGGCGTGAATCCAATCTCTACCAAGAAGTAAATTGTAAGATCCCTTCCCCTTGATAACGAAAAAGGTAGTTGGAAGGGTCTTGCTGTCGATTGTCAGATCCACACATATAGCACCCATTGCAGATGATGAGTTTCCTTCGAAATCAAGTAGCATGATGTCGGTCTTGGTTAAGTCTTGTTCACTTTTCCTAAATCTTCGAAGCATTGAGTATGGCATGAGATTAACCGATGCACCACCATCTACCAGGAGCCTTGTGACTGGCTTTCCATGGACAAGTCCCTTGAGAAACAAAGCTTTCACATTTTGACGCTTTTCTTCATCTGGTTTCTCAAAACTGGCCAGCATTGGATCCAAGGTTAACTGAGCCGAGCCTATCTCCTCATCTGAACTCTCTTCATCTGAGTTGTTTTCAAGAGTCATGAACTCCTTGGGTAGCATGAAGACCGTATTAACATCTGCTACTGGTTGACCTTCTCCCTTGTCAAGTTTGGGCTTAGGTCGCCAGATTTGGGATCGGACCTTCTTCTTGTCAAGTGCTTGCTTCTCAATCTCTTCTTGCTGTTCCAATTGTTGCAACCACTGAATCCTCCTCTTTTGAGACTTGGTTAGACCTTCTGGGCACCATCTAGGTTGATGAACTGCGTGTTGGCTTCTGTCTTCGTATGTAGCGTTACGCCTTTCTGGATTCCTTGCCAACACGTCTTCATCAGGAACCCTGCTGTCAGCCATCACTTCTAGCCAATCGGAGTCTGTCCGATTCTCTTTGACTTGACTCCTAGCTGATCATACACGCTGATCCTGCCCCCCCAGCCGATCATGCACTGGGATCCGTTGGTCACGAAATTCTCGGCAGTTGCGCATTGCTGGCCTATTTCCTCTATCATCGAAGCAGGCCCTTTTGGAAGATTGTCCTTCAGAATAAAAATCATTGCACTCTGGAGAAATATCCATTGTTGGAAGTTTAATCCCTTCCTCCCAACAATATCTGAAGAACGGACACCTCTAGTGATTTGAATTGCGCCTTGCCCATTCTTCTCCTTCTATGATCCTTTGTTGATGGCATTGATATTTGTTTAGAAGAAACTGGGTTTGTGTAACTTTGCTTGGTGCTCTTGGATTATTCTCCTCAATCAGTCCTTTACCTTTTGCTTCTTCTGTTGTTATCTGAGCCTTGGGATCGATTACCTTTTTATTCTGAGCCGATTCAGATGTCAACACCTTTGTTTGTGAAGTTGATTCTACTACATTAGTAGGGAAAGGATGTTGATCTATCTTGATCGGCTTTCCTGACTTGGAAAGTGTCTAAAATTTAAGCTTCCCTTGATCTATTGCATTTTGAATCTATTGACGAAACACCTTGCATTCGTTGGTGTTATGGGATGTAGCATTATGCCACTTGCAGTACTTGATCTTCTTAAATTCTTCGGCACTTGGAATAGTGTGATTCTAAGAGAGTTTAATCTGCCCCTACTGAAGAAGGAGATCAAATATCTTATCGTCTTTAGTTATATCAAAACCGAATTTTTCAGGTTCCTTCTTGCTGAAAGGACATGCAATCAGCTTCTTGTTTGACACCCATTCAGCCAGATTAACCTCAGCCTCTTCTTCTGAATCAGAATTCTCCACATAAGATATTTTCTTCTGATAATTCCTTCGAGGTTCATAAGGCCATGAAGAGCTTTCATGACTTAATCGGTGCACCAACTGGCTAATGTTCTTGAACTCCTCTGAAGCATATTTCTCTTTGATTGAAGGTAAGAGTCCTTGAAAAGCCAATTCTGCCAGTTGTTTGTCAGTCAAAGATAGGCTGAAGCACTTGTTCCTCATTTCTCTGAATCTCTGAATAAAATTTACCACCGACTCATTTCCTATGCTTCAAGCTAGTCAGATCAGTGTCATTTCATGTATTACAGAGAAGAAATAACCATAAAACTTCTTCTCAAGATCTTCCCAACTTTGGATAGAATTAGCCGGTAGCGACGTAAACCAAGCAAAGGCTGGCCCTGTCAGGGAGGATGAGAATAATCGAACCCTTAATGCCTCATTTGATCCTGCATCTCCACATTGAATAATAAATCGTCTGATATGCTTGATGGTGGAGGTGTCATCTTGACCAGTAAACTTGGTGAAGTTGGGCACTTTATATCTCTGAGGGAATGGAATTTGATCGAAATAAGCAGGGTATGGTGTCCGATACATGTTGGTTTGCTGCTTTGGCTTCAACCTGAATTGATTTTGTATCAAATCTGTAATCTCAGCCATAAATTCTTATTCTGATCAATCAGCTGATTACCTACCTAAGGACTTAGCCGATTCTGCATAATTCCAATCGTTCCTGGCTGTTCATACATAACTGGCTGCAAAGCCAAAGGTGTCTGCAAAGCTGTATATTGAGGAATCCCACCTGAATGAGGTGTTCTATGCTGAGTTCCTTGTTGTATATATTACCTGTTTGGAGTACCTTGTATATGCTTTTCTGGCAACTGGTACAGTGAATTCATAGGTTGAACCATTTGATCCCATAACGCTGCCTGATACATGGCATTGTCGTATTGCTCCTGTAAATTCGCAGCATAGGTTCTAACTACATAAGCTTGATCAGCTGGGCTCATCTATTCTGGCGTCAATGGACGACTTATGATCGGCTGACCAGCTGCTGCCCCACTAGTAGTTACTTGTGTTAGAGTTTTCTGCATGCTAGAATTCTCTTGAGCCGATTGAATAGGCTTGACCATGTGCATATGTAACGGCTAAATATCATAATGTTGCACTTTGAGAGGCTTTGGTTCAATGCAAGAAAATATAATTCCTTTGTCATGCTGTACTGCAGTTCCAATTAACTCTCCAAACCTTGCAGCATACGGACCAGAGAGGTTTCTCCTACTTTTTGAGTTGTTTCAGTTGCAACACCTTTCCCATTTGTGTCTTTTTCTGAAAGAATCGTTGGCGCATCAGGGATAACAAGAGCATCGTGACTCGGAGAACCTGAAGAATCAACAATTCCAGTTGTGGTTGCTGACAGAATCGGTGTTGTATGAGAAACTCCATCTGAGGTAGATTGTCCCGGCTGACCAGCCAATTTTCTGTGACTAAATCTCATGGTAGCAAAAGTTGGAATTGTTGTACCAGGTTGATAATATACTGGTCCTTTGTATCTACTTGCGAGTTCATCTCTGAGCACTTCTTTTACAGAATTTGTGCTATTGAAAACAGAAGACCGATCAATAAAAGATTGGTGCATGGCCTTTGTCATCATGTCTTGCAGCTTCTTAGGGTCGGCTTGTATTATCAACTCATGAGGTCTTGGAAGAGGAGTTTTCTTGATAGCTCCTTGCTTGGTTAAGCCAAAACTGCCCATTAATAGCTGACCATATTCTGCCGTGCGCTCATCGAACTCAGCTTTGTCTTCTTCACAAAGTGGATCTAACATGATGGCTTGGGTCTTGTCTACACCAGCTTGTCTCTCATCCGTGATGTCCCTGTTATCCTCCACTGCATCTGTTGTGCCTGTGATCGGATACCCGGTCTCGGAGAAGCTCGAGAAGAACAACTTCTGTGAGTGGAGGGCGCAGGTCATGTTTGCCCTGTGAGGAGCACAACTGGTGGGTTTCGCTGATGGCACCGAGGCCGCACCACCGGTGACCATTCCCAAGGTCGGCACCACTACCGGTGAAAAGATCGACAATCCAGCCTACGCCCCGTGGGTGGTTAAGGACCAGTAGGTCCTGAACTGCCTCCTGTCATCGCTGACTCGCGATGTTCTCGTCCATGTCTCGAACCTAGAGACTACTACCAAGGTGTGGGCGGCCATCGAGGCGATGTACGACTCCCAATCTCGGGCGCATGTGATCAACACGTGCATGGCCCTGGCGATCGCGAGCAAGGGTGCCAGCACCACTGCCGAGTACTTCACCAAGATGAAGGGTCTTGTAGATGAGATGGCATATGCAGGAAAGAAACTTGAATATGAGGAATTGGTGTCCTACATCCTTGCTCGATTGGACATCGAGTTCAACCCACTTGTGTCAGCAATTGCTGCACGGGTGGAACCAATCACCGTGAGGGAGCTCTACACGCAACTTGTCAGCTTCGAGTAGAGGATGGATCTCCTCGCTGGGGGCTCCTAATCCTCGGCGAACATGGCAGGCTGAGGTGGTCTCAATGGTGGCCACGGTCCTGGGAATTTTCGTGGACGTGGTAATGGCAACTCTGGCGGTCGTGGACGCGGGAATAGAGGGCGTCAAGGAGGGACCGACGAGTGTGTCGTCTGTCAACTTTGTGGCAAAGAAGGGCATAAAGTCCTGAAGTGCTACAAGAGATTCGACCACTCCTTCACCGGCGCCCTTGAGAAGTCTGCATCTTCAGCGACAACTTCGTACGGCATCGACACCAACTGGTACGTCGACTCTGGAGCGACTGACCACATCACGAGAGAGCTCGAGAAGCTGACCGTGAGCGACAAGTACAATGGTGTTGATCAAGTCCACACGGCGAGTGGAGCAGGTATGAAAATTGATCAAACCGGTCATAGTTTTGTTCATACTCCAAATCAAGATCTACTCCTTAATAATGTTCTTTTTGTTCCCAAAGCAAACAAGAGTCTCGTCTCTGTCCATAAACTTGCTCTAGATAATCATGCTTTTTTGGAATTTCATCCAACTCATTTTCTTGTCAAGGATCAGGCAATGAAGAAAACACTCCTTCGAGGCAGGTGTGAAGGGGGTCTTTATCCTTTGAAGCCATTCCAGAATAAGCACGCTTCCGGCACCACCAAGTTGTCCACGACTAGGTGGCATAGCCGACTAGGGCATCCATCTTTTCCCATAGTTCAGCAAGTTCTTAGCAAGAATAATGTTCCTTTCGCTCAAGAGTCGAATAATAATTCTATTTGTGACGCTTGTCAACAGGGTAAAAGCCATCATCTTCCCTATCTTGTATCATCTAGTGTGTCAAGCAGTCCCTTAGAACTTGTGTTCTCTGATGTATGGGGTCCAACACCTTCCTCTGTTGGGAGAAACACCTATTATGTGAGCTTTATTGATGATTATAGTAAGTTCACATGGATTTATTTGTTGCGTCACAAGTCTGAAGTTTTTCAATGCTTTCATGATTTTCAAGCTCTTGTTGAACGACTCTTTGATCGTAAAATCCTTGCTATGCAAGCAGATTGGGGGGTGAATATCAAAAGCTTAACTCCTTCTTCCAACGTATTGGGATTAGTGACCATGTGTCCTGTCCCTATGCTCATCAACAAAATGGATCTGCTGAACGAAAGCGTTGACACATAGTCGAAGTTGGCCTATCTCTTCTTGCCCATGCGTCCATGCCCCTCAAGTTTTGGGACGAGGCATTCCTAACAGCGGTGTACCTCATAAATCGCCTGCCTTCCAAAGTTATAGACAACCAATCACCCCTGGAACGTCTATTCAAGAAAACACCTGATTACTAAAAGGACCTTTATGTCACCTAGAGGGGGGTGAATAGGCGAGTCGACCAAATGAAACTTTTCCCCGAAACTTGAGCTCCCTGGCACAGGCGGTCAAACCACCTTCACAGGGCGGTTAGACCGCCCTGGTGCTTTCTGCTAGGGGAGGGCGGTTTGACCGCCCCCTGGACGCGGTTAGACCACCTCCACACAGAAAGCCAGCAAAGTAAGGCTCAAGTTCCTCTTGACTTCTAGCACGAACCAAACTTTGTGAGTGGCCTTGGTAGATGATCACAAGCAGGGTAATGATCCCTGCACACAAAGACAAGCACACCCAAGTAGATCGAAGCAGAAGTAAATAGTAATATGCTAGAAAACCACAAGTGAGGCAAACCACAATGGAGACACAAAGATTTGTTTCCTGAAGTTCACTTCCACCAAGGAAGCTACGTCTCCGTTGAGGAGCTTGTAAGGGATTCGAATTCTCAACTAACTCTTCACACAACAAGCTGGGTCTCTTTCAACCACTTTCCTCGATTCCACTAAAACGATCTTTTCCACAGAGGCAAGATCACAGCCCTCACAAACTTGCTGCTGCTCACCACAACTTGGGAGCTCACCAGCGACACCTAGCCGTCTAGGAGGCAAACCTCCAAGAGTAACAAATGCTTCAAGGCTTATAGACGCGAATCACAAGTGCTCAAGCTTATGGAAGGCTCTTGACAGCTCACAAAGCTCACACAATCTCACTTTCTTAACCCAACTCAAGAATAGAGCTTGAATCTCACAAATCTCACAAAGAGATGGTTGGGGAGAGGTTCTATGGCTTTGGCTTAGCAAAAACAGCAGGGGGAGCACACCAGCAACCCTAGAATCAGCAGCACCAATAAGTGGAGCTCGTGGGGTACAAATACTCCACACAAGGAAAAGTAGCCATTAAAAACTAGCCCAAGGCGGTCAGACCGCCTGCTCCAGGCAGTTAGACCGCCCTGCCCGGCTAGTTTGAAAAACTAGCTGTTGGCCTGCCTAGGGCGGTCAGACCGCCCCCAGGGGCGGTTAGACCGCCCTGGTTAGAGAAAGCCCAAAACCCTTTTCTCTTCTCACCAACACTTCACCGACACGATGAAGTGGCTAAGGTTGGGTTGTAGGTTTGTTAGATCACTCAGGAACTCTCTCAAGGCTATTTCTCACATAGGTCAACTAATGAGCACTTTTGATACTTCTCATAGAGCTAATGTTGCATCCCTCTTGATAGTACGACATTCCTATACTCAAGAACAAAAGTAAATGCCTAGTTAACCTCTTGAGCTCGTAGATCTTTCATCTTGCCATACTTGAGCAAATTCAACTTGAGGGCTTCCAACAATTTGCTATCTTCATGAGCACATCCATACTTGGGCTAGCAACTTAAGATCTTTCCATATGGAATAGGAATGCACACTTAGATCCTTAAGTCACTCCATATTGCCAAACATAACATGTAGATGAGTTGCATTGCTTCCCTCAGTTAAGGATTAGATATGATACTTCGAGACCCCACGGATACTAGTTACTTCACCTTAGTAATCACTAATGGTAGCCACGCTAGACAAGACCATAAGATTGCCCTTAGTACCTCGCTCTAGTCATCTCGGTTGATCTCTTCATCACTTACCCAAACCACGTTGAGTTTGGCTTTGCTTCATCCATATTTAATCTTCATTTGAAATACCGCTTCAAATGCTTATTCTTGATTGACAACGAATATGCAAACTTCCAATTGAGGATCATCAAATATACACTCATCCTTGTATCCTTTTGCAATCACCACATGAAGCCTTGCATTTATTTTTTAGTAGAGAACACCATTTCTTCTTTTATAATCCATTGATTTTTAATCAAGCTACCACAATCATTGGAGACTCGGAATTTGTCTTTGCAAAATATCCCCAATATTTATCTTTATTTGATTTCTTGACATTTATCAGTTCTTATCATGGGACCACACACTTGCTTGTCTTCTTCATGTGAGCCATAGAATATTCATCCTCAAACATATAGCAATATTAACTCAAGAATAAATAAATAAACACCTGCTCACATTCTTAAACAAACAAGTTAGTTCTTTAATCGCTTTGACATTCAATTCACCAAAATCCACTTAAGGGCCTAGATGCACTTTCAATCTCCCCCTTTTTAGTGATTGATGACAACTCGATTAAAGCTTACAAATAAGATATTAAGCACATAAGAATTCTTAGATATAGTATGAGCTCCCCTTAATATGTGATTTGAATGGAATTTCGAAAATTGGCCTCAAATGCCAAAAGCACATTTTAAGCGGAAGTACATGAGAGCTCCCCCTATATCTCAGAATATGTGCAACAAGTGTGTGTGACAATAATAAAATAAAATCGTGATGTATATGACATGGTAAGCATTCAATAAAGAAAATTATGTGTGCTGACTGGGCCGGGGCGGTCAGACCGGGTTTGCAGGCCGGTCAGACCGCCTCCCCTACTCAGCCAACACAAAAACAATCACCATTACAAATAATTATCTCAAACTAACACCAAGTCACTTAAGATACATAAATAGGTTCAAATACACACAATAGCACTCATACAAGGTTCTCAAGTCCACTAGAAATGGAAATCCAAATTTTTATTACATGGCTCTTGCAGCCAACAGACTGGGGCGGTTAGACCGCGTCCCTGGGGCGGTCAGACCGCCTGCACCAGATCAGCACCACTAAAAGATGAAATCTTGAAGCTTTAATCCATTCTTCTCCCCTTTGTCATCAAGCATCCATAAAAGGGCCTGGAGAAGATGTAGAAGCTGGTCACTACCAATGTCCCCACTCCAAACCATCGCCGGGTGGATAACTCCCTCCATAAGCCGGAGGTGGACCATAACCAAATATATCCGCAGAGAGTCGTGCTGCTAAAGGAGCTTTCGGATCTTCAGGTGGAAGAGGAGGTGGAGGAGCCTGAGAAGATGATTCACCTTCAAACATAGCATCAAATCCCCTAGGTGCATGGACGGGTGGAGGAGCTGAAGACAAAGCACCCACATCAAGATAGTGCGTCTGAACGAACTCCTCATAATAACCGAAGTTGATGTAGCCCAGCATCCTCTCATCCACCGATGATATCTCAACCTCTGGAGGAACAGGAGAAATAGGTGAGCGAGGTGGCTGAATCCCAAAGTGTTCATGCATCCTCTTCATCGAATCCCGCTCTTTCTTTCTTTCCCTCATTGCCTTGTCATTGGCAACCTCAATGTCACTCTGACTCTTGCAAATACCAGCAAAGATATTGAACAATTTCTTGAAAAATGTAGTATTTTGCTGCTAGCCATGCATGGGGCGGTTAGACCGCCTGTGGGGGGTGGTCAGACCGCCCCCTACCCGATTGCTGGCCCGCTGCAGAATCTCTGCTGCATCATCCCTTATGGCATCTCCTTCTTGCTCTCGCAACTCTTCTGGAGAGGAGGGAACACTGATGGTCAGGCTGTGCTTGGGTTGCAAGGGTCAGTGTCTCGCATCTCTAGGATACTTGGTATCGGTGACCTTCCTTATGATAAACATGATATACGGACTGTGCCCACACAAGTTTTGAGCATTCTCCGAACAGTTCTTAATTTCTTTCCAAATGAAGTCACCAACACAAAATTTAGCTGCCCCCGGTCTCATGGCAACCATAAGGTTCCTCTGAAAAACTGTGATATGTGAGGAGTTTCCATCTCTAGGGGTGAGGGTTTTCCTAAAAAGCCGATTAAGGACAGCATAGTAAGTGTATAGTGGCTTTACCGTTCCTGCAAAGGCCCTCTTACTCCTGGGGTACATGAACTCCATCTCCCTTGTATTAAGAATCTCAACATCATGAAGTTTTCTGAGACTAGTATCATTGGGAAGCCTTAATAAAGCAAGGAAGTTACTAAAGGTGATATGCCATCTCTCACCCTCAGTCATCCAGAACATCGCTCGCTCAGTTCCCATATATCCGAAGTAAACTGTGGCATAGAACTGACCAATGATTTCCTTGTTCCAATGTTGCATGAAACCCATAATGTTCTTCAACCCCTTCACTTCACACTCTGATTATGTCATTGAAAATGTTGTCATTCTTTCTTGCCATATAATCCCAATCAATACACTGAGCATCACTGGTGATCTTGGAATTCCTAGGACAAGTAATGATAGTAGTGTAGAAGTCCTGCTGAAAAGGAGACCAAAATTTGTAATCTGAAGCAGTCTTTGGATTAACATAAGGATTTTATCTTCTCAGATTCATCACTGTCTCTGCCATCCCTTCACTGTAATAATTCACAAGGCCTCTAATAAGGGGATAGACGGGAGTGCTGATCTCTGGCAGAAAGTTAACAACAAGAGGAGGGACGACATTCCCTCCAGCATCATCATCATCATCGGGAGGCACTCAAGCTGCTCCCACAGGATCATCTTCCTCATTATCACCTGCATCATCATCATCACCGACATCTTCTTCAATATCAGCATCAGCTCTAACTCCACTACCACCAGCACCAACTCCACTGTACATGGTAACAGCTCTGCCCTGATGATCTGCACACACAAAGTTCTCATCCTCTACCTCATCATCACTAGACTCGTTCCTTTCACTCATCTCAATATCTTCTTCATAATCTTGCACAACTGGCCTTTGCTGCCCCCTTGGCCTCAATCTTTCCCTGATATCATAAGGTTTTGAGCTCTGTCCAGCCTCATTGCGAGCAACATCATCATTTCTCTTTTTCCTTTTCTCAGCGCCTGAACCCTTAGGCATAGCTGCTGTTCCTGGATCACAAGAAGTGACATAAACAAGTTTAAGTCACCAGGAACAAGATTTGCTAGAAGAATCATGTCGAGGCTTAGCGCACGAAACAATTGGAACAAAACTGGGTAGGGCGGTCAGACCGCCCTGGGCAGGCGGTTAGACCGCCCCTACCAGTTTTGAGCCAATGGCTCTCCAGGCCAACCACAACAGCAATCCACTGATATGAACTCAAGATATTTCTCAGGAACAATCCTAGCTAGATATGTGTTGATTCCATGGACGAGAACAAAATTTTGGGGCAACACTGCTCAGGGCGGTCAGACTGCCCTGCCCACGCGGTCAGACCGCCTGGGGCAGTGAAACCCTAAAAATTTCTTCCTGACAATGTAGCCAACGAAAATGATTCAAACTCTAGGAATGTCTTCTAGTGGTTGCTAATAGGTGATATCTCAAAGGAAATCCAAATCTTTGCATAGAGTAGAGAGATTGGGCAAAAACAAGATTTAGATACCTTTGGAGAGAGGAACTCAAGTTGAAACCAAAGAGCAGGCTTGGGCCTGCCTCAGCAACCCTAGGAGAGTCCCTTCCACGGTGGGGATTTGATTTTCCTTGGTTGAGTCTTCAAATCACCATGGGAGGGGGTGAGAGAGCTTGGGAGAGAGGAGCCACGGGTTGGGGACGAAAGAGTGGTGTTCTGCCCGTGGGGAGAGAGGAGGGGTGAAAGGATAAGGTCAAAATCACTGTGGAGTCACGGGAGGGGTAAATAGTGAAAGACCTGTGGGACCCGGTCTGATCGCGTGGGGTACGCGGTTAGAACCCCCCCCAGTTGAATTGGGAAAAGGCTGATTTAGATAGAGATTTGATTCCTTTGCTTTTCCATGCTTGGATATTGGATTTAGAGATGATAAAGATCCATTTTTTAAATTCTTAAAAGAATGATTGATATTCCAAATAATTCCATAATTCTTGATTCTTCCAAGAATGAGAGAGATAAAGATATGGATATAGAGATATATTAAGGACTTGAGAAAATCTTCTTAATTATGACTAGCCATCAATCAATCAAGAGGACCTATAGTCATAACTAAGTTGATTAGGTCACAAAGACCAAGATTCAAATATTTTTAAAAAAATCCACACTTCCTACGCATGCTAGTTTAGTTTTCAAAAACTTCTATCCTATGTCACAAAGTGCATGCATCCACCTCAAGTAAATCACCACTCTAGTATACTTAGCTCATACCCAACTCAAAAGACACTCACACGACACAAAGCCGAGTTTATGTGAGGGTATCAACCAAATATCTAGAAGGGCACACAAAATTCACTTGAAGCAACTACATGCTAAGGATGGCACACTAGCATGATATATAGGCCTACATGCATTACAATATTAAAAGAGTTCAAGAGAACATACCTTTGCCTTAGGCCACATTTTATTTGTGCATATTTGATAGGAAGATGGCGAAAGAAGAGAAGACTCAGCTCCTCTAGAGGGGGTGGTCAAACCGCCCCCAAGGGCGGTCTAACCGCCCTTGGCAGAGGAAGTGAGAACTCGTGTGTCGAGGAGTAATCGCAAGCCACTTGTGCCACAAACGGAGAGTGGGATGCACAATATCGTTGCACCGAGGTACAAACTTGCCACTGTAAACAAGACCAGAGATGTCTGACCAGAAAGATTCTCGAACAAAACCATCACAAGCCTTCTTCAGAGAAACAGCACAACGAGGACTAAACCCAAGAAGACGACTAAGTTCCTTCCAAGAAACACGATAATCGGTCCCAAAAAGACGAAACTGAATGCCATCCGGAATCTCAGTAAGAGAGCAAAGAAACTGGATGGTGAGGGGCCGAGAGCCAAGCTCTGTAACCAGCACAAACTCCTCCCAACCAAGAGCATGCCAAATGGAAGCGAACTCGAGATTCATACCTGTTTTCTCCATGAGAGCCGGGTTGAAGTCCCGGGTGTGGGTGAAGACTCGATCCTTTAAGAGAGCGTAAGCTTGCTCCTCTCGAGCGCCCTACAAGCTGAGGTAGGGGGTGTCATCGACCACCTCCTCCGCGGCTTGTGGCTCGGCTTGCTCCTCCTGCTCTTCTTCATAATCCATCGTCCATGGGCTCGGCGTTGGCTCGGCGGGGGTGGATGAACTCGCGCTTGCCCGCGAACGGGAGCATGAGCATGTCACCCTCTGGAGAGTGTTCGCCGCCCAATTCATGCTAGCACAACAACAAGGGACAACAAGAGCAACTCGGTGATGGGTTAGTGAGATCAAATGAAGTTCTTACCGAGCTTGCCCCACCAATAACAATACTTTCAGCAACACAATAGAGAGATCACTTGATGATCCAATCTCGAGCAAGAAATCCAAGAAAACCAGGAGAGCAAGGAGTGGAGAGGGGAGTGTGAGTGAAATGTGTTGAATGGGTGAAGAACACCCCCTCTCCCCCTGCTATTTATAGGCAAATGCGCCGAGCATCCAGGCATAGCCGTCGGGCAACGGCTAGGAGCCGTTTGAGCAAGGTGGGGCCCAGCAGCCGTTGGGCTGCTTCGGCCGAACCTAGGGTCGGCCGACCCCAGGCTGGGCCCACCTGCCCTCTGCCCTGGCCAGTGGCTTCCCAACGGCTAGCTGGGGGCCTGCTTGAGTGCCTCGGCCCAAATTCCCTCGAAATATTTTTCAATGATTTTTCTTGAATTTTCAAACTCAAAAATGATTTTCAGAAATTTTATTTTGAAAAGGGAAAAAGGGCTAGATAAATCTAGCATGCAGATGCAAGGATTTGGAAAATCAAATATGTAATTTCGGAAATAATTTTTTTTGAAAGGGAAATATGAGATAAGTACCAGCTTTAACCTTTTTGGTAGAAAGGACCCATCATTTTTAGTCTGATGAGTTGGACTCTTCTCAGTGATCAATTCCATTTAGCACCACACTCATGAGAAGTAGAGGATGGTGCCATCTCAATTTTCCGCCATTCTTTCCTAATTTTCTTTAGCCTCTTCGACGGAGATTTCTTCCTTGGGGGTAAAGGCTCCATCCTTCCCCCAAGCTGCTCAACACTATCTTGCACCAAATAGCATTGCTCTTCTTTGTCCTGAAACTTGAACTTCAAGTTCCTCTTCCCAATGCAGAAGCGAATTATTCCGGACCCCACATTGATTCTAGCTCGGACATCACTGAGAAATGGTCGCCCAAGGATGAGCGGCATTCCTCCCTCGTCATCCATATCAAGGACCACATAATCCGCGAAGACATAAGAGTTCTTGACATTAACCAATATGCTCTCAACAATTCCTTCTGGATATCGTATCGTTGAATTAGCGAGTTGGATAGTCCGTGCTGTTGGAGAGAGAGCTGGATATCCCAGTTGCTCGAACATGGCCTTGGACATGAGATTAATACTTGCACCGAGGTCATAAAGGGCATGCCTAATCTTCTTTTAATAGATTGTGCAAGTAATAGTCGGATAGCCTGGATCTTTCTTGTGCACAACTATTGCTTCCTCCCATGGATCAAGAATTTGTTGTATGGGCTTTCCTGCATAGTTAGAAGCACGTTTCTTCCTAGGTTGCTTACCCCACTTGGTTGACACTACACTAACATTTTCACAAGAGGATACGGGTTGCCCCGAGATCCTCCCATTATCAGCAGATGGAACCAAAGCAGCCAGCTGAGCTAACTAGGTTTCTAACATTTTGTTAAAACTCAGCTGACTCTTCTGGGTAGAAGAAAAACTATCAAGCTTAACGCTGAGACTTTCTAAAGTTTTATCAAGGGAAGCTAGCTTTTTGTTAACACCTTCATTAATATTAGCTTGCCCAAAGACGAGATCTCTCAAGGAAGGTTGGTTGGGATTGTAAGAATTACCTTGGTTACCTCCTTGATAATAAGGGCGTTGTTGATTCCACGATTGGCCTCCTTGTTGAGGTGGACGATAACCATTGTTGTTGCCGTTCATGTACATCACTTCCTCCTGAGTCTCCAGACAGTAATTGCCTGAGTGTCCAGTGTTGCCACAGACTTCACAAGTCATATGAGAGTCCATAGGCAGTAGTGGTGGCCATGGCAGCCTTCTCGCTGGTGTAGTCATCCAATCTCTTCATAACAAGATCCAACTTGGCAGTAATCATGTCTGCTTCCTTGACAGTATGAGTACCCCTTGGTCGTGGTTGGAGTCTTTCATCACTCCACCCTTGGTTGGAAACCATCTTCTCAATGAGTAATTTAACATTATTAACAGTGAGTGAGAAGAATGCTCCTTGAGCAGCAGTATCAATATGGCCTCGGGCTGTCGGAGTCAACGCATTATAGAAGCTTCGAAGAATGAGCCAATCCTCCATCACATGGTGAGGACAGGCCAGGACATACTCCTGAAGCCTTTCCCAAGCCTCTGGAATAGATTCACTTGCTGCTTGCTGAAAACCAGAAATCCTTCCACGAAGAGCATTGGTTTTACCCAATGGGAAGAACTTCTTGAGGAATGCCTCTGAACACTTACTCCAAGTGTTAATAGCATCATGATTCGCGTAGAACCATTGCTTAGCTTTCCCCAAGAGAGAGAATGGAAATGGCCGTAAACGAACAACATCCATATTTGCACCCCTGATGATGAAAGTGCTGCACAGCTCTAGGAATTGCTGCAAATGAGCATTGACATCCTCATTTGGCTTGCCACAGAATGGGCTAGCCTGTACCATCGTGATTAGACCCGTCTTGATCTCAGAATTTTCAGTCCCCATTGCAACCTCAGGGCCTTGCAGCACCTGGTCAGCGGAAGGAGCTGAGTACTCACGAAGTGTCTACTGGGCCATAGTGTTTGACATGGATGGTACAAAGGAAGCTGAATCGCCTTCCGGACGAGTACGACGAGGTGGGTCGAAATGAATTCGAGCTCTCCTCACAAGTGACTTGGGATCTTCAGTAAAATTCTCTGGTAAGTCGAAACCAGTCATACACTACCTGTCTTCATCATCCAAAGATAAAAGAAGACAATCAAGGTTAGCCTGCATTGAGAGTTGTCCTAACCTACTCAGAGTTTATAAACAGATGCAAAGCATAGCCATGATAATCATGTGCCTTCCCCGGCAACGGCGCCAGAAATGCTTGTCGGCGTTTCGTAGCGTCGTCATCTTAAAAACAGATCTGGGATCCATCCTTAGTGACAACACCAAGAATCGCCTTGTAGGCACCTCTCAATGTCACAACTAACGACGTTGGGTTAGCGTGAACATCAAGACTTGCCAAAGGTTAATCTAAATGATCATGAACGAATCCGCAAGCGCACAGATAAACCATTGTAGCATTTCCCCAAGGAAGGAGAGTATTCCAAGGGTATCGTATCTGTGGAAGGCAATGGCGGATATCTTAGACTTATGCTTTTGCTCTGAATGTAAACTAAGAGACATATATAGGAAACAACACACTCAAAGACAGGGGTAAGATAAAAGATATAAAAGTAGTGTGACACACACACTCAGATCTACCTCAACTCTAGCACACTACGGCTTAAAGGGAACATAGGAGTTAGCTCTAGGTTCTAATGTACTAAACATACAAAGCTAGAAGATACAGGAGATAGTCATGAGTATTGCATGAGAGGGATAAGGTTCAGCACCTAGGTACAAACAGGGAGCTAGTCCGCGACGACCAGCACTCTACGAAACTAGAATTTAGACTCCTACAGCAGGTACCCCAGCGCAGAGGATTGCTCAAGGATCCAACAAGGTTGTCACCACCTGCGGACCTACCTCTATCATTACGGGGGGTATGCTCATAACTAACGTAGCCAGACAACCCAGGCACCATGCCTATGTTGCTGCTAGACTCCACCTGGACCGAGCTATTGTGACCCAGGGTGAGAGCCACCAGATGACTGGTCGACTTAGACCGAGTACCGTAGCTTGAACACAAACCTCATGCAACACTCTCATGCCATCTAACAAGATCAACTATGGCTAGACATACAAACAGATATGAACTCTCTTATGTCTAGTCAACAAGATCAAAGGGTTGTGTTCGTGAAGAACACGAGCCTCTAACTTATGAACAAACACATAAGGAATGAGTTTATCACCCTTCAAGTGGATCAAAAGGTAGTGTTCATGAAGAACACAAGCCTCTAAATGATGAACAAGGGATGAACTCAAGAACATATCAAGCATATGATCTACCATGACTTTATATGAAATAGCTGAATAACTGAAGTAGATCAAAGTCATACAATGAAATAAAGACAAAAGAGAACTCATACCTAGACTCCAAAGAAGACTTGGAACCTGAATAAGAACTACTCTAGCATACCCCCTAGCCTTGGAAACTAAAAGTGTGAGGAGAATGAGAGAGTGGTGTGTGGGAAATGGGAGCCCCTCCCCTTCTATTTATAGGCAAGGACCAGGCTTGCTCGGAGGCTCAAAGTGCTCCAAAACACCCTGAGATGCAGCAAGTGACCAATGAGGAGCAACCACGTGTAGGGACCAGATGGGAGCCCCCTAGGTCGGTTCGGCCGATCCTAGGATAGGCCGGCCCTCTAGGGTGGCCCCACCTGGTGGTTTTCCTCTGGGTGGCTGCCCTGTGGGCCCTCTGATCCATCCCCGGTGCATGGCTTGATTTGGTATCTGAGGTGGGCCCTTTGATCCATGTGAAGTCCATGTGGCGTCCTCTGATTCGTCGGTGAGTGTCTCCCCTGGATCGATGACATGGAATGCCATGTTTCCCTTGGTGGCAGCCACCTCCTCAGCTGAGTTGGCATGGTTTCTTCAAAGAAGGTTGGTTTCCATCTCTTTTAAGGGGTAAATCACCTACATACAAATAATCTCCAAGGACAAGTGGAACTACATTATTCAAACCAAAATGCTAGTAAACAATGCATATGCCTCTATTTATGTGAGAATATTGAGGGTTGAAAGTGGTGAATTTCAACCGTCAACAGTCCTCCGACCCCAACGCCCCGCCGGCACCGCCTCCAGTCCGCTTCGGTGGGCGTTGTTGCGACAATTCATAGATAGTGTACTCCTAAAAATTAGTGTACTCATTGAAAATCATAGCTGTTGTTCTTTATTCTCACAAAATTCGAGAAATACATAGAAATTCATTGTATTCATAAAAATTCATAGAAATCTCAGCAATTGTTGTTTATTCATAAATATTCATAGAAAATCATGTTATTCATAGAAATTCATAGAAATTCTCAGCAATTGTTGTTTATTCATAAAAATTCATAGAAATTCCTGTTATTCATAGAAATTCATAGAAAATCATGTTATTCATAGAAATTCATAGAAATTCTCAGCAATTGTTGTTTATCCATAGAAATTCATGTTATTCATAGAAATTCATAGAAATTCTCGTCAATTGTTGTTTATTCATATAAATTCATGTTATTCATAGAAATTCATAGAAAATCATGTTATTCATAGAAATTCTCAGCAATTCGTGTTTATTCATAGAAATTCGTGTTATGGATAACAATGAGGACCGTGAGTGGATTATGGAGAACCTTATTGCTCGCAGTGTTCGCCTAAACGGCCTAGACGGCCGTTTAAACGGTGATTAAACGGTAAACGGAGGTCAACTATTTTGTTTAGGCTGTAAACAGTCCATTAAACGGAAACTTGTTTAAACAGGATTAAACGGGCTAAACAGTCTAAACAGAACGGAATTAAACACTATTATACGGGCTAAACGGCCGTTTAACACACTGTTTAGGGGAACACTGTCAATTCCACTTGCATTCTTACTACCATAAGTATATATACTTAAGTTTTTCTAGATAAAATATTTATATTTGATTTGTTGGATGCATGGATATATGTACTTGGTATTTTATATGCATAAGTATATATACTTTCTATAACACTTGATCATTTATGATCATGATTATGTATAATTTAGTGATAAAGTACAAAACTGTTTAGACCGTTCAATTCTGTCTAAACACCGTTTGAACCGTTTAAACACTAAACAAAGGGTGACCGACTATTTACTGTTTAGCGTTTAGGATAACATTGATTGTCGGCGGTTCAAATACCAATTTTCCAACCTACACCGACGAGGAGTGTAGCCAGGCGGATAGGTACCTGAACATAACCGAGGAAGGTGACGCCCAAGCCGAGCACGACAACACCCACACCGAGGAAATCGAAGCCCAAGTTGAGCACGACAATAATGAGGACATTCGCATGGTTAATGTAGAAGGCTCCAACGAGGTATATATATCATGCATTAAGTTCATGATGCATTAATTCTCGAACCCCGTGTAAATAATGAATCTGCTACTTGTAGGCTTTATGCTCGACAACAAAAAAAGACGAAGAGAGGGCGTACAAAAGTAATCCGGCATGACGTCATGTATCATATCACGAAAGTCAACGAGCTTGGCCAGCCATGGGAACCAAAGAAGGTCAAGGACAAGTACGTGTCCCAATGCGGGGCTCTTGTAAGGGACAACGTGTCCCTCAAGTATAGAGAATGGAAGGGAAAAGCAGATAATCCATGGGTGGTTCCGGATTCACTAAAAATATGTTATGGAATCATATCCTAACACACTTCACACTTCTACCGGGCGTCCAACTAGACTTTGTGAAGTAGTGGACTCTCCAAAAGATGGCAACTCAATTGCAGAGTTTCAAGAAGCAGCTGCATGAAGATTATATCAAGAAGAACTGAACTCCAAATTAGGATGATTATCCCAAGCTAGAGGATCACTGACAGTCCTTTGTGGATTACACGAAAACTGAAGACTTCGCCTAGAAGAGCGCACGAGGGAAGAAAAGTGCCAGTAAGAAGACGGAGTACAACCATCGTCTTGGTCGAGGTGGTTATGCTGTTGCAATACCCAGGTGGCGGAAGATGGAAGAAGACCTGCTCAACAAAGGTATCATACCAATGATCTTTGACTGGTGCGAACGATCGAACAATTGGTATTATGGCCGCGGTGGAAGATTGAACCCTGATGATGGTTCCCTTGAATTCCCACCCACGTTATGGGAGAAGGCACTTGAGATTATGAAAAAGGTTGAAGATATCAAAGCGGGCCGATTGATTATTGACAGAGAGATGGATGAGCTCACTTTGGCGCTCGAGAATCCGGAACACCCAGGACGTTGCAGGGACTACAGGGTTGTACCGTGGAAGTATGCTTTCAAGGGATACAACGACACCTATAGAAGCCCCAGAAGAAGAAGAGAGCGTGAACAGGCGTAGTGGCGCGAAATGATGGAGCAAAAACTTAAAACAACATGAAGAACGTATGCAGGCAGAGATTAAACGATGAGTGGCCGCCGCGGTAGCTGAGATGACCCATTCTGGAGCACTACCCCAAGTACGAGTGGATCCCATCATTAGCCCTTCCACTCGCAAAAGTAGTTATGCTTCCACAGAGGCCCCCGAAGAACAAAGGGAAATCCAAGAAGATGTTCAAGTGGAGGACAACGAACAGTACCCTGTGGATGAACTCTGTCAGCGCACCACATGTGAGTTGCACAAGCCTTTCGGCAACATAACATTGAAGGTATAAATATGATTAATACATGCAATATATGATCTCAACCTTTGATGCATGTCTCAGACATTTAATAACTTCATCATTTCTCTACATATAAATAGGTGGCGTACAGAAGTGATTTTGCACATCTCCGAGGATGTACAAGCCACGACATGCAGATTCCACCTGGCTCAGCCTCAGTTGGTGTGGAGGAGGTTGTTGACCCACAATTTAACGACATAGAGCTAGACATCCCAGGAGGTGATGGGGAAAGGACACTCCAGGATGCGCTTCACAGTATCGTATTGTGGCCCAAATGTTACATCATAATACCTAACATGCCGCCACCGATCCCTCCGAGTGTTACTGAGCAGCTGCCACCATCTCCCGGGCCGTCATCAAAGCCGAGATTGTCACCGAGTCCTGATCGCTCACTGTCTCCACAATGGTGGAATTTTGCTGGTGCGAGCGATAATGACGATGACCTCCCTCGTCATCAATCACCACCAAAGCAACCTTCCCCAAAGCAGGCTCCAAAGAGGTCCCGACCACAATCTACCAAGTCTATGCCCCCGCCAAATCTGAATCCCCCGACGAAGAAAGGGAAAAAGCAGCCTGTTAAAAGGAAGCTACCATATGACACTACTAGATTTTGGAGGTTTTGCCACAGACCCAAAATTGTTGTGATAGGGCGGATTTGGTTGCAAATATTACCAATAGCCACTATTTAGGTTTGGTTGCAAGGTGATGCAATAACCTTAGTGGTGATAGGTTTCTTTGCAACCACTTTGTGGTATGTGGCAATGCAAGTAATTGCCACGCAGTGCATGATTGCTATAGATATGTGTGGCAACGGCCGATGTCGTGGCAGTAACATGTATTGCAACGCAACAAGGCGTTGCTACACACTTTTGTTGCCACTACCAATATCGTTGCGGTAGAGGATATTACCACGCTGACATTTGGTTGCAATTGATCTTATGGCCACGGCAGCAATATGGTGGCAACATGAAGTTTTGCAACAGAAAATTTGTAGTAGCAATAGGAGATATGGCAACAAGGTATTGTTCGAGGTTAGTACTAACTATAGCATCTCTCAATATTGGTGGCAACAACATGTGTTGCAACTATCACTATTTTGGAGCAAGAAGTGAGATCGCAACATGGTAGTATTCGTGGTTGGTACAGTTTATAGCAGCACTAAATATTGGTTGCAACAAGTTGTATCACCACTAAAATAAAGTTGTTGCAATAACACATATAGCAGTGAAGTACAATGGTTGCATCTATGTTTATTGGCAACAACAATTCCAATACATATTGCATTTTATATATTGGGATAATAATTTTAATTCTGAAAATAAACAATTGATCAGAATGCAAGAAATGAAACTTCATGAAACTAAATATTCATATAAAAAAAGTCAATGAGTCGATAATAGAATGTAAAACGATACATTTTCTGGAATAAGAATAGTTCATAAGCACAAGATATTGTTGGGTGAACAAGAAAACTACATCTATCTTATTAGGTAGGCAAAAGCAACAATTGTTTGCGTTGACGTTGCAGAATTTCCTTTGCGTTGACCGTGGAAGGCATCCAAGTCTGGGTGATCCTTTATGCAAGTTCAATCATCAGCCTGCATTACAAAAAATAATGTGCATGAATCAGCAAAGGCTCATAATCAGTATACTATATATGTCATTTCTATTGGTAATAGAAGTACAAGGTGCAAGGACATTAAACAAAGGTACAAGTTTCAAGGATATAATAGCTTGTTTCAGCAGCAAACTACCTATCATTTGTAGTATAACTTGTCATTTTTTTGTAATGGTCACTTAATCTATGTCATATAAAATGTTGCAAGCGCTGAAAACAATTTGGGTTTGCATTTCTTACATGTTGGCTTCTTGTCCGTACACGTTTCACAGCAACATTCAACAAATTTTGTGGAGATATGAAATGCCTGTTCTGAGGAAGACTTTGCACCGCCGCCTTAGAGGTTTCCTTCTTCCTGCCTTTGTTTTTCCCTTTTGGCATTGATTCACTTGGGATATTTCTTTTACGGGGAGTCTGCATAGGACAATTGTCAAAGGAACTTATAACACACGCCAATATTATCAAAGAGTGTGATCAATATTAGGAATATTATTGTACTTGTTTTTCCTGGGGTTCAATCACATTAGAAGCTGGACTGTAAGCAGCACTTTTGTCAACTTCTTCCCCTGGGATGTCTGCACTTGTTCGGCCAGTCTGCATAGGATGGAATAGAGCAAGTTATTAAGGTAATCACATTCCAGTACTATCAATGGTGTCTAAATTATGCAGAATTGTAATTTGTACCTCAACTTCAGTGGTTTCATTCACAATATCAGAGGAAATATTTTGAGCACCTTTGCCAGCTTGTGGCATAGCTTCCTGTGGGATGTTTGCACTTGTTTGGTCAGTCTGCATAGGATGGAATAGAGGAAGTTATTAAGGTAATCACATCCCAAAAGTATCAAAGGTGTATAAATTATCCAGATTTGTAATTTGTACCTGAACTTGAATGGTTTCATTCAAAATATCAGGGGAACTATTTTGAGCACCGTTGCCTACTTGTGGCACAGCCTCTGCTGCGATGTCTTCATTAGTTGAGGGTGTATGTATAGGTAAGAACTGAGAATGGAAGTTGTGAGTTCACAATCATGTAACATCATTACAGGTGATTTCTAGATCCGACAGAATTTTACCTGAACTGATGAGGTTCCTGCACCTCCTTGAAATGCAGCCCTGAATTCTTGCCTAAGTGCTTCAATTTTCTTGTTATCTTCCTCTCTATACTGCTTCAACTTTTCTTCCATTTCAGCTTCTTTATTTGCAAGTCGTTCATTTAACATCACAATCTCATCTTCCAGTTCTTTATTTTTCTTGTTGGCTGCGACTGTAGCACTGGCTTGGTCTGCGAGTTGAGCCTTGACTGAATCTGCCTCTGTTCGTTTTGTACACATGTACCCACGAGCATATACTAATGCTGTTTGACATCCTATGGTGTCCTTGTAGGCTTGCTGGAAAATCATATTTTCCTCCAGATTCGGTAGTATACATCTACCTGTTTTGATCATAATATCTTGAACTCTGCTAAGTGCCTCATCCTAATTGATACAACCGAAATGCAGTTAGTAGTACATATGAAAGTACAAATAATAGTATGAATCATGATGTGAGTAGTGAACTAGGTAAATTACTCACATAGACTGCTTTAGAAGCTTCATCTGACCAATGACCATCCCTGTAGTGCGTATTGAACCAAAGGGTTACATCACTTGGTTCTTCACCTGATTCGGGGTCCCTCTATGATGCCAGTAATGGAATTGATGAGTTGAATCTTGTTGGAAAACAAATATACATTATGTAAGTTGGAAAATGTGTTACATAAATTATGTCGTAGTGTTACCTCCTCGTAGCTAAGGCTTGCATATGATTTGCATCCCATGGAATGATTGGTCTTTTTTTCGCCACGAATGCCAGAGTTCCTATCGCTTATTTTCTGCGTAAAGGGTGAAGTAACAAAATACTTTATTAGTACTGATTGAAGAGGTCAAGATTCACATGTCTAGTACAGAAGGAAAGCAAATGAAATGATACCTGGAATTCGTCAGTTCCAAAATAGACAATCAAATAGTGCCATTCAACAAGGTCCAAGTCCTCAGGCGCGTTCTTCATTCTTTCATCATAAGTATCATAGGCCTTGTACGTAGAACTATATGCTGCACGCCATCCTTTGTACCGCTCCTTGGCTATGGCCCAAATTTTTCCCTTAGCATCATCAGTGTCATCTAGGTTCCACCGAGACTGTATAATTGTAAAACATTGAAAATGTGAACTATAATAGTACACAACATTTCATATAGATATTAGACAATAAAAATATGTATGCTGCATGCGTACCATTATATCGGATGCTATAGAATCTTTCACACTTTCATCAATGTCACCCCACTTCCTCACTCCAATAAATGGAGCCCTTTTCCTCATAAACAGTACCACTTCATCCACAAATGAGCGAGCGTTAGGGCCTATTGGACTTCCATACCTTGATGAAAAATCAATATTCAGTTTCTGGGAGCCACTCTTTATCCTCTTGATTGCAGCCGAAAAACCCTTGAGGGCACCACGTCCACCCTTTTTGGGACCTGCTTTTGATCCTCACATGCAATTAACAATTTAGGAATGATAAGAGAATTGGAGCATGGAAGATATCATTGTAATAAATTCTAAGATGCATACATACCTTTCTGCTTCCTTTTGTTACGCCTAGCATGAGATGGAAAATATTTCCGTGGTGATGAGTTGCTACCAATATGTTCATTTCCAGCAACATCACTGTCGTCATCATCTGCATACGACACTGCCATAAATGGAATGTTGAGTATCTAGAATTATGGAATGCACAAGGGATAATTTATTTGATAGGAGATGAAAAGCATAGTATTAGGAGTTTCAAATGTCTGTAAGGAAGCCTTTACGCCTTAACCATTCTTTGTATGTCTTGATGGTTTCAACCCTGTAATCATCTTTAAATCCTGCAACTCAACAAAGTCTAACAAGTAAAGACAATTTCGCACATACCATAATTTATCTCCGATCTGATGTGGAGAATTATCAGAGGACATTAACTAACCTGTTTCTGGTTGATCTTGTTGCAGGGTTTCAAGCCATTCCTTGTACGCATCAATTGGTTCTTCTGCAGTAGGTACATCTTCTTGTCTTTCTTTTGTTTTCTTCCTAGGTCTCTTTAAGGGTGTTATGGAGTGATTTAACTCGGTGGGTTGCTCTATTGATAGCACTAGTCTGAGTTTCCTCTCTTGCGCACAAGCAGCAAGCATAGGTTCTATTTGGTGTTCGTACTCAACCGAGATGAGAGTGGCTGTGTTGTTGTCAGTTCGCTTCATATAGTACAAGCAGTCCCGAGAACTGTACCCCATCTTTGATTTTAATAAAATGACGTTTGAAAAATATATATAGGACCTGTCACATTCAAACTCAACAAAATCTGCTTCGTCTTCTGCCCCATGGCGATGAATAGCCACATCCCACATCTCACCCGAGAGTCTGAAACAAGAATACATGTTCAGTCCAATTCATGATCGATCATTAATATTAATTCAGAATGTTAAAAAATATGATGAGGATATTAAAATGTAAAAGCAAGTCAATAGAGATATGTACAATTATTTGCTTATGAACTAAAAAATCAGAAGGATATATGACCTAGTTCCAACTTTATTTGAAACTTTAAAATAGTAAACAAGAATTTGAGATTCATTAACCAACTTTTTAGCACCACCCATATTAAAATCTGAAAATGGATGAATTAAAAATAGAGGTGCAAGCAAGCAGTCTGGAAAATACATTTTGTGGGTGAGAATCGTTCATGTCTTGCACACCGACATCTAGTGGGTCAACATCAATTTCTGCATCGTTATCTTCCGGCATGGAAAATACATTTCTGGGCTTCATTCTGATAACAGTCCACCAGTCTGGTTTCTTTGAACTCGAGCCTTTGTCATTTGTTTTCTTGATTCCTTTGACATCGACTTTTTTTGAAGCTTTGACATAAAAAACCTGCTCAGCTTGTGTCCCCGGGATGAAAGGATCATTTAGATATTTCTTTCGACTTGCATCAATGTCTATAATCCCATACTGGTCTCTTTTGAATCCACGACCTGTGCTCTTACTAGCAGGAGGCACATCATACCAGTCACAGTCAAACAGTACCACTTCCTTTTGTGTTGGAAAATCAAGTGCATAGATATTTTTCACAACACCATACCAGTTGATGCCGCCAGCACTACCATCACCTTTAGCAACACCACCACTATTTTGTGTACTGAGATTCTTCTCTATTTGAGCAGTTCGGAACAAGTATCCATTGATGAAGCATCTATTGAAAACACGTGCACGATGATCTGGTCCTTGAGCAAGAGCATGTATTGCATCAGTAACTTTTCCTTCTGCATGGAGTTTGTTGATCTGCATGGATTGTAGAAAATTACAATTGTTATTTGAATGAAATGCTTAACATAGCACATGTGTGCAGTACAAAAGCATACTCAAATAAGACTGAAATTTCTCACCTCTCTCTCAAACCAGTCCACAAATTCATCCCTGTGACGTCGCTGCACATTTTTTGGTGATAGTTTCTGTAGTAGGGCCATACGCTCGCTACAGTGAAAAGAAAAGTAATCATGCCTAGTACTCAGGTAGGAAAAAATTAATTTTATAAGATTTCGGCTAAGGTAAAAATAATTTTTTCACTTACTTGACCCATGGCATCGCCTCATCGCAGTTTGTTAATATCCAGTGCCTCATTTGCCTCATTTGCACTTGAGGAATTGTCTTCAATGTAAATCCTTTCTTACTATAATCAATGTTGCCAAAGATACTTAAACCAGATGGTGGTTCATTTACAGAAGCACTTTCATGACGCTCTGGACGATTCATCTTGGTGTTAACATCATCCAAGAAGCGGGAGCAAAAAGTCATGCACTCCTCTGAGATATATCCCTCAGCTATCGAACCTTCAGGATAGGCTTTGTTCCTCACGTAGCCTTTAAGCGTACGCAAGTACCTCTCTATGGGGTACATCCATCTATAGCATACAGGTCCTCCTAGCATGGCCTCGTCAGCCAGATGAACTGGTAGATGCATCATAATATCAAAGAAAGCTGGAGGGAAAACCATCTCAAGACGACAAAGAGTTTCTCTAATGGAATTGCTCAATCTCTCCAATTCTTCAGTACTCAACTCCTTCGAACATATTGCATTGAAGAACCTGCTAAGTTCAATCAGTGGGATGACAACCTCATCTGGCAGTATGTTTCGTACCGCAATGGGTAATAGCTTCTGGAATATAACATGACAGTCATGAGTTTTGAGTCCAGCAAGCTTGCACCTTGCCACGTCCACACATCTCTTGATATTAGAGGCGTAACCATCAGGCATCTTCACACCTTGTAGAAATTGGCATAAATATGACTTGTCCTCCTCACCCAAAGTGTACAATGCTGGAGGCATACTGTACTTGTCATTCTTCAACACGGGATGCTGATCCTTTCTCATGCCCAAATGTTCCATGTCAAGCCGAGCCTTCACGCTGTCCTTTGTTTTACCTGGTAATGGAAAGCAAATCACTTAGGTGAGATCTAGTTTTTTCTCACACAAAAAAATAGGATAATTACAATAAAAAGCCCGTGATGTGTGTTTACCTGGCATGTCAAGCAAAGTTCCTAGAATGCTCTCACAAATATTTTTCTCTATGTGCATCACATCCAAGTTATGCCTTACAAGCAAATGCTTCCAGTAAGGTAGCTCAAAGAAAATACTCTTCTTCCTCCAATTGTGCCACCTGGTTTCTTCCTCATGCTGCTTCCTTCCTCATGCTGCTTCCTTTTCTTTGATGTGCTCCCAAATGTCACTTGCTCAAAACTATCATACTGCTGCAACACCTGCTCACCAGTAAGAGGAGCTGGAAACTCCCTAGTTTCCAACTGGTTGTTGAAGCTAACCTTGTTGCGTCGCCACTTGTGGTTCATTGGCAAAAAGCGGCGATGAGCCATGTAGCAGTGCTTCGACCCAAATTTCAACCATAAATAGTCAGTATCCTTGTTGCAGTAAGGACACGCAAACTTGCCTTTTGTGCTCCAACCGGATAGCATGCCATATGCTGGAAAATCATTAATTGTCCATAGCAAAATAACATGCATAGTGAAATTCTTCTTCACCTTTGCATCCCATGTGTCAGCACCTTTTTCCCAAAGATCTTTCAACTCATCGATCAATGGTTCTAAGTAAACATCAATGTTAATTCCTGGAGACTTTGGCCCTGGTATCAACATTGACATCATCCAGAATGATTGTTTCAAACATAACCAAGGTGGCAAATTGTAGGGTATTAGGATCACAGGCCATGTGGTGTATGTCACATTCAACATCCCAAATGGATTAAAGCCATCCGATGCAAGACCCAACCTTACATTACGAGGATCATTGTCAAAATCCTTATAGGTTTCATTCACATGTTGCCATGCCTTGGAGTTAGCAGGGTGACACATTTTTCCATCTTTGACAAAACTCTTCTTATGCCAACACATATATTCAGATGTGGTCGATCTCATGTACAACCTTTGGAGGCGAGGAGTTACTGGAAAGTACCTTAAGATTTTCTGTGGAACACGCTTCTTTCGAGCGTCGTTGCTACTCACAACTTCATCACTTGAATCATCTGGTTTCCATCTTGACTCACCACATTTTGGACATTCATCCATTTTAGCATATTCCTTCCTAAATAAAATACAATCATTGATGCATGCATGTATCTTTTGGTAGTCCAAGCCTAGATCGCGAACTACCTTTCGCACTTTGTCCAAAGTGTCGGGAACATAATGACCCTCAGGGAGCACATATGAGAACAACTGAAGAACGGCCTCTAGTGTGCTATTGCTAATACCAAACATACACTTAATCTGAAATAGCCTGACAATGAATGATACCTTAGTAACCTCCTTGCAACCTGGATATAGTTCCTTCTGCGCCTCTGTTAATAGTTTAAAGAATTTCTTAGCACTTTCATTTGGCTCTTCTGTTTCATCACTCATGATGTCTCCATGTATCGCACCACTGATTAGGGAGGAAACCATCTTCCTTATTGAACCACCGTCACTTGTAGGCTCATCATCAATGTCAACCCCTTCACTTATGCCATTGGATGAATCCTTCTTCTCCCCTTCCTCTTCGATGAAACTTTCACAAAACCCTCTAAAAATCAGATGAGCTCTAATATCTTTTACTGGTCTGTACGATACACCGCGACATCTCTTACATGGACAGGGAGCTGTTTCTCCTTTAGATAAGCCTGCATATGTACTCTCTGAAAATTTATTAAATCCTACCTGCCACTCTTTTGTATGGTGTGGCAATCGCATCCAAGACCTGTCGCCACGATAGGACATGATTCACAATCTTTTCAATGAAAGTGGTGCACAAAGTGATCAATGGCCTACATATAAAACAAAGAAAAGGGTTCAACTTTTTTTTGACACAATGCAGGCAAATATAGGTAGACTAAGCATATATATTTTACTTCCTATTCATCTCAAGTTGCTGCGATGATAACTCAATTTCTAAATTCCAAATAAAAGGTCATCATTACTCCAAATAATGATCAAGTAATTAAAAATTATTCTGAACATTGATAGATCAATCTGTAGTCACCAGATGCAAAACTTATCTAAAAAATCAGCATAACTACAATTCCAAGTCTTGATCCTAAAGAAAATTTAAGAAGTCCTATAAGCATCAATATTTTTTCCTCTAATTTTCAGGGTCTACCAAAACAAAAAAAATTATCCTTTCATCAGTACCTCTGCTTTCTCCCCTGATCTCCTGCCGACCTTTTCCTGCTGCCCTTCCTCTCTCTTCAATGTTCAGGCCCAAACTGATCAGCCTTATACTTCTATAGGAGGATGCACAACTTGTTTTACTGGAGAAGATGTCCAGGCGTGATTCCTGGAGGGCGCCAGCAGCGACGAGCGGCAGCCGCCCCCCCCCCCCAATAAGTCGTTGTTGATATGTAGGATCGAGGGAGGAGGGGTTGGCCGACTCCTTCCTTTCCCTCTACCTGATGGGCCATGCGCTGCAGTCCAGGTCTTGATAGATTTTTTTTTTGAGATTACACAGTACAACGTAGACGCTCACAACACGCACGCACACTCACCCCTATGAATACACGTACGCAAACCCTACCCCTATGAGCACCTCCGAAGGACTGAGCACCGGCAGATCTGGAGATTCTCGAAGTCACCACTGGCGCCTCGTCGTCGACGGGAACGTCGCTTACCACTTAATGCATAATGCCGGAAAATCCCGGAATAAATCCAGGAAAAGGTGCGAGCACCAGGATTTGAACCCTGGTGGGTAGCGTCCCACTGGACCGTCCTACCATTGGACTACAAGCCCATTCGCTCTAGGTCTTGATAGATAGAGGAGGGGAGAGGGACAGGCCGAAAATCAAAGGGCTCCAAAGGCCCTGGTACTTGCTACAGCCCATATGAAAAGAATTTAGTAGAAAAACCATCTTCTTTCATGCAACCACGTGTACTTGGTGGCAATACCATCTTCTTTAATGCAACTACGTGTACTTGGTGGCAATAGGTTCTTGTATATTGCAGCCCCTCATTTGTTTTGATTCAATATAGATACATGTATTGCAACACAAAACATTTGTGGCAATAATGGATATCAATCGCAATGACCCTAAATTTAGTTGCAATACCACGTCCTTATTGCAACTCCTACAAACTTTGTGGCCACCAATATCCACTAGTTGCAAAATAACCTATTTTGGCAACTAGGATTATGATGGTGGCGAAAGAATCAATGTTTTGCAACCAAATTACAAAATGATTGCAATACGACCCATCTAATGCAACTATTTTGGTGTGGTTGCAAAGATTTCGGTGGCATTAGCCCCAAAATCTAGTAGTGTGAGGTGGAGTGTTAAAAACAAGTAAAGGAGTTTTTTGAGAAAACAACTACGGATGGTAGACAGAGGCAGCTCGAAGAAAAGACGAAAGTAGATCCGGTGAAACTCGGAGCTTTCATACACTTGAAGGAAAAAGAAAAAAGAAAAGTAGAGTTGAAAAGTAATTATGACCGTTCGCTGCACAAGTCCCTACAGATCAAGAGACAAGGCGGGTCACCAACTAATTACATCGACAAAGTATCAGGGTCGACAAAGGCACAAGATTATAGGAAGAAGAAGAAGCCAACAGAAGCGTCGACGTCAACGAAAGAGCCTTCAACGAAGAAACCAACAGAAGCGTCGACGTCGGCGAAAGAGCCTTCAACAAAGAAGCCAATAGAAGCGTCGATGTCGACACAGACTTATGTCGCCTCCAGCCTCAATGCACATGAACGAGCTCTTGCAGTTATGCCTACAGAACAGCTAGGGCAAGTCATTAAATTCCACAAAGAAACAGGGCTGCCAATAGATACTGTTCTCGACAGCAGACAATCACCACCTCAGGATCAAGACTTCGTACCTAGATGGCACTTCGAGTTAGGAAAATCTCTTGTCAGGTGTTGACGGTCTAAAAACGCGTCAAGATTCACCGTCCCTTATGGATCATCGTAGCACTTTTTCCCTTGAGTATGGACCCAAGGTATCAATTCGTGGATCGGAAGCAAACCGCTAAGGTTCTTTACCTAATCTAACCGAACTAACCAAACATGAAGCATAGATTGCATATAAAGGTAACCTTTAAAGATAAGAGTGATAGCATATAGGTTGATCACATCCACAAGCATAGGCAAGGTAAAGCGCAACCATAGGGTAACTAGGCCTATCGCCTTATAGTTGTAGTTCCATCTAAAGAGCAACAAACCATGCATCTCATATAATAGCATCCTTAAACTCCTACCTCCGGCCTACCTCCCAAAGATCTTTCGCCTTTCGTTGCCATCACACTGTCACGGTGCACCCTTAATCGAGTGGGGGATGTAAGGGCACGCCCAAGTGGACGTGTCTACAAATCATGAAGGGTCGACATACTAGACCTAATCACCATGATTACATAAAGTATGCTATATAGTCTAAGCATGCATAAGACTAAGGATCAAATCATATTCATGATAAGTAGAAAGCATAGACGGAGACATGGAATCGCTAATAGATCGGAAAACATGATGAACATTGCTCACATTATAATAAGTGCGTTTGGATCATCTCCACCGAGTACATACCATTGACGACCTCAACTAGCTCCGGAACTCCACCATGGCTCAACCACGTAGGGCGGCCATTGTGGCTAGGGTAGGCCTAGGCCATCTCCTAGACAACTTCGAGGACTCGCGGCGGCCGTTGTCTTCCTCCGGTGCTTGCTTCTAGGTTTCGTCGAGTTGTGATGGATGGATGTGGCGGCCGTCGGAGGCAGGGGATATAAATGAGCCGAGGAGCATCTAGGTCAAAAGACGTCGCGAACCGGGCCGAAAACAGGCCAGGTCGGTAGGCATGGGCCGGCCGGCCTAGGGCCTTTTTGGCCCGGTTCGGCCCCATCTTTCGCCACGACGCTTCTCGTGCTTTGTTGAATATTTGCTGAATTGCATGTGGGTCCTTGACGTCGTTTTCCCCGCGGTTTGGATAAGGGTACTTGGCACACGAACTCCCGCATCTTCTGTTTAGGTCCTCGGAGTTTCACGACTTCATGCTTCGGTCATCGAGTCATTTGGAGTCATGTTCACTTCGTGTCTTGACTTGTGCCAGGCTTCGTGATCTTCTCATAAAGTGCTCGATTAACTCTACCCGGAAGTCCTCATTTAGGCACTTAAATCCCGCGTAAAAAACATACTCCAAAAACCACATGCATGTGTGAACTTTTTACATCATTAGTATGCCTAGTGGTGGGTTAGTTATAATTCAAAGCTCAAACCAAAGTGTAACAAGTGCTCTTGGTTGACGGAAATCGACCGCCAACATCAAGCCAGAGTTGGTGAAGAAACTTTCTACTCAAATGCGCAGATTTCATGACTTTTACATGAAGATGTCTAAAGAGGGCCTGGAGATGATTCGCATGCTTATTAGACCGGATGATTTTGCTGGTGAAGGCGAGAAGTTGATCTGGCTGGAATTCAAGAATATTTATAAAATTTACCATATTGACTCCCTGAATACTGATCTTGTCATCGTCTGGTGTCTGTAAGTGACGGTGCAATTCATATGCTAACTAATAAATTAATGCATCCCCTAATTAACTTTATCTTTCATTTTCTATAGTCTGGAACTTACTACGATGCGAAAGAAGGGTTATCACCGAATAGGTTTCATGGACCCATTGTTAGTTTGTCAAGAACAAGTAAAGCTCCAACCACAAACAACATTCAAAACAATCCTTAGGACCTTGAATCGGCTGCATTTCAAGGATTTGATACTACTATATTCCAATTTCGAGTATGTGCAATTACCATCTTATTAAGGGCTTGCATTTCTAATTATCCTAGTTAATATTATTTAGTTCTAATCTTTTTAGCATGCATGTATATACAATTTCCACTAGATTCTTCTGATAATTGAAGTCGACAAATATACAGTTTCCACTGGATTCTTCTGATAATTGAAGTCGACAAGAGCAATGTCACGATCTTTGATTCGTTGAGAAGAAACCCTGACAAATACCAAGACCTTCAAGATATGTTTCAAGAGTAATAATTCTATCCAATATATTTCCTTTTATGCAATAGTGTGCTTTTACTAACACTAGCTCTAACTTTCATTATTTTCTGCCAGAGCTTGGGAAAAATTCATTATTATCAACCATGGACCATGGAAACCTACTCTTAGATTCTATACAAAATTTCCGGTACATAAACCAAATAACAACTTCAGCTTCGGAAAATTAAAAATGTATAACACTAATATTTCGTAATTATTTTTTCCAATTTAGTGTATGAGACAGGAACAAGAGACTAATTTATGTGCATACTATGTGCGTGAGTACATCCACAATTTCTGTGTTGTAGACCCGGGAGATTATACTGTTCGTATTATTATAAACCTATTAATAATACATCATTTTCTAACGGCTTATATATTTAATTCTTGAGTGTTATATATTAACATATTTGCACATTACATAACTCTATGATTAGGTACGCAATCATTGAGAAGGATCGTCCCTTGGCGATTCAAGAAGGTCTCGTGGGATTCTTGATGGACGAGGTGATTAGTCCAAAAGAAAGACATTATTATGACGGTCATTCAATTGACAAAAGTTAATTAGCACCTCCGGTGGAACTTGAGACTAGAATTAGAATGAAACGATATTTTGATGTATATATACTAGTTTCAAAAAATACTATCTCTGCTTTTGATGTAATATATTATGTGTGTATATATATATGCATAGTAGACACGTATAATTAGTGCAAACATTTATACATACATGTATAGTACACACATATACGCGAGATTTACGCATATAACAATTTCGAACAATTGGAACTAAAAAACTAAAAAAAGAACTGGGGAGCCTTTAGTCCCGGGTGGTATTACCACCCTAGACTAAAGGGGGTGCACTCAGGTGATGGCGTGCCCCCCCCCTTAAGTCTCGGGTGGTAATACCACCCGGGACTAAAGGCACCCTTTAGTCCTGGTTGGCCATCTTGGAACAAAGGGGGGGGGCTTTCGTCTCTAAGCATTAGTCCCGGGTGGGCCTTAGAGAGATAACGGCATTCCCACCTGGGACTAAAGGCCGCGTCTCCACCAGTGGTAAGCACCAACTGATCTGGTGCTACCGCACACACAAGAGCAGCACATCAGTTGATGGTTACATGTCAGATAGCCATTGTGACCTTGACACGGCTTGGTCCCATTGTAAGAAATGAGCCCTCTGTGGAGACAAGTCGCCTGCTAATCTCCACGCAGTGGAACGACCCATTGGATCTACCGAGACAAACTTACACGATCACTGATGACAATGAAGACATGATCTTTGTTGACGAGGTTCAGTCGAAGCCTACATCCTCGGGCCATGAATTTGGATTCTCCCCCCCCCAATACCGGCCACTTTAGGATCCCGGCATCATGCCGCCTCCTCCCCCCCCCCTCCCCGAGTCTATCGTTATGTCGTCATGGTTACAATAGTAGCCTCCCTCTGATATTTATGAGGAGGCTCTGGTCACAGAGTATCACATGGACTCTACCCTATAATACTTATTACAACTCAAGTCCCATCGTAACCAGACCGTATAAATATTGGACACAATATCTAACACCCATATGATTGTGGATTAAATCGGTGGAGGGTCCATGGATATATGACTCCACCAGTCAGTCAATCTAGCATTGTTTATTTCTTCGCCTAAAAGCTCTTCTTGGTTAGGTATTTTCTTCAATAGATATTACTATTCTTCCCATATGAGCTATAGGATCACCAGTTGGTCCAGTGGAATGCTTTGGTCCTCACCGACTCACTCGCTAAAATGCTTCGGTGCAGTTTCATCATGTTATTTATACAAGTTTATTGCTGGGTTCCCATTTGGATTTCTTACATTTGGATGTTTTTGTATTTCATCATTGGAACCAACAAAATACCTACAAAGGTAAAAACCTTAGTTACAAAGATCACAAAATGACTATATTGTGAATCAATCACCAAGATCACAAACAATGTCATAAGACCATTTTCCTCACATCCTATCTTCATGCAAAGTTTGGTCTCACACCAAAGTGCTAGAATACATGGATCACAATGAATTACCTCGTTGAATGTTACTGCAATTTACTCGGGTTCGCCGTAGTGACTTACGAGCACATTCTCAGAAGGGACCCCGTAGAGGTTAGAAGCCTTGGGTTGTTCCAAGGTTGAAAAGCCAACTAAAATGCCTTGAATCACCATCGAGGTGAAAGAAGAAAATAAATTTAGGGTTTGGAAGAATAAGGTAAAGGAAAATAAAAAATAAAAGATCACTACAAGAAAAACACTGATTAGTGACGCAAAAAAACGTTGTTTCTATCATAAATCACGATTTATGACGTTGTGTGTTACGAAAACCCTTCGTCATTAATCAAGCATCACAAACCGGAATTAGTGACGACCCCTTATTTCCCTGCATCACTAATATAATGACGTGAGAAAATTCGTAACACATGTCATCATAAACTGCATGCCACGTCAGACCAAAATCTGATGTGACACGATGGTTTGTGACAAAGCGTTTCGTCATTAAGTGAATTAGGCCTAGTTATTGTTGAGTCATGCCCAAAAAATTTGTCATCATAGATTGAATTAGGCCCACTTAATGTTGCGGTGAGCCCAATTGTTACGGTCGTCATAGATTGTTTTAGAACTTATTCTGGTTGGACCAAGCCTAATAATTGTGGTCGTCATAGAATGTTTTAGGCCCTATTCTAGCTAGATCGAGCCCAATAATTCTTGTCGTCATTAAATTGTTTTAGGCCCAGTACTGGTTGGAGTGAGTCCAATATTCGTTGATGTCATAGATTGTTTTAGGCCCTATTAATGTTGGACCGAGCCCAATAATCGCTGACGTCATTTTTTATTTCGACACAGTTATTTTTTCATTATTTTTTTGCATTCGTAAGAAAACAAAATAATGGGCCAGGGGAAAAAGCCCACGTAATTTTTGGGCCTGCTATTTTGGGCTGCAGACCAGGTAGCGATTAATTAAAATATAATTCAATCTCATATTATATGCTAATCAATTCGGTAATTGACGTCATAGATAATATTTCTAAACCACTGATACAAATGAATATTTCGCATCACACATTATTATTAATGAACACAAAACAACCAGAAGCTGATTGTCATTAGGAGCTCACAAACCAATACACATGATATCTCCCCTGATCACTAACAAAGTTGGTCTTGATATAGAACCCACTAAGATAACAAAGCACAGTATTCACAAACTAGCACAACTAGCTAGGAGGACACAAGCAGATGACTAAGAAACACTATAGCCCTACCCAAGGTGGGATTTTAGCAGTTGAGTAGTTGACAAAGGAGGGTCTCCTTAGCTTGTACACTACTAGATTTACCCCCTAATACGACGCACGAATGTGTTGCATTATGCCCTGTTTGGTTGCAATTACGGTTATTACAACTAAAAATTTTGGTCAAACATATGCGGCTTAATGTCGCGTGATAATAGGCTGACGCGACACATGTTCATTTTCGGTTTCATTTGTTTTTATATTTCAACATAATTAGGCGTTGCAACTAGCATCTAAGGGTGCACATGGTTGGTGGTAAATTATCCTATTGCGACCCATATGGTGGTGCCAGAGGTTCAGTTGCTCCGTACCCAACACGTTGCAATTTGTAAAATTTACGTTGCAAAGGTTTGTATTGCTACACTCTAGTTGTGGTCACTATAGGGGAAGGACCTCTATTGCCACTAAATTGTTTTGGGTTCTATATGTGGTTTCCTCTATTACCACGATGTTTATTTGGGTGCTATATGTGCTGACCCCCTATAGGTGGACAACTCTAATGGCACTCATTATGGATAGTTGTTATAGGTTGGACATGCTATGACCACTAAACTCGTTTCGAGGCTTTAGGTGGAACACTCTATTACCACCAAATGTGTTTGGAGGCTATAGGTGGGTCATTCTATTACCACTAGACTCATTTGGAGGCAATAGGTGGAGCACTCTATTACCACCAAATGTGTTTGGAGGCTATAGGTGGGTCATCATGTTATAACCACTTATGAAAATGAAGAAATGACATGAGTAAAGATTGTTGATCTTGATGAGTTATGAAACTTTGGTATTCATCACTTTTCCATTTGACATCATTTAGTGTTCAAAGATCTTGCTTGTAGTTGTGAATTTTTGAAATTCAAAATTAGGATTGTTGAAATAGACTCACACGAGATGCACTGGACTGCATGAGATGGATTATTGTTTTCTAAGAATTTAGGGAAAAAACCACCTGATTTGGACATCATTTGTGAAATGTACACAAGTTTGAAGTTTTGATTACGAATCAAAGAAACAAGTTAAGAAGGTCCATCAAGAACTCAAGAACACATCTGAATTTGGGTGCCAACAGGTGGGACCCAATGAGATGATGTGGCGTGCGGGCTGACCACGCCACGGACGATGTCATGTTGCAAGTTTGGTCGTGCCCCATTAAGTCGCAAAATTAGTATAAAAAATATGGAGGAGTTAAACTAAAAAATAATTAGTAGACTAATGGCAGTTGCGTTTGTCCCCAAGTTATGTTGTCTAGGTTCGAATCCCAGGAGCAACTACTTGTTTTTTGCCTATATTCTCCTACACAGAAGTTGAAATTTAAAAATTTCCCCATCCGAGTTAGATTAAATTTCAAATTTTGAGATATTCACAAATTTTTTAGGGTCATAAATGATGTCAAATGAAAAATTCATGAATACCAAATTTGTAGAATTCATCAAGATCTACAAACTTTATTTAAGTCATTAATTCGTTTGACAGAGTTTGAATAATCCAAATTTTAAATTTCAAAAATTGATATCTCAAAGCAAGATTTCTTGAACATTAAATGGTGTGAAATGGAAAAGTGATGAATACCACAGTTTCATAACTCATCAAGATCTATGAACTTTATTTAAGTCATGTTTTTCATTTGAGAAAGTGGTAGTACACATTGTTCATTAATCCTAGATTCACTCACATAGTTTAAGAAACTATGTTAGAGACTTGTCAATTTTCTAATACGTGTTATTACCACTTCTAAAAATGACAAAATGACCTGAATAAAAAATGTAGATCTTGATGAGATATGACACTTTGGTATTCATCACTTTTCCGTTTGACATCATTTAGAGTTAAAAAATGTTGCTTGTATTTGTTTTTTTTAAATTCAAAATTAGGATCATTCAAATAGACTCACACGAGACATAAATTTGTACTCAAGTAACACGATGCAATGAACTCCATGAGATAGATTATTATTTTCTAAGAATTCATAAGAAAAAAATCACCTGATTTGGAGTAGATATGCAAAATATAAACATGTTTTAAGTTTTGATTGTGAATCAAAATACAAAAATAAGTACATTACATGCCGACTAGTGGTGTTGACTCTGTTTTTTGGCACGTGTCAGAGATAAGGTGAAGAGACGCTGGAGGCATAGGGAACCAACTTGCAATCGGTCGATTCAAAGGCCAACAGATAGAAGCCAGCCGATGAGAGTCAGCCGACGGTCAAAGGAGAGAATCGGCTGATCGAAGGAAAGAAAGCGGTAGGAGCAAATACGCCAAAGAAGGGAGTGTTAGGCTGTAGTGGGTCGACAAATCGAGTTGGCATTGGGTCAAATGCCAATCTGGTATATGCTGTCGAAGACCTAAAACAACCATCCCAATCCGCTAAACTCATAGAAGCATGTTTGAAGGGAATTCTGCCAGTTTCAAAGTTAATCATATCTGTTGGGTCAGGATTACCCATTGGACCAAAGAAAACTAAACCGGGATTGTCACTGACAGGAATTGTGACATGGTTTCTAAGTTCCTGCGATAAAATTTTGAATCTAAGATTCTGAAGCAGAAAAACGACTATGAAATCGGCGGAAAGAGAGAGAATCTAGCAAAATACCTCAGGGATTGATGAGAGTGTCACCGTTAGAGTAGTCGCTTGAGAATCACTAGCAGGATTCGACGCAGAGGCCATGAGTTGACAGAGGATCTACTTGGAACTTGGTTGTGCCGCTTTTGAAATTTCACTCGGAAGCTTGAGGAAGCTGTTGCAAGGCGGTGGATTTGGGAGAAGGTCGATTGAAGAGGTTGATATTTATAGTTTTTCCCCTAGGGTTCTTTTGAAAATATTTTTTTTGAAACGAACAGCAGGGGAGGCCCCTACTGGAACTTTTCATTTTCAAAATTATAATATTTACAGTTTACAGAGGCCATAGGCCCAAACAAAGATTTGAGATAGCATTAACTAAAATTACATAACCAATTCTCTAACTCCACCCCTAGGGTCGGTTTAGCCCTGTGTATCAGAAGCTTGAATTCTGCCTTGAAGTGATGCTTCCATCTAGTCAAGGAGACAGGAACATTATCAAAAATGATTTCGTTGCGATGAATCCAAATTGACCAACAACAGATGAGGAATATTTCCCTATAGATTCGTTGACCAAAGTTGCGTCGACCATCAACCACTGTGTCCAGATAGGAACCCAAATGTGACCAGGAAACATGTAAAAGTCTCCAGCACCACTGGCTTAAGCTGCATTGAAAGAACAAGTGCTCCAGAGTTTCATCTTGATCTTGTAGGCACAGCACACAACAGTAACTATCAAGTGCTCTCATTTTCCTTCTTAATATATCTCTTGTGTTAAGCCTGTCACAAAACAACAGCCAACCAAAGAATTTGTGCTTTCCTCGACAGCAAGATTTCCACAATCACTTAAAAATGGGATGGGCTGGAAAGGAGCCTTGCAACTGCTGGTAGGCAAGGTTGGGTGTGAACTGTGGACTACCCCAGATATAAGTCCAGAGATCCTCTTCTGAATGATTGAGTTGAAGTTGTTGGATTAGTCCATTAAGTTCAGTCAGTTGATCTGCAGCTTCCTCAGACATGGGTGTGAAGAAATTGGCATAGGCATCCTGTGAGAGATACTTCTGAAGGGATATGGTTTGTTTCTTTGCAAATGAGAATAGTTGAGGGTATTTCCATTTGAGCACACCCAAATCCCAAGTGTCATTCCAGAAACAAACAGTGTTGCGTTTGCCTGCATGATAAGATGCAATCCTGAAATAAGAATCAGAACAGGACATCACATCTCTCCACCAGAAGGAACCCACTAGCCTTTTGGCATGGGGGGCCACCTGATTGTTGTAGAGACATTTCCAAGTGAGAGTGACCCATGGGATATCATCATGGTTATAGAATTTATGCAAATGTTTTAGCAAATGAGCAGAGTTCTGAATCCTCAGATTGATGATGCCAAGACCACCTTGATCCTTAGGGAGGCATGCTTTTCTTTTGAAAATATATTCGTTGGTTGTGTGCGATTCGGAGGAGAAAACTTGTTTCGAGAGAATTTCAGAGGAAAAGTATATTTACTCCGAAACTGTGGAGCATGTATTGACAAGATTTTTTGGCACGTGTTAGAGATAAGGTGAAGAGACGCCGAAGGCATAGGGAACTAACTTGCAATCGGCCCATTTAGAGGCCAGCAGATAGAAGCCAGCCGATTAGAGTTAGCTGATGGTCAAAGGAGAGAATTGTTGATGCAAAAAATGGAATCAAGTTCTTCAACGGCAACACGTAATGGATCCCCGGGATGTAACAAGGCGTGCCAGCCGACCTGACCTGTTGATCGGCACGGAAAGATAGGAAACGTTAGATGCGGGTTAGATCGGCTAGAGAACCGATGTGGGTCTTCAACAAGTAACAGCCCGATCGGCCGATACAACTGTAGAGCGAATTGGCTAGCTGGAGCAGCCGATGTGCAAGTATAACCAAAATGGCTAGATCAGCCGATTTGATGACGTAGGCAAAGCGCAAGCAAAAGCAGAGCAAACTAAGCGCTACGAGACAGCACTCGAAACCAATCTAGATTGGCTGTATCATGGTGAAAAGATGTGGGAGCGATGATAGCCGATACGATATGATCACGAGCTGGATAAATTGGTGATAAAAGCTAAATAAACAAGAAAAGACTTGCAAAGCTAATATCGATAAGTTGTGAATACAACTTAGACAAAACCACAGCGATGCGCCCGGAGGTTAAAGCCCAGTTATTATTCGATAAAACGGTACTTACAAGCTTGCCGGAGGTCAGTCGATGCAGCCCGACGAGCTAGAAGAACGACATTTGAAGAAACAAGAAAATAAGAAGAAGTAAAAAAGGGTGGCGAAGTCGCCGACTTGAAAAAGTAAAGGTTTTGTGTATATTGGTGTGTACAATCTTTTTCCGACCACACAGGGTTGCTATTTATGTCCTGAGGACAACTTGACTCCTAGTCGATGAAGACAATGTTTACTTGAATCTAAAGAAATAAAATTACCAAAAACTTAATGATTCCTATAGGAATCGGACTCTCTAAACTGATTTTGACCCAATGTCAACTTGATTGTTGACCCACCTCCATCTTCCTTCCTTTTGGGCGTATTCTTCTTCTACCACGTCTCCTCTCCATTAATCAGCTGATCCCAGATCGACTGGTTGCTTCTCTCCTTTTCTTCATCGGCTTTGAGGTCTTCCCGATGTCTCTTCGGCTATTCTCCGACACGTGTCAAAAAACAATGTCAACACATGCCCCCCAGTTTCAGAGTAAATTTCTTTTGCTCTGAAATTCTTTCCTTCGATTTTTCCTTCTTGCACATGGGGATTACCAGAAATTCTTTACTGTCTTTATGCTCTTGCTTTGAATATTTTGGATCTTGCCTTATTGATGCCTGATTTGACCATGTGATTCTGTCTTGCTTCTTCCTTTATAAACTTATCTTTTCGTCCATAGCCTTTCTCATGAGTTTTTCTCAGTGCCATCCCGTTGCTATCCTTTGATGAACTTCTGTTAATCAGAGCTCTATATCTGGATGATGCTATGAAGGTTGCAGTTGCTTTCAGTGCGGTTGAAGGGCAATCATCCTTGGTATATGCTCTGCAGTTTGTCGACATATAGAACCTCCCAACCTATCTTTGTTGGTCCTAGCCGTGTCTCTAAGTAAATGTTGGCTTTTCAGAAGCCAAATCATCAATCAGGCATCTATCTTTCCTTTCTTGTGAATCAGCCTTTGCCTCTGATTACTTTCTTTTTCCTCTAGTTCATGAGGATGTAGAAAGGATTCTGACGATCATCAACGCTCATGGTGCTATCAATGAACTCCAGCGCTGAGACAGAAGCGAAGTCAAAATCAAAAATCCAGAGAAATTTTGATGTAATGTGATCGGCCTACTTAGCCGATGTAATTAGCTTTTACTTCATTACGTTCAAATGCCTGGATAACCATCTCTCTTCTGACAATGTTTACTGTCCATCTCGTGACTTTTCTGAATCGTGGTAGATGAATGCTTCCCACTTATCCTTGAATGCCACCAATCTTTTAATGTCAGCATGTGATTCTGAACTGTTTTTTTCCATGCATCCCTCCTCTATGACCCAATGGTTTTTCACTGGTTCCCTTTTCATGAGTTCCTCTTTTAGCTGAGAATATCTAGATCGGCTTGTTCATCTTAGGGATGGGAGGCATCTTCCTCTTAGAGTGCTTTCAGGAGGACTTAGATCTTTAATGGCTGCAACAAGCGTCTCCTTGAAATAGTTTTGCTTCATGTCGCAGCTAGTAAGCTTGTTGATGTCTTCAGCAACATTGGGAAACCCCTTTTTTATTTTTCTCTCCCTCTAGAGTACGGAGTCCTTTTCTGTCAATATTTCTTGAGTGCCCTTCCTTTTTGGGGAAACGTATCACTGAGATCAATGTCAACCTCTGGAAACTAAGCCATTCATAGAAAAATGGATCTGACATCTTTTTGATTCCTTCTTATCTTCTTCAGCTTCCTTTCCTTCTGGTTTGGGCTATAAATAGCAATCGAATGTTCATCGGCTCTTCACATTTTTCCATCATGGCGCACATACTAGATTTGGTAGGGTGCAAGCTTCTGCTGTTCGATAATTCCTTTCTCCTCCTTTCTTACCATGGCTAGAAGAATTCTTGTGAATTAGTGCAGCATTCCCTCGCCTTCTCCGACTCTTCTTGGGAAGCCAGGAGGTACAACAGCTAAAAGAATCCTTGTGAAAAGCTTGGGTTCAACGGCTGAAGAGAAGGAGCAAGGTAGAATGTCCTGCTGCACCTATATCAGAGGAAGAGCGCGCCAAGGGGACGACCACCTTGGTCATCAACTCGTGGAGCTCTCAGCGGAAGATCACAGAATCTGGCGAAGATCTTAGTCTTCCGTTTCCTCTTCGCGGCACCCCATCTCTCTCTGGTGTTCATCGATTTAATATCCTCATCATACGAGAGATAGGATAATTATCTTCTAAATTATGTACTCCATTGCTCTTCCATGAAGATGTAAACACGATGTACTGAAATATGAGAGAAATCAATATATATATATATATGCTCATATTTTTGTTCTAAGGGTGATTGTTATATGGGCCATTATCCGAATCATACATCGGCAATAAGTTTTTGAATATGTTTTGATTTTTACAATTTTTTCTACTAAAGGTGATAACTTATTATCGGCTATCATCCGAAACCTAAATCGGCTAAGAAGCCAGAACTAGTAATCGGCTAAATATTAAATCCACTTTTCCAACCTTGTCTTGATCTTGATGAGCATTGGCTTAGTCTTGTTGAAGTCTAATTCTCTCAACCGGCTGATGCAGCTTTTATTCTTCTTATATTTGAGAACCGATCATCTGGATCGGCTGAAGCTTGAAGTCAAACATCTTGAGGAAATCTGTCTCCCACACTTTCCCTGATATGCATATCACTTTATCAAAATTCCAGTGCGTATCGGCCACTGCAATATGGAAGGAGGAATCAGCATTGACTGCTTCCACTAAGTCTCCAATCCATTGGATCACGCATTGATGCATGGTAGATGGAATGCAGCAGTTGGCGTGAATCCAATCTCTACCAAGAAGTAAATTGTAAGATCCCTTCCCCTTGATAACGAAAAAGGTAGTTGGAAGGGTCTTGCTGTCGATTGTCAGATCCACACATATAGCACCCATTGCGGATGATGAGTTTCCTTCGAAATCAAGTAGCATGATGTCGGTCTTGGTTAAGTCTTGTTCACTTTTCCTAAATCTTCGAAGCATTGAGTATGGCATGAGATTGACCGATGCACCACCATCTACCAGGAGCCTTGTGACTGGCTTTCCATGGACAAGTCCCTTGAGAAACAAAGCTTTCACATTTTGATGCTTTTCTTCATCTGGCTTCTCAAAACTGGCCAGCATTGGATCCAAGGTTAACTGAGCCGATCCTATCTCCTCATCTGAACTCTCTTCATCTGAGTTGTTTTCAAGAGTCATGAACTCCTTGGGTAGCATGAAGACCGTATTAACATCTGCTACTGGTTGACCTTCTCCCTTGTCAAGTTTGGGCTTAGGTCGCCAGATTTGGGATCGGACCTTCTTCTTGTCAAGTGCTTGCTTCTCAATCTCTTCTTGCTATTCCAATTGTTGCAACCACTGAATCCTCCTCTTTTGAGACTTGGTTAGACCTTCTGGGCACCATCTAGGTTGATGAACTGTGTGTTGGCTTCTGTCTTCGTATGTAGCATTATGCCTTTCTGGATTCCTTGCCAACACGTCTTCATCAGGAACCCTGCTGTCAGCCATCACTTCTAGCCAATCGGAGTCTGTCCGATTCCCTTTGACTTGACTCCTAGCCGATCATACACGCTGATCCTGCCCCCCCAGCCGATCATGCACTGGGATCCGTTGGTCACGAAATTCTCAGCAGTTGCGCATTGCTGGCCTATTTCCTCTATCATCGAAGCAGGCCCTTTTGGAAGATTGTCCTTCAGAATAAAAATCATTGCACTCTGGAGAAATATCCATTGTTGGAAGTTTAATCCCTTCCTCCCAACAATATCTGAAGAACGGACACCTCTAGTGATTTGAATTGCGCCTTGCCCATTCTTCTCCTTCTCTGATCCTTTGTTGATGGCATTGATATTTGTTTAGAAGAAACTGGGTTTGAGTAACTTTGCTTGGTGCTCTTGGATTATTCTCCTCAATCAGTCCTTTACCTTTTGCTTCTTCTGTTGTTATTTGAGCCTTGGGATCGATGACCTTTTTATTCTGAGCCGATTCAGATGTCAACACCTTTGTTTGTGAAGTTGATTCTACTACATTAGTAGGGAAAGGATGTTGATCTATCTTGATCGGCTTTCCTGACTTGGAAAGTGTCTAAAATTTAAGCTTCCCTTGATCTATTGCATTTTGAATCTATTAACGAAACACCTTGCATTCGTTGGTGTTATGGGATGTAGCATTATGCCACTTGCAGTACTTGATCTTCTTAAATTCTTCGGCACTTGGAATAGTGTGATTCTAAGAGAGTTTAATCTGCCCCTGCTGAAGAAGGAGATCAAATATCTTATCATCTTTAGTTATATCAAAACCGAATTTTTCAGGTTCCTTCTTGCTGAAAGGACATGCAATCAGCTTCCTGTTTGACACCCATTCAGCTAGATTAACCTCAGCCTCTTCTTCTGAATCAGAATTCTCCACATAAGATATTTTCTTCTGATAATTCCTTCGAGGTTCATAAGGCTGTGAAGAGCTTTCATGACTTAATCGGTGCACCAACTAGCTAATGTCCTTGAACTCCTCTAAAGCATATTTCTCTTTGATTGAAGGTAAGAGTCCTTGAAAAGCCAATTCTGCCAGTTGTTTGTCAGTCAAAGATAGGCTGAAGCACTTGTTCCTCATTTCTCTGAATCTCTGAATAAAATTTACCACCGACTCATTTCCTATGCTTCAAGCTAGTCAGATCAGTGTCATTTCATGTATTCCAGAGAAGAAATAACCATAAAACTTCTTCTCAAGATCTTCCCAACTTTGGATAGAATTAGCCGGTAGCGACGTAAACCAAGCAAAGGTTGGCCCTGTCAGGGAGGATGAGAATAATGGAACCCTTAATGCCTCATTTGATCCTGCATCTCCACATTGAATAATAAATCGTCTGATATGCTTGATGGTGGAGGTGTCATCTTGACCAGTAAACTTGGTGAAGTCGGGCACTTTATATCTCTGAGGGAATGGAATTTGATCGAAATAAGTAGGGTATGGTGTCTGATACATGTTGGTTTGCTGCTTTGGCTTCAACCTGAATTGATTTTGTATCAAATCTGTAACCTCGGCCATAAATTTCTTATTCTGATCAATCGGCTGATTACCTACCTAAGGACTTGGCCGATTCTGCATAATTCCAATCGTTCCTGGCTGTTCATACATAACTGGCTGCGAAGCCAAAGGTGTCTGCAAAGCTGTATATTGAGGAATCCCACCTGAATGAGGTGTTCTATGCTGAGTTCCTTGTTGTATATATTACCTGTTTGGAGTACCTTGTATATGCTTTTCTGGCAACTGATACAGTGAATTCATAGGTTGAGCCATTTGATCCCATAACGCTGCCTGATACATGGCATTGTCGTATTGCTCCTGTAAATTCGCAACATAGGTTCTAACTACATAAGCTTGATCAGCTGGGCTCATCTATTCTGGCGTCAATGGACGACTTATGATCGGCTGACCAGCTGCTGCCCCACTAGTAGTTACTTGTGTTAGAGTTTTCTGCGTGCTAGAATTCTCTTGAGCCGATTGAATAGGCTTGACCATGTGCATATGTAACGGCTGAATATCATAATGTTGCACTTTGAGAGGCTTTGGTTCAATGAAAGAAAATATAATTCCTTTGTCATGCTGTACTGCAGTTCCAATTAACTCTCCAAACCTTGCAGCATACGGACCAGAGAGGTTTCTCCTACTTTTTGAGTTGTTTTAGTTGCAACACCTTTCCCATTTGTGTCTTTTTCTGAAAGAATCGATGGCGCATCAGGGATAACAAGAGCGTCGTGACTCAGAGAACCTGAAGAATCAACAATTCCAGTTGTGGTTGTTGACAGAATCGGTGTTGTATGAGAAACTCCATCTGAGGTAGATTGTCCCAGCTGACCAGCCAATTTTCTGTGACTAAATCTCATGGTAGCAAAAGTTAGAATTGTTGTACCAGGTTGATAATATACTGGCCCTTTGTATCCGCTTGCGAGTTCATCTCCGAGCACTTCTTTTATAGAATTTGTGCTATTGAAAACAGAAGACCGATCAATAAAAGATTGGTGCATGGCCTTTGTCATCATGTCTTGCAGCTTCTTAGGGTCGGCTTGTATTATCAACTCATGAGGTCTTGGAAGAGGAGTTTTCTTGATAGCTCCTTGCTTGGTTAAGCCAAAACTGCCCATCAATAGCTGACCATATTCTGCCATGCGCTCATCGAACTCAGCTTTGTCTTCTTCACGAAGTGGATCTAACATGATGGCTTGGGTCTTGTCTACACCAGCTTGTCTCTCATCCGTGATGTCCCTGTTATCCTCCATTGCATCTGTTGTGCCTGTGATCGGATACCCAGTCTCAGAGAAGCTCGACAAGAACAACTTCTGTGAGTGGAGGGCGCAAGTCATGTTAGCCCTGCGAGGAGCACAGCTGGTGGGTTTCGCTGATGGCACCGAGGCCGCAACACCGGTGACCATTCCCAAGGTCGGCACCACTACCGGTGAAAAGATCGACAATCCAGCCTACGCCCCGTGGGTGGTTAAGGACCAGTAGGTCCTGAACTGCCTCCTGTCGTCGCTGACTCGCGACGTTCTCGTCCATGTCTCGAACCTGGAGACTACTACCAAGGTGTGGGCGGCCATCGAGGCGATGTACGACTCCCAATCTCGGGCGCATGTGATCAACACGTGCATGGCCCTGGCGATCGCGAGCAAGGGTGCCAGCACCACTGCCGAGTACTTCACCAAGATGAAGGGTCTTGTAGATGAGATGGCATATGCAGGAAAGAAACTTGAATATGAGGAATTGGTGTCCTACATCCTTGCTCGATTGGACATCGAGTTCAACCCACTTGTGTCAGCAATTGCTGCACGGGTGGAACCAATCACCGTGAGGGAGCTCTACACGCAACTCGTCAGCTTCGAGCAGAGGATGGATCTCCTCGCTGGGGGCTCCTAATCCTCGGCGAACATGGCAGGCTGAGGTGGTCGCAATGGTGGCCGCGGTCATGGGAATTTTCGTGGACGTGGTAATGGCAACTCTGCCGGTCGTGGACGCGGCAATAGAGGGCGTCAAGGAGGGACCGACGAGTGTGTCGTCTATCAACTCTGTGGCAAAGAAGGGCATAAAGCCCTGAAGTGCTACAAGAGATTTGACCACTCCTTCACCGGCGCCCTTGAGAAGTCTGCATCTTCAGCGACAACTTCGTACGGCATCGACACCAACTGGTACGTCGACTCTAGAGCGACTGACCACATCACGGGAGAGCTCGAGAAGCTGACCGTGAGCGAGAAGTACAATGGTGTTGATCAAGTCCACACCGCGAGTGGAGCAGGTATGAAAATTGATCAAACCGGTCATAGTTTTGTTCATACCCCAAATCAAGATCTACTCCTTAATAATGTTCTTTTTGTTCCCAAAGCAAACAAGAGTCTCGTCTCTGTCCATAAACTTGCTCTAGATAATCATGCTTTTTTGGAATTTCATCCAACTCATTTTCTTGTCAAGGATCAGGCAACGAAGAAAACACTCCTTCGAGGCAGGTGTGAAGGAGGTCTTTATCCTTTGAAGCCATTCCAGAATAAGCATGCTTCCGGCACCACCAAGTTGTCCACGACTAGGTGGCATAGCCGACTAGGGCATCCATCTTTTCCCATAGTTTAGCAAGTTCTTAGCAAGAATAATGTTCCTTTCGTTCAAGAGTCGAATAATAATTCTATTTGTGACACTTGTCAACAGGGTAAAAGCCATCATCTTCCCTATCCTGTATCATCTAGTGTGTCAAGCAGTCCCTTAGAACTTGTGTTCTCCGATGTATGGGGTCCAACACCTTCCTCTATTGGGAGAAACACCTATTATGTGAGCTTTATTGATGATTATAGTAAGTTCACATGGATTTATTTGTTGCGTCACAAGTCTGAAGTTTTTCAATGCTTTCATGATTTTCAAGCTCTTGTTGAACGACTCTTTGATCGTAAAATCCTTGCTATGCAAGCAGATTGGGGGGTGAATATCAAAAGCTTAACTCCTTCTTCCAACGTATTGGGATTAGTGACCATGTGTCCTGTCCCTATGCTCATCAACAAAATGGATCTGCTGAACGAAAGCGTTGACACATAGTCGAAGTTGGCCTATCTCTTCTTGCCCATGCGTCCATGCCCCTCAAGTTTTGGGACGAGGCATTCCTAACAGCGGTGTACCTCATAAATCGCCTGCCTTCCAAAGTTATAGACAACCAATCACCCCTGGAACGTCTATTCAAGCAAACACCTGATTACTAAAAGGACCTTTATGTCACCTAGAGGGGGGTGAATAGGCGAGTCGACCAAATGAAACTTTTCCCCGAAACTTGAGCTCCCTGGCACAGGCGGTCAAATCACCTTCACAGGGCGGTTAGACCGCCCTGGTGCTTTCTGCTAGGGGAGGGCGGTTTGACCGCCCCCTGGACGCGGTTAGACCACCTCCACACAGAAAGCCAGCAAAGTAAGGCTCAAGTTCCTCTTGACTTCTAGCACGAACCAAACTTGGTGAGTGGCCTTGGTAGATGATCACAAGCAGGGTAATGATCCCTGCACACAAAGACAAGCACACCAAAGTAGATCGAAGCAGAAGTAAATAGTAATATGCTAGAAAACCACAAGTGAGGCAAACCACAATGGAGACACAAAGATTTGTTTCCTGAAGTTCACTTCCTCCTAGGAAGCTACGTCTCCATTGAGGAGCTTGTAAGGGATTCGAATTCTCAACTAACTCTTCACACAACAAGCCAGGTCTCTTTCAACCACTTTCCTCGATTCCACTAAAACGATCTTTTCCACGAAGAGGCAAGATCACAGCCCTCACAAACTTGCTGCTGCTCACCACAACTTGGGAGCTCGCCAGCGACGCCTAGCCGTCTAGGAGGCAAACCTCCAAGAGTAACAAATGCTTCAAGGGTTATAGACGCGAATCACAAGTGCTCAAGCTTATGGAAGGCTCTTGACAGCTCACAAAGCTCACACAATCTCACTTTCTTAACCCAACTCAAGAATAGAGCTTGAATCTCACAAATCTCACAAAGAGATGGTTGGGGAGAGGTTCTATGGCTTTGGCTTAGCAAAAACAGCAGGGGGAGCACACCAGCAACCCTAGAATCAGCAGCACCAATAAGTGGAGCTCGTGGGGTACAAATACTCCACACAAGGAAAACTAGCCATTAAAAACTAGCCCAAGGCGGTCAGACCGCCTGCTCCAGCCAGTTAGACCGCCCTGCCCGGCTAGTTTGAAAAACTAGCTGTTGGCCTGCCTAGGGCGGTCAGACCGCCCCCAGGGGCGGTTAGACCGCCCTGGTCAGAGAAAGCCCAAAACCCTTTTCTCTTCTCACCAACACTTCACCGACACGATGAAGTGGCTAAGGTTGGGTTGTAGGTTTGTTAGATCACTCAGGAACTCTCTCAAGGCTATTTCTCACATAGGTCAACTAATGAGCACTTTTGATACTTGTCATAGAGCTAATGTTGCATCCCTCTTGATAGTACGACATTCCTATACTCAAGAACAAAAGTAAATGCCTAGTTAACCTCTTGAGCTCGTAGATCTTTCATCTTGCCATACTTGAACAAATTCAACTTGAGGGCTTCCAACAATTTGCTATCTTCATGAGCACATCCATACTTGGGCTAGCAACTTAAGATCTTTCCATATGGAATAGGAATGCACACTTAGATCCTTAAGTCACTCCATATTGCCAAACATAACATGTAGATGAGTTGCATTGCTTCCCTCGGTTAAGGATTAGATATGATACTTCGAGACCCCACGGATACTAGTTACTTCACCTTAGTAATCACTAATGGTAGCCACGCTAGACAAGACCATAAGATTGCCCTTAGTACCTCGCTCTAGTCATCTCGGTTGATCTCTTCATCACTTACCCAAACCACGTTGAGTTTGGCTTTGCTTCATCCATATTTAATCTTCATTTGAAATACCGCTTCAAATGCTTGTTCTTGATTGACAACGAATATGCAAACTTCCAATTGAGGATCATCAAATATACACTCATCCTTGTATCCTTTTGCAATCACCACTTGAAGCCTTGCATTTATTTTTTAGTAGAGAACACCATTTCTTCTTTTATAATCCATTGATTTTTAATCAAGCTACCACAATCATTGGATACTTGGAATTTGTCTTTGCAAAATATCCCCAATATTTATCTTTATTTGATTGCTTGACATTTATCACTTCTTATCATGGGACCACACACTTGCTTGTCTTCTTCATGTGAGCCATAGAATATTCATCCTCAAACATATAGCAATATTAACTCAAGAATAAATAAATAAACACCTGCTCACATTCTTAAATAAACAAGTTAGTTCTTTAATCGCTTTGACATTCAATTCACCAAAATCCACTTAAGGGCCTAGATGCACTTTCAATCTCCCCCTTTTTAGTGATTGATGACAACTCGATTAAAGCTTACAAATAAGATATTAAGCGCATAAGAATTCTTAGATATAGTATGAGCTCCCCTTAATATGTGATTTGAATGGAATTTCGAAAATTGGCCTCAAATGCCAAAAGCACATTTTAAGCGGAAGTACATGAGAGCTCCCCCTATATCTCAGAATATGTGCAACAAGTGTGTGTGACAATAATAAAATAAAATCGTGATGTATATGACATGGTAAGCATTCAATAAAGAAAATTATGTGTGCTGACTGGGCCGGGGCGGTCAGACCGGGTTTGCAGGCCGGTCAGACCGCCTCCCCTACTCAGCCAACACAAAAACAATCACCATTACAAATAATTATCTCAAACTAACACCAAGTCACTTAAGATACATAAATAGGTTCAAATACACACAATAGCACTCATACAAGGTTCTCAAGTCCACTAGAAATGGAAATCCAAATTTTTATTACATGGCTCTTGCAGCCAACAGACAGGGGCGGTTAGACCGCGTCCCTGGGGCGGTCAGACCGCCTGCACCAGATCAGCACCACTAAAAGATGAAATCTTGAAGCTTTAATCCATTCTTCTCCCCTTTGTCATCAAGCATCCATAAAAGGGCCTGGAGAAGATGTAGAAGCTGATCACTACCAATGTCCCCACTCCGAACCATCGCCGGGTGGATAACTCCCTCCATAAGCCGGAGGTGGACCATAACCAAATATATCCGCAGAGAGTCGTGCTGCTAAAGGAGCTTCCGGATCTTCAGGTGGAAGAGGAGGTGGAGGAGCCTGAGAAGATGATTCACCTTCAAACATAGCATCAAATCCCCTAGGAGCATCGATGGGTGGAGGAGCTGAAGACGAAGCACCCACATCAAGATAGTGCGTCTGAACGAACTCCTCATAATAACCAAAGTTGATGTAGCCCAGCATCCTCTCATCCACCGATGATATCTCAACCTCTGGAGGAACAGGAGAAATAGGTGAGCGAGGTGGCTGAATCCCAAAGTGTTCATGCATCCTCTCTATCGAATCCCGCTCTTTCTTTCTTTCCCTCATTGCCTTTTCATTGGCAACCTCAATGTCACTCTGACTCTTGCAAATACCAGCAAAGATATTGAACAATTTTTTGAAAAATGTAGTATTTTGCTGCTGGCCATGCATGGGGCGGTCAGACCGCCCCTACCCGATTTCTGGCCCGCTGCAGAATCTCTGCTGCATCATCCCTTATGGCATCTCCTTCTTGCTCTCACAAATCTTCTGGAGAGGAGGGAACACTGATGGTCAGGCTGTGCTTGGGTTGCAAGGGTCGGTGTCTCGCATCTCTAGGATACTTGGTATCGGTGACCTTCCTTATGATAAACATGATATACGGACTGTGCCCACACAAGTTTTGAGCATTCTCCGAACAGTTCTTAATTTCTTTCCAAATGAAGTCACCAACACAAAATTTAGCTGCCCCCGGTCTCATGGCAACCATAAGGTTCCTCTGAAAAACTATGATATGTGAGGAGTTTCCATCTCTAGGGGTGAGGGTTTTCCTAAAAAGCCGATTAAGGACAGCATAGTAAGTGTATAGCGGCTTTACCGTTCCTGCAATGGCCCTCTTACTCCTGGGGTACATGAACTCCATCTCCCTTGTATTAAGAATCTCAACATCATGAAGTTTTCTAAGACTAGTATCATTGGGACTATGGCGACGCATGGACTCGTGTCGCAATTCTGGCTATGGTATTGCCACGATTTGTCGTCATTGTTGCAATTGTTGCCCATTTTGCAACGACTATGACACATTGCTATTCGTGGTGTCGTTTGTTGCAAAAGAGTCTTACATATAGCAACGAAAGGTGATGTGTGTTGCAAAAAGTCTTTGGGATAGCAACGAAAATGCACTCGTTGCGACTGAATTCTTTGGTATAGCAACGTGGATCCAAAGTGTTGCAAATTGCTCGTAGGTATGGCAACGGTAACACAAATAGTTGTAACAGATTGCATATGTAGCATCGAACCAAAAACATCGCAATAGAGATAATGTTAGTGCAACAATATAGCATCGTTGCTATTGAAAGAACTGTCAGTCGCAATTGATGTGTTTGTGGGTGCCACTAGGCTACCGTGGGCCCGTTCAATGGCCTGTGGGCCTGGACCATGGCCTGCACAGAACTGTCCATCTTTGTACACAGAGTCCTAACCCAACTCTTTATTGTTTGACCGACCCTAACCCAACTATATATATCGACCTGTAATATGAATGCAAAAAACACCCAAACACATCGTTGTTGTCATTTCACGATCCGCCGGGGTGACGTTGCCAAGCACCGATCATCTGCATCACGACTTCGAACGACCGAGAAAAAGTATGTTCTTCGAATCCCATCCACCAAGGTATAATCGATTATGAGATCCATGTGCATGGAATTTTATTTAGTTAATTAGCTTGCATATACACCTTAGTTTAATACTATATTATCTTATACTGATCCAACACCCTTTGTATTATCTGCTATAGTTGGGTTTTTTCTTTGCAATGGCAAGTGAGGATTGCAGTTGGATGGAATTGGAGCCTTCAGATTCTGCATGGCAATGCAGATTCGACAAGTTTATTGAGGATCTCTTTCATGGCAAATTTGATGGAGAGCAAGTGCAATGTCCATGCTCTAGAGTCATCGCATGGCATTTCAAGGAAGAGAGGAGGTTGAACATCACTTGGTTACAAAAGGGTTTGACAGGGCTTACATAAAAGAGCAACAAGAACGTCATCGTCATGCTTGTGAACCTATGGTTGTGGATGACGACGACGAAGTTGAAGGTGGTGCTGATGATGCCGATGATCCGGAGGCCACCAATAATCTATTTTTCTCTCTGATCAATGGTGCCATACATGGTCGAGTCAAAGATGATGGTAACGAAGATGAGGAGCCAAATGAGGCAGCAAGCAAGTTTTTCAAATTAATGGAAGAAGCAAGGATAGAGTTGTACCTGTAATGACCTGGGTTTTCAAAAGAGGAAAACCGGTCAACCTATACTCGTGATAGTCCCTGGATCAGACGCTATCACGCACAGACATCCATCACAGATAAATATCACAACCATACAACGAAATAAAGCATCCAAAAGAATTACTTTTATTACAAATCCATTAAAGGAGTACATCATTACACACCTCTTGGCGGAATAACAAGAATAAGAGCCTATGCAGCGGTAGCTAGCTTCCAAAAGAAGTCTCCAGCTTCATCCTTCTCTCCCGCAGGCATCCTTGAGCGTAGCGTCGCGCCCTTCAATCGTACCATCCGTCGGCGTTGTTGTCAAAGTCTGACTCGTACCCTGCAAGCTCAGGGGCTATCCCCAAGGATCGGGATAGGTCCACGTCACCAACCGTATGCAAGCTTTAAGTGGCCTACTTCTAAGGGTAAAGAAAGGAGCAAGGTAGAGCCTGGGTTTCCTATGCAGTAGCAGCATCAATATAAAATAGATAAATATCTCCATATTCCCACCATTTCCCATAACTCTCATCCGCAAACGGTTACACCTGGTCACCTAGATCACCGTCACCAAGTCCTATCTCCATCTAGGGTCGGTGCGAGAACTCCCACTCCTCGCACCTCAATGTTTGCACCCGGATCCGCGAGGCAGAGGGAGCGACTCTCCTCTCCCCGAGCACAACCACGGCTCACCATACACTCTCATCCTATAAGGGGGAGGTAGAAATCCCAAAACGTAAGAGTCGGAGTAAACAATGGGTATGTCCATAACCGAGGACGCGGCTATACGTATAGATCTAAACTCTGCAGAGCGTGTACACCTGTACCCAACTCGGGATGGAGCCCAGTCGGTAGCAAGTCGATTGAACCCACCCTACCGGACGAACACCTAGGAGTTACGATTTCACCCTGCATCTGGGTCTCGATGCGGTCCCTCGCAAAGGACCACCCCATAACTGTGAACATGCCCCCGTGTGGCCACACGGGGAGCGACTGCAAAGGGAAGGGACTTCACCCTACACTCTCTCACTGATACCCTCTATCCTACTAGCAGGTATGGAAACGCACTTGCCAGGGTCGAAACGGCCCTATCCCCACGCTCGGCGAGGTGGTGTGTACGAAAGTCCCGTGTAACAAAGCGACCCACTCGGTTTCAGACCGGGGCGAGCTCCTATCCTCCAAGTCATCACAAAAACCCCAACACCTGTGCTCCTAAAACAGCGTACCCGCCATAGGTACCAAACTAGGCAACGTCCAAGAAGACGATCCCTGGCCCCCGATCCCGGATCGGGTTGTCTTGAGCTCACCCCCGCCAAGAATCCCAAAAACACCTTCTCCTGCCGGTTTTTCCCCACACACGCCAAGAAACTACCACATAGTCCCAACACATGCACAGCAAACTCAGCGTATCATCACGCATAAATATAGTAGTAGTAGTAGTAGTAGGTCAATGAAGGACAAGGTATTTAAAAAGAGGCTATGCACGGTTTTATCATATCCATCATCATGCAGTAATTAAAGCGCTAGCAGTTCTAATAGCAATGCCTAATGGGCATTCAAAGGTCGGTCGGGTGTGAACTTGCGTGAGGGTAGTCGTCAAGGCGAAGTCGTCGTCGTAGTCCTGGGTCGGCTCTCCGGCTCCGGTAGCTCCTAGATTCGCGAATACAAATAAATACCGATGCTAATTTGCAAATAACACCAAAAGAAGAAGCAATAAGAGCCGAAAGGGAGCAAACAGCTAACTAATGGGTGCGTCATGATTTTAGAAAGATTATGAAAGTGATTTCATATTTTTGGGAGCTCGTATGAATTAGTTATGAATTTTCGAAGGTTAAAACCATTTCTGAAATTAAATTGCGCATCCACAATATATATGACTCTTAGCTTAGCTATAAGCTGGCTCTAACAGACTCTAACTAGGCTGCTAGCTAACTATAGGCTGGCTACAGTCCCCCATGTGGCAGCCACGCAGCAGCTATAAGCTAGCCGCATGAGGAGGTGGCAGCCACGTGGCGGCTGACGCAGCAGCTGCTGCACGAGATCATTTGTGGCGTGCGACGGAGGTGTGTGTGGGCTGCAGTGTGGCTTCCGCGGGGATTGGCTGAGCGCACTCGATCCAGGTGATCCGATGCAGCGTGCGGTGGTGTGGCCGATCATGTTGCTTAGCAGGGATTGGCTGGTGCAGGTCCTAGAACTAAGGCGCCCCGGGGGTGTTCGATGGAATGCCACCAAGGCACTCCGCGGTGGCGAAGCTCGACCGACGACGATTTCCCATGGCGGCCGACAAGATATGTTCATGGCGAGGCTCGCGGGGTCCTAGGGTTTTGCACGGGAGAGGGGAAACGCAACCCTTTGGCCGGCTTTGGCGGAGACGCGCGCGGCAGCGAGGATCAAAGTGGCGGTGCGAAAAGGCGGCGACGCTGGGGCTAGAGGGCTGGAAAGCAAGGGCGACAGCGGTGGTGAGGGTGACATCATGGTCACCGGCATGTGCACGATGGCACGCGAGTGCACCGGGGCATGCTTAGATGCGAGGGAAAGCAGAACGGTGTGGAGGAAGAGTCCCAGAAAACGGGGTCTTCACCTTCCAGTGCGTGTGCGCTTGCGCGGACGCCGGCAGCTTGGCCGTGACGGTGCGGCGGGCAGGGCGGAGGAATGCACGGTGAGGTCCAAGACGGGCTAAGGGTGCACCAAAAGAGATCCAGGTCGGGCTTGTTCGGCTTTTGCGCGCGCGCGAGAGCGGCAGCGCGGCGAACAGGAGTAAGGCTCACGGCGGTGGTACGGATTGGCTCACACGCAGCCGCCGACGGTGGGAACAGCGGGTTCAGCCAGGCACGGCGAGCTAAGGGCAGAGCCCCTTTGTGCCTCCCTGTGTGTGTGCGCTCTCACAAGCAAGCCGGCGGCTTGGCCGTGGCGGCGCGACAGGCAGGGCAACGCGCCCGACGGCCAAAGGGGAACGCGTGGCCATGGCGTGCGCGTGCAGACGCCAGTGTTGAGCTCTCGTGCGGAAGCGCGCACGCGATCCGGGCGTGCACAGATGCAAGGTTTGGCCTTTGGCCAAGGCGTGTGGGTTCGGTGCGCGGGACGGAGGATGGCGGTGGCGCGGCGAGTGTGCAGGCGCGCCGGCGTGCCAGCTCGCGTGCACGAGTCGGGCAGGCAGCGGCGCACGGCGTGGAGGTCTTTCTGAGGTGCGCAAGCACGGGTGAGTGCGTAAACAAGGCAACGGGCTCGGCCGGTTTTGGGCGGAGGCGTGCGCAGCGACTTGGAGCAGAGTGATGGCAGCGAGACAGGGGTCGACGGTGGTGCGGTCGCGCGGCGAGAACGCCGAGGTGCGAAACAGAGAGCGGCGGTGCGATGAGTGCGCGTGCGGTGTGGAAAAACAAGGCGGGACAGCCGTGCGATCAGAGCGTGCGCGCGGGTGAGCGCGTGTGCTGGGGCGGACTCAAGCTCGCGCAGAAAAGGGAGAAAAGGTCGGGGCTTTGGCCGGCGTTTCGTGTCGGCGGCGCCATGGTCAAGGACCGTTGGCGTGGCCCGTGCGGGCACGCGGTGTGGGATCAGAAAAGGGGCGGCAAGGGAGAAACGGTGCCACGGTCTAGCGAGGAGAGTGGCGCGCGGCGACGATGGCGGCGACACTTGCAATCGAAATGCATGACTCGAAGGTCGGCAACACAGGCATCGGCGTTTTGCGGCGGCGGCGCGGAGCAGAGCGGGCAAGAACAGGGCAAACGGCGAGATCATCCTCCCCACGGCGTGAAGGCTGGGTGCTCACAGAAGAGAGAGAGAGAGAGAGAGAGAGAGAGAGAGGTGGGCTCACCTTGGTGACCACAGGCCGAAGCGAGGTGTGTCAGGGAAGATTGCGGCAGAGCAGGGAGCAGAGCGGGCGCAACTTGAAGCAGAGGAGCAGCGCGGGGTCGTCATGGTCCTTGGCTTGAGCAGCTCCGGCTCCACAGCGGCGAGGTCTTCTTATGGGCGGCTCCGGTCTCCTCTCCTCTCGTCCTTCTTCTCTGGAGGGCTGGGGAAAACCCCAACTGCGACGGCGGAACAGGGAGAAGGCGGGGCGGTGCGGCTTCTATAGGGGCGTGGCTAGGGCTCACGGCGCGGGAGCGAGCGGCTGGGATCCTTGACGTCCGTGCCGCGGCCACGCGGCGCGAATCTGGTGGCGCGAGGCGGAGTGAGGCAGCTGCAGTGTGGCTCCCGTCGCTGTCACGACGGGCGTCAGCGAGGAAGAAAGGGGAGCAGTGCGCCCCAGCTGACGAGTGGGGCCCTCTTGGCAGCGACAGAGGTGGAGAGGTGGTAGGTAGAGAACGGGCCTGTGGCTTTGGTGGGCCGGCAAAGGAGATCAGGGTGCGGAGGCGGACCTTGGCCGTGAGGTAAGGGAGGGCGGATGGAATTTGCTTGTTGGGTCAAGGGAGCTTAAACGGGCCGGCGAAACGCACAGACCATGGCTGGAGTAGAAGGAGGTTCAGCGGACTTCAACGAAGAGATAGAGCCCAGCAGCGGTTTGGTCTTTCTCCTATTTTTCCTAATCTCCTATTCCTTAAACTATTTGAATTCAAATTTGAATTTAGAATTCAAATTTGAACCACACACATAAATAAGATCCAATTAAAAGCCATGAACTCCAAAATTATCACACTAGCATTTATATTTCTTAAAAATTATTATTTAGCTCAAAATAAATCTAGGAATTTAGGGAATGTTCAAAGAAGACACCCTTAGTATTTTAAGCATGCACTCAAATTCAAGCAAAAATTTTGAAATCCACATTTTTGAAAAAATCTAACATTCCGGAAAACTCCGGGATATTACAGTACCCTGGTTGCAAGGAGGCTTCTAAGATTTGTTTCATTGTCAGGCTATATCAGATCAAGTGCATGTGTGGTTTAAGCAACGCTGCAATGGAGCAAATACTGTTCTTGTTCTCTCTTGTGCTGCCTAAAGGGCATTGTCTCCCAGATAGCATGGATAAAGTTCGAAGGGTGGTTCGAGACCTTGGCTTGGACTACGTAAAGATACATGCTTGTGTCAATGACTGTGTGTTATTCTGTGGAGTGTACGTGAGCATGGACAACTGTCCAACATGCAACCAGAGTAGGTGGAAAACTATAGGTTCACAAGGCACTGACGAGGCTAGCACTGATGCAGCAAAGAAGAAGCGGTTTCCTGTTAAAATTCTGAGGTACTTTCCGCTGACTCCTCAACTGCAGAGATTATATATGAATAAGGAAACATCCACATATATGCGTTGGCACGATAAAGAATTGGTACAAGATGGCAAAATGTGACACCCAGCTAACTCAAAGGCGTGGAGGTAGGTGAATGACACGTTTCAAAAAGAATTTACATATGAACCACGAAATGTCAGGCTTGGACTTGCACCAGATGGCTTCAATCCATTCGGGATGTTGAACATCACTTACACTACTTGGCCAATTATCCTAATTCCTTATAACCTGCCTCCTTGGTTGTGCTTGAAACAATCCTTCTGGATGATGTCCATGCTAATTCTTGGGCCTAAGTCTCCAGGAATTAACATTGATGTGTATTTGCAGCCTCTGATCGATGAACTCAAAATGCTTTGGGAACATGGAGTTGATACTTGGGATGCCAAGGAGAAGCACAATTTTACCCTGCGTGCTATGTTACTCTGGACAATAAACGACTTTCCTGCTTACACGATGTTATCTTGCTGGAGCACGAAAGGAGGTTTGCTTGTCCTTATTGTCACAAGGACACTGATTACATGTGGTTAAAATTTGGTTTAAAGCATTGCTACATGGGGCATCGGCGTTTTCTGTCTAATAACCACAAGTGGCGAAGGCTCAAGGTCAGCTTTAACAACACTTGAAATGAGGGACCCTCCAGTGCCACTCAGCGGTCAAGAAGTTCGGGATCAGTACGCGAGTTTCCAACAAGTCACTTTTGGAGACACTACTTCGAAGAAGAGGAAGCAGCGTGATGAAGATTCTAGATGGCACAACTGGAGGAAGCAGAGTATTTTCTTTGAGCTTCCATATTGAGATTCGTTGCTTATATGCCACAATATTGATGTGATGCATACTGAGAAGAATATTTGTGAGAGCTTGATTGGGACTTTGCTGAATTTAGCAGGTAAAACTAAGGACACTGAGAAGGCTCGACTTGATCTGAAAGAATTGGGTATAAGGAAGGATCAGCATCTAGTTCTGAATGAGAAAGGGAAATACGATATGCCACCAACATTGTACACGTTAGGTGATTCTCAAAAGGAAATCCTGTGCAACTTTCTACAAGGTGTTAAGATGCCTGATGGTTATGCCGCAAATATCCGGAGAAATGTCGATTTCAATGGGCGCAAGGTTTCAAATATGAAAAGTCATGATTACCATATTATATTACAAAAACTCCTACCCTTTGTGGCACGCGACATATTGCTGGATGCTGTAGTGATCCCATTGATCCAGCTCAGCAGGTTCTTTAACACAGTATGTTCAAAGGAGATTGACGAGACCGAGATGCAAGAACTCAGCAGATCGATTGCAGAGACTCTTTGTCGGCTTGATATGATTTTCCCTCCAGCATTTTTTGATATTATGATGCACTTACCAGTTCATATTGCTTGGGAGGCTGAAATTGGAGGCCCTGCTTTGTATAGGTGGATGTATCCAGTTGAAAGGTACCTACGTACCCTCAAAGGATACGTGAGGAACAAAGTGTTCCCAGAGGGTTCTATAGCAGAGGGATATATCTCAGAGGAGTGCCTTACTTTCTGTTCTCATTTCGTTGAAGGTGTTAGTACAAAGCTTAATAGGCCAGAGCGTCAAGAAAATAGCGCTGTTAATGAACCACCTGCCGGTCCGAGTGTTTTTGCGAGCATGGACAGTGGGCAAAAGAAAAGTGTTTCTAGGCATAATTCCCATATACTAGAAGACAAATAATTCTCGTTGATGAGACACTACATATTATCAAACTGTGATGAGACCATTGAATTTGCAAAGTAAGCAACACATGAAAATTATACGAATTTTGTTTCATTGTCTAGACTATATATCTAACTGTGATTATATATATATTTTTAAATGTTACTGTGACCATAAGGCAGAATTAGCGAAAGTCAGCTCGCTGAATGTTGAAAGCAGGCACAAGGAACACTTTGTAGCATGGTTCGAGCGAAAAGTGAGTCATATACATTTCTTTCAAATTTAAATCGTCAAATTTGAATGTGCTCTTAACATATTATCTTTACTTATGTGAGTGTAGATGAGGAATCTAAATTTTGTGGGGAAAGCAGATAAGATGCTGTATGCGCTATCTCGTGGTCCTGAAAGAATTTCTTATTTGAAGAATAAGTGCTCAATCAATGGCTTCTATTTTCGGACATCACATATAGAGAATAATCTAACAACACAGAATAGTGGTGTTGTCATTAGGGGTGTGCAGGGCATGGAATGGTATGGAGTGATTAAACAAGTCTTCGTACTTGATTTTCCTGAATCAAAGCAAGTCATGTTGTTCTAGTGTGACTGGTTTGATATGCCTCAACAAGGACACAACAAATCAAGAGGGCACAATAGAGATAAATATAGGATTATCGATATTGATACCTCTCTGCTTCGGTATTCACATGATGAGCCATACATCCTGGCAACACAAGCAGAGCAAGTGTGCTATGTGAAAAGCGGGAAGAAAGGCAGCAAATGGTGCAGCGTCCTTAGAATGAAACCTAGGGCCCTATTTGCCATGCCTGAAGGAGAGGAAGGCATTGATAATAACAATGACATAAATGTTGGTGATACTGAATTGGACTCGGTTGTTTTAGGTGTTGAAAATATTCATGTTGAGGACCACCATGAGGATTTGACAACATGGAGGAGGGCAGATGTGGAAGGGACAAGTGTTGATGCTTCTCTTGTTGATCATGCTAAACTCATGGCTGAACCGGATCACGCAGACATACCTGAAGACGAGGACGATGGTGATGAGACCTACATTGGTGACGGAGTGATTGCTCCAGGATATTCAGAAGAAGGACATGACGAAGACGGTTTGTAATCATAATTAGGGGTTGCATTGTTTACTTGTATTGAACTATAATACGTCCAAAATTTGTGAGCAATAAATAATTTGTGGTGAAGATGTCAGTTATTTGCAAGTTTGGCTTCATTCTGATGTCTTTTTGTGCTGTCAATATTATGATTACAGCATCATTGGGCTTAATTTGTATATCACAGCATTATTCTCATGAAAATGCATAGCTTCAGAGACGCACAAAAGTGAATCAAAGATAATATATATGTAGCATATGTATAAGATAGCATAACTCAAGTATACTCAAGCCACATCTGCTTGTTCTTAACGTAGCATCATGCTCCCAACACTAGGAAAGCAAAAGCAAAAGCAACAGACAAAAGACAAAGAAGAAGATATCCTATCTACTTCTTCAGTTCAGATCGCTTCATCCTCCGCTTCATTCCTGATCAGATTCTTGAGAGTAGAACTCACCCCTCGCATGCTTCCATTGATCTCTTTGCGAAGACCTTCCGCCATTTGAAATATCTGACATTTTACAAGGGGCTCTCAGAAAGCATTTACAGAAGATCATCAACTGCATTTCTGGCAGTTGCTAATTATGTTTTTAGAAAAACTCATACTGATGCTAAACTTAAAGGGTAGGAATATATATCACCTCATGAAGAGACTTAGTAGGTCCATTGTATTCTTCTTCGTCACTGTCATAATTTACCATCATCTTGCATTTTATCTTTGGGAAACACAACTCATACTTCTTTCCTTTTGACTGAATTACATACAAATCTGGGTCAGAACATAATGCACACACATAATAATTACAAAGCAAATTTGCTCACTTTGAAGTAAACTAGTAGTGTTGCCCTCACCTCATCCAAGCGTGCTGGTAGGCCAAAATCGTCAATTCCCATGTCCGTGCCCGATTCAGTTGTGGGCCAAGCCTGGGTGTACAAGTGGCGTCTCTTTTTCTACATCAAAACTATTTTTTCAATTTTCACTGACAGATCAAACAATCTAAGACTACAAAGGCGCTAGAAAGGGTTTGGCTCACCTTATTCTTCTTGCTGCGCAACGACGAGGCTTCGACGACGATTATTCTTGTTCCATTCTTCCTGGCGGCTTTGCGGGCATGGTCATCGCTTGATCGGTAGCCCGTTGGGACGAATGGGACTTCGACATTCACAGCGTGTTCCAAGTCGACCTCGACCCGTACCTCCACGGCAATCCGTTGCCTACTTTGTGGTCGTGGGGTGGATGAGGGCCTGCGGCGGCTTGATGGAGTCACCGATGTCGATGACGGGCTGCGTCGGCTCAATAGAGTCACCGATGTGGATGACGGACTTCGCTTGAAGCGACCATCAGCGTCGCGCGGCTGCCTACGAGAGGGGTGCGTGCATCGGGCCATCGTCACAATGTAGGTGGATGAGATGGTGGCGGCAGAGATGGGAGGGGTGGAAGGTATATAGGCGTAGAGGGGGGAAGATCGTGCACGAGAATTTTGGGACGTGAAATGGCAGGGCGGCAAAAATGCAACTAGGGGGCCAGACTGTTGGAAAATGTTCAGCTATCTTATGTTCAGTTCGTCCGCGCAAATTTGACAAATTGTGGAAAAAGTGTGTGCGTGCTGTGAGAGAATATGTGAGTCAATGTGACTCAATTCAAATTCAGAGGTAAATACGTTACATTCAGAGGTAAATAAATAAGTTACATTGGGGGTATTGTTTTGGTTTGGTTTTTGTGTGAACCAAAGAAAATTAAAGTGGAGAAGGCGCGTGGAAAAAGGCGGGAAAGCTGATGAAAGAAAAGCAAAGGCAAGAAGCCATTGAAAGTTTCTACTTAGACTAATTTGCACATAGACTTGCACATCAAAACGTAGTAGCAGAGTACGTGACTACATCACTGCATTGCATACATTCTGAAAACCATTGTTCATTAGCTAGCACATTAATAAACATAGTATCAACATTACACAACAGACAATGGGCAGGTGCCCATGACACATCTTCTTAGGGAACCTCCTCAGTCATCATCATCAGTCAAACAGTGAACACCTACCTGCAAGTTGCGTTTGATAGCTCTGCGAAGCTGCTCCGCCATGTGTCGTACCTGACATTTTAGGATGGTGTCACTTACCAAAATGGAAAAGCCAAAAACAGAATCAAGAAAGAAAGGGACAATGTGATGTTTCACTTGAAGGTTAGGAACATCACCTCCCTAGGAGACGGAGCTGGACCAGTGATTTCCTCGTCATCACTCTCACCATTTATAACAAATCTACAGAAGATCTTGTCGAACTCAACTAAACACTTGTATCGGGGTGCCTTGATTCCAAAAGAAACACAGAGATCACAATAATGACAACAATTTTTAACTAGCATCCCAAATAGTGCCTAGATCATTGTATTATAAGAGGAGAATTGATCCAACTGCAAAAACCCAACTAGAACTATCACAGTAACAAAAAAACACCACATCCATGTAGCAAACTTACCACATCTGCAAATGGTTCCGACTTTCTTGGATTCCATGAATCAAAGCAAACAAGGTGACGACGACACTTCGCCTATCATGAGGCCACAAAGTATAACATTCATTCATTCGGATCAATAAATTAAGTATGTGTTAACTAAAATGAATTCAGGAACAAGGGGGGCCTCAGCAATAAATTATTATTAATTACTCTGATTTTAAGAATCTACCATACATGTACTCACAAATGCATATATTGAGATTGTTTCATGCTTGAAAAAACAAAGTTATCTAGCATCTGTAAATATACATACCAATAGTGGATCTTTATCTAGTATCTGAGAACCTAGTAGAAGTGAATAATGGTCTACCATCAGTGAATATATATACCTACCAAAAGTGAATCTTTATCTAGCATCAGAGAGGCTACCAAAAGAGATTCAATCTTTATCTAGATCTTTATCTAGAATGTATTCAATCTTAATGACACATTTATGTCACTGTATACTATCCTAGCATGGAAGCATTCATTCGAACAATGAAATTGATACTATCACCGAACAAAGTAGTGTGGTGTTCAAAGCAATTAGGAGTTTTCTTAGCATCTTGACATGAACAGAAATTCACTTAATCATCTTAGATCAAAGTTCTAAAGGATTACTAACCAAAATAGTGCCTGAATCATTTAATCATAACAAGAGAATTGACCCAAATTAACAAAACCCCACTACAACTAGCACAATAACAAAAATCCCATTTTCCTGTAGCAAACTTACCTTATCTGATTTTGCTTTGCCTTTCCCCCTGCTTGGGCCGAGGGTGAATCCTTCATTGCTTGGTGGCACAGGAGGATCCTCGTGCATCTCGTCCTCAAAGAACACCATGTGGGGCAGGGAGTGGCTGTACGAGTACCGGCGCCCTTCCATGCGGCGGCCTGGAGATGCGCCCAAGTTGGTAAAGAGGCGGCGGGTTGAAGGCGGACGCGAGGTGGTTGAAGTGCCGCGGCTTGCTAGTGGCCCCGCCGTGGACGAGGGGAGGGGGAAAGGAGAAGGATGTGGCACCGCCAGCAAGAATGTGGACGGAGGCACCGAGGTCGCCGGAAACCACGAGAAGAGCCCATGCGCATCGCGCGCTTGCCTCCTGGAGCTGTGGTCACTCCGCTTGTTTCCTGCCATCGTCATTGCTCTGATCCACAGGAAAGTTGTGGCAAAGGATGGGGCGAGGGAGGCGGCTGTGGTTTTGCGTGTGAAGATTCGACGATTTGGGGGAGAAGAACATTGAACAGAGCAGAAGGAATTCCTCTATAGTTGTACTTCTGCAGTCGACTGAAAGACATGTGGGCCCGATCATTGGGACCCATGTGTCAGCGACTCAACTGCAGAGGACAGGGCAGTTAACGCAACATTATGCTTCCAAATGTTAACGCAATCCATAATCCGGAGACGGAGGAAGAAAACCGCAGTGGTTGATGGGACACTTTGGTAGGAGAAGGCGGTGAGACTTTTTTTGCCTTTCTTTAGTCTATTAGGGAAGTAGGGACACATCAGTTGTTTCCACCCCCAAGCGGCTGACAAATAGAGCCCACCACAAAGGGCCCATACAGAAACCGCACATCAAAGGGATGCGACCCACGAGCGTGCCGCTGATCTAGGAGACGACTACCTCGCGTGCACTTTTTCATCTTTGCGTTTGACTTGCGGGTCCCACCTGTAGGCATGTGATGAACTTATTTTTGTATTTTGATTCATAATCAAAACTTAAAACAAGTTTATATTTCACGTATGATGTCCAAATCAGGTGGTTTTTCCCCTACATTCTTAGAAAACAATAATTTATCTTATGGAGTGCATTGCACTCCATGTGACATAGTTTGAACAATCAAAATTTCAAAATTCAGAAATTGATATCTAGAACTGATTTTTTTGAACACTAGATGATGTCAAATGGAAAAGTGATGAATACCAAAGTTTCATATCTCAACAAGATTTACATTCTTTATTTACGTCATTTTGTCATTTTCAAAAGTGGTAACTACATGTAGTACAAAAATGACAAGTCTCTAACATAGTTTCTTAAACTATGTGAGTGAATCTAGAGTTAATGAACATTGTGTACTACCACTTTCTCAAATGAAAAACGATTTAAACAAAGTTTGTAGATCTCGATGAGTTATGAAACTTTGGTATTCACCACTTTTCCATTTGACATCATCTGGTGTTCAAAAATATCGATTCTAGAAATGATTTTTTGAATTTCGAAATTTGTCCTATTCAAACTCTGTCAAATGGATTATTGGCTTAAATAAAGATTGTAAGTCTTGACGAGTTCTACAAGTTTGGTATTCATGACTTTTTCATTTGACAACATTATGACCCTAAAAATGTAGTATCAACTTTTCAAATTTCAAGTTTTTGTCTTTCAATCTAATTACTCACAAGGGGAACTTACTAAAATAATAGTTGTATGTACATCTCAATTAGTTCTAAAACTAATCAAGATATCATGAGTGCAAAAAATATCTAAATCAAAACAAAAGTTCTTTAAATTTTTTAAGGTTTTTGAAAACAGTAGCAATTTGTGAAGGTTTTTCAATTTTTTATCTTTCAATCTAACTTGCATGGGGAAATTAATACATTTCAACGTCTCTGTAGGAGAATATAGGCAAAAAAAGTTTCTGTTGGGATTCGAACCTAGAAATCAAAGCTAGGGAATGAAAACAACTACCATTAGACCACTAAATCCTATTTGGTTTATTGCCTCCATGTTTTTTTATTATACCATAATTGTGCGCATGCCACATCGTCTCGTTGGGTCCCACGTGTCGGCGCAGAGATTCAGATGTGTTCTTGAGTTCATGATGGACCTCCTAACCTTTTTTCTTTGATTCATAATCAAAACTTAAAACATGTTTATATTTCATGTATGATGTCCAATTCAGGTGGTTTTTTTCCTACATTCTTAGAAAACAATAATCTATCTCATGGAGTGCATTGCTCTCCATGTGACATAGTTTGAACAATTCAAATTTCAAAATTCGAAAATTGATATCTAGATTAGATATTTTTGAACACCAGATGATGTCAAATAGAAAACTTGTGAAAACCAAAGTTTCATATCTCAACAAGATTTACAATCTTTATTTAGGTCTCAATTCACTACACGTTCTCACACGAGAGCGATGAGGAGACTAGAGATTGGCCACCGGCGTCGAGGAGGTAGGTCAGATATGGTGGTCCATGCTGTAGTATTTCCTAATTTCCCAGTTTATACATGCTAACTTCAGTAATGCCAATTAACAGATCAAGGGAATAGGTGAGCAACTTCGCGTCCTTCTGAAGTGGAAATATTTCAACCCCTGGAGATGGTGCCTAAACATGAACAAGATTTTGGTGGTCAGCTTCTGATGTTGGCCTGCACTTGTTTAGTTATTCCTTTTGTTAAGAAGCCTTGAGCTTGTTGTTGTTGATGGACTTATGGAGTACTGATGAACTGATGTATGATCCTTTTGTGTGCAAGCCTTGCTTGTGCCTGATGGACAACTAATAAATGTAGGAAAATTATATAACTTTTATGTACATCTCTACTGAATGGTTGTGTTCATGAGATGATTTCCTTTTTTAAGTCCATGAGATGTTCTCGTCCTCCTTGTACTTTTTTCGTTTCTATGCTTTATAATTATTTTGCTCTATACTTGTCAATCAGAAATCCACATAAAACGTTCATGAACACATCAATAATAAGAGCAAATTTCTTACGACAAATGGAGAACACATCTACAATCACAAGGACGATCAAGGGTAATTATAATACTAGCATTCACTAGCGACCATATATTTTCCACTTAAGTAATGGCATTATACAAGGTCATTACACAAAAGCCTCATTCATCAAACCTAGTTGTTCATGAGATCCTACTTGTTCATTTGTACCTCCGTTTCCTAATATATGAGAAAATGGAGGGAGTAGTTCACTACACAAAAGCTATCTACCATTTCTTGCAGGCGTGCCTACGGGAGTGCCCAGCGCTTGATCGCCAGCCGGAGGTCCTCCACCTTAGCCTCAATCTGAAATGTTTTTACAATGCATTATCAGTGATAAGTACATCAAAATTTGAATGAAACTGAACATAGTCAACATAGGGAATGAAGGTAATACCTCGGTATTAGGAGGACGTGTTCGGTAGGGGCCCGGGAAGCAGAGCTCATCATCGCTGTCGGCATTGCATTCCACGAATATCCTAACTCGTGGGAAATTGAGCTCATAAGTCACCATCAGCCCAAGATCTTGAATTAAGAAATCGAGACATGAACAGCAATATTCCACTTGTGAAGTTAAGATTAATCATGTTGCAATCAGAGGTGATCAAAAATTTGTATCAAACTGTCCAACATAAAATTCACATAAACACTTGTGTACCAAGAACGCTACTGACTAAAATTTGCATCAAACTGAGCAAAACATTGCACAAGAAAATTACATCAGTTTGTAGCACAAGAAAATTAAAAAAATTTGGGTCTAAGATTTAGCAAAGGTGAAACTACTCACAAACAAACTATTGCAAAATGTTGAGATGGATTTGCTCACTGATTCTTAATTGGATGATCTCTACCAAAAATGTTCCATATGTACCCTAGTCTGAGTTGCTGGCCAAATTTGGCAATCTGACAAGGTACCAGTCACTGAATTCCTCAGATGGTTCCTATCAAATTTTGTAATTTTTGTTCAGAACTATTTTTGACAAAGTTCTGTTCACATTTCCATAGCGGCAGCCATGAATGCCAGAAATGGTATACTAGCCAAGAAATCCTAAATTGCACGTCCTAGAATTAATTACAACTCAGAAACAATTTTGCAATCACACAAAAATAATCACTTCAGTACTAAGCAACTAGAGGAATTAAAGACTGACCTCTCGAATAATAAAGGGGGAAATTAAATTTGGTACGAGTAAGAAAAGTTATCGGACGCTCCCATTCGAAATCCGTCCATTTGCGGGGGTACCCCTCCTCACTGGACTCCACCGCCGGCTTGGACTTCTTGGCGTTGGGGTGCTGAAAACCCTCATCATCGGCCTTCCGCTTCTGAGGCATCCTAGCGGATTCAGTGTCTGCTTCCTCGGATGCCCGCCGAACATCCGGGCAGGGAAAACACCCCAGCAACACCGCCTCCGCCGTCGATCCACTCAAGGACCCCGTCTCCCGGCTCCTCGAGGATGCCAGCAATGCGGCCTTTGACGAGGAACGGCGACACGAAACCCTCGACGCCACTGACGAGTCCGGCTCCATCTTGGCGTGCGGGTCCGGCGGTGGGGTGGTTTGGAAAGTGATCGGAGTTGGGCGGCGGTGGGTGGTTTCTACTGTAGCGAGGCGAATGGGGCGAGACAAGCAAGTGAAATGTCGGGGCAGGGCGGCGGCATCTAGGCTCACATAGGGTGCGGTTCTATAAAAGTCCCACACAGAAACATCAGTTGTTTCCACCCCAAGCGGCTGACAAATGGAGCCCACCACGAAGGGCCCACACAGAAACCCCACACCAAAGGGATGCGACCCACGAGCGTGCCTCTGATCTAGGAGACGACTACCTCGCGTGCACTTTTTCATCATTGTGTTTGACTTGCAGGTCCCACCTGTCGGCATGTGATGAACTTATTTTTGTATTTTGATTCATAATCAAAACTTAAAACAAGTTTATATTTCACGTATGATGTCCAAATCAGGTGTTTTTCCCCTACATTCTTAGAAAACAATAATCTATCTCATGGAGTGCATTGCACTCCATGTGACATAGTTTGAGCAATCCAAATTTCGAATTTCAGAAATTGATATCTAGAATTGATTTTTTTTGAACACTAGATGATGTCAAATGGAAAAGTGATGAATACCAAAGTTTCATATCTCAACAAGATTTACATTCTTTATTTACGTCATTTTGTCATTTTCAAAAGTGGTAACTACATGTAGTACAAAATTGACAAGTCTCTAACATAGTTTCTTAAACTATGTGAGTGAATCTAGAGTTAATGAACAATGTGTACTATCACTTTCTCAAATGGAAAAATGACTTAAACAAAGTTCGTAGATCTCGATGAGTTATTAAACTTTGGTATTCACCACTTTTCCATTTGACATCATCTGGTGTTCAAAAATATCGATTCTAGAAATCATGTTTTGAATTTCGAAATTTGTCCTATTCAAACTCTGTCAAATGGATTACTGGCTTAAATAAAGATTGTAGGTCTTGACGAGTTCTACAAGTTTGATATTCACGTCTTTTTCATTTGACAACATTATGACCCTAAAAATGTAGTATCAACTTTTCAAATTTGAAGTTTTTGTCTTTGAATCTAATTACTCGCACGGGGAACTTACCAGAATAATACTTGTATCTACTTCTCAATCAAAGGCGACCTAAGACTTAATCTAAAAGAAATTTATAGGTTAAATCTATTTGCATTAGAAAAAGATTGCATTAAAAAAACCGATCAAAAAAGGGCGAGCGAAGTAAGTGATCGAAAAACTTTCTTCTTTGTTCGTCCTATCTATAAGAGGAGAGCATATGAAAAATGTAACCTATTCTTTCGTTTTTTTAGCTCACAGGCCATTCGCTGGGAGTTTCGGGCTTAATACCGATATTTTAGCAACAAATCTAATAAATCTAACTGTAGTGGTTGGTGTATTGATTTTTTTTGGAAAGGGAGTGTGTGCGAGTTGTCTATTTCAAGAATAGATTGGATCTATCCAGCTGCACTTTAGAATATTTTTTAGTATTTTTTTTGATAAATAAGAAAAGGTGCGCGATCTCGACGAATTACTTCTGAATAACTTCAGAAATCATATGGAAGAACCATAGCATTTCGCGACTCATTGGTAAATTGACTTTGATTCTCTATAGACCAATATTGTGAGACCATTAACACAGTTAAAGCTAAACTGCTTGAAGTCCGGGCAAAAGGGGTACTCTTTCTACAACTACATTAGTCTCGAAATGCTTTAAACGGGAAATAGCTAGTGTGGAATTTATCTGATATAGAACACTCATATCGATAAAATAGTTTGAACTATTTACTAGAAGGGCATCCAGCCCTTTTTTCAATGCCGAATCGACGACCTATGTATAAAAGATAAATTTTTTGGATTTGAAGAAAAAATAAAAGGAATTGTATCAATTTCGATTTTCCATTTATTTAGTTTGTTTTTCTTAATGAAATTGAAATTATTAACTAACAGAGCAAACACAAATAAAGAAACAACTTTGCTGACCATGATAGATTTTTATCTAGTTGGAAGAGTCCTCTTATCTAAAACTAATCAAGATATCATGAGTGCAAAAAAATATCTAAATCAAAACAAAAGTTCTATCAATTTTTTAAGGTTTTTGAAAACAGTAGCAATTTGTGAAGGTTTTTCAAATTTTTATCTTTCAATCTAACTTGCATGGGGAAATTAATACATTTCAACGACTGTGTAGGACAATATAGGCAAAAAAAAGTTACTATTGGGATTCGAACCTAGAAATCAAATCTAGGGGATGAAAACAACTACCATTAGACCACTAAATCCTATTTGGTTTATTGCCTTCATGTTTTTTATTATAACATAATTGCGCGCACACCACATCGTCTTGTTGGGTCCCACGTGTCGGCGTAGAGATTCAGATGTGTTCTTGAGTTCATGATGGACCTCCTAAACTTGTTTCTTTGATTCAAAATCAAAACTTAAAACATGTTTATATTTCACGTATGATGTCCAAATCACGTGTTTTTCCTACATTCTTAGAAAATAATGATTTATCTCATGGAGTGCATTGCTCTCCATGTGACATTGTTTGAACAATCCAAATTTCGAAATTCAAAAATTGATAGCTAGAATCGATATTTTTAAACACTAGATGATGTCAAATAGAAAACTTGTGAAAACTAAAGTTTCATATCTGAACAAGATTTACAATCTTTATTTAGGTCGTTTTGTCATTTTCAAAAGTGATAACTACATGTAGTACAAAATTGACAAGTGTCTAACATAGTTTCTTAAACTATGTGAGTGAATCTAGAGTTAATGAACAATGTGTACTACCACTTTCTCAAATGAAAAAACGACTTAAACAAAGTTTGTAGATCTTGATGAGTTATGAAACTTTGGTATTCACCACTTTTCCATTTGACATCATCTGGTGTTCAAAAATATCGATTCTAGAAATCATTTTTTGAATTTCAAAATTTGTCCTATTCAAACTGTGTCAAATGGATTACTGGCTTAAATAAAGATTGTAGGTATTGACGAGTTCTACAAGTTTGGTATTCACAACTTTTTCATTTGACAACATTATGACCCTAAAAATGTAGTATCAACTTTTCAAATTTCATGTTTTTGTCTTTCAATCAAATTACTCGCATGGGGAACTTACTGTTGACGGCTGTTAAGTACCACTTTCAGCCCTCAATATTCTCACATAAATGGAGGCATAAGCATTATTTACTTGCATTTTGGTTTGAATAATGTAGTTCCACTTGTCCTTGGAGATTATTTGTATGTAGGTGAAATACCCCTTAAAAGAGATGGAAACCCACCTTCTATGGAGAAACCATGCCAACTCAGCTGAGGAGGTGGCTGCCACCAAGGAAATACATGGCATTCCATGTCATTGATCCAAGGGAGGCACTCACCAACGAATCAGAGGACGCCACATGGACTTCACATGGATCAAAGGGCCCACCTCGGATGCCAAATCAAGCCATGCACCGGGGGAGGATCAAAGGGCCCACAGGCAGCCACACAGAGGAAGCATACCAGGTGGGGCCGCCCTAGGGGGCCGGCCGATCCTAGGATCGGTCGAACCACCTTAGTGGCGCCCCATCTGGCCCCTACACATGTTGGTTGCTCATTGGTCCATTGCCTCACTCCCGGGTGTTTCGAGGTCATTTGGTGCTCCGAGCAAGCCTTGTCCCTACCTATAAATAGAAGGGGAGGGGCTCCCATTTCCCACACACCACTCTCTCATTCTGCTCTCACTTTTAGTTTCCAAGGCTAGGGGTACGCTAGAGTAGCTCTTCTTCAGGTTCCAAGTCTTCTTTGGAGTCTAGGTATGAGTTCTCTTTTATCTTTATTTCATTGTATGACTTTGATCTACTTCAGTTATTCAGCTATTTCATATAAAGTCATGGTAGATCATATGCTTGATATGTTCTTGAGTTCATCCTCTGTTCATCATTTAGAGGCTTGTGTTCTTCATGAACACTACCTTTTGATCCACTTGAAGGGTGATAAACTCATTTCTTATGTGTTTGTTCATAAGTTAGAGGCTCTTGTTCTTCACGAACACGACCCTTTGATCTTATTGACTAGACATAAGACAGTTCGTATCCGTTCGTATGTCTAGCCTTAGTAGATCTTGTTAGATGGCATGAGAGTGTTGCATGAGGTTTGTGTTCAAGCTACAGTAATCGGTCTAAGTTGACCAGTCTTCTGGTGGCTCTCACCCTGGGTCACAATAGCCCGGGTCGGGTGGAGTCTAGCAGCAATGTATGCATGGTGCCTGGGTTGTCTAGCTACGTTAGTTATGAGCATACCCCCTGTAACTATAGAGGTAGGTCCACAGTGGTGACAGCTGTTGGATCCTTTGCAACCCTCCGCGCTGGGGTACCTGCTGTAGGAGTCTAAAGTCTAGTTTCGCAGAGTGCTGGTCGTCGCGGGCTAGCTCCCGTTTGTACTTGGGTGCTGAACCTTACCCTCTCATGCAATGCTCATGCCTATCTCCTATATCTTCTAGCTTTGTATGTTTAGTACATTAGAACCTAGAGCTAACTCGTATGTTCCACCTAAGCCGTAGTGTGCTAGAGTAGAGGTAGATTTGAGTGTGTGTGTCTCACTAGCCTTTATATCTTTTATCTTACCCCTGCCTTTGAGTTTGTTGTTTCCTTTATCTATCTCTTAGTTTACATTCAGAGCAAAAGCATAAGTCTAAGATATCCGCCATTGCCTTCCACGGATACGATACCCTTGGAATATTCTCCTTCCTTGGGGAAATGTTACAATGGTTTATCTGTACGCTTGCGGATTCGTTCATGATCGTTTAGATTAACCTTTGGCAAGTCTTGACGTTCACGCTAACTCGGCGTCGTTAGTTGTGACGTTGAGAGGTGCCTACAAGGCATTTCTTGGTGTTGCCACTAAGGATGGATTCTAGATCTGTTCTTAAAGTGACCGCGCAAAGAAATGCCAACACTTACCAAAATAATAGTTGTACATCTCGATTAGTTCTAAAACTAATCAAGAAATCATGAGTGCAAAAAAATATCTAAATCAAAACAAAAGTTCTTCTGATTTTTGAAATCAGTAGCAATTTTGTTATCAAAATCAAATTTAGTAGCAATTTGCGTAATCCCTTAATGAAAGCGTCGTCGTCCCGCGCGTTGGACCAGCAGCACGAGCGTGACGCAGAGACTGGTTGCAGGTCCGACGTGTCACCGGCTACTTCATGGAAACTGTGTCCCCACTTCCTTTTAGCTTATAGACAAAGCGGAACCGACAGCATAGAATATTGCATTTCTACCTCTTCCCCCAATCCGTCCCATCACAACTGGGGTTTTCTTGCCTTCTCCCATCGCCGGCGGCCGGGTCTTCCACTCCCATCACTGAAGTGCCGCCATGGACATGCCACCTTGCCCTGAAGCAAGAATCCCCGCCGAATCGACCCAAGGTGATGCAGTCGGATGCAGCGCCGCAGCATTCGAGAACCAATGGGAACCCGCACTCGCAGCAAGTGCCGCCGCTCCCTACGTCAAGAACCAAGGAGATAAACTGGGTGCAAGCGCCACCACATCAGCAGGACGCATCAGTTACCATGTGAGCCAATCCCAGCCAGCATCTCCATATACATACAGTCATGGAATGGATTAGATTAAGATTCCTAACTCTGTTTCTTGATTCGGTACTGTAGCGTGGCAAGTGCTGCCCCAGCATGGAGTTGGACGCCGATGAAGGTGCATCCAATGCTGGAGAAGGCAGCAACATTTGGGATTGCAATGTTGATTCAGTGGCGGTTCGAGGAAGCCACCGCGACTGGGATCCATGGTGCCCCGCCGGCAAGGCAAGATTTTCTGTTTCAACGCCGGATCTGGTGGTACCGAAAACTTTGGAACATGAGGTCCTCCTCTTCAAGGGGCGGTATCCCACAATCCATACGACGATCACTTGCGACGCGGTTGTGGTGGAGCAGTTCATCCAAGAAATCCGACGTACCTCCTGTGCTAAACGGTTGAACGTCGGGTTGGACACAGAGTGGATTGAACTTCCCAAGGGCGGTGGGTACAAGACCGCTGTTGGCGTTTCTTAACGTCACCACTAGTTGCGCACCTAGAGAGAGCGTATAAGAGCAACCGAGTATACCGCAAGCGCACGGAAATACCGTTGTAGCACTTCCCCAAAGAAGGAGAGTATTCCAAGGGTATCGAATCCAAGGAACGATGTGCACTATCTTCTACTCTAGTATAGATGATCCAAGGACACAACACTGATTGATAGGATAGGTAGAAAGGATCTGCTTGGACCGAGCACAGAGTCTAGCACGGTCTCTCAGGTATAACACTCGCTTTGGGAGCCAACCCACCCTAGCTGTTTAAGGCTAGGCAATATGTTCTGGTAACGGGGCCCTACTCGGTACACAGGCGCGGAGGGTTGCAAAGGGTCCAACAGGCTGTCACCACTGCGGCCTACCTCTATCGTTACGCGAATGCACTTGGTATTCGCAGGATAACCTATGGTCCAGACACCATGTCTACACCACTGGCTACTACTATAGCCGGACACCGTCTGACGTCCTGATAGGCCGACTATAGCACTCCGTATAAATACAGAACTACGAATCCGCGAGGGAGATACTGGCACTAGCTCAAGGTATACTCTATCACTTATGCAAGATCACGAATGCACTTTGATCTAACTAGAGATATGCAGGAGCATCAACTTTACTCTAAAAGACAAGCTAGCAAACTAGATGCAAACTTATGATCTAAGTCTACTAGATCGAAAGGGTTGTGTTCTAAGAACACAAGCCTCTAAATCAAGAACAAACGAAGAACACAAGAACAAAGCAACTAAGCATGCATACGACTTTAGTCTAAATAGAAAATGTCGAAATACTCACTTTAGTCTAGTTGAAGAACAAAGGCACCGCTGAGGATCATTCTTGAGGAAGATGTCATGAACATGACATGGCCCTAAGCCTCCCACCTCACTTCCTAACACTAATCCTATACAAAGAGCGCTCCCCTCCTAAAGAGAGAGGCTCCAAGGCCAAAATGAAGAGGAGGAGGAGAAGTGTGTGTTCCAAATGAGAGCCCCTCCCCTCCTATTTATAGATAAGGGAGTGGCTTGCTTCGGGGTGCCAAGTGCTCCAAAACGCCCGGGGTCGCAGCAAGTGACCCGTCAGGCAGCACATGAAAGGTGGGGATCAACTGACCCTAGGTCAGTTCGGCCGATCCTAGGGTTGGCCGACCCCCCCGAGAGTCCTTCTGCATTGTGCTTTCTCAGGGTGGCTGCCTGGTGGGCCCTGAAGTTACTCCCCCGTGCATGCCAAGTTTCCCGACGGTTTTGGGGATACGTGGGCCCTTGAATCTATGTGATGTCCATGTGGCGCTTCGTGATTTGTCGGGCTTGCCTCTCTTGGATCGATGACGTCAGTGATCCATGGGAATCCTATGTGGCATCCCCTCATTAGCTGAGCTTGAAGTACTTGGATCAGAGACTTGTGCTTTTGCTCCTCTTTCTAGTGCTAATCACCTGTATTTGCAAAATCACCAACACTTGTGGAAATGGTTAGTTTAAGCCCTATTCTAGTGTTGATAATCTTTTCTCATGCCAAAAGGTACATGTTTGACGGGTATGAAGTGAGTAGATAACAGCCGTCAACAAATACCCCCACACTCGACCTTTGCTCGTCCCGAGTGAAGGGAAGAACAAGATCAAAGTGAGACATGATATCCATAGGTATGAAGTAAGCATAAGAGATATTCCGAACCATACCTTGAACTTGTGAACTCTATGAAGTGTCTATCATGCTATCTTGGGTAGTTGAGGAATGGAATGGCCATGAATCAAATCACTCCTGCTCATCATGTTAAGTAACTTGGGGTTTTGCAATAAATTTTCAAGAACAAACCTTTTCTTAGCTCCTCATTTGATTCTCTCAGATCACTCAGTGTGTATATGTCCTCACCAAGGCATTGCTGCCTTTCTTCATCCTACTTCTAAAGATAGCTATATGTGGACCTCAGGGTAGGATAAAGGATGAGGCATACTTGTATCACACATATTGCAAAGTCAAAAATTGGATGCACAGAGAAAATCAAATCATACAATCAGATCAAGATGTGCATGTGTATGGAAATGGTGAGTATGGTAAGGTGGATACTAGGCCCGGAATGGGTGCTAGATATTACCATACGTGTATGATGGATGTGGAGGTGATGGTAAGGTGGAAACTAGCTCTAGAATGGATACTAGTTATTACCATCTTGGTTGTGGAACTCCTTTTTACATGATTTCATCTCTCTCTTATTTCTCCTTTATTTTGGACATGGGCTATTCTTTCTTTTTCTTTTTTTTCATCATGCCTTGAGCATGTGTCTCTTTTTCTTCATCTCTCTTCTTTTTTTTCATAGCCCATGTCTCTTTTCGAAGGACACTTTTGGAGAGAGATGTCACACCACATATGGAGCTTTATTTTTATGGAATGGATGAATGATACAATGCCAACTTCCAGTGTAGAAGCATAGCAAGGGGAAAATGGGTGGTGTGCACATGAATCTTGATCATGAAAGTAATGAAAAGAATTCTCACAAGGGTCACAGAATTTGACAAAGCTCAATGCAATAACAAGCAGCATACGAGTAGAAGGTTTTCAACTATGAATATCATATGGCTCTAGTAGGACGGTGGCATATCAAAGAGGAGCTTTGCAAAGGGTTTTCAAATTTTCAAAATAAATCCCCAAGCACTCAAGCATAAAGAGCGAAGATCATATTATCAAGCCATATCACAAGCACCAACTACTTAGATAAACATGAGTTCCCTAATGATATTTGTTCACAAGCATAAGATGATGAGTAAGGAATAAAACACATGCAAACCAACCTTGGGATTCATGCATGGCATAGAAAAATTACCTCCTGAGTTTGATATAAAAGATTGATTTTGAGATTCAAACAAACTCAAAGGTACAGAGGAATGAGATAGGGAAGATGCGTACCTCAGGTCCTTCTTTTTATTCTGCAGGGTGGGGGCTTCCCCCACACTGTCTTTTTCTAAGAAATGAAAATAAGCTTGAAAAGATAAAGAGAGTAGGGAAAAGGAGGACTTACCTGGTGTTGGGCACGCTCTTACCCATTGTACTCATCCTCGATGAAGTTGATCACTTCATATTCAATGTTGTCTGGCTCGAGGAAGATTTTGAACCGATGGCCATTCACCTTAAAACAATTGCCTTCATCATTTTGTAGAGTGATAGCCCCATGAGGGGCTACCTCTACTACTGTGAATGGTCCTTCCCATTTGCTGCGCAGTTTCCCTTTTCCAAATAGCTTGAATCGGGAGTTGAACAGTAGCACTTTATCACCTGGTGCAAATTCTTTCCTCTTGATTTTCTTATCATGCCACCTCTTGGTTCTCTCTTTATAGATCTTTGCACTGTGATAGGCTTTCTCTCTCCACTCCTCCAATTCTGCTAATTGTTTCTGCCTATTCCTTCCGGACTTCAGGAATTCCAGATTAAACCTTTTGATTGCCCAATGAGCTTTATGTTCCACCTCCACTGGTAAGTGACATGTTTTCCCATATACCAATGGATACGGAGACATTCCCAGTTGAGTTTTGTAAGCTGTTCGATAGGCCCACAAGGCATCAGGGAGATGCTTCCTCCAAGCTCTGCCAGCCTCCTATACTATTTTCTATAGAATATTCTTGATCTGCTTATTGGAGGTTTCTGCTTGGCCATTAGTCTGGGGGTCGTATGGAGTAGCAATGTTGTGTTTGATCCCCTGTCTTTTCAGGAATCTTCTAAAGTCTGCATCAGTGAAGTGGGATCCCCCATCACTAATTACCATCCTTGGAATGCCGAAGCGAGGGAATATCACTTCGTTGAACAGCTTTTTGGACTGCTTGGCATCGACCGACTTGCAGGCTATAGCTTCCACCCATTTTGACACATAGTCGACTACCACTAAGATATATTCGGCTCCCTCAGACTTTGGAAATGGGCCCATGAAATCAATCCCCCATACGTCGAAAAGCTCCACTTGTAGATTATCATATAGGGGCATTACGTCTCTGGTAGTAATACCTCTGTGCTTCTGGCAAGCCTTGCATCTTTGGATGAAATTCCTTGTGTCGTCATACATGGTCGGCCAGAAGAACCCACTTTGCCATATCTTTGCATGTGCGGTAAGTGCTATAATGACCACCATATGGCCCAGCATGGCATTTTTCAATGATTTGCATTCCTTCAGTACTTGGTACACATCTTCTCAGCAGCCCATCAGCGCAGATTTTATATAGGTACATATCATCGCACATGTGTCTTTTGGCTTCATGGATCAATTTCTTCCTATCGGCTCCTGGAGGTATGTACCCTGTAACCAGATAATTCACAATGTTTGCATACCAGGGGTTGTTGTCCGTGACCTTCAGCAACATGTCGTCTCGTAGAGAGTCATTGATGGGTGTTTCCTGCAGGTTAGTGGTACGCATACGAGACAAATGATCTGCAACAGAATTTTCTACTTCTTTTTTATCTCTTATTTCTAAATCAAATTCTTGAAGGAGCAGAATCCATCTAATTAGGCAGGAATTAGCATCTTTCTTAGTGAGCAGGTATTTAAGAGCAGCATGATCAGTATAAACTATTACCTTGGCTCCCACTTAGTAAGATCTAAACTTGTCTATAGCAAAGACAACAGCAAGGAGCTCTTTCTCAGTAGTAGCGTAGTTTAACTGAGCTCCTGTCATGGTTTTGCTAGCATAGGCTATAGCATGATGTTTCTTATCTTTAGTTTGGCCTAAGACGGCCCCTACAGCGTAATCACTAGCATCACACATGATCTCAAAAGGTAGCATCCAGTCGGGAGGTTGGATGACTAGGGCAGAGATGAGCGCGTTCTTGAGGGTGAGAAAAGATTCCATACACTCCTCTGTGAATTCAAAGGGCGCATCCTTGGCCAAAAGATTGGTAAGGGGTCTAGCTACCTATGAGAAGTCCTTAATGAACCGTCGGTAGAACCTAGCATGGCCGAGGAAGCTATGGATGCCCTTGACATTAACAGGAGGATGAAGCTTTTCTATTACCTCGATCTTAGCACGATCCACTTCTATCCCTCGTTCGGACACCAGGTGTCCTAACACGATGCCCTCTCTAACCATGAAATGGCATTTCTCCCAATTGAGGACTAAGTCCTTCTCATGACACCTTTGCAAGACCTTGTCTAAATTCCTGAGACACTCATCGAAAGTTTTACCATAGACAGAGAAATCGTCCATGAAAACCTCCATGATTTGCTCGATCATGTCTGAGAAGATAGACATCATGCACCTCTGGAACGACGCAGGTGCATTGCACAACCCGAAAGACATTCTCTGATAAGCATAGGTTCTGTAAGGGCAGGTGAAGGTGGTCTTGTTTTGGTCATCAGGGTGGATAGGGATTTGATGGTAGCTAGAATACCCATCAAGGAAATAGAAGAAAGAGTGATTCGCCAACCGCTCAAGCATCTCATCGATGAATGGGAGCAGGAAGTGATCCTTCTTTGTAGCCTTGTTGAGCTTCCTATAATCTATGCACATCCTCCACCCCCTAGGAAGGCGTTGAGCAATCTGCTCGCCTGACTCATTGGGGGCTGTCGTCATTCCTCCCTTCTTGGGTACACATTGAATGGGGCTAACCCATTCACTATAGGGCACTGGATAGATGATCTCGGCGTGAAGAAGTTTGAGAACTTCTTTCTTTACGACTTCTCGCATCGCATTGTTCAGCCTTCTCTGCGGCTCCCTTGTCGGTGGGATGTCTGAATCTACGGGGATGCGATGAGTGCAGAGAGTCGGGCTTATCCCCTTAAGATCCTGAAGAGAGTATCCGAACACAGATCGGTGCTTCTCTAGGATGGAGATGAGCCTTCTGGATTCCTCGTCGGAAAGATTGTCATTAATGATCACTGGGGACTCAGTGTCCCCATGGAGGAAAACATATCGAAGGCCGGTGGGTAGAGGTTTGAGTTCGATAGGAGGCTTAGGTGGAGCCTGGGATTCAGATAAATCTATCGGCTCATCAGGCTCCTCTATCTCATCTATGAACTCAGGTGCCCACTCGTCGAGGAGGGATTCCGGCGAATCTCTCGGAATGATTGCCTTGGCCTCCTCAATTTGCGTAGAGTCATCAGGAGGATCAGTTCTTGCATTTTTCCCTCTTGAGATTTCTACAGAGAAAACCTCCTTCCCAAGGAAAATGTTAAGCTTACCCTGGGTAGGGGCCTCCATGAGAAATTTCTCGAGGGGCAATCCTATCATGAGGTCGAAGCTAAGGACATCATAGGTATGGAAATCAAGAGCAAAGTCGGCCTCCTTATACATGATAGGGATAGCCTTCAGGATCCCTACTCCTTCTAGGATTTCTCCTTCAGGAGTCCTGATAGACGTCTAGGTAGGAGTCAGAGGTTCGTCCGTAAAGTTTCTCAAAGCATAGGTACTGGACATGATGTTGACTCCTAGCAGGGGGTTGTAGAGAACTCTCACTACCTTTCCATTCATGACACAATGAAGGGTCGCTCGAGGCGGAAGGAGCTGGAAAATTCTGGCTGTTGATTCCGACTCTCTCGACCATTCTTGGGTCATGATGGCCGTTAACTCCCGAACGTTGTCCCTAAGGAAGGCAATTTCCACAGGATCTGGGGGAGACACGGATGATGGTGGTTTTCTCATGCAACAATAGTTTGAGGTGTTTCCAAAATCGCCAAATATATCATCCTCAAACTTTGGAAGTGACTCCGGAGGTTGAATTGCCTCTTCCTCTGGTGTCGTGGCCTCCTGAACTGGGCTTATGGATTTGGATGACGAAGGTTCAGGCTTAGATTCAGGAGTGGTCTCTTCTTCGGGTGTGCATTCCTCTTGAGGCTCTTCCGCCTCGGCTGTGAAGGAGTCATTAGCTGCTTTAAGGTCGAGAATCTTCCTTCCTTCACTTGGAGTCTTATCTGGAAAGGAACCTCCCGAGGCATCGTCAAGGTGCCCGGCGGACTTGACGTCCAATCCTGCATAAAAATGCCGATAGAGCACATGGTCGGGTATTGACAGCGTGGGACCCGAATTTACTAAACGTAAGAGTCTTTCCCAAGCCGCACCCAAGGTTTCCTTGTCATTTTGCTTAAATTCGAGCACATCCTTTCATAGGGTGATGAGACGAGCAGGTGGAAAAACCGTCGGTAGAATTTACTGACAAGTTCCGACCAGCTGCCGCCAACAGAGCCCGCGCGTTCGTTGTACCATTGCCTCGCGCTTCCTGTGAGGGAAAAAGGAAACAATTTCCAACGAATGGTATCGTGTGTCATGCCAGCAAAGGTGTAACATGAACACAAATGCTCAAACTCTCACAAATGTTCTTAGGGGTTTTGACGGTCTCCGGAAAAGGAATACGATTTCTCAATCAAAGAGATAAGATCGGTACTAAGTTGATAGCTAGATGTGGTAATTGGGTGTTCCGAAGGCGGAGGCTCTAACAACTCAGGTTTGGGAGCAGAAAGGTTTTGGATAGAAGTTTGCTCCATGGTAACTGGGGTAAGGGCAGAAGAAAATGAAAAAGAAAAGTAACTATGAGGACCACTAGGTTCGAAGATAGATACAGCAACCGTTCCCCGGCAACAGCGCCAGAAATGCTTGTTGGCATTTCTTAACGTCACCGCTAGTTGCGCACCTAGAGAGAGCGTATAAGAGCAACCGGGTATACCGCAAGCGCATGGAAATACCACTGTAGCACTTCCCCAAAGAAGGAGAGTATTCCAAGGGTATCGAATCCAAGGAACGATGTGCACTATCTTCTACTCTAATATAGATGATCCAAGGACACAACACTGATTGATAGGATAGGTAGAAAGGATCTACTTGGACCGAGCGCAGAGTCTAGCATGGTCTCTCAGGTATAACACTCGCTTTGGGCGCCAACCCACCCTAGCTGTTTAAGGCTAGGCAATATGTTCTGGCAACGGGGCCCTACTCGGTACACAGGCGCGGAGGCTTGCAAAGGGTCCAACAGGCTGTCCCCACTACGGCCTACCTCTATCGTTACGCGGATGCACGTAGTCTTCGCAGGATAACCTATGGCCTAGACACCATGTCTACACCATTGGCTACTACTATAGCCGGACACCATCTGACGTCCTAGCACTAATCCTATACAAAGAGCTCTCCTCTCCTAAAGAGAGAGGCTCCAAGGCCAAAATGAAGAGGAGGAGGAGAAGTGTGTGTTCCAAATGAGAGCCTCTCCCCTCCTATTTATAGAGGAGGGAGTGGCTTACTTCGGGGCTCCAAGTGCTCCAAAACGCCCGGGGTCCCAGCAAGTGACCAATCAGGCAGTAGCACGTGGAAGGTGGGGATCAACCGACCCTAGGTCGGTTCGGCCGATCCTAGGGTCGGGTCGACCCCCCTGGGAGGCCTTCTGCGTTGTGCTTTCTCAGGGTTGCTGCCTGGTGGGCCCTGAAGTTACTCCCCCGTGCATGCCAAGTTTCTCGACGGTTTTGGGGATAGGTGGGCCCTTGAATCCATGTGATGTCCATGTGGCACTTCGTGATTTGTCGGGCTTGCCTCTCTTGGATCGATGACGTCAGTGATCCAGGGGAATCCTATGTGGCATCCCCTCATTGGCTGAGCTTGAAGTACTTGGATCAGAGACTTGTGCTTTTGCTCCTCTTTCTAGTGCTAATCACCTGTATTTGCAAAATCACCAACACTTGTGGAAATGGTTAGTTTAAGCCCTATTCTAGTGTTGATAATCTTTTCTCATGCCAAAAGGTACATGTTTGATGGGTATGAAGTGAGTAGATAACAGTCGTCAACAACCGCACTATTGCAATTGTGTGTTGGGCCACGTTGCCTTCTGTTCCAGGTGCTCCATGCGGGTTACAAGCTCCCTGACATCCTAATCGAGTTCCTCACAAAGGAAGACCACGTCTTTGTCAGAGCTCATATAACCAACGATGTTGCACACTTAGAGAAGGACTGCGGCATCATGATTTCTAATCCGAAAGACCTTCAAAAGATAGTACCTCAAGTTAATGAGTATAGAATTCTTGGCATAAATGGAAAGAGGTCAGCACTAGAGAAGTTGGGTGCTCGGGTTCTTAACCTACCTATAAAAAAGGATTATACATTTGATCACACCCTTTGGGGTATTAGGTATTTGGAAACCTGGCAAGTTAATTACGCAACCCAGGATGCATTTGTCATTTGAGATTGCAAATCAACTTGTGGTCAAGCATGGTTACCAATTTATGTAAACCTGTGTAGTAATGTAATAGCTTAAAATCAAGTCAATGTGTATGTATGAATATATGTAATTACGCTTCGATGTAGTCAAGTACTCTGCTACTTTATAATGTGCTAGTATGTTAACAAATTAATGCAATGCATGCTAAGATGTTTTTTAAATGGCAGTAGACAAAAGATCTCGAGAAATACAAATCAATGGTTTCCATCAGATAGCTTAACCCTTCGTAAAAAGTTAGAAAAAAGAACCACCAGATTTGGAGAACAATTGAGAAATATATACAAGTTTACATTATTATCTAAGAATCAAAGTAAAAAAAGAACAAGAATATTTGACCAGGTCCGGGCGCCGACCGGTGGGGCCCACTAGTCAGCCGTACGCGACAAAAAGCAGTGTGGCCCCTTTAGGATGGAAACAACTGGTGTATCTAGCTTTCCTGAAAAAGACGAACTACCATCATCTTTCCTTTTTGCCTCCTCCCCCAAAACCAGCCATCAAACCACTAGGGTTTCCTCCCTTCCCATCGCCTGCCGCATCCTTCTCGTCCACCTGCACCGTGACGATGGCGAAACACAACAACTGCATTTCCCGGAGGCAGCTACGCGACGAACGAGGTCGCTTCACGCGAAGTTCGGTGACCTCTGGGCTGACGACAAGGAGCCGCGGAACAAAATCGACCACGGGATTTGGAGCAATCACCGGGGTGGCGGCCAGGAAGAAAGGACATGAAGTGGGAGCAAGCGCCACCACCCCTAGGAATCAAGGTGATGCAACTGTTGGTGCAAGCGCCACCACCGCCGTCCCATCACGGATCAATAAGCAGGTGACCGGTCAAGGGAGGAAAAATTATGTTTTTCCTTTTTTATATTGGATTTGGTCTATTGGTGCTAGACTGAACTGAGGCTGTGGTAGGTCGTGATATCTTCATTTAATGCCAGTCACACTATTATGAGTGCAGCATTACATAATACCTTTAAGATGTTAAAACTTGTTATCTCCTCGTAGCTCCAGCGAACCCACCGCATGTACACTTGTGATCCTGTTACCCTGGAGTCTCCTGAAGTTCAATACAACTTCCCAGACGTGTCTGCTTGCCCTGCAATTGCTTTGGTGAGTGCATTGATTAGCCTACTTAGATATTGCTGTTTTTTTGTGCTAGTTCAATTGGGGTAAGTACTGGTAGTAGTATACCCAATGTAAATGTGCAATGGAAGTTTTTCATCATGCATCATTGTGATCCTTTTTTTTTAAAATGAAGCATGGAGGAAAGAACTCAAATAAGTATGAAATTGTGTACCACAAGATAACCTGTCACTTTGCTATGAGTGCTGAGAGCGATGACGAGGTTTCTAATGATCCCGTTATGTCTGGTGTGCAGGTGATGTTACTAATTAACTCAGTTTGTCGAAGTGTAGCTATTTTTAGTATTTATTGGCTAATTAAAATTCATTTCTGTTTGTGGAAAAACAAATATATATAGTCGCATAATAACTTGGTGGCGACTTGTTCTCTAGTTTATTATCTGAAAACATATCTCTCAACCCCAAGTAATTAATCATCATTCTATTTTTTGCCTTTCAATTAATGTGCTAAATAATTCTTCTTCCTCTAGTTGCTAATGCACCCTTTGTAAAATGTCAGATACGACGGATGGCAGAACAGTTTCGCAGAGCTGTCAAACGAAGGGTGCAGGTTGGTCAGTACCGCATAGAAGATATTGATGATTGAGCTGCTTGTCTAAGACGATGACTGTCACATTGCAAGGGCAATGGCGTATTATTATGCATATCTAGATGCTTGTCTCTTGGTGTTATCCATATGTAGTGGAATCAGTTCTATTGGATGTTGCGTGTGCTTTCTTATGGTCACAATGACAACTACCTTTTACTACTTTACAGTATGTGTTAAACTAGTACTTTGTGGGAGGTTGTATCTTTCACGGTCTTCCTGATGGCTGACATATTTAATACTATTTTAGTAATTGTTTCTCAATACAGTTTTAAAAAGATTTTAGATATAGGTTCTATGAGACCACACTACATAAAATGACACCCAGCTATGCTTGTCCACGGCCCAGCCATAGCCTGTCGCGCCCAGCCATGCCCCCCAGCGGCAGCCGGCCGCGGCCACGCAGCGGCCGGCCGCGCCGTGCCGTGCTACGTCACGCAGACTCTAGGGAAATAAAAAAAATAAAATGCTCAGAGATGGGATTCGAACCCAGGTCTTGGAGGAGACTCCCACGTCTTGGAAAGGCGCCTGTTATTGGAAACTGGAGAGGCGGCCGCCGGTTATCGGAACCTTGAAAGCCGCCGACATGTGGGACCCACACTGGATGCAATAGGAGGGAAAACTCAGCACGTTTTCATCAAAAAACATTTCACATCCCGCCAGATTAACCCTCAGATATATCAGCCTCATCCCCAAGTCCCCCAAAACCACTCACGGCAGCTATCCCCCTAAACCATGTGCGGCGGCTATCCGACGACCATAGTTACGAAATCAGGTCTTCGACCGGGAAGGCGATCGACGACCAAAGGAGGGAACGAGAGGAGGCGGGCGGAGGTGGAGGATGGTTGTATTCTTCCCTATTGAGTTCACCATGTCTGGCAAGCAACGACCCACCGAAGTAGTAACATGGAATGGGGTCATAGTCGAGGAAGCCGATGTGTACGACGAAAACGATATCAGGTACGTATCGGCCACCTCTTACTGGAGAAAACATGTGTGCAATAGATATGTTGTTCCCTCCATGCAATCGATTTGATATACCTCTTAGCCCATCTAGGTTTCTCGATCAATGAATCTGGGGCGGATCTAGTATCAAAGTTCACGGGGAGCTTATCTTCTTCTTCCTCCTCTGTTATCCCATCTCTCTTTTCCTTCTTCCTTCTATTCATCAATGGATGAATTTTCCAGGAGGAGCTTCCATTGAATCCATGGGGGTAGGGCCGGGTGGAGCTAGAGGGAAGTGAAAGGGGGTGCGGCACCATCAAAGAATTGGTGGTATAGAGTAAAATTAACATGGACAAATTTTAGGTTTGATAAGAGATTACCAAAATTTTGTGGGTGCGACCGCAACCACAAACTCAAAATGTAGCTCCGCCCCATTAATTGCATTTGTTTTTTTCATGAACAATTGATTTCACAAGTACACATATATATGAGCATCAATTACTTTAGCTATTTTCAACATCCGTCCATTGTTTCTTCCTTCCCTTAATCAGAAATACATGTTCATAATTATGTGCACATGCAGGACTATCTCAATCTTAAAATTTTGGAATAGAACCTAATTGTTGTTGTTGTAAAAATTACTCTGAATAGGCAGTGTGCTATTTGACCACAGCATATTTGTTTTTCACATACTATCTACTACTAGTGTATATATACATATATGCATATACCATTACTAGTACTACAACTGAATTTTTTCATGTTGGCGTATTAATATTTATGTGTACATGTAGAGAAAGTGATTTGACAGTTGACCTTTGGAATATACTAATCGAATGCTGTGACGAACCTGAAGGATTAAGATATATCTCTTGTACAGTGGACATGGGTGGTATAGACCTTCCCTTCCTGATAAGTATTAGAGATGCGTGTCGTTATCAACACCGGGACTACATGTACTACATGAAGAGAAATAATGAAGAAGATATCAGATCAGCAGTTCCTGAGCAAATTAAGAGTAAAAAAGAAGTAGCGGCCATGCGTGATCACGTGGAGTCAACCAACGAGAAGATATTAAGGTTGGTACTATCAACAGCAGATCAGGATGGTGAAGATGTCCTCGTTTCACCCCTGAAACCACAGAGTAGGGGGCTTGGGCAGAGTGCTGATAGTGATGATGATGACTACGATGACTACTTCGAGTGTGTTGCATACAAAGGTTGGCTTGATAAGCAATCCAAAAACTATGGTACGTATGTTGCTTGTTCTACATTGTCCACATGTACCCTTGACTGCACATTTTACTCACATACTAGTGTTTATAATTTGCAGAACTATACGATGACTTCAGGGAGGCCACCCAAAAGACGTACCAAGCATGGTTACAACATGAAGGATTTCTGAAATGAATTCGTAAATACTTTTTCCTTGTCAACTGCAGCTTATCTGTGATGAGAAATGTGAACCTACTAACAAGTATAAGTGCTTTCCATTTTTTTAGTGGCTTTTAATAAAGCTCAAGCTAAACCTAAAGAAGTGGTCATACTCCTACGTGATGAGAGCAATGATAGCAACACGACGCTGCGACCTGAAACGACGCCGCCATGACAACATCCATCGCATGCTAGGAGAGAAAAGAAGACAAGAGGTTATAGAAGGTTCACACCTCTAGGAACTTCACTTTGTATTGTTCATTGGTTTCTGAAATAGCTATTGTTCAGTAGTAACTGTTATGTTCTCTGATGTGAATGCAAGTAGGTGGCAAGAAAGTTGGTCGTGGAAACCTGAAAGGCCTATCTGCAAGTTCCTTGAGAGCAAAATCTGGTGGCAACAAACTAAAAATTCAGTTCTCAGGAAAGTTGGGTGGTGCCTGTGGACCAAATAGATGTGCCTTTGTTGATGAGATTGTTTTACAGATAAGGATGAATTGTCTAGTAATTGGAGTGAGATATTGGAAAGAAATTAGTAAAGATGTCAAGAAAGACATCGCAGCAGATATAATGGTATGTCACTGTCCACCGCATGCATCTATTTTCTTCGTACACAATGCTATGATTGAATCATGCATGCATAACAAGTTTCGTTCCCACCAGGAAGGATGGGATTTAGAGGGCATTCAAGATCCAAAGAGCAAGATATTGAAGATTGCCCACGAATGCTACAAAGGTTGGTGAGGCGACTTGAGTGCTACATACAAGTCATACGAGAGTTATGATGAGAGAATGAAACACAAGCCTGATGAGTTGAACATTGTGGAGTGGCACTATTTGTGCCAGTAATTTGGAACTAACTATTTTAGGGTAAATTTTTTTCCTACTTTTTTTAAGTGCAACATTGAGAGTTGTATAGATATGAGTTCAACCTTTCATCGCTTAACAACACTCTTTCAATCCTTGCAGGGAATGAGCATCAAAAACTCTGGCAATCACGGCCAAATGGTTAACAACCATTAGGGGGGTTCGAAGCCTTACTCTCAGTGGAGTTGGGAAAATGTAAAGTTTGGTTACAATATTCTCATCTTTCACTATCTGCATTAGACAATCATATATTAATGTTGTGCAATGCTGCAATCATAGCGAGATCTTGAAACTGTTGCTGAGCCACGCCAGTTGGAACTCTGGAAGGTTACTCACTCGAAGCAAGGAAAATGGATATCTGACGTGGCTGAGAGTATTTATGTGAGTAGAAATTCCATCGTAACTTTGCTTGCACATAACACTCGTTTAATTCTGCATCAAACCATGGCCACAGTTTTCCATCTTACAATGATTTCCTGTCCTCAGAGTCGTACCGCCAAGAAATTATCTCTGCTAGCAAATTCAGATGAAATGGAAGAAGAAGGAACACCAAGTATCACTTCTGAGGCTGTTAGGGAAGAGCTATGTTTCCAGGAAACATACAAGGAAACGACAAGAGTCAAATCCTCCATGTCACGTGGCCATGGTTACATGGCGAGTCGAATAAGCAACAAATATATTCAGGAGAGGATGTTACAGGAGAGAATCAAGAAGGTCGAAGCACGAGAACGTGAGTTTGAAGAAAGACTTAAGAAGCATGAAGCTGACTAGGAAGCCGAGCAACAAGAAATGGCCAGAGCAATTGAACAAAAAATGCAGGATAAGTTTGAAAAGATGATTCAGCCTTACAAACGCTTATTATTACCATCTTCTGAGGTAAACAGAACATTGTACCTGTTGTGATCGTAACTTGACCAATGCACCTAATATCTTACCTTCCCTCTTTCCAAATACGCAGAGTACACCTCAATCCAACAACACTACAACTGACGTTGAAGCTAACGGTCAATGAGGATGACACTGCTGCAACAACATTAGTGCAGAGTCAAGAAAAAGCAAACAAGGTAACGACTATACCTGGTTGTGATTAACTAAATATATATTTATGTCTCTAATCTCTTGCCTGCCCTCTCTTACAATGTGCAGACACCCTCTGAAACCATCAACAACACTAAAGCAGTAGCGCAGGGTAATGAAGTAGCACAAAGTCAAGCAATGGTGAACAAGGTGACGACGACACTTGGTTGTGATTGGCAAAAAAACAAATTTATGTCACTAATCTTTTTGCATGGCCTCTTTTGCAATGTGCAGGCTACCCCTGGAAACATCAACAATAATTCAAATGAAATTGTACCTCCGAGGAGTGTTCAAAAGGTTCTCGTAACACCAGTAATGCAGGATCATGTAACAGCGAACCAGGTATTAATGACATCGAACAAGCTATCTAATCATGATGCATGGTGTACTTTGAATTACAGCTGACATTGTTCCATTAACTTTATAATCCAGATTGATCCAACAAGCACTGTGACAAAAAAAAAGGAAAATGTGGCACCTAACATCAATGATACAAGTGCCCACATTTCAAAGAGACTGTTTCTTGAGAAACATCGAAAACGTGATGCACCTACTGCAGCTCCCAGAGTTATTGGTCCACAACACCTGCTGAAGGAGGCTAAAACGCGATCAGGCAAGAAGAGAGCACACGAGGTACGTACTAACTGGAATATTCCTCTCATAATGCCATTAATATTTTCCACTTCCAGTTCATATGCTGAAATTCTCTAATTCGTTTACATTTAGGATGGCATGGAAGATGGTCTGGCGATGAAAAGAATCTCAAGAACGGCAAACACAGTCCCACCTACCAGCAACAACAAACCTACCAATAAGAAACTTCCGCTCCAGCCTAAAAATTGATGATCAATGCAAGTGTAGGAGTGATATCCAGATTGTAGCAGTGCATAAGAACAATATAGATTCTTTACAATTTTTTTACTGTGATCGATGGGCAAGGGTTCTTACTTTGAAATATATGATGAATGCTGGTCATGAATAAAGGATCAATTTCATTCACTACTAGAAAAGTGATAATCAGTTACGATTTGCTCGTGACGCTGCTTCCTTTCGTCACAAAATGATATGTCTTCTATGACAAAATGTCCATATTCGTCATAGGTGTAGAGTGACGAAGATTTGGGTTGAAGAATAATGACGAAAATGAACAAAGCGTCACAGAACAGTTAAAGGAGAACGTCATAGATTATGTTTTGGTGGGGCGTAATGTAATGATGAACCATAGTGGTCACAGATTGACTTTGATATCGTCATAATTTATTTACATTGTTTTGGCACACCTAATGATGAAACAAATTGGTCACATATTAGTTTTACAATTGACGGCATGGATGTGTTAGCCCGAACTGCACAACAGTTTTGTTAATTTTATTAGGCAAAAAAATCAGCTCCCGCGGAGCCTCGAACCAGGGACCAAGCGGTACACAGGTAGGAACTCTACCACTACACTACGTGTTGTTTCATGTTGTATGTATGCTATTTTTGTATATGTAACTTTATAAATGAAGCATGGGCCTTTAACTGCATCGATCAGATGTTATGGGCCGACTTGATTGTTGGCGTTACATCATCTGGGTATCGCGATGCGGCCGCCAGAGACCCTATCGCGAGTTGTCGACGTGGCGGCAGGTGATCGAGGTCGTCGAGTTGACGATGCCGGCGGCCAGAAACCCTCGCGAGGTGATCAAGGTGTTGCAAGGTTTGATGAATTTGATGCTTAAATAATTTGTTTGTAAGCTTTGTTCATATATGCATCAATGTATTGAATTTTTTGATCTTATATGCATCTGTTTTTCAATTTATTTGTTGAAATAGCATATTGATGTGTTTTGTTAGTCACCCTGTTGAATTTGTACCCCCCCTGTTTATCAATTTATCAATTATTTGATCATATATGCATCTGTTTACCCCCTTGTTGAATTTGTACCCCCTGTTTATCAATTAATCAATTATTTGATCATATATGCATCTGTTTACTTCATGATGATTTTTTTTGTATTTGTTCGTTTTAATCTCAGTTTGGGTCTTGGTAAAAGATGTGTTTTGTTTTGTCAAAACAGATGGATAGAAGTTGGATATTTGGGAAACAATTCACACCTGCATATTTGAAAGGAGTTGAAGAGTTTATGAAATTTGTTAGAGAAAGATACCCCGAAGACACTGACATACGTTGTCCTTGCCGCACTTGTCTTAATCAAAGGGTGCGACAGCAGAGTGATGTAGAAAACCATATACACATCTTTGGAATGTCAGCCACATATACCAGGTGGATTCATCATGGGGAGTCAGCAGATACTATTGAAGTTGAGAATACAGAGCACCAAGATGTTGAAGGTGATCATGACTATGGGATACATGTGGATGTGGGTGATGATGGTGATCTTGACGATGATCTTGGAGTACCAGAGATGATTGGAGATCTATATGCTCAAGCAGAGGCTGATGGAGAACAACCAAGGTTTGCAAGAGTCCTTGAAGATGCCAAGAAGGCACTTAGCCCGGGATCTAGCCATTCGAAATTCTCTTTTATGGTGAGGATGTTGTATATCAAGTCTCATTATCGAATCAGCAATGCAGGATTTTCCATGATGATGAACTTGATCTCATCAGGATACCCTAAGAGTGAGTTGCCAAAATCTTATGATGAGGCAAAGAAATACCTTCGAGAGTTGGGCCTTGGATACGAAAACATACATGTGTGCAAGAACAATTGTGTGTTGTTTCGGGATTCGAAAACATCAAAGTATGCTAAGTTGAATGTGTGCCCAGTATGCAAGGAGTCTAGATGGCAAGACGAGACTGGGACCAAGCAGGTTCCACATAAGGTATTGAGGCATTTTCCACTTTTGCCTAGGTTGAAGAGAATATATGCTTCAAAGCGTACTTCTGAGGAAACTAAATGGCATGCGAAGGTGAGGACGCCAGTGGACAATGTAATGAGCCATCCAGCTGATGGGGATGCATGGAAATACTTCGATAGTAAGGAAAAAGACTTTGCAGCTGACCCGAGGAACTTGAGGCTTGCCTTGGGTACAGATGGGTTCAATCCATTTGGCAACATGAGTACCCAGTACAGTATGTGGCCAGTGCTGCTGACTCCACTGAATCTCCCACCATGGGAATGTGTGAATCCAGCAAATTATTTTATGTCTTTACTCACCCCAGGTCCAAAATCTCCAGGAAAGGATTTTGATGTTTTCCTTGAGCCCCTAATTGAAGAACTACTAGAGCTATGGAAGGGTGTTAGTACCTATGATGCATGTACTGGTAGGAAGTTTGACCTTCGTGCTGCTGTGATATGGTGTATACATGATTTTCCAGCTTTGAGCACGTTGTCTGGGCGAACAACAAAAGGGTATTATGCATGTATTCACTGCGATAAGGATCCATTGTCTCGAGCAATAAGGAATAAGATATGTTACATTGGACATCGTCAATATATTCCAAGGACACATGCATGGAGGAGAAGCTTGGCTTTTGATGGTAAGCGTGAAAACAAAGATGCACCACAGAAGTTCACTTTGGGTGAGGTCCTAGTGGAGCTAGAGAAGGTGAAAGATGTTAGGCCAAGAAAGCAAGTGAAGGAACCTGAAATCACTAGTAAAAAAGGAAGCGTGATGTGGGTCCAAAGATTTATACCCGCAAATCTGCGTTGTGGAGATTGCCTTATTGGGAACATTTGAAGCTTCCAAATAATCTTGATGTGATGCACATAGAGAAAAATGTATGTGAAAACATTCTGTGCACATTACTCAATGTACCGGGGAAGAAAAAGGACACACATAATGCTAGGCTAGATCTGTACGATATGGGCATCAGACATCATTTGCACTTACAGGAGAAAGGCAACAACTCAGTCAGTGCTCCACTTGCTCCTTATGTCTTGGGGAAGGAGCAAAAAGTCCAGTTTTGCAAGTTTCTAAAAGGTATCAAGTTTCCTGATGGATATGCTGCTAACCTAGCAAGATACATAAGTGAAGACAGTTCGAGGGTGGTTGGAAAGCTCAAGACACATTCTTGCCACATACTCATGCAAAGAATCATACCTGCTGGACTTAGAGGACTAGTGCCTAAGGATGTGTATGAAGCAATTGTAGAGCTGGGAACATTTTTTAGGGAGCTATGCAGTAGAAATCTAAGGATTGATGTTGTGAAGCGGCTAAAAGAACAAATTCCATTGATCCTATGCAAGCTTGAGAAAATATTTCCCCCTGCATTCTTTGATGTCATGGTGCACTTGTGTGTCCATCTACCAGATGAGGCACTGCTAAGAGATCCTATTCAGTATGGCTGGATGTACCCAATAGAAAGGCGGCTAGGCACTTTGAAGAATTTTGTAAGGAACAGGGCCAAGCCAGAAGGATCAATTGCTGAGGCATATGTGGCAAGTGACACCTTGACCTTTTGTTCTAGGTACATGGAGGATATGGACACTAGATTCAACACGGAGGATGATAGTGGTGGAGAGGTGCCATTGCCTAATGACATCTCTGTTTTTAAGCATGGTGTTACTCTTGTTGGAGGTACTAGGATCCATTACATTGATGATGATGTCATGGATAAGTTAGTTTGGTATGTCCTACATAATTGTGAAGAAGCTGATGAATATAAGGATTAAGTATGAGTTTTATTACTTTCTGAATTGTTTCTGATTATACAAAATTTTCATTTGATTAAACTTGTCCTTGTAGGTTGTACAGAGACGAGCTGTTGCAGGAAGGTGCACAACTAAGTAATATTGATAAAATGGTTGAACAAGGTTTTGCCAAGTGGTTTAGGCGCCACGTAAGTAACTACACAGATTTAGTAATTAAATGCATATGTAATTGTTCAATTAATTATTTCTGTTGGTACAGATTGAGATGAAATGCAAGGATAATCCAGATTCAGTTAGCGAAGGATTGTGGGCATTGTCTTGTGGACCATGTCTACGAGTTAAGTTTTCTGCAGCTTGCAAGATTAAAGGTGTTCGGTATAGCACAGTGGATCGCGAAAAGTTCCTGCAGACACAAAATAGTGGTGTGATGACTCCAGGTGAACATAATAACAACATCATAGATTTTTATGATGTCCTTAAAGAGGTAATTGAGTTGCAGTATAACTCGAATCTTCAAGTTCGTCGCACTGTGGTTATATTTCGATGTGATTGGTACAGCCAAGAAGGCAGGGGGAAAGGCCTTCAAGATGACGGACATTTCAAATCCATCAATGTGCAGTCATTATGGTACAAGACCGATCCTTTCATCCTATCATCCCAATCGAAAAAGATATTTTACATTGAAGATACATCTTTAGGTAAAGGTTGGCGAGTTGTGCAGAAATTTAAACATAGGAATATTTATGATGTGGCTGAAAAAGATGAGGCCAGTCATGATGTGCATCAGGATGATTACCATTCAGATACTGAGCATGTGGTGCAAGAAGGTGACGATAACGTGCCATTGCCAAATATTCAAGGTGGGGAAGCCACTATAATTGAAGGCAATTTGCAACAATTTATAAGAAATAAGAAGCAAGCTGCAATTATAGATGAAGGTAGCGAGGATGAGGAGGATGAGACAGTGCTGTAGTACTGTAGTGATGATGGCAATGATAACAATGATGACATGTCCCCAGATGATGAAGATGAAGATTTCTAGTATAATAATTGTGTTTATCCAAGTATAAGTAGTTGATATCATTTATACTATTTGTTTCGAACAACCAGAGTTTGTTTGAGATTTCAAAAATTTGTTATGACATTATGGATTTCATATGTATAAATGCTTCAGGCACCAGATTCATGTATAAATGCACATGAACAAGTTTAACTCAGATTTTAAAAGCTCGAAATCCATAAAAAAACAGATTGATGAACACCAATGATAGGGATTAACAAGCTAATATCATATATTTATAGCATGTACATGCCACCAGATGAAGGTTACTTGTCTTGTTGCCACATAGGGCTATACTAACTAGGCACATTTCAGTGAGCATTCAAATTTACAAGCTAAAGCAAGCGAGGCTCAAAATAATCAAGCCTTCCAGCCTGCTACGACACAACTAAGTAAGAGGTTCATGTTTCCATCTGTTGGCATACAGAGGTTCCACCAATATTCAAAATCATCCATCACTGACAAGCCTAAAGCCTAAACCTACTTGAACCCTAAAGCCTTCTCAGGAGCAGCTATGAGTGCAGCATGCAGTCTTGCTTTCCTTTTCTTCTCCACATTGAGCTCACCCTCAAGCCACTTGACATTTTCCTGAGACTCTGCCACCACTTTTTGTAACTGCCAGAAGTCCATCTGTTGAAAAATGAGCAGCATGCATATAATTCAACATGCTTAGCATGTATACTAGACATTACTAAAAGAACAGTTTATGGATACACTTAAACAAGCATACTCAAGCAAATTTAAGCTTTGCCAGTTATAGATTATGGATGACTATAGCAGTAACTCGAAGTAAAAAAAAGTTGATTACTGCAGCAGTCAACTCACCTTCTTCTCCTTCCCCCTCAGCTCTAAGGTCATCTATGACAGTGGCTCCTTCCCCTTCTCCTCTATCTTGACCTCTGTCAGCAGCTCCTTCCCTTTGTCCTCTATCTTGACCTCTGGCAGCGTCTCCTTGCCCTTTTTGAGGTGCTCACTGCGTCTCAGCGCGCGCTCGGCGACGCTGGACGAGATCCCTCAGCGCGCGCTGGCCTGCAAATTTGATAAGCAAGACCATGAATCAGCCTAGTGAAATTCTGATATTTGATAAAGAAGACCATATTGTAAATTGGCCAATCAATAATCTTGCAAAAGAATATTAATGTAGAACACTACATAAACCGTATTGTTTGGATCATATTGCAAACTGGGCACTAAGTTATCATGAATAATTTCTACACTACCTAAACCATTGTTTGGACAATATTATAAACTAGGCACTAAGTGAGCATGACTAATTTCTACACTTCCTAAAATTTCTTAATTAATCCAGCAAAAGGAAACCCACAAATCATATAATAACTATGCACATATCATTTCCCACAATCTGTGTACAGCATGAACATGTGCCTGATATGAACTATGCATAAAACTAAATCTGTGATTCCATATCTTCTACTGACAAATGCAAGCATCTCATTCAGTGACTAATTGAAAACCCTCTCGTAGAATTTGCAGACCCACAAATCATTTCCCACACTCTGTACAGCATCAACATCATCTGATCTAGGGCTCACTCTTTTTCAATGACTAATCGAACTATAAAAGAATCTACATAATCTCCTTCATTTGTTCAGCAGCTGCACTACATAATCAACATCATCTCCAAACGAACTGGGAAAGGCAAGAGATCGTGCAGACGAAAATGTAGATCCGCCGGCACAATTGGGATTGTTCCTGACCCTCCCGTAGCCTGGTGGGACGTCAGGAACGATGTCCACGACGCCGGCGGAGGCGGCAGAGGTGGCGGAGGTGGCGGAGCCCTGGCGCAGCACCACGCCATGGCGAGCCTTGGTGAACCTCCCGGTCGCTGGGTCCCGCTTCTGGTTGCTCGCACGGGCGGACTGCACCGGGTTGTTCTTCGTCATCTTCGCTCCGGTGGCGACTGCGGCGCAAGCTGGGGGATGTGGTTTTGGCGCACGCGGGAGACAAAGCGGAGGAGACGAGGTGGTGTGTGTGACGATTTGGGGGAAAACCGCTTTAATAGATAGATCTGGTGGTGTGAAACTGTGCGTGACGATTCGGGTGACAGGCGGCCTTTTAACGTTTTAAATTGAATAGAACCTCACATCGAACGTATACACCTTCCTAGCCCAATGTCAATGCGCTCTGAATCTAACACCACAGCTCCAAGTTCGAATCCTGTGGGAGCCTTTTTTTGTTTTATTTTTTTCTTTTATTTTGTTTCAGAATCACTTGAAACTTTTTTGACAACATAATATACAAAAAGGAGGAGGTCCTGCAAGTTTTGAGATTTTTTAAGCAAGATTACAAGTTTTTAACATTTATACTTTATTAAATCAACAAATATTTACAATTATAGGCAAACTTGGTCTGAAAATTCCAAAACTTCACCCAACATCATAGATTGCATCCATAAGCATCCCAAAAAAGTTTCAAATAATTTCAAGCAACTGGTACTACACATCCCACATAGGGATGAACATCTCCCGGTGAGTCACAATGACATGTGTGAGACATGTATGCTTTAGTGGGGAAGTGCATCATCACTTTCTCAGAATCACTTGAAACTTTTTTGACAACATAATATACCAAAAGGAGGAGATCCTGCAAGTTTTGAGATTTTTTAAGCAAGATTACAAGTTTTTAACATTTATTCTTTATTAAATCAACAAATATTTACAATAATAGGCAAACTTGGTCTGAAAATTCCAAAACTTCACACAACATCATGGTTTGGATCCATAAACATCCCAAAAAAGTTTCAAATGATTTCGAGCAACAGGTACTATACATCCCACATAGGGATGAACATCTCCCGGTGAGTCACAATGACATTTGTGAGACATGTATGCTTTAGTGGGGAAGTGCATCATCACTTTCTCAGAATCACTTGAAACTTTTTTGACAACATAATATACCAAAAGGAGGAGCTCTGCAAGTTTTGAGATTTTTTAAGCAAGATTACAAGTTTTTAACATTTATTCTTTATTAAATCAACAAATATTTACAATAATAGGCAAACTTGGTCTGAAAATTCCAAAACTTCACCCGACATCATAGATTGCATCCATAAGCATCCCAAAAAAGTTTCAAATGATTTCAAGCAACTGGTACTACACATCCTCACAACGGCTTACATGTCTAACTAAGACCTATGTGACTACGTGAGACTATGGCCCCCTTTGTGCGATATTCGTATCACCACTATCTCCAAATCATCTTCAACTTTAATAGGGTGTTCATGGACACAAACTAAGAGGTTTTCTGCAAAAAAAATGAAAAAAATAAACAACATAGAAACAAACGTCTTTTTACAAAGTATAATAAATAAAAACACTGTCCAAAAAATACGGGCCCCTTAGGATTCGAACCCGGGAGCCAAGTCTTGGCAGTCAATTGGCCTTACCATTGGGTTATTTCAGTTTGTTCGTTACGAGTCAAGAGACAGTTTACTCAAACAATAGGCGCAGACTAACAAAAAAAAGGGTGCCAAGATTGGCGCCAAACGTTTTCGGTGCCTTTTGTCCTGAAAAAAAATTACGCCTAAATCGTGGATTATTAACCTCCCTCCCCCACTTCTCGTCAAACCTCCCCCCAAACTTTCTATCTTCTCCCCTCCCCATTCCTCGAACCGGAGAAGCCGCCGCCGCCACAGGACCCCATCGCCGGCGACGACCTCCTTGCTCATCCCAAGTAAGTTGGTTCCACCCTGCCTCCACCTATCCCTCTCTCTCAACGACCCACCTACGTATCTCTCCCCATCAAACCTCTCACTCACAACAACGAAACCCTAACCACAGCCGCCCCAGAATTCGATTTGGTTACACGCCGCCCCCTATCCCTCTCTATCACCTACATTTCTCTCCTCATCCACCTCTTTTGATTCCCGAACCTAACCCTAAGCACATCTGCAGGTCTCAATTCCCAACTTGGCCACAAGCTCAATGGTGGCCACTAGGGGTCAACGTAAGAACGCACCTGCAAGTATGTGGAATACTGCAACTTTATTTGTTAAATGAGATCTACAGTTTTGTTCAAGTACAACTGCAATTTTGTTGAAATTGTTAAGGACTTGTCTGCTCAGTACCATTCTGTTTACTTTATATTGTTGCAATTGCTTGTGTCAAACCAATCTAGTTCTAGATAATAGAATTTGTGAAATTGCTTCAGTCCATGCTTCTTATTCAATTCTATTTGTCTGGCCATTATAATTGCATTTGTCTGATTCATGGGTCCATTCTTAAGTTCAGTGTGTGCTAATAGAATTTTTCGTCCATGTATGTTGATACGAAAATAGTAGTTCAGTCCCATCTATGTACATACTTTTTCATATAGTTATAAGAGTGTTTGGTTCAGTGTCATAACCAAGGGATTTAATATCTAGGACTCCAGAAATAGTTGTACCTCTTATCTCAGACCTTAGACCTCTGAAGTAGTCTTATTACCTCTAACCTATTAGTTGAAGCCTTTTAAAATTTCTAATACACCCAATTTCTTGTCCTTCAAAGAACCTACAATAGTTGAGGACTATGAGAGAATCTGAGATAGACAAGTTGTGGAGAATCAAAAGATCTTTGAAGAGCTCGGATTGAATACACTAGCTTCTGACCTTAATAACTCCTTGCCCCAATCTGCAGAAAAGAAGGGAAAAAAACAGCAAACAAGGGAACAGATAATGAAGATTCATCATCATCGGAGTATCTCGTTGATGCGGATGATCAAGGAGATAGTACTGATGATGATGACACTGAATCTAATGAGCAGCCACAACCCATGGCAAATGAGGTGCTTCTTCTATCTTCAATGTAGTCCATGGGCCATACGAGTATTGCAATTACATGTTTCTGTTCTCAAGTATGCTATAGGATTTAGATGCACATTCTTTGAAACATACATCTTGTTTAATATATGCTATTCGTTATTAATGCACATGACTTACCTGATTTTCTTTTCCCCACAGATTCCCTCACCGCGTAGTCGCAAAATTATCTCTTCAAAGATCAAGAAGTCTAATCCCACAATGGCACCTGGGGTTAGATATAGTAAGAGAGTGAGGGCAACTGCTGAAGCTGAAGTGCAGCCTTCTGCATCCGAAACATCAAGGTCAAAAAGGCTGCATGTGCAGGAGCCTACAGCTGCTAATGATGACACTACACCTGCAAAAGAAGCCAATGGAACAGCGGGGCATGACAACACAGCATCAGAGGAAGCCAATGTCCCAGCTGGTCATGACAATGAAGATGTAGAGGAAGACATTGTAGCTGCTGATGACAATACACTTGCTGAAGGCAAGTTCTATTTTTCCAGTCAGTTAAGACATCTCTTTTGTTCATCTTGCAGAAATTAAATCATTTAACCAAATGCAATTTCTATTTTGTAGGTTCTCAACAGAGACGTCCAAGGAGGCCCAGACCAGCAACTGTTGGAAAACAGCTGGATAGGATGACTAAAGCTATGGGAAGAAGATTGCCCATAGTTGTTGATGAAGGGAAAAAAAGGCCACATGAACCTATTCAAGCTGCCAAGTTAGCTTCAGAGGCCGGCGTCATCGTTCGGGAAAGCATTCCTATCCTTCCACATTGGAAGGATTACAAGAAAGACGACAAACACTTCAAGACCTTTGAGGGGCAGCTAGCTGTAAGTGCATAACTGTTCCTATTTGAAACTTTCATACATGCTTAACCTTATTTGTCTAACTAAGTATCGAACTATCATATGCCTAGGGTCGCTTGGCCGTTAACACAAACCATGCCCCAACAAAGGTTGCTATGACCGATTTGATGCACGTTGCGATAAAGAACCAACGTTATCGCCTCAAGAAGCGATACTTCAATGGTGTACTTGCAAATGAGGTTCAGACAACTTCTCCTGTTGGTTACATGACTGATGCAAAATGGAGGGCACTTGTTGCAAAGTGGTCTGATCCAAAGAATATGGTATGGGTATACTGCAATATATTCTTCATTCACTTATTTTCCAAAGACTCTTAACATTCTGAACTTGTGATATCATCTCACATGTTGAATCTCTTGTAGGAAACATGTGAAAAGAACAAGCACAACCGCAGTCAAGTCAAGTATCATCAGGCTACAGGTTCTCGCTGCTATGTGGCACACTTACATGCATATGTAAGTAAAACATTACCTTCTTCACTTAAATGCACATTGGCACTGAACAAATTCATTTTCATTTCATCTGAGATTACTTTGCTATGATTTTTAACCACTATACAGAAGAAGAATAGAATCATAGACGACCCCGACCTAGATCAGAATGAAGCAATAGATGCGGTGGAGGCCTTCAAGACTTGCCATACCAGCTCCAAACGTGGCATGAGTGAGCCGACAAGAGAGGCACTTGTAAGTGCATAGGATCTATCTCTACTAGTTGATATTTAATTCTAATTGCATTGGTTGTTGGTCTTATCAATTATCATCTTACTGTTGCTAAAGGTATTTACATGTAACTGTTTTATGTTCATAAATTTCAGGAAAATATGGAAGCTTTGAGGGCTCAACCTGTTCCTGAAGATGAGATGTCTGCATCAAGTGTGCAAGTCGTGTCCAAGGTGCTCTCCCAGAACAGCTCCAACCATTTCCTGAAGAGTGTTGGCTTCCAAACACCGCCATCCACCAAGTCAGGTTCCTCAAATGACAGTGAGCTTCGGGAACAACTTGCAGCTGAAGCGACGGCAGCTGTTCAAGGTGAACTAGACGACCTCAGGAAGAAAATTCAAGAAGCTGAGGAAGAGCGGGGGAAGACACAAAAGGAGCTGGAGGAGTACAAGAAGATTATAGAGAAGAACACCAAGGAGATGGCAGAGACCAATTTGCTCCTCAAGAAGCTCTTGTCCCTCCATGGAAATAGTTCTTCATCCCCATGAACACAACTGCTGCTCAGATCTGCTGTGAACTTGGTTTGGTCGTGTTTGAAACTTTTAGTTATGTTTGGTCTTGATTTCTGAAATGTGATGTCAAGTGGTGTTGGCCACTCAGTTGTATGAACACTTGAATACTACTTTTAATCTTATGGAATGGTGTTCCCATTCTAGTATCATCTGCAAATTACAATTCCATTATAAACTGCAATTTATCTATGACCAAAGTGATGTCACATCTGTGACTATAGTTATGTTATATCTGTGACCAAATCAAGTCCAATTTTTGACCATTTATATGGCAAATTTGTGACCAAATTACTTCAAAGTGTGACGATGGGAAATAGTATTCTGTGACGATGCGAACATGTATTCAATGACGATTAGAAAATGATGACATCACCTACCACGTTAGCAATGACGTCAGCGCCACGTCAGCAATGACGTCAGCTGCCATCGTGGCATACGCCGTCGCCGCTCCCGAACGGCAGGTTATGACGAAACAAAACGAAGTTCCATGACCAAACTGATCATCACAAAAAAATAAACGCCGTTAACGGTGCCGTCACCATGTCAGGCAGACGGCCGATTGTGACGAAAACCGGGATTCATCTGTGACCAAAAGCTTTCGTCATAGATTGAAATCAGTTCTATGACGACGAAACAATCGTCACAGAATGGAAACACATCTATGATGAAAAATTATGTTTCGTCATGGATGACCAAATGTGACGCGACCTTTTTGACGAAACCCAAATCGTCACAAATGAACATCAGTGACGATTATGGCATCTTCAGTGACGTTATGTCAACGTCATGGATGACAACATCCCTACTAGTGATTATTGATTTGTTTGTACATGGGTTGCATCAGTTTATGTTTTTAAAATTTTGTTGTGTGAAATTTGGCGACGCCGGGCATCCAGCATGTAGGCTGGTGACCAAAATTTCATTGCGCTATCCTCTACACAAATAGCGACGAACCATATAGTTCATTGTGACATACCATATGCATATGGCAACCAAGATTGATCTGATGTGCTATCATCTGAGCATATAGCGTCGACACAAACTTTGTTAGGATACCCCTACACATATAGCGATGTTAAGTAGCGTTGCGCTTTGGGTTGACGACATGGTGACGACCCATCTTTGGTTGCGTGACCCTCCTCTTCTATAGCGATGGCAACTGGCATTGCGATTTTGTCCCCGAATATGGCGACGCCCCACATCTTTGGTTGCGTGACCATCAACGTGTATAGCAATGGTAGTTAGGGTTGCGATTTGGTTCAAGAATATGGCCACGGCAAATCTTTGGTTGCGTCACCATCAACGTGTATAGCAACTGGTCGTTCGCGTTGCGATTTGGTTCAAGAATATGGCGACGACACATCTTTGGTTGCGTCACCATCAACGTGTACAGCAACTGGTCGTTCGCATTGCGATTTGGTTCAAGAATATGGCGACGACACATCTTTGGTTGCATCACCATCAGCGTGTATAGCAACTGGTCATTCGCGTTGCGATTTAGTTCAAGAATATAGCGACGACATGTACTTGGTTGCCTGACCATCAACCAGTCTAGCGACGGTAGTTAGCGTGGCGAATTAATTCAATTATATGGCGACGAACCATATCTGGTAGCATGACCCTCTTTGTGTATAGAGACGACACCGAGTGTTGCTATTTTGTTCAGGCATACCACGACGACCCATGGTTCGTTGCGTGACCCTCTTCGTGTATAGCAACGGCATTTAGTGTTGCGATTTGGTTCAAACATATGGCGACGGCTACGCGTTCGATGTGATATCCTCCATTGCTATTGCAACAGCACAGGTGTCGTATTGCGACACAATGATTTGATCGTAATAGCGCTTGTTTGCAACTGACTGGAGTGGTAGCAAATACCACTATCGCAACGACGCATTGCGTTGCAAAAGCCCATATCGCAACGACACAAGTCGTTGCGACTTGAACCAATTGCTACGCCAGGCGCCGTCGCAACAATAGACCATAATAGCGACGTGAATTGTGAGGTGTCGCAAAAACCTATTGCGATCGGTTTTATTACGACGCCTGGCGACGGACTCGAATAGTCGCTACACATCCCATATCGCGACCAAAACCCCCGTGTTGTGACGGTTTGGACGTGTCATGATATGTTCCAATCGCTGTAGTGCTAACTCTTCAAGCAAGAAGCCCAAATGCAAGCCAAAACAAGACAAGCAAATGGCTCCCAAGCCTAGAAGTGACAAATGTCACATTTGCTACACTTGTCTTGAGAAGGGTCACATGGGCAAGGATTGTCCAAACGGTAACATCTCTAAATCAAACCTTGTCCACTATGATTTCAATAAGCTTAGGAATGATAAGAATGGTACTTGTGCTATGAGGATGATTAGTTCACCTCAAACTAGCACTAGGGCCATTTGGGTTCCTAAGCACCTTGTGACTAATCTAGTAGGACCCAACAAGTGTTGGGTACCAAGAAGTGCTTGCTGAGCTTGTAGGTTGTTCGAGTTGCATTGAACTCATGGCGAAAAGAAAAGAATTCAATAATTGTTGACAGTTGTTGAGTACTACTTTCAACCATCAATATTCTCACATAAATGGAGGCATATGCATTATTTACTTGCATTTTGGTTTGAATAATGTAGTTCCACTTGTCCTTGGAGATTATTTGTATGTAGGTAAAATAAGCATGAAAAGAGATGGAAACCCACCTTCTATGAATGATCCATGCCAACTCAGCTGAGGAGGTGGTTGCCACACTGATTCTAGGTGGCATCCACGTCACTGATCCAAGGGAGGCACTCACCGACGAATCAAAGAGCGACACATGGACTTCACAAGGATCCATGGGCCCACCTAGGATTCCAAAACAAGCTATGCACCGGGGAAAGCCCAGAGGGCCCACCTGCAAGCCACCACGAGGAAGCACACCAGGTGGGGTCGCCCTAGATGGTCGGCTGATCCTAGGATCGGTCGAACCGACCTAGTGGCGCCCCATAGTGTCCCTCCACGTGGTGGTTGCTCATTGGTCACTTGCTGCATCCCCGGGTGTTTTGGAGGCATTTGGTGCCCGAAGCAAGTCTGGTCCTTGCCTCTAAATAGAAGGGGAGGGGCTCCATTTCTCACACACATCTCTCTTGACTCTCCTCTCACTTTTAGTTTCCAAGTCTACTTGGGAGTCTAGGTATGAGTTCTCTTGTATCTTTATTTCTATGTATGACTTTGATCTACTTCAGTTATTCAGCTATTTCATATAAAGTTGTGGTAGATCATATGATTGATATGTTCTTGAGTTCATCCAATGTTCATCATTTAGAGGCTCATGTTCTTCGTGAACGCTACCTTTCGATCCAGTTGAAGGATGATTTACTCATTCCTTATGTGTTTGTTCATAAGTTAGAGGCTCGTGTTCTTCACGAACATGACCCTTTGATCTTGTTGACTGGACATAAGAGAGTTTGTATCCGTTTGTATGACTAGCCCTAGTTTGATCTTGTTTGATAGCATGATTGTGTTGCATGAAGTTTGTGTTTAAGCTATGGTACTCGATCTAAGTTGACCAGTCTTCTGGTGGCTCTCACCCTGAGTCATAATAGCATGGGCCAGGTGAAGTCTAGCAGCAATGCAGGCATGGTGCCTGGGTTGTGTGTCTACGTTAGTTATGAGCTTGCCCCTCGTAACGATTGAGGTAGGCCACAGTGGTGACAGCTGTTGGACCCTTTGAAACCCTCCGCGCTGGGGTATTGTTATAGGAGTCTAAAGGATAGTTTCGCAGAGTGCTGGTTGTCGCGGGCTATCTCCCTGTTTGTACCTGGGTGCTGAACCTTACCTTTCATGCAATGCTTTATGCTTATCTCTTGTATCATCTAACTTTGTATGTTTAGTACCATAGAACCTAGAGCTAGCTTCGTATGTCCCCCTAAGCCGTAGTGTGCTAAGTGTAGAGATAGATCAGAGTGTGTGTCACACTACCCCTATCATATCATTTATCTTACCCCTGTCTTTTAGCTTTGTCTTCTATATCTATCTCTTGGTTTACATTCAGTGCAAAAGCATATGTCTTGATATCCACCATTGCCTTCCAAGGATACAATACCCTTGGAACACTCACTTCCCTGGGGAAATGCTATAATGGTTTATCTGTGCGCTTGCGGATTCATTCATGATCGTTAGATTTACATTTGGCGAGTCTTGATGCTCACGCTAACTCAACGTTGTTAGTAGTGACGTTAAGAAATGCCAACAAGCCAATGGGAGAGAGCCACGTGGAGGGCCAGGATGAACCGGCCCTAGGTCGGTTTGGCCGAACCTAGGGTCGGTCGGCCCCCTCGGGTGGCCCCCTGGCCCGTGCTTCCTCTGGCTCGCTTCCATGTGGGCCCTGATGCTCCTCCTCCGTGCATGGCATGTTTCCTGGCGGTTTAGTTGGCAAAGTGGGCCCATGGATCCATGTGATGCTGATGTGGTAGCGTATGATTCGTCGAGAGTTCTTCACAAGGATTGGTGACATCATGGATCCAGAAGAATCCATGTGGCAGCCCCTGATTGGCCAGCATTTGAGTGCCTTGGATTTGAGTGGAGTGAATGTGCATGGATTCCTCTCATTTCTTATGCTAAATACCTACATTCGAATAGACATCGACACTAGTGGAAAGTATTAGTTTAAGCTCCTATTCTAGTGTGGATGTGCAATTCATGCTTCAATTTGCAGGAGTTGACGGCCATAAAAATGGCACTTAACAGCTGTCAACAAATAGCCGAGGACATTCTAGTGAAAGTCCAAGATTGCTTTATCCCCGTTGACTTTGTGGTACTAGATATGGAGATTGCCAAGGAAGTGCCGCTCATACTTGGGCGACCATTTCTGAGCACAGCTGATGCACAAATTGATGTGGGAGCTGGTGTGATCCGTCTCTACATCAATGGTAAGGAGGAGAAGTTCGAATTCCATCCAAGAAAGGAGCAATGCTCAATGATCAAAGATTCACCAACTCCCAACACTCCAGCACGAGAGGTCGGAACACCACAGCAGGGAATGGACAGGCTCATTACATTCATGAAGAATTTTTGGAAGGAAGAACTTCAGCATATGAGTGAGGGACAGAAGCAATATTAGAAATCTCAATCAGAATCCAAGAAATCACCCCATACACACCACCACCCGCATGATATTCAGAAGGTGTGGAGGAAGGTGATAGGAAGCCGACTTCTCTTCCAAAAGAGACGGCTGCCTCACTGCCAAGGTAAGTAATTTGGAACAAGAGTCTAGCTCTAAGGACTCAAAATAGTGAGCCCTGCGCCGACAGGTAAATTCGGTAAGTTATCCTTAGTTTCCATTCCAATAAAATTCTGATCTTAGAAAAACAAGCTACTTTTGCTCTATGTTTTCTGCATTTTTGCTGGGGCAGGCTCAAGGGAGATATCCCCTCGGACACTCCTTGAGTTTGTACCATGGTACTAACCTCCCACGACACCACAGCCACAGCCTACTACGCCACCTATGGCAGGAGAGTCCTCTACGGGGTACATGGCCAGGGTAACCCCTGGGTATGCACCCGGTTGGGATCAGCCCACCTACCATCAGGGTGCGAGTAGCACGGCTTGGGCAAGTGAGAGTAGTGCTCAGTGGGCTGCACCCACTAGTTCTAGATCCGGTGGTCCTCCGTCTTCGTCCTTCAGACGGCACTCTTCGGCCTCTGCACGAGAGGCTTAGCTCACGCAACAGCTGGGAGAGCTCACCGTCCAGGTCACAGGAGTGGAGACGCTGAACACACACGTTGAGGCTAACTCAGCGTGACAGTGTCGGACTGGCGAGAGGATTGACGCCATGCAGCAAGCGCAGCAGCGACAGATAGAGGAGCAGAGGCCTTTCTATGCGAGTCAGGGTTTCTTCTACCCTCCACCGCAGTGAGCCTGAAGCTAGCTTGGGGGAGGACCCCCATCTTGAGGTAACTTGTATCTTCCTATGTTTTCAGAATATCTTAGAATGAAAACCCATAAAAATATGCAAAAATAAAAAGACTAAAAAGATTTATTTGCTTTCATCATAAGTTTGCTTTAGTTTGCTTTGATATGCATAGTAAGAATGCTTTGCCTCTATGGTTGAAATGATGAATAGTTGCTCTGTTTATTCTTCTCATATGTCTTGCCTACACTTTGTATCCTACCTAAGTTTTGAGTTTGTTGGCTTGCATGTTCGAACCTTAGCTTAAAAACTGTGGGTAGTGTAACAGCCCAAAAGCAGCTCACGGACAGTCCGCCCATGAGGCGTGAACAGTCCGCCCGGCGCCTGCTGCGCGTGTCGTGCGTGCAGAACTTCGTCGCCACGTCGCTCTCTTCGGCCCCACCCTAGTCAGGCCGCGCGTCCCCACCCCGGCCAGCACCCCTGGCTGCCTCTCTCTCCCTCCCATTCACTCCCTCATACTCTCTCTCTTCCATCCAAGAAACCATGGAGGAGCCCCCAAGGTGATTCAACCTAGGAAGCCCCTCACCTCGCCGGAGCTTCGCCGGAGGACCGCCGGAGCTCGACGCCGGCGAGCTGCACCACCTCTCCTTCATCTTCTTCCTCAAGATGGGAGCTAGGAGCTTCCCCAAGCCCTTCTTCCTCCACCCCAAGTTCTCTCCCTCAAGCTCAAGGTGAAGGACGAGCTCAAGCTTCACCAAGGCCACTCTAATCCAACTTGTGGCACCTCACCAGAGTTGTACTCATTGCCGGTGAGCTATCTCCAGTCCCGATCTATCTCCATTGATTTGGGATTTAGGATCTTGAACCCTCTGATGAACCAATCACCATTGATGGGCTAGAGCTTCAAAACTTCAATGCATGTTGAATCTATCACTTGGTATGACTTTTAGGCACTCCTAGAAACCTATAGAAAGAAATCCCAATCAAAACCATCACCGGAGCTGTCGCCGGCGTGCGCAACGGTGAGCCACGGCCTGTTTGCGGACAGTCCGCACCTCACGGTCGGACAGTCCGTAAACAACTCAAATCCTAACAGAAATATTTTTGGATTCGTGAGGTCTCGCGGACAGTCCGAGTCTTCTGTTCGGACAGTCCGTCACCTCCGCGCGGACAGTCCGCCAATTCATAACGGACGGTCCGCAGTTACTATTCATCCTATATTGTACCATCTTGTATAATTCATATAAAATTGCATATAGCTCAGAAAATTATGAAATAAGTTTTGTTGGTTCTATAATGATCTCAAAAACCTGTTAAAAATAAGTTTGCCATCAGATTTAATAATTAATTATCCGAATTAATTATAAGGGTCTTTATCTTGTTAATTACATAGTTAATTCTTTATTAGTCCAAAAATGATGAAACCAATTTTGCTAGTTCACTTATAATACTAATGATCCAATGGATGTACTGTTTTAACAATTTATTCATGATAAAGCATATCATTTATCATATCATATCATTGCACTCATTCATGGCATATTTATTTACCAAGCATCAATGCATTTCGTGTAGAGATCGAACCGTCGGAGCAAGAGGAGGTTGAGACCCAGCAAGAGCCCGTGATCAATGACCCTTCTCTTGAGAACCAAGGCAGGCACCTAAGCATTCTTTAACCCTATTTTGGATCAATTGGAGTATATGTGTTTTGTGTGTGCATGAGTAATATTATGTATATGATTGCTTAGTTCCTACTTGATGCATTACCATCCTTGAGCAAGAATAACCTTTCTTAGGTGAGTATGTTTGTTTAGGTGTCACGAATATAATTGCTTATTCATGCTTAGCTTCGGTAGAAGTCAAGAGGTGGCAAGGTCACCACCACTTGCGAGTTATAGGATGTTGTTCAATTAAACATTAAACATATGGTTAGCTTTGAAAGATTAAAATTGAGCTACATGAAAGATGAATCGCGACTCGAGCAAGAGTGGTAGGGTCATTTTGAGATTGGAGCTCATTTGACTTAGTCTTGCTTAAGTTGATTAAGGACTGATCGTTATCGCTGTGATACTTGAGCAATTTTTCGTACAAACCACATGCTTACTATGGTTATGGCAAGCTAAGTAGCATAAGTCGCACCTTATCTTGAACGAATTAGGAGCAGAGTGGGATGAGGTGTGATCGACCGTGTTCGGTGCACCTATACACTTCCGACCATCCGATCATAATAGTGTGCGGGTATGTGAAAGGTTGAGGGCATGAATTAACACTTATCCTCGATCAAGGGTATGGTCGTTGGTCTTGCGCTTCGTGTAGGAAAAGTTGTACACCCCTGCAGGGTTATAATCTATTGCAATAGCCGCGCTCTCGGTCATGGAGCACGCTCATGTACTTGGACTTTAATGTAGAGTTTCGATGTAGCTCATGGAAGATTTGAGATTATGATCATGTTATCACTTTATTTATTGCAATTTACTTGATGCTTGACTTAGAGATCATAGAATGCCATGTCTTTTGCTTTTTACAACTTGATCAAAATGTAGATGCTTTTATGCAAAATAATTACCTATGCCATTCCTTGCTACCTAACCAAATGCATACTCATTGAGAGTCGGCCAAGTATATACCCATATGTGGATAAGTCCTGTTGAGTACCCTTTTGTACTCACGGTACTGCCGTTAAGTTGTTTTCAGGTGAGGCGCAGCCGGAGCCCATATTTGGGTACTTCCTTGCTGAGGACGGAGGTCCGGGGAGGAAATAGGTGGCAATGGCTAAGAAGGGCACTATCGGCATATAGTGTTCACCTTCGTATTTTGTGATGTATCATATGAGCGTGACGATAGAACTTTCCGCTGCAAAACTCTAAGACTTATTGTAATGTAAACTTGAATCTATGTTTGTAATGTGATGGACTATGTTTGGATTGCTATGTGATGATGATGTTCATCTTGTTGTGCTTTGTGAGGTGTGTATAAATCCTGGGCATTGCTCATGACACATCTCAAGGACGACCGGGGTTATTCTCATTTAATTGAGTTGATCAATGGTGATGACTTGATTAAATGAGTTTAACTTGGAGTTTCCTCACAACATGGCATCAGAGCCCGGTTAGCATTCTAAGCATGGTTTATCACTTAATAAATGGATGTGTGGCATGTAATTAAAATGGTGATCACCGAATTAATTAGTATTACTTAATGTTGCATTTTTTAAGGTTCTATCCCTTTATATGGTGTAATTCTTATCTTTCATTGAGCTTGTCTTATCTTATGAGCTACATTTATGTGACATGTTTAAAATGTTCTCTAACTCATCTTGTCTAGATAATGATAGATGGCAGAGCACTATGGAAACCTTGTCATGGTCACTCGGGCTGAGGGTGTGCAAGGCTTCCCTTCCATCCTCAACGAGATGCTATGGCGGGGCAACTTCTCATATCGACCGGAGTATTCGGTCTATGCGAGAGGGCTTGGGCCGGGCATGGTGGACTACTTTGCCACCATGTTCATCCCCATGCGCCTAGTGAAAGGGGTGAATCACTCCCACAACCTTGTCGCCCACGGTACCTCTGTGGGCATGGCAATTCAAGAAGTGGCGTACAATGCTATGGCACACCTTCGCAGTGAAATTCCAGAATTATGGATGCCACCTTTACATCACTTTCCAAGGCAAGGACCACAACCGGGTGTGCACGTGGTGGACATAGCCCTGGTGGGTGCTCCTTTGTATGAGAGGCGGATGTCGGAGTTGGTGAGAGCTCTAGATCAAAACATGGGATGTCATCGTTGGGAACTAAGGGAAACCATACGCCGTCTCAATGAGCTGCAACATGCTATACACCCTTATGTCCGCTCAAGGCGTGTTCAAGAGCATGTGCTCTACGACAATAATGAAGATGTTACCATTCAAGAGGAAGCTCCCGGTGGTTTCACATATCCTTTTGTTCATGGTATTGCACCACCCCATCAAGGGATACAAGCTCGAATCTCAAATGGGCTTCGTGTTCGCCGCTTTCCCCGTGCCCTTGGAAATAGAGAGACTATCTATGGTGGGCAACGGAGAATCTCACCCATCCGGAAGCAAATCCCGAGGACACCGGGTCACCCAATGCCCATCTCCGTGATGTGTTTTCCCCGTTCTTTGAGAGAGCTCCTTATGGTCCTAACTAAATTATTTGTGTAATCTCATGGTGGTTATGAGACTTTGCAAGCTATGTGACTTGCTGTAATGTACCGCCTATTTTATGTAATCGGAATAGTTAATTGGTGAGACGATGTGAGACACTAATTAGCTATCATGCCTATGTAATGTACTATTATTATCTATGCGGACCTCCGTTATTTATATGTGTGTTGTTGTGAGATATTCGTATGTTGCGGCATGTCATCATGTATCATTTTCATGCATGCATCAATTTAATTTATGTGAGAATTATTATGGGTTTATATTCTTGACCTTGCAAGGAATGTATAAATCTATGCTTGCTGTCCAAAATTCTTTAGTATCATCCTTTCATGATCTACATTATCTATTCTATCGTATCAAAAGAATTCTCACACATTTGTGGTTTATGTATACTTGTTGTACAATTTTATTGTGCAAGTTGTATTATATCAATTTTCTTCTTGTCTCTAACCTAAGGTGTGGTTGGTGGTAGGATGGTTGATAATCAGCCGGTGGGTCAGGGTGATGGGGAGGATAACTTACCACCTCCTCCTAATTTGGGCCCAGTCATTGAGGAACTACTTAGGAGCGCGAATGAGGGTCGGTTGGTTCAAAATCAAATCCTCCAAGCTCTCAATGCAGTTGCCTAAGGTCAAGGTGGTGGCGGTGGTGGTGGTAATAACAACGGTGGACCTCCAAATAGGGGTCATCCCGCTTTCATGAAAACACAACCTCCAATCTTCCGAGGGTCAGATGAGCCCCTAGATGCAGATTATTGGATTTCCGCTATAGAGGATAAACTTGGGCTCTTTGAAAATACTGATGATGAGAAAATGACTTTCGCGGCACATCAACTTCATGATGCCACGGGAGTGTGGTGGAAGGGCTATAAGGCCCAAGTGGCTGCTGGACATCGTATAACTTGGGATGAATTTCGCAAGGCTTTCCGTGAACATCATATTCCCAAGAGTGTCCTCAAAATAAAAAGAGATTAATTCCGTAAGCTTAAGCAAGGCAATAAGTCGGTGCAAGAGTACACCAATACTTTCAATTACCTTTCTCAATATGCTCCCGATGATGTTGATAAGGATGAGAAGAAACAAGATTGCTACATGGAGGGTCTATCATTGAAACTTAAAGCCCAACACTCCAACATTGATTTCAAGGATTTCAATGATCTTGTGAGCAAATCAATCAAGGTGGAATATAATTTGAATGCACTTGAGGTGGATAACTGCAAGAGGGCTGCCCCTCCTTTCATGGGTGGTAGCTCAAGCTCTCAACGTCCATGCACGTGACCTTCCCCTCCACCCCGGATTCTGGGATTTGGTGCTCCTCAACTAATGTGGATGGCACACCGTCCTCCGGCACCGCAAGGGCAACCTCCTCGCCCTAGTGGACAGCCAGGAGGCGGTGGTGGGAATTCTTCCTCTTCCAAGGAGTCGTGCTTTAATTGTGGCGGGCATGGACATTTCTCCCGCTTGTGCCCCTCTCCCAAGAAAAATGGAGGAAATAATGCTCCCAAGCCTCCTATGCCTCCTCCACCGAATTTTCAAAAGGGGAAGAATGCCCAACCACCCAAGAGGGGAAAGTTAAATCATATCACCGCCGAAGAAGCTAATGATGATGAACAAGTGCTTGTTGGTATGGTTTCACTCAACTCAATCAATACTCTGGCATTATTTGATTCCGGTGCATCTCATTCCTTCATGAGTAGAAAATTTGCCATAGAACATCATTTTCCAATTAGACAAGTATCTACTCCATATCATATTGATGCCCCGGGTGCAACCTTAGTGACAAGAGAAGTGGTAACCTTAGCTAGATTTGAAATTATGGGACTCACTTTCATAGTAAATTTTGTGGTCATTAATCTAGAGGATTTTGATATCATTATTGGTATGAATTGGCTGACTAAGCATGATGGGGTTATTAGATGCAATCCTCGTTCTATTGAACTTAAACATCCATCCGGTTCACGAGTTCTTCTTTCTCTTCATGGAAAGAGTGGCCCTCAACTCTATACACTTAATGCTCATGTCAAGTTGGAAATAGAGGCTATTCCGGTTGTATGTGAATTTCCGGATGTCTTTCCTGAAGAATTACCGGGGATGCCTCTGGACCGGGAAGTGGAATTTGTTATTGAATTACTCCCGGGGACGGCCCTAATTTCCAAAAGACCCTATATAATGCCACCTGATGAACTTGTGGAATTAAAGAAACAATTGCAAGATCTTCTTGAAAAGCAATATATTCATCCGAGCTCCTCACCTTGGGGATGCCCGGCTATATTTGTGTCAAAGAAGGATGGAAGTCTAAGGATGGTGGTGGATTATCGACCCCTAAATGAAGTAACCGTGAAGAACAAATATCCTCTTCCTAGGATTGATATATTATTCGATCAATTATCCTGTGCTAAGGTCTTTTCTAAAATTGAACTTCGTTTGGGTTATCATCAAATAAAAAACCTTGAAGGAGACATTCCGAAGACGGCTTTCTCTACTAGATATGGGCTTTATGAGTACACGGTGATGTCTTTTGGGTTAACCAATGCCCCGGCATATTTCATGTACTTGATGAGCTCTATCTTCTTTGAGGAGTGTTGGCGTTTCCTAGCGCCGTCACTTTAAGAACAGATTTAGAATCCATCCTCAGTGGCAACACAAAGAAACGCCTTGTAGGCACTTCTTAACGTCACAACTAACAACGCCGAGTTAGCGTGAACATCAAGACTTGCCAAAGGTTAATCTAAACGATCATGAATGAATCCGCAAGCGCACAGATAAATCATTATAGCATTTCCCCAAGGAAGGAGAATATTCCAAGGGTATCGTATCTGTGGAAGGCAATGGCAGATATCATAGACTTATGCTTTTGCTCTGAATGTAAACTTAAGAGATAGATATAGGAAACAACAAACTCAAAGGCAGGGGTAAGATAAAGATATGAAAGGGTAGTGTGACACACACACTCAGATCTACCTCTACTCTAGCACACTACGGCTTAGGGGGAACATACGAGTTAGCTCTAGGTTCTAATGTACTAAACATACAAAGCTAGAAGATACAGGAGATAGGCATGAGCATTGCATGAGAGGGTAAGGTTCAGCACCCAGGTACAAATAGGGAGCTAGCCCGCAACGACCAGCACTCTGCGAAACTAGACTTTAGACTCCTACAGCAAGTACCCCGGCGCGGAGGGTTCCAAAGGGTCCAACAGCTGTCACTACTGCGGCCTACCTCTATTGTTAAGGGGGGTATGCTCATAACTAACGTAGCCACACAACCCAGGCACCATGCCTGCGTTGCTGCTAGACTTCACCCGGCCCGGCTATTGTGACCCAGGGTGAGAGCCACCAGAAGACTGGTCAACTTAGACCGAGTACCGTAGCTTGAACACAAACCTCATGCAACACTCTCATGCCATCTAACAAGATCAACTAAGTCTAGACATACGAACAGATATGAACTCTCTTATGTCTAGTCAATAAGATCAAAGGGTCGTGTTCGTGAAGAACACGAGCCTCTAACTTATGAACAAACACATAAGGAATGAGTTTATCATCCTTCAAGTGGATCAAAAGGTAGTGTTCATGAAGAACACAAGCCTCTAAATGATGAACTGAGGATGAACTCAAGAACATATCAAGCATATGATCTACCATGACTTTATATGAAATAGCTGAATAACTGAAGTAGGTCAAAGTCATACAATGAAATAAAGATAAAAGAGAACTCATACCTAGACTCCAAAGAAGACTTGGAACCTGAAGAAGAGCTACTCTAGCATACCCCCTAGCCTTGGAAACTAAAAGTGAGAGGAGAATGAGATAGTGGTGTGTGTGAAATGGGAGCCGCTCCCCTTCTATTTTTAGGCAGGGACAAGGATTGCTCGGAGGCTCAAAGTGCTCCAAAATACCCTGGGATGCAGCCAGCAACCAATGAGCAAGTAACACGTGAAAGGCCGGGATGAACCAACCCTAGGTCGGTTCGGCCGATCCTAGGGTCGGCCGAACCCCTAGGGCGGCCTTCCCGGCTGTGCTTTCTCAGGGAGGCTGACGTGTCGGCCCTGATGCTTGTCCTCCGTGCATGCCAAGTTTCCTGATAAGTTGGAGCTCAGGTGGGCCCATGGATCCATGTGAAGTCCACGTGGCGCTCTCTAATTCGTCGGTGAGTGCCTCCCTTGGATGAATGATGTGGAATGTCATGTGTTTCCTTGGTGGCAGCCACCTGCTCAGCTGAGTTGGCATGGTTTCTCCATAGAAGGTGGATTTCCATCTCTTTTAAGGGGTATTTCACCTACATACAAATAATCACCAAGGACAAGTGGAACTAAATTATTCAAACCAAAATGCAAGTAAATAATGCATATGCCTCCATTTATGTGAGAATATTGAGGGCTGAAAGTGGTACTTAACAGCCGTCAACAAACTCCCCCAAGCTAACCTCTTGCTCGCCTCAAAGCAGGACATTAGGGACTTAGGTTGGTTGATCAGGAGTTGCTACAATGTTGTATTCTCAACTTATGGTAAACTTATAGCAAAGTATTCTACCAAGAGTTGAACACATTGGCAATGTTCTTACCTTTCACCTGACGACGTGGGGCATATAGCTTCACCTGCCTTAGGCGGTTGAGAGACAGAATGGTTATATAGCATGTGCATAATCACTCACACCTTGATCAGCTATCAATCCGGAGGTTTTGTAAATTTTTCAAAAGAAAATCAGAGTTCCTCAAATGATACTCTCGAATCGCTCACATCAATGCTGCCTTTCTTCACATCCTACTCTTAATAGGCTTATGTGGAGCTGTAGGTAGGGAAGAAATGTGGCATACTTGTCTCTCATATTTTGCTAAGTCAAAGACCGGATCCTTGGAAGAAACAAACATACATCCTAATCAAGATGTGCATAAGTGTGTGATGGTGATGAGCATGGCAACATGGATACTAGGCCCGGAAATGGGTGCTAGATATTACCATGCTTTATATGAGGAAATGAGGGATTGATGGTAAGGTGGACACTAGCCCCGGAGTAGGTACTAGTTATTACCATCTATATGGTGGAACTCTTTCTCTTGCACATATCAATCCCTTTTTCTCCTTTTGAAATTTTTCGAGACTTGGGCTAGCTCTCCTTATTTTATTTTTACCATGCTTTTGAGCATGCTTTTCTTTTTCTTCCTCTCTTTTTTTTAGCTAGCCCTTTGTCTCTATTGGAGATATTTGGAGAGGGGTGAATGATACAAAGATACATAGAGTTTTATTTTGCGGAAGAATGCATGAGCAATATGGAGCAAATGATGAATGCTAACTTCTAGTGTAGAAGTTTTAGCATGAACGTGTACGTGATCTTGATCAGGGGAGTATGAGTTCCAACAAGGGTTACAACAATTTGACAAAGCTCAATGAGAGAACAAGTTGCATATGTGGAGGCTAACAAGAGCTAGAATCTACACATGGCCTTGGATAGGAAATTCTCATCATTGAGGAACTCATCATGTTTTGATTTTTCAAAAAGAAAAACTCCGGATGTCAAGCATCACTAAGCACAAGATCATAGGCTCAAAACTTAGATAGGATACAAAGTTGTAAGCAAGACATACAAGGAGAATAAACAGAGCAACTATTCATCATTTCAACCATAGAGGCAAAGCATTCTTACTATGCATATCAAAACAAACTAAGCAAATGATGGTGATGAAAGCAAATAAATATTTTTGGTCTTTCTATTTTTGCAGATTTCTTAGGTTTTCATTTATAAGATATTCTGAAAACAAAGGAAGATACAAGTTACCTCAGGATGGGGGTCCTTCCCCAAGCTAGCTTCAGGCTCACAACGAAGGAGGGTAGAAGAAACCCTGACTCGTGTAGTAAGCCCTCTACTCCTCCATGGGTCGCTGCTGAGCCTACTGCATGGCTGCAATCCTCTCACCAGCCTGACGCTGCCACGCTGAGGTAGACTCGACGTGGGTGTTCAATGTCTCCTCCAATCTCGTGACCTGGACGGTGAGCTCTCCCATCTGCTGCGTGAGCTAAGCATTGCGTGCAGAGGTTGAGGAGTGCCGCCGGAAGGACGAAGACGGAGGTGGACCACGAGAGCTGGAACTAGCAGGTGTGGCCCACTGAGCGCCGCTCGCACTCGCCCAAGCCGTGCCACTCGCACTCGGATGGTAGGCAGGCTGATCCCAACCAGGTGCATATTCAGGGGTAACCCCGAACATGTACCCCGTAGGGACCCCTCCTACCACCGGTGGTGTAGCAGGCTGTGGCTGCAGCTGTGGTGGTGGCTGTGACTGCTGCTGCTGCATGTGTGCTCTCTTCACTACGCTTCTGGTGGACCTGCCTAAAACACTAGTACGACGGCTTTCCTCTTGTGTAACAAGGGGAATGGTTAGTGACTCCGAGCTATACAATCGAAACCCCGGGTTAGGTAACGGGATTTGATTTGCATAACCTGGAAAGAAGAAAGTCAAGGAATCATCTGGGCCTTTCTTAAGTATATGCCCTTGGATCAAGTATGCCTCATCAATGAGAACTCGGGGCGTCCTGATGAAGGGTACAGGATTCCCACTAAGAACCCCGAGTCTGAGAGCAATACGAGTCACCAAAGACGTACACTCAATAGGACCTATCATCTTGAAATTCATCAACCACTACCAAATCATAGCTTTAACGGGAGAGACCTTGATCTGGTTAACAGTGGTGTATAATAGCATCATCTCATCACTGCGCACGGGCCGAACATCCTCTCGTGGAAAGAGAGTAATGGCGAGCCACTTGTGCCACAAACGGAGAGTGGGATGCAAAATATCATTGCACCGAGGTACAATTTTGCCATTGTAAACAAGACCAGAGATGTCTGCCCAGAAAGAGTCTCGAACAAAACCCTCACAAGCCCTTTTCAAAGAAACAGCACAACGAGGACTAAATCCAAGAAGACGACTAAGTTCCTTCCAAGAAACACGATAATTGGTCCCAAAAAGACGAAACTGAATGCCATCCGGAATCTCGGAAAGAGAGTAAAGAAACTGGATGGTGAGGGGCCGATAGCCAAGTTCTGTAACCGGCGCAAACTCCTCCCAACCAAGAGCATGCCAAATGGAAGCGAACTCGAGATTCATACCTATTTTCTCCATGATAGCTGGGTCGAAGTCCCGGGTGTGGGCAAAGACTCGATCCTTCAAGAGAGCGTAGGCTTGCTTCTCTCGAGAGCCTTGCAAGCTGAGGTAGAGGGTGTCGTTGACGACCGCCTCTGCCGCTTGTGGCTCGGCTTGCTCTTCTTGCTCCTTTTCGTCCATTGTTGATGGGCCCGGTGTCGGATCGGCGGGGACGGATGAACTCGCGCTCGCCTGTGAACGGGAGCGTGTCACCCTCCGGAGAGTGTTTGCCGCCCAATTCATGCTAGCACAACAACAAGGGACAACAAGAGCAACTCAGTGATGGATTAGTGAAATCGAATGAAATTCTTACCGAGCTTGCTCCACCAATAGCAATACTTTACAGCAACACAAATAGAGAGAATACTCGATGATCCAATCTCGAGCAAGAAATCCAAGAAAATCAAGAGAGCAAGGAGTAGAGAGGGGAGTGTGAATGAATGGGTGAAGAGCACCCCCTCTCGGGTCCAATTTATACAGCAAAAGGGCAGCACATCGTAGACTAGCCGTTGCACTATGGCTAGGAGCCGTTGGCCAAACCTGGGCCCACCTGACCGTTGCCAGGGTTTAGCCGAACCCTGGTTCGGTCGGCCCAACTGTGGGCCCGGGGTTGGCCCCCTTTGGCAGGCGTGCCACCAATGGCTATATGAAGATATACCCAGGTGCACCGGCCAAAGTACACTCCAGAAATTGCCCAAATGATTTTTCTAAGGTTCTCAAACTCAGAAATCATTTTCAGAAATTTTATTTTGAAAAAGAAAAGGGCTAGATAAATCTAGCATGCAGATGCAAGGTTTTGGAAAATCAAATATGCAATTTTGGAAATAAAATTTTGGAAAGGAAATATGAGATAAGTACTAGCTTTAACCTTTTTGGTAGAAAGGACCCATCATTTTTAGTCCGACGAGTTTGACTCTTCTCAGTGATCAATTCCACTCAGCACCCCACTCCTGAGAAGTAGAAGGTGGTGCCTTCTCAATCTTCCGCCATTCTTTCTGAATTTTCTTTTGTTTCTTTGACGGAGATTTCTTCTTTGGGGGTGAAGGCTCCGTCCTTCCCCCAAGCTGTTCAACACTATCCTGCACCAAATAGCACTGCTCCTCTTTGTCCTGAAACTTGAACTTCAAGTTCCTCTTCCCAATGCGAAAACGGATTATTCCGGACCCCACATTGATTCTAGCCTAGACATCACTGAGAAACGGTCGCCCAAGGATGAGCGGCATTCCTCCCTCGTCATCCATATCAAGGACCACGAAATCTGCGAAGACGTAAGAGTTCTTGACGTTAACCAATATGCTCTCAACAATTCCTTCTGGATATCGTATCGTTGAATCAGTGAGTTGGATAGTCCGTGCTGTAGGAGAGAGAGCTGGATATCCCAGTTGCTCGAACATGGCCTTGGACATGAGATTAACACTTGCACCAAGGTCACAGAGGGCATGCTTGATCGTCTTGTAATAGATTGTGCAAGTGATAGTTGAATAGCCTGGATCTTTCTTGTGCACAACTACTAATTCCTCCCATGGATCGAGAATTTGTTGTATGGGCTTTCCTGCATAGTTAGAAGCACGTGTCTTCCTAGGTGGCTTACCCCACCTAGTTGACACTACACTAACATTTTCACAAGAAGACATGGGTTGCCCCGGGATCCTCCCGTTATAAGCAGATGGAACCAAAGCAGCTAGCTGAGCAAACTGGGTTTCTAGCATCTTGTTAAAACTTAGCTGGCTCTTCTGAGCAGAAGAAAAACCATCAAGCTTAACGTTGAGACTTTCCAAAGTTTTATCAAGGGTAGCTAGCTTTTTGTTAACACCTTCATTAATCATGTCTGCTTCCTTGACAGTTTGAGTACCCCTCGGTCGTGGTTGGAGTCTTTCATCACCCCACCCTCGGTTGGAAACCATCTTCTCAATGAGTGATTTAGCATTATCAACAGTGAGTGAGAAGAATGCTCCCTGAGCAGCAGCATCAATATGGCCTCGGGCTGTCGGAGTCAACCCATTATAAAAGCTTTGAAGAATAAGACAATCCTCCATCCCATGGTGAGGACAGGCCAGGACATACTCCTGAAGCCTTTCCCAAGCCTCTGGAATAGATTCACTTCCTGCTAGCTGAAAACCAGAAATTCTTCCATGAAGAGCATTGGTTTTACCCAATGGGAAGAACTTCTTGAGGAATGCCTCTGAACACTTATCCCAAGTGTTAATAGCATCACGATTCGCGTAGAACCATTGGTTGGCTTTCCCCAGGAGAGAGAATGGAAACAGTCGGAGATGAACAACATCCATATTTGCACCCCTGATGATGAAAGTGCTGCATAGCTCTAGTAATTGCTGCAAATGAGCATTGGCATCTTCGTTCGGCTTGCCACAGAATGGGCTAGCCTGTACCATCGTAATTAGACCCGTCTTGATCTCAAAATTTTCAGTCCCCATTGCCACCTCAGGGCTTTGCAGCACCTGGTCAGCAGAAGGAGCTGAATACTCACGAAGTGCCTTCTGGGCCATGGCGTTTGACGTGGATGGTACAAAGGAAGCTGGTTCTCCCTCCGGACGAGTACGACGAGGTGAGTCGAAATGAATTCGAGCTTTCCTCACAAGTGACTCGGGATCTTCAGTGAAATTCTCCGGAAAGTCGAAACCAGTCATACATTACCTATCTTCATCATCCAAAGATAAAAGAAGACAATCAAGGTTAGCATGCATTGAGAGTTGTCCTAACCTACTCAGAGTTTATAAACAGATGCAAAGCATAGTCATGATAATCATGTGCCTTCCCCGGCAACGGTGCCAGAAATGCTTGTTGGCGTTTCCTAGCGCCATCACTTTAAGAACAAATTTAGAATCCATCCTCAGTGGCAACACCAAGAAACACCTTGTAGGCACTTCTTAACATCACAACTAACGACGCTGAGTTAGCGTGAAAATCAAGACTTGCCAAAGGTTAATCTAAATGATCATGAACGAATCTGCAAGCGCACAGATAAACCATTGTAGCATTTCCTCAAGGAAGGAGAATATTCCAAGGGTATCGTATCCGTGGAAGGCAATGGCGGATATCATAGACTTATACTTTTGCTCTGAATGTAAACTTAAGAGATAGATATAGGAAACAACAAACTCAAAGGCAGGGGTAAGATAAAGATATGAAAGGGTAGTGTGACACACACACTCAGATCTACCTCTACTCTAGCACACTACAACTTAGGGGGAACATACGAGTTAGCTCTAGGTTCTAATGTACTAAACATACAAAGCCAGAAGATACAGGAGATAGGCATGAGCATTGCATGAGAGGGTAAGGTTCAGCACCCAGGTACAAACGGAGAGCTAGCCCGCGACGACCAGCACTCTGCAAAACTAGACTTTAGACTCCTACAGCAAGTACCCCGGCGCGGAGGGTTCCAAAGGGTCCAACAGCTGTCACTACTGCGGCCTACCTCTATCGTTACGGGGGGTATGCTCATAACTAACGTAGCCACACAACCCAGGCACCATGCCTGCATTGCTGCTAGACTTCACCCGGCCCGGGCTATTGTGACCCAGGGTGAGAGCCACCAGAAGACTGGTCAACTTAGATCGAGTACCATAGCTTGAACACAAACCTCATGCAACACTCTCATGCCATCTAACAAGATCAACTAAGGCTAGACATACGAACGGATACGAACTCTCTTATGTCTAGTCAATAAGATCAAAGGGTCGTGTTCGTGAAGAACACGAGCCTCTAACTTATGAACAAACACATAAGGAATGAGTTTATCATCCTTCAAGCGGATCAAAAGGTAGTGTTCATGAAGAACACAAGCCTCTAAATGGTGAATAGAGGATGAACTCAAGAATATATCAAGCATATGATCTACCATGACTTTATATGAAATAGCTGAATAACTGAAGTAGATCAAAGTCATACAATGAAATAAAGATAAAAGAGAACTCATACCTAGACTCCAAAGAAGACTTGGAACCTAAAGAAGAGCTACTCTAGCCTACCCCCTAGCCTTGGAAACTAAAAGTGAGAGGAGAATGAGAGAGTGGGGTGTGTGAAATGGGAGCCCCTCCCCTTCTATTTATAGGCAGGGACAAGGCTTGCTCGGAGGCTCAAAGTGCTCCAAAATACCCCGGGATGCAGCCAGCAACCAATGAGCAAGTGACACATGAAAGGCCAGGATGAACCGACCCTAGGTCGGTTCGGCCGATCCTAGGGTCGGCCGAACCCCTAGGGCGGCCTTCCCGGTTGTGCTTTCTCAGGGAGGCTGACATGTGGGCCCTGATGCTTGTCCTTAGTGCATGCCAAGTTTCCTGATAAGTTGGAGCTCTGGTGGGCCCATGGATCCATGTGAAGTCCATGTGGCGCTCTCTGATTCGTCGGTGAGTGACTCCCTTGGATCAATGATGTGGAATGCCATGTGTTTCCTTGGTGGCAGCCACCTCCTCAGCTGAGTTGGCATGGTTTCTCCATAGAAGGTGGATTTCCATCTCTTTTAAGGGGTATTTCACCTACATACAAATAATCTCCAAGGACAAGTGGAACTACATTATTCAAACCAAAATGCAAGTAAATAATGCATATGCCTCCATTTATGTGAGAATATTGAGGGCTGAAAGTGGTACTTAACAGCCGTCAACAAGGAGCTTGATGTCTTTGTGGTGATCTTCATTGATGACATTCTTATCTTCTCCAAGACCGAAGAAGAGCATGCCGAGCATATCCGCATTGTTCTTCAAAAGCTTCGTGATCATCGCCTTTATGCCAAGTTTAGCAAATGTGAATTTTGGCTAAAGGAAGTTTCTTTTCTTGGCCATGTTCTCTCTGAAAATGGTGTGGCCGTTGACCCAAGCAAGGTAAAGGATGTGCTTGAATGGGGACAACCCAAAAATGTTAAAGATATCCAGAGTTTTCTTGGACTTGCAGGATATTACCGTAGGTTCATTGAGAACTTCTCAAAAATCTCCAAGCCTATGACTGAATTATTGAAGAAAGGTATTCCTTTTAAGTGGTCGGATGCTTATGAGGAAGCATTTCAAACTCTCAAGACCAAGCTCACGTCTGTTCCTATCCTAGCTCAGCCGGATATCACCAAAGGCTTTGATGTCTATTGTGATGCTTCAAGAATTGGGTTGGGGTGTGTTCTTATGCAAGAAGGCCGTGTCATTGCTTATGCTTCTTGCCATTGAAGCGACACGAAGAAAATTATCCTACTCATGATCTTGAACTTGCCGCCGTTGTCCGTGCTTTAAAAATTTGGCGGTATTATCTTCTAGGCAATCCTTGCAATATCTATACTGATCATAAAAGCCTCAAATATATTTTCACTCAATTGGAGCTTAATATGAGGCAAAGAAGATTGCTTGAGTTAATCAAGGACTATAAATTGGAAGTTCACTATCATCCCGGCAAGGCCAATGTGGTTGCCGATGCATTGAGTCGGAAGGCACATTTCAATTGCTTGCTTGCCCAATCCGGAGTCAACACACTTTGTGAAGATTTTCGGAAGCTCAACCTCTCCATGGTCGAGCATGGGTCGCTTGCCTCTCTTGTGATAACTTCTGATCTTATTAATGAAATTAAGGAAGCTCAAAAGGGGAATGAAGGAATGGACAAGATCCGAGCTAGAAAAATGAAGGGCGAAGCCAAGGAGTTTATCATTGATGAAGATGGCACTATTTGGTTTGGGAAACGCTTGGTCGTTCCCAAAATTTTTGAGCTTAGACAGAAAATTCTTGCCGAAGCTCATGAATCTCAATTCTCAATTCATCCCGGAAGCAACAAGATGTATCAAGATGTGAGGAAGAAATTTTGGTGGCCTCACATGAAAAGAGAAGTGGCTCGTTATGTAGCGGAATGTGATACTTGCCAAAGGGTGAAGGCCGAACATCTCAAGCCGGCTGGAACTCTTCAACCCCTTCCTATTCCATCTTGGAAATGGGAAGACATCTCTATGGATTTCATCAACGGTTTACCTCGCACTCTCCATGGCTATGATTCTATTTGGGTTATTGTGGACCGACTCACCAAATCAGCCCACTTCCTCCCGGTAAAAACTTCCTACACCGTGGCAAATTATGCCGAGCTTTATCTTACCAAGATTGTATGTCTTCATGGGGTACCCAAGACCATTATTTCCGATCGAGGCCCTCAATTCACCGCTGACTTTTGGGGGAGTCTCTATGATGCTATGGGTACTACTCTCACTTTTAGCACCGCCTACCATCCTCAAACTGATGGCCAAACTGAGAAAGCAAATCAAATTCTCGAAGATATGCTTAGAGCTTGTACAATTATTTATGACAAGGATTGGGAAACTTGCTTGCCATTTGCTGAATTTTCCTACAACAATAGCTTTCAAGCAAGTATTAGAATGTCACCATTTGAAGCTTTATATGGCCGAAGTTGTAGAACTCCTCTGAATTGGTTAGAATCCGGAGAACGCCGATACTTTGGTCCAGAAATTGTCAAGGAAGCCGAAGAGAAAGTGAGAACTATTCAAGAAAGACTCCAAACTGCTCAAGGCCGCCAAAAGCATTATGCAGATAGGTGTCGCCGAGAATTAAACTTTCAAGTTGGGGATCATGTTTATCTCAAAGTTTCACCCTTTAAGGGCACAAAAAGATTTGAAGAAAAGGGTAACCTCGCTCCTCGCTATGTTAGTCCATTTCGGATTTTGGCAAGGCGCGAGGCTGTAGCTTATCAATTGGAACTTCCACAATCGCTTTCTTCTCTTCACGATGTTTTTCATGTGTCCCAATTGAAGAAATGCTTCAAGGAGACAAACCAAAATGATAGGGCTGTCAACCTTGTTGACATCAATCTTCAACCGAATCTCTCTTACAAAGAGTATCCTATAAGAACTCTTGATCGAGCCGAGAGGAAAACAACAAACAAAGTCACCAAATTTGTGAAAGTGCAATGGAGTCACCATTCCGTGCGGGAAGCAACTTGGGAACAAGAAGACCAACTTAGGAAAGATTATCCAAATCTCTTTATTGATGAGTAAGTTCCATTGCAACTCTCTTTTACATCTTAGAGCATATCTATCTTGCTAGCTTTATGTTGGGTTTTAACCATGAGAATTAAAGAGATCAATCCTTTGTTGGCTGAAATTTCTTGGTAGAAAATTTCGTGTAGGCCGGACCGTCCGAGCCTCATCCCGGACAGTCTGCCCTCTCTATACGGACGGTCCGCCCTCCCTATATGGACAGTCCGTAATTGATCAAAATCTACACAGAAACTTCTTAGAATTTCAAGTTTGTGTCGGACAATTCGATCTTGCCTGTTGGACAGTCCATCGTTACTCCACGGATGGTCCGTCTGTGGCCATCGGACGGTCCGTCATGGCTGGTCCTTAGCCAAATCTCGGCATGAGATTTTTCTAACGGGGGGAGACTTGTAACAGCCCAAAAGCAGCTCACGGACAGTCCACCCGGCGCCTATTGCGCGTGTCGTGCGCGCAGAACTTCATCGCCACATCGCTCTCTTCGACCCCACTAGTCAGGCTGTGCGTCCCCACCCTGGCCAACACCCCTGGCTGCTTCTCTCTCCCTCCCATTCACTCCCTCACACTCTCTCTCTCTTCCATCCAAGAAACCATGGAGGAGCCCCCAAGGTGATTCAACCTAGGAAGCCCCTCACCTCATCAGAGCTTCACCGGAGGACCGCCGGAGCTCGACGCCGGTGAGCTGCACCACCTCTCCTTCATCTTCTTCCTCATGCTTGGAGCTAGGAGCTTCCCCAAGCTCTTCTTCCTCCACCCCAAGTTCTCTCCCTCAAGCTCAAGGTGAAGGACGAGCTCAAGCTTCACCAAGGCCACTCTACTCCAACTTGTGGCACCTCACCGGAGTTGTACTTATTGCCGGTGAGCTATCTCCAGTCCCGATCTTTCTCCATTGATTTGGGATTTAGGATCTTGAACCCTCCCATGAACCAATCACCATTGATGGGCTAGAGCTTCAAAACTTCAATGCATGTTGAATCTATCACTTGGTATGACTTTTAGGCACTCCTAGAAACCTATAGAAAGAAATCCCAATCAAAACCATCACCGGAGCTATCGCCGGCGTGCGCATCGGTGAGCCACGGCCTGTTTGCAGGCAGTCCGCACCTCACGGTCGGACAGTCCGTAAACAACTCAAATCCTAACAGAAACATTTTTGGATTCGCGAGGTCTCACGAACAGTCCGAGTCTTCTGTTCGGACAGTCCGTTACCTCCGGGCGGACAGTCCGCCAATTCATCACGGACGGTCTGCAGTTACTATTCATCCTATCTTGTACCATCTTGTATAATTCATATAAAATTGCATATAGCTCAGAAAATTATGAAATAAATTTTGTTGGTTTTCTAATGATCTCAAAAACCTGTTAAAAATAAGTTTGCCCTCAGATTTAATAATTAATTATCCGAATTAATTATAATGGTCTTTATCTTGTTAATTCTTTATTAGTCCAAAAATGATGAGGCCAATTTTGCTAGTTCGCTTATAATACTAATGATCCAATGGATGTACTATTTTAACAATTTATTCATGATAAAGCATATCATTTATCATATCTTATCATTGCACTCATTCATGGCATATTTATTTACCAAGCATCAATGCATTTCGTGTAGAGATCGAACCGTCGGAGCAAGAGGAGGTTGAGACCGAGCAAGAGCCCGTGATCAACGACCCTTCTCTTGAGAACCAAGGCAGGCACCTAACCTTTCTTTAACCCTATTTTGGATCAATTGGAGTTTATGTGTCTTGTGTGTGCATGAGTAATATTATGTATAAGATTGCTTAGCTCATACTTGATGCATTCCCATCATTGATCTAGAATAACCTTTCTTAGGTGAGTATTGTGGGGGATATACCCCCCGGGTCCCACATGGAGGGGCTTCATGACATGTGTACGTACACGGAGATAGGCCCACCCGTGTGGAGATACGGCACGGCGTACGGATCTGGATGAGACGGCGCCCGAGGAGATATCATCCCATGAATAAAGACCGGTTAGTTAGGAAAGATATTGCTTGAGCCGGAAGGCCAGATCTTGTAATCGGTTAGTTATAGATTCCCTGAGATCTGTAAACCCTACCCCCCAGGCTATATAAGGGCGGCAGGGACCCCCCTCAGAAACAAGTCCATCTGATTCCCAATCGTGGAACCATCAATACAACACACCAAGCACAGGACGTAGGGTATTACGCCTCCCGGCGCCCGAACCTAGATAAACCCTGTGTCCTTTGTTCACCATCTAGCCCCAGTCTCGGCGATCCCCACCATACAATCTACCACCATAGCCTACCTCGTGGTGGACTGCCGGTTCATTGCACCGACAGTTGGCGCGCCAGGTAGGGGTTCGCCGCGATAATTAGCGAGCTTGATGGCCACAGTCAAGATCCCTGCTAGTTGCCTCGCCTTCGCCGCGTTGGGAGCGGGAATCCCTTTCAGGAGCCTCGATCCCGTCTCCACCGTCGACGAGCAGGCGGGCGGCTACGTGACTCCTCCCTAGGGTCACATCATCATCGGGGAGATCCCATGTGTTCTCTCCGACACCGTGATCACCACGGAAAAACCTTCCGGAGCGGTTTCCACACCGCCCGCGAGGGGAAAACCGGCTGCCAGATCCAATCTGGACAAGCCCAAAGCCTGCCGAGTGCTTTTCGGCACGCCGCAGCAAGCCCGGAGGCCAACCCTCCCGGTTCAAGACCTGACGGTCGCAGGGTCATCGAACCCTCCCGCGGACGATCTGGTTGAATCTTTCGACCGGGTCATTAGCCACATGGCTGACACCATCGCCATCTGCGAGGCAACCCTGGGTACCCCGCAGTCCGAGTGCTTTCCCTTCGGGTTGAAGAGCACCGCCACCTCCGTGATCACGGAGGAGGTGAAGCGAAACATAGCGGTGATCCCTGCACCCGAGCCAGTTGAATACCACTCGGATGACGATTCGCCGCGCTTCGTGAACGTGGTTCTCTCTCCCGTACGAGAGGGAAACTGCGACGCGTCCTTCCTCCCCATACTGGAAGAGGACGAGGACGGTCAACTCTGCGACAGGACCACGGATGAGTCCGAGGGTGAGCGCCGCTCGAGCCGATCTATTGTCCTGAGTATGTCTCAGATGGGTCCTTCGCATCCCTCGAGGCGGCTCTCGGCCTGGACGAAAGCTCTCCCTCCCGTGGGTCCAACGACACGATCCCGATCAGCTCTTCGAGCTCACCCTCGGGTCTGTCTGATGGAAGCTGGTCGCCTACCTTTGTCTACGCGGCAGCACCAGGAGCTCCGCCGGCAATCTTCGAGGACGACCACACTCAGGATAACGAGACGGCCGCACAAAAGGCCGAACGGTTACGGAAGAATGCGAACCGAGCGCGACGGCACCGAGAAGCCCAGCACGACGAGGAGGAGGACGAGGACCTTCAAAGTTCCGACCACCCATGCCACAACAGGCGGTGGTGTCGCACCTGCCGAGCCAACAGAGTTCAGCCCCGAAGACTCGAGGATGACTTCACCCTCGACTACGATGGGCATAAGGTCTACGCGGCCCCCAAGGCAAACCTCATTGTGTTGAATGAGGCGGTTGAGAGGCTGCCTCCAACTACACCAGAAATTGGGCGCATACGGGCCCTGGTGCAGGCCGCTGCGACCCAGCACAACCGCGTCGATCCCTCCCCGCCAGTAGGGCAGGGGGAGACGGAGGGTACCCGCCGTTCATGCCACAAAACAGCGCGGTGTGACGAAGGCGGAGTCTTGCGCGACAGGCTCCGCAGCCGCGATGCGAGGACCACGATCAACCGCAACCGCGAGGAGCACCGCCGTCAGGAATCAAGGCGACGCAACGACTACGACAGGGAGCACGGAGCTCCCCGCCACCAAGACAGACGCGGTGACTCGCAGAACGGGTACGAAGACTACTACTCAGATTCCTACGAGGAGTCCGGGGATAGCTACAACTCCTACGAGCGGCCGGCCGGCGGACGCCGCGGAGGTCGAGAGGGTGCCCCGTCCTACGACGGCTTCCTCTCCCTCTCAAAAAGGCTACGTCAGGTGACATGGCCCCGAGGCTTCAAGTTATCCGACGTCGACAAGTACGACGGCACGTCGGACCCCACGCAATGGCTCCAGATCTACTCTACCGCGGTCAAGGCCGCGGGAGGAAACGCCGATGTGATGGCAAACTACTTGCCCATAATGCTCACGAAGGGGTGCAGAAACTAGCTTGCAGGGCTCCCAAGGAACTCCATTACGTCCTGGGATGACCTCTGTAGGTTCTTCACGAGCCAATACTCTGGCACATGGGAGAGGCCGGGGAACAGGAGGATGCTGGACCAGATCCGGCAGCGCAAGAACGAGTCGCTGCGCTCGTACATTCGGCGCTTCTCCGAGAAGAAGAACTCTCTTCCTTTCGTCGAGGAGCACGACGTCATCAGCGCCTTCCAGCATGGGCTGGCCTACAGCAAGCTAGTGAATAGGTGGGCCCAGAGGCCCCCAAAGACAGTAAACAAGCTCTTCGCCATAGCCAACAAGGAGGTCGACGGTGAAGAGGCAGAACGCGAGCAGCTGAGGCACATCAAGTCCCGCTGGGAAGACGATGATTCCCCACGTCCGTGTCGACCACGCCACGATCCGGACCAAGAGGGAGAAACCTCCCAGCAGGGCGCACGGCGCAACAGGAGGCGGAAGCCGGCCGAGGTCATAGCGGCCGTAGAGCCCTCCCAGAAGCGCATGGACCCCTCTGAGTTCCAGAAGATGCTGGACATGTAATGCCCGTACCACAAGAACCATAAGCACTTGGCTCACGAGTGCTTTGGCCTAAAGAACCACTTCTCCGGCAAGGGCCCCTCCAAGGGTCCCTCCAAGAATGACAAGGGCAAGGGGAAACACGCTCCCCCAGCGGATGATGACGAGGAAGACTTCCAGGTCGCCGACCGTACGGTCAACATGATCTACGGCGGCCCAGACCAGATCGAGGGGAAGGGCAAGGCCAAGCTCACAAACAGGTTACTGGTGTACGCAGCCCAGCACGGCACGCCCCAGTTCCTGTGATGGTCGGAAGTTCCGATCACTTTCAGTAGGGATGACCACCCGGAGGCAGTCGTCAAGCCCGGGCGGTACCCCCTCGTGCTCAAGCCTACGATCCGCAATGTGGGACTTCGCAAGATGCTGGTGGACGGAGGCAGTGGCCTCGACATATTGTTCGCCAGCGCGCTCAAGGAGTTGGGCCTCACTCCTTTGGACTTGAGCCCGACTGACAAGCCCTTCTTCGGGATCATACCCGGAGATCCTTCAGTACCACTCGGTCAGATCTCTCTGCCAGTCACCTTTGGCATGATCGAGAACTACCGGACAGAGTACGTTCGCTTTATAGTGGCGGACATCGAGACAGCCTATCATGGCATACTCGGCAGGCCGGCGCTGGCCAAGTTCATGGCGGTGCCCCACTATACCTACATGGTGCTGAAGATGCCTGCGCCAAACGGGGTCATTACCCTAAGAGGTGACTCCAACAAAGCCAGTGCCTGTGAGAAGGAGAACCTCCACATCGCTGCCACCTTGGATCTCTCTAGACGCACTACTGAAGTCCTGGCGGCTGCCAGCAAGCTCGACCCGGTAGATCTGGAGATCCCGACCAAGAAGCCGGCGACGGAGATGATCCAGCGGGAGAAGGAGGCCGTGAAGAAGGTGTCGCTCAACCTCGACGATCCCTCAAAGACGGCGACCATAGGGGCCAACCTGGACCCTAAATAGGAAAGCGTGCTCGTCAAGTTCCTGCGTGCTAACTCCGACATATTCGCCTGGAAACCAGCGGATATGCCAGGAGTGCCCAGAGAGCTCGTCGAGCACTCCTTGAAGGTTGACCCGAAAGCTAAGCCGATCAAGCAAAAGCTTCGTCGGTTTGCGGCTGACCGCAAGGAGGCAATAGGGGTAGAAGTTACGAAGCTGTTAGCTGCCAAGTTTATCAAAGAGGTGTATCACCCAGACTGGCTGGCTAATCCAGTTCGTGTATCCAAAAAGAATAAGAAATGGAGAATGTGTGTTGATTATACCGATCTCAACCAACACTACCCCAAAGACCCCTTCACCATCCCGCGAATAGACCAAGTCGTTGATTCCACGGCGGGCTGTGCCCTACTCTGTTTTCTCGACTGCTATTCAGGCTACCACCAGATTAGCCTGAAGGTCGAAGACCAGATCAAGACGTCGTTCATTACGCCCCATGGTGCGTACTGTTACTTGACAATGTCCTTTGGTCTGAAGAACGCCGGTACGATGTATCAGCGTGCCATCCAGGCATGCCTGAAGACACAAATCGGTGTAAACTGCGAAGCATACGTAGATGATGTTGTAGTCCAGATTCGAGACCCTAATAATCTTATCAAGGACTTAGCTGAGACCTTCGCTAACCTGAGGGTTTACCGGTGGAAACTTAACCCGGAAAAATGCGTTTTCGGCGTTCCCTCAGGAAAACTACTCGGATTCCTTGTCAGTAATCGCGGCATAGAGGCAAACCCAGAGAAGATCCACGTGATCACTCGAATGAAGCCCCCCAAGTGCCAGAAGGATGTACAGAAACTAGCCAAGTGCATGGCAGCACTCTGCCGGTTCATCTCACGACTCGACGTACGAGGATTGCCCTTCTTCAAGCTCCTCAAACATCAAAACGATGATTTCAAGTGGGATGAGGAGGCCCAGAAGTCTTTCCTGGAACTCAGGAGCTATCTGCAAAAGGCCCCCATCCTCACAGCACCAGAGCAGGGGGAAACTCTCTACCTCTACATCTCGGCTACCACGCATGTGGTAAGCACGGTACTAGTTGTGGAACGCAAAGAGGAAGGGCATGCTTACGCCGTCCAGAGGCCAGTCTACTTCATAAGTGAGGTGTTCACCGACTCTAAGGTGCGGTACAATCAAGCGCAGAAACTGCTCTACGCATTGATCACCGCACGCAAGTTGAAGCACTACTTCAAAGCTCATAAAATCATTGTAGTTTCCGACTACCCCATAGGCGACATCCTGCACAACAGAGATGCCATGGGAAGGATCGGGAAGTGGTCCATCGAGCAGGCCGCACACGACATAACTTTCATACCGCGTAACACGATCAAGTCGCAGGTACTCGCAGACTTCGTGGCAGAGTACACAGAGATCCAGATGCAATCCACTGCCGCTGAACCTGAGTACTGGACCATGTACTTTGATGGATCACTCAGGATTAAAGGAGGTAGGGCCGGCATAATTTTCATCTCCCCAACAGGAGAGAAACTGCGATATGTGCTGCAGGTAATGTTCAAGGTTTCGAACAACGCGGCCAAATACGAGGCGGCCCTCCACGGGCTCCGTATCACCATGTCACTCAGGATAAAATACCTGATGGTCAAGGGCGACTCTGCCCTGGTGGTAAACCAGGTTAACAAGAAGTGGAACCGGACCAGCGAGAAGATGGACGCATATTGCGCGGAGATCCACAAACTTGAAGGCAAGTTCTACGGCCTAGAGTTTCAGCACGTACTCCGCGATGATAACAAGACGGCCGATGAGCTAGCAAACATGGGATCCACGAGAGCCCAGGTACCCCCCGGTGTCTTCATTCAAGACCTGATCAAGCCCTCCATCAAGAACCCCGATGGGCAAGTCGATCCATCAGAAGGACTCGGCGAAGTCCTAATGATTGAACCACAACCTGAGTGGATCTCAGATATGGTCGAATACATCAAGGACGGCACGCTCCCGAATCCTTTACCAGGTCAGGAAAAGGAGACACGAGCGCTGCACGAACGGATCAGTCGCAGGAGCAAGAACTATGTCCTGATCGGCGACAACCTGTATCGCCGAGGCGGACAGTCCCGAGTACTCCAGAAGTGCATACCGGAGGAAGAAGGACGACAACTCCTAGCGGAGATTCATGGAGGCATGTGTGGCAACCACGCCGAAGCAAGAACCATTGTTGGAAAAGCTTTCCGGTCTGGCTTCTACTGGCCCACAACCGTCGCAGACGCTGAGACGCTGGTGAAACGTTGCGAGGGATGCCAATTCTTCGCAAAACAAATACACGTTCCAGCCCAAGCTCTGCAGACGATACCCGTTTCATGGCCCTTCGCGTGCTGGGGACTCGACATGATCGGGCCTTTTAAGAAAGCATCCGGAGGGTACGACCACATCCTGGTAGCCGTCGACAAGTTCACCAAATGGATAGAGGTCAAGCCAATCAAGGCACTCACGGCTGCCAAAGCAGCCGAGTTCATAGGAGAAATCGTGCATAGATTCGGTGTCCCTAACAGGATAATAACCGACCTGGGTACGAACTTCACAGGAAGGGAGTTCCAGGAATATTGCGACGAACTCCTCATCAAGGTGGCACGTGCCTCAGCCGCGCACCCACGTGCCAATGGACAAGTCGAGCGAGCTAACAGAGCGGTGCTCGAGGCACTCAAGAAACGCATCTTTGATCGCCTGAAAAAGTACGTGACTCGTTGGCTACGCGAGCTCCCTGCAGTACTCTGGGGACTGCGGACACAGCCGAGTCGCGCTACTGGTCAGACTCCTTTTTTCCTGGTATATGGGTCTGAGGTGGTGCTCCCTACCGACCTCATGTTCAATGCACCAAGAGTTGAAGTATACGACGAAAATGAGGCTGAGAAGGCGCGGATTGAGGATATCAACAGCATCGAGGAAGGACGGCTCGCGTCAACAATTCAGGCAGCATGGTACGCCCAAGCTTTGCGGCGTTACCATGATAAAAATGTGCAGGAGAGAGCTTTCTGCGTTGGAGATCTAGTCCTGCGCAGGATCCAAAGCAAGAAGGATATGCACAAGTTAGCAGCCCCGTGGGAGGGGCCATTCATAGTCAAGGAAATCAGTAGGCCGGGTGCTTATCGGCTGATGCGGGAGGATGGCTCGGATGTGCCCAACTCATGGAACATCGAGCACCTACGCCGTTTCTACCCATAATAAAGCTATGTATCATTTTCTGTTCAAAGTTTTTTATACATTATCCATGTTAGCAGTCTATGACAATGAATTCAGTTTCATGTCTCATGAAGTTTTTCTACTTCGCTTTCACATCTGCTCACATGCTTTTCTCACCCAAGTTTCAATTCTGAAACCTGGGGACTGCTTTACATACAGCAAAGTTTTCCATGTTAAAACTAAATAACGCTCATCTAACACGGATCTTACAACTCATAAAGTACTCGGTAGCACATGTCTTAAATCGTGGGTCGAGGTTTTCTCCAAGCTAAGGTACTACGTGTGTATGAGAGTACGCCCTCTGCGTTAGGAAACTAAGGCCAACGAGCCTACGATTTCCCGTAATAGACTAACTACCGGAGAAATTAACAGTACAAAGACACCGTCAAAGTAAAGCGCCTACTTAAAAGTACCAAATGTCAACGAACCAAAGTACTGGTGCACCCACAGCACCACAAAATATTACAACTTTTAAACTTTCAAAGTTTTTATGGCTGGGACAGGAGGGCATCAACACCAACTTCTTCATCAGCCGCCGCCACGACGTCGTCAGCAAGCTGCTCCGCCGTATCCTTCACCTCCTCCAGCAGTCGCTCAGCCTGATGCGGCGACGTCCCACGAGCGAAGCCACCGCGGAAGCGATCCACGTTGATCGAGGGGTAGAAGGAGCGGAAGACGGCGAGGCAGTGGCTGGCACTCGCCATGCCAACCTCGCGAAGACAACTGGGGAAGCGTGCCGCTGCCGCTTGGGCACGCTCCAGGAGGGTCGGTGCGCGCACCACTAGGTCACTGAACTGCCGCACGGAGGACTCGGCAAGGGGCGCTAGCTCATCCAGGAGGGGGCACAGCGCCTCGCCGAGAGCTTTGAACTGAGCCCTCTCCGACGCGATGTGAGCCTCAAGATGTGCATATTGGGCAAATTGTTTTTGCCGGAAATCTGCTCAACGTCAAAAGCACTTATCGATAAACACTCAAGGATAACACAGGGGTGCAAGGTGACCAACCTGACAGCTCTTTTCTCGCCACAGCGGCCTGCCTGCAAGCCTCCTGGCCGTCTTGCCGGAGCTGTTTCATGCGGCCCCAAAGGGATTTGAGCTCCACCTCCGCCTTGGCCCGATATAATTGCTTATTCATGCTTAGCATCGGTAGAAGTCAAGAGGTGGCAAGGTCACCACCACTTGCGAGTTATAGGATGTTGTTCAATTAAACATTAAACATATGGTTAGCTTTGAAAGATTAAAATTGAGCTACATGAAAGATGAATCGCGACTCGAGCAAGAGTGGTAGGGTCATTTTGAGATTGGAGCTCATTTGACTTAGTCTTGCTTAAGTTGATTAAGGCCCGATCGTTATCGCTGTGATACTAGAGCACTTTTTCATACAAACCACATGCTTACTATGGGCATGGCAAGCTAAGTAGTGTAAGTCGCACCGTATCTTGAATGAATTAGGAGCGGAGGGGGATGAGGTGTGATCGACCGTGTTCGGTGCACCTATACACTTCTGACCATCCAATCATAATAGGGTGCGGGTATGTGAAAGGTTGAGGGCATGAATTAACACTTATCCTCGATCAAGGGTATGGTCGTTGGTCTTGCGCTTCGTGTGGGAAAAGTTGTACACCCCTGCAGGGTTATAATCTTTTGCAATAGCCACGCTCTCAGACATGGAGCACGCTCATGTACTTGGACTTTAACATAGAGTTTCGATGTAGCTCATGGAAGATTGGATTATGATCATGTTGTCACTTTATTTATTGCAATTTACTTGATGCTTGACTTAGAGATCATAGAATGCCATGTCTTTTGCTTTTTACAACTTGATCAAAATGTAGATGCTTTTATGCAAAATAATTACCTATGTCATTCCTTGCTACCTAACCAAATGCATACTCATTGAGAGTCGGGCAAGTATATACCCATATGTGGATAAGTCCTGTTGAGTACCCTTTTGTACTCACAGTGCTGCCGTTAAGTTGTTTTCAAGTTAGGCGCAGCCGGAGCCCATATTTGGGTACTTCCTTGCCGAGGACAGAGGTCCGGGGAGGAAATAGGTGGCAATGGCTAAGAAGGGCACTATCGGCATATAGTGTTCACCTTCGTATTTTGTGATGTATCGTATGAGCGTGATGATAGAACTTTCCGCTGCAAAACTCTAAGACTTATTGTAATGTAAACTTGAATCTATGTTTGTAAGGTGATGGACTATGTTTGGATTGCTATGTGATGATGATGTTCATCTTGTTGTGCTTTGTGAGGTGTGTATAAATCCTGGGCATTGCTCATGACACATCTCAAGGACGACCGGGGTTATTCTCATTTAATTGAGTTGATCAATGGTGATGACTTGATTAAATGAGTTTAACTTGGAGGTTCCTCATAGGTAGCAAAAAGCATGATCCATGCCTAAGTTGTGAGACATGATATGGTATAATAGAGTGCTATGATCTTGTACCTAGTGATGCTTGACATCTGGAGTTTTCCTTTTTGAAAAAAAATCTAAACATTATGAGTTCCTCAAAGATGAGCATTTCCTATCCAAGGCCATATGTAGATTCTAGCTCTTGTTAGCCTCCACATATGGAGCTGGTTCTCTCATTGAGCTTTGTCAAATTGTTGTGACCCTTGTTAGAACTCATACTCCCCTGATCAAGATCACGTACACGTTCATGCTAAAACTTCTACACTGGAAGTTAGCATTCATCATTTGTTCCATTTTTCTTATGCATTCTTCCACAAATAAAACTCTATGCATCTTTGTATCATTCATCCCTCTCCGAATATCTCCAAAAAGAGACGAAGGGCTAGCTAAAAAAAGAAAAGAGAATCATGCTCAAAGCATGGCAAATAAAATAAAGAGAGCTAGCCCATGTCTCGAAAATTTTCAAAGGAGAAAAGGGATTGATATGTGCAAGAAAAAGAGTTCCACCATGTAGATGGTAATAACTAGTACCTACTCCGGGGCTAGTGTCCACCTTACCATCAATCCCTCATTTTTCATATAAAGTATGGTAACATCCAGCACCCATTTCCGGGCCTATTATACACCTTACCATGCTCATTATCATCACTCACATATGCACATCTTGATCAGGATGTATGTTTGTTTCTTCCAAGGATCCGGTTTTTGACTTAGCAAAATATGAGAGACAAGTATGCCATATTTCTTCCCTACCTATAGCTCCACATAAGCCTATTAGGAGTAGATGTGAAGAAAGGCAACTTAATGCCTTGGTGAGGAACCATACACTTTGAGCAATCCGAGAGTATCATTTGAGGAACTCTGATTTTCTTTTTGAAAAATTTGCAACACTTCCGGATTAATAGCTGATCAAGGTATGAGTGAGTATGCATTTACTATATAACAATTCTGTCTCTCAACCGCCCAAGGCAGGTGAAGCTATACGCCCCACAATCATCAAGCGAATGGTAAGAACATTGCCAACTTGTTCAACTCTTGGTAGAGTACTTTGTTGCATGTTTGCCATAAGTTAAGGATACAACATCGTAGCAACTCCTGATCAACCACCCTAAGTCCTTAATGTCTTGCTTCGAGACGAGTAAGAGGTTAGCTTGGGGGAGTTTGTTGACGGCTGTTAAGTATTACATTCAGCCATCAATATTCTCACATAAATGGAGGCATATGCATTATTTACTTGCATTTTGGTTTGAATAATGTAGTTCCACTTGTCCTTGGAGATTATTTGTATGTAGGTAAAATAAGTATGAAAAGATATGCAAACCCACCTTCTATGGAATGATCCATGCCAACTCAGCTGAGCAGGTGGCTGCCACACTGATTCTAGGTGGCATCCACATCACTAATCCAAGGGAGGCACTCACCGACGAATCACAGAGTGACACATGGACTTCACAAGGATCCATGGGCCCACCTAGGATTCCAAAACAAGCCATGCACCAGGGAAAGCTCAATGGGCCCACCTGCAAACCACCACGAGGAAGCATACCAGGTGGGGCCGCCCTAGATGGTCGGCCGATCCTAGGATCGGCCGAACCGACCTAGTGGCGCCCCATCGTGGCCCTCCACGTGGTGGTTGCTCATTGGTCACTTGCTGCATCCCCGGGTGTTTTAGAGGCATTTGGTGCCCGAAGCAAGCCTGGTCCTTGCCTATAAATAGAAGGGGAGGGGCTCCATTTCTCACACACATCTCTCTTGACTCTCCTCTCACTTTTAGTTTCCAAGGCTAGAGGGTAGGCTAGAGTAGCTCTTATTCAGGTTCCAAGTCTACTTGGGAGTCTAGGTATGAGTTCTCTTATATCTTTATTTCTATGTATGACTTTGATCTACTTCAGTTATTCAGCTATTTCATATAAAGTTGTGGTAGATCATATGACTGATATGTTCTTGAGTTCATCCATTATTCATCATTTAGAGGCTCGTGTTCTTCGTGAATGCTACCTTTTGATCCAGTTGAAGGATGATTTACTCATTCCTTATGTGTTTGTTCATAAGTTAGAGGCTCGTGTTCTTACCGAACACGACCCTTGATCTTGTTGACTAGACATAAGAGAGTTTGTATCCGTTCGTATGACTAGCCCTAGTTTGATCTTGTCTGATAGCATGATTGTGTTGCATGAAGTCTGTGTTTAAGCTACGGTACTCGGTCTAAATTGACTAGTCTTCTGGTGGCTCTCACCCTGGGTCACAATAGCCTGGGCCGGGTGAAGTCTAGCAGCAACGCATGCATGGTGCCTGGGTTGTGTGGTTATGTTAGTTATGAGCTTCCCCCCCCCGGTAATGATTCAGGTAGGCCGCAGTGGTGACTACTGTTGGACCCTTTGAAACCCTCCGCGCTGGGGTATTGCTGTAGGAGTCTAAAGGATAGTTTCGCAGAGTGCTGGTCGTCGCGGGCTATCTCCCCGTTTGTACCTAGGTGTTGAACCTTACCTTTCATGCAATGCTTTATGCTTATCTCTTGTATCATCTAACTCTGTATGTTTAGTACCATAGAACCTAGAGCTAGCTTCGTATGTCCCCCATAAGCTGTAGTGTGCTAAGTGTAGAGATAGATCAGAGTGTGTGTCACACTACCCCTATCATATCATCTATCTTACCCCTGCCTTTGAGCTTTGTCTTCTATCTATCTCTTGGTTTGCATTCAGTGCAAAAGCATAAGTCTTGATATCCGCCATTGCCTTCCACAGATACGATACCCTTAGAACACTCACTTCCCTGGGGAAATGCTACAATAGTTTATCTATGCGCTTGCAGATTCATTCATGATCATTAGATTTACCTTTGGCAAGTCTTGATGCTCACGCTAACTCGGTGTCGTTAGTAGTGACGTTAAGAAAAGCCAACAATAATCAATGTCTTGCCATGAGAAGAGCTAGAAATTGAAAATCATTCAACCAATGCAATCTTGGTAACAATTGCTTAATATTGTGTCTTGGTCACTCTCAGTTCTTTGTGAACACTCATGGATCATTAGTCCTAGGATTGTGAAGCATGAGGAAGTAACCTTGACATTTTCATAATATTTATTCTCTCATACCATTCGATGCTACTAATGGCTCTCTAGTAGAGCAATTGTCGTGATAAGCTTTGCATGAATTTATTTAGGTAATTTAGAAGCTTATCAATGAACAAGAGCTAAAAAATCACCAAGTGGACCTCTCTGGGGGAGGGCAGTCTAACCGCCCCCCATAGGCGGTCTAAACCGCCTGGGCATCCCAGGAGCATTTTCCCGGGTGACCCGGCCTCTATGGGTGGGTGACCCGTTTCGTCTCTGGATAAGGGTGGGTGACCCGGCCCCTAGGACCGGGTGACCCGGGGTAGAAGCTGAAATTCGAAAAAGATGGTGAAAGTGCATCGACAGGCGAGCTGTTATTTGACACAACAATCTTTAAGCAATCAAGTCAAGAGCAAGCTCATTATTTAAAATCTTGAGAGTGGATGCTTGATGTTCAGTGAAAGTTGTAGAGGCAGTGGAACACTCCTCTATCTCATCTTCGTCTTCATCATCACTTTCATCTTCATCCAATTTGGAATTCACAAAGGATTTTAGTAAATTCCAAATGCGATGAGCATCTCGACAAATGTTCTTGTTCTCTAGCATAAATTCCTGCAAATCTTCACATAGAGAACTACACAAAAAGTTAACAATAGAGACATTGAGTTGCGTGTTTTCCAAATCCTCAAGAGAGACATTTGTCTAATCTTTTGGAAGGATACTCGCAACTACAATGCTCTCCGCAGTGGGACCCATAGCCTTAAGAGAATGTAGAACATTTGCTGACCAAGAAATGTAGTTTGAGCCATCTAGAGCTAGTGGCTCAAACGGTACCTCACATGTGGTCGACATCGTCAGACTCCGAGCGGTTAAGCCTGAAATGGAGCACTCGGCTCAGATACCAATTGAAAGGACCTTTATGTCGCCTAGAGGGGGGTGAATAGTCGAGTCGACCAAATGAAACTTTTCCCCAAAACTTGAGCTCCTTGGCACAGGCGGTCAGACTGCCTTCACAGGGCGGTTAGACCACCCTGCAGCTTTCTGCTGGAGGAGGGCGGTTTGACCACCCCCTGGACACGGTTAGACTGCCTCGACGCAGAAAGCCAACAAAGTAAGGCTCAAGTTCCTCTTGACTTCTAGCACGAACCAAACTTGGTGAGTGGCCTTGGTAGATGATCACAAGCAGGGTAATGATCCCTGGACACAAAGACAAGCACACCCAAGTAGATCGAAGCGGAAGTAAATAGTAATATGCTAGAAAACCACAAGTGAGGCAAACCACAATGGAGACACAAAGATTTGTTTCCCGAAGTTCACTTCCACCAAGGAAGCTACGCCTCCGTTGAGGAGCTTGTAAGGGATTCGAGTTCTCAACTAACTCTTCCCACAACAAGTCGGGTCTCTTTCAACCACTTTTCTCGATTCCACTAAGACGATCTTTTCCATGAAGAGGCAAGATCACAGCCCTCACAAACTTGCCGCTGCTCACCACAACTTGGGAGCCCGCCGGTGACACCTAGCCATCTAGGAGGCAAACCTCCAAGAGTAACAAATGCTTCAAGGCTTATAGACGCGAATCACAAGTGCTCAAGCTTATGGAAGGCTATTGACAGCTCACACAATCTCACTTTCTCAACCCAACTCAAGAATAGAGCTTGAATCTCACAAATCTCACAAAGAGATGGTTGGGGAGAGGTTCTATGGCTTTGGCTTAGCAAAAATAGTAGGGGGGAGCACACCAGCAACCCTAGAATCAGCACAACAGCAAGTGGAGCTCGTGGGGTATAAATACTCCACACAAGGAAAACTAGCTGTTAGAAACCAGCCCAAGGCGGTCAGACCGCCTGCTCCAGGCGGTTAGACCGCCCTGCCCGGCTAGTATGAAAAACTAGCCGTTGGCCTGCCTGGGGCAGTCAGACCGCCACCAGGGGCGGTTAGATCGCCCTAGTCAGGGAGAGCCCAAAACCCTTTTCTTTTCTCACTAACACTTCACCGACACGATGAAATGGCTAAGGTTGGGTTGTAGGTTTGTTAGATCACTCAGGAACTCTCTCAAGGCTATTTCTCACATAGGTCAACTAATGAGCACTTTTGATACTTGTCATAGAGCTAACGTTGCATCCCTCTTGATAGTACGGCATTCCTATACTCAAGAACAAAAGTAAATGTCTAGTTAACCTCTTGAGCTCATAGATCTTTCATCTTGCCATACTTGAACAAATTCAACTTGAGGGCTTCCAACAATTTGCTATCTTCATGAGCACATCCATACTTGAGCTAGCAACTTAAGATCTTTCCATATAGCATAGGAATGCACACTTAGATCCTTAGGTCACTCCATATTGCCAAACATAACATGTAGATGAGTTGCATTGCTTCCCTCGATTAAGGCTTGGATATGATACTTCGAGACCCCACGGATACTAGTTACTTCACCCTAGTAATCACTAATGGTAGCCATGCTAGAAAAGACCATAAGATTGCCCTTAGTACCTCGCTCTAGTCATCTCGGTTGATCTCTTCACCACTTACCCAAACCACATTGAGTTTGGCTTTGCTTCATCCAAATTTAATCTTCATTTGAAATACCGCTTCAAATGCTTGTTCTTGATTGACAACGAATATGCAAACTTCCAATTGAGGATCATCAAATATACACTCATCCTTGTATCCTTTTGCAATCACCACATGAAGCCTTGCATTTATTATTTACTAGAGAACACCATTTCTCCTTTTATGATCCATTGATTTTTAATCAAGCTACCACAATCATTAGAGACTCGGAATTTGTCTTTGTAAAATATCCCCAATATTTATCTTTATTTGATTGCTGGACATTTATCACTTCTTATCATGGGACCACACACTTGCTTGTCTTCTTCATGTGAGCCATAGAATATTCATCCTCAAACATATAGCAATATTAACTCATGAATAAATAAATAAACACCTGCTCACATTCTTAAACAAACAAGTTAGTTCTTTAATCGCTTTTTCATTTAATTCACCAAAATCCACTTAGGGGCCTAGATGCACTTTCAGTTACAAATCTTTGCGCACCTTTGGGTGTGCTTGTTGGCCGAATTTTTTGCGGCCTTACAACTCTAGGAAACTTCAATTTCGATCTAAACAGTGTGTTTTCCTAGGGTACAATAACCTTCACAAAAGATTTAAGTGCCTAGATGTGAAGGAAGGGCGCATTTATATATCTCGAAATGTTGTTTTTGATGAGACAGTCTATCCCTTCTCATCGCTTCATCCAAATGCTGGAGCTCGTCTAAGATCTGAAATTTTGTTGCTTCCATCACATCTTCAAAATTCAGCTGACTCTTCTCAACGGGGTGAACATTTACTTGACTCGGATTTTGCCAATTTATCTCCTGCTAACCCCTCACAAGATGCTCCGGCATCTACAATTTATTTTGGTGTTGACACAGGAGAAAATAGGGATCAAAACAGCCATGAAATTGCAAGCAATGGAGGAGCACCTAGCGCTGATTCCAACGCTGATACGGCAGCAGCAACCTCGGATCAGGCGCCCGACTCAGGCGGACAGCAGACTGACGGCACGGGATCACGGCTTCCGCACGTGACGCGCGCAGGCGAATCTGGCGCTGCGCACCCCTCACCGTCCGCCACGCGTCCCCGGTCCCCGGCGCACCCGACCTGGTCACCTGCGGCCCCGTCGTCATCATTGTTCGCTGGGCCGCACGGGGGAGAAGGAGGATCCGCATCGGATCAGCTACGGTCGGCGATGCCAAGCGGATCTTCTGTGCCGCTCGTGGGATCTGGTGCTCCACCAGGATCTTCTGTGCCGCATACAGTGTCTGGTGATTCATAGGCTGCATCAGATAGCTCGTCTACGCCTTCTCCACATCCCCAACGCCCCGTCACACGTCTTCAACATGGTATAAGAAAACCAAAAATTTATAATGATGGTACTGTTAAGTATGCAAATTTAATTACTTCTGATGAGCCATCAAGTATCTCTGAAGCATTGAACAGTCCTCAGTGGAAGGAAGCTATGGATACAGAATTTTCAGCTCTCATGAAGAATGGAACATGGCATTTGGTACCTCCTCCACGTCGCAGGAATATTATTGATTGTAAGTGGGTATGGAAAATTAAGAGGAAGGCCGACGGAACGATTGATCGCTACAAGGGTCGACTCGTTGCAAAGGGGTACAAGCAACGGTATGGCATCAATTATGAAGACACATTTAGTCCCATGGTCAAGGCAGCAACCATACGACTAAATTATCCATTGAAGTATCTAAAGGATGGTCCTTAAGTCAATTTGATGTGCAAAATGCCTTTCTTCATGGAATACTTGAGGAAGAGGTGTATATGCGACAGCCACCAGGGTATGAAGACAAGGCGAAGCCAGGATATGTTTGCAAGCTAGACAAAGCATTGTACGGTCTGAAGCAAGCACCACGTGCATGGTACTCCCGTCTGAGCAAGAAGTTAGTTGATCTTGGTTTCAAACCTTCAAAGGCTGACACGTCCCTGTTCTACTACTCAAAGGGTGGCTATACTATGTTCTTACTTGTTTATGTGGATGATATCATCGTTGCGAGCTCGTCTCAAGAAGCAACAGTTCCCTTGCTAAAGGACTTAGAGAAGGAGTTTGCACTAAAAGACCTTGGCGATCTACACTATTTCCTCGGTATTGAAGTTAAGAGGAGAAGTAGTGGCCTACTAATGAGTCAAGAGAGATATGCTACTGAGATACTGAAGAGAGTTGGGATGTCCAGGTGTAAACTGATTGATACCCCATTATCAGCATCTGAAAAGATCAGTATAGCAGATGGTGAGAAACTCGGTCCACAAGATTCTACATAATATCGGAGTATAGTCGGAGCCCTTCATTATCTAGCCCTGACACGGCCGGACCTCTCCTTTGCTATCAATAAGGTGTGCCAGTTCCTGCATTCACCGACCTTGGTCCATTGGGGGCTTGTGAAAAGGATACTTCGATATGTTGAGGGAACAATAGGGCTCAGACTGAAAATAAATAAGTGCAGTTCAACTTTGATAAGTGCATTTGCTGATGCAGATTGGGCCGGGTGCCCAGACGATCGAAGATCAACCGGTGGTCTTGCAGTTTTTCTAGGCTCAAATATCATATCTTGGAGTGCTAGAAAGTAACCAACAGTGTCACGGTCCAGTACCGAGGCAGAGTACAAGGCACTTGCCAATGCCACTGCAGAAGTAATGTGGGTTCAAAAGTTGCTAGATGAATTGGGAATTCGACATCCTCCTGCAGCTAGGCTTTGGTGTGACAATTTAGGTGCTACCTATTTATCAAGCAACCCAGTGTTTCATGCTCGGACTAAACATATTGAGATAGACTTTCACTTTGTGTGAGAACAAGTTGCTCAGAAGTTATTGGATGTTCGGTTTATTCACACAGGGGATCAGCTTGCAGATGGATTCACCAAAGAGCTGCCTATACGAGCTTTTCAAAAGTTTAAGCACAATCTCAACCTGCATACGACATTGTGATTGACGGGGGATGTTAAGATAAGTTTGTTAGTTTGCTATCCACGGTTGTAGACTTGTTTAGGAAGATAGTTGTTGTTATCATGTGTTCAGGGATCACGCTAACTCCCTTGGCTTGTATTCTAAGTAGATTTGTAGATATCTTCCTTGTAACTCAAGTTATGTATGTGCCACGCCGTGGGGCTGTTCCCGGCCTTTATTAACACGAAACCGTGAAACCGAGAGGCAACACGTTCAACCATTCTCACAACGTGGACACGACCTTCGGCTGTGGGGTGGCGAGGTGGTGTCCCGGGGCCGGCTACACGGCTGGTCGCCGGATCCATGCAGGGCGCGGGCCGGCGCCGTGCACGGGGCTGTCGCCTCGGCGCGGAGCAACGCACCCCATCCGCTTCTTCTGTCTGTGCGGGGGGAGATGCGCGCCCGTGGCTGTGGGGCTTGAGCCGGTGCTGTTGTCGCTTGGGCGCCAGCTATAGAGGGAAGGAGCGTCGTTGAGCACGAATTCCACTGCCCGACGCAGGGGCAGGCCGAGGCCACGCAGGGGTGGCCGGCAACCGGATCCAGGCGGACACGACCGGAGCTGCAGGGCTGCTGGATACATGGGCGTGCTACGTGGAAGCGCACGGCCGCGGGGCAGCCGTCAGCCGTAATGTGCTGGATTCGTGTGGCACGGTGTAAGGCCTACAAGGGGCGCATTGCCAGAAGAGAAGACAGGAAATGCAAAGGCATCTTCAAGTAAGGGGTAGCGTGTGTTAGAATGACGTGCGGGCCCAGGTGGCCAGACTCTGTAATAGCTATATGAGCTCATGAGCTTGGGTTGTAACGACATGAACATTTTGTATCTGAAACAGAGAACTCGAAAGGGGATCAGGGTTTGTCGCCCTCCCCAGTATCCATCTGAATTCTTGTTGTGCTCGTGCTCACGTCGACAACGACTCACCGGTAACAAAGGGGTGTCACAATTGGTATGAGAGACAGCGTTCCTCGGCCGAGTCGGTGGTAGCGGCTCACCCGTGTAAAGTCCCATCGTCCTGGTTCCGATTATTTGGTTCTTCTTCGAATTGGCGACCGAATTCGTGTAGGCGAAGGTTGCTTAGCACTTGTTCGAGCGTAAAATTCCGGGAGCCCAGACGAACTTTGGTTGAGGTGGAGGGAGATCGGAATTGATTCAGGTTGCGCAGTGAGTCTGTGCGTAAAATCCCTTAATCGATCGTTGATCTTAGGCGGTGACGAGTTGTCCAGGTAAGCAATCTGGTGAGGGAATTCGTTCTTGAGGTGTCTTGTCTGGGGCTCTGGGCTGGTGGCGAGAGGCGACGGAGTTCTAGTAGGATTTCGGTGGATTGGTTGGTTTCACCACTGGGCGCCACGGCTCCTCCGAAACTGTCGGTGCAGTCCCAATTCATCCTAGACGCCATGGCTCAAGGCTATGAGCGAGCAGAAGGGAAGCTCGACAAGATGATGGAGTCAATCGATCTGTTATTTTCCAATATAGAGGAGATTAACATCACCCAGCAGCAGATGAAGGTGAAGTTGGATATCAACACCAAAGCGGTTGACTATGAGAGATCAGCAAACGATGGCTCAGCAGATCGATGCCACGGGCAAAGCGGTAGCCAAGCTGACCTTGGAACAGATAGAGGTGGAAAACTAAGAGTATGAGGAAAGTCCTTTTGGTGCATCGATGAAATTTGGGCAGCATCATGTGCCGAGCAAGGAGCACACAAACTTTGGGGATCCACATCTTCATCGCTCTACTTCATCCATTGTGACACCCCTTGTCGCCAGCGAGTCATCGTCGACGTGACCACGAGCACTGCAAGAATTCAAATGGATACTGGGGAAGGTGACGAACCTTGATCGCCTTTTGAGTTCTCAGTTTCAGATACGAAAATGTTCATGTCGTTACAACCAGGGGCGAATCCAGCGCGCAGCCCAAGGAACACCCCCCACCCCCCAAAAGCTATTACAGAGTCTGACCGACTGGGCCCGCACGTCATACACACACACACTACCCCACTACCCCTTGCTTGAAGATGCCTTTGCATTTCCTGTCTTCTCTTCTGGCGACGCGCCCCTTGTAGGCCTTACACTGTTACACACGGTGCCAGGGCTCAGCGCGGTTCAGGGCTAGAGGAACAAGACGCTGGGCGGCGGCAGCGAGCTGGCCCCATCCAGCAGCGCGGCGGACTCCAGTCTGAGAGCCTTCCTTGTTTTTTCTTCTATTTTAACCTCTTGTTCTGTGGTGTTCTTTTTTCTTCTCTCCAATCTCTTTCTAGCTCTTCTTTCGTTCTTGTCTCGATGTTTTCTTTGATGTTTTTTCCTCTACAATGATTCTTTTTCTGATTCAGATGGGAACTTATGTGCCGCCACACGCGAAGTTTGGTCTCCAAAAAGAAGTCCAGTCTCATTGATGCTTGAAATACCAGCAGTCCATAGCGATAAGAGCAACTCCAATAGATCCTTTATCTGGTTTTGTATCGGTAAAAATTGAAAAAAAATCCCGTCGGAATCGATTCCAACAGCCTCGCAAAACTACCGGCTCGCCATCGCCCTCGCAAAAACCACGTCGCGGCTCGTCAAAGATGGAAGACCTCTCCCCCTCGCTATCCATCCCGTCGCGCACGCAATCCGAGGCCTCCCGCCATCTTCCTCCTAGGCCCCAGGCCCGCACTACTGCCGGCGGGCAGCTCCATCCTCCAGGCGACGAGCGGCCCCTGACGTAGAGCACGGCCAGTGGAGGGAGACACTGAGCGGCGGCGCGCCCCTCGGCGGGGGAACGAGCTGCGACGGCTGGGTGTTGCACCAACCGAAGGTGACGCGGGAGGAGACGCCAGCGCAGGCGATGAGGGCGGGGGCAGGCGGGATGTGCGGCCATGGCCGACGAGTGAATCAGGGTGGGGACGTTAGCGGTGGTGAGGATGGTGGTTGGGGCGGAGTAGCGCCGGCGGGGGAGGAGGTTGTGCGGCGGAGGAGGAGGAGCGCTGGCCGTCAGGAGCTAGTAGAGCGATGCAGGAGGGAGCTAGTGTTGCGCCGGAACGGGGAGGATGAAGGGATGCGGCCCCGGAGGAGGAGGACGGGGTCACGGGGAGGAGGAAGAGCTTGTGCGTGGATAAGGTTGGTGGGGGGATAGACTGACATGTGGGACCTACTTAGATGGAAGTTCAGTTTTAAAGAGTTTGTTGGATCATCTCATAGAATTTTGAAGTCTTCTATTTTTACAAAGGGCTAAAACTTCAAATTTAGCTAACAAAAATAAAGAGGTTGTTGGAGTTGCTGTGTCATGAATTTGAAGTCATTCAAAACTTTTATTTATTTGATATAAATCCATATTTCGAAACAAGACAGGCACAAGAAAAATAAACCAACCAATATTGATAATGTACTACTATTGGTGTCACCATTTATGTGACATCTCGACCTAAGGCTTAATACGATTGATAAGAATACTCATATCAGCAAGTTGTAACTTTTTTTCCGAAAGCTTATCTCGGAAGAACTCCGAGGTTAAGCTCTTGGCCTGGAGCAATTTCAGGATGGGTGATCAACCAGGAAGTCCTTCCCGGATGTGCATGAGTGAGCACAAAGTGCGCAGAAAAGACATGTGTTGGTCTATGAGGACATTCTTGAGGTCCTAGAGAGCCGTCAGGCGTAAGCGGGCCCAACCCTGAGGGGCAGGATGTTTCAATTTTACATCTCTACATATTTTTTTCGACCGAAGTCAGCAGAGGAACCCCCACCTATTTTTTAATATATTTTCTTTTTATTACAGCCCCGTTTAATTTGCTTCCACGGGGAGTCGAACCTGGAGCTGCTAAGTGCTACTCAGATACTCTAATCACTAGGCTAGAGACCCTTTCACTACATCTCTACATATTGTTGACTCCGACATACACATGCACTGTATATGCTGACCATAAATTATATTATAAATAATCCATGTGGAGTATAAACTAAAATTTAACATTTGAGTTTTGTATATACTTATCGAATTAGTGTTGTGCTATAATTTCTTTTGTTTTTGTATATATTTATTGAATTAGTGTTGTGCTATAATTTCTTTCTCCCGTGCGTTGCACGGGCATATGTGCTAGTATATTATAAAATTTTATAAGGTCTAGATTATAGAGGGGGCCGTCACTAGGATTTCACAACAGAGAGCCCTCAAAATTCTAGAGCCGGCACTTGAAACATAAAGTTTAGTTCTGCACACAACGAGCTTGTAAAGGACCAAGATGTTTTATTTCTGTGAAGCTGAAGTAGTGCTTTTCTCTGTCGTTATTTCTGCAATTGTTGATCTATATTTAGAAAAAGAAAATGAGGAATCGTGTATATAATGTAATACAGATAATCTTTGGATAGTATCTTTTTAAAGACTGTTTGGAAACTGCCTTTGCCAGTAGATAGGAGACAACTCAGTTTTACAGAGATTGAAACAGAGGACCTAGGACAGGCAAACGAAGCTATTCGGGGGTGAAGGCGAAGGGGGAAACGTAGTGGTTGGTTAACACTTAACAGTAGGCAGGCAGCTTTGTGAGTACCTGCAGCGGTTAGTCAGTTAGTGGCCAATGCTGCGCAGCTAGGGAATGTAGCTTTATTTCCGGCCATGAGTTCAAGAGCTGTAACAAGTTTTGGAAGCATTTGGTCTAGAGAGAACCTCAGAATGAAAGCATTTGGTCTCAGGTAGCCTAACCTCTGAAGCTTACAAGCACGTTAGGTACATTGGGCCACTACAAATTGCAAAGAAAATAACATATGTTGGTTATGAGCTCCAATTACTCCTGTTTTGACAGCATCAGTGTCCCCACTGCTCACCTCTGCCTGACTAGCCTGACAAACAAGGCGCTTCCTATGCATTTTCCAAAAAGAAGAGGGGAAAAGGCGCTCGCTACGAGCCTTGCATCTGTGGAGCCATTACCCCGATTGAATGGTGGTCTCTAGTCTACCTAGCGCTAAACATCATACTAGAATTTTGATGATAGATAGCACATCAAAAGATAATCAGGTCTTTAACACATCAAGAGCCCTATGGTCCTCAGTCTGAACTCTGGAGTGGACCAAAGCATGAACACTAAGCTGGCACATAACCAAGTTTCACTACTTAGTCAGTCAGATAGGACATGTCCTCAGCGTCCTGCTCCCGTGTCCAGAGGAATGCCTTAGTGCGTCCCACGCAGGCAAGATGGCCAACTCGATATGGATGGACAGCAAACATGCATGGAGCCTCGTTCATGTGTTTACTTTCAATGCGTGCTTTGCAGGAAGTGGAGATACTATCATCTCTTAGATCAACAGAGGTGATTTGTATGTCCCTCTCGGTTCCAAGGAGAAGTTCAGAGTCATTCCATCCCCAGCTTGCCCTGCAACCAGGGAATTAAACATATACGAATGCCCTATTACCATCATCAGTGTGATCACATAAATTATGCAAGTAGGGGGGGGGGGGGAACTGATTTACATTTTCTACTATCTTCATTCTTAAATACACATCCTTGTTTAGTGTGTGCAGTCAGTATAGAGTGTTCAATTGCTAACATACCCAAAAAACTATAAATATAGATCACACAAACAGTATTAGTATATTTGTCACAAAAATACTTTAACAATCATTACTAGCATACATTTAAAAAATGTTTTGACTAAATACATGTACTGGAGCCTTTATAAAAGGACAAGTAAAGAGCAAAGTGCTATGAATGAATAAATAGCTACTCCACACAAGCAAATGATATTTCAAGAGAAAGAAACAAGAAGTGATGCCATACCTGAATGTAGTCGAAGGACAAGAATGCTGTTGAAAGCAGGAATTGTTGAAGTTGCGGACACTTAAAACTCCAACAGTATTACGACTACATAGATGAAAGTTAGATTAGCATATATGTATGTAGTTATGGTAGGACAAGGGGTAAACCACGATTCTATAAAAGGAAGCACACAGACAATGAATCACATGTCACATGACCACACTGCAGCAGTAATGCAACCAGAAATAATTGATACACAAATCACACGCCACAGATGTATAAATTGGAGATTGCATAACTTTTATGAAAAGTAAAACCTTGTTGTTGCAAGAAAGCCTCCGCTTGGTGAGAAATAAGCTGAACGAACACCATGTTCATGTTTGACAACCTTCAAGCTCTCTGGTTTCGGCATTTTAATGCTTCTTAAATCCCATAAGCAAGCTGTACTGTCCAATGAACTAGTTGCAAGCATATTTGGGTTCTCTGGGTTAAAATCTATTGAGCAAATGCTATCACAATGCAGTAGCCACTTGCTTGAGACTTTACCCACTCTCTCATCAAAAGCCATGAGCTGCCCATTCCCTTCACCAAAATACAAACAAGTGGCATTATCTGGTGCTTGGCAAAGGGCGAATGCAGGGTAGTCGCACCGATAGATTGTATTGAAAATCTCCTTCTCCACGTCCATGAGACAAATTTCACCATCATGGGTACAGCTGTAAATCTGGAAGTCAAAATAGTCAACATAAAGATAAAGGCAAACAATGCTGAATTTTCTAGTTACTGACTTAAGTATGGGAACCAAAAGAAAAGATCCTAATCTTTACTGCTTCAACTCATTCAATACATTACTACATAGAGTGCCAAGGATTTCAACCTGTAACTACAAAAATACCAGGAAAATTACTGTTTATAATATTGTGACTTCACTTTCGGACATTAAAAATCGCGTAAGCACAACATGCTTCCTCCTACTATTTAGCTGTATCAGGATTAATTAAGGCAAACTATATGAAAATCCCACAGCTAGCACTGCACCACTACGTTTCAGAGAACAGAGCCACACTACACATCACAAACATGGACAGAACAAGCGCCGCTACACATCACAAACCTTCCTTGGAGCAGAGGGGTGAGCCGTGATCCCCCCAACGGATCCTGTGTGCGGATGGTACATGAACACGCCGTCGGCAACACCGCGGGTATCGCACGATCTCTGCTCCCGCACGGGGCCGTCCGCGTCCCAGAACACGAGATGCCCCTGCATTGTCCCCGCGGCGACCACCGTGCGGTCCGCCAGCGGCAGCACCCGCGCCACCGCAATCACGGTCTTCGCCAGCCTCCTCACATTCCCCTGTCTCAGCACCAGATCCTCGCCGGATTCGAACCCCACGTCCGCCGCGCGAACCCCACCCTCCGGCGACCAGGACGCAGCGAGGATGGCGGAGGTGAGCGGCGCCGAGGCGTCCGTCACCAACTTGGCGACGAACACGTCGAGGATGGGGAAGTTGGCGGCCCGGGGCTTGAGGCGCGCCGAAGGGAGAGCCTCCGCGGAGGACGGCGGCGGCGGCTGGAGGCGCGCGCGGCCGGAGCGGCGCGGCGGGCCGGCGGGGGCGGGCGGGGTCGTGCGGGGCTGCATCTTGGGGCGGGCAGCGGCGAAGAGGGCGGAGACTTCGGCGGCGTCACGGCGGAGCTGGGCGAGGATGGCTTTGTTCCGGAGGATATTCTCCTGCCGCCGGCGCTCGTACTCCGTCGCGGCGGGGGTTTCCGCCATTTCGGGTGGGGAAAGCAGAAAGCTTTGGCTTTGGGGAGTTGTTGGGTGGGCTTGGGGGGACGGGCGAAAATCGCAGCGAATGTTGTTGTTGTTTTTTTATTCCTAGCACTTATGTTCGTACGTTGCAACGGGACAAAATAATTCACACATACTCATGTATCACAATTTAATTTAATATATGCCTAACATTGATTAATCGCAATAGCATATTAAATTATACATTGCAGTTCCAAGGAATAATCATCGTAAAAAAAAGTAGTACAATTCTCATGTCCGCTCTTATTAGTCAGAAATCCTACAATTATCAGTCATGTTGTTCATATACAAATTTGATTTCAAATGTCCAACTATTATTTTATCCTTCATATCTTCAAACACTTCAAGATTATTCGCACTCCTACTACTCTATATTTTTACTCAAAAAGAATATTCTTACTATATAAGTAAGATTCTTTACTCTACATTAGTTTCTCCCACACTCATATTACTCTAGATATTTACTCTATATCCAACAATCATATTTTTTATTTATCCACTTTCAACTATCATCTTCAATTAAAAAAATATTTGTTACCTCTCTGAGGACTAAAATGAGAGGTAATAGAAGTTTTAGAGATCTAAATATAAGAAAATAGAAATTCTAGATACTCAAATGCTATTATTAATAAAGAAAAGGGCCAAAACAAAAAATCAAACCTTATCTCAATCCCTCCTTTTTCTCACGTTCTATCTCTCCGTATCGCCGCGCCCTGCTCCTACGGAGTTGCTCGCCGACGCCCGCCATTGGAGACCTGCAGGACCCGGCCGCTCCTCCTACTCCTCCTCAGCTGGCCTACCCTATCCCATCCACTCCCTCTCTCTACCCCGTCTCCATCTCTCTCCCCCCGTTCTCTCCCTCTCCTCATCCGCCGGTAGGCCCGCGAGAGGCCGTGATGCCCGCTTGCTTGCTCCCCCAGTCGGCGAGCCGGCTCCACCGCGGAGGTTCCTACCCCCGGTCGAGGCCGCACTGCCTCCTCGCCTGCTCCCCTGGAAGGTGAGCTTCGGGGCCTCGCCTCCTCCTGCCGACGAGCGGCGAGCTTGGGGCCGCGTCGCCCTCCGTCGAGCTCCTTGCCCTCGGCGGCAGCGGTGGATCCGGGGAGCCGTGAGGCCGCGCCACCGCTCCGTCGAGCTTCCTGTTTTTGGGGGCGGCGGTGGAGCCGGTGAACCGCGAGGCCAAATCCCGCCTGCGAGGACTCCAGTGCACGGGGAGGGAGGACGCCAAGGAGGCGAGGACCCCTCCCTCTCTCCTCAACCGTGGATGCACTGAGGCCTTGCGGCGCACGGTCTTGGGTTTCCCGGCGCGCTAGGATCCCCAGCAGCGCCCCTTCCTCTCTCCTCCACCTTGGATCTGGCGTAGCGGCGGTGTACTCCGTCGGAGCCGCGGCAGTCCAAGACGGGCCGGACGGGAGGCACGCGGTGGTGTGGAGGTGAGGTAGAAAGAGACACAGGCTCTGACAAGCGGTTCCCACCTGTCACGACGGACGAAAAAAAGGACAGAAGCGATCCTTGCTTTAATATTAGGTAGAGATTATTATTGAGGAGACGGATGAGGAGGCCGGCCGGCCGTGTTTGGAATGCGTTTCGAATTTTTTTCTTTCGTTTCGACTTTCGAGGTCAGTAAAAAATTCAAATTTTTAAGCAAACTTCACATAACTTTGCTTAAACCTTCCATTCTGCATGGTGAAGACTTCATGGTGAAATCTGCTTAAAACTTTGAAGTCCTTGAGCAAGTACATGTTTATCTCCGAAATTAAGAGAATGGAAGGTTTAAGCAAGATTAATTCGTCACTGAAGAAACTAAATTTAATTCACGCCGAATCAAATTATAATTAGAAGCTCGGACAAAAATAAGTTTTTTTTAGATTCGGACAAAAATAAGTTCAGAAAATAAGCTCAGTGAGTATTTTTTTTCAAAAGATAGCAGAGTACTGCTCTGTCATATAAGAAGAAGTATTCGTATATAACTCGCCGAAACATACACCACACCACACAAACAAGCGCACACAATACAACACTACACCACCACCACCTGGGAGAGGAGCTGAAAGCAAGCCGTCGAAACCGTCGTCACCAACGTTGTGACAAGCCAAAGATGCAGCCTACTGCAAGCCCGAGAGGCTACCCAAACTCCTCCACCATTGTACTATCACTCTCAAGCCGCACACACACGATCGTCGATCCCTCTGCTCCAGCGGTGCTTCAGCAGAACACTCTCATCGTAGCACCAATGAAAACACTGCTGGCCACTCTACGTGGGGGCCTCGCCTCTCCCACCTCCTCACTCCTCTGCCAAGAACTCAGAGATCTGAAACTGCTATGAGAGCAACACCTCCACCCAACCTCACCGAGATCAGCACAACACCTTGCGCGCCAGCTCGTGTGTCTCTCTTATCAACATGCAACCATGCATTTGCAAAAATGATTGCTGAAGTTATCAAACTTAAAGCACATCACTCTGAGCATCAGATAAAGACGATTAGAATGGATAATGCTGCAGAATTTTCTTCCAAAACCTTCAATGATTATTGTATGGCATTAGGAATTGAAGTTCAACACTATATCCTCTATTTCCATACCCAGAATGGTTTAGCAGAGGCTCTCATCAAGAGAATCAAGCTCATCGCAAGACCAATGCTACAAGGTTGTAATCTTCCAACTTCTTGTTGGGCTCGTACAGTTTTACACGCTGCAGACTTGATACAACTTCGTCCAACTGCATACCATTCAGCCTCCCCACTGCAATTGGTACGTGGTGATCCTCCAAATATTTACCATCTGCGGAAATTCGATTGCGTTGTGTACGTACCGATCTCACCACCCAAGCGTACCTCCATAGGCCCTCACAGAAAATTGGGACTTTATGTGGGATTTCAATCTCCGTCAATTATTAAATTCTTGGAGGCCCTTACAGAGGATTTACTCATGGTCAGGCACGCTGATTATCTTCAATGAAGATCATTTCTCCGCATTAGGGGGAGAATATAAGTATCACACTGAATGCCAGGAAATTAATTGAATGCTCAACACATCTCCAAGGAGGATCCCCGTACTAAGGAATCTGAATTACAAGTTCAGAGGATCCTAAATTTGCAAAACATTGCAAATAACCTGCCAGATGCATTTACGGCTGGAAAAGGTGTCACAAAATCCTATATTCCTGCAAGGAACGTGCCGGAAAGAGTAGAGGTACCAAATAAAACTACTCATCTTCCTTCTTCTAGTAAGAATGGGAGAAGTACGGCCATTCCTACGGGTGCAGCTTCCCGTAAGCGCAATAGGAAACAGAGGGATACACCCTCTGACCCTGTAAATGCAACTCAACCAATTGTTGAGAGACACCAAGTGGATGAACCACATCCACATCCCACATCAACAGTGCACTCAATTTCTGATGCTGGGACATCAGAACACCCCGACGAGATCGTATTGGGAAATACCGAACCACTTATTAGGGTGCAAGAGATTTCCATTAATTATCTCAGTTCTGGAGAAACATATGATCGTAAGACTACAAATGTCGACATATATTTCTCTGCATCAATTGCTGAAAACCTCCAAAATGAACCAGATTCTAAATCCATGGTAGAGTGCAAAAAACGCTCGGACTGGAACAAATGGAAGGAGGCAATTGAAGCAGAGTTAGCCTCCCTCACGAAAAGCGAGGTATTCTCATCAGCAATACCTACACCTCCTGAAATCTTTCCCGTGGGTTTCAAATGGGTTTTCATCTGGAAATGGAATGAAAACAACGAGGTGGTGAGATATAAGGCGAGGCTTGTAGCACAAGGGTTCACGCAGAGACCCGACGTTGATTTCAATGAAACATATTCTCCAGTAATTAGTGGAATCACTTTCCAATATCTTATATCTTTGGCAGTGCAAACGCGTCTAGCGATGTAGTTGATGGACGTAGTGACAACATATTTTTATGGGTCAGTTGATTCGGATATTTATATGAAGGTTCCCGATGGAATCTCTGTACCGAATTCGGACGCAAATCGCAACATGTATTGTGTAAAACTAAAAAGGTCATTATATGGTCTTAAGCAGCCGGGAAGAATGTGGTACAACCGACTGAGTGAGTATTGTAACAACCCAGAATTTGCAAAGTATGAATTTCTGAAAAATTTAAAACTTTTTATTAATTGATGAGTGCTACCAAATTTTAAACCTATTTGCTACCTCTCTCTCAAATTCTCTATAAATAAAACTTAATATAAAAATATAAATTCAAATTATGGTGTAAATATGTGAGTTGGATTTTCTGGATTTTATTTGGATTTATTTGAGTGTGTTTTGAATTTGAAATAGTTCAAATTCAAATCGTAAATTTAAATATAAATTCAAAACTATTTTAAAAGCCTAACTCTAACTTGGGCCTACTAGCATCCGTGGAAGTCCGCCGGAGCCCCTTCAGCTTTTGGCCCGTGTTCACCCATGCCCCTTCCTTTGCTGCGCAGCACAACAGGCCGGCCCATCTCTGCAGCCCACCGTGCACCGCGCCATACCCCCTTCGCCTGTGACGTTGACCAAGGGGTCCCACCGCCCGGTCGTCGTCTCCACCCCGCCGGTCACCGCGTTCACACCCCTATTCCCCCTTTCTGCCACCGCATGCGCTCGAATGCGCCCAGCCGAGAGGACAACCCCGCTTGGCTGGTGTAACAACCCAAAAATTTAAGTTATGAAAATGTGAGGAAATTTGAACTTTTATTTATATGATGATGTGTCACCCTAATTTAATCCCATTTCTAGCCCTTACCTAAATTCTATATAAATAAAACCAAAAATATAAAAACATAAATTCAAATTATGGTAAAGATAGTGATTCAGTTTTTATGGATTTTATTTGGATTTTATTGAGTGTGTTTTGAATTTGATTAAAATTCAAATTCATATCTATAGTTTAAACCTATATTCAAAACTAATTCAAATCCCTAATACTAACTCATGGGCCAGCTAACAAAAATATATCCTGAGGTTCATTTAGTATTAGGGAAAAATTATGCAGGGCCAAATGAACCTCAATAAAATGCCGCCCTGCATAATTTTTCTTGTATGAAAAATGAGTTTGTATTTCAAATTTTCAAATAGGATTCAAATCTGGAATTGTTTAAGTGCTAAATCTTCCTTCTCTCCAACTTGGGCCAAAACTCCATCAAACCCCGGCCCAAATCCCTTCCTTCCTCCTCCTTTACCCCGGCCCATCCCCCTCAACCCGCCACCACCTTCATGGGCCGACCCACGACAGCCCACGGCCCAGCATTCCCCTCCTCCCTCAGCACTCACCGACGCGCGGGCCCCGTCTGTCAGCTCTTCTTCCACCTCCCCCTCCTTTCCTTTTTTCCCCCACCGCACTGCACCGGAGTAATCCCGCCCGGGATTTTGAAGTCCCCCGCCATCCCGCGCCGAACTGCGCCCGCCCGGCCCCACATCCGCAATCACCGCCCCTGTCTCCCTCCTCTCCATTCTTTCCCTTTCTCCGTCCCCCTCTCTATGGCAAGTAACGGCCAGCAATGGCCGGCCATGGCCGTGATCCCCGCCCCTCGATTTCTCCCTGTCCCGCACGCCCCCGCCCATACAAAAACCCGTGCGGCACCCTCTCCCCTCCCTTCGCCACTCCACCCCTCCATCACTCACTTTCCCGCGCGCTCCCGTCGCCTGTTGCTCGCCGGAGCCCTGCCCCTCCGAGCACGGGTAAGCCGCCCCGCCACCACGACTCACCACATCCCGACCCTATCTCACACCCCATCCCTTCCTTCGTCGTCGTAGGCCTTCCATGACGCCACCAGGGCGCCCAGGAGCCCCGCACCGTGGCCGTGACGCCGCCTCCCACGAGCGCCCGAGAACCGCTCCGCCACCGTCCGTCGTCCGCCTTCCACACACCGCCTCCGCCCGTGTTTTCCCTCCTGGTGAGCTCGCTGTCTCCTCCTCTTTCTTCTCGTCCACTTCTCGTCGCCCCTCGTGCACCACAGCACCGCCGCCGCGCTTCGCCGACGAAGCACCGCCGCGGGAGCCCTGTTCTGGGCGGCGCCGACGACCCAAGGGCAGCGACGCAACCACAGACGCCGATCCCATCATCTACGGCCAGGATCGCATACCCCTTTGGGGTATGTAATCGGTCCACCGTGGACCATGGACCAGCGGTCCACGGCTGGTCCATGGACCACGTCACCTCCACGCCAGCCGCCCCGGCCAATCGTGTCGCGCCACGTGTCGCCTTGTCAGCACCAGCAGCCCAGTCAGCGCCGCTTTTACACTATAACCCCTGAAAAAACTTGAAATCCCTTCACTATTTTCACGGTCTTGTAAAACTTACCAGTAACCCCCTATCCTATTAGTTATTTACATTTTGGTCCCTGATGACGTCATGCTGATGTCATCACCAGAAAAGTTCACCAACATTTCAATCTATATATTTTGATTTTCCATAAATCCTTGCTGACGTCATAAATGCCTCTGATGACGTCATAATTGATCTTTCCAGTATTAAAATAATTCCAGAAATGTTAGTTTTACAGTTTAGTCCCTGGTTTAGTAAAACGATCAATACTTTTTGCCCGTAGCTCCGTTTCAGGTGATTCTTGCGCTCACGCGATCCTAGCGACGAGCCCGTTCTTTGAAAATGCCTTTCATACTATTTTGACTCTGTTTGGTGTACTGTTTCTTATACTTTGTATGTATGCTTGTTTCTGGTAGTTGCTACGAGTAGCGGTTCGTGATCAAGATCAAGTGTACGTGAAGGTCAAGCAAGAGCGTGTAGAAGGCAAGTGTCCTTGATGCATACCCCTTGTTTCCCTGGCATAAACTTTAATATCACACTTTACTTTACGCTTAATGCATGCTTCGAGTCAATATGATGGGAATCCTATATAGGGTCTACTAGATTTTGTTACGACATTCCTTGAAGCCTTTAGAGAGTTTGGTTATGGGTAGTTAAATGCTTAGTTTGCTGAACACTTGGGCTGGGTTTAATTATTAATATTGACTAATGAACTATTTAATCACATGGGTGGGTGATCTTTTAGAAACATGGAATTCTAGGGGCTCGAGCAAATGCTTGTCCAGTGGACGGTGTTTTTGGGTTGATGCTTGTCTTGCTCGAGCCACCTTAAGGTTTGATGAGTGGAGTGACCACCCAGGATTTACAGTGCAACCACGAGAACTAATGGGCAATGGTCTTGGCCAAGTAAGTAGGGTAAACCAGTGGACTGCGTTAGGCTGTCTGGGCTGGATGAGGGTGTTGTTCCCAAGAGTCCGGCAAGGCTCAATGATGGGTTGTGTACCCTAAGACTGGTTAATGCGCGCTGGTGAACCTATGTAAAGGCCTCGTAGCGTCCCAATGCTACCACACCAAAGGAAGTGTGAAAGTGCCTTGCAAGCACAGCATGGTTGGGTTTAACATTCTTTTGAATGTTTACGCGACTCGTGGGTAAAGTTGTACAACCTCTGCAGAGTGTAAAACTATCATGATAGCCGTGCTCACGGTCAAGAGCAACCTGGACCCTCACATGTTTAGTTGGTGGAATGGTTGGTTTGGATGGGTTGTTTGGCCATAGATGATAGTTGTTTTACCTTTAAGGTGGGTTTGGGTTGGGAAGACTCTCATCTTAGTAAATAGGTTGTTTAATAAAATATGACCAACTAAAATCAATGCTTGCAGCCAGTTGTGTCAGCCTTTCTTGTTCTAAGCCCTCATCGCTCTACCTCCTACACTTGCAGAGTACATTTCGATGTACTCACCGTTTCCCCTTCAACCCCCTGCTATCTCTCTCTCCCCCATAAATGCTATTCCGGTTATGGAGGCCATGAAGATCTAGGAGTGCGTATCCCCCGGTTGATTGCCTGTGGTCATGGAGCCTGCTTCCGCACAAGATTTTAAGCTTTAGCTGTACTTTTCTTTTGGACCCACGGGTCATTTTGTAGTATTTAAACGTGATATGGAAATGTACCATTGATGAAGTTGTACTTTATGTATGAAATATGATCCTGGCATACATAAAGTGGCACCTGATTGTGTTTATAAAATCGAGTGTTACAATGGTGGCCCAATCTGGCGTCGTCTTCCCGGCGAGCATGGCGGCCTTCCTCGCCGACTCCGTGGAGATCTGCTTTGGATCTTTCGCGGTGACCAAACCTGCTCCGGCAGCTTCAACTCCCCAGCGACCCCCGAGAAGGTCGTCACGGCGTCTGCCGCCGTCCCTATTACCGATCTAGTATCGGAGACCCACCCTCCCAAACCCTGTGACCTTGTCCAGGGGATGGAAAACGTCATCGGCTCCACGAGAGAAACCTTGGAGATCTGCGAATGAGCTCAACGCTCGGTGCAGACAGCGCTACGCCACGACGCGTTTCCCTTCGGCCTGAAGTCTGCGCCCGGCCTTCGCCTGAGCCAACTATCCACGCCTCCTCAGATCCAATCTGGGCGGCGACCTTCATGCAACCAAAGGCCTGCGCCTCGCGCTCAGCGCGACCCCCTCGACGTGCCCTGCACCTACCACAAGGGTGCGAAGCACACCCTCCGCGGGTGCCGCCTGTGGAAGAAGATCGACAATGAGCTCCCTCGCCGAGCTAAGCGACCTACCCAGTCTCCGGACTGCGGGAAGTTCCAGAAGGTCCGGGTTCGTATCTCCCCGAACGACCCGGAAGTCATCTTCCGTCAGGTGATGGTGATCTCGGAGAACGAGCCACCACGCATGGGTGCGACCGACTCCCAGGAGGCGGCCCGTATCCAAGCAAATGCCCGTCGCGCTGAGCGACGTGCGGAAGAGCAGCGGCGCGCCTTGCCCTGCGCTTGTGATCTGCGCCTCGAGTTCGAGGAAGCTGGGATCCCGACCATCAACAGCCCCCAGGCCAACCTGGGTGCGGCCATTACCCGACTCCAGCACGTCCAGTCGCCTGAAGCTGAGCATGCCCTCGCGTACCTCCGAGTCGCCAACGCCTTGGTGGAAGAAAAGAGCGTGGCATCCAGGTCCGCCGCTTCTTCAATGACCCGCCAATCGCGCAGTCGATCCCATCGACCTGCGCGCAGCCATCTCTCCCCCATCCGGGAGGAGCTCGCTCAGCACAACCGCGAGCAACCCGCTCAGCAGCCCGCTGCTGCCCGGGACCTACGCGTCAACCTCGACGCCAACAGGCGTGCTCGCGATGCCCGCACCGTCGTCGACCAACGCCACCGGGAGCGCGAGGAGCGCGAGCTCTGCCGCCGCCTGGACCACCGCCGGGAGCGTGAGTACGGTGCACCCGAGGGCGTTCACCGCATCATGGAGCGCGAGCTCCGTGATCAACATGAGATCGAGAACCAGCGGCGTGCCAAGTACGACGCCGACCACGGCAACCCCGCTGTCGTCCAGTACGATCGGGATCGACAGCCACGCTCCCAGGTTGTCGTCCCGGAGCGCAGCGTCCACTCCGCGCCATGAGATGCCGCTCCGGCAAGAGGCACCAGCGACGACCTTACGCTCAACACCTTCCCAGCGCTGGATGCCCGCTTCAAGAGGGTGGAGTACCCTGACAACTTCAAGCCCAACATCAAGCCGTATGATGGGCGCTCTGACCCTAACATCTGGCTGTCGACCTACTACGTCGCCGTCAAGGCAGCCGGTGGTAGCTTCGACCACATGACGGTCTACTTCCCACTGGTGATGGGCAAGGCCCCTTCGCTCCGGCTCAACAACCTTGCGCCTGGCAGCATCAAGACCTGGGCCGATCTGTCCCAGGCCTTTACGTCAAACTTTCAGGCGACCTACGATCGCCTTGGAAACGCCTTCCGCCTGGGATGGGTCATGCAGAAGCCTAAGGAGCGGCTCCGTGACTACAATACCCGGTTCTTCGAGAACCGGAACGAGTGCGTTGGCGTCAGGGACGACCAGATCGTCGACAGCTACAAGAAAGGCATCAAAGACCGCAAGGTCTTCGAGAAGATCCATGAGTCTGGCGCCACCAACGTCAAGGAGCTGATGATCGTCGTCAACAAGCTCATGGACACAGAAGACGCGCTCCAGAATCAGTTCGACACTGATAACGCCGGTACATCTGGCACTGCAGTGGACAAGCTCCGCAAGCGACCTTCCGAGGTCCTGGCGGCCGAAGGACGGCGAGGTTCGTCATTCAACCAAGTGGAGTTCGACCTGGCGCTCGACAGCATATGCGGATTCCATGAGGGGGCCACCCACACTCTCCGCGAGTACTCCCAGTTCAAGAGGGCCTTCAGCGCCTCCGCGGACCCCAAGCGACTCAGGAACGACGGCAGGCGATGCGACAACCGCCCCTACAACAACAACTACCACCGTGACGACCGTCGCGACGATCGGTATGACGATCGCCGCGAGCCACCTCGTAGTGACCCGCCTCGCAACGACCCTACTCCAGCGGCTCCTCGCGACGAGACGAACCTGCCCCCTCCACCAGCATCGGGCAACCCCAATGGGCCTTTCCAGGCCGCAACTCGCGCGATCAACATGATCGTCAGCGGAATCAAGTCCAGCGCCAGCAGGAGGCGCTACCAGAAGGACAAGCGTGGCGTGCACCTCGTCCACACTCATCCAATCATGCCCCTACGATGGTCTGAGCAGCCAATCACGTTCTCCAGAGCTGATCACTGGGTCCATATCCCAGACCCCGGGTCCTACCCGCTCCTCGTCGAGCTTACAGTGGATGGAGCCCTGCTCTCCCAGACCCTGGTTGACGGAGGCAGTGGGCTCAATATCATCTTTGTTGACACCCTCAAGAAGATGGGCTTCGACTTCAACAAGATGACGGAGTGCGACGAGCCCTTCTATAGCATCGTCCCCGGGAAGGTGGCCCAACCCCTGGGTCGAGTCTCCCTCCCGGCCACTTTCGGTACGGAGGCGAACTTCCGCACGGAATACCTCAACTTCGAGGTCGCCAACTTCAAGTCCTCCTACCACGCGATCCTAGGTCGCCGGATGCTGGCCAGATTCATGGGCATCCCGCACTACACCTACTTGGTGTTGAAGATGCCGGCTCCGCGTGGGGTCCTCTCTGTCAAAGGGGACCTTGTCATCTCCTTCCGATGCAACACGGAGGCTCTCGACCTCGCTGCGACCTCCGCTGCCGCCGAGGCCTCCGCGGTCTTGGTGGCTGAGGCCGAAAAAGTCGACCCTGTCGACCAGTCCGTCCCGGAGCAGAAGCGCACCGAGACCGCCCTAGACGCGGCTCCATCGACGAAGAAGGTCTGCCTCGGCCTTGCCGACCTAGAGAAGACGGTCGTGATCGGCGACGGGCTCGATCCCAAATAGGAACTCGCGCTCACCAGCTTCCTCCGGGATAACACCGACATATTCGCTTGGAGTCCATCGGATATGCCAGGTGTTCCTAGGGAGCTGGCTGAGCACGCCTTGGATGTAAGCAAGACGGCGAAGCCTGTCAAGCAGAAGCTTCGCCGCTTTGTGAAAGATCGCAAGGACGTCATTAGGGTAGAGCTAATAAAGCTCCTAGCTGCCAGATTTATCCGAGAGTATAAAAACTCGGTTTGGCTCGCCAACCTGGTTCTTGTACCAAAGAAAACTGGTCAATGGAGAATGTGTATCGACTACACCGATCTCAACAGGCACTGCCCTAAAGACCCCTTCCCTCTTCCGCGTATCGACCAGGTCGTGGACTCCACGGCCGGGAGCGTCCTCCTCTGCTTCCTCGACTGCTACTCAGGGTATCACCAGATAGCCCTGAAGGTCTCCGACCAAGACAAAACGACGTTCATAACGCCCCATGGCATCTACTGCTATACGGCCATGACCTTCGGCCTCAAGAACGCTGGCGCGACCTACCAGAAGGCAATACAGAAGTGTCTGGCCAGCCAGATCAGCAAAAACATAGAAGCCTATGTCGACGACGTGGTCGTCAAGACCACTCACGAGGACAAGCTCATATCTGACCTCACGGAGACCTTCGCCAACCTCCGCACTTACTGCTGGAAACTCAATCTAGAGAAGTGCGTATTCGGTGTCCCGTCCGGCAAGCTCCTGGGCTTCATGGTCAACAACTGGGGCATCGAAGCCAATCCCACCAAGGTGGATGCCATCCTCAAGATGAAGTGACCTACTGGCAAGAAGGATGTCATGAAGCTCACAGGCATGATGGCGGCCTTAGGACAATTCATTAGCAAGCTCGGAGAGAAAGGCCTGCCCTTCTTCAAGCTGCTAAAAAAGGCGGACAAGTTCGCCTGGACCGAGGAGGCGGACCAAGCTCTTGAGCAACTCAAGACCTTCCTCACGACGCCCCCAGCACCTAAGGAGCCCATACTGCTCTACATCTCGGCGACCACCCTGGTGGTCAGCGCCGTCCTGGTGGCGGAGCGACTTGAAAAGGGGCGACCCTACCCCGTCCAACGACCTATCTACTACGTCAGCGAGGTCCTGTCTGACAGCAAGACTAGGTACAGCCAGCCCCAGAAGATGCTTTACACGCTACTCATGACTTCGCGAAAGCTCCGGCACTACTTCCAATCCCACAAGATCAAGGTCGTCTCGGCCTTTCCCCATGGCGAGATCCTACGGAGTCGTGATACCTCTGGGCATGTCGTCAAGTGGTCTATCGAACTAGGCGAGTTCGACCTGGAGTTCTGCCCCAGGCAGGCCATCAAGTCCCAAGTCATCGCAAACTTCGTCTCGGAGTGGACAGAGATCCAGCAGCCTCCGCCGCCGGAGTGACCTTAGCATTGGAAGATGTACTTCGATGGTTCCCTCAACCTCGAAGGAGCAGGCGCGGGCGTCCTGTTCATCTCCCCTAAAGGCGACTACCTCAAGTACGTCCTGCAGATCCACTACAAGGCGTCCAACAATGGTGTCGAGTACGAAGCCCTCATCCACGGGCTCCGCATCACCGTCTCCCTCGGGATCAAGCGCCTCCTGGCCTACGGCGACTCCAAGGTCGTCATCGACCAAGTCAGCAAGGACTCCAAAGCTAGGAAGGATACGATGGATGCATACTGTGCCAAGGTGCGCAAGCTCGAGCGTCACTTTGAAGGGCTCGAGTTCCACCACGTCTGCCGCAACAACAATGTCGCTGCGGATGTCCTCTCCAAGCTTGGCTCCAAGCGCGCACTGGTTCCGGCTGGTGTGTCCATTCAAGACCTACGCAAGCCGTCCATCAAGCTCATCCCCGACCCAGAGTCGCCTGATGACGAGCTTACCTCGCCTAAAGGTCGCAAGATCCTCATGATCGACGCAGAAGATGACGGGCGCCTCGACTTCATTGCCTTCCTCCTCGAGCATCGAGTACCTGAGGACAAGGCAGAGCAAGAAAAGATCACGAGGCGTAGCGCCAACTACATCATCGTCAGCAAGGAACTCTACCGGAGGTCTGCCTCCACCGGAGTACTGATGAGGTGCATCCTGCGATCCGAGGGCCTCAGGCTCTTGGACGAGATCCACGGTGGTGATTGCGGCAACCACGCCGCCTCTTCCAACCTGGTGGACAAGGCCTTCAGGTCTGGCTTCTACTGGCCCACGACCTTGGCTGATGCCCAAGGACTCGTACGTCATTGCAAGGGGTGCCAGTTCTTTTTTAAGCAGCAGCACCTCCCAGCTCAGTCCCTCAGGACCATCCCTCCGTCGTGGCCCTTCGCAGTCTGGGGTCTCGACTCTGTAGGACCTTTCAAGACCGCCCTCGGTGGCTACAAGCATATACTCGTGGCGGTGGAGAAGTTCACCAAGTGGATCGAGGTCAGTCCCGTATCCAGCATCACGTCGAAAGAGGCGGCCAAATTCATCGAGGAGATCACCCATCGCTTCGGGGTGCCAAATAGGATCGTCACCGACCTTGGCACGGCCTTCACAGGAGCCGAATTTTGGGACTTCTGTCAAGACAGCCTGATCGACGTATACTACTCCTCGGTGGCACACCCACTGTGCAACGGCCAGGTCGAGCGGGCTAACGGCATGGTCCTACAGGCCATAAAAGACTGTATCTTCAACGGCTCAGCGCCTTACGCCACCAGGGGGCTCTCAGAGCTACCTCACATCCTCTGGGGTCTCAGGGCCCAAGTCAGCTCGGCTACAGGGTACTCACCCTTCTTCCTGGTCTATGGATCAGAGGCTATCCTCCCCGCCGATGTGGCCTTCGGTGCTCCTCGCATCCAGAACTTCGACGAAGGAGAAGTTGAGCAAACACGCCGGCTCGACCTCGACAGCGTCGAGGAACACTGTGTGGCTGCACTCATGTGCCACACCCGCCACGAGCAGCAGCTACGTTGCTACCACGACCGCAATGTGCAGGAACGTTCCTTCAACGTTGGCGACCTAGTCTTGCGGCGGATCCAGAACACCAAGGATATGCACAAGCTCTCTGCGCCTTGGGAAGGCCCCTTCATAGTTAAGGAGGTCATTGGACCGGCGACCTACCGCCTCCAATGGGCCGATGGCCAGGGTATTCCTAACCCCTGGAACATTGAGCACTTGCGTCGCTTCTATCCTTAGGAGCCTTGTATCACAATAAAGCTATGTACTCTTTACCTTCGTAATTCAATACATGGATATAAAGATTTCTCTTTCAACCTGCTTATTTTCTGTTCACCCCTCCCCTTCGGCACGCTCGGGGGCTTGGCCTAAATACTGACCCCTCACGCTCGGGGGCTTGGCTTTAAGCTCGGCCCTTCACGCTCGGGGGCTTGGCTTCGCCAACCTAAGGGTCACTCGACCTGGGGTTTTCAAATCTCTCTTTACCAGTGTTCCCATACCACAGCTTCCTATGCATTTTATAAGTATTCTTAGGTCATGGGGTTGCTTGATCTCGGGTCCCCGACCCCCTCCACGTGCCGGCCGCACTTAAGCCTCCAACGTCGAGCCATGCGGTCGGCAAGCCGTTCCTCCACTGAGTTGGGTTAGCGGAGGAAAAGGGGTCTCGCAACTTCGTTACCTTTGCGTTCTTATAAAGAGTATACAAAGTCAAATAAGGGATCACGGGACATGCCTTTTTCATTCATGCAATGTTTATATTACATCAAAAGGGTCCACGACACATTGTTACTAACTGTTTGCCAGTTCTAAGCTACGTCTACAAGCCTATTTTCTTCATGATCTCCTCCGCGGCGGCCTGAATCTCTTCGCTGGCCACCAGCTCCACCAATTCCAGCTCCTCCTTGACCTTCTCAAGGTCGAACGACGGCCAGTGCGGTAGCAGCGGCGAGCTTGCCGCCATCCATCAGCAAGGTCTTTATGCGACCTTCCGCACCCTCCAACCGCTCGACGAGCCCTTGTGGATCGCCCTCAACCTTAGGGGCGTACACGTCCACAAGGTACTCGGCGGCCTCCTTGAGGTCGTCCAGCTCCTTCTCTAGATCTGCAGTCATCTCTTGATGATCAATAAGGGTTTGCATCGCCCAGCCAAGGTCGATCTCTAGATCCCTGTGCGCCCTAAATTCATAAGCAGCTTTACGGGTAAAGTAAGACTCACTGGCGACGACCTCTTTGTGCTTCTCCTTGAGGACCATCACCTGCTCCTTTAATTCCTTGAGGTCCTTCTTCAAGGCAGTCTCCCTCTTCTTGGCCTCTGCAAGTGCCGAGGTCAAGAATGTGTCACCACGACGGTTAAACATGGAAGACCAAAAGGGCGTCCCTCGACGTACCCGCGGTGGCGTTCTTCAGATCGTCCTCCGTCTCCTTCGCCTTCAGCTTTGTAGCTTCAAACTCCCGCTTCAAGGCCTCGATGGCCTGGTCCTTCAATATCGTCTCGTCCTTGAGGCTTCTTATTTCCTTCGCGGCCTCAGTCTTGGCCTGAAGCACGGCCTCCCGGGTCGTGACCAGCTCCGTGTGAAGATTCGCACCCTCCGTTAGTAGGTTCACCCACTTCAGCGAGTGCTCAGCAAGAGTCTGCAACAACACATCAAAGATCGTCGAAACATTGCCCCTGAGCAAACCTAAGATGCAGCCCCAAAGGTAACATCAGCTCACCATGAGCGTCCTGCCGATGGTCTTCGTCGCCTCCGAGATGGTCGCCTGCACTGCCTTGAAGTCATCAAGGTCCTTGGTGTCGGCCCAGACGTCGTCCTCCCACGGAGTACCGGCATAGAGGCAGAGTTGCTCTTCGGCTTCCCCGCTTCCACCTCCGGTTTCCGCCTCCCATGTCCCCGGCAGGCTTGACTCAGGCGGGTCTTGCTGGCGCGGGCCCTTCTCCTGCTGTGCGCTCTCAGCAGCGACCTTGGCTGCCGCCGACGGTGTTGTCTCCGCGATCACAGGGGGCTTACTGATAAAGTCCCCACCTGAGGTCGCGGGCGACTGCCCGGCCGGCAACTTCTCGACCTTCCGTCCGAAGGCCTGTTGACCTGCGGCGTTCTTGCTGCTACCAGAAGCAGCAGGAGTCCCCCTGCCCAAGGTGCACATGTTTGTCAGCACCGACCTACTCAACAGAGCTGCAAAGACGAAGAACAACATAAATCAAGCTCAGCAACATGCCCGCTGCCGGCCTTCAGCTTCATCGACATCGGCTTGGGCGGCGTCCACCTTGGTTTCTTTTGCGACCCCTGGTCGCTCACGCCCTCCGCGCTCGGCTTCTGCTGCTGCTCCCCGATAACCACGGGCAGGGCGTTGCTTTCTCCTATGGCCGATGTGTCGCCCGACCCTCCGGCGACATCACGCGACCCCGCATCGTCATGCTCCTCGAAGACGACCTCGATGTTAGTCGTTGCCGTCTCCGACGACGCAGTCGCGTCCATCCTCTTCCTCTTCTTCTTCTCTGCCTCAATGGTGGCGCAGATGATCTTGACGCCTTTGTGCGCCAGGATCTTAGCGGTGGCCTGCCGCGTACGATGAGTCGTCAGCACGGAGCTCGCCACGGGCAGATCTTCTTCATCACTACCCACTGACGAGTCGGAGAGGTAGTTCTCCAATAACTCTGGCGGCGGAGCCTGCACGTCTTCCGCTGCCCGAACCTTAAAACTACGCTCGCCCTCATCCGCGAGCGGAGCCGGGCTCCAGAACAAGCCTTCACGACCCTGTAATAGGCGATCTCCGTCTCAGAAATAGGGGAATTCAAAAATAGCAAAGGAATCAAGGTCGACTATCGACGTACAACTTTGGTGGGCCGCTTGAGGGAGAACGCCTTGGGGCACGTCCGGTTCCGGATCACCCCATTGAAGAGCTCCTTCACCCGTGCCACCATCTCCTCCTTGGAGACCTTGCGCTGAGCTACCCGGGTCGGGTCGGTCTGGCCCCAGTACTCGTAGGTCGGGTGCACCCGATCCTGGATCGGCTGCAGCAGCCTCCGGCTGAAACTGATGGCCACCGCCCTGCCGGTCAGCCCTTCTTCCTTTCGTGTCTTGAGGTCCTCCAGTAGCGGCTTGATGGCGTCCATCTCCCGCGACGTCAGCTGGTTGGACCACTCTGGCACCGGGACTGGCGCTAGCCCCGACCTGGTCGCCAGCGCTGGTTTGGGGTTGTTGATGTAGAACCAGCCCCGCCTTCAGCCTTGTGTGTTGTCCGACAGCTCCATGTCGATGTACACCGTCTTCATGTGACGGCGTAGCATGAAGCCGATGGCGCTGACGACGCCGTTCTTCCCCGTCTTCTTCACCTTGAAGAAGTACCGCCACAGGTCGAAATGTGGCGGTATCCCCAGGTACGCCTCGCACAGATGGATGAACGAGGATATCGTGGTGATGGCATTAGGGACGAGGTGCACCAGATCGATGCGGTAGAAGTGGAGAAGCCCGCGGAAGACGTCACCCACTGGGACTCCAAAGCCACGCTCGACATACGAGACGAAGGCGACGGTCTCCCCAGTTCCCTCGGAGGGGAACGCTTCGCCGGTAGCGGGCCTCCAGCCCACCTGCTCCCTGGGCTTCAGTAGCCTGCGCTCCACCAGCTCCTTGAGTTGCGCCTCCATCACCGTCGAGTGCTCCCACACCTTCTCCGGGGCCGGTGGAAGCTCTGGGGCCATTTCTTCTTCCTCAAAGCCGGTGGATCTAGCTCTAAACACCACCAGGGACTTTTGGTGCATACGGCGGCGCTGGGCACGGTGGATCTAAGCACGGCGGCGCCGGCGAATCTTTGCGCTAGAGCTTCTGGCGGCAGATTGGAAACCCTAGGTGCTGCGGGGAATGGAAGCGAGTGGGGTCCTCAGCCCTTCACTCGGCTTTTTATAACTGGGCCGCCTTAGTGTGGTGGGCCGCGGCACCCTAAACGTCCCCTCGGATTCGGCGACATCACCGGCGACCCAACGGATACATTGCCTAATGGCTCTTTCGGCCTAACGGCTACAGGCAGTGACGGCTCGAGCCGTGCGGGAATCCATGCCCGTTGGTTTTCTACCCAACGGCCTGGCGTCCATGGACCGCTATGCCTTACTTCAAGCCCCCCCAGTCATTTTCTTCAAGGCTTCTTGGCCTCTGACGACCTCCGGGTCTGCAACATTACCTTCACAAGGTCGACAGGGACTACCGCTTGGTAGGTCGCCCCAGTCTTCATTCACGGGTTCATACCCATGTCTACTTCTTAACGACCTCCGGGTCAAGTAGCACCTCCCTGAGGTCGCTAAGGTCCCGCTACCTATTAACGTTGCCTTAAATGGCTGCACCAACGGCCCTGTGCTTAATGGCTCCACTGCCCGTTGGCGACCTCTTGGTCAAGTAGCACCTCCCTGAGGTTGCTAAGGCCCTGCTGCCCTCTAGGTCGTTTAGACCTAGGATTTTTCAGGTTGACTACCTGCGTTGTGTCACTGCACAACGGCCGTGCCAACCTCGGTCGACACGGGTCCATTGTCTCTACGGAAGGCCTCCCAAAGGTTGGCGTGCTATTACAGCCCCGCTGGGACCTTGGTATCCGTACCATTGCAGCCCGGGCGCCCTTACAAACTACTAAAGTCATGACACTGCTCATGCAAAACTATATTTACAGCTTCATAAGCTACAAGGAGTTTGGCCCTTGGCCAAATTACAAGATACAAAGATCTTAAAGGTCCTGAATTACCTTCCAAAGTGGTTACGACTCAATCTACACTAATGAGGCTTGTCACAAGCTTTCTTCTGGCTTCAGGACCTACTCGATGACCTCCACAGCCACTGTTGAGGTAGCTGCCACACAGCCACCTCTACTCGCGCACCAACCAGTCTCCTGTAGTGCCCAACATCAAGTCTGAGCTTCGTTGCAAGATTGCAGAAGGTCCGAGCTTTAACACCAACCTCGTCGGGTGGAGCGTGGTGCTCACCAGCATCACATCAGGCCTGAAAGTGTCAGGGTCGACGATGCAACTGCTGCTTCATACTCCTTCCGGGCTCCTCGGTGAGGCTGGGAGAAGAGGTCAATCGAGTTCTTCGAGCCTCGCAAGCATTCTTCTAGCTCCAAGCATGAACTACACCACCTCTACACTTTGGTGGGCGGACACAAGCCCACAGCGTGGCAATATTACTACACTGGGTCATCTTGAATCCCCTCTGAAGATTGGTGCGGTTTGCTTCAGGCCTTGGGCACCTATTTATACCATCAGGCATATGCATTCAGTCTTATTCGCAAGGCCAACTTGTGTGGCATCCTTATCCTCGAAGATACTGTACCCTCGTGGAGCACGAGGTCACTGTTCACCTGTGAAAGGCATCGGCGCGCCTGACCCCTACCTGACTGCACACTGGGGCACCTTTGTCTTTTGCGGGTGGCAGCAACCTACGCTTCATGAGTATGCTGGCCCGTGACCGTACAGTGCACTTGTGACTCTGATTGTGACAGACCTGTCACCTGCTACCCTATGCAAGATTCTGGAGCTCTTGTCCTCTAGCGTCAACCCTACAAAAGCGATTGTTTCCTAAGCAGAAGGTCGTAGGTTTGGCTAATTCTTCTTCTTCTTCTTCTTTGGAGCATCAAACCGGCCATACTGGTCGCTTTACTGCTCGGGGGCTACTACACTAGTGCGTCTTCGATGCCCTATTTTCCTTGGGTCGCCTCGACCTAATGGGAGCCTGCTCCCATCACATCTCGACTCGACCTACCCTTGGTAGGCTTGTTGACCTTTCTAAAGGTCGTGACTGCTACTACAACATGCCTGATTCAGGTCAGGTCGGCGGTTCTGCAAGATCTACGCCTCGTCTTCACTTCGACCTTATGGTCCTTCAAACCAGAAGCTTGACGTTCAACTTCTTGTGCGCATCGGAGGGGTTTTCTTTTCTTTTTTGATCCCTGTGCACCCTTCACAACCTCGATGGTGCCATGCCTCTACTGCTCTTCGACACGACCCCGTCTCGGCCGCTACACCTACACGTCGATCGGGGGCTTGAGAGACATGGGTACCCATGGGTCCCCAACGGCCAGGGTCCCAGGGGCCCCTGACAAGTGGACCCGACCTTCCAGAAGACTCGCCGACCTTACAAGTGGGCCCAGCGACCTAATCAAGCTCCTGGAAGACCCGCGAAGCCTTGGCGTGCAAGTCAAGACACGGTGACCTGGCGAGCCGCCGCCTGTAGCTCCGAGTATCATGGGATACTCCTTGCAATCCGGGAGACAAGCTTCCCACAGTTGTAACCGACCCCAACACGGGTCAACCGACCAACGCATGCAAACCCTAGCTCGTCCCCCCATATAAGGCGGCCTAGGGCTCCATGCACAGGAACAACTCATCTTCATCCTCGCATAATCCACCACAACTGGACGTAGGGTTTTACTCTCCGGAGGCCTGAACTAGTATAAACCCTTGTCTCCCTATTCTTCGCCGCCATACTCGCCTAGCTCCGTGTGCATCACGTGCATAACCACCTACGCTCTTAGGTCCTGATCCTCCATTAACCTGCAAACCTCTAGCGCAACCCCCTAGCGGATCTGTCTAGGTCTCACCCCCTGACACTAACGTTCTTCAAGTCCGCCAGACCACCTTCGTCTCTTAGCCCATGAGCACCTTCACACCTCGGTCTTCTGCCGGCCTTTTAGATCCGGCCCAGCACCGCAACCCAACCCAGTTCGGCACCGCGACACACCCCAACGCCCTGTTCTTCTTCCTCCCTCGCCGAGCCGCACCGCCACGCCGAATCGCACCACGCGCCCGCACGCCTGACCGCACCATCCCGCCTTGCTAGCTCGCACGCCCAGGACGGACCCCACGCGTAACTTCCTCGGGGAATCACTACATTGCCCCTAAGCAACCCGCGCGCCAAGCAAAGCTGAGCTCGCGCGCTGCGCCTTCGCCGCCAAGGCAAAGGAGAGGGGACAAGCCCTGGCCCACGCGGCTTCCCGGTCCCCTTGACCCCCGCGCACAGCAAAACCCCCGGGCGAGGCATCTGGGCAAGCCAAATTGCACTTGGGGATTTCTCCCCCAACTCTGTTCCACCACGGTGAGAGGAGAGGAAGGGAAAAGAGGAGGAGAAGAGGGGAAGAGGGAAGGTTGGAGACGCGCCACCACCGCGCCATTCTGCCAGAGCCGGAGCACACGAAGTCGGAGCCGGACGAGTCGGGAGGAAGGCCGTCCACGGGCGTGCGGGACTTGAGCAGAGGAGCGCGCCGCACCATCATCTTCACCTCGCCGTCGCCACCGTGAACTTCATCGACGCGTTCGTCATAGCTACGCCTACATCTCCGCCCCGATGTGAGCCATCGTTCCGACCTCTCACCCTTTTCCCTTATCTTGCCTCGGGAGCGCGCCCCTGCGCCACGCCGCCGGCCTTCGTGCCATGCACTGCCCGCGAGATCGCCGCCGTGACGCACCCCAGTGCCGTGCCGTCCATCGCCGTTATGCCCTGTTTTGTAGTCTCCGCTTCGTCGTGCTATTCATGCCTGTGTTCCTGGCCCGGCCTTCACGCCGCGCAAGTTTCCACGCGGCTGCCGCCGTTGTGCACCCCAGAACTACACCGGACGACGCCGCTCTGCATTCGCAGTACCGCATCATAGCGCCCCGCTCTTTGTCTTGATGCTCTTGCCTGTGAATCGGCCTTCGAGCCGTGCGCCGTCGCTTGCATCGCCGCCGCCTTTTGCGCCGTGCTGCGGCTTTGGTTCGCCGAGAGCCGCGCGACGGCCGGCCATGTCGCCGCCAGGCTCGGCCTGTGCCCGCGTGTGTGCCCCGCCAAGCACCCCCCAGTGCTGGCCATGCTTCACAGTTGTTTGTGAACGCTTCCGCACCGCTGCTGATTCGCTTGCGCACCGCACTGTCGCCGCGATGCTGCGTCACCACGACGTCGCGCCGAGAGCGCCGCCAAACCTTTCTGTGCGCAGGCAAGTATGCTCCACCCCAGGGCTGTGGCTGCGCCGGGAAGACCACGTACACTTGGGGATCACCACGCCCCGCTTGCTTGAATGCCAGAGCCATCACCGCCGTCACTCGCCGTTCGCCGTCGCCGCCGGGATCGCGCCGACGCGCGCACGCGAGGCGAAGGAGCGCCCATGCACCCCAGAAGACTTCAGGGATACTCACCGGACTTCTCCGGTAGGAACCTGAGGGATTAATGGGCCAGACAACCCATTAAGGCCCAGCTCGGCCTTTTTCTTTTTTTTCGCGATGAACTATGATATTTGTTCAGGGTGAGCAGATGGACTTGGTCTTTTTGGCCCAATGGGCTAAGTCCAATGGGCTGAATTCAGCCCACTAACACTTTCGGCCCACCAAGGCCCACTAACTCGTGACACTGACGTCACGGTGACGTCATGCTGACGTCATCACCTATTTTCAAAAATAAAATCCTTTTCTGTTTTATAAATGAATTTGGAAATTAATTTATAAAACCTTTAAACTTTGAAAATTCATAAGTAATTATTTATAACTCCGAAAAATATGAAACCAGTTTCTATATTTTTCTAAAAATAAAACAGTGCTGATTGTAGGTAGTTTGGTTCTGTTTGGATCTTCTAAAAATTGGGTTTCTTTGGATTTATGCTTAGTTGATTGCTGGTAATTTAGTGTCTCGTATCTCGTGCTGCACAGACCCGAGCTACGACCAGGAGGAGGCTTACGACCCCAACTTCAACCCAGACCAGGACTACGGACACCAGCCAGGTGTCATGTCACTCCCAACCATTTAGATCCTATGCATGCTTTAGTTGCTAGTGCTTAATTACTTTTGATACATGTTTTTAAATCGCATAGACAATTGATTAGCCTTGCCTTGGAATTGTTAAACCTGTCCTTGGAATACCTACTTTTGGAACTAGCTACAGACCCCTAGCTAGTTCCCCAGCTTTATTCATCCATATATTTTACCCTTAGTTATGGATGGATCTCAGGTTTGGACCGAGGTTGGGATACCTCGGAACTCTTGCGTGTGTTTTCGGTGTGTGTGTATCCTTGACGTGTTACCGCGGGAGCGAGCCCCTTTGGTTACTTGTGAACGCTTGTCTAGGGGAGATGTGACCTGGCCTCTCGCCCTAGCGGTGTGTCGGACGGTGGGAGTAGGAGAGTGCTCGCTCTTGCAATTAAGGACCGATCGACAGTTTAACCATGATTTTGGGCTATTTTCGTACAAACCATTCGCTCACGTATGGGCGGGGTTCAGTCTGAGAACTAGTTTGTGGTTGGCACTCAACTTGTAGGCGGATCGGTGTGGTCGTGTGAGGGGGATGGGTTTTACCCCCGAGTAGACATCGCCCCGACTTCTCCGGGGATGGTCTCACAGCTCCGAGGCCCTGCTGGCAAGTTTCGCGCCCCAGTTCAGGACGAGTCAGGCTTGGAGAGGCAGGAGAGTGCCACCCACAGCTAGGTCTCCGGTCGTTAGGTAGGGATGTCGATCGGAGGCATCCGTTTCTGCCCTATCCGGCGGGTCCAGTTGTACAACCTCTATAGAGTGTTAAACCTATAGCTATAGTCCGTGTCCACTGGTATGGACAATCCACAGGTCTGTTACTCTGGCTAGTCTCTTCTTGTGCTGCTTTGCTCTCCCCTGCGTGTGTGTGAGCCCGGCTTCGTGCCGTTGAGACGTGGGGATAGGAGCTGGTGACCCCATGTCGTAGAAGAGAGTGGGATGCTGTGACTCGGTTGAGATCCAGTGTTTGGTGTTCTTTCCTTGTTGGGGTGTTGACCCCGGAGGCGTTGTCCTCAGAGGTGTGGATCTCCTCGGAGATGGAGACCTCTCGGCTTTTCTGCTTACCTTGATGTTGCTACCGCTGCCTGCACAACCTTCTACAGCCATAAATAGGATTATTCATACATTTTAGAATTATTCTCTTTTGCTTATGCTCTTTGTTGGGAAGCTGACATGACCTACTCGCTTATCGAGTAGATGACGGGATTTCAGACCAGGAGCCGGACTACGACTTTGAGCACGATGGATGGGAGGACTGAGGCTCGCCCTACACTCGAGTTGCCTGAGGATATGGAGTCTACTTCGCTATGAGAGCCGCTGCGTAGGTGTTTACTCTGTTTGATTCAGTCCCGTTGGACTTGTACCCGGCATGTGCCGTAATGATGTACTCAGATGCTTAATTATTATAATATTATGTGGATCTTCATATATTTCCCTTTGTTGTACGGTTTTTCTTTACTTTCTGAGACAGGGATTTGCACGTGTTAGCCTCCTGGGACCATCACAGAGGTGCAGGGATCGGGTTCCCTTCCTTGGAAACCCGGTTCGTTTCAGCTGGCACAGACGCCAAGCCAGACCGCGTCGGGAGCACCTCGTGTAATCCGCCCACGTTCTTTTCCCCTTTTGCCCCCGCACTGTGACGTCCCAGGGCACCGGCCAACCACTGGCGCGTAGTCATGTCGACCATTGACGTCGTGGCAGCCAATAGCCGCAGTCGCGCCCTCTTTACCCTTGCGCCAACCCGGCCGAACCCCTATACCCAGAGGCGAAGCCTCCTTTCACAAGCCAAACGCCTTTGGGGTCTTGCCCCTTTCCCCAGCTCCGCGGGTGAGAGAGAGGAGAAGGAGGAGGAAGCAGAGGAGGAAGAGAAGGAGAGGAGACCAGCGTCGCCGCGCTGTTTGAAACCGGAGGCCGCCCGTGACGAAGAGCTGAAGCCGTCACCACGCGAGGAGAAGTCGCGCCGCTCCGGAATGCCGACGCGGAAGAGGAAGCAGAGGAGGACCGGGACGCCTCCGTGAACGCCTACGTCGCGCCGCCATCTCCGTCAAGCCGGCAATGACTCCACCATCGACCCAATGTGAGCCACCTGCGCCGCTTCTCTCTCATCTCCCCCTTGGACTGCCTGTGATGTGGGAACGCACCCCAGCGTTGCGCCGCCGGCCATCAAGTCGTGCACGTTCTGCGAGCTCGCCGTTGTGGCGCACCCCAGCGCTACGTCGGACCTCGCCTTGCTCTGTTCACTGTGTGTCGTCGTGGTCATGTGGTCCGGCCTTCGAGCCGTGGAGCTTTTCCTGCAGGTCCACGCGTCGCAGTCATCGTTGCACTGCGCCGTGGCTCCGGGACACCGGATGCCCGCGTGCTGGCCGACCGTGTCGCGGCCAGGGGATAGCCCTGTGCACGCATGTGACCAGGCCAAGCGCACTCAAGTGCTAGGCTGCAGTAGCCGCTACGCGCGTTCTTGGTGCTAACCGCGTCTGCGTCGTCGTGCGTCGTCGCACCCGTTGCTGTGCCGCCGCACTTCAGCCCTGTTTCGCCGCACCGCACCGTCGCCGTCGCGTTGAGCCAAGCCGGCCATATAGGTCCTAATCCAGGACCTGGCCGCGCAAGGAAGCTCATCGTGCTAACCTTAACACGCCGCACCACCATTTTCTCCAACTCCGCATCGCCATCGCCGTCGCACCGCGTGCCCTCCCGGCCGAGCACCGCGCCGCCGCCGCGCCACGAGCAGGCCGCACGGGCGAACCCCAGCCAAGTTCTGGGAGTGCCAGTGCACCGACCTGCGAAGTCTGAGGACGTTTTCCAGACTTCGACGTGTGTAAACGATCGCTAGGCTCTAGCTTGGGGCTTAGCCCATTAAGGCCTAGTGACAGCCCAACTAACCGCCACGGGGAGAAACGGGAGTTTAAGGGTGTTTTCTGGACTTGGTTCCATGGGCCCTATTGCGCCAGGTCCATTGGGCCGAATTTGGCCCACTAACACTTTTGGCCCATTAACGGCCCACTAACTGCTGACGGCTGACGTCATGCTGATATCATGCTGACGTCATCAGTTTATTTTTAATAAAAACCCTTTTCTGTTTTTATAAATGATTTGATAATTATTTTATAAATCCTTTAACCTTTGAAAATTCATAACTAATTATTTATAACTCCGAAAAATATGAAACCGGTTTCATTATTTTTCTAAAATCTAGCCTGTGTTGTTTGTAGCTAGCTTGGGTCTTTTTGGCTCTTTTAAAATTGGGTTTCTTCGGTTTTATGCTTAGTTGCTTCTCGGTAAATTTAGCGTCTCGTATCTCGTGCTGAGCAGACCCGAGCTACGAGCCGAAGGAGGAGTTCGACCCCGACTACGACCAGAACCAGGACTTTGGACGCCAACCAGGTGTCATGTCACACCCGATCATTTAGATCACATGCATGCTTTTAGCTGCTAGTGCTTAATTATTATTTTGGATGATTTTGGAAATGCATAGACAATCTTTTAGCCATGCCTTGAATTGTTATATCGTGTACCTTGAACTTCCTACCTTTGGAACTAGTTACAGACCCCTAGCTAGTTCCCGATACTTACTATCCATATATATATTTTACCCTTTGATATGGATGGATTTCTGGTTTGGGCTAAGATTGGGATATCTCGGTATTCTGGCGTGTGTTTTGGGTGCGTGTGTATCCTTGATGTGTTACCGTGGGAGCGAGCCGCTTGGTTACTTGTGAACGCCTGTCTAGGGGAGACGCGACCTGGCCTCCCGCCCTAGCGGCGTGTCGGATGGATGGAGTTGGGGAGTGCTCGCTCCTTGCAATTAAGGACCGATCAACAGTTTAACCATGTTTCATTGGGCTATTTTCATGCAAACCGTTCGCCTTGTTATGGGCAGGATTCGGTCCAAGAACTAGTATGTGGATAGCACCCAGCCTGTAGGCAGATCGGTGTGATCATGTGAGGGGGACGGGTTATACCCCCCGTTTAGACGTCGCTCCGGCTCCTCCGGGGATGGTTTCACAGCTTCGAGGCCCTGCTGGCAAATTTTGCACCCCAGTTTAGGACGAGTCAGGCTCGGAGGGGCAGGAGAGTGCTATCCACTGCTAGGTCTCTGGTCGTTAGGTAGGAATGTGGAACGGAGGCATCTGTTTCTGCCCTATCCGGCAGGTCCAGTTGTACAACCTCTGCAGAGTGTTAAACCTATACCTATAGTCCGTGTCCACTGGTATGGAGAACCCTTTGATCTGTTACTCTGGCTAGACTTTTCTTGTGCTGCTTCTCTCCCCCGAGTGTGTGAGCCCGGCTTGATGCCGTTGAGATGTGGGGATAGGAGTTGGTGACCCCACATCGCAGATGAGAGTGGGATGCTGAGTCTTGGTTGAGATTCGGTGCTTTGGTGTACTTTCCTTGGTTGGGGTGTTGATGAAAGGACCTTGTGATGCCTAGAGGAGGGTGAATAGGCTCACTTCAAATTTTCCTAAAAAAATCTTCACAGCGGTTAAATACAGGTCGGAACTTCCGACGCAGGGCCGGAACTTCCGTTGGCTCAGAACTTCCGGTCCTGGGGCGGAACTTCTGACCTAGGTGTCACTGTTTTAGACACCGAGCCTGCGACGGGGTACCCGAAGTAGTAGATTGTGCGGTGGGGCTCGCCGAGATCAAGAACACGATGGTGAGACACGGAACACACAATTAAACAGGTTCGGGCCGCAATGTGCGTAATACCCTACGTCCTGTATGCTGCGTGGCTCTATATTGATTGCGTATGTTTTGAGAGGGGTCCCTGCCTCGCCTTATATGCCACGGGAGGCAGGGTTACAAGTCGGATTGGTACAAGGGTACTATTTGAGTAGGACACGGAGTAGCCTATACAAGGTATGGAAAGCTATCCTAGTCTTAGTACAAGTCCTTGTCCGTCTTGTCTTGCCTTGTGGTCCACTAGTCGAGTAGTCCAGGTGTACAGGAACTCATCTCCCGGGTATGGCCCACAATGTGTTGGTGGGCCTAGGGATGCCCGGTCGACAAACCCTCGAGTACTTTGTAGCCGAGTGCAATGCTCCAAGTGATCTTGAAGGTCTTCACGAGTAGTTCCCAAGCGTCCCCGAGTTCTACAAGCTTCAATCTTCAATAGTACTTGAATCATCACGAGGCTGGAAGGTACTCTAGCTAACTCCACGAGTAGTCTTGAAGTCTTCTCGAGTTGTTCCCAAGCGTCCCCGAGTACTTCCCTTGAAGGTCTTCAATAATCCCGCTTTGTTCTTGAAATCTTTGCATCAAAGATCCATATGGAAATGCGATTACTGAAATCGCATTCCATATGGAATGTAGCCCCCGAGCCTTAGGTCGAATCCAGGATTCAAGCTGAGGGTCAATCTTCTACTCTTTGATCTTGCTCCGAAAAATCCGCAGAAAATCCGAAGAAATAATTTAGGAATGCGATTTGCAAAAGTCGCATCCTATATGGATGTAGCCCCCGAGCCTTAGTTCGAATTGACAATTCAAGCTGAGGGTCAATCAGTAGTCTTCGTCAAATAATCTCGTAAAATCCTGAGAAAAACTGAAGGACACGTGGCACGGAGCCCCCGAGCCTTGAGTCGAGTACTTTCTCGAATTGAAGGATCCAATCTGACTATAGAATAGTGGCCTGAATTCAGCGAACTGTAACTAAGTGAAATCCAAATCCGTCGAGTAGTCGAGCCCCCGAGATGGAGCCGAGCAGGTCTTGGATTTTAGTCCTCTGACTTAGCCGAAAAAATTTTGCCTGTGTGAAACCAATCTGTTGAATACGAAGGGTCACCAGGTCGAACCGTTTAGGGTTTTGGTTTTATAAATACCCGAAGGGGTATCCCTTAGGGTTCCACTGCTCCCATTCGTCCTTAGATCCAGAAAATCCTTAGCATCCGTAGCCGCCGCAGAATTCGAGCGTCCACGCCACCAAGAGCTTGCGCCTCCACCCTCCCTCAGCCCTCGAGTCGATGCGAAAGAAGACTCTCATGACTGGCAGGATGAAGCCAGCGCCGTCTAAGGGTCAGAAGAAGAAGTCCGGCCGCGGCAAAAATCAGTTGTCGGAGCCGAAATACAAGACAGTGGTCATCACGAAGCCCCTGAGCCAGGCCGTCTCTTGGAAGAAGTCCAAGATGAGGGAAGAAGATATCATGGCCCTCGAAGCCGGCGGGTTGCTGCGCGAGAAAGCGATTGCCGGCTGGAGTTCTACCACCGGAGATGTGTGGCCGATGGAGAAGAGCCCAGATGAAATCCCAATGTTCGGGCACTTCGTCGAGCGTGGGTTGACACTGCCGTCATCAGATTTCTTCTGTGGCTTCCTCAACTTCTTCAAGCTGGAGCATGTGCACCTCAATCCGAACAGCATATTTCAAATTGCAGTGTACGCCCACTTCTGCGAAGCCTTCCTCGGTATCCGCCCGCATTGGGCTCTATTTAGGAAGATCTTCCGCTTGAAGCCGCAGCCCAATGCCAACTTCCCAGTTGTAGTCGGTGGAGCCGGTGTTCAGATGCGCCAGAAGGCATAGGAGTTGTACTTTAAGTACGACTTGATTGACTCAAATCAAGACTGGAAGAACAAGTGGTTCTACATCGAGAACGCCCCGCCTCAGCTGCCGAAGCCCAGCATGTTTACGCCAGTGTATGACAGGCTCTGGAAAGACGAACCAACAATGCAAGAGTGCATCCAGATCCCAGAGTTGTTGGCGAAGATTGCGCAGAAGAAGGCGCAGGGCTTGACTGCTGAAAGAGTAGCCTTCAGCTTCATGAAGCGACGGGTACAACCCTTGATGCAGCGGGAGCATCTCGGGTTCGAGTACACTGGTGCCGATGATGGCTCCAGGCTATCTGCTGAAGAGATCAGTGATGATCTTGTGATGGAGAGGCTGCAGAAGATCTTTAAGAATCTTCGCGGAATTCCTGCAGCCGTCCGGGAGTATAGTGTCGACAATCCTCTGTGTATGGTAAGTTTCCAAGTACTAGCCCCCGAGTACTTATTGTAAGTAGTCGTGTAGCTAACATTTGTCTTGTTTCACAGGAGGATGTCTTGAAGTTTGTGTCCAACCCCCCTCCTTGTCCCCAGGGCCCACTACAAGCGCCGGAGGGAGAGCCAATAGGAGTGGAGGCTCAAGCCCCCGAGAGTAGTCAATCTGCTCAAGGGGAAGAAGAAGAAGTCTTGGTGGAGGACGCCTTCTCAAGCGATGATGACGGCCAAACACTTCAACAGCGTTTTGAAGTGAAGAGCCGCTACGGGTACTCTGGGGCGCCCATCCCCACTGGCCTCACCGCAGGAGCATCAAAAAGGCCAGCATCGTCTCTTGCAGATGATGTGACGCTGCCACCGCGGAAGAAGAGGATCACGGTGGGGAAGCGAGCTGTGAAGAAATCTCAGGCCTCCCCTCCATTACAGTAAGTGTTGGAGAACCTTTAAGTATTCGATGTCGTATTGAATACTTGTTCTCTACTATAATGTCTTTGAACTTTGACTTGCATAGGTCATTGAGAGTGCAACCAATGTACCCTCAAGTAGCCTCCCAAGAATAACAGAACCCGAGGTGGTTCCAGCGTCAACCGTCGAGATGGTGGCGCATGAGCAACAAGAAGCCATGGTACCAGGAAACGTGCCGCCAGTGGAAAGTGTGCCAGAGGTGCCGGCGACGCCTTCTTTTTTTAACATGCTGGGGCTGAAAGTCTCAGTGCCTCGAGCTTCTCTGTAAGTACTCAAGTACTCGAGTACTTATTAATATTATTTACTATGAATTTGCTGACCAACTTTTTGATGCAGAAAATCCACTGATGTGAAGTGGGGCGCCTCTGGAAGTAGTCATGCTGAAGAAGAGCAGAATCCGCAAGAGCAAGAAGATGTGCTTCCAGAGCGCCAAGAAGTACCTGCCGAAGTTGATGCTGCAGATGCACTGCGCTTCCTGTGGAGCGATGTGGTCAAGGCAGCGGTGAAGGCAGCTTCCAAGCCCAGGGCTCAAAAACTCGAAGATATTGAAGCTGTGGTAAATGAAGGCCTGGAAGCTGATCCAGAAGTCGAGCTGCACCACGAAGAAGTTGCAGTTGTCGAAGCCCCCGTGCATCAGACTGATGCACAGCTGGCACTGGAGGACAACCCGGAGGATCGCATAGTACCGCACGAGCCACTCATTGAAGACCCGACTCCTCTGCGCAGTGCTGCGCAATACTCTGTAGCAAGCACAAGTACTCAGTCCATGGCAGAAGACTTGATGTTGTAAGACGACTCGTGCCTGGATGAAGATAACTTGCAAGCGCATGCTGAGATGTTCCGCAGCGTCGAGAAGCTGTTCGCGGTAAGTGTGTAGTCTCTTGTAGAGTACTTTATAGCCAAAGATAACTTGTCTCTAACTCTTGTTTTACTTTGCGTGTTGTAGGAAGTAGTCAAGCAGTCGAAACGCAAGACTCGGCTGCTTGAGCAACATGCGGCAGACATCGAGGAAGTCACGCAACTTAGAGAGCAGCTGAAGCAGCAAAAAGCCTTGTCTCTGAAGCTACAAGAAAAACTTGATGGAAACGCCGCCGAGTACCACAATGAGATCCAGAAGCTGACGGCTCAGAAGGACAATGTTGTTGGGAAGAAGAAGTCTCTATGCCAGAAGAATAAAGGTAATCTCCCTTTCTGGATTCATCGTTGAGTACTTTTTTGTTGAGCACTGCATCTGATAAGTAGTCGTGATCTTCTGCTGAACTGACTGAAGAGGTTGATAAGTTCAAGAACAAGGCACTGGACTGGTAGCTGGCCTATAACCGTGAAGAAGCAGCTCGCATGGATCTTGAGGCGGATTATAAGGTGCGGTGCTTCGAACTTGAGCGTGAGATGGAGATTCGCCTAGCAGGCTGGAATGACTTGTTGACTTGCATGCATTCGCTCAAGACCAAGATTGAAGAAGCCGAAGGCCTGCGCTCAGAGTTGAAAGCCTTGACAGAAGTAGTCGAGCTAGTGGCAAACCTCTTCGAGCCCAGGGTTGCCGGAGTTCAGCCTCGTCCACTAGTGGAGAGGTTGAAGGACACACCAAAGAAAATTCTGGAGTACGCTCAAACACTGGCTTGCACAATCCCGAATCAAGTCTTGAGCTTCATCAAGTCTTTCTACGCCGAGGCGGATCTCACGGTCATCATGAACGGCAGATCTGGAGATTGCTCTGATGACAGGCTGAATGAGTTGATGCAACAGACTTCTCCAATCGCGGAAGTAGTCTCCAAGTTCATCAATCTTCGTTAGATGTACCTGTAGAGTAGAAACACTAGGGAAAAAACAAGTGTAATCCTGAACAAGTGTTTATGTAATATAATTGAAAACTTGAGTAAGTCAATTATCTGGATCCCTTGTATGCTTATGTGTTGGCCATGTACTTGGGTTGGTATTGAGTGTGAGGCTGCAAAAAGAGATACGATACACGAGTACAAGTACTCAAGTGTATATATGTTCCGAAGAACGTTAGCTTAATCAGGACGAGTTGAACACCTTAGCTGTAGCAGCGTAAAAGAAGGCTTTGTCATGAAATAAGCTAAGAGTAGCACATTGTACAGAGCTTACAATGTCTTAAGCACCTCTGAGGCTATAAGCCTAGTGAGAGAATACTCGAAAAGAACTTATTCATAACGAGTTGAACACCTTAGCTGTAGCAGCGTAAAAGAAGGCTTTGTTATGAATAAGTAAAGGACAGTAACAAGTCGGTATAGAGTAGCAACTTTATTACTGAATACATTGTACAGTGTTTACAATGTCTTAAGTACCTCTGAGGCTATGAGCCTAGTGAGAGAGTACTCATAAGGATGTTCCGAAGAACGAGTAAGACCATAGGGGATAATGTGATGAACTCATCCTTGCTGTAGCAGCAACTTGTATGAGAGTTCCACTGAGACCCTACCAGAAGGGTGTTACTCTAGGCCGAAGCCTCTTATAGAAAAATAGAGACATGGATAGCATGTGCCACTTATTGGCCTATATGATACAGGATCGTCTGGAGAGAGTTATCATGACTCCCTACGAGGTCGCAGAATGAGACTGCCTGGAGAGGGTTGACGAAGCCCTCTACGGGTGCTCGCAGCTGAAAGCCACGAGAAGATACAACCGAAACTGTCTGGAGAGGATTATCTTGATCCCCTACGAGTGGTGATAACCATAGCTGTCTGTTGAGTGGTTGCAACCGAAGCTGCCGGGAGAGGGTTGATGAAGTCCCCTACGGGTAGAAGGGACAAAGCTGGTCGATGTTCCAAGAGTTGTCGACTTCCTCGCCTTCAAGAGTTTGAAGATGATAAGAGCCTGGGCCAGTAACCTTTGCAATAGAGAAAGGACCTTCCCATGGCGAGTTGAGTTTGTGTAGCCCTGTCGTATTCTGGATGCGACAAAGGACTAAATCACCAACGTTGAAGGAGCGTTCCTTAACATTACAGTCATGGTAGCGGTGAATCTTCTCAAGGTATCGAGCGGATTGAATAAGTGCGTTGCAGCGAGCTTCATCGAGATTGTCGACATCTGTCTGTCTTGTTTCTTCAGCTACGCCTTCTTCGTATTGGTCAACCGTCGGAGAACGCCACATGACATCAGCAGGCAAAATAGCTTCAGAGCCGTAGACCAGGGCGTGACTGCCCTGTGGGGGTAGTAGGCTGAGTGCGCAGCCCCAGAGTGCATTGGGTAGTTCCTTGATCCATTTGCCGCCCTTGGTATTTGCTGCATCATACAATCGCTTCTTGAGAGCATCAAGTATCATCCCATTGGCGCGTTCCACTTGGCCGTTGGCACGTGGATGAGCGACGGAGACGTACCGGACGTCAATTCCACTGTTCTCGTAGTACTCCTGGAACTGGTGATTATTGAAATTCGAACCCAGGTCTGTGATGATATGGTTAACGAACCCATAGCGATGTACGATTTCATCCAAGAAATCGAGGACTCTATCAGCCTTGGGGCAGGTAACAGGCTTAACCTCAATCCACTTGGTAAACTTGTCGATAGCCACCAGAACTCTGTTGAATCCTCCTGGCGCATTTGGGAGAGGACCAATCATGTCCAGCCCCCAGCAAGCGAAAGGCCAAGTTGGTGGTATCGTGATGAGCTTGTAGGCAGGTTGGCATCCTTGGCACTTTTTGACTAGGTCCTCTGCATCAGCAAGAGCTGTAGGCCAGTACAAAGCATGTCTGAACACTTTTCCCACCAAGGTACGGGAAGAAGTGTGATTTCCACAGATTCCTTTGTGTGTCTCCTCCAAGATTTCCTTGCCTTCTTCGCGAGAAACGCACTTCATGAGTACATCAGAGCTTGCGCCTCGCTTGTAGAGTTGATCTCCGACTAGAGCATAAGCCTTGATGCGGCGTGAGATGCGCTCGGCTTCTGACTTGTCTTCAGGAATCAACTGATGTTTAATGTAGTCGATGAAAGGAGCTCTTCAGTCCATATAAATCATAAGCACTTCTCGATCAGGTTGAACTGAAGTAGTCGCAGGTGCAGATGATTGCTTCGGAATTGATGGTTTGTGGAGTTCATAGACGAAGATTTCAGCTGGCACTTGAGCTCGTGTAGATCCTAGCTTCGACAAGACATCTGCAGCAACATTGTTGTCGCGGACCACATGATGGAACTCAAGACCATGGAATTTGTTCTCGAGTTTGCGTACCTCCTGACAGTACGCATCCATGTTTTCAGCATTACGATCCCAAGAATCATTGACTTGATTGATGACCACCAAAGAATCACCATAAACAAGTAGTCATGTAATGCTAAGAGAGACTGCAAGGCGACCATGTAGTAGAGTTTCATATTCAGCTTCATTGTTTGAGACCTTCCAGAAGATCTGCAAAACATATGTGAGTTGCTCGCCCTTGGGAGAAATCAAAAGTACTCCTGCACCAGCGCCTTCCAACTTGAGGGAACCATCAAAGTACATGACCCAGTGTTCTGGACGCTCAATTGGAGTTGGGACTTAATTTTCCCGCCACTCAGCCATGAAATCAACCAATGCCTGAGACTTGATAGCAGTGCGAGGCTTGAACTCGAGTGATAGAGCGCCAAGCTCTATAGCCCATTTAGAAATCCTTCCTGTGGAGTCCCGATTGTGCAATATCTCGCCAAGCGGGTAGCTAGTGACCACAGAAATCTTGTATTCATTGAAGTAGTGGCAGAGCTTTCGTGAAGTAACCAGACCGCATAGAGTAGCTTTTGTACCGGAGGGTAGCGAGCCTTGGACTCTAAGAGTACTTAACTAACGAAATAGACAGGCCTCTGGACAGGGTAGCCATGGCCTTCTTCCTGCCGCTCAATGACAATAGCAGTACTGACGACATTAGTAGTCGCAGCAATATAGAGCAAGAGCTCTTCATTGGGCAAAGGAGCTGTGAGGACTCGAGGCTTGGATTAGAACTCCTTGAGCTGAGAAAGAGCTTGATCAGCTTCAGTTGTCCACGTAAACTTCTCTTGCCATTTGAGTAGCTTGAAGAAAGGTAGACCCCGTTCTCCAAGTCGCGATATGAAGCGATTGAGTGACGCCATGCAACTGTTGACATTTCTTAACGCAACTTCCAAAGAATAGATCTAGAATCCATTCTAAGCAATGGCGCAAGAAATGTTGGTTGGTATAAGATAAGCCTACAGAAATATTATGGTAGATAATCCGCAAGCGCACGGATACCGGTGAGCATTTCACCCGGGGTGATGGGTTTTAAAATATCGTATCCACAGGGAAGATGGATGGATGTAACAAAAGACATAGGGATGGCAGTAGACTACTTTATGGACTTTGATGGAATGGCACATACTTTAACAGGGGTAAGCCAAATGATAAAGTAATGATAAATCAGACAGGCAGAGGCACATGTGGAGCATAGAACATACTATTCCTAGTCTAGATTAGAATTGGATTTACTTAAGAGGCACAATTCTATATAGCATACAAAGACTGAGTTATTCATCTATTCTAATGTAGCATATCATCACATATAGCATAGTCATGGATAAATGTGAACACCCCGAAGATTACCCAAGAAGATCAAGGACGAAACTTGATCCTCCCAAGAATCATTGTTCGACTAGTCTTATACTCGGGGGGTGGACTGCAAAGGACTCAATAGGCCTGTCACGCCCACGATCTACCACACGACCCAGAGTATAAGGTGAATCCGCAAGTAAATTATATCTAAGCACCATGCTTACATACTTTCTACTACCTAGCATACGCGCGTAATATACTAGGAGCTCTACGAATAAGTGCGTAGACTTATCATTAATCATGACTATATCAAATATACTACTAGAATAAAGTAAGAACTTAGCAATTGCACACATAACATTGAAATAGCATAAAGTCATTGAGAAACAATATAAGAACTGAATCTTGATAACTTACAGATCTGGAACTGGAGCAAAGCTCAACTCTACTCGAATCTGACTCTCTATCTAGAACTAGGTTCTTGATCTAGAAATTAGATCTTGAACTATGAAGTAGCTATCCTATCTCTGATGTATCCTCTTCTTCTCCTGTCTTGGCCTGATGATGATGATCTTCTGAGAGATGCATACCATGCCCTAGGGGGGTCTGGGGTTGCTTATATAGCCCGGAGGGATAATCCGTCGCCGTAGGATCAAACCGACCTAAACAAGTGGTTTAGATTAACCCTAAGAGGCGGTGGAGGAACCTTCCCGAAACAGGGCCTGATCGGGGCCAGGGGGAGCCCGATCGGCCTCCCTATAGGGCCGGTCGGCCTGGGCTGGGCCCCGGCTGGGCTCCGCCTTCGCGTGTGGGCCTCTTGTCCCTTCTAGATGCATATTTTCTTGGAGCCCACTTCGGTTGAGTTCGGGAGTCTTCTGGAGCCTTCTAGAATTCATTCTTTTCGCATTTTCCTGAATAGTCCCTGAAAATATATAATTCACCAAAACTCGTGGAATTCATTAGTCCAAGGCCCTATACTACTGTTGATTTATCTTTTTGGTCCTTTTTCATGTATTGTTGATGCATAAAAATAAGAGTTAGTGAGCATCAACAAACTCCCCCAAGCTTACCTCTTGCTAGTCTCTTAGCAAGACTCAGTGTTACCACAATAAATTCTTTTCCAAGGTAGGATGAAAAAGTCAGACTTTTAAAACCTGCTTATATCTGCTTGAGAACATGGGGCTTTTATCTGTACTTGGGTCTTGAGCAGTTGAAAGATATAACAATTAAGTCAAGCACCATGTCTCAAGTTCTTGGTTTCACTAAAATTCTGGAGTTTTGCAAAAGATGTTCAAGTTAAAGCTTAGAGTACTCCTGTATGACAACTTGATATGATAAAACATAAAAACTTTCAACTTTAGCCTGCCTTTGCTTCTTTTGTTCCTGAAATATATCTCTCTTTCTAGCAATAATCTTAAGAGAACCTTGGGTTACACGACATTAGGAGAGGTGGGCCCTACTCGCCCCGGACTTTTGTCCATTTTTCTCTCTCCTTAGAGATGTGGGCTCTTCTCGCCCTCGGACTTGTGTCCATTATTCATCTCTAATTTATTCTTTTTAGGGAGGTAGGCCCTTCTCGCCTAGTAGAACACTTGTTCATTTCTCTCCCTCTCTCATCTCACTTTTTCCTCTCTTTTTTTCTTCTTTTCTTTTTTTTATGTCATGCCCAAGTCTCTTTGAAGGCATAGAGAGATATAAAACTGGAACATTCTGAGCAAATTTTCAACAAGGCTCTTTTTTTTAACAGGACATAAAGTCTTGTGTCATACAGGAGACTCGTTATATATGAATTTTATGATTAAAAAGTGAATCTCCAGAATTTAGTGTTACTTTTGAACAAGATAAACAGCAGCTCAACTTAATCATGTCAATCAATCAATCACCTAGACTTAGATCAAGAAATTGCTCCCACAAGAATCTCAAACTCAAAGCATGTTTCAAAATCTAAACCATTGTATCCATGTCTTGGGAGAACTTTAAAGATGGTAAGCTAGGCATTTGCAGCAATGAAGAGCATTTGTTTATCATGTCCATTTAGCATACTTCTCTAGTTCTTTATTTATTCTAAACAAGGGAAATTTTTATTTTATTTTATTTTATTATTATTTCAAACTTATCAAACTAAACAAAACTTAAAATAAAAATATATAAATAGATAGTTGATACTTACCTTGGGGGCTTCTCCCCCAAGCTGCTTGATTCTACATCCCCCACTGGCGAAATTTGCTTGCCAGTAGTTCAGCGTTTGCATCTGCGGTTTCTTGTATATCTTCTAATCGTTGTCCTGCCTGGTCCATCCACTGTTGTTGTTGGCGTAGCATGTTCGTGTGGGTATCCTGAGTGCTCATTTGCGTCCTCATGTTGTCATGGACACCTTGGCAGAACGTCGCAGAATACTGATGGTCGAATCCTGAAAAAGAGTTACGGGCAGGTACAAAATTCGAAGATGATGCGTAAAACCTGCCACTTCCAAACTCCTGTCTTCCGAGGTTGCTCGGTCCTTGCGATGGTAAATCTCCTCCTTGGTACGCGCGACGAGGGTATGTTGGCACGAAGTTTTCATATGATCGATACGCGGCGTCTTCGGACAGTGGGTCAGCTCCGGCGTAGTTTGACGATGAGGCTCGAGCTGACGTTCGTGGAGGTTGCTGCTGGACCGGTTGTGCCTGCTCATTGATCAGAAAAGATTGCACAGAATATATACCCAATCCCGGGTTAGGTAACGGGATTGCGCTCTTATTGTGGATATAGTGCAATTTTTCTTGAATTTTCTTAACCCATCTTCCTTGGCGGAAGTAATCGTAGCCGATGATCTCACGAGGAGTATCAATGCTGATGATAGTGGCATCTCCAAGGATGCCCAAGTCATCGGCTATCCGGGTGATCAGAGAGGTGCAGCTTACGTCTCCAACTAGGTTGGGGAACGAGAGCCAGTGCTCTACTAGCATCTTAACAGGGGACACAGCTTTTCTTTTCAGAGCAGCATAAATCAACTGCATGTCCCCTACTCTCACGCTGATATTATCATTGCGTGGAAAAAGGACAAGGCTTATCCACTTGTGAAAGAAACGGAGAGTGGGATGCTGAATATCATTGGTGCGTGGCTTGTGTGCGTTCTCTTTCCCTGTAACGTCCGTCCAGAGGTGTAGCCTATCAAAATCTTCAAGAGACGAGTCTAAATCTAAGGCACATCCTTCTGCGAACCCTAAGGCGTTACTCAGCCTTCTCCAAGATAGAGTGTGCTCTTGACGGAACAACCGAAAGGTTACCCCATCGTTAGAGGATTTCAAAGTGCAAAGAAACTCTAAAGTGAGGAGACGGCAACCCCTTTCAGAAGTGTGATAAAAAGAGGTCCACCCCAGCAGAGCAAAAATCTGGCTGAACTCAGAGTTCAAGCCTGCTTCTTGCATGAACTCTTCGCTAAACATGGGTGTAAGGACAAAAGAACGTTTCTTCAGTTTCTCATACCTTTCCTTCTCTTCTCCTCTCCTGATGTGCAAATGCACATCATTGGTTAGGATCTTTCCTTGTGATTGTGATGCCGAAGGAGAGGGGTTAGAGACCGGTGAGGGAGACTCCTGAGAGTCTACACTCATCGACCGCTGGGAGTTGGCTCTGGAGCTAGAGCGTCTAAGGATTCTCCCAAACATGGTGTCTTGAGGCTTTCAAGGGTGTAAGAGAAAAGTTTAGAGCTAGGCTACCCTTGGATTTCTTCTCCACTCTCTTCCTAAGCTTCCTTTCTCTTGAGGCAGCACTGCAAAAGCTCGAAGGTGAGGTTTTCTGGGTTGGTGTGTGTGCGAAGAACTGGGTAGGAGGTGGCTGCTTATATAGGCCCAAGGGGGGTGGCCGGCCGGCCTGGTGGTGGGGCCGGTCGGCCCCACCTGGCCTCCACTCGGGTGCCCTCTCCTCCATCCATTTCCTGCTGTCTTCCAACGCTAGAAAAAGTGCCTTGTGAGTGGGAAAAGAAGGTGCTGGTGGATGAAGTGATAAGATAAGGTAGGTAAAGACTTGATGTGTATCCCTATGGCATGTGGGTCCCATGCGTAAGGGTAAAAGCAAATATAACAGCAAAAATATAGTAGTAAAAATATTTTTATGCCACCACGAAAAATCATTATACGGGTTTTGACACACCGTAAAATTATTTACCATGGGGCATGAAAAAGTTTTTACTGTAGTAAATATGAAATTCAGAAATATATTTTTGTGTTTTTACCGGTTACCTTTGACGAGGGTTCGTAGTTTGAGTCCTCGAACGGGACTTCCAAGTCTTCTAATATTCAGGTGCATCCTCCGTCTTCAGAGATAATGGTCCTTCTGATGATGTCTTTTCTTGATCGATCATGTTCGCGTTGATGCTGAGCTCTGGTCTGGGTCTGAAGGCAAACTTCTCCTCCTTTCCATTGATCTCAAATGTGATCTCCCCTCTGCCTACATTGATGCGTGCATTGGCGGTGCTCAGGAATGGTCGCCCGAGAATTAGTGAAACCCTGGAGTCTGGGTGCATATCCAATACCACGAAATCAACCGGCACCAAGAACTCTCGGATTTTCACTGGAACATTCTCGGCGATTCCTGATGGGTAGCGAACTGATTGATCTGCCAATTGGAGACACATTGATGTTGGAACCAAGGTAGGGTGCTTGAGCTTGTCGAAGACAACCTTGGGCATCACACTAACACTTGCTCCAAGATCACAGAGTGCATTGTTGAAGTATTGATTTCCAATGGAGCACTCAATAGTGGGGCATCCTGGATCCTTTTTCTTGATGAGCGATGTGTTCAGGATTGCCGCACTACATTCTTCGGTCAACTTGATGATCTCCGTAGTTGGCAAAGGTTTCTTCTTATTCAGGATGTCTCGGATGTACTTGGCATATGTCGGGACTTGCATGGCATCCAATAGAGGTATGTTGACATAAAGCTTCTGGATGACTTCGATGAACTTCCCGAATTGATCATCAACTTGAGGTTTTCTCACTCTTCTTGGATATGGTATGAAGTTGGTGTCGTGGAAATCTTGTCTTGCTGAGTCTTGTTCTTCTTGCACGACTTCTTCTACGTCATTATCCTTCTCTGGAGCTTCGGCTGGTGCTACAGGTACTGCAGATGTTGCAGGTGCTGTAGGTGTTCTAGCCGGTGGTCTTGCTGTGCCCTTGGGATATGGTGGATCTGTTGTTTGCTTGCCACCTCTTGTTCGGACATTAAATACCTGCTCAGGGTTAGTGGCAACAGGTGCAACAGCAGACAATTTTGATAACTTTGATTCTAGTTCAGCATTAAAGATAGCTTGATCTTTTAAGATTTCAGAAAAATTATCCATCTTAACATTTATGTCTTCTAGAATCTTATCATTAGCAACAAGCTTCTTAGAGAGATTATTGGTTATTTTATCCTGTTCTTCAATTAACTCTCGTAGCGAAGGTCACTTGGAATTATTACCTGTATACTTACCTGCGTAAGTCGGTCGTGGTTGTAGGTCTTTTTCTTGGGTTGGTGCTGACTTGTGGACCACCAAGCTTGAATTTCTTGAAGTATTCATCGAATCTTGTAAAGCTTGTCGATCCTTCTTGAAGTTGGCTCGTTCTTCAAGCCTGTTCAACAACACATCCATACTAGTTGATAGTTCTTTCAACTCTTCATCTTCTTGTACTTCTTCACTCTGACAACATTTTTGAGTGTTCTTCTGGGTCCAGCCTTGATTTTCAAATATCTTCTGCATAAGTGTATTGGCTTGTCTCGTAGTGAGTGACAAGAATGATCCTTTAGCAGCTGCATCTAGGTGCTCAGACGCTTTTTGATTTAATCCATGGTAAAAGCTTTGTAAGAGCATCCATTCTTTTATTCCATGGTGAGGGCAATCTGATATATATTCTTGCAAACGTTCCCATGCCTCTGGAATTGACTCGCCTTTCTGCTGCTGGAAATTGGTGATTTTTCCACGTAAAGCATTGGTTTTGCCTGTGGGGAAAAACTTTGATAGGAAGGTTGTAGAACATTCCTCCCATGTGTTGATTTCATTGGAGTAGAACCATTGTCTCGCCCTTCCCTTTAGTGAAAATGGGAATAAGCGGAGTAGGATCGTTTCCTTGGGAATGTCCTTGATGGAGATGGTGGTGCCTTTCTCCAAAAAGTTTTGGAGATGAGCGCTTGCATCTTCATGTACCTTTCCACTGAATAGATCAGCTTGCACCATGTTGATGAGGCTAGGCTTAAGCTCGAATTCATGATCGATTGTTGGTCCAATGCGAATGTTATTGATGTTTGGAGCAGAGAATTCCAACAACGTCTTCTCAGCCATGGCTTCAGAACTTGGTGTAAAGCTTCCTTGGTTGATTTGACTCAAATAATTGAAGTGTGGTGAATCACAATCAAACCTGTTAATACCCTGCAAGTAAGATAGACAAAAACAAACAAGGGTAATTCTGTTTAAGCAGAGGTGCCAAATTACAAAGTCTCATTAAAGTATCTAGCCATCGATTTTCAAAAGGTAGCCATCCAATCTTCCCCGGCAACGGCGCCAGAAATGCTTGTTGACATTTCTTAACGCAACTTCCAAAGAATAGATCTAGAATCCATTCTAAGCAATGGCGCAAGAAATGTTGGTTGGTATAAGATAAGCCTACAGAAATATTATGGTAGATAATCCGCAAGCGCACGGATACCGGTGAGCATTTCACCCGGGGTGATGGGTTTTAAAATATCGTATCCACAGGGAAGATGGATGGATGTAACAAAAGACATAGGGATGGCAGTAGACTACTTTATGGACTTTGATGGAATGGCACATACTTTAACAGGGGTAAGCCAAATGATAAAGTAATGATAAATCAGACAGGCAGAGGCACATGTGGAGCATAGAACATACTATTCCTAGTCTAGATTAGAATTGGATTTACTTAAGAGGCACAATTCTATATAGCATACAAAGACTGAGTTATTCATCTATTCTAATGTAGCATATCATCACATATAGCATAGTCATGGATAAATGTGAACACCCCGAAGATTACCCAAGAAGATCAAGGACGAAACTTGATCCTCCCAAGAATCATTGTTCGACTAGTCTTATACTCGGGGGGTGGACTGCAAAGGACTCAATAGGCCTGTCACGCCCACGATCTACCACACGACCCGGAGTATAAGGTGAATCCGCAAGTAAATTATATCTAAGCACCATGCTTACATACTTTCTACTACCTAGCATACGCGCGTAATATACTAGGAGCTCTACGAATAAGTGCGTAGACTTATCATTAATCATGACTATATCAAATATACTACTAGAATAAAGTAAGAACTTAGCAATTGCACACATAACATTGAAATAGCATAAAGTCATTGAGAAACAATATAAGAACTGAATCTTGATAACTTACAGATCTGGAACTGGAGCAAAGCTCAACTCTACTCGAATCTGACTCTCTATCTAGAACTAGGTTCTTGATCTAGAAATTAGATCTTGAACTATGAAGTAGCTATCCTATCTCTGATGTGTCCTCTTCTTCTCCTGTCTTGGCCTGATGATGATGATCTTCTGAGAGATGCATACCAAGCCCTAGGGGGGGTCTGGGGTTGCTTATATAGCCCGGAGGGATAATCCGTCGCCGTAGGATCAAACCGACCTAAACAAGTGGTTTAGATTAACCCTAAGAGGCGGTGGAGGAACCTTCCCGAAACAGGGCCTGATCGGGGCCAGGGGGAGCCCGATCGGCCTCCCTATAGGGCCGGTCGGCCTGGGCTGGGCCCCGGCTGGGCTCCGCCTTCGCGTGTGGGCCTCTTGTCCCTTCTAGATGCATATTTTCTTGGAGCCCACTTCGGTTGAGTTCGGGAGTCTTCTGGAGCCTTCTAGAATTCATTCTTTTCGCATTTTCCTGAATAGTCCCTGAAAATATATAATTCACCAAAACTCGTGGAATTCATTAGTCCAAGGCCCTATACTACTGTTGATTTATCTTTTTGGTCCTTTTTCATGTATTGTTGATGCATAAAAATAAGAGTTAGTGAGCATCAACAACAACCAGTAAGCTTCTGGACATCTTTGATAGTAGTCAGAGCTTGCATGTTGGAGATGGCAGTAATCTTCTCGGGGTTTGCTTCAATGCCATGGTGGCTGATGATGAACCCGAGTAGTTTTCCAGATGATACGCCAAAGACGCATTTGTTGGGTTGAGCTTCCATTGGTACTCGCGTAGCAAAGCGAAAGTTTCCTCAGGATCCGTGATAAGCATGTCTGGATCCCTAGTCTTGACAATGATGTCATCCACGTATGCTTCCACGTTCTTGTGAAGCTGCTTCTTGAAGCACGCTTGAATAGCCCTTTGATATGTAGCACCAGCATTTTTCAACCCGAATGACATTGTTGTGTAACAATAAGCACCAAACGGAGTGATAAATGCGGTCTTCCCTTGATCAGATTTCTTGATTGCAATTTGATGATAACCGGAGTAGCAATCCAGGAAACAGAGTAGATCACAGCCCGTCGTAGAGTCAATGACTTGATCAATCCGCGGCAACCCGAAAGGATCCTTGGGGCAATGCTTATTAAGATCAGTGTAGTCGACACACATCCTCCAATCATTAGAGTTCTTCTTTCTGACAAGCACAGGGTTAGAGAGCCATTGCGGGTGAAAAACTTCTCGGGTGAAGCCAGCCGCGAGTAGTTTGGCAAGCCCTTTCTTGATAGCAGCCCTGTGATCATCAGCAAAGTGACAAAGGTGTTGTCTCTTAGGGGTAGCGTTAGGATCGACATTGAGTGAGTGCTCGATCAACCTCCTGGGCCCACCGGGCATGTCAGATGGCTTCCACGCAAAGATATCACGGTTAGCCCGAAGGAAGTTGACGAGCGCGTCTTCCTATTTAGGATCAAGCTGTGCACTAATCATGGTCGTCTTGCTGCTGTCACCAGTACCGAGGTCAATGGCTTTGAGCTGGACGTCACCAGACGGTGCAGGCTTGTTGTTGTTATCAGTCTTCTCAGGAACCTCCAGCTCACTCGGAGCAAGCTTTTTAGCAGTAGTAAAGACTTCCATCATCGCATTGGGTACTTGAGTAGTCGAGGCAAGTTCTACGGCTTCTGTGTCGCAGTCGTATGAACGCTTCAGATCCCCTTGCAATAAGAGAACTCCTTTGGGGCTCGGCATCTTGAGTACGAGATACACATAGTGCGGGATGGCCATGAACTTAGCGAGACCAGGCCTGCCAAGGATGGCATGGTAAGAAGTCTCAAAGTCAGCAACCTCAAACTTGATGTACTCAGTGCGGTAGTGATCCTTAGTCCCAAAGGTAACGGGTAGTACAACTGAACCCAAAGGAACAGCTGCGTTGCCCGGGATGATACCATAGAACGGTGAGTTGGTCTTGGTAAGCATATTAGTGATATCCAGGCCCATCTTCTTCAAAGTCTTGGCAAACAGGACATTGAGACCGCTGCCACCATCAATGAGAACCTTGGTAAGCCTGGAACCTGCCACCACTGGATCCAGAATGAGAGGATATCGTCCTGGCTCAGAGAAACTAGTCCATTGATCCGCCCTCGAGAAGGTAATGGGGGTTTCAGACCACTTGAGAAAAGTGGGAGCTGCTGGTTGGATGGACATGATCTCCCTGAGTGCTAGCTTCTGCATGCGCTTGGTTGGAATCCCATCAAATATGACATTGATAGTGTTGGAGGGGTGCTAAAACCTAGTGTCTTTATCGGTGTTAGCCTTCTTCCCCTTGTGTTTGCGAAATCGAGGGTTTGGGTGTGTTGGTTCAGGTGTGTTCTTCAACGCACGTCGAAGTTGGTAACACTGCTCTGTAGTATGATCGCCTTCTGGGTGCCATGGGCATTTCTGCTTGGTCAATGTTGCCCAGTGAGGATCATCTTCAGGCTTGGCGGTAGTTTTCATGGCTGCAACAGTGTTGTCGGGCTTGTGCTTGTGATTAGGATTGCTCGAGTAGTTATTACCCTGGCGGTTGCCCTGCTGTTCCTTGCCACTATTGCTCCCTCCAGCATTGTTGTTGTTGTTGTTGTTCTGGTTGTTGTGAAGATGCTTGAACCGATTCCGAGCATTATCTTCCTCGTCTGCCTAGTGAGTGATCATCTCCTTGAGCTTGGTGATGTTGGCTGGGCGAGCGCGACCAAAGTCTTGGAAAAGCCTATCGTCATAGAAACCATCCTGGAAGGTATCAATGACTTCTTTCTCGGTGACATCAACAACAGTGGCCCTTTTCTCAAAGAGGCGGTGCATGTACTCGCGAAGAGTCTCGCCTTGTTTTTGCTTGATCAGGGCAAGGTCCATCCGGGTACCATGACGGCCCAAAGAACCCGTGAAGTTGCTGGTGAAGCGATGTTTGAGTTGTCCCCAGTTGTCAATGGAACCACGTTTGAGAGACTCAAACCATGTGAGGGGTTCTTGCTCCAAGACAAAAGGGAAATAGATACACTTGGTATCATCATTGCCCCCGGCATTGGAGATGGACAGAGCATAACAACGCAACCACTGCCTTGGATCTTGCTTGCCATCATACTTAGAGATGCCATAAGGCTTGAATTTCTCCAGAAGAAACAGAGCTTGAAGTCGAGTAGAGAAAGCAGGGAAAGAATCAGAATCAGCATCCTTCTGCTTCTGATGCTCAGCGCGTCTAGTGTTGATCGTTGTGCGAGCGTCATAGCGAGAGTCTCCCGACTTGCTGTTGACACTACCATCATCGCCTCTGCCCTAGTTGCTAGCCTCCGGACGTGTGCGTTGAGGAGTAGGAGTGGTACGATGAGCACCTCCACTGCTGCCATGGTGACTAGGAGCACTGGTATTCTGGCGTAGCATAGTGTAGGCTAGTTCAGCCAGCTTTGCGACTTCAGCAGCGACCGAGTAGATGGATCGCGTTGATAGCTTCCTCTGGAGTGCGATATTCACGAGTAGCAACCGCCTCCAAAGCCTCTTGAAGATTACGGGTAGGTAGAGCTTCCGCGAGTTCCCAATGAAGGGTTGTATGATCAGCATTGCGTTGGCGACGTACAGTCTTGGCCTCCGCGGTTTCATCAGCAGGGGCATTGGCAGAGAGTTCATCATCAGATACATCATCCGGAAAGCGATAATTGGCACGATGCCCCTGGGGAGTAGTTGCATCAATGACGAACACTTCTCGATGCGATGAATAAGTACCCGTACTCTGAATGAGCTCAGTATCAGTGTCATAATCAACAAGCTTGGCGCCTTCCTGGAAGGGCAAGTTGTCGAGACAAGCGATAAAGCGCTCCTGATCATCTAAGGTGAGATCAGCAGGCACATGCTCAGGCCAGTAGACGAATCTACCCTCAGGTGTCGATGTGATCACCAGTCCTTGAACAGGGCGAGACAGTTGTTGTACTTCAGCAGAATCCGAACTGTAGTCGAACTCGAACTCAGAGGAATCCGAATAGTAGTCGAGGTTGACGTCCGAATCCGAAGAGTACTCGAGCACGATTTTCGAGCCAGGGCACATGAGGCGCTTCAGTGCGGCTTGGTAAGCGGCACTGACATGGCGATGGCCGAAGAGAGGTGGTGCTGGAATGTTATCCAGGCTGAGCGCAAGCTGTGAAGCTGAAGAAAGTGGCTCAGGCTGAATAGGAGGCGAAGTCGAGTTGTACTCAGACTTTGACTCGAGTTCTCTGAGCGGGTCAGAGATCGAAATTTCGCCGAAAATTTTGACGAAATCCTCCATCGAAGCTTGCGTAAGCGTCGAGGACTTGAGCTTTGACTCCAGAGTTGGCTCTAAGAAATGCAGGAACGATCCGGCGCCATCAGCAACGCAAACCCAAGAGCCGAACACGAAGGTGTCGCCTTGCTGGAAAGCGACAGTCGGCTTGATGATGACAAGAGCCATCGAGTTCGCTAGTGGATCAACGACGAGATCCTCTACCTGGCGCGCCAGTTGTCAGTGTTTTAGACACTGAGCCTACGACGGGGTACCCGAAGTAGTAGATTGTGCGGTGGGGCTCGCTGAGATCAAGAACACGATGGTGAGACACGGGGCACACAATTAGACAGGTTCGGGCCGCAATGTGCGTAATACCCTATGTCATGTATGTTGCGTGGCTCTATATTGATTGCGTATGTTTTGAGAGGGGTCCCTACCTCGCCTTATATGCCACGGGAGGCAGGGTAACAAGTCGGATTGGTACAAGGGTACTATTCAAGTAGGACCCGGAGTAGCCTATACAAGGTATGGAAAGCTATCCTAGTCTTAGTACAAGTCCTTGTCCGTCTTGTCTTGCCTTGTGGTCCACGGTACCAGCACCGTGGCCCACTAGTCGAGTAGTACAGGTGTATAGGAACTCATCTCCCGGGTATGGCCCACAATGTGTTGGTGGGCCCAGGGATGCCCGGTCGACACTAGGTTAGAAAGTCGAGTCTACAGCAGGAATTGAAATGCAACCTAACAAATCTAAATGAATCAAAAGCTGAGTTTAGATGCTAAGAACCTCCTGCAACCAAAGATATGAGTTGTAACACAACAAATATATAGATCGGGCCGAAACACACTTCTAGGGTTAGAGAGAAGAGAAGAAATCAAACAAGCAATTGACAAGATATTTAATCCGAAGTTCACTTCCACAAAGGAAGCTACGTCTCCGTTGAGGAACCTACAAAGGGAGGGCTATCACCAAGAGCCTCTTGCCTCACCCAACACCCACAAAGGAAGATTGGTGCTCACTAAGAAATCTCCACCAAGGAGGGGTAATACGAACGATCCCCAGTGCTCCACACAAAGAGGGCACTCAACGGGCGACGCCTAACCGTCTAGAAGCAAGCTTCAAGAGTAACAAACACGAATCGATGCCCGGAGATGCTTCAAGTGCTCTCGAGATGAAGGAGACGAACCACACACTCAAAGCTTCTCAATCTCACACCAAGAATCTCTTCCTCACTCAGTCCCTAGCTCAAAGGATCAAAGGTTGGGTCTAGAGAGGAGTGGAGAAGGGGAGTGAATGCTCTTGGGTGTGTTTGTCTCGAGTTATGTCAGCAGCAGCAAATGAAGAGAGAGGAGCTGGAGTATAAATACTCGAGCTCCAAAATCTAGCCGTTACTTGTTGACGGCTGTTAAGTGCCTACTTTAGTCGTCAATATACTCATGAATAAAGGAGCATAAGGCATTTCTTACACGTATTTAGTTAAGAATAATGTAGTTCCACTTGTCCTTGGAGATTATTTGATTGCAAGAAAATAAGCAAGAAAAGAGTGCCAAACTCACCTTCTAGGGTCCATGCCACATCACCTCATCCTAGGTGGGCTGCCAACAAGGATGCCATGCATGCAAACCTGCCAACTAGGGAGCCATGCATGCATGCCATGCAAGCAATCCAAGTGAAGCAACCCCCGACGAATCAGAGTGTGACACGTGGACTTCACATGGATCCATGGGCCCACAAAGGCAAGCAAACCGCGCCAAAACAGGGTGGACACCAGGAACCGACCTAAGGACCCACAGGGCAGCCTCCAGGAGGAAGCACACCCCGAGTGGGGCCCACAGGGGGTCGGCCGACCCCACAGGTCGGCCGAACCGACCTTGTGGCCGCCACTCAGGGGCTTCCACGTGGTGGTTCCCTATTGGTCCTAGGCACCTTCCCCGGGGTGTTTGCCTCCATTCTTCGCCGGTGCACGGGACTATAAATAGAAGGAGAGGGGGCTCACTTATGAGACATCCACACTTGCAACACCTCTCTCACTTTTAGTCTCAAGGCTAGGAGGTAGGTTAGAGTAGTTCTAATTCAGGTTCCAAGTCTAGTTTGGGATCTAGGTATGAGTTGTCTTGTATCTTATTTCATTTGTATGACTTTGATCTACTTCAGTTATTTATCTATTTCATATAAAGTTGTGTTAGTACGCATGAGTGATTTGTTCATGTGTTCTTCACCTGTTCATCATTTAGAGGCTCCTGTTCTCGATGAACAAGGCCTTTCGATCCACTTGACGGGTGACTTTCACATGTTTCTGGTGTTTGTTCATAAGTTAGAGGCTCGTGTTCTTCGCGAACACGACCCTTTGATCCAGTTGAACAGACATAGGAAAGCACAAATCCGTTTGTGTACTTAACCTGATTTGATCTAATTAGATGACATGATTGCGTTGTATGAAGTCTGTGCTTGAGCTACGGTACTCGGTGTAATTGACTGGTTTATCTGGTGGCTTGACCTGGGTCACAATAGCCCGGGCCGGTCAAGTCCGGCTAACAACGTAAGCATGGTGCTTGGGTTGCGTAGCTACCTTACTTATGAGTTTATCCCACGGTTTGTCTTGGGGTAGGCCGCGGTAGTGACAGCCGTTGGTCCTCTGAAATCCCCCACGTTCGGATAAGCTGTAGGAGTCTAAAATATAACAACTGGAGTTGTGCAGAAGCAACGCGGGAGGTTATCTCCCTGTGGTACCTGGGTGCTCAAGTCAATGTTCTTCAACGCTAGTGTATCTAGCTCGTTCTTTCCAGCTTTATGTGTATAGTATATTAGAACCTAGAACTAACTCGTGTGTCGCCTCCTATGCCTAGGACCCTTTAGAGAGAGTGTGAGTGTGTGTGTGTGATCACACTACCCCCTTTATCATATCTTTACCCCTGCACTTGAGTGTCTGGTTTGTTTCCGTCTACGATCTATACTCATTGCAATAGAGTTGATCTTGTCATTCCGCCAATGCCTTCCTTGGATTCGATACCTTTTGGAATACTCCTTTGGGGAAATGCTACAATGGTACTTCTGTGCGCTTGTGGATCTCTGTAAACATTAAGATTTACCAACCAGCATTTCTGGCGCTATTACCAGGATGGGTTCCAAACCTGTTCTTAGGTGATTGCATTAAGAAATGTCAACAAGCATTTCTGGCGCCGTTGCCGGGGAAGGATTAAGGTTGACATATCAACACTTTGCATATGTTTAAAATCATGACAGGAATAAAATAGTTCTCAATGCAGGCTAACTTGGATTGTCTTCTTTGTCTATTGATGATGAAGACAGGTAGTGCATGACTAGTTTCGACTTGCCATCGAATTTTACTGAAGATCCTGAGTCACTCGTAAGGAAGGCAAGAAATCATTTCGGCTCTCCTTCTCGTGAACATTCGGAAGTCGATCCAGCTTCCTTTGTGCCATCCGCATCAACTTCCATGGACAACCCTGTCGAGAAGACTCTTCGTGAGTATTCCGCTCCCTCTGCTGACCAGGTGCCGACAGGCCCCGTGATCAACACTGGGAATGGAAACTTCGAGATCAAGACTGGCTTAATTACGATGATACAGGCTAGCCCATTCTGTGGCAAGCCTAATGAAGACGTGAGCGCCCACCTGCAGCATTTCCTGGAACTATGCAGTACCTTCACTATACGAGGAGTGGAGGAAGATGCTATTCATCTGTGACTGTTTCCCTTCTCCCTCTTGGGAAAGGCAAAGCAGTGGTTTTATGCTAACCGGGCAGAGATTAACACTTGGGCAAAGTGCTCCGCAGCATTCCTTGTGAAATTATTTCCGTTGGGCAAAACCAATGTCCTTCGGGGGCAAATTTCAAGTTTCCAGCAGACAGCAAATGAGACTATCCCCGAAGCTTGGGAGAGACTCCAGGAGTACATCCTGGCTTGTCCTCATCATGGATGAACAACTGGCTTATTCTTCAGAGTTTCTATAATGGGCTGACTCCGACAGCCCGAGGCCATATTGATGCTGCAGCTGGAGGGGTTTTCTTCTCTCTTACTATCACTGAAGCTACTACATTGATTGAGAAGATGGTTACCAATCAAGGGTGGAGTGATGATCGACTCTAGCCACATCAAAGGGGTACACATACCGTCAAGGAAGCGGATATGTTGCACGCCAAGATGGACCTAATGATGAAGAGAATGGATGATCTAGCCAATGAGAAGGCTGCCATGGCAACCACTACTCAAGCTATGGATGCTCGCATGACCTGCGAAGTCTGTGGTAATACTGGGCATTCAGGGAATTACTGCCCTACTACTCAGGAGGATGTGATGTACATGAACAGCAATAACAACGGTTATCGTCCACAAGGAGGTCAAACGTGGAATCAATCGCGCCCTTATTATCAAGGAGGTAATCAAGGTAATTCTTTCAACCCAAACCAACCTTCCTTGAAAGATCTAGTCTTTGGGCAAGCTAAGATTAATGAAGGCTTTAATAAGAAAACAGCTGCCTATGATAAGGCCTTTGAGAGCCTTAACGTTAAAATTGATAGCTTTTCGTCTGCTCTTAAAGACCAGTTGAGCTTTAATAAGATGATAGAAACTTAGTTGGCTCAACTAGTCGCTACGGTTCCACCAGTTGAAAATGCAAAAGTGGTAGTCACGAGAGGGGGTAAGACCACTCGCGATCCGCCCTATCCTAACCATGCAGGAACAAAGAGAAGCACAAGAGGGGATGAAGAGCCCAATGGAGAACCACTTGGCATGAGGGAGCCCTCACAAGCAAGAGCACCTGAAGACAGGGCAGATAAACCTGAGTTTATTGAAACAAATTTATTGCCATTCCCTCACTGAAACAGGAAGACAACAGTGGATGAGCAATTCACTCATTTCGTGGATATGATTCAAAAGGTATATATTAATGTTCCACTCCTCGAGGCAGTGCGTGTACCCACGTACGCACGTTACCTCAAGGATATCCTCACCAAGAAGCGAGCTCTACCCATCTCGGAGATAGTAAAGCTCACAGAAGAGTGTAGCGCAGCTATACTCAATCGTCTTCCAAAAAAGAAAAAGGACCCAGGGTGCCCCATGATCACATGCACAATTGGAACACAGAGATTTGACCATGCTCTCTGTGATCTTGGCGCCAGTGTTAGCGTCATGCCAAAGGTAGTTTTCGACTAACTCAATTATACAAAATTATCTCCAACTACTTTGCAGCTGCAGCTAGCCGATTCCTCAGTCCGATATCCAGCGGGGATAGCCGAGGACATCCTGGTGAAGGTCCGAGACTGCTTCATTCCAGTGGACTTTGTAGTACTTGACATGTACATTAGTAATGAAGTATCCCTCATTCTGGGACGTTCATTCCTGAGCACGGCCGATGCACAAATTGATGTTGGTGCTGGAGTAATCCATCTCCACATCAATGTCAAGGAAGAAAGGTTTGAATTCCGCCCACGTAAGGAACAATGCTCAATGGTTGAAGGCACACCAAGAACGGGCACTCCTGCCCAAAGAAGTGAAACAACGCAACCGCAAGTGGACAGCCTCATTGCCTTTATGAAGAATTTCTGAAAGCAAGAGCAAATGAGTGCAGGACAGAAATCATATTGGAAATCCAAGTCCCAGTCCAAGGCACCATTCCCCGCACCTCGTATATCACAGACGACCAAGAAGGTGTGGAAACGAGTGGACAGGGAGCCGACTCCCTCGTCTCCAAGAGCAGCTGACCCTACACTAAGGTAAGTAATGTGGGAGATAGTCTGGCTTTGGAAGACTTAAAACAAAAAGAGCCCTTCACCGACAGGTAAGATCGGTAAGTAATCCTATTCAATAAAAGTTCTGACCTCTAAAAAGAATCAAGATATCCTTGCTCCATTCTGTTCGTGCTTGGTCGAAGTACGAGCTCATAGGTGGACTCCATCCGGGCAACTCCCTTGAGTCCAAACTGTACTAGCGACAGCTGCGACAGATAGAGGAGTAGAGGGCTTACTACGTGTGGTTGGGATACCACCCTCCACAGCAGTGAGCCTGAAGCTAGCTTGGGGGAGGACCCCCTTTTCTGAGGTAACTTGTATCTTTTATTGTTTTTAGAACCCCATATGCTAAAAACACATAAAAATCTGAAAAAAAAAGTTAAAAAGACCAAAAATATTTATTTGCTTTCTTAAATTAGTTTGTTTTCGTATGCGCGGTAAGAGTGTTCTTATTCTCCATGGTTGAAATGATGAATAGTTGCTCTGTTTATTCCTCTTGTATGCCTTGTTTACAACTTAGTATCCTATCCAAGTTTTGAGTTTGTTGGCTAGTATGATCGAACCTGAGCTTGAAATTTGTGGGTAGCAAAAAGCATGATCTTTGCCTAAGTTGTTGCGAGGTATGATATGGTATAATAGAGTTGCTATGAGCTAGTACTAAGTGATGTTTGATATCCCGAGTTTTCTTTTGAAAAATGTTAAAATGATAAGTTCCTCAATGATAAGAAATTCCTATCCAAAGCCATATGTAGATTTTAGCTTATGTTAAACCTCCACATATGCTACCTGATTTCTTCATTGAGTTTTGTCGAATTGTTGTGACCCTCGGCGAGTAACTTGTCATACTCCTATGATCAAGATCACGTACACACCACCATATGCGAAACTTCTACATTGGAAGTTAGCAATCATCATTTCATCCATTTCCCATCCATTCCACAAAATAAAGCTCCGCGCATGTTCCATGATTACTCTCCCTCCAAAAATATTTAGCAAGGGCTATGGACTATGTTAAAAAAACACACATGCTCAAGGGCATGCATAAAAAAAAGAGAGAAAGAATAAAGAGATATAGCCCAAGTCCCAAAAAAATTTCGAAAAGGAGGAGAGTAAAATCATGCAAATAGGAGTTCATCATCCATCCACCATACACACACTTTTGCACATCTTGATCAGGGTGTATGACTTGTTCTCCCAAGGATCCGGTTTTCGACTCGACAATACATGAGAAACAGGTATGTCACATGTTTTCCTTACCTACAGCTCCACATATCAGCTTATTAGGAGTAGGTAGTGAAAGAAGGCAAGTCAAAGCCTTGGTGAGGAATCATACACATTGAGCGATCCGAGAGTATCATTTGAGGAACTTTGATTTCTTTTTGAAAAACATGCAAAACCTCCGGATTAATAACTGATCAAGGTACATGTGATTAGTAATCTTTATACAACCATTCTATCTTTCAACCGCCCAAGGCAGGTGAAGCTACACGCCCCATATCAATCAAGTGAAAGGTAAGATCAATGCCAACTTCTTCAACTCTTGATAGAGTACCTAGCTGTATCTTGTTATACATTAGGGATACAATATCGTAGCAACTCCTGATCAACCAACCTAAGTTCTTGATCTCTTGCTCGGGATGAGCAAGAGGCTAGCTTGGGGGAGTTGTTGACGGCTGTTAAGTGCCTACTTTAGCCGTCAATATACTCACGAATAAAGGAGCATAAGGCATTTCTTACACGTATTTAGTTAAGAATAATGTAGTTCCACTTGTCCTTGTAGATTATTTGATTGCAGGAAAATAAGCAAGAAAAGAGTGCCAAACTCACCTTCTAGGGTCCATGCCACATCACCTCATCCTAGGTGGGCTGCCAACAAGGATGCCATGCATGCAAACCTGCCAACTAGGGAGTCATGCATGCATGCCATGCAAGCAATCCAAGTGAAGCAACCCCCGACGAATCAGAGTGTGACACGTGGACTTCACATGGAACCATGGTCCCACAAAGGCAAGCAAACCGCGCCAAAACAGGGTGGACACTGGGAACCGACCTAAGGACCCACAGGGCAGCCTCCAGGAGGAAGCACACCCCGAGTGGGGCCCACAGGGGGTCGGCCGACCCCACAGGTCGGCCGAACCGACCTTGTGGCCGCCACTCAGGGGCTTCCACGTGGTGGTTCCCTATTGGTCCTAGGCGCCTTCCCCGAGGTGTTTGCCTCCATCCTTCGCCGGTGCACGGGCCTATAAATAGAAGGAGAGGGGGCTCACTTATGAGACATCCACACTTGCAACACCTCTCTCACTTTTAGTCTCAAGGCTAGGAGGTAGGCTAGAGTAGTTCTAATTCAGGTTCCAAGTCTACTTTGGGATCTAGGTATGAGTTTTCTGGTATCTTATTTAATTTGTATGACTTTGATCTACTTCAGTTATTTATCTATTTCATATAAAGTTGCGTTAGTATGCAGGAGTGATTTGTTCATGTGTTCTTCACCTGTTCATCATTTAGAGGCTCCTGTTCTTGATGAACAAGGCCTTTCGATCCACTTGACGGGTGACTTTCACATGTTTCTGGTGTTTGTTCATAAGTTAGAGGCTCGTGTTCTTCACGAACATGACCCTTTGATCCAGTTGAACAGACATAGGAAAGCACGAATCCGTTTGTGTACTTAACCCAGTTTGATCTAATTAGATGACATGATTGTGTGGTATGACGTCTGTGCTTGAGCTACGGTACTCGGTGTAATTAGCTGGTTTATCTGGTGGCTTGACCTGGGTCACAATAGCCCGGGCCGGTCATGTCCGGCTAACAACGTATGCATGGTGCTTGGGTTGCGTAGCTACCTTACTTATGAGTTTATCCCACGGTTTGTCTTGGGGTAGGCCGTGGTAGTGACAGCCGTTGGTCCTCTGAAATCCCCCACGTTCGGATAAGCTGTAGGAGTCTAAAATATAACAACCGGAGTTGTGCAGAAGCAACGCGGGAGGTTATCTCCCCGTGGTACCTGGGTTCTCAAGTCAATATTCTTCAACGCTAGTGTATCTAGCTCGTTCTTTCCAGCTTTATGTGTATAGTACATTAGAACCTAGAACTAACTCGTGTGTCGCCTCCTGTGCCTAGGACCCTTTAGAGAGAGAGTGAGTGTGTGTGTGATCACACTACCCCCTTTATCATATCTTTACCCCTGCACTTGAGTGTCTGGTTTGTTTCCGTCTATGATCTATACTCATTGCAATAGAGTTGATCTTGTCATTCCGCCAATGCCTTCCTTGGATTCGATACCCTTTGGAATACTCCTTTGGGGAAATGCTACAATGGTACTTCCGTGCGCTTGCAGATCTCTGTAAACATTAAGATTTAACAACCAGCATTTCTGGCGCTATTACCATGATGGGTTCCAAACCTGTTCTTAGGTGATTGCGTTAAGAAATGTCAACATTATTGTGCAGTTAAAGGGTTTATCGGAACTTCCGACTTGGAGTCGAAACTTCCGAGGGTTAGCTGGAAAAAGAACAGAAGACCTTTATCGGAACTTCCGACCCTAGGTCGGAACTTCTGAAGGTCGCAAGAGAGCAACCAGAAACCCTTGGTCGGAACTTCCGACCTGGGGTCGGAACTTCTGACAAACACTGAATTTTCCCAAAAATTTAGTATGTGTACGTGCAAAGGTGCGAGTGTCTCTCAAAGAAGTTAGTATCTCGACTGAGCACTTTGGCATCTCTAGCACAACCATTCGCATCCCTCTTCATAGTACGGTGTTCCTATGACCAAATTCAAACCGAAAAGAATTTAAATCTTGCGAGAAGCTTGAACACCATTTAGAATTAAATTGAGGGCTTCCTTTTTATTGTTAATCCTGCACACATCTTAGAGAAACCATTAAACACATCGAGTTGTGATTGTCATTATCACCAAAATTAATTGGGGGCCATAGATGCACTTTCAATCTCCTCCTTTTTGGTGATTGATGACAACACAACTTAGTTTAATAGAAAAGATGTGTGTATTCAAAGATTTGAGAGGAACTCCCCCTAAATATGTGCATTTTCAACAAGATAGGTTTCCAAATGCCTTTTGCACAGATTTAGAAATAGCTCCCCCTCAATTTTTGCATACCCACGAGTGCAAGAGTGTGATACGAAAAAAACGTGATGCAAATGACATGGTATGGCACGACAATAAAGAGATAAGCATCAAACCACCACACATAAGCATCACACAAAGGTAATTAAGTCTTACATCACACTAACATTAAGGTACCACAAATAAGTCTTACAAATAAAAGTTTTCACTTAGCACACACCACACATGGGACCAACATAGGGTTCATTACATGTCCACAAGCTAAGATAGATAACGAAAAGATAACTTGAACTTGATACACATCTTCCCATCTTCAAGAGTGAGGTCACTCCCCCTTTGGCATCAAGCGCCAAAAAGGAGAGGCCCTTCAATCAACGCTCTCACGGGAAGAGTCATCACCATCATCATCACGAGGAGTGTGGGCTGCTGGAGGAGATTCTTCTTCTTCTTCAACATTTTCTTCCTCATCCCCACCAAGATCTTCATCTTCTTCTTCAATTTCACCGGCAAAGTCACCATACATCATGTGGGTTTGACCATAAGCCTCCCATGGATTATAGAAGGAGGGAGGAGGAGGAATCTTCAAAGGCTCACGAACCGGTGAGTGCTCAAAGTCATTCTTAGACAACATCTTTTAACGTGTTTCCAACTTGATAAGTTGTTCATCAACGTGTTGCCTATGGGAGTGGATCTCTTGAGCATTGTGCTTCCCAACATTGAATCAAGCGAAAAGACCTTGAGATAGAAAGTTAAAGATGCTCTTTTTCTTGCCTTTGGGAGGGAGACCATGAGAGCTAGAAGGAATGTCATGAGTAGGGGAGGGTCCCGGCTGTGAGGAGGAGGCACCATGAGTGGAAGCACCACGAGAGGGTGGTGGACGAGGAGGTGCATGCTTCCCAAGCTTGACAAGACGCTCAACAGCCCCCTTGGAAGGCTTATAGGAGCGATGAGCTTTGTCGGTCAAAATGTCCACTTGGGCAACCTTGCAAATCATGTGAAAGATCCAAGGGGCATACTGGCAACTCTTGTTGGCCGACACAGAGCAAATGATGATCTCCTACCAAATGAAGTCAAAGACACTAAATGGGGACTGCCCGGGAGCCATCTTCACTAACAAGTTTTTGGCTATGTAGGAGATATTGTAGTGATCACCCATCTTCGGACTAAGAGTGTAGCGAAAGAGAGTGTTCAACATCTGATAGTAGGGGAGCATCCCAAGAGTAGTGTGTTGGCGTTTCGTAGCGTCATCATCCTAAGAACAGATCTGGGACCCGTCCTTAGTGACAACACTAGGAAATGCCTTTAGGCACCTCTCAATGTCACAACTAATGGCACCGGGTTAGCGTGAACATCGAGACTTGCCAAAGGTTAATCTAAACGATCATGAACGAATCCGCAAGCACTCAGATAAACCATTGTAGCATTTCCCCAAGGAAGGAGAGTATTCCAAGGGTATCGAATCTGTGGAAGGCAATGGCGGATATCTGCTTTTGCTCTGAATGTAAACCAAGAGATAGATATAGGGAACAACACACTCAAAGACAGGGGTAAGATAAAAGATATAGGGGTAGTGTGACACACACACTCCAATCTACCTCTACTCTAGCACACTACGGCTTAGGGGGAACATACGAGTTAGCTCTAGGTTCTAATGTACTAAACATACAAAGCTAGAAGACACAAGAGATGGGCATGAGTATTACATGAGAGAGATAAGGTTCAGCACCCAGGTACAAATGTGGAGCTAGCCCACGACGACCAGCACTCTGCGAAACTAGACTTTAGACTCCTACAGCAGGTACCCCAGCGCGGAGGTTGCCCAAGGATCCAACGGGGCTGTCACCACCCGAGGACCGACCTCTATCATTACGGGGGGTATGCTCATAACTATCGTAGCCAGACAACCCAGGCACCATGCCTACGTTGCTGCTAGACTCCACCTAGCCCGGGCTATTGTGACCCAGGGTGAGAGCCACCAGAAGACTGGTCAACTAGACCGAGTACCGTAGCTTGAACACATACCTCATGCAATACTCTCATGCCATCTAACAAGATCAACTAAGGCTAGACATATAAACGGATATGAACTCTCTTATGCCTAATCAATAAGATCAAAGGGTCGTGTTCATGAAGAACACGAGCCTCTAACTTATGAACAAACACATAAGGAAGGAGTTTATCACCCTTCAAGTGGATCAAAAGGTAGTGTTCATGAAGAACACAAGCCTCTAAATGATGAACAGAGGATAAACTCAAGAACATATCAAGAATATGATCTACCATGACTTTATATGAAATAGCTGAATAACTGAAGTAGATCAAAGTCATACAAAGAAATAAAGATAAAAGAGAACTCATACCTAGACTTCCAAGAGGACTTGGAACCTGAATAAGAGCTACTCTAGCCTACCCCCTAGCCTTGGAAACTAAAAGTGAGAGGAGAATGAGAGAGTGGTGTGTGAGAAATGGGAGCCCCTCCCCTTCTATTTATAGGCAAGGACAAGGCTTGCTCGGACGCCCAAATGGCCCCTAAACACCTAGGAGTGAGGCAATGGACCAATAGGGAGCTACCACGTGGAGGGCCAGGATGGAGCCCCCTAGGTCGGTTCAGCCGATCCTAGGATCGGCCGGCCCCACCTGGTGGTTTTCCACTGGGTGGCTGCCCTATGGGCCCTCTGATCCATCCCCAGTGCATGGCTTGATTTGGTATCTGAGGTGGGCCCTTTGATCCATGTGAAGTCCATGTGGCGTCCTCTGATTCGTCGGTGAGTGCCTCCCCTAGATCGATGACGTGGATTGCCATGTTTCCCTTGGTGGCAGCCACCTCCTCAGCTGAGTTGGCATGGTTTCTTCATAGAAGTTGAGTTTCCATCTCTTTTAAGGGGTAAATCACCTACATACAAATAATCTCCAAAGACAAGTGGAACTACATTATTCAAACCTAAATGCTAGTGAAATATGCATATGCCTCCATTTATGTGAGAGTATTGAGGGTTGGAAATGGTGAATTTCCACTGTCAACATAGTGCCAAACTCTACATTCCCATAAGCCGGATCATACATGAAGGCCATCTGACTATCATTAACAATGCTTCCACCATGAATCTTCTCTTTAGTAAGATCATCTGAAGGAAAGCTAAGGAGTCGAGCGAACCGCTCATAAGAGACCGAGAGAGGCTTTCCTTGAATAGTCCAATACATAACTTTGGTGGAGCGATTAATATGAAGAGTAGCATAGAATTGAGCTACAACTTCCTCATTCCAACTCTTCGAGGCAGCCATGAGAGCAGCCATCCCTTTCTCATGACAAGCGTCAACGGCTCTAGTCACATCCTCAATTCCAAGTTTTCTCAAATTGTTCCAATCAATGGACTTCATCTCCACTGTCATATTCTCCTTAGATAAGATGACCGACTCATACCAATCGGCATTAAAGTTGAGCCAAAAGCGAATGTCCCTCTTAAACTCCTTTTGATATTGAGAGGGGTCATCATACCTTTCCTTGTACACATCATGAGAGCCCTTTGTATAGTCGACCATCCGAACAATCCCAGCACGAGGAGGTGGGTGAGGACGAAGCACAAAGTCAGCTAAAGTAGCCAAAGATATGTCGGAGTAGTCATCATAGTGGTCGTCCGGAGCATGAGTGTTGACATTTCTTAACGCAATCACCTAAGAACAGGTTTGGAACCCATCTTGGTAATAGCGCTAGAAATGCTGGTTAGTAGATCTTAACGTTACAGGATTCCGCAAGCGCACGGAAGTACCATTGTAGCATTTCCCCAAAGGAGTATTCCAAAGGATATCGAATCCAAGGAAGGCATTGGCGGAATGACAACATCAACTCTATTGCAATGAGTATAGGTCATAGACAGAAATAAATCAGGCACTCAAGTGCAGGGGTAAAATATGATAATGGGGGTAGTGTGATCACACACACACTCACTCTCTCTCTAAAGGGTCCTAGGCATAGGAGGCGACATACGAGTTAGTTCTAGGTTCTTATGTACTATACACATAAAGCTGGTAGGAACGAGTTAGATACACTAGCGTTGAAGAACATTGACTTAAGCACCCAGGTACCACAGGGAGATAACCTCCCGTGTTGCTTCCGCACAACTCCGGTTGTTATATTTTAGACTCCTACAGCTTATCCGAACGTGGGGGATTTCAGAGGGACCAACAGCTGTCACTACCGCGGCCTACCCCAAGACAAACCGTGGGATAAACTCATAAGTAAGGTAGCTACGCAACCCAAGCACCATGCTTACGTTGTTAGCCGGACTTGACCGGCCCGGGCTATTGTGACCCAGGTCAAGCCACCAAATAAACAAGCCAATTACACCGAGTACCGTAGCTTAAGCACAGACTTCATACAATGCAATCATGTCATCTAATTAGATCAAACCAGGTTAAGTACACAAACGTATTCGTGTTTTCCTATGTCTGTTCAACTGGACCAAAGGGTCGTGTTCGCGAAGAACACAAGCCTCTAACTTATGAACAAACACCAGAAACATGTGAAAGTCACCCGTCAAGTGGATCGAAAGGCCTTGCTCATCAAGAACAGGAGCCTCTAAACGATGAACAGGTGAAGAACACATGAACAAATCACTCATGTATACTAAGACAACTTTATATGAAATAGTTGAATAACTGAAGTAGATCAAAGTCATACAAATGAAATAAGATACAAGAGAACTCATACCTAGATCCCACACTAGACTTGGAACCTGAATTAGAACTACTCTAGCCTACCTCCTAGCCTTGAGACAAAAAGTGAGAGAGGTGTTGCAAGTGTAGATGTCTCATAAGTGAGCCCCCTCTCCTTCTATTTATAGGCCCGGGCACCGGCGAGGAATGGAGGCAAACACCCCGGGGATGGCGCCTAGGACCAATAGGGAACCACCAAGGGGAAAGCCCTGAGTGGCGGCCACAAGGTCGGTTTGGCCGACCGGTGGGGTCGACCGACCCCCTGTGGGCCCCACTCGGGGTATGTTTCCTCCGGGTGGCTGTCCTGTGGGTCCCTAGGTCGGTTCCCAGTGTCCACCCTATTTTGACGCGGTTTGCTTGCCTTTGTAAGCCCATGGATCCATGTGACGTCCACGTGTCACGCTCTGATTCGTCGGGGGTTGCTTCACTTGGATTGCTTGCATGGCATGCATGCATGGCTCCCTAGTTGGCAGGTGTGCATGCATGGCATCCTTGTTGACAGCCCACCTTGGATGAGGTGATGTGGCATGGACCATAGAAGGTGAGTTTGTCACTCTTTTCCTGCTTATTTTCCTGCAATCAAATAATCTCCAAGGACAAGTGGAACTACATTATTCTAAACTAAATACGTGTAAGAAATGTCTTATGCTCCTTTATTCATGAGTATATTGACAGCTAAAGTAGATACTTAACAGCCGTCAACAACTCCCCCAAGCTAGCCTCTTGCTCGTCCCGAGCAAGAGATTAAGGACTTAGGTTGGTTGATCAGGAGTTGCTACGATGTTGTATTCCTAATGTATGACAAGATACAGCTAGGTACTCTATCAAGAGTTGAAGAAGTTGGCATTGATCTTACCTTTCACTCGATTGATATGGGGCATGTAGCTTCACCTGCCTTGGACGGTTGAAAGATAGAATGGTTGTAGAAAGATTACTAATCTCATGTACCTTGATCAGTCATCAATCCGGAGGTTTTGCAGGTTTTTCAAAAAGAAATCAAGGTTCCTCAAATGATACTCTCGGATCGCTCAATGTGTATGATTCCTCACCAAGGCTTTGATTTGCCTTCTTTCACTTCCTACTCCTAATAAGTTGATATGTGGAGCTGTAGGTAGGGAAAACATGTGGCATACCTGTTTCTCATGTATTGTCGAGTCGAAAACCGGATCCTTGGGAGAACAAGTCATACACCCTGATCAAGATGTGCAAAAGTGTGTGTATGGCGGATGGATAATGAACTCCTATTTGCATGATTTTACTCTCCTCCTTTATGAAATTTTTGAGACTTGGGCAATGTATATTTATTCTCATTTTTTTTATATAGCCCAAAGTCCTTGCTGAATATTTTTGGAGGGAGAATAATCATGGAACATGCGCGGAGCTTTATTTTGTGGGATGGATGGGAAATGGAAGAAACGATGGTTGCTAACTTCCAGTGTAGAAGTTGCACATATGGTGGTGTGTACGTGATCTTGATCATAGGAGTATGACAAGTTACTCGCTGAGGGTCACAACAATTCGACAACACTCAATGAAGAAATCAAGTAGCATATGTGGAGGTTAACAAAAGCTAAGATCTACATATGGCCTTGGATAGGAATTTCTTATCATTGAGGAACTTATCATTTTATCATTTTTCAAAAGCTCCGGATATCAAACATCACTTAGTACTAGCTCATAGCAACTCTATTATACCATATCATATCTCGCAACAACTTAGGCAAAGATCATACTTTTTGCTACCCACAAATTTCAAGCCCAGGTTCGATCATACTAGCCAACAAACTCAAAACTTGGATAGGATACTAAGTTGTAAACGAGGCATACAAGAGGAATAAACAGAGCAACTATTCATCATTTTAACCATGGAGAATAAGAACACTCTTACCGCGTATATGAAAACAAACTAATTTAAGAAAGCAAATAAATATTTTTGGTCTTTTTAACTTTTTCAGATTTTTATGTGTTTTTAGCATATGGGGTTCTGAAAACAATAGAAGATACAAGTTATCTCAGAATGGGGGTCCTCCCCCCAAGCTAGCTTCAGGCTCACTGCTGTGGAGGGTGGTATCCCAACCACGCGTAGTAAGCCCTCTGCTCCTCCAGCTATTGCAGTTGTCTCTGCTCCATGGTGTGAATCCTCTCGCCCGTCATACGCTGCCAGTCCCGAGTGGACTCAGCCTGCTGGTGCATCGTCTCCTCCATGGTACCGACACGGATGTTGAGCTCGTTCATCTGCTGAGTGAGGGTGGCCCCACGAGATGACGAGCGCAACCCAGACGATGAGGACGAGTCCCCGTAGGTAGCACCGGTGGGCCGAACCCACTCGCCACTCCCAGCACTAGCCAAGTCGAGCTACTCGCACCCGGCTGACTCATGGGTTGGTCCCAACCGGGGGCATATCCGGGTGTAACTCCAGACATGTACCCGGCCGAGGCCCATGCGCCAGACAGCGGTGGTGTAGACTGAGGTTGTGGCTGAGGTGACAGCTGCGGTGATGGCTGTGGTGGTTGCTGTGCTGTCGCTACCCTCCTCGCTGCACTCCTAGTGACCCTGTCTCCAGAAACACTAGAACGACGAGGTTCCTCAAGAGGAATGGTCAGTGGCCCTTGGTCGAACAAACGGAAATCCAGGTTAGGTAACCGAATCTGGTTTGTGTGGCCAAGGTAAAAGAAAACCAAGGAATCATCCGGGCCCTTTTTAAGAGTATGGCCCGGGGAGAATCAATGTAGGGAACGTTAGCCCCTATTGAAATCCCAAGGCTCGAAATGATACGTGTGATTAGAGACGTACACTCAATAGAACCCGTCATCCTAAAATTTGTCAACCACTGTCGAATCATAGCTTGCACTGGGGCGATTTTGATCCGTCTGACCGTGGCATATAATATCCTCATCTCGTCTGTGCGCACGGTTCGAACATCATCCCTCGGAAAGAGAGTGATGGCAAGCCATTTGTCCCACAGTCGGAGAGTAGGATGTGTGATATCATTGCACCGAGGTGCTAACTTGCCATGGACAGGCCGACCAGAAATCTCTTCCCAAAAACTATCTCGAATAAAATCGCTGCAAGCTTGATCGAGAGAAATAGCACAACGACGATGAAAACCGAGAGCACGACTAAGATCAAGCCATGAGACTCGATACGACGTTCCATGGAAACAAAACGTAATACCGGTCTCATCCTCCCGAAGAGTGCAAAGGAACTGAATGGTGAGAGGCCTAGAACTGATCTCCCACACCGGAACAAAGTTCTCCCAACCAAGAGCATACCGAATGGAATCGAACTCGGAGTCCATACCTGTTTTCTCGAGAAGGGCCGAGTCGAACTCCTTGGTGTTGGCGAAGACTCGATCCTTAATGAGAGCATAGGCCTGTCTCTCCCGGTCGTCCCTCAAGTCAATGAAGGCCATCGGTGCTGATCACTCCTTCGGCTCGTGGCGTGGGCAGCTCCTCCTCTTCCTCTTCTTCACGGTCGGTTGACATTGGACTTGGTGTAGCTCCGGAGTGGTGAGACGAGCCCTCTCCGTCTCTAGAACGGCGTGAGCGGGTCACCTTCCGGTACGCACCGGTAATCCAACTCATCTTGCACAACAATGGGACAACACGAGAAACTCGGTGATGGGTTAGTGAAATCGAGATGAAATTCTTACCGAGCTTGCTCCACCAATATTCAATATTCAGCGACAATTTGGAGAGAGTGCTTGACACTTCAACCTTGAGCAAGAAATCCAAGAAAACCAAAGAGCAAGAGCAAAGAGGGAGAGAGGGTGACGGAAATGAATGAATGGGGGAAGAAACCCCTCAATCCCCCTTCTATTTATAGGCAACCGAGCCAGGCACCGGGGTAGAGTACAAAGGCAACGGCTAGGAGCCGTTGGAAGAGGCGGGGCCTACATGACCGTTGGCCAGGGTCAGCCAACCCCTGGGGTCGGTCGACCCCCTGCCCGGCCCGCCTGCTTCCAGCTTTTTGCAACGGCTCTCTAGCGGTCACCTGATGTCCTGCCCAGATGTCTAGGTCCAAATTTGCCCAGAATGTTGCTCGAATAATTTTTCTTTGATTTTCCACTCAAGAATTTATTTTCAGAATTTATTTGAAAAGGGAAATTGGCTAGAAAAATCTAGCATGCAGATGCAAGGTTGGAAAATTCAAATATGCATTTGGAAAAATCAAATAAAATTTTGGAAGGGAAATATGAGATAAATACCAATTTTACCTTATGGCAAAAAGGACTCATCTTTTTAAGTCTGAGAGCGAGACTTTTCTCGGCGATCAATTCCACTCGTCACCCCATTCCTGAGAAATTGATGGGGATGACTTCTGTATTTCCCGCCACACCCTTCTTGTTTTCTTAGGCTTTGTTGGAGTGGTGGGAAGTCGCGGGGGCTGTGGCTCCGTCTGTGCCCCTGATTGCTCATTTTTACCCTGCAGTGTATAGCATTTCTCTTTTGTTGTTTGAAATCGGAACATCAAGTTCCTCTTCCCAATGCGGAATCGGATCGTTCCGGCTCCCACATTGATCCTTGCGTTGGTGTCGCTCAGGAACGGTCTCCCAAGAATGAGAGGCATTCCCTCATCATCTTGCATATCAAGGACCACGAAATCCGCAAAGATTCACGAACTTTGTATGAATACCAATAAATTCTCTACTATCCCCTCTGGATGTCGGATCGATGCATCAGCAAGTTGGACGGCCGTCGCAGTTGGAGTTAGAGCTGGATACCCCAATTGTTCAAACATGGCCTTGGACATAAGGTTAACGCTTGCACCAAGGTCACAGAGAGCATGCTTAATCTTTTGGTAATATATCTTGCAGGTGATAGCCGGATAACCAGGATCTTTCTTGTGTGTGATTGTTGAAGATTCCCTGGGTCAAGTACCTGCTGTATAGGCTTCCCTGCATAGTCAGTGGCTTGTGCCCGCCCAGATGGCTTACCCCATCTGGTGGACACTACACAAATATTTTAACAGGATGATACGGGTTGCCCCGGAATCTTCCCGTCTTCGGCAGAGGGAACCAAAGCAGCTAATTAAGATAACTGGTTTTCTATCATTTTGTTAAAGCTCAACTGGTTTTTAAGAGCAGAAGAAAGGCTATCAATTTTAACATTAAGCCTCTCGAAAGCCTTATCATAGGCAGCTGTTTTCTTATTAAAGCCTTCATTAATCTTAGCTTGCCCAAAGACTAGATCTTTCAAGGAAGGTTGGTTTGGGTTGAAAGAAATATCTTGATTACCTCCTTGATAATAAGGGCGCGATTGATTCCACGTTTGACCTCCTTGTGGACGATAACCATTGTTGTTGCCGTTCATGTACATCACATCATCCTGAGTAGTAGGGCAGTAATTCCCTGAATGCCCAGTATTACCACAGACTTCGCAAGTCTTGCGAGTATCCATGGCTTGAGTAGTGGTGGCCATGGCAGCCTTCTCGTTGGCTAGATCATCCATTCTCTTCATCATTACGTCCATCTTGGCGTGCAACATATCCGCTTCCTTGACGGTATGTGTACCCCTTTGACGTGGCTGGAGTCGATCATCACTCCACCCTTGACTGGTAACCATCTTCTCAATCAATGTAGTAGCTTCAGTGATAGTAAGAGAGAAGAAAGCTCCTCCAGCTGCAGCATCAATATGGCCTCGGGCTGTCGGAGTCAGCCCATTATAGAAACTCTGAAGAATAAGCCAGTTGTCCATCCCATGATGAGGACAAGCCAGGATGTACTCCTGGAGTCTCTCCCAAGCTTCGGGGATAGTCTCATTTGCTGCCTGCTGGAAACATGAAATTCGCCCCCGAAGGACATTGGTTTTGCCCAACGGAAAGAATTTCCTGAGGAATGCTGCGGAGCACTTTGCCCAAGTGTTAATCTCTGCACGGTTAGCATAAAACCACTGCTTTGCCTTTCCCAAGAGGCAGAAGGGAAACAGTTGCAGACGAATAGCATCTTCCTCCACTCCTCTTATAGTGAAAGTATTGCATAGTTCCAGGAACAGCTGCAGGTGGGCGCTCGCATCTTCATTAGGCTTGCCACAGAATGGGCTAGCCTGTACCATCGTAATTAAGCCAGTCTTGATCTCGAAGTTTCCATTCCCAGTGTTGATCACAGGGTCTGTTGGCAACTAGTCGGCAGAGGGAGCGGAGTACTCGCAAAGAGTCTTCTCGACAGGGTTGGTCATGGAAGTTGATGCGGATGGTACAAAGGAAGCTGGATCGACTTCCGAACGTTCACGAGAAGGAGAGCCGAAATGATTCCGTGCCTTCCTTACGAGTGACTCAGGATCTTCAGTAAAATTCGATGGCAACTCGAAACCAGTCATGCACTACCTGTCTTCATCATCAATAGACAAAGAACACAATCCATGTTAGCTTGCATTGAGAACTGTTTTATTCCTGTCATGATTATAAACATATGCAAAGTGTTGATATGTCATCCTTAAGCCTTCCCCGGCAACAGCACCAGAAATGCTTGTTAACATTTCTTAACGCAATCACCTAAAAACAGGTTTGGAACCCATCCTGGTAATAGCGCCAGAAATGTTGGTTGGTAGATCTTAACGTTACAGGAGTCCGCAAGCGTATGGAAGTACCATTGTAGCATTTCCCCAAAGGAGTATTCCAAAGGGTATCGAATCCAAGGAAGGCATTGGCGGAATGACAACATCAACTCTATTGCAATGAGTATAGATCATAGACGGAAATAAATCAGGCACTCAAGTGCAGAGGTAAAATATGATAATGGGGGTAGTGTGATCACACACACACACTCACTCTCTCTCTAAAGGGTCCTAGGCATAGGAGGCGACATACGAGTTAGTTCTAGGTTCTTATGTACTATACACATAAAGCTGGTAGGAACAAGTTAGATACACTAGCATTGAAGAACATTGACTTAAGCACCCAGGTACCACAGGGAGATAACCTCCCGCGTTGCTTCCGCACAACTCCAGTTGTTATATTTTTGACTCCTACAGCTTATCCGAACGTGGGGGATTTCAGAGGGACCAACGGCTGTCCCTACCGCGGCCTACCCCAAGACAAACCGTGGGATAAACTCATAAGTAAGGTAGCTACGCAACCCAAGCACCATGCTTACGTTGTTAGCCAGACTTGACCGGCCCGGGCTATTGTGACCCAGGTCAAGCCACCAGATAAACCAGCCAATTACACCGAGTACCGTAGCTTAAGCACAGACTTCATACAACACAATCATGTCATCTAATTAGATCAAACCAGGTTAAGTACACAAACGTATTCGTGTTTTCCTATGTCTGTTCAACTGGATCAAAGGGTCGTGTTCGCGAAGAACACGAGCCTCTAACTTATGAACAAACACCAGAAACATGTGAAAGTCACCCGTCAAGTGGATCGAAAGGTCTTGCTCATCAAGAACAGGAGCCTCTAAATGATGAACAGGTGAAGAACACATGAACAAATCACTCATGTATACTAACACAACTTTATATGAAATAGCTGAATAACTGAAGTAGATCAAAGTCATACAAATGAAATAAGATACAAGAGAACTCATACCTAGATCCTAAAGTAGACTTGGAACCTGAATTAGAACTACTCTAGCCTACCTCCTAGCCTTGAGACTAAAAGTGAGAGAGGTGTTGCAAGTGTAGCTGTCTCATAAGTGAGCCCCCTCTCCTTCTATTTATAGGCACGGGCACCAGCGACGAATGGAGGCAAACACCCCGGGGATGGCGCCTAGGACCAATAGGGAACCACCACGTGGAAGCCCCTGAGTGGCGGCCACAAGGTCGGTTCGGCCGACCTGTGGGGTCGGCCGACCCCCTGTGGGCCCCACTCGGGGTGTGTTTCCTCCGGGTGGTTGTCCTGTGGGTCCCTAGGTTGGTTCCTGGTGTCCACCCTGTTTTTACGCGGTTTGCATGCCTTTGTGGGCTCATGGATCCATGTGACGTCCACGTGTCACACTCTGATTCGTCGGGGGTTGCTTCACTTGGATTGCTTGCATGGCATGCATGCATGGCTCCCTAGTTGGCACGTGTGCATGCATGGCATCCTTGTTGGCAGCTGTTGACGGCTGTTAATTGCTACTTTTACACCGTCAATACCTGCATAAAATAAATGTAAAAGGATCATCAACACTAGAATAGGGCTTTATACTGATGATTTCCACAAGTGTTTGTGTTTCTAGATTTTGTTGCAGGATGCACCAGAATACGTGTTAAATGATACAACTTAGAGCAAGTGATCCAATGGCTTATATAGGATGTCATTCATAACGACCTCAAATGCCAATTTGAACTGCACCATTGCGACGGCCTCGTCGAGACGATCGAAATGGACATATTATTTGTTTACTTTGCAGCTCGGATGCAAAAGATATTAAATGGACAATAAATTATAGGATGCTGACATCAGCATGACGCCAGCACCCCACCACCGTACGGCGTCTGCGCGGGAAGTCTCCAGGTGGGACCACGTGGCGGGCCGCCACTGGCCGGCGTGCAACGATGCGGCGCGCGGCCATGCGCACGGGACACCACCGAGCGGGCCACGCGGCGGCTTCCGACTGGCCGCGGCTCGTTCCTACGAATCGCGCGTCGCGTGCGCAGGCAGGGTCCCGGCCGGCCCAGGTGGCCTGCGCGGATTCGCCCAGTGCGGATACCGCGGATCGCACCCCCGCAGGCGCATGCACGCACACGGTACGGGAGCGGACCGCCTAGCCGGGACAGGTGGCAGCTGATGGTTGGCCGGCCGCAGGTCGATTCCCCAGTTCGCCTGGTCTGCTGCCTTTTGGTGCCGGTTTTTGCTCCAGTTCGCCCGGTTCAGGCACCCAGACAGCGGTTCAGCCCCGGTTCTTGCCCCTAGGATCCGGTTTTCCGCAGGCTTTCATCTCCACCACCTCCAGGAATAGTGCAGCGCAAGATTCCCTGCCAGATGGCGCGTGGGGAGCAGAGGAATGACGGGGAGAAGCACTCTTCCCTTGCCTATAAATAGAGAGGGAGGGGGTTAGAATAGGAGCACACCACTTCACCCAAAGGATGAGAACTTTCCTTCAAAGGAGAGACCTCTCCTTGGTAGATTAGAGAATAGGAGAGTAAGAGAGGGATTTGTATCTCTATGGATGCTTCGTTCTTCAATTAGAGTAAAGTGAGTATTTCTGCATTTTTTATTTAGACTAAAGTGCAAGTGTTATGTTCTTGTGTTCTTCACCTATTCATCATTTAGAGGCACGTGTTCTTCATGAACATGCCCCCTCGATCTAGTTGATTAGGTGCACAAGTTTGTATCATGTTTGTATGACTAGTCTTTTAGAATAAAGTGGGTGTGCTTGCATGCTCTGATTAGAATAAAGTGTGTTTGTGATTCCTTTCTAATAGTTTATGCTAGGTTGCGTGAGTAGACTTTTTCCTCTGCTAGTGCATAGATCCTGGGTTTATGCGTTCGTCTGCTGCAAGTCGTTCGTATACGTTGGAAGCACAGTACATGGTTGAGTGCTCTCTTGTATGCCTTCAGTATAAGCTAGTAGTGCCTATAGTGAGTGAGATCAGTTCTCTTCCGTGGTCGTAGTTCTATAAGTACAAAGTGCCGTAGTCCGTTGGCTACGGTAGTAACCACAGCGTTGACGTTGTGTCACGCTACCGGTTATCATTCGTTCGGCTTATCCTAAGGTTAGGTTGAGGCAGCCCAGGTGGTGGTGACAGCACGTCTGGCCCTCGTTGATCCTCCGCAGCTGGATATAGTCAGAGCTTCGTTCGACATAGATCCGCGTGCCAGAGTCGCCTGTTAAGTCAGGGCTATCGGTACCCTAAGCTAAGTTCAATCTAGAGATCGACCTTTAATCTCATCTATAGTGCTATCTTTAGGAATCCTCTCTATCCTTGACTTTTATCTGGGTGTGTCCTTGGACTGACTAGTACGAAGTTAGTGCATACCGTTCCCTTGGATTCGATACCCTTGGAATACTCTAAGGTGAAAGCTACAACGGTATCCGTGCGCTTGCGGATTTATTTCGTGTGGTGCTAAAATACCCAACAGCAGCCCACCTAGGATGAGGTGATGTGGCATGGACCATAGAAGGTGAGTTTGTCACTCTTTTCCTGCTTATTTTCCTGCAATCAAATAATCTCCAAGGACAAGTGGAACTACATTATTCTTAACTAAATACGTGTAAGAAATGCCTTATGCTCCTTTATTCATGAGTATATTGACGGCTAAAGTAGGTACATAACAGCCAACAACAATGAGCATTCTTGGTGCGAGCATGATGACCTTGTGCCTGATTGGATGACGGAGGAGGTGCTGCTGGAGGATTGCGTCGGCCACGACCACGAGAACCTTGAGCCCCTTTTGATTCTGCCTTGCGCTTGCGTTGAGCAATGGGCACCTCATCATCAGATTCTTCGTCCACAATCTCCTTCCCACGTCACTCATGAACCATCTAAAAAGATATGAGTGAGGCATAAGATGGTGGACTAGATATGGTTGAAAAAGACATGGTGAAAGAGCTAGTGTAGAGACAGCAAGCCTCTGTCGGAACTTCTGACCTGGGGTCGGAACTTCCGACAGGGCTGCTGCAGCGACACTAAGATGTTAGAACCGAAGATTTAGCCAACGAAATGGTTCAAGATCATAGGATATGACTTAAAAGCGACTATAGATATGAATCCCCTAGAGGTGAACTACCAGAATAGCCGGCATTGAGAGATCGAGGGATGGGGAGTTTAGGGTTTACCTTGAAGAACACCCGAACGAGATTGAAGGAAAGAAGGGGTGGAATGGATTCCCCAAGAGAAGGAAAATCCAAGGAACCCCCTAGCTTGAAGATTCCACGGACGAAATCGAAGATCCCCCCACGAAGTTGGAGTGGAGAGTGAGGAGAGAGGCGCCGGCGGTTTGAATAAGGAGTTAGGGTTTCAAGGCCGGGCGCGGGGTATTTATAGCCGTTGAGTGGTTATCGGAAGTTCCGATAGGGGGTCGGAACTTCCAAGGCCAGATAAAAAGTTGACAGAAACGGCTTATCGGAAGTTCCGATGGGGGGTCGGAAGTTCCGATGGAACAGAGTATGAGGCCAGAAAGAGCTTATCGGAAGTTCCGAGATGGGGCTGGAAGTTCTGATAGATTTCATATACCAAACAGTAAGCCTTTGCCGGAAGTTCCGAGCCAGGGCCGGAAGTTCCTACAAAACTGAGATTTTGCCTTTAAAGATTTAGAAACAGAATTTTGAGTTGAGATCTTAGAGAGTAATAGCCTGTGGACATATAAAAGAGTCTTAACACCAAGTGACTAGCCACAAATAACAATCATAACAATAGTCACTTGAGTCAAGGTGTGATCCAACGATCAAAAAATAATCTTTTTAAAGAAAAACTCACACAAATAAGGAAAATAAATTCTTTTCAATCTATCTAGGCAACAATCAATTGTGTGCAACAAGTCAAGCCAAGTTACGAGAATCTAAGATATTTAGCTCACTCCTCAAAGCACAAAACCTTTGCTCATCTAGAGGCTTAGTGAAGATATCGGCAAGTTGCCTCTCTGTGCTTACATGACGTGGAGCAATATCTCCCTTAGCCTCATGATCCCTTAAGAAATGATGTCGAATATCTATGTGTTTTGTTCTAGAGTGTTGCACAGGATTGTTTGCTAGCTTGATGGCACTCTCATTGTCACACAAGAGTGGAATCTTACTAAACATACAACCGTAATCACTCAACGTTTGCCTCATCCACAAGAGTTGTGAACAACACGCACCGACCGCCACATACTCGGCTTCGACTGTGGATAGAGCAACCGAATTTTGTTTCTTAGAACTCCATGACACCAAAGACCTACCAAGAAATTGGCAAGTCCCCGTTGTGCTCTTTCGATCTACTTTGCAATCGGCATAGTCCGAATCGGAATAGCCAAGTAAATCAAAAGTGGAGCCCTTGGGATACCATAAGCCTAGGTTAGGAGTGTGAACCAAATATCTAAAGATCCTCTTAACAGCCATTAGATGACACTCCTTAGGATTGGCTTAAAATCTTGCACACATGCACACACTAAGCATTATATCGGGCCCAGATGCACAAAGGTAAAGGAGGGAGCCAATCATAGAGCTACCTTTTGATCGACCGACTTCCCTTTTTCATTGAGATCAAGATGTCCATTTAATGCCATGGGAGTCTTGATGGGCTTGGAATCAGCCATGTCAAACCTCTTGAGCATATCGTTCACATACTTGGTTTGACATAAGAAAGTTTCTTCCTTCAATTGCTTGATTTGAAACCCAAGGAAGAACTTCAATTCATCCATCATAGACATCTCGAATCTCTTGGTCCTAATCCTACTAAACTCTTCACAAAACTTATCATTAGTAGAGCCAAAGATAATGTCATCAACATAAATTTGGCAAACAAAGATATCTTTTCCCGTTCTTTGAATGAAGAGAGTAGAATCGGCTTTGCCTATCTCAAAGCCGTTCTTGAGAAGAAAATCCTTAAGGCATTCATACCATGCTCTAGGAGCTTGCTTGAGCCCATAGAGCGCCTTATGGAGCTTGTACATATGGTTGGGGAAGTTTGGATCCTCAAAGCCTGGTGGTTGATCAACATAAATTTCTTCTTGGAGAGGTCCGTTCAAGAATGCGCTCTTGACATCCATTTGTTGAAGCTTGAAGTCATAATGGGTAGCATAGGCCAAGAGTATACGAATTGACTCAAGTCTTGCTACCGGAGCATAAGTCTCTCCAAAGTCCAAGCCTTCAACTTGAGTATAGCCTTTGCCCACGAGCCTTGCCTTGTTCTTTGTGACGACACCAAATTCATCTTGCTTGTTCCTAAAAACCCATTTGGTGCCGATCACATTTTGCTTGGGTCTTGGCACCAACTCCCAAACTTCATTCCTCTTGAAGTTGTTCAACTCTTCCTCCATAGCAATAATCCAATCCGGGTCCTCAAGAGCTTGTTCCACACTAAGAGGTTCTAAAGAGGAAACAAACGAGTAAAACGCACAAAAGTTTCACAATCTTGAGCGAGTTGTTACCCCTCTTTGGATGCTCGCAAGGATGTTGTCAACGGGGTGATCCCGTCGAACCATTTGATGAACTCTTGGATGTGGTTCTTGAGATTGACGTTGAATAGGTCCATCATCATCATCTTGATCTTGAGGTGCTTGTTCATGAGCTTCACCACCTTGTTCTTCCCCTTGATCAAAGCCACTTCCATGATCGTCACCATGAGCTTGACTTTCATCTTGATGAACTTGAGAACTCGGTGGTTCAACTCTTGTTGATGATGGTGGATCTTGAGCGCTTGTATCAACCGGAGCTTGAACTCGAATTTCCCTTGGCATCACTTCACCGGTACCCATTCTAAAGATGGATATACTTGGAGGTTCTTCATCATCTACAAGGTTTTCACTAACTTGCTCTCCTTGAGAGCCGTTGGATTCATCAAATTTCACGTCTACCGTGGTCTCAACACAACTGGTGGTCTTGTTGAAAACACGATATGCATGTTCGTTAGTTCCATAACCAATAAGAAAACCTTCATCAACCTTGGATGCAAACTTTGAGGCTTTGGGTTTCTTATTAAGTATGAAACACTTACACCCAAAGACCCTAAAGTAGTGCACACTAGGTTTCTTACCGGTGATGATCTCGTAGTTAGTCTTGTTCAAGTACTTGTGGAGGTAGAGGCGGTTGGCGGCATGACACGCGGTGTTGATGGCATCCGCCCAAAATGAGTCCGGAGTCTTGTACTCATCAAGCATTGTTCTTGCCGCTTCAATCAACATACGGTTCTTCCTCTCAACAACGCCATTTTGTTGAGGAGTGTATGGAGCGGAGAGTTCATACTTGATGCCTTCTTCATCAAGGAATTCTTCAACTTGAGTGTTCCTAAATTCCGAGCCATTGTCACTTCTTATGTTCTTGACCTTAAGCTCGAACTCATTTTGAACTCTTCTTATGAACTTCTTGACCACTCCCTTTGCTTCACCTTTATCTTGCAAAAAGAATACCCAAGTGAAACGGGAAAAGTCATCAATAATTACTAAACTATATTTGTTACCACCGATGCTTATGTAGGCAATTGGTCCAAACAAGTCCATGTGTAGTAGCTTCAACGGTCTTGATGTTGAAAGGATGTTCTTGGCGGGATGATGCGCTCCAATTTGCTTTCCCGCTTGGCATGCACTACATAACCTATCTTTCTCAAAAACAACATTTGTTAGTCCTAGGATGTGCTCGTCCTTTTGAAGTTTGGCCAAGTTCCTCATGCCAACATGGGCTAGTCGGCGATACCATAGCCAACTCATGTCGGATTTTGTCACTAAGCAAGCCTTAGGGTCCACCTTTACTTTTGTGAAATCTACATAGTAAAGCTTTCCCCTTAGGTGACCCGCAAAGATAATAGAGGAATCCTCACTTCTCGAGACGGTCACACCCTCTTTGATAAAGAGACAATTGTAGCCTTTCTCACAAAGTTGTGAAACCGACAACAAATTGTACCCTAAACTTTGAACATGGAAAACATCTTCAATTGAATTTGTTGTTGAGATAGCAATTTTACCTAGACCAATCACATCTCCTTGACCATTATCTCCATATATGATAGTTTCCGTAGGGGTATCATAATGCTCAAGAGATGCAAACAAGCCTTCATCTCCGGTCATATGATTAGTGGCTCCACTATCAATCAACCATGCGGTTCCATCGGAGATGTAGGCCTACAAAACAAGTTTAAGCTTTTGGTTTAGGTACCCAAAAAGATTTGGGTCCTTGGAGATTAGAAGCATAAACTTTTGGAACCCACACACTCTTCCTCATGGCCTTCTTGTCATAGGCTCCAACATACTTGACCACCATTTTACCATTATGGTCCAAGGTCACAACATAGTCACAAGTGTAGTTGGAAGAAGACTTGTGTTCCACCACATTCTTCGATGCCTTTGGTGGAGACTTAACCCCTACCATTTCCTTTTGTGATGTTCACAACCTTTGGCTTCTCTTGTGTTGTGGTAGAGGTGGTTACTCCATAGGCAATATCCATAATAGTGTTGAGGTAGCCTCCCTTGTTCCACAAGGGGATCTCATGCCCTTTCACCACTCTTCTACCATTGACCTTGTTGTCCTTGTAGTGCCCAAGTCCTCTTGTGTCAATTGCCTTGGGTATGGACTTGGCACCCAACTTACCTTGGTTGATCAACATGTTCAACCGGGCAAACTCCTTATCCTTGCTCTTAGTTGTTTCCTCTAGCCTTGAAAGGTTAGTCTTAAGAGCATTTATATCAACATTAGAACATATAGAGCAACCTTTGCTAGTGGAGGCATTAGAGTCAAAGTTTGCTTTAGGGTCGGCCTTGGTGCTTTCCCAAAGAGCACTATAGTTTGCTTTAAGATTTTGTATTTATCCGTCAAGCATGAGAAGCTTGTTTGAAGCTCACTATGAGTGGCCTTTATGGAAGCTAAAGATTCATTTGCCAAAGAGTAGTCCTTTAGCATCCTCTTGTTAGAGTCATTGGCCAAGGACAAGCCTACGGTCAACTTCTCCACCTTAGCTTTCTCCTCAGCAAGGGTTTTCTCTAGAGCAAGGTTTCTTTCCTTTTCACGGATAAGCAAGTCTTCTTGCTCATGGAGAATGTCCTTCTTTTCCTCTAATTTGTCCAAAAGCTTTTTAATTTCTTTATGGCCTTTTTTACCAAATTACTTTATCATGTTTGCCTCCATTTCTTTTTCCTTAGGTTGTCTATGTCATTACTAGGTGTGGATGATGATGAGGTGAGAGATGATGAGGTGAGAGATGATGAGGTGGTTGACTCTTGTACCTTGCTCCCTCTTGCCATGAGGCAAAAGTGAGAGTTGTCCTCATCATCGGAGAAGTTGTTGAAGAGGCGTGGTGAGGATGCTCCTTGTGCCATGGCAAGTGTTGTCATGCCTTGCTTCTTTGGTGCTTCATCCTCATCACTTGAGTCCCATTGTTGACCCACGTGAGCACACCCTTGGTACTTGTTCTTGTACTCTTTGCTCTTCTCCTTGTACTTCTTCTCTTCCTCATTCTTGTCCTTGTTATTGTTCTTGGGACATTCGGCAATGAAGTGTCCATACTCTCCACACTCATAGCATTTTCTTTGTGACTTCTTCTTTCTATCATCACCACCTTTCCTTGATGCCTTGAACTTCAAGAACTTCTTGTACTTCCTTATGGCAAAGGCGGTTTCTTCATCCGTGCTTCCTTTTTCACTTGAGTCTTCATTCTTAGTCTTGGAAGTCTTGGGTTTTACTTCCACCACTTCACTAGAGCTAGCATTAAGGGTTAGACTCTTGTTCACCTTCAAACTAAGAGACTTCTCCACGTCTTGATCAACTAGCTCTTGATGCAAGATTTCACCAAGAAGTTGATTGGGAGTCAAGTTGTAGTAGTTTGGGTCTCTCCTTATCATGGTTGCTAGGTTTGGGTTCTTCGGTGTGAAGGCTCTAAGCAACTTCTTTGTGACCTTTTCATCTTCCCAATCATTGCTTCCTAGTGCTCTAATGTCCGAGACAAGGAGCATTAGCCTATCATACATTTGCCTCACAGTTTCTCCATCCTTCATGATGAATAGCTCTAGCTCTCCGTGAATCAAATCAATCTTGCCTCTTCTCACATGATCGGTACCCTCATGTGCTTCCTTGAGTGTGTCCCAAATCACCTTGGCAATTTGGATGTTTCAGACTTTGTTGAACTCTTGAGCACACAAGGATCCCGTGATAACCCTTGTTGCTTGTACATTGCGGTGGAGGTCTTGTTCATGCTCGATTGTCATAGCTTCACCTTCGGCGGGAATTGTCACACCTACACACACAATCTTCCAAAGAGAAGGGTGAAGCCTGTAAAGGTGCATTTGCATATCATAAGCTCATTTGGGATAGTCTTTCCCATCGAAGTGGGGAGGCTTTCCCAAATGTACGGAATAGAATTTGTCGTTAGGATTGTTGCCCGGAATGTGTCCGTAGTGGAAAGGCACTTCATAGTAGCCGGAATGAGAGTGCTTCGCTTGCTCCTTCTTGATCATCTTCTTGAGGAGCTTTTTGACCATCTTTTTTGCTTTCTTCTTCTTCTTGGCTTTCCTTAATTTCTTCGCCGCTTTCTTCACGTCATTGTCACCATCCTTGACGTCTTCATCACTTGAATCGGAGTCCAAGTCGGAATCGGAGGAGGAATCATCAGAGCTCGCGATGTGGGATGGTGTACGGCTTGGGGCCTTCCCCATTGCCTCTAGAGCTGCAGCTTGGTCTTGAGCGGCCTTGAGCTCTCTCTCTTGAGCTTCCTTGGCGGCGAGTTCTTGAGCGGAGAGGTTTCCACCACTCCCCGACATCTTGATCCCTTAGCGGTTAAGCCTAAATCAAGGGATTTGGCTCTGATACCAATTGGAAGGACCTTGTGATGCCTAGAGGGGGGTGAATAGCCTCACTTCAAATTTTTCTAAAAAATCTTCGCAGTGGTTAAATACAAGCCGAAACTTCTGACGCAGGGCCGGAACATCCGTTGGCTCGGAACTTCCGGTCCTGGGGTAGAACTTCCGACCTAGGTAAGAAAGTCGAGTCTACAGCAGGAATTGAAATGCAACCTAACAAATCTATATGAATCAAAAGCTGAGTTTAGATGCTAAGAACCTCTTGCAACCAAAGATACGAGTTGTAACACAACAAATATATAGATCGGGCCAAAACACACTTCTAGGGTTAGAGAGAAGAGAAGAACTCAAACAAGCAATTGACAAGAGATTTAATCCGAAGTTCACTTCCACAAAGGAAGCTACGTCTCCGTTGAGGATCCCACAAAGGGAGGGCTATCACCAAGAGCCTCTTGCCTCACCCAACCCCCACAAAGGAAGATTGGTGCTCACTAAGAAATCTCCACCAAGGAGGGGTAATACAAACGATCCCGGGTGCTCCACACGGAGAGGGCACTCAACGGGTGACGCCTAACCGTCTAGAAGCAAGATTCAAGAGTAACAAACGCGAATCGATGCCCGGAGATGCTTCAAGTGCTCTTGAGATGAAGGAGATGAACCACACACTCAAAGCTTCTCAATCTCACACTAAGAATCTCTTCCTCACTCAATCCCTAGCTCAAAGGATCAAAGGTTGGGTCTAGAGAGGAGTGGAGAAGGTGAGTGAATGCTCTTGGGTGTGTTTGTCTCGAGTTAGGTCAGCAGCAGCAAATGAAGAGAGAGGAGCTAGGGTATAAATACTCGAGCTCCAAAATCTTGCTGTTACTGTGCAGTTAAAGGGTTTATCGGAACTTCCGACTCGGAGTCGGAACTTCCGAGGGTTAGCTGGAAAAATAACAGAAGACCTTTATCAGAACTTCCGACCTTGGGTCGGAACTTCTGAAGGTCGCAAGAGAGCAATCAGAAACCCTTTGTCGGAACTTCTGACCTGGGGTCGGAACTTCCGACAAATACTGAATTTTTCCCAGAAATTCAGTATGTGTACGTGTAAAGGTGCGAGTGTCTCTCAAAGAAGTTAGTATCTCGACTGAGCACTTTAGCATCTCTAGCACAACCATTCGCATCCCTCTTCATAGTACGGTGTTCCTATGACTAAATTCAAACCAAAAAGAATTTAAATCTTGCGTGAAGCTTGAACACCGTTTAGAATGAAATTGAGGACTTCCTTTTTATCGTTAATCCTGCACACATCTTAGAGAAACCATTAAACACACCGAGTTGTGATTGTCATTATCACCAAAATTAATTGGGGGCCATAGATGCACTTTCAGTTGACCCCGGAGGCGTTGGCCTCGGAGGTGTGGATCTCTTCAGAGATGGAGACCTCGCTGCTTTTCTGCATACCTTGATGTTGCTACCGCTGCTATTGCATAAACTTTCTACAGCCATATATAGGCTTATCCATGCATACTAGATTTCATCCTTTGCTTTCGCTCTTTGTTGGGAAGCTGACATGACCTACTCGCTTATCGAGTAGATGATGGACTTTCAGACCAGGAGCCCGACTACGACTTCGAGAACGACGGATGGGAGGACTGAGGCTTGTTCTACACTCGATTTGCCTTTGGGAGATGGTGTCTACTTCGGTACATGAGTTCCGCTACGTAGATGTTTACTATGTTTGACTCAGTCCCATTGGACTTGTACCCGGCATGTGTCGATGAGATGTACTCAGATGTTTATTTATAATAATATTAATTATGTGGATCTTATATATTCCTTTCTGTTATGTATGGATTTGTTACCATTTGAGACAGGGATTGCATGTGATAGACTCCTGGGACTATCACAGAGGTGCAGAGGATCGGGTTTCCATTCTCGAAAATCCGGTTCGTTTCATTCTTCAGAAGGGAAACTCCAATAATAATGGTTGTCCATGTGTCTTCATCAATAAATCCTCTACAAGATTCTGCATAATATTAGTGTATGTCGATGATATAAATATTATTGGCAACACCCACGATATTCATGAAGCCCGCAATCATCTTATGACGGAGTTTGAGATGAAGCATTTGGGTCAAACCAATTTTTGCTTGGGTTTACAAATCGAGCACCTTCACTCCGGAATACTTGTGCACCAGTCTGCTTATATCCAAAAAAATATTGGAAAAATTCAATATGGATAAATCTTATCCTATCAAAACACCAATGGTTGTTTGGTCCCTTAATGTGGAGGAAGATATCTTTCAACCTTGGATAAAGGAGAAGAGGTACTGGGATCTGAATATACCTACCTTAGTCTCATTGGAGTACTTATGTATCTCGCAAATTGCACCAGCCCTGATATTGCATTTGCAGTTAACTTGCTTGCAAGACATAGTGCTGCCCCAACAAAGCGCCATTGGACTGGGGGTAAACAAATCCTAAGGTATCTTAACAGTACTAAGGATCTAGGTTTGTTCTATCAGGAAAACCAAGACCCCAATTTGATTGGTTATGCTGATGCTGGTTATTTGTCTGATCCCCACAATGCTAGATCTCAGACAGGTTTTGTATTCCTACATGAAGGTACAGCCATTTCTTGGAAATCTTCCAAACAAACATTAGTGGCAACCTCCACAAACCATGCTGAAATCATTGCTCTATATGAGTGGCACGAGTGTTCGAGAAATTGGTATGAGGAGGCTTAGAGATTTGCAAGAATTAGGGGGGGTCCCTCTAAAGTTTCCTGTTCAAAACATCACATTGTACTTTTTTTATGAGTTTTACCTCTTTGAGGTTTTCTCATATAAAGTTTTTAATGAGCAGTGTTAACACAAGCATATGTCATATTTCCTATTTTCCCTATCGGGGTTTTTAGGGAGATATCAAAGATATAGATTGTTCCTTAAACTCTTCGAGTTTATGATAGAGCAATCGATATCAATATTATTCCTCATTTTTCCCACAGGGTTTTGGAGGAGTATTTTATTCGATCGATCAAAAGAGGATTCGATCAAAGGGGAGTGTTACAAATAATAGTTCAGAGTGATCTCATCTTGGACAACACGATGTACCACAACGCTTCCTCGGCGGTTGCCTCGCACACGTCCGCGACGACAGTTCGACCGTCACCGATTCCCTCTCTATATATGAAACAACAAGATCAATGGAAATCCTCTTGATTCATTTGGGAAGACAATCGTCTCTCTATTTTTCACTTTCAATACAATGAACCCGATCGATCCCGTTTCGCATATTGGTATGGTGAACCCGGAATGTGGTACGCGGCACCGTCCCGCGTACCTATACCTGGGATTGGATTAGCAAAAATCCATATCCAATTGGATTTTATTAGTTGGACTTCATTGGATTTGGATTTAGTTGGACCAGGATTTCATTGGACTTAGGAAACAGGATAATCCAATTTGTATTGGACTTCCAGAAAGGAGGACGCACCGCGAACGGCGGCTGCTTGAGCTCGTCCCCACCGCCGGCCGCGGCGCGCCAGCTCCAGAGCCCCATCCCCGCTGCCAGCCGCGGCGCTCCAGCTCCAGCCGCCGGCCCACGTCGGAGCCCCATTCCCGCTAGCGAGCGGCCACGGGATCGCTGCGCCTCGTGCTCCGTCGCCGGCCACAGGCTCGCTGCGCCGCGCCGCCCCCACCGGCCCACCTAACCGTCGAGCTTAGGCGCAGCCGCCGCCCAAGGCAGGACGATCCTGCGGTCTTGGTCCCGGACCGGGTGACCGCCAACACACATGCTCACGCAGTCCCACCTCTCCCTCCTCGATGACCTCCAGGATTGCGACGGCGGGTGCTTCCGTCCCGGCGGCTTACTATGCTGCCCCGCCGACCTGCTCGACCTAGCGGCGGACGTCGACAAGTTATTGGTGGACCACGCACCGGACGACAGCGGCGGCGGCGGCGGCGAGGCCACCGTGTGCAACCCGTCCCGCGACTGCGACAGGATGGACATACCAGGTGGTGGCGTTCGCGCGTGCGGTGCGTCGGGCGGCATTGTCTCCAGCTACGCGCCGTCGCTGCAGGCGCCCATGTCCGCAGGCGTGTGTCGTGCGTTCGACAGCGTCGTACCCAACAGCGCGCCGCCGTATCCGGCGCTCATGCCAGCCGAGGGTGGCCTCCGAGCGTGTCGCGCTCTAGTCCCCGTTGTCTCTGACGACGCGCCGTCGTTGCAAGCGCACGCTCTGCCGTCGGCCTGGTCATCATTGCCAGCGTCCCGCACGTCTTCGGGCTCCCTGACACCTACAACATCGGAGACCTCGTCACCGGTGCCTGTCTGGCAACCCCTGGCTTGGCCTGAGTCAAAGAAGCGGCGGCGCCCACCGCTGAAGTGCTGTAAGCGGCCATGGTCGTTGGATTTCCCACTGCACGCTGTGCCCACGTTTGCTGAGGGTCAGCTTGTATTTGATGAAATAGGATGGATTTGGATGTTGGCCTAACTATTAGGATTGAATTGGATGGGGTGTGTCAATAACTGAACTTGAATTGGATTTCCCTTCAATTGGATTTGGATGTTAATCCATTCCCAGGTCTACGCGTACCCTGTGACACTGACCGCTACCATGGTGGTAGCCACGGATCAAACGGTCGGATAGCAGAAGGGGAACGTTCTACTAGTTCATTCAGAACTACTCCCTCCGTCCCAAAATAAATGCAATTCTAAGACCGGACACGTAAACCAATGCTATATGTAAAATTACCAAATTGCTTCTTGTTTTTTTTAAAGAAAGATTTGGACACTAGCTTGTCTTTTGTATGAGAAGTTTATAGAGAGTTTTGTTTTTTGTGGTAAGTAAGTCAAAGTTGTATTCTTTGTAGGACAAATTTTGAATTTTAGAATTGTATTTATTTTGAGACGGAGGGAGTAGAGTTGAGAACGGCGCGGCCGGCCGCGTCGCGTGGGGGCGCACTGCGCCTGCGCACGGCACTTGACTTGAGCGCATTCAGACCCACGCTGGCAGTCACGGTCACGGCAAAAGGGAGAGGGCCCCACATCGCTTAGCACTAGCTCCGCTGCTTGACCAGCGGAAAGGGAGAGCCCCTGACGGCTGACACTGACGCTCTTCCGTCCTTGCATTCCGTGGCCGTTGCTGTTTCCACGCCCCCGACCCCGACCCAACCACCTCGTCGTGCCTAGTTTCTTTTGTCCGTTTTGCCACCCTCCACACACCTGATCCGACCAACCTCGTCGCTCCTCCGGGCACAATCATAGTATTATATACTACAGCACGGTAGAGCCAACGGAGTCGTTTAGTACGTACGAAAGAATAAAGAGAACTTCGAATTTGTGCCAAATGATAGTGATTTGAGTTTTCAGGACAAGCAACACCTCTCTATTTCCGATAGCCTAGCAATGGCTTCAACAAGCCTGATTTTAGCTAGGGCCAAGAATGCTGCAGGCCACGACCAGCAGTACAATCTGCGTGTGTGCGTCGGTACCATTAGGGTCAGTATCAAGTGGTGGCGAGGAGTTCGACCAGAGGAAAGCAGCTAGGGCTCTCTAATTTCGTTCTGAATATCCTCTTTTTCCCTTCCCGTGTGAATAATCTAATTTCGGTTATTGGTCTTGGACTCCTTGGTCCTAGATAAACTTCTTTTCGAACGAACCTAGATAAACTTGATTGTCTTGGATTTCTTTTTAGTCGGTTCTGAGTGCAACAAGTTTGAAACATAAAGTTTAGTCATGCATCACTGCATGCAACGAGCTTGAAGTAACAAAAAGGTCAAGAATCAAGATCTTTTATTCCTGTGAAGCTCAAGATTTTACACGGTGGCAAAAACGGACAAAAACGATAGACGGGTTCTAGCTCGCATCGAATATCAGGACACATGAAAAAAAGGGACTACTGCAAGTCTGCAACTGCAGGTCCTAGGCACGGAGCACACGGATGGTGACAGTCGACAGGCCAACGATCAGCATCAGGAACAGGCCCAAGCCCGTCGCCGGCGGGGTTGCCGCGCCGGCGGCCATCCCTGCCACCGCCACGGAAGCAACACAAAGGCCCAGGACAGGTAGCCCGTGGCGCAGCTGTTCAGTGAAGCCTCCATTGTTCTGGCCGGCGCCTCCGGCTCGACCGCCCGTAGTCTTCTTCTCAACACTGAAACCCTGCAGATGTTGCAGCCATTTCCTGCACTTTAGTGTAGTATATGCTTTTGGGTTTGATTGAAGTTCAACACCAAGAAGAGCAGAGTAAAAACAGAGCAGGCAGCAATTTGGAAAGCAAAAGCTGAGGGCAAGCATAGATTGTTTGCTTGGCTGTTGGTGCAAAACAAGCTGCTAACGGCTGACAAGTTGTTGGCCAGGAATTGGCCTTGCAACCCTATTTGCCCCTTATGCGATCAAGCGGAAGAGACGGCGGCGCATATTTGTCTGCACTGTGTTTTTGCTCAGCAAGTTTGGCTTCAGGTTCAGATGTGGACTGACGGCCTGGTATCCATACCCCCTCCAGCGACCACTCTTCAGACCTGGTGGAATGATATGATTCGAGTAGCAGCCAAGGAAGATCGCAGGAAATTGGCCGCACTGATTATTTACACTGCTTGGAACTTATGCAAAGAGCGTAATAGGTGAGTTTTTGATCACATTGCTTTGCCGCCAACATCTATTCTTCTTTTGATCAAGGAAGAAGTAAAGCTGAGGAGCTTGGCTTGCGGCCAGCAGCTGCTGCCCAGCGGAGGCATCTAATCCTTTGATGTTATTTTTCGTTTTTGAGATGAGTTTTTTCTACTTCTTTTGTAATCAAACCTTTGTAACAAAACGCTTGCTTCTTCTCCTTATATGATATAGCAGTGCTCCTGCCACTTACTTAAAAAAAACAGAGCAGGCACCGTGCACAAGTTGACGGATGAAGGAAGAAGGCTACGCAGCCAACAAAGAAAGGACAGTCTGCTCTTACCTTGCCGTACTTGTCATCCTGCGGCAGCGGGTTGGGCGTCATCAGTTGCGCCGCCTCCAGCACTGGTGCCCCGAACGCTGCCTCCAGCTTCTCGAGGGTCTCCGGCGCCAGCGACGCGCCGTAGCTTCCGACGAACCGGAGCGCCGGGAACGGCGCCTCCGGCTTGGACGCGTGGTGGCCCAGGAGGATCTGGTGGACCGTGGGCACGGCGGCGTACCATGTCGCGCCCGACGCGCGCATGTCGGCCCAGAACGCGGACGCCGAGAAGCGCCCTGCGGCGGAGGCCGGGAGCGACACGGAGGCGCCGGAGGCCAGCGAGCCGAGGAGGACGGCGAGGATGCCGTGGACGTGGGGGAGCGGGACCACCGCCACGGCGGCGTCCGTCTCGACGAGGCCGTACGCGGAGCCGACGTTCTGGACGGACGCCGCCAGGTCGCCCTGCGTGAGCGGCACCACCTCGCGCCGGCTCGTCGTGTACACGAGCAGGGCCACGTCGGAGGGGTCGTTGTCGGCGGTGAAGCCCGGGTATTTGGAACCGTTCCCGTTCCCGGCGGTGGAATCTGCCGGGAGGCCGGTGAGGTGGACTGGGCCGGTAGGGTCGGGGAGGCTGGCGGCGACGTGGGAGAGACCGAGCTTGGAGGCGGCGGCCTGCGCGGCGGCGTTTCCCTCGGCGCTGGTGATGAGAAGGCGCGCCTGGGAGTCGGAGAGGTAGAGCTCGAGCTCCTCCTTCGTGAGGGCGGCCGGGTCGAGCGGCGCAGCCATGGCGCGCGCCCGGACCACCGCCAGGAACATGATCATCAGCTGCACGAGTTAGAGAGAGAGCCATGTCAAGATCCACGGCAACAACGAACTAATCTATCGCCAATTGGTGGATGATGCGCTTACCTCGACGGTGTTGGTTGGGAACGCGAGCGCGACGACGTGGCCCGGGAGGATCCCCGCGCCGGCGGCGAGGCGCGCTGCGGCGTCGTCAACGAGCGCGTCGAGGGCGGCGTGCGTGAGCTCGTGCCCGCCCGGGACGGCGACGGCGCGGCGGGACGGGAAGGCGGCGGCCGCCGCCTTGAGCACCGCCGTGAGCGTGGGCGCCTCCGCCGTTGCCATTGGGACCGGAGACGGAGCAGAGGCGGGAGCGAGCGCTTGGAAGGGGTTGGAGAGAGAGACTCGGAGAACGCGGAGGGAGGTTTGCTGTGTTGTGAGATTTTTGGCGATTTGCTGTGCCGAGGTAGGCGGGTTTTATAGGGGCACGTGGGCGCTGGGCGCTGGCGGTGGGTGCAGCGTGCGGCGGCGTGGCCGGCCGGCCCGACGAGGCTCGCCTGCAGGTGGCCCACTGGTGTTGTGCCGCTGCCATGTGGGGTCGGGCCCACGTGACAGGGACCCAAAGGCAGAGGATCTGCTTCCGGCCGGCCGGCCGGTTGGTGCCGCGCGCCACGTCACGCTCAGTTTCTGCGTGGCGGCCTCGTGAGTCGTGAGTGACTCGCCGATTGGGCGTTGCACAACCGCGCTCCTCGGCCAAAACGCCCACACCACGGATGACAAGTCGGCTCTGCGCTGTCCCACGGCACGCATATCCGCCGTGCGCTGCTCACAGCCCCACCCCCGTTCCCCGCACAGGTGGGAAGGGAAACCGCGTGGCCAATTATCGACGCGTATTTAGCATAGAGTAAGCGCACAAATGCACAATATTTAAGTCGTTTCTTGGTGTCTTCTCTTGCTTTGCTTCCTTAGTTTAGCAGCGAGCAGTTCTTTCTTTTGGTGTGTGTTTTTGAGAGAGAAACTGTGAGCCTCTAGTATCTCCTCTTGTAGGTATTTCTTTTCTTTCGGTGAAGTGTAATAAGGGTGCGTTTGGCAGGACTCCGGCTCCGGCTGTGACTGTGCCGGTGGAGCGGATTCAGTGAAGGAGATGAATCCGTTTTAAGAAAACGTTTGGCAAAACAGCTTCTCCTGACTGTATCATGTGGATGGGAGGGTGAATTGACCATAATGCCCTTCTATTTTCTTTTTTATTTCTTTTTTATTTTTTCTTATTTTTTTTCTTTTTTCCTTCTCATTTTTCCTTTTTTATTTATTTTCTCCCTTCCTTATTTCCACTGCCACCCCTTCCCTCGAGACCCTTCCAGTCTTCCACCACTGCCGGGCTTCCATCTCCTCCTCCTCCCGCCCCTCCTGCTCCCTCGCCGGCCGGCCGGCCTCCTGCTGGCCTCCACCACGCCCGCCGCCCACCACCGGCCCTCCTCCTCCCCAGCGACCCCCTCCACCACGCCCTCCTCCTTCGGATCGAGCACATGGCGGCGGAGCTCCGGATCCCGCCGCCCGCCGAGCTCGAGCACCGAGCTCCCCGCCGTCCACGCCGAGCTCGAGCTCCGAGCTCCCCGCAGTCCAGGGCTCGCCACGAGGTCCCTCCCTCCACGCCGAGCTCGAGCACCGAGGCCCCGCCGCCGTGCTCTCCTCCGCAGCTCCTATTCCGCGCCGACGAAGACAACAACGAGGTCGGGCAGATCTGCGCGGAGGGACGAGGTCGGGCGGATCCACCTGCTACCACCACACCGCCTCTGTGCTCCTCCTCCGCAGATCCCCGCCGCCGCTTCCTCTCCACCGCACCCGCCGGCTTCCTCTAGCCGTGTCGCGCTCGTCGGCCATGGAGGCACGCAGCCGCTCCTCCGCGTGGGCCCCGAGGGCAAACGATGGAAAGTGGGGGCGGAGCCGCACGCGGAGCGGGGGGGCTACGATTTTCGGCTCCCTCCCGGCAGAACGGCTCCAGTCACCGAGAAATCCAGCAGCTTCTCCCCTGAATCCCTTTTTAACACCTCTTTGGCACGGCTCCGCGCAAAACAGCTCCGGGAGCCGCTGGCGGAGCCGTGCCAAACGGACCCTAAGCCTAAATTATCTTGAACGCTACAGTGTTATGGCATTTGACAGTGATGACGATGTATTCGCGGTGCGCAGGTTGCTGATGATGCGGACGGGACGGGGACGAGTTGGCCGGCCGGAGCAGTCGCTCAGCGTGGCCGTGCGGCCTTGGACGTTTGAGACTTGCCGTCGCCGCTCTGGCCGGCTGGCCGTGGTTGGGATCACCGGCAGCGCCACGGCGACAGCCTTAGGACTCTCCCTCCGTGCTGATTAAAGCTTACACGTTGTTTAATTGTGCACGAAACAATAAGGATTTTTATGCTAATTAAGATGCTACCATAACCAACAGCACGGTCTCAAGCTGTATGTACTACAAACAGCAGCAGTACCAGTAGGATTTGGTCGCTGGACTGGATGTGAGGACGAAATTGACGGGCGGCGAGGAGACAAAGAAACGGTTGCAACTTGACAGTCCTATGCTGCAGCCGTAGTGGAAACTTGGGATCGTAGCATAATCCTGTGTGGAATGTGGTCCCTTTCGAAGGACGAAGAGTCAAAGAAAGCTATCGAATGAGCAGTTTGATGCCTGCTTACAACTGTTGCCTGAAACTGAACCCTATGAAGGCCAAGGTTGGCAGGTAGAGAGATGGAACGAACAGACCGCCCACTGGCTCTGTCAAGATTAACACAGATGGAGCCTTCACAGCAGAGGCTTTCACTGGAGCTACGGGAACAGTGCTCCGAAGAGCGGATGGATCAGCATCAGCTCGACGCCTTGATTGAGTAGCGTCAGCGTTGATGGCTGAAACTCGAGCTTTTAGAGATGGAGTTCGGTTAATACCACAAAACCTGGATGCCAAAGCGTTGACGGAGACCTGGAATTGCGCGCAAAGAGGATAGGTCTGCAATGTCAGCAATTCTAAATGACATTCATGATCTTACATCGCGTTTCGTTTTTTTCGATTAGTTATGTGATGAGGAGAGCTAACAATGCTGATCATTTGTGCGCTAAAAAAGCTCCTGCAGAAAATGTAGCTGATGTTTGGGTTGATCAACTCCCTTCTGGCAGCTCGGGTTGCTGAACAATTGTAATGGTGCTGCTTTATTAATGACGAAGCTTTGTTCAAAAAAAAAAAGAAACGTGAAATTGGGTTTGTTTTCCCATTGTGCTCATGCGAATTTTACGGGCGACGAGACAAGGATGTGATGCGTGATATAAGACATGGAGCGCGCGGTCCGACCGGGACCCGCGCTCCCCACATGCATGGACCTCACATGTTTCTTTTTTTCTTCATTCAACAAATTTTGTTCTACATAAATTATGTGCATAACTTGTCGTTACATAAAAAGTTATGTGCACAACTCGTCGTTTACAGAAAAACTTATGCGTGCAACTCGTTATTAGAGGAAAAATTATACACACAAGTTATTCTTCAAACAATTGAGCATACAAGTTGTCCGCATAACTCGTTGTCGAAAAGTTATACGCATAACTCGTTGTTATGGGAAAAGTTGTATGCATAACTCGTTGTGAAAGGAAAAGTTATCAATATAAGTTGTGTGTATAAGTTGTGCACATAAGTTATGCACTCGTTGACGACGACGGCACGGCGGCCGGACCTCGAAGTTGAGGGAGCGGGTGAGGTAGAGGGGTCGGTGTGTGTGTGAGGGAGGGGCGGCTGAGAGAGTGCCGAGCGGGTGACTGGTGAGGTACAGGCGTAGGGTTGGCTAGGGTTTGATGGGATTGGGGGTAGAGAGTTGGAGTGGGTTGTTGGAAAACATGCCTTAGCAGGCTAACATCGGGCCGGCCATTTTCGTGTCGTGCCTCGGACTGGCACTATGGGCCGAGATAGCGGCCTAGGCACTAACCTCCCATCAGACCGGGCCAGCACTAAACACTATTGACGTGCCTAGGATCGAGATAGGACTGTGCTTTTTAGAGCCGTGCCTCGTACCGGCAATTGTGTCTGACCCATTTGGAATACTATAGTCACGGCAAGGGAACCGAGAATTGGGCCCCAGCTCGGTTCGCACTTGACGCTTTCTAGGCAGCATATGCAGCCGAGGTTTTGCTGCGTCGACATTCGACGGACGAGTTTTAGTCTTTTAGAACTCCTCGTCGTTCCTTTTCTCCTCCGCATGGTGGGTGTTTAGGGCACATCACAGGCGTCACGCCCAAACCTTTGAGGTGTTCTCTTCTAGTTTGGTCAAACTTCAGCTCGGTTTCACCTTAAAAAGAAATAACAGATTCAGCTCTAAATAACAATTCCTGCCGTTACCTTTGATCGGTCGTCGTTGCCTTTTTTGTCCAGAGTAAACTTTCACTACTAGTGAAACAACCTTTACTACTGGTGCATACTCCCCTTTTAGTATCGATTTTTAAACCGGTATTGTCCAATCGGTACTAATGTGAAGGAACATTTGTACCGGCTATTTCACCCGGTACTAATGTCATATTAGTACCGAGTGGAGTAACCACCCGGTACTAACATGGATGCCCCGTTACGTCTGCAGCCCTCCCCGTACGTCCCGTTTTTCCTTTTTTTTTCTCTTTTTTTCTTTTCTCATCTCTCATCTCATCTCATCTCAATCTTTTACAAACATTCACACACACATATACATCTCATACAAATTTCATAGTAGGAAGAGAAGAAAAAAATTACACATTCACACATTTAAGAAATTTACATCTCACATTCACAAACAAATTTCACATCTCATCATTCACAAACAAATTTCACATCTCATCATACAAGAATCAGAAAAATCAGAAAAAAAAGCGAGATCGATTCCGCGGCGGCCTCCCGCGCCAGCCACCCGCACCGGCCCGCGGCGGCCTCCCGCGCGAACCCCGGCCCGCGCTTGGCCTCCCACGCCGGCCACCGCACCGGCCTGGCCCGCGCCGGCCACCCCGCGCGCCGTCCTGCAATGCAAAAGCAGATTGAGGTGAGACCGTGAGAGGAGAAAGGAGAGAAAAAGATGGAGAGATGAGTGGATGGGGTGTGGCGTGTGGGAGATAAAGATCGAAGAGAGAGATAGGATCGAGGCGCGGGCCGGTGCATGCATGCGCGGTGGTGTGTGAAGGCCTGATTTTTTTCTAAGTGTTCGACCGCACCTGTTGAGAGAGAGAATAGTACCGGTGAGTTATTTGCCGCGGTACTGATGTGCCTGCATCAGTACCGGGGCTAGTTCTCACCCGGTTGGCCACATTAGTACCGGGTGGGAACTAGCCCCGGTACTGATGCGAGCACATTAGTACCGGGGCTAGTTCTCACCTGGTACTGATGTGCTCTCACAGGAGCGCGTCAGGGTTCTCTCTCCACCTACACATTAGTACCGGTTCTTGATCACATTAGTACCGGGCGTCGAAATAACCGATACTAATGTCAAATTTTCCCTGGGATGAAAACCTCATTCCCTAGCAGGGGCGGAGGAGGGCCTAAGGCCACCCAGGTCATGGCCTTAGGCGTGGCTAAAAAACCTTTTACATCCTCTATATTTTTTCATGGCCCGGCGAATAATTTTGTATAATGATCGTAGTCTTCGTCGGCTGTATTTGCTACGTAACCCAACAAATCACACCTGGTCCGACCTGTTGCTTTCCTTCTCCAGTTCGGTCCGCCCAGCCCGGCCAACTGCGGCGCTCACGGCCTAAAAAAGAAAAAAACTGCGGTGCTCGCTCTCTCCGTTCCTTGCGTCACAACTCTCTCCCTCGCTTCACGGCAACCCTATCTAGCGGGCGGCGGCGGCCGGCGCCCGATGGCACCTGCGCGGCGCGGTGGCACTCAACAAGGCGGGTGGCCTCCGGATCTCCCCTCCCTGCACGGCTTCACTTGGGCACTCTCCCACTCAGGCACATGCGGGGCACCTAGTCGGTCAGTCCTCAAGCGGCCAAGATGGCGCCGGGGACCTGGCGACCCGTCCGGCGGAGGGCGGACAGCGGAGTGGCGGACTGTCTTCAGCTTCACCCAATCGGCCAAGGTCAAGCACTTAAACAAATCAGTTTTGTTTTGAATCCTCAATCCTCAATTCCCATGAGCATATCGTAGATTGAATCCGAAGCTTATATTATCTATGTACTGTTTTGTAGGTTGCAGATTAGCATTACTTAATTGGTGTCAATGAATAAGATGAGTAGGACATTGACATCTTTTTTTCTACTCGTAGCTCTAATACAAGTGTTGTGTTTCATATATCCAATTGTCATTTTTCTGCTATTCAATTATGTTTTGCATATTGCTTATCTAATTTATTTAAAATTTACAACTTCTCATGTGTAGGCTCAGGTGTCCTTCCTACTGTCATATGCGAGGAGCTAACGACGAACCAGACCAATACTATTTAGTTAGTTATTTTATCAAGTTCGTTATACAAATGGATCTTAAATTGTGATGCACTAGTTTAATCCTGCATGTTAAGCATTTCTATCATTATATGAACTATCATTGTTGTTGTTACTGCAATTATGTGATCTACAATGAGAATGAGTGGTATAAGCCCTTACTAAGTGGCCTTAGGTGTCAAAATCCGTCAGCTCCGCCACTGTTCCCTAGTAGTGTTTAGCGATCAAACAGCCGCTCTGTCTGTATCTCTCCTGCAGCTAATTTAATCTGCATGACTTCGGGATCGGATCAGGTGAGCTAGTGCTTCTCTTCTTCTGGATAATGTACACCTTCTGTTTCAGCAAAGTCAACCTGTTCCTCGACATCATGTGCAGGTTCCATCATCATATTTACCAGCAGCGGTACAACCAACGGATAGGAGCTGCTCTGCATCACAAGGCGTTGGACAACACAAGTGATGCGAAGCTGCTCTGCATTATTTTTCCAAGGCACAAACTCTACCCACGTTCCTGATCTGCATAATCACATTGTCGGAACTAATCGATCACATGTCTAATTAACCCTAACAATTCGAACAGTTGACTAGACAGAATGAGCAGAGCAATAAAGCTTTGACTTTTCTCTTACACAATTCAATTCGTGTACTACTGAACTCAAATTTTGCCAGATGGAAGATGGCACCCTATCATATTGGAACAAATATCTAAGAATTTCATCTCATTTATTTATATTAGAGGGTGTGCTGCCCTTCGTGCAACGTTTTATTTCAACAAGAGCGAAGAAAAACCGTTTTCCTCTAGGCATGTAGAAGGAAATGCTGCAAGACATCACTTGGTCTGCAAAACCTCGAGAAACATTTCAGAGCACCGGCCACCTTCTTGAATACGACCAAATAGGGGCATGTGTCCCCACCAATCTCCTATTGGACTTGTGTAACTATAATGATGTTTGATGTGCCCCCACCGATTACCGTTGCATCTGTGTATATATTATGTCTCAGCCGTGCTGATATTTTTTGTTTCAAGTTTTTCCTCGGAGAACTAGTGTTGACTCTGAATCATCATCATTTGTCGTTACGGTAAGCTTTAATATAGTTTGGTCATCGTAGAAAAACATTCTGGTAAGAAGAAGCAGATCAGCGATGACGGATATAAGACCTTGTTTAGTTCGGTGAATTACAACTTTATTCGGCCGTCAAATCGAAGTGTACTGCTCTCTCTATGCACGAGACTCGATGCGGTAAGTTATTAGCAAATTGTCACTATTCACTCGTCGTATCGAAAACAATTTACGAAATTAAACAAGCCCTAACAATGATTTGTAACCTAATGAGCTAGGAAGTACTCAACGTTTGTTATAGACTCCTTGCCTCCCGATGGTGCAGCGACAAGAATTGAAAAAGCAGCCCCTATATGCTAATGTGCCAAGGGCGCAGGTGCAGCAAGGCCAAGGATACCAATAAAGCCAAATGAAGGTGCAAATTGCATTTTACGTGCACATTTGTTGTCAATCGACAATGAATATTCGTCCTTCACTCTTTTTGTCTCGGTGGTGGATCAGCACGTACTACTTGTTGGTACACTTTTTAACTGTGCTGCCGGGCCAGCTGTAGTTGCTTCCGTTGGCTTTGCCTGCAACTCCAGAGTAGAAAAAAAAAAGACGAGGGTTGTTGAGTTTAATAAGTCATGTTGCTTTTGACGGGCTAAATATCCATTCTTTGTACATATTTTAATTAACGTCGCTTTCAGACTTAGGGTGTGTTTAGAAGCTCAACTTCCTCCAAAATTCACTATGCAAAAAGAAGATTTCCCATCACATCAAAAATGTCGGCACATGCATGGAGTACTAAATGTAGATGAAATCAAAAACTAATTACACAGTTTGGATGTACTTTACGAGACGAATCTTTTGAGCCTAGTTAAGCCATGGTAGGACAATATTTACCACAAACAAACGAAAAGTGCTACAGTGCTTTTCAGTTCGGAACAATGTTTTTCAGCCCAAAATCTGTGCAAAATTCAGAATTTTGCATCCCAATTCAGGAAACTAAACACACCCTTACTAGACTACTAGTGTATAACCGTGTCCACAATGAATGTATCCCCAATTAGCTTCAGTAAATAGATCGCTCTAGTTATATTAGATTAGCGCGGAATCTCGATCAATGGGCAATTATTCGAACATCTCAAAAAACATAAACAAAATTTGATAGAGAAATCGTGAGTACTGTACATAGTAAAATACAAGCAAAATCGAACAAATTCCGAAGCACGAAGAGGATCGGCGTTATTAGCGTGCCACAATCAAAGGTCATGTGGAGGTGCCCCGCACACTCATGACTCATTCTAGGCGCCACGAACACTGGCCACGGCCAGGGAGAGGCCGGCGATGAAAGCAGCGAAGGACCCGAACGCAACCGTCGCCGGGATGTCGCTGCCGTGGCCGGCGACAACAGTGAGGGCTGACGATGCGGCGAGGATTCTCACGACACCTGCTGCTGTGAGGTTGCCGCCGATACGACGACCACGCTCGTGCCCCGTTTCTGCACCGACCACCTTGGCCGTGGCCATGACCGGAGCCCCGACCGTGACGCCCATTTTCTTGTCGACGCAAACCTGCACACGTCCGGGGCGCACAAGTCAGTGAGCGACTCCATATTATGCTCTAGCTTCCTGCTGCGCTTTTCAAACAAGAGTCGTCAGAAATCGAGCACGAACCTGTATGGTGTACGGGGAGCAGCAGGAGTGCGCGGCGAGGAACGCCTCGCCGGCAGCGGCTCCGGCGAGCTTTTCGCCGAGGCGCGCCTCCGCGAAGGAAGGCGTGCCGGCCTCGTGCGCGGACACGAGGCCCTTGGAGCTGGGCGCGCCCAGCTCGGCGCCGCCGCCAGGGCACCACGCTCCGGTGTGGGCGTAGCGCTCCATCCAAGCGGCGTCCACCTCCTTGAGCCATAAAAGGAGACCATCAGCAAAGCCATTTCAGCGCGTTCTCGCCGGAGTTGAGGCTTGTACCCGCATGACGCGGAGCTTGGTGGCGTCGTCGTCGCCGTAGCTGTAGCCCACGACGACCCCCTCCACGACTGTCGAGCCCCGGGCCACTTCTTCGGCGGCGTTGCCGTCCGATGTCGCCGCCGCCGCTGGCACGAGCAGCGTCGCGTCGTCGCCCGCCGTCGTCGCAGGCTTGGCCGGCGGGGCGAACTGGGCCATCTTTGTCTCCTCTCTCGCAGGCGCAGCTGGCCACGCTCGGCGTTGCAGGGAGCCGGGCGGGGAGGGCAAAGGGATTGGGGAGGAGAGCCCGATCGCGACCTGTGCCGGTGACTGGCGAGGTAGCCGCTTTTATTAATACGCAAGGGGCACGGAGGGAGGCGGCCGGTGGTGGTGTCCCGGCGCACGCGCGTGATCTGGCGATCGGACGGCGCTGGTGGCCTTGTAGGTTACTAGAACGTTCCGGGCTGTTCGAGAGGACTCCAGGCTTCTTCCATTGACCCCCCGGCCGACGCGTAGAAGCAGCGTTGCAGAGTCTGATGGGTGGGTGCCTGGGGTGGAACGGGTGCGGTGCCTAGTGCGGGGCCTAGGCAACGTACACTACGAAGCTCGGTCGGGAGGGGAAATGGGAAAGTCGAAAAAGACGCGGGGGAGCTCCGCCGGCGCCGAGCGAGGCGGCATCAGAATTTTTTTTACCGGTCGTAACCGTTCCGGTTTGATGGTGACCGGTCGTACCGGTCCGGACCGGTAGCGGTTACCGATCGGTTATCGAGTAAAATTAAGGGTGTATTTAGTTCTCTAAAATTTTGAAGCTAAAATTTTATGGGTGTCTTTTCAGTTTTATTGGAGTTATTAAACATCGACTAATTATAAAACTAATTACATGAATGGACGGGAAATTCCGAGACGAATTCATTAAGTCTAATTAATTCGTCATTAGAGATTGTTTACTGTAGCACGACATTGTCTAATCATGACATAATTAAGCTCATTAGATTCATCTCGAAAATTAAGGTAGGGGTTGTGGAATAGGTTTTGTCGTTAATCTACATTTAATACTCCTAATTAGTGTCCAAAATTTGATGTGACGGGTAGGTAGTGAAATTTAAGGAACTAAACAGACTCTGACATAAGAAAAAAAAACTGACCGGACAATAAGATCGGTTACCGACCGATTACAGCGATGACCGATCTTATCGTAAACATCGATAAAAATCCTGGCCGGCACAAGCCAATCGGTGGCTCCAGCTCCAACCCCACCCCACGGCCTGAGCCCGTGACTCGACTCGAGTGACACATCCTGCCTGACCTACCTGCTCCTAAAGCTTGGAAGCGTCCTCGTCGTAGTGCGGATAATCTTCCTTTCGGACAAGGTGAAGATGACAGAGCAGAGCTTGTGAGCTGAGAGAAGGATGGCTACGTTACAGTGACGTCACATGACCTAGGTAATAGGAAAGTGGTTTCTCTGCAGTTGAGTGGGCAGGGAAAACCTCTTCCAGCTACGACGGATAGACGACAGAGGAAAAAATTAGGTCATGACACACAAGAAATCCGTGAAAATATGTGACACTAAGAGAATTGATGTTAATTTTTGTGGCACTAAGACAATTTGCTCTACATATTTAGCTCGATGTAATGCTCATATTTGTTTATTTCTGTTTTAAAAAATAAAGATGACAAGATAATGTTTAGGCGCCCTCAAAAGTCCAAACTGTTAGCAGGCAATGTGGCTTAAGAGATCATCATCCTTCCAAAGATATTGAAAAAAAAATGGTTGAGCTAAAAAGAGTTATGGAAAAAGGAAACGGGTTCTCCTTTTCCCTGCATCTTTTTCGTTTTCCTTTCCAAAAGGATGTTTCAGTGTCCTCGTTGGTCAGACAACCTCACTATACGTTTTGTTCTCATCATTGCCCCAAGATATAGATTTGATTGTCTCATGAATGTATTTATGACAATGCAACTGAATGTTTTGATCATAAAAATGATTGAAATTCAGTAATTTCAGACGTGCCTCTTCACAATCGTGCCAAAAAAGAGGCCTCGATTTGAGCTTTTGAGCTCCGTTTTCCTCTTTCCTTTTGGGCCGTTGACAGTGACCAGCACCGCCCCTTTTTAGTTTCCTATTTGTGCTTTTCTTTTGGTAGTTGAGAACGACCGGCGTGGGCCCCATTCACCGGGGATTTGATTTAAACAAAAACGAGATAGCATGTGCACAAGCACAAGTGGTGCCACAAAAGCGAGACAGAGAATTGCTTCAACAAGATATGCTGAGGCAAAGCTCTGCATTCTTTTCTACAGTAAGGTACAATTGATGGATTTTCCTTAGTTGTGCACTTTTTGTATCTACTTTTCACCCTCTATTTCTTCCATTAAAAGAGCAAACTAACTCAAGATACAACTTCTGCTATAGTTTCGATCTGCTTTTTTGTGTGATCAATGTTTCTCTGTCTCGACAAGATACAAATTATGTTTTAGGTTTTTCAGCAAAGTTCAGTCTGTACCTTGTTGGAGTCCTTATGTTATGGGTGTAAAAGGATAATACATTCATCCTTTTGGTTATTTTCATGTGCTGTGAATTGTGATTGTATTTTCTAATTTAACTTAGTGCGTGCGTTTAATCTATTTGAATCGGTGCCACATCCTATGCACATCAGCTTACTAGAAGTGGTACACTCATCGAAGTGGTTTAAGATTAGATAAGAATAAAGAAAAGAAAGACGTCGTAATCCTCAAATTTGATTTCAAATGCTACCCATTGAAACAGTCCTAAGGTGTTTGGAAGAGGGTTACTCAAAAATCTTTACAGATTTAGTTCAAACGTGTACCAAATCAAACTAACTCCCACCTTTTGAGTTTATTGTTCTATTTTGCCATCGACAGTGACCACTGACCAGTACGGCACAAGTGGCGTGGCAACACATGACATAGACACGGAATTGCTGCAACAAGACCTTATGATTGTGAACATCGTTTGGGGAGAATGTCATTGCAAAGCTCTGCATTATTTTCTAAGCCACAATATATGCATAAACATTTTTCTAGTCGTTCGTTCTAAAAAAACCTTTTCTAGTCGTCTATTATCTCTTCATTCTCTCGATTTGCTCTTGCAATAGTGGATCAGAGTCAAAAAATATATATATTTAAGTATAAAATTGACAAATTCCTAGCTTTTCTTTAGATCTTCCATGCATTCATCTGAAAAACTGTAAATTTTAGACATTAGGAATTGTTAAACAGAATGCAACATAAGATATATAATCATTCCTAACACCAAGATAGTAATAGGCGGTACTACGTAAGAATACGGTGATACTACGGAGCAGCAACAACAAGGCAGATCGTGTCGGATATGAGGACAGATGCAAAAAAACTTGTACAATCGGCATGCACGAAACTAGTCGCGGAGCGCACGGATGGTGACGGTGGACAGACCAACAATCAGCATCAGGAACAGTCCAAATCCTGCCGCCGGAGTAGGTTCGCCGGCGGCGAGCCCGGCCACCGCCAGAGAAGCAACAGAAAGGCCGAGGACGGGCAGCTCGCGGCGCAGGCGTTCAACAAACGCCTCGGGGAGCTTGTCCTGGCCGACGGTGGCTACGGCTGGGGCGCTCGTCGTCTTGCCACTGAAAACCTGCGAGCATTTCTTGTCTTTTTATACCGAGACAAGAAACAGAGTGCAAGAACAGAGCAGGCAGTTCGTATATGTTATGTTTTCGTATAATTTTGGGTTTGCACCTGAGATGCGAGCGGGAGGGCCTCGCCCGCAACCACGCCGGAGTTGTAGTAGCCTGCGGCCGGGGCCTCCACTGCGGCGGCGCGCACAACGGAGAAGGCCTTGGAAGCGGCGTCGGCGTACACACTGGGGTAGAGGCACGCCGCGTCGTCCTCCTTGTTCTCGGCCGCGGTGGGTACGTGCACGTCTGAGAACATGTGCGGCGCGCCGTTCTTGGCCGGGGCAGCGGCTTGCGCGCCGGGAAAGAGGTCCGCGGAGCCGCCGTTGATGAAGGTCATCGCTGTGTGCGCGCCGGAGAAGGCGTACGCCGCGCCGTGCTCGTCCTGGCCCTCGGTGGTCGGCGCGCCGGAGTAGTGGTGCTGGTACACCGCGCCGCCGGCGTCGTGCTTGGTCGCGTCGCGCGCGCCGGGGTGGTAGAGGTACGCGGCGGCTGCGGCGTCGTTCCGGCGGTGGGCGGCGGTGCGCGCGTCTGAGAAGACGTACGCGTACGCCGCGCCGCCGGCGTCGTCCTTGGCCCCGTCGCGTGCGCCGTCGTAGGAGAGGTACGCGGCGCCGGCGTCGTTCCGGGGGAGAGCGGCGGCGGCGCCGGTGGACGCGCCGCCGGAGAGGAGCGCCGCGCCGTTCTCGTCCCGGGCTGCGACGTCCATCTTCTTGTACGAGGTCATAGTGAGACGGTTTCGCCGTGCGCTGGACCGGAAGATTAGGAGAGGAGGCTTTACCGTTGGTTTTGGTTTTTGCCGTGGAAGGGAGGCGACGATGCGAGCTCGCTAAATAGACAAAGTGTGAACTCAAGGTGCAGCTGTGGGAGGCGCTGGCAGGTTCGTCGAAACCCCCTGGCCGGGCCGGGCCGGGCCGGTGACCACCATGCCCATGGCGCAATTACCACACTACCCTGCTGACGTGCTCCTAAAAGCAGTTTCATTTTGTAAAGTGCTCCTAGTACTATGTCGTCAGGATTCGTTAAAAAAGAAAAAAAACATATCACCACGGAGGGCAATATGGGGTATTCATTGGTGTGCACATGTAGATCCTCTTGAAGTTGGCATCTCTTGATGGATAAGGTTAGTTTTTCCACTAACATACAGGTCATCAGAGCATCTCCAAGAGTGTGCTAAAAATTCTTCTCCAAAACTATGTATTGGGAGTTCCACTAAAAAATTTTGTTCCCAAAATCATACCATCTCACACCAGACTGCTAATAATAAACTTCCCAAAAAATTGAAATTATCCACATCAGCAACATGTGGGTCCGCGGGCCCCACTTAAGTCCAGCTTTGACCTCTCCATTTTCTTTCCCCGTCGGTTTCTATCTCTCTGCTTCGATGGCCCGTCGGCCGTCGCTCCTGGGACGAGATCCCAATCCCGCCGCCCAAGCCGGGCCAACCACACAGGATAGCCCATTCGCCGGTGCCCAGCAGCGGCAGGGGTGCAGCAGCCTCGTCAACCCCTCGCTGGACCGGGAGGGCCTGGCCGGCGTGGCCACGGTCGAGCCCCTGCTGGCTGCTGTCGCAGCAGGCATCTTCGCCTTCCTCTTGTGCGCGGCCCTAGATGCTCCTGCTTTACATCGGCTCCGCGGATAGTGCCACCAATGCCTCCGTCGTCGCGGACCTCTACCTCCGCCTCATCCACGTCTGACGCCAACCGCGCCGATACCGTCGTCGCAGTCATCCTCGGCCTGCTCACCGGACGCATATGCTGTCGCGCCAGTCATCCTCAACCCCGGCTGCGGTCGCGCGCCGATTGGCTTGGCTCCGTCCAGGGGCAGCGTGCACTTCCTCTCCGTCAAGAGCCGTGTCGGCAGCTGTTTCTCATCGGCAAGCGGAGATGCCCGGGGGGCGGTGCACGGCGTGGCACAGCCAGTGCGCGCACCCAGGGGGAAAAGCGCGCGGGAAGGAGGTCGGGAGGCGGATTGGGGAAGCGCTCCGATCGCGAATATATGCGCGGCGACAGGGTGTTTTTTGGTGACCCCAATCTTTTGGGGAGGTTTTAGGTGGACTGTTGGAGTTCATTTTTTCTCTTTTTTCCCTAAAAAAGATATTGAGAATGAAATTAGCATTCTTTTGGAGTTGCTCTCACGATTCTTTTAATTGGTATGGCTTTTAGCAGCTCACGTCACAGGTCACACAACGAAGCTTTTGTAAAAGAGTTGAAAACAATTAACTAAGGAATGGGAGGTGCTCTATTTCAGTGTTTCCGTCGTCTATAAACTAAGGAAAATGTCTGTTGACGCTTTAGTGCGCCCAAATGCGGTAGCACAAATTGTTTATTCTAAACAATGTGATGAACAAAGTTATCTGCTGCAATGTAAGGTTCCGAGCCACGATGTCAAATGTTGCACTCCATAACAAGAAGAAAAATCCGGTTTGATTGACCATACATATGTCTCCTAGTACAAACCTTTTATTATTCCACGGAAACGGAAGGAAAACAACATCAAAGAGACCAAGACCTTGCTCAACTGAAGAAGATCTGTTGTCCAAAAAAAAAACCTGAATCGGCGGAATCAATCTCACCGCCAGTTCAACTTGCGTAATCTCTCCTCTAGACAACACACGTATAAAAAAATCATAACTAATTTATATGAATTCGAAATGGAGATGATTTTATGGGAAAATTGTAGGTCTCGACGAGATTAACTTTGCACTGTAATTTTTTTTCCATTTGAAATCATTTTTATTATACTCCCTCCATTCTTAAATATATGACGTTTACTCGTTTAGGATAGAGATTTAGTTCATTCTGAACTAAAATTTTTATCCTAAATGTCATATATTTAAGAACGAAGGAAGTACTTAAATAGGACACAATCACATAATGCATCACGTAATGGTTGTGTGCTTTCACGTCGCGCACGGCTGCAGGGTTCACGTACCAAACCACGACGTAGGCCGGTCGCACCGCCGTGGCGCCGTCCCGGGGATGGCCTCCGGGACGCAAACAACCACACCATTTGGATCAACGGGTTGACGACAACGACGATCAGTTTGGATCGGGCGACACCACACGCTTGCGGGCCGTGCGGTCGTCTTTGCAAAGCACAATCGTTCGTTCGGCCGCGTGATCAGGTGGACGATGACAACGACGGGTTCCGCTGCGGCCGGAGCACAACTCGTACGAGTACGTCGATGGTGTCGATTTATCGTCCACAACTTATTATTCGTATATACTTAACTTTTTTTCAAAAATAAAAACTTTGGACGTTATATCCTAGGCTTTTGCTGGATGCATGCCCACCCGGCCCGAAACCTGGCTGGTTTGATTTGATTCTTCTTCCAGGATGACGCAGCACGCCGGTCAGTTGTGTGTGTGGGCGTGCTGGTTGTTGGTGTCGCTAGCTGCCTAGCTGGTGTGTGTGGACTTTGTGGTGTGTTAATTAAGGGTGGAGTGGTGGTCGGTAACTTTGCGTGTAAACTATGATTCGGTAGAATCTAATGATCCTAATACATCGTGTGCATTCCTCCTGATTGGAGGGAGTATGAGCATATTAGGTTACTCCCTCCGTCCCGGATTCATTGTCGTTAGGAACAGAGATATGTGAGGGGAGCACGAACTCCCAACGACAGTGAAAACGAGACAGAGGGAGTACATCGCAAAGAAAGGAACATATTACTAGACTAGATGATTGAGCGCTCGTGCGATGTGGATCGGATCGGATGTGCCCGGCGTGCGGCAGCCCACTCGGCGCCCAGGTAGTGACCAACTTTAATTTGCGTTTTCCATTGCATCTTTGCCCCTCTGGTCAGAATTCAGAGGATCTTTCCGTGTCCTCTTTGATCAGAATTCAGAGGATCCATAGTACATATTTTTTTAACCGGATTATAGTACATATTTGTTCTGCTCAACCCTTCCAATGGTCCGTCCCTCTAGTATTGCACTATTTGCTTGCTGCCGCCGAATTTAGGAGTAATTCATGGAGAAAATTCATTGTGTCACTGAGAAATGTAACTCATGTGCTCTATGTTATTGGAAATTTGGATTTGAGTTTTATGCTATTGGTTGTATTTTTTTATATGTTCTATGCCATTTGTTACATTTTTTGATGTGCTTTATGCCATTGATTGTATTTTTTATGTGCTCTATGCCATCAAAAAATGTAACAAATAGCATAGAGCACATCAAAAAATACAACCAATAACATAGAACTCAAGTCTTAATTTTCAATAATATACACTACGGGATAAGCATGCTTCCCCGAGTGCCAAATGCACTCGGGGAAGGTCCAAAAACACTCGGGGAAGCCTTCCTCGAGTGCAACACTCGGGGAAGAACTTCCGGGGATGCCTTTCACGGTGAAACGACCTTCCTCGAGTGCCAAAAATCGTGCACTCGGGGAAGCCTTTCCCGAGTGTCGTGCTAGCACTCGGGGAAGAATTGACGTCGTTGGTGCCGTTGCCTTTTTTTTAAAAAAAATCCCTCTTCCCCGAGTGCAACACTCGGGGAAGAAATTTATTTTTTTTTAAAAAAAACTCTTCCCCGAGTGTTGCACTCGGGGAAGAAATTTGGTTTTTTTTAAAAAAAAACCCTCTTCCCCGAGTGCTTGTCTCGGACACTCGGGGAAGAATTTAGGCTGTTGTTTATTAAAACCCTCTTCCCCGAGTGCTTATCCCAAGCACTCGGGGAAGCCACTTTTTTTTTTTTTGCTTTGCAATGTAAACAACAGTAAATTTATGTCTTCATCTTAAACATTAAACATATAAAACCTTAATTAGTATATGACATACTAGCTTTCTAGCACACTAAATCATATATATATTAGCACACTGTCCCATATTATTGTTTTGTCCACTTTAGGACAGATTAACAAAATGAAAGAGAGTCATTTCCACCCATCTAAGTAAAATCATCCAGCATGTTCCACCCCGCACACCCTCACACAATGAAACCAAAATTCGAAAAGCCATCAGCTCTCCACCCACAATGATCACCGTGATCCACCACCAGCCAATCACTGTTTGCAAGCAGATCCTTCTGCACGGGCGGTCTCTGAATGGGCGATTTACTCTTCCAGCATCAGCAATAATGTCCAGCAAGTAGTCCTCACGGCCGCCCTTCTGCACAAAATACATACATGATTGATGAGCTAACGGCTACTGATTGCTTCCTCTACTGCTACTTCTATGCTAGTGGCACACATTTCAGATAAAAATACCTAGTTATCTGCAACTATCCGAAGGAGGATGCAAAGCAAGTGATTTTGAGAGCCAAACTGCCTACAAGCACACACATATGCATATGAACACCATGTACATCTAGTAGCTGCACCAGTTTTTTAATTCAATTGTCTACTGGATCGTTTCAACATAAATACATAATCTCTTCTGTTCTCTCTCCTTGCATTACCCTACTTTTTTTTACTTTGAGTAGCATTGATGCACCTAAGCATTTCTTGAACACCGGCAAACATGTTCCTTTGACTAATAGTTCTTTAAGTGCAATAAATTGCTTTCTTGTGGTATGAATATAGATATCTCTGAATGCACTGCGTCCACAGCCCTGATGGTCCAATGCTACCATGGTCACTTCATCGCTCCATGCATGACCTGGCTGAGTAAATTCCGTAAAGAACAATAAAAGTATGACGCACAGTCACTGAATAAGAATCGGAATCAGGTGGTGCACATTCAGCATCTAAACCAGAGAAATAAACTGAGGAAATTAAGTTTTAAAGAAAGATGGGAGAAGGGAGAGAGAGAAATAGGAGCTAGCTAGCGCACCTTCATCTTTGGCAAACACACACAAGACTGCTCCTAACTGGCAGGGGTTTGAATTCATGTCCACATCAAGTTGTGATTTCTTTATTTCTGGAGTAAGAGTCCTACATGCTACATCATCCCCTGTTGCCCTCCTCTCAAGCAATGCTACATCACCCATGGTTGCTTAATTTATAGCAGCTTATCAATATGCATCCAAATCGCAAAGAAAAATAGTACCTTATGGTAGTAAATTTGATAGCCCAAGGAAATATATTTATCAAGTAATCAACAGATATGACTGCTAGAAGCTAAGAGACAGTAATAACCAAGCACACATATATTCATGTACTACCATTTTAGTTTTGGTAATACCAACTGAGAACTTCAAAAAATTCTCTTAGGAAACAGGAGAGCTATATAAAAATAGTTCTACTAAAACATGATTAGAAGTCATGGTTGAGCTAACTTTTAGTGTACTGAAAATCAAGGAGTAAACAAGCAAACTTGAGTTAACAGGCAGAGAAAATTAATTATCATACTTATCTATGTCTAATCATTAGTCCCTTCACAATAATATTAGATGTCTTAATTTTCTAGTAACAGTGTTGTACAAGCTCTGCACCAAAGGCATTGGAATTAAAAAAAATCTTGCCACTCATTACTTTAGGAACCTGTGAAAGTGTGAAATATCTTTACCATGGAAATAAAAAACATCTAGTTGAATTGTCAGCTAAAGAAAACTTTAAGATGTCACAAAATTATAGTAAACAAGTAATCGCAAGAAATTCCAAGTTGCTAATTTCTGATACACGCCTCACTAATTTTCATTCAGGAGCAGTGCTAGACAATTACAACTCAATGAAGACATAGTAAATTTACCTCGTGCTTGGCCAATTCCTACTGTGCTTTGCCCAGTAAACCAAGTCAATGTGCATTCGGGTGAGCAAGACAGATGAATGAATCCGCATTACCACAAACAAAACATGTCGATCAGAAGATGCTACATGCTGAAGGACAAGTAGTGAGAAAATACAATAGAAAGCGTCAATTGAAAAGACATCACGCATTTTTATCTCTACTGCACTCCCGAGATCAATTGAAAGGACATATCAAAGCACTCATTTGATTACTCGATAACATTAACTCGGTATTACGGGGCATGTAGTAGCTAAGGCTGGCAAGAAACATGTGGTTACCTGACGGAGGAGAGGGGAGGAGGACATCGGGATCCCAAGGAGGCGGTCCAGGTAAACGGCGAGGCGTTGGGGTCGGCGAGCCGAGGAGGAGAGGACACGTACGGCGACCTTGGACGGCAGCAACCCTAGACATCGTCGGGGTTGGCCGCCTTTAGATCGGGCGCTCGCCGTTGCCGTTGGAGCGGAGGAAGGAAGGAGAGTCCGCAGCCGTTACTGAAGCCATGGTCCCCTTCGCGAGCATCCGGCTTCCCCATCCAACGATGCTCGGACAGAGGCGGAGGCGGCGGGCGCAGGGGCGGGGGCAGGCCGCGCCGGCGGGGGGCGGACCGGGGATGAGGGATCGAGGCGTGGAGAGGACACGACCGGGACGCGCCAGCGGGGGCGGGGGCGGGGGCAGGCCGCGCCGGCGGGGGCAGGCCGCGCCGGCGGGGGCAAGGCGGCGGGCGCAGGGTCGGGGCGGCGGGGGCAAGGTGCGGGTGAGGATAGGGTTCGGGGAGAGGAGCGCGGAGTGGGGTGCTGCCTGATGGGCCGGCAGGGCCCTTTAGTTAGGATTTTTTTTTCTTCCCCGAGAGCCGCGTTACAAACACTCGGGGAAGGAGGTTTCTTCCCCGAGCGCCGCGTTCGAGACACTCGGGGAAGAGGCTTGCTTCCCCGAGTGCCGCAGGTAAGGCACTCGGGGAATTATTTTCTTTTTTTTTAGTTTTTTTTCTCCAATTTTTTGTGAGGTCATCCCACATTATTTGAAACTCCTTGCTCAAATTTGTGGTAATTTTGAATTTTTTTGGTATACTTCGTTAGTATTTTCGTTTTGTTGAATTTTTTTTGCAGACTTCAAATTTGAACTGCAGGTGCGTGAAATAATATAATTTGGTGATTCAAAAAATGATATTCATGATATTTGGTGTGTATTGAGGTCATATCCAGGAACTCACATGAAATGTCGAGCATATTGTTGCCGTAACATGACGAACAACTTGCGGGAAAAATGTTTCTAAATTATATAAAATCCGAACGAAGTCCGAAAATCACGAAACTTGTCGGGGCATCGTGTTATCACATGTATAGGTTATGTGCAAGAATTGAGAAGATTTCGAGCATGTTGGAACGTCGGATGCCTAAAACCCAGACATCTCCGTGTCTGTTATCACATTGATCATATGTGGAGATGTCTCGGTTTTAGGCATCTGATGTCGCAACTTGCTCGAAATCTTCTCAATTTTGGTACACAGCCTCTACGTGCTATAACATGACACCCAGACAAGTTTCATGATTTTCGGACTTCGTTCGGATTTTATATAATTTAAAAATACTTTTCCCGTAAGTTGTTCGTCATGTTATGACAACAAGATGTTCGGATTTTCATGTGAGTTCCTAGATACGGCCTCAACGTACACCAAATATAATGAATATCATTTTTTGAATTAAAAAATTTTATTACTTCATGCACCTGCAGTTCAAATTTGAAGTATGTAAAAAAATCAACGAAAAGAAAAAAACTAATGAAATATACCAAAATAATTTAAAATTACCCCAAATTTGAACAAGAAGTTTCAAATAATGTGGGATGGCCTCACAAAAAAATTGGGACAAAAAAACTAAAAAAAAATTTATTCCCCGAGTGCCTTCCGCTAGCACTCGGGGAAGGGGCCCTTCCCCGAGTGCTAGGGAAAGGCACTCGGGGAAGAGGCTTGCTTCCCCGAGTGCTAGGGTGAAGCATTCGGGGAAGAGGTTTGCTTCCCCGAGTGCTAGAGAAGGCACTCGGGGAAGAGTGTTTTTAAAATAACTCCGTCCATTTGCGCCGTTAAGTACCACTTTTCGTCCCCGAGTGCCTCTCTTCCCCGAGTGTTGCACTCGGGGAAGAGGACCTTCCCCGAGTGCCTCTCTTCCCCGAGTGCCATGGGCTCTACGGCACTCGGGGAAGCCTCTCTTCCCCGAGTGCAACACTCGGGGAAGATTTTCTTCCCCGAGTGCCCGATTTTTGACACTCGGGGAAGCGGGGGACACTCGGGGAATTTTGCTTCTCCCGTAGTGACAGAGCACATGAGTTGTATTTCCTAATGGTATACACGGAACTTTCTCAAATACACGAGGGTCCTACTATTTTCTTTGGCACGGCGCCAGCCGTCAGGCAAGCGCAATAAGCTGGTCTAGTCGGTATTGGCTACTTCCGCTCTGCCTCCATGAATTGAGATTGTGAGTACACTTGCGAAATCTACAGAAAATCTGAGTGCGTGAGAAACGTTGCCTCGAGCCCTCGACCATTCTTTCTTCTCGCAGTCAAGTCTATGTAGTCTGAGTTGTGATTTATGAGCTTCTGTGAATTTGTAAACTGTGATTTTCAGTCTATAAGATAATTGAATTGGGCCTAGATGCACTCTTCACATGGTTTCAAGCTAAAGTGGATGTGTTTTTGCATTCATGTGTTCCTCCGATGTTGTGTACATTGCGGGCTCTTTATCCCTTTGACCGGCTCGCGAGCTATCTCAAGCTGGCTCCAGCTTTTAACGACATGTGTCGAGCTCAACTTTTAGCTTGTTGATAACGAAATAAACGAGCCGAGCTGAGCTCGTTGATAACTTTTAGCTCAACTTTTATCGTCACGAGCTGGAGCGAGTCGCCTCGGCTGTTTATCCATCCCTCGGACTGTGTCGCCGTGTCTCAGGGTGCCTCCGCGACTCGCCGTGGTGACGTCGTTAGACTATCTGCACTCGTCATACTATGTGCACTTGTCATACTTCATTTCCTCTTTTAAAAGAGAATATTTTTGTCTGGTCGGCGAGATTACCTCATTTATATTTCTTTCCTCCGCACCCGTCGTCCTTCGTATCATCTACTCTATATCAACTACCGACTCTGGGACCCACACGTCAGTTCATTTAATCTCCCCACCCCAACTGGCTTCCCTCCCCTCCACTCTGATGTTCTCGTTCTGGGCGGCAGCACGCACAACGGAGAAGGCCTAGGAAGCGGCGTCGGCGTACACGCTGGGGTAGAGGCACGACGCGTCGTCCTCCTTGGCCTGAGCCGCGGTGGGTACGTGCACATCTGAGAACATCTGCGGCGCGCTGTTCTTGGCTGGAGAAGCAGTGCGCACGTCGGGGAAGAGGTCCGCATAATGAACTTTTACAAATAAATAAATGCATCGTCGTTCTTTGTCGTTGAGAACAAGAGTATTTTCTAACGAAAAAGCAAGGCATACATGCCTAATACCCTACATTTTTTGGTCTAAAAAAATACCCTATATTTTTAACTTTTCTTTCTGCGCCTATTTTTCTTCTCTTGAAAATATTAAACCAAAAAGGTCCAAGTCTGCAGGCAACAAGCTTGAAACGTAAAGTTTTTTTTAGAATCTTGAAATAAAGTTTAGTCCTGCACCCAACGAGCTTGAAATAACCAAAAGGGCCGAGATCTTTTATTTCTGTGAAGCTGAAGATTTTACACGGTGGCAAAACTGACAACTAGGCGCAAAAAACGACAGACAGGTACGCACAGGAGTACAGGACACATGCAGAGAGAAAGGAAAAAAAGCACTACTGCAGCTGCAAATCCTAGCCACGGAACATACGGATGGTGACAGTCGACAGCCCAACGATCAGCATCTGGAACAGTCCCAAGCCCGTCGCCGGCGCGGTCGCCGCGCCGGCAGCCAGCCCGGTCACCGCCACGGAAGCAACACAAAGGCCCAGGACACGTAGCCCGTGGCGCAGCTGTTCAGTGAAGCATCCATTGTTCAGGCCGGCGCCTCCGGCTGGAGCGCCCGTAATCTTCTTCTCAACACTGAAACCCTGCAGATGCAGCCATTTCCTGCACTGTAGACGAATAGTATATGCTTTTGGGTTTGATTGCAGTTCAACACCAAGAAGAGCAGAGTAAAAACAGAGCAGGCATCGTGCACAAGTTGACGGATGAAGGAAGAAGAAGGCGACGCAACGAACACCGAAAGAGGGGCGCTCTGCTTTCACCTTGGCGTACTTGCCTTCCTGCAGCAGCGGGTTCGGCGTCATCAGGTGCCCAGCACCGGAGCCCCGAACGCCGCCTCCGTCTTCTCGAAGGTCTCCGGCGCCAGCGACGCGCCGTAGCTTCCGACGAACCGGAGCGCCTGGAACTGCGCCTCCGGCTTTGACGCATGGTGGTCCAGGAGGATCTGGTGGACCGTGGGCGCGGCGGCGTACCATGTCGCGCCCGACGCGCGCATGTCGGCCCAGAACGCGGACGCCGAGAAGCGCCCTGCGGCGGAGGCCGGGAGCGACACGGAGGCGCCGGAGGCCATGGAGCCGAGGAGAACGCGTAGGAGGCCGTGCACGTGGGAGAGCAGGACCACCGCCACGGTGGCGTCCATCTCGACGAGGCCGTACGCGGAGCGAACGCTCTGGACGGACGCCGCCAGGTCGCGCTGCGTGAGCGGCACCACCTCGCGCCGGCTCGTCGTGTACACGAGCAGGGCCACGTCGGATGGGTCGTTGTTGTTGAACGAAGATCCAAATTATATGAAGAGAGAAGGTCGTCTACTTCTGACGGAGCGGAGCGAAGGCCTGTCACCGGAGAGTTTTTCTATTGGAGATAGATTCTCTCGTGTTCTTGTAAGCCGCCGCCGTGGGTGTTTGTAACCGGACTCCGATCATAGTGAAGTTCTTGCTGGCTGGCGCCCGTGGTTTTTCCCTCTCGTGTTGGGAGGGATTTCCACGTTAAATCTCCTGTCTCTTGCGGTTTGATTTTCCTTACTCTCGTCGATTACTTGTCATCGTTTTATAACAGTTGTCAGCGGTGAAGCTCGGGGTTTTTTTTTTAGTAAAAGCACCCTCTCTATTTATTAATCAGAGTAGCAGGTACAGACTCCATACGGAGGAGATAAGAACCAAACATGTCTACCTACAGAGTCATAGATGGAGCACTTGGCTAACATGTGGGCATCAACGTTGGAGCTTCTATGGTCGTGGATCACCTCCGCCGACGTCAAGCTCGACAATCCTTCTTTGATTTTCCTGACAATGTGGCCGTAAAGGCCCATGCCAGGACCTCGCAAGCTTTTCACCACATTGGCACAATCAGTTGCAAACTGAACCCGCTGCCCCATGAGGTCCTTCGCGAGTGCTAAACCCTCTCGGACGGCCAGCACCTCCGCCGTCTCGGGGTCAGACACGCCTTCCACCACTTCAACAGACGCCCCCAAGAACGTTCCCGAAGCGTCCCTTGCAACCGCTGCGAGTACCGCTCTGGTGGAGTTCTTGGACATTGCAGCATCCGTGTTCACCTTCATCATCCCATAGGGAGGGGGAATCCATCGCGGTTGTTGTTGTTGTCCACCCTTGATCCCCTTTTTCTCCACAATGGGTATGGCTGAATTCAGATCCTCCATGAAATGCTTCACAAAGGAATGAGTCGATAACGGGCTCTGAAAAATATCCTCATGGATGGCTTTCCGTCTCGCATACCAGATGGACCACATCGTTACTACCAGATGTACTAGAGTATCATGCTGAAGCTTACTCACTGCTTCGTGGAGCCATCCCCAGACGTCATTCAGTTGTGTATGATTGACAAATGACATCAATTCCTCGCCTTGCAGTACCCATACACACCTGGCCATGTTGCATTCCAACAGCGAATGTCGCCAGGAGTCCTGATCTCCACATATCGAGCACCTACTGGTTGGCGCCATCTTCCTGTGGTGTCTAACATCTCTTGTTGGAATCGATTGCTTGGCAAGCCTCCAAAGAAAATGGTGAATGTAACACCCTAAAATTCCATCACCAAAATAATGTAAGCAACACGGTGTTTTAGTTTTAGTTTTCTAAGGAAATAATAATTTATCAAATAAATTTGGCTCTAAAATATTTAAATATCATTTTGAATAACTTTAGAGGCAACAAGTGCTTGTGCATCATATCTTGTTTGCATGATTTTGTGTGTTGGTGTGAAGTTTTTAAAGTTTTTAAAGTTTGTTTGAAAACTTGAAAAGGTTTGAAAAGTGTTTAATGTTTAAAAAGGTTTGAAAAGGAAAGAAAAGGGTTTTGAAAAAAAAAAGAAGAGAAAACCAAAACCCCCCCTGAACCCTGCGGCCCACCTCCTTCCCAAACCTCTCTCCCCCTTTCCAGCCCGCCGGCCCAGCCATCTCTTCCGGCCCGACTCTTCTCTTCTGGCCCAGGTCGCGAAGCAGGCCGTCGGCCTTTCTTCCCCGTCCGGCCCAGCGCTCGCTCGGCCCGTTCAGCCTGCGCCGACCCAGCCGTCTCCGGCCTTTCTTTCTTTCATGCTCGGCCCGTTAACCGCAGCCCAGCTTCCCCTCTTCCCCTCCCTCTCTTCAGTCTCTGACTGCCCGACCCCACCTGTCGGCGCCACCTCCTACCTCCAGCACCCCCTTTCCCCTCCCCTGCTCCTTTACAGCCGCGCCCGCCGGCCGTTATCCCGGTCTTCCCGCCTCCTCCCTCCTTCAATCCGGCATTCAAGGAGCAGTGAAGCCCCGGCGCCACCCCTCCGCCTTAACTCTCTCCTTCCGTTACCCCCTGTCGGCGTTCTCTAACCGCCGGCAAATAATTTCTCGGATTGCGTGCCGGGCCTCGGACGGTTGCGCAAACATGGCGTACACAGGATTTATACTGGTTCGGGCCTCCGGAGAGTAACACCCTACGTCCAGTTCGTGCTGCTGTGTTATTTGCGCTAATTTGTAGTAGGGGTTACAAATGGGCGAGAGAGGGAGCTTGGTCCCAAGTCTCTGTGGCGTAGGAGCCATGGATGACTGGAGGTAGAAGAAGGAAAAAATGAGAGAGCCCTTCCCTCCGAGAAGAAGAGAGAAGGGAAAAGTAAAGAAAACCAGACCCCCTCTCGAGAGGACCCTGCTCTCCCTTTTATCAGACAAGGGGAGCAGGTTACATTAGTGAAGAGAGAGAAAGAGAGAAAGAGGTGGTGCATGCACAACAGTTGTAAAGGGGAGGTCTTCACTCATGCCGCGTGTTTCGCTGTCCCTGTTTGCTGCTGCCGTTGCATGTGGTTGCCTGTCCTGATGCCGCCCCTTCATACGCATGTGGCAGGAGCAATGAATGTCTCTGACACCTGGTATATGCACAGGTAAATGAGGTAGTCCAAACTTCTCGGGAGGGCTACCAACTAGTCGGAGTCACATGGTTGGAGAGCACATGACGCCATGGAGTTGATTTATGGCCGTTTTCCTTTACGAAAATAAATCCTGGGAATACCACTTGGTTTGTGGCTGTTTTCCTTCACGAAAATAATTCACGGAATACTAGTTGATTTGGGGACATTTTCCTGCATGAGAATAAATCTAGAAAACCACCAAAAAATATCCCGGAGGCCATCGTGGCCGCGATTGTCGCTCGTAATCACTGTCATCGGGTACCCATAATATTGGGTCCCGTCAGTAGCCCCCGAGCCTGGGAGGGAGTTGTAGACTCGTTCCCAGGTTCAGTCGAGAGTGTTTGGTGTTAGTGTTGTTATCGATTTTCCCGGTGGGTGCGCGCGAGCGTATCCGCCGGATGTAGCCCCCGAGCCCGCGGGGGAGTCGAAGACTCGCTCGCGGGGTTAACGATTTTAGAGTCAAACATCGTTCATTAGGGGTGTAGTTGCACCCGAGGTTGTGGGAGGAAGATGAATTTTTGGTGACCTCGCACGGCGTGAGGCACTAGTCGGGGAGTCGGTATCCCTTTTCGTTGCGTCTCCCTCACGCTTCCTTTTCGTCAGGAAGGAGGGGTTGGGTGACGTCGAAGCTTGCCTCGTTGGCCGAGCCTCGGTACCCGGTGAGCTGCATGCGGGTGAGTTCGAGTGAAGCCACGGAGCCCCATTCGTCGGGCTCCGAATGGATCAGCTGGTGATCGACCTCAGATTCATGATGGTGAAGTCATATAGTTACCGAGCCCGTTCGGTTAGGCTCGGCGGCTCGTCGCCTTTCCGTCGGGGGGAAAAACCATGACCTCTTTTTCCATCAAGACTCGAACGCAGTTCAGGATGCCCGCGACGCTCGTGCGTCCGGGTTCCGGCCGCTGGGGCCCATCCCTCGCCGCCCCTCGCTCGGGTTTTCGGGAGCGGCTGTCGAACCCTTAGACGGGCCAGCCTTCGAACTCCCTGTCGTCGGTGCGTGGCGCCGACCTTCTGGTGCAGAGCCGCGAGGAGCCGCCGGGGCCACCTGAAGAGTGCGCTGCTGTCGTCGCGACCGTCGAGTAGTTGTCGCCCAGCCCCCGAGCGCGAGGGCCAGGTTGTAGTCGTCGTCCCCCAGCCCCCGAGTGCGAGGGCCGAGTTCGCGAACTAGTTCCTGCAGAAGAAAAATCGGAGGACAGCAGTATGTGGTACGACAACTACTAATTCAGAAAAAACAGCACTTGACGGCGCACAACGAGATTTCCAATTCCAACTCTTTTAAGTCTATTTAATTTCCTCGGGAAGTGTTCCTGTAGCGTTTAAGCACCTGACCCCCGACGGCCGCATCCGTAGTGCAGGGAGCAGGCCGCATGCACGCGTAGGAAGTGTAGGCGTGGGGTCGAGGTTTCACGATTTAAGGCGTGTTCTTCCCGAGTACTTTTAGCGACTTGTGTCAGAGAGGAAAAAGATATGCGTTGACATTGCCCCGGTGACGCGTGCCGAGGTATGTTGTGACAATTGAAAGACGGTGGTACTAAAAGTACGCTTAGCTCGATTTATGCTCGCGTCGGGGGAGTCGGCACGTCGTTCCCGGACCCGTCCTGACCAGCTCCCGAGCTTCGTGCCGCCCGCGGTAGTTGAGCGGACGGCGTTGTTGTTGATGGCGGCGCCGCGGTCAATCGGGGTGCGCTCATGAGCGATGAAGGTGCGAGCTGGATCGGTGCGGCGACGTATGCGAAGAAGGATGAGGTACGACGACGAGCAGTGACACAGCGGTTGGTCTCAGCTTGCCGCCACCAGCCGCGTTGATCGAAACGACCTTGTCCTGATCAGGATGGCGAGCGGTCGATGCTGCTGCTCGTTACCTACACACAAGATCTTGGGTACTGGCAAGAAAATCATGTTTTTAGGTCAGAAAGGCGGTGTTCTAGAGTGGGAATCCCATTCATACGACTTGTTTTTCCGTCCCCGAAGAGTTTCTCAGAGTAGGCTCGTTCGCACGACTTCCTTCCGCCTCGCACGAGTACTCTCCGCCTCGCATGAGAAGACCCTCCGAGGAGTTCCTCCGAGAAGTCCCTCCGAGTAATTTCCGCCTCGCACGAGAAGACCCTCCGAGGAGTTCCTCCGAGAAGTCCCTCCGAGTAGTTTCCGCCTCGCATGAGAAGGGCGCCTCGTCCGAGTAGATTCGTGTCCATCCCCGAGTAGGAGCGTTTCGCACGAGCCGTTTCGCACGAGCACTTTCCGCCTCGAACGAGAAGCCCATCCGCCTCCGAGTTGTTTCTCGGAGTACATGGTCCTGTAAAAAACAAAAGAAGGGAGAGAAAAGAACTCTCCCGTAGGTCAACCCGTCGCCGCGGGATGCAAACGCGTGCTCACCGAGTCCATTGGGGGACCGTCGCCGCCGCCCACTCCGTCTGTACCGCCACCGCCTAGATCGCTCGTGGAACGCGCCACCGCGCCGCGTGCTCGGGACGCGGTCGCCGTAGTTGCCGCACCTTGGTGTGACGTGGAGGCGGAGTAGATGGGGGCCGCGTCGGTCTGCTGTGGCGTGACGAGGTAGTCGTGGATGCGTCGGGTCGGGCATCCGTGCCCCGAGGAGGAGATGACGAGCGCCGCGTCGGGTCGCGCCCTCGTGGAAGAGAAAACGGGCGACGGCCGCCGAGGTCGAACTGGAGAGGGGGTCGCCGACCGCGGTGGTTGAAGGAGAGGAGGCTCCGCCGCCATGGCTCCGCCATGCCTCACCACGCACGCGTGTCGCGGGCCTGCCACCGTCCGCGGCCGTGACGCGAGGTGGAGACGAGGAGGAGGAGCGTGGGGCCGCTGCGGCGCGTGTCGAGGAGATGGGGCCACGCCGGGCGAAGTCGAGGTGGCCGGTGGAGGTGAGGAGGAGTCGGAGCGGGGGCGCCCCGTCGCGGTGGTCGGAGGAGGTCCGCGGTGCTCCACCACGACGCCGCGTCTTCTTGTACGCCTCCGACTAGTTTTTGGGAGTACTTTCGCCGTGATGCCCGAGCATCAGTCCTGCAAAAAAGAAATAGAAGAAGAAAAAGAAGACTCTCCCGGATGGGAGTCAACCCGCCGTGGATGCGAGTACAAGCTCGCGCAACCGTCGGGGGCCGCCGCCGTTGGTGGGCTCGTGCTAGGCCTCCGCACGAGTAGGAGGTGGCGGGCGCCGAGCTGCCGCGCCACGATGTGGAGGAGGCGAACGCCGACCCGCCGGGCGTAGGGACGAGGAGGCGGCGGTGAGCCGGACTGCTGCGCCGCGACATGGAGGCGGCGGGTACTGGTCCGCCGAGCGTGAGGAAGAAAACTCCGGGCGCTCGCCCGACCGCCGGGGGCCGGCACCGCGGCCCAGTCCCGCTCGTGCCACGGGCCACACCGCCGCCCGCGGCGGGGAGCAGTAGTGCCGTGACTCGGGACAGGTGGAGAACGCCGGCCCGCCAAGCGCGAAGACGAGGGGGCAGGCCTGCAGGCGCCGTGTCGGTGAAGATGGGACCTCGCGTTGGGTCGCGGCGCGGTGAAGCAGAGGGAGCGCGGTGCGCCGGCCCGCCGTGCTGCGAGAAGGAGATGGGGGGCGCCGCGTCGGGATGCCGTCGTGGGCGCCGAGGCGCGTGGGGCCGCCACCTGGCGAGGAAGGAATCGGGCGCCGCTTCGGGGAGGAGGTGCCGAGAGCCGGGCCGTACCGAGGTGGAGTCGAGGAGGAGGTCGCCGCGTCGCTGAGCCACCTCGCCGCGTCGGGCCGGCGAACCGAGGCGGAGGATGCGAGGCGCCACGCCGAACCGCTTCGAGGTGGGGGAGGTAGCAGGCGTTGCGCCGGGCGGTCGCGTCACTGCGGTGGAGAGGAAACGGGGTGAAGGAGGCGAGGCGCTGCGTCGTCGGGCCACTGCGCCACGTCGGGCTGACCCGAGGCGGGGGAGGTGCGCGCCACGCCGGGCCCCATGGCCCCGCCCTGCCCGCCGCGCGAGCGCCGTGGTCGCGCCGTCGCCTGCGGCCGGAGGGGAGATGCGCCGCAGCACCGTCGAGGAGGTCGGCCGCGCCGTCTGGTGGAGCAGGACGCGCCGCTACATCGCGGACGGGGGCGGGCCCGCGCCACCGCGCCATCGAGGAAAGGGGGGCGCGCCGCTGTCCGCGGCCGTGGGCCCGCTCCGTCCGTCTCGCCGTCGGGTCGTGGTTGCGCGGCCGGACCTCCCTCCCACCGTCTCGAAGTCGCAGGGGAGTGCGCCACTGCGCCGGCCGCGCCACAGGACGGCGCACTGTGTGCGCGAAGAGCTCGGAGCTGGGGGGTGTGACTGCCGTTGCCTGGATTCGATGTGTGCCTGAGCTCCTTGCTGCCTTGCTCGGGGAGGAGCCGAGGATGCCGCGGCGGCTCGCTGGCCACCCGCATCCGCGCCGAGATGCCGCCGCCTCGGTGGAAAGGATCCCTCATCAGGAGACCGCCTGGCGAGCAGGGCCCGCGCCGGGAGGTACGCTGCGGCCGCTGGTCGGGTCCCGCATCGGGAGGCCATCGCCCCGACAACGGCAGTGGAGGAGGGGATGCCGCGGGCATGAAGGATTTGCGCCCGCGGGTTGGTTCTGCTGTCGTCGTTGACCCGCCGATCTCTGCTGCCAGTTCTTGCGACTTGAAGAATCAGAGGGAGCCCTGATGATTTTTTTAATTATTTTTTTTTTGCATGAATCAGTAGGAGAGAAAGAGAGCCAAAGCTTTGGATTTTTTTTTAGCCGGCGACGGACTATTGCTCCGAGCAGGTAGGGCAGGAGCATGGCACTTCAGGCCGCTAGCTGAGTCGCCGAGGAGGAGTTGTAGTCGTTTGAGTAGCTTTTCGCTTCCGTACAGCGCCGGGGTTGCCGTCGGTGTGCCGCTGGTGCCATCATCGTCAGCGGCGAGTCGCAGTTTCTATTGGCGTCGTTGTGGTCGTCGGCGCCGTGGCCGTCACTGTCGTCGTGGATGCCGGAGTCGCAGTCGCCGTCGACATCATTGCGGCCGTCGGTGCCGCGGCCGCCGCCGTCGTTGCCGGCAGAGTCGTGGCCGTCATTAGCGTCGCTGCGGCCATTGGTGCCGCGGCCGTTGTCGTCATCGAGGTTGGCCATCCGAGACCTGCAAAAACGTCGTGACACGCAAAAGGCCCCTACCTGGCGCGCCAACTGTCGGCGTTCTCTAACCGCCGGCAAATAATTTCTCAGATTGCGTGCCGGGCCTCGGACGGTTGCGCAAACATGGCGTACACAGGATTTATACTGGTTCGGGCCTCCGGAGAGTAACACCCTACGTCCAGTTCGTGCTGCTGTGTTATTTGCGCTAATTTGTAGTAGGGGTTACAAATGGGCGAGAGAGGGAGCTTGGTCCCAAGTCTCTGTGGCGTAGGAGCCATGGATGACTGGAGGTAGAAGAAGGAAAAAATGAGAGAGCCCTTCCCTCCGAGAAGAAGAGAGAAGGGAAAAGTAAAGAAAACCAGACCCCCTCTCGAGAGGACCCTGCTCTCCCTTTTATCAGACAAGGGGAGCAGGTTACATTAGTGAAGAGAGAGAAAGAAAGAAAGAGGTGGTGCATGCACAACAGTTGTAAAGGGGAGGTCTTCACTCATGCCGCGTGTTTCGCTGTCCCTGTTTGCTGCTGCCGTTGCATGTGGTTGCCTGTCCTGATGCCGCCCCTTCATACGCATGTGGTAGGAGCAATGAATGTCTCTGACACCTGGTATATGCACAGGTAAATGAGGTAGTCCAAACTTCTCGGGAGGGCTACCAACTAGTCGGAAGTCACATGGTTGGAGAGCACATGACGCCATGGAGTTGATTTATGGCCGTTTTCCTTTACGAAAATAAATCCTGGGAATACCACTTGGTTTGTGGCCGTTTTCCTTCACGAAAATAATTCACGGAATACTAGTTGATTTGGGGACATTTTCCTGCATGAGAATAAATCTAGAAAACCACCAAAAAATATCCCGGAGGCCATCGTGGCCGCGATTGTCGCTCGTAATCGCTGTCATCGGGTACCCATAATATTGGGTCCCGTCACCCCCCTTCCTCAATTTCGAGTTGAAACTGTCGCCGCCGGCGCCTCCCCTGCCATTGATGGCCAATTGGCCGCCGACCTCTCCTCTCCCCTACTCCTTTGCCCTTTAAAAACCAAGCTCGACCCTCTGCCACGCCCTTTCCCTCTCCCGAGCCCCTCATCTCTCTCCACCCTCGCGCGCACGCGCCGACGCCCTTTGCAGCTCCGCCGCCGGGACATTGTTGGCCACTGAAGCTTCTCGCCGTCGGTGAAGTCCCTCCCCGCCTGTCTCGTTCTTTCCCTTCGTGCATGAATCTCAACGAGCTTCCTCTGTCTCAGGACCCCAGACGGACCTAGCCGCACCCCTGCTTCTTCAGAGTGCCGCCGAGCTCAGAGCCCGCCGTCGACGATCTCTCTCGCCATCGCTTCTCTGCCGCCCGTTCTCTCGCTGAGGAGTTTCTGTGTGGTAAGGGAACCGTTCCCACTCTCTTTTCCCTTACATCACGAGCTCGCAGCATCCACCGCCGCTCACCGGCCGCGCACTGTCCGCCCCCAAGGACGAGATGCCCCGATCGCCACCCGAGCCACCCCCTAGAGCCTCTAGTTGAGTTCGCCTGGATCTCAGCTACGCGTAGGAGCAAACCGCACTCAAATCCGAGCACCAGAGCTTGTTTTCGTGTAAGTTCGGCGAAGCCGCCGCCGCGCGCCGCCGTCTCCGGTGAGCTGTCGCCGCCTCGTCCGCTTGCGGACGTTGACCGCCGTCCGATCGTGATCGGACGGATCAGATCGCGCCCGGCTGAGTCAAGGTACCGGTCAAAAGAGCCTCCCGCCGGCTTTTTCTTTAAAGAGCCCCCCAGTTTTCTTAGTTTCATAAAAGAGCCCTTCCACCTCCAAAGATCCTTACAGTTTAGTCCTGGTTTTCACAGTTAAGCCCCTAGACTTCTTAGTTTTTCCCACCCGAGGTCCAATCTTGATCTTTTGCACATAAGCCCTTCGGTTTATATGCGTAATCATGTTTTAGCCTCTGGTTTCTTGTAGTTAAGCCCCTGGAAGCCCTGTTTCTTCACAGAAAAGCCCCTGAGCCTTGTTTTGGCCGTATCTTTTGCGTTTTAGCTCCGTTTCCACCGTTTCAAGTTGCGCTAGGTTCATATCAACTCAAACTACGTGTTAGGACCAATGTTGAACATGTTCTATGTTTTATAATTTATTTAAATATTAAATATGATTAAATCCTTATATACATATGCTTTTCTAATTAAAATCTAATTAGAGTTCAACACGTGTTTTCATAAGAAAGTTAATATGATTAATACTTATTAAATAATTCTTTCAATTAAAAGCTAATTAGATGTATACCTTGGTTTTCATAATCAAACTTAAATTGATTAATGATTATGCAATTTGCTTCCTAAATAAAGGCAACATAGGTCTATCTCGAGTTTTCTTAATTAAATGTTAATTTGACTAATAAGAATATAAATGTGTTTTTGAATTATAATTTGTTTAGCTCAACTCGAAATATAAAGATGTACGCTTAGATGCTTTACATGCTTCTTTTAAAATTAAATGTTTAATTTGCATAAATCAAACTTGAATATTTATAAATAAAATTGGACTAGGCTTACATCGTCTTTTAAATACAAATATAACTTGCTTAATTATAAATAGGGTATTTCTCTGAAATAACCTATACACATGATTTTACTTAATTAAAAGATATCTAGCACATAGCTAGCTCTTGTATGTGATCATTCAAAGCTCCCGATAGTTCCGAGTGTTTTTGAGTTCGTGTTCCTAGAACCAAATCTTGTCCTCTTTTTAAGCCTTTCATGCTTGGTGTATTGTTTTGTTTATCATATGTCTTCTTGTGTGCTCGTAGACATCGTGCCAGTTTCAAGTGAGCAACCAGTTGAAGTGGATCAAGAGCAAGTTTTTGAAGAAGAACCCCAGTGTTTAAGCAAGGAAGGCAAGTGGATTTCCTCCCCTGCATATTCTATTTTGACCCACACAAATTGCATGATAACTAAGTTTACTTTTATTTGTTGTATTGCATAAATTTGATGGGAAATCACCTTTTTAAGGACATGACTAGAATTTTATCCCTATTACCTTGGACAACCCTTTTAAATAAATATTTTGGGTAGAAATGCTTAGTTGCTATATCTTGGGTTGGTTCAAATGAATCTTTGCAATATGATGAATGTTGATCATGATAACTTTGGTGATATATATATATGTGTGTGTGCTTAATTACAAGATAATATGAATTAATTGGAACATGGAGAACCACCCAGGAAAACAGTGCAACCACAGTCCATATGGCTCTGGCTTAGCCAATTAATTAGGTGTGTGATTGTACTGGTGACCTTATCCGAAAGGAACACAGGGGGCTCGGGGTTGCAGGGGTATAGCCCGGTCCTCTTGGCCGCAGCCTTTGCTAAGGTGCTGTCCACTAGGGAGGGTTATGGTCCGCCCTGAGCTGTAACTGTCGTGGGTTGTTGGTGCTTTTGCATGTCTTTGTAAAGGCTTCATAGCGTCCCTATGCAATCACACCTCGGAAGTGTGGTATGATGCTTGGCCAGCATCGCATGGTTGGGTTCAAAGTTCTTCGGAACTTTTACGCGAGCTGTGGTGAAAGTGTACAACCTCTGCAGAGTTAAAACTGATCGATCAGCCGTGCTCACAGTCAAGAGCGGCCTGGACCCTCACATGATAATCAAACATAAAGATGGAATTAAATCGTGGTTTTCATATGGTTTTGAGATGAGATGCTTTCCTAAATGCTTAAGTGGGATGGTATAAACTTACACTTAGTAAATAGGTGCTTGCTAATAAAATTTGACCAACATTAAAATGCTAACCGCTACAAAACCTTAGTCTATCCTTGATAGCCTTGCATCTTCCCCTACTTGCTGAGCTCCAACCATAAGTGTGCTCACCCTTGCTTACCGCTGTTCAGAGGAGAACACTGGAGAAGAGTACTTCAGCGACTACGATGAGTTCTGAGGCTTGTGTGCCCCCAGTCATGTGCCTGTGGAAGCTGAAGACGGAGTTGCTTCGTTTAGTTATCGTTTGTTCGTTTTAAAGACCTTCGAGTCTAACGTCTGAGTGTAATAAAGAGATAATGTAATGGTTTAACTCTTATACGTTTTTATTGCTGTTTAATGATATTTCACTCATGACGTCTATCATATGTGTGTAAACTTGATCCTGGCGCACATATGAGATGCATTTGGTTTTCTTCGGAAAATCAGGTGTGACAGCGAACCTTTGAGGGGATTTTAATGTTCCATAAGTCCTTCCATTCCTTTTTATCTTCTTTTTCCTCTGACCTGCTCGCTCGATGCTCGATCCGGTCAGTTCTCTTTTCCTGGTTGTTCACCAACATCCGGTAAGCTGATCGAACTGAGAACAACCCTGATTTTTCATAGTGCCATGCCCAGAAATCTTGCTGCCTCCTTGTCGTCAAGGGTATCCTCATAACACGTTCCCAATCCATCGGCAAAAGGTGTCTCCTAAGAGCCTGCATGTCCCACGTCTTTGATGTCTGGTTTATCAGCTCGCTCACCATTGCAGGTGGCGTATCACTCGTGCAGCACACAGGCTGCATTAGGCCATCCCTCGGTATCCAGTTCATGGACCACACCTTAGTGTCATCGCCCGTCCCAATACGGCGGATTAGGCCTTGTTTGAGTACATCTCGCCCGTCCAGGATAGCTCTCCAGATCCTCGACGGTGAAGAACCAAGTTGCGCGCTCAGGAAGTCTGAGTTTTCAAAATAAACAGCCTTTAAGACTCTGGCACTGAGTGACGATGGCTCCTGAAGAACTCGCCATGCCTGGCGAGCAAGCAAGGCCAAGTTGAACAATTCGATGTCTCTGAAGCCCAGTCCTCCCATGCATTTTGGCTTTGTCATTTCCTCCCAAGATACCCAACACGTCTTCCTCTTACCAGCCTTGCTCCCCCACCAAAAACTTCGGAGCAAGCTGTCAATATACTGGCACAGTCCTCTCGGCAACCTAAAGCAAGACATGGAATATGTTGGCACCGCCTGTGCCACCGCCTTAATAAGGACCTTCTTGCCGCCAGCTGACAATATCTGTTCCATCCACCCCTGGACCTTCTTCCACATTCTATCTTTTAAGTACTTGAAAGCCCCATTTGTGGAAGCACCCACATCTGTAGGCATGCCAAGGTACTTCTCGCTGAGAGCCTCACTGTGAACTCCAAGCACCTCCTTGATCTCCTGTCTTGTGTTTGCACTTACCCCCTTAGCAAAATGTATAGATGATTTTTCCATGTTGATTTGTTGTCCAGAGGCTTGGCAGTAGATGTTAAGCACATCCACCACCTCGGCCGTACTCTCCCTGTTCGCCTTGAAAAGCAGGAACCGTTCCCGTTCCCGGCAGTGGAATTCGCCGAGAGGCCATGAGGTGTACCGGACCGGCCTGGGGGAGTAGGGGTGGGCATTTTTTCACCGAAGACCGAAAGCCGAACCGAACCGAAATGTCGATTTTTTCGGTTTTTCGGTTCGGCTTCGGTTTTCAATTCTGTGAACTTCGGTCTTCGGCTTCGGCTTCGGTTTTCACCCCCAACCGAACCGAACTACCGAAATAACCGAAATATATGCAAGCCAACATATGCGCCTGGCTATCCCTTGGCCCAAATAACAATAGCAGCCCACACAAGCCCACCGCGCCCCCCCTTCCTTCTTCTGTTCTGCTGACTGCTGCGCCCCAACACCCAACCCTAAATCCCTAATCGATTCGATCCCCAACCAGGCGGCAGGCGGCGGCGCGGCGGCCGGCCCTCCACAGCTCCACTGCTCCAGGCTCCACCCTCTGGCCTCCGTCCCTCCAGGCTCCAGGCTCCACCGCTCCACCCTCCGGCCTCCGTCCCTCCAGGCTCCAGGCTCCACCGCTCCAGGCAGGCGGCAGGCGGTGGACGGCGGCACTGCGCCTCTGCGGCAGGCGGCGGCGGCTGGCGGCTCCTCCACCCTCCAGCAGTCCAGCTCCAGGCCTCCACGCCTCCACGTTCCACTGGCCATCGCAGGCCGCCAGGCCGCAACAACGACTCAGCGAGCACAGCAGGAGGCCAGGAGGTAGGAGCGGCGAATCGGCGAGTCGGCGACCGGCGGGCCACAGGCAGATCTGCGACTAGGGGACAGCGGCGGGCGGCGGCACCACCCACGGCCACATCTGTGACCGACACAACGGCAGTCGGCAGCAACTACAGAGTCCTCCAACGTATGTTGTGTCCTTTTTTTTTCAATCAATGCATATGAGTGATTATCTGATACTCGTACTCTGATTGATTGATCCCTAAATGGTTGAATCTCCATTCTTCTCATTTGAATCATTTGCTATTTGTAATTTGTAGATGGGGGACACTGAAGAAACAGTGGCAAATCAAGTGGTAGAAAAAGAAGTGATAGATGTGGACAAGGAACATTTGAATCATTTGAATCATATGTAATTTTTTTTTTGCTTGAATCTGTCAATCTGTATGTCTGTTGGAATTGATGTGTATGAAGTCGGTTTTTTCGGTTAAAACCGAAAACCGAACCGAATAAACCGAAACCGAACAGGTCGGTTTTTGGTTTTGCAAACAACCGATCGGTTGCTGTAGTCTGAAAAACCGAATTTTTCAAAAACCGAAAAACCGAACCGAATTGTCGGTTTAAACCGAATGCCCAGGCCTATGGGGGAGGCTGGCGACGACGTGAGCGAAAAAATTATAAAAATATAAAAATAATTATGATATACTTAAAATACATACGATGATAAAACATATCATAACAAAATAAATAATATTTTTATAATTTTTTAATAAGATGAATGGTCAAACGTGATCAAAAAAATTAACAAATGCTTACATTTAGAAACGGAGAGAGTATTTGTCTAGAAATGAGATTGTGTATAATATAAATGTTCATAGTGAAGAATGGTTCTTTTAACAACAATTTGTATAGTAGGATATTGTTATTAGAGGTTTGAAAACAAGTTTGTCTTAATTCAACTTTGCTCGGCCTCCCCTAATTCTAATTCCTGGCTACGCCACTAACCTGAACGTCGTGTACTATACTGACTGCCTCACGGCGCAGCTCGGCCCCGGCGCGGTGGCCCTAGCTCCCTGGGACGGCGCACTGTACTTCACCCTGCTCGTGCCCCGTCTGTCCCACCGCTAGATCCGTCATTGGCTACCACGACTCCACGAGCGCTCCGGCATGGCGCTCCCTTTCGCTGCTCAGGCAAGTACAATTAGCCCGCGCCCGACGCACTTCCCATTTTCCTTCCGCCCGGACGACGCGTGCTCTGTTCTTGGTCTCTGTTTTTCCCAGTCATTTTCTCTTTATCTTGAGTAGGATTTCCCTCCAATCCAAATGTAACAAAACAAAAGGTTCACAATTGAAGCAACCTGATGGAATCATGGTGCGCAGGCCGTTGATGGTACAGACGGGGACGTCCTGCTTGCAGACGCAGCGGTCGCAAGGGTGGAAGGTGCCCGGAGCGAGCCCGTGGCGGCCTGGGACTTGCTGCACCGCTCTGGTCGTGGCTGGGCTCACCGCCGGCGGCACGGCGACCCCAGGGACCGCCATGGCACTGTTCACGAATCACGATGCTGGTTGCTGGCGTCACACTGGTCACCGTCCTGTGCTCCGTGCATAGGACGTGCAGTACGGGGCTACTGATCAGACTGTGAGGGCTTCCCATTTATCTGCGTCGTCGCAGTTGAAGTTTGGTGTTTTCTTGTCCCTAAAAAAAAAGAAAATATTTGCAGCCTTTTTTAGTTCGGTGGAATTTTTAGAGAAATTTTTGGGTTCCTTTTCAATGCCTATTAGGAGTATTAAGCGTAGACTAATTAATTCTAATTAATCTGGCATTAGAGATTGGTTACTGTAGCACGCTGTTGTCTAATCATTACATAATTAGGCTCATTAGATTCGTCTCGAAAATTAAGGTAAAGATTGTGGAATGAGTTTTATCATTAATCAATATTTAATAATTCTAATTAGTGTCTGAAGATTGATGTGACGGGTAGTTGGTGAAATTTTTGAAAAGTAAACAGGGCAGCCATGTTTAGTTCAGTGGAAATTTTTGGAGAAATTATTGGAGTTCTCTTTCAAGGTCTATCAGGAGTATTAAACATAGGCTAATTACAAAATTAATTACACGAATAGACTAAAAATCGCGAGACGAATCCATTAAGTCTAATTAATTCGTCATTAGAAATTGGTTACTGTAACACAACATTGTTTAATCATGACATAATTAGGTTCGTTAGATTCGTCTCGAAAATTAAGATAGGGGTTGTGGAATGGGTTTTGTCATTAATCCACATCTAATACTCTTAATTACACTACCGGAATCCTCACCTCTGCCGAGAGCACCTTGCTCTCGGCAGAGGCTCTTTCCTCTTCGCACAGGCATTGTCGAGAGGAAGCTCTCGGCAAAGAACTCTTGGCCATTTGGACCGACAAAAAACTCTTTGCAGAGAGTCGTATCAAGCCCTCTCAGCACACGTCTGCCGAGAGCAGAGATGGCTCTCGGCAAAGACTTTTTAAAGGGAATAAAAAAAAGCCAACCCATGAGGTGAGGGGCGAGCGAAGGGGGAGGAGGGGGACGACGTGGCTCTGCCGGCGGAGGACGGGGTTGCAGGAGACAGAGAAGGGAGGATAGCGGCGGAGGGAGGTGCGGAGAGGGTTAGAGTTGGGGGAGGAGACGGGGTGGCTCTGCCGGCGGAGGGAGGTGGCTGTAGGAGGCGGAGAGGGGAGGCCGATGACTGCAGGAGGCGGAGAGGAGAGGCCGGCGGTGTCAGGAGGTGCATATAGGGTTAGGGTTGGGGGAGGAGACGGGGTGGCGACGATATATAGGGGAGGAGACGGGGAGGATGGTTGGGCCGGACATAAGCCTGGCCATGGTGGGCCGAAATCGTTTGCCGTGAGCCCACCATCCTGGCTCTCGGCAAAGTGCTCTCTTTATCGAGAGCCAGACGCTCGGCAAAGACACTTTTAATCAAATTAATTATTAAAAATAGCAAACAGATGCAGAATTTTTTCCAAAATTTAACATGCCTTCAGTTATGTTGTATATTACTTATAGAAAAAGTTTTTTTAGTCAAACTCAAATTTGAATTTCTCTAAGACATCAAACTTAGTGACATTAGTTCAAATTCTTGGAAAACTTCTCGTGAGATGTTCTGGTTTCTAAACAGTGTTTAAAACATTCTTAATTTTTTTACCACAACCTCCACATATGATATCATGAGCACTTGACAAATTTCGTTATTTTCAAACTTCATTTGAATTTTATACAATTTTAAAACCTTTCTACCTCACGATCTTCATCATGATCAGAGAACAAAATACTTGAAATTTAGCTTCATTTCATGTACATGGTCTTAGAGATGTCTCATGAACATAAATATAATTTTTTTCACCAACTTTACTCTATGATTTCATGCACTTGCAGTTCATATCGGACGTATACGAAAAAAACCTAAAAGGAAGTAAAATTGTTAAATATAGCAAACAGAGTTAAATTGTGTCAAATTTGAGCATAAGTTTTGTATAAGTGTATGTTGAGGATAGAAAAAGTTTGGAGGTAAGAAAGTGTTTTTTTTTCATTTCTTCGCCGAGAACCGAAGAAATGCACTCGGCAAAGAAATTTTTGTCGAGTGTTTCGACTTTACCGAGAGTTTTCTGTGTGGCTCTCGACAAAGATTTTGACTCTCAGCAAAGGTGCGGATTCCGGTAGTGTTAGTGTCCGAAGATTGATGTGATATGTAGTTGGTGAAAATTTTAGGAACTAACATGCTCAATAGGACAAATCTCTTGTGTTGTAGTACGAAAATTCTATGGTTTCAAAGATTTTTTTTAATATGCTGCATAGGTAAATGAAACCATGTTCTTCATAAATAAGTAGATTAATAATCGGAATCTTGTAAAAAAACAATAAGTAATTTGGAACGGAGCAAATATCAAACATCGGATATGACATGGGCTAAAGTTTAGCCTCAGTATCAAACACAACCGATGATTTAGCTTCTGTGAGCTGCCGCGACTCGACCTTGTCCGTTAGTTGATCAGCATGAGCCGATACGGCGATGACAAACTAATAATTAAGCCAGCAGGTAAAACAAATGTCCGCGGGCAATTTCTTTTTTGCAATGCATACGAACAGCAGAACACGGTATGTACATGCCCAGGAACTTTATTTTACATAATTGTTTTTCACATCTTGTACGTACTACAGTTTGCTGCACTGCTGCTGCAGTTAAACAACTAGTCCGGCCCGAATCGCCGGAGGTTGCACTCACATTCGTCGGCGGCGAAGGCGCCCGCGAAGAAGCCGAGGATCCCGACCAGCATCCCGACGACGTAGAGCGCCGTCCCGACCACGTCCCTGGCGGTCATGTGGTACGGCTGCCCCTCCTCGGTCTTCGCCGGGGCGCCGCCGGAGTAGAGCACCGCCAGCCGGCGGCGAAGAGCGCGGCACCCGCGAGCATGACGGTGATGTACGGCGCCGCGGCGAGCCACGTGAAGGGCTGCATCTCCTTGAGCCGCTTGTCCGCCGGGTACGGCCGCGACTCGACGACGGCGGCGCTCCCGCCGTTCTCTAGGTCTACTACCTCTGCCAAGGCGGCGGCGGCGTTCATTGGTGCGACGATGAATCCGATTGATTTTGTGTACCGTATGTGTGTACGAGAGCGAGCTTGTTGGGGGCGTCGTCGGCACGCGTGCGTTTACAGGGGATCTGTTGTGTTGGAAACATACGTACTCGGAATCTTGGCGTGTGTTGCAAGTAGTCAGTCTTGAACTCGGAAAAAGGATAAGGAAACAAATTAGTTAAATCGGTAACCCTATCGTTCTGACGTCGGGCGGCGGCACGGTTAAAAAATCGGATGCACTCACGCACAAAAACGCGCCGCACCACCTCTTTTATTACGGTAGCAGGTCTCACCAGTGATTCAGGTGAATCTTAATCTTATCCTTCTTCCCAACTGCCGAACCGCATTCTCCGCCTCCATCGCATCTTTCGAGCGCCGCCATGTCTCCGAGGAGCTCGTTGCTGCGCTCCGCCCGCTCTTCGTCAATCTCCTCGCGCTCCGGCTGCTACTTCCCCGCGGCGAGGGCGAACCTCACCGGCCGTGCTGCTCCCTCGCGGGCCGGGGTGGGTGAGCTGTTCCGGTCGGTCCTTGCCCCCGTGGCTGCGGGCGGGTGAGGCATGCCGCGTCGGTCGTCGCTTGCCCCTGTGGCCATGGGCGGGCGAGGCGTGCCGCGATGGCCGCCACCTGCCGTGTGCGGGTACCGTATGAGCTTCTTCAGCGGGGCGCGCCCAAGCGAGTCTTCCTTTTAAAGTTGCAAAGGATAATTTGTGATGTTGATGTTAGTGTGTGCAAATATTGCAAAATTTTGATGAGCTTTTTATTGATGTTGCAAAGAATTTTTTTTTGTTGCATTAGTTATTTTTGGATGTTTCATTCTCTAATCTCTAAAGTTCGTGATTCTTTGAGAAAACTGAGGATTCGAATTGGATGTTGCAAACATTAGTTTTTGATATCGCGAATATTTAGTTTTGATGTTGCAGATGATATTTTTACATGTTGCGATTTTTGCGAACCTACTTTTCATGTTGCATGCAACATTGATCCAGTGTTGCGGTGGGAATTTTCTTCTGCAACAGGCGTCCGGCGGCTAGTGCCCAGAATGTTTCACTCGCCGATGTTGCATGCAACACATGGCAATGTTGCGGTGGGAAATTTTCTACCTCCATCCGACGGTTGATCTGTCTCCATCCGACGGCTGCGGAGATGTCCGTTGCTAGCACCCGAAACGGACGTCCTAGTAGCTTCGTAGTTAAATTCGACTCGGTAGCCTGGTGCCCGCCCACCACAGGCTCCTGTATCGCTATCTCAAGATGGATAAGAGTTTCCAAATCTTATCTAAATTGCATGTTGTTATTTTTCAACCCCTCCCACATTATAATCCTCAACTAAAAAATGCTACAACATCTTTTATAAAAAGTTGAACTAATATTCTTTAAAAAAATTTGTACCAACTTTTGTTTAGAAAGATCGTTAGATCCAACATTCTTTCAAAACAGTTGCACCAACATTTGTCGTGTTGATCAATATCTTCCTATAATGTTTCAACATTTTTTTAAAAAAAATCAACATTTTTCCCTCATTTCATCCACCTCCACAGCCTGCGGCGGCGGTGGCACGCTGGCCGTCCGGCAGTGAGCGGGCGTGGCCGGCGAACCCACGAAATGCTGAGGCCTGGCGGGCCGGTCGGGGAGCCGACATCTGACGGTGGCCCCGAGCAGCCACGGGTGAGTGCGTGGCAAGCCGATAGAGGTGGTGGTAGCACTCCATCCGTCGGCCTCGTGGGAGGCCATGGCGGCGCTCCAGCCGCCGGCCGCACTCGGGTTGCGCGAGGACGGCGGCGCGATCACGGGAAGCGTACGGAGCAAGCAGGGATGAGGGAGGGCGGAGGGAAGCACACCGATCGGCGGTGGTGACACACCCGGCGGTGTAGGCCCTACACGGGGGGTGGCGGCGACGAACGGAGGGAGAGGGAAGGAGGAGAAAGGGGAGGAGGTAGGGTTCGGCTGTTATGGGTCTTGATGGTTTGTTATTGGATTATACTTTCAACTAATTCTATCTTCCGGAAGATACTCCCTCCGTCCTATAAAAAGTGCAATCCTAACTTTTGAAAAAAAAATCCTACAAAAAATGCAATCTTAAAAAATAGATCTAATTATCTTCCTAATTAAGTGGTAAGATCTGATTTGCATGGCAAAACTTACTGCATTTGGCAAACAAATGAAGGTATTATAGTATTTTCATTCCTCTACTAATATGTCTAAAAAACTAAAATTACACTCTTTTATGGGACGGAGGGAGTATATAGGATTCCCAACCACCCCCTCCTATGCATTAGGCCCTCTCCAACAATACGAGATAGCAAGTGGCTCATACACAGGAGAGAGAGTAAAGAACAGTAGAGGTCAGAGCTTGGCAGTGAGACCGGAAGCTGATAGCGCCGAGATAAGAGCTGCTTGTTTGCTTTTTATACTGTTTATTTATTGACTAAAATAATATTTCTACTGGCTCAACGCTAGTTTGTTGGAGAGGGCCTTAGTATGCTTCCTCTCTCGCTCAGACCCAACTTCAAGACTGGGAGTTTTGCTCGTGTGGTGGCCGTCCTACACCGAACTTGCTAATGGGTGGTTTTGCTCAGGGCTTGGCAATGTGGTGTTACCCTGCTGCTCGCATGAGCAAGCAGCACGGCGTGCAACTCCGGTGTGGCGAAAGCTTCGACAGCGATGCCTGTTGGGTACCGTTTTCTTGCTGGAGGCGTCTACGATGTGCCTCCTTGTGCTACCTAGGTTAGCCATGCTAGTTTGGATAGGTGTCCATCAGGAAAAATTCTTGCTCAGCGTTACGCTGGTGTCGTCAATGACGATGTTCTCAGACGCACATTGACGAGAGATCAATTATTCATTACTGCGTGATTGGGAGGAATTCAGGTGCTCCGGCACACTCCCCACAAGGCCACAAAAGTGCATGCCAATTTCAACAAATTCTTGGCGTTTCTTCATAAGAGTTTACATCTGTGTTATTTTTGGCTTGAGAGGACAATAAAGACCATAGCAATTTTAATTTGTGAGCTGCCGCGCCTCGGCCTTGTCCATCAGTTGATCAACATGCCGATGAAGCGATGACAAACTAAAGCAATAAACCCAGCAGGCAACAAATGTCTCCATAGGCACTTCTGTTTGCAATGCATGCATATGAACAGCAGAACAGGGTATGTACATGCTAACATGCCCAGGAACTTTCTTCTACACATAAAAAAAAAGTTTTTCACAGCTCGTACTACAGTTTGCTGCACTGCTGCAGCAGCTAATTAAGCAATTAGTCCTGTCCGAACCGGGGGAGGTTGCACTCCCGGCCCACCTCGTCGGCGGCGATGGCGGCCGCGACGAAGCCCAGGAGCCAGACCAGCGTCCCGACGACGTAGAGCACCGTCCCGACCACGTACCTGGTGGTAATGTGGTCCGGCTGTCCCTCCTCGGTCTTCACCGCCGGGGCGCCAGTGTTGTCTGTAATATCCCTCAATTTTATTGAGGAATGTTAATTAATAAAAATGAGAATTTAAAATTTTCAATGAATTATTTGAGTGTTTATCAATTTATTTAAGGATGTCTTCCATTTTCTCTCCTAAAAATTCCTAGATTTATATTTGCATTAAATGAAATCTCTAGGAGATATAAAATGCTAGTGTGGGAAACTTGGAGTTCATTTGGTTTTATTTGGAGTTTAATTATGTGGGTTTCAAATTTGAATTTATATTCAAATTTGAAACTAAAATAGAAAAGGTTTAGGGAGGAAAGAAAAGGGAAAGGGAGTAGCACTGCTGTGCCTCGAGTCCAACACCTAGAAGTCCGCCAGGCCACCCTCTACTCTTTTTCTGAGAGCACCGCGCCACCCCCTCTCTTTTCCCGTCTCGGCCCAGCACAGCCCACCAGCGCGTCGGCCCGGTTACCACCAACCCCGCCGCGCGGAGCCGCTGACCGCTGGGACCCACGTTGCGTCATGCTTGCGTCACGCTGACGTCGCCATCGTCACCACGCCTCTTTTCCCCTTTCGCTTACGCGCGCGGCCAAAGCCTGCCGGGGCGCCGCCCATGGCGCCGTCGCAACGCGCTCCGCGCCCCTCCGCGGCATCCAAGCCGTCCACGTGCCCCCACGGAGCACCCCGCCTATAAGTAGCCGCCGCCGCGACCCCCTAGGCTTCCCAACCCTAGCCGCCGGGGACTCGTCCCCATCCTCTGCTCGCCTCTGCTCACCGGAGAAGAAGGAGAAGGGGGAAGGAGACCCGGAGGCCGCCCGCCAGCTCGCCGCTGTCCCCGCGAAGCCGGTGAACCGCCCGTGGGAGCCCAGGGACGCCGAGAAGCCAAGTACCGCGACGCCCCTGCGACCTCTGCTCCGCGCCGCCGTCTTCTTCCTCGCCGACGACCCCGCTCCGCTCCTCTTCATCGACGCCTGCACGTCGGCCCGTGGCCACCGAGGTGAGGACGCGCTCTCTCGCCCATCTGTGGATGACCCGGCCTTCGAGCCGAGGGAGAACGTCATGCTCGTCGTCGCCACCGCCGCCGCGCACGCCGCATGGTGAGGTCGGCCTTCGTGCCGTGCTGGGACTTTTCTGCAGGTGCCGCCGCCTTCACCGAGCGCACGCGCACGCCTCCGCCGCCTGCCTTGACACACGTAGTCGCGCACGTCGCCGGAACGCCGTCGCCCTGCTCGCCGCGCCGCCATGGACGTTTGCTCCGTGCACGTAGCAGCAGGGGGAAAGGCGCCGCCTTTGTGGCCGTTCCGTGCACGCCTCGTCGCCGGCATTCGCGCGCACCCACACGCGCCCGTGCCCGGCCGCGGGAGCCTTGCTCACCGCCGCTGTTGCCGCCGGCCCGAGCTCCGCCTTGGCCAAGAAGGCCCTGTGCTTGTTGACGAGGGGCAAAGCTCCCGTTTTTGCACCCAGTTGAGTTCACTTGATGCACGCGCACCTGGGCCTGGCGTTTTGCGCACCCCAGCGCCTTCGCCGGTGACCATCCGCCCGGCGCCGCCGCGTCCCGCACTGCGCCACCGCCGTTGAGACCACCGCCGGTTCCACGGTGCCGCCTTTTGGCCCCAATCGGTGCACAACCGCTTCGGGAGGCCAGCCTTGCAGCTTGTTGGCCGCCCATCGGCAAGCTTCGCCGCCGGCGATGCCCGCCGCACCAGAGCCCCTCACGGGCATTCCGTCGAACACGTGAGGACGCCGCCGAAAACCCCAGGGGTTTTGGGCCACACACACCCGCACACATGCGCACGCACACGTAGAGGATCCCAGCGAATCCCGTGCGGCCGGCCGATCACCGCCCGGTCTCACGCACGCACGCACCCCGCCGCGCCGCAGCGGATCACCAGGATCCGGCGCACGCGCCGCCACGCCTGGCTGCCACGCAAGCAGCCACGTGGGCACGCGTCGGCCTATAGCCACCCATGTGGCGGCCGCGTCAGCCATGGAGCTGGCTTGCAGCTAGCTGTAAGGCCCCTTAGAGATAGCTAGAGCTAGGTAAAAGTTAGCTCAAAGTCTGTAATATTGTGTATGCGTATTTTATTTTCAGAAATGCATTTTATCTTTGGAAAATCATAATAAATCCGTTTTAGCTCCGAAAAATATGAAACTTCTTCTGAAAATCTTCTAAAAATCCAAACTCCGCGCTAGACTAGAGTTTGACTCTTTTTGGATCTTATTTGCTCTTCATCTTGGATTTATTGCATTTAGTCGCCGAGTTATTTATTTTAAATACGGTTCTAGGAGCTGCCGGAGCCGGAGAGCTGAACCAGGACTACGACGACGACCTCGGCTACGACGACTACCCGCACCCAGGTTCACGCCCGACCATTCTTTGAATGCCCATTAGGCATGGCTATTAGAATTGCTAGTGCTTTACTTACTACATAGTGATGGATATGATGAACCCGTGCATAGCCTCTTTTACATTCTTGTCCTTGATTGACCTACTACTGCTGTTTACTTAAGCTAGATGTTGTGCTGAGCTTGCTATGCATGTGTTGGGATTATTGTGGTAGTTTCTTGGCGCGTGTTGGGAAAACCGGCAGGAGAATGTGTTTTGGGATACTTTGGCGGGGGTGAGCTCGAGACAACCCGGTCTGGGATCGGGGGCTAGGGATCGTCTTCTCGGACGTTGCCCAGTTTGGTGCCTAAGGCGGGTACATTGTTTTAGGAGCACAGGTGATGGGGATTTTGTGATGACTTGGAGGATATGAGCTCGCCCCGGTCTGAAACCGAGTGGGTCGCCTGTTACACGGGACTTCCGTACACACCACCTCGCCGAGAGTGGGGATAGGGCCGCCCGACACTAGCAAGTGCGATGCCATACCTGCCAGTAGGATAGAGGGTATCAGTGAGAGGGTTAGGGTGAAGTCTTTTCCCTTTGGGCGCTCCCCGTGTGGCCACACGGGGGCATTTTCACAGTTCTGGGGTGGACCTTTGCGAAGGACCGCATCGAGACCCGAATGCAGGATGGAATCGTAACTCCTAGGTGTTCGTTCGGTAGGGTAGGCTCGGTCGGCCGTACACCGTCCGGGTACTATTCTGAGTTGGGTACTGGTGTACACGCTCTGCAGAGTTTAGATCTATACGTATAGCCGCGTCCTCGGTTATGGACATGCCCGTTGTTTCTCCGACTCTTACGTTTTGGGATTTCTACCTTCCCCCTTATAGGATAAGTGTGATTGGTGAGCCGTGGTTGTATTCGGGGAGAGGAGAGTTGCTCCCTCTACCTCGCGGATCCGGGTGCAACCATTGAGGTGCGAGGAGTGGGAGTTCTCGCACCGACCCTAGATGGAGATAGGTGATGGTGACGGTGATCTGGGTGACCAGGTGTAACCGTTTGTGGATGAGTGATATGGGTTATGGTGGAATTATGGAGATATTACTGTATTTATTGCTGCTGCATAGGAAACTCTGCCACTACCTTGATATACTCTTTTCCCCTTAGAAGTAGGCCACTTAAAGTTTGCATACGGTTGGTGACGTGGACCTATCCCGATCCTTGGGGATAGCCCCTGAGCTTGCAGGGTACGAGCCCGACTACGACAACAACGCCGACGGATGGTACGACTGAGGGGGCACGACGCTTCGCTCAAGGATGCCTGTGGGAGATGCCTGAAGTTGGAGACACCTTTTTGGGAGATAGCTACCGCTGCGTAGGCTCTTATTTCTGTTATTCCGCCAAGAGGCGGGTATTGATGTACTCCGAATAATCAGGACATGTAATAATCAGATTATTATTCGTACTCTGATGCTTTATTTCGCTGTATGATTATGTTATTTATCTGTGATGAATACCTGTACGTGATATCGTATGATCCAGGGACTATCGCGAGACAGAATTCTGGGCTTTCTGATTTTGAAAACCCAGGGCGTTACATTGTCGGTGTTGATCACCGCCACGCCGGCGGCGACGAGCGCGGCGGCCGTGAGGATGACGGTGATGTACGGCGCCGCGGCGAGCCACGTGAAGGGCTGCTTCTCCTTGAGCCGCTTGTCCGCCGGGTACGGCCACGACTCGACGACAGCGCCGCCGCCGTTCTCTAGGTCTGTCTCTGCCAAGGCGGCGGCGGCGTTCATTGGCGCGACGATGGTCCGATTGATTTGGTGCACCGTATGTGTACCATCGAGAACGAGCTTGATGGGGATATGTACATGTTGGAAGAATACAGTACGTACTCGGAATCTGTCTGGCGTGCGCTACAGCCTACAAGTAGTCAGTCTTGATTTCGGAACAAGGTTAATAAAGAAACAAATTAAATTCGGCTCGGTAGCCGCAAAGTTAGATCGTCGCCGGAGGATGCTGGTGCCGGGAGGATCGGACACGGTGACGGTTTTGGGTGGGACACGACGATGACCCGATCAACTCTGCCAGCTAGGGCCGGGAAGGAGAAGCAGCACTGCAGTAGCAGTAGCGTGCCGCACGTAAGTACAGCTGCGGCCTGCGGGCATCTGCACGCACCAAACACATGCATTATTTTTCCAAGTCTCTTTTCTTTTCTTTCGTGGGTCACTACTCAACTAATATGAGTATCTCCAACAGTTTACCAAATTAAGCTAACATCTTTAATTTTTGGAAAAAATGCTGAAAATACTCCTTTGGCAGAAGACTTATAAATTTTAGCAATTTGGGAAAACCAATTTCCAGTGCATAAATATACGCACGCGCGTACTCCGCTTGGCATCGCCGTTTCTCACAGTGGGAAGCCAGGTGGAAAAATAAATAAATAGTAGAGAAGGGTTCCTGATGCAAATGCATATAAGAGAAAGAAAGACTTAGCAAGTTAAAAATAGCAAACTTATGGAGATACATTTTTTTTAGCTTGGAAAATTTTTTAGGAGTTGACAAAATTTTAAAATAGCAAACTCTTAGAGATACTCTAAAGACTAGTCCCAGATCGATGCAACCATCGCAAAACACGTCGCCATCGCGTGGATTTGTAAGTGGGGCTGTCTACACAGCACTCGAGTGTAGAAGATCATTGCCAGCACTCGAGAATGGCGTCGACGGATGAGATTGCTGAGTTTGTTATTACCTTGTGGGGCCTTTTGCAGGATGTGCAGCTCATTGATCTACCTGATGTGATCAAGTGGAAGTGGACATCAAACGGGGTTTACTCAGCCAAATCGGCTTATGACATTCAGTTCAGGGGAACATTCTGCACTTTCAATCAAAGATCGATTTGGAAAGCCCAGGCTGAAGGAAAGCATCGGCTTTTTGGCTAGCTTTTGGTTCAAAGCAAAATTCTCACAGCAGATAGATTGCTGGTCAGAAATTGGCCTTGTGATCCACTTTACTCCCTCTGTGATCAGGCCCTGGAGACTGCAGCCCACCTTTGCCTGCACTGCGTCTTCGCACAGGAAGTGTGGAACCTGTTAGCAACTTGGACTGATGGCTTCATTCAGTTGCCGACGCCAGGTGTTTCGCTAGAAGATTGGTGGAATGGCTCGCTGCAAGGAGTTCGTAAAGAGGACCGGCGGAGGAAGTCTGCTATCCTGCTCTACACGGCTTGGAATTTGTGGAAAGAACGCAACAGAAGAGTGTTTGATGGTGCTGCTGTCCTCCCGCATACTATCCTGTTGCTCATCAAAGAAGAGATTCGGCTGCGGGACCTGGCCTGCGGAAGAGTGCTGAGTTTGCATTTTTAGTTATGTGTTCAGCGTTTGTGTCTTTGAGTTCCCCCCTTTTATGTAATATCGTCCATGTAAAAGTTCGCATTCTTCTCCTTCTTAAATGAATCGGCAGTGCTCCTGCCTTACTTTAAAAAAAAAGCCCGCACTCGAATTTTTTTGACCGTCAGATTGGAAAGGGGTGGTTGTTATCACTCCATCCTCCACCTTATGTTCTCCAATCGGCCTCCCACCGTATCTTCTCCCACCAAGATGATGCCGCCGCCCCACGACCCCGGCCCCGCCCCACAGCCTCGCAGGTGCGGAGGTCCGACGAGACCCTACCGCGCATGCGGTAACCTCCTTATTGCCCATCCTGCTGCCACCCCTACCACAGCTGTCGTGATCTTCATTGCCCCCCCTGACCTAGCCCAACCGCCCGTCCTACGACGCCCGGGCCGGTGGTAGTGTCGCCGCCGGCCTCACTGCCCAGCCGCCCACCACCTCCGCCGGGTCAGCCTGCCGCCCCCAGCCTTCCCCTTAGGTCCTGCAGATTCCGACAATCCCAACCCCAACCCCGAACCCTAACCACCTCAATCCCCACCACTAACCTCGCCGGAGATGTCGCCGGATCGGAGGCGAGGGAGAAGCTCACTGTTGCCACTCGCTAGTAAAAAAATCGAGTGTGGAGAGCTTCTAAAATACTTGCGCATAGTATAGCTTTCCCCCCTTTGTGGGGCAAGATCCATCCGGCCATTCTTAATTCTATCGAAAGAACAAGAGTAGTTGCTCGGTTGGACTGCATTTGTTGTATATTATATAGTTAATTGTATCGAAAGCGCAACCAGACAATATATGGTTTGATCGACATTTTCTCTCTCTCGATGAATCCTCATTTTAGTTACATTTTTTAGAGGAGATTGCCCTTCCGTCCTTTTTTTTTGACGAGTCGCTTCTTCCTAAGCGCCGAGGTTTGACTAGGCGATCAAGGATGATGATTTCGGCCACGGCGTCTCTAGCCATGCATGCATGATACAATTGGCATATACTCGAGTCTCCACCAAAGGTCCTTCCTCGAAGTTTCATCAAAATTCTCATCTAAAAGACTGTGTCAGTTCATTTCTTCACTCTACGTGCTTTTTCAAATGCCAAAATTTCACTATTTTCACAAAACTAAACAGGACCAGTTGCACCAACTTTTTTGACTTTCGACGGCACAGATGTCGTGACGTGACGTGGCGCACAGGAGATCATGACAAGACTAAGACCCTGATCCTGTTCTTTTCGTTAGAAAGGAACAGTGAAAAACACTATTTACTCATCACATTCATCGCATCTTCTCTCACAACAAACACTATTCCAGTACTATTCATTTGCAACTTCGCTATTACTTTTCATCCAAAAGAACGAACCCTAATTAGGAGTGGGCATGTAAGGGACAGCAGAAGTAGACAGTCAGACAGAGCAATATGCAGGCTCATTCTCTGCAGCGGTCATGCAACACTTCAGTTCCTCAAAATTTCACCAACTACTCATCACATCAATCTTCAGACACTAATTAAAAGTATTAAATATGAATTAATGACAAAACTTATTTCACAACCCATACCTTAATTTTTGAGACAAATTTAATGAACCTAATGTCGTGCTAATTAAGCTTAATGGATTCGTCTCGCGATTTTCAGTTCATTTGTGTAATTAGTTTTGTAATTAGTCTACGTTTAATACTCCTAATAGACTTTGAAAGGGAATCAAAAAATTTGTCCAAAGATTTCCACCCAACTAAACACGGAGTCAAGGCCAGTATATGTTTAAATCTTGGGGAAAGCTAACAAACAGCATGAATATTGAATCCTACATAGATTTCCAATGCAATTCCATTTTCCAAATCCAATCATACAAACCACTTCAAAATTCATCCAATCCAACAAGGACACAAGGTGCATCATTGCTTCAAAGTTTTTTTTAACTCACATCAAGAGCTTTGCCGAATTTTTATTACAAGAAGAGGAAACAAAGTTCAAACCTGAATTGGAAAAAAAAAAGTCACAGTGACTATCATCAGAAAAGGACGTGGACGCACTTCCTGTCGCTCTGGCTGGCGGCGGCGGGCACAGTCACCTCCAGCTCCAGGCTCCAGCGACGTCCTCTGCGATGCGCGCGGCGTCCATGGACGCGCCACCGGAACCGCGCGGTGTGAAGCCAACGGCGTAGAGCCTGCAACGTCCATGCCATTTGTCGGGAAACGCGGTGGCGGGGTAGCCGTTCCCGTCACCGCGCGGCCACTCGGCTTGCGGCAGGTTGCTGCGGTAGACGGTGGCGAGGACGACGGCATCGATGTCGAGGACTCGACCGTCGGCGAACTCGGCTTTGCCCCCGAAGAAGCGGACGACGGCAGGAACGATGTTGCCGGCGCGGATGCGTGCCAGGGGCGGAACCAACTGAGGTACATGGGTGTACAAATGTACACCCAATAATTTTGGCAAAAAAATTTCATATACCATGTAAATACATATAGGTATGCATCTATATATTAGCCAGATTGTGTCTATTTGAACCCAAACGAAAGATTGTGTCTGTTGAGAAGGAATTTTCCGTTCTTGTTGCTGATGAAGACATCATCTCCTGTTTCCAAAAGCCACCTTGTCGAGTTAATTTGTAATCTTTTAGCGTTGGTAGTTCAAAATATTGTATGAATAATATATTAATGGAGAATGGAACCATCTGTACTGCATTATGCATCATTTAACCTTTGTTTTTATGGACCTTTATCTTTTGTATGCGATGATTGTTCAACTTGCCAGCAGCTATGTACACCCAATGTTGAATTCTTGGTTCCGTCACTGATGCGTGCGAGGCCGAGAACGGCGAGGTCACCGAGGACGGCGTGAGCGATGAGGTCCATGACCTTGTCGGCGATCCGGGCCGGGAGCCAGGGTTCGAGGATATTTCTGGCTAGCTCCAACGTGGCCATGCCGAACATCTTGCGGGGAAGGACGTGAGCGGCGTCCCACGCCACCACCACTGGGCGAGCGCCATGGTCGTAGAGGTCGAGCGCGACCTCCTTGCCGGAGTTGCCTCTGCCGAGGACGAGCACGCGCCTCCCGCGGCGGAAAAAAATTGCGTGCGCGCCTCGCGCACCGGCGACGGCGTGCGCACCCCTGCGTGGCAGCACGTGATTGGAGGCCGCGTCCCGGGTCCCGCGCGTCCACGTTCGTGAGGGAGCCGGTGCACCACGCGTACTCGTTCCGTTGAAAAAAACTCCGCACGGCTCGCCGGAAACGTAGTCGCCGACATGCGTGACCTCCCCGGGAAAGCTTGTTAGGCCCGGGATGCCCGGGATGATCATCTCAGCGTGCTCGCCTGTGGCGACGACGAGCCAGCGGCAGATGTACGGTAATGGATTTTGAAAAATCCAAATCCAATTAGATTTTTTCCTTTTGGACTTAGTTAGACTGGATTATTTTGGATGTGGATGTCCACATGCTAAAATATACTGGACATCTCAGCGCGAATTGGATGATGGTCAACTCGCGCGGCGTCGATGAGCGGGTGGCCAGCCATGGTGTCGGCGGCGGACTCGGTGGTGACGGAGCTATGCAGGCAGGGCGCGGCAGAGGTGGACGCGCTTGTGTGCGCCAAGGGCAAGCGGCTGCGGGCTGGGCTAGAGCAGGCACGGAAGCGGCACTTCAACGACTGCGTCGTCGGGAGCTACGGCAGCGTCGCCTGCCTGGACCCGTCGGCGGCAGGGCGCGGCCGTCCTCGCGCCGCCGCGGCCCCGAAAGCGGAAGCGGAGGCAGTGGAGGCAGCGCACCAGAGCTGACCACGCCCGCGGCGGCACGAGGAGAGGCGCACGCGCATGCTTCTGCACCTGTGGCGGCGGCGAAGGGACACGAGCATGCGCCGCCGGCGGTGACGACCAAGGGCGCGGCGCTGCCGTACGACCTGGAGTACTCCTGGACCTGGACCTGGACTACGCCGTCTCCGCAGGGCGCGGGCGGCAGACGACGGGCACGAGCGAGGTCACGATCTCTTTCCCCGCGCCGACGGCGGCGTGCCCGGGATGCAGCAGCTGGCAGGGGCGGTGCCGCCTGATTGGAAGGCCGGCGCGCACACCACGGCTGATTTAGCACCTACCGCCGGCGGGGAGAGTTCCGGCCGATTTGGCACCTACCGCCATCATATTTGCTGCCAGTTTGGATATTGGACTATGAGTTATTGGATTGGATTGGACATGAAGTTTAAAATTTTAGATCTTAATTGAAATTTTCTTATTTGGATATGGATATTAATCCATTCCCAGGTGTGGGTGGGATCCCTTTTCACTCTGATTCCTTACTATTTTTTCTTACAGATTTGAAATATTTGGATGCGAACTGCTGGACGTGGATAGTTGAAATATTTGGATGCGAACTGTTGGACGTGGATGGCTCGCATCCGCTGTATTCGATTTTGTGGGTGTTCTACGGATTGTTTTGTTAATTTTCCCTTTCATCGTTGATTTCTTTTAGTTTTTGCTTGCGGACGTCAGTTCCTTTGTTGTGATCCGTTGGCTGTGCTACGGGAATATCTAATTGATTTGATTTGTATCTCACTTAATAGTTTATCAACATGTGCCGCCGAGGCGATGGCAAACTAATAAGCCAGCAGATGCTAAAAAAAACTATTAAGCCAGCAGGCAACAAATGTCCATAGGCACTAATGTTTGCAATGCATGTGAACAGAAGAACATTGTTTTTCACAGCTTGTACTACAGTCTGCTGCACAGCTGCAGCAGCTAAACAATAATTAGTCCGGCCCGAACCGCCGGAGGTTGCATTCCCAACCCTCCTCGTCGGCGGCGAAGGCGCCCACGAAGATGCCCAGGAGCCCGACCACCATCCCGGCGACGATGAGCACCGTCCCGACCACGTCCCTGGCGGTGGCGGTCGTGTGGTACGGCTGCCCCTCCTCGGTCTTTGGCGGGACGCCGGAGTACACCGCCATGCCGCCGGCGAAGAGCGCGGCGCCTGCCAACACGACGGCGATGTACGGCGCCGCGCCCAGCCACGTGAAGGGCTGCTTCTCCTTGAGCCGCTTGTCGGCAGGGTACGGCCACGACTCGACGACGGCGGCGCCGCCCCCGCCGCGGCCGTTCTCTAGGTCCACTACCTCTGCCAAGGCGGCGGCGGCGTTCATGGTGCGACGGCGATGATCCCGATTGATTTGGTGTTAACGATGAGGCGTACAGAGTACAGACGATGTGCTCTGTTCTCATCACTTCATGAGCGGAATCGATTGTTTCGTTCAACTATTCGCGCAACGATGTAAATTGTGGGAACTTGAAATTCACCAAGTGATTCGCCAAACAAAAAAGTCACAGCCAAAAAAAAAAAGGCTAGTCACCAACTATTGATGCTAGTCACACAAGCTTTACCACAGCGGCACAGCCTGTTCGTCTGGCTTATCAGTCATCAGCCAGCGGTACTTTTCTGTCAGAACAAGTCAGCTACCAGCTACAAACTAGTGGTATTTTTCTCTCAGAACAAACCAGCACCAGCCACCAGTCGTCAGTCAGACGAACAAGGTGTTGCCGACAAACATCATGAACATATAGAATCCTACATAAATTTCCAATGCAATTCCATTTTCCAAATCCAATCATGGAAAACCCCTTCAAAATTCATCCAATCCAACGGAGGAGCATCATTGCTGTATTGTGATACGTGGTTGGGAGGAATTCAGGTGCTCCGTGCTCATTGCTCTGGCACACTCCCCAATCCCCACACGAAAATGCATACAAAATTTAACCAAAATATGAATCAAACAAATTTTGAGCATTTCTTTTTTTTTTAAACTGCCGCCTCGGCCTGAAGGAAAAGGAAAGCACCTGTGTTATTTTGGGTTTGAGAGGGCAACGAGCATAGCAGTTTTTCTGAGCTGCCGCCTCGGCCTTTGTCTTCAATTATTATCTGATCAACATGTGCTGACGACAAACTAACTAATTGGCCAACATACGGTAGGTCAACATGCATGTCTCTCTTTTTTCTCAATAAATAAATAAATACAGTATGTCTATATTATGCAGCAGTCAAAACTCAAAACTGACGTGAGCTTAGAACATACCAGGATTTTCTTTAGCGTTCGCTACCTGTCCGGACCAGTAGCGGTTATGAACACAGGAGAACTTGTTAACCTTTTTTTTTAGACTTAGAGAACTGGTTAACCGGACTGGTAAGACCAGTTACACTGGTTAATTCGGTTGGATCGGTAGCGGTAAAAAAAATATGGAACATACAACATAGCCCATCGGCCCATTTCATTCAGTTTGACTTCGACTCGTACGACGCTGGAACAGTATCCTTCATTCTTCATTCTTCTAGCTCGTGTTTGGGTAGGGTGATTTTTTTTTCACTCAAAAGGAATTTTTCATGCATCGAGGACTAAATGAAATCTATTTGCAAAATCTTTTCACAGATAAGTACAACTTTGCGCAATGAATCTAATAGGCATAATTAATCCATAATTTGCTACAGTAATACTACAGTACCATACTCTAATTACATGGTCAAAGACCTCATTAGATTCGTCTCGGAAATTTACCTAGGGTTGTGAAGATAGTTTTGGAAACTAACATTATTTAATACTCTTAATTTGTGATCAAAATTGCATTAAATAGGGGTGTAATTTTTTTCACCACCATCCAAACACGAGCTAGAAGCCGATGATGCAGTGTTCTGAAATCTTTGAACGATTTTTCAGCATCCTTGGTCATCTCGTCAGGTCTCTGTGTTCGGAGATTTACAGGTTTTCGCCGCGCTGGCGCAGCGGCGAGAGGAACGTGACGTGAAACTTAAAATTTCGAATCAGACGTAAATTCCTTATCATGTTTGTAATGCGTATGAACAACATACTGTAACAGGGTAACACGCCCTGAACTTATTGTATACTCCATCCATCCCAAAATAAGTGTCATTCTCACTTTCCGAGAAGTCAAACAATTTTAACTTTGACCAATTATAGATAAGAAAGTATTAATATTTATAGTACATAATTAGTATCATTAGATAGATTGTTGAATCTATTTTCATAATAAACTTGTTTGAAGATACAAATGTTACTAATTTTTTCTACAAATGTAGTCAAAGTTGAGAACATTTGACTGACACGAATACCATAGTGACACTTATTTTGGGACGGAGGGAGTATATGGGAAAAAATTGTTTTTCACGTACAGCTCGTACTCTACAGCATGCTGCAGTGCACTGCTGCTGCTTGCAGCTAATGGTTAATCGGGCCCGAACCTCCGGAGGTTGCACTCGCAGTACCCCTCGTCGGCGGCGATGGCGCCCGCGAAGATACCCAGGAGCGCGATCACCGTCCCGGTGCACAAGAGCGCCGTCCCGACCTGATCCATGGTGCTCATGTGGTACGGTTGCTGGCTGTCATGCCCCTGCCTCGTCGGGCCGCCGGAGTCGTAGATCGCCACGCCGGCGACGACGAGCGCGACGCCCACGAGCATCAGGGCGATGAACGGCGCCGCGCCGAGCCACGTGAAGGGCTGCTTCTCCTTGAGCCGCGCCGGGTACGCCCACGTCTCGACGGTGACGGCGCCACCGCCACCGCCGTTCTCTTGGTCTACCTCCGGCGCCGCGGCGGCGGCGTTCGCTGCGCCGTCGTCCATGTGTGTGCGGTGAGATGGTTGGTCTCCTGCTTCGGTACGGGAAGGAGCGAGCTGGTTGGCCCTCGGCAGGCGTGCGTTGTTTATACAAATCGTCGTGTGCTACACGAGACCGGACCTTGGCGTGCCAACTCGAGTAGGTCTTGTTCTCTGAAAAACAAAACTAGAAACGGAAGGCGACGAGGACGTACGCATGCGGGGCGTGTGGTGGATTGCTTCGCCGACGGACGGCCGTGGCGTCCCTGCGCACGGGCAGCTCGGCCTCGGCGGCGGGGTCCTCGCCGAGTCGCCGTGGGCCGCTCCGACGTCGCCGCACGCGCCGGCCGCCACCCATCCCTTTCCCCGGTGCCGCGCGCGGCTTTGGTATGTCCGAGTCGGGTCGCGGCGCCGGCGACTGGTGCTGGCGGTGACGCGGGGGGAGGAGCATGCCACGCAGCAGCGTTGAGCGGCCAGTTGGTAGCATCGACGACATCGATCGTAGCTCCTGGGATCGGACCGGATCGGACGGTGCTGCTGCGTCAAACGGCCGGGAACATTCTCGGCTGTTCCAGAGGATCCTTGGCACGCGCGGATGCTGGTTCCCTGAGGATCCAACGGTGAGGGCGTTATTGTTCGGCGGTGCCTTTTCCGGGAAAAAAATTCAATGCGCGCCGCGCACAGAGCGCTGCGTGCACACCCCCTCGTGGCAGCTCCCGATTGGGTGGAGAGGGAAGTGAAGATTCGGCGGAGGTGTGTCCGTGCGGGGGTCACGCGGACTCACCCTATTGGCTGCACGAAAATCTAAATATAGTTGATTAGTTGCCTTCAAACGCTAATATCTTTCTAATGGTTCAATTAAATTATAATCTGATTACATAGTAATGATCTTTGCAATTAAATCTACGAAACATGATATCACTTGACTATGTTTCGTCACAAAAATAAAAATAGCATAATTACTATGTTTCGTCACAAAAATGAAAATAACATAGTTGATCATGGTTCGTCACAAAATAAAAATAACATAGTTGCTTTTTTTATTTTGTGATGAAAGTGAAACATAGTTAAGTAATATCTTATTTTGTATATTAAAATTCGATTGCATATTAATATTTTTTGCATTTAAATCTACAAAACAATATATCACTTGAATATGTTTCGTAAAAAAAAAGTAAAATCCATATATTTGACAAGATTTGATAAGGTTACAATCCAAATATACCTTACATATGATTTCATCATTCTCATGATTTGATCATGATCAAAATTTGATATGGTTGAATGCGCCAAAAAACCAAACATTTAAATTTTTTTTTATTATATGTTGTTTTTGTTTTGTGACGAAATATGGTCAAGTGATATCTTATTTTGTAGATTAAATTGCAAGGAATATTAATCTACAATCAGATTTTAATTTAGTTAAACCATTAAAAAGATATTAGTATTTGAATACAACTAACCACTTATTTTTGAATTTCGTGTCACCAATCACAACACTCCTCCACACCTCCGCCGGTGCTCACGGCCGCCTAATTGAATATCCGGGTGGAGAGCGGAAGGCTCCGCGCATCCCGGGCGCTCGGCTCCCGCATGCGCCGCTCGGCTCCCGTGATGCCGCCCTCCTCTGCTCGCTCGGCTCCCGGCCTCCCGCACAGCGACGCGCGGGGCTCGGCTCATGCTTCCTCTGCGCTGATGCCCCACGACTGCCCACGGCGGAAGGGCGGCGTCCGATCGGAAGGGGTGCGTGCACGGCACCACAGCAGAGGGGGTTCGCGGCACTATCACTATGGGCGGCACCTTTCTCCGGCGTCGTTAGCCTCGCCCTCCTCGCTCGCAACAGATGACGCGGCGCCGTCCCTCTGCGTAGTGCCGGCCCTATAGGGTGGCAGGGTGTGCGGCGGCCGAGGGCCCAAGCTGGGGAGGGGCTCAAGCCCACGTATACAAACCCTCATGCTTTATAGTCCATTAGGCAAAATGATTATAAGACAATTAGAGACCTGGTCAGATGGCTTAAGAAATAATGTCGACATTTCTAGCTTTCTTTCCTGTGTTTCTTTCATCGTGGTCCTTGAATAGAGCGGAGCGATGAGTTGCAAAGCACACACTTTGATCGTGATTCAGAAGTTCATGACGTGCCAACGCATACGCGTGGGCACACAGTGAGTCAGTAACTCGCAAGGCTCCACGCCTCCGACGACATGATCTTGATCTCGGTTTTTTTGCTTCTTGCGAATGCGATCGCCGATGAGGCGATCAGTTGTTCCAGTTCATGCCTAGACTCTAGGTATCTTTTCTCTTTTTTTCATTTTTCAATCAAAATTAACTATTTATATAGTAATAAGAATATATTATTAGTTTTTCTTTCACTTTATAAGTAAATCAGCTCGTATATATTACGAATTTTATGTATAGTCTAGAGGGTTATCGTGACGAATTCGCCAGAGAGCCCTCAAAATCCTAGAGCCGGCAATGCCTCTGCGCGCCGTCCGCGTCACCATGGATGGGTACCGCCGCGCCGGCCATCAGGACGAAGGCCAAGATCTGGCGATGTTGGACTGCCATGCAGATCCGACGATGTTGGACTGCCATGCATATCCTCCGAATACAAGTCCCCCAGGGACAGTTGCCGACTCACGACGCCGATCACGACGACGACAACGTCTGTCCCCTCCTCCTCGGATGACGATGACGACGACCGGCTCCCTCCAGTTACGGACATCCGGAGGATGTGGCGGAGCACACCATCACACCAGTGCTCTTCTCCTACACCAAGTTGCAGTCACTTCCCCTGAGCTCCTGCCGGATCACCCCGCCGACCAGCGTCATCTTTCCATGCCTCGAGACTCTGCTCCTCTCCCACGTCTCCGACCCCAACCTGGCTGACCTCACGCTGGAGGCCTGCGATGAGGTGACGGCGCTCTACATCCCCCGACGCGCGCTTCTGCAGGCTGGCCCTCCTCTGCTGCCACATGATGACCGCCGTCGCCATCGACGGGTCCGAGTTGGAGGCCTTTGAGTATAGGGGCAGTGTGCCTGAAAGCTCGTTCAGCGAGCTGCGAACGGGTAGCCGAGCCGAACGAATGTGAGCACCGCGGACGGGGTAGCTGAACGAGCGCGACGTCGGATGCCGGACGGACACGAATGCGCGGGGGTTCCCCTTTTCCGCTTCTCGGGTGTTCTTCACTTGCGTTGACCTGATCAACGCTGCTCAGCGCCGGGTGGGGACTAAGAGCAAGATTAATAGTTGCGCCTGCTTGCCGGCGTCTCGCAGTCCACCTCACCAGAGCTGCTGAGCTGGTGGTTGACGGCCCCACCTTCATTTAATGTTGTTTATCTTTGAGCAGGTTCGCGGAGCCAATGACAAGCAAAGCAGCTGCGCTACAGAGCAAAACGCCCGCTTTGGATGAGCGTTTCGCGAGACGCTCGCGTCTCGTCTCGCGTCTTTCTCTCTCCTCTCTCTGCCAGCTATGTTTTTTTCCTACGTGGCCTGCTAGTCGCCTGCTGATATAACCTTATAATACTTGCTCTAAGGGCGCCTAGCTTGCACGCTTCACAAATTACAAGTGTCCGGCCCCGGTGCGCACCTAATTTTTTTCCTCTTTTCCGCTTCTCGGGTGTTCTTCACTTGCGTTGACCCGATCAACACTGCTCAGAGTCGGGTGGGTACTAAGGTAGCATCTGCCTAGCTTGCACGCTTCACAAATCACAAGTGTCAGCACGGAAGAGCCAAGTGAAGCTTAAAAAGTAGTTACGGATGCATGCTACACAGAGAGCAACGACGTGCACACAGCAAGATTAGTTTTGACACGGATTGGGATATTACAATTTACAAGATGTGTTTATTTAATGTTGTTTTTTTTTTCAAATTAACGGGGGAACTTTTTTCCGACAATGTAATGCGAAGCAATGAGAGGGGTGGGGAGCAAACTGATTAGGGGGAAATGTGCGAAGAAGCGAAAGCAAAGCAAGATCGAGAAGGTTAATTTCCTCCTATCGCTCAACCTGAAAAGACTTTTGTGGCCTTTGAAAACATGACGGTAAATCTGTTAATGGTTCAATAAATAAACCAAATCCACACCATTCCATTTACATATACTACACTTCAAAAATCAAACCAAACCAAATTGTTGACTCATTAAACCAATCCAAACCACTTCAAACCATTTAGTTTTTTTTCTTATCTCAAAACTAATAAAATTAGTTTAATTTTCTAATGTTAAGGTGATCCAACTTTGGGTGTGGGTCTCCCACTAGATTTGGTTTCACCGATTTGCATGGAGTAGGGGACTGTCATATTGAGCATCTCCAGCAAATTTCAGACATATCTGCTAAAATTTTATAGTATGAACGCGAGCTTTTAATTCTATGTTCCGGCTCTGCACGTGGGTCCCACATATAAATTTGACTTCACCGATTTGCACAAAGTAGCGGACTGCCATATTAAGCATCTCCAGCAAATTTCGGTCATATCTACTCAAATTTTATAGTGTGAACGCGAGCTTTTAATTCTAGGGTCTGGCTCTGCACGTGGGTCCCACATATATATTTGGCTTCACCGATTTGCACAGAGTAGTGGACTGCCATATTAAGCATCTCCAGCAAATTTCAATATATCTGCTAAGTTTTATAGTATGAACGCAAGATTTTAATTCTAGGGTCCGGCTCTACACGTGGGTCCCACATATAGATTTGGCTTTACCGAGTTGCACGGAGTAGTGGACTGTTATTACGAGATATCTCCAACAAATTTCAGTTAATTTCGGTAAAAATGTGTATGTTAACATGAACTTTCACTTTTTAAGTCCGATTTTTAACCTAACTTAATTATACTTACACAAAGCAATAATATTGTTAAATCGTTCTCATCTATTATAACTATGAAACCAAACCATTATAGATGTCAAACCATTTTGAATCAAACCACATTGAACCACATCTAAAACCAAATCGGAAAAACCGGTTCAAACCAAACCATTAGCAGGTTTACATGACCGGAGTACTGTCAACCGAATCCTGCGAAACGACTCGGATCGATGATCGTGGTCTCCGTGCTAATAGTACGCTGAAGGCTAAAAAAGAAATAAATAAATTATTCATTATATCAAGCTAGCTCGTATGGTTCTTCCTACGCCGTAGTGTGTTTGTGTAGAGATAGATCAGAGTGTGTGTCACACTACCCTTATCCTATCATTTATCTTACCCTGTATTTGAGTTGTTGTCTTCGATTTTTATCTCATGGTTACACTCAGTGCAAAAGCATAAGTCTTGATATCCGTCATTGCCTTCCACGGATACGATACCCTTGGAACACTCACTTCCCTAGGAAAATATTATAATGGTTTATCTGTGCGCTTGTGGATTCGTTCACGATCGTAAGATTTACCTTTGGCAAGTCTTGACGCTCGCTCTAACTCGACATCATTAGTAATGACGTTAAAAAATACCAACAAGCATTTCTGACGCTATCGCCAAGGCTAAAGGTGAACGACCAGCAGATATTCTGATACGGCAAATTAAAGCACTGTATGCACACAGTTTAGGATCCATGACAGGTAGCATGCCACAAATTAAGAAGAAACAGTAGGCAAGTACCATTAGCATATGATGCAGCAGCAGCAGCAGCAAAGCAAGTGATGAGTTGCTAGCAAGCTACGCGGCCAATCAAAAGCACTGACGACACTTGGACGGTCAGGAGATAAGATTCAGATCTCGCGAATCCAAATATCAATCAATTTTAGAATTAGGGACAGACGGACATGTGATGAGGAGCTTAGTCAAAAGTCTCAAAGACATTGCACGAATTAACCCTGCTGACCTATCGATAGTTTGGTACAATTAATTGTTAACTTGGTTCACTAGGGCGACACACGGAACATGCATGATGCTAATGAGAACCGATCAACAGGGACAACCAGTTTTGTTTTGTTTTTTACTTCCACTGGGCCGGGGAAAGGAGCTAAACATAATCGTTAGAGTTGCTGTCGATGTTGGTTGCTTTGTTGAGATCGAAAGACTGGGAGTCGTTGTCGTCGATTTGAGCGGCGTCGGTTCGACCGATCGCTGTTGCCTTTAGTACTTGGCGCCGCATCGATTGATTGCATGGCATTGGCTCTGTGATGACCTCTTTCACCCCACACGCAATCGGCAAATGGGGCCAACGGGGTTCCAGTTCGTCGCACTTGCTGCCGCTACCGCAGGTGCGATGGTGATTAATGGGCTCAGAGAAAGAAGGAACGTAACCCACGGGGCTCCTCTACTTCGCGTCAGAGTAATTTTAAATTGCAGGTTATTTTAATTTTCTAAGTTTATAAATATTCGTCTGCTTTAGTCACACTCACATACATTATGTAGGTGCATATACAGTTAAGGGCGGAGGGAACAATAATTTGGAATAAAGAAAGTATATGTATGGACTAGCGCATATACATATCAGTTACCCACCACCATTATTCAGGTTCGCTGGAGAAGTGCTACCGGCCGAGGCGATACTCGAAGTTCATCTAATTCTGATTTTCTATAATAGGCGATTCTCTGAGAGAAGTGACTTTAATTTGTGATTGTAGAGAGTGATTCTCCTTGATTCTTCAGCATGAACTTGAACAATTTTGACGGAGAATTATCTCAAAAAGCCAGATCCTTAGGCTCTGAACAGCATAATGCGGAGTTAGCAGTGATGATAATAAGAGCCGTGCTGGAGGCTCTCTGTAACATCCCTGATGTTTAGGCAACAGTAATCATCATCATTAGCAAGGTTAAGTATGGTGCTTGACATAATTGACTTGGTCAACTTTCCAACCCTAAGTCAAAACCCCCAAAGCTAAGGTCAACACCCTAGATCTCTAGACCTTTCATCGATAATCTAGTGCGCTCTCCGATTTTCATATAACAACTTCAGAATCGGCCAATATGAAAGTTGTTCATTAATCACACATGACACATTTCATTCAATTGGCGGCATTTGAGATTCAAAGTGGAAAAGCCTCAAAATGTTGGTCAAAGCTAGGGACAGTGTTTTGACCAAACAGAGAAAATCTCAATTTTCAAGCCGTTTTTGTTCAAAATCCATGTAGAATTCCATAGGTCGGCCTTTACAAATGTTAAAGCTGGTTATCTCGTCTATAAGTTTTGTTATTGGCGATTTTTGGACGCAGTTCAAAATTTTGAAGATTTTTGCGGTCAAACGCACCTTGACCGAAACGGAATGTGCGCCAGGACGCGAACTCGCGCTCCAGAGCGCGGGAGCGCGCGCCCCGCCGCGCTGGCCTCCCTCCCGCCTGGACGTCCGCGCCCTCTGTGGGCCCCGCCTGCACCGCCAGGTGCTCCGTGCCCGGACGCCACCTCCCCGAGGTACCCCTGGCCTGGATGGCCCGCGTCAGGGTGCAGGCACGCCCGGCCGCGCCGCGCCCACGCCGCGCGTGCGCGCCCTGCCCTCCCGCTTGTGTGCGCCCTTGCTTCCGCCCGTGCGCGCGCCTGTGCAGGGCCAGCAGCCCGCGCTGCTTTCCCGCCGTCGCCATCTATTTAAAGGACCGGACCTCCACCGCGCCGCGTCGCCATCCGAGCTCCGCCAGCCGCCATTGGAGCGCCGCCGTGGAGCTTCCCCGTCCAGACCTCCTCAAGCCCGCCTGAGCACGCTAGCGTCACCACACGACCCCAATGCAGCTCCTCCGGCCACACATTGCCCAGCTCCGCCGACCCGTGCCCCGCCAGCACTGCTCCGCCGCCGCCATTGGCGCCCCACAGCCGAGCTTCACCCTCCACCCTATCACGTACCCGCCTAAGCACTCCAGGGCCACCTCGTCGCCCCACTGGAGCTTCCCCGGCCACGTGTTGTTGAGCTCCGCGCCCTGCCTCGCCGGAATAAAGCCCGCAGCGGCTGCCGCCTCACCCCGTCGCCGCCGCACCTCGCCGGACCACCCCCGACCCCAACTCCGGTCGTGAATCGCCCTTAGGTGAGCACGTGGTCGACCCCCGCCACTTGCCCGGCCAAGTCCGGCGGACCTTCGCCACCGGCAATCTTGCCCGCGCCGCCGAGGGTCGATTTGAAAAGATTCAAATCTTTGCAGGGTCTGTCGTGTAAAAGTACAGGGGGCTCTGTGTAAATAGATTCTTCCGGTTTTGTTTAAAAGTCCAGAGACTTGTAAAATCCATAACAATTCACAGAAAAATCATAAAAATACAAACTTAACTGTTATGGAACCCTTGTGAAGAACCCTAACTTTTCTACAAAGGAAGTTTTCAAATTTCTATGTAGTTTTTAAATAACTTTGAATTTACCATTTTGGTTAGATCTGAAATAATTCAAATTCTATGCATGATCTGTAGCTGAATTTTGGATATGTTGTTTTCCATGTAATGTTGGTCTTCTGATTTAAATTTGGCACAAAGTTATTGAGTAGATCTTTAATTATGAATTAAAGTTTGTTTTCAGCATTGCACCTATTTAGAATTTGTATAAATTAATCTGTTGGTCTTTTAAGTCCAATCTTTTTGCTATGATCCTATTTCATGATGTTGCACCCATGATAAATAGTATAGATGCTTTTGCCATGTTTTATAGGGTCAAATAATTTTTGCACCAATTTAACCCTCTTTCATAAATTTAAATTAATTTAAATTTTCTTTGCTGAGTAAGTGCACATCTCTCCATGAATAAGTGTTTTGTGCTTCCACATGAATTTCTAGCTCAAGATGTGGTATATTTATTTTTGTATGATTTATCCTTGTTTTTAAATGAATGAATCTAGTTGTATTTTTCATGCTAGATATATAGCTTGCATTGATCTAAGGTTTTGGCAGTAGCTCATGTTTTGTATGATGTGCCTCTCTGCAAAGTTTCATGGACATCTTGTTTGTATTTCTTCTAGAATGAATTTTCAAAGTAAATCAAGTTTAATCCAAGAAATAAAAGAAAGAGAGAAATCACCTTTGTTTTCTTTTCAAATCTTTTGGTTAGGCTTCACCAAATCACACCATGAACAGCACCCCATAACTTGGTGAATAAAAATTAATTAATCCTTATAGATGTGCATGCAATCACCATCAAATAAGGTGATAAACCACGCACACATACCCCTATCTTTGATAGGAAGAGTATGCTGGATATATTCTTATCCAGGTGAATGTGGTCACCCATACACTCCCACGTTTACCTTTCAATGCTAAACTATATTCTCACTCCTCAGTTATAAATACATGAAATTAATGCATATGCATGTCGTGTGGAACTTCCGGACGGAAACTACGAGTTGGTGCCGGACTCCGAGGGAGATCTCGCTGAAGGAGAAGTGAACGTGGTGGAAGTGCAGCAAGACCCGAACCAAAGTTCAGAGGACTTCGTCACTGACTTTGCTAGTGAAGGCAAGCCCCGGAGCATAACCCAGTTTTTCTAACTCTTACCATTATGTTATACAATATTTGTGCATTTACGTTTCAGGAGTTGAAGTGAAACCCTAGATGCATGATTCTAGGTTCCTATGCTCAAATACTAGCATGATAGGTCGCTAGTTGCCATGTTCTAAGGACACGGTAAAAGTCGAGTGATGTTCGTCACTCGCGAGCTATAGGTTTCTTATGTTGGAATCATAAGATTTTATAAATGGATTTGCTCATGTGGTAAGAGCATGGGACCGGCTCCGGCCAGTAGGTCTGTGGTTAAGCGTTTGAACGTACTAAACATTTGCCGGGAATGGGACCGGTAAGCCTAGTACCCGATTGGCACGGCAAGGGAACTTTAGTGTTACTACTCCTGGGTTCGTCCCCTGCTGCAGCTTAATTGTGGTGCATGTGTGGAGTTGGGGAGGCGAGGCCGAACCAACCACCATGTACCGAGGACTGTAGCCCCTGTTCCCGAACCGAGGATTGACGGGAACCGTCTGGTTGGTGCATACCCTACCCCCTTTGGTTTTTATTTGACTGTTTTTGGGGTGTGCATTCTTCCGTGTGTTTAGGTCCACCTTGCAAGGTTATTAATCGATCGATCGTCGGCCTCTCACCGTTACCCGAGATTGCTTAACCATACACTCTATGTCCCTTAATGATGGAATTGAGAATCAATTTGGATGTATGCTTAATTGTTTGCACAACTTATGCTTGCAGTAGTTGCTTACTTAGTAATGGATAATCAACTAGAATTTTGAGCTAAAACTTGAAAGTAAGGACATACTCTTTGTTGCTTTTCAGCAAAACAACCCACTAGCCAAAGAGCCTTGCATGTCTAGAGAGTTGGTGATTTTTCATCACCCGCCGGTTAAGTCTTGCTGAGTATTAGTATACTCAGCCTTGCTTTTGTTGTTGTTTTCAGGTGATGTGAATGATGATAGGTTCCCGTGGCCTGGTTCTCTCCCACCCGGTTGGGAAGTGGAGTGGGAGGATGGTAGTGCTTAGTGACGTCATGGATGGCCTTCTATGACGTTACTTATGACGTGTGGTATTTTATTTCCGCTGTGTTTCAAACTCTGAACGATTTACCTTATGCAAAGGACTTGGTTTGTAATATTAAAACCTTATTGAGCTTGATGTAATAATTTGTGAAATGTTATCTCTGAACTCGCCGTCGTGTGAGTTTTAATGTACAATTCTTCGATCCTGGTTAAAGTGATTTACCGGGCTTGACCCGGCAGAGGCGACAAGTTACTTCTGTGTTATTGCTTAATGACCAATTGGACCGGTTTAGACAATAATACGGAATTAATTTGGGCGGTTCTGTCACACCCTCCGCAGGCCCCGCTGCGCCACCGGGTTGGGCTCGCCGCGCCCCACCGCAGGCCCTAGCTCCTGCCGGCCGCCGACCGTGCCCCGCCGCACAGGCCTCTAGGTCGGGACCGGTCAGGTCTCCGCGCCGTCGTGCCGGAGCCCCTGCTCCCGCGTCTCCCGCCCGAGGTCGACGCCGCTGCGCCCGTCAGCCTGCCGCCGTCGCGCTGTCCCATCTGCCCGCCGACACGCCCTCCACGTCCCGCCTCCGAGCTCGAGACTGCAGGGGAGAACAAGAAAATGAGATGCATGTGGTGGGAGATAAGGACAAGGTGGCTGGAGAGGGAGCCTGTTGCAATTAAATGGAGAGAGAGCGAGGTGGAGGTGTTGAAATTTTCTAAGTTTCGCGGACGGCAGCGCGAAAAGACATTAGTACCAGGGCTTCTTTTGACCCGGTACTTTGGTATTGGGTCTTCTTGAGCCCCGGTACTAATTTCTGACTACCATATTAGTACCGGGTCAAGACTAGTCTCGGTACTAATGTGACATTAGTCTTGACCCGGTACTAATGTGTGTTGCGGAGACGCTTGACGGAGTTATTCTTTCCACTGGTACTAATGTGTTTTGTTGTCCAAGATCAAAAGTCGATTATCTATTAGTGGAAACACGACGAATCCTGCATGGCCTCACGCTTCCAATCGGTTTCATGCTGTATGGCCGCGGCAAACCAGTTGTCTGTCCAAATGCGTATGGACATGACATCGTCCACTCTCCAAATGACCCCCCTTCTTGAGTAATTCCAGGCCGTGTTCAATAGCTCGTCAAGTCTGCGACGCTGATCCTGCAATCACCGTGTCTAGAAGGTTTCTAGTGGGGAAGTATTTGCCTTAAGCACCCTGGCACATAAGCTATCCGGGAAAACAAGCAAGCGCCATGCCTGTTTTGCAAGGAGAGGTTGATTAAACAACATGAGTGTGATGCTGCGTTGACTTGCTTAGTTCCAAAAATTTCACATTGCACATCGTACCACCTCTCACAAAATACGCTTCTACGGTGCCTAATTCAGTTGGTTTATCTCCTGTACAGCTACTACACAGCTGCACGTGATTGAACTTTCAGCTACAGTCATGTCCGAGCTGCTCAAGTCATGTTGCCGTACCGTCGTCCCACCAGACAACCACACGCGGAGTCAAACCGGGAGATAGATACTCCCACCTCCACCCGCTTGTGCTCTACCAGCAACCCACTGACGCGCGGGTCCACACCCCCAGCGGCCAGCCTTGCGAAGGCTAGATCTCACCGGGTGGGCCCGGCCTTGTGCCGGACCCACTACGATGTGGTCCACACTACAGGCACGTAACGGTAAAAGCTGATCGGCAGAGGATCTCGTTCGGCTAACTCGATGGACGACGGGGCGGACATCCGCACGCGAATAGAGCCCGGGCCCCACCGGGTGGGGCCCACGGTGGTAGGGATGGGCCCGCCACCTGCGTCGGAGGGAGGAAGGTGTATATATGGCAACCCGCCTCCCGTTTCCGTTGACACCCACGACTTCCATTCCTTCCCCTTCCTCTCGCGAGAGGAGAGAAGGTTGCTGCTGGAGCTCGGCTTCTAGAGCCCCGCCGCTCTGGTTCCGGCGTCACCGGAGCGCGCGCGCTTCCTTCCGGCCGGGCTCGGCGCCGACTGACAGGACCCCGTCCGCCATGGGTGGCCTCGAGGAGATCAAGAATGAAGCCGTCGATCTGGTGAGTAATCGCAGTCTGTTCCTAAGCCAACTTAATCTCAAATCGACCCTAATTAACCCAATCCCCAGGTGGATAGTCTGGGTCTGGGCACAATAGAGGTAGTTCCTGTTCGCGTTTGGCGGTTTGGTCACTAGATTCACTTATTTTTCCCTCTGTGTTACACGAACCTACCGTATGATGTATGAATGAACTCTGTCAGGATCTGTCTTTTGCCTTCCTGATTGGCTCGATCGTTTTAGATTAAATTGCTCATGAAGTCGTAATGCCGAACGAATTTGGGGGTGATTTCGTCTGCCTGGTTACTCCACCTGTTTTTTTAGTTTAGCAATCCGTGTGATGCTGCGTTGACTTGCTTGTTTGATTAATCCAGTTGGTTTATCTCCTGTACGGCTACTTCAGCTACGTGATTTAACTTTCTTGCCTGTTTGGTATGTAGTATTAGGGTATTTAAGGGGTTTAGGGTGTACTGTGTTTGCAGAGGTTCTTCAATATGGCCAAGCTGCTCCCCAAGTCATGCTTCCACTGCTGTTGGTTTGACTGCTTGCCCTTTTCTTTTGAGATGTTAGAAAACTACCTGCTAGAGTTTTGCTCACAGTTTGTAACCTGCCCTGGATCTTGCTTTGCGTACAGCTTGATTTCTTTTTCCTTTTCTTGTTGATTCAGATGTTCTGCTTCCAACTGTAATATAAAGACACATTTTGTGTCCTGTTTTTTGCGCGATTGTAAAACACCTAGTTGGAGGCCTTAGTTATAGTCATTACGTAACAAACAATATTCATAATTCAAAACTTCGAGATCCAATTTTAATACTTTTTACACCTGAACTTTAGTTAAACTTCAAAATTCATCAATTTTATTGTTTATTTATTAAGAAGTTCGACCACAATCTGTTGAGATTGAATAGTAGATGCTATTAATTCTAAATCAAGGCAAGATCACAGCCATCATGTGTTTTTGTCAGGTCAAACTTGGTGGAAGTAATTGCTCTTATGATCTACATTTCCTTGTTGCACACTGTACTGTTTGAACTCTTAAAACAAGGTTTTTGCACTCGTAGAGTCATATGTCAATGGATGTTTTGCCTGATTGAGTCACATACTTCAGCTTACCTTGTTCATATCACTTAACAAAGCATGTAATGGGTGATCCTTATTTTGCCTGAATAGTCGATCAGTTTTTGGGTTTACCAATTTGTTTAATCGGGTATCCTTTGTTGACTAGTATGTTTAGTTGAGCTGCTAGCTTCTCTCCTGTGCATGGAAGGTTGGATAGTTAACATGTTCAAAGTGTAAAGTTTGTACGCTGTGGTACAAATGTACAATTTTATTAATTACTCTGTCAGGGTTCCCTAGTTGCTCCTCAAGCTGTGCTTCTGCTATTTTTCGGTTTTAATGCATTCTAGTTTTATATACTGTGAGGTAGATCCTGCACTATGAACTGTTACCTTTTTTTCTTGGATGTTTGCAAACTACTTGGTACTAGACCTGATTGAAGCTCAGGTCAGGTGGGTTTCTGGAACCCAACAAAAAAATAGCAGCCCAAGCCCGCTTGTGGCCCAACAAGAAACACAAATTATAAACCCAAGCCTGCCCTAGCCCCTAGCCTCGTCCAACTTACACACAGGAAATCAGCAACTGAACATACATATCAAGCAATACAATGTTATATTTTCCTTTTAATTTCTGGACTTTCAGTTTTGTTTTAACTTTTAAATCAGTCACTGTTAATTTATTCCAAAGCTGGGCAACACTTTTGGTTTATGTGTTTCACACCTATGTTTGAATTCTAAATAACAAGGTTTGGCCTTTTGCCTGATTAACTCACATGTTTCAGTTTGACTTCGATTATTTCGCCAATCCAAACATGATAGGGGTGATCTCATTTGCCTAATTAGTTAGCATCAAGGTACTAAATAGCATTTAGCGGTATGGTAGCGGATTAGTGTCGGTGTAGCGGATCGCGGATAGCGGGTGCTAAGTCCAAATAGCGGAATGCAAGAAATAGTCACAATTTTAGTGCATTAACATCAAATTTACATGAAAATATTAAAGTTTTAAGTTAGTCAATTACATTTGACGACAAGAATCACAAAAAATAGATATATTTATTATTTAGGAATACATATTAATATTAAATTATCATATCCATAAATAAAGAATTCATTTATCAATCCATAATTCTTGTACATTACCTAAATAATTAATCAAAATAATTTTGTTACTATTTAATTCGTATTTATATATTATTTGAACCATAAATGTCGCAAATAGCGGCTTAACACGAGCAATAGCGGCTCCAATAACGGGCAATAGCGGACAATAGCGGCCGCTAAGTCCAAGCATGCTATCTTGGGTCCGCTACCTTATAGCGGTAGCGGCGGGGTACCGCTACCGCTATAGCGGCCGCTATTGCGGGCGCTACGAACGCTATTTAGTACCTTGGTTAGCATCTGTTTAGGTTACCAATCTATATGGCCAATTGTGAGTTCCATGTGTTTTAACTGAACCAATTATCTTATCTGCTATGCAGCTACTGATGTCATGGCATATTGTTTTTCTTGGCTGTCTTGTATCAACATTTAGTGGGTTCAGGCTGCGCTGTTCATAAAGGATCGCTAGTTCCCCAAAAGTCCCAAAATTTTTCGCATCGCAGACCGTGCCACCTCTCACAGAACACGTTTCTCAATGCAAAATTTTCACCACTTTCCCCAAAATTTCACCGAACTAAACGGTGCCTAACTATTTTTCTGTTTCTGTTTCTTGCTTATTTATGCTCTACTCATATAATTTGCATTAGGCCCTTCTTTGCAAGCTGCTTTCTACTGTAGTATAGAACCTTAGCCCAGCTAAGAAATTCACTTAGAGGATGCTATTTTGATTTTCTGTGCGACAATAACCTATCCAAAATTATTTGAACTGAACCTGAATACATTTTAGTTCTGAACATTCTGTTTTGTTCAATCTGTGAATGTCATCATTCATTTACTCAAAAGCGGCTACATTTTTGTTGAGATTAGATCACTGATACCTTTTTCTTAAAATTACAATAGACAAGTGTTTCTTTTCAGTTTAGTGGAATTAGGTCCTAAGATCTGGCTTTCTTTGTTGCACACCTTACTGTTTGAATCCTATGTATATGAGGGTGAACTCTTGCCTCATCGACTCACATGTTTTAGTTACCTTACTCACATGTTTTTGTTACCTTACTCAGGTAGCAGAACTAAATATATTAGGAATGATCTCAGTTGCCTTTGCCTGACTACCTAGCTTCTTCTTGAGTTGCTAATCCGTGTGATCAAGGGTGCTTTGTAAACTTGCGTATTTAAGTTTTAATTGATCCACTGTTACCTACTGCTACTTTCATACTTAGCTTTCTTGGTATGTTGTTGAGGTGCCCATGGCGCTCTATAAGTGATTGTATTTCATCAAACATGCCTAATTTTTCCTTCAAATAGTGCTTCTGCTATTTGGTGGTAATACTGCTTGCTACTTATTACTACGAGGATGATTATGATTTGAATAATATTGCTGTTTATGCCAATTATCTACATGACCTTTTCATCTTTCCTGTTACCCACCCACATGTTGATGTATAAGACCTAGCTCTAAAAATCATTAGAAGATATTTTGTTATCATCTGGGCTACAAGAATTTTTTCCAACACTTTCGAATTTGATGCAACTTTTCAATCGAATTTTACCACTTTTTACTCTGGAAATTTCAGTATGGCTTGAAGATGTTCAGATTGCCAGCTTCTTCAACCTGAACAACATTTCTAGATGCAAACTAGTATCTCAGATTTTTTAAACTTGGATGTCAACATCCATTTGATAAGCTTGGACCTCAAAATTTCATACATGTAACTAATATATTTGGAAATTATGTTTTAAGCAATTAACTTCTAGCACAGTCTATCGCTTGAATTCTAGTTTGAACTGTTCGCCATAGATCTTACATGCCTTCTACTTGCTTGCATCCGCTGGCTTGGACGGTGGCACCCTTGAACAACATTTGTAGGTTTGACCATCTGTTCTAACATTTTTATTGATGTGTTCAGATGCAGATCTTTGTAAAGACGTCCAATGGAAAGACCATCACCCTCGAGGTGGAGTCCTTTGACATGATTGGCAATGTCAAGGTAAAGATTCAGGAGAAGGAGAACATAGTGCCCCACCACCAGCGCCTTATCTTTGCTGGCAAGCAGCTCGAGGACGAGCACACACTTGCTGATTACAACATTCACAAGGAGTCCACCCTACAACTTGTCCTCCGTCTGCGCGGTGGCTACCGCGTGATTTACACGAATACTCATGTCAGGAGACCGGCAAGTTTTCTGGTTCAGTCGCCTGCCAGTCTTAATTCTGCAGTTTCTTTACCTGTTTGGCTGGCGGCAACTAGTACGTTGTCTTCTTTTCATTATCTTAAGAAACTTGACAGGAGCCCTATTTGGACCGAAGAAGTATTTGTGTTTTTTGAACGAGGTTGTTGAATTATGCTCCTGCAATTTGGACGAGGCTGGCACTTTGGCACACACACAATTGGAGCTCATCAGGGACCGGTTTTCTGGCTGACTTCTCCATTGTCTGGTTTGCTTAAAAAGGAAGCCCGAAGCAGACAGAAGGCTTTTCTTTTCTGCCGCCGGGAGGGATTTCGTCTATGTGTGGGCCGCAAAGGGATTGCTAATTCGCAGCCCACGAGCGCACGTGGCCTACGCGCTCTTCCTCTTCATCCATGCTCCTCTTTCTGCTTTAGCAGCTCCCCGGTCGTTGGATCCGCCGACGCCATCCTAACCCGGCTCCATTGAGGAGATCTCCACTGCCGCCTGCTGATTGTCCTCTAGTCCATCACCGTTGTCCAATATCATCCCACTATATCCAAACCTCACCGGAGAAGCCCCTGACCGACCCTGACAAACTCGACAACTCGAATCCCTAACCAGAGACTCATAAGAGAGAGCGGTAGCAAAAAACGAGATTTTTCGTCTAGACAGAAGTACATAACCTATCCTGCGGACTGCGCGCGGTTAGCTCAGTTGGCGGGAAGCGAACGAGAATAGGAGAGCTGGGTTAACTTGGGCCGCTTTGGGCTGCGTCGTTGCCGCTGAGCGATCATTCATTTTGGCCTGTCCGTCTGATCCATCTGTCCAAAGTTTTGACTCATATTTAGAAAAATATTGAACCTAGTGTTTGAAAATGTGAAAATCCTACACCATATTCGTCTGGCTTATCAGCTACCAGCCAACAGTATTTTTCTCTCAGAACAAATCAGTTATTAGCTACCAGCCATCGACTTTTCTCTTAGAAGAAATCAGCACCAGCCACCAGTCATCAGCCAGACGAACAGTGCGAAGACGCAGCATGGTGGCTCAATTTAACTTTTGCGACCTTCAAACTTTTCCGGCTTATTCTCCAGAAGTCATGTCGTTATTGCACATTTGCAGTAATTACCGCTACAGTAGCAGTTTTTGTAACTGAGAAAACCGGACCGGTATACCAGTCTTACCGACCGGTCAGACCGGTTAGATAGGTTCGGTTAGGCACGGTTACCGATCGGTTTTGCTACCGAGCCGGACCGGTATCACCGATTACCGCGGTAAACCGACCGGTTACCATCGGTAATTAAAACCCTGATTTGCACTACTATAATTTCTCTTACGTCTCCTATTAGCAAAGAGATGGTGCTCAATTATTCCATTTTTTATGTCTGAATAATCCATCGCCCATAGTCATGTTCCATGAGCGACTAGTCCTCCGTCAAATAAAAGCCGTTTCCACTAAATTCGTACTATATCATGTCTCATTTAAAGGATGTCATGACACACAGAACAATTCGTATGGTACAAGCAGGCCACGATCTATAAAATAAAATTTCAAAAAAAAACTTTCGAAAATAAATTAAGAAATAATATGATAAATGTAACAAACTTCAATAACCAAAGAAAAAAAGACGAGGAATTATAAGGAGAAATTGGGAAAAGGAGGTGGAAAAAGATAGACAGAACGAAGAAAGAAACAACGTGGGCCGGCGAATCATGGGTAGCAGTGTAGCACTAACCTAGTGGGCCCAGAAGCCCGATAACGAAAACAAAAAGGAAAAAGTCTGTTTTACCTCTCTGGACATAGGGTCGAGTCCACGATTTCTCCCTAGATTTGAAACCAGGTGAACTACCTACCTCAAGTTTCAAAACTGTTTTAAATTACATCCTTACACTAGTTATAAGTGGGTTTTATCATTTCCAATTTAAAATAAATTATGTAAATACTTAATGAGGTTATTAAATCACAAAAAATATTTATAAGCTTCTAAAAATTATGAGAAAAATTCTAAATATGGATTGAGATGTAAGAAATCTAAATAAAATATTTAAAACAAGTGAAAATATCTATAAAATTTTCAAAAATTTGAATTTAGCTCTATAAAAATGAAAAGTATATTCAAAAATTAAACCATCATAAAACTTTCCAATTGACCTTAAATACTTTTTTAAAATAAAATCATGAAAAGATGTTGACATGAATACATTCATTATAAATACAGTCAACCATCATAAATGTGACATGTATTAATGTTGAATGCATTTATGCATTTCGATGAATGTATACATACCGGTTTCATTTTAAGCTTTTATTATGAAAACATTCAATATTTTAATATATGTTGATATATGTTTTTATAAAAAATATGTATTTTCCATTTTCTAGAGCAAAAATATAAATTTTACAAAAATTTATAAATATTCGCACTAGTTATAAAATCTTTAATTTATTTTTTGTGTCACATTTCCATCTCTAGGATTTTTTTTCAAAATTTTAGAATCTTAGGGATATTTTTAATGGTTTAATAACTTCATTAAGTATTTATAAGATTTATTTTTAATTAAAAATGACAAAACCACCTTTCAAAACCGCTTATAATCAGAGTAGGGAGGTAAATTGAATGGTTTTAAAAGTCGAGAGAGGTGGTTTACCTGGTTTTCGAGTCTAGGGAGGAAACGTGAACTCAGCCTTGTGTCCAAGAAGGCTACACATACTTTTCCAAAAAAAAAAAGTTATCTCTGACGAATATATACGGGCCTTCGGGGTCAGAAAATTGGGCTTGTAGCATTTTCTGATTTGTGCACGCCCACTTCGGTTTCAGCCTGTTCTTGGAACTATTTCTGTGTACCCTTCTCTTCATTCTTAAATTATGCTAGGATAGTAGGAGATCATTTCACTTATTCACTTGGCACCTGCCCTGTTTAGTCCCCAAAAGTTCTCAAAATTTTCGCATTGCAGAGCGTGTCATCTCTCACAGAACACGTTTCCTAATACAAAAATTTTACCACTTTCATCAAAAATTTCACCAACTAAACGGGGGTGAAATTTTTGATGAAAGTGGTAAAAATTTTGTATTGGGAAACATGTTCTGTGAGAGGTGGCACGCTCTGCAATGCGAAAATTTTGAGAGGTGGCACGTTCTTTTCTGTAATTCTGAGCTTGAATACCTGTGCTTTTCCATGTAATAAAGCATGTCCAGAAAGATCTTATAAATCAACACTCTTATACCTGTACGTGCAGGTTGCTGCTGATGAGGAAGGGAACGGCGGTCTGCAGGTCGCAGGGATCGGCGAGCGCCTTGCAGTCGTCGGCGGTGAACACTGGCGCCAAGAGACCCTTCAAGTCCTGGGAGTTACCGTCGCTTCGCTGGCTGCGACGGGGCTCGCCACAGCCGGCACTGCAACTCCGGCGGCGGCAAGCTTTGGGATGTTCCTGATGCTTGTTGGCGGCCTCTACCTCGCCGTCATCCCGATGCTCCCGTAGGCGCGTGATGCAGTATGTACCAATGAGAGGCAATGATAGACATCGAATCAGTTTGGGTCAGTCAGTCAGTCAGTCAGTCGTGTCGTGTGTTCGTCGTTTCAGGTACTCTGCCTTTTAGCTCGTGTGTTGGTGCTTCCATTGCCTTGATGTATCGCCATTGTGAGAGTCGTTGTTTGCAGTAGTTTCAATTTCAAAGAAATGTTGAACTGGTTGTGACTGAATTTGTACTATACATCATATTGTTCTCTGTATTGATGTGCTTAGATTACCATTGCGTACTTTTTAGTTGGATTCGTCATGTCGTTTTGGATTCTGGATACTGATTGATTTCAAACGGATGCTCTGCCGCCGATAGCAGCTGCAACGGCTGCAGACCGGAGAACATTTTACCTCGTGCGCACGGGCACGTCGTCGGCATCTCACTGTTGGTAGTACCTCTGCTTTGAGTGATTTTTTTTATTTTAATCCTTTTTAAACTAAAATTCTAAAAATAACTCACGCTAAAATTAAGAACTAGCCATGTTGGGAGCGTCAAACTCCGTAACGCGACTAATAGTTGAGTCACGCCACATGAAGTGGCGCGACTAATGTACACATTAGCACGAGAAAAAGTCGTCGTTGATGCGGCAAACGAAGTCCCGCCAGCAGAGACCGTGGCGTGACTCGTTACTGTGAAACTGGGAGTTCCAGCTCTCGTTTAGTCTCGTTTTATTCATCATTTCAATTAGCAAATGAACTCCTAAATTTGTGAAATTCGATATGTATGATCTATAGAGTGTATACGTTCCATTTTAATTATTTGCACTCCAAACTATGATGGATAAAATAAGAAATCTATTTTCGAAATAAGCTAAGTGTTATTGGATTAACACTTTGGAAACAGAGCCAACTAGTCAACTTTGGAACTACTTTTTGAGAAATTTTACACTAAGATCTTAAATAATTTTAGACTACAAGTGAATTTTGATGTTCATAGAGAATTTTGGATACATTGTTTGTCAACAAAAGTAAAGAATTCATAGTTCAAGAGAGGCTTAAAGTTGGAAAGTTGTGTTGTTTCACAAGGGTAGAAAAACAACACAACTTTCCAACTTTAAGCCTTCTTTAAATTATGAATTCTTTGCTTCCAAAAACTTATCCAAAATTCTCTATGAACACCTAAATTCACTTGTAGTCCAAAAAATGTCCAAGGTCTTAGTGTAAAATTTCTCAAAAAGTAGGTCCAAAGTTGACTAGTTGGCTCTGTTTTCGGACTTATCACATTTGATTCGTTGATCCAATAACACTTAGCCTATTTCGGAAATAGATTTCTCATTTTATCCACCATGGTTTGGAGTACAAATAGTTAAAATAGAATGTATAACCTCGAATTTCACAAATTAGATCGTATCTTTTCTTTTCAATACATACTATGCATTGCCTTCATAATAGGGATAATCTCTCCCTCTCGAAATATGGCACAAGATTCAATGCCATAATTTCGAAACTTAAACAAAACCTATCGTGAACGAGGAGTTTTCCTTAACTTCCTTCATTTACATGATTGTGTCATGCAAACAAAATTATTTCTTAACTCATAAGGGAGCACTTTATTCCTCGTCACACTTCAACAACTTAACAGAGTACATTATTTGATATAATTATGCAAGTTAAACTTGCATATCTACTTACATAATGACTTGTATAGAACTTCCTTTTGTTCTTTTACTTTATTTTAAGAATGACTCCTTATTAGCCACACTACACATATTTAAAATATGTGTCTTCCACCATTACTTACTTCATAGGAAGCAAGTCATTTAGAGTGCTCGCATGCTTTTGTATAGAGTCAGTTAATTAATTCTACACCTTCATCTTTAGAAATGGTGTGGTTTTGAGATTTCTACCCTTTTGACATCAACCCATTGATTGCTTCATGACCATGACACTATTAAAGTGCACGGTCCATTCCGAGATAGCTTAAGAACTATCTCAAACTTCTCTTGCTATGCAAGATATACTTCTATCACATAAGGCAGGGGCGTAGCCAGGATTCAAACATTAGTGGGGCCAATTAGCCATAAGGGGGGCCAAATAACCAATTTTTAAGTCAAAATCGACTAATTTTTACTGATTTTGTACCAATTTTTTTTATTTTCACAATGGTAATTTGTTGTTTCTTGGAGCATTAGGGGGGGCCAGGCCCCTGCCCGCCCCCCTCGTGGCTCCACCCCTGACATAAGGGTTGTCTCGTCTCATCTTACTACTACATTAATTCTACATCACCTTTGGGTAGAAAATAGAATTAATGCATGAACTCATCATATCTGTTTATAACATTACCATTAACAACTTTGGTTAGAAGATGACAATGTCATAAATAAACTCTTAAAAGTGGACTCCTGATGAGGACACCACTGTACTATCTTACCCCGCCATGCGAGTATTAACTTAAACTTTTCCCCGCCATGCGGGTAACTTCCTTTAAAAAACATAAATACTGAAATTGGCTTGTATTCATTCATTACATTTAGAAATAAATTCTTATAATCTGCAACATACATGCTTCAACCGACACGAGTCAATTAAACATGTGTTACATTCAGCCATTCTTTATTGGATCAATGTCCACAATATGCATTGTTAGATCATTCTGGTATGAGAACAAAGTACCTCATGTAATGATCTTCTTTATTTCGGAGTCACCATAAACTACTCCTGATAATACAGGATAATTCTTTCAAACTTCTCCTGTCATGTAGGATTGACCAACATAAATATTATACCTAACTTCTCCTGTCATACGGGATATGCTCTGAGGACACTGGAAGTGTCTAAAAAAATCTCTTAATACTCTGTTATAGACATGTATAATTTAACTTTGGTCAAAATTAAACATGCATCTGTCAATTATCATCATATTATTTACAATAGTGTAAATATAGTCATGATGTTCCATAACGTCCATTTAAACTTCATTTTCTGGTTAAATCTTCTCTTTTGTTCCAACTTAATCAGAAAAATAATTAACCCTTAACTAAGAAACAGCGAAAGCTGTACACGAGAGAAAAAATTGGAACTCATTTTGACATAAAGATGTCCAAATTTTGCTTAACTTAAGCATTTTCATTCACATACCCCAGCAATGTAGCCGAGTAATCTCATTCTTTGACAAAAAACAACGTTCTCATCTTTCCTTTTAGGTAAATAATGTATGCATTAACTAAACTTTGGTCGAAATTAAAACATACGACATTCTTCTACATTAATCCTACATCACCTTTGGGCAGAAATAGAACTAATGCATAAAATATAATATTGCTATCATCAACTTTGGTTAGAAGACAACAACATCATATTCAACTTTTAAATCTTAATCAAAAGATAATCATCATTACATCGGAAGCATGAATAACATCATGCAAACTACTTTTCAGAAGCATTAAACATTCTTTTCTTTATCAAGAGTCTCTCTTGACCTTTATCAACTCTCTGAAAATTGATCAATTTGATGCAAAATTAATCCAAGATACAAACTTGAAGCTTAAATTCATATATAAAATTATAATATTGCTATTATCAACTTTGGTCAAAAAATAAAAATATCATAATTAACTTTAATACTTTTTAAAAAAGGTCTTTCTACTCCTCTAATTAAATTAGAGGATAAAACTTTACTTTGCAGCGGAAACTTGAGGAAACAATTCATGAAAAACATGAACAACTTTACTTTTAGATGCATTTCTTATTCTCATGCTCTCTAAACAATTTGTCCCATTAGCTCAAATTGAATAGAGATAAAAGCATCAAAAATTCTTTCTATTCTTCGAAAAAATTGCTTTTGAAAACATCAAAGTATTCTCAACTGTTGTCACTATTCCTAACTGTCCATTTCGGCCCACGGGAGAAACGGCCTCTCCATGTGTCTTCCTGGGCCAGCGGCCCATAAACCGACAGCCGGGCCGCCATTCTGGCCCGCGGCTGCCTCCCGCCTGGGCCTGATCTGGCCTGTGAGCAGCCGATGGTTCCTGACCGTCCATTCTCGCAGATCAACGATCGACGGTCATCCGTGCTTCTCGCACAATCAAAAACACTGCGGCGGTGGCAGGGGGTTGACTTGCGCCCGTGGCCGGCGTCCAGCCGGCGCCGACGAGGAGTGGTGCCGCCGGCTCGAGGCCGCGTCCCACTCCTCTTCCGACCGCTTTCTCCCCCTGTGCCTATCGTGCTGCACTCCGGCGGCGGCGGGGTGGTGTGCCCGTGGACGGCATACTCGCCAGCGACGGCAAGGGGCTGCGCCGCCCGGCACGAGGCTGCGGCCACCCCCTCCACTCTACTTCTTCCTTTCCCCTCCACCTCATCTCTAGCCTCGGTGAGAACCAAGAACCAGAGAGGAGTCACCCAGATCTACCGGTGGAGGATATGGCGCCGCCCTAGCCCCCTCGCTGGCGCGCGCGCCCGTTTTTGGATGGACGCGTCGTCGTCGAGCGGCCTTGCGGCTGCACCCGAATCACGAGCGCGCGACGCAAACGGAGCGCCTCCACGGATCGGCTCGGTCGGTCTTTCCCGCGCACACTGTGGCGGCATCGGTGGTGGTGGTGGCGACGAGGTTGGGCCCACGTGTAGGTCCTGTTCCCTCGTTCTTCCCTTTTCTTCCCCTGACCCCGAACAGATCTAGGGTTAGGGTTTTGATTTTGGGGATTTTCTCTCTTCTTCTTCTTCTGACTTGCATCTCGCGCTGACGAGGAAACGTCGGCACGGTGATCTTTTCCTTCTCTCCCCCTCGTCGTGTCGACAGAGGAGATGGTGGCACCACCGATGCGGCAGTGCCCTTCTCTTTTTCCAGGGTTTCGGCTCTTCTTCGATTCAACATCGAATTGATTCTTTCTTATTTCTTTTGATTCGTTTCTGAATCTTTCAATCCCCAATTCGATCTACTCGCTAGAGTAGGTGTTTGATACCATTGTTAGAACTCCTAGGATCACTAAGTGTAGATCGGTGGGTAAAACCCTTTTACAGTGATGAGTAAACTTGGTACTGATATCTTGACCGAGAGGAAACAGAGAGGATGAGAGGAGGAGAAGCACTGACCTAGGTTAGGGAAGTAGAAGGGTACACGTCGATGTAGATGGAGTTCATTGGTGCATTGTAATGCAGTGGTGATCTGCGGGAAGCGCTGTGCAGTGTCGATCCGGGGCGGCAGCGGAGCTTCCCGCCGCTGGCAGAACCTCCCGATCGGAGGGCAAGGGAGGTGGGCGAGTGGACACATTCAGACTCTCATGTTGGTTACTGTTCCTCGTGGCCCCCAGCTCCCTTATATGGTGCTGCGCGCGGGGGCCCACAACCCAGTGGGTTGGGCTCCCTCGATCAGGGAGCCGAGTCAAGAGCCCAGTTGGCCTTTGGGCCAACTGGTGGAGATCAATACTAACACGTCTTGCCCTCGTCATACCCCACTGCACAACCTTCATTCGCCTCCGCCGCTGCAGGATGCGGACTCATCGACGCTACCGTTGGCGGCAACCTCCTCTTCCTCTTGTGGTTCTCAGTGTCTGCCGCCGCCGGTGGCTTCGGCATCTGTTGCGAATGGCGCTGCCCATCACGACAGGCTTGTCTCCAGCGTGGGCGGCTCTCGCTGTACGGGTTGGCGGCCGACACGGTGAGAGGGAGGGGAGGGGTCTGCTCCTCGGTATGTGAGCGGCACGGCAAGGGGCCCCACCCTGTTCCGACAGTAGCACCGCGAGGTCGATGCAAAGTTTGCTCGCGCGGCCACTGCGTCCGCCGGTACGGGCTGGTGGCAGCCTCGTCGGTGAGCACAACTGACCCTCGTAGCGCTGCTGCAGGCTGCACCTGTCTCCCGTCGTCTGCTTTGTCGCCTCTGCTGGCGTCGAGGCGCGTGGTGCCGGTGACGAGCTGGACGGCGTGCGGTCGCAGAAGGGCTGGGCGGCACTGGGGAAGAGAGGGAGGCACGGGGAAGAGAGGGAGAGGCCGACGCCCGGTGCTAGGAGCGAGGAGAGGGAACAGCAGCGGCCGCGGGAAGAGATTGGGTGGCGGGAGGAGAGCGCGGGCCTAGCAAGGGACTAAGGGAGGGACTGCGTGTGGGATTCCAAAAAAATCCGGGGGCTCTTTTGCAAAATCGATGTTGTTCGCCCGACCAGACCATTGATACGCGCGATCCGACGGACGTGGGCTGCGCGTGACGTAGCCTTCTGTGGGGTGTTTCATATGTGTCGCTTCAGCGACAGTTTGGGCATTCGTCACGCTGGTGGTGGGTTTGGGGTACTTTGCTATCTTTTCTGGTTCGTGGGTTGCTTTCGTGGGCTTGCGGGCTGGCTGGTGAATCATATCTTCTTTTTCTTTTTTGACTGTTTGCATTGTATGTGGGCTAGTGATGAGGGCCTGGATTAGGGCCCCCTAAGCAACGAGATAATCACCTTGAAGATGGGGTCCACTGACACCATTGACAATGTGAAGGCATCGGGCGCGCCTCTGCGAGATCGCCGATGCCCAGCGCCAGCTCGACGAAGAGCTGGCAAACCTTCATCAAGCGCTCGGCGAACAGAAGGAGCCGCAAGACCCTCCGCGTGGTCAGCGGTAGGAGCAGCACTGTGAGCAAGAAGCGGAGCAGCCGACACCACAAGCTCGCGTACGGGTGCGGGACGTGAACCGGTGCATCAACGAGGATGCGCCCGTCGACGACGACGGCACACCGCGCTTCAGGCGCGCATCGCAAAACCTCACAGCAGCAGCCATGCTCCTGCGTGGTTGTCCCGAACCGGCCACACCCGAGGAGAAGAGGGTTCGCCAACAACTCAAGATCCTCATCGAGACGGCGGCCGCACATCAAGCTGAGAGCTTCGCATCACGTGCGCGCGAGGCACGTGGCGCGCCATCTGTATGACGCCAAGATCGATCCCCGTCAAGGTAGCGAGCGGCTGGCGAACCATCAGTCAAGTCGCGGTTGGGAGCTGACCGTGATGCTCGTGACACGCTTGAGGCTCGTCGCCGGGCTGCAGGCGGCAACGACTACGACTACGACTATGGCTACGGCAGCAACGACAATGGCCGTGACAAGCGCGACGAGCGCCGAGGCCAGCGACATAGTCGGAGGCGGGGAGGACGCTACGACAGCGACGAGGACCGTGATCACAGCTGGTCGCCCGACCCAAAGGGCCCGTGCGCTTTCGGTCGGAAGGTGCAAGATGCCAAGTTTCCCTCACGTTTCCGAGCTCCGACAACAATACCAAGATACGACGGAGAGACCAACCCCAACGTGTGGTTGGAGGACTACAGGCTCGCGTGTCGAGCGGGCGGAGCGACAGACGATCTGTTCATCATCAAGAACCTGCCGCTCCACCTCGCCGACTCTGCGCGGACCTGGCTCGAGCACCTGCCGCGTGGCAGGATCAACAGTTGGAAGGACCTACGGGAGACGTTCATCGGCAACTTCCAGGGCACGTACGCCCGGCCCGGCAAGCAGTGGGAGCTACGAAATTGCAAGCAGCAGCCAGGGGAGAGCCTGCGCGACTACATCAGGCGTTTCTCTAAGCGCTGCACCGAGCTTCCCACCGCGACGGACAATGATGCCATCTCGGCGTTCCAAAATGGCACCACCTGCACCACCCTCATCCACCGGCTAGGGAGGAGGACCCCGAGGACTACTCGGGAGCTTCTGGACATCGCGACCAACCACACCGACGGAGAGGAGGCGGTAGCAGCAATGCGGATTCCCCCACCAAGCAAGGGGAAGCAAGTCGTGGATGCCGGAGAAGGGCCTCCTCACGGTCCAAGAAGAAGAAGAAGGGCGACAAGCGTGGCCGGGACGACAACATCGTGGCAGCAGTCGAGCGCAAGGCGATGCGTCCCAAGAACAATCAAGGTGGGCCCCCGAAGGATCACTTCGAGAGGCTCTTGGAGGCGCCATGTACCCATCACGAGACGCCTGTCAAGCTCGCGCTCAAAGACTGCCGGTTGATGAAGAACTATGTCAACGGTATGCTCAAGCCCAAGACAGCGGATGCCTCGAAGAAAGAAGCACCTTCCCCCGAGAACGACGACGACGAGGAAGAGGTGGTCTTCCCCCGAGAAGACGGCGCGGTCCACATGATCTTTGGCGGGGCACCAGCACGACCGTCGAAGCGCAAGGAGAAGCTGATACGGCGTGAGGTTTACCACACCGAGCCTGCCATGCCGTCATACCTCAAGTGGTCGGACACTCTGATCACGTTCGACCGAGCGGACCACCCTGACCATGTACCGCAACCAGGATGCTACCCCCTCGTGGTGGCTCCATTGATCGGGACGAAGCGGGTCCACAAGGTGCTGATGGATGGAGGGAGCAGGGTCAATATCCTATACGCAACAACGCTTGACGGCATGGGCATCTCGCGGTCCCGACTGCGCCCATCGCCAACCCCTTTCCACGGGGTCATCCCTGGGAAAGATGCGCTCCCGTTAGGGCAGATCGACCTGCCCGTCACGTTCGGGACATCGCGGAACTTCCGCACGGAAACCCTCACCTTCTAAGTGGTGGGGTTCTCGGGGACGTACCACGTCATCCTCGGGAGGCCGGCCTACGCGAAATTTATGGCCGTGCCCAATTACACGTATCTCAAGCTGAAGATCCCTGGTCTGAAGGGGGTCATCACAGAGGGGACTACGTTCCAGTACGCATACGAATGCGATGCTGAGTGTTTTCAATTCGCTGAAACACTCATCCGGTCCGAGAGGCTCCACGCCGAGCCTCCCTCCGAGGACCAAGATATCCCCGAGTCGTCCAATCGAGCGGCCTGCTCTTTCGAGCCCACCAAGGATGTCAAGGATGTGGCTATCTCTGATGATGGCCGCACGCTCTGTATCGGGACGGCGCTCGATCCTAAATAGGAAAGCGCACTCGTCGACTTCCTCAAGGCGAACCTCGACGTGTTCGCATGGAAACCCTCCGACATGAAGGGAATCCCGAGAGAAGTTGCCGAGCACAAACTCAACATCAAGCCGGGATCGAAACCGGTAAAGCAGCGCCTGCGCCGCTTCAACTACGACAAGTGCAAGGCCATAGGCGAGGAAATCAAGAAGCTCCTTAGTGCAGGGTTCATCAAAGAAGTGTTCCACCCCGAGTGGCTAGCTAACCCTGTACTTGTAAAGAAGAAGAATAAGAAATGGAGGATGTGTGTTGACTACACGAGCCTTAACAAGGCATGTCCCAAGGATCCGTTTCCTTTGCCTCGCATAGATCAGGTAGTCGACTCAACGGCAGGGTGCGAAAGCCTCTGTTTTCTCGATGCGTACTCCGGGTACCACCAGATCGCGATGTGCATAGCGGACCAACTCGCAACATCCTTCATTACTCCCTTTGGCGCTTATTGTTACAACTCTATGCCGTTCGGGCTCAAGAATGCGGGCGCTACGTTTCAAAGATGCATGCGACGTGTTTTCGGCGATCTCATAGGACGGATAATCGAGGCATACGTCGATGACATTGTGGTCAAGTCGAAGAAGACGGGTGATCTGATCCCCGATCTTACGGAAGTATTTGTGAAGCTAAGAAAGCACGGGGTGAAGCTAAACCTCGAGAAATGCGTTTTCGGGGTTCCAAGGGGCATGCTCCTGGGCTTTGTCGTGTCTGAACGCGGCATTAAGGCTAATCCCGAGAAGATCTCAGCCATTACAAACATGGGGTCGATCCAGAACCTTAAGGGCGTACAACGCGTCACGGGCTGCCTCGCGGCTCTTAGTCGGTTCATTGCCCGACTCGGAGAGCGTAGCCTGCTACTGTACCGCCTGATGAAGAAGTTGGACCATTTCACATGGACGCCTGAAGCTCAGGAAGCGCTCGATAAGCTCAAGAATCTCTTGAAGAGTCCACCAGTGGTCACGGTGCTGATGCTCGAAGAACAAATGCTTCTGTACGTAGTAGCAACAACGCAGGTCGTGAGCGCTGTGCTGGTCGTCGAACGAGAAGAACCCGGGAAGTCACTCGAGGTGCAGCGGCCCGTCTACTTCGTGAGCGAGGTTCTCTCCGACTCGAAGACCCGCTACTCTTAGATCCAAAAGCTTGTATACGCTGTCCTGATCACCAAGCGTAAGCTCAGGCACTACTTCGATCAGCACCCCATCACAGTGGTGTCCACGTACCCCCTCGGGGAGGTAATTCAGATTCCTGAAGCTGAGGGGAGGATAGCCAAGTGGGCCCTCGAGCTGATGGGGCAGAATGTGACTTATGCGCCGCGCAATGCCATTAAGTCACAGGTGCTGGCAGATTTCATCGCTGAATGGACGGAGATTCAGACTGCACCAGCACCCATCGAGCACGAGACATGGACAATGTACTTTGACGGCTCAGTCATGAAGGAAGGAGCAGGGGCAGGCCTTGTCTTCATCTCGCCTCTGGGCATGCGTATGGAGTACATGGTCCGGCTGCATTTTCCCGTCTCCAACAACGTGGCCGAGTACGAAGCACTCGTCAATGGCCTTCGGATCGCAGTTGAACTCGGAATTCGCCGTCTTGAGATCCGTGGGGACTCAGAGCTTGTCGTAGACCAAGTGATGAAGGAGAAGAATTGCGTTGACCCCAAGATGGTGGCTTATTGTAGAGCTGTGCGCCAGCTGGAAGACAAGTTCCATGGGCTCGAGCTTCACCATGTGCTACGCGACAATAACAAAGCTGCGGACATCCTCGCTAAAGCAGCATCAAGCCGCAAGCCCGTGCCGCACGGTGTGTTCGCTAGCGATCAACACACACAGTTCGTCCGAGTAGATGAGGAGAAACCACCAGAGTCGGAGGAGCCAGAAGTCATGGAGATCGACCAAGAGCCAAACTTAGAAGATCCTGACTGGCATTTCCCAATCCTCGAGTGGTTAGTCGAGGGGAAGCTGCCCCCCGACCAAACAGAAGCACGACGCATCTCACGGTGAACCAAGTCTTATGTCCTCATCGACGGTGAGCTCCACAAGCGGGGCGCGACAGATATACTCATGCGCTGTATTCAGAGAGATCAAGGCTGAGACCTGCTTCAAGAAATTCATGCTGGCACGTGCGGACATCACGCCGCCACCAGAACCTTAGTCGGAAAGGTGTTCCGACAAGGTTTCTATTGGCCCACGGCGCTAGCGGATGCCAAAGACATCGTGCGACGCTGTGCGGGCTGCCAGTTCTACGCCCGACAGACTCATCTCCCGATGTAAGCACTTCAAAACATCCCCATCACATGGCCGTTCGCAGTATGGGGGCTGGACATAGTCGGACCATTCAAGCAAGCGCCTGGGGGCTTCACTCATCTGCTCGTGGCTGTCGACAAGTTTTCAAAGTGGATTGAGGCTCGACCCGTCGCCAAGATCTGTTCCGAGGAGGCCGTAGTGTTCTTCACCGACATCATCTACCGTTTTGGGATCCCGAACTCGATCATCACCGACAACGGCACACAATTCACAGGAAAGAAGTTCCTCAAGTTCTGCGACGATAACAACATTCACGTGGACTGGACAGCTGTGGCACACCTGAGGGCCAACGGGCAGGCTGAGAGGGCCAATGTAATGATCCTACAAGGATTAAAACCTCGAATCTTCAGATGGCTCGAGAAGTTCTGAGCAAGATGGGTCACCGAGCTGCCGTCAGTTCTGTGGAGCCTGCGTACCACACCGAGTCGGTCCACCGGTGCAACACCATTCTTCATGGTGCACGGGTCGGAAGTGGTTCTCCCAACGGATATTGACTACGGCTGTCCTAGAGTCCGGGCATACACTGAAGAGGGGAATCAAGTCGCACTCGAGGATGCGATCGATCAACTCGAAGAAGCTCGCGACGTGGCGCTCCTACATTCAGCCCGGTACCAGCAAGCTTTATGACGCTACCACGAGCGCAACGTCCGCGAGCGACAGTTCCAAGCCGGAGACCTGGTGCTCAGACGGGTCATGAGCAACAAGGACTGGCACAAGCTCGTGCCCCCATGGGAGGGGCCGTACATCGTCGACCAGGTGCTCTGACCAGGAACATTCAAGCTCCGGCACGGCGACGGCACGATCATCGCCAACGCATGGAACATAGAACATCTACGACGTTTTTACCCTTGAGTAACGTTCTTTGTTTTCAGCTTATGATCAATGAATAATGCCATGTGTTCTCGTTCTCGTTTCATAAGCTTCTCAATAAACTTGTGTTGGCATCTTTTATATGTTTCAACGCCGTTTAAAGGCTGAGTGGCAAGTGTCCTTGCGCCCTTACAAGAACACTTCCCACTCGGGGGCTACCCGGGGCACGATGCCCCCCTTTTCGTTTTCCGTTTTCAAAACAAAAATCTTTCCGACAACTCTGTCGCGACCCATCGCTCGAGCGAAAGGTTCTTTTTGGTGGAACACCTTTTACTTCGCGAAGGGAAAGGATGTTGATCTGTGAGCGTTTCGATGTTGTCGCCTGTCCAAGTATTTTGGCACTCACGCCACCACGGCTACGGTACAAAAAACTTGCTGGCACGGCTCGGACCCACGGGTCGATGTCTGACTACTTTCAGGAGGAACACGGGTAACCGCTCGGGCTCTGGCTCAAAATGTTTTTACGAAAAACACACGAGTCATTTCCTGAACATTTCTGAGTACTCGGGGGCTGTGAGCACGCGGTGTTATTTCATAACTCAGGTCAAGCTTTCTGACTCATACGCCCCTGTGGCTCCTGAGAAAAGTTCGATTGGCCTGTGTATCTAAGTACCGCTACGCCGCTCTACAGTCGTTCGTAAGTACTCGGAGAATGCTTCGGGGGGGGTGGTGGTTTCAAAACAAAATATAAAGCCGCTCGACACGACACGAATACAAGTTTTGTTTGACTGTCTTTCAACTTGATACATCTAATGTGAAGGCCCAGAGCCGTCTTTTGGTGTGTCTTTTGGGATCATCTCCAGGTCCTTCATCACGGTGTCGGCCATGACGCGGGCAGGGGCGGCGCAATCATCTTCGATCTTGTCAAGCTCCTCGCTCGAGTAACCTGGGGCCCAGCCACCACTCAGAGCTTTGAAGTCCAGCCCCTGGTAGTGCGAGCTAAACATGGAGAGGACCCGGTGCACCACCTGCCGGGAGGTTGACAACTCTTTCTCCTTGATGAAGCCAGGCAGAAGGTTGAGCCGGTCAACGATCACCCGGGGAGGCATTTGCACTGGCGGGACGCCGCTCTCCATCAAGACCTTGTCCATGTGACGTCCGAGCTTGGCGTGGTCCACTATGTTCTTTTTGAGTGCGTCCTCCGTCTCATGCTGAGCTCTCCGAGAATCCTCCAGCTCAGCTTTGACCTCTGGAAACGGAGAACGAGTCAGAGTTGAGTCATGAGAAGCACGATCAAGAAGAATATAAGGGCCGGGGCGGAAGGGACATACTCGACAATTGATCCGCCAGGTCCTTGGCTGTTTGGGACATCTCGTGGATCTTGAGTTCGGCGGCGATGACCTCCTGGGCCTTCTCCGCAAGCTTGGCCGCCTGTGCGGTACGGGCTAGACGAATCGCTGTCAAGATCAAAGTGCAAAAGTGGCATCAGCAATGATTGATGCAGAAAAAAGACACCTTGAAAGTCGAAGATGCAAAGATGCTCACCCTGGATCTCCTGAGCCATCTGGCTGTTCTCCTCACGGAGTCGTGCCCCCTCGTCGGTGGCCTCCTGCAGCTTGGCGGCGAGGTTGCAGACCTGATTGTTCGTCATCTTCAGGTCCGCCTCGTGGTCCGCTAGATCTTGCTGCAGGTCTGCCACCTTCTTCTCCAGCATCGTCTTCTCTTTAGCGGCGGTCTGGGACGCGGCCTCAGTGGTAGCAGCGGTGGCGGCAGCATTCCGGGCCATTTTGGCGGCAGAGGCGGCCGCAACTCGCAGCTTCGCGGTGGTGGCCTCCGCCTGGGCAAGCTTGGCCGCAAGGGCAGCCTTCTCCGACACGGCGGCGTCCGCGACTGACTGCGCGGCAACTGCGCGGTCCTCCATCGACTTTGCCGCCGCTTCGAGAGCACTCCGCGCCGACGCCTCGCCAGCCACCGCACCAACAGCCGCCAAACGGGCGGCGGTGAGCTGCATCTCCAGTAGGTTCTTCTCGGCCTGGAGCTCCTTGATGGAGCGCGTCTTCTTGGCGCTGCAGCTGGGGAGCACCTGGGTCGAGAAGGGGATTAACCACAACAGTAACTTGGAAATCAGAGCAAAAAATCAAGAATTAGGGCTTGGTCGACTCACCTCCGAGGCCGGGACGACCAGCTCGTTGATCGCCTGCTCCGCCCACCGAAGGCCCCACACGAAGCGGCGATGAGTTGTGGCCTCTTCATCATCACCGTCGTGCGCCTCGGCGTCATGGGCCCCGGCCCACGCGGCACGCCCGAGGCCCAGGCCCTGTCCTCTTCCCTCGGGGGCTGAGACAGGACGGCCTCCCGAGCTCTCGCCAACCTCTCGGATGATGGTTGGGGGAGCACGGCCCGACGTGCCCTCGAAGGAAGCAGGAGCCTGCATGTCGGGGAGAGGGGAGTCCACGATCTCAACCACCTCTGCGACAATGGCTGCAGGCTGGCGCGATGGCTCCGGTGCGATGGAGTCCGGTGCCATTTCTTCCGTCGGGGTCTGGGACGACTCAGGATTCGCCGCGACCTCCTCGATCACCACGTCCTCCTCGACCGCCACGACGACCTCCGGGGCGGGCTGTGCAGTCGCCACAATTGGCAGCTCCTCCGGCGCCGGCAAGCGCTCCTCTGGCTCAGTCGAACAGGCGGTTGCATCACCACCTGGGAGGATTGGTCCCCCCATACTCGTGGCCTCCGGGAGCTACGTGGGTGGTGGGGGGGGGGCCACCACTTCTACAGTTTCGCCGTCGATGGCGTGCAGTACCGGGGTCTGGCCCCCCACAAGAGCTGCCTGCATGGTGTCATCGTGATCAGCCACAGGCGCCACCAAGGGCTCAGATTGCTCGGGGGCTGCCTGCTCCCCGACCACAACTTCGACCCCCGACAAGACAAAGGTATGGGTACCGCCGCATCATGAGATTCCGGCACCGCCGCTGCTTGCTTAGGGGCTGTCACCGGTGCTGGTGGAGAAGTAGAAGAGCTGGGAGCAGACGGGGGAGTACGCGTGCCCAGAGCCATGTGCTTCCGCGACACGAGACTGAGCGCCCCCACGTTGGAACGGCTAATAGGAAGAAGGGCGGATCAACGAGACGAACGAAAGTTGAAGAACAAAACGGTGAAGTAGCGTAAGGTAACACTTACACGGAAGAAGTAATACAGGCCCGCTTGACAGGCCTAGAAGTGGCGCCCGACGACTCGGGGGCTGGCCTCTTGCCCCCTGACTGGACGGAGGGCTGATTCTGACTGTCGCCCTGGGCGAGGGAGACCTGCACCGTTGGGGCACCGCTGCCACGAATGATCATCGATTGAAGGCGCCGAGGGGGAGCACCCGCACTCTCCCCCTGCGGCGTGATCAGAGCAGGAGCCGGCGACATTGATCTCGCCTGGGGGGGCGACCGCCTCCTCGGGGAGCGCGACCCCGCCGTGACGAGTCGCCAGAGGGACGGCGAGCAGACGAGCCACGGTCCGCCGCGCGTCTGGACGAGTCGTCATGCCACGGGGATCTCCTCCTCTCCCTCCGCTGCTCCTGGCCGCCGGGGCTTGACCGGGAGCGAGTCACCCCCCTATCCTCCTGGTCCGGGCATGGGGGCGGGCGCGAGCTAGAGCTCGTTCCCTGCTCTTAGGCAACGGGTTCCGGCTGCTGCTTCGAGCTCGACTCCCCGGCCTGTCGCCGAGGAGGGGGTGACGGCGATGACAACGCGCTCCAGTCAACACCCGCGTCACCTCCATCGCCGGACCACGGCGGCGACGATGAGGGATCTTCGTCCGAGGAGACGACGGGCTCCATCTTCCTGCGCTTGGCGCGGCCGGTGTTCCAGTCGCGCTTCGCGATCTCCTTATCCTTGTGCTGGGCCTTCCGGGCGGCCCTCCTCCTGTCCACGGCGGCCTGGGCGCGATTCGGAATCGCGTCCTAAGGAAGAGGCGACTTCAAGGGAAGGGGGTCCGCAGGCCCCAACTAAAAACAAGGGAGAAGCCAGTAAACAACACGAGGACTACAAAATAGTCGGAATGTTAGTCAGAGAAAAGAAAGGCTTACATAATTTTTGGTCCCCTCGTGGGGGAGCATGGGCAGAACTTGGGGCGGCGGCCACGAGTAACTGACCTTTCCGATTGCCCGCCCCACGCGACGCTGGATCTCGTCCGGCGAGGGAAGCCAGGGCGCGCACACAGTCCCGACGAAGGGAGCTCGGTCTGGCGTCATCTGGCAGATGCGCAGGCGGCGCCGCTGGAGCGGGATGACCCCCAGTGTGTGGTACAGGCCAATGACGGTCGCCAGGTCAACCCCGACGCTGCGCAGTTTGGCCAGAACTGCGAAGCAATCCCCGAGCAGCCTGTCCACCTCCGCCTCCGGGGGCCCGTAGTTCCAATTTGCCGGCACCTCGGCGATGGAGGAGCCGGTGTACTTTGACAGCGGGTACTCGGGGCAGTCCTTGAGGTAGAACCAATCCTTGTGCCAGCCGCTGTTGGAGGTCGTCAGCGTACCGGTGATGTACTCCTCGCTCCTCTTCATCTTCATCCGAAGATTGGCGCATCTAAGAGTGGCCGGGAACGACTTGTCCCTCAAGCACACGAACTTGAAGAAGTACCGGAAGAGATGCCAATGGGCACCCACTCCCAGGTACCCCTCGCACAGCGCCTCGAACGCCGCCATCTATTGGATGCTGTTGGGGTTGAGGTGGTGGAGTTGCAGTCGGTGCTCGGAGAGGATGGCGCGGAGGAACCGACCAGCCGGAATGGTGAAGCCCCGCTCGTGGAATGTCACGAACGAGACGACATAGCCCTCCGGCGGGTGCGGCACCGACTCGCCACCCGGAACTTTCCACTGCTCGGCAGCATTGAGTACCGGCAGCTGTCCGGTGGCAACGAGCTGCTGGAGCATCGAGCGGGAGACGCTAGAGCGCGTCCAGTTCGACATGGCGCTTGTCGAGCTCAAAGGCAGAAGGAAAGAAGAAGAAGCGGTGGCGGCGGCGCAAGGGTTGGGAGCAGATGAGCGAGCAGCTCTAGCGGAAGGCAAGGAATCGAGAAAAGGTACGGAGCTCAACCAGCGCGCGGCTTATAAGGGGCAAATGTGGCCGCCAGCATTTAATGCCGGCCCCACCGCACCGTAAATCCGCCCGTTTATTGGGCGCATCCCCCGAGGCGACAGGGGCACGCCCGCGACGGATCGATACCGGGTGGGCCCGCTGGTCTGAATCAGCCACGCGCCGTCACCTCCAACCGTCACCATCGCCACGACAGTCACGACTGGCGGACGCAGCAACCGATACGGCCGCGGACGCCGCGATCAGGACTTTCGAAGCAACCACGGCATTTCAAAATTCAAAACCCCATAAACGAGTCTACAACTCCTTCATGGGCTCGGGGGCTACATCCAGCAGATGCGCTCGCGCGCACCCACCGAGCAACTCGAAGAACAACTAACTACACCATTTCCCCGGCACAGAGCCTGCGAGCGAGTCTTTGACTCCCATCACAGGATCGGGGGCTACTAACGAGGGCTTGGATTAGGGCCCCCTAAGCAACGAGATAATCACCTTGAAGATGGGGTCCACTGAAACCATTGACAATGTGAAGGCTAAGATTCAAGACAGGGGAGGCATGCAGATCTTCGTCAAGACCCTCACTGACAAGATTTCCGCACTTCCGAGTATCTACCGCCTCGCATGAGCCCGCCTCGTCTTCGAGTACCCTTCGCCTCGCACGAGTACTCTCCGCCTCGCACGAGTCAGCCTCGTCTCCGAGTGCACGCCACCTCGCCTCCGACTACCCGTTCGCATGAGTAATCTCCGCCTCCGACTAAGGCCGGAGTCCACGCGGGGGAGTCGGAGCGTAGGACAGGGGGCCCCACACGAACGTGGCGCCGCCCCAACCCTCCAAGCTTCTTCACGGCGACACGCGTGACGACATTTTCCACGCCATGCAAGGGCCACAGCTGGCGCGACGAGAAGGCGCCAGGGTCTGACAGGGGCTGTAATGGCGCACAGTGCACCCCCCACGACCTCCGACATGCCGTCACATCCAACGCCAGCTGCACGCCACCCCGTCAGAACAAGCACTCGATAACCGTCAACCTGCTCTTAGGCTCTAACGTGGCAGGCCTAAAACACACCCAAGGGAGCTGAGTCACCATGTAAACTACTCGGAGGAGGAGCCAAGTGCCCTGGACGAACAGTGGCAACAGCTCACGCGGCGACTTCTGACGACACCACAGCTCAGCACCCTCCCACGCTGCCTGACGGACATCAATGACGGAAAAGACTTCTCAACGCCACAACACTGTAGTTTATTTTCTTTTCTTTTTCCTTCTTTGCCCCTCGCCCTTGTGACTATAAAAGGGGAGGGGTGCAACGTACGCGAGAGACCAGAGAACACCAACTTTGTAACCCCTACTATAGACATTCCCGACATAGGAACACGAGTACCCGGAACTGGACATAGGGTATTACTCTCCGGAGGCCCGAACCAGTATAAAACCCTTGTGTCTCCCGTGTCAACCATCCGGATCCGACACACGATTCGTTACAAATCTACTGCCGGCGGTTGAGAACCCCGACAGTTGGCCTAACTTCTCCCTCTCTTTGACTGTTTGTATGTGGGCTGCAATGGTGGATTTTTCTTCTTTTTTCTTTTTCTATTATTTTCTGTTTTGTTTTCTTTTCTTCTTTTTTATATGTTTTCCTTCTCTATCTTTTTAACACCCGGTTTCTCTTCTCTTTTTTTGTAATTTTGAGTTTTTTTTCTTTTTCTTTTCTATTAATTTTATTTTATCTTTCCATTCCTTTTTTAATTCATATCCATGTTGTAATTTTGAGTTTTATTTTTTCTTTTTCTATTATTTTCATTTTTGTTTTCTTTTCTTCTTTTCTAAATGTTTTCCTTCTCTATCTTTTTAACACTCGGTTTCTCTTCTCTTTTTTTGTAATTTTAAGTTTTTTTCTTTTTTCTTTTCTATTAATTTAATTTTATTTTTTATTTCTTTTTTAATTCATATCTCTTTGTTTTTTCTTTCTCTATTTTTATTTTCCTTTCATTATTTTTTCTTTTCCTAGTTTTTATTTTTTCTTTCATTGTTTTCTTTCATATTTTTTCTTTTTCCCTAGTATTTAAGATCCATATTTTTTTCTGTTTCCCTAGTCTTTAAGATTTTTTTTTCTGATATTTTTTATATTCATTTTTCTCTCCTTCTCTATTCTTTTGTTTTCCCTTTCTTTTATTTTATTTATTTATTTATGTATTTATTTTCATCTTTTCCTCTTTTTATGTTTGTTCTTTTCCATATTCTTTATGATATTTCTCTTTTACATATTTTTGTTCATTTTCTCTTTTACATATTTTCTTTATGATTTTTCTCTATCTTTTTAACACTTGATTTCTCTTCTCTTTTTTTGTAATTTTGATTTTTTTTCTTTTTTCTTTTATATTAATTTTTTTATTTTTTCATTTCTTTTTTAATTCATATCTCTTTGTTTTTTCTTTCTCTATTTTTATTTTCCTTTCATTATTTTTTCTTTTCCTAGTTTTATTTTTTATTTCATTGTTTTCTTTCATGTTTTTTCTTTTTCCCTAGTATTTAAGATCCATATTTTTTTCTTTTTCCTTTGTCTTTTCCTTTTTTCTGATATTTTTTATATTCATTTTTCTCTCCTTCTCTATTTTTTTTGTTTTCCCTTTCTTTTCTTTTATTTATTTATTTATTTTCATCTTTTCCTCTTTTTATATTTGTTCTTTTTCATATTCTTTATGATTTTTCTTTTTACATATTTTTGTTCGTTTTCAGTGGATATTTGTTCTTCTTGATAAATTTTATTCCGACTATAATAACATCTTGTTCTGAAGTTATTCTCATTATTCTGACATTTTATTTGTTCGAGATGACATACAAATTTGTTCTGGCTATAATAATAAGTTGTTCCGGCTATAATAATATCTTGTTCTGAGTATAATAATTTGTTCCGTTTGTAATAATAACTTGTTCTGACCCTTTTTCTGATTTGTTCTGACACTTAATTTATTTTTGTTCGGGATGACATACAAACTTGTTTTGACAGTTGCTGTCGTTTGTTCTGACACTTTATGTTGTTTGTTCGAGATGACATACAAACTTGTTCTGGCTATAATAATAAATTATTCTGACTATAGTAATATCTTCTTTTGGCTGTAATAATAATTTGTTATGTCTATAATAATAACTTGTTCTGACACTACCATTTTTTTTCAGGATGACATACAAACTTGTTCTGGATATAATAGGATCTTGTTCTGACAGTTGTTCTTATTTGTTCTGATACTTCATTTGTTTTGTTCTGGCTATAATAGAATATTTAACCTTAATTTAGAAATACGAATAAATTTTTTTTTGTCAAAATATAGTCAAGTGGGATCTTGTTCTGAAGATTTTAATACAAGAAACCCGTTTTTGAAATCAAAATTTTTAAATTTTAGTCTTTTTGCATGTGGTTATGTCAACAATTTTTGTGCAACATATACCTATGGAACAAGTTGTACAAAGCCAAAAAAAATTGTACGTACGAACAAATTATAGGAACTAACAAAAAAAACTTACACGAGCGAACAAATATATAACTTGTTCGTTAGTTCATATAGTTTTGTTCTTATGTACAAATGTTTTGTTCTACGTCTTTGTAGAATTTGTTCCATATTTATTGCAACTCAGTAAATATAAACCCTAATTAAAAATATGAATGAAAAAAAGTTTGGCAAAATATAGTCAAGTGGGATCTTATTTTGAAGTTTTTATTGTCAGAAATCTAATGGTGCGGTCGGAATTTAATTTTAACGCTCGATTTACGATTTATGAGTTTTTAAAATTTGAATCAACTTTGCATGTAAATGACGTCATCTATTTTGTCTCTATCTGCATGCATGCAAGAAAAGAGGAAAATCTGGTGCTCCACGGCGCGCAACAGAGCCAACACAGTCCATTACGGCCCACAATCTGCTATCTTTCCCAGTCACACGCGTGCATGTGGCCTAACTGCAGCGTGATGGTTGGTTTTTTTGTCGCCACAGTGACGACTAGACGCATCCCTTCTGTGGTGGCCGACTTGGACCTAGGATTCGTATATAGAAGATTCCATTTTCCAAATCCAATAATGAAAAACCCCTTCAAAATTTATCCAGTCCAACGAAGGTGCACCATTGCTGTATTGTGATACGTGGTTGGGAGGAATTCAGGCGCTCCGTGTTCCGGCACCACCCGGTTCCCACGTGAAACTGCATACAAAATTTAACCAAACTATGAATCAAACAAATTTTGAGCATTCCTTTTTTTTAAGCTGCCGCCTCGGCCTGAAGGAAAAAGAAAGCACCTGTGTTGTTTTTGGTTTTGAGAGGACAGCGAGCATAGCAGTTTTTTTTTGAGCTGCCGCCTCGGCCTTTGTCGTCAAAACCTTATCAGCCACCAGTCAACAATATTTTTCTCTCAGATTAAATCAACCACCAGCTACCAGCCAGCGGTACTTTTCTCTCAGAACAAATCAGTACCAGCCACCAGTCGTCAGCCAGACGAACAGAATGATTATCTGATCAACATGTGCCGACAACAAACTAATTGGCCAACATACACTAGATCAACATGCATGTCTCTCTTTTTCTCAATAAATAAATAAATACAATATGCCCATACTCCTATGCAGCAGTCAAAACTCAAAACTGATGTGGGCTTAAAACATACTAGGGTTTTTTTTACCGTTCCCGGTACCGGTTACTGACACGGGAGAACTGGTTAACCAGACTGCACTGGTAGAGAGGCGACCTTTGATCCAGGCCATTTGTTCCGGTTCAACTTTGGAGCCGGGACAAAAGGCTTTTGGATGATGTGGCCCAAAATGGCTGTGAACCCTCCCTTTTGTCTCGGTTGGTACCAACCGGGACAAAAGAGGAGGCCTCCAACGGCTACTGCGGCGCAATAATTGGCGCCTGTCATTTGTCTCGGGTTGTAACACCACCCGGGACAAAAGCTTTTGTCTCGGGTGGTCTTACAACCCGAGACAAAAGGGTTCTCTTAGGTACCGGGTTGTTTTACCAACCGGGACAAAATGCCGTGCCTATATAAAATCGCTAGCTCCTTCTTTCTTCTCCCCTGCCCGAGCCATTATTCTTCACCCGAGAGCTCAAGCTCTTCTCCCATGGCGCCTCAAGCCTAGGGAGGTGCTGCTCAAATTTTTCCTCATCAATTTGTGGAGATTTCTCACCTCCAAAGTGTTGTTAAGATTTTATTCTTCATCGATCCTCCATTCATTTTTTGTGATTAAATTTTGTTTTATGATTTAGAGATGGAGAAAATAGAAATTTTGATTTAAGAGCTAATAGATGAGGTTTTTAATATACTTTAGATTTAGTAACAAGTATTTATCATTTGTTGTGATTATCTTCTTTCATTTATTTTTACTAAGAATTTTTTTGTTTTTATAAAAAAATTGAATTATATTTTTTTATGTAGAATGAGACATAGAATAAATTTTTTATGTAGGATGAGACATAGAATAAATTTTAGTATACATGTTGTAGAAATTGTGAATACAAATTTTGTTTTATATAAATGTTGTAGAAATTGTGAATAATTTTTTTTTTGTTAAAGTATAGCTGGATTAGTAATTAAAAATAGTTAAAGTAGAGATGAAGTACAATTTGTACCATAAGAGTTGATACAAATGAAATGTTTGATATATATTGCAGAGATTGTAGTAGTTTTGGAAAACTATGGCAAGGTATTCTGGTCGCGGTGGTCGCCGTGGAGGCGGTTGTGGAATCGTTTTTGATGACCGGCCACATTTGGCTCGTCCTCCAGGCATACACTTCACCCATGGTGTGATTGACTTACCTACTGGTGATCGAAGCCAGGGACCTCGTCTCAACATAGTAATATTCTTTCCTTGTATAAATTTGATGTTTACGTACTACACATGGATAATAATAATATTTTCATACAATACAGGTTCTCAATCATTTGCAGCGGCTCGCACATATTGTTGAAAATTTAGGTGGTACCCCTCCTGTTACACAATGCATCATTGTCGGTCCAAACATTGCATACAATTAAAAATCTCATTTGACATACCTGTTCGAGGACAAATTCGCTCCTCACTGTCTTCAGAACCCATCCAAATGGTATCAATTGTTGGGTGGGGTACCCCTGCACTGGTTAGGAGGACTTATGAAAGGACCGCTGTGCAAGCATGCTTAGAACAACTTAACGCTAATGGGTACTTTGTGCCAGATTACTCTTATTTTCTAATCAAGGCACTCGAGGAGGGAGAAAGTGTGACCACGACCGCAGAGAGACTTTGTCGGCTGAATGAACATGACATGGTATGGAGCATCATTTAATGTTATTTTAATCTTCTTATTTAACATTTTTTAGAGTCGTAATAACATTATTCTTAACTGTAGGATATCTTTAGTCAAACCATTGCGGCAAAGAGCTTTCATGCTATTCTAAAGCAAGTGATGGATGTTGTGAGGTTTTCTTTCAGATTCAAATGCTACACGCACAAGAGATTGGAAGTATCAGGCTTCATTTTTCATGCCATATCAGTTTTCCTCGACACTATTTGAAATTTATGGAAGTCCATGTGACCGTAATTGTGAAGCGATAGAGAGTGCACTGATCCATTCTCTAGCATATTTCGATGAAGTTCTCGACTTCAAAATCGGAGACTTCAACTATATGGACTATCTAAGAAAGAAAAATGGAGTATGAAATATGTGTCGTGCATGGATGCACCCCTCTATCTTTGTTAATACCTTAATTATTGATGTATGAACTTTTTATATATTTTGTTAAGACTTTAAGTATTGATGTTAGGAGACTAATTTTTTGGAAGCCGAATCATAATTCTTGAGTTTTCAATATGTAATTCATAATATTTATTAAACTATAAAAACAAAAGGGTTTGGGGGGCGACGTGACCTCTAAAGCGCCCCACCCTTTAGTCTCGGGTGGTAAACCCACCCGGGACTAAAGGCCTGGCCTCCAACGGCTCTCTGGTCGCAATGATTGGTAGCGGCCTTTAGTCCCGGGTGGTGTTCCCACCCAGGACAAAAGGCACCCCTTTTGTCTCGGTTGGTTTTACCAATCGGGACAAAAGGTCGTGCCTATATAAAATCGCCAGCTCCTTCTTCCTTCTTCCCTGCCCGAGCCATTCTTCACCCGAGAGCTCAAGCTAGCTCCTTTCCCATGGCGCCTCAAGCCTGGGGAGGTGCCGCCCAAACTTTTCCTCATCAATTTGTGGAGATTTCTCACCTCCAAAGTGTTGCTAAGGTTTTATTCTTCATCCTCCATTCATTTGTTGTGATTAAATTTCGTTTTATGATTTAGAGAAGGAGAAAATTGAATTTTGATTTAAGAGCTAAGTGAGAGACATGGGTACCCATGGGTCCCCACCGGCCAGGGTCCCAGGGGCCCCTGACAAGTGGACCCGACCTTCCAGAAGACCCGCTGACCTTACAAGTGAGCCCAGCGACCTTATCCGCACCTCCGAAGACTGTGGGCGACCTGACCAGGATCCTGGAAGACCCGCGATGCTTGGCGTGCAAGACAAGGACTCTAGGACCTGGCGCGCCGCCGCCTGTAGCTCCGAGTATCACGGGATACTCCTTGTAATCCGGGGGATAAGCCTCCCACAGTTGTAACCGACCCCGACACGGGTCAATCGACTTGCGCATGCAAACCCTAGCCCGTCCCCCCATATAAGGCGACCTAGGGCTCCATGCACAGGGACGACTCATCTTCATCCTCGCATAATCCACCACAACTGGACGTAGGGTATTACTCTCCGGAGGCCCGAACCAGTATAAACCCTTGTCTCCTTGTTCCTCGCCGCCATACTCGCTTAGTTCCGTGTGCATCCCGTGCATAACCACCTATGCTCTTAGGTCCCAATCCTCCATTAGCCTGCAAACCTCTAGGGTAACCCCCTAGCGGATCTGTCCAGGTCTCACCCCCTGACAGTTGGCGCGCCAGGTAGGGGCGATCGGGAACTCGCTGTGCAGCATGGTGGCCCAATCCGGCGTCGTCTTCCCGGCGAGCATGGCGGCCTTCCTCGCCGACCCCGTGGAGATCTGCTTTGGATCCTTCACGGCGACCTCTCCTGCTCCGGTAGCCACGACTCCTCCAGTGACCTCCGAGAAGGTTGTCACGGCGCCCGCCGCCGTCCCTATTCCCGATCAAGTATCAGAGACCCACCCACCCAAACCCTGCGACCTTGTCCAGTGGATGGAAAACATCATCGGCTCGATGAGGGAAACCTTGGAGATCTGCGAACGAGCTCAGCGCTTGGCGCACACAGCGCTACGCCACGACGCGTTCCCCTTCGGCCTGAAGTCTGCGCCCGGCCTTCGCCTGAGCCAACTCTCCACGCCTCCCCAGATCCAATCTGGGTGGTGACCTTCACGCAACCCAAGGCCTGCGCCTCGCGCTCGACGCGACCCCCTCGACGTGCCCTGCACCTACCATAAGGGTGCAAAGCACACCCTCCGCGGGTGCCGCCTGCGGAAGAAGATCGACAACGAGCTCCCTCGCCGAGCTAAGCGACCTACCCAGTCTCCGGACTGCGGGGAGTTCCAAAAGGTCCGGGTTCGCATCACCCCGAACGACTCGGTGACCGTCTTCCGACCGGTGATGGTGATCTCGGAGAACGAGCCACCATGCGTGGGTGCGACCGACTCCCAGGAGGCGGCCCGCATCCAAGCAAACGCCCGCCACGCTGAGCGACGTGCGGAAGAGCAGCGACGCATCTTGCCCTGCGCTTGGGATCTGCGCATGGAGTTCGAGGAAGCTGGGATCCCGACCTTCAACAGCCCCCAGGCCAACCTGGGCGCGGCCATTACCCGACTCCAGCAAGTCCGGACGCCTGAAGCCGAGCAGGCCCTCACGTACCTCCGGGTCGCCAACGCCCTGGTGGAAGAGAAGAGCGCGGCCTCCAAGTCCGCTGCGTCTTCCTCAACCTGCCACTCACGCAGTCGATCTCATCGACCTGCGCGCAGCCATCTCTCCCCCGTTCAGGAGGAGGTCGCTCAGCACTACCCTGAGCAGCCCGCTGCTGCCCGCGACCTTCGCGTCAACCTTGACGCCAACAGGCGCGCTCGCGATGCCCGCACTGTCGTCGACCAACGCCACCGGGAGCGCGAGGAGCGCGAGCTCCGGCGCCGCCTGGACTACGACTGCGAGTACGGTGCACCTGGGGGCGTTCACCGCATCATGGAGCGTGAGCTCCGTGATCAACATGAGATCGAGAACCAGCAGCGTGCCAAGTACGACGCCGACCACGGCGACTCCGCCGTCGTCCAGCACAACCGGGATCGGCAGCCACGTTCCCAGGTTGTCGTCCCAGAGCGCAGCGTCCACTCCGCACCAAGAGAGGCCGCCCAGCCAGAGGCTCCAGCGATGACCTTGCGCTCAACGCCTTCCCAGCGCTGGATGCCCGCGTCAAGAGGGTGGAGTACCCCGACAACTTCAAGCCCAACATCAAGCCGTATGATGGGCGCTCCGGCCCTAACATCTAGCTGTCGACCTACTATGTCGCCGTCAAGGCGGCCGATGGTAGCTTCGACCACATGACGGCCTACTTCCCACTGGTGATGGGCAAGGCCCCTTCGCTGTGGCTCAACAACCTCGCGCCTGGCAGCATCAAGACCTGGGCCGATCTGTCCCAGGTCTTCACGTCGAACTTCCAGGGGACCTATGATCGCCCTGGGAACGCCTTCAGCCTGGGACGGGTTGTGCAGAAGCCTAAGGAGCGGCTCCGCGACTACAACACCCTGTTCTTCGAGAACCGGAACGAGTGCGTCGGTGTCAGGGACGACCAGATCGTCGACAGCTACAAGAAAGGCATCAAAGACCGCAAGGTCTTCGAGAAAATCCATGAGGCTAGCCCGACCAATGTCAAGGAGCTCATGGTCATCGTCAACAAACTGATGGACACAGAGGATGCACTCCAGAATCAGTTCGACGCTGATAACGCTGGTACATCTGGCACTGCAGCAGACAAACTGCGCAAGCGACCTTCCGAGGTCCTAGCGGCCGAAGGGCGGCGAGGTTCATCCTTTAACCAAGCGGAGTTCGACCTGGCACTCGACAACATCTGCGGGTTCCACGAGGGAGCCACACACACCCTTCGAGAGTGCTCCCAGTTCAAGAGGGACTTCAGTGCCCCCACGGACCCCAAGCGACCCAGGAACGACGGCAGGCGCCGCGACAACCGCCCCTACAACAACAACTACCGCCGTGACGACCCGCGATACGACGATCGACGCGAGCCACCTCACAGCGACCCACCTTGCAACGACCCTACTCCGGTGGCTCCCTGCAACGAGACGAACCTGCCCCCTCCACCGGCATTGGGCAACCCCAATGGGCATTTCCAGGCCGCAACCCGCGCGATCAACATGATCGTCGGCGGAATCAAGTCCAGCACCAGCAGAAGGCGCTACCAGAAGGACAAGCGCGACGTCCACCTCGTCCACACTCATCCAATCGTGCCCCTGCGTTGGTCTGAGTAGGCGATCACATTCTCCAGGGCTGATCACTGGGTCCACATCCCAGATCCCGGGTCTTACCCGCTCGTCGTCGAACCCACAGTGGATGGGGCCCTGCTCTCGCAGACCCTGGTTGACGGAGGCAGTGGGCTCAACATCATCTTTGTTGATACCCTCAAGAAGATGGGTTTCGACTTCAACAAGATGACGGAGTGCGACGAGCCCTTCTATGGCATCGTCCCCGGGAAGGCGGCCCACCCCCTGGGTCGAGTCTCCCTCCCAGTCACTTTTGGTACGGAGGCGAACTTCCGCACGGAATACCTCAACTTCGAGGTCGCCAACTTCAAGTCCTCCTACCACGCGATTCTAGGTCGCTCGATGCTGGCCAGATTCATGGCCATCCCGCACTACACCTACTTGGTGTTGAAGATGCCGGCTCCGCATGGGGTCCTCTCTGTCAAAGGGGACCTCATCATCTCCTTCAGGTGCAACACGGAGGCTCTCAACCTCATTGCGACCTCTGCTGCCGCCGACGCCTCCGCGGTACTGGTCGCGGAGGCCAACAAAGTCGACCCTGTCGACCAGTCCGTCCCGGAGCAGAAGCGCACCGACACCGCCCTCGACGCGGCTCCCTCGATGAAGAAGGTCTGCCTCGGCCTTGCCGACCCAGAGAAGACCGTGGTGATCAGCGATGGGCTCGACCCCAAATAGGAACTCGCGCTCACCAAGTTCCTTTGGGATAACGCCGACATATTCACTTGGAGTCCATCGGATATGCCGGGTGTCCCTAGGGAGCTGGTTGAGCACGACTTGGAGGTAAGCAAGACGACCAAGCCTGTCAAGCAGAAGCTTCGCCGCTTTGCGAAAGATCGCAAGGACGTCATTAGGGTAGAGCTAATAAAGCTCCTAGCTGCCGGATTTATCCGAGAGTGTAAAAACCCGGTTTGGCTCGCCAACCCGGTTCTTGTGCCAAAGAAAACTGGTCAATGGAGAATGTGTATCGACTACACCGACCTCAACAGGCACTACCCTAAAGATCCCTTCCCTCTTCCGCGCATCGACCAGGTCGTGGATTCCACGGCCGGAAGTGTCCTCCTCAGCTTTCTCGACTGCTACTCAGGGTATCACCAGATAGCCTTGAAGGTCTCTGACCAAGACAAGACGGCGTTCATAACACCCCATGGCATCTACTGCTATATAGCCATGACCTTCGGCCTCAAGAATGCGGGTGCGACCTATCAAAAGGCCATCCAGAAGTGTATGGCCAGCCAGATCAGCAAGAACGTAGAAGCCTACGTCGACGATGTGGTCGTCAAGACCACTGATGAGGACAAGCTCATTGCTCACCTCGCGGAGACCTTCGCCAACCTCCGTACTTACCACTGGAAACTCAATCCAGAGAAGTGCGTCTTCGGTGTCCTGTCCGACAAGCTCCTGGGCTTCATGGTCAGCAACCGGGGCATCGAAGCCAATCCCACCGAGGTGGATGCCATCCTCAAGATGAAGTGACCTACTGGCAAGAAGGACGTCATGAAGCTCACTGGCATGATGACGGCCTTAGGCTGATTCATTAGCAAGCTCGGAGAGAAAGGCCTGCCCTTCTTCAAGCTGCTAAAAAAGGCGGACAAATTCGTCTGGACCGAGGAGGCGGACCAAGCTCTTGAGCAACTCAAGACCTTCCTCATGACGCCCCTGGTGATGGTGCCCCCAGCGCCCAAGGAGCCTTTACTGCTCTACATCTCGGCGACCACCCTCGTGGTCAGTGCCGTCCAGGTGGCTGAGCGACCTGAAGAGAGGCGACCCTACCCCGTCCAGCGACCTATATACAACGTCAGCGAAGTCCTGTCTGACAGCAAGACCAGGTACAGCCAGCCCTAGAAGATGCTCTACACGCTACTCATGACCTCCCGCAAGCTCCAGCATTACTTCCAATCCCACAAGATCAAGGTCGTCTCGGCCTTCCCCCTTGGCGAGATCCTGCGGAGTCGTGATACCACTGGACACATCGTCAAGTGGTCCATTGAGCTAGGCGACTTTGACCTAGAGTTCTGCCCTAGGAAGGCTATCAAGTCCCAGGTCATCGCAGACTTTGTCTCGGAGTGGACAGAGATCCAGCAGCCTCCGTCGTCGGAACGACCTGAGCACTGGAAGATGTACTTCGACGGTTCCCTGAACCTCGAAGGAGCCGGCGCAGGTGTCCTGTTCATCTCTTCCCAGGGCGACTACCTCAAGTACGTCCTACAGATCCACTACAAGGTGTCCAACAACAGCGCTGAGTACGAGGCCCTCATCCATGGGCTACGCATCACCGTCTCCCTCGGGATCAAGCGCCTCATGGCCTACGGCGATTCCAAGGTCGTCATCGACCAAGTCAGCCAGGACTCCGAAGCTTGGAAGGACACGATGGATGCCTACTGTGCTGAGGTGCGCAAGCTCGAGCGTCACTTCGAAGGGCTCGAGTTCCACCACGTCTGCCGCAACAACAACGTCGCGACCGATGTCCTCTCTAAGCTTGGCTCCAAACGCGCACTGGTTCTGGCTGGCGTGTTCGTCCAGGACCTACGCAAGCCGTCCATCAAGCTCATCCCCGACCCAGAGTCGCCTGATGACGAGGTGACCTCTCTTGCGGGTCGCGAGATCCTTATGATCGACGTAGAAGATGACTGGCGCCTCGACTTCATTGCCTTCCTCCTCGAGCATCGAGTGCCTGAGGACAAGGCGGAGCGAGAAAAGATCACGAGGTGTAGCGCCAACTACGTCATCATTGGCACGGAACTCTACTGAAGGTCTGCCTCCATCGGAGTACTGATGAAGTGCATCCTACGGTCTGAGGGCCTTAGGCTCTTGGACGAGATCCACTGCGACGAATGCGGCAACCATGCCGCCTCTTTCAACCTGGTAGGCAAGTTCTTCAGGTCTGGCTTCTACTGGCCCACGGCCATGTCTGATGCCCAGGAACTTGTACGTCGATGCAAGGGGTGTCAGTTCTTCGCTAAACAGCAGCACCTCCCGGCTCAGGCCCTGAGAACCATCCCTCCGTCATGGCCCTTCGCAGTATGGGGTCTCGACTCTGTGGGACCCTTCAAGACCGCCCCTGCCGGGTACAAGCACATCATCGTGGCGGTGGATAAGTTCACCAAGTGGATCAAGGTCCGTCCCGTATCCAGTGTCACATCGAAAGAGGCGGCCAAATTCATCGAGGAGATCACCCACCGCTTCGGGGTGCCAAACAGGATCGTCACCGACCTTGGCACGGCCTTCATAGGAGCCGAATTCTGGGACTTCTGTCAAGACAGCCTGATCGACGTATACTACTCCTCGGTGGCGCACCCACGGTGCAATGGCCAGGTCGAGCGGGCCAACGGCATGGTCCTATAGGCCATCAAAGATGGCATCTTCGACGGCTCAGCGCCTTACGCAACCAGGTGGCTCTCAGAGCTTCCTCACGTCCTTTGGGGTCTCAGGACCCAGGTCAGCTCTGCTATAGGGTACTCACCCTTCTTCTTGGTCTACGGGTCAGAGGCCATCCTCCCCACCGACGTGGCCTTCAGCGCTCCCCAAATCCAGCACTTCGACGAAGGAGAAGTAGAGCAAACACGCCGGCTCGACCTCAACAGTGTCGAGGAACATCGTGTGGCTGCGCTCATGCGCCACACCCGCCACGAGCAGCAGCTACATCGCTACCACGACCGCAATGTGTGGGAACGTTCCTTCAACGTTGGCGACCTAGTCTTGCGGCGGATCCAGAACACCAAGGATATGCACAAGCTCTCTGCGCCTTGGGAAGGCCCCTTCATAGTTAAGGAGGTCATTGGACCGGCGACCTATCGCCTCCAATGGGCCAATGGCCAGGGTGTTCCTAACCCCTGGAACATCGAGCACTTGCGTCGCTTCTATCCTTAGGAGCCTTGTATCACAATAAAGCTATGTACTCTATCCTTTGTAATTCAATATAAATATAAAGATTTCTCTTTCGACCTGCTTGTTTTCTGTTCACCCCTCCCCTTCGACACACTCGGGGGCTTGGTTTAAACCGGACCCCTCACGCTCGGGGGCTTGGCTCTAAGCTCGACCCTTCACGCTCGGGGGCTTGGCTTCGCCAACCTAAGGGTCGCTCGACCTGGGGTTTCTACCTTTTTCCCTTTTACCAGTGTTCCCTTACCACAACTTCTTATGCATCTTATAAGTATTCCCAGGTCGTGGGGTTGCTTGACCTTGGGTCCCTGACCCCCTCCGTGCGCTGGCCGCACATAAGCCTCCAACGCCGAGCTGTGTGGTCGGTAAGCCGTTCCTCCACCAAGTTGGGTTAGCGGAGGAAAAAGGGTTTCGCAACTTCGTTACCTTCGCGTTCTTATAAGGAGTATACGAAGTCAAATAAGGGATCACGTTAACTTAAAAACATGCCTTTTTCATTCATGCAATGTTTATATAACATCAAAAGGGTCTGCGACCCATTGTTACTAACAGTTTGCCACATCCTAAGTTACATCTCCAGGTCTATCTTCTTCTTCATAATTTCCCCTGTAGTGGTGTTGACGGTGGAAATTCACCATTTCAACCCTCAATATTCTCACATAAATGGAGGCATATACAATATTTACTAGCATTTAGGTTTGAATAATGTAGTTCCACTTGTCTTTGGAGATTATTTGTATGTAGGTGATTTACCCCTTAAAAGAGATGGAAACTCAACTTCTATGAAGAAACCATGCCAACTCAGCTGAGGAGGTGGCTGCCACCAAGGGAAACATGGCATTCCACATCATCGATCCAGGGGAGGCACTCATCGACGAATCAGAGGACGCCACATGGACTTCACATGGATCAAAGGGCCCACCTCGGATACCAAATCAAGCCATGCACCGGGGATGGATCAGAGGGCCCACAGGGCAGCCACTCAGAGGAAGCACAGGCCAGGGTCCACCCTAGGGGGCCGGCCGATCCTAAGATCGGCCGAACTGCCTTAGGGCCCCCTGATCCTGGCCCTCCACGTGGTGGTTGCTCATTGGTCCATTGCCTCACTCCCGGGTGTTTATGGGCCATTTGGGCGTCCGAGCAAGCCTTGTCCTTGCCTATAAATAGAAGGGGAGGGGCTCCCATTTCTCACACACCACTCTCTCATTCTCCTCTCACTTTTAGTTTCCAAGGCTAGGAGGTAGGCTAGAGTAGCTCTTATTCAGGTTCCAAGTCCTCTTGGAAGTCTAGGTATGAGTTCTCTTTTATTTTTATTTCTTTGTATGACTTTGATCTACTTCAGTTATTCAGCTATTTCATATAAAGTCATGGTAGATCATATTCTTGATATGTTCTTGAGTTCATCCTCTGTTCATCATTTAGAGGCTCGTGTTCTTCGTGAACACTACCTTTTGATCCACTTGAAGGGTGATGAACTCCTTCCTTATGTGTTTGTTCATAAGTTAGAGGCTCGTGTTCTTTATGAACACAACCCTTTGATCTTGTTGATTAGACATAAGAGAGTTCATATCTGTTCGTATGTCTAGCCTTAGTTGATCTTGTTAGATGGCATGAGAGTGTTGCATGAGGTTTGTGTTCGAGCTACGGTACTCGATCTAGTTGACCAGTCTTCTGGTGGCTCTCACCCTGGGTCACAATAGCCCGGGCCGGGTGGAGTCTAGCAGCAACGTACGCATGGTGCCTGGGTTGTCTGGCTACGATAGTTATGAGCATACCCCCCGTACCGAGAGGTCGGTCCTCAGGTGGTGACAGCCCTGTTGGATCCTAGGGCAACCTCCGCGTTGGGGTACCGGCTGTAGGAGTCTAAAGTCTAGTTTCGCAGAGTGCTGGTCGTCGCGGGCTAGCTCCCCATTTGTACCTGGGTGCTGAACCTTATCCCTCTCACGTAATGCTCATGCCCATCTCTTGTATCTTCTAGCTTTGTATGTTTAGTACATTAGAACCTAGAGCTAACTCGTATGTTCCCCCTAAGCCGTAGTGTGCTAGAGTAGAGGTAGATTTGAGGTGTGTGTGTCACACTACCCCGTATATCTTTTATCTTACCCCTGCCTTTGTGTGTGTTGTTCCCTATATCTATCTCTTGGTTTACATTCAGAGCAAAAGCATAAGTCTAAGATATCCGCCATTGTCTTCCACGGATTCGATACCCTTGGAATACTCTCCTTCCTTGGGGAAATGCTACAATGGTTTATCTGTGCGCTTGCGGATTCGTTCATGATCGTTTAGATTAACCTATGGCAAGTCTTGATGTTCACGCTAACCCGGTGTCGTTAGTTGTGACGTTAAGAAATGACAACAAGCGGCCTGGATATCTTCGCTGCCCACCAGCTGCGACAAGGCGAGCTCCTCCTTGACCTTCTCAAGGTCGAACGACGGCTCGTGGTGCTTCACCATGGCCAGCGTGGTAGCAGCGGCGAGCTTGCCGCTGTCTATCAGCAAGGTCTTTATGCGACCTTCCGCATCCTCCAACCGCTCGACGAGCTCTTGTGGACCGCCCTCGACCTTAGGGGTGTACACGTCCACAAGGTACTTGGCGGCCTCCTTGAGGTCGTCCAGCTCCTTCTCAAGATCTGCAGTCATCTCTTGATGATCAATAAGGGTCTGCATTGCCCGGCCAAGGTCAATCTCAAGATCCCTACACACCCCAAATTCATAAGCAGCTTTACGAGTGAAGTAAGACTCAATGGCGACGACCTCCTTGTGCTTCTCCTTGAGGACCTTCACCTGCTCCTTTGACTCCTTGAGGTCCTTCTTCAAGGCAGTCTCCCTCTTCTTGGCCTCTGCAAGTGCCAAGGTCAAGAGCGGGTCTCCATGACGTAAATTCCATAAAATTAAGGGCGTCCCCGACGTACCTACGGCGGCGATCTTCAGATTGTCCTCCATTTCCTTCGCCTTCAGCTTTGCAGCTTCAAGCTCCCGCTTCAAGGCCTCGATAGCCTGGTCCTTCAAGATCGCCTCGTCCTTGAGGCTCCTTGTTTCTTTCGCGGCCTCAGCCTTGGCCCGAAGCACAGCCTCCCGCGTCGTGGCCAGCTTCGCATGAAGCTTGGCACCCTCCGTCAATAGGTTCGCCCTCGCCTGCGAGCGCGTGGCAAGGGTCTGTGCCAACACATCAAGAAAGATCGTCAAATTAAGGCGCCTAAGTGAAATAAAGATGTAGCCCCAAAGGTAACATCAGCTCACCATGAGCGTCCTGCCGATTGTCTTCGCCGCCTCCGTGATGGTCGCCTGTGCCGCCTTGAAGTCATCAAGGTCCTTGGCGTCGGCCCAGACGTCATCCTCCCACGGAGTACCGGCATAGAGGCACCGTTGCCGTTCGGCTTCCCCGCATCCACCTCCGGTTTCCGCCAGTCGCGCCTCCGGCAGACTTGACTCGGGCGGGTCTTGCTGGCGCAGGTCTTCCTCCTGCTAGGCGCTGTCAGCGGCGACCTTGGCCGCTTCCAACGATGCTGCCCCCACGGTCTCTGGGGCCCCGCTGGTAGCATTCCCGGCTGATGTCGCCGGTGACTGCCCCACTGGCAACTTTTTGAGCTTCCGCCCCAAGGCCCCTTGGCCTGAGGCATCTTTACCGGAACCTGACGCAGCGGGAGTCCCCCTGCCAAAGATACACAAAAATCGTTAGCATCGACGTACTCAACAAGCTGCAAAGATGAAGAACAGCATCAAATCAAGCTTAGTAACATACCCACTGCCGGTCTTCAACTTAAACAACATCGGCCTGGGTGGCGCCCGCCTCGGCTTCTTTTGCGACCCCTGGTCGCTCACGCCCTCTGCGCTCGGCTTCTGCTGCTGCTCGCTGGTAACCACGAGCGGGGCGTCGCTTTCTCCTGCGGCCGCTGTGTCGCCCGACCCTCTGGCGACGTCGCGCGACCGCGCATCATCCTGCTCCTCGTAGACGACCTCGGTGCTAGTCGTGGCCGTCCCCGATGATGCATTTGTGTCTTTCCTCTTCCTCTTCTTCTTCTCCGCCTCGATGGTGGCGGAGATGATCTTGACGCCCTTGTGCACCGGGATCTTAGCAGTGGCGTGCCGCGTACGACGAGTCGTTGGCACGGAGCTTGCCACGGGTGGATCTTCATCATCACTGCCCCCCACCGACGAGTCGGAGAGGTAGTTCTCCAATAACTCCGGCGGCGGAGCCTGCACGTCCTCCGCCGCCCGGACCTTAAAGCTGCGCTCGCCTTCATCTGCGAGCGGAGTTTGACTCCAAAGCAAGCCTTCACGACCCTGAACAGGCGACCTTCGTCTCAGAAACAGGGGAATGCTAAAACAACAAAGGAATCAAGGTCGGTCGGCGACGTACCACTTCGGCGGGCCGCTTGAGGGAGAACGCCTTGGGGCACGTCCGATTTCGGATCACCCCATTGAAGAGTTCCCTCACCCGTACCACCATCTCCTCCTTGTAGATCTTGCGTTGCGCCACACGGGTCAGGTCGGTCTGACCCCAGTACTCGTAGGCCGGGTGCACCCGATCCTGGATTAGTTGCAGCAATCTCCGGCTGAAACTGATGGCCACCGCGCCGCCCATCAGCCCTTCCTCCTTCCTCGTCTTGAGGTCCTGCAGCAGCGGCTTGATGGTGTGTATCTCCCGCGACGTTAGCTGGTTGGTCCACTCCGGCACCGGGACCGGTGCGAGCCCCGACCTGGTGGCCAGCGCCGGCTTCGGGTTGTCAATGTAGAACCACCCTCACCTCCAGCCCTGGGTGTTGTCCGGCAGCTCCATATTGATGTACACCGTCTTCATGTGACGGCGTAGCATGAAGCCGACGGCCCCGACGACGCCATTCTTCCCCGTCTTCTTCACCTCGAAGAAATACCGCCACAAGTCGAAGTGTGGCGGTATCCCCAAGTATGCCTCGCACAGGTGGATGAACGAGGATACAGTGGTGATGGCGTTGGGGACGAGATGCACCAGGTCGATGCGGTGGAAGTGGAGCAGCCCGCGGAAGAAGTCACCCGCTGGGACTCCAAATCCGTGCTCGACGTGCATGACGAAGGCGACGGTCTCCCCGGTCCCCTCGGAGGGGAAGGCTTCGCCGGCGGCTGGCCTTCAGCCCACCTGCTCCCGGGGCTTCAGCAGCCCGCGCTCTACCAGACCCTTCAGCTGCACCTCCGTCACCGTTGAGTGCTCCCACACCTTCTCCGGCGGTGGCGCAAGCTATGGGGCCATTTCTTCTTCCTCGAAGCCCGTGGATCTAGCTCTAAACACCACCAGAGATTTTTGGCGCATGCGGCGGCGCTGGGCGCGGTGGATCTAAGCACAGCGGCACCGGCGAATCTGTGCGCTAAAGCTCTTGGCGGCAGAATTGAAAACTGTCACACCCTAAAATTTCCGATTTCAGGATGTGAATAAAAAAAATAAAATAATAAACGATTTTCTCTCAAATTTTAAAATTTTGTTAGCAACTTGTGAATTGTTTAAGGATTTTAAGGTGTTGTTTAGTTTTTTAGGCATTTAAATAATTTTCTACAAAAAATAAATAAATATAGGAGTTGAGTGTAGCATACATGCTGGTGCATTATTTTTGAGTGCTTGAATTCAAAGTTGTTTGAAGTTCAAAAGGTTGTTAAAAAAAAAGAAAAAAACTCTTTTCCCTCCTCCTCCCTCTCTTTGTTTCGGCCTGCTAGCTTAAGTCCATCGGATCTCCCTCAGCTCCCGGCCCGGTCCATAGTGTCCCCCTCCCCTCTCTTCTTCTGCGCGCAGCCCAGCGAAGTCCGGTGCGCCCCCTCCTTCTCCTCGGCCCGTCCGCTCGCTCCCCTCGTTTTCCTCAACAGTGCACAGCCCAGTTCGGCTACCGGCCCTGCTACGGCCCGCCAGCGCCCGCTTCGCCTCGGTCACCGACAGGTGGGGGCCACCCGTCATCCCCCACCTCGGTCCCGACTCGGCACCGGACCGTCCTGGGTCCATACGCTGCGCCGCCCGTGTCCGAGCCGCCTTTTGGTGTGGCCCGCACGCCAAGGGCGCCTCCCCTGGCCTTTATAACCCCGCCACCACACCTCGAGCCCCCCCGCTAAACCCTAACCCTAGCTCGCGAAGCCCGCAGCGAGTGCCGCCAGAGCTCCAAACCCTAGCACCGGCCGCCGAGTCGATCTCCGCTGCCGCCTCTCCTCCATCAACGCGAAGCAGCTCTGGGGCACTGCCAGGAGGTGAGAAGACCGCCGGTGTCATTTGTTTGCGCCGTCAAGCCCTGAGGCGTGCGAATGAGATCGCCGGAGTGCTCTAGCGCCGCCGTCCGCCATGCCGAGCCGCGGGTCGTCGTTGTCGCCGGTGTGCACGTCCCGGTGTCCCTGTCTAGTTCGTGAGGTCGCGCGCATCGTATTGGTGAAGACCCTGTAGTAAACAGAGCCCCCTAGCTCCGGTTTCGCCCCGTGCCGGCGAAGTCCCGGTCAAGCACCGCCGCTCGCCGCCGTAGCGCCGGCGTCCCGCGCTTGCACGAGATCTGGACCGCCGGATCACAAGCGAACGGCCCGGATCAGATCTAACCCCGGGTCAATTCCCGGCGTACCGGTCAACCCCGCATGGACACCACCGTTTTGCTAAAAACCCCGTAGGCTTTTAGATTTTGCATGCCAGTCCTCCCACGTTCAAAGATCGTTTCAATTAGGTCCTTTTCTTTACGTTTTTGACCCTGGCTTGTTTAGATTTAGCAGCCGAGATCCATGAGTTAGTTTTTGCGCGTTAGCCCCTAAGTTTTCATGGTTAATTATGTTTTAGCCCCTATTTTCTTACAGTTAGGCCCCTGGAACCTTAGATTCTTCACAGTTATGCCCTTGTACCTTCTTTTAGCCATATCTTCTCTGTTTTAACTCCGTTTTTCGTGTTCTTTATGTCCAAACGATCGTATCGAAGAGTAGAATAGCATTACGCAGTTGTTTTGCTCTATTTCTACTGTTTGGTGATTATTTCTTATTTTATTTCATTGTTTGCTTGTATGTATCAATTGTGTGGTGCGTAGAGAACGTGCCGTTTGAAGCTCTCGCTGAAGGTCAAGCTTTTGAAGACGTTGAAGAGTTTGAGCAGCAAGAGTTTATGGAAGGCAAGTCCTTGATGCATGCCCTTTTTTTCCTATACAACTGCATTTTACTTACATCGTTTATTTTATTGTTTTGCATTAAAATGATGGGACCCTATGGCTAAGGTGTGACTAGTGCCGTTTACCATGTCCTTGTTAACCTAGGGTTTTATTTATGCTGGGTAGCACATGCTTAGTTGCTAACTACGGGTTGAGGATGGTTTAATGGTACACAAAAGTAAACTTGATTGATTTTATGCTCTACCCTCATTAAGCAAGATTACCCTTGTTAATCGGAACATGGAGAACCACCCAGGAACTAGGTGCAACCACAAGACAAATGGCTCTGTCTTGGCTAATTAATTAGAAACTTTAGTATGTAGTATGCTTTACCTGATAAGGGTTAGGGGGTGCCGGTAGTTGGTGTATAGCCCGGCCCTCAAGCTGATCTGCTCTGTGGTAGCTTCGCAGTCTTGAGAGAGGGTTATGCATTGCGCTGTCATGAAACCTAGCGAGCAGCTCATACTAGGGAATCTTTGTAAAGGCCTCGTAGTGAAACACATGCCACTGACCTCGGAAGTGTTTAAGGGAGTAATTAACCCAGGCATATATGGGGGACACGACTTGTGGGTAAAGTGTACAACCTCTACAGAGTGTAAATCTAATCGATTAGCCGTGCTCTCGGTCATGGAGCGGCCTGGACCCTCACATGGGTAAACTATGGAACATGAGTTAATCTTGTGCATTGCATCTTATTAATGTTGCATTTATTATTCTCTGGGTTTGGTATATACTTACACTGCTAGTAATTAGTTGCTAATTAAAATCTGACCAACTAAAATTGCTTACCGCTTTAACCATGTCAGCCATCCACCCAAAGAGCCTTGCATGTTGTTATAGTTATATTCCCTTGTTGAGTACGACATGTACTCACGCTTGTTGATTTTATTTCTTGCAACTACACTACTCGGACTGCTGCTCAGACGGTCGTTTTGAAGACTTCCCTGAAGACTTTGAAGACTTCTAGGCGGGCGTGTCACCAGTCAACTGCCTGTGGTGTTGATCCTATCCGCTGCGTTGCTACTCATTAATAATTAGACCATTTATGAGACATTTTTGGTCTGTAATAAAGTTTAATACTCTCTTTACGTTATGGCATTGTGTTTTGGTATTCACTGAGTCGTTATATGTGTGAACTTTGATCTTGGCACACATATAATATGAGCATTCAAATTTAGCTTTAAATTCGGGTGTGACAAAAACCCTAGCTGTTGCGGGGAATGGAAGTGAGTGGGGTCCCCGACCCTCCACTCGGCCTTTTATAACTGGGCCGCATTAGTGCGGTGGGCCGCGGCGCCCTAAACGTCCCTTCGGATTCGGCGACATTCCCGACGACCCAACGGATATATCGCCCAACGGCTCTTTCGGCCTAACGGCTCCAGGCAGTAACGGTTCACAAGGTCGACAGGTACTACCACTTGGTAGGTCGCCTCAGCTTTCACTATTGGGTGCACGCCCCTGGCCCCTAGGTCCTGCTACCTACTGGATCGCCTTAGCCTCTATGGCTGGTTTTGCACCAACGGCGCCGTGCTTAAAGGCTCCACTGCCCGTTGGTGGCCTCCGGGTCAAGTAGCACCTCCTTGAGGTTGCTAAGGTCCTGCTACCTATTACATTGCCTTAATGGCTATACCAACGGCCCCGTGCTTAATGGCTCCACTACCTGTTGGCGGCCTCTTGGTCAAGTAGCACCTCCCTGAGGTCGCTAAGGCACTGCTGCCTTCTGGGTCGTGCAGACCTAGAGTTTCTAGGCTGACTACCTGCGTTATGTCACTGCACAACGGCCGTGCTGACCCATGTCGACACGGGTTCCCTGTCTCTACGAATGGCCTCCTGAAGGTCAGCATGCTATTACAGCCCTGCCGGGATGTTGGTATCCGTACCATTGCAGCCTGGGCGCCCTTACAACCACCAAAATCATGATATTCTTCATGTAAAATTATATTTACAGCTTCATAAGCTACAAGGAGTTTGCCCCTTGGCCAAATTACAAGATACAAAGATTTTAAAGGTCCTGAGTTACCTTCCAAAGTGCTTACGACTCAATCTACACTAATAAGGCTTGTCGCAAGCTTTCTTCCAGCTTCAGGACCTACTCGACGACCTCTACAGCCACTGTGGAGGCAGCTGCCACACAACCACCTCTACTCGCGCACCAACTGGTCTCCTGCAGTGCCCAGCATCAAGTCTGAGCTTCGCTGCAAGATTGCAGAAGGTCTGAGCTTTAACACCAACCTCGCCGGGTGGAGCGTGGTGCTCACCAGCATCACATCAGGCCTGAAAGTGTCAGGGCCGACGATGCAACTGCTGCTTCATACTCCTCCCGGGCTCCTCGGTGAGGCTGGGAGAAGAGGCCAATCGAGTTCTTCGAGCCTCGCAAGCATTCTTCTAGCTCCAAGCATGAACTACATCAACTCTACACTCTGGTGGGCGGACACAAGCCCACGGCATGGCAATATTACCACACTGGGTCATCTTTGATCTCCTTCCAAGATTGGTATGATTTACTTCAAGCCTTGGGTACCTATTTATACCACCAAGCACCTGCCATTCAGTCTTATCCGCAAGGCCAACTTGCGCGGCGTCCTTATCCTCGAGGTCACTGTACCCTCGTGGAGCACGAGGTCACTGTTCGCCTGTGGGCGGCATTGGCGCACTTGTCCCCTACCTGACCACATATTGGAGCATCTTTTGTCTTTTGCAGGTGATTGCGACCTGTGCTATGTCTGCAAGCCGGCCCGTGACCGTACAGTGCACGCATGACTCTGGTCGCACCAGACCTGTTGCCTGCTACCTCTCTGCAAGATTCTGGAACTTTTGTCCTCTAGCGTCGACCCTATAGGAGCATCTGTTTCCTAAGCAGAAGGTCGTAGGTTCGGATTGTTTTTTCTCTTCTTCTTTGGAGCATCAAACCGACCATACTGGTCGCTTTACTGCTCGGGGGCTACTACACTAGTGCGTCTTCGACGCCCTATTTTCTCTAGGTCGCCTCGACCTAATGGAAGCTTGCTTCCATCACATCTCTGCTCGACCTACCCTTGGTAGGCTTGTTGACCTTTCTCAAGGTCGTGGCTGCTACTACAACATACCTGACTCAGGTCAGGTCGGCGGTTCTGCAAGATCTACGCCTCGTCTTCACTTCGACCCAGAAGCTCGACGTTCAACTTCGTGCGCACATCGGAGGGGTTTTCTTTTCTTTTTTTGATCCCCGTGCACCCTTCACGACCTCGACGGTGCCGCGCCTCTGCTACTCTTCGACACGACCTCGCCTCGGCCGCTGCGCCTACACGTCGATCAGGGGCTTGAGAGACATGGGTACCCATGGGTCCCCACCGACCAGGGTCCCAGGGGCCCCTGACAAGTGGATCCGACCTTCCAGAAGACCCGCCGACCTTACAAGTGGGCCCAGCGACCTTATCCGCACCTTCGAAGACCGTGGGCGACCTGACCAGGATCCCGGAAGACCCGTGATGCTTGGCGTGCAAGACAAGGACTCTAGGACCTGGCGCGCCGCCGCCTGTAGCTCCGAGTATCATGGGATACTCCTTGTAATCCGGGGGATAAGCATCCCACAGTTGTAACCGACCCCGACACATGTCAATCGACCTGCGCATGCAAACCCTAGCCCGTCCCCCCATATAAGGCGGTCTAGGGCTCCATGCACAGGGACGACTCATCTTCATCCTCGCATAATCCACCACAACTGGATGTAGGGTATTACTCTCCGGAGGCCCGAACCAGTATAAACCCTTGTCTCCTTGTTCCTCACCGCCATACTCGCCTAGTTCCGTGTGCATCCCGTGCATAACCACCTACGCTCTTAGGTCCCGATCCTCCATTAGCCTGCAAACCTCTAGGGTAACCCCCTAGCGGATCTGTCCAGGTCTCACCCCCTGACACTAAGAGATGAGGTTTTTAGTATACTTTAGATTTAGTAATAAGTAGTTATCATTTGTTATGATTATCTTCTTTCATTCATTTTTACTAAGAATTTGTTTTTGTTTTTATATAAAAATAGAATTTTATTTTTTATGTAGAATGATATATAGAATAAATTTAACTTTTTGCTAGCTTTATTTATTATTAGAGAAAATAGAATTTATCTTTTTAGTTATTAGAAAATGAGACCTAGGGATAGTGTATAGTTTTATACTTAAATGTTATGCCACAATTTAAAAAATGAAGTGTTGTAGAATCAACATGGATATTAAATACTCAATAATCTGCTGCAGTTATATTTTTCACTTAATATGATGTAGATGAACCGGCAGTGGATGTACAACGTCGATAGACGGTCAAAGGAGTACATTACCGGCATGCATGCTTTTCTCGAAGTGGCGAAAACGAACAAGAATGCGAGGGGATTCATTTGTTGTCCATGCTCTGATTGTAGAAACGAAAAAGATTACTGTGACTCGAGAACACTTCATCTCCACTTGTTGAAATACGGATTCATGCCGAACTATGTGGTTTGGACCAAGCACGGTGAAAGAGGAGTTATGACGGAAGATGACGAAGAAGAGGAGGAGGATATTCCGGACTAGGGCCGCATGGCAAGCTTTTGTAGATACTTTGATGGAAGATGCTAATGAAGAAGAGTTATCAGCAGATGCTGACGGCCCTGCTGATGATCTTGGTCAGGTTCTACAGGATGCACATAGGGATTGCGAAAACGAAAAAGAAAAGGCAAAGTTGCAGTGTATGATAGAAGATCACAAAAAACCATTATACACAGATTGCAAGCCAGGTCACAAAAAGCTTGGTACTACACTAGAAATGCTGCAATAGAAGGCAAAACATGTTGTGTCTAATAAGGCATTTGAAGGGATGCTAAAAATTGTGAAGGACAAGCTTCCCGAGAACAATGAATTACCGTCAACCACATATGAAGCGAAACAGACTGTGTGCCCTCTTGGGTTGGAGGTACAGAAGTTCCATGCCTGCCCTAATGATTGCATCCTATATCGGGGCAAGGATTATGAAAATTTGGATGCTTGTCCTGTGTGCGAAGAGCTGCGTTATAAGATTCGGTGAGATGAAGACCTGGTGGTGATCTCCAGGGGCACCGTGACAAGACGAAGAGAGTTCTGGTGAAAGGTATGTGGTATTTTCCTCAAGAAATATGTTCTTAACTGTGCCCGTCCGGAAGGAAGCATTGCCAAGGGATATGGAACTGAGGAGGTCATTGATTTTTGCGTTGATTTTGTCGACTCAATTGACTTGATTGGGCTTCCAATATCACAACACGAGGGGAGGCTACAGGGAAAGGGCATCATCAGAAGGAAATCAAGTTTGAGCAATAATACTGATTTGTTCCATAAAGCACACCTAACTGTTCTACAACAACATCCATGGTGACTCCGTATAGGACGAAACACGAGCAGAATATTGCTTCTCAAAATCCAACCAAATCCAAAGTCTGGATTACACGTCGTCACTTGGAAACATTTCCCTCATGGTTGAGTGAACAACTTGTCGGTAACTCAACGATTCATCCACAACTCGCTTTGTTAGCCAGGGGACCTTGTAGCACAATTGTAAAATTTCAATCTTACGATATAAATGGTTATAGTTTTTACACAAGTGCTCAAGATCAAAAAAGCACGAACCAAAATAGTGGTGTCCGTATGGACGTTGTCGACAATACTAGATGCAAGACCTCCTATTATAGTATCATAGAAGAGATATGGGAGCTTGAGTACGGGGCGCTGAACATCCCTCTGTTTCTTTGCCAATGGGTAAGACTGACTGGCGTAAGGAAAGATGAATATGGAATGACAATAGTGGACCTGACCAAGATTGGGTTCAAAGATGATCCATTCGTCCTTGCCAAAGATGTGCATCAGGTTTTCTATGTCAAGGATATGACTAGCATACCGAAGAATAAAAATCTCGAAGAAGGACCACAAGAGCCAAAGCGTCACATAATTCTTCCGGGTAAAAGAGTAATCATGGGAGTCGAGGACAAAACAGATCAGTCTGATGATTATGATCAGTTTGATGGCATGTCTCCGTTCGCTGTCGAAGTTGACCCAAGCATATTGCTTGGACGTGAAGAGACACCGTACTTACGTGCTTGAGATTAATGTCGTATTGTAATGATTAATGATCAAATCAATTGTGTAATGCTAATGTGATCAACTCTTTTATTGGTCAAACTTTTTGTAACGATTCTGAAGTCGATGCACTTTGCAGTGTTATATTGGTCTCAATTTTTTTATAAACCTTGAATATATCATGTGAGAATGAACCACCAAGTTTAAGATTTTTCTGAATTGGTTTAGTATTTTTTTGGTTTAATTGAATTTCTGTGCGACATCACCTAGTAGTTAAATATTGAACTGATACCACCCCTGAAACGATCAGGAATGGTGCCAAACTTGGCCATAAGGTCTCTTTTGCCTTAGGAGTCCAATTTATCTAGAAGTCGAATCATAATTCTTGAGTTATCGGTGTGTAATTCACAATACTTAAGCTCATGTAGCACGAAGAAAACAATTATAATACATTTAGTCATCAGAAAAATCTAAGATCATGCGTGAGCTAATATTTTTGGTGTAAATGATAGCCAAAAAAAATTTCAGACCATTTCGACATAGATGGAGTACACGTGCTTCACAAAGCTATATGGAACCTTTCATCGAACTATGTGTATACACTTAAGTTCTTAACGATTCTGAAGTCCATGCACTTTGCAGTGTTGTATTGGTCTCAAATTTTTTATAAAGCTTGAATATGTCATGTTAGAATGAACCACCAAGTTTGAGATTTTTCTGAATTGGTTTAGTATTTTTTCGGTTTAATTGAATTTCTGTGCGACATCACCTAGTAATTAAATGTTGAACTGAGACCACCCTGAAACGATCCAGAATGGTGCCAGACTTGGCCACAAGGTCTCTTTTGCCTTAGGAGTCCAATTTATCTGGAAGCCGAATCATAATTTTTGAGTTATCATTGTGTAATTCACAATATTTAAGCTTTTGTAGCATGAAGAAAACAACTATAATACATTTAATCATAAGAAAAACCTAAGATTTTGCGTGAGCCAATATTTTGGGTGTAAATGACAACAAAAAAAATTCAGACCATTTTGACATAGACGGAGTACACATGCTTCACAAAGCTAGATGGAGTACAAACTCGATCTACTTAAGTTCTTAACGATTCTGAAGTCCATGCAATTTGCACTGTTGTATTGGTCTCAATTTTTTTGTAAAGCTTGGATACGTCTTGTGAGAAAGAACCACTAAGTTTGAGATTTTTCTGAATTGGTTTAGTATTTTTTCAGTTTAATTGAATTTTAGTGCGAATGCACATCAATATTGCAACTGAAAATTGAAAGTGAATGTTTACAACTCTAAAATATAATTTTGCATAGCAAAGTAGAGTTTATTAGATTTTAACTAAATATAATTTTGCATGACTGAATTATTGAATGTTACTATTTTTTAGAAATTGCAAAGAGAAAGAATGAGAAAATGATGAAACAAATGGGAAAAATAACTTCTCGTCGAAAAATACCCTTTAGTCCCGGGTGGTATTACAACCTGAGACTAAAGGGGGCCATTTTGTCTTGGGTGGTAAGTCCACCCGGGACTAAAGGGTGAAGTTTCCCCTTTGGGGGGGGGGCTCCCGCACGAAATCCACGTTTAGTCCCGGGTGGTCTTACGACCCGAGACAAAAGCCCCCCTTGTTTCAGGTCGTAAGACCACCCGGGACTACACGCCCTTTAATCTCGGTTCGTGTTACGACTTGAGACGAAAGGGTGGGGGCATATATCTAGCGTCTCCTTCCCCCAGATCCCACACTTGCCACTCCACCGCTCCGCCCCGCCCCCTCCTTCTCCGTCCTCGTTGTCCTCGTCTCTGTGGTCGGGTCCTCCACCGTCCGTCTCTGCGTCGCGCCCTCCCTCCTCGACCTCCCGTGCCGCCCCTGCCTCCTCGACCTCCCGCGTACACCGTCTCTAGTCTCCCACGCCGGACCTGCCTCTCCCATCGACTGACGCCGCCTCCGTCCCCGCCGTCCTCCGATCCGAATCCACGCCTACCGCACCCGATTCTGACGTCATCGTCATCGTCTGTCTCCCCCACTGTTGCCATGTGCCCGTCCGGCCTCATCGTCCCTGTCTCCCATGCCGTCGCCACCGTACCCCGTCGTCCCTGTGTCCCCCGCTGTAATCGTGTGCCCGTCCGGCCTCGTCGTCCCCGTCCCCGCGGCCACCGGCGCGTGGTAGCTGCCCTCTTCCCGGCCGGCCGGCCGGCTGCAGCCCCCAATCCCCCGCCCGATCGGCCACTGGTGTCGCCGCCCTCTGCTTCGGCGTGCGGGGGCAAGGGGGTTTCTTGCTGACACAAGCCCATAAACAGCTTGCATCAGCAAGTTTTTTTAATTTTTTTTAATGGAGATAAATTCCATTAATTTATTACAGTGTTTAATGTTTTTAGTGTATTTAGTGCATTTTAGTGTATTTAGTGCATTTTTGTGCATTTTAGTGTATGTAGTACATTTTAGTGTATTAGGTAAATGTAAGTGTATTTTAGTGTATTTATTTATTAGTTAGCAACTTTTTTTATTTGTTTTTATTTTAGTGTATTTATTTATTAGTTGGCAAGTTTTTTATTTGTTATTTAAGTTAGTGTATTACTTTATTTTAGTGCAACACCGTCCTCCGACCCCTCCGCCCCACCGTCCCCGACCCCTCCGCCCCGCCGGCACCGCCGTCCTCCGACCCCTCAGCCCCGCCGGCGCGGACTCCAGCCTGCTTCCCTAAGCACCATCTCGAATATTCATAGAAATTCTTGTTATTGATAGAAATTCATATTATTCAAAAAAATTCATAGAAGTTCATGTTATTCGTTGAAATTTATAGAAATTCATGTTATCCAAAGAAATTCACAGAAACTCATGTTATTCGTACAAATTCATAGAAACTCATGTTATTCGTAGAAATTCATTGAAATTCTCAGCAATTGTTGTTTATTCATAGAAATTCATAGAAAATCATGTTATTCATAGAAATTTGTAGAAATTCATATAAAATCATGTTATTCATAGAAATTCATAGAAATTCGTAGAAATTCATAGAAAATCATGTTATTCATAGAAATTCATAGAAATTCTTAGCATTTGTTGTTTATTCATAGAAATTCGTGTTATGGATAACAATGAGGACCATGAGCGGATTATGGAGAACCTTATTGCTGGCGGTTCAAATACCAATTTTCCAACTTACACCGACGAGGAGCGTAGCCAGGCGGACGGGTTCCTGAACGTAACCGAGGAAGGTGACGCCCAAGCCGAGCACGACAACACCAATGCCGAGGAAATCGACCCCCAAGCCGAGCACGACAATAATGAGGACCTTCGCATGGTTAATGCAGAAGGTTCCAACGAGGTATATATTTCATGCATTAAGTTCATGATGCATTCGTTCTCGACGAACCCCGCGTAAATAACGAATCTGCTACTTGTAGGCTTCATGCTCGAGCACAACAAAGATGAAGAGAGGGCGTACAAAAGTAATCTGCGATGATGTGATGTATCATATCACTGCAGTCAACGAGCTTGGATGGAAACCAAAAAAGTCAAGGACAAGTACGTGTCCCACTGCGGGGCTCTTGTAAGGGACTACGTGCCCCTCAAGTATAGAGAATGGAAGGGAAAAGCAGATAATCCATAGGTGGTTCCGAATTCACTAAAAAATATGTTATCCAATGATATCCTAACACACTTCACACTTCCACCGGGCGTCCAACCAGACTTTGTGAAGCAGTGGACTCTCAAGAAGATGGCAACTCAATTGCAGAGTTTCAAGAAGCAGCTACATAAACATTATATCAAGAAGAACCAAACTCCAAATTGAGATGATTAACCGAAGCTCAAGGATAACTGGCAGTCCTTTGTGGATTACACAAATTCTGAAGATTTCGCCAAGAAGAGCGCACGAGCGAAGAAATGTGACAGTAAGAAGACGGACTACAACCATCGTCTTGGTCGAGGTGGTTACGCGGTTGCAATACCCAGGTGGCGGAAGATGGAAGAAGACCTGCTCAACAAAGGTATCATACCAGCGGTCTTTGACTAGTGCGAACGATCGAAGAATTGATATTGTGGCCGCGGTGGAAGATTGAACCCTTATGATGGTTCCCTTGAATTCCCACCCACGTTAAGGCAGAAGGCACTTGAGATTATGAAAAAAGTTGAAGATATCAAAGTGGGCCGATTGATTGTTGACAGAGAGAATGATGAGCTCACTTTTGTGCTCGGGAATCCGGAACACCCAGGACGTTGCAGGGGCTACGGGATTGTACCGTGGAAGCATGCTTTCAAGGGATACGAAGACACCTATAGAAGTCGCAAAAGAAGAAGAGAACGTGAACAGGCGCAGTGGTGCGAAACGATGGAGGAAAAACTTAAACAACATGAAGAACATATGCACGCAGAGATTGAACGATGAGTGGCCGCCGCGGTAGCTGAGATTGCCCATTTTGGAGCACTGCCCCAAGTACCGGTGGATCCCATCATTAGCCCTTCTACTCGCAAAAGTAGTTGTGCTTCCACAGAGACCCCATTAGAACAAAGGGCAATCCATGAAGATGTTCAAGTGGAGGACAACAAACGGTACCCTGCGGATGAACTCTGTCAGCGCACCGCATGTGAGCTGCATAAGCCGTTCAACAACATCACATTGAAGGTATAAATATGATTAATACATGCAACATATTATCTCAACCTTTGATGCATGTCTCAGACATTTAATAATTTCATCATTTCTGTACATATATAAAGGTGGCGTATGGAAGTGCTTTTGCACATCTCCCAAGACGTACAAGCCACGGCATGCAGATTCCACCTGGCTATGCCTCAGTATGTGTGGAGGAGGTTTGTAATATCCATGATATTTTGTTAACCTAAGCACTACCATTAGTTTGGTTAACCAAGATTAATTAGTCCCTAAGCATGTTTTACATGATTGTGAACACTTTTGCACCTAAACCCTTGGTCAAAATCCCAATTCATGGTCAAACCCCTAGAGCTCCAAAAGGTTGATTTGGTTTTCTTGCGCGTTCTCCAAATTTCACTATAGAAGTTCAAAATCTGCCAATATAAAAGTTTTTCCTTATCTCCGGGAACCCATTTGTCATAATTGGAGGACATTCAAATTTTGAGTGGAAGTTCGCTTAAATTTGAGTTGAACTCGCTATGAACAAGAAACCGGGGCCGAGAAAAACAGCAAGTTCATAGAGTTTTCCCCGTCAATCTATACTTCAAAACATAGGTCGCCCTTTTTGAAAGTTGTAGAGTTATAGTACATCTACAACTTCTATTTTTGGAGAAATTCAACTTACTTTCGAAAATCTTGAGTTCGCTATTTTCGAAAACAGACAAATCGAATTGGGCAGGGGCGCAGCCGCCGGCATCGACCCACTCGGCGCGCCGACCACGCGTGCGCATGCGTGCGCCCCGCCGCACCTGCACGCCTACGTGGTGTCCCCACGGCCGTCTGGCATACGGACTCTTCCGTCGCTATGGACCAGGGGCCACGCCGTGGAGCCTCCGCCCGCGGCAGTGCCGTACACCGCGCCTACATGCGCTCGCGTGCCCGAGCGCGCCACGCGCAAGCCGCGCTGCCCGCCAGCTGCGCCGCTTCCCTGGCACGCGGTCCCACTACCGCTCGTCCGCGTATATGAGCAGAGAGAGAAGAGGTCGCCGTGTCATCCTTGCCATCCTCGCCTCGCTCGCCCGTCCACTCTTCTCTCCTACCCGCGCTGTGCTCCGGCTGAGCAGAAACAGGGCCGCCGCCGCGAACCCCCTCTCGCGCCAAACCAAGGCAGTCCGGCTGGTCCTACCCCTCCCTCGAGTCCTCTCGCACCTGCCCCGCTCGTCACCGCCTCGTCATTTGGCTGCCGTCGCCGGAATTCCGAGCTCCGGCGGGCGCCGTTCCTACGCGCCGCCGAGGAGGCTCGCCGGCGCCATCTCCGGCCGGGTCAACGCCACCACACGCTGCGGGTAGGTGCCCTAAGGCCTCCCAACTGCTCACCCGAGCCGCTCCGCCCCTCCTCCGGCTGCCGGAGTTCTCCCCTGCGCCGGCAAGGGCGTTTGTATAAGGATTGAGTTTTGTTTAGGGTGTTCTCTGTGAAGTAGGGGCTGATTCATAATTTCTGAAAAATAGTACATGGGCCTGCCTGTAAAGGTTGTTTAGGGTTTTGGGTGAAACTTTGTGAATACATTAAAATCATAGAAAATTCAGAAAAATGTAATCCAATTGTTTTGGATTCTCTGTGAACAGATCTACAATTTCTAGAAAAGGTGTATAGGGTTTTTATGGTAAGTTTTTAAATGAAAATTCAAAATCAGTTTGATGTACTTTTATAGTAATTCAAAATGTACTCATGCAATGTATATGAAATTTGGATATGTTGTTCTGTGAGTCATGTTCAGATCTGTGACCAAGTTTGACACATGTTTGTTGTGTAGATTTAGAGTTATGATTTTTGGAAGCTTTATGTTAGTTTAAGCTTGATGCTTTTTATAGTCCCCTCAAGAAATAACTTCTTTAAGCACCAATTCACCCTAGGTCTTTCACATGATGTTTAGCATCTCTGGAAAAATAATTATGATTTTAGGAGCTTGTTTGAATGATGTTTTGGATTTAACTTGGTAAAGGATGATAAACCAATAACTTGAAAAATATGATAGATCCACTTATGTCTGTTGGTCAGTAACTTAGATTTGTCATGAATGAAGTGTAGGAAAAATTTGAGGTCAAAAAGATTATTAAATCTTTTAGTAGGATTTAATGAAGTTAAGCTAGGCTGAAATTTGTCTTTTTCATATAAATTAATTTATATATGATCTGGAGCTGATATTTGGTATTTAAGCTTGTCTTAGTCATATGCTGATGTGTCAAAAAGTTCATACCATTTGGAGTTATAATTCAATTAATATGAATTTTGGATGAATAGCCAAGCTTGGAAGTGAATAAATAAGTTTATTTTTATTAATTAAGTTTAATTAAGCTTTTCATGTTTAAGTTCCTATTTGAATTCATTTAAACACACCCCATGCTATTTGGTGAAGTTTGCTAAATTAATTTGCTTAAATATGCACACAATCACCATCAAAGTAATAATTAGTCCATCTTCACTCACCTCCTCCTGTTAATGAAGTTTAGTAAGATAAGTTGTTTAAATGTGCACACAATCCCCATCAAAATAATAGTTAGATCACCCTCATCACACACCCAATACTTTTTGTGAGCTTTCCTAGTTGTTTAGATGAATGTGGCCAACAAGAGTTGGGTTTGGTGGTAATTCTCCCACCTTCACCATAATCTAATGCATATATGCATATGAACGTGTAGATTTACCTGATGGGACTTACACACTCACTCAGGAGGAGGAGGGAGCAGCTAGTGGGGACTTGAACCAAGCTAGTGTGCATCAAGACCTGGACCAAAGTCCAGAAGAGTCCAAGGCTAGTTGTAAAGTAGAGGAAGGCAAGCACCGGGTTTACATATAACCTTTTTGGATAAAATATCACATCTTTTACCTTTTTAGTATTTATGTTTTACTTTGTGCATTTAAGTTTCAGGAGTTGAATTGAAACCTAGCTGCATGATCTTAGGTTCCTATGCTCTTATACTAGTATGTTAGGACGTTAGTGCCATGCTTTAAGGACACGGTACAAGTCGAGTAATGACTGAAAGGACGTTGTGATGCCTAGAGGGTGGGGGTGAATAGGCTCACTTCAAATTTTCTTGAAAATTCTTCACAGTGGTTAAATACAGGTCGGAACTTCCGACGTAGGCCCGGAACTTCTGATGGCTCGGAACTTCCGGTCCTGTGGCGGAAGTTCCGACCTAGGTAAAAAGGTTGGGTCTACAGCAGGAATTGAAATGCAACCTAACAAATCTATATGAATCAAAAGATGAGTTTAGATGTTAGGAACCTCCTGCAACCAAAGATACGAGTTTAAACACAACAAATATATAGATCGGGCCAAAACACACTTCTAGGGTTAGAGAGAAGGCAGGAACTCAAACAAGCGATGGACAAGAGATTTAATCCGAAGTTCACTTCCACAAAGGAATCTACGTCTCCGTTGAGGATCCCACAAAGGGAGGGCTATCACCAAGAGCCTCTTGCCTCATCCAATCCCCACAAAGGAAGATTGGTGCTCACTAAGAATTCTCCACCAAGGAGGGGTAATACAAACGATCCCGGGTGCTCCACACGGAGAGGGCACTCAACGGGAGACGCCTAACCGTCTAGAAGCAAGCTTCAAGAGTGACAAACGCGAATCGATGCCCAGAGATGCTTCAAGTGCTCTTGAGATGAAGGAGATGAACCACACACTCAAAGCTTCTCAATCTCACACCAAGGATCTCTTCCCCACTCAATCCCAGCTCAAAGAATCAAAGGTTGGGTCTAGAGAGGAGTGGAGAAGGGGAGTGAATGCTCTTGGGTGTGTTTGTCTCGAGTTAGGTCAGCAACAACAAATGAAGAGAGAGGAGTTGGGGTATAAATACCCGAGCTCCAAAATCTAGCCGTTACTGTGCAGTTAAAGGGTTTATCGAAACTTCCGACCCGGAGTCGGAACTTCTGAGGGTTAGCTGGATTAGAAACAGAAGACCTTTATCGGAACTTCCGACCCGAGGTCGGAACTTCCGATGGTCGCAAGAGAGCAACCAGAAACCCTTTGTCGGAACTTCCGACCCTGCGTCGGAACTTCCGACAAACACTGAATTTTTCCCAAAAATTCAGTATGTGTTCGTGCAAAGGTGCGAGTGTCTCTCAAGGATGTTAGAATCTCGACTGAGCACTTTAGCATCTCTAGAACAACTATTCGCATCCCTCTTTATAGTACGGTGTTCCTATGACCAAATTCAAACCGAAAATAATTTAAATCTTGCGTGAAGCTTGAACACCGTTTAGAATGAAATTGAGGGCTTTCTTTTTATCGTTAGTCCTGCACACATCTTAGAGAAAATATTAAACACACCAAGTTGTGATTGTCATTATCACCAAAATTAATTACGGGCCATAGATGCAATTTCAATCTCCCCCTTTTTGGTGATTGATGACAACACAACTTAGTTAAATAGAAAAGATGTGTGTATTCAAAGATTTGAGAGAGTCTCCCCCTAAATATGTGCATTTTCAATAAGATAGGCTTCCAAATGCCTTTTGCACAGATTTAGAGATAGCTCCCCCTCAATTTTTGCATACCCACAAGTGCAAGAGTGTGATGCAGAAAAATCCGTGATGCAAATGACATGGTATAGCACGACAAAAAGGAGATAGCATCAAACCACCACACATAGGCATCACACAAAGGTAATTAAGTCTTACATCACACTAACATTAAGGTACCACAAATAAGTCTTACAAATAAAGGTTTTCACTTGGCACACACCACACATAACACCAACATAAGGTTCATTACATGTCCACAAGCTAAGATAGATAATGACAGATAACTTGATAACTTGATACACATCTTCTTCCCATCTTCAAGAGTGAGCTCACTCCCCCTTTGGCATCAAGTGCCAAAAAAGAGAGGCCCTTCAATCAACGCTCTCACGGGAAGAGTCATCACCATCATCATCACGAGGAGTTTGGGCTGCCGGAGGGGATTCTTCTTCTTCCTCTTCATCATCACCAACGTTTTCTTCTTCATCTCCACCAAAGTCTTCGTCTTCCTCTTCAATTTCACCGGCATAGTCACCATACATCATGTGGGCTTGACCATAAGCCTCCCATGGATTATAGAAAGAAGGAGGAGGAGGGATCTCCAAGGGTTCACGAACCAGTGAGTGCTCAATGTCATGCCTAGACAACAACATCTTTTGACGAGTCTCCATCTTGAGCAGTTGTTCCTCAACATGTTGTCTATGGGAGTGGATCTCTTGAGCATTGTGCTTCCCAACATTGAAGCAAGCAAAAAGACCTTGAGATAAGAAGTTGAAGATACTCTTTTTCTTGCCTTTTGGAGGGAGACCATGAGAGCTTGATGGAATGTCATGAGTAGAGGAGGGTCCCGGCTGTGAGGAAGAAGCACCATGAGTGGGAGCACCACGAGAGGGAGGTGGACGAGGGGGTGCATGCTTCCCAAGCTTGAGGAGGTGCTCAATAGCTCCCTTGGATGGCTTATAAGATCGATGAGCTTTGCCGATTAATATGTCCACTTGGGCAACCTTGCAAATCATGTGAAATATCCATGGAGCATACTTGCAAGACATGTTGGCAGACACAGAGTTCACAATGATCTCCTCCCATATAAAGTCAAAGACACTGAATGGGGTCTGTCCAGGAGCCATCCTCACTAGCAAGTTCTTGGCTATGTTGGAGATGTTGTAGTGATCCCCCATCTTGGGACTAAGAGTGTAGCGAAAGAGAGAGTTCAATATCCGATAGTAGGGGAGCATTCCATGAGTGGTGCCAAACTCTACTTTCCCATAAGCCGGGTCATACATGAAGGCCATCTGACTATCATCAACAATGCTTCCACCATGAATTTTATCTTTAGCAAGATCACTTGAAGGAAAGCTAAGGAGTCGAGCGAACCGTTCATAAGAGACTGAGAGGAGCTTTCCTTGAATAGTCCAATACATGACCTTAGTGGCGCGATTGATGTGAAGAGTGGCATAGAACTGAGCTACAATTTCTTCATTCCAACTCGTCGAGGCAGCCATGAGGGCAGCCATCCCTTTCTCATGACAAGCATCAACGGCTCTAGTCACATCCTCAATGCCAAGATTCCTCAAATTGTTCCAATTAATAGATTTCATCTCCACTATCATATTCTCCTTAGATAGAATCACTGTCTCATACCAATCAGCATTGAAGTTGAGCCAAAAGCGAATGTCCATCTTGAACTCCTTTTGATATTGAGAGGGATCATCATACCTCTCCTTGTACACATCATGGGAGCCCTTTGTATAGTCAACCTTCCGAATAATCCCAGCACGAGGAGGTGGGTGAGGACGAACCACAAAGTCAGCTAAGGTAGCCAAAGATATGTCGGAGTAGTCATCATAATGATCATCCGGAGCATGAGCATTCTTGGTGCGAGCATGATGACCTTGTGCCTGAGCAGATGACGGAGGAGGTGCTGCTGGAGGATTGCGTCGACCACGACCATGAGAACCTTGAGCACCCTTTGATTGGGCCTTGCGCTTGCGTTGAGCAATGGGCACGTCATCGTCGGATTCTTCTTCCACAATCTCCTTTCCACGACGCTCACGAACCATCTAACAAGATATGAGCGAGGTATAAGATGGTAGACACGATACGATTGAAAAGGACATGGTGAAAGAGCTAGTGTAGAGACAACAGGCCTCTGTCAGAACTTCTGACCTGGGGTCAGAACTTTCGACAGGGCTGCTGCAGCGACATTAACCGGGTGAAACCGAGGATTTATCCAATGAAAAAGTTCAAGATCATGGGATACTACTCAAAGATGACTATAGACATGAATCCCTTAGAGATTAGCTACTAGAATAGCCGGCATTGATAGATTGGGGGATGGGGATTTAGGGTTTACCTTGAAGAACACCCGGACGAGATCGAAGGAGTAAGAAGGGGTGGAATGGATTCCCCAAGTGATGGTGAGGACCAGGTGTGTCCGAGGACCAGTGAAGGGTCGCTCCTTAGTGATGAGTGATTGACAACGTTGTGTGGACTGATGCTTGGCTAAGTGTGCAGGTATAGGTTGCGGCTTGACTCGTGTCGGTGCAGGTGAAGAACAAGCGCGAAAGACCTTAGCCGTGGCGGCCTCCGGGTGATGGAGTGGCAAGAAGGCTTGGTTCGATGGACCCGGTGGCCGATGGGGTCAAGTGCAAGCCGTGCGATGCAAGACTGGTGGGCTGAAGTCGTGAACATGGGCCGGTGCAAGGTAGCGGTTGAAGCTCGAAGCTTGCACGCGGGGTTTGTTGGTTTGCCCACAAAACCTTCGGTGGACGGTTTCTTGGTTTGGGCCTCAAAACCAAGCCCGGAGGCCCGAGGCGACGGAGATGGTGATCCGGGAGCTTCGGGAAGCTTTGAGGCGGAGGGCACGTGGCGTGATCGCGGGGTTTGCGTCGAGGCGAAGCGAAGCCGCGGTGGAAGCGTGTCCGTCCGATGAAGACTTGACCAAAATGCCCCTGAGGGGTTGTATCTTCTTTTATGCAGTAGGGGTAGTGTGGTCATTTACCTCCCTCCAATGGACTTCGTATAAATAGCGGAGAGGTGGATGGCATCTCGCTCTCTCTTGCTTCCTAGGGCTTTCTCCCCCCAGTAGATTTCTCTGGACTTCTTCATTTTCCTCTGGATTCCTTAGGCTCGACTCTTGTACAGACTCTGTCCTCTGGATGTATGGAAGCATTCGTCATCCCGGTGATCTCCTAGTCCTTTGTGATTTTCGTGTCATTTTTGGGGCTATTTTTGGGAGTTTTCGTTCTTCGCTCGATTCTTGAGTTTGGAGGTGTTTCTTCACGGATTTCTTTGATGGGATCATGGGTGGATGCCTTGCGCATGTTTGTGTATGATCTTGACCCCTTAAACGCCGTGGAGAGCCTTCAATTCGTGAGTTTTTGGCCGGAGTTCGTGTTCTTGGTGGAGTTCGTGTGATCCGCGATTCCCAGCGATTTAGTGGCTTAGAGGTCGAGATTTACCCCAAATCTTGTCTCAAGAGCTTTTGGCGTTTGGGAGATCCGGTGATGGATTTGTAGAGTTGACTTCACGGGCTCGAGCTCGAGCAGTTCTGTCCGGGGCTAGCGGACAGTCCGCAGGGAGCCTGCGGACAGTCCGCGAGTCCGTGTTCGTCGTGTGTTTGTCGTCTGTTCTTGCGAACTCGTGTTTCGATCCGTCGTGGCCCTAGGGTTTCGTTGCAAGTGGTTTGCGGACAGTCCGCATGTCACTCACGGACGGTCTGCGTGGTGAAGTTTTGTCTGGGGTTTTTGTCTGGGGTTTCCAGAGGGTTGACGGACAGTCCGCCCGGGCCTCACGGACGGTCCGCGACACTAGCGGACGGTCCGCGTGACCTCGACGGACGGTCCGAATTTTGGTCGGTAGCTCTGGTGGTTCTGTTGTTCATTTCGGACAGTCCGGGCCATACACACAGACAGTCCGTCGTACACTAGCGGACAGTCCGCCAGTACCAGCCGGACGGTCCGCACTGGTCGTTTCAGAATCGACCGAGTGCTTTGATTCTTGTCCGGTGCTTCCGCTCTTTGCTTCTAGGCTTCTTGGTTGATCTTCTAGGCTTGTGTGTGCCTTGTTTGGAGCTTCGCTTGTGTGCACGGATTCGCGGAGTGGCAATCGGGGTATAGGCCGAGTTCGACCTTCGGGAAGAATTTTTATCGGCTCCCATTCACTCCCCCCCCTCTCTGGTCGCCCGATTCGGTCCTTCAGATGGAGAATCCAAGGAGCCCCTTAGCTTGAAGATTCCTCGGACGAAATCAAAGATCCCCCACAGGAGATTGAAAGGAGAGTGAGGGAGGAGGTGCTGGCGGTTTGAAAAAGAAGCTAGGGTTCCTGCCGGGTGCGAGGGGGTATATATATAGCCGTTGAGTGGTTATCGGAAGTTCCGATGGGGGGCCGGAACTTCCGAGTCCAGATAAAGCGGTGACAGAAACGGCTTATCAGAAGTTCCGATGGGGGGTCGGAAGTTCCGATGGAACATAGAATGTGGCCAGAAGAAGCTTATCGGAAGTTCCGATAGATTTCAGATTCCAAACAGTAAGCCTTTGTTGGAAGTTCCGAGCAGGCGCCGGAAGTTCCGACAAAACTGAGATTTTGCCCTTTTAAGATTTAGAAATAGGATTTGAGTTGAGATTTTAGAGAGTTAGCCTGTGGACATTTGAGAGAGTCTTAACACCAAGTGACTAGCCACAAACAACAATCATAACAATAGTCACTTGAGTTAAGATGTGATCCAACGATCAAAGAACCAATCTTTTTAAAGAAAACTCACACAAATAAAGAAAAATAAATCGTTTTCAATCTATCTAGGCAACAATCAATTGTGTGCAACAAGTCAAGCCAAGTTACGAGAATCCAAGATATTTAGCTCACTCCTCAAAGCACAGAACCTTTGCTCATCTAGAGGCTTAGTGAAGATATCGACAAGTTGCCTCTCTGTGCTTACATGATGTAGAGCAATATCTCCCTTAGCCTCATGATCCCTTAAGAAATGATGTTGAATATCTATGTGCTTTGTTCTAGAGTGTTGCACCGGATTGTTCGCTAGCTTGATGGCACTCTCATTGTCACACATGAGTGGAATCTTACTAAACATACAACCGTAATCACTCAATGTTTGCCTCATCCACAAGAGTTGTGCACAACACGTACCGGCCGCCACATACTCGGCTTCGGCCGTGGATAAAGCAACCGAATTTTGTTTCTTAGAACTCCATGACACCAAGGACCTACCAAGAAATTGGCAAGTCCCCGTTGTGCTCTTTCGATCTACTTTGCAACCGGCATAGTCCGAATTGGAATAGCCAAGTAAATCAAAAGTGGAGCCCTTGGGATACCATAAGCCTAGGTTAGGAGTGTGAACCAAATATCTAAAGATCCTCTTAACAGCCATTAGATGTCATTCCTTAGGATTAGCTTGAAATCTTGAACACATGCACACACTAAGCATTATATCGGGCCTAGATGCTCAAAGGTAAAGGAGAGAGCCAATCATGGAGTGAAATACCTTTTGGTCGACCGACTTCCCTTCTTCATTGAGATCAAGATGTCCATTTAATGCCATAGGAGTCTTGATGGGCTTAGAATCGGCCATGTCAAACCTCTTAAGCATATCCTTCACATACTTGGTTTGACATAAGAAAGTCCCTTCCTTTATTTGCTTGATTTGAAACCCAAGAAAGAACTTCAATTCACCCATCATAGACATCTCGAATCTCTTGGTCATGATCCTACTAAACTCTTCACAAAACTTATCATTAGTAGACCCAAAGATAATGTCATCAACATAAATTTGACAAACAAAGATATCTTTTCCCGTTCTTTGAATGAAGAGAGTAGAATCGGCTTTGCCTATCTCAAAGCTGTTCTTGAGAAGAAAATCCTTAAGGCATTCATACCATGATTTAGGAGCTTGCTTGAGCCCATAGAGCGCCTTATGGAGCTTGTACACATGGTTGGGGAAGTTTGGATCTTCAAAGCCCGGTGGTTGTTCAACATAAACTTCTTCTTGGAGAGGTCCATTCAAGAATGCGCTCTTCACATCCATTTGATGAAGCTTGAAGTCATGATGAGTAGCATAGGCCAAGAGTATACGAAGTGACTCAAGCCTTGCTACCGAAGCATAAGTCTCTCCAAAGTCCAAGCCTTCAACTTGAGTATAGCCTTTGCCCACGAGCCTTGCCTTGTTCTTTGTGATGACACCAAATTCATCTTAGTTGTTCCTAAAGACCCATTTGGTGCCGATCACATTTTGCTTGGGTCTTGGCACCAACTCCCAAACTTCATTTCTCTTGAAGTTGTTCAACTCTTCCTCCATAGCAATGATCCAATCCGGGTCCTCAAGAGCTTGTTCCACACTAAGAGGTTCTAAAGAGGAAACAAACGAGTAAAACGCACAAAAGTTTGACAATCTTGAGCGAGTTGTTACCCCTCTTTGGATACTTCCAAGGATGTTGTCAACGCGGTGATCCCGTTGAACCATTTGATGAACTCTTGGATGTGGTGCTTGAGATTGACGTTGAATAGGTCCATCATCATCATCTTCAACTTGAGGTGATTGTTCATGAGCTTCACCACCTTGTTCTTTCCTTTGATCAAAGCCACTCCCATGATCGTCACCATGAGCTTGACTTTCATCTTGATGTACTTGAGAACTAGGCGGTTCAACTCTTGTTGATGATGGTGGATCTTGATTGCTTGTGTCAACCGGAGCTTGAACTTGAACTTCCCTTGGCATCACTTCACCGGTGCCCATTCTAAATATGGATATACTTGGGGGCTCTTCATCATCTACAAGGTTTTCACTAACTTGCTCTCCTTGAGAGCCGTTAGATTCATCAAATTTCACGTCTACCGTGGTCTCAACACAACCGGTGGTCTTGTTGAAAACACGATAGGCATGTTTGTTAGTTCCATAACCAATGATAAAACCTTCATCAACCTTGGATGCAAACTTTGAGGCTTTGGGTTTCTTATTAAGTATGAAACACTTACACTCAAAGACCCTAAAGTAGTGCACACTAGGTTTCTTACCGGTGATGATCTCGTAGGGAGTCTTGTTCAAGTACTTCTGGAGGTAGAGGCGGTTGGCAGCATGGCACGTGGTGTTGATGGCATCCGCCCAAAATGAGTCTGGAGTCTTGTACTCATCAAGCATTGTTCTTGCCGCTTCAATCAACGTACGGTTCTTCCTCTCAACAACGCCATTTTGTTGAGGAGTATATGGAGTAAAGAGTTCATACTTGATGCCTTCTTCATCAAGGAATTCCTCAACTTGAGTGTTCCTAAACTCCGAGCCATTGTCTCTTCTTATGTTCTTGACCTTTAGCTCGAACTCATTTTGAACCCTTCTTATGAACTTCTTGACCACTCCCTTTGCTTCACTTTTATCTTGCAAAAAGAATACCCAAGTGAAACGGGAAAAGTCATCGACAATTACTAAACCATATTTGTTACCATCGATGCTTATGTAGGCAATTGGTCCAAACAAGTCGATGTGTAGAAGCTTCAACAGTCTTGATGTTGAAAGGATGTTCTTGGCGGGATGATGCGCTCCAACTTGCTTTCCCGCTTGACATGCACTACATAACCTATCTTTCTCAAAAACAACATTTGTTAGTCCTAGGATGTGCTCGTCCTTTTGAAGTTTGGCCAAGTTCCTCATGCCAACATGGGCTAGTCGGTGATGCTATAGCCAACCCATGTCGGATTTTGCCACTAAGCAAGCCTTAGGGTCCACCTTTACTTTTGTGAAATCCACATAGTAAAGCTTTCCCCTTAGGTGACCTGTAAAGACAATAGAGGAATCCTCACTTCTAGAGACGGTCACACCCTCTTTGGTAAAGAGACAATTGTAGCCTTTCTCACAAAGTTGTGAAACCGACAACAAGTTGTACCCTAAACCTTGAACATGGAAAACATCTTCAATTGAATTTGTTGTTGAGATAGCAATTTTACCTAGACCAATTACATCTCCTTGACCATTAGGGGTGTCATAATGCTCAAGGGATGCAAACAAGCCTTCATCTTCGGTCATATGATTAGTGGCACCACTATCAATTAACCATACGGTTCCACCGGAGGAGTAGGCCTACAAAACAAGTTTAAGCTTTTGGTTTAGGTACCCAAAAAGATTTGGGTCCTTGGAGGTTAGAAGCATAAACTTTTGGAACCCACACACTTTTCCTCATAGCCTTCTTGGCATAGGCTCCAACATACTTGACCACCATTTTACCATTGTGGTCCAAGGTCACAACATAGTCACACGTGTAGTTGGGAGAAGGCTTGTGTTCCACCACATTCTTTGGTACCTTTGAAGGAGAATTAACCCCACCATTTCCTTTTATGGTGTTCACAACCTTTGGTTTCTCTTTTGTTGTGGTAGAGGTGGTTACTCCATGAGCAATATCCATAATAGTGTTGAGGTAGCCTCCCTTGTTCCACAAGGGGATCTCATGCCCTTTCACCACCCTTCTACCATTGACCTTGTTGTCCTTGTAGTGTCCAAGTCCTCTTGTGTCAATTGCCTTGGGTATGGACTTGGCACCCAACTTACCTTGGTTGATCAACATGTTCAACCGGGCAATCTCCTTATCTTTGCTCTTAATTGTTTCCTCTACCTTTGCAAGGTTAGTCTTAAGAGCATTTATATCAACATTTGAGCATATAGAGCAACCTTTGCTAGTGGAGGCATTAGAGTCAAAGTTTGCTTTAGGGTCGGCCTTGGTGCTCTCCCAAAGAGCACTATAGTTTGCTTCAAGATTTTTGTATTTATCCGTCAAGCATGAGAAGCTTGATTGAAGCTCAATATGAGTGGCCTTTAGGGTAGCTAAAGATTCATTTGCCAAAGAGTAGTCCTTTAGCATCCTCTTATTAGAGTCATTGTCCAAGGACAAACCTACGGTCAACTTCTCTACCTTAGCTTTCTCCTCAGAAAGGGTCTTCTCTAGAGCAAGGTTTCTTTCCTTCTCACGGATAAGCAAGTCTTCTTGCTCATGGAGAATCTCCTTCTTTTCCTCTAATTTGTCCAAAAGCTTTTTAATTTCTTTATGGCCTTTTTTTACCAAATTGCTTTATCATGTTAGCCTCCATTTCTTTTTCCTCATCTAGGTTGTCTATATCATTACTAGGTGTGGATGACGATGAGGTGAGAGAGGATGAGGTGGTTGATTCTTGTACCTTGCTCCCTCTTGCCATAAGGCAAAAGTGATGGTTGTCCTCGTCATCGGAGAAGTTGTTGAAGAGGCGTGGTGAAGATGCTCCTTGTGCCATGGCAAGTGTTGCCATGCCTTTCTTCTTTGGTGCTTCATCTTCATCACTTGAGTCTTATTGTTGACCCACGTGAGCACGCCCTTGGTACTTGTTCTTGTACTCTTTGCTCTTCTCCTTGTACTTCTTCTCTTCCTCATTATTGTCCTTGTTCTTGTTCTTGGGACACTCGGCAATGAAATGTCCATACTCTCAACACTCATAGCACTTTCTTTGTGACCTTCTCATCATCCCAATCATTGCTTCCTAGTGCTTTGATGTCCGAGACAAGGAGTATTAGCCTATCATACATTTGCCTCACGGTCTCTCCATCCTTCATGACGAAAAGCTCAAGCTCTCCGTGAATCAAGTCAATCTTGCCTCTTCTCACATGATCGGTACCCTCATGTGCCTCCTTGAGTGTATCCCAAATCACCTTGGCAATTTGGATGTTCCGGACTTTGTTGAACTCTTGAGCACACAAGGATCCCGTGATGACTCTTGTTGCTTGAACATTGCGGTGGAGGTCTTGTTCATGCTCGATCGTTATGGCTTCACCTTCAGTGGGTATTGTCACACCTACACACACAATCTTCCAAAGAGAAGGGTGAAGCCCGTAAAGGTGCATTTGCATATCATAAGCCCATTTGGGATAGTCTTTCCCATCGAAGTGGGGAGGCTTTCCCAAATGTATGGAATAGAATTTTTTGTTAGGATTGTTGCCCGAGATGTGTCTGTAGTGGAATGGCACTTCGTAGTAGCCGGAGTGGGAGTACTTTGCTTGCTCCTTCTTGATCATCTTCTTGAGGAGCTTCTTGGCTATTTTCTTTGCCTTCTTCTTCTTCTTGGCTTTCCTTCTTTTCTTCGCCACTTACTTTGCATCATCATCACCATCCTTGACGTCTTCATCACTTGAATCGGAGTCCGAGTCGAGATCGGAGTCAGAATCGTCGGAGCTTGTGATGTTGGATGGTGTACGGCTTGGGGCCTTCCCCATTAGCTCTAGAGCTGTAGCTTGGTCTTGAGCGGCCTTGAGCTCTCTCTCTTGAGCTTCCTTGGCGGCGAGTTCTTGAGCGGCAACATCATCACCATTCCCCGACATCTTGATCCCTTAGCGGTTAAGCCTAAATCAAGGGATTAGGCTCTGATACTAATTGAAAGGACCTTGTGATACCTAGAGGAGGGGGTGAATAGGCTCACTTCAAATTTTCCTGAAAATTCTTCGCAGCAGTTAAATACAGGTCGGAACTTCCGACGCAGGGCCGGAACTTCCGATGGCTCGGAACTTCTGGTCCTGGGGCGGAACTTCCGACCTAGGTAAAAAGGTCGAGTCTACAGCAGGAATTGAAATGCAACCTAACAAATCTATATGAATCAAAAGATGAGTTTAGATGTTAGGAACCTCCTGCAACCAAAGATACGAGTTTAAACACAACAAATATATAGATCGGGCCAAAACACACTTCTAGGGTTAGAGCGAAGGGAGGAACTCAAACAAGCGATGGACAAGGAGGGGTAATACAAACGATCTCGGGTGCTCCACACGGAGAGGGCACTCAACGGGAGACGCCTAACCGTCTAGAAGCAATCTTCAAGAGTAACAAACGTGAATTGATACCCAGAGATGCTTCAAGTGCTCTTGAGATGAAGGAGATGAACCACACACTCAAAGCTTCTCAATCTCACACCAAGGATGTCTTCCTCACTCAATCCCTAGCTCAAAGAATCAAAGGTTGGGTCTAGAGAGGAGTGGAGAAGGGGAGTGAATGCTCTTGGGTGTGTTTGTCTCGAGTTAGGTCAGCAACAACAAATGAAGAGAGAGGAGTTGGGGTATAAATACCCGAGATCCAAAATCTAGCCGTTGCTGTGCAGTTAAAGGGTTTATCAGAACTTCTGACCCGGAGTCGGAACTTCTGAGGGTTAGCTGGATTAGAAACAGAAGACATTTATCGAAACTTCCGACCCGGGGTCAGAACTTCCGATGGTCGCAAGAGAGCAACCAGAAACCCTTTGTCAGAACTTCCGACCCTGCATCGGAACTTCCGACAAACACTGAATTTTTCCCAAAAATTCAGTATGTGTTCGTGGAAAGGTGTGAGTGTCTCTCAAGGATGTTAGAATCTCGACTGAGCACTTTGGCATCTCTAGCACAACTATTCGCATCCCTCTTTATAGTACGGTGTTCCTATGACCAAATTCAAACCAAAAATAATTTAAATCTTGCGTGAAGCTTGAACACCGTTTAGAATGAAATTGAGGGCTTTCTTTTTATCGTTAATCCTGCACACATCTTAGAGAAAACATTAAACACACCAAGTTGTGATTGTCATTATCACCAAAATTAATTTGGGGCCATAGATGCACTTTCAATGACTCATTGCTCGCGAGATATAGGATGCTTATGTTGGAATCATAAGTTGGATAAAATTGACACGCTCATGTGGTAAGAGCAATGGGTTCGGTCTCGACCGAGTAGCATGGTGCTGGTTTAAGCTATTGAACATACCAAGTGCTTGTAGGGAATGGGACCGGTAAGCCTAGTACCTAATGAACCAGTGCGGGGACTTTTTCCGGTAGTGCAAGTGTGAGCCTGGACGTGCCGTGTGAGGGCGTTCCAGTAACCTTGTACTTAGGACTGTGGCACCTGTCCCTAATCTGGGGAATGACGAGAACCGCCTCGACGGGGTAGACCCCGTATTCGCTTTTATTTGGTTTCTTGGGGTCTACCTTCTTCTGTGTATCTTGGGTTTACCTTGCAAGGATATAAATCGATCGATCGTCGGTCACTCGCCGTTATCTGAGTCGGCTTGACCACTAGCTACCCCATGTTTATTTATGAAACATTTTGGATTAATATTGTTGCCTGATTAATGTTGTTTGCACAAACATGCTTGTTTAGTTAGGTGCTTACCTAGAAAGGTTAATGTACTAGAACTTGAGCTAAAAATGGAAAGTAAGGTTCAACTCTTAGTTGCTTTTGGCAAAACAAACCCACCAGCTAAAAAGTCTTACATGTCTAGTTGTACTTTTATTTTGTTGGGTCAGTCTTGCTGAGTATTAGTATACTCATCCTTACTTAATTTGTGGTTTTCAGGTAACCCCATCTGGCTTGGTTCTATTCCAGATGGTTGGGAGCTTGAGTGGGAGCAGGATGACGATGAGAGATATATTATGGATGGCCTCCCATATGTATCTGCTGTGTAGTTTTATTTCCGCTATTTAACTCTGAAACACCTTTACTTTTATGTTGAAAAACCTGGTTTGTAATAATGTAACTTTGTGAATATTTTATGTAATGTAAATTTTGTACTCTGGTCCCGCCTTCGTGTGGGTTTTGCGCATATCACGATCCTGTTGTAAAGTGATTCACCAGGCATGACCCGGCAGAGGCGACAAAATAACTCTTAGTTATCGCTTATGAGCCAAGTGGACAGGCTTAGGTGATAATCCGGAATTATTTTAGGCGGTTCTATCACAAGGTTGCCCACCCACAATTTAACGGCATAGAACTAGACATCCCAGGAGGTGACGGGGAAAGGACACTCTAGGATGCGCTTCACGGTATTGTATTGTAGCCCAAATGTTACATCATAATACCTAACATGTCGCCACCGATACCTGTGAGTGTTGCCGAGCAGCAACCACCATCTCCCGGGTCGTCGCCGAGATCGTCACCGAGTCCTAATCGCTCACCGTCTCCACAACCTGCGAATTCTGCTGGTGCGAGCGATAATGACGATGGTCTCCCTCATCATCAATCACCACCAAAGGAACCTTCACCAAAGCAGGCTCCCAAGAGGTCCCGACCACAATCTACCAAGTCTATGCCCCTGCCAAATCCGAATCCCCCACGAAGAAAGGGAAAAAGCAGCCTGTTAAAAGAAAACTACCATATGACACAACAGATTCTGAAAATGAGGCGGAGTGTCAAAAACAAGTAAAGGAGTTTTTTCAGAAAGCAACTGCGGAAGGTAGACAGAGGCAGCTCAAAGAAAAGAAGAAAGTAGATCCGGTGAAACTCAGAGCTTTCATAGAAAGGCTGGAAAAAGAAAAGAGAAAAGTGGAGTTGAAAAGTGATTATGACCTCTCCCTGCACAAGTCCCTACAGAAGAAGAGACGAGGAGGGTCACCAAATAGTTACATCGACAAAGTACCAGGGTCAACAATGCCATAAGATTATAGGAAGAAGAAGAAGTCAACAGAAGCGTCGACGTCGGTGAAAGAGCCTTGAACAAAGAAGCCAACAAAAGCATCAACGTCGGCACTACAGAACAATTAGCGGCAGTCATTCAAATGCAAGAAGCAACAGGGCTCCCAATAGATACTCTTCTCGGTGGCGGAGAATCACCTCCTCGGGATAAAAACTTCGTATCTAGATGGCACTTCCAGCTAGGAAAATCTCATCAGGCCAGAGTTGGTGAAGAAACTGCCTACTCAGATGCGCAGATTTCACGACTTTTACATGAAGATGTCTAAAGGAGACCTGCAGATGATTGACATGCTTATTAGACCAGATGATTTTGCTGGTGAAGGTGAGAAGTTGGTCTGGTTGGAATTCAATGATATTTATGAAATTTACCATCTTGACTCCCTGAATACCGATCTTATCATCGCCTAGTGCCTGTAAGTGACGGTGCAATTCATATGCTAATTAATAAATTAATGCATTCGCTAATTAACTTTGTCTTTCATTTTCTGTAGTCTGGAACTTACTACGATGCGAAACAAGGGTTATCACCGAATAGGTTTCATGGACCCATCGTTAGTTTGTCAAGAACAAGTAAAGCTCCAACCACAAACAGCATTCAAAACAATCCTTAGGACCTTAAATCGGCAGCATTTCAAGGATTTGATACTACTACCTTACAACTTCAAGTATGTGCGATTACCATCTTATTAAGGGTTTGCATTTCTAATTGTCCTAGTTAATATTATTTAGTTCTATTCTTTTGAGCATGCATGTATATATAGTTTCCACTGAATTCTTCTGATAATTGAAGTCGACAAGAGCAATGTCACGGTCTTTGATTCATTGAGAAGAAACCTTGACAAATACTCTGTCTGTCCACGAATGAACGCAATTCTAGCGTTTAAATTTTGTCCATCAAAGCTAGCAACTTCAGACTGATTAGGGCCCACTGATTAGTAAAAAAAATCACTTGCGATAACAAAAAACTATTGGCAAAAAGAATCCCACCAACGCTACCTCCTTTTCTCAGTTGCCGCGACTCACGAAACTTCTAGAGCAGCATCGACTTCCATTTTTCACCACACACTTGTAACAGTACCAAGGGCAAATGCGTCTTTTCACTTGTTTCTTGGTCTGCGTGAGGAAAACTAGACTTGCTTTCTTTTCTGGACGGAGGGAGTACCAAGACCTTCAAGATATGTTTCAAGAGTAATAATTCTATACAATACGTTTCCTTTTATGCAGTAGTGTGCTTTTACTAACACTAGTTCTAATTTTTATTATTGTCTGCCAGAGCTTGGAAAAAATTCATTGTTATGAACCCTGGATGATGGAAACCTAAACTTAGATTGTATACAGATTTTTCGGTATGTAAACCAAATAACAACTTCAGTTTGGGCAAATTAAAAATGCATAACACTAATATTTCATAATTGTTTTCTCCAATTTAGTGTATGAGACAGGAACAAGGGACTAATTTATGTGCATACTATGTGTGTGAGTACATCCACAATTTCTGCACTGAAGACCCGGGAGATTATACTGTAAATATTATTGTAAACCTATTAATAATACATTATTTTCTAACCGCTTATATATTTAATTCTTGAGTGTTATATATTAACATATTTGCACATTACATGACTTTGTGATTAGGGACGCAATCATTGAGAAGGATCGTCTCTTGGCGATTCAAGAAAGTATCGTGGGATTCTTGATGGACGAGGTGATTAGTCCAAAAGACATTATTATGATGGTCATCCAATTGACAAATGTTAATTAGCACCTCCGGTGGAACTTGATACTAGAATTAGAATGAAACAATATTTTGATGTATATATACTAGTTTCAAAAAATACTCCGATCACAGTCATTGTTGACGGTGGAAATTCACCATTTCCAACCCTCAATATTCTCACATAAATGGAGGCATATGCATTATTTACTAGCATTTAGGTTTGAATAATGTAGTTCCACTTGTCCCTGGAAATTATTTGTATGTAGGTGATTTACCCTTAAAAGAGATGGAAACTCCACTTCTATTAAGAAACCATGCCAACTCAGCTGAGGAGGTGGCTGCCACCAAAGGAAACATGGCAATCCATGTCATCGATACAGGGTAGGCACTCACCGATGAATCAGAGGACGCCACATGGACTTCACATGGATTAAAGGGCCCACCTCGGATACCAAATCAAGCCATGCACCGGGGATGGATCAGAGGGCCCACAAGACAGCCACTCAGAGGAAGCACACCAGGTGGGGCCACCCTAGGGGGTCGGCCGATCCTAGGATCGGCCGAACCGACCTAGGGGGCGCCCATCTGGTCCCTCCACGTGTTGGTTGCTCATTGGTCACTTGCTGCATTCCCGGGTGTTTAGGGGCCATTTGGGCGTCTGAGCAAGCTTTGCCTTTGCCTATAAATAGAAGGGGAGGTGCTCCCATTTCTCACACACCACTCTCTCATTCTCCTCTCACTTTTAGTTTCCAAGGCTAGAGGGTAGGCTAGAGTAGCTCTTCTTCAGGTTCCAAGTCCTCTTGGAAGTTTAGGTATGAGTTCTCTTTTATCTTTATTTCTTTGTATGACTTTGATCTACTTCAGTTATTCAGCTATTTCATATAAAGTCATGGTAGATCATATTCTTGATATGTTCTTGAGTTCATCCTCTGTTCATCATTTAGAGGCTCGTGTTCTTCGTGAACACTACCTTTTGATCCACTTGAAGGGTGATAAACTCCTTCCTTATGTGTTTGTTCATAAGTTAGAGGCTCGTGTTCTTCACAAACACGACCCTTTGATCTTGTTGATTAGACATAAGAGAGTTCATATCTGTTCGTATGTCTAGCCTTAGTTGATCTTGTTAGATGGCATGAGAGTGTTGCATGGGGTCTGTGTTCAAGCTACGGTACTCGGTTTAGTTGACCAGTCTTCTGGTGGCTCTCACCCTGGGTCACAATAGCCCGGGCCGGGTGAAGTCTAGCAGCAACATAGGCATGGTGCCTGGGTTGTCTAGCTACGATAGTTATGAGCATACCCCCCGTAACGAGAGGTCGGTCCTCAGGTGGTGACAGCCCTGTTGGATCCTAGGGCAACCTCCGCATTGGGGTACCTGCTGTAGGAGTCTAAAGTCTAGTTTCGAAGAGTGCTGGTCGTCGCGGGCTAGCTCCCCGTTTGTACCTGGGTGCTGAACCATGTCTCCCTCATGCAATACTCATGCCCATCTCTTGTATCTTCTAGCTTTGTATGTTTAGTACATTAGAACCTAGAGCTAACTCGTATGTTCCCCCTAAGCCGTAGTGTGCTAGAGTAGAGGTAGATTTGAGGTGTGTGTGTCACACTACCCCTATTATCTTTTTATCTTACCCCTGCCTTTGAGTGTGTTGTTCCCTATATCTATCTCTTGGTTTACATTCAGAGCAAAAGCATAAGTCTAAGATATCCGCCATTGCCTTCTTTGGATTCGATACCCTTGGAATACTCTCCTTCCTTGGGGAAATGCAACAATGGTTTATCTGTGTGCTTGCGGATTCATTCATGATCGTTTAGATTAACCTATGGCAAGTCTCAATGTTCACGCTAACCTGCGCCATTAGTTGTGACTTTGGGAAATGCCAACAAGCATTTCTAGCGCCGACGCTAAGGTTGGATTCCAAATCTGTTCTTAAGAGATCGACATTTAGAAATGTCAACAAGCATTTCTGGCGCTGTTGCCGGGGAAGGCACAGGATTATCTTGACGATGCTTTGCATCTGTTTATAAACTCTGAGTAGGTTAGGACAACTCTCAATGTAGGCTAACCTTGATTGTCTTCTTTTATCTTTGGATGATGAAGACAGGTAGTGTATGACTGGTTTCGACCTACCGGGGAGTTTTACTGAAGATCCCGAGTCACTTGTGAGGAAAGCTTGAATTCATTTCGGCTCACCTCGTCGTACTCGTCCGGAGGGCGAACCAGCTTCCTTTGTACCATCCACGTCCAACGCTATGGCCCAGAAGACACTTCGTGAGTACTCAGCTCCTTCTGCTGACCAGGTGCTGCAAGGCCCTGAGGTGGCAATGGGGACTGAAAATTTTGAGATCAAGACGGGTCTAATCACGATGGTACAGGCTAGCCCATTCTGTGGCAAGCCAAATGAGGATGCCAATGCTCATCTGCAGCAATTCCTAGAGCTATGCAGCACTTTCGTCATTAGGGGTGCAAATATGGACGTTGTTCGTTTACGGCTATTTCCATTCTCCCTCTTGCGGAAAGCTAAGCAATGGTTCTATGTGAATCGAGAATCTATTGACACTTGGAGCAAGTGTTCAGAGGCATTTCTCAAGAAGTTCTTCCCATTGGGTAAAACCAATGCTCTTCGTAGAAGGATTTCTGGTTTTCAGCAAGCAGCAAGTGAATCTATTCCAGAGGCTTGGGAGAGGCTTCAGGAGTATGTCATGGCCTGTCCTCATCATGGGATGGAAGATTGGCTCATTCTTCAAAGCTTCTATAATGGGTTGATTCCGACAGCCCGAGGCCATATTGATGCTGCTGCTCAAGGAGCATTCTTCTCACTCACTGTTGATAATGCTAAATTACTCATGGAGAAGATGGTCTCCAACCAAGGGTGGAGTGATGAAAGACTCCAACCACGACCGAGGGGTACTCATACTGTCAAGGAAGCAGACATGATTACTGCCAAGATGGATCTTCTTATGAAGAGATTAGATGACTACACCAGCGAGAAGGCTGCCATGGCCACTACTTCTCTGCCTATGGACTCTCACATGACTTGTGAAGTCTGTGGCAACACTGGGCACTCAGGCAACTATTGTCTGGAGACTCAGGAGGAAGTGATGTACATGAATGGCAATAACAATGGTTATCGTCTACCTCAACAAGGAGGCCAATTGTGGAATCAACAACGCCCTTATTATCAAGGAGGTAACCAAGGTAACTCGTACAATCCTAACCAACCTTCCTTGAGAGATCTCGTTTTTGGGCAAGCTAAGATTAATGAAGGTATTAACAAGAAGCTAGCTGCCCTTGATAAAACTATGGAAAGCCTCAACGTTAAGCTTGATAGTTTTTCTTCTGCTCAGAAGAGTCAGCTGAGTTTCAACAAAATGTTAGAAACCCAGTTGGCTCAGCTTGCTGCTTTGGTTCCATCTCCTGATAACGGAAGGATCCTGGGGTAACCCGTATCCTCTTGTGAAAATGTTAGTGTAGTGTCAACCAGGTGGGGTAAGCCACCTAGGAGGACACATGCTTTTGACTATGCAGGAAAGCCCATTCAACAAATTCTTGATCCATGGGAGGAATCAGCAGTGGTGCACAAGAAAGATCCAGGCTACCCGACTATCACTTGCACAATCTATTACAAGAAGATTAGGCATGCCCTTTGTGACCTTGGTGCGAGTGTTAATCTCATGTCCAAGGCCATGTTCGAGCAACTGGGATATCCGGCTCTCTCTCCAACAGCACGGACTATCCAACTCGCCGATTCAACGATCCGATATCCAGAAGGAGTTGCTGAGAGTTTATTGGTTAAGGTCAAGAGCTCTTATGTCTTCGCGGATTTCGTGGTCCTTGACATGGATGACGAGGGAGGAATGCCGCTCATCCTTGGGCGACCATTTCTCAGTGATGTTCGAGCTAGAATCAATGTGGGATCCAGTATCATTCGTTTCCGCATTGGGGAGAGGAACTTGAAGTTCAAGTTTCAGGACAAATAAGAGCAATGCTATTTGGTGCAAGATAGTGTTGAGCAGCTTGGGGGAAGGACGGAGCCTTCACCCTCAAGGAAGAAATCTCCATCAAAGAGGTTAAGGAAAACTCGGAAAGAATGGTGGAAGATTGAGATGGCACCAACCTCTACTCCTTAGGAGTGCGGCGCTGAATGGAATTGATCACTGAGAAGAGTCCAACTCGTCGGACTAAAAATGATGGGTCCTTTCTACCAAAAAGATTAAAGCTGGTATTTATCTCATATTTCCCTTTCCAAAATTTCATTTCCAAAATTGCATATTCGATTTTCCAAAACTCTGCATTTGCATGCTAGATTTATCTAGCCCTTTTCCCTTTTCCAAATAAAAATTCTGAAAATCATTTCTGAGTTTGAAAATTCAAGAAAAATCATTTGAAAAATATTTGAAGGGAATTTGGGCCGAGGCACTCAGACAGGCCCCCAGCTAGCCATTGGGGAGCCACTGGCTAGGGCAGAGGGTAGGTGGGCCCGGCCTGGGGTCAGCCGACCCCAGGTTCGGCCGAAGCAGCCCAACAGTTGTTGGGCCCCACCTTGCTCCAACGGCTCCTAGCCGTTGCCCAACGGCTATGTCTGGATGCCCGGCGCATTTGCCTATAAATAGCAGGGGGAGAGGGGGTGTTCTTCACCCATTCAACACTCTTCACTCACACTCCCCTCTCTACTCCTTGCTCTCTTGGTTTTCTTGGATTTCTTGCTCAAGATTGGATCATCAAGTGGTCTCTCTATTGTGTTGCTGAAAATATTGTTATTGGTGGAGCAAACTCGGTAAGGATTTCATTTGATTTCACTAACCCATCACCGAGTTGCTCTTGCTATTTGTTGTTGTGCTAGCATGAATTGGGCGGCGAACACTCTCCGGAGGGTGACACACTCACGCTCCTGTTCGCGGGCGAGCACGAGTGCATCCACCTCCGCCGAGCCGACGATGAGCCCATCAACGATGGATTATGAAGAAGAGCAAGAAGAGCAAGCCGAGCCACAAGCCGCGGAGGAGGTCGTCGACGACACCCCCTACCTCAGCTTGCGGGGCGATCGAGAGGAGCAAGCCTATGCTCTCTTGAAGGACCGAGTCTTCGCGCACACTAGGGACTTTGACCCGACTCTCATGGAGAAGACAGGTATGAATCTCGAGTTCGCTTCTATTTGGAATGCTCTTGGTTGGGAGGAGTTTGTGCCGGTCACAGAGCTTGGCTCTCGGCCCCTCACCATCCAGTTTCTTTGCTATCTTACCGAGACCCCAGATGGCATTGAGTCGTCTTTTCGGGACCGATTATCGTCTTTCTTGGAAGGATCTTAGTCATCTTCTTGGTTTTAGTCCTCGTTGTGCTGTCTCTTTGAAGCGAGCTTGTGAGGGTTATGTTCGGGAATCTTTCTAGGCAGATATCTTTGGTCTTATTTACAGTGGCAAGTTTGTACCTCGGTGTAATGATATTGTGCATCCCACTCTCCGCCTGTGGCACAAGTGGCTCGCCATTACTCTCTTTCCACGAGAGGATGTTCGGCCCGTGCGCAGGGATGAGATGATGCTATTATACGCCGCTGTCAACCAGATCAAGGTCTCTCCTGTTAAAGCAATGATTCGGCAGTGGATGACGAATTTCAAGATGATAGGTCCTATTGAGTGTATGGCTTTGGTGACTCGTATTGCTCTCAGACTCGGGGTTCTTAGCGGGAATCCCGTACCCTTCATCGGGACGCCCCGAGTTCTCATTGATGAGGCATACTTGATCCAGGGGCATATACTCAAGAGGGGCCCAAATGATTCTTTGACTTTCTTCTTTCCGGGCTATGCAAACCAAATCCCGTTACCTAACCTGGGGTTTGGATTGTATAACTCGGAGTCACTCACCATTCCCCTTGTTACACAAGAGGAAAGCCGTCGTGCTAGTGTTTCAGGCAGGTCCACCAGGAGCGCGGCGAAGAGAGCACACATGCAGCAACAGCAGCAGTCACAGCCGACACCACCACCACAGCCTCAGCCACAGCCTGTTACACCACCGGTGGCAGGAGGGGCCCCTGCGGGGTACATGTCCGGGGTTACCCTTGGATATGCACCTGGTTGGGACCAGCCCACCTACCAGCCGAGTGCGAGTGGCACGGCATGGGCGAGCGCGAGCAGAGCTCAGTGGGCCACACCCGCTAGTTCCAGCTCCGGTGGTCCACCTCCGTCTTCATCCTTCCGGCGACACTCTTCAGCCTCTGCACGCGATGCTCAGCTCGCGCAGCAGATGGGAGAGCTCACTGTCTAGGTCACGGGATTGGAGGAGACGCTAAACACCCACGTCGAGTCTACCTCAGCGTGGCAGTGTCAGGCTGGTGAGAGGATAGCAGCCATGCAGCAAGATCAACGGCAATACATAGAGGCGCAGAGGGCCTACTACGCGAGTCAGGGTTTCTTCTACCCTCCTCCGCAGTGAGACTGAAGCTAGCTTGGGGGAGGACCCCCATCTTGAGGTAACTTGTATCTTCCTTCATTTTCAGAATATCTTATAAATGAAAATCCAAAAAAATCTACGAAAAATAAAAAGACCAAAAATATTTATTTGCTTTCATCATCATCATTTGCTAAGTTTGCTTTGATATGCTTAGTAAGAATGCTTTGCCTTTATGGTTAAAATGATGAACAGTTGCTCTGTTTATTCTCCTCGTATGTCTTGCTTACAACTTTGTATCCTACCTAAGTTTTGAGTTTGTTGGCTTGTATGTTCAAACCTTAGCTTGAAAAATGTGGGTAGCAGAAAGCATGATCCTTGCCTAAGTTGTTGTGAGACATGATATAGTATAATAGAGTGCTATGATCTTGTGCTTAGTGATGCTTGACATCCGGAGTTTTCCTTTTTGAAAAATCAAAACATGATGAGTTCCTCAATGATGAGAATTCCCCATCCAAAGCCATATGTAGATTCTAGTTCTTAGCCTCCACATATGCAGCTTGTTCTCTCATTAAGCTTTGTCAAATTGTTGTGACCCTTGTTAGAACTCATACTCCCCTGATCAAGATCACGTACACGTTCATGCTAAAACTTCTACACTGGAAGTTAAGCATCCATCATTTGCTCCATACTGCTTATGCATTCTTCCATAAATAAAACTCTATGTATCTTTGCATCATTCATCCCTCTCCAAATATCTCCAACAGAGACAAAGGGCTAGCTAAAAAAAAGAGAAAAAGAAAAGAAAAGTATGCTCAAAAGCATGGCAAAAATAAATAAAGAGAGCTAGCCCAAGTCTCGGAAAATTTCAAAAGGAGAAAAAGGGATTGATATGTGCAAGAGAAAGAGTTCCACCATATAGATGGTAATAACTAGTACCTACTCCGGGGCTAGTGTCCACCTTACCATCAAACCCTCATTTCCTCATATAAAACATGGCAATATCTAGCACCCATTTCCGGGCCTAGTATCCACCTTGCCATGCTCATATCCATCACACACATATGCACATCTTGATCAGGATGTATGTTTGTTTCTTCCAAGGATCCGGTTTTTGACTTAGCAAAACATGAGAGACAAGTATGCCACATCTTCCCTACCTACAGCTCCACATAAAGCCTATTAGGAGTAGGATGTGAAGAAAGGTAGCATTGATGCCTTGGTGAGGAACCATACACTTTTGAGCGATCCGAGAGTATCATTTGAGGAACTCTGATTTTCTTTTGAAAAATTTGCAAAACCTCCGGATTGATAGCTGATCAAGGTATGAGTGATTATGCATTTCTATATAACCATTCTGTCTCTCAATCGCCCAAGGCAGGTGAAGCTATATGCCCCACGTATCAGGCGAAAGGTAAGAACATTGCCAACTTGTTCAACTCTTGGTAGAGTACTTTGCTGTATGTTTGCCATAAGTTGAGAATACAACATTGTAGCAACTCCTGATCCACCAACCTAAGTCTCTAATGTCTTGCTTCGAGACGAGCAAGAGGTTAGCTTAGGGGAGTTTGTTGACGGTGGAAATTCACCATTTCCAACCCTCAATATTCTCACATAAATGGAGGCATATGCATTATTTACTAGCATTTAGGTTTGAATAATGTAGTTCCACTTGTCCTTGGAAATTATTTGTATGTAGGTGATTTACCCTTAAAAGAGATGGAAACTCCACTTCTATGAAGAAACCATGCCACCAAAGGAAACATGGCAATCCATGTCATCGATACAGGGGAGGCACTCACCGACGAATCAGAGGACGCCACATGGACTTCACATGGATCAAAGGGCCCACCTCGGATACCAAATCAAGCCATGCACCGGGGATGGATCAGAGGGCCCACAGGACAGCCACTCAGAGGAAGCACACCAGGTGGGGCCACCATAGGGGCCGGCCGATCCTAGGATCGGCCGAACCGACCTAGGGGGCGCCCATCTGGTCCCTCCACGTGTTGGTTGCTCATTGGTCACTTGCTGCATTCCCGGGTGTTTAGGGGCCATTTGGGCGTCCGAGCAAGCTTTGCCTTTGCCTATAAATAGAAGGGGAGGAGCTCCCATTTCTCACACACCACTCTCTCATTCTCCTCTCACTTTTAGTTTCCAAGGCTAGGGGGTAGGCTAGAGTAGCTCTTCTTCAGGTTCCAAGTCCTCTTGGAAGTTTAGGTATGAGTTCTCTTTTATCTTTATTTCTTTGTATGACTTTGATCTACTTCAGTTATTCAGCTATTTCATATAAAGTCATGGTAGATCATATTCTTGATATGTTCTTGAGTTCATCCTCTGTTCATCATTTAGAGGCTCGTGTTCTTCGTGAACACTACCTTTTGATCCACTTGAAGGGTGATAAACTCCTTCCTTATGTGTTTGTTCATAAGTTAGAGGCTCGTGTTCTTCACAAACATGACCCTTTGATCTTGTTGATTAGACATAAGAGAGTTCATATCTGTTCGTATGTCTAGCCTTAGTTGATCTTGTTAGATGGCATGAGAGTGTTGCATGGGGTCTGTGTTCAAGCTACGGTACTCGGTCTAGTTGACCAGTCTTCTGGTGGCTCTCACCCTGGGTCACAATAGCCTGGGTCGGGTGAAGTCTAGCAGCATTGTAGGCATGGTGCTTGGGCTGTCTGGCTACGATAGTTATGAGCATAGCCCCCGTAACGAGAGGTCGGTCCTCAGGTGGTGACAGCCCTATTGGATCCTAGGGCAACCTCCGCGTTGGGGTACCTGCTATAGGAGTCTAAAGTCTAATTTCGCAGAGTGCTGGTCGTCGCGGGCTAGCTCTCCGTTTGTACCTAGGTGCTGAACTATGTCTCCCTCATGCAATACTCATGCCCATCTCTTGTATCTTCTAGCTTTGTATGTTTAGTACATTAGAACCTAGAGCTAACTCGTATGTTCCCCCTAAGGCGTAATGTGCTAGAGTAGAGGTAGATTTGAGGTGTGTGTGTCACACTACCCCTATTATCTTTTATCTTACCCCTGCCTTTGAGTGTGTTGTTCCCTATATCTATCTCTTGGTTTACATTCAGAGCAAAAGCATAAGTATAAGATATCCGCCATTGCCTTCCTTGGATTCGATACCCTTGGAATACTCTCCTTCCTTGGGGAAATGCTACAATGGTTTATCTGTGTGCTTGCGGATTCGTTCATGATCGTTTAGATTAACCTATGGCAAGTCTCAAGGTTCACGCTAACATGCGCCATTAGTTGTGACATTGGGAAATGCCAACAAGCATTTCTAACGCCGACGCTAAGGATGGATTCCAAATCTGTTCTTAATAGATCGACGTTTAGAAATGTCAACAGTCATACAACGAAATAAAGTATCAGAGTACGAATAATAATCTGATTATTACATGTCCTGAATAATCGGAGTACATCAATACACGCCTCTTGGCGGAATAACAAGAATAAGAGCCTACGCAGCGGTAGCTAGCTTCCAAAAGGTGTCTCCATCTTCATTCGCCTCCCACAGGCATCCTTGAGCGAAGCGTCATGCCCCCTCAGTCGTACCATCCGTCGGCGTTGTTGTCGTAGTCTGACTCGTACCCTGCAAGCTCAGGGGCTATCCCCAAGGATCGGGATAGGTCCACGTCACCAACCGTATGCAAGCTTTAAGTGGCCTACTTCTAAGGGTAAAGAAAAGGATCAAGGTAGTAGCTGGGTTTCCTATGCAGCAGCAACAACATAAATAGAATAACATATCCATAATCCCACTAATTCCCATATCTCTCATCCGCAAACGGTTACACCTGGTCACCCAGATCACCGTCACCATTACCTAACTCCATCTAGGGTCGGTGCGAGAACTCCCACTCCTCGCACCTCAATGGTTGCACCTGGATCCGCGAGGCCGAGGGAGCAACTCTCCTCTCCCCGAATACAACCACGGCTCACCATACACTCTCATCCTAAAAGGGGGGAGGTAGAAATCCCAAAACGTAAGAGTCGGAGAAACAACGGGCATGTCCATAACTGAGGACGCGGCTATACGTATAGATCTAAACCCTGCAGAGCATGTACACCAGTACCCAACTCGGAATAGTACTCGGACAGTGTACGGCCGACTGAGCCTACCCTACCGAACGAACACCTAGGAGTCACGATTCTATCCTGCATCTGGGTCTCGTTGCGGTCCTTCACAAAGGACCACCCCAGAACTGTGAAAATGACCCCGTGTGGCCACACGGGGAGCGCCCAAAGGGAAGGGACTTCACCCTAACCCTCTCACTGATACCCTCTATCCTACTGGCAGGTATGGCATCGCACTTGCTAGGGTCGAAACGGCCCTATCCCCACTCTCGGCGAGGTGGTGTGTACGAAAGTCCCGTGTAACAGGCGACCCACTCGGTTTCAGACCGGGGCGAGCTCCTATCCTCCAAGTCATCACAAAAACCCCAACACCTGTGCTCCTAAAATAGTGTACCCGCCATAGGCACCAAACTGGGCAACGTTCGAGAAGACGATCCCTGGCCCCTGATCCCGGATCGGGTTGTCTCGAGCTCACCCCCGCCAAAATATCCCAAAACACCTTCTCCTGCCAGTTTTTCCCCACACACGCCAAGAAACTACCACCATAATCCCAACACATGCAAAGCAAGCTCAGCGTATCATCACGCGTAAGTAAAGTAGTAGTAGTAGTAGGTCAATCAAGGACAAGTATGTAAAAGAGGCTATGCACAGGTTCATCTCATCCATCACTATGCAATAAATAAAGCACTAACAATTCTAATAGCCATGCCTAATGGGCATTCAAAGAAGGTCGGGCGTGAACCTGGGTGAGAGTAGTCTTCGTAGCCGAGGTCGTCGTCGTCGTAGTCCTGGTTCAGCTCTCCGGATCCGGCAGCTCCTAGAATCGTATTTAAATAAATAAAGTCAGCAGCTAATTGCAATAAATCCAAGACAAAGAACAAATAAGACCCAAAAAGAGGCAAACTCTAGCCTAGCACGGAGTTTGGAATTTTAGAAGATTTTCAGAAGAAGTTTCGTAATTTTTGGAGTTAAAATGGATTTATTATGAATTTCCAAAGATAAAATAGTTTCCTGAAAATTAAATATGCATTTACAATAATGCAATCTTTTGGTTAGCTCTAGTCTATCTCTAGCTAGCTCAATCAGGGCTTTAAGCCGGCTGATTGCCAGCTCCAGGAGCTGACGCGGCAGCCACATAGGTGGCTTTAAGCCAGCTCCTGCCTGCGTGGCGCTGACTGGGCGCCTGGCGTGGCAGGTCGCACGAGATCCCCAGGGGTGGCTGTGGCGAATCGCGGTGTGGCCCGGTGTGTGGCATGGCTGTGAGTGGCCCGCCGCACTCGATCCCGCCGGATCCTTTGTGGTGCGCATGTGGTCTCGCGTGCGAAACTAAACCCCTGTGGTTTTTGGAGTGGCCAGCACGTGTTCGACAGGAGGCCTCTAAGGAGCGGCGGCGCGGGCAAGGGCTCGCCGGCGGTGAGGCTTGTCCGGCCGGCCAACAAGTGACAGAGAGGGATCGAGGTGCACCAAGGGCTCATCCTCAAGCAAAAAGGAGTCGGCTTTGGCCGGGGGAGGCGCGTCGGCGGCGAGACAGGGAAACAACGGCGACGCGGTCGCGCGGGCGCACGGCGGCGAGCACCGGCGACGGCGTGCGGGTGAACCAAAACACCAGGTGAGTGTGTGTGTGCATCAAGGTAACGCGAACGGACCAAAAACCAGGCTTTTGCCCACTTGCCTGTGTGCACAGCGCCGGCGCGGCCGTGGCGGAGCCCCTGGCCGGCGCGGTGATGGCGAGCTGGTGCTTCCCGTCGCGGAGCAGCGTCGCGCGTGGGCGCGCGGTGCTCAGGACGGCGAGGCAGTCACTACGGCTAGCAAAAGCAGACGGGAAGACCCCCGGTACGTGTGTGCGCTGATGAGCAGGCCGGCGGCGAGGTGCGTCGGTGCACGGCGGGGCAGTGAGGCGTGACGGCGAAGAGCGGCTGCGAAGTAAGGGAAAAGCGGAGGCGGGCGCGCGCGTGACGACGGCGGCGGCACCTGCATATGACAGGCACAGCTCGAAGGCCGGCTCCACAACGGCGGTGTGCGCGGCGGCGTGACGGTGGCGGCGCAGGCATGGTGTGCTCGATTTCCCCCTCGGCATGAAGGCCAGGCCACAACAGAGGTGAAGGGAGCAAGGCCTCACCTTGTGACCACGGGTCGAAGCGCAGGCGTTGGGGAAGAAGGACGGAGCTGGGTCGTCGGCGGTGAGGAAGAAGGGCGGCGCCGAGCAGAGGATGCAGACGGCGTCGTGGTCCCTGGCTTCCCGGCGTTCCGGGAGTCCCACGAGCGGTCCTTCGGCTTCGCGGCGGCTCCGGTGTGCTCACGGACCCTCCGGGCTCCCTTCTCCTCTCCCCCTTCTCCTTCTCCTTCGGCGAGCAGTGACGGGTGGCAGTGGGAAATAATCCCCGGCGGCTAGGGTTGGGAGCCCCTGGGGCGCGGCGGCGGCCTTCTTATAGCACCAGGTGCGGAGCGGGGGCACGTGGACGGCCGGATGGTAAAGGAGGGCACGCGGGCGCATCGCGACGGCGCCATGGGCGGCGCTCCGGCGCTTTGGCGCGGCGGCGTTAGCTAAAGGCGTAAAGACGACGGCGACGTCAGCGTGACGCGGGAGCCGGGCCCGCCTGGCGGTGACGTCGCGCGGTAGGTGGGAAGCGGGCCGCGTTGGGCCGTGTAGCTGCTGGGCTGAGAGGAGGTGCGGGGTGCGTTTCCGGTTTGAGAAAAGAGTAGGAGGACCTCTGGTGGACTTGGCTGTAGAACTCGAGGCCCAACAGGGTTAAAACCCTTTTCTCCTTTTCTTTTACTTCCTCACCCTTTTCTAATTTGATTCAAATTTGAATCCCACACATTTAAACCCCAAATAAATCCAAATGAACTCCAAGTTTCTCACACTATCATTTTATATTTCCTAAAAATTTTATTTAGCTCAAATATAAATCTAGGAATTTTAGGAGAGAAATAAGAGGACATCCTTAATTAATTTACCAAGCACTCAAATAATTCACCGAAAATTTTAAATCCTCATTTTTATAACAAACATTCCGTATTGAAAATGCGGGATGTTACTGACTCCCCCCCTCAAAAGAATCTCGTCCTCGAGATTAAGAACTTACTTCCGTCTCGAAGAGGTGCGGGTACTGCTCCCTCATGACCGACTCTTTCTCCCATGTCGCTTCTCACTTGGTGTGATTGCTCCAAAGCACCTTGCAGAAGCGAGTGGTGGTACTCCTGGTAGCCTTCTCGGCCCAATCCAGTATCTTCATCGGGTACTCCAAATACTCCAGATTGTCTTGCAAGTCGATAGCATCGGTGGAGACATGCTTGTCAAGCTTCGGGTCGAGGCACCTCCGGAGTTGCGATATGTGGAACACAGGATGCACTCCGGCAAGATCAGACGGTAACTCCAGCCTATATGCAAGTTTCCCCACCTTTGCCACAATCTGGTAGGGTCCAACGAACCTCGGGGCTAGCTTCCCCTTCACGTGGAACCTCTTCGTGCCTCTAAGCGGTGACACTCTCATAAAGACGTAGTCACCAACTTCGAAGGAGACATCCCTTCGCTTAGGATCAGCGTTGCTCTTCTGCCTGCTCTGAGCTATCTTCAGGTTCTCTCTAACCTTGGCCACATTCTCCTCAGCCTCAACAATGGAAGCAGGACCGAAGAAAATCCTCTCCCCCACCTCGGACCACATCAACGGGGTCCTACACTTTCTGCCATACAGAGCTTCAAAGGGTGCCATTTGCAAACTTGCCTGATAGTTGTTGTTGTACGAGAACTCAGCGTAGGGCAGACTCTTCTCCCAATCGTTGCTGTAAGTCAACACACAAGCTCTCAGCAAATCTTCGAGAACCTGATTCACTTGTTCAGTCTGTCCATCTGTCTGAGGGAGGAAAGCTGTACTGTAGTCCAAGTGGGTGCCCATCGAATCATGCAGACTCTTCCAGAACTGAGCTGTGAACTGAGCACCACGATCGGACATGATGCTGCGGGGTGCTCCATGTAACCTCAGGATATGCTCCACGTAGAGGTCGGCCAACTGACTCACAGTGAACTTATTCTTCACTGGAACGAAGTGTGCTACCTTGGTCAAATGATCCACAATCACCCATATCGAGTCATTCCCCTTCTGAGTGCGGGGTAAACCCACCACGAAGTCCATGCTGATATCATCCCATTTCCACTGAGGTATCGCAAGTGGTTGTAGCAATCCGACGGGCCTCTGATGTTCCGCCTTCACTCTCTGACAAGTGTCACATCGGGCAACATACTCAGCTATGTCCTTCTTCATATTCTCCCACCAGAATTGACACTTCAGGTCTTGGTACATCTTGGTGCAACTGGGGTGAATAGAATATCGAGAATCGTGAGCTTCCTTCAGAATCGTCTTCCGGATATCCTCACCACTAGGCACACATATGCGATCTTTCAACCACAACGTGCCTTGCTCATCGATGCGGTAGTCAGGGGCCTTACCTCTCGTCAGAAGGTCTTTCACTTCCTCAATCTCAGGACACTTCTTCTGGGCTTGCCTGATCTGGTCTTCTAGACCGTACTTCACCCTCAACTCGTTGAGCTAACCCTTCTCGACGATGTCAAGCTTCAATCTCTCCATCTCCTTGTACAACTCTGGCTTTTCCTCCTGCACCATCAGGTTGTTGCAATAACTTCTTCGGCTCAAAGCATCGGCCACGACATTCGCCTTGCCGGGATGGTAGTGAATGTCGAGGTCGTAGTCCTTTATCAACTCTAGCCATCTTTGCTGCCTCAAGTTCAAGTCTGACTGGGTAAAGATATACTTCAGACTCTTATGATCCATGTAGATATCACATTTGTTGCCCATCAAGTAGTGCCTCCATATCTTCAAAGCATGAACAACAGCTGCCAACTCAAGGTCATGCGTCGGGTAGTTCTCTTCATGCTTCTGAAGCTGCCTTGAAGCATAAGCGATTACCTTGCCTTCCTGCATCAGCACACAACCAAGACCCTACCTCGAAGCATCGCAGTACACCACAAAGTCCTTGTTGTCATCGGGGAGCGTCAACACAGGAGTTGTGGTTAGCCGGGTCTTGAGCTCTTGGAAGCTTGCTTCACACTTCTCTGACCACACGAAAGGCGTGTTGTTCTTCAGCAACTCGGTCATCGACTTGGCAATCTTAGAGAAGTTCTCGATGAAACGGCAGTAGTACCCTGCCATCCCGAGAAAACTCCTGATCTCTGTCACTGTCTTGGGCGACTGCCACTTTGACACAGCTTCGATCTTCGAGGGATCAACTGCAACTCCCTCACCTGACAACACATGCTCAAGGAAAGCCACTTCTTCTAGCCAGAACTCGCACTTGCTGAACTTGGCGTACAACTGATTCTGCCTCAGCTTCTCCAGCACTATCCTCAGATGCTCTTCATGTTCCTCAGCAGTTTCCGAGAAGACCAAGATGTCGTCGATTAAGACCACGACAAACTTGTCTAACTCATCCATGAACACCTTGTTCATCATGTTCATGAAGTAGGCTGGGGCGTTCGTAAGACCGTACGATACGACAGTGAACTCATACTACCCGTACCGGGTCACAAATGTTGTCTTGTAGATGTCCTCGGGGCGAATCTTCAACTGATGATAGCCGGATCGAAGGTCAATCTTGCTGAAGTACTTGGCCTTCCTGAACTGATCAAGCAGGTCATCAATGCGCAGCAACGGATACTTGTTCTTGATGGTTACCGCATTAAGAGCGCGGTAATCGACGCATAGCCGTTGCGTCCCATCCTTCTTCGGCACAAACATCACCGGTGAGGCCCAAGGTGATGCACTTGGTCGGATGTACCCCTTCTGTCGGAGTGCTTCTAATTCCTCCTTCAGCGTTGCTAGCTCTAACTTGCCCATCCTGTAAGGACTCTGTGCCACGGGTGCTGTACCTAGCACAAGGTTGATCACGAACTCCACATCGCGGTCTGGTGGTAACCCCGGCAGATCATCAGGAAAGACATCGGGGTACTCACAAACCACTGGAACATCGGCCACTGTCTTCGTAGTGAGGTTGTACACAGCTGGTACTTCTCGAGACTTCAGCGGCTCAAACGTGATCTTCGTCCCCTTCGGGTGTATCAGGGTCACTTGTCGAGGTGACGAGGAGATAACCCCTTTGTGAGCGGTGATCCAATCCATGCCCAGAATAATCTGTGTGAGAAAGATACACAAAAATTGAGCGAAGAAGAGGAATCTTGTGAGGAATTATTTACTACTAACATGACAATCTCTTCTAGTTTCTCTTTTGATGTGCTGCAGGTTACTGAAGAAAATAATGTGGTGAAGTATGATCAGCCCCCAATTTTCGATGAAGAAGATCAGATGAAGGCCATGGACAAAGGTGCTGAAATTTCATTGTGTTTGCAACAGAAAGTTCAGATTGAAGACAATAATAATGCAAATGCTTCTCATTCAAGTGATGCAGGTTTAGTTGCATTTGAGAAAGATTTAGTTCTTGGTTCTTTTGCAACACTTGCTGATCCATTGCATTTACAAAATTTGGTGAAGTATGATACATATGCATATGTTGCTTCACAAGATGTTGAAGTGATTGTGAATCAAAACCTAAGTGAGAATGAGGATCATATAGCCAAATTGAGAGAGAGTGAAAACAAAAGTGAGTTGTGTAATTCCACCCACTGTGACCTTGAGAGCACAAATAATGAAAATGTGAGGGATACACCACAGAGCAATAGAGAGTTTGAATGCAACTCATGTGAGGATACTTTTGAAACTAACCCTCTCATCTCTACCGCTAGTGTTTTCTTTCTAAATGTGCAGGTTTGCGATAAAAACGAGGAAGATATGGTTGTTCATGATGTCACAATACTTGTTGAGAGAGATGAGAAGGTAGCCAATCAACCGAACCAATTGTGTGCAGCCTAAAACATGAAACATGATGGGTGTGACATCCCGGCCCAAGGCTTAATAGGATTGATAAGGATACTCATACCAACAAGTTGCAACTTCTTTTCCGGAAGCCCATCTCGAAAAAAACTCCAAAGTTAAGTGTGCTTGGCTTGGAGCGATGGGTGACCGACCGGGAAGTTCTTCCCGGGTGCGCATGAGTGAGGACAAAGTGCGCAGGAAAGACATGTGTTGGTCTGTGGGGATATTCTTGGGGTCCTAGAGAGCTGCCAGGCGTAGGCGGGCCCGGCCTCGGGGAGGCGGGTCGTTACAATTGGTATCAGAGCCGACTCTCGCGGTTTCACGGGCGCGTGTGGTCGCAGTTGCGCAGGCATGGTGTGCATGGCTGGTGTGGGCCCAGAGTGGTCACACAGCATGGCACATGCGCTGGCACTGGACCCACAGACGTGGCCAAGAGAGGACGTTCCTGGCTTGGGGCTGATCGATGAGGATGTCGATCTTCTAAGTGGGGTGTATGTGACATCCCGGCCCAAGGCTTAATAGGATTGATAAGGATACTCATACCAACAAGTTGCAACTTCTTTTCCGGAAGCCCATCTCGAAAAAACTCCAAAGTTAAGCGTGCTTGGCTTGGAGCGATGGGTGACCGACCGGGAAGTCCTTCCAGGGTGCGCATGAGTGAGGACAAAGTGCGCAGGAAAGACATGTGTTGGTCTGTGGGGATATTCTTGGGGTACTAGAGAGCTGCCAGGCGTAGGCGGGCCCGGCCTCGGGGAGGCGGGTCGTTATAATGGGACAATTGGTAAGATTTCAAAAACATCATGCATGATACTAGCACTACCAAAAATTATAACATGTACTACAAATGGTTCAGATCTGAATATGCAACATATTGTGGTGAGTGATTGTGATAAAGCACATGTTTCAAATGGACTTGACCATAATGTTTATATTGATTTGGTAGTGTCACATGTTCATACCTTTGCTGAACGTTTACAAGTTGATAACCAATGTTCAGTCGTATATGAACTTTTCTATGCTTTGATATGGTTGATTTACATAATACTTTGCACTCATATATCTAATACTATGCATGTAAATAAATTTGTTAATGTAGAAATGAATACTTATGATATTACTGTTTCAGCAATCGAATATAATCAAAACCTTTGTGTTGATTTGATTGAACCACATGTTCATACAAGTGTTCAATATGATCTTAGTGACAACATCTCTCCTTTGATTGTTCCATGCGATGTTCTACAATCTAATAAACTTCACCCTGTTTATTTGACTACTAGTGCTGAATTATTGGACAAAAGATCTCATATCAACTGTTTATTTTATACTAAGCTTGCTATGCCTATTGATGTCAACCACATGCTTGAAAATATTTCTGAGATAACTTCTTCAAAATCCTTGAATAATGCTCATAGATGCAAGTTTACATTTATTTTGATTGGAGAACATGTTGTGCATAATTTTTATGTTCATGCTATTTGCATAACCAATGACAAGCTTGCTGATTTGAAGTCAAATATGATGTGTGTTAATTCTTGTGATATGATCCATCAATTGTTTAGTGCTTGCAATTCAGAACCTTCATTATCTTTTCCAAGTTCATATGTTCCATTGAAAGAAGGAAATCATGTGCACATCTGTGTACTTGAAAAGCATTTGTCCACATCCATGAGCATTGCAATTGAAGAGTCTACATCTAAACATGTCCATCAATTGTGCACCAAAAACTTTGGGATTGTTATGAATGTTTCATCACCATGTTTTCAACAATATGATCTTGAAATAGTAAAATTGGAAATGTTAAATCAGTTATGTTGTTTGAAAGAAATTTTTGTTCTCCCATCACATAAATTATTTGTAGGTACACAAAAGTCAGTGAAACTTTTTCATCGTGGTAAGATGAAAGTTGTCAATACAATGTTTCAAGTTAACAATCTTTTGTGGTATAAGCAAAAGTCGAGGTCGACTTTTTTCCAAGGAAGGGAGGATGATGCAAACATCATGATACTTGTGACATATGGACCAACTCCATGCAGTTTTTCCTTTCTTGAAAATGATGTTTTGCGCAACAAAGACAATTACAAAATAGATGACATATTCATATACCATGCATACACTTTTTCCCTTTTGTACAATGTTTATGCAGGTTATGAAAAGCTTGCTATAGTTTCTCCTCCAAAGGGGGAGAGTGATGAGCATTACAGATGGACATTTGCAGCCATCATTGTCAAAGGAACATCCAAGGTGAAAGCTAAATTAAAATTCCATACTTCTTATTTTCCTATGGCAAAACTACTATTTGGATTGTATGATTACAGATCAAAACACCTTGGAATCTTGGAGGAAATAAATGTCACAACATCAACAAATCTTCATTTGAATCATTTCAAACATGAAGGGGTTATCAAGTATCTTGGAAAGAAAAAGAAGATTCATATACAAAGCAAGTATAATGCAGCTACATTCCACGAAGATGGCGACCCATCTCCATTCTATGGATTAGAAGAGTCGAGGACGACTCCTTTTCAAGAGGAGGAGGATGATGTGCACATGCCAAGCCACAATTACACAATAGAGTCGAGGACGACTCCTTTTCAAGAGGGAGAGGATGATGAGAACATCTCAGCCATACATAACCAAGATGTCTTGGTTACACTAGATGCATCACCGGTTACCCCAAGATCACCTCTGGTTACACATCAAGAATCAAGTGCACAACTGGTTACGCAAGAACAAGCATTGCCAATGCAAGTACAAATGAACAAAGGGCCGGTTACGCGCAACCGTGCAAAGAAACTCCAACATGAGGTGCATGCTTTCCTCTCCGAGCTACTTTGCAATATTAATGAGAGTCATATACTACCTAAGCCTTGTATTTTACTCTTACTCAGATTTACACAAGAGGCTTCTCCACTGGGTTATGTGAAGGACACAGAAGGTTACGTTGAGGACACCAAGGTTGCTGTTCAAGCTGAGAAAGGTTACGCACACAAGACTCAAGGTTACGCAGCAGAAGCATCAACTTCACATCCAAGTCTGTACCATCTCGGGAAGATACGGGGGCCAAGTTATACATGCCTAGAAGCGTCTTGAAGTCAAGATTCCAACCCAACAAACGGCGCATCTTTTCGACTTCTGAGCTAGGAGTAATGACCAAATTACTGAAGGCTGCGCAGAAGTTGAGAAGACGCGTGTGAAACCGAAGAACTCCATGAAAGCTTCCACCAGTTGGCCTTCCACCTCCCCAACGTGGCCACTTCAGTTCATACTTATTCCACACTCATCTAGGAGAGTTGTTTCTAGTATAAATACCCCCTATGTACTACCGAAAACTCAGTTTTGATCATGATGAATTGATAGCCTCATATGGTTTGTCGCAGCCGATGCTGCTGAGTGCCTTGCACACCCCTTGTTCTTCCTTGTTCTTCTTGGACTTGTGAAGAGAACCCTCTGGGTTCCGCTACTTTGTGCTATATGGCTTCCGTTCGGCTGCGCCGTATTGTGTGGATTAGTTCCGGCTTGTGGTTTTGCGGTCGTTTGGAGATCGAGTCGAAGTCCTCGCGGTTTCGGTGCCTCTCTCCCCGTCGCTTGGTCGCATCCAACCTTTGTCAGGTATAAAGCTAATTACCCACTGCTTGCAGCAATTATCTTGTTACAAAACCTACTGCCGTGAAGATCGGGCCATCCCAGGACCTTTCTTGTAACGGTCCCTACCACATTGGACTTCAGCACGGTCAGATCTCCGAGGAACTTGTGACCCTTGATGAACATTTCCACCCCTTTGCAGAGCAGGGTGCACCTAATATCTCCGAGCGGTGAGCTCGTCACAACAGGTTTTGGTTGGGGAGTCATGGGGAGAGACAGTTTGTTTACAAAGTTAGAGGATACATAAGAACTAGTTGCACCGGTATCAAACAGAATCAAAGCTTTAGCACCACAAACTAAAAACTCACCGATCACGACGTCAGGAGCGTCGGCAGCCTCCTCCTCGGTCAGGAGGTTGAGCCTTTCGTGGTCAGTGGCTGGCTGGGGAGCAGCCTGAGGTGGCCTCCCTCCTGGAGCTGGTGCCCTGGCAGGTGTAGCAACGGTCTTCTTGCTGGGGCACTCGTACGACTTGTGGCCTTGTTTGCCACAGGCGTAGCACGTCGGGGTGAAACCTCTGGTGCTGGGTCTCGGCGCGCTCTGCTGCGGGCGGTTGTAGCCACCACCCTGCTGCTGGTAGCTGCTCCTTCCTCCTGGGTACGGTGCACGGTTCCCTCCGAAGCCACGTCCGGGCTGGTTGTTCCCCAGGCGGTAGCTCCCCCTTAGCAGGTTGCTCTGCCCACTCCTCGGCCTCTGGAAGGATCGGTCGCCATGGTCCCGATCTCCGAACCTCTTCTTGCCCTTCATGCGCTCTTCATGCCCCCTCCTTTCTTCCTCGAGCGCGATAGCCCTGTTCACCAGGTGGCGAAGGGACTTGTGCTCACTGGCCTTCAAGCCCTGGCGGAGACCATGGTGAAGGCCTCGCAGAAACCAGAACTGCTTCTTGTCGTCGGTGTTGGTGTCGTCAGGGGCATAGCACATCATCTTCATGAAGTGCCTCTCGTACTCCTCTACCCTCATCGCACGCTGAGTCATGGTGTGGAACTCCTGGGCCTTCTGAATCATGAGCTCCTTCGGCAGGTACTGCTCACGGAACACCTCACAGAACTCCAGCCAGGTGATGAAGGCTGGGTTCGGGTGACTCCCGAAGTAGTTGTCCCACCAAGACTTGGCAGGACCCTCGAGCTGGTGGACGGCGAGAGCCACACACTCTTCGTCAGTGTAGACGGTGAGGTCGAGCTTCGTCTCGATCACGCGGAGCCAGTCATCGGCCTCGAGAGGATCATCCGAATAACTGAAGGTAGGGGCCTTCAGGCGGAGGAACCTCTCGATTTTCTTGGCGAAGTCCACATCCGCGGGGATGTTGCGGTTCCCACTGACTCGGTTCTCGACGGCGTCGGCCATCCTCTGCATCAGCTGAGTCTGCAGGGCCATCACCTCAACCAGGTTAGGTGGTGGCGGTGGCGGTGCTCCTCCACTGCAACGACCACGCCCACGACCCTGGGGAGCTGGGTGTGGCTCAGGCTCTCCTTCGGCTTCTTCTGCATCGTCTTGTCCGATGGGCGGAGGCGGTGGTGGTGGCACCACAACGCCTCGGCCACGTCCTAGGACAGGCGCGTGTCCACGACCACGAGCGCGTCCACACCCACGTACGGGAGCGCGGCCATGTCCTCGGCCACAGACAGGCGGGGCTTGCTCTTCCTCGGCTTCGGCCTCCTCGAGGCGAGCCAATAGACGACCGGACCTCCTGATGGACATCTTACTGAAAACAAGACCAAGGATATAGGAAAGCTTTAGATACGTCACTCACCAACAAATTGAGTCTGATATACAAGCATGAAAAATTTTCTACTAATATAAGTCCAACACTCAATAAGAAGAAGCAATAAGAACGATTAACTCCATTAAGACCAAATAATCAGCATCCATTGTGAGTACATAAGTTCCCTCAAGGCTGACTCAAGCCTTGGAGGTCACACACAGCAGCGATCTAATATAGCGTTACATGAACTCAAAAGGGAGTGCACATCTAGGTGTGAAAAGACTCATAACTCATCATGCACCGGAACAGGCTCTCGGCTGCATGGATCAACTCATGGAAACTACCTATCTTACAACTCTACTCTTATTAGCATGGTCATGCTCCAGCACGCTACTCGAAGCGAGCCTTCTTGTACCTCACGGGGCGACGGTCCTCCTCGGGGAAGTCTCTGGGGAACATCCGTGACAGCATGACGTGAGCAGCCCTCACCTCTTGGGTCTCAACCGGAGCGGGCATGTCAGCCATCGGACACAGGTGAAGCTTGAGGGCGGACGGGTGCAGCTTGAAAGTCTCCTTGCGGATCGCCCGCTGGTGCTCGGGAGGTAGCAGACCGTTGAGCTCCTGAAGCTCGTCCACTCGAAGAGAGTCAGCGTCCTCCCAAGTCCTCAGCATCCTCTTGCACTTGTCCAGCAGGAACACAGAAGTCCTGGTGAGCGCAGCGAGGTTGGCGGTGTTGGAGTACTGGTCCCTGAGTGGCGAACTGCGCATCCTTCTGGTCCAGCTAGGCGAAGAGACGGGTGAACCTGGCCTCCTGCTTGCGTAGATCCTCCTTCGCGTAGAGCATCTCCTCACGTGCGGTCACCCTCTCAGCCTCTGCCTGCACTGCCAAAGAGTTGGCGTGGTGTAACCCTCGCTCGAGCTGCTCGACTCGCTGGCGCAGGGTACAGTTCTCCATGACTAGACTCTGGGTGCGGGGCTGAAGCTCCTTTAGCTCCAGGGTAGTGTACTCCAGCCTGCTAAAGAGTGCACTCGTCTGCTCACTTAGTCGGCGGGCGTGAGTGTCGAGGTCCACGAGGTAGCTCCCAGTGGTGACGAGCGTGTCGTCGGTCTCGCGCAGGGGTCCCTGAACAACCTCCTCCTCGTAGAGTGCTGAAGGGTCTGGCAGGCCGTTCACGATCGGAGCCACCAGAAAGTAGTCTTGGGGGATCAGCCGTAGGTCCCCAGTCCTGTAGACATCGCGGTACCTAGCCAGTAGGCGGCGAAGTACGTGGCTGCAGGCGGTGTCCACAGCGTTCCAGACATTGAGTCTTGTGCTGTGCTCGAGTATCCCGGGGAAGTCTGGACGCACCAGGTGGGGTAGGATGGCCACCATGCAAAGCACTAGTGGGCCTGACAGAGTGCGGACGTCCTCGGCGTGGTAGGTGACGTGCGTAGGGGGAATTCCTAGCCTGAGGACGACCCGGTCCACCCAACTGGTGAGTCCCTCCATGTGCTCCGGGAGCAACTCCACCTCCTGACGAGCCATCTCCTGTGACATGGAAGAAATTTTCTAGTTAGCGCAGGTGAGATAGAACTTTTCAAAGAAGGATAAGTTTTGTAATATAAGTCAAGGATGGTATATAACAATAGAGATCGTTTAGAGTCCTAATTTCTATCGTCCATTTCTAAGGGCACGTACTACGGTCAAGTACGGCTCTGATACCATCTGTAACGCCCTGGGTTTTCAAAAATGGAAAACCCAGCATTCTGTCTCGTGATAGTCCCTGGATCAGACGCTATCACGCACAGGCATTCATCACAGATAAATATCACAATCATACAACGAAATAAAGCATCAGAGTACAAATAATAATCTGATTATTACATGTCCTGAATAATCGGAGTACATCAATACACGCCTCTTGGCGGAATAACAAGAATAAGAGCCTACGCAGCGGTAGCTAGCTTTCAAAAGGTGTCTCCATCTTCATTCGCCTCCCACAGGCATCCTTGAGCGAAGTGTCGTGCCCCCTCAGTCGTACCATCCGTCGGCGTTGTTGTCGTAGTCTGACTCGTACCCTGCAAGCTCAGGGGCTATCCCCAAGGATCAGGATAGGTCCACGTCACCAACCGTATGCAAGTTTTAAGTGGCCTACTTCTAAGGGTAAAGAAAAGGATCAAGGTAGTAGCTGGGTTTCCTATGCAGTAGCAGCAACATAAATAGAATAATATCTCCATAATCCCACCAATTCCCATATCTCTCATCCGCAAACGGTAACGCCTGGTCACCCAGATCACCGTCACCATTACCTAACGCCATCTAGGGTCGGTGCGAGAACTCCCACTCCTCGCACCTCAATGGTTGCACCCAGATCCGCGAGGCCGAGGGAGCAACTCTCCTCTCCCCGAATACAACCACGGCTCACCATACACTCTCATCCTAAAAGGGGGAGGTAGAAATCCCAAAACGTAAGAGTCGGAGAAACAACGGGCATGTCCATAACCGAGGACGCGGCTATACGTATAAATCTAAACCCTGCAGAGTGTGTACACCAGTACCCAACTCGGAATAGTACTCGGATGGTGTACGGCCGACCGAGCCTACCCTACCGAACGAACACCTAGGAGTTACGATTCCATCCTGCATCTGGGTCTCGTTGCGGTCCTTCGCAAAGGACCACCCCAGAACTGTGAAAATGCCCCCGTGTGGCCACACGAGGAGCGCCCAAAGGGAAGGGACTTCACCCTAACCCTCTCACTGATACCCTCTATCCTACTGGCAGGTATGGCATCGCACTTGCTAGGGTCGAAATGGCCCTATCCCCACTCTCAGCGAGGTGGTGTGTACGAAAGTCCCGTGTAACATGCGACCCACTCGGTTTCAGACCGGGGCGAGCTCCTATCCTCCAAGTCATCACAAAAACCCCAACACCTGTGCTCCTAAAATAGTGTACCCGCCATAGGCACCAAACTGGGCAACGTCCGAGAAGACGATCCCTGGCCCCCGATCCCGGATCGGGTTGTCTCGAGCTCACCCCCGCCAAAATATCTCAAAACACCTTCTCCTGCCGGTTTTTCCCCACACACGCCAAGAAACTACCACCATAATCCCAACACATGCAAAGCAAGCTCAGCGTATCATCACGCGTAAGTAAAGTAGTAGTAGGTCAATCAAGGACAAGTATGTAAAAGAGGCTATGCACGGGTTCATCTCATCCATCACTATGCAATAAATAAAGCACTAGCAGTTCTAATAGCCATGCCTAATGGGCATTCAAAGAAGGTCGGGCGTGAACCTGGGTGCGAGTAGTCGTCGTAGCCGAGGTCGTCGTCGTCGTAGTCCTGGTTCAGCTCTCCGGCTCCGGCGGCTCCTAGAATCGTATTTAAATAAATAAACTCGGCAGCTAATTGCAATAAATCCAAGTCGAAGAACAAATAAGACCCAAAAAGAGGCAAACTCTAGCCTAGCATGGAGTTTGGAATTTTAGAAGATTTTCAGAAGAAGTTTCGTAATTTTCGGAGTTAAAATGGATTTATTATGAGTTTCCAAAGATAAAATAGTTTTCTGAAAATTAAATACGTATTTACAATAATGCAATCTTTTGGTTAGCTCTAGTCTATCTCTAGCTAGCTCAAACAGGGCTTTAAGCCGGCTGATTGCCAGCTCCAGGAGCTAACGCGGCAGCCACATAGGTGGCTTTAAGCCAGCTCCTGCCTGCGTGGCGCTGACAGGGCGCCTGGCGTGGCAGGGTGCATGAGACCCTCGGGGGTGGCTGTGGCGGATCGCAGTGTGGCCCGGTGTGAGGCATGGCCGTGAGTGGCCCGCCACACTCGATCCCGCCGGATCCTTTGCGGTGAGCTGCGCATGTGGTCTCGCGTGCGAAACTAAAGCCCTGTGGTTTTTGGTGTGGCCAGCACGTGTTTCACAGGAGGCCTCTAAGGAGCGGCGGCGCGGGCAAGGGCTCGCCGGCGGCGAGGCATGTCCGGCCGGTCAACAAGTGACAGAGAGGGATCGAGGTGCACCAAGGGCTCATCCTCGAGCAAAAAGGAGTCGGCTTTGGCCGGGGGAGGCGCGTCGGCGGCGAGACAGGGGAACGGCGGCGACGCGATCGCGCGAGCGCACGGCGGCGAGCACCGGCGACGGCGTGCGGGTGAACCAAAACACCAGGTGAGTGCGTGTGTGCATCAAGGTAACGCGAACGGACCAAAAACTAGACTTTTGCCCACTTGCCTGTGTGCACAGCGCCGGCGCGGCCGTGGCAGAGCCCCTGGCCGGCGCGGCGACGGCGAGCTGGTGCTTCCCGCCGCGGAGCAGCGACGCGCGTGGGCGCGCGGTGCTCAGGACGGCGAGGCGGTCACTACGGCGAGCAAAAGCAGACGGGAAGACCCCCGATACGTGTGTGCGCCGATGAATAGGCTGGCGGTGAGGTGCACCGATGCACGGCGGGGTAGTGAGGCGTGACGGCGGAGAGCGGCTGCAAAGTAAGGGAAAAGCGGAGGCGGGCGCGCGCATGACGGTGGCGGCGGCACCTGCATACGACAGGCACGGCTCGAAGGCCGGCTCCACAACGGCGGCGTGCGCGGCGGCGCGGCGGCGGCGGCGCAGGCATTGTGTGCTCGATTTCCCCCTCGGGATGAAGGCCGGGCCACAACAGAGCTGAAGGGAGCAAGGCCTCACCTTGTGACCACGGGTCGAAGCGCAGGCGTTGGGGAAGAAGGACGGAGCTGGGTCGTCGGCGGTGAGGAAGAAGGGCGGCGCCGAGCAGAGGATGCAGTGGATGCAGACGGCGTCGCGGTCCCTGGCTTCCCGGCGTTCCGGGAGTCCCACGAGCGGTCTTCCAGCTTCGCGGCGGCTCCGGTGTGCTCACGGACAGCCTCCGGGCTCCCTTCTCCTCTCCCCCTTCTCCTTCTCCTCCGGCGAGCAGTGGCGGGTGGCAATGGGGAATAACCCCCGGTGACTAGGGTTGGGAGCCCCTGGGGGCGCGGCGGCGGCCTTCTTATAGCACCAGGTGCGGAGCGGGGGCACGTGGACGGCCGGATGGTAAAGGAGGGCGCGCGGGCGCATCGCGACAGCGCCATGGGCGGCGCTCCGGCGCTTTGGCGCGGCGGCGTCAGCTAAAGGCGTAAAGACGACGGCGACGTCAGCGTGACGCGGGAGCCGGGCCCGCCTTGCGGTGACGTCGCGCGGTAGGTGGGAAGCGGGCCGCGTTGGGCTGTGTAGCTGTTGGGCTGAGAGGTGGTGCGGGGTGCGTTTCCGGTTTGAGAAAAGAGTAGGAGGACCTCTGGTGGACTTGGCTGTAGAACTCGAGGCCCATCAGGGTTAAAACCCTTTTCTCCTTTTCTTTTACTTCCTCACCCTTTTCTAATTTGATTCAAATTTGAATATGAATTCAAATTTGAATCCCACACATTTAAACCCCAAATAAATCCAAATGAACTCCAAGTTTCTCACACTATCATTTTATATTTCCTAAAAATTTTATTTAGCTCAAATATAAATCTAGGAATTTTAGGAGAGAAATAAGAGGACATCCTTAATTAATTTACCAAGCACTCAAATAATTCACCGAAAATTTTAAATCCTCATTTTTATAACAAACATTCCGTATTGAAAATGCGGGATGTTACACTTATAATTAGTGCAAACAATTATACATACACGTATAGTACACACAAATACGCTAGATATACACGTGTAATAATATTAGAACAATTGGAACTGAAAAACAAAAAAAGAACCGGGGATCCTTTAGTCTCGGGTGGTAGACTAAAGGGGGTACGCTCAGGCGCAGGCGTGCCCCTCTAGTCTCGGTTGGTAATACCAATCGAAACTAAAGGCACTCTTTAATCCCGGTTGCCCACCCGGTAACAAAGGGAGGGCCTTTCGTCTCTAAGCATTGGTCCCGGTTGAGATTTAGAGAAATAACTTTCTTCCTAACCGAGACTAAATGTCTCTTCTCCACCAGTGCTGGTAAGACCGGTTACCGACCGGTTACACCGGTTAATTCGGTCGGACCGGTAGCGGTAAAAAAACTCTAAAACATACAACATAGCCCATGGGTCCATTTCGTTCAGTTTGACTCTGACTCGTACGATGCGCTGGAACAGTATCCTTCATTCTTCAACGATAGTACGCTGTAAAATAAAAGCCGATAATGCAGTGTTCTGAAATCTTTGAACGATTTTTCAGCATCCTTGGTCATCTCGTTAGGTCTATGTGTTCGGAGATTTACAGGTTTTCGCCGCGCTGGCGCAGCGGCGAGAGTGAACGTGACGTGAAACTTAAAATTTCGAATCAGACGTAAATTCGTTATCTCCTGTTTGTAATGCGTATGAACAACACAACAAGGTAACACACCCTGAACTTTCTCTATACATGAAAATAAAAAATGTTTTTCACAGCTCGTACTCTACAACATGCTGCAGTGCACTGCTGCTGCTTGCAGCTAATGGTTAATCGGGCCCGAACCTCGGGAGGTTGCACTCGCAGTACCCCTCGTCGGCGGCGATGGCGCCCGCGAAGATGCCCAGGAGCGCGATCACCGTCCCGGTGCAGAGGAGCGCCGTCCCGACCTGGTCCATGGTGCTCATGTGGTAGGGCTGCTGGCTGTCATGCCCCTGCCCCTGCCTCGTCGGGCCGCCGGAGTCGTAGATCGCCACGCCGGCGACGACGAGCGCGACGCCCACGAGCATCAGGGCGATGAACGGCGCCGCGCCGAGCCACGTGAAGGGCTGCTTCTCCTTGAGCCGCGCCGGGTACGCCCACGTCTCGACGGTGACGGCGCCACCACCGCCGCCGCCGTTCTCTAGGTCTACCTCCGGCGCCGCCGCGGCGGCGTTCGCTGCGCCGTCGTCCATGTGTGTGCGGTGCGAATTGCGATGGTCTCCTGCTTCTGTACGGGAAGAAGCCAGTTGGTTGGCCCTCGGCACCGGGCACGTGTGCGTTTATAGAAAGACGGGGGACTCCGGAAGTCCGGAGTTCGGACTCGGAATCTGTCGTGTGGATGTGGTACACTAGGACCGGTCCCACCTCGGCGGCGGGGTCGTCCTCACTGTGGACCACCCATCCCGGCTTCCCCCTGCCACGAGCGGTTTCTGGTGCACGCTCGAGCACGCAGCGTTGACCGGCCAGTTGGTGCCATCCACGACGTCGAACCTGCCTTCTGGGATCGGATCGGACGGTGATGTTGGGTCAAACGGGAACCTTCTGGACTGTTCCAGAGGATCCCGCGCGCGCATGCCCCTGATGATGAGGCTGGTTCCCGGAGGATCCAAAGTGAGACTCAATTTTTCCTCATGAGCCGCGGCTGGCATTTTTTTAATAAAGGAACAAAAGTTCCCACCTCAACAGTTTAAAGAACTGTCTGCAGCCAAACAGATACAACTCACACACCCAAAACAGCACATAGGTCGCACAGTTCACACCGACTCAACTAAGCACCCTTACAATGCACGACAGCATTCAAAGTACGTAGAATACATCACAAAGTACAACTAGTTTCCAATACGCCTAAGAGCATTCCACCCAGACATATGAAATATCTCCAAAGCTGCAACCTCTAATGCACGACAACCGTCCTTCAGAATAGTTCTCCCATCTTGTTTAGAAAGGACAGACCAACTCCTGATCCAGAACGTCCCCCTAAAAATCACCTGCAAAATAGACTTATATTGTGACTTTTGAAATACCAAATCATTCCTACTGATCCATAAGGCCCAGCATATCGCCGCCAAACCGATCAGCACAAGGTTCCTTTGCTTACACGAAAAACTTCTAAGCCAAGAACCAAATAGATGTTCCACTCCCTCCGGTTTTTTAACCCCAAAAGTAAAACACACACTTCTCCACGTAAGTTGAGCTATGAGACAATCAAAAAAGATGTGTTGAATTGTTTCCTGCTCCGCACAAAAGCAGCATTTTGTACACCCCTTCCAATGTCTTTTAACTAAATTGTCCTTAGTTAACACAACCCCATTCCTAAGATACCACAGGAAGATTTTAATCTTCAAAGGGATCTTGACTTTCCACGCCCAACAATTAACCGAAGTCCCTTATCTTAAAACTATGTCATTGTACATATTCTTCACTGAAAAATTCTTATTGGCCGTCCAAATGAAGGAGTCCTTGCGATCATTAAGATTCACCATCAGGACATTCCCCACTATCTCGAGCCATTTGTCCCAACCGTCCCCTACTAAGGCACGTCTAAAAGCTACATTCAGTGGGGTAGTACTTAGCACTTGGGCAACCGACATATTTTTCTTTCTCACTATTTTGTAGAGATTTGGATATTTTACCATCAAAGGATCTTTCTCTAACCACAGATCCTCCCAGAATCTAGTCTGGGAGCCGTCTTGAACTCTAAACCTACCTCTCTGAAGCACAAGATCTTTGACCTCCATTAAACCTGCCCAAAAATGAGAGTCCCCCTTCTTTTTCTCTACCTGAGATAGCGTTCTTCCCTTAAGGTACTTTTTCTTGAACACTTGCTGCCACATTCCATCCTCATTGAGTAACTTGACAATCCACTAACTCAACAAGCATTTGTTTTGGGTATCCAAATCAATAATACCCATCCCCCCGACACTCTTTGGCTTATGCAGAATGCTCCATTTGGCCAACCTATATTTCTTTTTGTGCTCATCACATTGCCAAAAGAATCTGGATCTATAATAGTCCAACTTCTCCAAAACACCTTTAGGTATTCTGAAGAAGGACATCATAAACATTGGTAAGCTCGACAAGACCGAGTTAATAAGGACAAGCCTCCCACCCGATGATAACAGCTTACCCTTCCAACAACTAAGTTTTTTTTTGAAATCTCTCTTCAACTGCCCTCCAATCCCTACTGAAAAGTCTACTAGGACTCATAGGGATACCTAAGTATCTAAAAGGAAACTCACCCTCTTTACATCCAAAAAGCCTCACATATTCCGCAACCCTCTCCTTTGTATCCCCAAAGCAGAATAATTCACTTTTATGGAAGTTGATCTTAAGACCAGATAACTTTTCAAAGGCACTTAGTACTAATCTCAAGCCTTTGGCCTTCTCTAGATCATCCTCCAAAAAAAGAATCGTATCATCTGCATATTGCAATATTGAGAGACCATCCTCCACTAAGTGAGGAACCAACCCATCAAAGAAACCCATGCCTTTTGACCTCTCAATCAACACTGCCAACATATCTGCAACTAAATTGAAAAGAATGGGGGACAAAGGATCGCCCTGCCTTAAACCTTTCTTTGTTTGAAATAAGTGACCCAAGTCGTCGTTCACTTGCACACATACACTTCCCTTTGAAACCACTTTCTCCATCCATTGACACCACACATTCGGGAAACCCTTCATCCTAAGGACTTGCTGCAAAAAGTCCCAATTAACCTTATCATAGGCCTTCTCAAAATCTAGCTTGAGAATAAGGCCTTTCTGCGTTTTTCTTTTCAGCTCATGGATGGTTTCATGCAAAACAACCACTCCTTCCAAAATATATCTTCCAGGCAGGAAAGCCGATTGCGAAGGTTTGATGACCCTACATGCCACCGACGTGAGTCTGTTTGCCAAGACCTTTGTAAAGATCTTAAAGCTAACATTAAGCATACAGATGGGCCTATATTGCTGAATTCTCTTGACCTCCTTCTCCTTTGGAAGTAACGTTATTGTTCCAAAATTGAGACAAAAAAGAGGTAGATTTCCTGTATGGAAGTCTCGGAACATGGCCATTAGGTCATCCTTTATGAGACTTCAAAACACCTGGTAGAATTCAGCTGGAAAACCATCAGGTCCCGGAACCTTATTATGCTTCATTTGAAAAATGGCCTCTCGGATTTCCTTTTCAGAAAATTCAGCCACTAGCATCTCACTCTCCGTATCAGTAACTTGAGGAATATCCTCCACCAAAGACTCATTGAGTGACAATCTGCCAGCTTCTGAACTTCCAAAAAGATTCTTATAATATTTAGTGATATAACTCTTAATTTGTTCCTCCCCTTCAATAACTCCTTCATCTTGTTCAAGGCGGAAGATTCTAGTCTTCCTCCTTTTTCCGTTTGCCACCATATGGAAATACTTCGTATTGTTATCCTCTTTTAAAATTTTAGTTGTCTTAGCTCTTTGAAACCATTTTATCTCTTCTTCCCTGAGTAATTGTGTAATTCTTTCATGAATACTCTGTTTTAAGTCCCATTCACGCTGACTTAGCAGCTGGGATTCCGCTTTCTTATCTAGCTCCTCAGCTTTCCTCAATAATTCTTGCTTTTCTTTCTTATAAGCTCCATTCATATTCTTTGCCCATCCCCTCAAAAATTGCCTCAATCTTCTAATCTTGTTTTGCCACCTTTGCATCGGGGTGCCGCCTCTGGTCTCTTTGTTCCAGACTTCAGAAACCATCTCAAAAAATCCCTCCTTCAACAACCAACCCAACTCAAACTTGAAGGGTGGTTGTTTCTTGGGTTTGGCCTTTTCTCCTGTACTTAGCAGAAGAGGTGTATGATCTGAAATTTCCCTGTTAAGGGCCTCCACTGTCGCCAGTGGGTAGTTCTACTCCCATTCTGTACTAACCAACACCCTATCCAGCCTCTCATATGTAGGTACCCTACGAGAGTTAGCCCATGTGAACTTACGACCAGACAACTCTATCTCTCTCAGATCCAGGCTATCAATGACCACGTTAAATAAGAAGGGCCATCTACCCTCAAATATATCATTATTTTTTTCACTGCTATTTCGAATGATATTAAAATCTCCCCCAATGCACAGAGGTAGCTTCTCATTGTCGCACGCTTGCACCAGCTCAGTAAGAAATGATTCCTTGAACTCTGGTTGGGCCGCCCCGTACACAGCCACCAAAACCCATTTAAAATCAATCTTCCTATCTCTCACAGTGAACTTCACAAAAAAATCCCCATCATCAATACTACCCACATCCAACACATCTAGGTTAACCCCTAGCAGAATACCGCCTGATCTCCCATGAGGTGCAATCCAGTGCCACACGAAGTTCCTCCCCCCACTAAAATTATTCAGTGAATCTTGGGAAAAGTCCTTCTTGCCTGTCTTCAAAAGAGCAATAAACGCTAAGTTTTGCTCTTTGGAGGTCTCCCTTAGAAATCTTGTTTTAGCCAAGTCACTAAGACCTCTGCTATTCCAAAAGATTCCCTTCATTTGGCACTTTTTTCAGAAAATTTCACCCTTCTTATCTTGCAAGTCTTACTCAAGCACGACTTAGCGTGAGACTTGCCCTTACAGTTGAGATCATCAAGTTCACTATTTAAAGGGAAACTTGATTCATCAAACACTTCCTCCATTAAATCACCACATAAACTTCTTAGAGCTTTTTTCTCCAAGTTCTCCCAACTCTCCTCCTCGCTATCGTATTCTCCCCAATCCTATTCAAACCCCCCCAACTCACCTACTTCCCTTTCCGACTCAAGTTCCAACAGGTTATATAGATTAATGTCTTTTTCTACACTAGAAACTCCTAGGTTGATCCCTATGTTTTGTAAACAATCTAAAGCTAGGTCTTTATTTACCGAAAATAAAGCTGTGGAACAAGGATTACCTTCATTGAACTCTAGGTTCTTCCTGGCAACCCTCTCCTCAGCCTTAGCTAAGATATGCTCATCCTTGGACCGCTGAAGTCTCGGGCAAGTCCTGACCTGCACCTTGATAGCTTCAGAGACCGCCGCTGCCTCCCTGACCCGATCCCCATTCTCCACCTCCATGGCCCCACCGGACATCCCACCATCTCCTAGCACCTCCTTCTGCAGCTGTCCATCCTCCTCCTCACCCATCACTCTGTCCACCACCTCATCAAGAACTCGATCAGCTGCCAGGTTCGAGATCTCATCCGCCTTAGCTCTCAGAAAGTCCTCAAACTCCCTCTTTGTCATGTTCTGAACCTGCTCCTTCCATGACATGTCACCATCGTCACCACCCTGGGCGTCCTTTGCTGCCCCCTCAACCCCAGTGTTATCCACACCTCTCTTCAATTTCTCCGGCACCCTCTCTAGCCCCTCCTCCTCTCCAGCCTGTCCGTCCTCAAAAGAGCCCTCTCTACCTTCTTCCTCACTCCCCCTATGCCAATCAAACTCCGCCTCCTCACCATTCTCATCAATACCCACCTTCTCCACCTCAAACTCCAACTCAAAATAGTGATCACCAATAACCACATCCAGCTGCTCCGGGATCAAGCACGGATTAAGGACCGCCACAAGAATGCGTCCAAAATCACTCTTCCTAGTAGTCTCCATATCCACAATCTGAGTAGAGCCAAGCATGGACCCAACCGCCCACAACTCCAAGAACTCATAGAGCTCCTTCCTCAAACCGAACACCCTCACCCAAACCTTCGGCAATAGAAATCCCACCTCCTTCTCCTGCCACAACTCAAACTTCAACCTAGCTCCCATCGACACTCTCTCTCCCTTAATGTCGGCGCCCCCAAAAGCGATCGCCCTCTGCAACTCCACCTTCGAAGGAAACTTGGCCAAATAAGAGTTGTCCTCAAGAGCCTTTAGCTCCCAAGTCCACTTCCTCGGAAACAATCTCACAAGCTGCCTCTTCACTTCCTCCATAGGAACCTGTCCCCCTTCAACTGAAATGAGTGCTGTCCTTGAATCTTTCTTCGCTCGAGGCAATGGAGGCCGCGGAATATGATAGAACCCAAGGCCATGCACCGCATAACCAACAGCATGCGCCACCGGCCTCGGCATCTTCAAAATGGGGCACTTGTAGTTGACATGATCATTGTGTTTATCACAAATCACACAATAAATCTCAGCCTTGCATGCAGCAGCAAAATGCCCCCTTTTGGTACAGCGGGAGCACTTCACCCCTGCCGCATCACCTGCCTGATCATCACCATCCCCCGCCTCCTTCATCACCACATCCCCATCCTCTTGCTTCTGCTGTTGGGTCCTCATCATCTCCTCAGCCTCCTGCGCATTCCGCACCTTAGGCGTCCTGTTCCCCTCCAGATCATCACCCTGGCGCCCCTGCTCCTCCCTTGCTCCCCATCTCCCTCTGCCCTGCGGCCCCCGGCCACCTCATCCCCCACGGCCACGCAAAATCCCGCGACCACGGAAGCCACCTCTACCTGCACCAAAACCTCCACCTTCTCTGCCAACGGAAAAACCCTGACCACGGCCATCGCCTCCAAACCTCTGGCCAAACTCTCGACCATACTGCCTGATGCCCTGACCACCAGAATCACTTGCCCCCCTTCCTTCGAAGTTCCTGTGAAAGCCCAATCCTGCCATTGCCTCTCTGCCCGCACCATCGCCAGTCACCATCTCCCTGCCTGGTTGCGGCCCCAAGTGAACGTGAGCACCACTTGCATGGCGCGCCGGCCAGGGCCTCCTCTCGTTCAAGGTACCTCCCACCATCCACTCATCACTGGCCCAAGCCCTCCTTCCCTCGCGCCTCCACTCCGCCATAGGCGTAGCACGCGCCGCCGCCGCACAGCCTTCACGCGGGGAACGATGCGTTTGCTGGTGGAGCGAAACAGGATTGGGAAAACGAAACGGTTTGCCTTCCCTTAGGAATAGGTACCCTAAACCTTCAGAAAAACGAAAGGCCCGCTGAGCTCTATTTTGGCCCACTGCAGCCCATGAACTTAGCCCACGAAGCTGAGCAGTCACCGGGATCTCAGTTTTGAATTTTGAAAATGGATCTCGCCGCAGCACCTCCTTCTTCTCCGCCTCCGGCATCTCCACGGCCGGCGGCGGCGAGCACTCACCCTCCAACAGTTCCGATAGCTTAGACCTTGACCCCCTCCTACCCTTTCGGCGATCCTCCGCCCAGAGGTCCCCTAGGGACCTTACCTGGACTGCTCTCGCCGGCGGTATAGGGCCCTTCCATGGCTGACCTGCTTTAGAGCACAACTGCATCGACTTAGGATGTTGGCTCTGCTGTTTCCGGTCTTTGAGCCTGCGCTCCGGCCTAGACGCGACAGGCGCCGCCTCCCGCGCCGTGACTGGCGCCTCCTCCGCCATCGAATGTCCCTGACCTGAGTGCACCGGCCGTGACAGCTCGGAGCAAAACTCCCCACCGGAAGGGTGAACTTCTTCCATGGAGGACTCCTCATCAGAGCTGTCGACGTCGGCAAGAGCCCAAAAGCGGGAACCATTAGCCACCCTTTTAAACTCCGACCGGATGTCCGACGACGACCCAACACTGGAAATCGCCTCGCCTTCCACGGACTCCGCCACTAACTCGCTGTCCGTCACCATTGTTGCTCCGCCGCTCCCGCATGAACCTGCAAAAAGAGTCGAGCGAACCTTCTCTTCCTGCTTTCCATGCCTCTCCGTCGCCCACGGCCGCGGTGCTAGAGTCAAACGCCGCTGCCACCTCCCGCCGACCGGCCCTCCCTCGTCGCTCCCCTCTCTCTCACTCATTCCAATGGGATGCACCTCACGTCCTCACCATCAAAGGCGCCGCCAAAAGCGCGATCTGAACCTTCTCTGAGGTGCTTGTCTTGACAGTGATCTGCCCTGTCAGCTTCAGGTGCTTGTCTATATGTACTCATAAATTGACACCTCCTTATGAAGGCCAGCAGCATCACACAGAGCAAGGAAGGCAGAAGGGAACTGCAATTGTACCAATGGCCCTGATAGAGCTATCGAGCCGCGGCTGGCATGTATTTTTTTTTCTGCCTAGTATATTTTCATTTTGATTGAAGGGATAATTCTTGAACTAGTACTGCAGTAATTTTCCACTAAAATTTCCCAGAAAACGTGACCACCGCCGTGCTGTGCTGTCGTCCTCCTCATCAGCACAGCGCCGCATCTGTCTGACACTCCGACCCCGCACCAACCTGCCTCTACCACAGGTAAAAAAAATCCCTTCAACAACCTTTTCGGACCGGTATAGTCTTTGACTTTCAAAATTCCCTCACGTGTGTGTCGCTATCCACTGACGCAGCATGTCCTTTTGAGAAAAGGATGAGGGTGACTCTGACGTGGAGGATCTCGGAGACATGACGGCGGGGCAAGCTGCTGCACGAAGAAGACGGCGAGGTCCCGTGCTGCCGCAGCCGCACCGGTCCCCTAGCTCGCCACCGGCGACACCTCGACCTTGTGCTCGGTTCCAGTTCCACAGGATCCAAGCGCGATGCTACCAACGGATTCCTACCTCCTCCCTTGCTACTTTTGGATGCTCAGCGAGTCAGCGTCATTGCTCTGGCCGGTCCGGACGCTAGCCGCCAGCGAGCTCCATTGTGCCTTCTGTGTGCGCGCACATTGAAAGCGTATTTTCCGTTTCCATGTCTTGCCTTTGACAAAGCGAGCATTAGGCGGTTTACGCTTTACCTCTCGACTCTCGTCACGCAAAAATTCATTTTGTTCTCGGGGTGCATATAAGCATCAAGCCGTATATGTTACTTTCGCGGTTTGCATGCTTCTTTTTTCCCATCGGAAAGAAGACATATCATGGTTTACAGATAACTCGATCAAGATGCATTATTTGATTTTGGTTAGATCTGAATCTTGCTGAAAACATAATTGCATGACTAAGATCAACTTTGACTATAAGGGCAGATGCAGTTCATTTCCTCTTCAGATGTTCAACTTGCTGATCTCCATTTTCATGGTGTCACGGTGTAGCAACAAACCAACAAGTGCTATGACATGAAACTTACTGCAATTTGTAATTGTTGCATAATCTAAACTAGGTAGTTAGAGCAACTCCAAAAGACTCTGTGTCGGGCAATCCGATTGTAACGTTCCATTTATTATGACAAGATATTGAAAAACAAAACCATTCTTCAATACTATGTTTGAATTAAATTAAGAATAATTTTTGTATGGAAGTAATGGAACTATTTTAATCAGTGCAAACGGAATTTTGTTTGAAGTCAACACTTGGTTTAGAAAAAATACATATTCTTCTTTACTTCGATTAAGACGCGCTGACTACATGCATGCACACTTAGACTATCTGCATTGGGGACGGGATAGCTCGCGCTATCCCTTTCCCGCTGTCCTTTCGAGGAAAGAAGCGCTGCAACGACATACTGAACGCTCACTGGAAACGAGCGGAGGCCTCCTGTTTCCTTTACTCCTAGCGGACTTCGCGTCTTGCGCCATCCGCTCGTGCGCGGGCCCCGCGCCTCCTTCCCGCGCCAGTACCTAACTGCTCCGCCGCGGCGCCGCCTCGGGGCGCAGCGAGCTGGCCCCTACTCCGCCGCATCCGGTGGCCGCCGCGAGCAGGGGAGGGGCGGACGAAGCAGGGGAGTGGTGGAGCATGGAAGGAGGAGGTCCGCTCGAGCAGCTCGTCGTCGCGCCGTCCTTCTTCCACCTACGTCGAGGTGCTCCCGCCGCCGCAGCAGCTCGCATCGGAGCTCGAGGAGGGGAGCGCTCGCACCGCAGCTCGGATCCGGCCGGTGAGGCGGAGTTCCCTCATCGCGCCGCCGTGCCCTGCCTCATCGCGCCTTGCCGCCATCGAGGACGACGCAGCCGGCCGGGAGAGAGGGGAGTGAGGAGGAAGCAGAGGAGACGGAGACGGAGGTGGCCATCGCATACCTGCACGGGATGCGTCCCTCATCTTCCACCGTGACGTGAAGTCAAGCAGATCGAGCCTGCGGCCATGGAAGCGGCAGAGCCGGCCGGAGAGGGAGGGGTCGGCCGGGAGGGAGGGGCATCGCAGAGGCAGGACGGTCGGATCTACCCTCCGCGGTAGCCTCCGCCGCGCCTGCCTCCCGCAGCGTCGCCGAGGCTGTCGAGAGTGGGAAGGAAGGAGAGGAGAGGGAGGGCCGGCGGGCGCCGCCGTGTTGACCCGCCGCGCTGTGAGAAGAGGAGAGGGAGGGCCGGCGGGCACCGCTGTTGCTGCCATCGCCGTGTTGACCCGTCGTGCCGCGAGTAGAGGAGAGGAGAGGGAGGTCCGGCGGGCGCCGCCGCTGCTGCCGCCACCGTGTTGACATGCCGCGTCGCGAGTAGCTTGAGAGGCCGACCGCGAGCCCCTCCAGAGGCCAGCGCCGACGTCGTCGCCGGTTGGGGAGGGAGAGAGAAGAATGGGGCGGCGGAGGAGCAGAGGAGGCGGGGGCGGGCCGCGGGCGGAGAAAATGAGGGGATGGGAGGGGAGAGAGAGGGAAGAGGAAATGAATAAAATATATGGTAGTTGGGATAGAGTATTGTGACAACCCCATCCAAGATAAGTCCATACTATCACTTAAGCCAATCCCTTTTGGTCATTAAGCGATAATAAAGAATCATCCTGTTGAGTGTTGCCGGGTCATAGCCCGGTAAATCACTTGTAAATCACACAGATGATCAAAACGTATACATTAAAACTCCCACGAAGGAGAGTCCAGAGTACCTTACAAATTAATCCAAATTCCCCGTAGGGTAATTATTACAAAATTGTCCTTGCATCAAAGGTAAATGGTTCAGAGTTTTGAAGACAGTGGAAATTAACTAATCGATAACTTGGCATCATGGGAGGCCACCCATAACGCTATTACTCCTCGTCATCCACCATTCCAGCTCCCAGCCGGGTGGGATTTCACCAGGCCAAACATTATCACCTGAAATCAACATTTATATCAAGACTGAGTATACTAATACTCAGAAGGCTTACCCGTCTAAAATAAGAGACTTAACCATCTAATCATGCTTGGCTTTTGGCTAGTGGGTGTGTTTTGCCAAAAAGCGACTAAGGAGTTAATCCTTACTTTCAATATTTTAGCTCAAGTTCTAGTAGATCGAATTGTTACTAGATAAGCAACTAATGCAAGCATAATTGTGCAAATAATTAATCAAACATCAAGTTTATCAACATTTCATCATAGAGGGATTATCATGGCTAGAGAGTTAAGCAATTCTCAGATAACGGTGAGAGGCCGACGATCGATCGATTATTAACCTTGCATGGTGGACCTAAACATACGGGAGAAAACACTCGCAATGAGTGTATTCAACCAAACGGTTCCCGTCATTCCTCGAATTATGATCAGATGCCACAGTCCTAAGTACAAGGCTAGCCGGCATGCCTCACACTAGCATCCGGCGTCACACATGCACTATAGTTTGCAAGACTGGGGCCGCAACCCAAGATTAGTAGCGCAAAGTTCCCGCCTCGTATCATTCAGGTACTAGGCTTACCGTACCCATTTCCGACAAATGTTTAGTACTTTTAAACGCTTAATCTCTTAACCATTGGACCGGAGCCCAAAATCCCATGCTCTTACCACGTGAGCAATTCCATTTAACAAGTCTTATGATTCCAACATTAGAACATATTCTCGCGAGCGAAGTACATCACTCGACTTGTACCGGGTCCTTAGTGCATAGCAACTAGCGACCTAGCATACTAGTAAAATATCATAGGTACTTAGGGAATCATGCAACTAGGGTTTCAATTCAACTCCTGAACGTAAATGTACATAGATAATCACTCATGAATTCAGAAGTTAAAAAGGAAACACATAGGTGAATGATAAACCGGGGCTTGCCTTCGGCAGCTCCAGCAGTCAGACAGTCTTCCGGACTTTGGTCCGGGTCTTGATCAACGGTCACAAAGCGTACGTCTCCTCCTACTCCCTCGTTCTCATCAGCAGGCACGAGCGTGTAGCTACCCTCAGGAACTTCTATACGGGGGAATGCATATGCAGGAGTTAATAGTTAATGATGGTGTAAGAGCAACTCCAACAGACCCTCTATTCCACCCCCTACTCGAAAAGTAGGGGCCGAAAGCGAAAAATCGCACTCCAGCAGAGCCCCTACTCCGCCCCTAACACTGTTCACGCCCCCAATCCCCCCCCTCCGGCCCCTTCTCCTGCGGGTGGAGAAGGGAGCCCCTACTCGGGCGTTGCCGCTCCCGCCCCCGCACGGAGTCCGCCCCTTCCCTGCGGAATCCCGCCGCCCGCCGCCCGCCACCGAAGGAGCGGCTCCTCCCCGACCCACAAGCGCTGCCCGAGCTCCCTTTGTCGGCCCTCGAGCCTCACCTGCGACGCCGACGGGCGAAATCGAGCGCCGCCTACGACCGCCGACGGTGAAATCGAGTGCTGCATGAAGACGACAGCCACAGGCGCCTTCCCGCGCGGTCACGGGCGAGCCCCGCAGACACTGCCCCGCCGGCCGGAGCTCGATTTTGCCTGCAGCTCCCTTGGCCGCGGCCGCCTCTCCCGGCCGGAGCTTGATTCCGCGGACGCCGCCTCACCCGGACGGAGATCGATTCACGCAGATGCCGCATCGCCTGGCTGGAGCTCGATTCCGCCGCCTCGTCCGCCTGCAGCTCCCTTGGCCGCGTCCGCCTGCAACCGCCTGGGGCCGCGCTGCGGATCTGCCAGACCTCCGGCACGCCGCTTGGGGCTGGAGGTCGGGCGCGCCAGCGCCGGTGCTGCGACTGCCTGGGGATGGATCCGGGGCCGCCGCCCTGGGCTCGCCGACGCTGCCTGGGGGCTCGCCGACGCCATCGCCCTGGGCGGAGATGGAAGGAGTCGGGGGAATAGGAGGGGGCCGTGGGAGATGGAAGGCGTGGGTGGAAATGAGTCACTGCTCAACCGGTCCCAGTTGTCATACAAGAGTAGGGGCTTCCAAATAGGTTCTATTGCTGGAGTTGACTGCAAAAAACTGGCCCCAAAAAAGTTGGGGGAGCCCCTATTCAACAAGTAGGGGCCATGAAATAGGGGTTATTGCTGGAGATGCTCTAAACAATACAACAACACACATTAAGTTTAGGGTGTCATGTGGATCACATTCGCCTAGACAAGAATATATCCAACATACTCTTCCTTAAAGATTAATTCAAGCAACCATTCAATAGTTTATTATTTTAATAGCGATTGTGTGCATATTTATTAAAATAGATTAGAATTATCACACAGGCAACCAAGTTGGGTTTCAGGGGTTCGTTGGGAACATTTTCCAAGGGTTATACCACACATAAGTTTATAAAGAGGAGATTTCTTTATTTCTCTTTTTAATATACTTAGTTTATTCCAAAAACTATTCTGGTTAAACCATATGACATCTTACAGTGAAAATTTTTGTATAAACACATAGGACTGCAACATAGCTACTGGTAAAATTTCATGGCAAACAAAGCTATATATAGAGCATGAAAAATACGACAAGTTATTCATAGCAAAAGCAAGATTATTTAATATAGAGAAAACTACTCATGCACTGGTGCTCAAATTTTACACAGGGCTACTATGGACTAAAACTAGGCTACAAACCAAAAACTAGCTCCAGAACCTATTTCAAACATGCTACATAAAAATAACCATTTTCAGCCTATTTATTCTCAAAGCATTTATACAGAGAAATATATAACTCAACTGTAGCCCAACTTTCTACCATAGCACAAACATGATATACACATCATCTATTCCAAAGATAAGCATCACTGGAGCACTAGAAACTGAACTATAGATTTAACTTCCTAAACAAGCATCATTCAGAAACAGATATATAGACAGCTCCTAAAACCATGGTAAAATTACTAACAACACATCTTAGCCTAACAAGATGATATCTACAAGATGAGCCACGGAAAGAATATACATGAAGTTGTACCAAAACATGAACGTAGATCTAGCATAAAGGCTAAATAAATCATAACAACTATCCACTCAGTAACTTTGTGCAATAACTTAGGTATAGCCTATACTAGTACTGACTACCAACATATCCAAAGATCAAGCCTAGCACATGAGTACAAATGTAAAATGCAAGATATGAACAACCCTATACAAACTGAGTTTGAACTTTCATTCAAAAACTATACATCAAAAATATATACAGCCTTTCTAGAAGATGTAGATCTATTCACAAAGAAACCAACAAATTGGTTTTGCATTTTTAGGATTTTTCTATGATTTACTACGATTTTTACCAGTTACTGGACTAAAGAGAAAAAGAAGAAGAATCTTCTTTCGCAACAGACCCTAGGAAGATTCAAAAGATCACAGATAGGTCCCTGACTTTTACATCCCGAACCCCATAAAGAAGTTCCCTTCACAACCGTACCCTCTCGCGACGGGGTGACCTCGCCGGCGGTGAAGGACGACCGAAGGTGATGAACAAGTGGCACGGGGTTGCGATTCAGCTCACCACAGATGGATTGGAGGTGGTGGCTCGGTCGGGGGAGTCTCCGGCGAGCGGCGGCGGCGATGCAGTGGCGGTGCGGCCGCCTCAGCTCGAACTCCGGCGAGTGCTGGGGTCGAGCTCGGCAATGTGTGTTCGGAGAGGCTCGAGTGAGTGCTATAGAGGAGGTTTGGGGTGCTTGTTGGTCATGGTTGCGAGCGGAGGGAAGAATTCACCGGTGGCGACAATGGCGGACGGCAGCGGCGGTCACAGAGCTTGCGCCGGTGAGGGGAGAGGGGGTTTTATAGGGGCGCGGCGTTCTGAGACGGTAACCGCCCAAGTCGTCGCATTGGCGGGGTCGCGGTGTGGCTACAACGGCGGCGACGTGGGGTGGCGCGGCCGGCCAATGGCGGCCTCGACGTGCACGCTCCGGCGTGTGCTGGCGCGCCGCGTGGCACCGGCCTAGCTGCCTAGGTGCGTCACCTACCGCCTGTGCACAGGGATCACGGTGAGCTCCTCGGACCGCTGGTCACTCCGGTGCCTTGCACGTGCGTGCCCGGGCGTACGGCAGTGATCCGACGTGGCGCGCACGTGTGCGCACGACGGCAGCGTGCGGGACACGTCCCGGCGTGAAAACAACTCAGTGTGCACCTGTTTGACCAACCAAAACTTCAGATTTTGCTATAGAAGTGAACTAAGCGCCAATTATCAAAGTTGTTGATCATCCATCCCTCTACAACTTCTACAAAGGCCGATAGGTGTTTTACTCAAAGGATTGAGCATAAACCGCAGGCAAAGTTCCTGTTTTTCTCTGCACCCATGAACAGGAATTGCACGCGTTGACCGAAGTTTTTCACATATTTACACTTCGAATTTGATCTGCCACTCAACAACAAAGTTGTTGGTCTCGAAAAACTGCACAACTTTGGTATTAGCCAATTTTGAAGTGTTTAGGTGAATTTTGGAGAACGCGCCAAAAGTTCTAGATAGGGTTTAGGGCTCAAGGGGTTTGACCTTAACTTTGATGAAGTGCTTAAGCACTAATGATCAAGATGTGATTATGAAGGTAATTAACACTCATTGACACTTGATTAAAAACATGAGGAGCCTGCGGGCTTGTTCTTTTGGTCACAAATAAATAGTGAAAAGCACAATTTACCCATCATATCCATCACATCTTCTCTCACAAGAAATACTATTCTAGCACTATTCATTTACAACTTCAATATTCCTTTTCACCCAAAAGATCAGGTCCATAAAGGATGACGAGTGCGGGAGAAAGTTGTATAAAGGAGAGAATCTCACTGACTAGGCAGGGATATTCTGTTTTTAAGGAAGATATGAAGTATGACGAGTGCGGTAGCCTTGGAGGTAAGTTGTGCCTCTTCACTGATGTGGTCTCTTTCGCATTGTCATTGTCCCCGTAGCTTGGAGTCTGACATTTCACGTGCGTCGTCATTGTACCCGTAGCTTTCGCATTCCCCTTCAGTGAATGAACACTATGGTTTTGTCTCGAGCTGAGGACGAGTAGGGTAAGAGCAAGTATAATGAGCCTAGTCAGCCGGCGAGTAAGCCCCACCACGTCAGCTTCCATCCGGGTTGGAGGAGGGAGAAAGCCGGGACGGGCGGCTTGCGACTCGCTCGCTCACGACCGCAGAACCGATGTGCAGTCGCTCGCTCCCAGCCCGTCCTCGGTGACTCCGCTGGCGACTCCGTGCTCCCCTCGATCTACTGCTCTACCCGCCTCCCTCGCTCCAATCTTCCCGCCAAAACTTGCTCGTGCGCGCTAAATCGATTCGATTCACGCCAAATCGTTTATGCACGCACCGAATTGATGCATCTAAATCCCCCACTTCCGCCCAGTTCATCCTCGCTGTATCCAAACCCTAGATAGCCGCCATTCCACTTCGCTGCAAGATGCCTCCGTCCAAGAGGACCACTGCGCCAGCGCCAATGGAGATCCCGCCGGCGTCCAGGTCTCAGCCCGTTTCTTACCCAACCGGTGCCCAGCCTGTTCCACCAATGACCACCCCTGCCATGTTCGCCTCTGGTGCTTGGTGCCCTTCATATCTAGAGCAATCCACGGCGCCCTCATCCATTCCGTACTGGATTCCCGGGCTACAGTATCTAGGCATGGCTAGGTCATCGCCTCAAGGCCCTTGGTGGGCACGTCCTTCATCCACAGATACAGAAGAGTCTGAGCTGCAAGTTATGTAAGTTTCCTGTACTCATAGTTTTATTTTCCAAGGGACCTGTACTCTTAGTTGATCGGACCTGCTTATTTCTATGTTTTCCACTTAACATTTCTTTTTAAACATCAACATGTTTTCTTACAAGCATCTGTTATTTCAGGACCTTGTCATGATGTGGTCATTGTTGGTGGTGCTGCTGGTGTTCCTTGAAGGTATATATCCTATAACAGAGTTTGTTCTGTTCATTAAGTGAAGATTTTTGTTTCAAGTTTATTCAAATTTTCACTTTTCAACTTGTAGTGTTGCTACTAGACAGCTGATACAAGACAACTTGGTTGCTCCTTTCGACCAACAACTTGGCTGCTCCTTCCTAATGAAGATCCAAGCATGGTTGTGCCTTTATCGTTATCGTTTAGATCACTAGTAGCTTGTATTTCCAAAGAACTTATTTAGTATCACTGTTGTTTAATTTTTATGTCCTGAGACTTTTCTAATTCTTATTTTCAGTGTCATGGTGATATTTGTGTCATCATATTATGTACTAGTTAATATGAAGTATGTTATCATTGATGTGTTTGGTATATCCTAATAGTTGCTGGATGAGCATGTGTGTGGTTTATGTACCATGTTGATTCATACATGACCACAAAGATCCTGAGCATATCAGATTGTATCTACATGGATGTATTAACTGCTTGCTATTAAATGCAATGACTTTCTTAGCCAACCTACTCCCTCTGTCCCAAAATAAGTGCACATCTCGCACTTCGAGTAGTCAAACACTTTAAAATTTGACCAAATATATATTAAAAAATATTAATAATTATGATACTAAATAAACATCATTAGATTAATTATATCATATATTTTCATAACAAACTTGTTTAGAGACACAAATATTAATATTATTTTCTATATATCCGGTCAAACTTACAACTTGTTGACTCCTCAAAATGTGAGATGAGCACTTATTTTGAGACGGAAGGAGTAGTAGCCAACTCTATTATACGGGGCTGGCTGTGTTGCCTAGCTGAATGTGACGTGGCTGTTGCATTCTGGTTGGGCGAGATTAGAGAAGAGAGGTGCGGGGCGAAGCGATTGGCGGCCGCTTTGGAGAAAATTTTCCCAAAGCTATGGATTAGACTGATGGGCCGGTAATATGAAAGAGCGACCGGGTCTGGTTTTTTTGGCAAGAGGGTGAGTAGGGCACCGTTCAGGTGGTGGAAGTTGCGGAAGTCCATGTCAGAGAGGGCGTTGAACGCCCGCAACACATCGCCCATGATGATCGACCAGCAAGATCGGTAGAAGCGACCCTACGTCCTTGGCACGGCGAGAGCGCTTTCCAGTCGAAAACTTCCTAGGATCATGTTCAAAATTGATCTAGCGAAAGCCTTCGACTCGGTCGGCTGGGTTTTCTCTTTGAGCTCCTCTCAGCTGTCGGCTGCCCTCGCAGATGGACCGACTGGATCTCAGTCATTCTGTCCACCGCCAGCACCAGGGTTTTGCTTAACGGTGCCCCTGGGCAGCGGATCTGCCATGGGCGAGGCCTGCGTCAAGGCGATCCCCTTTCCCCCATGCTCTTTGTGCTGGTCATGGAATGCTTCCATGCCCTCTTCCGCAAGGCAGAATCCCGTGGTCTCCTTCTAGATCTAGGGAGGAGTATCCGTTTTCGCGCCTATCTCTACGCTGACGATGTGATCGCTTTCTTCTCTCCGGTCGAGCTCGATCTGCGGGTCGTCAAGGCGGTCTTGTCGCTTTTCGAAAGCGCGGCCGGCCTGGCGGCAAACTACACCAAAAGCCAGGTCTACCCCATCAACTACTCTGAGGGGCACCTGTCTCTGGTCCGATCCCTTCTCTCCTGCACGATTGCCGACTTCCCTTGCACCTACCTTGGGGTCCCTCTTTCTATCAAGAGGCTACCCAAAGCGGTGATGCAGCCTTTGGTCGATAAGGTCGCTAGGCGCCTGCCCCCTTGGCAGGGCAGGCTGTTGAGCCGCAGTGGCCGCCTCGTGCTCGCCAAATCCACGCTCTCGGCCATCCCGGTTCACATTTCGATGGCGATTTCCATCTCCCCTGGGCACTGCGTGCGGTCGAAACCCTCATCCGTGGCTTCCTCTGGTCCGGGACGGAGGTGGCCTCGGGCGGTCGCTGTTTGGTCGCTTGGGTGAACGTCACCTGCCCCACTCGCTGCGGTGGACTAGGTCTGCCCAACCTTCGTGTCTTTGGCACCGCGCTGCGCTTACGTTGGTTGTGGCTTGCAAGGACTGACCCGGACAGAACTTGGGCGGCGTTCCGTTTCCCCGTGGACAAGGCCACCCAGGCTTTCTTCAACGCCTCCGTTTTCATGGAGGTGGGGGACGGTTCCCGTGCGCTTTTCTGGGAAGACAGCTGGCTCTCCGGGTGCTCCGTCAAATCCCTTGCTCCTAACCTCTGGGCCGCGGTCTCGCCTAGGGTGCGTCGGACCTGCACTGTCGCTGAGGCCCTGCTGACCGGGCCGGCCGGGATCCGTTGGGTCGCTGATGTAACCCACGCCCGGACGGTGCAGGTGGTCTTGCAGTACCTTGTCATCTGGGACCTACTGCAGGAGGTCAGCCTCACGTCCGAGCCTGACCGGTTCATCTGGAAATGGTCGCCTAGCGGAGTCTACTCCTCGGCTTCGGCCTACTCCGCCCTATTTCTTGGTCGCATCGACATCCTCGGGGCACGCCAGATCTGGAAGGTTCACATGCCGGGGAAGTGCAAGTTCTTTGCTTGGCTGGTCTTGCACGGCCGCTGCTGGACGTCGGACAGGCTGCACCGTCACGGGCTTAGGGACTCGGACACTTGCGCGCTGTGCGCCCAGGGATCCGAAACGCTGGACTATCTGACGGTCGACTGTGTCTTCTCTAGAGAGACCTGGCATATGGCTCTCAGGCATATTCTCCTTCAGAACCTGGCTCCGGATCGCCCGGTGAAGTTCGCTGAGTGGTGGTGCTCCGCCAGGAAACAGGTCGCTAAGACACGGAGGAAGGGTTTCGACTCCTTCGTCTGGTTGGTCGCTTGGTCGCTGTGGAAGGAACGGAACCGGCGCGTTCACGACAAGGAAGCTCTCATGCCGGTGGCGCTCGTTCCGGCAATCCTGGAGGAGGCTAGGACTTGGGCGCGTACGGGTTTCCTCCCGCTCGCTAGGCTGTTGGGTGTTCGCCCGGTGCGGGCGGTGTAGTGTAATGTTTTTAGTCCTCTCTTTTTTGTTAGGCCCCGGGCCTGTTGTACTCGAAAACAGATGTTTTTTCTCCTCTCTTAATGAAAAACGTGCTTTGCACGTCTTAAAAAACGTGGCTGTTGCATTCTGCCGACCGCTGGTTAAACCATTAGCCAGGCTCTAACCGAGTTAATGTTTTATTTGTTCAATCAGAATCGAAACTAACCGCAAAAGAACATATCGAGTGGTCCAAATATTTAGTACTTCAAGATTTTTATGCGCAGCTGCAGAGCTTTGCCAAACCAAACGAACTCGTAATTGTGCTGCTATGGGGTACAGGAGTACGGAGTAGATGACACTAATCGAAACGGTGAAAGATAAATGCACACGTCTGATCGAGAGCATGCCACGCCCGACTTCAAACCACGTCCCATTTTACTTTACTACACAGGTTCTGTTTAGTATCTCGAAAGTTCTCAAAATTTTCACATTACGGACCATATCATCTCTCTTAGAACACGTTTTCTAATGCAAAAATTTTATCTTTTTCACTAAAAATTTCACCAACTCAACTGTGCCTAAAAAAAGTCATGAACTCTCCGTTCAATCGCTGTCGTGTCTGACCGTTCCGTTCGTTTCTTCGGGTCCAAGCCCGGACCAACTCTCAATCACGGGTTAGCTTATGCGCGGCTTAGTGGGACAATGTGGCGGGGCTCAAAATGGCACGGACTTGACACGATAACACCAAAAGGTCCAACTAGTCGCTCTAGCAGGAAACGTGCACGTACAGCGAACTAAGCTCCTGTTCCTTTTCTTCAAAAGAAGAAATAGTGAATAACACTCTTTACTTACCACATCTCTACCTACCTATATATATATTTAATATTAAGTAATGAATGCTTCTGCCCCTCAATTTCGTCCGTCAACAAGAACCGGCAAAAAAATCACGTGAACCGGTGGACGGGGCACCGAACTGTGAAAAAAATAATTAAACCGACAACAAAAGGCACCGAACCGGACGAAAAAACCGCGGTCGCGCACCAAACCGGAACAACCGCCGTCTCTGCTTGCAAACCCACGGCCCCACGCAGATACTGAAACCCACCTCACCATCGTCCCCACCACGCACAGCAGCAAAAAATTCATCAATAAAAAAACATTGATGAATTTTTCCTAGGAAGGGAATCGAACTCAAGTTATTCCTAGGAAAGGTGCCTACCATCTAGGCTAATCTTGTATGATGATGCATCCTAAGATCGTATTATGTAATAGTAGGGTCAAAAACGCCGGCCAACCAAATCTTTAAGGCGTGAAAATAAATATAACTGCATTCCTTTTGTCACTTCGGTATATTAAAACTCCCCGCTCAACAAGGATGTACATGAATCCACTTATGATATTAATTTTACTTAAAAAAATAAGCTAGATGTTTAGTGTTGTCAAGTTCGAAATGAGCATAATGTTTATAGACAATCTAATATACTAAAGTACGAACTTATACTTCTCTGTTTCTAATTGTAGGTCATTTTATTTTTTTAAAATTTTTAAATATTTGTATCATCTAGACATAGTACACTATATTTAGGTGCATACAAATATTTATGTCTCTACAAAAGCCAAATGACCCAATATTTAGGGAGAAAATTGATCTCATAGCATCAAAAGATCGTTGTATCCGAAAATACCATAAAAATGTCCCGCTCTGTAAAATAGGACCAAAAGAATTCAACATTACCTCAAAATAACATTTTGTTACGTTTGCCGTCCAAACGTCGTCACATCATTTACACCACATCATTTGCCATCCAAACCTCCTTCAAATGAACCCTCGTCGCCGTTTCTTTACACCACATCGTTTTCTCTCTCCCCCCAATCCAGAGCACGGTGATGGCAGAGCTACAGGCTGAGTTTGTGGGTTGCGGTGAGGGCGCACGCTAGCTCACTGACTGTAGTGGAGGTGCATGCCGACTCACTGGCCGGTGGTGAGCCCGTGTGATAGCGAGGGGCGCGTGGTGATGATGAGGCCACGGCGGGGCCTGCCGGAGGCATGCAAGGGTGGAGGCATGTGGTAGTGGATGGCGAGCAGGTCAGCTCAGGGCGATATCGAAGCTGCGCTTCCTCCTTCTCCGCCTCATGTGCCACATCCGACGGGAAGGAGCCTCTAGCGATGCTGTTCGACAGCGAGGATCTCCAGAGGCGGTATCCAAGCAACACAAGGTCGTCAGAGCGAGGCGGAGCAGGTCAGGATCGGCGCCCCGCGCAGCACTCAGCCGCCGACGCAAGACTCGAACGGCGGCACACGCAGGGGCAGCAATCGGTGGCAGCGCCTAGAGCACCGACTGCGGACTTGGCAAGTGGCCGGCCGACATGAGTTTGAGCTGGTCCGGCAGCACTGCCGCCTGTACCTCAGAATGAGAAGGTGAGGAGGTTGAGCGGAGCTAACGCCAAACATGATAGAATGCTATTTTCAGACGTTGTAGTCTTTCGATACTATTTTACGAAGCGTTAATCTTTTGATGGTATTTTTTTAATATAGTGATATTATGAGACAAATTTTCCCATATCTAGGACACAAGGAGTACAAGACAATGTCGCACGCCTGATGCTTAAGGTGCTTCCATGCACCGGAGCGCTTGCAACCGTTGGATGTCAGATCCACGTCACACTTAGCAACACTTAGCTAGCAGTGGTGATCTCAACAACTCCGAGACGTTGTCGCATTGTATAGTGCAATATCATCGTGCTATTTTTTTTTATCTCTAACACAAATCTTTATTAACAAATAAAAAATATAAACGAATGATTATTTGACTATAAAATATGTTAAGTGAAAATTCTATCAATTTTCTAGAAATTGTGTAGAAATACACCAAGTAAGATAAAATTATGAAAATATAGAAATAGAAAAAAATACAAGTTTCATAAATATAATTTGCATTACACATACCGTAGCAATGTACGGGCATCTTGCTAGTCTTCTCTCACAAGAAATATTATTCTAACATATTTATTTATAACTTCAATATTTTTTTTAACGAACACAACCGACCCTATAAGACTATCCGGTCGCGGAACAGTGGAAGCCAGGACACTGGACGGCGGCGGCCATCAACCAAACCGCCCGTCGCGTGCGGGCCCGGTCTGCGGGGCAGTTCGTGAGACCCGGCCGTCTCCCGCCCCCGAATATAAATGCCCTGCGACGCCTCCGTATCTATCCATCGCATCTTCTTCTTCGGCTCCTTTTCCACCGAAGGAGCGGGCGCGGAGAGGGAGGGACGCCTGAGAAGCTTGACGGACCAGCGCCTTGGCCTCGCTGATTATCAAGGTAATCGATCGATCCCCACCTGGCTCTCGCCATAATCACCACTACCATCCGATTAATTTGATGCTTGGCTTGCTGTTACCTTCCGACTGCCCGTCCCCTTTTCGATCCAGAATCGTTACCCAGTCTGCGCGGAACCTATCAAACCTAGGACGAGAGCTGCTCTGCTCTAGATCTGTCGATTTGATAGTTCAGTTCTCTTCTGCTCTGCTGGTACCTCAATCTCCCTCTTCAATTTGTGCTCCCAACCTGAGACCACATAGTAGGGGGTCCGTTATCCCTTTCGCTTACCAGAACCAACTCCAGTTTGTTGTATAAACTAGATTTTTGTTTCTTATTACAAATGGAAAGTTGGAAACAGAGCGCTGCGGTTCAAAAACGATGGAATTGTTGGTCTAGCACGTTCCTCAATTCCTTGGGTTTGCAGATGTTGTGGTCGTGCTCAGTGACCTGCTGTGTGTGATGTTTTGGGAATTTGTTCTGGAGTCACTGTGCTTTTAATCTGTGGGATTCATTGTTAGTTTATTCAGAAGTTATTAGTGATCTGTGCCACAATTTTTTCGCAAGCTAAATATTCAATCAATGAAATTTTGCAACTGATGGGTGTTATTTGTCAGTTCCGTTTGGACTGGATTTATGTGTGCCTAATGTTTAGTCACTCAGTAACAAGATCTGTTATGACAGGGTCTACTTATGTGCCTAATTGATTGACCGCACCTGCTCTCACCATAATCCCATCTACCATCCAGTTAATTTGATCCTTGGCTTCCTGTTATCTTCTGACTGCCCCCTTTTCGATCTGGAATCCTCACCTAGTCTGTGCATAGCCTCTAACCTAGGACTAGAGCTGCCCTAGATCTATCAATTCGATGCTGGAAGCTGATTGATGCAAAATTGTAGCTTACTGTTTGTTCTCTCTACATCTATCTCCGTCATAGATTAATTCAGTTCTGTTGATATTTAGTCTTCATCTCATATTTAGCCTATCAATTAAGATCACTAAAGTAGGGAGTCCATGGGTCGTGGTTTGATTGTATCCTGTTCGCTTTCCAGAACCTACTTTGCTGTAGAAACTGGATTTCTGTTTCCAACAAATGGAAATAGGGCGCCCTGGTTGGTATAGCCTGTTCCTGAACTTATGGGTTTGTAGTGGCGCTTGTGCTAAGAGATCGGTTCCTTGCTATGTTTGGAGTCCCTGACCTGTGGAATTCATTATTAATTTATTCGGGAGTTGGGGTGATCTCTCTTGCTTGATTAGTCAGCTTCTCTTTTGAGTTACCAATATCTATGACGAAACTTGACTTGTATATTTAATTGGTCTGTAAGCCTTTTACCTTCTGGCAGCTTGGCATGTGATATCCTGGATGTCAGAATAGTTCTGTTCTGTTAATACTTCAATCTTCCTCAGTAGCACTCCTCAAGTCCTAGATTCGACTCCTCGTGGGAGGGAGTTTCAGGCTGGGGTTAAAATCCCGTCGTCTATCACTATAACCAAAGCACATGTCAAGGCCCGCCCCAGGTCTTAGCTGTGGTTAGTTTGGGCCCTCCTACCTGGAGGTAGGTCTAGTGGTCGCCAATCCAGTGGTAGTCTCACAAGGGTTACTGGCCCTGTGTAAGTGTGGGGCAGAGGATCAGGATTTTCTCGGCCTGCGTAAGATCTTATTCTTAGTAAAAACCTGTGGCTGTCTTACCCCCACAGGTCGAGCTTTTTAATACTTAAATCTTCCTTTCTGATTTTGGCTATTAAGTTTGAGATCACATAGCTAGACCATGGGTAGTTGTCTTGCTTGTATTCGTTAGCTTCCCAGAACCTACTTTGCTGTAGATACTGGAGTTCTATTTTTCTAACTAATGGAAATAGGGTGCCCTGATTTGGAAAGGAGGTACTTGTGCTCAGGGATCTGTTGCGTGCAATGTTTGGGGAATTTTGGAGTCCATGTGCTTTTGATATGTGGAATTTGTTGTCAATTTATTCAGAAGATAACAAAGAGCTGTGCTACAATTTTGCCACAAGCTAAATCTTAATTGATGCAATTTTGCAACCAATATGGATTTTTGGATAGTTCAGTTTGACTTCAATTTCTTTGTAATTATGGTTTAATCACTCAATAAAAAGGGTATACACCCAAACGTCCTGCCAGATTAATTGACATGTTTTAGTTTAGTTCATCAATTTACACTTATGCTCGTACCAGAAATACCAGGGACAATCATATGCCTTATTAGGGTGTTTTGATAACTTGCTTGTTAGATTGTCATCAGTACAGTAACTGCTTCCATGAAACTTATAGCTTTCTTGTGTTCCTGATATTTAGTTTCGTGGATATTTTACGGATTAAGATGGCCTTGTTGCTCTTCAAGCTGTGCTTCCGCTGCTATTTGCTGTAACATGCTATATTTTTATAATTTGTATTGGTCCTGCTTCGCCACTAATTATAATTTTAGATGTTTGCAAATATAGCATGCTATTGCATAGGTAGTGTGCTGGTTACAAACTGACCGTCTGTTTGGTTGGCAGAACGAGTCCAACCCGGATGTGTCGAACCCGTTTTTAGGGTGTTTGGATGGGGAGCAGAGGGGGTTGGGTTCATCCCCAAAGCAAATATTCGTGCAAGATGCGGGTCGGCTCCGTCCGCTGAAATCGGGCGGACGGAGCGAACCCCGATTTCTTCCGTCGGGGTTCCGTCGAGAGCGTTGTTCTCCCCGGCTCTCTCCCGTCCAAGGCGCGCTCGCCCAGGGGCTCCAAGCTGACGTCTCCTGCCGCTGCGCCTCCCGTGGTCGCCGGTCGGGTGCGCCGCCCGTGGAGGAGGTCCAACGCCTGCTTGCTAGAGAGGAAGAGAAGGAAACGCAGCAAGCAAGCGGGGAGGCGGGGGCAGCGTACCGGCCGTCGGGCAGGGTCAGTGTCGGCAGCATTGGCGGGTGGGCGGCTCCCTTGCTATGTCGCCTCTAGAGCCATCCGGCCGGCCTCGCCGCGGGACGAGACAACCTAGACGGCAGAATTGGGGTGATTCCTAAACCCTAGCAACCAGGTGCTTAATATCCAGAGAGAAGATTTTTCAGATCTGGGCTTGATTCATTTTCAGGAAACATTCCTATCCTCACGGTGTCAAATATAGCGGCTCTCCCCTCTTTTCCAACACCTCCAACCAAACAACAAATTGGCTGGAACCAACCCAACCCACAACTTGTTAACCAAACATGAGAGGGGTTGGAGCCATCCCAAAAACGAGGGATGGAACCAACCCAACCCACTAGTCCCGGAACCAAACACACGGTGAATGGCTGGATCCTTGAATCTTTGTAACATGATTTTCCATGTAACTTTTTTTTCTAGCTCTCCTTCTTGCTAATGTGTAAGGCCTGTTGTCTTTCTATGTCATGAAGCAACAGAAATCTCCAATATTTCAACTCTGATTAAACCTATTTGTCCTATATGTGAAACATTTAGATGATTTTAAGTACTTGTTAGTTTTTTAACTTTCAGATTAGGAAATAACTTTTAAATATGTGGATTTCATTGCCCCCCCTCCCCCCCACACCCCCACCACCACAAGCTGGAGTACAGTTCTGTTGAGATTGGGTAGTCAATGTTTTCTTTTGTAAAGGAAAAAAAGGTAAAAAAAACCAGGCAAGGGATAGTCGACGCTAATCATTAATGAAAGATAAGTTGTAACATTAAGATGTTTATATTTTCTGGTCCAGTCGAATTAGTTGTTCTTAACATCTTGTTTTCTTTATTGCAAACCTTATTGTTTGAACTTCTAATAACAAGGTGTTGGCAGTCAAATGTTAAGGTGAACGAGATTAACTCATGGGCCATGGATCATCTGAGTATATCTGACTCATATATCCCTAAACCAAAAATATCAGGGGTGGTCTTTGCCTGAGCAGTAAGCAGCGAAGCATGTGGCAAACAATCTGTATGGCCAAGTGTGCTTTGTTGATTTGCTACTTAATTGACCCAGCTAGATTATCTCCCCTACAACTACTGCTGCTATGATGCTTTATCTTCCTGACATTTATATCTCGGCTATTTATGGGATTCATGGTGTGCGACAAAGCAGTTGTTTGCAGCAGTTCATCTTGATGTCCTAGCTCCTCTTCAAGTTGTTCTGCTGCTGCTTTTTGGCTTTCAGTTTTGACTTGACTTGCTATTTTTATAATCTGCATTAGATCATGCATTGCATGCTACTTATTTCATTTTGGAAGCTTGCAAATTGTGTACTAGTACTGCATAATGAGAGTGGCAGTTATCACCTAAATATAGCTGAATCTTCGTATGTTGTGGCACATGATTTCCTCTGTCACTTTTTTCCTTCCCACACCTGTAATGTTAAACAAACCTTTAGATGAATATGAATACTAGTTAGTTCTGAACGTTTTGTTTTGTTTGAATTTTTGCATCTGTGGATTACTGGATTCCAATTTTAAGTTATTCAAAATCTTACTACAGTGCTGCTGAGGTGTGTATTGTCAATGTTGCTTCTTATTGAAGGATAAGTTACAAGATTTGGGTGCTATTTTTTTCTGTTCAAAGGAACTAGTGATCTTAAAATATGGTATTTTTTGTTGCATATCTTATTGATTGAATTCTCAATAACATGGTGTTGGCAGTCATATATCAGGGTGATTCGGGTGAACTTTTGCCTGATTGAATCACATATTTCAGTTTAACTTGCCTATGTCCTTGAATTAAACATGTGGGTGGAATAGGGGTGATCTCACATGCTTGATTACTCAGCTTCTGTTTTGAGCTACCAATCTGTATGATGAAGCTTGTTCACATAGTACATATTTAATTGGTCGTCCATAAGCTTTTAACTTCTGGCAGCTTGGCATGTGGTATCTTGGATGCCAATTAATGCTTCTGCTGCTATTCGGAATTAGTACGTCTTAACCTTTCCTGTATTTTGAGCAATATTGCTTTGGAAAATTGCCTGCTACTGATAATACTGGAAGATTGTGGTTATGATTGAACAACATGAGCGTAATTGGTTTCCTACATCACCTTTCAGTGATTCCTGTCTTCCCAAGTGTGCTTTAGAACAACTAACCATGAATCCGTGCTCCAAGAACATTTTCCAACATTGTTAGAAATGAAAAAAATATCATCTAGATCAAATTGTGATAAGCAACTTTAAACTTGAATCTAAATACTTGTTTCAAAACTTCTGTTTGATTTGAAATGAAAATGTGCAGTTTTGCAATTCAGAAATTGGAAAATTTCTTAGTTGCACTTAAACACCTGAAAACGAAAAAGGAATCTATTTTAAGCTTTGTTTTGGTTGTACTTTAAAATAAAAACTGGATTTGAACTTAGATATCACATTTTTTGTTGATTTCACTTCTAGCTTCATCTTTTATATTTCTCTCTCAAAATTTTTGCACTTCTTCACATGTGTGAAGATTAAGAGAATTGAATCATCACCTATAAAACTGTTAGTCATATATCCCTGTTATGTGTGCATATGCTGTGCTCCTCGCAGCACTGCACAACCTTGAAGTCGAAGTACCCTCTAGCATTTTACTAAGTTGCATCTCTCACAATAAATTTCTTTTATCTGCAGATGCAGATCTTTGTGAAGACACTCACTGGGAAGACCATCACCCTCGAGGTGGAATCATCTGACACAATCGACAATGTCAAGGCAAAGATTCAGGATAAGGAGGGAATTCCGCCGGACCAGCAGCGACTTATATTTGCGGGCAAGCAACTCGAGGATGGGCGCATGCTTGCTGACTACAATATTCAGAAAGAGTCCACCCTTCATCTTGTCCTCCGTCTCCGAGGCGGCCTACAGATTGCCAACAACATCAACAACCCTGAGGTAGAGTCTAGGGATGGCAACGGGGACCCGATCCCCGATTCCCCGCGGGGAATTCCTCCATTAGGGGACGGGGATGGTACAAATTTGATCCCCGCGGGGATCTAATCGGGGGGAAATCTGTCCCCATCGGGGATCACGGGGGCGGGGGTGGTATACTGCCCCCGTCCCCGACTCCCCGCATCCCCGCTACAAATAGGAAAGCTAGTTGATTTTGGCCCAACAGCCCGTGTAATCGAGGCCCAACAACATACGTATATAACGTCGCTCAAACCCTAGCTCCAGTCCACAGTACCACTCGTCCCCTCCCCAGACTCCAGACCCTAGCTCAAAAGATTCAATTGGCAAAATTCGTGAAAGTGTATCCTTTTGGACAGCAACACCTAAAAGAGTAGAGAGATTTGAAGAAATTGCTAAGCATGTCAAAGTAAAAGTGGAACACAAGTTTTTGGAGCTGTCTTCAAGAGATCCAAGATGGAATGGAGGTATCTGCGCTCAACTCATTGCCATTGCATTGTACTCAACTCATTGCCATTGCATTGTACTCAACTCATTTTGATTGCTGCCAAGTTGTCCAATCAAATGCTTCACTAATATGTTTATACCATTGCTGCATGTAGGGGCTTGCATTGCTTGAGGATTGATGGCTTTGAAGATTGTATGCTGCACGGCTGGACCTGATCACCTGGGCTGCTTACTGCTGCATCATTATTTTTTTGAGATGTATGATCTGTGATATGTGACCTGCTGTATCTTTATTTTTATGTAATCTGTGATGCCACCCATGAACTGTAAACTTATGGCCATGCTTTTGGAGATTTGTGTTGTACTAAATACTAATTGCTATGCCTAGGTGGCTGCTAGCTGTGGTTACATTGCTAGAACTTATTTATTTTGTGGTTGTGCACTTTGTGCTGTATGTACTGCTGTGCAATTACAAATTGCAATGCTGAAATTACAATGTGGCTGCTAGCTGTACTGTATGCACTTTGTACTGCTGTATGTACTGTATGTAGGCGGGGACGGGGACCCTGTCGGGGATGTAATCCCCGGCGGGGACGGGGGCGGTATCAAATTGTCCCCCGTCAGTTTTCGCGGGGGCGGGGAAATTTTGTCCCCGCGGGGACGGGGATGGGCGGTTGATCCCCGGCGGGGAATTCCCCGTTGCCATATCTAGTAGAGTCTCATAGGACCCTTGGTATTCACTAGTGTTAATATCTCGTTTGCTTACTCATTTGACAGATGCTGCTAATTTTTTTCCTTATCTTTTTGAAGAAACTCACAGTAGCGATGTTCCTCCTAATTTAGACCTAGGAAGTGCAGAAAGTTTTAGAATAGTGTCGAGATGACTTTGTTCTCACTTCTCCTAAGAGCAATTAATTGGAAAATAGCCTGTTGGAAGCTGAAAACTTGAGTTAATGCTGTATAGGATCATTTAACAATACAGCATGCTCGTAATACTCATCAGTATGGTAACTTGGCAGCAGGTTCTTTTTTTTTTTTGAATTTGCAAGCTTCCACAAGTGTAGTTATGACATCGCTGCCTCATTTTGAGAGGTTGGGATCACAAACTTTCCGAAATATATGTTTCAAGTTTCAATCAGTCATTCAGTCACCTGAATTGTCTGAGATGTCTTGAGGAGCTCAATCACTCCCTTCAGCTGTAGCCTGTAGGGGGGTTACAGATTGGGGAGGCGGCAGGGTAGGATCTAGGACAGTGTTATGCTGGAGAATCCGATTGGTGTGGGCAAGGGTAAGGTGCAGTGCTGAAATTATCCCGGCAGTGTGCCTGTCAAAAACGTCTATTAGTCGGCCCGGGGCTGCAGAGTTTGTGAAATGGTTATTAGGTTACAAATTTGGCACCTATAGACAGGAGACAACAGAAGGAGTAAGTTGGGAGAGGCTGTTTGGTGCGGCAGTGAAGAGGGAATAAACAGCAGTTTAACTGTTGACCAAATCACCAAATGCAGGAGAAACAATGTCGAAAGTTATTCATCAATTTTTAGAAACAATGTCGAAAGTTATTCATCAATTTTTAATGTTAGTCTAAAAAAAGTTCACCTCAAAAGGTAAGGCGCGGGCCGAAGGAAGGGAGCGATGCTCTATCCCAATCCTTCTCACGCGAGTCCACCGCCCTTTCGCTCGCTCCCTTCCTTCGGCCCGCGCCTTACCTTTTGAGGTGAACTTTTTTTAGACTAACATTAAAAATTGATGACGCGTTCCTGGAAAATGATGACCAATTTACCGGGTGGCGCTGCGGAATAGACGCTATTTGAACGGTTCAGGTGCTAAGACTAACCGCAGCAGTAGCCTGCAAAGAGTCCTAGATCTGTAAATTTAGGGGTTTTGGAGAAAAAATTCACCGCAGTAGTAGCCTGTAAAGCAACCTCTAAATTTCAAGGTGCTGCTTCCCTCCTCCAAATTCCCAGGCGTTGGTTGCTTCCGCACCGCAAGCCCATCCCCAGCGTCGTTTCCCAGCTCGAGGAGGAGGGCCCCGCGGGGGCCTCCTCTTTTCCGCCCTCGGCGACGCGGCACGACGCAGGTGCTCGGGCCTGACAAGAGGGCCTCCCTCGAGCTCGAGGGCTCGCCGGTGAGTGCCTCTCCCAAGCTCGAGAGCTCGCGGCAGGAGCTCCCCCTCCCTCGCCCAAGCTCCGCGGGATGCGCCTCCTCGACGAGTCCCGTCGTCATGCTGGCGTTCCAGACTACGACCAACATCAGGAACGCGTACGACATCTGCCTGTGTGTGAGCGCATCGGGAGCGCTGGAGCGCGCGGTACCGGCGGTGGAGCTCGCCGCTGTGTTGCCGCGGCGCAACGTGCGGCGGGTGCCCAGCGTGGGCTTGTTCTACCGGAGCTCGTGCAGGGGATTCCGCTCGTGTTCCAGCGGCTGGTGGACATGATCCCCTCTGTGCACGCCGTCTTAGTGTTCGTCTCCGTCAAGCACCTCCCAATCCCACGTGTCTCGGTGCCGGAGTGCTTCATCTTCCGCCGTGTCGGCCCGGTGACCCACCGCGTGTTCCGATGCTTGGCGAGGTACGGGTACACAAACACGAGGGGCACGGGGACTTCACTGCGCTCCTCCTCGACCGCTTCAAGGTGTTCGTCCAGGAGGAGGTCGCCTACGTCGGCCTCAACGATGGCGGCGCAGAGCTCCGACGGTGGAGCGCTTCATCAATTCGGCGGCACTGGCGAGGTGGAGGCGCTGGTCGAGTGCGCGGCGGAGCTTGGAGAGGAAGAGGACAGAGGCGGTGGCGCGATCGAGCTTGCAGTGGCCGTCCACGACGGATACAGGGCGCTGCCTCTGGTGTCCCTCGGCGGATTCGTGGAGGAGACGGGCGTTGGCCTCCATCTCGTCGCGCCTCCGGCCGCAGCGTCGGCGCTGGGAGGAGCAGGAGCGGTGCGTCGGAGACGACAACGTCGGGAACACGGGAGTGGGGGAGGCGGAGATGGTGGCGCCGGGAGCTGGAGCGGCGTTGTCCTTCTACTCGCGGTAGGCCACAACAGCTGCATTGTCGACACAGAGGAGGCGTCGACGGGCGGCGGTCAAGTCGGCCAAGAATGCCGCCTTCCCCGGCGGTTGGGTGGAGCTCCCTCTCCGGCGTGGGCTGTGGCCCCGCGGCAGATCCACACGGTGCCGTGGATACATTTGCGGCCAGTCCGGCGAGCTTCCAGGGAGAAAGGTTGGGTTTTCGGGGAGCAGGCCGGCCGGGGAGGAGGGGCCATTGGTGCCGTCGGGAGCAGCCGGGGGGGAGGGGGGAAGAGACCGACAGCGGTCGGGGACGAGGCCATGGCGCCAAGCTCTCGTGCCGACACGACGACGTAGGGGAGAAGAGGTGGGTGGGGACGCGCGGCCACCGGCGGCACCCCCTGCGACCGCGGTGGTCGGGAGGAGAGGCAGGGAGTAGCCGGAGACGGCGACATCGGGAGGAGCGCCGGTTCGGGTGAAGTGGAGGTGGGGTGCGGCAACTTCATGCGGCATTAGGGTGGAGATGAATACCAGGAGAATATTATTTTTCAGGTGGAGAGTGGAGGATATTGTTGCAGCAAAATGTTATTTAGAGGGCACAAATTTTTGAATGACCTTTCAAATACTCTTTTGAATGATGATTTTTAGAGGACACTGTTGCGGTTAATCTAAAGGTGAAATGAACGGGACTTGTCGGGATTATTCCTCTCCTGCTTTCACTCTCACATTGACTGAAGCGAAAAAAACACATGAATTAACACGGGATTCGCAAGGATAAGAAAATCGGGGAATGGAAACATGTTAACTGTTAAGTTTCATAACTCCCAAATAACCTCCAAAGTAACCTGCAAACAAGTCTTAAATAGTTAACACACAATGAATACATTCACATCACATGAGAGCTGGATTTATGGCAGGAATTTACGGCACTATGCTTTTTTAATAGTAGTCGATGTGTCCGTTAACAACGACGTCTCTAGTGATTTTGTCAATATCATATTTGCCTATCTCTTAAAAGTTCTCACCGATATAGAGTTACATGCTTATATTAATACTCCCTCCGTTCCTAAATATAAGCATTTATTGACTTTTGCTTTGACCATTCGTCTTATTCAAAAAATTTATAAAAATATTATTTATTTTGTTATGACATGTTTTATCATCGTATATATTTTAAGTATATCATAATTACTTTTACATTTTCACAAATTTTTTGAATAAGACGAATGGTCAAACGTGCACCACGAAAATCGGAGAATGCTTATATTTAGGTAGTGTTTAGTTCCCTAAAAGTTCCAAAAATGTTCGCACGCAGACCGTGTCACCTCTCACAGAACACGTTTCCCGATGTAAAAATTTTACCACTTTCACTCAAAATTTCACCAACTAAACACTGCAAACGAGTAGATATGAGTGTGTTGCGCTCGCGCGTGTGTGTTCCACGAAAAATCCAAGCGCCTACTAAAGTCCTGCATAGTAAACATCGGTCCTCGATCGAAATATTCTTTGTTTCTTGTCTACGCAGGCCCAATTATTCTAATATGTAAATATTAAGCCCAACAACGCAATCGAGCACGGCCATATGCAGAAAGTATGGGCGTGTTTGATTTCTGAGCTCTGGGTGGCTCGGCCAGCCGGCATGGCTGTGGCCAGTCAGGGCCTGGTTCCCGTGGGCAGCGTCATGTGTTTGATTCATTTGTTCCTCGTGAGCCAGGGCGGATCGAGATCGTGTTTGATTTGGTACAGAGATGCATAGGATGACCTTGCATCTGAGATGGGGTGAAGTTACCCTCATATTTCTTTTTCGGCATTGTATCATACACCTGCTAGGCGTCGGCCATGGTCATGGTGTGCCACCGATTTTCATTGTGCCCTTCTTCTAAATTCCAAATATTCAGAACCAGCAATCTTTTGATGATGGTCCTTTAAGAAAAGATGGAGATCTCTTGTGGATTAACAACTTTCTTTAAAGCCAATCATCTTGTTATCTTGCAAAATCAGAAGATAAAGAGGAAGAGAGATGGCTGTTTCAGTAGCTACAGTAGTTCATCAAGCAAAAGCAATTGCACGCGGTTGCTTTGCCGACCGCCGCCGCTGCCCACCAGCACAGCGCACGCGCTCAACCTTTTGCTGGCATGCCTTGCTTTGCCTGAGCCCCGCGCCGCTTGCTGCTGCAGCCGTCCACCATGGCCGCCCCGCAAGGGACGCGACACGCTCCAACTCCATAGCACCGACACCCGCAGCTCGAGCTCCACATGGCGGCAGCGACGCCGCCGCCCGGCGGCTCTCCCCAGGCGCATGGCCACCGGTTCTCTGGATCTTGAGGTTCACCATGCGCGGTCGGTGAGAAGGCGAAGCCCGGGCGAACGGCCACCGATGGGCAGAGGTGGCAGCGGTGGACCAGAGTACCTTGTTGGCTGCGCGGTCGGTGAGGACGAGGCCGCCGTCGAAGGAGAGGGAGGCGGCAATAGACCATGGAGGTGACGCGGCCGGGGATTGCGCGCCAGAGCGGGAAGGCAAACGGGAGGTGAGATCCAGACCATGGAGGTGACGGGATGCACGAAGGAGCACCGCGCGAGAATGGAGCGAGCCTGGCTCCCAGAAAACGAAACTCGAGATCGTTTCCCGGGAGCCAGGAGAGAGAAGGAAATTTGCATCGCGAGAGACAGGCTGGGGAACAGTAAATCGAAATCAAACACCGAGAGTTGCACCTGGAGAGCTCGGGTCACCTAAAATGGCCCATATCAAACACACCCTATATCTCCTCCGAACAGAGAACAAACTTCAATGCATTTCATTATTTTGAATTCAAGTCAACATCTCTAATGGATATGAGCGTATAGGACCCACACGTATGTATTAGGCGCTTCAGTACGTAGAAAAATAACCATGAACGGCATCTACATGGAATGGTGAAGGCTGCAGGCCTACAACTCTATCCACCGAAATTTAAATCCCACTTTCCACGATTTTACACATATGCGAGTGATATTGCTTCGAGTCGTTAGCAAGTTCGAACTTATGTTTAGTTGCCGCGCATAGTGACCGAAATACCAATGAAGTTGAAAATGTCGTGTCTCACACTAATGAACAATGCTCATAGAAAAATACTAACTAGAAAAAAATCATATTTACGGAGGAAGCTAACAATTCGAAGGTTAATAAAAACTTTGAATGTTTAAAAACATCTATAACAAACGCGATAAAATAGAAAAAAAATTCTGCAACAAGAAAAAGAGAAAATGTACGACGAGAAAAACATTGTGGGCTGAGGCCACAGTTTTGCTTGCTGGGCCAAAAAGAGGCTAGGTAGCGATACAGAAGCCCAGAAGGGAAATACGTTAACCTGGGCCGGAACCAAGAACGCAACTGGGCTGAAGACTGGGTTTACGCCCCTAGGCCCAAACACTTCGTTTTAGGATCTGTTTTTGCTGACTCTGTTCTTGAGCTAAGTTTTTTTTTTCTGAGATTACGCAGTACAACGCAGACACTCACAACACGCACACACACTCACCCCTATGAATACACGTACGCAAACCCTACCCCTATGAGCACCTTCGAAGAACTGAGCACCGGCAAATCTGGAGATTCTCGAAGTCACCACTGGTACCTCGTTGTCGACGGGAACGTCGCTTACCACTTAAAGCATAACGTCGAAAATTCCCGGAATAAAACCAGAAAAAGGTGCGAGCACCAGGATTTAAACCCTGGTGGGTAGCGTCCCACTGAACTGTCCTCTCATTGGACTACAAGGCCATTCGCGAGCTAAGTTCTTCTTCCCTTTGACCTTTTTCTCTTTTCCTTTGAACCTGTATGATATCATGACACTTGCACTCGAGTTCTTCCTGTGACGCTGTGAATTGTAGGTTGGGGAATCCATCAGAGCTACTCGTGCTTTCACTCAAAGCAACACCAAAACGATCTTACTAATCTACATATGCACGCGTGCAGTTTCTTGCTAATGAGGACGGGACCGGCCTACTCGGAGGCGGTGGTGGCCAGCGCGAGGCTGCCGGCGCCAGACGCCTCCAAGTTGCGGGAGTGACCGTGGCTTCACTGGCCGCGACGGGGCTCGCCGCCGGCACCGCGACTCCGGCGGCAGGCTTTGCGATGTTCCTGATGCTCCTGGGCGGCCTCTGCCTCGCCGCCATGCCGATGCTCCGTAGGCGCGACATGGAGTAAGCACCAGTGATTGATTGATACTACTAGCTGGTGGGAGGGTATTGAGACAGTTTTCGGCCAGTCGCTGCCGTGTCTCCGGTGTGGACTTCTCGTCTTCAGTTTAAGCTATCTGTTTTAGTTCAGTGTTTATGGATCTGCTTCCATTGCATTGACCATTGATGTATCTCCACGGTCAGATTTGTTGTAGTGTCAGATAATATCGAACTGGTGTCACTGAATTTGTACTGCACCTCATAATTCATATAGTTTTCTCTGTTTTTGTCCCTGAAGAACTCGTATAGTACTGGATTGCTGTGTGGTGTGCTTCTATTGCGTTCACTTATTAGAACTTAGAAGAGCCGATTCGTGCATCCGCGACGTTGACCCTGGCTCCTCCTGGAATCAGATGCTATTGCTGAGTGTTGAATGAATCTGAAGGATCGATCGGACGCTTAACCATTTCCATTTCCATCCACCTCCCTATCCAATTCATCCCCATTTCCGAGACCTCGAAGAATCGGCAGGGAGTGAAGGGTCGTGGGTCGTCCTCCGGCATCCCGCCTCCCCACCGGATCGCCGCCGCATCGGCCTCGCTACCTCAACTCTCCCAAGGTATATCTTGCTCCCTCCCTTAATCCACACCGGATTACTGTTGCCTTCGGATCTGTAGCGATTCGATGATGGTAAATTGGTAACCTACCTAGTTGATGATGTGAAGTTGTGGATTGTGTTCACTTATTTTTCTGATTCGTGGAGTAGGAATCCTACCTCGAGCGTCAGCTTGATTAGCACGGAGTAGCTAGGTGTTCGATTAGTAGTTGGCGTATGTAGGATGTTCCGGAATCTGTTGGTTTTATTCAGTTTCTTGAAAGCAGTTCCGCTTGTGCTAGCGATCTATTGCTTGGGGGTTTTGGGGAGATTTTGTGCCATTGCTAATCTGTTTCAAAGCCGTGCCACAAATTTGGTGAACACGGCAAGTCGATTATTCTTAATTGAGGCGATTTTGCAACCTTGTCTGTGCTAATCACTCTTAGGATCTGGGTTCATGCGTTACCTGCTATTTTGACACTTTATAACTAGGTGTTGGTGGTCTTTTATGTAAATAGAAGTTTGTAGGAGGACTATCTTATAACATGTACTTTATATATACAAATGAATGGAGATGAAAGAGTAGTGTAAAAGCTTCACAGAAAATCAATTCTCCATCCCAACAACATGGTATACAGAGCCAGGGTTACCTCCGTCGGCGTCGTTGACGGCGGCGTGTGCGGGTGAAGCGCCGGCGAATGCAAGCTGCGGGCGCTGTGTCCGCCGGAGACCCTCGAGGTCTTGTGCGGGTGTGCGCTGTGCGGAGGCGCTCGCGTGAGGGCGTGTGTGAGGCCACGCGCGGCAGTCGAGCTGTGCGGACGGGCGCTGGCGCTCAGGGCCGGCTGCGCGGTGTCTCGAATCGGCGCAGGCAGTCGGGGAGCAGAGGTGTGTTAGCCTAGACGCGGATGCGTGGGAAACAGAGGAGTGGAGGCGCGTCCGTGCGGGAGCAGAGGAGGAAAGGAGGTGCATCTGTGGTGATTTGGTGAGCAAGGCGAGGCGCAGGAGCCTGCTGGTGGTGACTGTGAATTGGTGACTTCGGTATTGATTTGAAGACGGAGAAGAAGGGGTTGATTGGCTGTAGCGTTGAGAGGATTTCTTGTGGAGATTTGTGTGACTGAGTACAGAAATGGGAGATAAATCAGAGGCTTCAGCAGGGGTTACAGCAAGTGAGCTCGTGGCTGTACTACAAGCAATGGATGAGAAGTATAGATCATTGTTTGATGTACTGAGCAAACAGGGAGGAAGAGCAGAGGTTGAAGCCAAGGAAGATATTCATCCATTGCAGATGCCTAACGTGAAGTTGGAGGAAGCCGAAAGTTATGCAAGTTGGGCGGAGCATGCTGAGACTATTTTGGTCTCATGGAAACTGGAAGGCTACATTCTTGGCACAGCAGAAAAGCCGGAAGAGGAAAACTTAAGAGAGGGTCAGAAATGGAAGATGAAGAATGCACTAGTAAGAGCATGGCTTTTGAGTTCGTTGTCACCTCAAATAGCCAAACAAGTTGAGAGAATCAAAGAAGCTGCAGAGATATGGAGATTGCTTAAGGGTACCTATTCAGGGGTTGGAAACGAGATGTTGGCATGCAAAATTCAGAAAGAGTTGCAAGGGCTATGTCAAGGTGATAAATCTGTAGTTGAGTATGTGTCTGAGCTAAAAAAGTTGTGGAGTGACCTAGATTACTACGATCCAATTGAGTTGGAGTGTGGCAAGTGCATTGAGAAGTTTAGCAAGTGGACTGAGAAGAGACGTGTGAGGGATTTCTTGAATGGACTTAATCCAAAGTTTGAGAATAGAAGGGCAGCATTATATGGCAGTGAGATTCTACCCAACTTGGAACAGGCAATCTCTGCAATTATTAGTGAGGAAACACGTCTGAAGTTGGAGGTCACAGGGGTAGCTATGTAGAGTGTTCCACAGAGGCGCTCAGCCTTTGTTGCTACAGAAGGGGCAAATTTCCAGAAATCAGCAATAAATACATATGATAGAAAATATTTTGAGTGTGGACAGCCAGGGCATTTGAAGAGCTCCTGTCCTGAATTAATTGGAGGAGGCCGAGGCAGAGGACAGGAATGGCGTGGAAGAGGATGTGGACGTGTTTTTGATGGACGTGGTGGCACCCGAGGTCGTGGTATGCGACTTGGAGGCAGGCAAATACCACCTCATTTGCTGAAGAGCCCTCTCAAACTATGAGGGTGGAAATGTCAATTGATGATTGGGAAAAGTGGCGCCAATTTAAGGGAATGCGTCTAGAGGACAAGCAATCTACTGAGGCCTCCAATGCATCCACATCTGCTGCATCTACAAACTTTGGTGGTAATATTTCTCACACTTTGAGTTACAAAACAGATGATATACCATGGTTAATAGATTCTGGCGCCTCTAGACATATGGCTGGGTCATATCAAAATTTTGTTGAATATGCTCCTGATTTGAAGAGGCAAAGAGTGAAATTGGCCGATGGCTCTTCTCAAACTGTGTTGGGGTCAGGAACAGTCACATGTGGTTCCAATATGTCTCTTTCATCTGTATTACATGTTCCCTCATTCTCAATTAATTTGTTATCCATTAGCTGCATTACAAAGGAACTTAATTGTGCTGTAATCTTTTTCCCATCATGGTGCTTATTTCAGGAACTTGGGACTCGAAGAAGACTTGGGATGGGGAACACGCGTGATAGTTTATATTATCTAGATGATAATATGTCACACAAGGTTGCTGCTGTCTTGTCCCCTACACCATTGGAAGAATTTCTTCTCCATCATCGCAGGCTAGGACATATGTCCTTTACTACTCTGGGTCAGATCTATCCTACCCTTTATAATAAAGTTAGTAAGGAGAGTCTATAATGTGATGCATGCCAGTATGGAAAACAAACTAGAAGTACTTATGTACCTTCTGATAATAGAAGTAATGTGCCACTTCAGACCATTCACTCAGATGTATGGGGTCCTAGTGGAGTACCATCAATTAATGGCTATCGGTATTTTGTTACCTTTATTGATTGTTGCACTAGGACAACTTGGGTCTATGTATTGAGAAGCAAAGGTGATGTATTTGAATACTTTAAAGATTTCCATAATCTAATTATGACCCAGTTTAATGCATGTGTGAAGATATTTCGCACTGATAATGGTACTGAATATGTGAATAATGAATTTGATGGGTATTTATCAAACTATGGGATTATTCATCAAACTACTTGTCCTGGAACCTCAGAGCAAAATGGTCTAGTAGAGAGAAAGAATAGACATCTTCTGGAAATTACAAGGTGTATTATGATGGCTATGAATGTTCCTAAATATTTGTGGAGTGAAGCTGTGATGACAGCTGCTTACTTGATGAATAGAATGCCATCCCGGGTGCTCAACAACAAGACACCAATTGAGTGTCTAACTGGTAAGACTACTTATGTCGTACCCCCAAAGGTATTTGGTTGTGTTTGTTTCGTGAAGGATTATAGACCATTGGTTGGGAAATTAGATCCTAGAGCAGTAAAATGCATATTTGTTGGATACTCTGGGAAACAAAAGGGGTATAAATATTGGTGCCCGTCAGAAAAACAAATGTTTGTGAGCATGGACGTAATATTCAGGGAACACGAACCTTTTTATGGTGAACCTCACGATTTAACAGATGTCTTTTCTGACCTTTCCTCAAGTGATGTTTCAGATTGGGACAACAGGATAGGGGGAGAGAAAGAAGAAGAGAACAATCCTAGTGAATCAAGGAGAATAGTGGTGGGAGTAATTCCACTGGAAGATAGTGATGTTGATAGAGATGTGGATCCTATAGAAGAACAGTCACAAAGTGAGCATCAAGGTACAAATGAAGTGTTACAATGCCCGAGACCAAATGAGGAACAAAATCTTCGAGTATATACACGGAGACGAAGACATCAGGCTGAGCAGGAATGTGTGCAGGGGGAGGAAGCCAGTCCAAGGGAGAGGAATCATGAAACTCAAGTTGAACTAGATACACATAGTTCAGACTCAAGTCCTACAACTGATGGTACACTTTCTCTTCCACATGATGACTTAGATATACCTATAGCCCATAGAAAGGAGCCTCGTATTACTGCTGGAAAGTTGCCTCCTAAATTGTATTCGTATGATATCTTTAATCATGTTTCATATATATCTATTGGCCCTCAGTATAAGTCATTTGTAGGAGCATTGCAATCTGTGTCTGTACCACATGACTGGCAGGAGGCAAAACGTGATCCACGGTGGAGGCAAGCAATGTTGGAGGAAATGGCTGCCCTTGATAAAAATAACACTTGGGTACTTACAAGCCTACCTGGAAATAAGAGAGCTGTTGGTTGTAAATGGGTGTTCACTGTGAAGCAGACACCTGATGGTAAGGTGGAGAGATATAAGGCCAGATTAGTGGCAAAAGGGTATAGTCAAACATATGGGGTGGATTATGATGAAACCTTTGCAACAGTGGCAAAGATGAATACCATCAGAACAATAATCTCGATAGCAGCTAATCATGGTTGGAAACTATTTCAACTCGATGTTAAAAATGCATTTCTTCATGGAGATTTGGAAGAGGAGGTGTATATGGAGATTCCGCCAGGGTTCAATAGTAGAGAAACTGAGGGCAAAGTATGTAAATTGAAGAAGTCATTGTATGGGCTTAAACAATCACCTAGAGCTTGGTTTGGGAGGTTTAGAAATGAAGTTTTCTCTATGGGGTATCGACAGAGTAATGCAAATCATACATTGTTCTTTAAGCATAACTATGCCAAGATTACAATTCTTGTGGTGTATGTTGATGATATTGTGATTACTGGTGATGATGATAAGGAAATATTGTGCTTGAAGAGAGCCTTAGCAAGATCTTTTGAGGTCAAAGATCTGGGTTATCTTCATTATTTTCTTGGAATTGAAGTGGCATATGGGGCACAAGGCATATATCTTCTTAGAGGAAATATGTTCTTGATTTACTCAAGGAAACTGGCATGCTGAATTATAAACCAGTGACAACGCCAATTGAATATAATCATCGTATTTTGGCTGATTCAGGAGATCCAGTGGACAAACATCAATATCAAAGATTAGTTGGTCGCCTAATCTATTTATCTCATACAAGACCAGATATTGCATATGCTTTTAGTATTGTAAGCAGATATATGCATGATCCTAGATCTAGTCACTTAGATGCAGTACACAAAATCTTGAGATACCTTAAGAGCTGTCCAGGGAAAGGTATCTTGTTTTCTAATCATGGACATATGAAAATAGAGGGATATACTGATGCTGATTGGGCTGGGTGCTTAGATGATAGAAAATCAACATCTGGATTTTGTGTACTTATTGGTGGTAACCTTGTTGGTTGGAGGAGTAAGAAACAAAGTGTGGTTGCTAGATCTACCGCTGAAGCTGAGTTTAGAGCTATGGCATCAGGCATATGTGAGCTCATGTGGCTTCGAATACTATTGTCTGAACTCCATCTGTATTGTGGCTCACCTCTTCAGCTTTATTGTGACAATCAAGATGCAATTAATATGGTGAATAACCCGGTCCATCATGATAGAACTAAGCATGTTGAGATAGACAGGCATTTCATCAAGGAGAAATTGGATGAGGGGATACTTCAGATTAGCTTTGTTAAATCTGGAGATCAGTTAGCTGATGTTTTAACCAAAGGTGTTAATGTAGTGTCTTTTATGAAAATTTGTAACAAGATGGGGCTTTTAGATATATTTGCCCCATCTTGAGGGGGAGTGTTGGTGGTCTTTTCTGTAAATAGAAGTTTGTAGGAGGACTATCTTGTAAAATGTACTTTATATATACAAATGAATGGAGAGGAAAGAGTAGTGTAGAAACTTCACAGAAAATCAATTCTCCACCCCAACAACACTAGGTGAGTGTTTGCCTGATTAAATCATGCATTTTAGTTGAACCCGCACTCATCCCACAACTAAAATTATTTGGGATGATCAAAGTTCTAAATCTTCCACTATAGCTACTGCTATAGCTGTTTGAAACAGTATGCTGCTATTTATTTTCATGTACAATTGTAGCCACTATAGCCTCATTTAGTTCCACTATTAGCTGTCTTAGAGTCCTGCTGCTAAACTTCTTAGCCCGCTATTTAAAACATTAGGATGATGATGTGCATGTTAGTAAGCACGTGGTCGGCACTCAGGCAATCTTTATGGTCAGGTGTGTTGTGTTGCTCTGGGTGTGTAATAATTGATCTAGTTTATTTATCTCAAGTACAACTGCTACTGTACAGTACTTGTCACAAACCATTTAGTATCCTAGCTATACCAAGGGTTTAGGGTGTACACTATATCGAGCAATTGTATGATGTTGTCACTACTAGGAAACAAGCTTCAGTACCAGTTGGGAACCCCCTATTAATGCCGGTTCCAGAATCAGTATTGCCCATCCGGTACTAATGTGAATGGGCATTTGTACCGGGTATTTCACCCGGTACTAATGTCACATTAGTACCGGGTGGAGTTGCCACCCGGTACTAATGTGTGCTCCCTGTGAGCCATCCGTTTCCTCGGTTCCCATTTCTTTTTTTTTCTTTTCTCATCTCATCTCATCATCCAAATTCAAAGTCACAAGATATACAAGTAATCAAGATTCATAACAAGTTTCCAATCACAATCTCTATGCATCTCAAAATAATACATCACATCTTATAATCTCATACATCTCACAAAATTCGCACAACAACACAATGCAAGATTCACAGCACACCAACTCACGATTCACGGAAAATCAAAAAAATGAGGATGCAACCTCACAAGAACACAAGAACTCACTTTGATTCACAGATTCATAGATGTTCACAGATTCACAAAGACGTAAACACGAACCACACAAACCACGCGCCGGCCTACAGGCCCATCCCGCCGACACCTTCAGGGCGCCAAGCGCTGGGCCGGTGCTCCCCACGCAGCCGTGCCGCAGGTCGCCGGCCACCAGATCCGCGCTAGGCGCTCCCCAGGGCAGCCATGCCCCAGGTCACCGGCAGCTGCGGAGCCGGCCTCCAAGACCCGACCGCTGCGCCGCCGACCTCCCGCCAGGCCGCACCCGCTGCCGGCCTCCAGGTCGCATCCCGCCGCGCCGAGGCCGGCCGCGCGCCCGCCGCACTGAGGCTGGCTGTAACACCCCAGGTGTTTATCTCTTTGTAATCAAGGAATTAACCTAAAGCTAATGGTGTTAAAGGAAAAGTAAAGAAAATTTGGTGAAAACACCATTAGGAGCAAAGTATAGTTTGGACTTGATTCCAATTTCACTCAGAGTGTGAACTTTTGCCAAAATGAAAGTTATCACCAAGATTCAAGAACATGACCTTGAAGTTTGACACTTTTGGAAATTTAGGATTAAAGAAGGAGTTTAACACTATCATGTTTGGTCAACATCTCTAAAGGAAGTTCTAAGTACATTGGATGACTTAGCCACAATCTCAAGATTTTATATAGCAACTCAAAAAATCGACCGATGTGAGAGTTGATGGATTCCTCAAGCTTAACCTTTCATCTTTAAGGTGGAAGTTAAGATCTTGGATGAAAAGTATTCAAATCTTGGAGTCAAACCTTTCAAATATGGTCAAACCCTATGTTCATGTACATGTCTCTAGAACTTTGGTCAAATCTCCAAAAATTCCCAAAATACTGAAAAATCGGCCGATACAAAAGTTGTGCAGAATTTCATGGGACACATTTCCTCTAATTGGCAGTTTTTCAAATTTTGAGTGGAAATGCCTCAAAACCTTGGTCAAACGCCAGAGCACTGATTAGACTGCGCCAAGAAAATCTGCAAATTCAATACAATTTTTTGCTCAAACGGTTGAGAAATCCACTGGTCAACCTTTGTGAAAGTGGTAGAGGGTAGTCTCCTCTACAACTTTGATATTGACCAAAAGTTGACTTACATATGGATTTGAATTGTTTTGCATGGTCAAAGTAACCTAAACCGAATTTGTTTCGCTGCCGCTGCACCTGCACACGCGCTCTAGCCGCGACGTCGCGCTGCGACGCCATCCCGGCACCCGCGCGCACGCGCCATCCCGTCTTGCGCCACCTGGCCCGGACGCCGAGTGTGGGCCCCATCGTCCGTTGCCTGATGTTGCCCGTGACTGGGGTCGTCCAGCTGTCGCGCCCGGCCTCTGTCCTCACCACCCGTCGCGTCGCAGCTGCCCCCGTCGCCACGCGCCGAGCAGAGCCGCGCCGTGCTGCCATGCACGCCACCGCGACGGCCAGCCGGCAGCAGCCCTGTCCAGCTGGATGGGCCAGACGTCGAGGCCAAGGCACGAGAGCGCCGCCTATAAAAGGGGCATGGCCCTGAGCTCACTACGCCGTTCGGTTCAGCGCCGCTAGGCTGCCGGCATCCGCCACCGGAGCGCCACCGTGGAACCCCTGCGCCCGAGCCATTCCGTCCCCGTCCGAGCACACGTGCAGCACCACACGCCCACACTGAAGCTTCCAGGGCCGCGCGTGGACGTGCGCAGCCCCCCAGTTCGCCGGAACAGCTGTTCCTGCGGCCAGAAGGTCCGCGCACCGCCGAGCTCGACCGTCGGCCGTCTCTCCACCCCGTCCAAGCCCAGGATCTAGCCCAAGGTGATTACCGTGCCCTCCTCCGCCCTTTCTCCCGCCCTAACTCGCCGCCGTTCGCCGGAATCAGGCCCACTCCGCCGGCGGCCATGGCCAAGGGTCAATTTGTGAAGGATCAAATCTTCCCAGGGGTCGATCTGTAAATGCAGGGTTCTCTGTGTAAATGAAAGGGCATACTTGTGAATAAGATTTTCGGTCAAGGACTCGGATGAAAGAAGATTCTTTAAATCTTGTTTTAAATCTCTGAGACCTTGTAAAATGCATAGTAAATGGAATAAAAATCGGGAAAATGCAAACTCAAATGTTCTGTGCTCCATATGAACAGATGCAACTTTTCTAGAAAGGAATTTTGTAAAAATCTTTCTAGATTTTAAATAATTTTGAATTGAGCAGTTTGAATAGATTTGCAATTGTTTGAAATCTATAGCTTATCTGCCTGTGAAATTTTAATATGTTGTTAGTCTTGTCATGATTGCTCCGGTGTAGAAAAATTGCACATAGAACTGTTACGAATCTTTAGTTATGATTTAATTTTGATATATGGCAGCTTTTAAGTTCCTGTTTAGTTTTAAATAATTGTTAAGCAAATAGGGTTGATCTCTTTGCAGTAACATGTATATGCCTAGCTGAAGCTATGGTTAATTTATGAACATCTTTGAACATGTGTAACTAGCTCAAATTAATTTAGACCTTTAAAATAAGTCTTTTTAATAAAGCATGTTGTAAGTAGTTTCTGGCAATGATAATTTTTGAGTAGTATTGTTTTACCTTGTTATGGCTGTGGTAAAGTTTGTAGCCTCAATGCATGCTTTTATTGAGCAGTGTGATTTATCTATCTTTTCAGTAGTGTTTTAATGTTGTAATTTTCATGCTAGATCTGTAGCTTAGTTTAATCTGAAATTTTGTGAGTAGCTCAGTAATGCTATGTTTATGATCTGTGTAAATACTTGAGGCTAGATCATGTATAGATCTCTCTAATTAAATAAAACATGTTTAAGTCAACTAGTTCTTTCTAGATTTTTCATGTGCGGTTTATAGCTTAGTTTAATGCCAATTTTGGGCAGTAGCTTTGTTGCCATGATATGTGCTTGTAGTAATTTTCTCTCTGCTTGTTTGTGTGTAAAACATCCAGAATTGATTTTCGAAGTAATTCAAGCTTAATAAGAGAAATAAAAGAGAAATAAAAAATCACCTTTAATGTGATGCAATTTTATATCACTAAGCTTCACCAAAATACACGCTAAACATCACCTTTTATTTTGGTGAAGTAAAATAAGTTAATTAGTTTAGATATGCACACAATCACCATCAAATAAGAAAGATAAATAACAAACATACAATTCCTTAATTAAGGAAGAGTATGCTGGATATATTCTTATCCAGGTGAATGTGCCCAACAAGACACCTCATGTTTATCCTTTAAATATGAACTAAATTCTTCCTTCTTAAAAACGAACATTTAAAGTTATGCACATGCATGTCGTGTAGAACATCCGGACGAAAGCTACGCGTTGGTGCCGGAAACTGAAGGAGAGCTTGTTGAAGGAGAAGGTGAACGTGTGGTTTTACAACAAGACCCGAACCAAGTTCGGAGGATCTCCAACTAACTTTGCTAGTAAAGGCAAGCCCCGGAGCATAACCTATGTTTTCAACTTATGCAATTATCTTTGCTATGTTTGTGCATTTAAGTTTCAGGAGTTGATTTGAAACCCTAGATGCATGATCTTAGGTGCCTATGTTCCAATACTAGAATGATAAGTCGCTAGTGCCATGCTCTAAGGACCCGGTAGAAGTCGAGTGATGTTCGTCACTCGCGAGCTATAGGTTTCTTATGTTGGAATCATAAGAATGTTGAACCTACCCGCTAACGTGGTAAGAGCATGGGACCGGCTCCGGCCAAGTAGGTCTGTGGTTAAGCGTTTGAACGTACTAAACATTTGTCGGGAATAGGACCGGTAAGCCTAGTACCTTTTTGATCCAGCGAGGGAACTCTCTACCACTAATCTTAGGATTCGTTCCCCTGGCTTGCAACCGGTGGTGCATGTGTGAGACTGGAAGGACGTTGGGCCTTATGCCAGTGATCCTTGTACCGATGACTGTGGACATTGATCCCGAACTGAGGATGATTGGGAACCGTCTAGTTGGTGCGTACCCCGCCCGTTGGGCTGTGGTCGTATGATGGGGTATGCATTCTCCCATCTGTTTAGGTTTCCCTTGCAAGGTTATTAATCGATCGATCGTCGGCCTCTCACCGTTATCCGAGATTGCTTATCCATACACTCTATGTCCCTTAATGATGGAATCGAGAAGAATACTGATGTATGCTTAATTGTTTGTACAACTTATGCTTGCATAGTTGCTTACCTAGTAATGGATAATTAACTAGAATTTTGAGCTAAAACTTGAAAGTAAGGACCTACTCTTTGTTGCTTTTCAGCAAAAGAAACCCACTAGCCAAAAAGCTTGCATGTCTAGAGAGTTGGTGATGTCACCATCACCCGTCGGTTAAGTCTTGCTGAGTATTAGTATACTCAGCCTTGAATTGATGGGGGCCCGCACAATCGGTGGAGCATGTGGTTTAATTCGATGCAAAGCGAAGAACCTTACCAGGGCTTGACATGCTGCGAATCCTCTTGAAAGAGCGGGGTGCCCTCGGGAATGCGGACACAGGTGGTGCATGGCTGTCGTCAGCTCGTGCCGTAAGGTGTTGGGTTAAGTCTCGCAACAAGCGCAACCCTCGTGTCTTTTGCAGGTGTTGATGTGTTTGATGGTATTCGTGGACTGGTTCTCTCCCACCCTTTGGGAAGTGAGTGGGAGGATGACAGTGCTTAGTGATATCATGGATGGCCTCCCGTGATGTTGCTTATGGCATTTAGTATTTTATTTCCGCTGTGTTTTTCTAACTCTGAACTGTTTACTTTCCTGTATGGAACTTGTTTGTAATAATGAATATGATGTATTAAGGCTGTATTAATTATCTCTGAACTCGCCGTCGCGTGAGTCTTAGTGTACAACCTTCGATCCTTTGTTATAAGTGATTTACTGGGCTTGACCCGGCAGATATCGACAAGTTAACTCCTCTTTAACGCATAATGACCAAGTGGAAGGGTTATGTGTGTTAAATGGGATTTAATTTGGACGGTTCTGTCACACCGGCCATCTGATCGAGGTCGTGCGCCTCTCGGTTACTCGCCTCCCACGGCTGCTTTCCTGCACGCAGAGAAGAGAAGATAGGGGTGAGAGAATGAATGGAGAAGAAGAAAACAAGATGAGAATGGAGAAGAGGATGAGAAGATAGAGAGCCAGGGGAAAAGTATAGGCGAAGGGGCAGGGCGCAGGGTACGTGAGGGGATGACAGCATAACTTTTTGTACCGGTGCTCCCCACCCACCGGTATTGATGTGCCACTTTTTGGTGCCGGGTGGTAATATGGCCCGGTACTAATGTGCTGGCCTCACATTAGTACCGTTGTATAGTACGATCTGGTACTAATGTGAGGCACGGGGTGGCGCGTCGAGGTCCTCCCTTTCCACCCGGTACTAATGTGCACATTAGTACCAGGTGCCAATATACTCGGTACTAATGTGAAAATAGGCCTGGGACAAATGCTTGTTTCTCTGGTAGTGTGTACTTGTTGTTCAAAGTTGTGCTTCCTTTGTTATTGGTTTTAACATGTTGTTTTTTGTCTAATCTATTGTAGGTTGATCTTTGCACAATGCTTTCATATTTTGTCATTTTTGACAGTGAATGCGTCCACGACATGTGTTGTAAGTTGTAACATCAGATTGCATAGGCCATGTAATCTTTGTGAAAGTTTGTTGGTCACTGGTATGTTGTCATCGATGTGGTTGCGGTTTGCATAGGCTCTGTAGATTCCATGGGTGGAGCCTTGTTGATATGAATTTAGGGCTCAGTGTTTTGTTCTAGTCTGAACATTGCCCTCAAATCAATTGTAGATTTCTAGTTCTATCAAACTTATAGTACCATTGATCACTTGAATGTAGTAGTCCATCAAGTAGTGCTATGTTGTGTGGTTTTGAACTGAAAGACATCCATACCTACAACATGCTTGGCATCTCTTCTAATTCGTTTGCTACTGGATTCAAATGGTGCAGATCTTCGTGAAGACCCTCACCGCCCTTCCTTCTGTTTCAGTCTTGCCCCACAACGGGAGTCGTGGTCCGCCCTTCAAGCATCGTTTGGGTTGGCATAGAAGAGGCGAGGCAGAGGGAGCAATAGAGAGACGAGAAGACATGAGTTGTGCACACATGGTGGGACCTGCTTGCAAGGGACACCTGCTAGCGGCAAACGTTAGGTGTATCCTTCTCTTTTCTCAATTCTTTTTCTTATGTGGAGGTCTTGTAGCAAACGTGGCCATCAAAGCCATTTGTTCAAATATGATTTTGGTGATTCATGGTAACATAATTAATGGGACTAACTACTATACTTGAGCATGTGTCCGTAGATGTTCTAGGTCCCATGGATGCAACCACACACAATGCAAAGCATTGCAAAATAAATATATGAAGCCGGGACAAAGAGAGGAATGAATTGGACTTGCCCCATGAATAATTATTTTTGGATTGATCAAATGGCATGGAATGCTACAGAATCATGTACATTATCTCACAAGTTTTCATAGAGTTCAAGATCATCAAAATCAGACTCCGAGTAAAAAGTTATGCCCAAAATAAGATGTGCTAAAAACAGGGCATAGGATGATCCGACGGTCCATTTTTATGAGCGCCGGAAAAACTCCTAAGAAGAAGAAAACAAGTGAATAAGCACTGGATGATATGGTGGTACCATTGGATGAATGCATTGGTTCATCCGTTAATTTTTGATTCACTTCCAAAGAGGTTTTCGCACGGAGAAAGCTAGCACCAGATGAACTGATGCCATTATCGGTTCATCCAACGCTCAAAAAGTGCTCGAAATGTCATGATTTTTTCAGAATCTTGTGGAAAATTTCATAAGCTTTACAACAAGTACAAGAACATCCAAAACGAAGTTCGGAGCAAAGAGTTATGACCAAAACACTAAGAGCAGCGACGTAGGTGACATGATGAATCTCTGGTACCGTCAGCCTATTAGCATTCATCCAGTGCCCAATAGTTGATTGAATGGTCAGGATTTTTCTAGAATCTTGTGTAGAATTTCATAAGCTTCCAACAAGTACAAGATCATCGAAAACGAAGTTCAAAGCAAACAGATATGGGCAAAATACAGAAGGGCATACGACAACGTAGGATGATCCAATGCTACTAAAAATGGGATCATCGGTTCATCCGACAGTACATCTTAACTAACCGTTAGAGCAACGAATATATTGATGTGTTGGGCTATTTGTACCCCTTCTACTCACCCATTTGAGGTGGCTGGATTGTGTGGAAGTGCAGAGGAGTGCAAGACACATTGAAGATCATATCCAAACCATCATAGTGCTTAAGTGCTCATCCAAAGGCTTTGCACGTGCTTAGAGTGTGTGTAGTGCAAGCAAAGACCTAAAGCCGAGTTGTATGCAAGGTGTACCAACCTTGTGAGGTGATTCTCAAGTGGATCAAGGTGAACAAGGTTTGTCGAAGCCTTGGGGCCTTGGTGGCTCTCTAGATAATCTTCGACCCTCCGGCTTGGTGTGGAGTGACATTGACGCTTGTGTGCATGGGATGTGGAGACCCCCTCCCTTAGTGGAGAAGCTCCTTAGTGGAGATGACATCAAGGTGATCAAGGGGCTTGGTGAGTGCCTTTGTGGCCGAGCCTAAGTGGCAAATCAAGTTGCACCTTGGGAGAGACTTGGTGACCGGGACTCTTGTGTTGAGTGCTTCAACAATGTGGACTAGGAGTGGCTTAGTGCCTACCGATACCACATGATAAATCACTTGTCAAGAGTTTGCTTCCTTTCATCCCTTTGTACATTTCCGCATTTCATATTTGCAATCTTTGTTTACCTTTACGTTCATAGAGTAGTGTCTTGATAGGATTAGCTATAGGTTGCGAAACTCTTTGGGATGGGTGTTTCACACTAGATAGCCTGAGATGCACATCTAGTTAGTATGTTCTAGTTTATGTTTTGAGAAAGTAGTGGATGCCATAGGAAATGGGTTTAATTTTGCCTAATTCACCCCCTCACCCTCTTAGGCTACAAGCATCCGATTCCCTACAAGTGGTATCAGAGTTGGGACTCACTTCCTTCACAAGGAAACACTAATTCTATTAGCAAATTGTGAAAACTAGCTCATTGGAATGGTTAGGCTTCATCGCCTAGTGAGTTGATCTATAGGGGAAAGGGATGGATTCCTTAGGTTTGGCTCCACGTTTCGATGACACGAGTTATCCTCGTTGGATATTTCTCATGGAAGCCTATCTCCAAGAAAAGGGCCTAGATGTTTGGAGAGTCACTAATGAGGGTGTTAGAAATGGTACTAACAAAGAAAAACAATTTGATGTGATTGCAAAGAGCATCATTTTATCTTCTCTTGATGTAGGTGTTTTCAATAGAGTTTTTACTTGTGAAAATACTCATGAGCTATGGAAAACCATCAAGGAACACCATGAGGGTTCAAAAGATGTAGCTAATGAACGCTATGGTTGTCTTCTTGAGGAATTCAATAGCTGAAGAAACTTGAGAATGAAAATATCGAATCTATGTACTCACGCCTAAATATTCTTGTCAATGATATCAATGCTCTACGTGTGAAGAACATCACGAATATGAACATCAATCGCAAGATCCTTCAAAGTCTCTGCAAGCCCGACTATGATTTTGTGAAAGCTATCATTTATGAGAAGAAGCTTGAGGAATTGAAGCCATCTCAAATCTTGAGCAAGATCATGTCACACGAGTTTCAAATCATGCCCAAGTCCAAGAAAGCTCCCAAGGATGAGCTGAAGGACCGATTAGGCGAACCAGAGAGGGGGGGAGTGAATGGGAGCCGATAAAAATTCTTCTCGAAGGAGATGAGAACTCCAACAAGACGAACACGGCTTCCAAATCACGTCTCCGACCCAACTACCCAAGTTGGCCAAGACCACGCAGCCACTGGAGTGCTACTGGTCCTAGGAACCAACACTCAACCCTCCAAGCCAGAACTCACCAAAACACACAGCGGAAACTTGCACGGCTTGTTGCCTGTGCTACACCGGTCAGACCGATGACCTGCGCCGGTCAGACCGGTGACACCGGTCAGACCGGTGGACAGCGCCGGTCAGGCCGGTGGCTACAGCAGCCGCACAGCAAACGTTCCAGGAAGCCTCAGTGACTCCTCTAGGCCCTGGAACAAAAACCACCTCCGAAACACAACCTGGAAGTAAGAAGAACCCCTCATAAAACCTAGCAAAACAACTCCAAACACGCCAAGAACTGACCAGCAGAACCACGGGACAAAACCACACGGACAAGGCTGTTCCCCGAGACAAAAACCCACCAAGGGCTAGCACCGGTCAGACCGGTCGAGAGCACCGGTCAGACCGGTCGCGCCTGGGCAGCTCGGGATGAACAGCGCCCGCGAGTCAACTCCCCCAAATCCAACTCCCGATCTCCCGATTCGCTCCACGGTTTTGCACAAGACTTTGGGGATAGTAGGAACACCTCATGGGTACTCCATAGCCAAGATTTGGTCCACCAAAACTTGTCAAATCAAGAGGAATCGAAGAAATCCCACCAAGAACGCCTCTAACCCTAGAGCCACGAAAACCCCAAAATCGAGCCCCTTTGCTCACGGATTTGGGAGGGGAATCAAAGGGAAAAGAACCACGAAGGGTTCATGCATACATCCCCCACCAAATCCCAAAGAGAAAGGCCTCGAAATCGCTCCAAGAAAATCGCCAAGAAAGGGCTCCGAAAATCACCAAAAAGGAGAAACGGGAAATAGACAACCAAGCCTTGAGGAACCACGCCGAATCATCTATACATACCAAAGAGGTTCATACAAGGTCTAGCTTGCCGCCCGATCATCCTTCCCTCTCACAAGATCTCACCATGAAGCTCTCAAGCTAGTCCTACGAAAATCCTAAGAAAATAGGAAGGAAAATAGGAAAACCAAATGAGCTAGGGTTCCAAGAGATGGCTGCCATCCTCTCACCACTTGGGTTATATGGAGGCAACCGAAAGACGAAAATACCCTTACTAGCTAACTAGGGATACATGCCCCTCAAGGGCGAATTCGGAAATCTTTGTCTTCGCTCCATCGGACGGATGCCCAGCGACCGCACACTTGCTTAGCCTCGACGCAAGCCTTGCGATCCCGACGCGTGTCCTCCGCATCGAAGATTCCGGACTGCGTCGTCGCACACCGGTCAGACCGGTACCCACCGGTCAGACCGGTCAGACCCACCGGTCAGACCGGTCTGGAGCTGCTGCACCTCCGTCTTCGGTTCTTCGGTCTTGGCTTTGTGGATCAACCAAGGAACCCAGTGGTTTTCTGGTGAACCACCGGAAACCCCGCGAACTCGGTGTAGCCTCCGCCAATCACCACTCATGACTCGGCTCCCACGTAGTCCCGGCTCGACCTTGGTTTTGAGGCTCAACCAAGAAACCGTCCATGACTTCATCTTGCCGTTCTTGCCACCATGCGGCCCGCACTTGACCCCGCTGGCTACCGGGTCCCTCGAACCAAGCCTACTTGTCTTCTCCACACCTGGAGGCCTCACCGGCAACGACCTTTCGCGCTTGTTCTTCACCTGCACCTGCACCAGTCAAGCCGCAACCTGCACCTGCAATACTTAGCCAAGAATCAGTCCACACCACGTTGTCAATCACTCATCACACCAGGAAGCGACCATCCACCGGTCCTCGAACCACACCTGGCTCTCAATCTCCCCCTTGATGAGTGCATTGACAACACACACGTTTTGGTAACCAAGAGAAAAGGAAAAGAAAAGAGACGACTAAAAGAAACTCCAACAAGCGATCGAAAGCCAAAGAAAGACAAAGAGCAAGATCACTTGAAGAAGACAAGTCTCGGACCCCTTAGGCAAGGGCAACGGCTCGACACATCCGAGACAAAACATGCTCAAGCAAATAGCACAAACCAACAATCCAAAGCTCGAAAACCACAAAGAGCTCCCCCTGCACACATGCAACTCCCCCTGGACGAATGCATGTGAGCCACTTCACGAAACAGAGCAGCTACAACAGCTCAGCTCTGACCGGTCAGACCGGCCAACACCACCGGTCAGACCGGTGCTCAACATATGAACAGGACCAGCACTCTGACCGGTCAGACCGGTGACCTCAACCGGTCAGACCGGTGCACAACAGAGCCCAAAAAATGGCTCGAAACCACCTGAAAACCTTCCAAATGCATTCAGTAGGCCAAAACATGCTCAAACTTCTCCCCCTTGTTGACAATGCATGAATCAAGCCAAAAATGCAAAAAATGCAACCTAGAGCTTCTCAAATAGACAAAATTCAATATAGGATGCTACACATGTCCAAATGAGCAAGTTAGATACTCTATAGCTTCGTAATGACATAAACTTCATGATCTCCAAGTTTCACAACCATTGGGCGAAGCTAAGATAGAATTGAGTAATTTTGCGAAAAATCACCCTCTCATGAGCAAAGTCCTAAACATGAGCAAAACATGTCAAAATGGCAAAGCCACACAAACTTCATGCTAGGACAATCATTCTAAGCATAAGACCATCATAAACACCCACAAGCACCTCATGTCATGTCAAAGCCACCGAGCCATGTGCCTACTTCTATATATGAGACTTCTCATTGGTAGGCATCATGCAACGATTTAGCACCCAAAGCAAATTAAAATTAGCACATATGACATGGGAGCACATTTTTCAAGCAATTTACATTTCATTTTCAGATTTATAATTGGTACATGAAATGTCTTTGCGACAAAAAGGAACTTATGCCCCTCCACAAGATGAAGCATGGGGGCTAAACATTCATGATGGCAAATGAGCCTTTGGCCCCATATGATCAAAATAAGCTATCCAACCACAAATTAAGCATAGCCAAGCCACAAAAACATGTCAAGATCATGTAAAGGCATTTACTCACAAGAGAGCATACATATGAAATTTTCAAAAACATAGCCATCAACCATGGATACAAACCAAGATTATCAAGAGCTAAGCCAAACTAACCATAGCTTACCAAATTAGCTCACAAAGACATATATATCATTCCATGGTGAACAATGTATATAGGAGAAGCCTTTCCTAAACAATGCATATGATACAAAATGCATGCAACCTAAGATACAAAGATGCCTATACATCATGTTACATATGCCATGCCAAATGCAAGAAATGCACAAAGGAAAGCTATACATATGCTACAAAGGAGCTCCCACACACCAACTCAAGAAATCAAACAAACACCAAGCTCCCCCCGCAAACGAGTGAAAGTTGCTTGATCTAGGGGTTTGGTGAAAATATCGGCTAGTTGGTCATGTGTGGGTACATGGATCAAAGCTATCTTCCCTTTCTCTACGTTGTCTCTCAGAAAATGATACCTCACTTCTATGTGCTTGGTTTTGGAATGGAGCACTGGGTTCTTTGCAACGCTTATGGCACTGGTGCTATCACATTGAAGTGGGACATGGGTATACTCCTCACCAAAGTCACTCATGGTGTATGTGATCCAAAGGAGCTGAGAGCAACAACTAGCTGCGGCCACATACTCTGCCTCGGTAGTGGATTGAGCAACACTCGACTGTTTGCGGGAAGACCAAGACACCAAAGAAGAACCCAAGAACTGGCAAGTCCCAGAAGTGGACTTCCTATCCAACCGACACCCGGCAAAATCCGCGTCTGAAAAACCATGAAGCGCCAAAGAAGAAGACGCAGAGTACCAAAGGCCGAAGTCGGGAGTGTGTCGCAAATACCTGAAAATGCGCTTGACTGCTTGCCGATGCGAAGTCCTCGGAGACGCTTGAAAACAAGCGCACAGACACACCGAGAATTGAATGTCCGGCCTCGTCGCCGTCAAGTAGAGGAGTGACCCGATCATGCTCCGGTACTCCTTCTGGTCCACGTGTTCACCTTCCTCGTCCGCATCAAGAGCTGTAGTCGTACTCATAGGCGTCGCCATGGCCTTGGAGTCCTCCATCTTGAACTTCCTCACAATGTCCTTGGTGTACTTAGCTTGGTGCACAAATGTTCCTTCCTTTGATTGCTTGATTTGTAGCCCGAGGAAGAACTGCAACTCGCCCATCATGCTCATCTCAAATTCCCTGCTCATGTCTTCTGCAAACCTTGCAACAAGAGAGTTAGACGAGCCACCAAAGACAATATCATCCACGTATACCTGCACAATCAGGATATCTCTGCCCTGCCTGAGGAGAAACAAGGTCTGATCGACCTTTCCCATCTCAAACCCTCTCTCAAACAGGAACCCCCTCAACCTACCATACCAAGCTCTAGGCGCCTGCTTCAATCCATACAGCGCCTTCCTCAACTTGTATACCCGGTGGGGGTACTTCTCACTCTCAAAACCCGGTGGTTGCCTCACAAACACCTCTTCCTCCAACACACCGTTCAGGAAAGCACTCTTCACATCCATCTGGTACAACTTGAACCCTTTAGCCACGGAAAAGGCTAGAAGGATCCTGATCGCCTCCAAACGAGCTACAGGAGCGAAAGTCTCCTCGTAGTCGATCCCCTCTTTCTGAGTGTACCCCTGAGCAACAAGTCTCGACTTGTTCCTCACCACTTCTCCTTTCTCTCTCTCTTTATTTTTCCACACCCATTTTGTCCCAATCGGCTTACACCCTAGGGGAGGGTCAACCAACACCCAAACTTGGTTCCTCTCAAAATTCTCCAACTCCTCATGCATCGAGTTAACCCAATTATGATCAGATAACGCGTGTCCAATGTCTTTGGGCTCAAAGGTGGCAACAAAAGCAGCATGAGCGAAATGAGAATTGTTCCGAACCCTCGACCGTGTAGTACGTTCATTCACGTCGCCGATGATTCTCGAAGATGGGTGATCCACTTGCACTCGCCGGGGAGGTTCTCGCCTTGATGCTACCTCCCCCTCAACAGCAGCTTCGCCTTGATCTGGGTTTGTCGTTGAAGGTGTGGGAGAGGGTCCATTCTCGATCGTCGTCGAAGTAGTAGGTACATGTTCAGCCGCGGGCACCACACCGCCATCTTCATCATCTCCATGTTCATGCTCCTCCTCCTGAAAGATCTCCTCGCCAAGTTCGTCGTCACCTGCACACTCAAAAACAAGCTGACTACGTGGCTGTGTCTCGTCGAAGGTTACCTCGCAAGTCTCCACGATTTGGTTAGTTTCAAGATTGAGCACACGAAATGCTCTAGAATGAGATGCATAACCAAAGAAAATGCCATCGACAGACCTAGCCTCGAACTTGTCCAACTTCTTCCCTTTCTTCAGAATGAAGCATTTACAACCAAAGACATGGAAGTGACTCACCTTGGGTGTGCGACCGTGCATCAACTCGTAACAGGTTTTCTTCTTGTGAACCCTGAGGTAGATCCTGTTCGACACATAGCACGCGGTATTGACCGCCTCAGCCCAGAACCTTCTCGGAGTCCTATGCTCGTCGAGCATCGTCCGAGCCATCTCGCACAAGGTCCTGTTTTTCCTTTCCACAACGCCATTCTGGGGAAGCGTATACGGACTCGAAAACTGATGTTCAAGACCCAAGTCATGGCAAAAGGTTTCGAAGCGAGAGTTTTTGAATTCCGAGCCATTGTCACTGCGGATCGCTCGTATGGCATCTCCGTGCCTCTCGTTTCTTAACCTCAAGACAAGATCTCGAACAAAACCAAATGTCTCCCCTTTCTCCTCAAGAAAGAACACCCACGCATACCGAGAGTAGTCGTCCACCACAACAAGGACATACCACTTCCCACCCGCAGATCGCACACGAGCTGGGCCAACAAGGTCCATATGGAGCAGCTCGCATGGACGCTCAGTCATCACATCGGTGAGAGGCGGGTGAGAAGAGGCTACCATCTTGGCATGCCTACACGGCGCACAAACCAACTCTTTCTCAAACCTCAACCGTGGCAATCCTCGGACCAAATTGAGTTTACTCAAGCGAGACAAAAGGTCAAAGCTCAAGTGACCCAACTTCCTATGCCACTTCCACAACTCACTCGAAGAACCAGCCAAGAAGCAACGCTCCACACCAGAAGACTGAGAAAAATCAGCTCGGAACACTTGACCCTCGGGAACGACCATGCAAACAAGATCCCCCCGAGAATCTAAAATCCGAGAACCACCAGGCCGAAACAACACCTCAAAACCCTCATCCAACAACTGGGACACAGAAAGCAAATTGTATCCAAGCGATTGAACAAGAGCAACACGCCTGAGAGTGATCTTGTCACTTACCTTAATCTCACCTTCTGACAGCACACGCCCTCGCCCATTGTCCCCAAAGGTGATGTACTTCTTTGTCACCACCGGGACGAGACTTGAGAACCACCCCTTGTCTCCGGTCATATGCCTCGAGCAACCGGAGTCAATCAACCAAATGTTCTTCAAGTCTCCCACCTGAAATTCAAAAGCGAGCACGTGAGTGAACAAACGACTCAGCACTGGGGTTAGTACCAAAAGAGTAAAACCAGTGCCGAGCCATTTGCTCCAAAGTGGGGTTAGCACAAACCAAATCATCACGCCTATCAAAGCTACCACCACGAACACCACCACGGTAACCACTACGAGGGAACCAACCCTCTCTAGCTGGAGGAGGACGAAAGCCACGAAAGAGAAACCGTGGATCGTTCCTCCTCTCCATCTCAAAGCTACGACTCCTCCTACCCTCGTATTGAGCACGAGGTGGAGAACGCCTAGCAAACTGACCACCTGCAAACTTTCCAGACCAACCACCAGAACCACGACCTCCAGAACCAAACCGAGCATCCTCACGAGCACGAAACCCGACTCGCTGTCTGCCCAGACCTGCACCGGTCTGACCGGTGTAGTACACCGGTCTGACCGGTGTAGCTCGGCCAGCAGCAGCACCTGCAGCCTTCCGGTCTCCCCAAGCCGGAACCGTCCTCACAATCGCCTTGGCCCTGGGCATCTGCATACGAGGCTCAGGTACACCATTAGAGGGGTGGTACCTGTCCTGGTTAGCCCACTCTCTAGCCATTCTCTCCTCACGCTTCCTCTTGAAGCAGAACTCATCCTTGTGACCATCTCTCCCACAATACCCACAATGGAACTTTATGGGCTGTGGCTTAGGCTTTGGCTTGGGTTGGGGCTGCCCACTCGGCTTCTCACCCTTCTTCTCTCCTTCCTCACCTCCCTTTGGGCTCACAAACTTCACTGGTTTCTGAAAATCATTTGTTGGGTGAGGGAATATGGGTGGATCTGGAGTAGTGTCAAGTTTGTTTCTGAGGTGGTTAGGCTTGGGCTCAAACTTGTTCTTGTATCTGTTTGGTGGTGGGATAGGAATCTCTCCAACTCTCTCAACTCCCTCACCACTGTTCTCTCCAAGCTTGTCAGCCCCAAGTGCCTGACCATCATAGTGTTTGAAAGCCGCTATCATGATACCAAGCTGGGCTCCTGACCCGACAACCAGCTCATACATTTCCTCAGCTCATCATTCTCATCCTGCAAGTGATCAACATAATGTGCAAGCTCCAAATTCTTAACCGCATGCAATTCACAAGTAGAGCAAGAAGTGGGAATAGGCTCTTTCAACTTAGCCTCAAGCGAAACAGTGTAAGCATGCATCTCATCAATCTTTCCATGCAGAACAGGGCAAGAAGTGCAAGCACCTAGCAAAGCAGGTCTAGACTTAAGCTCAGCCACTTCAACCCTAAGCATATCTAGTTCATCACAAGTAGAAGCATGCTTATCCTTAAGAGCAGTAAGATCAGCTAGGTACACAGAGCAATCACAGCAATCAATCTCATCAGAAACCACAGGAGAAGCCTTAAGCGAATCAATCTCAAGCTTAGCATCTAGGTTCTGGGTTTCTAGCTCAGCCACACGGTTCCTAGCATCTTCTAGTGAGGCCCTAAGCTCTTTCCTCATCTTCTTGGCCTCTCTAAGCATGTGATCGCGGTTATCAAGCAAGTCAACCAACTCATCATTCTCCTTGCGCAAAGAAGAGAGCTCATCACATACCTCATCCTCGGAGTCAGAGTCCGAGTCACTCTGGTGGCTCTTCTTGCTGCCGGAGCTACGGGCCATGCCGCAGAAGCCATCTCCCGCGAAGCAGCTCAACCCGCTCAAGTTCCTGGATGACTTCTTGTTCTTGCGCCGATCACCTTCATCTTCACTGCTACTCGAGCTCGAGGAAGAGTAGGTGGAGCTGGAGTCGACGTCGCTCGCTCCGACCATCGCTCGGGCCTTCCTGCCGCGGCCGTCCTTCTTCCTCGACCGTCGCTCGTCCTTGTGCTTGTTCTTGTGCTTGTGATCGCGCCTCGATCGGTACTTGCCATCTTTGCTAGACCGGTGCCTGTAGCCGTCCTTGTAGCCGTCCTTGTTCTCCATCTTCTCCGGACAGTCGACGATGAAGTGTCCTGGCTTGCCGCACTGAAAGCACGTCCGTGCTGTCCTTCTCGTGTTCACCCGGTTCTCGTGCAGCCTCTCGAACCGCCTGGTCAGCAACGCCAGCTCGTCCTCTCCAAGCACGTCGAACTCCTCATCTGGCAAAGACATCAAAGAAGACAGAGAGTACATCCTGGAGGATGCGTTAGCGTTAGACTTAGCTCCTTTGCCACTAACGAGAGCGAGACTATGAGAATCAGTCGGGCTCTCGATCTTGGCTGTCATACCACGGTCCAACTCAGCCGACTTGAGCTTCGAGAACAGCTCGTTCACCGTCAAGGTGTCATACTTCTCGGACTCAACAATAGCCTCAAACTTCCCATCCCATACGGTACGATCCAACGAGTGCAAGAGCTTCACGGCTCTATCATGATCATTGTATGGGAGGACGTCCACATTGGCTCTCATGTTGTTCACAACGACCGTAAATCGCTGGAAAAGGGCATCGACGGACTCGCCGGGGAGATGAGTGAAGTTCTCGTACTCTCTCCGGTAAGTCGCGTACATCCGAGCCTGAACCTGAGCGTTCCCAGCATGAGCATCCTTCAACTGCTCCCAAATCCTACAAGTTAAGTCCTCTGTCTGAACCCGATCGAATTCAGGCTGACACAGAGCACGAAACAAGTAGTCGACAGCCTTGTTGTTGGCTTCGAACATATCCCTCGATCCTGGAGCAAGGAAGTTCATCGGATGAACATAAGCTGTGTTCACCGTGACATCCCAAAGGATCTGACCCTTTCCGCGGAGGAACGCCGCCATCCGCCTTTGCCACATCTGGTAGTTCTTCCCATCGAAGTGCGGAGGACCCGAACCCCGTTCCTGGTACGCCATCTTTGGATCTTAGACTGGTAAGAGTCAATAAAGACCCGAACCGGCTCTGATACCAATTGAAGGACCGATTAGGCGAACCAGAGAGGGGGGGAGTGAATGGGAGCCGATAAAAATTCTTCTCGAAGGAGATGAGAACTCCAACAAGACGAACACGGCTTCCAAATCACGTCTCCGACCCAACTACCCAAGTTGGCCAAGACCACGCAGCCACTGGAGTGCTACTGGTCCTAGGAACCAACACTCAACCCTCCGAGCCAGAACTCACCAAAACACACAGCGGAAACTTGCACGGCTTGCTGCCTGTGCTACACCGGTCAGACCGATGACCTGCGCCGGTCAGACCGGTGACACCGGTCAGACCGGTGGACAGCGCCGGTCAGGCCGGTGGCTACAGCAGCCGCACAGCAAACGTTCCAGGAAGCCTCAGTGACTCCTCTAGGCCCTGGAACAAAAACCACCTCCGAAACACAACCTGGAAGTAAGAAGAACCCCTCATAAAACCTAGCAAAACAACTCCAAACACGCCAAGAACTGACCAGCAGAACCACGGGACAAAACCACACAGACAAGGTTGTTCCCCGAGACAAAAACCCACCAAGGGCTAGCACCGGTCAGACCGGTCGAGAGCACCGGTCAGACCGGTCGCGCCTGGGCAGCTCGGGATGAACAGCGCTCGCGAGTCAACTCCCCCAAATCCAACTCCCGATCTCCCGATTCGCTCCACGGTTTTGCACAAGACTTTGAGGATAGTAGGAACACCTCATGGGTACTCCATAGCCAAGATTTGGTCCACCAAAACTTGTCAAATCAAGAGGAATTGAAGAAATCCCACCAAGAACGCCTCTAACCCTAGAGCCACGAAAACCCCAAAATCGAGCCCCTTTGCTCACGGATTTGGGAGGGGAATCAAAGGGAAAAGAACCACGAAGGGTTCATGCATACATCCCCCACCAAATCCCAAAGAGAAAGGCCTCGAAATCGCTCCAAGAAAATCGCCAAGAAAGGGCTCCGAAAATCACCAAAAAGGAGAAACGGGAAAGACACAACCAAGCCTTGAGGAACCACGCCGAATCATCTATACATACCAAAGAGGTTCATACAAGGTCTAGCTTGCCGCCCGATCATCCTTCCCTCTCACAAGATCTCACCATGAAGCTCTCAAGCTAGTCCTACGAAAATCCTAAGAAAATAGGAAGGAAAATAGGAAAACCAAATGAGCTAGGGTTCCAAGAGATGGCTGCCATCCTCTCACCACTTGGGTTATATGGAGGCAACCGAAAGATGAAAATACCCTTACTAGCTAACTAGGGATACATGCCCCTCAAGGGCGAATTCGGAAATCTTTGTCTTCGCTCCATCGGACGGATGCCCAGCGACCGCACACTTGCTTAGCCTCGACGCAAGCCTTGCGATCCCGACGCGTGTCCTCCGCATCGAAGATTCCAGACTGCGTCGTCGCACACCGGTCAGACCGGTACCCACCGGTCAGACCGGTCTGGAGCTGCTGCACCTCCGTCTTCGGTTCTTCGGTCTTGGCTTTGTGGATCAACCAAGGAACCCAGTGGTTTTCTGGTGAACCACCGGAAACCCCGCGAACTCGGTGTAGCCTCCGCCAATCACCACTCATGACTCGGCTCCCACGTAGTCCCGGCTCGACCTTGGTTTTGAGGCTCAACCAAGAAACCGTCCATGACTTCATCTTGCCGTTCTTGCCACCATGCGGCCCGCACTTGACCCCGCTGGCCACCGGGTCCCTCGAACCAAGCCTACTTGTCTTCTCCACACCTGGAGGCCTCACCGGCAACGACCTTTCGCGCTTGTTCTTCACCTGCACCTGCACCAGTCAAGCCGCAACCTGCACCTGCAATACTTAGCCAAGAATCAGTCCACACCACGTTGTCAATCACTCATCACACCAGGAAGCGACCATCCACCGGTCCTCGAACCACACCTGGCTCTCATGAGCTCAAGACCGAGGAAAGCTCCCAAGGTTGAGCTCAAGACAATGCCTCAAGAACCATCTTTTCCAACCGCAAGCCATGCTCTCTCAAGTCGACAAGGGAAGAAGATGAGCAAGAAGGCAATCTATGGGAGCTCTAGTGAAGATGATGATGAAGGCTCCTCAAGTGATGAAGAGACCAAGACCTTGGTCAATGTGTACATCAAGAAGGTCTTCAAGTATGTGAAGAAAATCAACATGTACGGCTACAACGTGCACTTGAGAGAAGGTCAACATCATCAACAAATAAAGTTCACCAAGATCAAGCGCAAGGCCAAGAAGAAGGTGGTCAAGGAGAGGAAGCCTAAGAAAAAATCTCTCACCATCATTCGTGAGTGAATAGTGGTGGAGAGTCAAGTTCTTGTAGCTCAAGCGATGAGTCAAGAAAGAACTTCACCACCCGCTTCATGCAAGATTCCTCCTCCTCATCACATTGTGCCTTATGGCCAAAGGTATGGAGAGCGATGTAAGTGATGATGAATCTAATGCCTCCTCTATTAATGATCTTGTTGAGCTAATCCATGAGCAAAAAGGAATCCTTGAAAAACAAGCTAATCAAATCAAAGAACTCAATGCTCTCAATGATCTTAGTGCTACACTTGCTACACATTATGAACATTTGTTGTGCAAATTCAATTTTCTTAGCAAGGAGTGCGATGAGATAAAATCTAAGCTAGAGAGTATTGAGATTAAAACTAATGATTTCTTTAAACTTAATGAATCATCTATCCCTTGTGTAATTCCTATCTCCAAGGTAGATGCTTCAACTTCTTGCATTGATTAAATTGATGAATCTTGCTCACAACCTTGCAATGAGAATGTTGTTGTAGAAACATATGATTGTCTCATAGGCAAGGAGAATGATGAGCTCAAGCGAGAAGTGGAACGACTTCGAGTGAAGTTGGCTAGGTTGATGGGCAAGAGCAAGGGCAATGAGAAACAAGTGGAAGTCTCTCAAGATATGAAGAGCAACATCCAACCTTCTCAAGATAACTGTGATCACATGGTGAAGAAACTTGAAAAGGGTTCAACCGTGACTTGCTACAAGTGTCATGGAGAAGGGCACAAGTTCTACAAATGCCCTCTATTTGTCAAGAAGATGGAAAAAGGCGTGAGAAGAAGAAGATGAACACCACCATCAAGAGCTCTCTCATCTACACCAATCCCAACCACAAGAACAAGAACAAGAGCAACACCTACGTCATCAAGAGGAAGACCAATGCAAGGTGGTTGCACACAAGGTTGGGAATATGAAGGAGTGGGGTTGGAACCAACCCATTTGGGTGCCCAAGGAAGTCATCACAAATATGAAGGGGCCTCAAATGGTGTGGGTTCCAAAGGCCACAAGAAGGCCACGAACAATGGGGACTTGGGAGGCTTGGCACAAAGAAGATTATAAAAGGAATAACACTAATATTTCATAATTGTTTTCTCTAATTTAGTGTATGAGACAGGAACAAGGGATCAATTTATGTGCATACTATGTGTGTGAGTACATCCTCAATTTCTGCACTGCAGATCCATGAGATTATACTATAAGTATTATTGTAAACCTATTAATAATACATCATTTTCTAACCGCTTGTATATTTAATTCTTGGGTGTTATATATTAACATATTTGCACATTACAGAACTCTATGATTAGGGACGCAATCATTGAGAAGGATCGTCTCTTAGCGATTCAAGAAGGTCTCGTGAGATTCTTGATGGACGAGGTGATTAGCCCAAAGGGAAGACATTATTATGATGGTCATCCAATTGAGAAATGTTAATTAGCACCTCCGGTGGAACTTGAGACTAGAATTAGAATGAAACAATATTTTGATGTATATATACTAGTTTCAAAAAATACTATCTCTGCTTTCGATGTAATATATTTATTTATAAGTTTATTCTCTAGATATAGTACGTATAGTGGACACGTATAATTAGTGCAAACATTTATACATATACGTATAGTACACACAAATACACTAGATATACACGTATAACAATATTAAAACAATTGGAAATGAAAATAAAAATAATAACCGGGAGCCTTTTAGTCCCAGGTGGTATTACCACCCGAGACTAAAGGGGGTGCGCTCAGGCGCAGGTGTGCCCCCCTTTAGTCTCGGTTGGTTATACCACCCGAGACTAAAGGGGGTGCGCTCAGACGCAGATGTGCCCCCCTTTAGTCCCGGTTGTCCACCCGGTAACAAAGGGAGGGCCTTTCCTCTCTAATGATTAGTACCGGTTAGGCCTTAGAGAGATATCGCCCTTCCCAACCGAGAGGAAAGGTTCCCGCTCCACTAGTGCTGGTACATATCGACACCGTCTGCTGCTTTTAGTGGACGGATGACTAAAGCATGCAATTTACACAATGAATCAACCGATAAAACTCCATGAACATACATTCGTTGAAATGAACTTCCAGAAACTTTTCTACTGGAGGTGCATCAAACACAGTAAATACCGGCGAGGAATTGAAAGTATAGTTTTCAAGATGATGGAGTGATTATTGGCATAGCAAGTGACTAGTTTGCTCTCAAAGCGCTTAGCTATCGGCGTGGCTCCACGTAAGGCACACGATTGCAAGTCGGGCCGGCCGAGCTCGGCGTCACTCCATGTCTCTCTTCCACCCTGCTTTCTTACATGCATGTGTACAAACATATTGTGCTGGGCCAGAGGGACGCGCCGCACGAAACTCTTTTTTGACATATGCCCGACGGAGGTGACGGTGGCGATGGCGATGGTGGTCAGGTGGTAGGCGCACGAGCCGTTCGCTGCTGTGTCTGATTGGAGGAGCGTCCCAATCCCACAGTTCCCCCATGTCATTATAAAAGATCCAATCATCCAAATTCCATGTGTTACCGGAACTCTTGTGACGCCTTCATGGACATTGACTCGGAGTTCTTTGGATCTCAGTGCTACTGTGTCCATTTTTTTAGGTGAAGCGGGAGGTAATTAACTGAGAGACGAAATGTCCATCTCGCCCTTCGATTCAATAATCAATATGGTTGCAAAAATTTCTCTGTTGTCCTTGCCTCACTATGTAGGAACATGTAAGACACCGTCATAGGAGACGCAAAAACAACACGTGTCTCCTATTTTTTTTACAACAACAACTTTATATATTGAGCCAACATCTTACATAGAGGCCCCTCAAAGAGGGCCGAATTACAATCTGGTCCATAGACCGGATAAACACAACAGCTACTGCAGAGAAGACCACGAACTCGTCAGCGAGGGGTTGCAGGAGCGTCGAAGGCGCGTGCACCCGGGCGAAGGGACCGCGCAAAGCGTCGGTTGTAAAGGGATCGACCAAGCCGAAGAAGAACACACCAGACGACTATAAAATTCGTAGAAGAGTCATTGCCGGCAATGAATGGTGGTGCTCGATGTCGAAACCGAAGTGGAGACGAGGCGGACTTGGCAGCGGCCGAGGAAGAATCGAACGGCTGGAGCAGATCTGCAAGAAGGCAAACAGCAAGATGCTGGCGAAGGCAAGGGCGGATGCATGAGCAAAGGGCGCACAGCATCGCGTTCAACAACGACACAAGGTCATCCAAACAACCAACACCGTGCAGAGCTGCTGAAGAGGTAGGGCGGAGTCGGAGACCGAGACAGAGTTTCCTCGATGCGTTCGACGACCACTTTTTCACCGGGATAGGCAACGTAGGCGGAACAACCATCAGAGAAAAAGGAGTCAGGGGCAACGTTGGCAAAGAGGCCAAGAAAGCCAGTTGCAACTCGAGATGAAGCATCATCGATGCGTTCAACGGGCACATGCTCACCACAAGGGGAAAGGGAGCCGGAACAACCATCAGTGAGGAACTCATCGAACCAACACCCAAAAAACAACAGCAAAGATGCAGAGGATCTGCCTGAGGGAAGGAAGCGGGTGGAAAGCAAGGGCGGTGGCGAAGGCGGAGAGTGTCGGTGGCAAGCAGATCTCGATTCGGGAGGAGTGGTGCAGGGAAGGAGAAGAGATCCGCCAGATGAGAGGGGATGGAGTTTTATTTAAGCATACCTTGGAGACGGGGTCGACGGCGACGAGCAGGCCAAGGAAGCCTGCGACGACGACGGCGGCGGCAACGCCATGGAGGCAGCTACTACCACAAAGGGACATAACCAAAAAGGCAACAAGAAGAAAAAAAACCTAAAAGAAAAAGAAGTAGGGGCTCCGGATCTATCGATTGGTGGGGCTTCCTACCCTTCTCGCCGTCGGCGAGGTCGCCGGCGGAGAGGAAGGGAGGGGCCCGAGAGGAGGCGAGTGAGGGAGACGAGAGGAGGAGGCTTCGAGGTGCAGGAAGTTGGTGGAACACGATAGGGGCAGGGACAGATCCAACACGTGTCTCCTATGACTCGTAACTCATAGAAGACGCATGTTAAAACCTGCATATACCGTTGAAATTTTTAGGGTTAACCCAAGCCTCCTATGTCCACTCATAGGAGACACATATTATCCATCACCGATATGTACTTCAATTTATTTAATGGACTCCAAGTTTGACCTATAATATTAGCACATAAATCTATATTCTCATCACTTTCTCTATACAGTGTCTTTGTAAATTGGGACACATATCATGTGTATATACTTTAATTGTCATATAAAAAATAGATGATTTAGAATCATATATTGGTGTATATTTTAAATAAGGTGATTTGCATTTCAAATGTATGGTTACCTCATGTTATTTTTCTTTATTTTTGTATTTCTATAATTGCATCGTCTCTTTATTTTATTTTCCTTTCTCTATTCTTTTTTCTAAACTTTTCTTTCTTTTCTTTTCTTTTTTATTTCTTTTCATCATTTCTCCTTTATCCATGTTCTCTTTTACCTTTGTTTCTTCTCTCATCTTCTTTTGTTTTCTTTTCCATTTTCTGGCTACACCCTTTTTTCTCATTCTTTTTTATTTTTTCTCTCTCTTTTGTTTTGTTACCTTTTATTACTTTAATTCAAGCTTTGTTTTTTATTAATTTATATTCTATATATATTCCTTCTTTGTACGCGGTTTATAAATTCTCAAATAGTTGATGATGCAAACTGATTTATAAATTGTACATCCTAACTTTGTTCGTCACATGTATAGATATTTTTAAGTGAATCGGGAGGATAAGCCTCTACTTTTTATTTTTATATATAGAAAGAACATGTGCAATTTACGAGGTCTTATGTAACAGTAACACCAATGGTGTTTAGTAAGGATAAAGCTACTCCCTCCGTCTTCTGAAAAGTGCAATCCTATTATTTGAAAAAAATCCCACAAAGAGTGCAATTCTAGAAAATAGATCTAGTTACCTTCCTAATTAAGTAATCAGATTTGATTTGCATGTCAAAACTTACTACAAATGGCTAAAAGATGAGGGTATTAGAGTCTTTTCGCGCTACCACTAATCTGTCCTAGAAAAACTAGAATTGCACTTTTTATAGGACGGAGGGAGTACGCTTCAAGAGCTAATGAGGAAAAAATATAAAGAGAAAGAACAAAATGATAAGAATAATAGACTTTGTCAATGTGGGACATGGGTACCCCTGGGTCTCCACCGACCAGTCTCACGACCGTCCCTGCAAGTGGGTCCGGCCCACTAGAAGACCTATCGACCAGGTAGTGGGCCCAACAGACTTGATCTATGGCCCACACGACCTCCACAAGACCTTATCCAGAAAGACTACAAGACTTGGAGTATACGTCAAGACGGCGGCGGGATCCGACAGGCAGTCCGGGGATTATGGAAGCAATTGTAATCAACTAGCGTTAGGTCTCCTGGTCGTAACCGACCAGGACTCTGGGTGACCGATCTTGTCCGCTGGCCAATATAAGGCGGGCAGGGTGTCCCCGATGTACAACTCACCAATCAATCAATCGCCACCGACAACTAGATGTAGGGTTTTACTCTCCGGAGGCCCGAACTAGTATAAACTCGTTGTGTTCCGTGTGCTCTTGCATAACCATCGAGTCCTTAGCTCTAGATCGCCCCCAACCGAATCTAAATAAACCATCAGGGTTGACCCCCCTGTGGGCTGTGTAGATCTAAACCTCTGATAGTTGGCGCGCCAAGTAGGGGCAGATCCAGAGTTCTCCGTGCGACTTCGATGGCTCCGATCAACGGCGTCGTCTTCCCCGCCAGCATGGCGGACTTCCTCGCCAACCCCATCGACATCAGCTTCGGCTCCATGCCGTCGGGTTCTGCCGCTCCAGCCGCCGGCCTAGTCGTCCTCGACAACGCCGCGGCCACCCCTGTTCAGCAAGTCGAATCCGACTCGCCAACAGAAACCCACCGACCCACACCTTGTGATCTCGTCGCGGGGTTCGACCGTGTCGCAATCTTGCTTGCGGACACGATCAAGATCTGCGAAAGCGTCAAGCGCTCTAACAAACTGAAGACAACTCCAACCTGCATGCCCTTCGGCCTGCGGAATACAGTTCGTGTGGTCTCCGACCACGCGAGGAAATAGATCCAGATCCAATATGGGTCGGACTCGACTAACCCGCAGGTTCCGTCCTGCGGACATCGCAGGGACCGTCCCAGACGGTCCTTGCCCTCTCCACAAGAAAGCCAAGCACACTGCCTGTCACTGTCGTGCTTTGAAGAAGCTTCGACGACCTACACCTCCTGCAGCGACTCATGGTCGCCCAATCTATCTTTCTGCGCAGTCTCCGGACTGTGGCGAGTTCCAGGTCACCCGTGTCATCTACACGCCCAACACTTACGGTGATGAGGTCTGGGCACGTCGCGGCTTCCCCGATCACGAAACCCTTGTGGTCTCCACAGATGTACCAGCCCCGACTGGTGAAACTGACGCTCAACGCGTACAACACAAAGCTGACAATGTTGGTCGAGCTCAACGCCGCCAGGCGGAGATCGATCAGGCCAACTCGGCGGCTCAGGCCGGCGCTGCGGCTCATGGCGGTGCGGCGCCTCAGGACAACGCCCAAGTGAACAACAACGGACCACCCCCTGCGTGTCAGGTCATAGTTCAGCAACAACGCCAAGACGATTCACCACCCCGACGTCGCATGCGCGCACATGACCTCCGGAGGGACTTCGAAGATGTCGTCCACGAGCTCTTCAACTCTCCCCAAGCCAACTTGGGGGCTGCCCTGGCAGAAATCGGTCTATTGCCCGATACCCTAGAAGTACGACGAGCTATTGCTAAAATCCGGGTCGCCACGACCCAAGTGGAGGAACGGAGCCAAGGCTACAGCAGGTTGACACAAAGCCAGTACTCCAGGAGCAGGTCGGTACGACCTCGTACCAACAACAACAGTGGTCAACCTCCTCTCCAGCCCGTGGCTGAGGAAAGGGGTGGCGAGAACGAGGTGGTGCAACAGCCAAACACCGGCGCAAGACCTCAAGCTGCAGCCAATGTGCCGCCCCCGGCCGCACAGGCTCCTGCAGCCAATCAACATCAGCCACGACGAGATGAGCACGAGATCCAGCGTCGTGCTAACTACGATCGCATTAATGGTCCCCCGGACCCTCTTAATGCCAACAACCCGATCCAAGCAACCGACCTCCGGGCGTTGCACGATGAAGGCTATGACGTCGCGCCAACTACGACCAAGCTAACGGCTCGCCTGAAGACTTGTATGTCACCCCCGAGGGACCTCATACTGACCTCGACGACCAATCAGGCCCCAGCACTGTCAACAACTTCGCGGCCTTCTCTCGACGTCTCCGGACCATGCGCTACCCAAAAGGCTTCAAGCCTACCATCGAATAATATGACGGTCGCTCTGACCCGAATATTTGGCTCAAGATGTACTCCATAGCTGCTCGGGTAGCAGGTGGAAACGAAGATCACATGGCGGGTTACTTCCCCTTGGTGATGGGCAAAGCACCACTCGTGTGGCTCGATAATCTGCCTGCAGAATCCATCTCCTCGTGGGCAAGTCTGTCGCGGTTGTTCACTACGAACTACCAAGCGACCTACAACCGTCCCGGCAACACGCATCACCTCGCAAGGGTGACTATGAAGACTGGTGAAACCCTCCAGGACTACACCAACCGGTTCTTTGAGAACCGCAATGAGCTCGCTGGCGTTAAAGATGACGACGTCATCAACCACTACAAGAAGGGCGTCACCAACATCAAGATCTTCGATAAGATCCACGAGGCTGGAGCAAAGACCATCGCCGACCTCATGGTGTACGTCGACAAGCTCGTGGATACTCAAGATGCTGTCGTCCACGACTTCAAGGGCAATAGAACCGATGACGTATCCGCGGCTTTGGCCTCCGATGTTGCTGCTAAGACGTGCAAGCACTCCAATGAGGTCTTAATAGCCAGCAATTCGCAAGGATCCACCTTCTTCCGTCAAGAGTTCCAAGACACCCTTGATGACGTCTATCAGTTCCACGATGGCACAAAGCACTCTATGCATAATTGTGTGGAGCTAAAACGCGCCCTGGGCGTGCCAGAAGAACCCAAGCCAGCCAAGAAGACCAACAGTGGTGATGGCTGCTACGACAACCGCTATGACAACAACCGACGCTACATATGACCGGTACCGCTAACCTGATTGGTGTGATGACCGCGACCGGCGACCTTATCACTGTGATGATCGCCACGATGACAAAGATCACCGTGATGACCACCGCGATGATCGCCACGATGATCGCCGGGACGACCGCGGAGATGATCGTACCAAGGACCAACGTGACGACCGTCGCAAGGAAAGGACTCCTCCTCCACCACCTCCAGGTGGCAACCCTAATGGTGCCTTCCAGGCAGCCAACAGGGAGATCAACTTCATCGTCGGAGGTCGGCGGGCGGCTCAAAGCCACAGACAGTAGCGTGCCAGAGCACGAGAGATCGGCCTCGTGAACACAGAAACTCCACAACCCTTGAGGTGGTCAGAGTTCCCCATAACCTTCTCTAGGGAAGATCATTGGGTCCATATACCAGACCCCAAGCTGGTCGTTAACCCCATGGTGGATGGAGTCGTGCTACCCAAGATGCTCATCGACAGAGGCAGTAGCCTCAACATCATATTCACCGAGACCCTGAAGAAGATGAAGTTTGACTTCAACAAGATGACAGCCTACGATGAACCCTTCTACGGGGTCGTGCCGGGCAAGGCAGCATACCCTTTGGGGGCACGTTTGCCTCCCGATCACCTTCGGCACTGAAGCTAACTCCCGCACGGAGTGGCTGACGTTCATGGTCGCGGACTTCCGCTCCTCCTACCATGCCATCCTAGGTCGTCTGATGCTGTCTCGGTTCATGGCCATCCCGCATCATACGTACCTCATCATGAAGATGTTGGTGCCTAACGGAATCCTTTCTGTCCACGGGGACATCATGGTCTCCTACAGATGTGAGGACGAGACCGTCGACCTCGCCTCGATGTCTGCCTACACCGCTACTGCTTCCATCATGGTCGATGAAGCCGCCAAGGTCGATGTCACCACGCTCACGGTGCCCGAGCAAAAGCACACTGCAACTGCCTTGGATGCTAGTCCTGTAGTGAAGAAGGTCTGCCTCGGCCTGCCCGACGCAGCGAAGGAAGTCACCATCGGGGCTGACCTGGACCTGAAATAGGAATACGTGCTCACCAGTTTCCTCTGGGACAACACGAACGTATTTGCATGGAGTCCATCTAATATGCCTGGTGTCCCAAGGAATCTGGTTGAGCACTCCCTGGATGTAAGCAAGACGGCAAGACCTGTCAAGCAGAAGCTTCGTCGCTTTGCGAAGGATCGAAGGGAGGCCATAGGGGTAGAAGTATGCAAGCTCTTAGCTGCATGATTCATCTGTGAATGTAAACACCCGGTCTGGCTCGCCAACCTGGTGCTTGTACCTAAGAAGACTGGCGGATTAAGAATGTGTATTGATTACACCGACCTCAACAAGCACTGCCCCAATGATCCTTTCCCTCTTCCGCGCATCGACCAAGTCGTGGACTCCACGGCTGGCAGCACCCTGTTGTGCTTTCTCGACTGCTACTCAGGGTATCACCAGATACCCATGAATCCTGACGACTAGGACAAGACGGTGTTCATAACACCCAACAACATCCATTGTTATAAGGTCATGACCTTTGGCCTGAAAAATATTGGTGCCACGTACCAGAAGGCGATCCAAAAGTGCATGGAGTCTCAGCTCCATCAAAATGTGGAAGCCTACGTCGACAATGTGGTCATCAAGACCGAAAAAGTGGAGAACTTCATCGCCGACCTCAAGGAGACCTTCACCAACCTTTGCTCCTACCAATGGAAGCTCAACCCGACCAAGTGTGTCTTCGGTGTCCCTTCCGGGTTGCTCCTTGTCGACCGGGCATCCCTGAGCCCACCACACATGTGGGCCATACCCGGGAGATGAGTTCCTGTACAACACTTAGACTACTCAACTAGTGGGCCACGTTGCTGGTACTGTGGACCCCAAGGCAAGACAAGACGAACAAGGACGTGTACTAAGACTAGGATAGCTTTCCATACCTTGTATAGGCTACTCCGAGTCCTACTCGAATAGTACTCTTGTACCGATCTGACTTGTAACCCTGCCTCCCGTGGCATATAAGGCGAGGCAAGGACCCCTCTCAAAACATACGCAATCAATACAGAGCCACGCAGCATACAGGACGTAGGGTATTACGCACATTGCGGCCCGAACCTGTCTAATTGTGTGCCCCGTGTCTCACCATCGTGTTCCTGATCTTGGCGAGCCCCACCGCACAATCTACTACTTCGAGTACCCCGTCGTAGGCTCGGTGTCTAAAACACTGACAGCTGGCGCGCCAGGTAGGGGATCTCGTCGTCGATCCACTGGCGAACTCGATGGCTCTCGTCATCATTAAGCCGACCGTCGCTTTCCAGCAAGGCGACACCTTCATCTTCGGCTCTTGGGTTTGCGTTGCTGATAGCGCCGGATCGTTCCTGCGTTTCTTAGCACCAACTCCGGAGTCAAAGCTCAAGTCCTCGACGCTTACGCAAGCTTCAATGGAGGTTTTCGTCGAAAATTTCGGCGAAATTTCGATATCTGACCCGCTCAGAGAACTCGAGTCGGAGCCCGAGTACAACTCGACTTCGTCTCCTATCCAGCCTGAGTTGCTTTCTTCAGCTTCACAGCTTGCGCTCAGCTTGGATAACATTCCAGCACCACCTCTTTTCAGTCATCGCCATGTTAGTGCTGCTTACCAAGCCGCATTGAAGCGTCTCATGTGCCCTGGCCCGAAGATGAATATCACTATTCGACACAAAATATACTGTCCGTATCCGAATCTGATCCGAGAATTCAGACCGAGAAAGAAAAATTATCTGTATCTGTATCCGCAGTATCCGTTCGTATCCGGTCCGTTTTCATCCCTACAAGCCACAATGGAAGGGACCGGTAACCCATCCATAGGTGAGTCTCATAGGACTAAAAAAAATCTTTCGCTGCTCTCATCCGGTCATTGCTTCTATAGTGGTTGTCAGACTTTTGATTTTTTTATTTACTAGGACCTGGATCCATGCATGGATCCTGGGTCTTCATAGAACCCACCACACAATGCTTATGACCTAGATTCATAAGAGTATTTATTGTATAGGATCATGTTTTACTGCACATTGGAGAGGCCCTTAGCTCCTCGTTGCTTGCATTGCCTTGATGTATCGCCATGGTGAGATTTTCAGTAGCTTCAGAGATGTATCGAACTGGTGTTCACTGAATTTGTACCATACCTCATGTTATTCGTCTCTGTATGGATGTGCTTCCGGTTGGAAGTCCGGGTCTCCGTGATGCGATTTTGAACTACAAGAACTAGCGGCTTGGAGCAGCACTAGTGAACTACCACTACTATTAAGAAAAACGACTTTTCGTCCCAGGCCACAATCCTAGGCGACGTGGCTCGACAACTGTTGCCTGCTGGTAGTACGTCTGTTTTTTTAGGTAGTAGTACTCCCTCCGTTTCTAAATATAAGCATTCATTATTTTTTCTGTTTACGTTTGACTGTTCATCTTATATATATTTTATCATCATATATATTTTAAGTATATCATAATTATTTTTATATTTTCATAAATTTTTTGATAAAACGAACTGTCTGCTTTGAGCAGAGTGGACCATTTAGTAATGAACCACTCACTGACAGCAGAACAAGCAGGTGCAGCATGCAAAGGATTGGCACGCGGTGTTTTTGCCCAGTCTCTTTTGTCACTCGCGGACTCGCCTTCCTCCATTAGATAAGTGTTTCGCCAAGATTTAAAAGGAAAAAGAGGAAGGAAAGAAAACTTCGTTGAATCAGCAGCTAGCGCCGGTTTATTCCCAGAACTCGGAGGGACAAAAGTGGGCAACAGGGATCTCCACACTCACTCACTACCAACTGCAGACGCCGGGGGCCAACGATGTGGCGGCAGCAATCTATCAGTTGTGGTAGGGGTTAGCATCGCCTGGACAGCTGTCACTGCAAGTTTCCAATCACCGCAGGCTGTCCCTCTCTGTAACCAGTGGTCGTGGTGCCTTAGATCAGGATGTGTGAGCAACTGAGCACTGCTCCATGGACTTCGCGTTTGTTGCGTCGTGTGGTTTATATGATGCTAAGAATTCTATTGATTTTTTCAGGGTCAAACGCATCTTCTAGGGTTCATCACAAGAATTCAACCTTGGTCTTCAAAACTAACTACTCGATCAACCAATTCAAATTAAACCTCAATAAGATTATCGAGATCTCCGGTCAAGAGATTGTGTGATGTCAGCAGCCCCGGGTGATGGTGCATAGAGTTTTGATGTTTGTTTGCTCTGTGTGGAGTTTCAAAGTGTGATCTTTCATTAGCATTTCACGTTTTTGCTCAACCTTTTAGGCTCTTATTTTCTTTGTCTAAGGCTCTAAGCTTTTCTTCAATTCCTATAATCAGCAACTTTATTATCCCTTTAAAAAAATCAAAATTACTACCCTCAAGTACAACCAAAGTCTATACTATAAGAGAGGAGCAAATTGAAAAAAATTCTCACCCATCTTAAATCCTACCCACCTCTCACAGAGTGGCCCACGTGTAAGGCCGGTCCACCCAAAACACACGACGAAACCACGTGAGGATGAAGGAATCGCGAGTTAGAAAATATTTCCACCGAAAACTAGTTTTTTTTCTCACCGCGAACTCCTCCTACCCGCAGCCGACCCACCGCCGTGAATCACGCGTCCTCACGATCTCTTTCCTTCTCTGCCGCACAAATCTCACCCCGTGACCCCCACCTCCCTATGCCGCCTCCGTCTCCCCTCCGCACCCCTCAAGCCCGGAGCCCGTGCTCCTCCTTCCCCTGGCGGCCGCTTGCCCTGCCCAAGCTCGCGCCGCCACCGCCATCAACTCAAACGCGGCGCCCTCCTTCTCGCTGGCCTCCTCCCTTCCCTCCCTCCACCGGAGCGGCCTCGCTGCTCCTCCTCATCGGAGCTGCCAGGATCTCCGTCGCGGCCAAGGAGGACGGCGAGGCGAGCAGAGGACGCGGCTGCGTCCGCTGGCGATGCGAGCGCAGAGGAGCACGGCGGCGCGACGATTCCGCCGGCGGCCTCCCTCTCCCCAGCGAATTTCTCCCGACGGCTTCTCGGCGCATGGGCGAGGCGCAGGCGGGCGACGTGAGCTCCGCGCCTCCGCCTCGAGAGCGCGCCAGCAATTCCTCGCCGCGCGGATGCAGGCCTTTGAGTTCCGCGTCTCCTCCACGCAGAAGTGAGGGAGGTATGGAAAAGTCACAAGGCTTTTACTCCTGATTAAAACTTGCACTGTCTAATGCTAACGCTCCTTAAACTTTGGTAGACTCTAAATTTTTGCTATGATTTATGAGTGACATTTAATTTTTAGATTCATTAAATTTTCACTGCTCTGTTAAAAAATTGCTATGTCAAGGCAAAGTATGATTTCGAGCATATGCTAAACTCTCTTTCATGTGTTTCCACATCTTTGCTTGGTCTTTGTGGATGAGAGCATGATAAATCTCTTTTATATGTCAGTCGGGCATCTGACTTTTGTCTAATGAAGATAGATGACACCGGAAGAGTTCTTGAAGACAATGGTAGGTTTGACCCCCCCCCCCAACACACACACACAGCCAACTGCAGTGTAGTTCTTCAGCTTAAAATTAATCCCTGCAACCCTGTGTGTTGGTTTTCATAAAATTAGCTTTGCCTGATGCCCTGATTAGATAACTTATTTTGTTATCATAGAGAATATCCTACTTCTTAACATCAATGATCCATCATTCTTTGTCTTTTGGTTAAATATATTTTGCATTGTCATTTCTAAGCCTTGTTTCATTTGAAACTCTTGGTCCAATTTTTAGGCATTTGATATTGAAGAAAAACTTGTTTGTGTCAATTGCATTCAGTAGGCATCCAAGGACATTCTATTGACGACTTGCAGGTATCCACACATATCATTGGTGAAATATTAAGCAATGAGAATTACTGCATGCTTTGTAGATTTATTTTATGTCCTTCCTTTGCTTGATTCCCCCCTAGGATCTTTCCTGTCCTCTCTTACATGATACTACCTATCTGTAATGTTTTTAAGGGTATCCTAGAACTATTAGAGAAGTTACATAATAAGTACATGTTTAACTTTGTCTCTATAGAAGAACTTGTAATTTGAGTAATGCGTTCCTTTTTTTCTTCTTAGAGATAATGGCAGATTAATGTTGTTTTGATTTTTGTTTTTGTTGCATTCATTTCAGTAACAAGCATTGTTTTCAGATGCCTTGGTCCTCTTCTCGCCACCTGGGGAGATACGGCCCTGATTCTTCTCTCATCTCCATCCAATAATTTTTCGATGCTTTCCTCTTCCCTGTTGTTTTGGTTATTCGATCTACATTTCTAGCTCCCTTTGATTTGTTTGCATGTTCATTCAGCCGGTGACACAGAGTGACACCTTGAGGGTGTGTCCGTGAAGGTGGTAGAGATGAAAGTACCAGGAGGAGTGTCGTTGGAGAACACAGAGATTCGGAAGCTCAGCAAAGTGTTACAAGGATGCATTGGTGATGATTCTGGAGCACACCAGGATGGAGGAAAGACTTATATTACAGCAGGTTGATTTGTGTTTGAACTCAATTGTTTCTGCAGCATTATATTATATTATGTTATTAATTTCTCTGGCAAAGATCTGGCCATGACAGCTGAAATTTGCAGCAGGTAGATAGACTTTATGTTATTATATAACTTACGTTCCATTGGCAGGCCATTCTTATGGTACTTTGTACTATCATTTCTTTCTTCGGTGTACTTAGATGACAAAAGGCTGCTGATAAACTTTCAAATACTTTTGAGTTTTGATTTAGCATGTACAACCTTCTGTAATATACATGATGCTCATATAATTTTTTCCCTTCGGTTCATCTTGATAACATAGCCTCTTAGACTTCATTTTGGCCTCGCATTCTGACCACTTCTCATACTATTCCAATCATTATTATTTCAGCAGTTTGTTGAATAAATTGACAGTGGACAAGAGCCTCATTGAGGTAGGCTGAAGTTCAATAGTATATCTTTCTATGTATCTTGCAGTAGTTATAATATATTGCAAATTAACTAGCAGGTTTTCCAAAGAGGTGTTGATCAAGATACGGTAATTCTGATTGCCAGAGCTTCTCGTACGGAAAATCAGGATGTTGATAGTTGGTATGCTGGCTGATCCAAAGGAGGTAATCAGGTTTCTGTTGAGTTTGTGATGTACATCTAATTTACTTTTCGTCTAACTATTTCTTCTTTAATTTGCTTGTTTGACAAAAGGCTTGTGCTCGTGTTCAAGAGATTCACTTTCTACCATTTAATCCAACTGACAAAAGAATTGATTTAACCTACCTTGATGGAGAGAGAAAAATGCATAGCAAGGGAGCACCACAGCAGGTACTGTTTTCTTAAGCACAACACTAATTGGGAACTCTGCACTTGTGAATATGATTTTACTTATTAATAGTGGAAGTTAAACAGATCTTTCATCTTTCACACAACAAGTCGGATATTGAAAGAAGGGTCAGAGCTGTGATTGACAAATTTGCTGAGCGTGGCTTGTGAGCACTTGGTGTAGCTTACCAGGTTTGAAGTCCCTTGACATGAACTATTGCTACACTCTTTAGCTTAATTTCTATTGTACTATTGACAATATTCATGTACAGGAAGTGCCAGATGGTAGGAAAGAGAGTCATGGAGAACCATGGCAGTTCATCGGGCTTCTGCCCCTTTTTGGCCCTCCTCGTCATGATAGTGCAGAAACAATCAGAAGAGCACTCGATCTTGGTGTCAGTGTCAAGATGATTACAGGTTTGTCATATTCCATTGTTGTGCACCCTTTCTTGGGTTGATTGCTCGAATTTTGTTTTTAAGTTTCACAATGGAAAGTGTCACCGGTTTCAGTTCTTCCACTGTTATCTAATGGAGGATCCAAGTATGTTAATTACAATGGTGGATAGAAGGTCAAGGTTTTAATACCTTCATTAAAATACATGGATCAAAATGGCATTGGTTTTTTAGAATTGATTTCTTTTTATTTTTGATGACTAGCAGGTAATTGATTAGTCTCTTCTCTGAATGCCTTCACATTTTGAAGACTTCCTAAACCTCGTCATAACTGCACTTGTGGCAGACATTGAATGGTAGAATCCTGTGAGTCCGGAGTTTCTGGTTGAAACAACTATGATGCAATTCTAATTTTTATTTGGTAAGTTTGCAAAACCTTGTTTTATTTCGGGATATATATCGTGTATGTTCCATCCTGAACTCTGATTGAGTACAGATAAATGGTATCCATGTTTTCGATAGCTCGTCATTTTTACTTTTAATTGTTAAGTTAATTTCTAGCCAATATAACAAATGAGTTTGCTAATTCTTAAAAATTACTTACACTTATTTGCAAAATTTTAGTTGAAGCTGCCCTTGACCTATTCCCTGCCTTTTCCTGTTTGATGTGCCATTTTTTACATTCTTGGAGTTTTCATTAGGATTGTAAATAATTTGTTACCTTTCCATGAGAAAAAGAAAATAACAAGAAAGGGAGAGTGGCATTGCTCAAGAGCTTAAACTAGGATCCTTTTGTTTGGTCTATGCCTTATGGTAACAAAAAAACCAGCTTCTTACAGGCTAATGGTAGTTCTGTTGACATTTGTCTGTAGCAAGGCATGGGTAAACTAATGCTTGTATGTGATTCAGTTTCTTTACCAATATTATTTGAGGTGGATGGTGGTGGCGTTGCGGAACAAGGATGAGGTGCTCATCTACTGCGTCTGCTGCCCCCATCCATTGCCGGCATCCATGGTAAAGGCACGCCTGCGGTGAAGGCCTGCAATCACGTCTTTGGTGCATCCAGAGGTATGTGGTATTGTGGTGTGTCATTCAAATTCTTTGTTTTATGTTTGGTGTCAGATGCAGACATGAAGTCATTAGATGTGAATTTTGTTGAAACACGTATCGATGCTGGAAGAAGTTGACGCGTGATGCACATGATCAGAAGAAACAGTCCATTGTAGATCGATTTTCTGCCATCTCTCTTCCTGTTAGTTGACTGTTGTGGTATATTAACTCTGTTTGTGCTGATACTAGCTACCATTGCCAATTGAAATTTTTATCTATTATTTCCCATTTATAATGGCGCATCAGAGAGACAGGGATGACTCCAGCCTCTGTTTGTGCTGAGTTTCCAAGGATTCGAGGACCTGTAGATGTGAAAATTACCGCACGGGGCTGATTTATTCAAAATAATATACTGAGATATAGAGGAATAATTTTTGTTTGGGACCTAGAGGTGTTCTACTGAGCTCATGACACGATTTGCAGGTTTCAGAATATATGAAGGATGAAAGGGAGGTGGCCGTTAAATGTAAAAGTTTGTCATAAATTAGGAACAGGACAAGACACAGAAGGAAATGGCATCGTCCTGACTCATGAGTTCCTACATTTGCAAATTTCACTAGACCTTAAATTTAGAAAAAAAAATAGATCAGATCAAAGACAAATGGTGTAACTTTAGCTAGGTAGTGCAGGGCTATCAGTCATGGGTGTACCTGTAGTTAATTTTGATATTTCGTTGGGAGGTTGCTCCGTCAGTTGAATAATGATGCAATACAATTGAATGTTGAATCTAAATTTATTTATTTATAAATAAGTAGCATTTTTTTATCTGTTGGGATAGGGGCTGCTTGTGGTGTCGGCTGGCCTTGTGTTCAACGAGTTGCCAGGGAACTGTTACACTCATAAATTTTATGTTTGCTAAACAATACCATGTAGGTTTACAAATAGTGATTTATTGTTCTCGTGCTAGGATTTCTATTTAGCTATTTGAACAGCTAGCAGTTTCCCCAATACATTGTAGGCTGAAGTCGATTTTGAGTTAGCATTGCGATCTTGCATCAGATACGAAGAAGTCGAGCACTAATTGAAACTAGCTGACATAATAATATTAGAAGGTGGTCTTACCTAATGTGGATGGGTTTCAGATAGCTATATTGTTAGAAATTCATCTATGCATTTTGGATCCTTGAGCATAATTTGATTACTTTCTTTCTTCCAAAAGGATTTGCGTACATTTTTGTTGTGGTTGGGATGCTACCATCTTTGTCACACATGCTTCATCTTTACTAAAAAATATAGATTATTGTTTTTTATAATTAAAATATTCTTGTTTACTTGTTTTTCTAAATCACGTGCGTGTCGCACGTGCGGTTCCACTAGTCTAGATAACCTTCTAAACTATATTTTGATCCAATTTATCATGTAAACTATTTTAGTTGGTTCAATTTACCCTTTAACACAATATCTTTTTTCCATACACAAGATGAATTTCAATTTATCATGTAAACCATTTCAGTCGGTCAAGAGATTGTGTGATGTTACAGCAGCCCCGGGCAATGGTGTATAGAGTTTTGAAGTTTGTTTGCTTTTGTGTGGAGTTTCAGAGCATGATCTTTAATTAGTGTTTCACGTTTTTGCTCAACCTTTTAGGCTCTTTATTTGTTCGTCTAAGGCTCTAAGCTTTTCTTCAATTCCTATAATTAGCAATTTTTTTATCTCGTTTTTAAAAAAAAATCAAAATTACTACCCTCAAGTACAACCAAAGTCTAGATAACCTCCTAAACTATGTTTCAATCCAATTTATCATGTAAACTATTTCAATCGGTTCAATTTACCCTTTAACACAATATCTTTACCCTTTAACACAATATCATTTTCCATACACAAGATGAACTTTAATTTAATATTTTGCAGAATGGTAGTGGACATCATAATGTATGTCAACAAAATAAGATAAAATGTTCATCATTTATTCTATAATTTTATACCCAAGGAATTAATTTTTTGTTAAATTTCTTACCTTATTAAAATAGTGATAAAAATTTCATGATGTATTGTTCTGACATGTGTATATAATGCCTACTATCATCTCGCAAAATTTTAGTTTAAGACTCCATATGTACATGAATAAATAAAAAAGGCAAAATTTCTTGGAGGTAATTGAACTAATTGCATAATTTAGAGAGTAAACTGAAAAAATGGTTTAGGGGTTATCCAAATTTTTCTATACTTGAGGGGGTTGATTTGATTTTTTTTCTTTTCTTTGACAAGTAGGGACTACCAAACTCAATGTGATGCTTTATTAAAAAAACTAAAATTCAGGAGGTGTTTGGATCCACCTGACTAGCAGACTAATTTTAGTCATCTTAGGGGACTAAATCTCCAAACACTCCTGACTAAAGGGTGATTAAAACTAGTCTAGTCTCTAGTCACCCCTAACCCAACTAAAAGGGACTAAAACCCATCTCTCTCCTCATTAATGCCTTATCCAGGAAAGAGAAAGGGGAGGGAGAGGAAAGAAAAAGGGGAGGGAAGAGAACAATTAAATGCTAAAAATAATTAATGATGACTAATTTTAGTCACCTTCCAAACAGAGACGGACTAAAATATTTTAGTGTGACTAAACTTTAGTCAGGAGACTAAAAGATCCCGACACCCTCTCAATGTGCTGCCGTCTACCGCAGTACCATCTCCTCCCCAAACTCCCACCACCGAAATTCAAACCCACGTCCCTTCCTATTCCACCACCACTGACAGATGAGCCCACGCAGGTGTGGGCAGCCTCCTGTGAGTCTGTGACGCGGTCCCGTGACGCAGGCATGCAGCCTCCAGCCTCCAGATTTCACCTCTGGGTGGGGTTTGAGACTTTGAGTTGAGGTTTGTGGTCACCGCCTCCCCCCGCGGCGGGCGCCACGAGCTCAGCTCTGGCCTCTGGGGTTTGAGGTTTGACCGTTGGAAAATGCAGAACGGAGATTCCAACGGAGAATGTCCACACCGTCAGGACCAGCCCAATGACAGTGGGTCAGCGTCCAAAGCGGTGCCCACAAATCAGTGGGGATTATCAGAGAGACAGTTTTCTTTCCATTATCCGTCTATCCCACCACACCAAACCCCCAGCTTCTAGAACAACCAACCTACCGGCCCCTCCGTATAAATATCGACGAACCCAAGTGTTAATTTGTGGGACGAGCCTTCTTCGGATTAACATCCCCTGTCCTCTCGTTGGTTTTGTGGGATCCGAAGCATCCCCCATTCGAGCGGGACAGGATCGCCGGCGATCTGTACGGTAAATATCTCACCCTAACTCCTTCCTTGCATCTTCGCTTTGATATCCAGTCTGTTCCTAGCCACCTTAATCTCAAATCGATCCTAATTAACCCATCCCAAGGTGGATTGTCCGGGGCTGGGAACAAATGCACAATAGAGCTAATTTCCGTTCGCGTTTGGCCACTAGATTCACTTTGTTGGCGTACTAGACTTTTGCCACAGTTTTGCTGGATGCGACAAGCTACGTTTGGCCTTCAGATCTGGTTTTCCGTGTCACACGAACCTGCCGTATGAATGAACTTTTAAGAACAACGTTTTGGCAGTATCTGTCAGGATCTGTCTTTTGCCTGCCTGATTGGCTCGATCGTTTTAGATTAAATTGCTCATGAAGTCGTATTGCTGAACGAATTTGGAGGTGATTTCGTCTGCCTGGTTACTCCACCTGTTGTTTCTAGTTTAGCAATCCGTGTTATGCTGCGTTGACTTGCTTGTTTGATTAATCCAGATGGTTTATCTCCTGTACAGCTACTGCAGCTACGTGATTCAACTTCCTTGTCTATTTGGTCTCTAGTATCTATAGGATATTTAAGGGGTTTAGGGTGTACTGTGTTTGCAGAGGAGTAAATCGTGCTTCCACTGCTGTCGATTTAACTGCTTGCCTTTTCTTTTGAAATACTAGAAAACTAAAGCTAGAGATGTGCTCCTGAACGGAATGAATGAATGGGGGTCTGTTGTAATCTGCCCAGGATCTTGCTTTGCGTACTGCTTGATATCTTTTTTTTTTTCCTTTTCTTGTTGATTCAGATGTCTGCTAACTGCTTCCAACTGTAATATAACAACACTTTTGGTTTCCTGTTTCATGTGTGATTGTAAAACACCTAGTTAGATGATGTAGTTATAGTTATTATGCAACAAACAATATCCAAAATTTAAAACTTCGAAATCCAATTTGAATACTTTTAGCTCTGAACTTCAGTTAAACTTCAAAATTCATCAACTTCATTGTTTATTTATTAAGAAGTTCGACCACAATCTGTTGAGATTGAATAGTTGTTGCTATTAATTCTAAATCAAGGCAAGATTGCAACCATCATGTGTTTTTGTCAGGTCAAACTTTGGTGGAACTAATTGATCTTATGATCTAGATTTCCTTGTTGCACATCATACTGTTTGAACTCTTAAAACGAGGTTTTTGCACTCGTAGAGTCATATGTCAATGGATGTTTTGCCTGATTGAGTCACATCAGGTTACCTTGTCATATCAGTGAACAAAGCATGTAATGGGTGATCCTTATTTTGCCTGAATAGTCGATCCGTTATTGGGTTTACCAATTACCAATCTGTTTAATCAGGTATCCTTTGTTGACTTGTATGTTTAGTTGAGCTGCTAGCTTCGTTCTCTCCTGTGCATGGAAGCTTGGATAGTTAACATGTTCATGGTGTACAGTTGTACACTGCGGTACAATTGTATTCATTAGTTTGTCAGGGTTCCCTAGTTGCTCCTCAAGCTGTGCTTCTGCTATTATTCAGTTTTAACACTGTTGACACCCAAAATTGGCAGGTCTGGGCAGGGAGGTTAGACCGCCCCACCAACCCGGTTAGACCGCCCTTGCCAAAGTCTTCAAAAGGCAATTTGGACTTCACCATTGGATAGGTCTCGTCGAGTAGATCAAGATTCATATGTGGAACGTCCAAATCGGAGTCCGGATGAGAGAGATAAGGCCTTCGGAAGATCTGCACACCGGGCACGCGGTTAGACCGCGTCCCTAGGGCGGTTAGACCGCCCTGCCCTGCCAAATACGTGTTAGGAGTTGTATTTTGACATGATTTTGTAAGGGTTTCGACTCCTAATGGGGCAAGACCTCCCCTCCCTATAAATATAAAGGGCTATGGCCGATTGAAAGCATCAACAATCGAATCTATCATATTTATCCTTTATCGTTTTTATCTTTCTTCCTCGTTCTCTTACTTTTCCAACCAATCATGTTGTTCTTCTCTTGTCTCCATGGCGTTTGAGGACGTCCTAGCTGGCCTGCCGAGCCTAGGACAACCCAAGGTGCGCTTGCCCCGACGGGGTCCCTCCCGGGCGAGCGTTCGTTGGTCTTCTCGCCGGATCTCCCGGCGGGACCGGTCTGACCGGCCTACCATAGCGGTCTGACCGCCCTGTGCAGAGGGGTAGCAAGGAGCTCCTCCGCATGCTTGTTGGCTCCGAAGGCGTCAACAAATTGGCGACTCCGCTGGAAAACGAGAAATCTGGCTATCATGGCCGATCTATCAAGCTCCAGCAATTTGATGGCACTTGAAGGATTACCTGAAGATCTACGCAAGGGCATCCACGAAGAAATACTTCCTCACTGTTATCAGGTTGCAGAACGAGGCGTCATCATGATGAATATAGCTGTCATCAACAAGTTGAGGATGTATGATCTACTGAGGCATCGTAAGTCCTTTGCTAATCTTATAAGCGGTTTACTTGCATTTGTGGATGAATTACTTAATAAGAAGAATAATGTAGATCTGATTCCTTTTAATCGAGAGTCGATTATTGAAAAGCCGACCAATGATATTGTTGATCCTTGCATAGTTTTGCCAACTTGTGATGTTATTGGTCAAAAAACAAGTCGGCTGTCTCTAGCCGAAATTGTTGACCCGAAATCCCCTAGTACGCTTGGGGGGGCAACAAAACAAATGCAAAGGTGTCGATTGTGTCATAACCGGTCTGACCGCTTCTCAAGCCGGTCTAACCGTTTCTTCTAAAGTTTTGCAAAATAAATCCAAATTAAAGATGGTTAAACCCAAGAAGTCTGAGATTGGTGTTTGAAAAACAATTGAATCTAAAGGCCGTAAGCATTAAAGAGAAAAGCCGAAGCTCAATGAAAAAATTCTGGCTACGTCTCAAAGACAAAATAATGTTAATGGTGCTAGTCGGTCTAGAAATTCTAAACGCCCAAAATCTTCTCCTAGAGAGAAGTTCCATAACGAGAATCGGCAATGGAGTAACTCTCACAAATCAATGTCGTTTCCTCCATATGGATCATCAATGCCTACGCCATGGGAACCTTACTTTAATATGCATTATTCTTATTCTCCTTGGTATTATAATTCATATATGCCGTCTTCTCATAGTTACTTATGTCCTAATTGTATTAATCATAGAAAGTCGGTAATTAATGAGTCATCACCTATGCATAATGACCGTTTTGATCAAAAGAATCGGTCAACACAGAAAAATAAGCGAAAAGTGATCAAACAAGTCTATCGTGTCAAAAAAGATGGTAGATTAAATAAAAATTCAGATTTGACACTAGACATAGAAAAGCTGATTATTGAAAAATCATCGGCTCGATCTACTGATCAAATTGTCCTCAATGATAAATATGTCACTCACAAATAATATAGCTGAACAACAATCATGTTCGGCTGGGGGGCAACATGATCTCAAAGTGGCTGGTCCTCAAGGCACCGGTCTAACCGGTGAACCAACCAGTCTGACCGGTCTCGCCAGAAATTCTGGTAGAGTCGAGAGTATCTCCCCAAATAGCAAGGTGATGCGGAACAAGCCAAGCTTTGCTGAGTTGTTGCATAAGTATCAGAAGATAGCCGAGCAAAAGAAAAGAAATCGGTTAGGAGATGATCAAAATAGTAATTCTTCATCACCAAGAGTAAAGCAGCGTCGACGGTCGTCACATTGGTCTTCATCATTCATCCCATCGATGTATGTGCCATGGAATGCTTATTCAGGTATAAACAATTTCAATCCATGGCTTTGGTATAATCCTTGGTCTTATTTTTGCAATTATCAATATTATGCTTGTGATGCACCAAGGAGCTATGGTAGGCCACCATGGCCACATCAGGACTTCAGTTATTAGATATGTTGTTTAGAGGCCGAAATAGTAGTTTCATACATGTTGTATTTATTAGGATTTTATTTCGACTACAATGGCATCATAAAGGATCTAGAGACCATCACATGGACGATGTGTTATTTATCATCGTCTTTAGATTATTTTGTACATTTAGAATGTTTTCTAGCGCATATACTTTGCTAGAAAACATAGGGGTATATGTTGACACCCAAAATTGGCAGGTCTGGGCAGGGAGGGTAGACCGCCCTACCAACCCGGTTAGACCGCCCTTGCCAAAGTCTTCAAAAGGCAATTTGGACTTCACCATTAGATAGATCTCGTCGAGTAGATCAAGATTCATATGTGGAACGTCCAAATCGGAGTCCGGATGAGAGAGATAAGGCCTCCGGAAGATCTGCACGCCGGGCACGCGGTTAGACCGCCCTGCCCTGCCAAATACGTGTTAGGAGTTGTATTTTGACATGATTTTGTAAGGGTTTCGACTCCTAATGGGGCAAGACCTTCCTTCCCTATAAATATAAAGGGCCATGGCCGATTGAAAGCATCAACAATAGAATCTATCATATTTATCCTTTATCGTTTTTACCTTTCTTCCTCGTTCTCTTACTTTTCCAACCTATCATGCTGTTCTTCTCTCATCTCCATGGCGTTTGAGGCAGCGGCGGAGCCAGCGTGGGGGCTGGGGGGGGCTCCAGCCCCCCCTACTGGCCGGCCGTCCATGGAGGTCCCTTGAGCCATCAACGATTGTCTAGCAGCTTAAGCAGCCAAATGATGGTGTTTAGCACCACTAATCACGATTTTATTTTGGCTCAGCCCCCCCCCCCTAAAACATTGGCCTGGCTCCGCCACTGGTTTGAGGACGTCCTAGCTGACCTACCGAGCCTAGGACAACCCAAGGTGCGCTTGCCCCGATGGGGTCCCTCCCGGGCGAGCGTTCGTTGGTCTTCTCGCCGGATCTCCCGGCGGGACCGGTCTGACCGGCCTACCATAGCGGTCTGACCGCCCTGCGCAGAGGGGTAGCAAGGAGCTCCTCCGCATGCTTGTTGGCTCCGGGCTCCGAAGGCGTCAACAAACACATTCTAGTTTTTTTATATACTATGAGGTAGATCCTGCACTATGAACTGTTGCCTGTTTTTTTTCTTGGATGTTTGCAAACTACATGGCACTAGACCTGATTGAAGCTCCGGTCAGGTGGGTTTTTCGAACCCAACAAAAAAACAGCAGCCCAAACCCACCCGTGGCCCCAACAAGAAACAGAAGTTATCGACCCAAGCCTGCCCTATCCTGGTCCAACTTACACACAGAAAATCAGCAACTGAACATGCGTATCAAGCAATACAAAGATATAGTTTTTAATCCTTTTTAATTTCTGGACTTTTAGTTTTGTTTCAACTTCACTGTTAATTTATTCCAAAGCTGGGCTACACTTTTAGTTTATGTGTTTCACACCTATTGTTTGAATTCTAAATAACAAGGGTTTGACTTTTTGCCTGATTAACTCACACGTTTCAGTTTGACTTCGATTATTTTTCTGAACCAAACATGATAGGGGTGATCTCATTTGCCTAATTAGTTAGCATCTGTTTCGGTTACCAATCTATATGACCAATTGTGATTTCTACGTGTTTAACTGAACAAATTATCTTATCTGCTACGCAGTTTCTGATCCAGATTGGCAGGGTCACTGATATGGCACATTGTTTTTCTTGCCTGTCTTTTATCAACATTTTTTAGGGCCCTGTCTTTTATCAACATTTAGTGGGTTCAGGCTGCACATTTTTTAGGGCCCTGTCTTTTATCAACATTTAGGGCCCTGATAATTTCTGTTTCTTGCTATTTATGTTCTACTCCTATAATTTGCATTAGGCCCTTTTTTGCAAGCTGCTTGCTACTGTAGTATATAACGTTAGCCAAGCTATGAAAGTCACTTAGAGGATGCTATTTTGGTTTTCTGTGCGACAAGAAAATATCCAAAATTATCTGAACTAAACCTGAATACATTTTAGTTCTGAACATTCCGTTTTGTTGAATTTGTGAATGTTCATTTAGTCAAAAGCGGGCTACATTTTTGTTGAGATTAGATCATTGATGCATTTTTCTTAATCAAAGGAAAATTACAATCGACAAGTGTTTCTTTTCAGTTTAGTGGAATTAGGTCCTAAGATCTGGGTTTCTTTGTTGCACACCTTACTGTTTGAACCCTACATATACGAGGGTGAACTCTTGCCTCACTGACTCACATGTTTTAGTAACCTTGCTCAAACCGCAGAACTAAAAATATTAGGAATGATCTCAGTTGCCTGACTACCTAGCTTCTTCTTGAGTTGCTAATCCGTGTAATCAAGAGTGCTTTTTTAAACTGCGTATTTAAGTTTTAATTGATCCACTGTTAGCCACTACTACTGTCATACTTAGTTGTCTTGGTATGTTGTTAAGTGCCCATGGTGCGCTATAAAGTGTTGTATTTCATCAAACACTGACTAATAAATCCTTCAAATAGTGCTTCTGCTATTCGGTGGTAATACTGCTTGCTACTTATTACTACAAGGATGATTATGACTTGAATAATATTGCTCTAGATGCCAATTATCTACACGACCTTTTGATCTTTCCTGTTACCCACATGTTGATGTATAAGACCTAGCAATAAAAATCATTACAAGATATTTTGTTGATCATCTGTGCAACAAGAATTTTTTTTTCCATCACTGTTTCGAATTGATGCAACTTTTTCAATGGAATTTGACCACTTTTTACTCTGGAAATTTCAGTATGGTTTGAAGATGTTCAGATTGCTAGCTTATTCAACCTGAACAACATTTCTAGATGCGAACTAGAATCTCAGAGTTTTTAAACTTGGATGTCAACTTCCATTAGATAAACTTTGAACTCAAAATTTCATACTAGTAACTAATATATATATTTGAAAATTAACTTCTAACACAGTTTGTCGCTTAAATGTTAGTGTGAACTGTTAGCCATAGATCTTACATGCCTTCTACTTGCATCTGCTGGCTGGCACCCTTGAACAACTTTAGTAGGTTTGTCCATCTATTCTAACATTATTATTGATGTGTTCAGATGCAGATCTTTGTAAATACCTCCAATGGAAAGACCGTCACCCTGGAGGTGGAGCCTTTTGACATGATTGGCAATGTCAAGGTAAAGATTCAGGAGAAGGAGAACATACTGCCCCACCAGCAGCGCTTTATCTTCGCTGGCAAGCAGCTCGAGGACGAGCGCACACTTGCTGATTACAACATTCACAAGGAGTCCACCCTACAACTTGTCCTCCGTCTGCGCGGTGGCTACCGCATGATTTTCACGAATACTCATGTTGGGAGTCCGGCAAGTTTTCAGGTTCAGTTGCCTGCCAATCTTAATTCTGCAGATTTTTTACCTGTTTGGCTGGCGGCAGCTACTACATTGCCTTCTTTTCATTATCTTAAGACACTTGGCAGGGTCCCTGTTTGGACCAAAGAAGTACTTGTGTTTTTGAACGAGGTTTCTGAATTATATGCTCCTGCAATTTGGACGAGGCTGGTACCCGAATTTGTGGCCAATGGATCTTTGGCACCATTGGAGAGAGATTACTCTTGGCGATGTTTTTGGTGGGATTAGGTTTGGGCCGTTTGGCGTTTCAGGGTTCTGTCCTTCTGGGCTGGGTGGCCTCTCCATTGGTCTGCTGGGCTTAAGAGGGAAGCCCGAAGCAGAAGTCTTCTTTGTGCATGCGGGGAATACACACATGCTGCGGGTCAGCGGGTGGGCGCACGAGGCCCACGCGCTCTTCCTCTTTCTCCATCCACTATATCTCACCCATGTGATTTAGAGCTTCTTCTCACACGAATTTTTCTTTCACCTCTATCTTCACCCATCATTTATCTTCTCCAACTCTGGCGACGTTAGGGTTCGGGGTTTCCTGGGAAGGGGGGGGGGGGGGCGGTTGCTCACCGCTGGCCCTGGAGGGAGGGCCGGCGGCGGCAGGCCGAACTGACGGAGGAGGAGGGCGGCGGGACAGAGAGGCACGGCGGCAGGGCGCCGCTGGCCGGGTGGCGGAGGCCGGCGGTTGGGGCCAGGCTGGGGCGGGGTGACCATGGCTACTGCGGCGGGGCTGAAGGCTACAGCGACGTGGCTGAAGGTGGCGGTCGGCGCTGGCGGTATAGGGTCCCGCCGAGCCCCGTGCTAGTTCCGCCCACGTCGGAGGGGCGGGGAAGGGGCAGGACAATGGGGTGGCAGATGGGGGCGGCGTCATGAGGAAGACGAAGGCGGCGTCACGAGGAGAATGACGCAGTTCGGGAGGGAGCCGAGAGATGGGATGGGGAAGAGATAAGGAAGAGAGAGAAAGAAGTAGGTGTTGATCTGAGCCATCCATTTCTCATCTAATGTTTGAAAATTCGTGCGAGGAACCTCTCTATTTTACCTGGATGAGGAATCCGCTGTCGTCGTCGGATCCGCTGCCACCATCTTAACCCGGCTCCATCGAAGAGCTCACCATTGCGCTCCACTCTCCACGGCCGTCTGCTGGTTGTTCTCTAGTCCATCACCGTTGTCCAATACCATCCCTCTATACCGAAACCTCACCGGAGAAGCCCGTGGCCGGCTGACCCCGACAACCTCGGCAACTCGAATCCCTAACCAAGAGACTCAAATGAGATCTTTCATCTAGACAAGTGCATAAGCATAACCTTACCTGCGGACTGCGGTTAGCTCAATTGGCGGGAAGCGAACGAGAGAAGAGGAGAGTTGGGTCAACTTGGGCCGCTTTGGGCTGCGTCGGTGCCTCTGAGCGAGTCAGTCACTCACATTGGCCTGTCCGTCCGATCCATTGTCCAAAATTTTGACTTATATTTAGAAAAAATATTGAGTATAGTGTTTCAAAATGTGAAAATAGTAGTGTGAAGACGCAGCATGGTGGCATGATTTAATTTTTGCTACCTTCAAACTTTTTCGGCTTATTCTACAGAAGTCATGTCGTTATTGCACTACTCTAATTTCTCTTACGTGTCCTCTTAGCAAAGAGATGGCGCTCAATTACTCCATTTTTTATGTTCAGTAATCCATCATCCATAGTCACGTTCCATGAGCGACTAGTCCTTAGTCAAATACAAGTCGTTTCCACTAAATTCGTAATATATCATGTCTCATTTAATTCGCAAAAGAATGTCTCATTTAAAGGATGTCATGACACATTGAAAAAATTGTACGGAACAAGCAGGCCACGATTTAGAAAATAATATTCCGAACAATAAAATAAAATTCGAAAATAAATGAAAACAATGATATGATAAGTGTTACAAATTTCAATAACTAAAGAGAGAGAAAAGAAAAGGAAATATATATAAGAAGAAGCCCGCAAACAAGAACATTAAAAGGCTGGCGAAACATGGGGAAGCATCAACCTAGTGGGCCCAGAAGCCCGCAAACAAGAACATTAGGGCAAGTACATTGGTGTCGTTTGATAGGTCGTCTCATGTATTGATACATAATTTTGGGTCAATTCAATAGACAATCTGTACAGTGAGTTGTCTAATAAGTCGTCTGGTAGAGCTATATAATTCCTTAATTTGTGTATATAAAAAAGAAATATTATGAGTTGCATGGCAACAACAACTCATACAATAGTTGTGAAGTTGTCTCATGAGGTAGTTGTTTTGCTCATGAGGTGGTTGTTTCGCGAAGCAATGATCTATTTATCTCTCCTCGCTCTCTTTCCTCCACATCATCAAAATTCTTACGTAGCACTGTATGGGACGACCTATAGGATTGTTGACGTGTAACAATGTACTTACTGTTAAAAAAGCTGCCCTAAATGGTCCGGACGAATGTATACGGGCCTTCGGGGTCAGACAACTAACTGGGCTTGTAGCATTTTCGTAGGGTAAAAGTCTATTTAACGACCCTCAATATCTTCATTGTCCGATTTTCACCCCTCACTCGAAAAACCGGATACTCAACACCCACCAAAATGTAGAAAACGTCAGATTTAAACCTTTTGGTGGTGATTTTAGCGTACGTGACGCCACGTCAATTGTCCTATGTGTCGACGTGTCATTCGCGAGGACTACAAATTAAATCGTGTTGATACTTTGGGGATTAACTAGACTTTATAACATTAAAATATTTTTTCTTAGAAAATACATGCAATTAAAATTCTAAAACCTAGTTTAGCCCTAAAAATCCATTATAGCTAAAAAATGAAACTAATCTTGTATTTTTTTTTCTAAAAGCATGCTTTATCTTACAATGTCTACTTAAATGTTATTTAAATGCTTTATGATCTAAAACTAAACTAGATTTTAGGATTTTTAATTGCATATCCATCTAGAAAAATATGTATACTTTTTTTTTGATAAAGTCCAGTTGACCCCTCGAACTATCAATGTGGACCACTTTACCTCCTCATGATTGACGTGAATGGATGACATAGCGCCAGACGGATCTAGGAATAAATTTAGGAGGGGCTTTCTTCTTCCTCTGGCCCCTTCTTCCCTCATTGTTCTTCCTCAAATTTGTAGAGGAGGCTTAAGGGGGCTCCATTGGATTTCCAGCGGTAGGGGGGCTCGAACCCCGCCCGCCCCACCGCTGGATCCGTCCCTGCATAGCGCCACATCCACTAAAACCACCGCCAAAACCAGTTAGAGGTGTAAATCGGACAGTTTTAATAGTTGACAGACATGAAATATACTGTTTTTCGGTTGAGGGCTGAAAACCAGACGAAGTCGATACTTGAGGGGTGTGGAGTAGACTTCCTTTTCCTAGTGGATCCCGTTGGTTCGCTGATTTTTGCAAGCCCACTTCGGTTTTGGCCTGTTCTTGGACTCCTCTCTACCCTTCTCCTCATTCTTAAATTATGCTAGGAGAGTAGGAGACCATTTCACTAATTCACTTGGCACCTGAGTTATTTTCTGTAATGCTGAGGTGAAATCCAGCCGAAATACCTGTGCTTTTCCATGTAACAAAGCATGTCCAGAACCAATTAACCATAAATCAACACTCGGTGTACATGCAGGTTGCTGCTGATGAGGAATGGAACGGCGGTCTGCAGGTCGCAGGGGTCGGCCAGGACGAGGTCACCGGCGAGCGCCTTGCGGTCGTCGGCGGTGAACGCCGGCGCCAAGAGACCCTTCAAGTCCTGGGGGTTACCGTCGCTTCTCTGGCTGGTACGGGGCTCGCCACCGCCGGCACTGCAACTCCGGCGGCGGCAGGCTTTGGGATGTTCCTGATGCTTCTGGGCGGCCTCTACCTCGCCGTCATCCCGATGCTCCGTAGTAAGCGCGACATGCAGTAGGTACCAACAATGAGAGGCAATGATAGGCATCGATCCAAACAGTTTGGGTCAGTCCTCTGTCAGTCAGTAGTGTCGTGTGTTCCTCGTTCCCGTGTTCGATCAGAGGAGTTCTCGTCTTGGGATTCAGCTACTCTGCTTTATTAGCTCCTCGTGTGTTGGGGCTTTCCATTTCCTTGGTGTATCGGCATAGCGTGAGAGTCGTCGTTTGCAGTAGTTTCGAAGAAATATTGTTGAATGTGACTGAATTCGTACTATACATCATATTGTATTATTGTTCTTTGTATTGGTGTGCGGCCTTGTTTAGTTCGCTAAATTTTCATCAAAATTCTCACTTAGAGAACCGTGTCAATTCATTTTTTCTCTCCACACACGGTCTAATGTAAAAAATTTCACCTCTTTCCCCTCAACTAAACAGAGCCTTAGCTTACCATTACGTAATTTTAGTTGGATTCGGCGCGTCGTTTTGGATTTTGGATAGTGATCGATTCCAACGACCAGGACCGGATTCCGATCCTGTGCAGACCGGACTACCGGAGAACATTCCCCTCGTCGGCATCGGCATCGGCACGTGCGCCACGCGACACGGCCTGTGGTCGCCTCGCCTCGACGGCACGGCTCAACTGTTGGTAGTACCTCTGCCTTGAGTAGAGCAGATCATTCAGTAATGAACCACTCACTGACAGCCGGAAAAAACATCGAGTAGAAGGGCATGGGGAACGAGCACGGTCGCACCGCCGGCCGCCAGCCGCCTGCAGCCGCGCGAGGAGGGCGCTGTGCGAAGAATGAGTAGATGAACCGAGGAACGTACGGTACACCAACACCGTAGATGCATGTTTGGACGGTTGAGAATTCGCAATGACTTGGCTCAATCTCTTACCCCAGCTTTGAATGCAGGTTTCGATCTTTAAGAATGTTTTTTCAATACAAAAAGTTTTGTTCGTTTTAAACAACTAGGAAAGTACCCGTGCGTTGCTACGGACATCCAAATATCTATATACATTCTACATACATTCAACATGATGATAATGTGAAACAAGCACAATATGGTTAAGTATTTAATCCAACAAACCAAAAACAAAGAAAATGTACCAGTTATAAATAGTCATCTGTCAAATTCACAAAAAATAATCATATGTGAAAAAACCATAAATGCGAACATCATCAGGTATTGGGTAGTCAGCATAGATACATCAATGATCAATGAGCAAAGGCATGGAGCTGCAAAATTTCTTTTTTTGGGTGCTAGTTGAAAAAGAAAAAGTTAATGGTGTAAATTAATGCACAAGTGTGCTAATCATGAAAAAGAAAAACTATATTGAGAAGAAAAAAAGACATTGTTGTAGACAATGTTTCAATCTGAGTTGCAACTTACAAGAGCAAAGCAAATTTGCAAAATGGGACATCAAAATTAAACCTGCAATCTCACTTCCACGAAAATGATAACATTCCCCAAAATTTGATAGGACAACAGAAAATGGCTTAAGCCTATAGAGAAACTAAGACAACAAGTACTGCACATGGACTTAATGAGGGAAATGGTGTAGGTGGCATGGGCTCTGCTATGTTACTGCCCCAACACTTCCGTTCTGATCTTTTGATTTTCTTCATGTACATTACTGCTATCAGAACTGCATGTTTGGCCTACATGCACTAACTATTGCCTTGTTTTCAGTAGTAAAACAACCATATTCTCAGAGACTATTATGGAGAGGATTTTCTAAGATGAGTAATGCTCATTAAAGACACATAAAGTACAGGAAAATGAACAAATATGATCATACTATTTTTTAGGGTAAATGAAATGATCATCTAGAATAAAAAACACTAAAGCTTGTACACTGAAGTTCACAGGCATTGTTTTGGTGATCTAACTTTGTATATCAGAGTTTACAGGCATTGTTATGGTGATCTAAAGGAATTAATAAACAATAAAAAGAACACGAGAAAATATTATGCTTACCTTCCTGCCCTTCCTATTGTTCTTTTGCCTCTGGAGAAATCAATTGTTTTACATGCTAAGCACTAAGCAAACTGTGTGTGCAGTATAGTTTCAAGGGAGTTTTAAAGGAGGGTAATGCAAACTAATTGGATTTGCAAAAGGTCAGCAACAAAGGCTTAGGTTTGTTCTGAAATACTACAGAATGGATCAAGAAATATATTGTGTTTGTAGTATGGTTTCAAGGATGTTTTAAAAGAGGGCAAACAAAATAGCACAACAGTAATCCTACCTTTTCCAATATTAAAAGTTTATTTCAGCGATCAATGGTTCATGATAACGGCTAATTCTAGGGACATTAGCGGTTCTTAAATCTAATGAATAATAAAGATCAACAACATCAGTTTAGCCAACATAAGGAACCTACTTTTTCAGTATTACACAATTACACATGCTACAATATCGACCCTATGCCAAGTACCACATCCATCTTGGCCGAAAATATAATCATGCTAGCATTTACCATGACAATGATGAATCTTTCAGTGGTAGTCTCTGGTCCGACATGAGTTTCTGCAATTGAAAACAACCACACAAATTTAATTTGGAGATGCAATCAGAGGAAATAACTCCAAGACAGATGGTATGGATAAGGGTTGACTCCAAATCTGTTGTATAATATAAAGCATCGAACCTAGGTAGCTTGTCTTCAACAGATGCTTAATGAATGTTGTTCTCCCTATAGAATATTGACCCAAGAGCATAAGCGTTGGCTTTGCATCAAAATCATTGCATGTCTGGAAAATGGTAGAAGCAATGCGGTGACATGTAAGTAATGACATTATCACGCATAAACAGCGTATAGTGGGGACGTAAAATCGGTGAATCTGTATGCAACTTCCAAAGGCTTCATTTTTTTAGGTATAGTCTTTTTTAAGCCATCAATTACAGAGGTAATTGCAGTCAGAGGCATCTGCACCTACGTAGTGCCAAATGAAATGCAAAATCAGTCAATTGCTGAATACCTGAACCACAATGCTCCATATATAACAAACAACAAACGAAATGGCTGCGCTGTAATGAAAAGAAAGCTGAAAACAAAGTCCACTGATTTTGTACAAGATTTTACAAATCAACATGCTGATATAATATTTTTCGTGCTGATTTAATTTGGAACCAAACCAGTGATAAATGGAAGAAGCTTGGGCCTGAGGTGCTGCCTGAAGAACAGATATAGGTAGCATCAACGACGATTCACTCACATGATTTATAACCAGAGGGGAAACACAATCATGAACTGTGACGGTGCCTCAAAGATGTACCTGGAGGATCTCTGGACAGCGACTCTGGTGGTTGTGGCTGTGGAGTTGAAAGATAAAAAAAAGTACAAACAGCCACACCATGTCAGTAACTCGATAAATTGGCATTGGTGATTAAATTTAGGAAGCTAACAAGTTTAGGAGCTAACTAAACCAAGGGCTTGCAGGTAGGCATCAGATAGCCATCTCAAGACTGACAAAACTGCAGAGGTATTACTGATCAAACACACTCCATACCTAACGCAGATCTTAGTTCAATCATAGAGATCCACTCCATAGAAGTAGTACCTCCATAGAAGTGCCATCTTCTCTGCATCTTCAAGAATGGAAATTGGTTTGTGATATGATAATCTCTACCCTCACACTTGGCACAATGCAAATTTTATCTCATTTCATGCTGCTAGCACGTACTCTGTATTTGTAAATACATCTTAAACGGGTATCAAGAGTCCCCTGCAATTAAAGTTCAGGATCTTTCCATAACATTTAGTGTACTTTATCATATTTCTGAACTGCATCTTTATGTGTAGTTTGTTAAGTGCAATCAAGTAATAAGCACAAATTAGCTACAAGTCAATGGTAGAAGATAAAAAAAATCATAATTGATTCATGACCTAGGGGCTATTTAGTTCAACAAATTTGCTTTGATGTGCAATTCCTAAAGTTTTCTATATACAATTTTTGCAAATAAACATACAGAGTATCTATAGTGCTTGTTACCATAATAAGATAGCATATGCATGTGCTTTCACAGTAGTGCTAATGCTACTTAGAGGTAATCGTATCTGGAAAATTGGCTCAATTATGTAAGTGTAATTCTGATGCATATGGCTATGTTTCATGAACACTTTAGTTATCGATGCACCAATTAAGATCTTAACGCAAATTCGTGTGCAACAGCAAGGACCAACAAGATGTATTCAATATACTTGGAATCATATATGTATCAGAACTTTTCCTGGGTTTCAAGAATTGTAGTATCCGTCAGTCGGTGGTGGCAACTAAGAGAGTCATGCTCTACCATGAATTTGCAGAAGGCATGTGTGTAAGGATTAGATGGAAGAAAAGGTAACCTACTTTTATAGCATAGCAATACTTGGTTACATGAATATTGATCTTTTGAAGCAACATATAGATATCATCACGTAATCTTATACCGATAAGTATCAGTCATTGAATCAAAACAAATTTGCATGCTACTTTTCAGTTCCTCGTGGTATTCTATCTCCTTTTGTTAACTGAATGCAGAGTGAAAAAAAGGTTGTCAATTATGGCATCTTTAGTGTGAATGCACAATGCTATTACCTGAACTTTTTTATTTGTCACAGGATATTGTGCTTCATGTTTTTGGAATCTTAGTTTATAATTGACCATTTTATTTCACAAAGTTGAATGATGAAATGCCGGCTTGCTATGAAATAAACTCAGCAAATCCTTACTCCTTTGTTCTCAAGCTCTTGTAGACTTATCAGTGGCCCCATCACGAACTCGGTGCAGAACTGGTCGCCGCAGTGGCTCTGGTACGAACTCAGAGAAAGTACCATACCATATTTGTATGACTCCAAACCCATTGGTATGTTTCCATATTTGTAAGTGCACAGAATAGCAAAGCCCTGCTGGGTTCCTGAAAATTGGAAAATAAATGTTATCTAAAATGGTTAAAGGAATATCAATCAACTGTACTATATAGTGATAAGCACAGTAAATGGCTTACAAATCCACAAATTCTTGAAAAGTATGGCTCATGTGTCTCGGAATATATTATTTCAGAACTCACAAGGGAAATGCTACCTAACTGGATGTTGTGGATTAGCAAACCTCAGAGAGAGGCCTCTGTATCTAAAAGTGATTGTCTCGCTTCCAAGAAAGCATACAAGGCTGTTCGAAACTAAAATGAAGTCAAGGTTTTATTGTTCGAAAGGACTGGGTGATGGATGTTGTAGAACAATAAATGGGCTTAATCAATTTTTTCCATGTACGTGGGACTTCAACCATCTTGTGTTGGCATTTCAATCAGATCAGAAGGTAATGGTCAAATGTCATGAATCTACACATAAGGTCCATGGGAACATTTAGGTTCGTATATGAGCTAAATACTGCCAATCAAGCAGATAAAGAGAAAACATGCCAAATTGTGTTTATCCCGTAGCTTTGCCTTTTTAGATAAACAACACATTCAGCTTAAAACTCATCTTCAGGAAAGTATTCACACGCTCCCAGTACCGGATGATATCATGAACTCATGATATACTGAATAAAGTCGCTCAAGTCAAACAAGTAAAATAGTCCTCGTGAAACTAAATAGGTGTGTTTCACACAACTTAGAACAATCAGCTGGATTGCCCACATAAAAAACTCACCACATTAGCATGAAATTGGCACCCTTGCTTCAGAGTTCAGACAAGAAAAGAGAAGAAATACCATGAGACATACAGTTGTAAAATCACACTACAGATAGTAAAATAATATTAACAGAGTCAAGATTCACTTTGCCCTAACAGATAAACCAAACCTAATACCTCTTGCTGCACAATCTACTAAGCACAATGTAAGGGGAGTTGCACGGTTATCTCTTTGAACAGTCACAGGACAACCATAATGCAGGAATTAGTAGCCTAACTTATCATATACATGGAGAAGAGACATGTTCGTGTTCAGATCTAGGACCAAATTAGTAGTGAAAAACTGTAAACACACGAAAGGGACTATATAATATCCTCAACTTTGAAGTTGTATACTTAAAAAGCAAAGATAATTCATATGTGAGCTCTTGTAAGACGATTTCCTGGAACACAGTTACTGAAATATAATGAGAAGCAGATCCACCTGATTCTGATGTCAGAAAGCAGAAGTAATCCTTTGAATGAACTGAATGAATTTTGGTGCGTGCATGATGCATTGTGTTTATACCCAAGAGAAGGTGATGTACATGAAGTCATGAAGAAAGGCATCTCGTGTTTGGTTAGAACAAATTATCTTATTGTAGCAGCACTTCTTTTCATATTTTCGGAGAACGGGGACCTGGAGATTACCACGGCGGGTGTTGGGTCCGTGGGTGTCGAAGAGCGCAGGTGCGGGAGATCGGCGGCGGCGTCCTCTGCCCGACCGGGTGGAGGCGCATCTGCCACTGCATCTTGTTCCCATCGTCCTCCACATCCACAGGCGGCGTCTTCCTCTCCGCATTGCGGCGGCGGACGCGCCATCGTCCTCCACATCCACAGGCAGCGTCTTCCTCTCCGCATTGCGGCGGCGGACGCGGGACGATTCAGGCGACGTCGGCTGCTGCTGCGGAGCGGGCAGGACGGGAGGGACGCGAGGGAGGCGAGGAAAACGGAACGGACGCGGAGGGAGGATGGAAGGGGCGCGCCGAGGGAGACCGATCGGCAGACGCGCGTCTGCCCCACGGGCGGAGGTGGATCGACGACGGCGGCAGGGATAGCGGCGCGACGGCAGCGGAGGCAGAGGCGGCGATGAGGGATTGGCCGATTGGGGGTTTCTGAGGGCATGACGCGGTTGGGTCAGATGTAGATCGTGTGGGGGCGAGCGGGAGGTTGGCGTGCGGACGGTGAACGTATTCACCGAGCGAAAGGGTGACGGACGCGCGTGCGTTCAGTAAAAACCACGTAACAAGTTTTTATCGTACTTTGATTGTTTATAGGAGTAGAGATTACATCAAAATGATACAATTGAATTAAGATCATTCTGAACCTCTACATAGCTAAGATGCACACTGTTTGTAGAAGAAAAATGAAAGAAAGAGAACATGACAACATATAACATGCGATGACGAACTAAACCACACAGCTTAATCTTCAAATCCCAACATTATCCAAGTAACATCTGAACTACGAAAAAGACTCTCTAAAAACAACTCCTCCAACATAAAAAAAACGGCATGCAAACACAATGTACAGCAGGCAAAGGATTGGGACGCAACCTGTCTATTCCCCGGACTCGATCGGAGGGAAGAAGAAAGTACGTGGACGACGGCGGGGATCTCCACCTTCACTACCAGGCCGGCGACGCCAAAACTGCTGGCGCAAGCAATGAGAGCTTCCTTCCCCGCCGCATGCTAATACTGAACTACGCCAAAAACAAATATTGTCGAACGTGACTGAATTTGTACTATACATCATATTGTTCTCTCTGTATTGGTGTGCTTAGCTTACCATCGCCTAATTTTAGTTGGATTCGTCGCGTCGTTTTGGATTTTGGATAGTGATTGATTCCAACGGATACTCCGCTGCTGACAGCGGCGGCACCAGGACCGGATTCCGATCCTGTGCAGACCGGAGAACATTTCCCTGTCGTCGGCATCGGCACATGCACGTAGAGGTGATATAATTTTATTTCATTTTTCACAATCCAACTAAACTCTACTATTTTCTACTTCAAAATTATATAAAATTATGATTCGATCTGTTTTTAATTTTGATAGGCAAAATTGAAGGGCCCGTTACCACGCCTACGGGCTACGGTGCACACCGCGACATGGCCTGTGGTCGGCTCAACGGCACGGCCCTGACTGTTGGTAGTACCTCTGCTTTGAGCATAGCAGATCATTCAGTAATGAACCACTCACTGACAGCATAATCAGAAGCATCGAGTAGAAGGGCACGGTATCACTACTAGGGAGTGAGGCTTTTCATCCCAAGATAAATTTAACATTAGTGCCGATTTTTTCAGCGTCCGGTACTAATATGAAATAGACCCGGTACTAATGTCCTGTGCGAAGGAGGAGCCCCGCCGAACTTTCGCGTGGCCATATTAGTACCGGGTGGAAACTCGCCCCGGTATTAATGCGAACACATTAGTACCGGGGCAAAAACACCCTCGGTACTAATGCCCCACCGCTCTGCCCTGCGCCACACTTAGAAATATTTTCAGCCGCTCCCCCAGCCCCGGCCCGTCTGTCTCTCTCATTCGTTTCTTTGTCCATCTCGATCTTATCTCTCTCTCTCTCTTCTCTCATCTCCATGGACAGGATCACCGGCGGCATGCAGGCAAAGCCGGGGGCCCGGCGGAGGAGGACCGGGGCGCGGCGCCTGCGGAGGGAGGCGCGCGTGTCACATCTGTTTTTCCAAAGAAAACCAAGTGCATAACTATATGTATGTTAGGATCAAGTTTTATACATATAGTAGACATAAGTGAATAGCAGTAACAGTATCACATAAAGAACATAAACAAAACTTACTATTCTATCAGAGTTAAGCAGCTCAATCCTGGAAATGAAGCACCAAACTTCACAGACACTCGACTGGGGTTGCGTACGCCTAGCACCAGCAACATCTTTACAACATCTGCATAGCAGTTTCCTCTTTCTGAGCAACATTATTTATAGAAAGGGTGAGCACATGTCGTACTCAGCATGTGTGGGGAAGGTATGAATGCAAAGGCTTGTCAAGGAAAGGTTGACATGTTGACTGCATTAAGCGCTTTTAGTTGGTCAAATTTTATTAGCACCTGATTACTAATAAAGTATAAGTATATACCAACCCATAATTAACATAAAGAGACGCCATAAGCATATGGCTAACATAACCAGAAATCACGATTTAAGTCCATCTTCAAGTTCAATTATCATGTGAGGGTCCAGGCCGCTCGTGACCGTGAGCACGGCTGATCGATTAGATTTACACTCTGCAGAGGTTATACACTTTACCCACAAGTTGTGTCCCACATATATGCCCGGGTTTGCAAAGCCCTTAAACACTTCCGAGGTGAGTGGCATGAGTTTCACTACGAGGCCTTTACAAAGATTCCCTAGTGTGGGCTGCTCGCTAGGTTTCATGACAGCGCAATGCATAACCCTCTCTCGAGGCTGCGAAGCTACCACAGAGCAGATCAGCCTGAGGGCCGGGCTATAAACCAACTACCGGCACCCCCTAACCCTTATCAGGTAAAGCATACCACACACTAAAGTTTCTAATTAATTAGCCAAGACAGAGCCATATGTCTTGTGGTTGCACCTGGTTCCTGGGTGGTCGCTCCATGTTCCAATTATAACATAGTATTCTTGTAAATAAAGCATAGGTAGAAGGTGGTTAGGGACACTTGCCTTTCTCCAACGAAAAGCTACTCTTACTGCTCTTCAGCTCTTGTTTTCTTGGAACTCTTTATCTTCAAGCAAACGAACAACGATCCTTCTTCTACTCGAAGCAATCATCGGGCACAAACATACAAAGCAAACAAACAAATACAACTAAGAACAAGGCACCAATCGAAAGAAAAGCTTTAAAAGAACGCACTAAAAGATAGGCTCGATTCTATGGTCGCGCAAACGTAAGAAACGCTGAAAACGGAACTACGGTCAAAAAGACAAAGCTATCGAGGGATTACTATCAAATAACAAGAGACTGGATGCTAGATTTATTTTAATGATAAATCATGTGGAAAGAATATTTCAGAGAAATACTCTATGTTAGAATTAACTAAGCAAGTTATATTTAATTAAATAAAACACGATAAGTCTATTCATATTTTATTTGTGAATATTTGAGTACACGTTATACCAGATTAACATATTAGCTTTAGAAACACAAAGCATGTATGAGGCATCTAACGAAAAACTTTGGATTTCGTGTTCAACTAAGCATATTAACATTGAAAATGCATTTTGAATATCATTAAGCATATTAAATTTATTATGAAAACCGTTGTACAGCTCTAACATCTTTTATTTAACAAAACTAGTTATAAATAAGAATTAACCCATTTACATCATGATTAAAGAAAACCGGAATAGAACCTAATCACTTTTATTTAGAAAAGCAATGGAATAATAATTAGTCAAGATTAACATGCAACTTTAATGTTAAAAACATGTAGCAGGTGATACACATGCTAACGTACAAGTTAAGGTGAAACGAACGAGAACGGTAGCAACGAACTATCAAGCACATAAGAAACCTTAAGCAAGGGTCTATCAGGAGAACTAGGCTGTAGGGGGATCAACTAGATGGTAGAGATACTATTAAGATTGGTTCTAAGAAAGATAACTGCACAAGATAGATTCACAGGAACATAGCTAACTCAAAAGGAACAACTGGAACATGAGAGCTATGAAACGAAAGACTACGGAGCCATAAGATTTTATGACTTGCTATAAAAGGATTATAGGAGAAGCAAGGAACAAGCATGATAAGATTACTTGATAAAGAGATGAGTAGCACAAACTACTCACACAGATAATGCTATTAAGCATAACATACGCCCTAAGATAACATATTCGGATTACCAAAGCACACAACTAGAGCTTGAAAAGATAGGATTGGTTAGATGTATGAAAGACACATGGTTTGAGTTTGAACTAAGATCGGAAAGATCTAGAGCTTGAAAGAAGACTAGCTCTACAACAAAGCCACACTGAGATAGAGCTGACAAAGAACGACTATCGATCGATTTGCATATATGAACATGAAAGACTATAAGCTTAGGTTCATTTTAATTAGCAAAACATGTGTATAGGATATTTCATAAAGAAAATACCCTAAATTGTAATTAATGCAAATTAAACTTTATTTGCAAGAATCGAGGTATAGAACCTAGTCAAGTTTTATTTATAAAATGTGCAAATATAAATTATACCAATTAAACATTTACTTTAGAAAGGTTAAAACAACTACTCGAATTAAAACATATGTCGTGTTGAGCTAGACAAACTTTATTTAGAAAACACATGCACGTTGACATTAGTCATTTTAGCAAATAATTATGAAAACTGAGTTATAGCTTAACCATATTTTAATTAGAAAGATTAAAGTATAAATTATACCTTTTAAGCATTTAGTTTTGAAAAGGCTAAACTATGTGAGACATCTAAACACAACTTTATGATTCAAGTGGATCATATTATTATTACTGAAAACAACATTATATTGGTATTAATCAAATTAACATATATTTATGAAAGCCAGTGTTAAAAGCCTAATCAACTTTTAATTAGAAAAGTTAATTAACTATTAAACAAATTAACATTTGGTTTATGAAAAACCGTGGTAAAGATCTAATTATATTTTATTTACAAAAGCATGTAAAATAATCGTTAATCAAATTAACATTGATCAAGAAAAGCGATGTCTAGCACTATATTATTTCTATTTAGAAAAGGCATTATTTAATAAGCATTAAACAAATTAATATTAAATTTATTTTCAGAAAATATGTATAAAGAAAACTCACTACTAACGCGTACTTTATCTCATTATGAACCTAACGCAACTTGAACGGATAAAAACGGAGCTAAAACATGGATTCTATGGACAAAACAAGATGGAAAGGACCTAGTTGTGAAAACTGCAGATTTCAGGGGCTAACAGTGAAGATTCCCGAGACACAATGAATAGTGCTCGTGAAAAGAATAAAGGACAGGATTAGATCTATAAAAGACTCGGGTGAACCTTATGTGCGAAAGGTGGGATTTTTCTAGGAGATTTTCTATAGATTTGCATAGACACAAGAAATAGACTAAGGGTTATAGGGTTCCAGAGGGGCTAAAACGTAAAACGACCAATTCATCTTCTTCCTCTGGTTCGTGAGGAACAGGGACGGATAGGGAGCTCTAGCCGCTTGCGTCCACGGCGATTCGGGCAGCTACGGCCTCGGCCGGGTCACGAAATCGGAAGAGGAGATCGAAGAGGTCACGTGGAGCTGCTCACCGACGGCGGGGATGGAGGGAGGCAGCCGAATCTCGGCGGCGAACTGCGACGGCACGCTGCAGCTCGATCTCCGACCATGTACAGGAACATAAGAGAAAAAGGAGAGATGAGAATTCGATGAGAACGACCTCCAAACGTGCACGGGAACGGCAAAACGGAACGATATAGATGAGACGAACGAGATGGTATCCTCACCTCCGGCCATAGATGAACGATGGTGACGGAAGAGCTCGCCGGAGTTGGAGAGGGGTCGCCGGAGTTGGGGAAGATGACGGAGCCAACATCGGAATCGAGCAATCCACCACACCACGGTGTAGAGCTCGACGAGAGAAACTCCATGGTGGTGTCCGTTCGCACTGAAAGTCCACGGTTTCGCCGGAAAAGCTCGCCAGAAAGTTCGTCGGAATTTAGTAGATGCAAAAGTTCGGCGGCAGTTTGTGGGAGCTAGGATTATCAAAACGGGATCAGGTTGGCGGCGTTGGAAAGAGGACATGAAGGAGATCACCAGCAACTATTTATTGGCCGAGATAGAGTCCGATTTACTTTCCCTTCTTTTTCTAATTTCGGGAATTAATTTGGAATTAAAAACAATTCCAGGAAATTCTGAAATCATAATTAAATCACAAAAAATACTCCGGAAGCTCAGAAAATATTAGGAAAATTATTAGAGATGATTTGGGACACGAGGAATCCAAATAAAATATTTGGAGCTCATGAAAAAGGATTTTAGAGCATTCTAATAAATAGAAATAGCTCACGGAAAGTGAGAATAAATTCCAGAAAAAGCTGGAAAATTCTCGAAAGGTTTTGGTCAGCACCTAAGCGCATTTAAAAAACCTTTTGCACTTATAAACACCGAGATGCATCGGCATGAATGCAACACTCACACATAACCATTTATTTAATTCAGAAAAACAAACAAAGACTTTTTTCCTATACTATATTTCCTGTAAATAAAATAAATGTTGGAAAAATTTTAAAATTGAGTGAAACTCGTTGCTTAATTATTCTTTCTGTTCGCATCCTGAAATTGGGAAATTTCAGGGTGTGACAGCGCGGAAGAGGCACCGGGCCTCTGCACGCGGCGGCGGGGCTGGGCCTCCCTACTGGCGGGAGCAGGCGGTGGTGCGCTGACGCTATCTGGCCAGGAGGAGGCGGCCGGGAGCAGGTGGCGCGGCCGGGCCGGGAGGCGTCTGGGAGCAGATCGAGCAGGCGGTGCGGCCGGGAGGCGGCCGGGAGCAGGGCTGCAGTGCGTCCTGGAGCAGAGCAGGCAGTGCGGCCGGGCCAGGAGGCGGCCGGGAGCAGGGCTGCGGCGTGGCCTGGAGCAGAGCAGGCGGTGCAGTCGGGTGAGTTTTTTTTTGGTTCTTGAGATGTGAGATATCGATTGTGAATCCCTTGTGAGATGAATTGCAAGATCTGTGAGATGTGGAGATAAAATTTGTTATGATTTGTAAGTTACAAGATTGTGAGATTGAGATGTAATAAACATGTGAAATTTGTGATGTGTGTGCAAAGATTGTGATTTTTGTGAAGTTTGTATATGCAAAGGAACTTGAAATCTGTGATTTTTGTGATGTGTGAAATCTGTGATCCTGTGAGAAGTTGGAGATCGAAGTGTAGTTGCATTGAGATGGGATGTGAGATGGAGAGATGAGAGATGGGATGAAAAAGAAAAGAAAAAAAAAGAAAAAGGAGAGGAGAGAAACAGGTCTACGGGGGTACACTGCATTACTACCGGGCCTCATTTCCACCCGGTACTAATGTGGATTTTAGTACCGGGTGGAAAAACCGGTACTAATGTGACTTCACATTAGTACCGAACGAACAATACCGGTTTGAAAACCGGTACTAAAGGGGGGTTTATCACCGGTACAAAAGGTGCTTTCCCTAGTAGTGTATGAACAAGCTAGCACTGCTAGGGAAAGGGCCTTTTGTACCGGGTGAGAACCCCCCTTTAGTACCGGTTTCCAAACCAGTATTGTCCGATCGGTACTATTGTGAAGTCACATTAGTACCGGTTTTGGAAACCGGTACTAATAGGGACATTAGTACCGGGCGGTATTCAGTGCCGGTACTAATGTGCCCCGCCCGCAGTGACGTGGCATGGTGCACATTAGTACCGGCTCTAAATGCCACCCGGTACTAATGTTTTTTTCTTTTTTTATTGTTTTCTGGTTTATTGATTCTGTCGTATTTGATTGATTTACGTATACTAATCCTAATACATAATACGCTATAATATAAAGTCGTGTGCCATATAATATATTTTGAGATAATACTATACATGCATACGTATCTATGTATTAGTATAATATCTAATATTATACTAATACATATATTCGTATGCATGTGTTATCTCAAATCTGGTAGTTGATCCAAGAACATATATAATATTGTGCGTACAGAAATACGAAAAATATATATTAGTGTATACAATACATTGCATCAAAGGTAAGCAGGGTTTAATATTAGTTTTTTTTTTCTCCCTGATGATTGGTCCTTTGCAGAGCTTTTTCCACTCTTCCCCTGCTTAGTCGACCCTGCTTCTTCCATCGACTTCCCCGTTGCTTTTGCCGTCGACTTCCCCGATGCTTCATCCGTCAACTTCCACGTTACAATAACAGATGATAAGCCTGCAAAGAATTCTCCACCTGGCGTAATCACCTCATCTAGAAGAAATCCGCATAGTTGTTCTTGAATTTTCCGACTCGAGGAGCCCCTCCTTGATGTAGTCAATCTACAAAAGAATATGAACAAAGAATAAGAACTAGTACAAAAAAAGAACATGAACAAATAAGAACTGCATGCATGTGTTGTTTAGTTTAGTGGACGCGCCTTTCTTCAAGGTCGGCACCTTGTGCGTAGTTTGAAAAGATATGCAGGAACTCGCATACATAGTATCCGCATAGATTGGTATACCTGAAGGTTGTGTCAAGCACTACACATGTGCGAAAACAAAATTATGAAATATGTTTAATTATATTGTAAGACATGAGATATGCGGACTAACAGAATACACATACAGGGAAATCATAGTGAAAATAAAGGTTCTCGTTGCCATCACCAGACATGTTCAGGTAGCTATCGACCTCTCTGTGATCCTGTTCTTGTTCATTCTGTGGATCATTCGTAGTATTGCGAGCAATTATATCCATGATCATTTGCTCCGCTTCTTGGTCCTCTTCTGTTCGCGCTATTATAACTAAAATAATATGACAAAAAATTATTATGAGGACAAACTATTCCAATGATGAGACTATTCAAAATGTAATTCTAAATAGAGTCGTGAGTCGTGGGGGAGCGTGGCAGGGGAGTCGGGAGCGTGGCGGGGGGTGGGGGGTTGGGAGCGTGGCGGGGAGTCGGGAGCGTGGCGGGAGCGTCGGGAGTGAGAGTCGAGAGCGAGTCGTGTGCAATTGAAATATAAATAACATTTACATCCACATATAAATCTAATTATAAATCTAAATCTAATTATAAATCTAAATTCAATTCTAAATCTAATTATAAATCTAAATCTAATAATAAATCCAAATCTAATCAAATTATAAATCTAAATATAAATCTAATAATAAATCTAAATCTAAATCTAATAATAAATCTAAATGTAAATCTATTTATTAATCTAAATCTAAATCTAATAATAAATCTAAATCTAATCTATTTATTAATCTAAATCTAAATCTAATAATAAATCTAATAATAAATCTAAATCTAATTATAATTCTAAATATAAAAATATATATATAAAAAATGGGGGCTGACGTCAGCCACCACCGGGCTGACGTCAGCCCCCAACATAGGGATCGGAACATACGCGGCGGCGCTCGGCGTGGCTGGGGATCAGGAACGACGACGCACGGTGATGGGGACAGCGCACGGGTGGGGACGACGGCGTGCGGGCGGGGACGACGGTGTCGACGGCGGCGGGACGACGGCGCGCGGCGGCGGGGACGGCGTCGATAGCGTTGACGGCACGACGTGCGGACGGCGGCGCGTGGCCGGCTGGGGAACAGCGGCGCGGGTAGTGCGGTGGGACGGCCGGGGACGGGGACGACAGCATGCAGCGGTGGGGACGGTCGGGGATGGGGACGATGGCACAACGGCGGTGGGGACGGCCGGGGACGGGGTCGGCGAGCGAGGGGGACGGCGCCGGCGAGTGATGAGAACGGCACCGATGACGAGCTCGCCGTGCCTCGCAGAACCGACGAGGACGGCAGAGGCCTCGGTGACGTCGACGGAGATCAGGGCCGGCGGCGGCGCACGATGGGGATCGGAGAAGAGGAGGGCGGTGGAACTGCTAAATGTTGGGGGAGGACCGCGGCTTTATACCTCCCCACATTAGTACTGGTGCTAAACTAGCACCGGTACTAATGTGGCTTTTCATTTCGCGCCAAATGGAGAAGCACATTAGTACCGGTGCTAGTTTAGCACCGGTACTAATATGCTTTTCATTTTGTTGGGTACTGTTTTCCTTTTATTTTTCGTTTTGATTTTCTATATTGATAGTTTGTTTATGGTAAATCATATACAACACATAAAATGGCAGAACAAGTTTAGTAAATTTTCTTTACATAGATACTATGATATCCTAAAATGAACAATCAAAATTAAAATTTTCTTATCATTAAGCTAGTAATATCTTCTAAATTGTCTTTTTTTCTTGACTTTAACAAACGAAAATAAATTTATTTTTTTCATGCAAAATCTTTCTTAAATAGAACATCCAGTGTAATTAATATAGTAATCATGATTTAGTCTTGCTCATGTATGTTTTTACGTAGCTTTTTTTTAATATCCGATAATGCTAAAAAAGTGAAATAATTGAAAGTTTTGTTAATAAAGTAGCAAAATACTAGTTCATTAAAATATTACAATACTTTGGTACATGAGCACAAATTAATATAACTTGTTATCATCATCATCTAATGCAACATTAACAATCTTCCTCTTCATGAATGTCCCTTGGTTGTGATCACGACGTAGGTATGGAGTGTCCTCTTCGGCTAACAGGATGCTTGGGTCAATCTTTACTGAAAATGGAGGAAGACCATCGAATTGATCATAATCTTCTGAAATGTCAGTCTTATCCTCAACTCCAATAATTTTTCTTTTTCCCGGTAGAACTATGTGACGCTTTGGCTCATTATTAACAACACCCTTATCATCACCTTTCTTTATTATTAGTGGTTTGCTCGACATGTCTTTCACATAGAAAACTTGAGTCACATCATTCGCTAGGACGAACGGTTCATCTTTGTATCCAATCTTGTTGAGATCCACTATTGTCATCCCAAATTTGTCTGTCGTTATACCTCCTGTAGGGTTTTTAACCCACTGACACTTAAAAAGAGGGATTTTTAAAGGTCTGTAGTCCAATTCCCATATCTCTTCAATGACACCATAGTATGTTTGTACATTTCCTTCGTTGTCTATTGCATCTATACGGACACCACTGTTTTGGTTTGTGCTCTTTTGGTCTTGGGCTCTCTTGTAGAATGTGTATCCGTTTATCTTGTATCCTTGGAACGTAAGTACTGAGATAGATGGACTTCTAGCCAACCATTGCAGTTGCTCTCCAATAGTGTTATCACCCATAAGTTTTCTCCGCAACCATGATGCAAAATTATCATTGTGATGACGTGTAATCCAGGCCTCTAACTTCCCTTTGTTTGAGGCCCGTACAATGGACTTGTGCTCCTCCCTGTATGGAGCCACTATGGATGATTGTTGCATGACAAAGGAATGTGCTGTACGAAATAACGTTTCATCCATATCCATCCGAGTTTTCTTCCCTAGTGTGCCCTTTCCCCTGAGTCTCCCCTCATGGCATGATACTGGGAGTCCAATAGGAGCAAACTCATCAATAAAGTCGACACAAAACTCAATCACCTCCTCTGTATCATATCCCTTTGCGATGCTTCCTTCGGGACGAGAACGATTACGGACATACTTCTTGTAACTAGACATCAACCGCTCAAAAGGGAACATGTTGTGTAAATACACAGGCCTGAGGATAAAAATCTCTTCAACTAGGTGCACTAGAAGGTGGGTCATGATAGTAAAGAAAGAGGGTGGAAAGATCATCTCAAAGCTGACGAGGCATTGCACGACATCTTTCTGCAACTGCACTAGATTCTTTGGATGGATTGCCTTCTGAGAGATCTGGTTGAGGAATGAACAAACCTTGACGACTGCCAATCTCACATTCTCTGGTAGAATACCGCTTAGTGCAACAGGCAGCAATTGTGTCATCAACACGTGGCAGTTATGAGCCTTCAGATTTATGAATTTTTTCTCTTTGTAATTTATTATTCGTTGTATATTTGAGGAGTAGCCAGTCGGGACCTTGATACTGTTCAAACAATCAAACATCATCTTCTTATCTTCCTTGCTGAGGGTGTAACTAGCAGGGGCCAACCAATTTCCCTTATCTCTCTTATCGGGATGCAGGCTTTTTCGCTGTTTCATAAATTTAAGATCCCGAAGAGCTTCAACTGTATCTTTTGGCTTTCCGTATACACCTAGGTGGTCAAGAAAGTTCACGCAAAAATTCTTCATCACATGCATCACATCAATTACATTGCAAACCTCAAGGATTTACCAATAAGGAAGCTCCCAAAATATCGACATCTTCTTCCACATGGGTGCACGTCCATCCTTGTCGTTTGGAACAGATTTGGCACCAGAAGCCTTCCCAAACACTACCTTCAAATCTTTCACCATAGAAAATACAAGTTTACCAACACAGTGCACTGGCTTCTTACGTTTTTCTCCAACACCTTCAAAATGCTTTTTTCCTTCTTCTCTTAACGGGCGCTTAGGAGGAAGAAATCGACGATGGCCCAAATACACAATCTTTTTACTGTGTTTTAGATACACACTGCAAGTATCATCTAAACAGTGCGTGCATGCTCGGTATCCCTTGTTTGTTTGTCCTGATAGATTACCAAGTGCCGGCCAATCATTGATGGTGACAAACAACAACGCTCGTAGATTGAAGGTCTCCTGTTTGTCCTCATCCCACACAGGTACACCTTCTTTCTTCCATAACGTTTTAAGATCCTCAACCAACGGTCTCAGATAAACATCGATGTCATTGCCTGGCTGCTTTGGGCCTTGGATGATTATTGGCATCATGATGAACTTTTTTTCATGCACAGCCATGGCGGTAGGTTGAATATGCATAAGGTCACAGGCCAAGTGCTATGACCGCTACTGAACTCACCGAATGGATTGAATCCATCCGTACTTAAACCAAACCGAATGTTGCTTGCGTATTTTGCAAATTCAGGGAATTCTCTATCAATTAGTCTCCACTGCGACCCATCAGCGGGATGTCTAATCTTGTCATCTGTTTTACGATCTTCTTTGTGCCAACGCATCAACTTTGCATTAGCCTTGCACCTGAATAAACGCTTCAGCCGTGGTATCACTGGAAAGTACCACATTACCTTAGCAGGAATTTTCTTCTTCTTATTCTGGTTCTCCCCCTCAACATCGTAAGGGTCATCTCGTGGGATCTTATAACGCTGCGCTCCGCACACAGGACAAACCTCCAATTTCTAATATTCTTTTCCTCGGTAAAGGATACAGTCATTAGGACACGCATGTATCTTTTGAACCTCCAAACCCAGAGGACAAATGACCTTTTTAGCTTCGTACGTTGACTCCGGCAATTCGTTGTCCTCTGGAAGCATGTCCTTTACGATCATCATTAACTCATCGAAGCCCTTGTCAGAAACTTCATGTTTAGCCTTCCATTGCAGCATTTCCAATGTGGTACCCAACTTCTTGTGCCCCTCTTTGCAATCTGGGTACAATGATTTCTTGTGATCTTCTAACATACGCTCAAACTTCTTTGCCTCCTTCACCTTTTCGCAATCTTCCTTATACTCTCGCAACACCTGACCTAGATCATCGAGCGACTCATCTTCTCCTTATTCAGGCTCTCCCATTGCAACATCATCCTCACCAATTGGATCATCTCCCATTGCAAAGACACCTTCTTGAGTCCAATCAGGAATATTGTCGTCTTCTTCTTCGTCATCTTCCATTATAACCCCTCTCTCCCCATGCTTTGTCCAAACAAAATAGTTTGGCATGAATCCCCATTTGTAGGTGATCGTGAAGAGTCTTTATCGTTGAGAAATCCTTCAAATTCCTGCACTTTCTGCATGGACAAATAATGAAACCGGACGAGGGCTTGTTGGATTATGCTACTTCTAGAAATCCACGAAGCCCATTAATGAATTTATTGAATATTCTCTTGTCGTTGTACATCCATTGCCGGTCCATCTACAAATAAAGTATCACCGCACAAAATATATTATTATCATGTAACAAATTCAAGATTATGTTACATAAATTCAATCTTTTCAAATCCACCACATGAAATATATACTTTTTACTAATTTTCTAATGAGCAAATAATTTTTCTAATGAAGAAAACTATTTTTCTAATGAGGAAACTCTTTTTCTAACTAAGAAATTATTATTGTAATGAGGAAACCATTTTTCTAATGAGGTACTAGTGTTTAAATGAAGGCAAGATTATGTTACATAAATTCAATCTGTTCAAATCCATATTCCACATGAAATATACACTTTTTACTAATTTTCTAATGAGCAAACAATTTTTCTAATTAAGAAAACTATTTTTCTATTTAGGAAACTATTTTTCTAACTAAGAAATTACTATTTTAATGAGGAAACCATTTTTGACTCGGTACTAGTGTTTAAATGAATGCAAGACTATGTTACACAAATTCAAACTACTTAAATCCATATTCCACATCAAGTATAAACTTCTTCCTAATTTTCTAATGAGAAAAAACCATTTTGGTAATGAAGAAAACTTTTTTCTAATAAGGAAACTATTTTTTTCCTAAGAAAATGTTTTTCTTATGAGGAAAACATTTTTCTAATGAGAAAACATTTTTTATAATGAGAAAACTATATTTCTAATTAAATTATTTTTATAATAAGCAAACTATTTTTTTGACAAATAAATTATTTCTCTAATTCTAATATTAATATTCTAGTCATTTCTCTTAGTAAGTACATCTAAAACATTTAATATATTTATTTATATAAAAAATAATAAAAAAATAATTTGTATCGTCATATACAACATCTCATCAACTAACATGACACATCCATTTCAATCAATTCTATTAGAACATAGACAAAATACAATAAATAGAAACAAATCCCCATTCTTAGTTCATTTTAAAGTGCTAAAATACTCCTATTTCAACCAATGAAACTCAACAAAATAAGCATGAATCAAGAGAGGGTGAAGTAACTAACCTCTAGACCACTTCAATGAGTGAAATCGTCGAGAAATGGTCGCAAATCCGGTAAAAACTCTTCTAAGACGCCATGAAGAAGGAGGAGCTCGAAGTGGAGAAGTGAGGGGGAAGGGGGGGGGGGCTCGGGCTGGAGGAGGAAGAAGCTGAGATATAGACGTTACACATCAGTACCGGCCCGTATTACGAACCAGTGCTAATGTGGCTACATTAGTACCTGTTCGTAATACGGGCCGGTACTAATGTCCGGCACTCACATTAGTACCAGCCCGTATTCAGCACCGGTACTAATGTGGGACATTAGTACCGGTGCTGAATGCGGGCTGATACTAATGTTTGTCACGGGATGACTCTGCAGGACTACTTTTTGACACATGACATTAGTACCGATTCTATTTGACATTAGTACCGGTGGAAAAAAAACCGGTACTAATATTAAATTTCGTCTGAGACGAAAATCTCATTCCCTTGTAGGGTAGCACGATCGCACCGCCGGTCACTTTGCTAGCCTAGCTCCCGATCATCTTTAATTAAAAACCTCGGTCACAAAGATGACCCAGGTCATCTTTAATTACTGTGAAGAGTAATTTTTCATTGAAATTAGAGAAACCATCGTGGTCGGCTGACCCGGCCGGACAAACTACCCTAGCTCCGCCACGTACTCCCTCCGATTCCCTATTAGAAGTCGTTTTGGATAAGATTTGAGTCAAACATTGGGAATATAAATCATGAATAACTTTTAAGTCGTTGAGTTTGAAAATGTGAAAATCATATAAATAGATTTGTCTTGAAAATTACTTTCATAAGAATATACATATATAACTTTCTAATAAAGATTTTTACAGAAAAGAGAAGTCAAAGTTGTGCTTTGGTGACCGTGTCGCTGTCCTAAACGACTTCTAATATGAAACCGGAGGGAGTACGTAGTCACCTACGTACCTTTTCGAGGGTCGGCTGAGCCCGACAAACTACCCTGCTAGCTCCGCCACTTACGTAGTCACATATACGTACCTTTGAAACGTCTGATCCGATGCGCGCAACGAGTACGTCACGCTCATTGTCTACATTATATACCCCGGTACTACTCCGTCCCACAAAGAGTGTCGTCCGGGAAGCGTGTTTGTGAGACATACAGTTTTCTAGCGACACTCTTTCTGGGACGGAGGGTGTAAGCGGTACTAGTACTATATATAAGCCCTATTCTTCCATTCCAATATAATTGCTAAAAGTGATTAATCTGATCCGGCGATCCTAGCTCCAGGGTTCTAGTTGCACGCCGCCGCTGACGAGCTGGTGATGGACGACGACGGCCATGTCCCCTCCGCCGCACGGCAGCCGCCGTTCCTCTGGGAGCGGTGGCCACGCGCTCAATCTGCTATGTGCGTTGTGAGGGTTCCAATTACTGCAGACGACGACGACTCTGCTATGGGACAGCGTGGCGGCGGCGACCTACGACTGTCAGCTGAGGTAGGGGTCTGCGTCGCCTCGTTAGCGATCACTGCAATCACCGCCACCGCCGGCGGAGCAGTCAGCCCGGTGGTGGCATTCGGGTTCTTCATTGTCCTGCTCGGTGGGCTGTCACTCTCGGTGGCCAGTGTGCGTGGTGCCTAGGGCGATCTCAGGATGAGTGTAGTGCACGTACTGCTCGGTTGTGCTAGCTGTTTCTTCCATTGCTGCTTGATGGACTTTGCGTTTGTTTGCGTCGTGTGGTTTATACTGTGAGTCGTCGTTTGCAGTAGTTTCAAAGAAGAAATATTGAACTGGTGTGTGCCTGAATTCGTACTATACATACATCATATTGTTCTCTGTATTGGTGCACTTTAGCCTACCATTGCGTACTTTTTACTCATTCTGTTTCAAAATACTTGTCATTCTGACTTTTCTAATTACATTCTCTTTGTTATGCACCTAAATAGTTAGTATGTTCACATACATAATAAAAGGAATGTAGTATCTAGAAAACTCAGAATGACAAGTATTTTAAAACAGAGGGAGTAGTTGAATTCGTCGTGTCGTTTTGGATTCTGGATGGTGATTGATTTCCAACTGACGCTCTGCCAACGATAGCCGCTGCAACGGCTGCAAAAATTTCGACCAAGACATGCGTAACACATTTTTTCATTAAAGAACATACAAAACACGTATTTTATTAAGCAGAAGAGAATTTGAAGTTTACAACCATCACAACCCGCATACATGAGCCTCAAGGAGGCAAAACAGAACAAGAACAGAAAAGAGGGAGGGTCCAAAGCGACCTTCAAAGCCTTAGAAGCTAACAGAAAAGCAATCCTACTGAAACCGGCAGAGGTCTAGAGCTTAGCCTCCTCCAAGATGGAAGGAGCCAGAGCGACCGACATCAAAGCGCAACAATCGTGGACCCGATGGTTGCTCGCGCCAAAGCGACCAAACGACTAGCCATGTGTAACACCTCAAAATTCCATCACCTTAAAATAATGCTAGCAACATGGTTTAGTTTTTTTTCTAAGGATTAAATAATTTGACTAAATAAATTTACCTTTTAAATATTAAATAATATTTAAATAATTTAGAATCACCAAAGTGTTTGATGCATTTGTTTTTGTTTGACGTGTGTTGAAGAAAAAAAGTCCTAAAACCCACCCTAACCTTTCTCTCGCTCTCCCTTCTCTTTCAGCCCAGCCCAGCAGGCCCTCTTTCGCTTTTTCTTTTTTCTTCTTTCCTCTCCCACCAGCCCAGCTGCTCTCGCGCGGCCCGTTTCCTCTCCTTCCGGCCCAACAGCAGCAGCCGGCCCAGCTCCCCCTCCCCTCGCTCCCAGCCACTGACCGACGGGACCCACCCGTCAGGGTCGTCCCCTACCTCCCGCCGGCCGTGCGCCTCTCCCATGGCCGCCTGCACCCACCTCTCTCCGGGGCCCCTCTCGCTCCCGTGCCGCCTCCTCCCCTCCCACTGAGTGCGCATGAATGCGTAGTGGCGCACTCGCACCACCGTCGCCCCTTCCTCTCCCGAAACTGCCCCACCAGAGCTCCACCACCATTCATGGCGGCCACCGCCGGAGCTCCACCGCCCCACCGCCTTGCCGGCCCCTCCCCTTCCCCCTTCGCCCTATAAAAGGTGAGTCTGAGCCCCTGCTCCACCCGCACCTCGCCCCGCTCTCTCCTCGCTCGCGCAGCGCAGTCCCCACCCGAGCCGGAGCGCCGCCGCCCGCCGGAGCTCCGCCCGCCTCGATCTCCCTCGTCTTCGCCGTGGTCGCCGCTCCAAGCCCCTAGGTGAGTTCCTCATCTCCTTAGCTTCGTTTTGGTTCTTTTCCCGTCAAGTTTGGTGCCCGGGAGCCCGATTTTGAGCGTCACCGGCGAGCTCGCTGCCCGGTGCCACCGCGCGCCGCCGCCCGCCTGCTGCCACCGCTCTCAGCCGTCCGCTTGCGGATCGACGGCCCAGATGCACCCTATCCCCTGGTCAAACCAGCCCATACCAGTCAACAGAGCCGCCCGCCGGCGTTTTTCTTTAAGAGTCCTTGAGCTTTTCTAGTTTCACAAAAAATACCCTTCCACCTGTAAAGATCTTTACGGATAAGTCTGTTTTCTTATGTTTAGGCCTCTAAGTTCTTTAGTTTTTCCCGCCCTCCATCCTAAGCTGCCCTTTTGCGCTCTAGACCCTCCGATCTTTTGTAGTTTTAGGTTTTAGCCCCTGGTTTCTTGCAGTTAAGCCCCTGATTGTTAGTTTTTCTCTCAGTTTAGCCCCTCGATCTTGTATAGGGTGTATCTTTTGCGTCTTTTATCCGTTTTAGGTGTTTTTGGTGTCCTTGCGATCGTCTCATAGTGCTTGTTAGTTTTAGAAGCTTGTTTTAGTCTTTTAGAATGTTTGATGTATTGTTTTTATTTATTGTATGATTTTTGGTGTGCTCGTAGATATCGTGCCAGTTGGTGTCGAGTTTCCGATCGTGGATCAAGAGCAACTTTTTGAAGAAGAAGAATCTTAGTTTTTAAGCAAGAAAGGCAAGTGGTCTTCTCCCCCTGCATATTCTGTTTTTGTCCTATATAATTGCATGATAATTAAATTTTACTTTTATTATTATATTGCATAAATTTGCTGGGAAATTACCTTTTTAAGAACATGGCTAGATTTTATCCCTATCACCTTGAACAACCCGTTTAAAATAAATGTTTTGGGTAGAAAATGCTTAGTTGCTATACCTTGGGATGGTTAAAATGAAACTTTACAAAATGATGAATGGTGAGAAAAATTTGGTGAACTTTGGTAATTACAAGATCATATGATTTAATTGGAACATGGAGAACCACCTAGGAAAACAGTGCAACCACAGTCCATATGGCTCTGGCTTAGCCAATTAATTAGGTGTGTGGAATTATCCGATAGCCTTATCCGAAAGGAGCAGAGGGGGTAAGAGTTAAAGGGGTATAGCTCGGTCCTCTTGGCCGTAGCCTTTGCTAAGGTGCTGTCCACTAGGGAGGGTTATGGTCCGCTCTGCTACTGTAACTATGCGGGCTATTGGTCTTCTGCATACCTTTGTAAAGGCTTCGTAGTGGACCCCTAGCCACTCATCTTGGAATTTAAGGGTCTGATCAACCCGGGCGACATGGGGAACACGAGCTATGGTGAAAGTGTACAACCTCTGCACAGTGAAAACTAATCGATCAGCCGTGCTCACGGTCAAGAGCGGTCTGGACCCTCACATGATAAGTGAACTTGAAGATGGAATTAAATCATAATTTTATATGGTTTTGAGATAATGTTTTCTAAATGCTTAATTTTGGGATGGTATAAACATACACCTAGTAAATAGGTGTTTGCTAATAAAATTTGACCAACTTAAAAATACTAACCGCTGGAAAACCTTAGCCTATCCTTGATAGCTATGCATACTTTCCCCCCCACTTGCTGAGCTCCAACCATAAGTGTGCTCACTCTTGCTTACCCACTGTTCCGAGGAGAACACCGGGGAATAGTACATCAGTGACTATGATGAGTTCCGAGGCATGCGTTTCCCCTAGTCAGATGCCTGTGGAGCTGAAGACGGAGTTGCGTCGTCTTAGCTATCGATGTTCGTGTAAAGACCTTCGTGTCTATCCATGAGTGTAATAAAAGTTAATAAACCTTTTTTGTACGTTTTGAGCATTGTATCTGATATTACACTCATTATGTCTATCATATGTGTGAAATTGTGATCCTGGCACACATATGAGATGCATTCGGCTTTCCTTGTAAAATCGGGTGTGACACCAGACCAAAGAGTCGAAGCCTTTCCTCATTTGGGGACCTCTTCCTGATGCGTAACCACCAGACCGCGAGCAGCTCAGGTACCTGCGGCATAAGAGAATGGAGGCCCAATTCACCCAAGACACAGAACCAGACTTCCCGACTAAAGGAGCAACTAGTTAAGAGGTGATCAAGCGTCTCCACCTCCCGTGCGCTAAGGGCGCTCAACTGTATCACGTACTGCTCGGTTGTGCTAGCTGCTTCTTCTGTTGCTGCTTGATGGACTTTGCGTTTGTTTGCGTCGTGTGGTTTATACTTTGAGACTGTGAGAGTCATCGTTTGCTGTAGTTTCAAAGAAATATTGAACGGGTGTGTGCTTGAATTCGTAGTATACATCATATTGTTCTCCATAGTCTGTATCGGTGTACATTAGCTTACCATTGTGTACCTTTTAGGTGGATTCGTCGCGTCGTTTTGGATTCTGGATGGTGATTGATTTCCAACCGATGCTCTGCCGACGATAGCAGCTGCATTGGCTGCAAAAATTTCGACCAAAACGTGCATAACACGTTTTTTTCATTAAAAGAAGCTATAACAGCTGCAGACCGGAGAACATTTTCCCTCGTGCGCACGGGGCACCCAATTTTAGCCCGTCGTCGGCATCGTCACGTGCACGCGCGCCGCGACATGGTCTGTGGTCGGCTCGACGGCACGGCTCGATTGTTGGTAGTACCTTTGCTTTGAGCAGAGCCGATCATTCAGTAACGAACCACTTACTGACAGCAAAATCAAGCAGGTGCAGGCGATGGTTCCAATTGCAGATGCTTGGGGTCAAGGACGATGTGGCAGAGACAACCGTGGCGGCAGCAATCTACTCCCTTCATACTTAAAAAATCTTGAAATTTAGGACAACGATACTCAAAAGCATAGCTTTGACGCGAAAGGTCTGTAGCCTAATGGTTAACGGCGTTTGTGCTTTTAGTGGTAGGCGACGTTCTTGTCGACAACGAGACGCCTGTGGTGACTTCGTCAATCTTGAGGATTTGCCGGCCCAGTCTTCGAAGATGCTCCTAGGGGTAGGGTTTGCGCGCGTGTCTTCATAGGGATGAGTGTGCGTGCGTTGTGAGTGTCTCCGATGTATTGTGTAATTCGCAAAAAAAACATAGCTTTGGCTTCTTGTTTTTATAAAAATATTTATCAAAAACTAAAATATGTATACTTTTATAAAAGTATTTTTAAGACAAATCTACTCTTATATAGTTTTCATATTTCTAAACTCAACAACTTAAAAGTTATTCATGATTTATGTTCCAATATTTGACCAAAACTTTTTCCAAAACGTCATTAAGTTTTTTTAGTACGAAGGGAATATCATATCAATTGTGGTAGGGGTCAGCGTCGCCTCGACAACACGGTCACTGCAATCACGGCCGGTAGCAATCTATCAGTTATGCTAGGGGTCAAAAATGCTGATAAGAGTATTTGAGGAATCTGCATGTAGTGTTTAGTGGCATCTTGTGGGTTTTCACTACGAACTCCAGCATGAAATCCGTACGGACTTGATATATGGTGCAACGAATATACTCTCTCCGTTCATAAAAGAATGTAATTCTCGCTTTTTTATGAGTCAAACTATTTGAACTTTAAACTAACAATGCAGAAAAAAGTAATGACATTCACGAAACAAAATAAATACCATTAGATTAGTTATCGAATACACTTTCATGATAAATTTATTTGAAGATGTAAGTACTAATACTATTTACTATAAATTTCGTCAAATTTGAGCTAGTTTGACCGGCACGGATCTCATAGTTGTATTCTTTTGTGGACGGAGGGAGTAGTAAGTATATTCGTATACAGGTTCCAAAAAAAAAAGAAAAAAAAGTATATACGTATACATAGTGTCCCATGATGTCCGGCGAATAATGCTGCATTCTGGCAATAATAATGCTAGTAAATTTCTAGGGCAAAATCATTACTTTGCCAAAGAGAAACAACGTATTCATATTCAACTAATTTTGTAATTAGCGTAACCGTCTTTTCCATGCACACTGAACACACCGTACCACATGGATGACGGAATGGCATACACGGCATGAATCAAAATTTTATGGTACCGAGGGAAATTCGAAAAATTTTATAGCATAAAGGAAAGTCATCAAAATTTCTGCAGCACTAAGGTCAGAATTTGCTTACGAAAAACACACTACTTCAACAATCATTTATTTAAGAAAAGAAAACTTGCATGCAGGATAATAACCAGTGAAGTGGTGTGCACAAATAGCGTTGGTAGCTACTTTTTCCCCTTTAAACTTTTATTTCTGTTTTGTTTGTTTGTTCGGTTGTCTTTTTTTTGGTACAAAAGGCCTAGGCCAACTTTTGATCTTGGTTATAATCATATGCTAGTATTTTCATCAATATTGATCGTGTTGTTAAGGTACTTTTCCTTCCTTTCAAACTTTCATTCACTAGCTAGATTTTGCATCCTTAACAAAAGATAAGTCTTCCCATACCTATGGACCAGTGCCTTCATCTTTCTAAAGGTAATAACTACATATGGCTAAAACCTTGTTGTCAACTACGTCAACATCAATAACATATGTGCAGTGGAAGAGATATTTTCAGCTACATTCTGGTTGTTGAACTTGAAACTTTTAATTTCCAATCATACAATTATTGGCATTAAGTGCCTTAATGAAAGGAAAAGAAGAATTTTACTTTAGGTATTTGACCAAATAGGAGTCCATTCTGATTCTCGTGAGGTGTCTTTCCTTCCTATAGCTTGATATGCTAAAATCGTTGTTTTCATGATCCTCTATTTTGAATTTGTATCAAGGAGCTACATGAAGAAAATTTCTTATTTTACCAGGGAAAGGATAATTAATTTGATGTTTTATATATTTAAATACATTGAATCAAAGAAAGTAATCCGCAACAAAATTCCACACGATTTCCTTAAATGTTCATTATCAAAAGATGCAATAAAATTTGATTCTATGTATTGCATGAAGTATTTTATATTTTTGAAATTTATTACTTTAGTAACATAAAAGTAGCTAAATATGATTTATAGAATTAAAATGTGATCCTGCTCAAATTGTTGTGAACCAATTTCATTGACATGCATCAGATTTAAGTCATTGTATATTTCTACATTTTTTAAAATAAAAATAATGGAAACTCATATATTATCTTGTTAATTATTTTTATATAAGTGAATGAAATTGAGGGAAAAGGTTGCAAAATGGATAGAAAACTTGGCACCAGTTACAACATAATGATTTATCGGCAAAGGAACGGTTCGAAAAAAGCCTAAAGATAATCATTAGACTAGCATCTTCCGCAACACGACAACAACGATGGATTCTCAGAAAACTCTCCCACCCCTGACGAGGCTGATTACATAGATGTGGATGCGTAATTACTTCCACAACTGCAAAGTATCATCGTCATGGCACCTTATGCTGCTGCCACATCCTCACCAAATTTCCCTGGGATCAACATCTCTCTATTGAGACAGAAAGAGCAGAGTTAGAAAATGTAGGTTCTAATGTCATACTTTGTGCATTTCTTTTATCTAGGAAAATAAATATAGTATTTACTCTTTGATGCAAGTCTTTGCTTCACTTATAACTTATTAGGCATGGTACCCATCCATCCAGGACTCTAGTTAAAAGGAATCTGCTTGGGTAGAAAAAAACTCGAAGACAGGATGCCAGAGGTTGGTATGCGATTTTACACTGAACAAGAGGCATATGACTTTTACAATGCCTATGCTCGAGATAAGGGTTTCAGTATGAGGAGTAGTTCATGTAACATAAAAAATACTACCACAATAAAGAATAGAACCTATTTTTCTTCTCGCGCAGGTATTAAATTAAATTTCTCTTATATTATTTTCTTAATAGTTGGGGATAAAACATCCAGACCAATTATTTTTTATAGGTATTGGGCGTCCTGATGAAAAAACAAGAATCTTTCAATTATAGTAGACTAGAGACACGATGTATGTGCCGAGCACACATGAAGATAAGTCTCAGAGATGGGATATAGTACATCTATGACTTTGAGCTAGAGCATAACCACATTCTTGCTATTGGGGACCAAACAAACCATTTAAGATATGAAAGGGAAATAATCAAAGCACAACTTGCAAGTGTCGAAGCTGCAAAAGCGATCCATATTTCAAATAAAGTCACCTATGATCTCATGGCAAAGAAGCACGTGGGTCGAGAATCTTGGATTTACACGTGAAGATACAAAAAATAAATTGTATTCCAAGAGGTCGTAGCAGATAAGGATGAAAACGGATCGGATACGAACGGATATACTTCGATACAGATACAGATAGTTATTTTTTCTCGGACTCGAATTCGATACAGATAGCGTCAGATACAGATACGAATACAAATAGAGTGCAAATAGGCTCGACTTATGGATGTAGATCGAATACGTCATAAGCCGAATATGAATAGTGTCGATTACGAATATTTTCTCGGATATTGAGTAAAAGCCACATTACAACATTTACAAATATCATACATGTTAATATGTACGAAATAAACCAATGCACTACAAGAATTCGTGATCAAGAAAGTACTTGAGTGTGTACAAACTTTGAAATTTAAGTTGAATTGTTTGAAACAATGTGATGAACTATCTAATTTATGAACAATGTATATTCCAATTTTCACAAAATCTCATGAATTTTTTTTCAAGCTTGTACATCTATAAAATGATTCTATGCCAATTTGCATAATTTTTGGAGAAGTTTTAGGTATTATTATCATTATTTTATAACAAGGTGACTAGTAGAAGTTCGAGTTTTCCATATAAGTTAATTAAATTTTTCATCAATCTCCTACATGTGGGCTAGAATGGACCATGGGTGCCTAAATATAGTTTTTTGAATTTTTTTGAATCTTATTAGATGTAGATATAGGTCAATTTGGAATTACTTTTAGAAAACATGCAGACATTCGTTTAAATCATAAAAAATAGCAAATCTACTTGAAAATTCTTGAAACTCCTAGATGACAACTTATGCATTGTATTTTACATTAGAAAAATGTTTTGACGGTATGTAAGATAATATTTGTCTATGTTACTTCACAATGGTCTACTAATTAGGTTTCAGAAAAAATAGAAAAATAACTTTTTCACATGAGAATTGGAAATCTAAATCTCCAAATACTAATAGGAGGGTAAGAGTAAGGTTGCATCCAAATTTGAGATGTCCATGGGGTAAGAAAGTACTTAAGTGTGTACAAACTTTGAAGTTAAAGTTGAGTTCTATGAAACAATGTGATAAATTATCTAGTTTATGAACAATGTATACTCCAATTTTCACAAAATCTCATGAAACCTCTTTTCAAGCTTGTACATACATAAAATGAGTCTATGCCAATTTACATAATTTTTGAAAAAGTTTTAGATATTATTATCATTATTTTATAACAAGGTGACTAGTAGAAGTTCGAGTTTTCCATATGAGTGAATTAATTTTTTCATCAATCTCCTACATGTGGACTAGAATGGACCATGGGCGTCTAAATATAGTTTTTTGATTTTTTTTGAATCTTATTAGATGTAGATATAGGTCAATTTGGAATTACTTTCGGAAAACATGCAGAAATTCATTTAAATCATAGAAAATAGCAAATCTACTTGAAAATTATTGAAACTCCTACATGACAACTTATGCATTGTATTTTACATCAGAAAAATGTTTTGACGGTATGTAAGATAATATTTGTCGATGTTACTTCACAATGGTCTACTAATTAGGTTTTAGAAAAAAATAGAAAAATAACTTTTTCACATGAAAATTGGAAATCTAAATCTCTAAATACTAGTAGGAGAGTAAGAGTAAGGTTGCATCCAATTGAGATGTCCATGGGTAAGAAAGTACTTGAGTGTGTACAAACTTTGAAGTTTAAGTTGAGTTCTATGAAACAATGTGATAAACTATCTAGTTTATGAACAATGTATACTTCAATTTTCACAAAATCTCATGAAACTTTTTTTTTCAAACTTGTACATTCATAAAATGATTCTATACTAATTTACATAATTTTTGAAGAAGTTTTAGGTATTATTATCATTATTTTATAACAAAGTGACTAGTAGAAGTTCGAGTTTTCCATATAAGTCAATTGAGTTTTTCATCAATCTTCTAGATGTGGGCTAGAATGGACCATAAGTGACTAAATATAGTTTTTTGATTTTTTTAATCTTATTAGAGGTAGATATAGGTCAATTTGGAATTACTTTCGGTAAACATGCAGAAATTCATTTAAATGATAGAAAATAGCAATCTACTTGAAAATTCTTGAAACTTTTAGGTGACAACTTATATGTTGTATTTTACATTAGAAAAATGTTTTGAGGGTATATAAGATAATATTTGTTTCATGTTACTCGGATAACTATTCGGATACTTCGGTAGTATCCGAGCGGATATCCGATATCCGCCAGATATCGCGCTTACCGTATCCGGTATCCGATACAATATCCGGTATCTGTATTGGTATCCGAGTAAAATATCCGGATACTCCATTTTACCACCAAATTGCTGAAAAACCCCTTCGGTCGGTCGGTCGGTCGGGAAATATCCGTACCACTTTCATCCCTAGTAGCAGATAAACCAAGAAGATATTGGAGTATTTGAATATCTAAAGAAGAAAACTTTAGAATATGGAAAGTTTTTCCATTCCATTTAGGTTGACGAGGATGACTTGATAACAAATATTTTTTGGACTGATTCCAAAATGGTTGCAAACTATGAGATTTTTGGTTATGTTGTATGCTTTGACACAACATACATGAAACTAAATGATGAGTGCCAATTTGGTTTGCTAGTTAGAGTGAACAATCATAAAAAACTACTAATTTTGGTGTTGCACTCTTGTATGATGAGGCTACTAAAAGTTTTGTTTGGTTATTCTGAACTGTTTGGTTGTTCCTAACATTCTTGCATGCCATGTCCGGGAAGAAGTCACAAACCATTTTGACCGATGAAGATGCAGCAATGTCAAAAGCAATCAAGATATTACTATAGAGTCATCATAGGATTTGTGTTTGGCATATGAACCAGAATGTATGCAAGCACCTCTCTGGAGTTGTGGATGAATACAAGAAGTTTAATACAAATTTTCAAAACTGTATTTATGATTAAGGAGGAGGATTTCCTAAATGCATGTAATAATTTGCTAGACAAGTATGATCTATGAGAAAATAAATGGCTGGAAAAGTTATTTGATAAAAAGGAGAAATGAGCCTTAGTATATGGACAAAATTCATTTTTAGCTGATATGGTTAGCACTCAAAGAAGTGAAAGCATGAATAATGAACTAAAAGGATATATCAACGTCAAATATGACATACTTACCTTTTTTTGAGCACTTTGACAAGTTGGTGGATGATAAGAGAAATGAAGAGGTCAAATATGATTTCAAGGCAACACAAAGTACACCAAAGTTGAAATCAGACCTCAGAATAGTAAGACTTGTATCAAAAAGAGAGGCAAGAGGTGTACCTTAGCAAGACCCAATATTATTTCATTAGTTTTTGTTTTTGCTTTTCAGTTTAAGTGAATGAAAATTGTGAAAATATTATATTAATTCTTTTTTTTTATCTCAAATATAACTATTTAGAAAATTGTATTCGCCGTGCACTCAATATTTATGTATTTTTGTTCAAATTATTGTTATGACTTCTGTTTTTCTACATCTAAATTCGCTAGGTAATTATTGTATTTTCTAGGAACTTAATGTAGGTCACTAGATGATCCCAATTATTAATATATCACTTCCTGGTTAAATATAAATGATCCTAGATTTTGCCATTTGTTTTTAGAAAAGATTAAGAAAGATAGAACAATACACATGTGCTCATCATGCAATCCGATCTAAACCTAAAGCTATTATTAATTAGCTGAAATCAATGATAATCCAACCTCTAGTGGTAGAAGGGAGGTTCTTTCAAATTGAGTTAAAACATTGAGTTTTTAAAATATCCATGATCCCATATTATTCTGTACAAATTTTGAATGTCAACACTTTAGAATGGAATGAGAGATCTTTTTATCACACTTGAAATGTGATAATTTCTAGAGTCTTGATGACTCACTATAATACTGATAGATATATAAAACTTTAAGTTTCTTTTCCATGAGTAAAAATCTTAGACCCAAACAAAAGATGAGCCAACATTACATATTAGAATTCAACTTAATATAACAGTTCATGTTGTATAACACAATGTAGTAGATAGTAGATGATTTTGAAAACTTTAATTCTACTTTCCACTAACTAAAATCTTGGACCCAAATAAAAGGTGGGCCTATATATAACATATTAGAATTGAGAAAACCACATCAATCTGGTTAATATAGCATTTATTCATTCTCCTCCATTGCTTGGGTGGAGAGGTAGAAATCTAGAACTGGATGTTGGAGTTGTAGACGGTGTTGGGCTGCCAGTTCCCGGGGATGACGTTGGTGGCGACGAGTGTCTTGCCGGACTCGCTGGTGAGGCGGATGGAGAAGGGTCCCTTGAGCGGCCTGGGCGTGTCGGACCTCCAGATGGCTCCCCAGGAGTGCCTCATCGGCCGCCACTCCGGCGACGCCTGCTCTCTGAGGTCCATCTGCACGATGTTGCCGTCCACCGCCACGAACTTCACCAGCACCGCCAGGTACAACGGGTTCGACCGCTGTTCCACGTGGAACACGATGTTCTGCCCGGCCGCGTATCTGCACGGCACTCTGCATATGTAGGCAGTTCATGGTATGTAATTAATGCATGCCATTAATTGTTGATGGTGAGCAATTAAAAATAATGATGGACTGACTAATCTGACCTCCTGAAGTCGAGGTCGACGATGCCGCGGCGGCGGAGCTGGTCGTTGAGGCCGGGCTTGGCCATGGAGCCGAACGCCGTGCCGCTGAGGTCGAAGTAGTAGGGGGCGACGGGGCCGTAGTTCATGTCGGTGATGAACACCCTCACCGGCCGGTTCGAGCACTCCGGCACCCTGCACTTGATCTGGTAGCAGGAGCCGCAGCCCTTGCCGTCCTTGAAGAGCGGGAGGTTGCCGCAGGACGTCATGCCGGCGTAGGGCGGCAGGTTCACGTTTTTGATCCCGCACGCGCCGCCGTTGTCGTACGGCCCGGCGCCGGTGGGCCGGCCGTACCAGGTGGCCCTCGCCGGAAGCCACCTTCCGTTGTAGTTCGTCGTGATGTTGGTGCCCGGCGGCGCCCAGCACGACACGCCGGCCACGAGCGCCGCCGCCGCCAGGACGAAGGCGGTGACCATGGCGGCGCTGGGCGGCAGTGATCGTCCCATCTCGCTACTACACTGTTATACTGATGTGTTTGTGTGTGTGTCAGCGTGTGCTGCCGTGACGACAGTGCGGAGACGGCTACTACTTATAGGGTGGAGACCGCAGAGAGGATGGGTGGACCGGATCACCGGACTATATAGCTAGCAGCGCGGCGTCGCGGCGTCAGGGCATGCCGGCGGCTGCGATCGCCGCTGAGGTCTGGAAAAATGCATCATGCATGCATGGGTCGATGGCCGGATAGATATGTTGGGATAGCATGGGACAAGATTTATCTCTGGTGATAAATGCTGAGAGTATTTGACTATTTGAGGCATCTGTATTTAATGCTTTCCATCTTGTGGATTTCACTACGTACGACTGCATGACAGCAGCAAATTAAATCCGTGTGGATGACGGTGCCACGAGTATAAATGTATAATAGGTACTCCCTCCGTTTCAAATTTTATGATTGACCAAAATCATAAATTATAAAGAGGATCACAAAAATTTATAGCACCAAATAGATATATTATGAAAATCTATTTGATGAAGAAAACTAATAGTACTTATTTGGTATAAAAAAAGTTAGTCATTTATGTATAAATTTGGTCAAACTTGAAATGATTTGACTCTTCAAAAAAGTTGTAATGCCTTACAATTTGGAACGGAGGATTATATTCATAGCTATCTGGCAAATAATGTTGCATGCGGGCAACAATAAGTCAATAACTCTAGTACTGGATTTTTCACCTTGCAGACTGTTCTTGCAAATCAGATTGTTGTCAGTACCAGTGTGTCACTAGTGCAATTACCATCTAATAAACGGTTTGCTTTACTACTTATCTTAGTTAATGTTATTTTGTTCTAATTTTGTGAGTATGTATATAGTTTTCACTGGATTCTTCTTATAATTCTTATAATTCAGGCCTACAACAATGTTGTTGTGTTTGATTCGTTAAGAAAAGACCCCAACGACTACAAAGACCATCAAAATCCGTTTCAAGTGTAATAATTCTAAGATTTTTTTCTTTTATGCATAGTTTGCTTTTACTAATAGTGTATCTTTCATTATTTTTTCGCAGAGCTTGGAAAGAATTCATTAGTAACAACCCTGGACCATTTAAACAAACTCTTGGATTCAAAACATATTTTCTGGTACGTAATCCAAAAAAACTACTTCAGCTTGAGAAATTTAAATTCTATAACACTAATATTTCATAATTCTTTCTCCACTTGAGTGTATGAGACAGGAACATGGAAATAATTTATGTGGATACTACGAGCACATACACATATTCACAAATACAAACCCGTCAGATTATACTGTAAGTACAATAAACCCATTAATAATACATCATTTTCTAACTGCTTATATATTTAATCATTGGTTGTTATATATTAACATATTTGCACATTACAGATGAATATGGTTAAGGATGCCTTTATTGAGAAGGATCATATGCTTGCAGTTAAAGAAAGTCTTTGCGGATTTATGTTGGAAGAGGTGGTTAATTCAAAAGGAAAACATCATTCTGACAGACATCCACTAGACCAGCCTAGCAGCTCCACGAGAAGTTGAGACTATGAAATGGAATCGAAGGATATTTTTGTTGTATATATCGTAATTTTACTGATACTATCTATATATTTTGTTGTATAAAATTGTGTGTGTATATGTATAAGTTTATATACGTAGATATATAAGTGTAAGTATGTATAGTAGACATTTACACATAAATACCTTAGTGCAAATACATATACGTAGATATATAAGTGAGACAACTATTAGATCATAAATTTAAAAACAATAAATAGAATTACAATTAGAAAAAGAAAAAAAAGAGATCTTTTAGTCCCGGTTGGTATTACCGACCGGAACTAGAGGGAGCACGTGCGCGGCCGCACAGGCGCGTGGGGGACTTTTGTCTCTCCGGGTTAGTCCCAGTTAGTCTTTAGAGCTCTAAGACTCTTACCAACCGGGACTAATCCCCGAGTCTATACCAGTGACTGTCAAACTGTGTCAAATGCTTCCAACGCCCGCGCTGACGCTGCCTCTATCTTCCTTCATCCCGTCTTCATGCATGTCGCCCTGCGTCAAAATGTGACGCTCGCCGCATCAACGGCAAGGTTGGTCCATCGCATTGCTTAGGTGTGAGGTGTCCACGCTCCGTCCCATTCGCCGGCGATGTGGCCTCGCACGAGAACACCGGCATGCTCGCCGTAGTCGGTCGGTCAGGGCACGTCCGACCTCAGGCACCGCTAGTTGTACGGCATGGTAGCCCCGAGGGATCGAGACCCGGATGGTGGAGCGCCCCTCGATCGGCTCCAGGCGTGCCTTCGGCCGCTTGGAACGCCATGTCCCACACTCCCACTCCCACCCCGACGTGCTCGCCGCGCGCCTTAGTATGACATTTATGGTACGAAGATTTTACCACTGTGTGAGTTAGTTTCTATATATGATTTTTGTTGATGTAATTATCTTAAACATTGTGTATAGTTTCTACACTGCTCTGAAACCATGTTTCATGAAATTTGCATCGCGAGATCTTATTTTATTCATGAACTAAAATATAGAACATGGACAATAGCCGTATATTCACAATAGGATAGCCTTTAGTTACTGACTTAGTGCACTGTCATGTCATGTGCAGTGCGAATGTGCGCTAATCCCACCGCTTAGACACCGCGTACCCGGGGCGACCCGGGTGAGCCAGCCAAACGCACTTGCCTTCTTCTTGCCGTCCTACGTCAGCATGTCTGTCCTCCTCAAGTCCATCCCCGTTGCCATCTATATACGTGGCGACTATGGGTGTGATTGGCAGCCTGCATAAGGCTTGTTCAAGCTTGTATAATGCAACCTTCTGGTGTTTGGTAGTCTGTTCAGCTTCTAAGTCAGGCTCTACTAGTGCAAAAAGAAGTCCTTAGCCTGGCTTGCTGGAAACACGATTGAGATCCGTTTCTGACTATGCAGGCTTGCAGAAGCTATCGGTGGCACATGTGAGTGTTTCCCGTCACCACCCCCTCGCGCCAATGGCTTGCCTCACCGGTGGCGGAGCTCGCTCGCACCCCGATTGCGGCCCCGCACGGCTGCCGGTGGCGGCGGCGGAGAAGATCGTCCACGGCCCCACCCGGTCGACCTCGCCCCCACACCCGCCAGCAGAGCTCACCCACGGCCCCACCTGGTCGACCTCGCTCCCACGGCCGGTGGCGGAGCTCACCCGCAGCCCCGCCCGACCCCGCACGACCAGTGGTGGCAACTCGTGGCGGAGCTCGCCTGCACTCCGGCCGGGCCCCGCGTAATGAATCTTGCCCAGATGGCGGCGGCGGCCCGACACAGCGAATCTCACCCGCTGGACGTCGATTTGATGACGGCGGGCCTCGATTCGAAGGCGTAGGCAGTGGCAACGCACAAAGGGAGGCCGTCGGTGCCATGGCCTCCGCTTCCTCGAGATCAAGCCGTGCCATCGCAGGGAGGTCCGCCATGGCGCGACGAGGGACGAGGGGACATCGAGGCTGCACCGGAGCTCCGCTCGTCGTCGCACCGGAGCCTTTGCACTACCCTCCCCAGGCGCCCTCGAGGTCGTCTCCGGTGCGAGGAGGGAGGGCCGGCGCTGGGAGATGGAGGGCATCAGGCACCGGAGTTGAGGGATTGAGCAGGCGGGCAGGGAGGGGAGAGAAGACAAGAGATGGGTGGTAACTTCACCTATAGGAAATTAAGGGTCATCTTATCATTTTGTGCAGCCAACCAAACACGAACATAGCTAACCAGACCCTCTCTAGCCACCCTACCAAATACGAGCAGTTTGCATTGATTTAGCCTGGCCAACCTTAGCATGGGTTAGAGTTAGCCTGGCTAGAAACTAATGCAGCCTAGCAATCAGACCCTACACATCACGCCTGCGATGGGATACATCCCACGTGCCTGAGGTGGGACCCACCTGTCAGCATCATAAGAGGTGACCTACCTATAGGAACCTTCTTCCTCCTTCGTCCGTGTACCGCGAGCTCCCCGGCGGAGCCGGGTTAGCACAGCGGCGGCGGCGAATGCGGCGGCGGGAGCCGGCGGAGACGGTGGTGGAGGACGGCGCGGGGGCTCACCGCCGTTAGGGTTAGGGTTTGGGGGCTTCGGGGTTCGGAGCTTCGGAGGCGCGACGGTGGACTACTGCTAGGGTTCTAGCGAACCCTTCTCCTTCCTCCGACCATGGAAAGTTGCCGGCCGGCCGGGGGAGGTAGGCAGGCCAGTCGGCAGGGATGGTCATGGGGCGGCTTAGGGCCCTGGCAGCGGAAGAGGCTGTCGGGGCGGGGGAGAAGCTCGCCGACGGCGGAGCTAAGGTTCCGGCGGCGAGGATAGGGGCGAGGGAAGGGGAAGAACGAGGCCACCGCGGGCGCGGTAGGGTCTCACTGGAGCTCCGCGGCCGCGGCGGCGGAGCTCCGGCGAGACCCTACCGCGCAGCGGCGGCAAGGCGGCGGGCAGTGACGAAGGACGAGGGAGGAAGAGGATGGAGTGGGAGAGTAAGAAGAAGAAGGGGTCAGGGTCGTGGGCCTCCGGTGATGGATGGGAATCCATCACCGAGGCGATGTATAAATGCGCCCATCTATTTATGCCTCTCGTCCCCATAGCGACACCACCACACCCACACTTGCAAGCTGTGGGGACCACCCTTTTATATACTTAAATATGTATGGGTGTCCGGTTGCCAATAATACCATTCCCTGAATTGGCTGATGGTACCAGCACTTCACAAGAAGTATCAGATCCATATATCGCAAAGCAAGCAAAACATTATTTTAAAGAGGTTTGAGGGTAAGAGAAGAATTCTACCAAAGGTGAAACCTCAAACTTGCAGCGAAGTCCTACGTAGCAGATCCATTACCTCAGGCAGAAAGTTCAGAAATGGGTCAGGCAGACCCTCCCCTACGACGAAGCTCGTCCTCTCTTTCTTCCGAATTGAAGGGACAAGAGAAGCAAGAGTGAGTACCTAAAATAGGTACTCAGTAAATCCCAACGTATAGGAAATTAACCTATATTTATATGCAAGATTGCCAATGGAAAGTGTTGGCATTTCTTAGCGTCGTCACTTTAAGAATAGATCTGGAATCCATCCTTAGTGGCAACACCAAGAAACACCTTGTAGGCACCTCTTAACGTCACAACTAACGACGCCGAGTTAGCGTGAACATCAAGACTTGCCAAAGGTTAATCTAAACGATCATGAACAAATCCGCAAGCGCACAGATAAACCATTGTAGCATTTCCTCAAGGAAGGAGAATATTTCAAGGGTATCGTATCCGTGGAAGGCAATGGCGGATATCTTAGACTTATACTTTTGCTCTGAATGTAAACTAAGAGATAGATATAAGAAACAACAAACTCAAAGGCAGGGGTAAGATAAAATATATAAAGGGTAGTGTGACACACACACTCAGATCTACCTCTACTCTAGCACACTACGACTTAGGGGGAACATACGAGTTAGCTCTAGGTTCTAATGTACTAAACATACAAAGCTAGAAGATACAGGAGATAAGCATGAGTATTGCATGAGAGGGTAAGGTTCAGCACCCAAGTACAAACGGGGAGCTAGCCCGCGACGACCAGCACTCTGTGAAACTAGACTTATGACTCCTACAGCAAGTACCCCAGCGCGGAGGGTTGCAAAGGATCCAATAGCTGTCACCACTGCGGACCTACCCCTATCGTTACGGGGGGTATGCTCATAACTAACATAGCCAGACAACCCAGGCACCATGCCTGCGTTGCTGCTAGACTCCACCCGGCCCGGGCTATTGTGACCCAGGGTGAGAGCCACCAGAAGACTGGTCAACTTAGACCGAGTACCGTAGCTTGAACACAAACCTCATGCAACACTCTCATGCCATCTAACAAGATCAACTAAGGCTAGACATACGAACGGATACGAACTCTCTTATGTCTAGTTAATAAGATCAAAGGGTCGTGTTCGTGAAGAACACGAGCCTCTAACTTATGAACAAACACATAAGGAATGAGTTTATCACCCTTCAAGTGGATCAAAAGGTAGTGTTCATGAAGAACACAAGCCTCTAAATGATGAACAGAGGATGAACTCAAGAACATATCAAGCATATGATCTACCATGACTTTATATAAAATAGCTGAATAACTGAAGTAGATCAATGTCATACAATGAAATAAAGATAAAAGAGAACTCATACCTAGACTCCAAAGAAGACTTGGAACCTGAAGAAGAGCTACTCTAGCCTACCCCCTAGCCTTGGAAACTAAAAGTGAGAGGAGAATGAGAGAGTGGTGTGTGGGAAATGGGAGACCGTCCCCTTCTATTTATAGGTAGGGACAAGGCTTGCTCGAAGCACCAAATGACCTCGAAACACCCGGGAGTGAGGCAATGGACCAATCAGCAGCTGCCACGTGTAGGGGCCAGATGGGGCGCCACTAAGGCGGTTCGGCCAATCCTAGGATCGGCCGGCCCCCTAGGGCGGCCCCACCTGGTGTGCTTCCTCTGGGTGGCTGCCCTATGGGCCCTTTGATCCATCCCCGGTGCATGGCTTGATTTGGTATCCGAGGTGGGCCCTTTGATCCATGTGAAGTCCATGTGGCGCTTTTTGATTCGTCTGTGAGTGCCTCCCTTGGATCAATGACGTGGAATGCCATGTGTTTCCTTGGTGGCAGCCACCTCCTCAGCTGAGTTGGCATGGTTTCTCCATAGAAGGTGGGTTTCCATCTCTTTTAAGGGGTATTTCACCTACATACAAATAATCTCCACGGACAAGTGGAACTACATTATTCAAACCAAAATGCAAGTAAATAATGCATATGCCTCCATTTATGTGAGAATACTGAGGGCTGAAAGTGGTACTTAACAGCCGTTAACAGAAAGGAAGCAGGTCTTGATAATTATAGAAGTAAATTAATGTAAGTGAAGTAAATTTCAGAGAAAAGCAGAAAGTAAAGCCAATATAATAGATAAGTAGGTTGGTCCTTGAGGTGGAACACGTAGCCTCCCCTACTAGTCCCCAAGTTTTATTAAACTCAGTGAGCATCAGGGTCCATTGAGCCGGCATCTACCGTGCATATCACTCTCTAAGGGCCACTACCCTGTCTCACCCTATCCATCCTCACCATAGAAGTGTAGACTAATCGACAAGAGCTTTTACCAAGAGTACTCATAACCGAGAGCCACAGTTATACTAATAGATTATACTCTACGCAGAGACGTACATTGTACCCATACGTCTGACCAGCCCATACCAAGGCATTGGCGGTACTGGCCACAAGAACCATACCCACCGACGTCTTCGTGCGGACTACATTCTCATCCACCCGTAGACAACATTCCCTAGCTCCATCCACGTCCATGCTGGGGCCTAAGTAGGGGTCATACCACCACCACCCGCCTCGCGGGGCCACATCCCGGGACAAAGCATATGCATAAAAATGTGGTATACAATACCACCGCGCCATTCCGGGCGCCATAACAAACCCGATGACCCGTACCGGCCAGACCTGGGACTCTGCGAAGGTCCTACTCCAGCGCATCCGTTGCCCACGATGACCCCTTGGGATGGTTTACTAGGTTCAGTGGTGGGGTGCGATTCAAGGCCGTACATAAATAGACATTCCTGACAGGCTATGCCTTTTTTGCCACGTATGGTCGTACTAAGTCACCGGAAAGACTTTCCCGTGAACCAATCCTTATACGACCGGAGTAAGCATGGACATGATCCTCCACCGAGGCTGCCCCCATACTCTCATGTCTGTCCTTAAGGAGTCTAACTTTCTTTAGTAAGGTCATTTTATTACTCTCCATCTACCTCTCTCCCTACCAACAGAGCTTCCTTCATGAGTATAAGTGAATAAGTAAATTGTAGATGATGCTCGATCATCAACTGAGTCGAGATCGGGATCATCGAGTCCTTAAAGCAGAATGCATGTCAATTTAATATCTTGGTTCGTTTTAATTGATAAAACAGTGGACAAAATATGATCAAGGGGGTGTTGCTGGGACTTGCCTTTATCCAAAGAGGGGAAAGCTATAGAGTTGTCTTGAGCTTCCTTGTCTTGATCTTGATCGTCTTTTTGAGCTTTACTTGATCCTCCGATGTTAACACACCCGATCTATAGTAACACAGTTATACGCACAAATATAAATCAATCATTCAATCATAGTAAACATCAAACATGGGTTAGGGGGGTAAGGACGTGATCTAAGAAGCTAGAGCGAGATCTTAAGATCGAAGGTGAGGAACGTGGCGAGATAAGGCTATGACGGTCACATAAAATAAGGACCTATCTATTTAGAGAACGGGTGCCTAAGCGATCTAGGGCTAAGAAAGATGGTATTTCATGTGGCTAAGATAGGGTTTGGCTTCTATGAGCTCCTAGTATTTTTTAGGAATTTTGGTGGAATTTTTGGGGCTTTGGATTGAAAAGAGTGGATTTTTGTGTACACTAAAGGGAGTTTCCTATAGGTTGAAAAGAACAAAATAAAATCTAATATCTCGAAATATGCCAAAGTGAATTGGACAACATTTCTAGGGTTTTTAGGGCCTCTAGGATTTATGGTGAATTTTTGGGGATTTTTGGAAATTTCTAACATGGTGAACTAGTGTTTTGTGTACACTTAGTTGTGTGGCTGTAGCAAAAATGTCATGGCTGTGCGGCTGACGGGTGGGGCCGGGGGCTGACGCGGCTGGCATGGCACTGACGTGGGGCACCATGTGGTGCACCAATGCGCACGTGGTTGCACGCATGGCCGGTGTGTGTGTGGTGTACGTGCACCGGGTGCACAGTGAGGGGAGAGAGGGTGTGGGCCTGGTGGGGTCACATGTTTGTGAGGCGGTGCACACAGGCGTGTGGACCAGGGGTGGCCATGGGTCCATGGCTCACATGCGCTAGGTGCAGGGCGTGTGCGGGAGTGGTGCCGCCCAGCCTTGGTCACCGGCCCGGTGCGCGCGACAGGGGATCTTGCCGGAGTTGGCGATTCCGGCCACCATGGCCTGCCGGCTGGGGTTCAAGCTCGCCGTGGGGTAGAACAGAGCACGGCGGATCTATATGTGGTGGCTAGGTTAGCGAGGACAGCCGGTGGCGGTGGCGCAAGCTCGCCGGAGTTGCCGGTGGCGCGGTTAAAAGGCGAGAGCAGCCTAGATGGGGTTTTGGGTTGCAAGAATTGCATGAGTGCGTGCGCGGGGTGACGGTGTGTACGTGTATGCACTCGGCCGAAAGAGGGGATGGCCGGAGCTGCGACGGCGAGTCGCCGGAGTTAGCTGGCGGCACGGCCGCGCGGGGTTCACGCGCTACGGACGCCTATGGCTCTGACGAACGTGCATGCACGTCGATGCGTACCTTGGGAGGGTAGAGGGACGGCTAGCAGGGGTCGTGACGGTCGGAGTGTCGCCGGAGGCTCGCCGGAAACCCGGCAGCATCACGGCTACACGGCGGCAGTGCTAGGAAGGGAGAGAGAGGGGAGAGACGGCTCGGGCAGCATAACAGCCGTACCTGGAGGGATTCCGACGGCCGGCGGACTCAGTTCCGGCAGCATAACGGCCGGGATTGGCTCGAGCGCGGCAGCGGCGAGCGGCGACGAGGTTAGCGGCGACAGAAGGGACGGGGGTTGGTGCTACGGGTGAAATTGGCTACGGCGGAGCAGAGCCTTGGTGGCTAGGGGCTCGTCGGAGTCCCCCTTGGCCTCGGCCGGGGCTTGCTCCGGCGAGGGAGGGACGACGGCGGAGTGCTCCTGCCGGCGAAGTAGAGCTTCGCCGAGGGAGAGGGAAGGAGAGGCTGTGGTGGTGTAGCGTGCGGTGTGAGGGTGTGAGGAGCTCGGTGAGGCTCGGGGTCCTGTTTATAGGCCGGAGAGGGGAGGGGAGCTCGAGCACAACAGGGGTGAGGTGGCGCGGCGAGCTCGTACCGTGGCGACTCGCCTCGTTGGGGATAAGGGTGAGGGAGGGCAAGATAGGATGGGGATAGGAGTGCGGCGGCTCCCGGTGGTACAGGTGGGTGCGGCGCTCGCCCTGGCCACAATCTCGGAGCAGCGGAGGGAGAGATCGAGCGGCTGTGCCAGCGGTGGCGGTCTGGAGCTCGCGTGTGGACGGCGATCGTGGCGCGAGCTGTGCGAGTGAGGGAGAGGCTGCTAGCGTAGGAAAAAGGCGCAGGCTTTTCCGCCTGGTGTGAGTGAGCGCGGGGCGCGCGCGAGGAGGGTGCGTTCGGCGGTGGAGGCGCGGATCGGGGAAGGGAACGCTCGGCGGCGGCGCTCTAGCGCGCGCGCACGTGCGCGGGTGCGAGGTGTGCCCGTACGGGAGGAGGAGGGAGCGGGGGTCAAAAGGTGTGGCATAGAGGGCTAGGGCGGGCGCGCGTGCGAGCAGGACGGCGGAAGGGTGGAAAAGGCGGCAGGTGATGGGAAAACGGCGGCGGTGTCGGTCGGAGGAAGGGGAGCAGCACAGGATGGGTCGGGGAAGAAGACAGTGACGTCGGCCTGACGTCATCGAGGCGGGGCGCTGGGCCGCGGCTGGGCTGAGCTGGGCCGCGTGCAAGCGAAGGGAGGGGAGGAGGAGAGGCTGGGCTGATTCTGGTGCTAGGCTGAAAGGTTGGATGCCGGCCCACTAGTGTTTAAAGGGTATTTTCCTATTTGTTTAAACCTAAGTTTGAATTCAAATTTGAATTGGAATTTCAAATTTGAATTGATTCAAGATGTGTGGATGCTCTAGAAATTCTTTAGGAATAGTTAGAAAGAAATTTGGGTGAGAGAGAGGAGGTTAGCCACTCAAAAATACATATGAATCCTAAGGTTTAATTTAAAGAGTGCATTGAAAATAAATTAAAATGCAAGAGCTTTTGTGTAAAATTGATATATGTTTTTAGAAAAAAATTTAAAAACCATTTTTAAAAATTTTGAAAAACCGGGATGTTACACAAGCTCCGGCCTCCGCTTGGCGATTGGCCGATTGCGGTGTGCCTCCCATCGTGTCCGCGGTGTGCCTCGGCTCTGGCCCGCCCCCGAGCGCCAGCAACGGCGTGGCGTCTGCCGAGCTGCTGCTCCTGCCACCGCTGGTCAACCTCGCGCCCTACGCCGACGCGGTCGTGGCCCACCGCCGGTCAGGCGTGGCGGAGCACGAGTTGCTGAGTGCCGGCGCCGTCAGCGACACAATTGACGTGCCCCAAGGGCCGACAGCCACAGAGCAGGACGGAGGCTACGGGTACGGCTACGGCATTGCTCAAGTACGGCAACGAGTTCACGATCAAAACGCTCTGCTACTCCATTTTCTTTCTGCTTGGACGATGGAGGCATATGGCTGCTTTGTTCTTTTGCTATCTGCTTTATTCGTTACACATTCTTATTGCTGGAGTACGTTGGCATTTCGAACGCGTGCAGGTTTTCCCTGACGGGAATAGGGGCGATGGGGTCACAGCAAGAGCAGGAGCATTCACTGAGCGCGTGCGCCGCGGCCTTCTGGCCCTTGGACTCGCTGCCGCGTCTCTGGCGGTGGCTGGCGGTGGGCGGTGGCTGGGCTCACCGCCGGCGTCCCGGCGACAGCATTCGGACTCCTCCCAACGCTGCTGTTAGCACTAAGCAGCGAGGAAGGGGAGACAAGCTAGAATCAGGAATCGAAGGAGAAGGGAGGGAACTCTAGGAAGAGGAACAGCAGGAGGTGAGGAAAACAGAGAGGAACGGATCTTGCTTCCAGAGGAAGAAGATAATGTTCTGTTGTTACAAAATGATTGATCTCTGAAAGTGGAGACGAAGAATGATGCAAAGTGCCCCAGCTGACATTAGATCATTTTGTTGTCAGGCTTGATCTGACCAGCATCCCGGGAGACAATCCAAACTGAAACACCTTGTGTTTGTACCCCATTATAGAATGTTGTATTATAGTATAATCCCATATTATTGCCAAGCTTCCATGGAATCACATCATGCCAGTGAAGCCAAAGATACACTAACATACTCACACAATTTATTTCCCCAGCAGACGCACATGTGTGCGGTGGTTGAGCGGCCGGATGGCCCTCCCAGTAGTTTGCTGTTGTAAAAAAATCTCCTCGTTTGTCCCACGCCAAAGCACAGGTCTAAGGCCAGCCTTATCTCACGTGTGCTGCGGTGCCGTTGTGTATGGGTGGGGCAGGGGTTCGGAGATTTTCTCGACCTGTGTGAGAAGATCTTCTTCTTAATACAATACCGTGGGGATGGTCTTACTCCCCGCAGGCTGAGTTTTTTTTTAGAACTCTTGTCTTGATCTGTCAAATAATCCCGAGAGTGATATCCATCGAGAAAATATGGATCATCACCTGGATCCCAAAGGGTTAGATGCTGATTCATTATAATGCAGATCAAGGACACATCACTGAGCTGTTGTTGTTCCACCAGAAGGACCAAGCATTGCAGCACTTCTACCTGATTCGGAACTGCAGTAACAATCATGTGTACTAGTTTAGGAATCATTCCATTAGAAGACAGCCAAAATAATGTACTTGGATCTTGCAAGGACTTGGTGATAGTCACATTCTGAGTCTTGGTCACCACAAAGGAAGCACCTAGCAGAATTAGTTGTGACTTGAACAATAGTTCAGCAATAGGTGATGCATACAGCCTTTCTGTAACTTGCACTTTGGTCGATTGAGAACTAAATGAGGAGAAGTAAAATAGAACACCAGACATATAACATCGATGGCCATCATGTAGTTGGATTAGCTCACACTCGCCAAGTAGACCTGAAGGTTGTACTTGTTCAATATTAATGGAAAATTGAGCATCCATCATTCACAATGACTGTAGCAGGACCAAGTAATTTGGAAGAAGTAGGTTCTTTCCACCCTGGAGCTGTCCAGAAATAAAGCCAACTTCAGCAACACAACATTCAGACAGCCACAGTATTTTACACTTCGAAAGGTGCAACTTGGAGGTATCAGTAGTGTCACTGGTTACATCTCCACACAAAGAGTATGCAGCAGAAAGAATTGACAGCTGAATCTTTTGCCACCATATGAGAGTAACCATTACCAAATATTACTACTACTGATAGAGCAACAACTAATCATGTATAAGCACATCAATGACACCCACGAGAGCTTCCACAGGACTGGCTCATGATAGTGAGGAATTGACAGCCAACACACCTCCAGTAAACCCATCCAAAGAGAAGAACTCGGAATTTGGGTGTAGAACAAAATGAGAGCACTCTGAAACACATCAGCTGGTATCTCTCTGATGACTGACAATTCATTTTGGATAAATTGAAACTAGTGCCTTGAACACTTGAAAATGATTTCACCAACGGAAGACCTCCTCATTCAATAACTTATTGAGTCAGCCATATATAGTGCATATGACACATGGAAGCCACTGGAGCATCTCAGAATTAATAGGCCAAAACACCACACAATTTTCCTGTATGAAGAACCAATCAAGATATTGACACCTCGAATCTGCAACCTGAACTTCTGTTGCAGAGTAGATAAACATCATTGGCAGTAGTGTAACACAACGCACCTCAAGAGAATGCTCCCAGAAATATGGCTAAGGGACTAATCTGAATTGGGCCCTATTATTAGTGACCTCAAACTGTGGTGGAGGCTGCCAACTGAAGGATGGCCTCTTCCCACGGTCAAACACGCAACTAGCAGAAAAACACTCAACAAGACAATTGATGTTTCTGAACTCAAATAGCATAGGTGGAGGCCATGGTTGCCTTGACAGCATAGCAACTTCTTGACCAGAACCGAATGATAGGCCTAAACTGAAATCCAACTTAATGGTAGCACTGAGCAATGTTTTCTTATTTTTCGGAGGAGGTGGCCAAGGTCCTATGTCGACCAAAATAGCATGCACTAGCTCTAGCATTACTGAATTCTTATCAAACATTTTCTCAACCACTTTGTAGACTGTAGTACTATGGATAGCAACCCCAAATAGAACAACACTAACTGATAAAGCATGGTTACTGGAATTGATGTACCTTCTCTCCAATGTCTTCAAGTGAGCAGCCATCATGACTGAGACAATCTGCCAAATAGTTGGTGATGGGTGCCTCTTCTGTACTCTGAGGTGAGCTGGAACTGTAATGAAGGACGGCGCGTCACAGATGGGCTTAAGCGTGGTGATGTCGTGGTTGAGGAAATCAGTCACATGGTGGTGTGGTGCTGGTGATGTCGTCATCGATTTGCTGCACCATGGCATGCAGAGGAGCACGCCGAGGTGGACGTGGACGACGATGCCATGGAGGATGAATCGAGCGAGGTAGAGCTTGCCCCAGACGTCGAGGCCGAGGTGGGCGCGGTGGAGCTCACCGTGATCACCGAAGCTGAGGCACACCCAGAGGAGCTCACCGCAGATGTCAAGGACGAGACGCACGCAGTGGAGCTCGCCGCGGACGTTGAGGACGAGGCGGGCGCGAAGGAGCTCGACGCGGACGTGAAGCAGCGAGGCCACCCTCGATGAACTCATTCACCTCCATCTCCCCGGGATCCCCATCGCACTCCATGGTCTGGATCGAGAACGCGTGAGCACGGGTGGAGCTATTGACGATGCGCTTGCTCATGTCGGGGTAGGCGAGCTCCATGGAGACGGCGCACGGCGTGACGCATACGGAAGGCTTGGATGCGGATGCGGTGATGACCGAGGGAGTGAATGACGTCGAGGGAGCGGTGATGGTTGTAGCTGAAGGGGAAGTAGTGGGCGGCGGTGACGGAATCGGATCACCATGGAGGGGAACTGCTTCTCCCACTTCGCCTCTAGCGAGTCGAATCGCGAGTTGAGTCGGCTGGAGAGCTTGGATAACTCGTCGAAGATGAGCTTGTAGTCAAGACCCATGGTAGTGATTCACGAGCACAGATCGAGAGGGCAACTCAAGAAGGAAGGAGAAATCTAGAAGGAAACCTAAGGAATGGTGGCTCTGATACCAATTGTTAGTAGGGAGGAAGGTAAGACGAGCTAGAATCAGGAATCGAAGGTGAAGGGAGGGAACCGGAGGAAGAGGAACAACAGGAGGCGAGAACATATATAGAGGAATGGAGATTGCTTCCAGAGGAAGATAGTGTTCTGTTGTTACAAAATGATCGATGCCTTTCCTCCTGTCCTCTCAGATATATATAGATAAGTAAATAGGCATGCAGGCCCACTAGAGTAGGCCGCAGGCTCGAACACACACCAATACAGCCCATTAGGTACTTGGATCCTAACAGCTGCTTGGCAGCTTCTCCCTTGCCACCATCCGTGTGCTCTGTGCGTAACGCAGGCTATATATATACGCGCCATGGATGGGACTGTAATAAAGTTCGAGTCTCCCAACTGAATCACTCCATGAAATATCTGCGTTGAAGATGAACTGGAACTGCTCCGTTGTGGAATGCAACGCTGGCACCTAGCTGGCGGGCCTGGTTTTATCGAGTCAGTCTTTTTTTTACCTGTGGTCAGACTTTACAACTTCAAATAAAGATTGGACAAACCTTTGGGTTTCCATAAGGGACTGTCTACACAGCACCCGAGTGTAGAAGATCCTTGCCTACACTTGAATTTGTTTGGACCGTCAGATTGGAAATCAACGGCTTAGATCCAACCGCCCACCACCTTATCCATCTAGCTCATCTCCCTAGCCTTATCTTCCCAAGCCGAAGCCGAAGTCGCGACGCGGGATCCCGCCACGACCCCGCCTAGCCCCTCCGCCACCCCAGTCGGTGCCGGCGGACTAGGGTCCACCGGAGCTCCGCGCCGACGCGGCCGGCTCGGAGCTCCGACGGACCCTAGTCAGCCGGCGCCGGCCACCCCTCCTGCAGGCCCTACCCCCGCCCCCTCGCACCGCCGCTGCTGGAGACGACGTCATCTTCTCCAACGCCGGTGAGTTCCACCGCCTGACCCTGGCCCAACCGCCATCTCTCCCCGCCCAGCCGGCGGTGCCCTCGCCGCCGCGCCTCAGCCGCCCTGCCGGCTGCCACCTCCGCCGGGCCGGCCTGCCGCCCCCGGCCTCCCTCCAGGTCCACCGGTGATGAGCACCCCCACCCCGGCAACCCCGAACCCCTAATCCCAGCAACCCCAAACCCTAACCCTAACCCCGAAACCCTAACCCGACGGCCCTAATTTCGCCGGCGGCTGGCCGGACTTGGACTGCCGGAGGCGGAGAAGAAGCTCAATTGGTCAAAAAAATCAAGTGCGTGAGAGTACCTCAAAACACTCGAGTGTGATATAGCTTTCCCCTTCTATAATATTTCTTGTGGCTTTAATTTATTCATGGTCGGAATATTATAATTGTTGTTGCTTCGGATTGGCTGGATACTATATAGTCCTTCCGTTTCTAAATATAAGTATTCGTTGACTTTTGCTGAGCACGTTTGACCATTCGTCTTATTCAAAAAATTTATAAAAATATTATTTATTTTGTTATGACATGTTTTATCATCATATATATTTTTTAAGTATATCGTAGTTATTTTTACATTTTCACAAATTTTTTGAATAAGACGAATGATCAAATGTGCACCACGGAAACCGGAGAATGCTTATTACTATTTAAGAACGGAGGGAGTATATAGTTCGACGACGCAGATCACTAGGGTGCACTCACGGCCGTCACGTCGTCGATGGGGTCGCCACCGCACGGTTGGGTTGGGTGCACTCGCATGCATGACGACATTCTTCGTCTTGACTTGAGTCTCTTTCCCCACCACTTCGACTTTGTCTCTCGATCTCCTTTCGGCTCTTGCAGTCCGCTGCTCCGGCGTGCGCCCTTGACCACCTGCAACGCCATACCCTACCCCGATATGGTCGCGCCACCGGCGGCCAGGGACGGCGCGATGTATTCCGGAGTACAGCTCGTCTGCTCGTGCCGCCGACTCGGCAATCGCGTGGCGCCTCGGCACAGCCTGGAACGCCAAGCCCAACGCCGACGTCCCCCGCAGCACACATCTCGGTTCCGGAGCGCCCTCGGCCACCGGGAACGCTACGTCGACATGGCGCGTTCCCGACCCGGAGGCAACCCGGCCCGGAGTCCTGGAACGGGCGCGACGTGTCTGTAGCTACACCAATGCTACTTGGAGGTCTTTGTCAGATGCGTTCCTCATCAACTGAGACGGACGCGGACGCATACGTCGATTTTTTTTTTGGAGGATGCATCTGCTGCTATCACATATCCGATGCACACCCATAATTGCATTGCATGCGTACGTGCGTCCATTTCCAGTTTTCCACAACCTGCTGCGTGGTTGCCAGCTGCTGGGTCGCGGTGCGCGATCGCGTCGTGTATCTCGACCAATGACAAAAGACGGTTGGGGCCGGGCACTTGCAAGTTACTCGTATGCGATATCGATTCAGGTACGAAGCGAACACAAAGCAGACGAAACAGAGCACCGGGTGTGCAGCGCCGCCGCCGACGGAGATTCAGATTCACCCCGATAACGGTGAGAACGAAGAGGAAGAGGAAACCTTCCGCTGCTGGAATGCAGTTGAGTGCCACGCCGCCAACGACCGTGGTGGCGAAGAAGCTAAGTGTTGACACTCAAAATTGGCAAAAGTCGGATCAGGCTGGATCAGGTTGGGCCAGTCGGTCAGACCGGGTCACCCAGGCGGTCTGACCGCGTGCCCTGTAGCAGGTCCAGCACAAAGGCTGCTAGGCGGTCTGACCGCCTCCCCCAGGCGGTCTGACCGGGTCTCCCCGAGTCCGACTCGAATTAGGGATTTTTAGCTATTTCCGAGTTGTAAAGAGTTCCTTGCAGGGCAAGACCTCCCCTTATAAATATAAAGAGGCGTGACCGATTGAGACCTATCATCCAATCGAATTATCAATTTACACTTTATTTTCTCCAAATCCTAGCTTTTCCAACCCCTTGCTCTCCTTCTTCGTCTCCACGGCGGTTGAGGAAGTTCTGAGTGGCCTTGCCGACCTCAGGACAACCCTAGACGCGTTTCTCCCGACGGGGTCCCTCCCGGAGCGACGAACTTAGGTTTTCGGCGACGTACCTGTCTAAGGCAGTCAGACCGCGTCCCCCAGGCGGTCAGACCGGCCCGTGCCGGGTGTTTCGACGAGTTGATTTCCGACGTCTGCGCGAACTAGCGCACTCGTGTGTTCGGCCAGAAAAAGCGTCAACACACTTTTGGCGACTCCGCTGGGGACAGATCTGGTTTTTATAATCGTTTTGTCGATCGTTGTATGGGAGCGCGTTGTGAACTCGATCCCAAGAATATCATCATGGTGAACATCGAAGAACTCAGCGAAGAGGACCAGAGGAAGTACACGGAGCTTCAAGAATACATCAAGAAGCAGTTTCTCTCTGGCGCCAAGAAAGATCGTGCAGGCAAGGTGACCTTAGCTCAAGACTTTGAGATGCCTGCATTCAAGCTAAACAACAACAAGGTTGAGGTAATACCCACTGTAAGCCAAACTCCACCTGATCTAGTTACGCAATTATCTTCTATATCCGAAAATTTTGATCGTGCGTTTAGTGATCAGAATAATCTTGTGGCTAGTGTTATTACTCGCCTTGAAAAAGTAGAGGGTAAATGTGTTAGTTCTGATATTACTGATGATTCAATCCCTCAAGTTGATACACATAGGGTTTTGCACCAAACCATGTCGGCAGCATCTAATTCTTCAGGTGATACATTTATGTACGGTATGCCGACAGGGTTTTATCCTGAGCAAACACCATTCACCCAGCCGACCCCGGTCAAACCGCCCCCTGTAGGCGGTCTAACCGCCCAGTCCGGCCAGATGGTGTTGCAGCCAGAACAGCTAGTGCCTTTGTCAGTTGTGCCTAATACTCAGATTCCTGGGCGTAGTAATGTCAGTGTTGCACCTTATGCATTCAGTACTATTGCTCACACATCACCACCTATACCTAATGTTGCTCCATCTTATGGTGTGCCTAATGATGTGTTTTCTGACATGCATCGTGTTCAAAATCCTAATCAACCCCATGTGAGTAGATTTAATATGTCAGCTCCAATGCAATCTCAATTAGCTGCTAGGAATGAATTTGCTCAATTTAAAGAGGAAGTAGCTAATATGATGAAAAATAAACTCAGTATTGACTTTGGTAATTCTAAGCTTTATCAAAAACCCTATAGAGCCAAGTTTGATTATGTAAACTTTCCCCTTGGTTGGCGTATGCCTGATTTTGTTAAATTTAGTGGTGATGATAACCGCACAACCTGGGAACACATTAGTCAATATACTACTCAACTAGGTGAAGCTGGTACCTATAATTCTTTGAAAGTACGCTTGTTTTTCTTATCATTAACTGGTACCGCTTTTGCTTGGTTTTCTTCATTAGCTCCTAATTCTACTGATTCATGGGATCAATTAGAACAAAAGTTTCATGATCACTTCTTTAGTGGGAGCTATCAATTAAAGTTAATAGATTTAACATCGGTTAGACAAGGCAAAAATGAGTCAGTTTTTTATTATCTTAAGCGCTTTAAAGAAGTTAAAAATCGTTGTTTTAATCTTGCACTTTCTGATTCTGACCTTGCTGACCTTGCTGCTAAAGGTTTAAGATCTGCTCTTAGAGAAAGGTTAGAAGGTGTAGAATTTTATTCTCTTGCTACTGTTCTTGTAAGAGGTATGGCACAAGAACTAAAACTGAATAAAAAAAAATAAAACTATAAATCTCGTCGGTCTAACATGCATTTGGTTGAATATGATTCTGATAGCTCGAACGACGAGGGTGAGGTTTATGTTGCTGAATTTGTGTGGTCTTCTAAGGCTAAACCTAGTTCTTGTGCATCACTTTAGCCGGCTACTAAAGGTCGGCAAGAAGAATTGAAATTTACCTTTGACGTTTCTAAATGTGATCGTATTTTTGATGAATTACTTAAACTTGGAAATATTAAGATTTCTCATACCATGCCTCCAGTTGATGAAATTAAACGACATGTATATTGCAAATTTCATAACTCTTATTCTCATGCTACTAACGATTGTAATGTTTTTCGTTGTCAGATTCAATCGGCCATAAATGAAGGTCGTTTGATGCTTCATGAGATGCAAGTGGACAAGCAGCTTTTTCCTATCAATACCATGGATCTGCAACAACCTAAAGTGTTGATTCGGCCACACCAAGTCGAAGCAACTAAAGGCAAGAACGTGGTAGTCGGGGAAGCTAAGCCCGACTTGAGGGGAAAAGAGTTGGTAAGATTAGTTTCATGTGAAAAGACCCCTGATGGCAGAGAGACATTCAAGATCACCATCAAAGCCTCTGGACATGGGGGGCAAGGATCGTCCATATCGTCTGGTCAACAAACAACCGAGCCTGGTCAGCCCAGGGCGGTTAGACCGGCGCCCCAGGGCGGTCAGACTGCCCCTCCCCATGGTCAGCCAAAAATGCTTATTCCAAAACGGCCGGAGATTGGAAACTGGAAGCTTAATGTTGCTAAGAATCAGGGGAGCGTTTCAAAGTCAAAGGTCACATTTGATATGTTATTTGACAAGTACTCTAAACAAAAGGCCGTTACAAGTGATCGACCATTAAAAAAAGGATGAGATTACCTCCACATCAAGAGAGGCCGTCGTCACCTCCAAGAGCAGCTACAAGATTCAGAGGTGAATCATCACAGCATGGGCAACACTTTACTCCACAATGGGCGCCTTCAAATCAACCTCGCCCGGTTTATGATGACAATGGAGTGATGTGGGTGCCTTATCAACAGTCCTTCCATCCAGGATGGGGAGGGCCAAGAAGACCAACACTAGATCGGATTTCACGACCTACGCAAAATCATTGGGCTCCACGTTGGTCAGGGCAGCATCAGCAGGCCAACGCGGTCAGACCGCCCCCTACACGCGGTTAGACCGCCTGGCAGGCCAACGCGGTCAGACCGCCCCCTACACGCGGTCAGACCGCCCTGCCCAGAAAAGATGTTCAATCTCCTCCGCGACAAGTGTACAAGCCTAAGATCAGAGAGGAGGAGGTTCAGAAGATGGATATTGATCCAGAGAGGACTACTGGCCAAGACATCATACAGATTGGGACAATGGATGTTCCTATTGAGAAAAGTGGCAAAAGACCGATTGTGCTAAACAATCAGGTTATGACACCTACTCAGAAAGGATGTGCTGCTAATGATCATGAGGCCAGTGGGAGTGGTTCCAACTCCAATAACTTCTTGCCAAGGTGGTGTCCTCCCGGATTGACTCATACTCAAAGGAGGAAGCTTCAAAGACCGAGGTTCCGGGAGAAGAAGGAAAAGGAGATGGAGACAAAGAGAGATGAGATGTTCAACAACTACAGACCCATGGTGCCACAAGGGAAAAAGTGGAGAGCTAAAACTATGACACAGGCCGAGGCGGTCAAACCGCCAGAGGAGGCAGTCAGACCGCATGAGGAGGTTCAACCGCCAGCAACAGGCAGTCAGACCAGCTGACCAGGCGGTCAGACCGTCCCCCGCGGTCAGACCGGCCCTGGAGACGGTCAGACCGGGTTCTCCAGAGATGCTGCCCGGTTTCACTTCTTCGGTTGCCATGGTTTGCAATGATGGGTTGTCGTCGGTACCTGCATCAGAAGACGACGAGCAACTCGTTGATTATAGTTCTTCTCCAGAGCGCATGAACCTTGACATTAATGTGGTTCATTTATTCGTGGATGGCTCTGCACCTTCGAAGGAGGACTTTACTCATCTTGATTTTAGGCCTAAGGATGTTGTATTCCAGAAGCCTAAAGACACTGATAATCATCTGAAGGCTTTGTACATGAGAAGTCACATCAATGGGAAGCTTATCTCTCGGATGCTAGTGGATGGAGGTGCGATTGTCAACCTGATGTCGTATTCTCTATTCAAGAAGCTTGGAGGTTCAGATGATGAGTTGATCAAGACCAACATGACCGTCAACAGTGTGGGAGGAGACGAGCCGATAGGTGCCAAAGGCGTTATCTCCATGGAGCTCACCATTGGAAGCAAGACGCTAGCTACAGCTTTCTTCGTCGCTGAGACACAAGGTAACTTCAGCTTAATTCTTGGTCGTGATTGGATTCATGCAAATAGATGTGTACCTTCTACCTTGCATCAGTTTTTAATACAATGGGTAGGCGATGAGGTAGAAGTTGTGCATGGAGATAATTCTCCTTGTGTAGCTGTAGCTGATAGTCATTCTATAAATGTGCATGATGATGTAAAATGTCTATCTGGCTTAGATTTAACTGATTATGAGTTTGTAAGCTGTTCCAAGGATGGTTTCATCCCTGATGTCATAAAGTCGATCGAAAATTGGCTAAACCACTTCATGTGAATCAATGAGTTCAACTAAAGAGTGGTTGCAGGAAAGGATTGAACACTATCGGGCGCATAAAAACGATACGTGTGAAGCCATCAATGACTTGGATGATTTGGGAAAGTTAGGACAAGGGTTTACGTCGGCTGATCCTCTTGAGGAGGTAGACATTGGTGATGGCACTATACCTAGGCCGACATTTGTAAACAAGAATCTTGATCCTATCTTTAAATCAGAATTAATAAAATTATTAAAGGAGTATGTCAACTGCTTTGCATGGAATTACACTGAAATGCCTAGTTTAAGTCGTGATTTAGTTGAACATAATCTGCCTATTAAACCTGGTTTTAAGCCTTATAAGCAACCTCGTAGGAATTTTAATCTTGATATATATGACCGAGTGAAAGAAGAAATCAATCGGTTGCTTGTTGCTAATTTTATAAGGCCTTGTCGATATGCTGATTGGATCTCTAATATTGTGCCTGTTGAGAAAAAAGGAACTGAAAAGCTTCGTGTTTGCATAGACTTTAGAGATCTTAATAAAGCTACTCCTAAAGATGAATATCCTATGCCTATAGCCGACTTTCTTGTTAATTTTGCATCTGGACATAAGTGTCGACCGGGCATCCCTGGGCCCACCAACACATTGTGGGCCATACCCGGGAAATGAGTTCCTTTACACCTGGACTACTCGACTAGTGGGCCACAGTGCTGGTACCGCGGACCACAAGGCAAGACAAGACGGACAAGGACTTGTACTAAGACTAGGATAGCTTTCCATACCATGTATAGGCTACTCCGGGTCCTACTCGAATAGTACCCTTGTACCAATCCGACTTGTAACCCTGCCTCCCGTGGTATATAAGGCGAGGCAGGGACCCCTCTCAAAACATATGCAATCAATACAGAGCCACGCAGCATACAGGACGTAGGGTATTACGCACATTGCGGCCCGAACCTGTCTAATTGTGTGCCCCGTGTCTCACCATCGTATTCCTGATCTCGGCGAGCCCCACCGCACAATCTACTACTTCGGGTACCCCGTCGTAGGCTCGGTGTCTAAAACACTGACTGCTGGCGCGCCAGGTAGGGGATCTCGCCCTTGATCCACTGGCGAACTCGATGGCTCTCGTCATCATCAAGCCGACCGTCACTTTCCAGCAAGGCGACACCTTCGTCTTCGGCTCTTGGGTCTGCTTTGCTGATGGCACTGGATCTTTCCTGCGTTTCTTAGCATCAACCCCGGAGTCAAAGCTCAAGTCCTCGACGCTTACGCGAGCTTCGATGGAAGATTTCGTCGAAAATTTCGGCGAAATTTCGATCTCTGATACGCTCAGAGAACTTGAGTCGGAGTCCGAGTACAACTCGACTTCGCCTCCTATTCAGCCTGAGCCATTTTCTTCAGCTTCACAGCTTGCGCTCAGTTTGGATAACATTCCAGCAACACCTCTCTTCGGTCATCGCCATGTCAGTGCTGCTTACCAAGCCGCATTGAAGCGCCTCATGTGCTCTGGCCCGAAGATCGTGCTCGAGTACTCTTCGGATTCGGACGTCAATCTCGACTGCTATACGGACTCATCTGAGTTCGAGTTCAACTACAGTTCAGATTCTGCTGAAGTACAACAACTGTCTAGCCCTGCTCAAGGACTGGTGATCACATCGACACCTGAGGGTAGATTCGTCTACTGGCCTGAGCATGTGCCTGCTGATCTAACCTTGGATGATCAGGAACGCTTTATCGCTTGTCTCGACAACTTACCCTTCCAGGAAGGTGCCAAGCTTGTTGATTATGACACTGATACTGAGCTCATTCAGAGTACGGGTACTTATTCGTCGCATCGAGAAGTGTTCGTCGTTGATGCAACTACTCCGCAAGGGCATCGTGCCAATTATCGTTATCCGGATGATGTATCTGATGATGAACTCTCTGCCAATGCTCCTGCTGATGAAACCGCAGAGGCTAAGACTCTACGTCGCCAACGCAATGCTGATCGTGCAACTCTTCGTCAGGAACTCGCAGAAGCTCTACCTACCCGTAATCTTCAAGAGGCTCTGGAGGCGGTTGCTACTCGTGAATATCGCACTCTAGAGGAAGCTATCAACACGATCAATCGACTCGGTCGCTCTATGCCTCGTGACAGGGCGGCTGTTGAAGTCGCAAAGCTGGCTGAACTAGCCTACACTATGCTACGTCAGAATATCAGTGCTCCTAGTCACCATGGCAGCAGTGGGGGTGCTCATCGTACTACTCCCACTCCTAATCGCACACGTCCGGAAGCTAGCATCAGAGGCAAAGGCGATGATGGCAGTGTCAATAGCAAGTCGGGAGACTCTCGCTACGACGCTCGTACAACTATCAACGCCAGACGCGCTGAGCGTGAGAATCAAAAGGATGCTGATTCTGATTCTTTTCCTGCTTTCTCTGCTCGACTTCAAGCTTTGTTTCTTCCGGAGAAATTCAAGCCTTACGGCATCTCTAAGTATGATGGCAAGCAAGATCCAAGGTAGTGGTTGCGCCGTTATGCTCTGTCCATCTCCAATGCTGGGGGCAATGATGATACCAAGTGTATCTATTTCCCTTTTGTCTTGGAGCAAGAACCCCTCACATGGTTTGAGTCTCTCAAACGTGGTTCCATCGACAACTGGGGACAACTCAAGCACCGCTTCACCAGCAACTTCGCGGGTTCTCTGGGCCGTCATGGTACTCGGATGGACCTTGCCCTGATCAAGCAAAAACAAGGCAAGACTCTTCGCGAGTACATGCACCGCTTCTTTGAGAAAAGGGCCACTGTTGTTGACGTTACCGAGAAAGAAGTCATTGATACCTTCCAGGATGGTTTCTATGACGATAGACTTTTCCAAGACTTCGGTCGCGCTCGCCCAGGCAACATCACCAAGCTCAAGGAGATTATCACTCACTGGGCGGACGAGGAAGACAAGGCTCGGAATTGGTTCAAGCATCTTCGCAACAACCAGAACAACAACAACAATAACAATGCTGGAGGAAGCAGTAGTGGCAAGCAACAGCAGGGCAATCGCCAGGGTAATAACTACTCGAGTAATCCTAATCGCAAGTGCAAGCCCGACAACACTGTTGCAGCCATGGAAACTACTGCCAAGACTGAAGATGATTCTCACTCGGCAATATTGACCAAGCAGAAATGCCCATGGCACCCAGAGGGCGATCATACTACAGAGCAGTGTTACCAACTTCGTCGTGCGCTGAAGAATACACCTGAGCCAACACATCCAAACCCAAGGTTTCGTAAACATAAGGGGAAGAAGGCTAATACCGACAAAGACACTGGGTTTCAACACCCGTCTAACACTGTTAATGTCATATTTGGTGGGATTCCAACTAAGCGCATGTAGAAGCTCGCACTCAGGGAGATTATGTCCATCCAACCAGCAGCTCCACCTTTTCTCAAGTGGTCTGAAACCCCCATTACCTTCTCAAGGGCGGATCAATGGACTAGTTTCTCTGAGCCAGGACGATATCATCTCGTTCTGGATCCAGTGGTGGCAGGCTCCAAACACACTAAGGTTCTTATTGATGGTGGCAGCGGTCTCAATGTCCTGTTTGCCAAGACCTTGAAGAAGATGGGCCTGGATATCACCAATATGCTTACCAAGACCAACTCGCCGTTCTATGGTATCATCCCGGGCAACGCAGCTGTTCCTTTGGGTTCAGTTGTACTACCCGTAACCTTTGGGACCAAGGATCATTACCGCACCGAGTACATCAAGTTTGAGGTGGCTGACTTCGAGATTTCTTACCATGCTATTCTCGGTAGGCTTGGTCTCGCTAAGTTCATGGCTATCCCGCACTATGTGTACTTGGTTCTCAAGATGCCGAGCCCCAAAGGAGTTCTTTCATTGCAAGGGGATCTGAAGCGTTCATACGACTGCGACACAGAAGCTGTAGAACTTGCCTCGACTACTCAAGTACCCAATGCGATGATGGAAGTCTTCACTGCCGCTAAAAAGCTTGCTCCGAGTGAGCTGGAGGTTCCTGAGAAGACTGACAACAACAACAAGCCTGCACCGTCTGGTGATGTCCTGCTCAAAGCCATTGACCTCGGTACTGGTGACAGCAGCAAGACAACCATGATTAGTGCACAGCTTGATCCTAAATAGGAAGATGCGCTCGTCAACTTCCTTCGGGCTAATCGTGATATCTTTGCGTGGAAGCCATCTGACATGCTTGGTGTGCTCAAGAGGTTGATCGAGCATTCACTCAACGTCGATCCTAATGCTACCCCCAAGAGACAACACCTTCGTCGCTTTGCTGATGATCGCAGGGCTGCTATCAAAAAAGAGCTTGCCAAACTACTCGCGGCTGGCTTCATCCGAGAAGTTTTTCACCCGCAATGGCTTGCTAACCCTGTGCTCGTCAGGAAAAAGAACTCTAACGATTGGAGGATGTGTGTCGACTACACTGATCTGAACAAGCATTGCCCCAAGGATCCTTTTGGGTTGCCACGGATCGATCAAGTCATTGACTCTATGGCGGGCTGTGCTCTACTCTGTTTCCTGGATTGCTACTCCGGCTATCATCAAATCGCAATCAAGGAATCTGATCAAGAGAAGACCGCATTTATTACCCCGTTTGGTGCTTATTGTTACACAACAATGTCCTTCGGGTTGAAAAATGCTGGTGCTACATATCAAAGGGCTATCCAAGCGTGCTTCAAGAAGCAGCTTCACAAGTACGTGGAAGCATACGTGGATGACGTCGTTGTCAAGACTAGGGATCCAGACATGCTTATCACGGATCTTGAGGAAACTTTCGCTTCGCTACGCGAGTACCAATGGAAGCTCAACCCCAACAAATGCGTTTTTGGCGTATCATCTGGAAAACTACTCGGGTTCATCATCAACCATCGTGGCATCGAAGCAAATCCCGAGAAGATTACTGCCATCTTCAACATGCAAGCTCCGACTACTATCAAAGATGTCCAGAAGCTTACTGGTTGTATGGCATCACTCAATCGCTTCATCTCGCGACTTGGAGAACGAGGTCTACCTTTCTTCAAGTTACTTAAGCGGCAAGAGAAGTTTACGTGGACAATTGAAGCTGATCAAGCTCTTTCTCAGCTCAAGGAGTTCTTATCCAAGCCTCCAGTCCTCACAGCTCCTCTGCCCAATGAAGAGCTCTTGCTCTACATTGCTGCGACTACTAATGTCGTCAGTACTGCTATTGTCATTGAGCGACAGGAAGAAGGCCATGGCTACCCTATCCAGAGGCCTGTCTATTTCGTCAGTGAAGTACTCTTAGAATCCAAGGCTCGTTACCCTCCGGTACAGAAGCTACTCTATGCGGTCCTGATTCCTTCACGGAAGCTTCGCCACTACTTCGATGAGTACAAAATTTCTGTGGTCACTACCTACCCGCTTGGCGAGATATTACACAACCGGGATTCCACAGGAAGGATTTCTAAATGGGCTGTAGAGCTTGGTGCTCTATCGCTCGAGTTCAAGTCTCGCACTGCTATCAAGTCTCAAGCTTTGGTTGATTTCATGGCTGAGTGGCGGGAAAATCAAGTCCCAACTCCAATTGAGCGTCCAGAACATTGGGTCATGTACTTTGATGGTTCCCTCAAGTTGGAAGGCGCTGGTGCCGGGGTACTTTTGATTTCCCCCAAGGGCGAACAACTCAAACATGTTTTGCAGATCTTCTGGAAGGTCTCAAACAATGAAGATGAATATGAAGCTCTACTGCATGGTCTTCGCCTTGCGGTTTTTCTTGGCATTACACGACTACTTGTCTATGGTGATTCTTTGGTGGTCATCAATCAAGTCAATGATTCTTGGGATCATAATGCTGAGAATATGGACGCATACTGTCAGGAAGTATGCAAACTTGAGAATTGAAGAGTATCTTGGCCCCCTAAGTGGGTTTTGGTGATTTAATGACACACGCTTAAGTAACTAATGATTTATCTAGTGTATGAGAAGGTATTAAAATTGTATGTGGCATCAAGTCTATTTCATTGTTTATACAAAAAGGAAGTGATGCTACAAAGGGGTTCCTAAGAAGGCTTATTTATTTGATATTTTGAATTTGAGTCCTAGGAACGCCGCACTATAAAGAGGGACAGGAAATGTGTCCTCCAAGAGTCGAACAGGTGCTCAAGTTGCTAACAAAACCTATGAGAGACACCTTTGCACCAACACGTTCACGGGGAACTTTTCTTGGGTGCTGACCTTGGGAGGCCGGAGTATCCGGGTTTATCCCGGAGTCTCCGGACTTCCCGGAGTTTCCGGGTTTACCCCGGATATTCCGGGTCTTAGAGCTGTAACGGCTCTTTTCTGTGTGAGGGGGTATAAAAGCCCCCTCCACCCTTTCCTCTCTCTCTCTTGCCCATTTCGACCTGCAAAGCTTCAGAACTCATTCACTCCCTCCTTTACTCCCTTGGCTCTAAGTTGGTGAGATTTGGTGGAGATTTAAGAGGGATTGAGAGTAAGAGCTTGGAGAGTGCTTGTGAGCTGAATTCCCATCTCTAGAGCACCTCATTCTTCGCTTGGTTGGCACATTTCGTGTTTGTTACTCTTGGAGCTTTGAGCTCCTAGCCGGCTAGGCGTTGCCTTGGAGCATCCAAAGGTTGTGGCTGCCCAAGGAAGTTTGTATTACCCCGAGATTGAGTAAGTAACTCTAGCTTGATCTTTGTGGTCGCTAGAGGGAGGAAAGTGACCTAGGTGTAAAGGTCCACCCTTTGTGGGTACCTCAACGGAGACATAGACCTCAAGGTGTGAGGTTGAACTCCAGTAACAAATCCTTGTGTCTCTTGTGCTTGTTCATCTTGTTGCATGCTTGTATCTCTCTTGAGCACTTATCTAGGGTTTGGTGCCGATCTACTTCGTGTTGAGGTTCCTGCAAGATTTGAGTGGATAAACAGGCTTGTCTCATCCCAGTGCATAACCTATTTTCACAGATTTACATTTGAGCAAGTTTAATTTCTGTCGAATTAGTTTCCCCCCTGACAGGCCGGACTATCCGGACATTTTCCCGGATTCTCCGGATTTCCCGGAGTATCCGGAAAAATATCCGGAAACTCCGGACCTGATTTAACAGCTGCGAAAAAGTTTGTGAATTTTCAGGTTCGACTATTCACCCCCCCTCTAGTCGACATCTTGATCCTTTCAATTGGTATCAGAGCCAAGTGCTCCGAATTTGAAGCTTAACCGCTTGGAGTCAAGAAGATGTCGAATCCAATCGATCAAGCTCCACCCCTCGCCGAAGGTGATCCCGTCAACAATGTTGTTGGCACACCTCCCGTCCCACCTCAAGGAGGTAACACCCTTGGAGCAAGCACAAGCCATCAAGCACATGGACATGGTGATGACTCCTCCGATAGTGAAGATGAAGAATTTGATGATGCAAGGTCCAACCGCTCCGCTCGACGACCGTCATCATCAAGGGACTATACTCGAACCTCTTTCGATTATTCTCGTTTATCCTTTAACCATCCATCGGGTTCTAGCCACATTGGGAAGATACCCCAATTTGATGGAACCGGCTATTCCAAGTGGAAGAACTCGATGGAGGAGTATTTGATGGCGGTGAATCCCGCACTTTGGACTATTGTGAACAGGGGTATTACTTTCCCTAGTGGTGATGCAACGCTAACTCAAGAGCAAGCTAATGAGATACAAAGAAACTATCAAGCCATACGCATCATCAAGAGTTCGCTCACGTCCGAAGAGTATGACAAAGTGGATGGGTTGAAATCCGCCAAGGAAGTGTGGGACACATTGTTCATCAATCATGAAGGGACAAAGCAAGTAAGAGAAGGAAGAATTAGAGCCTTGGAAAGTGAGCTCAATCGCTTTGTTATCAAGGATGATGAGTCTCCACAAGACATGTACAACCGCTTGAACAAGATCATCAACAAGATCAAATCACTTGGAAGCACAAGATGGGGAAGAAGAGAAGTGGTTGATAAGATCCTCTCCGCGTACATGGTAAGGGATGTTCAACTCCCAACACTCATTAGAGAGAAGAGAGGCTTCAACAAGTTCACTCCGGCAGATGTGATTGGAAGAATGGAAGAACACCTTATCACCGTCAAGGAGTCAAAGCTTTCACAAGAAATGTCAAAGATGCATGAACAACTTGAGAAGAACAAGGGAGTGGCCCTCAAGGCATCTAGCAAAGAGAAGAAATCTAGCTCATCAACCTCAAAGACCGTGGTCGAGGAAGATAGTGATGAAGAGAGTGACTTGAACATGACTCCTGAGCAAATGGCACTTTTTGTAAGAAAGTTCAACAAAATGTTCAAGAAGAGTGGCTTCATCAACAAGAGCAAAGACAAAGACAAGATCAAGACGAAGAGGACCTCCAAGAGGCCGTGCTTTGGGTGTGGCAAGGAGGGTCACTTCATTGCGGAGTGTCCCAACCTCAAAGTGAGAAGAAGAGACACCAACAAGAATGACAAGATCAAGAAGAAGGAAGTTGGTGAAGCACATTTGGGTGAAGAATGGGATTCAAATGATGATAGCTCTGACTCCGATGATGAAGTGGGTCTTGCCACTATATCCATTGGAGAACCAATCAACAAGTCATCACTCTTTGGAGATCTCACCGATGATGAAGATGACTTCACCCACACATGCCTCATGGCTAGGGGATCTAAGGTAGACACTCCCACCCCGCCCCTAGATGATGATAGTGAAAACGATCTTGACTTTGAAAAGATGATCACTAGCTTTGGTAAAAAGGCAACTAAGAAAATCATGTTTTTAATGAAAGAAATAGAGAATAGAGATGGGACTCTAGAGGTGCAAGAAGAACTCTTTAGACTTGAGCGGGAGAAAACAATTGCCCTTGAGAATGCCCTTGTAATTGAAAAGAAGGGTTTCAAGGTGCAAGAGGACTTGCTCAAGGAAAAGGAGATAGAAATTCTTAGCCTCAAGAAATCCCAAGCTAAAGATGAGTTGATAGTAGATGAATTAACTAGGGAATCTTTCCTAGCTAAGGATGCTTGCAAGAAACTTGAGGGTGAAAAGCTTGAACTTCAAAAGAGCTTTGAAAGCTTAAAGACTAGTCACATAGCACTAGAAGTTCAACTTGACAACCTCAAGAATAATGCTACAACTATATCTAATGATGCTTTCTCTAACTCTAAAATCTCAACAAGCAATGGTTGTTCTCGGTGTTACAAAATTGATGTAAATGCTTGTGCTACTAACTTTGTTGAGATGAATACTATGAGGAAAGAAATTGCTAGATTGTCAAACTCTCTCATCGATGAGAAAAGGAAAGAACCCAAGAGAGGTGAGTTTGAGAACCACACCAAAAGCTTTGGGTCAAGCTACATGAAGAAGTTTGGCTTTGCGGATGGGAAGGGGCTTGGTAAGCAAGAGCAAGGTACAAAAGACCCCATCCCATTCATCAAGAACTACCACACCAAAGGTGTGGGGACAAGGAATGTGGTACATGGCATGAAGCAATTGGGTGCCAAGAACTTTGACAACCAAGTTAAGTACAACACTCCCATCAAGTTCAAGAGCACTCAAGTCACAACAAATGCACCACAATCTAAGGCAAAGACCAAACCAACCAAGTTGAGCAAGAAGCCCAAGCCACATGCCTCACAAGATAGTTTTTATGCCGACTATGTGTTGACTTGGAACCACAAGGGTAAGGTGGTTGCCAAGTATGTGGGACCCCGCACAAAAGGGACATTGATCAAAAGGAATGTGTGGGTGCCCAAGGTTCTTGTGACTAACGCTCTAGGACCCAAATCCACTTGGGTACCTAAAACACAAGCATAACTTGTTTTGTAGGCATACTCCTCCGGTGGAACAAAATGGGTGATTGATAGTGGATGTACAAATCATATGACCGGGGAGAAGAAAATGTTTACATCTTGTGATATGATTGAAAATCCTACGGAAAGAATTGCCTTTGGAGGCAATGGTGGAGGAACGGTTGTCGGTCTTGGTAAAATTGCTATCTCAATCAATCATTCAATTTCCGATGTTTATTTGGTTGAATCTTTGGACTACAATTTGTTGTCCGTTTCACAACTTTGTGAGATGGGTTACAATTGTTTGTTCACCATTGAGGGTGTGACCGTCTTTAGAAGGGGCGATGACTCCGTTGCCTTTAAGGGTGAGCTCAAGGGAAGGCTTTACTTGGTGGATTTTTCATCGGATAAAGCCCAACTTGATACATGCTTATTGGCAAAGTCTAGCTTGAGTTGGCTTTGGCATCGCCGACTAGCTCACGTTGGGATGAACAATCTCAATAAGCTTCTAAAGGGGGAACACATCCTAGGGCTAACAAACGTTCATTTTGAGAAACATAGAATTTGTAGTGCTTGTCAAGCCGGAAAGCAAGTTAGTGCTCCTCATCCCGCCAAGAATGTACTCACTACTACAAGACCATTGGAACTACTTCACATGGATATCTTTGGTCCCGTGGCTTATGTTAGCATTGGAGGGAACAAATATGGATTTGTCATTGTTGATGACTACTCTCGATACACTTGGGTATCCTTTATGAAGGACAAGAGCAAAGTTCATGAAATATTTAAGAAGTTTGCCACAAGAGCCCAAAATGAGTTTGATGTGAAGATCAAGAGAGTGAGAAGTGACAATGGCACCGAGTTCAAGAACACCAACATTGAAGAGTATCTTGATGAGGAAGGCATTGGTCATGAACTCTCCGTCCCATACACTCCACAACAAAATGGGATAGTGGAGAGGAAGAATAGGACTCTCATTGAAGCCGCAAGAACCATGCTTGATGAGTACAAGACTTCAGATAGTTTTTGGGCGGAAGCAATCAACACGGCTTGTCATGCTATCAACCGCTTATATCTTCACAAGCTTCGTCACAAAACCGCTTATGAACTTCTAACCGGTAAAAAGCCTAACGTGTCTTACTTTAGAGTTTTTGGTTGTAAGTGCTTCATTCTTAACAAGAAGCCCAAAAGGTCTAAGTTTGCACCTAAAGTTGATGAAGGTATCTTTCTTGGTTACGCCTCAAACGCTCATGGCTATCGTGTCCTCAACAAGACCTCCGGTTGTGTTGAAGTCACGTGTGACTTGACGTTTGATGAATCTAATGGCTCTCAAGTGGAGCAAGTTGATGAATTGTGTGTAGGCAAGGAAGTACCAGCTGAAAAGGCTATAAAAAGGATGGCCATTGGAGAAGTCAAGCCTCAAGAAGAAGATGATGAGGACTGCGAGATAGAGGAATCAGCGATTTCACCTCCCGCTGCGAACCCCGGAGTATCCGGAGAAAAATCCGGAGATTCCGGGTTTCCCGGAAACTCCGGAGAAAATTCCGGAGACTCCGGGCCTGCTGCTGAGATCTCCCAGAGCAGTCAAGAAATTGAGGAATTGATCCAACAAGAAATTTCTGACCCACATCCAAGAGTTCGGCAAAGTGTTCAACGAGATCATCCTGTTGACAACATTCTTGGAAGCATCCGTAGAGGGGTAACAACTCGTTCAAGATTAGCAAATTTTTGTGAACATTATTCGTTTGTTTCCATGTTGGAACCTCTTAGGGTTGAAGAAGCTCTTGACGATGCTGAGTGGGTAATAGCCATGCAAGAAGAGCTCAACAACTTCACTCAGAATGAAGTCTGGTCCTTAGTGGAACGCCCCAAGCAAAATGTGATTGGAACCAAATGGATCTTCCGCAACAAACAAGATGAAAATGGTGTGGTAACCAAGAACAAAGCAAGATTGGTGGCAAAAGGATACACTCAAGTAGAAGGCTTGGACTTTGGAGAAACTTATGCACCAGTGGCAAGGCTTGAAGCAATCCGCATACTCTTAGCCTTTGCCACACATCACAACTTCAAGTTACATCAAATGGATGTCAAGAGTGCTTTCTTGAATGGCCCAATCTCCGAAGAAGTCTATGTTGAACAACCACCGGGCTTTGAAGATCCTAAATTTCCCAACCACGTCTACAAGCTCCATAAGGCGTTCTATGGGCTCAAACAAGCCCCAAGAGCATGGTATGAATGCCTTAAGGAATTTCTCTTAAAGAAAGGATTTGAAATAGGCAAAGCCGATCCTACTCTCTTCACTCGTAAACAAGGCAATGATTTATTTGTGTGCCAAATATATGTCGATGACATTATATTTGGATCTACTAACCAAGCTTGGGTTGATGAGTTTAGTAGGATTATGACCAAAAGATTTGAGATGTCTATGATGGGAGAGTTGAAGTTCTTTCTCGGTTTTCAAATCAAGCAACTCAAGGACGGCACATTCATAAGTCAAACCAAGTACACCAACGATATGCTCAAGAAGTTTGACATGAACAACGCCAAGCCCATCAAAACACCTATGCCATCAAATGGACATCTTGATCTAAATGAGGAAGGCAAAAGCATAGACCAAAAGGTATATCGCTCCATGATTGGATCTTTGCTTTACCTTTGTGCATCTAGGCCCGATATTATGCTTAGTGTGTGCATGTGTGCAAGGTTTCAAGCTAATCCTAAGGAGTGTCATCTAATGGCCGTTAAGAGAATCTTTAGATACTTGGTTCATACTCCTAATCTTGGTTTATGGTATCCTAAGGGCTCCACTTTCAATCTACTTGGCTACTCCGATTCGGACTATGCCGGTTGCAAAGTAGATAGAAAGAGTACATCCGGGACTTGCCAATTCCTTGGGAGGTCCTTGGTGTCTTGGAGCTCCAAGAAACAAAACTCCGTTGCCCTTTCCACCGCCGAGGCCGAGTATGTTGCAGCCGGCGCTTGTTGTGCTCAACTACTTTGGATGAGGCTCACTTTGAGAGACTTTGGTTGCGAGTTTAGCAAGGTGCCACTCTTGTGTGACAATGAGAGTGCCATCAAGCTAGCTAACAACCCCATAAACCACTCAAGAACAAAGCACATAGACATAAGACACCATTTCTTGAGAGACCACGAAACCAAAGGAGATATCGCCTTAAGCCATGTGAGCACCGATAAGCAACTAGCCGATATCTTCACAAAGCCTCTTGATGAACTAAGGTTTTGTGCTTTGAGGAGTGAGCTAAATATCTTGGATTCTCGTAACTTGGCGTGAGATCATGCACATGTTTGAGTGACCTAGATTAAGATTTTGAAAGTAAAAGATTTGTGAAAACTTGTGTTGAATTTGTTTTTGAAAAATTTGGATCTTTATGGTACAACACTTGGACTATAGTTTTCATTGCTTGTTTGTGGCTAGTCTCAAGTGTTGATACTACTCAGGCTCACATATATTACATATATAGTCATCCAAACCTATCCCAAATCAAATTCCTTGCAAATCTACTCGCTGGACTCAGGGGGAGCGGAAACTCCGGAAATTTTCCCGGAGATTCCGGGTTTCCCGGAAACTCCGGACCTGGCCCGGAGTGTCCGGACCTTTAGGGTATATATATACCCTTTCACCGTGGTCTTCTTTTTTCACTGCCTTATCGCGTTGACCGGCACCTCCTTCTCCCGTCGCCCTCCCCCTCTCCCTCTCCTCGCCCCCTTGGGTGTTTTTCGCTTTCCACCGTCCAAATCAAATGTGAGTGAGGATTTGAGGGCTCCAAGGTGTGGAGATCGAAGATCCACTCCGGTTTCGAAGGATTGAAGCTTCTCCCTCTCTCTTCCCAAGGTATCTCTTGAGGAACTTTTCTCGATCTACTTCCCTAGGGTCGTTCTTGTTGTATCCACTTAGGGAATAGGTAGAGAATACTCCTTAGGCTCTAAATCTACAATATCTCGCAGTTTGGATGGTTGATTTGTGCAGCATTGTGAGTTAGGGTTTCGGGTGTGAAACCCGGAAACTCCGGGCTTGAAAAACCCGGACTCTCCGAACTTCCCGGAATGTCCGGAATTTTTCCCGGAATCTCCGGGTTTCACACTGTAAACCCTAAATCACAGTGTTGTGCATCTCTTCTATTGATCATCTCTCATTTCCATATCCTTCCACCTGTCCAGATCATGAGGGTGAAGATTAGGCGCGAGACCGAGGAACCCTCCACCCAAAGAAGAACCAAGGCTAGGCACGACCCCGCCACTTTGCGGGCCGTGCAAGAAGCTTTGGGACAAGAGAGATCTCAGCGCAGCTCAAGGTCAAGAAGGGGTGACCCTCCTCCCTCCTATGCCGAGGGAAGTGAAGAAGAGATAGAGGAAGAAGAGGAGGAGAGGACCGAGAGTGATGGTGAAGAGGAGGATGACACCTATGAGCAGCCCTCTGAGCCTCCTCGCCGCCATGGAAAGGGGCCTGCTAAGGCAAAGACACGCTACAAACCTCATCCTAAGAAAAGCCATCAAGCCCCCTATATCCAACAAAGCCGTGCCGCTACTCGCATTCCTCCTAAACACAAGCAAGGAGTAGCAGCCCACATTTGCCCCAAAACACCTCCTAGACTTATCCCTACCCTTCCACCAAACGTCCGGGTGGTCAACACTCCTATCAATCTTAGGGAGCCCGGATCCGTCCTTGGTTTTGCAGAGCACATGTATAGGGACTACTCAAAGAACGCTCTTGCAGTGAGGGAACAAAGGGAGGAGGATGTGTATCTTTATCTTAAGGGTGAAGGGCTTGAGGCAAGGTTTTGGTGTGATTTCCATAGGGACTTCTACCAAACCATCATCCGGAATCCAAAGTTGGTGGCAAAGAACATGGTGCCCATTGTGAAGATGAGGTACATTGATTGGAAGTACTATGAGGACCTCAACAACACCGTGTTCAATTCCGTGATTGAGAAGTGCAAGGAGGTTGGTCTCTATGATATTATGGGTTTTAGGTACAATTGGAACAAAGAAATTCTTGCTCAATTCCATTGCTCCTACTACTATAACCCATATGACAACACCATCACATGGACCACTCAAGGAAACAAGTGCACCATTGACTACATGACTTTCTCTAGGCTTTTGGGACTTGGGTCCAAGGATGAAGATCGTACCCCTATCCACAACGAGAACAAGTACAAGCCTAGGGACCTCACTTTCATGTTTCCTCGCCGTGATTTGGCTATTGAGGGCAAGGCGGATCAACTCAACCCCTACTACTACTACCTCAACTAATTCTTTCGTGCCACCATTGATCCCAAGCAAGGAGATGCTACGGCCTTAAGGTACTTTGCTCCAAATCTCCTTAATAGAATGGCACCGGATGAAGAAGGGTTTTGCATCTTTGATTTCATTTGGAATGAGTTGAGACGTGCAATGAATGATCCAATGAAGTATCTCCCCTATGCCCCCTATCTCATGTACATGATTGAGAGAGTCACCAACGTCCGCTATCCAAAGGATGTTGTCCATGAGCCCTTCCGTCACCTCCGTGATCGAGCCAAGAAGGCACCAAAGTCTCGCAAGTATGTTGGCTCATCCAGTGCAGCTCCTCGCCGTGATGATGTGCCCGCTGCACCCTCCCCACCTAGGCCTCCTCGTCGGCACCGCGGTTCTATGATCAAGAGGGTACTCAAAAGCATCTTTAGCATGTGCAAGACCATGGCCACAGAGACAAATGAGAACCGCCGGGACATTATTGAGATTAAGTCTCATCTTGGCCTTCCTACCGATCCCTACCGTGAGCTCCCCACCTTTGATGATCCTTTTGCGGAGTGGGATGCCCAAGATGAAGAAGAAGGACAAGAGGAAGAGGAGGAGGAGGACAACAATGAAGAAGAAGAGGAGGACGACGGCGACTCCGAGTGATCCAGCTGCTCCACACTTCCTTTTTTTTGGTGCTTGATGCCAAAGGGGGAGTGAGTTATCTATCTATCTATCATGTGTGGAACTATAAACTTTATGTATTTGGTTTTGGAACCATGGCTTGTAATAACTCTCTATTCGTATGTATGTAAGATTATGTGAGCTTGAGACTTATGGTTGTGTGCTTGTGGTGATTTATTCTGTTTTCACTTTCTAAGGATGCTATATGCTAGACTGAAAATCTTTGATGAATGCTGTTTTTCACTGGTGTTCTGAAAGCCCGGAGAGTCCGGAGATTTTCCCGGAGTATCCGGATTTTCCGGAGATTCCGGGTCTGGCCCGGACAGTCCGGACTTTTGTGCATCAGATTTCTTTTGCATCCTTGTTGAGTGCATAAACTGTCATGAGCATCTCACTATTACCTGCTGCACATCACAAGCACCCCACGAGTGTAATACTCTCCTGCTCTTCTCTTTGTGCAAAAATCTGGCCCTAAAAGGACCATTGATATTCAAAATCAACATGCACATATTGAGGGGGAGTATTACAAAAGTTCTTTAATATTCATTACTTATCTCTTGAAAGACTTAAATGTGTTGTCATCAATCACCAAAAAGGGGGAGATTGAAGAGTATCTTGGCCCCCTAAGTGGGTTTTGGTGATTTAATGACACACGCTTAAGTAACTAATGATTTATCTAGTGTATGAGCAGGTATTAAAATTGTATGTGGCATCAAGTCTATTTCATTGTTTATACAAAAAGGAAGTGATGCTACAAAGGGGTTCCTAAGAAGGCTTATTTATTTGATATTTTGAATTTGAGTCCTAGGAACGCCGCACTATAAAGAGGGACAGGAAATGTGTCCTCCAAGAGTCGAACATGTGCTCAAGTTGCTAACAAAACCTATGAGAGACACCTTTGCACCAACACGTTCACGGGGAACTTTTCTTGGGTGCTGACCTTGGGAGGCCGGAGTATCCGGGTTTATCCCGGAGTCTCCGGACTTCCCGGAGTTTCCGGGTTTACCCCGGATATTCCGGGTCTTAGAGCTGTAACGGCTCTTTTCTGTGTGAGGGGGTATAAAAGCCCCCTCCACCCTTTCCTCTCTCTCTTGCCCATTTCGACCTGCAAAGCTTCAGAACTCATTCACTCCCTCCTTTACTCCCTTGGCTCTAAGTTGGTGAGATTTGGTGGAGATTTAAGAGGGATTGAGAGCAAGAGCTTGGAGAGTGCTTGTGAGCTGAATTCCCATCTCTAGAGCACCTCGTTCTTCGCTTGGTTGGCACATTTCGTGTTTGTTACTCTTGGAGCTTTGAGCTCCTAGCCGGCTAGGCGTTGCCTTGGAGCATCCAAAGGTTGTGGCTGCCCAAGGAAGTTTGTATTACCCCGAGATTGAGTAAGTAACTCTAGCTTGATCTTTGTGGTCGCTAGAGGGAGGAAAGTGACCTAGGTGTAAAGGTCCACCCTTTGTGGGTACCTCAACGGAGACGTAGACCTCAAGGTGTGAGGTTGAACTCCGGTAACAAATCCTTGTGTCTCTTGTGCTTGTTCATCTTGTTGCATGCTTGTATCTCTCTTGAGCACTTATCTAGGGTTTGGTGCCGATCTACTTCGTGTTGAGGTTCCTGCAAGATTTGAGTGGATAAACAGGCTTGTCTCATCCCAGTGCATAACCTATTTTCACAGATTTACATTTGAGCAAGTTTAATTTCTGTCGAATTAGTTTCCCCCCTGACAGGCCGGACTATCCGGACATTTTCCCGGATTCTCCGGATTTCCCGGAGTATCCGGAAAAATATCCGGAGTATCCGGACCTGATTTAACAGCTGCGAAAAAGTTTGTGAATTTTCAGGTTTGACTATTCACCCCCCCCCTCTAGTCGACATCTTGATCCTTTCAAGAACAAATTCCATGGTCTCGAGTTCCATCATGTGGTCCGCGACAACAATGTTGCTGCGGATGTCTTGTCGAAGCTGGGATCTACACGAGCTCAAGTGCCAGCTAGAATCTTCATCCATGAACTCCACAAACCATCAATTCCGGAGTAATCATCTGCACCCATGACTACTTCAGTTCAACCTGATCGAGAAGTGCTTATGATTGATGTGGACTGGAGAGCTCCGTTTATCGACTACATTAAACATCAGTTGATTCCTAAAGACAAGTCAGAAGCCGAGCGCATCTCACGTCGCGTCAAGGCTTATGTTTTAGTTGGAAATCAAATCTACAAGTGAGGCGCAAGTTCTGATATACTCATGAAGTGCGTTTCTCGCGAAGAAGGCAAGGAAATCTTGGAGGAGACACACAAAGGAATCTGTGGCAATCACGCTTCTTCCCGCACCTTGGTGGGAAAAGTGTTCAGACGTGCTTTCTACTGGCCTACAGCTCTTGCTGATGCAGAGGAACTAGTCAAGAAGTGCCAAGGATGCCAATTCTTCGCCAAGCAACAACATGTTCCTGCCTACAAGCTCATCACGATACCACCAACTTGGCCTTTCGCTTGCTGGGGGCTGGATATGATCTGTCCTCTCTAGACCTGAGCATTTCACGGGCCGGGCCAGGTTCGGGCCGGGCCAAAAAAAACCCGGGTTTTTCGGGCTGAGAAAATCCTGCCCATGACCGTCCCATGGGACTTGTCGGGCCTCAGTTTTCGGGTCGGGCTCGGGCCGGGCCCGGGCTTGGGCGGGCTGCCTGCGCTTTTTATAGTGTAAAACAGCTAAAAACAGTATTTCGGGCCGGGTTCGGGCCTAGATTTTTTTTCGCGGGCTTCAAGATCTCTGCCCACACCCGTCCAGTAAGGTCCGTGGGCGGGCCTAGCGCGGGCCGGGCCCGGGCCGGGCCAGTGGGCCGGGTCGGGCCGGGCTCAAAATGCTCAGGTCTAGTCCTCTCCCAAATGCGCCAGGGGGATTCAACAGAGTTCTGGTGGCTATCGGCAAGTTTACCAAGTGGATTGAGGTCAAGCCTGTCACATGTCCCAAGGCTGATCGTGTCCTCGACTTCTTGGACGAAATCGTACATCGCTATGGTTTCCCTAACCGCATCATTACAGACCTGGGTTCGAATTTCAACAATCACCAGTTCTGGGAGTACTGTGAGAACAGTGGAATTGACGTCCGGTACATCTCCGTTGCTCACCCACGTGCCAACGGCCAAGTGGAACGCGCCAATGGGATGATACTCGATGCTCTCAAGAAGCGACTGTATGATGCAGCAAATACCAAGGGCGGCAAGTGGATCAAGGAACTACCCTATGCACTCTGAGGGCTGCGCACTCAGCTTACTACCCCCACAGGGTAGTCACCTTACTTCCTGGTCTACGGCTCTGAAGCCGTGTTGCCTGCTGATGTCATGTGGCGTTCTCCAATGGTTGATCAGTACAAAGAAGGCGTAGCTGAAGAAACAAGACAGACAGATGTCGACAGTCTCGAGTAAGCTCGCTGCAACGCACTTGTTCAATCCGCTCGATACCTTGAGAGGATTCGCTGCTACCATGACCGCAACGTTAAGGAACGCTCCTTCAACGTTGGTGACTTAGTCCTCCGTCGCATCCAGAATACAGCAGGACTACACAAACTCAACTCACCATGGGAAGGTCCTTTCTCTGTTGTAAAGGTTACTGGCCCAGGCTCATATCGTCTTCAAACTCTTGAAGGCGAGGAAGTCGACAACTCTTGGAACATTGACCAGCTTTGTCACTTCTACCGGTAGGGGGTCTCAAACAACCCTCTCCAGACGGCTTCGGCTGTAAACAACTCGTATTGGGTTTCATCAACCCTTTCCAGGCAGCTTTGGTTGCAACCACTCAACAGACAGCTACGGTTGTCACCACTCGTAGGGGATCAAGATAATCCTCTCCAGACAGTTTCGGCTGTATCTTCTCGTGGCTTTCAGCTGCGAGCACCCGCAGGGGGTTCATCAACCCTCTCGAGGCAGTCTCGTTCTATGACCTCGTAGGGAGTCATGATAACTCTCTCCAGACGATCCTGTATCGTGTAGAACAATAAGTGGCACATGCTGTCCATGTCTCTACTTTTCAATAAGAGGCTTCGGCCTAGAGTAACACCCTTCTGGTAGGGTCTCAGTGGAACTCTCATACAAGTTGCTGCTACAACAAGGATGAGTTCATCACACTATCCCCTACGGTCTTACTCGTTCTTCGGAACATCCTTGCGAGTACTCTCTCACTAGGCTCATAGCCTCAGAGGTACTTAGGACATTGTAAACGCTGTACAATGTATTCAGTAATAAAGTTGCTACTCTATACCGACTTGTTACTGTCCTTTACTTGTTCATAACAAAGCCTTCTTTACACTGCTACAGCTAAGGTGTTCAACTCGTTATGAATAAGTTCTTTTCGAGTACTCTCTCACTAGGCTAGTTAGCCTCAGAGGTACTTAAGACATTGTAAACTCTGTACAATGTGTTTAGTTCAAGTCACTACTCTACACCGACTTGTTACTACCCTTTGCTTATTTCATGACAAAGCCTTCTTTTACGCTGCTACAGCTAAGGTGTTCAACTCGTCATGATTTAAGCTAACGTTCTTCGGAACATATATACACTAGAGTACTTCTACTCGTGTATCGTATCTCTTTTTGCAGCCTCACACTCAATACCAACTCGAGTACTTGGCCAACACAAAAGCATACAAGGGATCCAGATAATTGACTTACTCAAGTTTTCAATTATATTACATAAACACTTGTTCGGGGTTACACTTGTTTTTCCCTAGTGTTTCTACTCTACAGGTACATCTAACGGAGATCAATGAACTTGGAGACTGCTTCTGCGATTGGAGAAGTCTGTTGCATCAACTCGTTGAGCCGGTCGTCGGTGTAATCTCCAGATCTGCCGTTCATGATGACTGTGAGGTCTGCCTCGGCATAGAAGGACTTGATGAAGCTCAAGACTTGATTTGGGATCGAGCAGGCCAGCCTTTGAGCATACTCCAGAATCTTCTTCGGCGTGTCCTTCAACCTCTCCACAAGTGGTCGAGGCTGAACTCCAGCGACTCTAGGCTCAAAAAGATTCGCCACTGGCTTGGCTGCTTCTGTCAAGGCCTTCAACTCTGAGCGCAGGCCTTCGACTTCTTCGAACTTGGTCTTGAGCGACTGCATGCAAGTCAACAAATCATTCCAACCCGCTAGGTGGATCTCCATTTCACGTTCAAGTTCGAAGCACCGCACCTTATAGTCCTCCTTAAGATCCATGTGAGCTGATTCTTCGTGGTTAAAGGCCAGCTGCCAGTCCAGCGCCTTGTTCTTGAACTTGTCCACCTCTTCAGTCAGCTCCGCAGGGGATCAAGACTACTTATCAGATGCAGTGTGCAAGGACAAAAGTACTCAACGATGATTTCATAAAGGGAGATTACATTTATTCTTCAGGCGCAGAGACTTGTTTTTACCAACAATGTCATCCTTCTTAGCCGTCAGCTTCTGGATTTCGTTGTGGTACTCGGCTGCGTTGGCATCAAGCTTCTCTTGCAGCTTCAGAGACAAAGCTTTTTGCTGTTTAAGTTCTTCTCCGAGCCGCGTGACTTCTTCGATGTCAGCCGCGTGTTGCTCAAGCAGGCGAGTATTGCGTTTCGACTGCTTGACTACTTCCTGCAAGGGCAAAAACAACTAAAGAGTTAGAGACAAGTTATTTGTGATTACAACTACTCTACAAGAGACTGCAACTTACCGCGAGCAATTTCTCTACGCCGCGGAACATCTCAACATGCGCGTGCAAGTTGTCCTCGTCCAGGCATGAGTCGTCATACGGCATCAAGTCTTCGGCCATGGACTGAGTACTTGTACTTGCTGCAGAGTACTTTGCGGCACTACGCAGAGGAGCCGGATCTTCAATAATTGGCTCATGCGGCACTATGCGGTTCTCTGGGTTGTCCTCCAGCGCCAGTTGTGCATCAATACGATGCACGGGGGCTTCAACAGCTGGGACTTCTTCGTGGCGCAGCACGGCTTCCGGGTCAACCTCCAGGCCCTCATTCACCACGGCTTCAATATCTTCGAATTGTTGAGCCCTGGGCCTGGAAGTTGCCTCCACTGCTGCCTTGACCACATCGCTCCAGAGGATGCGCAATGCTTGGGCAGCTTCAACTTCTGCGGGTACTTCTTGGCGCTCTGGACGTACATCTTCTGGTTGCTCTTGAGGAGTTTGGTCTCCTCTAGCAGCACCACTTCCAGAGGCGCCCCACTTCACATCAGTGGATTTTTTGCATCAACAAGTTGGTCAGTAAATTCATACTACATAATATAAATAAGTACTCGAGTACTTGGGTACTTACAGAGCAGCTCGAGGCACCGAAACTTTCGGCCCCAGCATGTCGAAGAAAGAAGGCGCCGCCGGCACCTCTGGCACACTCTCCACCGGCGGCACACTTCCTGGTACCGCGGCTTCTTGTTGCTCATGTGCCACCGTCTCCACGACTGACGCTGGAACCACCTCGGGTTCTGTTGTTCTTGGGGGGCTACTCGAGGGTACATTGGCTGCACTCTCGATAACCTGCGCAAGTCAAAAATCAAGACATTACAGCAGAGAACAAGTACTCAATATGATGTCGACTACTTAAGGGTTCTCCAACACTTACTGTAATGGAGGAGAGGCCTGTCATCTTCTTGACAGCCCACTTTCCCACCGTGGTCCTCTTCTTCCGCAGCGGCAGAGTCACATCATCTGCGAGAGATGATGCCGGTCTCTTTGACGATCCTGCAGCGAGGCCACTAGGGATGGGCGCCCCAGAGTACCCGTAGCGGCTTTTTCACTTCAAAACGATGTTGAAGTGTTTGGCCGTCATCGTCGCTTGAGGAGGCGTCCTCCACCAAGACTTCTTCTTCTTCCCTTTGAGGAGATCGACTACCCTCGGGGGCTTGAGCGTCAACTTCTGTTGCCTCTCCCTCCGGCGCTTGTAGTGGATCCTCGGGACGAGGAGGAGGGTAAGATACAAACTTCAAGACATCCTCCTGTGAAACAAGACAAATATTAGCTACACTACTACTTATAATAAGTACTCGGGGGCTAGTTCTTCGATACTCACCAGACGAGGAGGGTTGTCAGCACTGTACTCCGGGACAGCTGCAGGAATTCCATGAAGATTCTTGAATATCTTCTGCAACCTTTCCATCACGAGATCATCACTGATCTCTTCAGCAGATAGCCTGGAGCCATCATCCGCTCCAATGTACTCGAACCCAAGATGCTCCCACTGATCAAGGGTTGTACCCGTCGCTTCATGAAACTGAAGGCTACTCTCTCAGCAGTCAAGCCTTGCACCTTCTTCTGCGCAATCTTCGCCAGCAGCTCTTGGATCTGAATGCACTCCTGCATCGTTGGTTCGTCCTTCCAGAGCCTGTCGTACACTGGCGCGAACATGCTGGGCTTCGGTAGCTGAGGCGGGGCGTTCTCGATGTAGAACCACTTGTTCTTCCAGTCTTGATTTGAGTCAATCAAGTCGTACTTGAAGTACAACTCTTGTGCCTTCTGGCGCATCTGCACACCAGCCCCACCGACTATAACTGGGAAGTTGGCATTGGGCTGCGGCTTCAAGCGGAAGATCTTCCTAAACAAAGCCCAATGAGGGCGGATTCCGAGGAAGGCTTCGCAGAAGTGCATGTACATTGCAATCTAGAAGATGCTGTTGGGGTTGAGGTGTACGTGCTCCAACTTGAAGAAGTCGAGGAAGCCGCCGAAAAAATCTGATGACGGCAGTGTCAACCCACGCTCGACGAAGTGGCCGAACATCGAGATCTCATCCGGGCTCTTCTCCATCGGCCACGCATCTCCGGCAGCGGAACTCCAACCGGCAATCACTTTCTCGCGCAGCAACCCGCCGGCTTCGAGGGCTTTGATATCTTCTTCCCTCATCTTGGACTTCTTCCAAGAGACGGCTTGGTTCGGGGGCTTCGTGATGACCACGGTCTTGTACTTTGGCTCTGACAATTGATCTTTGCCGCGGCCGGACTTTCTCTTCTGACCTTTGGATGACGCTGGCTTCATCCTGTCAGTAACGAGAGTCTTCTTTCGCATCGACTCGAGGGCTGTGAGGGGGTGGAGGTGCAAACTCTTGGCAATGTGTATGCTTGAACTCTGCGGCGGCTATGGATGCTAAGGCTTTCTGGATCTAAGGGCGAATGGAAGCAATGAAACCCTAAGGGATACCCCTTGGGGTATTTATAAAACCAAAACCCTAAACGGTTCGACCTGGTGACCCTTCGTATTCAATAGATTGGTTTCACACAGGCAAAATTTTGGCTAAGTCAGAGGACTAAAATCCAAGACCTGCTCGGCTCTATCTCGAGGGCTCGACTACTCAATGGGATTGGATTTCACTCAGCTACAGTTCACTGAATTCAGGCCACTATTCTACAGTCAGATTAGACCCTTCAAATCGAGAAAGTACTCGACTCAAGGCTCGGGGGCTCCGTGCCACATGTCCTTCAGTTTTTCTCAGGATTTTTCGGGATTTTTTGACGAAGACTACAGATTGACCCTCAGCTTGAATTGTCAATTCGAACTAAGGCTCGGGGGCTACATCCATATAGGATGCGATTTTTGCAAATCGCATTCCTATATTTTTTTCTTCGGATTGTCTACGGATTTTTTCGGAGCAAGATCAAAGAGTAGAAGATTGACCCTCAACTTGAATCTTGGATTCAAACTAAGGCTCGGGGGCTACATTCCATATGGAATGCGATTTCAGTAATCGCATTTCCATATGGATCTTTGATGCAAAGATTTCAACAACGAAGTGGGTATTATTGAAGACCTTCAAGGGAAGTACTCGGGGACGCTTGGGAACAACTCGAGAAGACTTCAAGACTACTCGTGGAGTTAGCTGGAGTACCTTCCAGCCTCGTGATGATTCAAGTACTATTGAAGATTGAAGCTTGTAGAACTCGGGGACGCTTGGGAACTACTCGTGGAGACCTTCAAGACTACTTGGAGCATCGCACTCGACTACAAACAATGTTTTCCTAGACGGTAAACGGTACCTAGTCGCTCGACCATCGTTTAGTGTTTAATCTATTTAAATGGCTGTTTAAACGGAGCTAAATGGCATTTAAACGGGATAAATGGTGTTTAAACGGGCTAAACGGCATAGACGGTGGTCACCTGTTTAGAGTTTAGACACCGTTTAAACGGAGTTTAATCCTGTTTAGGAAAACACTGACTACAAAGTACTCGGGGGCTTGTCGACCGGGCATCCCTGGGCCCACCAACACATTATGGGCCATACCCGGGAAATGAGTTCCTTTACACCTGGACTACTCGACTAGTGGGCCACGGTGCTGGTACCGCGGACCACAAGGCAAGACAAGATGGACAAGGACTTGTACTAAGACTAGGATAGCTTTCCATACCATGTATAGGCTACTCCGGGTCCTACTCGAATAGTACCCTTGTACCAATCTGACTTGTAACCCTGCCTCCCGTGGCATATAAGGCGAGGCAGGGACCCCTCTCAAAACATACGCAATCAATACAGAGCCACGCAACATACATGACATAGGGTATTAAGCACATTGCGGCCCGAACCTGTCTAATTGTGTGTCCCGTGTCTCACCATCGTGTTCCTGATCTCGACGAGCCCCACTGCACAATCTACTACTTCGGGTACCCCGTTGTAGGCTCGGTGTCTAAAACATTGACAATAAGATTCTTAGTTTTCTTGATGGTAATGCTGGGTATAATCAAATCTTTATGGCCGAAGAGGATATCTCCAAAACAGCTTTCATATGTCCAGGATTTGTAGGTTTGTTTGAGTAGGTAGTCATGACTTTTGGTTTGAAAAATGCTGGTGCTACTTATCAAAGGGCTATGAATTTGATTTTTCATGACTTGCTTGGTATAATAGTAGAAGTATATATCGATGATATTGTTGTCAAGTCGGCTGGTTTAAATTCCCATTTAACCGATTTAAGACTAGCATTTGAAAAATGCGTCGATATAACTTAAAGATGAATCCACTCAAATGTTCCTTTAGTGTGTCGGCTGGCAAGTTTTTGGGCTTTATTGTGCATGAGAAAGGTGTGGAGATTGATCCCAAAAAGATTGTCATTTAAAAAGGTTCAAGCTCCTACTTGTAAGAAGGATTTGCAAAAGTTCTTGGGCAAGGTAAATTATTTGAGGCGATTCATTTGTAACTTGTCTGGGAAGGTGAATGCTTTTACTCCTTTACTTCGGTTGATAGCTGGATCAGAATTTACTTGGGGGGCAAAACAGCAAGAGGCTTTTGATGAGATCAAGAATTATTTGACTACGCCGCCTGTCCTTCAAGCACCCAAGAGTGGCGTTCCTTTCAGACTATATGTGGCGGCTGAGGAAAGCGTTATTAGAGTTGTTTTGACTCAAGAGACCGATGGCAAGGAGTATGTTGTTGCTTATGAAAGCAGGAGATTATTGGACGCCGAAACAAGGTACACTTTTATTGAAAAGTTATGCTTATCTTTATATTATGCTTGTACCAAGTTAAGGCATTATTTATTATCAAGCACTTGCTATGTGGCTTGTCAAACCGACATAATTAAATATATGTTGCAAAAACCTATTCTAAGTGGTAGAGTCGGCAAATGGGCTTATGCTCTTGTTGAATATGATTTACATTGTGAACCAATCAAATCAATGAGAGGTCAAATTGTGGCCGACTTTATTGTAGAACATAGAATTAATGAGCAACCTAATTTAGATGTCGGTTATTTAACTTTTACTCCATGGAAGTTGCATTTTAATGGATCGGTTTGTAGAAGTGGTTGTGGTGTTGGAGTTATTATTATTTCACCCAATGGGGCTGTTTTTGAAGCTCTTAACCGATTAGATGTTGCACTAATAATCAAACCGAATATGAGGCTCTCTTATTCGGTTTGCAAATTTTACATGACATGGGAGTAAAACATGTAGAGGCATATGGTGATTCCTTGTTAGTGGTACAGCAAGTATCTAAGGTATGTCAATGTTTAAATGGTGCTTTAAATGCGTATCTTGATAAATGTTTAGACATCATATCTTGTATGGATGAATTTGTGATTAATCATGTCCCACGGGAAGAGAATCCAAGGGCAAATGCTCTGGCTCAGCAAGCATCTGGTTATGATGTTCAGAAAAGAAATTTTCAAGAACGAAAACCGATGTTTAGCAAAGCCGAGGGTTATGCCCTGGAGGAGGCGGTCAGACCGCATCCTCCACCCGGTCAGACCGCCCTACCCGGTCTGACCGCCCTGCAGAGGAAAAAATCACTTCAGCCGTTGTTTCTTACAAAATTGTTGAGTATGAAGTGGATGATTGGAGAAAGCCTTTGATTATGTATTTGCAGGATCCTAAAGGTACAAGTGACCGAAAAGTCCGACGATGGGCTTTGAAGTTTGTTTTAGATGGTGGTGAGTTGTATCGTCAGACTGCAGATGATTTGCTTTTGAAGTGTTTAGGTCCTGATCAAGCAAAGCTAGCTATGGCGGAAGTTCATGAAGAAATTTGTGGTACTCATCAATCGGCTCCTAAGATGAAGTGGCTCCTCAGGAGGGCTTGTTTTTATTGGCCTACTATGATAGCTGATTGTTCTCGGTATTACAAAGGGTGTAAAGAGTGTCAAGAGCATGGGGATATTCAGTTGGTGCCTGCTGCGTTGATGCATCCGATTATTAAGCCTTGGCCTTTCAGAGGATGGGGTTTGGACTTTGTTGGCAAGATTCATCCACCTTCGTCAAAAGGGCATTGTTTTGTGATCGTGGCTACTGATTATTTTACCAAGTGGACTGAAGCTATACCTCTCAAGAATGACACATCGGGAGGTAATTGAGTTTATTACGGAGCATATTATTCATAGATTCGGCATTCCACAAACTTTGACTACGGATCAAGGTACTTCATTTATTGCTAAAGAGGTGCGTGATTTTGTCCATTCTTATGGTATTAAGTTGCTCAATTCATCCCCATATTATGCTCAAGCCAATGGTCAAGCCGAGTCTAGCAATAAAACTTTGATTAAGCTCATTAAGAAGAAAATAGAAGATAATCCTAGGAGATGGCATGAGGTATTATCTGAAGCTTTATGGGCTCATCGTATTTCTAGACATGGTGCTACTAAAGTTACTCCATATGAGCTTGTGTATGGTCAAGAGGCCGTTTTACCCATTGAGGTGAATCTGGGCGCATATAGACTTGCAAAGCAAAATGATCTTGATTTTGATACATATTATGCTTTGATGATGGACAATGTTGATGAAGTGACTGACAAGCGATTGGAGGCTTTGGAAGCAATTGAGAAAGATAAGAGATGTGTTGCTAGAGCATACAACAAGAAGGTGAAAGCCAAGTCTTTTCAGGTAGGTGATTTGATTTGGAAGACTATTTTACCTATAGGATCTAAGAGTAACAAGTTCGGCAAGTGGTCTCCAAGTTGGGAAGGACCATATAGGATTGTGAGAATTTGCTCTGGAAATTCTTATATGGTGGAAACTTTGCAAGGACAGCAGCTACCTCGGGCTCTTAATGGAAGATACTTGAAGAGGTTTTACCCAAGTGTATGCAAGATGCTTAAAGGTGATATGGCCGATTTCTAAGTAAGAATCGCCCTAAGTTCAAAAAATGGCCGATGAGGTGTCACATCGTCCTTAGATTTATTTTTTAGCACGCAAGCTTTACTAAAAAACAGGGGGGCATATGTTGACACTCAAAATTGGCAAAAGTCGGATCAGGCTGGGCCAGGCGGTCAGACCGGGTCACCCAGGCGGTCTGACCGCGTGCCCTGTAGCCGGTCCAGCACAAAGGCCGCCAGGCGGTCTGACCGCCTCCCCCAGGCGGTCTGACCGGGTCTCCCCGAGTCCGACCCGAATTAGGGATTTTTAGCTATTCCCGAGTTGTAAAGAGTTCCTTGCAGGGCAAGACCTCCCCCCTATAAATATAAAGGGGCGTGGCCGATTGAGACCTATCATCCAATCGAATTATCAATTTACACTTTATTTTCTCCAAACCCTAGCTTTTCCAACCCCCTTGCTCTCCTCCTTCGTCTCCACGGCGGTTGAGGAAGTTCTGAGTGGCCTTGCCGACCTCAGGACAACCCTAGGCGCGTATCTCCCGATGGGGTCCCTCCCGGAGCGACGAACTTAGGTTTTCGGCGACGTGCCTGTCCAAGGCGGTCAGACCGCGTCCCCCAGGCGGTCAGACCGGCCCGTGCCGGGTGTTTCGACGAGTTGATTCCTGATGTCTGCGCGAACTAGCGCACTCGTGTGTTCCACGACCTGATCGAGGGCTCGAGGCGAACAAGTTGTGTGTGGCCTGCTGCGGGTCGTGGTCAGCCGGTCACCACTCACGAGTCACCAGTCGCTGCTGCTACTACCTCCACGCACGAGACCTCCTCGGCGTCATGTGCTTGGCCCCGCCACCGCTATTTGCCATGTAGTGATGTACTCCACGCGTCATTTCTGGTTTGCGGGTCCTATACCACAACTTTTAAGGTTAAAAATTAATTTTCATTAGAGTGAAATGTTTTGTTACGGGGAAGCTAAGAACTGTTCAGACCAATATTCACATATCTTTGGTTGTGCTATGGGTCAGTACCCTTTCAGGTACTTAGGTATTCCAATGAACCACAGAAAACTTAGTAACAGGGATTGGAAAGCCGTGGAAGAACGCTTAAAAAAAAGTTAAGTAGCTGGAAAGGAAAACTCCTATCTTATGGTGGTTGATTAGTTTTGATCAACTCAGTTTTGAGTAGTCTTGCTACGTATATGATGTCTTTCTTTGAAATACCAAAAGGTATTCTTAAGAAGTTAGACTTTTACAGATCCATTTTTCTGGCAAGAGGGCAATCATAAGGAAAAAATAGGTTAACAAAACAGGAAATTTTATGCCTACCAAAAGAACAAGGTGGCTTAGGTATTATAAACCTAGAGGTACAAAATATTTGTCTGCTTAGTAAATGGCTATTCAAATTAATAAATGGAGATGGGGTTTGGCAAGAGCTTAGTACATAAAAAATAAACAATTGGTGAAGTTCGTTAGAAGCTAGGAGATTCACATTTTTGGTCAGGCCTTATGAAGGCTAAAGGTCATTTTCTAGAATCTTCTACTTTTAATATTCATAATGGTGAACAAATTAGGTTTTGGGAGGACAAGTGGTTGGGAAACTTTACTCTCAAAGGACAATACCCATCTTTATATAACATTGCAAGAAAGAAGCACATATCAGTTGCTCATGTTCTTAGGTCTGCACCACTAAACATAACATTTAGAAGAGCATTAGTGGGGGGGACAAACTACAAAGGTAGAATGAGTTAGTCGCAAAAGTTGCATTTGTGCAATTAGATGACTAATGTGACTTCATTAAATGGAATCTTACAAAACAAGGAACATTTATAGTGTAATCAATGTACAAAAATCTGGTAAACCAGATTGCTTTTCCTCTAAATAAATCAGTACGGAAACTGAAAATACCTCTCAAAATTGAGGTATTTGTTTGGTTTCTGCTAAAGAGGGTCATTTTAACTAAAGATAACCTGTTAAAGAGGAATTGGAGAGGTGATGACAAATGTTGTTTCTGTAAAAACAAGAAAACCGTTCATCATTTATTCTTTGGTTGCCATGTTGCACAATTTGTTTAGAGAGTGGATCAATTTGCATTTGGTTTACAAGCACCAACTAATATAGCGGATATTTCCGGAGTTGGCTCCAACAAATAAACCAAAAAATGCGACCTCAAGTTTGTGTGGGTGTATGTGCATTTTTTTGTCTATCTGGTTTTGCCGCAATGATGCGGTTTTTTATGAGAAAAGATTATATTCTTATTTGCAGGTTATTTTCAGGACCGCTTATTGGACGCGGTTCTGGACCATCCTTCAAAAGGAGAAAGACAGATCGAGTTTGAAGCATGCATGTCGCATGTTGGAGACTGTGTCTATGGAGGTTTGCTCCAAGCATAGGTGGTTGTCATATAATAGGCTTAGTTTGTAATTGGTCTTATCGTTTCATTTGTTGGTATTACTTTTTTGAAAGCTCGTTCTCAATGAGCCGGAGACTGAGACTGTAAATCTGTAATAATGAATGGTTAGGTGCATGGCTTATGCAGAGGCCGGAATAAAAATTCTTTTTTCTAAAAAATACCACAAGTTGATTAAGTTCTTAAACTATAAAATCCAATAATAGGCACCTAATCACGTCGATATTAGAGGCGGAGCCGGTAGAGCGGGGGTGAGATCCGCAGGGTGAGAAGGAGAAGCTAGTTTATTTAAACATACCGGGGCAACGGAGACGACGGCAATGAGGAAGCCGACCAAAACGGCGGCGACGACGGTGGTAGCGGCACTACCAAGGTAGTACTGACCACTAAGGGAAAACGCCATATAGGCAACAACTAAACTAGAAAAGGTAAAGTACTAGTAGATCTATAAGATGGGGGGCTCCCTAACCCTTCTCGCCACTGGCGAGGTCGCCGGAGGAGAGGAAGGGAGGGGCCCAAGCTGGGAGGGCGGAGGAGGTCGAGAGGGAGAGGAGGCTTTGAGGAGAAGCAAAAGCCACAAAACATTCAGATGGCAAAGCAGGGGTGCAGCCTCCACTGCATGGCCATAAAAGAACTTGTTGCGCAACATGCCAAGAAAGTGAGAAAACCAAATGGACTCCCAGATTCAAATGAAAAGGAAAAGACAATGGCTTAGAGCATCTCCAGCCGTTTGCCAAATCGAGTTGCCATCTTTGATTTTTGGCAAAAATTTCAAAAACCCGCAATCTCTCCCCTTGCGTCGCTCTCCCTGGAGCGTGACTCGAGGGCTCCACACCCCAACCGCCGGTGCCCGCCGGCGCCAATAGGTGTTTGCTCGTGTGCCGTTCCCCTCCCTTGTTTCCTCTCCTCCCCTTCCATCTCCCTCTCCTTCTCTCACCACACCACCGGGTCGTCTTCGTCGCCGGCCTCGGCCTCTGTTTGGCTCCCGCCCTGCCCTCACCGGCACGGCTCTTGCGGTTGCCCCGCCGGCCTCCTCCGCCTCTCCTCCCTTGGTTCCCCTCTCCTCTCCCGCTGGCCCAACCCTATATCTGGTTCGGGGTGGGGCCACCTCCTCCGTCGGCGCCGGCTGGGGCGCGTGGGCGACGGTGGCCGCGTCCCCCTCCTCTCTGCCTGCGGCGACGCTTGCCCGTGGCACTCACCCTAACCCTAGATCTGGGTGGATGCGAGGCTCCTCCGCTGCTGGTGCCGACGTGGACCGACTCTCTCCTTCTCGCCGGCGGGCGCAGCTCCCCTCCTTCCGCGTCAGCGACTCCCCGCCGGCGGACCTTGGCCTGCCTCCTCCGCCGCCTACGGTCCATGGCTGCTTCCGCCGACGAGTTGACGTGGCCAGGGATCACGCGTCTCGGCGCATCCGTCTCGCCGTTGCCGCTACCGCTGTCTACCCTCTCGCTCGACACCATCACGTCTCCCACCGCTGCGGCTCAGCGCTCCAGCGGGTCCCTCTGCTCGGCACTCCGACGGCTCCGGCAGGTCCCTCTCCAGTGGCCGTGGCGGGTGCTGTCTCCGCCCCACCCCCACAACCTCGTCCGGTGGGTCGGTGTCAATGGCGCAGGTTTCTCTCCCCTGACCGGCCTCCCTATCGGCTTCCCCTGTTCTGGCCTCCTCGACGGTGGCTCCAGTTCCACCTCGCTGACGACCACCGTTTGCGCCCCCTCCCCGCCGGCCTCGTTGGCTGCGCCCGCTGGCCATTGCCTCGATGTCGAACGCGGCCCCTCCCAGGTGGCTGCGGGCCTTCTCCGTGCCGATGGCGCTCCCCACCGGCGTCCCCCCTCTCCGTGCTAGCGGCCGTGGCCCCTTCCCCGTGCCGGTGGCTGCAGCGCCCTCCCTTCAGCTGGCGGCCGCGACACCTTCTCCGCCGGTGGCAGCGGCTCCCTCCCCCGGCTGGCGGTCGCTGCCCCTCCTTCGTGTCGGCGGCCCTAGCTCTTCCTCTTGCTAATGTCTGCGGTCCTGCGGCATGTCCGCGGTCCTCTGTCGGCGCGTCTGCTTCGAGGGGCCTTGTGTGGTTCGTTTGGTTGTCGTGGGTCGCTGATGCTGCTGGTCTTGGTTGCGGTGGGTCCCTGCTCTTGTCCTTTGTTGCCAACGCCGAGGCTTCCTGCTGCGGTTTTCATCGCTTGGCTCTCACCCTGGTTGCAATGGTCGGCTGTGTGGTTTGGCACTAGAGGCCTTGGCAAAAGCCTTACCTAGCGTTTGTTAGAGCGGACAGTGGTTGCGCTCTATTTCGTAACTTACCCTGCTAGGGGCATTGTCGCGGCCTCCATGCACCTTCGGTTTGCCAGGTGAAGACTTGGCCTACCCCTTTGTGGGTGGGAAGACGATGGCGGAATTGCCGTCGGTTCCTTCCTGAAGGCGTTGTCTTGCAGAACATCCACACTCGGTCACCGCTTCTCCGGTATGTTTGGCATGCGGTGATGAGTGGGTCTTCTCGGTGTTCTCCTTTGCAGGCTTGGTCGACTTTGTAGTTCCTTCTGTCGTAGTCTCCTTTGTATCCTTGTTGCGAGCCTTGGTTGTCTCTGGTGCTCCCTAGTGGTAGTCCTTAGTGTGGTGGTGGTGTGGTGTTTCCCTTGTTGTTTCGATTGTTGTGTTCTTTGTTTCTTCGCAATTTGGGGTTCCTCCCTAGGTTGCGCTTTGTAAACCTCTCTTCTCTTAATGAAAAACGTGCTTTGCACACCTTAAAAAAAGAATTTTTGCAAAAATGTTAAAAATAACTAGGAAAACACCAGCCTCTAGCGTGCAAATATACGCGCACGCCGCTTGGCATCGTCGTTTCTAGACAGGTGGGAGGGTGAAAAAGGAAATAAATAACAAAGAAGGGTTCATGATGTAAGTTTTCAAGAGGTGGAAGGGTATAAACATAATTTTGTTTTTCTCTCAGGATTCGTTTTGTAAGTGAATTATGTCAAACTGTTGAACATAAGTTTTTTTTTACTTGGCACATCTTTTTAGAATTTGGCAAAACATAAGATATGTCAAGTAAAATATGGCAAAGCACTGGAGATGCTCTTAGAGCAACTCCAACAGTTCCCCATCCCAAGTTGCCATTGTTATTTTTTTTGGCAAAAACAGAAAAAACATTCTCCAACAGTGGAAGGTTATAAAAATAATTTTGTTTTTTTCTTAGGATTCCTGATTTAAGTTTTCAAGAGGTGGAAGGGTAGAAACACAATTTTGTTTCTTTCTCAGGATTTCTGATGTAAGTTAGATCTATATTTGGCAAATGGATTATGCCAAACTGTTGGAGATGGACTCTTTTTTTACTTGTCGTATCTTTTTAGAAGTTGGCAAAACACAAGATTTGCAAGTAAAATTTGGCAAACTGTTGAAGATGCTCTTATAAGTAGTATTTCTACCACAAGAGATGCAGAATGCCAAAGAGATTCACTAACCTTTTCAGCCAAGTCATGATTGTCATGCATTCCAATGGCCATGCATGGAGTACTGATCAAGTATGCAAGAAACTCCAACCATGGTAAATAAAAGAAAAAGAGCCTTATCTAGCAAGATAATCTATATTTCTCAATCAACTGTTGCCAAGACAGACCCGGAGTACGGGAACTACTCTTGATGATTTCACACATTAACATAAGACAGAAAGTTTTACTGATAAACACACCACAACTTGAATGAACAAAATCACATTACAATGATAGTTTACTGAGTACTGACACGCAACTACTATCTACTGGCATGGAAAATCACATTACAATGTTAGACCACCATGCATGGCATCTATCTCAAGAACCACGAAGGCGGAGCACCAGATGGACGGTATCCGCATTCTCTATGTTATAATCTGCCAAGGTGCGGCTGTCCTCCAGCTGCTTGCCACGATAGATGAGGCGTTGCTGGTCGGGAGGAGTTCCATCCTTCTCCTGGATCTTCACCTTGACATTGTCGATAGTATCTGAGCTGTTAACCGCAATATTGATGGTCCTTCCACTGTTTATCATCATCATGAAGATCCACATCAAGCCTCCTGGAATTGGGTGGACAACAAGGAGAAGTGTGGACTCCTTGCAAATGTTGTGGTCCACTAAGGTGGAGTTATCCTCTAGCTGTTTGTTGCCGAAAATGAGGCACTGCTGGCCCTTGGGAAATCCCACACTATATTCAATCTTGGCTTTCACATTGTCAATAGTATCTAAGCTATGAACCTCAAGAGTGATGTTCGTGCATGCGAGCGTATCCGTTACATGGATCTGCATCTTTTCTTGGAGGTCAATCGTGGATTGATGGTGGATGTCATAATCTGCCAATGTAAGGTTATCGTCCAGCTGCCTTCCATCAAACACAAGGCAGTGTTGTTCCAGAATCTTTGCCTTAACCCTATGCAAGGTATCTGATGGTCGGACCCTGAGACACGTTGTCTTGCCGGTGGGGCTCCTCACAAAGATCTTCATTCTGTGTAAGAATCACAATTATTTAGATAAGAATGTTATATTCAGCTATGCAACGATACAAAAGTCAATGGTTCCAAGCAGTAGTAGAAGCAAGAACCCATATACAGTAAGCAGTAGATGCAAGAACAGATATTGATGCGCGAATACATTGTTTATACAGAACAAGTTGCCGCGCTAAGCCTAGATGCAAAGTTCTTAAGCAATCATTAAAAAAATTGTGTGTACAATGAAGAGATAAAATGGATATCCAGTTCTCATCTTGTTGAACACTTTCTAAATTGAATAGAACTGACGACGAGTGAATGCCAAATCAACCAAGAGGACTCTTTAACTTTACAAAAGCTAGCACACACTTTATAGTTGCTGTTATGCACCAATCTAAATTGAAATAGAGAACATGCAGCCCTTAATTTCGACTAGCAACTAAAATTAAATGCAGATGCTTTTGTTTAGGCTATAATACACTGGCAAAAAAGAAAATGGCAACAGCTCAAGCAGCAGGAAGTAGAAGAAAAGGATAAATCTACAGTTTTGAGTTATGCTTATCATAATATCATGTATTCCATAATGTATAGGCATGATATATTTTAGAAAATATAAAGCATGTAATTAGTTACCGTGGCAAGGGCACCTAACAGGATTAGAATTCCAATCTAATACTATACCTATCTTCGCTAGATGAGCAAAATTTCCCGCCAGAAAAAAAACGATGAACAGTTACAGTATTCTCAATCTAACCAGTCCAAAGATCCAACAAATCATATATATGATGCTAGTAGTACGTAGAGATGGGCAAAATCAGATCTCGTGTGTGTACCTTGCTTGAGTTAACGAAACTGCTAGCTCTTGTGCGATTCAACTATGGTCATAAATTTGATATGCTTCGAAATTTATGCAAATTTTACTCATAAGTAAAATGATTAAACTAAAACTAAAAAATAGACTAGCATTCTCCAGTAATCAACTGCTTAAATACATGAAAGTGTAGTGCACATTACACAGATCCGAAACTATGTAAACAATGTCATACAGTTATTATTATGATTTGCATCATATATATTGTTGCCGTGCGACTCCTACAGCACAATTTTAATACGTTTAAGGCAGCCAACTTTTTTACGATGCAATCAAATGTATACTAACCCTAAACTCGTAGTTGGTACAATAAAATATTAAAAAAAACTAATAATTCCAACAGAATGTAGGAGCAAGAACCAGTTATCTAAAAACAATACAAGCAGGAACAGAATGTATGGCATAAATACATTATTTACACAGCACAAGGAGTCGAAACATGCCTAGCATGCAAAGTCAAGTCTTGAGAAATCATTAGAAATTACATGGTTCAGTCAGTTCTATACATTGTGATGAGATAAAGCGAATATGCTAATTTGTCTCTGAAACACTTTCTACTGGAATATATAGAACCGACGATAGGCGAATGCAAAATCAGCAAAGAAGACTCCAAAGTTACAGATACTAGCGCACACTTCAGAGTTGCTACAATAATGCATCGATCTAGTTACTGAAGAAATAGATCAAAGCGCGTGCCCTTAATTTCCAGCAGCAACTAAAGTTAGAAGAAGATGCTTTCGTATTGATTTTGTTTAGGCTATAGAACAATAAAGCCAAAAATGTCAACGATTCAAGCAGGTATATAGTAGCAGGATAAATAAAACGATAAATCTACAATCACAAAATTGACATGTTATTCCTATGTGTATGCAAAATATAATTAGTTACCGTAGCAAGTATACATAACAAGAATTCCTATCTGACACCACACTCCATCCTTCTCCAGATGAAGAAATTTTCCCTAATCCAACCAATCCAAAGACCCACCACAGAATAAATCATATGAGATGAGCGACAAAATCCAACGAAAACCCCACTGCAAATCCTACCACGAAAAGGATTACGACTGCTTGAATTAGAGAGGTGAGAGGCGAAAAAAATGGTCGCGTGCCTGAAGTCAACGAATTGAAGCTGGCTCTTGCTCGGATCGATCGGATCTGTGGGCGTTCCTGCTTCGAACGGAGGGCCCTAGGGATCGGATTCGGATCGGTGGGTGTTCGTGCTTCCGCCTGAGAGAGACGGAGAGATAAATGAGCCCCGTCGCTTGGCTGCTGCCTGCTGCAGTGGGGGTCGCCGGCGGCCAGGGGCAAGAAAGATGAAGGGGCGCTGGGCGGCAGACACTAGGGTTTTCTTGTTTGCTTGGGCCGAAAAATATGTATTGGACTTCCTATAATTAATATTTTAATGGACTTTTATGTTTAAAATACAAAAAAGGGCTTATCTAATCTAAAAAAAAGAAGGGGCTTATCTGATACAAACAACAGATGAAACCTCGTCATAAGGCCAGTCTCAATGGGCATTTCACAAGTGTGTCATGCACATTTAACGAGGTGACACATCAGCTAAAAGAGTTTTTTTTTTGCATGAAATGGGGAGGAGAGAGAAGAAAAACGTTTCACCAAGGTGAAACGACTCAGCTTCGTTTCCCAGGCCTTGGTAACGCGGTGAAACAGCCATTGAGGGCGATTTTCGTTTCAGTAGCGATCCCGTGCGCAGGGGCGACCGCCGGCACCGCGAGCTCGCCATTCCCGCGCGCGCGCGATTCTCCCGCCTTCTTCAATCCTTCTACTCCCGCCCCTTCCTCCCGCCTCCTTCTCCCCAATCCTTGTACTCCCGCCAGACCACCATCTCTCCAGTGCACCGCCCGCGAGCTAGGGTTACGGCGCCAGATCCACCAGCCATGGAACCGCCGCCGGCAGTCGATTCACGGCGGCGCGGAGGCGGCAGAGGAGGCAAGCTGCGTGGGGGGAAGCAGCTTGGCCTCAAGAGACCGGCGGCGCCTGCTCCATCACCGAGTTCAGGTTCACCTTCACCACCGCTCCCCCCTCCGCCACCACCGATTTCCGCCTCTGATGCGTCAATGTCGTCCCCTGCTGCGCCAAATCCGACCCCTATTGCTGCGTCTTCCTCTCCTACTGCCCCGATGTTCAACATGCCCCCACGACCACCGCAAGGAGGAGGATGGGGCGCCATGCCCCCCAATTTTCCATTCTGTGGTGACCTGCAAGGCCCAAACTCATGGTAATAATCTGATGCTTCTGCCCAGCTCCTGATTAATGGATGAATGACTATCATAGTTCATTTGCATGTCATTTCTCTAGGAGCTAAACTTGCATTATTTTTCTTGTGTCCAACAATCCTTTGTTATCATTACTAATCTAATCTTTTGGAATTGCTTGAAATTTTCAGGATGTATCCTCCAGGAGGGTTTTACAATTTCATTCAACAAAACTATCAGCCGCAGCCACAACAACAAGGTGAAAATTTCCATTTGGTTGGTCAGAGCATGTCATTCAACCCGATGTCTCCAGCACCCCAAGCTCCGAAAGAAGGCACTGCAAACAACATAGTGAACATTGACATTGATGAAGCTGAAAACAGTGATGCAAACAGAACAAGAAGGCAGATAAGATATTGGACTCATGAAGAGGAAGAAAGACTGGTATTTTGTACTATCTCAACCTTCTGCTATATGGCTAATACACAAACAGCCTGCTGCACCACATAAATTGTATGCCCTGGAACAAGAAGGGGCAAGAAAGGATATTGAGAGAGCCTTTGGTGTCTTGAGGCGTCGATGGTCTGTCTTAAAACAACCAGCTCGACTACATGACAGAGCTGTACTCCGTGATGTTGTGCTAGCTTGCATCATACTTCACAACATGATAGTTGAAGATGAGAAAGACTTAGAAATGATTCAAGAAGATATAGATCTGAATGTGGCTCCTAGTTCATCAACCGTTCAAGCACCGGAATTCTCTCCGGACCAGGATGTTCCTTTAGACAGAGCTTTAGAAAAGGATACTACTATTCGTGATCGATCGGCTCATCATCGACTTAAGAATGATCTGGTGGAACATATATGGAATAAGTTTGGTGGTCGTAGAAATAGACCTGGTACATTAGTTACTTATCTATCTTAAGAATTTAACTTATCTGTGATATGATCATGTACTGTTTTTTTTTTTGTCAATGCTGAGAGCTCATGTTGATCTGTTTTTTGTCAATGCTGAGAGCTCATGTTGAACTGTTTTTTTGTTTATGCAGCATGAAAGCAAGGTTCAAGGCAATTTGAAACTGTGGCTGAAGGCAATCTGATCCTGCAGTATGCAAGGCTGAAGTCTATTTGAACTTTTTATTTATCTACCTTATCTATTTGAACTTTGTCAATTTGGTCACTTTGTCATTCTGGTCACTTCTTTTAATCAATTTGAACTTTGTCAATCTGGTCCACTATACCAGATTTCTGTCACTTTAAGTTATCTAGTCGAACTGTATGGTTATGGTTAATCTGGTTCAGTATCTTGAAGATAATATGCACTTGCAAACAGATTGAGATTTGGTTAACTCTTTCCATGAATCTGGGCTGTCCTGCTGTTATATTCAATAATTTTGTGTTGTCACTGGCAACTTCTTTGCTTTCTATGTGTATTCACATTCAGATCTAATCAGCATCAAAGTACATATTTGTTTATGTTCAAGAACGTGTATAGAATGTAATTGTGTGTATGTGCATGGCTACAAAATTCAGTGGTGCATATGATCCGGCTGGTGATTAACAGCCGATGGCAATTAAATGCTTTATTTTGTTTTGGAAACAGTGTAAATGAAATGCTCCATTGTGAAGGTTTGTTTCATTCATTGTTTCACTTCGCAATACATGATGTGGCGTATGGGAAACAGTGTAGTGAAATGCCTCATTGAGACTGGCCTAAGCATATTTTGTGTTTTTGTGTCTTGAGCAGTAAACAATCTCAGCCTTCCCCAGTCTCTTTGAGCTTGAGCATTGACTTCTTTTAGCAGCAAAGCCAAATGTGCACATATTTTCTTCCTAGGAGTCCAAAGCCTTCACCAGTCACCACGGGTAGCCGCCTAGCCGGGGCAACCGTTATGCTGTGCTCCTGTCGTCTCGTGGCCGCACCACCTGTTGTCCCGTAGCCGCGTCGCGGTCCTCCCGTGCGGCCAGTTGCCGGGGCCGTGGTTCGTCGGCTCCTGGCTGCTACAACGTGCTTCGGGGAGGGGGACAGCGGCGAAAGCATTGCTAGCCCGTGAGCGGATGACGTGCTTCGGGGAGGGGGACAGCGGCGAAAGCATTGATCGCCCGTGAGCGGATGACGTGGGTGCCATTAACCTTCTGGGAGGTGTCACTCTACTGTCTACTGCCCTTGCCCTGCGTGCTTCCTGTGGGTGCAAACCTCGATCATTTTGGTCATACGACAGTGGCGTCACATTCCTTAAGGCGTCGTTGGGGAGGCCCGACATGCCGCAAGCATCGTGGCGATGAAGATAGAAGGTGAGTCCGTTAGGTCCATCCTTGGTCAAGTTACATGGCAGCTAGCATATTGGACACAACGGCGTTCGATCTGCAAGACACCAGGCTTGATCTTTTTTTTCATCTATGATCTAGTTCTACGTCGGCTGATGTTGTCATATATTTTTAATGATCCTCTCATGGGTTCGAGATTGGTGCCATTAAAGCTGACAAATTAGATCAATGTGAAGACATCAGTCTTGATGGTGGCAGCGCAGAACTATGATTTAGAGTTAAGATGCGCGGAACACCACAGTTTGCTATGTGCTTATGGTCGCACAAGATGTGTTAGAACTTCAGGTTGGACAGGATTTAATGGTGTTGGAGGTTTGTAGCTAGTGACAACTAGTTATAATACAACTAAGGTTTAATGCTAGACCTTGTGCTTTTTTGTTGTGATGGTAGTCATTTGGAGGTCATGGTTCTTTTGGACTGGATAGTTTTTTTTTTTGCTCCTTTTTCCTAGGCTTGTATGCTATTAGGAATGAAACTTTTTCCCTTTTATAATAATGATAGCTATATACGTCTTTTTGGATGCAAAGGCTTGGATATCAATATATTCCCATTTGTAAAAAAAAGTCACCACATTGATGCTTGCAAACAGCTTCCAGTAGGATATGAACTGACACCCACTGAAAGATGAACTTGCAACAAAGACAAAGCTTCTGATGAGTTGCAACCAATCTGACAAGAAAGATGAACTTTCCCAAAGGAACCCCGCACGACAATACCTTGGAGAGTTGGAGTGGTTTAGCTCTGCTTCGACTCGTTATTTGTTAATCCCTGGGTCTGCACAGCCTTTACACAAACACCCATTACTTTAAGGTCCAACAGGTCGGCATTGAGGACAAATCTGCAGGACAAAACATCTTCCCTTCATGAATTCCGACAAGTTTTGTTGTCAACTTTTTTTAAAATAATTTGTCCAAGTTGGGGGTAAAATCACAGGTTCTCGGAAAAGTAGAAACAAATCCACACGTACGTACAATTTTACAGCTGAACTGATATTGCACTTATAATTTTGCAGCTGAATTGATACTGTTTATGTGGGTTCAAGGGAAGAGGCAACAAATCCAATTTCCAGCTTCAAAATGCAGGGGCCAAACAAAGTTGAAATAATAGTGTAAAATCACAGTTACAACTACAGATAGGAGCAGTCCAAAATTGCCCCAGAAAACAACGCATTGTTATGGTCAAGTAGCTAGAGCCAACAGAGCTAATAATCGTCAGGATATTTTCTCGACAGAATGTAGTGCTAAATCTCGACAATCAATTCAAAGTTGCCTTGAAATGATCAATTGTCGACGGCTTGGCATGCCCCAGTTGGACTCTGTTACCCAGCATCTCCCCCAAGCTTAAACTCCTGTACTGTGCAGGCTTTTCTGCTGTCACCAGCTCCGGCAGAGGGCTGAAGAGAGCATACTCGCCATACTCTGCAAGGTTGAAGAAGAGGGCAATGGAGACCCTGGCCTCTTGCTTGGACTTGCTCACCACCCAGTGCTCTGCGCTATTGTATTGGTCATTTGAAACCACCTGCAAATCATTGTGTAAGCAAAGGTTCTCTAAATTTAATTCTCCAAGATATCTAAATATAGGCAGGGACTGTATAAACGATGAACACAAACTTATACCTTTAGCACGTCCCCGATGTTGACAAGCAGCGCACCGGGCACCGGCGCTACGTCCACCCACCCGCGTCGAGCCGCACCTGTAGCCCGCTGACCCCGTCCTGGGTAAGCACCGTGAAAAAATCTCTGTCGGTGTGCTCACGGCTGCTCATCACCCGCTCCGGCTCAGAGCACGGCGGGTAGTAGTGGCACTGAATCAGGGCCCCTTCAACCCGCTCCAGCCGGTCGGGCCCGACGCCGAGCCCCTTCAACAGCAGGCCGGCAATCTCCTTCGCCAACCTCGACAGCGACTGATGGTATTCCAGCAACGCGTCCCAGCATGCTGCGGGGAGGCTGAGGAGGCCAGGATCTTTTGGCTGGTCGAACATGACAATGAACGTGTCGCACCATGACAGGCGGGGAGTGGTTGCAGGACTACGGCCATCCCTCGGCCGCGGGATGGCTACGGTGTAGTAGTTGACGCCTCCGGCAGGCCCGTAGAAGCGCGAGCGTGCTGCGAAGGGCTGCTCGTTGAAGGCCCTGACCACGGCGAGCGCGGAGTCGACGGCGCCGGCCGGGACGCTGTGATTGGTGACGTGGAAGATGCCGCACGAGCACGCGGCGTCCCGGACGAGCGCGGAAGGGAGAGGTCGACGGATGGGACGGCGAAGTTCCTGGCCGCCGAGGACACTGGCGCGGTGGGTGCCAGGAACAATGGCGGCACTGTGGTGACGCCAGATTCAACCAGGCCGTGTGGAACGCCTCCAACGCGGCCTCCTCGTCCCAATTTGTCACGAACAAGCAGATGGACGCTGAAGGCACTGAAGCAGTAAACAAACAGATGAACGCTGAAGCAGCAGAGAAGGTGATCTCCAATGAAGAGACATCTGAAGAAGAAGGAAAGCCCAGACGCGTTAGAAAGCCCAATGTCAGGTTATACGGGCCGGAGTGGATAAGTGAGTGAAAGTAGCCCATGTAACGGGTTGTTGCGAAGGCAACGTGTAAGGTTAAATAGCTAAGACTTGGGGAGCAGGAACTCGATTTGGATCTCGGCGGCGGTGGCGTTGGCGGCGGTGGCGAGCAGAAGCTCGTTCTTCTCCGGCGAGATCCTTCTCCAATGTATCGAGATACTTAAGTACTCTGGTGACTGTGTGCGTGTGAAACACTACCACCAAGTTGAGTGTTACATTTGGTACTCAGAGCTTTGCGATTCTGGATCCGGCGCACTCTCACCTCACCAGGCTCCAAGTCAAGGTAGGAGCCATGGCACCACCAACGGACTCCATGGCAGCCGTGCTGGCGAAGCTCGAGGAGATGAGCAAGAAGCTGGATGCCACGGGTTCGAAGGTTGATGAGGCGAATCGAAGGATGGAGGATATGCAGTCCTCAATCGACGGGATCAAGTCAGAACAGGGAGAGGTAAAGCTTTGGAAGCCCAAGTTCGAATCCAAGGTCACTGAATTGCAAAATTCGGTGTTCGATCTCAAGCAAAAGATGGACTTGTTCATCCACGAACTTCCCAAGAAGAATTCTGAAGAGATGCCTTCCCTTGCCCATCTGGGGGATACTGCAGTTGCAGAGGCATCTGGGCAATTCGGCCACGGCTTACCACAACATCACCGGAGCCTTGGTACCGGGGTAGATGAACCCCTGGTACCAGCTCCGGTCAAAGGTGCGAAACTAAGCTTCAACTTCAGTCCCATACCTTTTAGAGGATTTGACTCCGGGGGTACCTCTAGTAGTCAGATCTTGTATCCTGCTTTTAGTCCAGGCATTCCGCAACTTGAATTCCCTAAGTTTGATGGTTCAAACCCTAAGTTGTGGATTAGAAGGTGTGAAAGCTATTTCGAAGTTTATGAAACTCCTGAGACACATTGGGTTAAGATAGCTACTATGAATTTTAGTGGGTCAGCTGATTTCTGGATGCAGTCTATAGAGGTAGATCTCAAGAAGTGTACCTGGGATCATCTTTGTAAAGCTGTTATAGCTAGATTTGAAAGAGATCAGCATAACCAAATCATTAGGCAATTCTTCCATATTAGTCAGACAGGATCTGTTCCCGAATATATAGAGGAATTTGATGAGTTGGTGCACCAGATGTTAGCTCATGATCCTTACTTTAATCCCTCTGTTGTAACCAGCAAATTTGTTGATGGTTTGAAACCTGAGATTAAATCAGTAGTATTAGTTCATAGGCCAAAAGATCTGGATACTGCGAGTTCTTTGGCAATTTTGCAGGAAGAAGTCATAGAAGGAACCTCTATTAAAGAGAAGAAGAAGGTGGAATCTCAAGGTGCTAACAAATACCCTGGGAAGTCTAATTCTGGGATTTCTCCAAACAAGTCGTCAGATCAAGGCAAGCAGGAAGGAAGGAAATCACCTTATTCTTCAAAAGGCAAGGCTCAAGGAGAAAGGATGTCTGCTCTGATGGCTTACAGAAAAGCTAAGGGATTATGCTATAAGTGTGGTGAAAGATGGGGGCCTCAACATTCATGTCCAGACAATGTGCCTCTGCATGTGGTTGAAGAATTGTGGCAGATGGTGACGGAAGGGGAGGAACTGTTGGCTAGAACTATTCCAAGGGAATATGATTCTGATTCAGGTGAAGATCTGATGGCTATTTCAGTGCATGCAGTCAATGGTAATTATGCAAGTAAAACCATCAGATTCATGTGCTTCATTCAGCAAAATAAAGCAGTAGTGTTAATGGATTCTGGAAGTTCACACAATTTCATCAGTGAGCAATTTGCTACAAATTTTCCAGAATGGAAAAGGCTTAAGAAACCTATTGATGTGAAGGTTGCTGATGGTGGTTTGCTTAAGTGCACTCATGAAGTAGAAGCTGTGAATTGGTTGGTACAAGGAACTCAGTTCAAAACCAATTTCAAGATATTGCCCATCAAATGTTATGATGCAATATTAGGTATGGATTGGCTGGAAGGCTTAAGCCCTATGAAAGTACACTGGAGTCAAAAATGGTTTTCTTTCAATTACCAGGGCAAGAAAGTCAAGATACAAGGACTGCAAGATAAAGTGTCATGCTTACACATATCTGGAGACCAGTTTGCTGCTATGCAAAAGCAAGATGATATATGGTGTGCAGTGTTAGTGTACAATGTTGAAACTGAGCACTCACAAATAAATGAATGTTTGACTCCTGAGATCAAGAAGATGCTGGAACAGTACAGGGAACTTTTTGAAGAACCCAAAGGCTTACCTCCTCATAGAAACATGACCCACAAGATCCCTCTGTTGCAAGGAGCCCAACCTTTCAGATTAAGACCCTACAGATATACACCAGCTCAGAAGGATGAAATTGAAAAACAAGTGGCTAAACTACTTCAAGATCATCTGATTCAAGTTAGCACCAGTCCATTTGCTTCACCCATCTTGCTGGTTAAGAAGAAGACTGGGGAATGGAGATTATGTGTGGATTTCAGGAGATTAAATGCTTACACTATCAAGAACAAATTTCCTTTGCCCATAATAGAGGAGTTATTTGAAGAACTGTTGGGAGCCAGGTGGTTCACAACTCTGGATCTGAGATCTGGGTTTCACCAGATATTGGTTGATAAGGAGGACCAATACAAAACAACATTTCAAACTCATTTTGGCCTTTTTGAATACAAAGTTATGCCATATGGTTTAACAGGAGCTCCAGCTACATTTCAAGCCATTATGAACCATATTCTTGCTCCTTTACTGAGAAAATGTGTTGTAGTGTTCATTGATGACATCCTTATATATAGCAAGACTTATGAAGAGCACATTCAGAATGTTAAGTTAGTCTTTGACTTGTTAAGGGAGCATCAATTCAAAGTCAGACTCTCAAAGTGTACTTTTGCTCAGCAGCAGCTCAAATACCTGGGACATATCATCAATGCTAATGGAGTGGGCACTGATCCCGAGAAGATCAAAGATGTGCTGAATTGGCCTGTGCCAACTAATATAAAGGAGGTTAGAGGATTCTTAGGCTTGGCTGGATACTATAGGAGATTTGTCAAGAATTTTGGCATAATTGCCAAACCACTTACTGAGTTGCTAAGGAAGGGGCAAATTTATGCTTGGACCTCTGCTACAGAGCAATCATTCCAAGCCCTCAAGTCTGCACTTGTGTCAGCCCCAGTGCTGGCCTTACCTGACTTCAACAAGACTTTTGTAGTTGAGACTGATGCATCAGACAAAGGGATTGGAGCTGTCTTACAACAAGAGGGTCACCCAAGTGCTTATGTTAGCAGGGCTTTGGGACTCAAGAATCAGGGACTGTCAACTTATGAGAAAGAGAGCTTGGCGATTTTGATGGCCATTGATCATTGGAGGACCTACTTGCAGCCTGCTGAGTTTGTAATTCAAACAGACCAGAAGAGTTTGATTCATCTAGATGATCAAAGGCTGAATTCTTACTGGCAGCAGAAGGCAATGACAAAACTGTTGGGTCTACAGTTTAAAATCTACTACAAAAAGGGGTCCACCAATAATGCTGCTGATGCATTATCAAGAAAGACTCATCTGGACACTTCTGAGGTGTTGGTATTATCTACTGCAAACCCTGTATGGTTAGTAGAGTTGCAAAATAGTTATGCTAACAGTGAATTAGCACAAAAACTATTGACCCAATTAATTCTAAAACCTGAAGGTGACAAATACAAGTTGGCACAGGGAATCATAAGATACAAAGGAAGAATTTGGCTGGGCCATAGCACTGAGATACAACAACAAGTGATGCAAGCTTTACATGCAAGTCCCATGGGAGGCCATTCAGGAATTCTTGTCACTTATATCAGAATTAAAAGACTTTTCTACTGGCCTCAGATGAAGAATCATATTCATGAATGGGTGTCTTCATGCACAATATGTCAGCAAGCAAAGACAGAGAGGGTTCCTTATCCTGGGTTGCTTCAACCATTAGAAGTACCTAAACATGCATGGCAACTAGTCACCCTCGATTTCATTGAAGGTCTGCCTACTTCCTCTACCTATAATTGTATTCTGGTGGTAGTTGACAAGTTTTCAAAGTACTCTCACTTCCTGAAATTGAGACATCCCTTCACTGCACTTTGTGTGGCTAAACTCTACATGGATGAAGTATATAAACTCCATGGTATGCCACAAGTCATGGTTTCAGACAGAGACAGGATTTTTACCAGCCTACTTTGGAAGGAATTGTTCAAATTGTCTGGAACAGATTTAAGAATGAGTTCAGCCTATCATCCTCAGAGTGATGGACAAACTGAAAGGGTAAATCAAAGTGTGGAAGCATATCTTCGTTGTTTTACTCAATCTTGTCCTGCTAAATGGTCACAATGGTTGTCCTTAGCTGAGTTCTGGTACAACACCAACTTTCATTCCGCCTTGGGAAAATCTCCTTTTGAAGTGCTATATGGTTATCCTCCCAGTCATTTTGGGATTGAAGGCATTGAACATTGTGCTGTTCCAGACTTGGAGGAATGGTTGAAGGAAAGGCAAACAATGAATGAGTTATTGAGGCAACAGCTGTTAAGAGCTCAACAGCGAATGAAGTTACAGGCAGATAAACATAGGACTGAAAGATCCTTTGAAGTCGGGGAGAAAGTTTGGCTGAAACTACAACCCAATGTTCAGTCTTCAGTTGTTTGCAGAGCTAGTCACAAACTAGCATTCAAGTATTTTGGCCCTTTCCTGATCGAAGAAAAGATTGGAGCTGTAGCTTATAAATTGGCTTTACCTGCTGGAAGCAAGATTCACCCTGTTTTTCATGTGTCTCTTCTTAAAGGAGTTAAAGGTAATCAAAATCTACTGAGCTCACCTTTACCTCCAGATGATGAAAATATGCAGGAACCAGAAATGGTGCTCGACAGACGTCTCAAGAATGTTGGCAAGAGGACAGTTTGGCAAGTGCTAGTGAAGTGGCGTGGTTGGCCTGCTGAGCTTGCCACCTGGGAAGAAGAAGACGTGTTGCTGCCAAGACTGAAGAATGCAACGGCTTGTGGACAAGCCGTTATTCAAGAACAAGGGGATGTCACGAACAAGCAGATGGACGCTGAAGGCACTGAAGCAGTAAACAAACAGATGAACGCTGAAGCAGCAGAGAAGGTGATCTCCAATGAAGAGACATCTGAAGAAGAAGGAAAGCCCAGACGCGTTAGAAAGCCCAATGTCAGGTTATACGGGCCGGAGTGGATAAGTGAGTGAAAGTAGCCCATGTAACGGGTTGTTGCGAAGGCAACGTGTAAGGTTAAATAGCTAAGACTTGGGGAGCAGGAACTCGATTTGGATCTCGGCGGCGGTGGCGGTGGCGGCGGTGGCGAGCAGAAGCTCGTTCTTCTCCGGTGAGATCCTTCTCCAATGTATCGAGATACTTAAGTACTCTGGTGACTGTGTGCGTGTGAAACACTACCACCAAGTTGAGTGTTACACAATTGTTGTCGGAGGCCATTATCCCTTGTTGCTCAAGGTTATTGGTCCTCCGTCGTCGAGTGTGGTCACCGCCTCGTCTCGGTAGATCCATCGCGGGGGAGCCGAGTTCCTCGTCTTCAAGTCCAATCACCAACGAATATGAGTGATTACCAATCACAAGTCCAACCCGCCGAATATAAAGGGCAACTACGGTTCATCATATAGATAGAATTATTAACTTAAACGGTGTACAATTCATCATTATACAGTGGTACAATTCATCAAACAGGCTGTGGGCAAAGAAGAAGAGTTAATTTAATTAGAATAGAAAAGAACACCCCAAGGCAAGATCAAATAGCAGGAAAGGGAGGATCTCGTGGAGTCCGCGGAGCAGGAACGGGAGAGCAGAGAAGGGAAGCTAAGCCAGCAGCTGACCCGATCCGCGACCCGCGCCTGGTGTTTCCAAGAGGAGATTCAGATTGAGCAGACTACCAGCGCAGGAGTAGGAGTAGGAGCCGAGGGCATGAAGCAGAGGAGCGCACGGCGCAGTACGTACCAGCGAGATGTGGTGTTCTTGCTTCCACCGGAGCCCGGGGGAGGAGAGGAGAGAGGTGGGAGATCGATCGCAAGTTACGTACTCATCGGGTAATACCTCCCCACACCCACACCTACGATAGGCAAAACAACTCACCACCCGGGGGAAGGAATCACCCACTAAGTCACCCGTCGGGGGAGAAATCCCTCGTACCCACACCTTAATAGGGTTTTTACCTGCGAGTAAACGGGTGGCGGGTACCCATTGACATCCCTACATAAGATCCATATCAAATTCAAATTCAAATTAAAATGTGATAAAAGTGACATCAGAATCTGAATAGTTCGTATCTGGTCCGATCCGATCCATTGTTACTGGCCCCTGCCGGATTTCCCACCCATTGTTATCCCCAGCCGGCCCCTTACATCCTCCCCTCAGTTCGCTCGACTCCGCTTCCGAAGTTGCGATTAGCGATGGCAACCATCCACCCCTCAGTTCGCTTCACTCCGCTTCCAAAGTTGCGATTAGGGATGGCAAACGTTGCCATCCCTAATCGCAACTTCGGAAGCGGAGTCGAGCGAACTGAGGGGAGGATGTAAGGGGCCAGCTGGGGATAACAATGGGTGGGAAATCCGGCGGGGGCCAGTAACAATGGATCGGATCAGACCAGATACGAACTATTCAGATTCGGATGTCACTTTTTATCACATTTTAATTTGAATTTGAATTTGATATGGATCTTATCGGATAAATACGAATACGAATTTTATCATATACGAATACAAAACAGATAGATTTGTTTTGTCGATACGTAAAAAATATGTTACTGCTAGTGGGTAAATATTATTTATTCATTAAAAATATAATATAGTATATTGAAAATTAACATGAATAACAATATTAAAATGAATTGAATTTTATTATTATATATCACTAGTAATATTAGACTAACTTAATTAATTATAAGATATTTTTAATAGTTTAAATGATGTATATCATTTTTATGTAACAATATTAAATTAACATCATTTTGTAATTATTAATTAGTCATCAAAATAAGTTTTAGATAGCTTTATCACTACTTTATTCTACACGGATACGGAAAGTGTCGCATAGTTCATATTTTTATCGAATACGAATATGAAACCGGATAGAGAAAATATGGAAAATCGAATACGAATACATCCATTTAACATTTTATTTAAAAACGAATACAGATATATATCTATATTGATGTTTTTACTGAATATGGATTCATATAATTCGGATATCCAGACATCCAAATCCATTCCTAGAAGGCAGAAGAACACACCCGCACCCACTAGGTTGAAATCACCCATCACCCGCACCCACCACCCGTTGCGGGTCTCAAAATCCCCCACACCGGCCACCCGCATAGGTAACGGGTACCCATCAGGTGAACCACACCCGCCACCGCTTGGAGGTCTAGCGCGGCTGCTGGATGATGGCGTCGAGTTGGCCGAGGTCGTGTGAGGAAGGAGGGGCGGCTTGGTCGGGGTTGGGTGCAGGGAGGGGCGACCGGCGGCGGCCTGGCCGGGTGCGCACGCAGGGAGTGACGGCGCCCTGACCGGGGTCGAGCGCAGGAAGGGGCGACCAACGACGCTCACTACAAAAAAGTATTTATTCTGTGATGAAATCATTCTGTCGCGCATTGTTGAAAATCCATCGCAAATCAGTGTCCGCGACGATTGTGAATTTCGTGGTGGAATGGGCGTCATTGATTAAATCAATCGACGTCCGTGACGTATCTTGACTGTCACGGAGTAGCCCAAAGCCCATGCAGCCCAACCCCTAGCCTACTATCCGTGACAAAATAAATCGTCACGATTGCTGCTGACTTGGATGTGACGTGGCTGCTAACTTGGATGTGATGTGGCTGCTGACATGGACGTGACGTGGCTGCTGACATGGTGTTGACGTGGCTGCAGACATGGACGATAGGTGATGACGTGGACAGCGACGAGTATGCTGACATGGCATGCTGACGTGGATTTTAATTTTTTTTATTAGCACATGGAATTTGATTTAAATAAATCCATTTTCATTTCAGCCCAAATCAAAATAAAAACCAACCCATGTAATCAAAGAAGATTAAGCATCTCTTTACAAGGATAAATAATAATCCAACATCGCATCACAGGAGATGAAGCATCTCATACAATGTCAGTTTTTTTAGCATCTCATCAGCATGAAATCAGTTTAACTCAATTAATATAGCAACAAAGGTAGCTTCAAACAGCCTGTTTTGCATCTCTCATCTTTTAATTGTAGAGACCAGCACATGATATAGCACACATATAGTGAGTACAACTGATGCATTACTTTTCTACTAAATGAAAAATAATTTTTTCTAACATGATAAGTGCTAAGCTCCCAAGAAACAGACAAGTAGCAAGTAGTACAGGAAATACTAGCACGCTAACGAATTAAAAAAGCTACTTATAATGAGATTTACCTAAACATATGAGGTAAAAATCATCTAGTGAATAAGCTAATCATCTAGGAAATACTAGGATTTACTTATAATGAGGTAGATATTTTTGTGATGACCTGTTTGTTGACAATGTTGATGCTGGTGTCATGGATGAAGGGGCATCTAAGGGTACAAAATTGTTCAAATGGAAGAAGGCTGAGGGCAGCAAACTCAAGAAGAAGCAACCTATGACCATGCCAATTGGAGCTGATGGTGAATCAAAAGATGAGGAAGAGATTGACTTGGCAGATTCTGGTGAAGGTAGAAATGTGAACAAGTTCAATCCATTTCGTGAGTCAGACTTGCTGGATCCATCATTTAAGTTAGGGCAAGCATTTGATACAATTCAGCTTGTGAAGAAGGCCATCAAAAAGTACAACCTTAGGAATAGGGTGGAGATCAACTTGCCTAGAAATGATATGAAGAGAGTTGGGGCTCACTGCGCTGAGGGGTGTCCATGGAACTTCTATGCATCTTGGGATAGTAGGACAAAATGTTTTCTAGTGAAGACCTACAATGGCCATCACAACTGTCAAAAAAGTGGATGGTCAAGAGTTGTACCTCCAAATGGCTTGCAGGGAAGTACTTGGAGACATTCAGGGCAGACAACAAGATGACCCTGCCTAACTTTGCAAGAACTGTTCAGAAAGAATGGAACCTTACTCCATCTAGAACCAAGTTGTGAAGAGCAAGAAAGTTAGCAATGTAGTGGATATATGGTGATGAGCTGTAGCAATACTCTCAGTTGTGGGATTATGGGCAAGAGTTGAGAAGGTCTAATCCTGGTAGCAAGTTTTTCCTTAATTTGACTGATGGGGCATTTAGTAGTTGTTACTTGTCACTTGATGCCGGCAAAAGAGGTTTCTTAAGTGGTTGCAGACCAGTCATCTTTTTCGATGGCTGCCACCTTAAGACAAAGTTTGGAGGGCAGTTGCTTACTGTTGTAGGGATGGATCCAAATGATTGCATCTTCCTAATCGCTGTTGCAGTGGTGGAAGTTGAATCTCTGGCATCCTGGAAATGGTTTCTGCAAAGTTTGAAAGATGACCTCAAAATTAAGAACACATTCCCATGGACTATCATGACAGATAAGAAGAAGGGTCTTATTCTAGCAGTTGCACAAGTGTTCCTCGAGTAAGAATGGCAATTTTTCCTATGGGGATGGATCCCCGCGGAGACCCGCCCCGAATTGAGTGGGTCCGGGGGCCAAAATTCCCACGTGAGGGTACCGGGGCGGGGCCCTGAGACATTAGCGAGGCGGGGGCGGGGACTGATTTTTCCCCGCGGAGCACCACAGAGACCCGAAAACAGTGAAGACCCATCAACTATCAGCCCAATAGCCTAATACGCCACCATCGTATATAAACAAAATCCCTCCCGAAAGCCTAACACTATCCATTTCCTCTCATCCCCGCAGCCGCCTCCGCCTGCCTGCGCCGCCGCCCCTCCGCAAGCGACGAGATGACGAGCACCACCCATCTGCGAGTGGCGAGCGCCACACTACCGAAGGGAAGCCATCAACGCACGACCCCTACTAATTTCTCCATCCACACTGTCAGCTCCCCTCGTCTACTCGCCACCGTTTGCAGCAGGCTTGCAGAGCCGCTACTCCCGTGCAAATCCTTTGACCATCCGCATCCAGCAGCTAATCATTATTGTAATAGGCTAGTAAATAGCTACTTTGTTTGTTTGCGTGAACATTGAACTGGATAGTTGGTTATTGACTTCTTGCGTTGGAATCGTTGGCAGCTATTGGCTCCTTCTTGAAGGACCGGATTGGCGACCAGAGAGGGGGGGAGTGAATTAGAGCCAATAAAAAATTCTTCCCAAGAAGAACCTCGGTCTATACCCCGATTTCACTTCTGAGCAATCCCACGCACACCTTGCTAAGACCACGTAGCCACTGAAGGTGCTACTGATCCTAGGAGCAAGTGTCTCCACCCAAACAAGCAAGTGAACTGCACCGGTCATACCGGCAGCCTGCACCGGTCAGACCGATGGCAACGGTCAGGTCGGTGAACTGCACCGGTCAGGCCTAACCCTAAGAACACAAGGAACTCTGAAAATCCCAAAATTGAAGGCCTTTCCACGGATTTGGAAAGGACAAATCGCCAAGAAACGAGGCACAACATCCTCATGAGTGAATCCACCAACAAATTCCGTGGGAAAAACACCCCCAAAATCTCATCACGAAAATCCAAAAAAAGGGCTCCGAAAATCACCAAAAAGGAAAAACGGGAAGAACAACTAGAGCACTTGAGGAACCACGCCGAAACTTCTATACATACCATGAAAGGTTCATACAAGGTCTAGCAAGCCGCCTGATCATCCATCCCTCTCTTTAAATGCAACATGAAGCTCTCAAGCTAGCCTAGAAAAAACTAGGAAAAAGAAAAGAGCAAATGGTCTAGGGTTCCAAGAGTTGGCTTCCATCTCCCACTCAAGTGAGTATATATGGAGGGAGCCAAATGACCAAACTACCCCTACTTACTTAACTTAAGATACACGCCCACCAAGGGCACTTTCGAAATTTTGGTCGATATCTCCATCGGACGGACGCCCGCAGACCGCAAGCCGCTTCAACTCCACGTAAGCCTTGCGATCCCGCAGCGTGTCCTCCGCTTCGAAGCTTCCGGACGCCCACATGACCCACTGGTCAGACCGGTCCTCCTCACTGGTCAGACCGGTCCACACCGGTCAAGCTGGTTAGGCCCACCGGTCAGACCGGTCCGGTGCAGAACTATCACACCTATTTTTCCAAAGAAAACCAAGTGCAGGTCTATATGCATGCCAAGATCAAGTTTCATGCATATAGTTGACATAAGTGAATAACAGTACAGTATCACGTAAAGAAAAAGAAAGATTATCAGAGTATTACGCTTAAATCCTGGAAACGAAGGCACCAAACATCCACAAGCAGTCGACTGGGGGTTGCGTACGCCTAGAACCAGCAACATCTTCACAACGACTTCATAGCAGCTCCCTCTTTCTGAGAAACATTGTTTATAGCAAGGGTGAGCACATGCCGTACTCAGCAAGTGTGGGAAGAGTATGAATGCAGAGGCTTAACAAGGAAAGGCTGACAGGTTGACTGCATTAGGCACTTTTAGTTGGTCAAATTTTATTAGCACCTGATTACTAAGATATAAGTATATACCAACCCACTTTAACATAAATAGATACGCCATAAGCATATGAGGGTCTAGGCCGCTCTTGACCATGACCACGGCTAAGTCCATCTTCAAGTTCAATTATCATGTGAGGGTCTAGGCCGCTCCTGACCGTGAGCACGACTAATCGATTAGTTTTAAACACTTTGCAGAGGTTGTACATCTTTACCCACAAGTCGCGTAAAAGTCCCGAAGAACTTTGAACCCAACCATGCGATGCCAGCCAAGCATCATACCACACTACCGAGGTGTGATTGCATACGGACGCTACGAGGCCTTTACAAAGAGTTCTCCCATGCGTATTAGTCCATAGTAGCATATGCCATAGAGGTTATCTTTCGTACCACACTTCTACTCACGGACGGTCAGCCATAGAGTACTTCCGTTCCAATACCTACCCTGAGTAGAAGAGCCATAAAGCATTCCTCCGTACCCAAGCTACCATGCGAGTAATGGCCACACAAAGACTTCCCTAATTACTCGGCCAAGACCAGAGCCATATAGTCCTTGTGGTTGCACTGTTGTCCTGGGTGGTTCTCCATGTTCCAATTAATCATTGTGATCTTGTATTAACCAGAGATATATAGCATCAAAGTAAAGCAAGTTCATCATTAAGTTCATTAGAACCACCATATCCCAAGGTATAGCAGCTAAGCAGAGCTACCCAACAGAAAGGTAAACCCAGGTTGATAAGGAATGATCATAAAGACTAGTAAAATCCTTAATAGGACCCGTCAAGTTAAATGAAAGCATATGCAATGTGATTAAACACAGTTATTAGGACAAAAGAATAAGGACACACTTGCATTTAACCAAAGTAATGTTGTTGCTCAGAGTGTCTTCACTTCTTGCTCTTCAAAGCTCTCGAACGACGTTCACTCTGCTCACATCGATCATCGGACACAAGCATACAAAGCGAACATACAAGCAAAACTAAGAACAATGCACCAAAACAAAAGAAAAGCTTTAAAAGAACACACTAAAGGATAGGCTCGATTCTATGGATCACTGAAGCACACAGACCGTGCTGAGAAAAGGAAAGGCTTGGTTAGCGTTATGAAGGACACTAGATTTGAGCATGAACTAGGATCAAAAGATCTAGAGCTTGAAAGAAGGTTAGCTCTACAACAGAGACACACTGAGACAGAGCTTGATAAAGAACGACTAACGAACGATTTGCATTTATGAAAGAACATAACTATGAGCTAGGTTTATTTTAATTATCAAACAATATGTAAAGGATATTCCATAGAGAAAATACCCTAAGTTGGAATTAATGCAACCTTATATTTGTGTTTGCAAGGACCGAAGTAAAGAACTAGTCAAGTTTTATTTATAAAGATTCATGTATAGATTATACCAATTAAGCATTTAACTTAGAAAAGGTAAACTATATGAATCTTCTAAACGTAACATTGTGATTCGAGTGGATCATATTATTATTGAAAACATCATAGCATTGGTATTAATCAAATTAGTATTTATTTATAAAACCGGTGCAAAAAGCCTAATCAACTTTTAATAAAAAATTAATTAAATATTAAGCAAATTAGCATGTGGTTTATGAAAAACCGAGGTAAAGATCTAATTAAAATTTATTTACAAAAGCATGTAAAATAATCATTAAACAAGTTAATATTGATTATGAAAAATGGTGTGTAGCCCTATATAGTTTCTATTTAGAAAAGACATATTTAGCTAGGCATTAATCAAAATTAATATTAAATTAATTTTCAGAAAACATGCATAAATAAAACTCACTACTAACGTGTACTTTATCTCATTATGAACCTAACGCAACTTGAACGGATTAAAACGGATCTAAAACATGAAATCTATGGACTAAACAAGGTTACAGGGACTTAAACGAGATTAACCATATATCTGAGGGACTAGCAGATAAGATTCCCGAGACACACAAAATAGTGCTCGTGAATAGATCTAAGATCAGGGTTTGATCTACAAAAGGCTCAGGTGGGGTTTATGTGCGAAAGGTGGGATCTTCCTAGGGTGTTTTCTGGAAAACTTGCAAGACACATAAAAACATCTAAAGATAACGAGATATCATAGGGACCTAAACACAAAACGGCCATGTCATCTTCTACCTCTGGCAGACAGGCGCACGGGCGGACAGGGGAGCTCCCAACGACCAAACTCGCTGGCGGTTCCGGCGACCTAGGGTTCAGGTGAGGCGCGGGACGGAAGGAGAAGGGGTAAGAGATGTCGTGGAGGCGCTCACCAGCGGCGGAGAAGGACGGGAGCACCTGGAATCGGAGGATGACGACGACGGTCAGCGCCAGCTTGGCTCCAGGCGGTGGCGGTGGTCCGGTGGCCGGCTGGCGATGGGAGAAGGCGGAACGGGTTCGGCTCGGCGAGGCGAAGCTCCTAGTGGCGCCCGTTTTCTCCGCGGGGCTTCACGGCAGCGGTTCGAAGCGGCGGCCGGCGGCGAGCTCGGCGGCTTGGTCCGGCGGCGCTGTGCAGAGGCGGCGCGAGTTGCGAGCAGGAGGCAGGGCGCGCGGAGACGGCCTCGGTTTTATAGGGCGCGGACGCTCGCGGCCTGGCGTGCTACGCACGCACACCGAGGGGCGGCTGCAGTGGCACCGACCGTGCAGGCTTCGGCCTCTGGCCGTGCCCGGCCTGAGCATGCTGGGCTCAGATGGGCCGGAGCGAGCCCGCGGCTGGGCCGGGTGGAGATGGGTCGGGCCCTCGGGCTCGGCCCAAACTGAAGGGGGTGGTTTTTTTTTTTGAAATTAGTTTCAGTGCAAAAATAAATCTAGAAAATACTAGAAAATGTTTAGAGGCACGAAAAATACTCAGAAAATCCCAAAAATTTCAGAAAAATTCCCAGAGATAGATTGAGATACGGGCAATCCAAATAAAATATTTGGAGCTCATGAAAAAGATTTTAGAACCTTCTAATAAATAGAATAAGCTCAGAGAAAATGAGAATAAATTCCAGAAAAATGTGGAAAATTCTCGGAAGGGTTTGGTCAGCACCTAAGCGTGTTTTTAAAACATTTTGCACTCATGAACACCAAGATGCATCGGCATGAATGCAACACACATAATCATTTTATTTAATTCAGAAAATCGAACAATGGATTTTTCTTACACTATATTTCCTGTAAAGAAAATAAATGTTAGAAATTTTTTAAAATTATGAGAAAATCGTTGTTTAATTATTATTTCTATTCACATCCTGAAATTGGAAATTTCAGGGTGTGACAAGAACCGCCGCACTTCGAACTCTGGCCTTGGCTTTGTGGCTCAGCCAAGTAACCCAGTGGTTTTGTGGCCAAACCACTGCAAACCCCGTGTGCAAGCTTTAGTCGTCAGCTACTACACTGCACCGGCTCCATCCCTCTCAACATCGTCTTGCTCTTCTTGCCAGCGTACGGTCCGCACTTGATCTCGTCGGCCACCGGGTACCTCAATCGAAGCTTACTTGTCTCTCTTCTCCTGGGAGGTCACACAGACATAGACCTTTCGCACTTGATCTTCACCTGCACCATGCGAATCAAGCCGCAACATGCACCTGCAATACTAGGCCAAGAGTCAGTCCACACAACGTTGTTAATCACTCATCACTAAGGAGCGACCATCCGCTGGTCCTCGGACAACACAGGTCCTCAATCTCCCCCTTGATGAGTGCATTGACAACACCCACACATAGTAACCATCATAGGAAGGAAAAGAAAAAGAACGAACACAAACCAAATCAAGTGATCCAAAAACCAAACGAAACAAACCCTGATCACTTGAAGCGAAAGTCTCGGTCCCCGAAGGTGATGGGAACGGGGGTGCCCGATCTTCCGTCAGGAGAAGGATAACTCGTTTTGGTGGAGAGCAACACACCGATCCGGCTTCAGATCCAAAGACCCGAACTCTTGCAACCTTAGCACCACAACTCCTCTGGTTATCAACCGTGTCACAATCCTGTTGACGTCACCGCGAAGGCTAATCCCTGCCTGCGAAATGAAGAATACAAGCAAGAACTCGAAAGTACGCAGCACTCAAGAATATAGTGACGACTGCAGATGAATGATTAAGCACTCAAAGTTGAGGTTTTACAAACCGAAAACGGTGACTGTTTGATGATAGATAACTCTAAAGCAAAACCCGAGTCTAAACGATGGCGGTTACTGAGTTTATACCCTAAACGAGGCGAGCTAGGGTTGGGGGCGCACCGGAGGGGGCGCCCACAACTTGGGCTGAAGGTCCGACTCGATACAAGTCCGTGTTGGCCCAAAATAGGTGACGCAACACCTTTTCGTGGTCACACAGTATGATCCACGAACGTTCTGGAGCTAGGACCAGAACCAAATCAACGACGTCGTCGTCCCCTTTCTAATGAGCCCTTATACACCTCGTTCTGATGTCGTATGGGTACCTCGATCGAAGCCTACTTGTCTCTCCGCTCCTAGGAGGTCACGCAGACATAGACCTTTCCCACTTGATCTTCACCTGCACCATGCAAATCAAGCCGCAACCTGCACCTGCAATACCAAGCCAAGAGTCAGTCCACTCAACATTGCCAATCACTCATCACTAAGGAGCGACCATGCACCGGTCCTCGGACCACACAGGTCCTCAATCTCCCCCTTGATGAGTGCATTGACAACACCCACACATAGTAACCATCATAGGAAGGAAAAGAAACTAACACAAACCCAATCAAGTGACCCCAAAAGCCAAACAAAACAACCCCTGATCACTTGAAGCCAAAGTCTCGATCCCCTAAGGCAAGGGCAACGACTCAACACAACCGAGACTAAAACAAAGCTCACAAAGAGCAAACCACCAAAGCAAGAGCTCAGCGACACAAAGAGCTCCCCTGAACAAATGTAGACTCCTCCTGAACACATGCATGCAATGCGTGCCATGCAAAATAAAGCTGCTCAGCTCTGGCCATCACCGGTCAGACCGGTACCCTCCACCGGTCAGGCCGGTGGGCAACAATCTCCGGAACGATCTACCTGGCCGGTCAGACCGGTGGCACACACCGGTCAGGCTGGTGGCACCTAGAGCCCATAAGATGCTCGAAACTGCCTGAAAACTTTCTAAATGCATCCAGAACCACTTTTCCTTCACAAACTCCTCCCCCTTTTTGTAAATGCATGAACCAAGGCATTTCTACGAAAATTTCAACCTAGAGCTTCTCAAATAGACAATGAGCACCACAAAATGCTACAAGTGAGTAAATGAGCAAGCAAGACATTCCAAAGATTTGTATGAGCATTGCCATCAAGATAGTAAAGCTATATGAGCATATGAGCAAGCCATGATCAAAATACACAACTTTGCAAAAAATTTCCCTCTCATGAGCTAAAGACCAAAACATGAGCAAAGTCTACCAAAGTGAATTTAGATCACACAAACTTCAGGCTAGGTCACATATCCTCAACACAAGATCATTACAAACACCCATAAGCATCTCATGTCATGTTAAAGCAACCGGGCCATGTGTCTACTTCTTAAAATGAGACTTCTCATGGTAGACATCATGCAACGGTTTAGCACCCATATAAATTCACTTTTAAAGCATTTATGACATGGAACAATTTAGAGCACAACTTCAAGCAAGACATTTCATACCAATTTGATTTTTCACATTTAAGAATAAAATGGTACATGAAGTGTCTTTACGGCAAAAAGAAGCTTATGCTCCCCCACAAGGTAATACATGGGCTAAACATTCATAATGACAAATGGGTATTTGACCCCAAGTGAAAAGCACATGATATCCAACCATGAATTAAGCATGACATAAACCACCAAAGCACACTAAGATCATGCAACACCTTAAACTCACAAGAGAGAGCCTATCTATCATTTTTCAAAAATTAGCCACCTCATCATGCAAATATAGCAAAACTATCAAGAGCATAGCTATCCATCATCAAGTCATATCAAACATGCTCACAAGTTCACAACAAGCATATCATAGCAATCAATGTATATAGGATAAGCTCATCCTACTATATGATACAAATGCAAAAACAACCTAAGATACAAAGATGACTATACATCATGATACAAATCCAATGCCATGCAACAAAGGAGCTCCCACCACCAACTCAAGAAAGCAAATACACACCGAGCTCACCCTGCAAGCAGGTGAAAGTAGCCTGCTCAACCTTGACACTAACCGAATCATGGAGACTTGCGAGGTAACCTTCGACGAGACACAACCATGTAACTCTTCTGCTTTTGAGTGTGCATGTGACGAGGAGATTGGAGCAAGGATCTTTGAGGATGAGAAGGACGGAGATGGAGACGACGACGATGATGGTGGTGATGCTCCTGTGGCTAATCATGTACATGCTACTTCCACTACGATGACGACGATCGAGGATGGTCCATCCCCTACACCCACTACGACTGAAGCTGTTCGAGTGGAGGCTGCTGCTGAGGGGGAGATTGTGTCCAGGCGAGAGGCTCCCCAGCGTGTACAGGTGGATCACCTACCGACGACGATCATAGGTGACCTTCATGAACGCACTACATGGTCGAGGTCAAGGGACACTTCTCATTTCACTTACTCTGCATTTGTTGCTTCGTTTGAGCCCAAAGATATTCGACACGCTTTGTCTAACGAGAATTGGGTGAATTCCATGCATGAGGAGTGGAGAATTTTGAGAGAAACCAAGTTTGGGTGTTAGTCGATCCACCACCAAATTGCTGTCCTATAGGTACCAAGTGGGTGTGGAAGAGCAAAGAAGGTGAGAATGGGATGGTTCGGAGAAACAAGTCGAGGTTGGTGGCTCAGGGGTTCAACCAGAAAGAGGGTATATATTATGAGGAGACATTTGCTCTTGTAGCCCGTTTGGAGGCAATTAGGATCCTTCTAGCCTTTGCCGTGGCTAAAGGGTTCAAGTTGTACCAAATGGATGTGAAGAGTGCTTTCTTGAATGGGGTGATAGAGGAAGAAGTGTATGTGAGGCAACTCCTGGGGTTTGAGAGTGAAAAATACCCACACCGTGTATACAAACTCCAGAGAGCGCTTTATGGGTTGAAACATGCACCGAGGGCTTGGTATGGTAGGTTGAGAGGCTTTTTGCTGAGCAAGGGGTTTGTGATGGGCACTGTTGATAAGACCCTGTTTCTACTTAAGCATGGAAATGACCTTTTGATTGTTCAGATTTACGTGGATGACATAATCTTTGGTGGCTCTTCTCATGATCTTGTTGCCAGATTTGCAGATGACATGAGTAGGGAATTTGAGATGTCTATGATGGGCGAGCTGCAGTTTTTCTTAGGACTCCAGATCAAGCAGTGCAAGGACGGGACGTTTGTACATCAAGCGAAGTACACCAGGGACATGGTGAAGAAGTTTGGCATGAACGACTCCAAGCCGCTGACTACACCGATGGGTACCACTACGGCTTTGGACGCGGATGAAGATGGCGAACCCGTGGACCAGAAGGAGTACCGGAGCATGATCGGCTCCCTCCTCTACTTGACGGCGACGAGGCCGAACATATAGTTCAGTGTGTGTCTGTGTGCTCATTTTTAGGCTTCACCGAGGACTTCACATCGGCAGGCCGTCAAGCGGATTTTTAGGTACTTAAACTACACTCCTGAGTTTGGTCTTTGGTATTCTGCCTCCTCGACACTCAGACTTCATGGGTACTCTGATGCTGATTTTGCTGGGTGTCGATTGGACCGCAAGTCTACCTCTGGGTGTTGCCAGTTTCTTGGTTCTTCTTTGGTCTCTTGGTCATCTTGCAAGTAATCCAGTGTAGCCTAGTCCACTATAGAGGCGGAGTATGTAGCTACTGCCAGTTGTTGTTCCCAGCTCCTATGTATGACCTATACTATGAGCGATTTTGTTGAGGAGTGCTCTCAGGTTCCACTCTTTTGTGACTAAAGATGGGTGTGGTTGCTCCATGGAGCGAATCGCAATCGACCCATCGAACCAATCGAGTAATTATGGTGCACCGGTTTATCCAGTGTATTCATAAGCTGCCTACTTTGTGATCCAGTGGTTCGTGCGGGTCGATCCATTTGTTGTTCAAACGCATGCAGCTGACAAGCACTAGCCGAGTGCTAGTTGACAGCGGACATCCGACGCTTCGTGCAGCTAGCTAGACAACTAGCCTTCCTCCACGCAAGACAAGTCACGGTGCGTCCCCACCACGATAGCTGCAGAATAGAGACACGTTGAGGAGCAGTGAAGGGACAAGAAACATGGACGGGCGGGACGGCCTCATCTCAAGGTCACTTGCATCGCGACGACGTTGTTCATCACCTCGGACGCCGCCGGCTTCAAGGATCTCTCGTGCAGCACCTCAGCGGCAACTCCCGGTCGCGCCGCCGGGACTGGTGGTAGAGCGGCGACTCCGGCGGCGCTCTACTGGCCATCCTCGTGTGCCGCATAGGTGAGACCAGGACGACCTCTGCCGTAGGCCCGTAGCTAGGCTAGCTGTAGGGCTACGATTACTGGTCGGCTGGTGAGGCACGCCTCCCGGCGATTACCAGATGAGCGCCGCCGCCGCTGCCACTGAGAGCCAGACTACCGACGGAGGACTGGAGAGAATAACATTGCCGCCAGGCCGTCTCGATTTGCTCAATCCTTACAGCATCGTATCGACTCATTCACAACAGCACGGTGGAACGACGCGCGCGTCTCCTTGGTTGCCGCCATAGCGCCGTGAGGTGACGCCCGGCTCGGTGGCCGCTCGTTGCAGCGCTGCGGTGTCGTCAAAGGTGGGTCGAACCCCTCGATCCATTGGTTCACTGGAGTCTGATCCGTCGAACCAAAGCGGCTTCGTGGGTCAGAGAAGGAGCCCATTAGGATCGTTTTTATGGATAGGTTTGACGAACCGCTGGTGCGATCCGCACCATGCCCACCTTTATTTGTGACAACACCAGTGCCATAAGTGTAGCCAAAAATCCAGTCCTTCACTCCAAAACGAAACACATCGAAGTGAGATACCACTTTCTGAGGGACAATGTTGAGAAAGGGAAACACATCCAACCATGTGCTGCTTGATTGATGTGGGGCGTATAGCCTTACCTGCCTTGGGCGGTTGAAAAACAAAATGGTTATATAGAAGCTACTAATGACTCATACCTTGATCAGCTATCAATCCACAGGGTTTTACAAATTTTCAAAAAGAAATCAGAGCTCCTCAAATGATACTCTCGGATCGCTCAATGTGTATGTTTCCTCACCAAGGTTTTGGTTTGCCTTTCTTTCACAACCTACTCCTAATTAATAGGCTTATATGTGGAGCTGTAGGTAGGGAAGAAATGTGGCACACATGTTCCTCATATGTTGCCAAGTCAAAGATCGAATCCTTGGTAAAATACACACCACACCACCTGATCAAGATGTGGATGTGTGTATAGTGAACATGGTAAGGTGTACACTAGGCCCAGAATGGGTTCTAGTTATTACCATGTATGATTGAAGGACCAGAATGACAACCAGAGAGGGGGAGTGAATGGGAGCTGATAAAAATTCTTCTTCGAAGAGATGAACTTGGCCTATGGTCCCAAATGCAACTCCAAGATCCTCGACACCCCGCTAGCCAAATCCAGGCAACCACTAGAGTGCTACTTGACCTAGGAACCAGCAAACACCTGCAGCTACTCGCAAACACAGCGGAACAAACACACAAGCAGTGAAACACATGAAACACCAGCTCTCTGTCTGGGGCGGTTTGACCGCGTTCCAGGGGCGGTCTTACCGCGTCCCCCTTGAAACTCTCCCCTAAGGCGGTTAGACCGGGTATCAAGGGCGGTCTGACCGCGTCACCCTGTCTGAACCGAAAAACCAAGAACTCGACGAACAAGACCCCAAAACGAACCACGATTTCACCTAGAGATTCCTCTGATCAACACGAACAAACTCACAGAGAAATCCCTCGCAAAACCAAACTTCCTAGGCAAAGGTCCCAGGGCGGTTAGACCGCCCTACCCCGGGCAGTTAGACCGCCCCCTGCCCAGAAATCGAACCGCGGGTCAACCCTCAACTTCCCATCAACCGATCTCCCGATTCACCCCACGGATTGCAGCGAGACTTCGGGGATAGCTGGGTCACCTCCTGGATGACCTCTCCACCAAAGGATATCCACCGAATTGCTCTCAATCAAAGGGAATCACAAATCCAAGCTCTCAACCCCAAGAACACGAGCACAACCGAAAACCACCAAAATCGAAGGCCTTCCTACGAGTTTGAAGGGGACAAATCACGAAGAAAATAGGCACAATAACCTCATGAGTGAATCCACCAACAAATCCCGCAAGAACACACCTCCAAATCCTCTCCACGAAAATCCAAATAAAAGGCTCCGAAAATCACCAAAAAGGAAAAACGGGAGAGACAACTAGAATACTTGAGGAACCACGCCAAACCTTCTATACATACCATGAAAGGTTCATACAAGGTCTAGCAACCACCACAAACATCCTCCCTCTCTCCAGATGTGTACATGAAGCTCTCTTGCTAGTCCTATAGACAAAATAGGAAGGAAAAAAGAGAAAACTAAAGGGGAAAATGAAAAACGTAAGCCAAGAGATGGCAGCCAACTCCCACCAACCAATTATATATATATCGGGTCCCTCGATGGTGGCAAATGACTCCAATACCCCTAAGATGATACATACTCCTTAAGGGCAAATCCGGAACTTTGATGATTTCTTCCAACGGACGGATGCCCAGCGACCGCACCTTGCGTTCCTTCGACGGCAAGCCCGCGATCCCAATGTGTGTCCTCTACTTTGAAGGACCCGCCGCTCCTGTAGCACCTTCGGTCAGACCGCCCCTCCTGGGCGGTCAGACTGCCTGGGCCGGTCAGACCGCCCTGTCGTCTCGCAGCCGACCCGGCGAGTCTCCGGTTCGGCTTTGTGGATCAACCGATGAACCCAGTGGTTTTCTGGTGAACCACTGCAAACCCCGTGAGCTTAGTGCAGCCTCCACGCCGAGCTCCTCGACTTGGCCGCCATGGTCTCCCCGGCTCGATGTTGTCTTTCGGATCAACCAACGAACCCATGATCCGACTTCGACTTGCTCTTCTCGCAGCATGTGACTCGCACTTGATCCTGTGTGGCCACCGGGTCCATCGAACCAAGCCTACTTGTCCCTCCAGTCCTTCGGAGGCCCCGCAAGGCTAAGACCTTTCACGCTTGTTCTTCGCCTGCACCAACGCAAATCAGCCGCATCCTACATCCACAAGACAAAGCACAACGTCAGTCCACACAACGTTGTCAATCACTTATCACTAAGGAGTGGCCATCCACTGACCGTCGGACACTCCGGTCCTCAATCTCCCCCTTGATGAGTGCATTAACAACACACATAGTAACCCATACAATGAAAAGGAAAAACAAAAGAAAGACGAAAACAACCTCCATCAAGTGATCCAAAAGCCAAATAACACAAACACCTGAACACTTGAAAACCAATGTCTGGGTCCCCTAAGGCAAGGGCAATGGCTCAACACAACCGAGACAACCACCAAAGCTCACACGGAGCAAACCACCAAAGCAAGAACTCAGATGACACAAGGAGCTCCCCCTGAACACATACAGCTCCCCCTGAGCAAATGCACACTCCAACTGAACAAGAACAAGCAAAACCTGCTCAGCCCAGCCAAGCCGGTCAGACCGCCTCCCAAGACCGGTCAGACCGCCTGGGCAGTCACATTACAGGCCTGGGCGGTCTGACCGCCCTGAAAGGCCGCCCCCAGAACCTCTGCTGCAAAAACTGTTCAAAACTATTGGAAAACTCTCTAAATGCATGCAACTAGACCTGAGCATTTTTCAAACCGGGCTCGGGCCGGGCCCGGGCTTGGGTGGGCTGCCTGCGCATTTTATAGTGTAAAATAGCTAAAAACAGCATTTCGGGCCGGGCTCAGGCCAAGATTTTTTTTCTCGGGCTGCAAGATCTATGCCCACGCTCGTCCAGTAAGGTTCGTGGGCGGGCCGGGTTCGAGCCGGGCCCGGGCTGGGCCAGCAGGCCGGGCCGGGTCGGGCTTAAAATGCTCAGGTATACATGCAACAAGCTTTTCCATATCCAAACTTCTCCCACTTGTTGACAATACATGAATCAAGGCATGTCTACGAAAATTTCAACTAGCGGCTTCTCAAATGGACATAGAGTCATAAAATTTGCTAGGAAACGAGCAAATGAACTACTTAGACTTGACAAAGGTTTGAAAAAGCATTGTCATCAACAATGTTTAGTTACATACACACAAGATCAAGCCATGGTGAAAATTAGCAATTTTGGGAAAACTTCATCTCATGAGAAAAGTCCTACACATGCACAAAATGAGCTCAAAATTAAACTAAATCACTCAAAGATCATGTGAGGACAACATATATGCGCGCCCCTCGCAAGTGTGCCTCCTTGCATTGGCCGTCGCGACCTCCCGTGGGTGCCGCTGGCCGTCGCACCACCGTCGGTCGGCTACGGTGCTCGCCTGCCACCGGAGCTAGTGAAGAAGACAAAATGTTGATTTTTCTTTTTTTTTAAATGTTGAAACCATTTAAAAAAATGTTGAAACCATTTAAAAAAATGTTGATCAACATTTGCATGAAAAATGTTAGTGCAATCATTTTAGAAAAATGTTGAATCCAACGTTCTCTCTAAACAAATGTGATACAATTTTTTTTCAAAAATGTTGGTTTAACATTTTATGAAAATTGTTGATTCAACTTTTTTGAAAGAAATGTTGTAACATTTTCAGAAAATGTTGTATCATTTTTTTTATTGAAGATCATGCGGTGGGAGGGTTGAAAAAAGAAAAAGAAAAAATGTAGATAGGCTTTGGTGAATTGGAAATTTCAACTTTTATATATTCACATTCCGGTAGCCGTACAGGAGCTCCCAATTAATATCCGGTTTGGTCGGTATATCGGTATATGGATTTGAAACAAGTCATATGTGCTTGGTGGGCTTCATTGTCTGGCCCACAAGGAATATTGTCCAATAATAATAAGCTTATGTGAATGGGTTTGTAGTTCAATGGTAGGACGGTCTAGTGGGATGCTACCTATCAGGGTTCAAATCCTGGTGCTCGCACCTTTTTCTGGATTTATTCTGAGATTTTCTAGCGTTATGTATTATGTGGTAAGCGCGATGACGAGGCGCCAGTGGTGACTTCGAGAATCTCCAGATCTGCCGGTGCTCAGTCCTTCAGAGGTGCTCATAGGAGTAGGATTTGTGTACGTGTGTTCATAGAGGTGAGTGTGCGTGCGTATTATGAACGTCTGCGTTGTACTGTGTAATTTAAAAAAAACAGCAATGTCGACCACGACGAGCTTTACCATAAATGTTTTGAAGACACTTATGTTTTTGTTAGAAACTTACGTGCAACTGTACATGGAAATCACGTGTAAACTTCCTAACGATGCTGCCGCATGCATAATAAGCTGCTACTCCCTCAGTTTCAAAATATTTATCATTCTAATTTTTCTAGATACATTTTTTTATGCAACTAGCTAGTCAGTATGTCCATATACATAATAAAGTAAATGTATGTAGAAAAATCTGAAAGACAAGTATTTTAAAACAGAGGGAGTACTTTTAGAAACCAGTGTTTGTTGGCTTCAAAGTTGCAGCACGCCAAAGCCCACACGACGAGATACTATGTTGACGGTGTTGCCACATAGGTTTAGCAGAACGTGACCTGCAACGAAGCAGGTTCAATGTCCTGCGTCTTTCGCCTCCACCAGTCCTCTAATTCGATCCAAATCGCTTATTCCTCTCGCTGTCCGCTGATGCGTCTGGCCAAGTCGTAGTACGATGCAACATGTCTGTGTCAGCGTTTGGTTGGAGCATGACAGAGACATGTACTTAGAGCAACTCCAACAAGGGTCTTTACTTGAGCCCCAACTCAAAAAGTAGGGGTCAAGAGCAGAAAACTCACTCCAGCAGGACCCCTACTCGGACCCTAACTTTAGCTGGGCACCCAAATCACCCCCTCCGGCCCCTTCTCCCGCGAGTGGTGTAGGGGAGCCCCTACTCGGTCGTTGGGGGCGTTTCCCCTCCCGCGCGCACGGAAGCCGCCGCCGCCGCCCATTCTCCGCCGGTGCGGTGCGTGCTATCGGGGCTCCTCTGCTTCGCCTAGAGCCTCTCCGCCACCGCCGCTCGGACTCCTCCGCCCCTGCCACCCCTGCCCGAGGCGAAGTTGTCGTCCTGGTCGAGATTCGCCGCCGCACGGCCTGCTCGAGATCCCCCACCCAATCGAGCGCGGCCTAGTCGCCGGGCATCGAGCATCGCCCGGCCGAAGGTTGGGCTCACCGCCGCCGGTGCAGACACTGGACGAGGAGCAGCGAGCGGCAAATCGAAGGGAGAGGAAAGAGGAGAAGGGTGTGATTGTCACCTTGTTGTCCAATCGATCCTGGGTGCTGTCAAATCAAGCACCGAGGCCACGAATCGAGCACCTATGCCCGCCACCGCTCGCTGCTCCTCGTCCGGTGGCCCGCCGCTCGCCATCCGCCATGCGCGCCTGGCCCCACACACGGCTCGTCGGCCGGCCTGCGAGCGCCGCCCGTCGCCTAGCCCTGTGCCGCCGTGTGCGGTGTGCCGCTCCTCGCTGGCACCGCCGCCGCTCGAACTGCTCCACCCCGAGCGCCGCTCGTCGTCTGCCCAGTCGGGTCAACGGGGCGTGCGGGAGAGACGAAGAGATGAGATGGAGATTTTGGGGGAAAAGGGGCGAAGAGACTGACAAGTGGGCCCCATATGTCATATCAACAATAGGGGGTGTGGAATAGGAGGTTATTGTTAGAGTTGAGGTCGAAAAACACAGCCCCAAAAAGTAGGAAGAGCCCCTACTCAGAGAAGTAGGAGCTTGATTTAGGGGTCATTGCTGACCGAGCACTCCCTCCAACCTACATGCTGGTCTCCTGGATGCGCTACTTGTCATGGGCGCCGAACCCCCGAACCAGGCGGCCCGACTGGCCGGGAAGCCTTTGACGACGACATTTTGGTGCCATGAATTATGAATGCGTGTGGCTGGGCGGCCGGGACGGGTCACGTCTCAGTTAAAAACGTAGGGAGAAATTTGCTCGAAAATCCCTTCTAGTCTTCTAGACGGTACCGTAGTACTTGTTTATGCTGCTGGTTGGCCCTAAGGATCTCTAATCTTAGCGGTTAGAGCACTTGAGTAACACCCAACAGATTCGGGTTCAACTCTCTATGAGAGCGAATTAAATAAGTTTGGAAATAAAATTTATAAAAAAAGGTAGGAGGGGTTTCTCTGCTAACTTTGGTCAAAAAAAATTGCGTTTTAATTCCAAAAAAGAAATAATGTGTCGCTGTCAGTTACATAAGATATAGGCGGGTTTAGAATAATGAGTCGTCGTATGCTAGATAGACACTGTGTGAACTTGACAACTATTTGCAGATGAATGAACATGAATTACTTCGTGCTGCTAAAGTTTGGTTAGCTAGATTGCTAGCTACGTCCTTCGTTTTAAATTATAAATCATTTTAATTTTTTAGTTCATAAATTTAGATATGCACGTACATGTCCTTCGTGCTGCTAAAGTTACGAATATAGAAAAATTAAAATAACCAATAATTTGGTTCTTGCCCACCATTTGTTTGACGACGCAGAAAGAGATGTGCTACGATCTAGCGTGAGAGCACACATGTATACGATAGTGCACACAATTATTTGTCGACAAGTCGGAATGCAAAAAAGTCAGAACTTGCAGTTAGCTCTCATCTTCCAAGGGTCCAGGGCTGACGGCTCAACAATGACTTGCTTACAACGCTTTATCCGGAATAAACAAATAAAGTTCGACCGTATGGTTGTTATGAATTATTACTCCATCCATTCCTTATTAAACGGAGTTCGGGAAATGTATTTTGTGAGGCAAACATGAGTATTATAAAGATCCATCTGTTCGTTTTCTTTGTGTGATTATTAATTAGTATGCAAATTAAATTGCATACTTTGCATGAACTGAGCATATATAGTTTGTTTGGCTACGTTCTCAATATATGGTGAGCTTATCTATTATTCTTTATTTTTCTAAGTTTATTTAACTATACAAGTGCATGGGACGGAGGGAGTACTATATATACAGGACATGAATTTTTTTTCCCCTCACGCATGACTGATATGGTCAAATCAAATCGATCGCCTTGTGAATTTGTACGTGCAACTCCCTGGAAATTACAAAATGCCGGATGAATTCGATGGAATTTCAGTCTGGAGCATGCATGAGAGCATATGGAAAGATGGATCAGCATGAGTCGTCAACTTTTGTTCTCTTGTCCTGTGGTAGCGTCCTCACTCTATTTCTACCATGCTGCTGGGTACTGCTGGGTAGGCTAGCCGTCGCCGTCCATGCACTTTGACCCGCAACCAGGCCGGCCGGCCTTGTATTAACGAACAAATTACTATCTCCGTGATTGAATATATAAGGTTCAAGACAAGCAAATTAATTCATTTTTAACTAAATAATTTGTCCTAAACGACATATATTTAAAAATAGAGAAGTACACGATAAGCAATCTTTCACCCATGAAATTTGATAACATGTCCTACGTTGAGACCTGGCCCTATACACCCAAAAGGAGAAAAGCTGAAAGCGACCTTTACGAAGCTTCGTGAAAGCTTCCTCGAAGCTTCGTGGTTCGTGTCACAGGGTGAGTACACCGTTCATCTAAAAGATGGACGGCCCTGATTACTAGTGCCATATAACCTTGGAAAAGTGGCTGTAAAAGCATCATGCATGCAATAGCTATAGCTTAGGTTGCATCTCCAATCTCAATTCCATCCCCTCACCACAAATAATTTCGAGGAAGCATCGCAGATATTCATAACAAGGCATAATCGTATCTGCTGAAATTTTTTTTTTTGAAGGTTTATGTTCACTATAACCTCTTGCTGATTCAGTTAGACGACGCAATTGATGCTCGATTAATTATTTCTCTCGTGATCCTTCTTGCTAGAATTGCAGATGGGCACCATTACGTGTGAGCTGGAATCGTCATACGCTGCCACTGCTGGCGCCGGCGGCGACAAGCAGGCCAAGGTAGACGGCAAATTGGGTGTCTCCTCGCATGAGCAGAGCAGCTGGTTTACCTTCACCGGCAGCGGCAAGGGGAAGGGCAGGCGGCTTGGGGGCAGCCGCGGAGGTGGAACTCCACCGGCTGGATCAGCATGGCACGGCGGTCTGTTCCTTCGCCGTAGAATCAGCTGCGGCGGCGGCGGTGGGATGCAGGTCTTCGTGAGGACCCTGGCCGGGAAGAGCCTCGCCCTCGACGTGAGCCCCTCCGACACCGTCGGCGCCGTGAAGGCCAGGATCCAGGCCAAGGAGCGCGTCGCCGCGGGCGACCAGCGCCTGGTGTTCGCCGGGAGGGACCTCGACGACAGCCGCCGCACCCTCGCCGAGTACGGCGTCAGGAAGGAGGCCAACCTGTTCCTCCACCTCCGCCTCCGCGGCGGCTCTGACAGTGACACCGGCGGCTCGCGCTGGGAAACGGCCGCCGGCGTCCTCACCACCGTGCTCGCAGTCGGCGCCGCACTCGCCTGCTTCCCATTCCCTGCTGCTGCAGCGGCAGGGACCGGCGGGGGTCTGACCCTCGCCTTCCTCCTCCTCGCCTGGGCCCTCGCCATGGCCGGAGTGAACCTGATCACCGCCGGCGTCTACGTAACCGGCAGAGCCGAGACTGTGGGCAGCAACAACGAGCAGTCCTCGGTGCACAGGAAGGTGTCCGCCTTTCTCGGCCAGAACCTCGGCGTCCTTGGAGTCGCGGCTGCCTCGTCGGCCGTGACGGGAGTCATCGTCGGCGCAGCAGACCCGGTACTCTGTTTCGTTAGCTTTGCTGTTTTCCTCGTCGCCATGTCTCTCGTCACGATCGGTGTAGCGAGCTGCGCTCGCTGATGGGCATGGAACGCTGAGCAGTGAGCAGTTCGTCGTTGATGCTGACGGGTTTTCCCAACTCCTATGCCTTTGGGTAAGAATAATCGAGGTAGGAAGAGCTTGCGTGATCTTTGTTTTTCTCTATCTCTACGTGTAGTTGAGCCGCTGCTGTGTTTGATAAAAAATAAATAAAAGAGTTTATAGTTTTTTGCATTTCAGCTTGACGACGGCATATGAGTTGAGTGAGGAGAGTAAGTCAAGAAAAATTACTATTTGGCCAGATTATGATATACGGGCCTTATTTTGAATATGAACCGGAACAACTTTGAGTGGTGTTATTGAGGGTGGATGAATACCTGTAATTCTGCTTGTGAATTGTAATAAAAAATAAACTAATGGTTTGCACAAGGCCAGCCAGAACCATTTTGTTTTTGTGTACTATTTTACCTCATATTGTTTGTTATTGATGTGCGTGATGGTTTACTGTTATCTCTCTGGTTCAGTGTTGTCTTTGAAATCTAAATGTTGAATCAGTGTTCTATGATGATCTAGTGTTTGATGAGCTAATTGGTTGGACGACTTTATTTCAGGGCAACAACATGCATCCGACAGTTAGTTCTTGATTACCCAGCAACTCTCAAACTCTCATTCAGTGACTACCATTTAAGTTACTTGTTGTTTTTCTTAATAATTAATCCAGTGTTACTTGTAATCATCCCATTCAGTTAAACATGATGGGATTGGGACTTGATGCTCTTAGTTGCAAATATTACCCCATTTCTCTGGTTCCTTAAATGGAGACTTAAAGATGTTCGAGCATGACATGTAGGTTAAAGCAAAGGAAAAAATGGCTCAATTTTTTGCTGAAAGAAAGCAAGGCAACTTTTTAGAAATTTCTCCTACATGCATGAACGAGAGAGATATTTCATGGAGCACTCTAAAATTGGTAGAATATTATAAAATGTTGTAATATCTACAAAATCTCTAAAGAGGGTAATCGGGGAAGGGATCATATCTTATTTGAACACAAAATGCTGATAATCAAACTTATTTAGATACCATGAACCATCAGTATCATACTGGGAAGAGAAACAGCAATATAAGACATTGTTGATACACAAGTATATATATGTATATATATAGAAGTAGTCTGAAGAATTAGGTCTATCCAAAGAGGACCCAATAATCTCAAGCATCGGCGACTAAATGACATCCAGAGTCCATTAGTAGCTATATTGTCAACATTATGCTGAACATATTTGTATATAGTAGTTCCAAGTCATGGACCTGCATCTCCATCCGACTTTTCATTCTCATGCTGAATTTTTCTCCTTCTCTTCTCATATTTATCATCTCTCCAAGGTAGGTAGACTTTTGTGACATCACCATTCGACACTTCACCATTTTTGTGTGTATCCTGTAGAACCTTTGGACAAGAAAGTTATTTCAATCCAAGACTTTTAGTTAACAATATACAATATAATTAGTTCATGTAGTGGCTCAAAAAATAAAAAAATAGTTTTATAATTATTCATTGTATCATATATTCACCACAAAGCTTTAAGTATTTCTTAGTAAGGCTCATGTAGTTTGAATGTATTATATTAGTCCTTGTTGTATGTTTAAAAGCAAGTTAATTATACTGCTAGGGATAGGATTCCACGTATCTTTAAAAGGAAATACAGTATTTGGAATGATAAAACAAGCAAAGAAAATGTAAAGTGATTATGCTCTCCCACCTCTTACCTCACCAATATTTGGACCCGATTTCGTACTAAGTAATTAATATTAGTATATATATATATAAGTATATATATATATAGGACTCCGCTATTTGGTACCCAGGGTACTGAATAGTTATTCAGTACCCGACCCCCTCCCGCATGCGCCCGAGCACCCGCACGGCACGACAGAGCGTGCTCTCACGTCTGGTTTTTTTTCCCGTTCGCGAGTATCTCGCGTCTGGTTTTTTACACGCTTCCTACGTGGCTTGGCTTCCGTTTCGAATGGATGTTGCTAGCGCCGTAGAAAAATGCATTTTCACAACCACTTTACCGGAATAAAAAAGCATACATCAAACCGATTTTTTTCCCACGGTCTGCTAGTCCGCTACTGATTATTTTTTCCATCAGTTCGTGAGTCACGCAGATGCGATTTTTCTGGAGGCTTGTGACGGTGGTTTCTCTCTCTGTTTTTTTTTTGTGCTCGATCAATTCATACCGGTTTGTTCAATATGTCTTTGTGTCGTCATTTATTTCAACTGCCTTAATGATTCAAGAGATAGATTTTGCTTGGCACTGGAACTGCGTTCATCACAATTGAGTGCAGCTAATTCTCTAAGGAACATGAGAGTAAATTTGTTCAACATAAATTGGTCAACAAGGGCAACATGTAGGTACAGGGACACAAATCTCATTAGAATAAATTATACTTGCTATCAATATTCATATGGAAAAGGACAAGGAGCTGAACAAGCTTGTCTGGCATATCTTTTTTTTTTTGACGGGAAGTCTGGCATATCTTATTGACACTGTTATCTGATTGAAAAGGTAATGCAGCATCTCAGCCCTCATCTCTGCTGATGGAGCCTGCAAAAAACCATAATTATAATAATGAAACAGGAAAAATAGGATGAACAAATCAACCTGAACAACTAAACCAACATATGATACTAGGATTGGTGCAAATTTTTAAACATGTAGGTGAAGAAGCAATAATACTTAGTATACTGTGAGTTGATCAAATTATACCATCTCAGAATATTATCTTCTTTACAACCAAAATAGCGGTCTGAACCTTCTTAGGCAGCCTGAACCTTGGGCAGAGATTTTCTAATCAGAGATACTATTTTTTTTTGAGTGCCAATCAGAGAACAGTTGGGAAGTACTTAACTAGCTTAGCGGAACACATATGGAAGGCCAATGGAGGTCGACAACCCAGAATGGATACACTTTCGTGGCTGCAGTGCAACATTAGGTCATGAATCACCAATGTGTGAAACATTTTTTATTTTCTAAACCATTCATCGCCCTAGTAATAAATGATTGCCGAAGTTAGTAGACTCAGAAGCCCAAAGCAAAGTTAAATCTAATACCCTATTATTCCCCTCTAGGTTGATGGCTCTCATTAGTTCTAAGTTCAAACATAGGTAACAGAAGGAATATGTTATCCACAACAACCATAGTTTAGGTGATCAGAATGTAAATAGCCATTTATGTGCAGTAGTTAAATGCATAATTCAGTGAATGTTATGATTGGCTTGCCTTTAAAGTTTTATAATGCAGGGATTCTTTTGAGTTTATGAAATTGTTAACAAAATGAGGAATTTTTTTAAAAAAATAAGTGCTTCAGATGAAAAGCTACAGAAGATTGGTAATTTCAAGTGAACTTAGCTATATAGACAAAACAGACAGATTTGCAGATATTCAATAATCTTATGAAACTCTGTGGTCTGTACATGCAAGGAAAACCATAGATGAAATTAGACGCAGTTACAAGGTAAGTTACAACATTATGGCAAACTAGAAGCAAAATAAATAGAAGTATGTGTGCAAGGGACAATGGAAAGGCTGGTTCACTAGCAAATTAAACAGATGCAGTAACACGTTTGAAAGATTCAAAAGGAGCATGGACTTAGTTGTTCAGTGGAAAAACACACTAAACATGAGAAAATGACTGCTAAACTTGTAAATATAATGATTTAAAATCTGAGATAGAGCATATACTAACCTCACCTAGAATTATGTAGAGCTTTCAATACCATTGAACATCCAAAGTCAGGTCACCTGAAAAGAAATAGATGGAAATTGAAGTAGGTAAGTACACCATTGATAATTAGTTGGTAGAAAATGTCATTACCAACCAGAACTAGGACATTTTGCCATGCATGGCCGCCGGTGTGATGGACTAGCTCTTTTGCTTCTCTGAAAATGTCACCAAGTCTGACCAACAAACAATTTACTATCATCTACAAGTTTTGATCAAACAAATTCTTTATCTTAACTGTTCTGAACTGTTTTTATCAGTAGTATGTTGCTCAGCATCTCCTTCTCTATATTATTTTCTTTTTAAATCTGACTTTGTAACCTTAACCCATCCCCAACTAATCTTAAACCTGACTTTAATTAACCTTAACCCATAACCAACTAACCACTACAATACAAATCCTCCCAAAAAGCTTGACCTTTTAAGTAGGCAAATCCAATATCAGAGATAGGTACAAGATGGCATCTTATTGGTACCTTTCGAGGGTTGCCACCAAGGCTTGGGCGCCGTAGCCATAGGGCCTTCGCGGCGTTGCAGTCGCCCAAAGGGCGCAGAGGCCGGCTGGCTAAGGTACTGCAGTGCATGCGCCGTCGCCTCCGGAGGCGGAAGGATGGCGGACTGCCTTGGATGCCATCACCGCCTGCGAGAGCACCAGTTCAGATTGCAGGACAAGAGCTCCATAGATCGGAACCAAATGATGGACACTCGATCAGCACATCAATGGATAGGAAACATTAAAAACATTAAATCGATAAAAAACGGATAGGAAACATTATTCAAGTTGAAGTTCATGACGAAGATTATCAACATCTGTAGCAGGACATAACAATCGATAGACTCAGTGTTAACAGCCTAAACTAACAAGAACACTTACAATTAGAAAAACAGAGCATCCAAATATTGTCTGTGTCTGTTGTTTCTTGTTTCTCCCATGCCATCTACGGATTGCAGTCTGAAGATCATTAAATACTGCCTGCGAGAAGTCTACTGCACTGAAAAATTCAGGATGCCGAACCATGTTGATGTCACTGGAACCAATGTTAGAGCTGCTCGTTGGGAACAACAAACGATTGAAAAGAATCATAAAAAAGCATCTGAAAAAAAGTGGGTTCACCCGTCCCTTTAATATCTCCTCTTGCAAATTGGATATGTGGATCGGATCGTCATCCGTGAGGAGCTCCTGGTTTAGTTCCGAAACTTGGATACTTCTGTCAGTGGAGAAGAATGGAGACTACATCCACCAATATGTAACCCAAGAACCATACTGATTGATTCTTTGTTATTGGAAAAACCTTCCCTGGCCCGATGTGGGCCATCATGTCAAAGGGGCTTGCCCTATCCATGAGCCAAGCAATCAGCTCCCTGCACTCTATTATATCAAAGTCCATCCTCAGTAGGTGACCAAAACCTAAAGATTCGACCGCCGCATACTGCACAGGGTTGAGAAGCTGGATTGCGGAGATGACATCAGAGGGGTTACACCTAATGTTCAGAATTCGAGAAGGCTTTGCACAGTTCTTGGGTCTACGGGAAGCCTGGCATGAAGACATGATGTATAAGGTTGATTATATACTTAGGAAAAGGCAAACGACACTAAAGTCAACCATGTAAAAAATATGTGGTAGCTACATGAAACATCTGGTTAATTTTTGGAAGCACGTAATGAGAGATCAGATAGAAGAATAATATTATCCTGAAGTACTAATTGAACGTCTATCATGGCAGATGATCAGGTTATCAGGCTAATACCTCTGTGCCATCCTGAGCAGGGAAATAATCGGTTAACAGCCTAGTATCATGAGATGCAATGCTGTTTTCATTTGAAGAGCGGTGAGATGACCGCAACTTCTTCCCCCGGCGAACTGAAAATGCTGGAGACATCCTCCAAAGATAAACAAGACCAAGGAAAATGCTGGAGACATGACCTTCTAGTTGAGCCGATCTGAGGTGAACCTCGCTGCACATCATCCGGCTGTAATGGCACTGAATCTACACATGAATGAAATAATTATGGTGAACTAGAAATACTCTTCCTTCAGTGTTTGTCTGCCAATTGAGCACGCACTGACGCATCTGGAGACTCCATGGGCAAGGATTGCAGCCGACGACCCGCGGGCGAGGCGTGCACATAGTGGGGGCCCTGGACGCCGGCGTCACGGGGCTAAGATGAGGAGGGCGAAGGAGGATTGAACCGGAGGGGATGCAGCTCCGGCGAGCAGGAGAGGCAGCCGCCTGGGAGCGTCGAGCGGTGGACGGGCTCGTGGATGGAAGCTCTAGGGTTGTAGACGGGAGGCGAATGGACCAACCGGCGGTGAGCAGTGGCGGACGCCGGCGAGCGGGGTGCGTCCGCGGTGGGGACGGGCCCGGACGATAGGGAGGAGCTGGGAAGTAGGGCGCGGATACAAAGGGGAGCATATAGGGCCGGCGGCGACGAAGCTCCGGCACCTGGAACGACGGGAGATGGGCGCCGACGAGCCGGGAATTCGGGATGCGAGCGCGGTGGGGAGCTCGGAACGGATAGACCACCGAGAAACGGACGGGGTCGGGTGGAGGAGGTGGTGCGCCCCACGATCTGTCGGCCAAAAAAAACCGGGAGAAAAAAACAACAATAAACCAGGGGAAAACCGGGGGGGCGGGAGGAGGGGGGTGGTGGTGGATGGGCTCGGTCGAATGCGGTTCGGTAGATGTGCTCGGGTACTGAATATTATCCAGTACCCAGGGTACTATATAATATACCTCTATATATATATATATATATATATATATATATATGGCTTCAGATACCATGCATCCATGTGCATAGTTCACAATTCTAACTCTATAATAGAAAATTAAAAAGGATTTTACTTACTTGACATTCCACAGCCTATGACAAATAGTGTAGATGACAGTACTTTAACCTTGTTAATATAATTTTGTAAATTTCATCAAAATTTCTCACCTAGAGAACCGTGTCAGTTTATTTCTTCTCTCTGTGCACGTGATCCAATACAAAAATTTTACCACTTTCTCCAACAACTAAACAGTATGCACACAAAAGCTGATTCATCTTTGATTCAATCACCACCAGAGTCATCAGCATACATTGTTGTTTCAAATCACACATTCATTGATGATCATAACAATAAAAAGCTACAGATATTCTCATTGTTTCATTGTTGTTCCAGCTCATCCATTGGTTGATGACCATAAGTATCATCCTATAATAAATTTGTTGAATTATGTCACGAGGAAGAAAGATAATATTGCAATCTGAATAGGTTGCTTCTTCATTACCACACCTATCTCTCTCTTATGCGAATAGACTTTGAAGGACCGAATAAGCGACCAGAGAGGGAGGAAGTGAATAGGAGCCGATAAAAATTGTCCGACGAGAACTTCGGCCTATGCCCCGATTTCACTTCCAAGCAATCCCACGCACACCTTGCCAAGATCACGTAGCCACTGAAGGTGCTACTGATCCTAGGAGCAAGTACATCTACCCAAACAAGCAATCACAACCTCAGCGGAAAATATGTGCCGCCTGCTGCCTGCGCTGCACCGGTCAGGCCGATGAGGAGCACCGGTCAAACCGGTGGCACCGGTCAGGCCGGTGTGCGCAACACCACGCACAGAAGCGTTCCAGAGAGTCTCAATGCATTCTCTAGGCTCTGGAACAAAACCACCTCAAACCAAGAAACCACCAGCCACAAGAAGCTACTCCAACATAGCCAAGAAGGGGGCAAACCAAGGTGAACCAAGTCAAGAAATGACCCAGGGAAACCACAAGCAAATCCCCACTGAACCACGCCTTCACCCGAGCCAAAAACCCACAAGGGCCTACACCGGTCAGACCGGTGGGAGGCACCGGTTAGACCGGTCACGCGTGGGCAACTCGGGAAGAACTCCATCCGCGGGTCAACTCCTTGATTCACTTCGCCCGATCTCCCAATTCGCTCCACGGATTCAAGAGAAACTTTGGGGAAGGTAGGAACACCTCATGGGTGAACTCTAGCTTGAAGCACACGCCCCAAATCTCTCTAGAAAAGGAGGAATCGTAAATCTCGTGCCACAACCCCAAGAACACGAGGAACTCCGAAAACCCTAAAATCAAAAACCTTTCCACGGATTTGGAGGGGACAAATCATCAAGAAAAGAGCCACAACAACCTCATCAGTGAATCCACCAACAAATTAAAGGTTTACTCTAATTACAAATTGATAAAGTGTTTGGGACATGAAAGGCATTTACAGCGACATGGTATATTTGGATTAGGCGGATCGGAGATTCAGCTTATTTTGAGGGCGGTGACAATAGTAGTGATTTATTGCAAGTTGTTTTATATACAAAACAACAAACCCGGGGCACGGCCCCTTTGGTCTCCATTAATCCTCTCCAACTGCTTTGCATGCCGTCGTTTTCCTCACATTCAAGTTGCTTTCATCGGATGCCTCATTTTCTATCACGATTTGGGGGCCCTGGGTGGCTGCCCCACCTGCTAACACTGCAGGGCCGGGGCTGATTGTGACTGGACTTTGGACTCTTCTGTGTGAATTTCCTCTGAAGTAATCGATGCAGTGAACTTTCTAGACTGGAATACGATAAAAAAATGAAAGCGACTCCAGATAGTATGAAATTTTATTATATCAATTTTTTAATAAAAACATGTTCATATGTATGTTTGTTAAAACAAACAAAGAAACATGATTCTAATGGCATGTACGACCATTCCAACCACAATCTTATAAACATGGAGTGTTAGAGCTAGGCTGCATATATGCTAAACAGCTAGATTTGGCTCCAAAGTCCAAAGCATAAAGTGCAGTGCCTGCAGTTCCATCCCCGCACTCTTCACACGCCTTCAGGCTTCGTTTGCCAACAAGTGGAAATCACCCAGGCGAGATTGCACCCACGGGAGTAATGGGTGGATCCACGCACACCACCCAATCCCCTTCCACAGTTGGATTTAAATCCCTTTCTTAATTAAAACGTTTGAGAAGGCACGGTTAATTTGGGCATGAAACGATACGTTATGGTAGAACGATACGTAGGAAGTCAAAAGGAATTAAAAATGAAAAAAAAACCAAAACCTACAGAAATAACCTAGAAAGTTTTATAGAAAATAGAAATTTAATTATGCACCCTAGAACATGCAGAAATTGTGAAGGAAACACACATGTGCATATACATGAACACGACAGTACGGATAAATGACTTGAAATCTAAGGTGTAATAAGCCTATAAAGTTTGAAGTGTAGCTTTTCATCCAGTTAGACTGAGCTCTGCTTTTCTCTAGGACATTGTTCCATAATCATCTTTCATAACTTCAGCTCCTTCATATCTGTTACAAAATCAAACAAAGGCAACATTCACTCCCTCTGAACCTGTTACGAAGTTGATAGTTACAACGCATTCAAATAAGCTTTAACAATATTCTAAGAAAAGAGCTTTAATAGGTCCAGTGCTAAGCTGAGCTTTAACAAATCCAGTGCTAAGTGCTAACCCACTCAAAACCTAGGCTGAGCTTTAACAGTCAATGAATATAAGTAGACTAGATCATTGTAAAAGATGATTGGCACCGAAAATTGATTTTCCAATGGAGCAAACTAATTGTTTCAGGTACCAGCAGGTATGAACTAATCTGAACAATATGTGAACTAACAACTTTTTCTGCCTGCATACAAACTATTTGGAGATAGATCAAATAGGTTTGCTTTTCAGGCTGACAGCCAGGGAACCTACTGGCTGTTTCTTGTGAAAACAAGGTTCACATGCCATCTTCAGCTCCAGTTTGAACCTGTTTCTAAAGCAAGTAGGAAAGCATATATTAATTTCAGTCAAGCGCATAAGCATGAGAAAAGATGCCTAACAACTCAAGAGAAAATTAGGGAAACATGAAAGGAAGAAACACATACTTAAAGCATTGTCATTAAACATTGTGGTATGCTAATTGTCACTATCACTAAGTGTACATTTAGTTCCGCAAACAAGTTTTTCGGTTATCTATTTGTTCAGAGCACTACTCGGTAAAAAGGGACTGGAATACACTAGATGACATATAGAGATGCAACCCATGATAATGATGGGGGAAAAAAAGCTTGAATCAAGTTGATCCTTGGAGACACAGTCTGTACCGAAGAACACATGATGGACCCGAAACAAATCAGTGCACGAACATACACTAGGGATGACCAGAAAATTTTTGAAGTACAGTAATGTTTCTTAGCATCTAACTACAGAACTGGCAAAACTGGCAGAACTAACATATATCTGTCTAACTGTATGTAGAAGTGGCAAAGCAGAACTTTTTTAACTAAATTAGTATATAGGTCCTATTGGATAAACTACTTGCTATGACACACATATGTTCTACAATTTTGACAGTATATCATCCAAAAGGTGTACTAAGCTGAAGGCATGGACAACCAAATTGAGTTCAGACTTGTCGAACTACTGAAAGTGGAACACATCATTAGGATCCCACAGCATTTCCCAACTGGAAGTAGGACAGACTTCAGGTGATCAGAACAAATCAGACTTAAAAAGTAACAATGACATGTAACTGTAAACCTCAAGTTTTGGGGAAGACACAATAATAGAAGCATCCATGTCAACAAAAACTACAGTATGCACAAGCGGCACTAGAAATGAGCTAAATTTGACATTAAGCTAAGTGTATGATGTCTTCATATAACCTCACTTATTATGATCATTCATGCAGCAACAGTATTAAGAAGATTGTTATCCTACATCATAAAAGAATACTGAAACATTATCTAAGTGAACTATCATTAAATACTGCGTAGCGGTGTGATAAGATTAAACATGATGTACAATAATGATATATGATCCCTACTGGCTACTAGCTACATTAACAATTACACAAGCAAAACATAATTCTCAAGTATGTATCTTCTGTTGTGATAATTTTTCACCAATGCCTTTCCTTCAAATTTCATGAACAATTGTATTACTGGTACTGCCATAATCTATGCTCAAACAGGACTTTTTGTAATTGTATTAGCACTGAATCATAACAATAATGAGCATATCCTTGTATATTCATATACTGTATTCAGTCAGGAAATTGATTGAACATGAATCGGCCAAAGGACTGGCAACTAATTATCCATCACAAGTTAATCCTAATCCCAAAACATTTACTTGTTGGAGCTTCGCTGCCTTCCGGATTGCCATGGTGGTGATTAGGACCCTTGGTGTGGCCGCTACCCTAGAGGGAAAACGACATGAAAAGATTAGACATTAGCAAGGAACTCCTCTCACGGATCTAGCACATTGGATTTAATATAGCCAGACTGGGAGGAGAAGAATGTATGGGAGAAGGTGAGAAGAGAGTTGTACCTAGAGGAGCCAATGCTATCTAAATCGAGGTTGCGACGAGAGTTGTTATTGTCTAAATCGAGGCCGCCGCTGCCGTCTAACTCCAACCCTAGAAAGAAAAGGGGGATGGAGATGAGGGAACTGGAACAGGATGAGGTGGAGATGGGCGCGGGGATTTGGAGGCGGCGACAAGGCTCAGCTAGATCTCGTCGGACTTGCAGCAGCGTCGCGAGGGAGATGTAGCGGTAGTGTTGCCTTCAGGAGCGGAGCGAACGAGGACGACGGACGTGGGGAAGTCATTCCCGTCCAAAGGTGGTCTGGAGCGATACCCGCGTGGTTTCGACGGGTTTTGGATTAGAATGGTTCCAACCCCGTGCTTGCCAAATGCATATTTTACCCACGACGTGTGTTTTGTCCCGGCGCGAGTCAGCTCCCACGGGTGACGGGTTTTCAGCTCCGATCCACGCTGATCCCGCCCTATCCAAACGAAGCCTTAGGCTTTGTTCCATACACATGGGTTTAACCCCTGAGAGGATTTAACCTATATAGGGATTGGGTGAATCCCCTTCCTATCACTTAATCCCTATCGGGGTTTAATCCCTCTTGGGTTTAACCCCTTCCTCCCAAGAACATGTTCGGTTGAAACCTGTTAAAAAGGGAACAACAATATACACATACACTGCAAGGTATCTGGCTTCATCGTCTTTGGTCATGCAAAGATAATACAGCCTAGTAGTCATACCATACACAAACTCTAATTTCAGTTTACAAATAATTTAAATAGTTTAAAAGCTGCATCCGTTCTGCAATGGGAGGTTGTGCATAAACAATAGGTTCATAACAATTATTGCCAGGAGGTGATCGAGCAGTCTTAACGTCAGGATGTCGATCGAAAGGTGCGACCGCAACAGTTGGTCGGAAGCATTCTGCAAAACAGTGGACATCCAAATGAAATCAGGGAAACAAAATGTCATTCAGATACTCTATGGATTCAGATAACCCTGACTGAACAAGAAACTATTCCAACAAAAGAATCAAAGCAACCTTAGACATAGCAAAGAGCAATTGACATACCACTGTTTTTTTTTTGAAATAAGAGTATTATGCAATGTACTGTACTAGGACTGGCCTAACTGAAAGTTTTAAGCAGTCAAGTATGTGACATGGTGATCACAAGAAAATTGACTTGAGACAATTGTAGAATCAGCCAGGAAGTGCTTAAATCATCAATGGAAGCTAATAAGCAATAGCCAATTGTGAGCGCATAACCAAATGGAAGCTAAGCAAATTAGTCATAGTGCATAATAGTGCAAATTCACTCAAGAATGCAGATATAAAAATTGATAGCTATCCTGATGGAATAGAATGTGATTTCACTGCACTACTAGAATTCATAGCATCTTCTATTTTTTTTTTAGAAAATGGAAACATTAACTGAAGAATCACAATCTTTATCATTTCAGAACTCAAAGATTTGAGACTGAACCATACATGGCTAAAATCGCAGAAAGTCAAGTTCCAAGTTCCAACTCCAGGTAGTGCCTAACATGTAAAACCTGTGGGCGACGCAAACGCAATGATGCAAAGGTGCTGATTCGCAGCAGCGACGACTCAATCAGCAAATGCCAGTAGCCACACAAATAAGACTTGGGGTAGGATGTTCAGTTATGCAAAATAAGCAGTTGCACCCAGTCTTGCGGACTGAGTAGCTTCTAATGGAGAGGTATGCGCATATTTATAGCAAATGAGTAACCTCTTGCATAGCCTAGCATTAGTGCAAGGACCATGAACATGGTAGCTCATTCTGGAATACTGAACTGAACCCTCCATGATGGATGCATCATGGTAAACATTGCATTCAGTCATAAGAAAAATCATAAACATGATGTAGGCAGTAGTACAATGAACAACATCAGTAGGCAGTATCAACATCAAACTCTGCAGAACCAAATGGAACTGAAAGATAAAGTCCCGTCAACCGAAAGACAAAGCACTAGCTACTGAATGTGTGTTACTGCATTCTCACAAGGCACAAGCTACTGAATGTGTGTTAGGTACTATTCTGCAGCACAACAACAAGTTTAGTTTTGTGGAAAACTGCCCTAAACTCAAGGAATTCAAGGAATTCAAAAAAAAAGGTCAGCTTCCTACAAAAGTTGATTGCCAGATTCTATTTGATCTTAGCAAAAATGAAACATGGGCTTGGAGTGCGTAGCACAATGTAGCAGAAATTTAGAACACTGTGATTTAGGCCCAAATGCTAGTCTCCCTCGTATTAACAGTTTCACAGGAATTTTGTTTTGCAGATATGCTAAAATAGTAAAATGTTTGTGCAAAGAAATGAAAGAGTTATTGTAAACTTGCAATGCCATAATTTTAGAACATATACACATCCGAAATTCAGCAAGATCCTGAAAGACCAATGCTCCTCTATCATTACTCTCCTTATTCCCACTTGCACACCAACTAATGCACAAATCTGACAAAAAACTGGGGAATCCTTTGTATCAGATTCACATGGTACCCTGAATTTAATCAAATTATCAGTTTTTCCTCCATGTTTCAAGTGACAATTTTGCACCGAGTATATGTTCTTCCTGACTACTGCAAGGATTACAATGTAACTGATAAGCCGATCCAATGCCAGGGTACCACAGAGTGCAAAGCGAAGCAAGCACATACGAGCCTAGAATGGGTAATATGCAAACGACTGTGAGTAATGCCCTCCCTTGCACCATTGCTGATTTCCCTTGTACCTACTTGGGGCTGCCTTTATCTAACAAGAAATTGAGGAAAAGCGACCTTATGCCTTGGATTGAGAAGGTGGATGATAAATTGCCAGGATGGAAGGCAAATTTGATGAATAGGGCTGGCCGAGCTGTCATGGTGCGGTTTGTTCTCTCAGCCATTCCTATATATTTGCTCATTGCTCTCAGCGTTCCCAAATGGTTCATTAAGGCCATTGATAAATCAGAAGGGGCTTCCTTTGGAAAGGGAGGGAGCAAGCTAACGGTGGGTGTTGTTTAGTTGCTTGGGAGAAGGTTATGCGTCCATTGGACCTTGGTGGTTTAGGAATTCCCAATTTAGAGGTTATGTCTTGGGCCCTTCAAGCTAGGTGGCATTGGCACAAAAAAAACTCGGACCGATTGACCATGGACAGATCTTGATCTTCCTGCACACCCTAATGCCCTGGCCATGTTTGCTATTGCTGTTCACACAGAACTTGGGAATGGGAACTCCACTTTGTTTTGGACAGATAAGTGGCTGCATGGCTGCTCTGTGGAGAACTTGGCACCTCAGGTGTTCTCTAGTGTTCCCTCTCGAATTCGTAACAAGCAAACGGTGGCTGAAGCGTTGTCAAACAATGGTTGGGTTTCAGCCATTCGGAGTAGTCTTTCCTGGATCGGAATTGGAGAATTCTTGCAACTTTGGGATTGTATCCAGGATATTGTTCTGAATGACCAGGATGATAAACATATCTGGAGATTGGAGGCTGGAGGTTCCTATTCTGCAAAATCTGCATATCGTGCTTATTTCCATGGTTCAGTTACCTTTGAACCATGGAAAAGACTGTGGAAATCATGGGCCCCAAACAAGTGCAAGATTTTTCTTTGGTTGGCAATCAGAAATAGGTGTTGGACTACTGACAGATTGGCAAGCAGAGGTCTGCCTCACCCGGAGCTTTGCCCCCTCTGTGATCAGGAGGAAGAGACGGTTCAGCACATCCTTGTTTCTTGTGTTGTGGCCAGGCAGGTTTGGTTTAATGTACTTGCTCTCTTGAACTTGGGAGATTGTATTCCTAGACAAGAGGAACGCAACTTTGCAGTCTGGTGGCGAAGAGTAATAAAAAAGGTGAAAAAAGAATTCAAAAAAGGGGTTAACTCTTTGATTATTCTAGTGGCCTGGATGATTTGGAAACATAGAAATTCATGTGCCTTTGAAGGCCTATCTCCCTCTGTCAACACCATCATGAGGAACCTCAGGGATGAGTACAACCTTTGGTGTTTGGCCGGTGCCAAGAAATTAGTTGGTCTAGGCTTGGCTGTTGTGTTGTAGTCCTCTGAGTTAGGTTTGGTCAGGTCCTTTATTTTGTCTTTCCAGGTTAGTTTTGGTGTTGGGTGACCTGCTCTCATAGTTGGCCCCCATATGAGAGATAGGTGTTGTAGGGGCCCTCTTTTCTCTCTCTAATACAATGAAGCGTAGTTCTCCTGCGTTTTCTGAAAAAAATAATAATGCAATAGTTAAATGCAGAACTACTGCTAACACAAGCAGTAAAAAATGAGCCCTTACGCAAATCAAGAATCCCTACTATTGGATATTTAGAACCAGACTTATGGATCAAAACCCTAGCAAGTACGGTGGCGAAGAGGAGAATGACGTGGATGTTGGCTCACCGGTGAGAAGACAGCCGCCGAAAAAGATGGGTGCTTGAGAGGAGAAGACAGCGTCGGCGTTGTCGTGCCGACCTGCCTTGCCACCGACCTGCCCTCGCGGAGATCCACCTCCGCCGTCTATAGGGTTTGGTCGGGAGGAGGGAGAAGGGGTCACCGGCGGGAAGAGGGAGGAGGGACCACCGACGGGAGAAGGACGGGAGAAGGGAGGGAGGGGTCGCCGGTGGGAGGGCGACGGGAGCGGCGGGTCACCTCCGGGCTCCGGCTCTCCCCTCGTGCAAGACGGCGCGACCGACGGGATTTTTCCCACGAGAGAGGAGGAGATTTTTTTCCCGGGCCGGGGTAGTGGAAGCGAGTGGGTTTGGGCCGGGAACAAATCTCAGGAGGGGGTTAAACAAATGCAACTTTTCTGATGGGCCGGTATTTGATCCTAGGCCGGGTGTCCCCCGTGGGTCGGGCTGTGTTCCCGGCTGGGTTGGGGGTGACCGAACAAGGCCTCATGGAGATTTGCTTTCTCCTAGGACTTCCAATTTACAAATATGTAACTTTCCCTTTAGTATAGGTAGACTACAACTGATGATTTTGATTCCAGTGGGCACAACTATGATCATGATAGTAGCTTTACTCCAATCTGGAGACAAACCAGAGTTTGTCTTCTCCTAAGGATAATGTTTCCTTTTTATTTTAAAATAAACGTCAGGAGTGATCATATGTAGGGACAAATATGATGAAAGAAGTTTCAAGTTATCCTGAAATACTTGTATGAACTAGGAATAAACATGCAGTAACTCTTGCCAATCTATCTATACTATAAGGAGCGAAAACAATTGAAAACTTTTCTCACCCAAATCGGATCCACCGTACCCCTCACGCCGGGCCCACCCGTCATATGTTTTTAGGAGTGGATATGGTGGAAGGACTATGGAAGGACCAAAAAATCACAATTTGGAGAGCATTTCTGCCAAAAAGTTAATTCTTTTCTCACCTGGACCGACTCTACCCACCTTTTTTTTATTTTTATCTCTGTTGTAAGTTGTCTACCTCAACAACACCCCCACCAATCGTACTCGCATCCAACACCACCCGCGCTGCGCGACCCCACGCAAGGATTCGTCGTCGTCGAGTGGGACATAGAACACAATTACACATCAGCACCTGCAGAGCCATCCCCTCGGCTTCCACCGTGCCGTCTTCTCCTCCCCCACTGCCGCCGACTGCCATCCTCCTCAATCCGCCCATCGCGTCCTGGCAGTCGCGGGAATCGGTAGGACCCCATCCACATCCCACATCTCTCTTGAATCCGAGCGGCATGGACACAGAGCCGCTGCTACCGACGCACCTCCTCGACTCGCTCCCAGAGTACTCGAAGGTGTGTCACTTCTCCGCGCCGCCCGCCTCCCCGGCGGCCCGGCCTTCTCCTACAAGGAGCACATCATCTTCGGCACCCACCCGTCGCCGCCGCCGCACGGCGCCCACCTCTGCCGTGGATCCATCGACGGCCGCCACGACCTCGACCTACCGTCCTGCTACTCATCCCCGCCCTCGCTGCCGCCGGACCCGGAGGACCCCTCCTCCGCCTCCGCCGCCGCCGGCGGTGGCGCGCCCTCTCTCTTCGACTTAATCGCCGTCGCCATCGGCGGCCGCACTAACCTCCACCGCTCACGCACCGCGCCGGCCATGGTGCCTCTCAGCACCACTGCTCACGCACCGCGCCGGCCATGGCGCCTCTCAGCATCGCGGCGCTCGCTGCCGCCGCCACGGTCGGGGACCAGCCGCCGGCACCGCCCAAGAGCCTATCGGCCCGTCCTTCCACCCTTGTTGGTTCAGGATGGTGCGAGTCACTGGAGAAAGCTAGTGCGGCAACAGTTAGCAGTAATTAACTATTCAAATACTCTTTGTCATGATTCTGGATGCATTGGTCATTATGTTTCCGATTTAGTGATGTGGATGCAAGGAATGAAGAATGCTAGATAGTGAGGTAGGCTAGTGCAGGGCACCATATGGTCAAGGTAGTTCTACATACAGTTGTTGTACATAGAAGTTCTGTAGGGCTTTGGTATGATTGACCCGGTTTCTAATTTCAATGTTGTCGGGGTTCTCAACCGCCGGCAGTAGATTTGTATTGAATCGTGTGTTGGATCCGGATGGTTGACACGGGAGACACAAGGGTTTTATATTGGTTCGGGCCTCCGTGGAGTAATACCCTACGTCCAGTTCTGAGTACTCGTGTTCCTATGCCGGGAATGTCTGTAGTAGGGGTTACAAACTTGGTGATCGGTCAGCCCCTCCGTCGGTTGCACTCCTCCCCCTTTTATAGTCACAAGGGCGAGGGGCAAAGAGGGAAAACGAAAATAAGCTACAGTGCTATGGCGTTGTGAAGTCTTTTCCGTCATTGATGTCCGTCAGACGGCATGGGTGGGCGCTGAGCTGTGGTGTCGTCGGAGGCCGCCGCGTGTGCTGTCGTCACTGTTGATTCCGGGCACTTGGCACCTCCTCCGAGTAGTTCACATGGTAACTCAGCCTTCTTGAGTGCGTCTTAGGCCTGCCACGTTATGGCCTAAGTGCTGGTAGATGGTAATCGAGTGCGCGTTCTGACGGGGTGGCATGCAGCTGGTGTTGGATGTGATGGCATGTCGGAGGTCGTGGGGGGTGCACTGTGTGCCATTACAGCCCTTGTCAGACCCGACCGTCCTCCCGTCGCGCCAGCTGTGGTCTTTGCATGCCGTGGAAAATGGCGTCACGTGTGTCGTTGTGAAGAAGCTTGGGGGGCTGGGGCGGTGCCACGTTCGTGTGGGGCCCCAGACCCACGCTCCGGCTCTCCCGTGTGGACCCCGCCTTAGTCGGAGACGGAGATTACTCGTGCGAACGAGTAGTCAGAGGCGAGGCGGTGCGTACTCAGAGACGAGGCGTACTCGTGCGAGGCGGAGAGTACTCGGGCGAAGCGGAGGGTACTCGGAGACGAGGCGTACTCGTGCGAGGCGAAAGATACTCGGAAGTGGGGAAGTCTTGTCAGTGAGAGTCTTGACGAAGATCTGCATCCCTCCCTGTCCTAGATCTTAGCCTTCACATTGTCAATGGTGTCAGAGGACTCCATCTTCAAGTTGATTATCTCATTGCTTAGGGGGCCCTAATCCTGGCCCTCGTCAGTAGCCCCCGAGCCTGTGGTGGGAGTCAAGGACTCGCTCGCAGGCTCAGCGTCGGGGAAATGTTGTAGTTTTTTGTTCCTTGATTTACTCGGTGAGTGCGCACGAGCGCATCTGCCGGATGTAGCCCCCGAGCCCATGAAGGAGTTGTAGACTCGTTTATGAGGTTTTTTGAATCTTGAAATGTTGCCGTTGCTTCGAAGTCTCTGGTCATGGCGGTCGCAACCGTATCGGTAGTTGCATCCGCTCCGCTGGTCGTGGCTGACGTGGCGATTGTGACGGTTGGAGGGGACGGCGCAATGCAGGTTCACACCTGCAGGCCCACCCGATATTGAACCGTCACACGGGCATGCCTCTGTCGCCTCGGGGGATGCGCCCACCGAGCGGGCGGTTTTACAGCGTGGTGGGGCCGGCATTAAATGCCAGCAGCCACGTTTGCCCCTTATAAACCGTGTGCCGGTTGAGCTCCGTACTTTTTCTCTCGATTCCTTGCCTTCACCAGCGCCGCTCGCTCATCTGCCCCTAACCTTTACGCTGCCGCCACTGCTTCTTCAGTCCGCTTCACGCCCTCGAGCTCGACAGACGCCATGTCGAACTGGACGTGCTCCAATGTGTCCCGCTCGATCCTCCAGCGGCTCGTCGCCGCCGGACAGCTGCCGGTCCTCATCGCCGCCGAGGAGTGGAAGGTTCCGGGCAACGAGTCGGTGCCGCACCCGCCAGACAGCTACATCGTCTCGTTCGTGACGTTCCACGAGCGGGGCTTCACCATTCCAGCCGGCCGATTCATCCGCGCCGTCCTTGCGGAGTACCGGCTGCAACTCCACCACCTCAACCCCAATAGCATCCAACGGATGGCAGCGTTCGAGGCGCTATGTGAAGGGTACTTGGGAGTGGGCGCCCACTGGCACCTCTTCCGTTACTTCTTCAAGTTCGTGTGCCTGAAGGACAAGTCGATCCCGGCCACCCTTGGGTGCGCCAATCTTCGGATGAAGACAAAAAGGAGCGAGGAGTACATCTCTGGCACGCTGACGAGCTCCAACAACGGCTGGCACAAGGGGTGGTTCTACCTCAAGGACTGCCTCGAGTACCCGCTGCCGAAGTATACCGGCTCCTCAATCGTCGAGGCGCCGGCGAACTGGAGCTAGGGGTGGGCGTTCGGGTTACCCAATTAGTTCGGGTCGGGTAATTCAGGTTTTGTGAAATTCGGGTAATGAGAATCATTACCCGATATCAGCTCCAGAAAAACACTACCCGCAAGTTCGGGTACCCGCAAAAATCAGGTTCGAGTTCGGGTTACCCAATTTACCCGAAATATATGATCAAAGTATACACTCAAACACACATAATGTTCCATAGACTAGTAGTTTGTGTTGAATTTCAACTACAAGTTGAGAAGAATAGTATATTATAGTCACTTGTTCAAATTAAGAGAATTATATTGTAATAAAGTGACAATTTCAAGTGTTCAACTAACAACACGTGAATAAATACAAAGACAAAGGCAAATTTTGGGTAGTTCGGGTACCGGAATGTATTACCCGAATTACCCAAACTAATTTCGGGTAATCACAATCACTATCTGAACTTGGAATCGGGTACCTCGGGTTCGGGTTCGGGTAATTCGGGTACGGGTAATAGGTATCGGGTATTTTGCCCAGGCCTAACTGGAGCTACGGGCCCCCGGAGATGGAGCAGGAGAGGCTACTCGGGGATTGCTAGGTGGTGCTGTCCAAGCTGCGTGACGCCGGGGTCGACTTGGCGGCCGTCATCGGCCAGTACCATGCGCTGGGGGTCATCCCACTCCAGCGGCGTCACCTGCGCATCTGCCAGATGACGCCGGACAAGGCTCCCTCCGTCGGGACCGTGTCCGCACCCCGGCTCCCTTCGTTGGATGAGATCCAGTGTCGCATGGGGTAGGCAATCGGGAAGGCCAACTACTCATGGCCGCCGCCCCGACTCCTACCCATGCTCCTCCAAGAGGGGACCAAAAGATACGTAAGTCCTTCTTCCCTCCGACTAATGCTCCGACTATCTCACATCCTTTGTGTTGATTCTCGTCTTCTTCCTTGCTTTTAGTTGAGGCCCGCGGACCCTCTCCCCGCAAAACTTCCTCTTCCTGAGGATGCGAAGCCGAATCACGCCCAGGCCACCGCAGATAAGAGGAGGCCGCCCGGAAGGCCTAGCACAAGGACAAGGAGATCGCGAAGCGCGAGCGGAACGACGACCGTGCCAAGCGTAGGAAGATGAAGGAGCCTGCTGTCTCCTCGGATGAGGATCCCTCATCGTCGCCGCCGTGGTCCGGTGATGGTGGTGATGCCGGTGTCGACTGGAACGCGCTGTCATCTCCGTCGCCCCCTCCCCAGCGGCAGGTCGTGGGGTCTAGCTCGAGGCAGTGGTCGGAGCCCGCTGCCCACGAACAGGGAACGAGCTCCAGCTCGCGCCCATCATCGCGCCCGGACCAAGAGGATCGGAAGGTGACTTGCTCCCGGTTGGGCCCCGGCGGCCAAGAGCAGCAGAGGGAGAGTAGGGGGTCCCCGCGGCGAGATGACTCCTCCAGGCATTCGGCGGACCGTGATTCGTCCACTCGCCGTCCCTCTGGCGACTCATCGCGGCGGGGGTCACGCTCCCCGTGGAGGCGGTCGCCCCCTAAGGCGAGATCGACGTCACCGGCGCCCGCTCTGACCACGCCGCACGAGGAGAGTGCAAACTCTCCCCCACGGCGTCTTCAGTCGTTGGTCATCCGCGGTAGCGGGACCCGCCCGTGCAGGTCCCCCTCGCCCAAAGTGACAGTCGAGGCCCGCCCTCTGACCTGCCGGGGGGCAAGAGATCAGCCCCCGAGTCGTCGGGTGTATCCTCCAGGCCTGTCAAGCGGGCCTGCATCACCTCCTCCATGTAAGTGTCATTTCACGCTATCTCGTCATCTTGTTCTTCGGTTTTCGTTCGCCTTATTGATTTGCCCTTCTCGTGTCAGTCGTTCCAACATCAGTGCGCTCAGCCTTGCGCCGCGGAAGCGTGCGGCCCTGAGCGCGCGCACTTCTTCGTCCGTTCCCCGATCTTCGACTCCTCCGTCCGTGCCAGAGACAGCCCCCGAGCAAGCAGTGGCGGCACCAGAGACTCACGAAGCGGTGGCGCCCCCACCTTTGTTGGGGGACGGAGGTGTGGTCGGGGGGCAAGCAGCCCCCGAGCAATCCGAGCCCCCAGCGGCGCCTATCGTTGATCAAGGTGCCGTCACGCAGGTGGCTCTAGAGGTGGGCCTGCCCCCGGCGTTGGGCACCGGCGACGGTGAGACCGTGGAGGTGGCGGCCCCCTCGTCGTCCTCGCAGCTCCCGGAGGCCATCGATACAGGGGGGCCAAACCTCCCAGGCGGTGATGCAGCCGCCTACGCGGCCGAGCTGGAACGGTGCCTGCTAGCATCAGAGGAGCTGCCAGCTGAGGCGCCCGTGCCGCCCGCCCCGGAGGTCGTCGTGGCGGTCGAGGAGGCCGTGGCAGTCGAGGAGGTCGTGGCGAGTCCTGACGCGTCCAGGACCCAGACAGCAGAAAAGGTGCCGGACTCCATCGCGCCACCGAAGCCACCACGCCAGCCTGTCGCCGTTGTCGCAGAGGTGGTTGAGATCGCGGACTCACCACTTCACGACACGCGGGCGCCTGCTTCCTTCGAGGACGCGGTGGGTCATGCTTCCCCGATCACCGTCCGAGAGGTCGGTGAGAGCTCGGGAGCCCGTCCCTCCTCGGCCCCCGAGGGGGGTGAGCATGGCCTTGGCCTCGGGCACGCCTCATGGACCGGAGCCCATGACGCCGAGGTGCACGACGATGAGGACAAGGAAGCCACAACCTGTCACCGCCTCGGGTGGGGTTTACGGTGGGCGGAGCAGGCGATCAATGAGCTCGTCATTCCGGCCTCGTTGGTGAGTTGGCCGAGCCCAATCCTTAATTTTGTGTTGTGGTTTCTGGATTGTTTCTGCAGCTGATCTTCTTCTCAACCCAGGTGCTCACCAGCTGCAGCGCCAGGATGGCGCGCACCATCGAGGAGCTCCAGGCCGAGAAGGCCCAGTTAGAGATGCAGCTGGTCGTCGCCCGACTAGCGGCTGTAGGAGCGGTGGCGGGCAAGGCATCGGTGAGGACTGCTCTTGAGGCTGCGGCAAAGTCGGCAGAGGACCGCGTAGTCGCCGCGCAGTCTGCCACGGATGCCGCCGTGTCGGAGAAAGCAACCCTTGAGGCCAAGCTTGCCCAGGTGAAAACCACCGCCACGGAGCTGCGAACCGCCGCCGCAACTTCTGCCGAGACAGCTCGAAACGCAGCTGCCGCTGCTGCTGCCATCGAGGCCGCGTCCCAGACCATCGCCGAAGAGAAGGCGACGCTTGAGAAGAGGGTGGCGGACCTGCAGCAGGACCTGGTGCACGCTGAGGTAGATCTGAAGACGGCGAACAAGCAGGTTGGCACCCTCTCCACCAAGCTGCAGGAGGCCACCGATGAGGGGACCCGGCTTCGCGAAGAGAACAGCAAGCCGGCGCGACAAATTCAGGGTGAGAATCTTTGCGTTCCCGACTTTCATGATGTTTCTTTTCCCGCGTTAGTCGTTGCTGATGCTGCTTTGCTTTTTGGCTTTAACAGGGATTCGCACAGCTCGTGCTGCTCAGGCTGTCAAGCTAGCGGAGAAGGCTCAAGAGGTCATTGCCGCCGAACTCAAGCTCCACGAGATGTCTGGGACGGCCAAGAACTTGGTGGACCAGCTTTCGAGTAACGTTCTCTTCATCCCGGCCCCTTGCTCTTTCTTGATTGTGCTTCTCATGGCTCAACTCTGACTCGTTCTCTTTTTCCAGAGGTCAAAGCCGAGCTGGAGGATTCTCGGAAGGCTCAGCACAAGACGGAGGAGGCGCGCAAAAAGGACATACTGGACCGTGCCAAGCTTGGCCGACATGTTGACAGGATCTTGACAGAAATTGGCACCCGCCCGTGCAAATGCCTCCCCAGGTGCTCGGCGATCGGATCAATCTTTTGACGGGCTTCATCAAGGAGAGAGAGCTGTCGACTTCTCGGCAGGTGGTGCACCGGGTCCTCTCCAGGTTCAGCTCACACTACCAGGGGTTAGACCTTCAGGCATTGAGTGGTGGTAGGGCCCCCGACTACTCGAACGAGGAGCTCGACAAGATCGAAGAGGATTGCGCCACCCATGCCTGAGCCATGACCGACATCGCGATGAAGGACCTGGAGCTGATCCCAAAAGACACACCAGAAGACGGCTCTGGGCCTTCCCATTAGATGCATCGAGTTGTATAACAGTTAAACAAAAATTTGTATGTGTGCCGTACTGAATAGCTTTTCATTTTGTTTTGAAACCGTCGCCTCCTGAAGCATTTCCCGAGTACTCACGAACGACTGTAGAACGACGTAGCAGTACTTAGACACTTGGGCTGATCGAACTTTTCTCTGGAGCTGCGAGGGCGTAAGAGTCAGAAGCTCGACCTGAGTCGCGAAGTGATGCCACGCGTTCGTAGCCCCCGAGTACTTAGAGACGTTTAGGAGATGATTCGCGTGTTTTTCGTAAAAAACATTTTGAGCCGGAGCCCAAGCGGTTACCCGAGTACTTGTAAAAGTAGTCGGACGTCGACCTGTGGGTCCAAGCTGCGCTCGCAAGTCTTCGCACCGTAGCCGCAGGGGCGTAAGTGCTAAGAGGCTTGGACAAGCAACAACATTGAGACGCTCACAGATCGACATCCTTCCCTTTCGCAAGATAAAGGTGTTCCGCCAAAAGGAACCGCTCGCTCGTGTGATTGGTCACGACAAAGTTGTCGGAGAGTTTTGTTTTGAAAATGGAAAAATGAAAGGAGGGTATCGTGCCCCGGGTAGCCCCCGAGTGGTAAGTGTTTTTGCATGGGCGCAATGACACTTGCCACTCAGCCTTTAGAAAGCGTTGAAACATATAAGAGATGCCAACACAAGTATATCGAGAAGCTTAAGAAACGAGAACAAAAACATATGGCATTATTCATTGATCATAAGCAGAAACAAAGAACGTTACTCAAGGGTAAAAACATCGTAGATATTCTATGTTCCATGCGTTGGCGATGATCGTGTCGTCGTCGTGCCGGAGTTTGAACGTTCCTGGTCGGAGCACCTGGTCGACGATGTACGGTCCCTCCCATGGAGGCGCGAGCTTGTGCCAGTCCTTGTTGCTCATGACCCGTCGGAGTACTAGATCTCCGACTTGGAACTGGCGCTCGTGGATGTTGCGCTCGTGGTAGCGTCGTAGGGCTTGCTGGTACCGGGCTGAATGTAGGAGCGCTACGTCGCGAGCTTCATCAAGTTGGTCGATCACATCCTCGAGTGCGACTTGGTTCCCCTCTTCAGTATACGCCCGGACCCTTGGGCTGCCGTAGTCGATATCCGTCGGGAGTGTAACATCCCGGACTTTTCCGGAATGTTAATGTTTGCAAAAATGTGGATTTTCAAAAATTTTCGTGCTTGACGTGTTTTATCATAATCATAAGACTATCTTCTCGTGCCCTTTCTAAATTCCTAGTAATAAAATTAATTAAATTGCTTTATGTGCTAAGGATAAAATCTATGTTAGTGTGATTTGGTTTTTATTTGGAATTTTCTTGAAACTTTGAGTGTGATTTATATTTGAAATCTAATTTCAAATATAAATCAAAAGCTAATTAAATTAACTACCCTCTCTAACCTTCGGACCCACCTAAACCATCTCTCGGGTCTTCACCTGCTAACTCAGTGGACCCGCCAACTTTTTCGGCCCTCTAATCCTTCCCGGTCTAATCTTTTCAGAAGTGCTCGGGAATTTATTAAAAGAATTACGGGAATATTTTTCGGACTCTTCGAATTAATTATTTGCAATTAATTCGATTTCGGGGAATAGACTATAATTCCTTGAATTAAATTTCCGAGAGCTCATTTGAATTACGACGATGTTTTCCGACTTCTCGAATTAATACCATGTTAATTGATTCGTTCCGAAAAAATAGTTTAAATTCATTTGAACTATTTCTACGTACGAAATAAATTGTCTATCAATTTATTTCGCGAGCATTAATTTGCTTGGGCCTAAATATCCGAGCCCATCTAAAATCCTAACTAGTCTAACCCTAATTCTTTCCCTTAAATACCCTCACCCCTCTCTCTCTCCCATTTCCTTTTCTTCTTCCCAAGCCGCCGCTGCCATCTGCTCTGCCCTTCTCTTTTCTTCCGTTCACGCAAGGGAGCAACCCCTTTCTTTTTCCCAATCTCGTCAAGCACCAGCCCCTAATCCTCTTGCTCTTTTCCTTCTCCACTGCAGCAATCAGCTAGCAGATCCCTGTACATCGAGCAGCAATCCACCGCAGCTAAGGCCACCAATCCACAACAGCATCTCTTTTCCCCTCTAATCTTTCCTCTCCTTGCATCGAGCAAGCAAACAAGCAGCAGCTGCTGCTGCATGTGCACCCGTCCATCCACCATCAATCTGTAGCCTTCTTTCCCTCATGCTGTTCACGCAAGGCAAGAAGCAATTAAGAAGTCACAACACCCTCCTCTGATTTCTCCATCGCAAGAACCGCAGCTCCTGCTTTTCCCACCTGCGGCAACAGCAACAGAGAAGAACGGGAGGGCGGGCCCGCCGGAGGCCGCCGGCCACGCTCGCTGCACCCTGCCGTGCTGCGCCGGAAAGCCGCCGCTGCCGTGGACCTCGACGCCGCCGCTGCTTCACTTCCTCCTCCCCGACCTGCACCGACGCCGGCGCTCTGGAACGCCACCTCGCCATGACCCGAACTGGCCCAACGGTGAGCAACCCAACCCAATCTGCCTCCTTTGTCCCTGCTTTGCCTGCCTGTGTCGCCGGCCTTCGTGCTGTGCTTGCCCCTGTTTTCGCTGCAACGCAAGTGACCATGGCTGCCTTGTTTGAAGCTGGACCTTTGCACGCCCGGAACCTGTTCGATCCTATGCCTGAACCACAAGCTGTCACCGTTCAGCTTCCCCTCCGTCAAGTCGTGGCTGCCGTGGACAACAATGACACCTACACTGATGGCCACAAGATGGAGGAACTTGTTGCTGCGGAACCAAGGGGACCTCAAGCTGCTACCTTGGTCGCTGGATATGTTCGACAGAATGCCTGAACAGCAGCATAAATCCCGTAGGTGAGCCCCTCCTCTCTTTGATGCCCCTGTTGTGCCGGCCTTAGTGCCGAGGAGTTGTGCCATGATGTGTCGCCCTGCTTGCCTGCTCCGCGCCGCCGCGCGACCGCCGACGCTTGTGTGCCGACCATCGAGTCGAGCCTTACGCCTACAGGTGCCGCTGCCTTCATCAACGCGCGCGCGCAAACCCTGCCTGGCCTTGTACCAGTTGCCCGACACCGACGAACGCGTCGCCCTGTCCGCTGCGCCGACGCGGCCAAGCCGCCGGTTTGCACGCCCGTGCACACACGCGCAGGGAGGCGGAAGGCCTTGCCTTTGGTTCACCAACCACCCGCCGAGCGCCCGCGCACCACGCGCACTCGCCGGCGGTCAGGTCGTGATCTTCCGTGCTTCGCCGTCGCGCACGCCGGGCAAGGCGCCGCCTTGGCCCGAGCCCTGGCCGGAGCGCGCACGAACCGGGGACAAAGCCCCTTCTTTGGGGTCGATTTTCCACACTACGTCGCACTCGTACACGCCTCGGCGCACCTACGCATCTTCGCGCCCGCACCGGCGACCAAAGCACGGCTCTGCCGCTGCCGTCATCCGCGCGCGCGCCACCGCTTGACCGCCACCCTGACCTTTCCGCTGTCGTGTGCACGCCGGGCCGAGACGCCGCCGTGGCCTAGTCGCCGGCTTGCACGCGCACGCTTTCACCCATGGGAGGCCAAGGCTTCGCCTTTAGGCTTTGTTTCCCCCCGTGAACACGCACGCACGCGAACAAGCACGCCGGCGTCAGCGCCCTGACCAGCGCCGCCGTCCTGCTTGCCCGCCCGCTCTGGCCGGCCAAAAAGTCGAGTCTTTTCTTTTGCTCCCCTAGGTGCATCCCTGGGACGCCTCGAGCCTCGCCGTTGCTTTGACCTGACGGCCGCCGCTAAACTTGTCGCCGGCCGGCCGTTTCCATCACGGGGTGCCTCTTGGGCTTTTGCTCGAGCACCTCGTGAGCGAACCTGTCATGACCACCCAGCCAGGATCGCTTGAGAAAATCATCAAGCTCTCGATGAACAATCTAGAATGCTTTTAGTGCCCTGCTCAAACCTGTAGAACTTGTGGCTTCTTAGGCCAAAACCTTGCAAGCCATGGACATATCTGCTTGCATGCCCTCACAAAGTCTATGTGTGTGCTAACCCCACCATGACCAATATCCAAGCTGTCGTACCCTGTTTTGTTTCCAGCCATATCCATGTTTGGTCTAGTTGCTGTATGCGCTTGCCTAAAGCCATGTATGTGCTAGCTCGTGACCTTTTCTGATCTAAACCAAGGAGCTGCAATCCGTACAGGAAGCTAGGGAGTTTTGCTCTAGCCCTTGCTCGTGGCACAAGCCATGCAAATTGCTGCTCCTAAAATCATGTACATGCTAACTAAACATGGGCTGTAATCCCTCTTTGCCTGTGCGTGTTAGCATGTGTTCTTGGCCATTTGCTCAGATGCCCAAGCTACCTAGTCACCACCTTCCTTGTGACCTGTATCTGTCCTACAATCCAATGCGGCTTAATTCACTGAAGTTAGCAACCAGCTATCAGCTAATAGCTAACTTCAACATCCAAGGTGGACCAACTAGAAACCTATCATGTTGCCATCTAACCTGCAGGACCTGAAGTACCAGACTGCTAGCTGTGAGCAGCCCAACGCGTTCGCCGATGTACGCACGCACGCCCGCGTGCTGCGCTACCGAGCAGCATCTCGCCATGCGCGTCTTCACTGACGCCGCTGCCCTTGGCCTCAAAAGCCCGTGCCTTTTCCTTCTCTAGATGTTTCCCTAGGTCTTCCTAAACCTCGTCGTTGCCTTATCTCGCCGGCTGTCGGAGTATGTCGCCGCCAGTCGAGCGCCACCGCTGCGGAACCCCTTTTGGAGTTTTTCGTCGAGCAGTTGGTGGCCGTACAAGAACCTGTGTTGGGGTTTTGTTGTGCGCGACATAGCCGAGCCGCCGCCAGCCAACCCTTGCCGACATCTTGTTCTCTTTACCTAACCACAAAAATAATGTACAAGCTTTATTGCTGCAAGTAATTCTCTGCCCTCGTGCAGCTCTTGCGCCAACATCCATCCAAGCAGCTGTGAGGCATTGGCAGATGTTTTTGTGGCTTTGTTGTTCCAAACCGTGAAGCTGCGGCCAGTGAAAAAGCTAGCAAGCTGCCATCTTCTGTCTTGTTTCCAAGCTGTATGTTTAAGAGTTTAACCATGAGCCTTAACCTCTCTGGCCTGTGCTTTGATCGATGCCAAGCTGTGAGCAAAGTACCTAACCTGCAGACCTGTAGAGCCTTTTGGTGTTCACCAAAACCTTGCAAGTGGTGGCCCTTTCTTCTTGCTAGTGCTCACATAGGTCATGTTGGTACAGACCTGAAGTACAAGCCTGACCCATACCAGCATGACTATTGTTGGTAATCCCATAAGCCATGCTTGTGCTATCTAACCTTAGCTCTTTATCGATCTGTGTGTGTTGCTCACTAGCAGCAGCACTTGCCATTTTTTTTCAGCCGAGCCTTAATCTTTGAACCAGGTGTTTGTTCTCAATCTTTCAAGTCCTGACCATACCTTTCGCCGCGGCCGTGCCACGCCTTTGTCGAGCACGACACGTGCGCTAACTAAACCATCCGCCATACCACGGATAAATCCATCCTCGTCACACTTCTGCCATGTTCAGCTCGAGCCGAGTTGCTCAACCACACCACATCGCTTCTAGCTGATCCTTTCTACACTATCTCGCTAATCTGACCAAAGGGGTCCTACGGACTTGCCCTGGGGTCCCACTAACTTGAGAGACCGCTAACTATCCAGCCTAGTCCCGACTAACTTGCGGGGTCCACAGGATGACTTGTGGGGTCCGATTGACCTTTGACCTTTTCCTTTGACTTGGTCAACAATGATCGTTGACTAGTCAACTAAACCTTGTAGACCAACCCGAAACCTAGCATGTGATCTCTAACTTACTGACTTATGTTTTGGTTGTGCTTTATCACAATTAATTAAATTCTTAAACTATTTCTTTATTAGAAAATCAATAATAAATTGATTCTAGGTTAGAAAAATATGTAATCAGTTTCTTTATTCTCCTAAAATAATGAAGCACCTGTTAGGCTAGCTTTTGGAGTTATTTGGTTCTTTATTATTTCTCTTTGGAGTTTATTTGCAAATAGATCCCTGTTATTTATTTCTATTTGCGAATCTAGGGTTTCCCGGAGCTGAGGAGACCAGCCAAAAGATCAAGTATCGCTACGGAAACTACGACAACTACTTGCACACAGGTGTTCACGCCCGACCATCTTTGAATGCCCATTAGGCATGGCTATTAGAACTGCTAGTGCTCTATTTATTGCATAGTGATGGATATGATAAGCTCGTGCATAGCCTCTTTTACATACTTATCCTTGATTGACCTACTACTACTTTATTTACGCATGTTGATACGCTGAGCTTGCTATGCATGTGTTGGGATACTGTGGTAGTTTCTTGGCGTGTGTGGGGAAAAACCGACAGGAGAAGGTGTTTTTGGGATACTTGGCGCGGGTGAGCTCAAGACAACCCGATTCGGGATCGGGGGCCAGGGATCGTCTTCTCGGGCGTTGCCCAGTTTGGTACCTATGGTAGGTACACTATTTTAGGAGCACAGGTGTTGGGGTTTTTGTGATGACTTGGAGGATAGGAGCTCGTCCCGGTCTGAAACCGAGTGGGTCGCTTTGTTGCACGGGACTTTCGTACACACCACCTCGCCGAGAGTGGGGATAGGGCCGTTTCGACCCTAGCAAGTGCGATTCCATACCTACTAGCAGGATAGAGGGTATCAGTGAGAGGGTATAGGGTGAAGTCCCTTCCCTTTTGGGCGCTCCCCGTGTGGCCACACGGGGGCATGTTCACAGTTCCGGGGTGGTCTTCTGCGGGGGACCGCAGCGACACCCGAATGCAGGGTGGAATCGTAACTCCTAGGTGTTCGTCCGGTAGGGTGGGTTCAGTCGACTAGCTACCGGCTAGGCTCCATCCCGAGTTGGGTACAGGTGTACACGCTCTGCAGAGTTTAGATCTATACGTATAGCTGCGTCCTCGGTTATGGACATGCCCGTTGTTTACTCCGACTCTTACGTTTTGGGATTTCTTCCTCCCCCTTATAGGATTTGAGTGTGGTGAGCCGTGGTTGCATTCGGGGAGATGAGAGTTGCTCCCTCTGCCTCGCGGATTCAGGTGCAACCATTGAGGTGTGAGGAGTGGGAGTTCTCGCACCGACCCTAGATGAAGATAGTACTTGGTGACGGTGATCTGGGTGTCCAGGTGTAACCGTTTGTGGATGAGAGACTTAGGATTTGGTGGGATATGGAGATACTACTCTTTATATGTTACTGCTGCTGCATAGAAAAACTTGAGCCTACTCCTTGACTACTTTTTATACCTTTAGCTTTAGGCCACTTAAAGTTTGCATACGGTTGGTGACGTGAACCTATCCCATTCCTTGGGGATAGTTTGTGAGTGTGCATGATTGGACTTGGAGCGAAAGTCCTTTTATGAAGAATCCATGGAGGAAGTGTTGTGTTGCTACGCTCAAGGATGCCTGTGGTGAAGATCGAAGATGAAGACTTGAAGCCTTAGCTACCGCTGCGTAGAGTTTCTACCTGTCGTTTAGCCCAAGGGGCTTGTACTTAAATCGTATACCGAGCTGTTTTCGGATGTAAATACTCTGTTTTGTACTCTGATTACGTTGTATGGAAATGATATTATACTGTAATGAGTCTGTACGTGATAGCTACTGATCCAGGGACTATCACAAGGGTACAGGGAGTCGGGTTTTTCTCACCGAAAACCCGGGTCGTTATAGGGAGAACCGCTTCCGACCCGTGCACCATGAAGAATGGTGTTGCACCTGTGGCCCGACTCGGTGTAGTGCGCAGGATCCACAGAACGGATGGCAACTCAGCGACCCATCTTGCTCGGAACTTCTCAAGTCGTCTGAAGATTCGAGGCTTTAATCCTTGTAGGATCATGCCGTTGGCCCTCTCAGCCTGCCCGTTGGCCCTCGGGTGTGCAACAGCAGTCCAGTCCATGCGGATGTTGTTGTCGTCGCAGAACTTGAGGAACTTCTTTCCCGTGAACGGTGTGCTGTTGTCGGTGATGATCGAATTCGGGATCCCGAAGCGGTAAATGATGTCGGTGAAGAACGCCACGGCTTCTTCGGAACGAATCTTGACCACGGGTCGAGCCTCGATCCACTTTGAAAACTTATCAACGGCGACGAGCAGGTGTGTGAAGCCCCCGGGCGCTTGCTTGAATGGTCCGACTAAGTCCAGCCCCCATACGGCGAACGACCACGTGATGGGGATGTTCTGAAGCGCTTGTGCAGGGAGATGAGTCTGTCGGGCGTAGAACTGGCAGCCCGCACAACGTCGCACGATATCCTTGGCGTCCGCCAGCGCCGTGGGCCAATAGAAACCTTGTCGGAACGCTTTTCCGACTAAAGTTCTTGCGGCGGCGTGGTGTCCGCATGTGCCGGCATGGATTTCCTGAAGCAAGTCTCGGCCTTGGTCTCTCTGAATGCAGCGCATGAGTATATCTGTTGCGCCCCGCTTGTGGAGCTCGTCGTCGATGAGGACGTAGGATTTGGCTCGCCGCGAGATGCGGTGTGCTTCCGTCTGGTCAGAGGGCAACCTCCCCTCGACTAACCATTCGAGGATTGGGAAACGCCAGTCAGGATCTTCCAAGTTCGGCTCTTGGTCAATCTCCATGACTTCCGGCTCCTCCGACCCTGGTTGTTGCTCCCCATCTACTCGGACGGACGGCGCGTGCTGATCGCTAGCGAACACACCGTGTGGTATGGGCTTGTGGCTTGATGCTGCCTTGGCGAGGATGTCTGCAGCTTTGTTGTTGTCGCGCAGCACATGATGAAGCTCGAGCCCATGGAACTTGTCTTCCAGCTGACGCACAGTTCGACAATAGGCCGCCATCTTGGGGTCGACACAATTCTTCTCCTTCATCACTTGATCTACGACAAGCTTAGAGTCCCCACGGATCTCGAGGCGACGGATTCCGAGCTCGACCGCGATCCGAAGGCCGTTGACGAGCGCTTCGTACTCAGCCATGTTGTTGGAGGCAGGAAAATGCAGTCGGACCATGTACTCCATACGCACGCCCAGAGGCGAGATGAAGACAAGGCCTGCCCCTGCTCCCTCCTTCATGACTGAGCCGTCGAAGTACATTGTCCATGTCTCGTGCTCGATTGGTGCTGGTGGAGTCTGAATCTCCGTCCATTCAGCGACGAAATCCGCCAATACCTGTGACTTAATTGCACTGCGTGGCGCATAAGTCACGTTCTGCCCCATCAGCTCGAGGGCCCACTTAGCTATCCTCCTCTCGGCCTCAGGATTCTGGATCACCTCCCCGAGGGGGTACTTGGACACCACTGTGATGGGGTGTTGGTCGAAGTAATGCCGAAGCTTGCGTTTGGTGATCAAGACAGCGTACACGAGCTTCTGAATTTGAGAGTAGCGGGTTTTTGAGTCGGAGAGAACCTCGCTTACGAAATAGACGAGCCGCTGCACCTTGAGTGATTTCCTAGGCTCTTCTCGTTCAACAACCAGAGCAGCGCTCACGACCTGCATCGTTGTAGCCACGTACAGGAGCATTTGCTCCTCTGGCATTGGTGTCGTGAGCACGGGTGGACTCTTCAGGAGATTCTTGAGTTTATCGAGCGCTTCCTGAGCCTCGGGCGTCCAGGTGAAGTGGTCGAACTTTTCATTAGGCGGTACAGCGGCAGGCTACGCTCTCTGAGTCGAGCGATGAACCGACTGAGAGCAGCGAGATAGCCTGTGACACACTGCACGCCTTTCAGGTTCTGGATCGGCCCCATGTTAGCGATGGCTCGGGATTAGCCTCAATGCCGCGTTCGGACACGACAAAGCCAAGGAGCATGCCCCTTGGAACCCTGAAAACGCATTTTTCAGGATTTAGCTTCACCCCATGCTCTCTCAGCTTCGCGAATACTTCCGTAAGATCGGGGATCAGGTCGCCCGTATTCTTTGACTTGACGACAATGTCATCGACGTATGCTTCGATTATTCGCCCTATAAGATCGCCGAAAACGCGTCGCTTGCATCTTTGAAATGTAGCGCCCGCATTCTTGAGCTCGAACGGCATCGAGTTGTAACAATAAGCGCCAAAAGGAGTGATGAAGGACGTTGCGAGTTGGTCCGTTATGCACATCGCGATCTGGTGGTACCCGGAGTACGCATCGAGAAAACAGAGGGTTTCGCACCCTGCTGTTGAATCGACTACCTGATCTATGCGAGGCAAAGGAAACAGATCCTTGGACACACCTTGTTAAGGCTCGTGTAGTCAACACACATCCTCCATTTCTTATTCTTCTTCTTTACAAGTACAGGGTTGGCTAGCCACTCGGGGTGGAATACTTCCTGAATGAACCCTGCACTAAGGAGCTTCTTGATCTCCTCGCCTATGGCCTTGCACTTGTCGTCGTTGAAGCGGCGCAGGCGCTGCTTGACCGGTTTCGATCCCGGCTTGATGTTCAGTTTGTGCTCGGCAACCTCTCTCGGGATCCCCTTCATGTCGGAGGGTTTCCATGCGAACACGTCGAGGTTCGCTTTGAGGAAGTCGACGAGCGCGCTTTCCTATTTAGGATCGAGCGTCGTCCCGATACGGAGCGTGCGGCCATCATCAGTGACAGCCACATCCTTGACATCCTTGGCGGGCTCGAAGGAGCAGGCCGCTCGCTTGGATGACTCGGGGATATCTTGGTCCTCGGAGGGAGGCTCGGCGTGGAGCTTCTCGGACCGGATGAGTGTTTCAGCGAATTGAAAGAACTCAGTATCGCATTCGTATGCGTACTGAAATGTAGTCCCCTCTGTGTTGACCCCCTTCGGATTGGGGATCTTCAACTTGAGATACGTGTAGTTGGGCACGGCCATGAACTTCGCGTAGGCCGGCCTCCCGAGGATGGCGTGGTATGTCCCTGAAAACCCCACCACTTCGAAGGTGAGGGTTTCTGTGCGGAAGTTCCGCGACGTCCCGAACGTAACGGGCAGATCGATCTGCCCTATCGGGAGCGCATCTTTCCCGGGGATGACCCCGTGGAAAGGAGTTGGCGATGGGCGCAGTCGGGGCTGCGAGATGCCCATGCTGTCGAGCGTCGTCATGTACAGGATGTTGAGCTCGCTCCCTCCATCCATCAGCACCTTGTGGACCCGCTTGGTCCAGATCAATGGAGCCACCACGAGGGGGTAGCTTCCCGGTTGCGGTACATGGTCGGGGTGGTCCGCTCGGTCGAAGGTGATCGGAGTCTCCGACCACTTGAGGTACGATGGTGTCGCAGGCTCGCTGTTGTAGACTTCACGCCGGATCAGTTTCTCCTTGCGCCTTGACGGTCGTGCTGGTGCCCCGCCAAAGATCATGTGGACCGCGCCATCTTCTCGGGGGAAGACCACCTCCTCCTCCTCGTCGTCGTTCTTGGGGGGTGGTGCTGCCTTCTTCGGAGGCTTAGACATCTTGGGCTTGAGCGTGCCGTTGACGTAGTTCTTTATCAGATGGCAGTCTTTGAGTGCATGCTTGACGGGCGTCTCATGATGGGTGCACGGTGCCTCCAAGAGCCTCTCGAAATGATCCCTTGGGGGACCATCCTGATTGTTCTTGGGACGCGTCGCCTTGCGCTCGACCGCTGCAACGATGTTGTCGTCGCGGCCGTGCTTGTCGCCCTTCTTCTTCTTCTTGGACCGCGAGGAGGGCCCCTCACCGGCATCCACAACTTGCTTCCCCTTGCTCGGTGGAGGAACCAATGTTGCTGCTACCGCCTCCTCCCCGTCGGCATGGTTGGTCGCGATGTCGAGGAGCTCCCAAGTAGTCCTCGGGTCCTTCGCCCTAGCCGGTGGATGAGGGTAGTGCAGGTGGTGCCGTTCTGGAACGCCGAGATGGCGTCGTTGTCTGTCGCGGTGAGAAGTTCGGTGCAGCGCTTAGAGAAACGCCTGATGTAGTCGCGCAAGCTCTCCCCCGGCTGCTGCTTGCAGTTGCGTAGCTCCCACTACTTGCCAGGCCGGGCGTACGTGCCTTGGAAGTTGCCGATGAACGTCTCCCGTAGGTCCTTCCAGCTGTTGATCCTGCCACGTGGCAGGTGCTCGAGCCAGGTCCGCGCAGAGTCGGCGAGGTGGAGCGGCAAGTTCTTGATGATGAACAGATCATCCGTCGCTCCGCCTGCCCGACATGCGAGCATGTATTCCTCCAACCACACGCTCGGGTTGGTCTCTCCGTCATATCTTGGTACCGCCGTCGGAGCTCGGAAACGCGAGGGGAACTTGGCGTCTTGCACCTTCCGACCAAAAGCGCGTGGGCCTTTTGGATCGAGCGACCAGCTTCGGTCACGATCTTCGTCACTGTTGTAGCGTCCGCCACGCCTCTGGCTATGACGTCAGCGTGAGCGGTGCTCGTCACGCTTGTCGCGGCCGTCGTCGTTGCTGCCATAGCCGTAGTCGTAGTTGTCGTCGCCTGCAGCTCGGCGACGGGCCTCAAGCGTGTCGCGAGCATCGCGGTTGGCCCCCAGTCGCGACTTGACTGACGGTTCGCCAGCGCCACGGTGCCTTGACGGGGATCGATCTTGGCATCATACGGACGGTGCACCTCGCGCCTCACGCGCGCGTGATGCCAAGCTCTCAGCCTGCTGTGCGGCTGTCGTCTCGAGGAGGGTTTTGAGCTGCTGACGAACCCTCTTCTTCAGGCGTTGCCGGTTCGGAGCAGCCACGCAAGAGCATGGTTGTTGCCGCGAGGTTCTGCGACGCACGCCCGAAGCGCAGCGTGCCGTCATCGTCGACGGGGGCATCCTCGTTGATGCGCTGGTTTACGTCCCGCGCCCGTACGCGAGCTTGCGGGGCTAGCTGCTCCGCTTCTTGCTCACGATGTTGTTCCCGCCGCTGGTCACGCGGAGGGTCTCGTGTCTCGTTCTCCTCGCCGAGTGCTCGGTGAAGGTTCGCCAACTCTTCGTCGATCTGGCGCTGGGCCTCGGCGATCTCATCGAGGCGCGCCCGATGCTGGGCGTCCCCGTTGCGGTGACGAGGGTTCTCCTCGCCGTCTGTCGAACTGGTGGCGATGCGGGCCTCCAGGACATTGCACTCTCGCGTGAAGTCCGGTGGGAGCGCCGGTGGCCCCCGCCGTGCAACCGCGGAACCCGGGGCGACGTAGGTTGCCCTGAGCTCGTTCACGTAGGCTGTCACCGGGTCGTCCGGGAGGCCTAGCTGCCCTCGAGGGTACAAGGTGCCGTACCACTCCATGAATTCCCCTCAGGTCAACGGCTCGGATCCGCTGGCCTGGAAGGCGAGGTCGGTGAGGTGGAAGGCAGCGAGCCTGAAGCGCTCCTGCGTCGGGTTAGGCCCTAGCATGGTCATGATCGACTCGTCCGTGAAGCCACGGACGAATGCTGCTCGCGCCGCCGCCGCTGTCGTGGCAGTGGGACGCGCGGGTCGGGAGAAAGTCCTCCCGACGACGGACTCCGCCGGCCCGGTGTAGACGAAGCTAAGGGAGCCGAAATGCACGGTCGTGCCGGGAGTCAGCGAGACCCCGCGGCCCTCCATCTGGATCGCTGGTGTAGTTTGGCGAGACACACGATGTGCCCCTACCTGGCGCGCCAACTGTCGGGGTTCTCAACCGCCGGCAGTAGATTTGTATCGAATCGTGTGTCGGATCTGGATGGTTGACACGGGAGACACAAGGGTTTTATACTGGTTCGGGCCTCCGTGGAGTAATACCCTACGTCCAGTTCTGAGTACTCGTGTTCCTATGCTGGGAATGTCTGTAGTAGGGGTTACAAACTTGGTGATCGGTCAGCCCCTCCGTCGGTTGCACTCCTCCCCCTTTTATAGTCACAAGGGTGGGGGACAAAGAGGGAAAACGAAAATAAGCTATAGTGCTATGGCGTTGTGAAGTCTTTTCCGTCATTGATGTCCGTCAGACGGCGTGGGTGGGCGCTGAGCTGTGGTGTCGTCGGAGGCCGTCGCGTGTGCTGTCGTCACTGTTGATTCCGAGCACTTGGCACCTCCTCCGAGTAGTTCACATGGTGACTCAGCCTTCTTGAGTGCGTCTTAGGCTTGCCACGTTATGGTCTAAGTGCTGGTAGATGGTAATCGAGTGCGCGTTCTGACGGGGTGGCGTGCAGCTGGCGTTGGATGTGACGGCATGTCGGAGGTCGTGGGGGTGCACTGTGCGCCATTACAGCCCTTGTCAGACCCGGTCGTCCTTCCGTCGCGCCAGCTGTGGTCTTTGCATGGCGTGAAAAACGGCGTCACGCGTGTCGTTGCGAAGAAGCTTGGGGGCCGGGGCGGCGCCACGTTCGTGTGGGGCCCCAGACCTACGCTCCGGCTCCCCCGTGTGGACCCCGCCTTAGTCGGAGACGGAGATTACTCGTGCGAACGAGTAGTCGGAGGCGAGGCGGTGCGTACTCGGAGACGAGGCGTACTCGTGCGAGGCGGAGAGTACTCGGGCGAAGCGGAGGGTACTCGGAGACGAGGCGTACTCGTGCGAGGCGGAAGATACTCGGAAGTGGGGAAGTCTTGTCAGTGAGAGTCTTGACAAAGATCTGCATCACTCCCTGTCCTGAATCTTAGCCTTCACATTGTCAATAGTGTCAGAGGACTCCATCTTCAACTTGATTATCTCGTTGCTTAAGGGTCTTAATCCAGGCCCTCGTCAAATGTACAAGGCAATTCCACATAGATTTGTTGTATGTAGAAGTTCTGTAGGATTTAGACATGATTGAGCCAGTTTCTAATTTTAGCGTCCATTATTATCTGTATGCAGCAAGCTTAGTAAATAGGTGGATTGAAGGATGACAGAGTTTGTTGTGTAGTAGTTGACATTATCCCATCTGATTATTTGTTGTCACCGTGCTCCAAATAAATATCAGAACAAATTGGAAAGAAATTCTTTGCTATAGAAGATTGCAGAGTTCAGTTGGAAAACTTGGGCAGTTCAGCCTCCATTAGGCTATATATATGGTGTTTATTTGAAGAAGAATGAGCGATCGAGAAATGTATGCTATAAGTTTGGTTTGTTCCATTCGTATTCCATCAAATTTTATTAAGTTGTTTCACAAATACGTGCGTGTCGCACGTGCACGTTACTAGTTATTTCAAACAACTCATCCTTTGCATTTAAATCTCAAATCATCAGCCAAACAAAATATCAGATAGAGCAGTCTGCTCAGATTCTCGGACCAGTGGCTTTTAGATTTTTTTTAAAAAAAAACTAACTAGATACGCTTTACCGCGCGTGGTGTAAACGAACTCTAATTTCTTCTTTATTTATCCAAAGATGGGAAGCAATGACAGTTAATGGAACAGAAGTCTCAGAGCCCGCTTTCCGGTTTCCTAGACTCAAAGAAAACCAGCCATCGCCATGGAGACGCCGACGAACATGACGACGGCGGCTCCAAAGGCCACCACCGGGGTGACAGCGCCAACGGCGACTGTGTGGACGGCTGAGGATGCAGCCACGATGCCCAGTACAGCGGAGAGGCTGCCACGGCCGCGACGGTATCCGTCGTCCCCGCGCCCGTCGTCTTCACCGGACTTCTTCTTGGCTCCCGCCGGTGGAATGGGATCGCCGGCCTTAGCACCCCCTGACTTTTCAACGCAAATCTACACGACCAGGAACACAATTTTTATATACACAAGAGCGTGTGGCATGAAAATGATTCTCAAAAGGCATGGAGACAAATTAATTACTGCATCTGAAATAAACTGGATGTTCGTTCGGTACATTAATTACCTGCAGCGGCATGTCGCTGATGCCGATGACGATCAGCGCGCCGGAGTGCTGGTTCACAACCGCACGGTGCCACACGCTCCGGTACTGCCCGTTGCTCAGCGCCTGCACGCGTGATCCAAGTATCCAACACAGAATTTAAGCTTTGTTTTGCTAGAGTGAGTTCGTTCGCAGGTCTCAAGTCAATAAAATGGATGCTGAGGAGATTATTAACCACCTGCAGCTGGTCGCCGATGACGACGATGAGCGCGCCGGGCTGGGGGTTGACGGCGACCCACTTGCCGCCGTGGAGGACCTGCAGGCCGGCGACGTCCTCGTCCATGAGCAGGATGGTGAGCGCGTTGGGGTTGGTGTGGGCGGGGAGGCCATAGGTGAGCTCCGGCGAGGGGCACGGCGGGTAGAAGTTGACGGCCATGTGCTGCTCCTGCTCGCCCAGCGTCTCCTTCATGTAGCTGGGCTCCAGACCCAGGCTCTCCGAGATCGCCGCGTACAGCCTGAAACCGAGCTCCCTGACCTCCTCGGTCCTCGCAGTAGCCGCTCGCCCGCTCATTATGGTCTCCCTGAATGGCCATGGCGTGCGTCATGCTCTTGTTCCTCTAAAACAAATTAGTGCTTGTACTAGAAGCTAATATAGGCAAAGTGATCGATGTACTTGAAGTCGGGCGGGTTGGACGGCCAGTCGGGCACGAACTGGTCGAGGGGATGGCAGTGAAGCCGGAGGTAGTCGCGCCAGTTGTGCACCGTCTCCTTGCGCTCGTTGAAGCTCGTGGACAGGCGAATCTTCCTGGCAGGGTCGTCGGAGTAGAGCTTGGCCTTCTCCTCCGCGGGCAGCCGGAAGAACTCGCGCGCCGCGGCCATCACGTCCGCGATCAGTCCCGCGTCTATCCCGTGGTTCACGACCTGCGCATATATTGGAAATCGATCAAACAATTCGAAGCGTCGGCGCGCGTTCTGCCACGCCGGTGGCAATTGGCACTTGATATGACGTTACGGCCCCGTTGAATTCGTTGATAATCGTCACCTGGAAGAAGCCGTGCGTGCGGCAGGCGCCGCCGATGGCGGCGACGACCGCGGCGCGGTCGGGGCTCGCGAGGTCGACGATGGGGATGCGCGCGCCGGAGACGACCTCCGCGAGGCGCTGGCGCTGCGCCTCCGGCCGGACGTAGTTCCCTGGCATGGTGTGGTGCACGGCCGTGGAGAGGAGGTGCTCCGCCATGTTAATTTGGCGCCGCCGCCGCCGGCCGGCCGGACCCTGTGCTCACCGCGAGCCTACGGAGCTCTTGCGTGGGTGCGCGAAGCGGGGAGGAGGAGGAAGAAGCCGGGGAGCTGGTGGTGGCCCTCGACATGGGGCTCTTCGGAAGGCGGGTCTCTTATAGCAACCTGTGGTGTGACCGCGCCGTGTGACTGGGCGCGCGCGAGGCCGGGACGCTGACGCGACCCTCGCGGTCGTTGGGTCGCGTCATCGCCGTGGCGGCTAGTGACATCACGTGGCGGGGTCGCGCCCTGGCCGTGGCGGCCAGTTGCCCAGTTGGCACTCGGCGGCTGGTAGACAGACAGAGCGATCTTTTTCTTTTGAAATTGCCGAGATTGATCGGTGACCCAGATGGTTGATGCGTGAAGTATTTCTCTCTATAACGATAGTGATTGTTTTGGGTTGACATATTCATTTTTCTTGTACAATGAACATATATATAGCTTTTCTTTTTTAGAGCTACATTACACAAAAATATATATATACATGCTAATTAATGCAGTATCTTTCTGTTGCTTGTTTCTAATAGGGTCGTACTCCGTGTGTACTTCACTTCTTTAAGATAAAGCTAGTTCACATATACTGTGTGAGGGTTCACATATAAAGAAAACTTCTCTCTTTCTTGTTCAAGTTCAAATGAAGAGAATGCCCGGTTGTTTCTAGTTGCTACTAAGGGGTTATTTGCGTAAACTGTTTAGTAACATGACGATTTGGGATATCAGTTTATATGTTTCGATTTTTTTAGTCCTGTTTTTGGAAACTATAAACCACAATAACTAAGTAAAATAAGGAAACAAACCTAAATAACCAAAATGTTGAAAACCGGTATAATATCGGTTAATCTAATACATCAATTTTAAAAATAAATAATAATGGTTAACTAACATAATAAAAAAACATCACCTAAATCAGTATGTTTTCGGTTTCAGTGTTCAATTTTTATATATTTTGCCGACCCTAAGCATAAGCATAACAATACTGTTCTTCAGCAAGAGCAACATAAGCAAAGAGACAGGATGGCCAAAAAAAATAAAGTACTCCATCAGTTGGCGAAAATCCAAAAGCAGCCTAAATAAACTCCATCAGTTCCCTCCTCTCAACATCACATTATTTTTTTTTCATCAGCCTTTAAGAAGGAAAACTAAATCCTAAAGGCTTCCAATTTGGGCTGGGATTGCAGTTGATGTGGCTGTAAACAGAGGGGCCGAACAGAGTTCCACAGACGCCAGAGCCCACTATGAGGGTTACGAGTACTAAAGGTGTGTTTGGGCAGTTCCAAATTCAAAAAAATAGCTCCACTTCAATTTTTTCGTGCCAAACACCTCAGCTCTGAAAACTCCAGATCCACCAAATCCATAGATCTAGCTCCTAACTTCACCAAATCCACAGAGTACCTCAAAGGGTACTCTGCGAAGGCTTGTTTCGTACTCACTCGTGGAGTTGGGTGAAAATTACTCACCTTTACCACCCATTACACAACTTACCGGTTCGTTTTGTTTTTTCCTGATACATCCCGTCGCCACCCTCCCGTACGCGTCCGCGCCTTCTCCTCCGCCCCTCGCCTTCCGTGCTCGCGGCCGCCGCCTCGTGGTCCTCCGCCGGCCGGACCGCCGGGGAACGCCGGAGATGAGCTGGCCGCCGCCCCCTCTCCCTCCTCCCCTCAGTTCTTCGCGTCGAGTTGGCCTTCCTCGTCGGGCACACCAGCGCCGCCGCTTGGCCTCCGGCCGATTCACTGCTCGGTCGCGCCGGCGTGCCCCGCCGCTGCGGCCACTAGCGTGGTCCGCCTCTTCGCTGTCTCCAATTGTGTGGGCTGCGATAGGTTTCGCGAGTTCGACGACGTACATACTGCGGAGAGCTCGCGCACGGCTCCTAAGGGCGAGGACGGCTTGTCCGCCGGCGTGCCCCCAGCAAGCACAAGCAGGAATCAATATTTGACTAGCCAGTTCTGCAATTAATCACGCAACAGCAATGCCATCATATGGCAAATTGTACATGCTCTTCGATAAGACAACATGAACCAGCAAGCAAATCGTATCAGCTCGTTGCTCCCATGTACACACAGCAGTACCTCCATGAAGCAGGTACTTCTGCGGCGCATCGTGGATGTCCTCCCGCTCGCAAGGCAGCGGCTCCCCCGCTCCACTAGCAGCCTCCGCTCCCGGTCCATTGATGACGCCGCGATGCGGGAGGCCATGCTCGCAGTCATCTCCGCCTCATCGTCCTCCGCACTCATCGTCCTCCGCACTCATGACTTCTTCCATGGCGACGACGACAGTGCGCATCATGGATGTCCTCCCGCTCGCAAGGCAGCGGCTCCCCCGCTCCACTAGCAGCCTCCGCTCCCGGTCCATTGATGACGCCGCGATGCGGGAGGCCATGCTCGTAGTCATCTCTGCCTCATCGTCCTCCGCACTCATCGTCCTCCGCACTCATGACTTCTTCCATGGCGACGACGACAGTGCATCCTACGGGTAACCACCATCACCACGCGAGCGCCAGTGGCCGCGGCAGTGGGGCACGATGGCGCGCCCCGAGCAGTGAATCGGCCGGAGGCCAAGCGGCGGCGCCGGTGCGGAAGAACGAGGAAGACGACGACTCGCACTTTTTTGGGTAAAAAAATGAGGGCAGAAGAGGGTAATCTGTTCAAACTTTTATTTTTTGGAGTTGGAGTTGTTATCTCTACCAAACACATCTCTTCAGCTCCAAAGGGAGAGTCCAGCTCCACGGTGGAGCTGCAAATTGGTAGAGCGGCAGCTCCAGAGTGGGTTTGGCGGAGCCGGAGCCCTCCCAAACACGCCCTAAACTACCAATATCATCCCACCTACCACCCACACAACAGGCAGACAGAGATTAGCAGTATCAACAGATATACTAGCAAATGCCTTTCCATGGCCTTCACAAAGAACTTACTGCCAGGTTAAGAAAGTGCACCATTGGTAACAGAAAATGTGTAACAGAGCATGGCCTTCATAAATAACTTACTGACAGGTTAGGACAGTGCACCATTGGTAACAGAAAATGTGTAACAGAGGCCTACTCATTAGAAAGGCATAGGACGCATTTATGTAGCCTCCATCACTGAAAGGTACGGTGTTTGGCTAATTATACACATCTAGATATTCAGACATACAGCAACCAGCAAGATGATTGATACAGCAAGCAAAATGGGTGATGTAGTCTTTGCAATATATATCATCCTGAATCCCTAGTTTAGAAGCACCGTGGATACACCTGCAAAATTATTGACGGGAACCATTCATATCAGAATTCAGAACACACCCCCAGAAAGTGCTGACTAACATAATTCAATGAACCTGAAAATATTTCAATTCAGTTAAGTACAGAAAAAACCCCTTCTTTTTCTTAGTCATTCATATTGTAGTCTCACCATGATGTAAACATAACATAATACATAAGTCCTCAATTAGCAGAAAGAATACATATTATCTCATAGATGCACAACAGAAAGCGCAACATGCGTAAATTGCGTCACAGTAAACAATTTAACTGAGGCCTCCCTCACAAGTTGTGTGTCTGTGCAAATTACTTATACATCATCAAATTACAAACAGAAAATGTAGTCGTAAGAGAAAGCAGTTTCAAAATGATTGACAGGAACCACCCATATTAGAACATTACTCCTGTAACTGAATGGAGCTAAAAATATTTCAATTCAATACAGCACAAAAGAAAAGTCATCTTTTCATTACTCATATCTGCAGTGTAGCCATGATGCAACCATGTTGTAATACGAAAAATCATCAATTAACATGAAGGTTACATGAGTAGAATTGCATCACAGGTAACAACCTCCCTTGCAAGTAAACTATGTGCATTACTTATACAGCACAAAATTACAGATACTGAATGAATGTGCACTATCAGAGAGAGCAGTATCAATACTGATAGCATGCATGTGCATTTGAGTTAATGTGGATCCTATAGATATATTGCTGTTTATTTCTGCAACTGTCTACAATGAAAGATGGATGCTTTGGACCAATTACAATCCAGTTGCCACGAGTCACAAAAAACATATAATAATGCAGGTGTCAGAGATAACATTCCATTATGAATTGTCACATCATATCGCGAATTAAGATGCACAGTATAAGCACTCATCCAGTAACACAAACACATTCATCATTATAAAACTGACATAATCTACTGTGGAAACTAACAAAACAACCAAAGTGAAGGTATTACCGTTCTATTTAATCCAATCTCGGATACACACGAGAGCCTCGATGGTTTTGATATTTAATGTGCACCATTGCTTATGAACCACAAGTCCCTCATTGCTTAACGCTGCCTCACAATGAACAGCAGAAGCAGGGATTGCCAGGATGTCACGTGCCATAATCGAGAGGGTTGGATAATTTGTAGAATTACTCATCCACCAGTTGAGAACATCAAAATCATCTTTCCTCGGAGCAAGACAATCTTCAAGGTACTTGTCAAGTTCTGTCAAAACTTGGTCCCTTGTCTGCGCACTAACATGCTCGTCCCAATCTTTCAATGTATCCTTGTAAACTCCACCCACTTGAGCATTACAAGAGTCACACTTTGATCGGTTGACACTCAGTTCATCTACAGCAGTGCAATATTCAAGAAACAACTTCCAGATTGTATCACGTACGGTAGATACGTACTTTGCTGCATCAGTGCCAAAAGCTCGTTTTAGGCGGAACTCGATAAAAGCAAATTTGAATCTTGGATCAAGAACAGCAGGTACTGACAACCACACATATGAATTTTGCCAATACTCATCGAATGCTTCTTGCATCTTCCAAACCATGGTAGCAAGTTCAGAATGATCAATAGATGCTTCTTCTTCCAAAGTTGTCCTAATTATCCATAGTTCATTGAAGTAAATATTCGCCGTGGGACAAACAGGGCCACAAAGTACTTCAAATGCATGATAAAAAGCCCTTAAAATGTTGCAAACTGACTCAACAGCTCTAGTGTCTTTTGCAGATATCAACTCTTCAGAGGAAAATGCCTTCTTGGAATGCAGAAGAACTTCAAGCCCAAAGTAAATTTTGTGCCACTGTTTTGCATCTTCCTGGGGGCATTCCAGTGCCATATTTGTCATAACTTCTATAAGTTGCTGCTGACCCTGAGGTGAGGACAAATGTGCCTGAATAAATTTCTCCAGGATATTACCAACAAGATGCAGCAATGGTTGCTCTTCTGAAACAATGCTGTTGAGCACATCATCCACACAAGCAATATTGTACAGTGCACCTCTAATAGGAAGGTTCTTCCTTTGGTTAAGAAAGTCCTTCAGCTTTGAAATTCGCACATTACTTCTAATGTCTCCAACAGATGTCAAGCTGAAAAGCTTCTGATCAAGATCCCAATCTCTTATAGCTTCCCATATGAGATCAAATGGCCTGCTCTCAGAATCTAGTTCACGAGCCTCCTTAAGATGTATCATCCGGTTCAAATTAGTGGTTGAGGACTGAAACGCACCAAATTTTATGATTCTCCTTAGAAGTTTCCAGTCTGAATCAACAAAATGCACTGACAAACAGAGATACTTCACTGAGGCCTCAGATCCATGAGGAGTACACAAACTTGCTGATAAGGAAACCCGACGGGATGATAGAGAAATTTTTTGATGTAGATCAGCCTTTAATTTCTGGAACAAAATAGTTGAATACTCTTCTACATCAATGCTTGAAACCATGTTAAATTCTGGATTGAGGATCTTGGCAAAACTTATCATTTCTTCATGCTCGACAATGGACAGGGGATGGCCATGCAAATTAATCATTTTAGTAAGCTCTTGACAAGATGCTTCTTGGTCAAATTTCCTGCTCATACCGTGCACAGTATGACATGATGACATATTCCGGTCCTTCTCAGGGTCCATTCTTTTCGCTGCTCGCGAAGCTGAAATGCGTCGGTTCACAGGGGTTCTATCACCAGGATTGCACTTGAGGAACTTGCTGCCATATGCTGAAAACTGAACCTCAACATTTGTGAAGACAGATGATAGGTCATCTTGGTTTGTGCTAGTTCTACTTCTACGCACTGGACAAGTCTGAAGATGTCGCCTCAAGTACTTTGTGCTTCTGTTTGCATTGAGTCGCACATGGCAATTGACACATTCAGCAGCCATGGTTTTCCTTCTCCCATCAGCATATAATGGTATAAAATCCTTCCATATCTCAGATGATGGTCTATGAATCACTCCGTTTACAAAATGAGGCTTACACTTGTCCAAATCCCATGTCATAGATCTCTTATTTCTGAATCTGGAGGCACCATCAGAAGCTACCCCTCCTGCTTGCATATCGTCACTGACATGTTCGTCGATGTGATCCATAACTGCAGACAATAATATGGCATGATTAATATCCTTGATACAGCATGGCTAAACTGCAGTCCAACTGTATAAACAGCAGCGTGAACAAATGAGCAAAAAAAATATCTATAGAAAGCTGAACATATCAGCCAACCTCACATACAGATAAAAATCCCAACAAGAAATGCAAGGAGCACAATTTGCACAAACAATCAATAGGTGAACACATTGATCAAACATGGACAAGAAGCTGCCAAGTGAATAGAAGATTGTGGTAGGTTCTGATCCAACCTTAGCCTTTTCTTTTCTGAAATTGGTGGGTTTTCACCCACGGACCCACCCTGGTTTGCCAAAGACCCAATTTTCCTAGTAAAATCCCTTTCAGAATTCAGACACTCGGACCCAGAGTCGAGGGAGTGAGGGCACAGGCCGCCTTCAGATTCTAGATTTGGTGTGTATTTAAGCACTAATTAACTGTAGTAAAGACTAGGCCGCCACTCACTTTTTTTGCTAGGCCCGCCCACACTCAGGTCAGTAAAGACTACTGTTTTCTACTAATTCCCCCACCGTGCTGGGTCTGGGAATCAATGCCGTTACCTCTTGGACACCAATTAAACCTAGCACGTGCTCTCCACAATGCTAACTCGCCATTCTCCGATTTCTTGTGACCTCCCAAGCGCAGAAAACTGAAGCTGAAACCTCACATTCTCCGCGGCATTTTAGCTCCCCAAGCTCCCAGCTTTGGTTAAAGATCCAAACTTTCCGTACGGAAAAGAAATCCGAGCCGCAAAAAAAATCGTTTCTTGAACACGAGCGGCATTCGATCAGCGAGGAGTTCGTCCCCCCCAAAATTTTGAGAAAAGGAGATAAATAAACCGCACTAAGAAGAATCGCATCTTTACCGATTACTGCTCCTCGGAACCTCGAAGCAAAGTGAAAATCGTCGAAGCAATCGACGCTCGAGCGGCGGGACAGCTGCGGCACTCGAAGTCGTTCGGAGCTAGGGATGGCAATGGGCAGGGTAGGGTTAGGGTAAAGCATTTACCCGCCTGTTGGCATACCCGTCTATCTCTTTTGTATCCTTACCCGCCAAATGTAACGGGTAAAAAACCTTACCCTTACCCTTACCCGCAGGGTAAAAGGGTATCCGATGGGTATTAACATAAACATGTCATTAAGTTCATATCCAAGAGTACAATAATCATTTGATAGCTAAATAAGTCTCAAACTTCACAATCACACACTTATTGATATATAAATAAGTCAAATAAGAAATTACAACATCCCAACATAAGAAATAAGATCAAATTGTGATGAGCTGATGGCTATCTTGCATTCTTGCAAGTCAATGAGTCATGGATTAATGATGTCAGACTCAACATCATCCTGAGAACACAAAATAATAGACATTAGATCAATTCAAGTTATACTTTGGAAAGAAAGTGGAACATGTGAAGTCAGTACATACCAATGGTGGAAGGGATGTGCTGCTAGGGTTAGGATATATGGGCCTACTTGGGTCAAATATTTCTACGAGCTTCTTTAGTGCGGGTACCCTTGGGTAACCCATGGGTAGAGTTTCATACCCTTACTCTTGCCCGCGGGTAGAATTTTATACCCGTACCCTTACCCGCGGGTAGAATTCTATACCCTTACCCTTACCCAACAGGGTAGGGTACCCGCGGGTACCCTTACCCGTGGGTAAAACTGCCATCCTTATTCGGAGCAAGGGAGCGCGTCGGACAGAGGAGAATGGAGAGGGGAGAGAGGAGAGGGGACTTGGAAGTGGAAGGCTGGCTGGAACTGGAAACGCAGTGGGGTGGGGGATCGATTGGGCTTTGCTAAATTCGGGGACTAAAAATGGTTTTAGGTCATGGAAAATAAAAACTTTAGGTACCACAAAGTTACTCTCTCCAGCAGTGTTGCTAAAACTGGGTACCTATATTCCACTCAAGGACTAATCTGCGATGAATCAATTTTTTCCAGGGTCCAATGTGCAAAATGCACACAACCTTATCCTCTCCCCTCCTCTTCTTCCCCATGGCACCTGCCACCGCCGCTCCTCACCCGCTCGTCGCCGTCCCTGACGCGCCGCCACCGCCGCTCCTCTCCCGCGTCAGCCCACCGCTGGCACATCTCCATCCTCCTCCTTCCCTCGGCGCCACAACCTTCCTTCCCTCCTCCTTCCCTCATCAAGGCCGCCACCTCCCTTCTCGATCTGGCCGCCGCTACTGGAGGTGCGGCGCCCGCACATCTCTCCCACCAGAAGCTGCGCGATGAGGCGTGGCCTCTGACCCTGCCCCTGTGGCGGCCGCTCCTCCTCCGGTCGTGCCCCACCACCACGCGCTCCCTCCCCACGCGATTCGGCAGCGCAGGGGAGGCCACCGCACCAAGGGAGCTCGCCCTTGTCCCCATCCGCCGCTCTATGGGAGCTCGCCCACATCAAGCTTGGCCCCGGTCGCCGCGCAGGAGAGTGTACCCCCGCCGGCCTTGAGCCCTGGCCGCGCCGCCCAGCCCCACGTCACCGTCTGGGTGAAACAGCACGGCGGGCACTACGTCGCGGTGGTGGATTTCCATGGCGATGCCGGTGGACAGAAGCGACAGGGACGCCGACGGCGCGGGGTGGAGGAGGCGGAAGCGACGTGGAAAGCTCCGCCGGTGGCAGTTGGCCTTCCCGCGGGAGCATTGTTGTTTTAGGTCCCAGGCCATCGGTTGGTATATTTTGGTCCCCGGGAGAGAGTTTTAGGTCCGGACCTAAAATAGCAACTCATATAGGTCCTCTGCTGGAGCACGTTTTTTAGCTGTTTTTAGGTCCCGGAGCAGTTTTTAGGTATAGCAACTCACTTTAGGTCCTCTGCTAGAGATGCTCTAAGGGCATGGACCATATGGAGTCATGGGCCGACGATCTACCGGCAGGTTGTGTGGTGGGCTCATAATCTCTTGATCTGGCTGGGCTTGAGTACCTATTTGGGCTAATAGGCTGTGGGTCATTCCTTGTGGGAGGTATTATGTATTATTCCAGCCCAAATCGCTAACTTGTTAGGTTCATTGGTAATATTGATTTTTTTATTTTTTTTATATATTCTTTACGATTTTACAAAATATATGGCTACCAAAAGTTTTGGAAAACTGACCATATATCGTCATATGAAACCACGGTGCTACGACAGTGCTCCAACTGCCATTTTGGTGTGGCGGTTACTGTAGCGAGTTGCCACGCTGGTAGCTCCTTTCACGTTTTCAAACAAATCATAACTATTTTATATGAACTCTGATGGTGAAAAACTTTACATAAAATTGTAGATCTCAGCGAGATCTATAACTTTATAGTTTAAATAGTTTTCATTTGGAATCATATTCATGCTCAAATAATCAAAGGCTGCCTATAATAGTATGTTGGCAGATACAAGATGTCTTGTACTACAAGCCAACTGGGAAATGTAGTGTTTGTGATATCATCCTAGAATCCTAGATTAGAAGCACCAAGGGCGTATACTGCCAGTAATCTCTGCTGATAAAAAAAATTATATCAGTAGTGTTGGTAGTTCACTGCAGTTACCATTACATGTAGCCTGCAAAATTAAATGTTGATGGGAACATCCCAAACTAGAAGATTGAACTGTGAAATATTTCGATTTATTAAAGTAAGATAATCCTATTTTCTACTCTCAGAATTTATAGTCTAGCCATCCCCCTAAATAGAGATGAAGAGATTATGTATTATTTAACATATATACAAAAGAATATGTTACGAGTAAATGGCACCACAGTTACAACGACATGAAGGTTTCTGCATGACTCCTTTTTCCTTCTATTAATGCAATGATACGCAGTTCTCCTGCGTATTTGAGAAAAAACGACTTGAAGGTGAGTCCTACGAGTTCTCATCCTTATTACATTGTACCTACTTCATAATTAGTTGCAACTCTTATGTAAATTACTTATGTAGGCACATGTCATCTAAGTAAATGCAATCGCATGGTACTAGAAGTCTTAGCAGTCAATATTGTTCTTCCATTTTAGATGCAGTTTATTTAAATATTGTTAGTAGAGAACAACCTTCCTATCCGCAAGTTACTATAGATCTGGTGGATCCCGTGTTGCTTATTATCAGTAACTATCAATTAAGAAGAACAGATGCTGTGAGTGTGACAGTCCAATTGCTAGTAATTGTCTAGATAATACTGAATAATAATGCAGTGTAAGTGGTACATTTCAGTTGTGCACTATAAAGGAACATCGATTATTAAGATGCAAAATATAGGCTGCCCGCCAAAAAACACAAACATGTGATTTGCAAACCTTATATAAGCAACTAAGGAACCAATAGAACAATCAAAATGGAAACTTCACCATTCTATTTAATCCAATCTTGCATACATACGAGAGCCTCAATTGTTTTGATATTCAATGTGCTCCATTGCTTATGAATCGCTGGTCCCTCGCTGCTTAATGCTGCCTCACCAAGCATAGCAGAAGCAGGAATTGCCAGGACGTCACGTGCCACAATTGAGACGATTGGATACTTTGTAGAATTACTCATCCACCAGTTCAAAATATCAAAATCATCCTTCCTTGGAACAAGGCCATCTTCAAGATAGTTCTTAAGTTCTGTCGACGCTTGAGTCCTTATCTGCTCATAAAGGTATTTATCCCAATCTTTCCATGAATCCCTGTTAAATCCACCTACTTGAACAACAGAATTTGATGTCTCAACACTTGGTTTATCTAACGCACTGCAGTATTCAAGAAGCAGCTCCTGGATTGTATCACGTACAGCAGACACATACTTTGATGCGTCAGTGCCAAAAGCTTGTTTCAGACGGAACTCGATAAGAGTAAGTTTGAATCTGGGATCAAGAACAACAGGTACTGACAACCACAAGTATGAATTTTGCCAATACTCATCAAATGCTTCCTGCATCTCCCAAACCAAGCTAGCAAGTTCAGTATGATTTGTAGATGCTTCTTCTTCCAAGGTTGTCCTAATTACCCACAGTTCATTGAAATACCTATTTGCTGTGGAACAAACAGGACTCGAGATTACTTCAATGGCATGATAAATAGCCTTCAATATCTTGCAAAAAGACTCAAGGGTTTTAGTGTCTTCTGCAGATGAGTCTTGAGACGAAATTGTCTTCTTGAAATGCAACACAACTTCAACTCCAAAGTAAATTTTGTGCCACCACTTTGCATCTTCCTGGGGGCATTTCAATCCCATATGAGTAACAACTTCAATAAGTAGCTCCTGAGTAAGCGCTGTGGACATATGTGCCTGAATAAATCTCTCTAGTATATCAGCAATGAGATGAAGCATCGGTTGCCCCTTTGAACAATGCTGTTAAGCACATCATCCACGCAAACAATATTGTATAACTCACCTCCAATAGGAAGGCATTTCCTTTGGCTGAGGAAGTCCTTGAGCTTTGAGGTACGCTCATCGTTTCTAATTTCACTGGCAGCTGTCAAGCTGAAAAGCTTGTGATCAAGATTCCAATCTTTTATAGCTTCCCATATGATGTTAAATGGCCCACTCTCAGAATCTAGTACAGTATCCTCACTAAAATGTATCATCCTATCCAAATTAGTGAGTGACTGAAACAGACCAAACTTGATGATTTTCCTTTGAAGTTTCCAGTCTGAATCAATAAAATGCACTGTCAAACAGAGATACTTCACTGAGACCTCGGATACATGAGGAGTCCACAAACAAGCTGATAAGGAAACCCGATGTGATGCAAGAGCAATTTTCTTCTGAAGTTCATCCTTCTCTTTCTCAAACAGAATAGTTGAATACTTTTCTATATCAATCCCTGAAGCCACATTAAATGCTGGATTGAGGCTCTTTGCAAAATTTATCATTTCTTCATGCTCAACAATAGATAGGGGATAGCCATGCAAAATAATCATTCTAGTTAGCTCTTGATAAGATGCTTCTTGGTCAAACTTCCTGCTTATGACTGGTGCAGTCTGACCAGGTGAGGTAATTTGCTCCTTGGGGTCCATTTTTTCTAGTGATTCTGAAGTTAGAACGTGCAGATTCACAGGAACTCTATCACCGGAGCTGCCCTTGAGGAACTTGCTAGCATACTTTGCAGTCTGAACCATACCATTTGTCAAGGCAGGTGAAAGCTCATCCTGAAGCCTAGACTTGGAACTCGGTACACTGGACTGGGATAAAACTCTTTCCTGAAGATTTACGCTAGTTCTACCACGGACTGGACAAGTCTGATTATGTCGGTTTAGTTGTTTTCTACTTTTATCCACACTGAATCGCTTGTGGCAATGGACGCATTCAGCATCCTGGATCCTCCCCTCAACATATAATGGTATAAAATCCTTCCATAAAATTGACCTGATTCTTTTGTTGTCACTATGAATTACCAAGTTAATGACATCATATGAATCTGTAAGAACGTAGGACAGAAGGCTACATCATTCACCAGTAATATGCATAAAGTTTGAATAATTCATCCAGAAAAGTATGCATATTATATGAAGGACATTAAATGTGCCAATAGTACACCCAAATTTACACCGTACAAACCGACAGAGAGAAAAAAAATATTATATCAATTCTTTCGAGAAAAAAAATCATTATATCAATCATTGTGACTGAACCATGAGCTGTATATAATCTATATATGCCCCTCCACTTTGCAATAATTGTCTAAATTTACCATGTACGCAAACCAACTAAATATCGACCAACTTGATCTCTTTTGCAACATTAAAGTAGGGTTAAGAGGTTGAAACATTGTACTATCTATATTTTTATTCACCCATGTGACAACAATTGTGCAAATAACTAAGTGCCAGGCAATCAGGCACAACCGCATAATATGAACAAATGATACAAGGTTCATAATTTCCATACTAATTGTGAATGAAGAGGAAAATTATAGAAATTTCCACCAAAGGCAACAAAATATAAAGAAATCATCAAGAAGTATCATAACTGCACAACATTTAGGTTCAAAAGCATACCATATCGAAATTCTGCATCCTGTTGCTGCTGGCTTGTACCCAATCTCTCCTTCTCTGGGCAGATTTCCTGGTGTTGATCTAAAGAGTCACTTTGACGGTTCACGCGAACATGGCAGTATCGGCATTCCACTGTATCAACCACTCCATTTTCGCACACAGGCTTGTAATCATTCCACAGCTTAGTTATCTTACTTCTGAATCTGGATTGACCATTAGAAGCAGCCCCTGGTTGCGTATCAGCACCGACATGCTCATCCAACAGGTCCATAATTGCAGGCAACAATACGACATTATCAGCTTTCTTGGCAAGGCGTAGTTAAACTGCAAGTCTGCAACCTTGATTCCAACCAGAAAAGGAAATGCTTCACAATGCAGGTTGCAACTTTCCGGCTGAAAAAAGTTTTCTTTTCTGGTTGGAATCAAGGTTGCAGACTTGCAGTTCACTTTTTTTTCCCTGAAAAAAGTTCCCAGCACCACTTCGACTCCCCAAGCTCCCAGCTCGCCAAAGGGCTGCAACTTTCCGGCCCAAACGAGCACGAACACCAGCTACGGGAACGGCAGGCAATGCCCGCCCATTCGCAACACCAGGCAAGCAATTCGTTCCCCCCAAAAATTCCGTGAAAAAAAAGCAGCAGCAGCGAGGAGGATCGCGTCACTTACCGGTTACTGCTCGCCGGGAACACGGAAAAGGAAAATCATCGAAGAAATGGGACGCGCAATGGCTCTCGGGATTCGGGAAGTCGGAATGCTTCCGAGGAAGTGCGCTCGGGGGACAGATGGAGTCGGAAGGAGACGGAAGAGTAGGGAGGAGTGGAGAGCGGATTCGGGCCTCCGGGGTGGGTTAGGGGCTTGACATGGAGCCCGACCCAGTTCGTAATTTGGGCTTCAACGGGCTGTGGGTACGGTACTGGGCCTTCGGAACATTATAAATTGGGCTCCGTTTTCCGACGAACTGGGTCCGAATAACGATGCGGTCCATATCCCCCCATATGACTTCCGGAAGTTAGATAAGCAAATGAACTTCCAGCCCACCAAAGCCCAACTAAGATTACTAATCAGTAGTTTCCAGCCTACCAAAATTCATGACTAACAAAAGCAAAATGTTGAAATATTTTTCAACAAATGTTGAAACATTTTCAACAATGTTGAAAACATGTTTTTTCAACATTTTTAGTCATTTTCCGTCCAACATTTTACAAATTGTTCCAACATTTTTTGGTCCAACATTTTTTTTTCCAACTTTTTTTCACCAACATTTTTCCTTTCTTCAACCTTGGACCGGCGGCGGCCATGGCGCGCGGAGAGGCCGGCGGCGGCCACCCGTGCGACTCCCCCGGCCCCCGCGCGGCGGCGCACCACTGCGCGGAGCCGTCGGCGAGCTCCCGCGCGCGGCGGCCAGGGCCCGCGACGGTGCGTCGTGGCGGGGGCGCGGGGCAGCGGCGAAGCCGGCCATGGAGGCGGCGGCGCAGGGCAGCGGCGCACGCGCGCGGCCGCGAGGCACACGCGGGGGTCCGCGCCCGCTCATGGCGGCGACGGCGGCGGGTGGAAGGTAAGGGAGGAGAGAGGATGCGGGCTAGGGTTAGAAAGTGCATCCAAGAACTATTAATTGTTGCACGAATCTCAAACACTGGAAGTTCATTTGAAAAAAAACTTCCGAAAGCTATATAGGATTTCCGTTGGATTCGGGCCGCTCCACGATCTGGGCCCAGCTGGAATATAGCGTTGGAGTATTATTGTTACTACCTATCCCCTGTAGTACCCCTAAAAAAACATATCCCCCGTAGTTATCACATTTCCTAGCTGAGTATATGACCTATATGGCTATATCGGCCGTCAAAATTCCTAAGCCTGAGCATTGGTAGGCAGATAAATGCAGCAATATTACTGCCTCTAAATTCAACTTCAGATTTTTGCAGGGGAACAATGCATAAGCATACATGTGAACACCCTCAAAATCTAATAACATGAGACAGATATCAAAATGACTTCTCAGGTTGAAGCAGCAGCACATCATTCGCATTGTACAAATATAACAAAGGCAGGATATCAAATGACTTTTCAGGTTAAAGCAGCAGCACATCATTCGCACTGTACAAATAATCTGCACCAGCGGCCTAACAAAATCCTAGGCAACAATGCATAATACTCTTTTTATCAAAAAAAAAAAACACAATGCATAATACATGTGAACACCTAGAAGCTCTGCTTTTTAGCTCTGAATACACACTCCCGGGGAAATATTTTCTCAAGTATACAAGCATATACCAGTGGCTGCAAGATCTCTGATAGACATACATCAGGCCAAATGGGCAGTGCACTCTTTTCTGATATCATCCAATAGGTTCCTGAGTTAGAAGCACCATGGTTATGAACTGCTTGTAATCTTCTGCTGAAAAAAAAAGAAGCATGCTATCAACTATCAGCTTATTGGTAGTTAGCAGCAGCATGATACAAGGAACCACTTGCCCCCAGAGAGCGTTCAGGAAGCATGCTATCAGCTATCATCCTATTACTTGGCATTATTGGCATGATGCTAGATTAACGATACAAAATTCTCGATAAGGATAAAGTGCATACTGTTTCAAATTTTCCCTCCAAAACTTGTATTTACATATTGTTTCGTAAAGAGAAATTTATCATGAGTAAATTGCATCATAGGCACAATGACTAGCAAGGTAAGGTCTATCACAAGCTCCTGACATTCTTGACCTGCGAGCCTAAAATGCAACTACCTCTTAAGTGTAACTAGCTGTAAGAGTGATGCATATTACTCTTACAGCTAGTTAAATTTTATCGAGAACTGACATGCCAAATATACACAAAAATTCCAATAAAAAGGAGTATCTTTAGAAAACTAAAATAAGCATAGAAGGAAACCAACAGAACAATCAAAGTGAAAATCTTACCTTTCTATTTAATCCAATCTTGAGTACATACAAGAGCCTCAATTGTTTTGATATTTAATGTGCTCCATTGCTTATGAATCATATTTCCCTCACTGCTCAACGCAGCCTCACAATTAACAGCAGAAGCTGGCATTGCCAGGACATCACGTGCCATAATTGACAGGGTTGGATACTTTGTAGAATTACTCATCCACCAGTTCAGAATATCGAAATCATCCTTTCTCAGGACAAGACCATCTTCAAGGTAGTTGTCAAGTTCTGTCATTAGTTGGCTCATTGTCTGTGCATTAAGATGTTCATCCCAATCTTCCAAGGAATCACTATCAAATCCATCAAACTCAACGATACGAGCTTCACGAGTTGATGTGTCAAGGCCTGACTTTTCTGAAGGACCACAATACTCATGGAACAGCTCCCTTATTGCATCACGCACGGCAGATACATACTTCTCAGCGTCAGTACCAAAAGCTCGCTTTAGACGGAACTCAATAAAAGTAATTTTGAATCTTGGATCAAGAACAACAGGAATTGACAGCCATACATATGAACTTTGCCAATACTCATTGAACGCTTCCTGCATCACCCAAACCATGTTAGCAAGTTCAGTGTGATCAGAGGACGCTTCTTCTTGCAAAGCTGTTCTAACTTTCCATACTTCATTGAAGTATATATTTGCTGTGGGGCAAACAGGACCAGAAATTACTTCAACAGCATGATAAAAAGCCCTCAGTATCCTGCAAACAGATTCCACAGTTTTAGTATCTTCTGCAGATAACAATTCTTCTGAAGGAAATGTCTTCTTGAAATGCAGAAAAACTTCAAGCCTGAAGTAAATTTTATGCCACCATTTTGCATCCTCCTGTGGGCACTTCAATCCAATATGTGTAACAACTTCTAAAAGTTGCTGCCGAGTCAGCGATGAGGACATTTGTACCTGAATAAATTTATCTAGTATGTCACCAACATGGTAAAGCACGGGTTGCCCTTTTGAAACAATGCTGTTAAGCACATCATCCACACAAGCAACATTGTACAGTTCACCTCTCATGGGAAGGCATTTTCTTTGAATGAGCAAGTCCATCAGCTTTGAGGTGCCCTCATCGCTTCTAATTGCACTGACAGATGTCAAGCTGAAATGCTTCTGATCAAGATTCCAATCTCTTAAAGCTTCCTGTATGACATTAAATGGTCCACTATCAGAGTCCAGTATGCTGGCCTCCTTAAAATGTATCATCCTTTCTAAACTAGTAGGTGATGACCAAAACACACCAAATTTGATGATTTTCCTTTGAAGTTTCCATTCAGAATCAATAAAATGCACTGCCAGACAGAGATACTTCACTGAGGCCTCAGCTCCATGAGGAGCCCACACACTTGCTGATAAGGAAACCCGATGGGATAAAAGAGCAATCTTTTCCTTTAGATCAGTCTTTTCTTTCTGAAATAAAAGAGTTGAATACTCTTCTATATCAATGCTTGAAGCCATGTTAAATGCAGGGTTCAGGCTCTTTGCAAACTTTCTCATTTCTTCATGTTCCACAATTGACAAGGGATATCCATGTGAAATAATCATTTTAGTTAGCTCTTGATAGGATGCTTCTTGGTCAAATTTCCTGCTTATATCTGCAGCAGTATGAGCTGATGTGGTATTTTGTTCTCTGGAATTTGTCTCCTCCATTGCTGGCAAAGCTAGAACATGATGTTCCACTGGGATTCTATCACCAGAACTGCCCTTGAGGAACTTACTAGCATACTCTGCAATCTGAACCTTACCATTTGTCAAGGCTGGTGAAAGCTCATCTTGAAGCCTAGATTTAAAACTCGGTACACTAGACTGGAACAAACCCTTCTGATGATTTATGCTATTTCCACTTCGTGCTGGACAAGTCTGAGTATGTCGGGTCAAATGGCTTCTACCTTTATCCGCACTGAGTCGCTTGTGGCAGTGGACACAGTCAGCACCCTGGACTCTCCCTTCAACATAGAATGGTATAAAATCCTTCCATACCTTTGACCTGAATTTGCTATTCTCACTACGGATCACCAAGTTTACTCCATCAAATGAATCTGGAAGAATTTGGTCCACAGGATCTACTTCACTCACCACTATATGCATAGAGTTTGAACAGTTCAGTCAGAATATGCACAAAGCCACAGAATATGAAAGGCATGCAATTTTCCAGGAAGAAACAGGAACATTTATATAACATACAAACTGGCAAACAACAAATTTTATGAGAAAGAAAAGTAAGTGACCAAAGAGCTGATACAATATATTGTATGTGCATCTGTTTTGCAACGTTTCTTTAAGTCCACCATTCAAACAGAATAGGGAGACAGAGAGACTAGCCACTCAATACCCTTCAACACTAATGTTAGGGTAGAGAATTAAATGACAGAAAAATATAAAAAAATTTGACCCAGCAAATGGTAATCATCATGAAATTACAGTTCCTGTGATGAATGAACAACATTGTTAAATACTCCCACACTTTTTTTTTGAGAGAGAAAAACTCCCATACTAGTTAAGAATGCAGAGAGAAGTACAATAAACTTCCACAAAAACATCTGATGCTCAATCTGGCACAGCGAATAGATAAGTGCAGCTTACAGAATACATAAGAATACAGAGAACTATTATGCAGGTCTACATTTATTTGGTTGGAAAAAGATTTAGCATCCATCTTAAGTGCTAGTCAGTAGCTAAAGCATACCGTATGGCAAATCGGCATCCTGCTGCAGCGGGCTCGGACCGAACCCATCTTTTGCTCGGCAAATTTTCTGGTGTCGCCACAAATGGCTTGTTCCGTTGGACTGCCCATCAGCACCTCTGCAACTCATGTGAATATGGCAGTAGAGGCATTCCGCGCTCTGAATCGCTCCATCTACAAAGATGGGCCTGTACTCTTCCCAAATCTTAGACCTCTTCTTTCTCAATCTGGTGGCAGTGCCATCAGATGCTGCCCCTACTTTCATGTCATCACTGTCATGCTCATCCAAGTGATCCATTTCTGCAGATAACAATGGTACATTATTCACTTTCTCAATGGCATGTGATTAAGCTGCAGAATCGATAGAGACTCTTAAAACATGCAGCCATGACCCAAAAAAAAAAAGAAACATCTACAGGAAGGCAAGTGTAACAGGGGGATTAAGGAAAGGCGCCCCAACCAAATGCCAGGAGCCATTTCGCACACACACAACCAATAAGCACCGAAACTAACAACATGGACAAGAAGGCGCCAAGCGCAGGTCCATGAACTCCACTCTAACCTATATCAAGGCCATAGTTGAAATTTACAAAAGTCAGACTGCTGTAACTGCAAAAGCTAAAACATAGTGTCTTCTAATACAAGTCACTGCCACTCTCCCAGCTCCCAACTCAAAACACTGTAAACCTCCTACTCCAAACAGATGCCAGCGCGCATGAAGTCGAAGCACCAATCTCCTGAGCTAGGAACAACAAAGTAGTGACCCTCCTCGGGTGCTACTAGCAACAGCAACCCCGGCAACGAATTTCTCTCTGCAGCTGCGCCGAAAGTAAGAGCGAGTATTCGATCACTTACTGCTGCTCCTGCGGAAAGATCCAAAATTCCGCCGCGAAATAGAAGCAGGAACCGACTGCGGGCGTCTAATCGGCGCGGATTTGCGTGATCGAGGTGGGCGATCCGGGGGGGAGCTGCGCGACAGGGGCGGGATTCGGGTAGGGTTAGGGTTGGAGCTGGATGGATCCGTGGTGGGTTGGTGGGTGTCTGGTGGCGAGCTCGGGAGGAGCCCGACCCAGTCCATCCTCTGGGCTCAACTGCTCAGGTGAGGCCTGGATGGGCTTTGGGCCTCAGGACAGAAAGCTGGCCCCTCTGTGCCGTTGAGGTATCCGCATCGGCCTGCCGCGGGACAGAGAAGAGAAGAACAGAGTCGGAGAAGGTTCGATGGCAGAGACGGCGGCGACGCAGATGGAGAAGCGCACCAAGTCCGAGGAGGCGGTGGCCGGCGACTATATCACCAAGCATCCCAAGATCGAGGGCGAAGAGAAGAAGCGCCATGTCCGAGGAGGCGGTGGCAGGGGACGGCATCACCGGCAAGCGCCCCAAGACCGAGGACGAGGAGAAGAAGCGCGCCATGTCCAAGGAGGCGGTGGCCGGCGACGGCATCACCGACAAGCTCCCCAAGACCGAGGTCTAGGAGAATAAGCGCGCCATGTCCGAGGAGGCGGCGGCCGGCGGCGACGGCGTCACCCGCAAGCGCCCCGCCGAGACCGCCGGATCGTCGGAGGAGGAATGCAGGTCGACCATGGCAGACAAGCCTGCGGGTGAGGGCGGCGGGAAGAGGAAGAAGGTGGTCAAGTTCGAGAAGCGCTACATCGAGTTCGTGCTGAAGCTGGGCCGTCCTAATCCGTTGCCGGCCCAGCGCCGTGGCGTTGGAGCTCGCCGCCTACGCCCAGAAGCGTATGTGTCAGGAAGAGAAGCCTCATTCTCTTGATATCAAGAGAAGAGGACAGTTGCTGATCAACGGCTCATTGTAATTCTGTTACATTTACATTTTAGTCCCTGCAATTTACTTAAATTACATTCTGGGTCCTCCGCTCACTTAAGAGAGGAGACGCTACTCTGTAAGGAATTATCAGATCAGATGAACTCTATTCTAGGTTAGGAAGTAGTTGTAGCTAGCGTCGTCTCGTCGTCGGTGTCGGATTCCTGCTTGTATCCGTGAATTACCCTTGAATCCAGTAAGCTATCGCTACTCATTTGCTTAGTTCATCTGTATCGAGTTGTTTCCTGTTCGATTTCTGTTGCAATTCGTCTCGTATCCTACTCGATTCCTTGGCGAGATCCGCTCGCTTCCACAACCAGTTCCTCAATTCTTGTCCGATCGGCGTGGTTGGAAGGTGGTTGCGGCTCATCCGTGGAAAATCCCACCCTCCCACCCAGATTTGAGGAAACCACCCCCCTTACCCCCGAATTAGCAAGTGATTTTTGTCAATCAGGGTTGCTAGGCACGTGTTCTAGTGTAAAATTTCGGAAATTGACTTCAATTGGCTTGCGGAGGCGTTGGTGGCAGGTCGCTCTTTGGTTTGGGTTTCACGACAAGTTCGTGTGTAAAATTCCTCAATCGAATCCGCGACCTTGGCGGCGGTAGAATTGCTCCGTGGATCTTTTGGGGAGGGAACGCTTGAACCGAATCCACTGAGTACTCATGGCTAAGATTGGTGGTACTGGTGCTGAGGGTAAAGATGCAGAGCCAGAAGCACCGTATGATAAGCGGTATGCCTCTGCGGATGAAGTTGATGGTCTCAGGAGATCAGTGGATTCATTCATGCCCAAGCAGGAGCAGCATAATGAGACCATGGCCCTTAATCTGGATCAGATTATGTCCTACATGACTAGAGTGGCTGCTAAGGTGGGAGTGTCAGCTCTGGAGGATAAAGGGTCAAATGCTAGACCTAAGGAACTGTCTGAAGGCTATGCACCCAAGAAACCACCACCACAACATAGACTGGATTATCAGGCCAACAAGTCAGTTTATATACCAGAAAGTGCTGCAATGTCTCATAATCAGTACTATCTATCACCACCAACAATGAATGTCCATTACTATGACCCTGAAGAATTGGAATGGCTAAAGAGGAAACCAGAAGAAAAGGTTGAGCATCATGAGTGGAACCAGTCTCCAGATCAGCCACATTACACTGATGTGGAGTATTGCTGGCAAGATTGCCCTTGGAGCCCACAAGAGATTGAAGCTTTTAACCCATTCCCAACCCATCCACCTAAACCCACCCATCAACCACAGCTCTTTCCCAATAGCTTCCACAGACAGCCTAAACCACCATCCTATACTCCACCACTAAACACATCCCACTAAACTGACCACTTTAATAGTAACCTGCAATTTCAGCACAAGGTAGTAGCTAAAGGCCCAAAGTTGTCCTTCCCTGAATTTGATGGTGTTGATCCTGATGGCTGGATTAGAAAGTCAGAGAAGTACTTTGAGCTAGTGGGGATTCCCAATAAAGAAAGAGTGCAGTTAGTTGTCTTATATATCAAAGGAAAAGTTGAATTATGGTGGAGGAGCACTGGGTGTACCCTTGTGGGGTTACCTTGGCACAAATTCTGTAGGATGGTGGGAGACAGATTCAATGATACTTCCACATATGAAGCAATTGGTCAATTCCATACTTTGAAGCAAGTGGGAACAGTCATGGAGTACATTGATAAATTTGAAGAATTGATGGGTTTAGTCAAGAGAGACATTCCTTCCCTCATAGATGATTATTTCACTGCTAGTTTTGTCTCTGGACTAAGGGAACCCATACAACACCATCAGCAATGCTACAAACCAACATCCTTGACTGATGCCTTTTGGTATGCCAGAAGACTTGAGCAGGCTAATCCACCTCCAAAGAAGTTCACCACTTTTAATCCAATTCCCAAGCCAGCCAAGCCTTGGATCAAGGACAACAAAGCCCCTGTGCAGCAGGATACTCCCAATATTGCAGAGCTCATAGCTGCAGGCAAATGCTTTAAATGTAGGGAACCCTGGGTCCTAGGACACACAAAAGTTTGTAAAGGAAAACAGGTGTATCTGTCATTGTGATGAGCAATGCTGATGGGAAGGAAGAACTTGGAGTTGTTGAGGATGCAAATTCTGAGGTTGGGGAATTCTTTGATGCTGAGCATATTCCGGTCATGCAACTATCCCTTCAGGCTTTATTGGGAACTGCACATCCCACAAATACCTTTACCTTGCAGGTCCAAATTGGAAAAATTATGGCAACTGCCTTAGTGGACACAGGCAGTGATGCTTCCTCTATTACTGCCAAGTTTGCCATCAAGACTAACCAAGCTATCTCTACTGTGCATGCTGTCAAAGTGGTGGCAGCAAATGGCAAAACCATGTTGAGTAACACAGCTTGTGTGGATTGTTCTTATGAAATTCAAGGTCATTCTTTTAAATCTGATTTCAGACTGTTGGAAGTGCAAGGTTATGACATCATTTTGGGAGCTGACTGGATCTTTACCCACAGTCCTGTTGGTCTTGATTTAAAAACCAGGACATTTTCTATAACCAAAGATGGGCAAGATATTGTCACCTTTATAGATGAATCTCAGCCCAGTAAAAATGTCATGATTAGCTCCAAGAAGTTGTGCAAGTTGATCAAGAAACAAGCTATAGTCACTGTTTTGGTGTTGAGCAACAGCCCTCAGCAGGAAGTAGCAGTGCAACCACTTAAACAACAAGACCCTGTCATAACATCCCTCTTGAAAGAGTATGATATCATTTTCCAGGAACCTCAACACTTACCTCCTCACAGATCTGTTGATCATGCTATTACCTTGGTAGAAGGGTCACAACCAGTTAATCAGAGGCCCTACAGACTACCTTACCACCAGAAGAATGCCATGGAAGAATTGATCAAGCATATTCTAGACTCTCACATGATCAGGCCAAGCATTAGCCCTTATTCTTCTCCTGTCATTCTGGTTAAGAAAAAAGATGGCTCATGGAGAATGTGTGTGGATTACAGAGCCTTAAACTCCATCACAATCAAAAACAAATACCCTATTCCCATCATAGAGGATCTTCTGGATGAATTGTTTGGAGCAACAGTTTTCTCTAAGATAGACCTCAGGTCTGGTTATCATCAGATAAGAATGAAAGAATCTGATATTTAGAAAACAGCATTCACAACCCACTTGGGTCACTTTGAATTTGTGGTCCTACCATTTGGTCTTACTAATGCCCCAGCAACATTTCAATCTCTCATGAACTCTGTGTTAGCACAATTCTTAAGAAAATTTGCCTTGGTATTCTTTGATGACATACTCATTTACAGCTCTACCATGTCTGACCATATTCACCATCTTCGAGCTGTACTAGAGGTTTTGAAGCAGCACCAGCTATTTGCTAAACTCAGCAAGTGTACATTTGCTCAACCTTCCATTGAATACCTTGGGCATGTGATAAGTGGACAGGGAGTAGCCACAGATCCAGAAAAAATCAGAATCATCCAGCAATGGCCTTCACTAACAAATGTCACACAGTTGAGAGCATTTCTGGGATTAACTGGTTACTATAGAAGATTTATTCAGGGTTATGGCATTATATGTAGACCATTATTCAATGCTCTGAAAAAGAACTCATTTATTTGGAATATGGAACAAGAGCAAGCTTTTGTGCAACTTAAACAGGTGATGTCTCAACCCCCTGTTCTAGCATTACCAGACTTCAGTCAGCTATTCATCTTGGAAGGAGATGCTAGTGGAACTGGAATAGGAGCAGTGTTAATGCAGAAAGGAAAACCTATTGCATTTTTCAGCAAGTCCCTGGGCCCAAAAGCCATGGCAGCTTCCATTTATGAAAAGGAAGCAATGGCTATACTGGAGGCAATCAAGAAATGGAAGCACTACTTTGCTAGTACATCCCTCATCATAAGAACAGATCAACATAGCCTCAAATATATCCAGGAACAGAGACTGGTGGAAGGAATTCAACACAAATTACTTATCAAGTTGTTGGGACTTAATTACATAGTGGAATACAAGCAAGGCAAAACAAACAAAGTGGCAGATGCCTTGTCCAGAGCAACTCATTCCAAGGAAATAATGGCAATAACCACAGTCATTCCAAAATGGGTTGAACAAGTCACTATGAGTTATACTGGAGACACCCATTGTTCTGACATCATCACCAAACTCAGCATTGGTCCACAAGCTATATCACATTTTACCTTAACAAATGGATTATTAAGGTACAAAAACAAGCTCTATAATGGAGAAACTAGAGATTTGAAACAGCAGCTAATGCATAGCTTCCATGCTTCTACTTTGGGTGGTCACTCTGGAGAAAGGGCAACTTATCACAGAATCAAACTAAATTTCCATTGGCCAAAAATGAAGCACCAGATTGCAGCTTTTGTGAAGAATTGTGCTATTTGTTAGAAAAACAAATCTGAGAATGTTCCTTACCCAAGTCTACTGCAGCCATTGCCTCTTCCAGAAATGGCCTGGACACATATATCTATGGATTTTGTGGAGAGATTACCCAAGTCTTAGAGTAAAGATGTGATATTAGTGGTGGTTGACAAACTATCAAAATATGCCCACTTTCTTCCTCTGTCACATCCTTATACTGCTGCAGAAGTGGCTCAATTGTTCTTGGATAACATTTTCAAGCTTCATGGCTTACCCAAAGTGATACTAACGGATAGGGATCCCATTTTCACAAGCTCTGTGTGGCAGTCTCTCTTCAAAGCAATGGGTGTGCAGCTCCATCTCACTTCTGCTTACCACCCACAAACAGATGGTCAGACTGAGAGAATCAACCAGTGCCTAGAAAACTATTTGAGGTGCATGTGTTTCTTAAGTCCCAAAAGATGGTTCCATTGGTTATCACTAGCTGAGTGGTGGTATAACTCATCTTATCATATCTCTCTGAACATGACACCTTTCCAAGCCTTGTATGGGTTTAAACCACCTATGGTTGCTGAGGTAGTGATTCCAGATTGCCCAGATCTGCAAGCCCAAGAGCAGCTGAGAAATAGGCATGTGGCCCAGCAGGTGATAAAGGATACCTTGCTCAAAGCTCAAGCCCGAATTAAACATCAGGCAGATAAACATAGGTCTGAGAGGGAATTCAATATTGGAGATATGGTTTACTTGAAAATTCAGCCTTACAGGCATACTTCCTTGAGCACTCATAATTCCATCAAGCTACACTCCAAGTTTTATGGGCCATTTAGAGTGCTCGAAAGAATTGGCAAAACAGCTTACAAACTATTGTTGCCTGAAAACAGCCAGTTACATAATGTGTTTCATGTTAGCCAATTAAAGAAGCATTTGGGACCTACAGCAGTACCAACACCAGGGTTACCTTTGATTGATGACAAAGGCACAATTAAGGTAGCACCAGAAGCAATCCTGGAGCGTAGGATGATTCCTCGACACAATGAACCAGTGGTTCAGTGGTTGATTCAATGGTTGAATATGCCTAAGGAGCAAGCTACATGGGAGGATGCCTCTTTCATCCGCAAGGTTTTCCCAGCTTTTCACCCTTGAGGACAAGGAGCTTAAAGGGGGGGTATTGTCAGGAAGAGAAGCCTCATTCAGTTGATAGCAAGAGAAGAGGATGCCATTCAGTTGCTGATCAACGACTCATTTTAATTCTGTTACATTTACATTTTAGTCCCTGCAATTTACTTAAATTACATTCTGGGTCCTCTGCTCACTTAAGAGAGGAGACGCTACTCTGTAAGGAATTATCATATCAGATGAACTCTATTCTAGGTTAGGAAGTAGTTGTAGCTAGCGTCGTCTCGTCGTCGGCGTCGGATTCCTGCTTGTATCCGTGAATTACCCTTGAATCCAGTAAGCTATCGCTACTCCTTTGCTTAGTTCATCTGTATCGAGTTGTTTCCTGTTCGATTTCTGTTGCAATTCGTGTTGTATCCTACTCGTTTTCCCGGGGTCCTGGCAATATGGAACGGTGCGATCAGATCCGGGAGCATTACTCGGAGTCTTGGAGAAGAGGGAGGCGGAGATCGAGTACACCGACGACGAGGACGCCTCGGATGTCGACGACGCCGCGCTGATCCCGGCGGTGGCGCGGGAGGTCAGCGCCGAGGAGTTCGAGGAGTTTGTTGGGATGGCAGGTTGAAGAAGCTGGGATGGTCTGCTTCTTGATTTCCAAACTGTCTTTCAAGACTAGTTTCTTAATTTTAGTACTAGTATGTTTGTGGGGGCAAATGTTGTTAACTTGTTTTTGAGAAACTCATCAGTGGAAGCCCGGTACTATTAGGCAATGTTCGGCAGATCTTTGGCAGATTTGTTGTGTGAGAAAAATAATATGTATAGAAGAAGTCGGCAGATTTCTTATGAGAGGAAAATAATGTAGAAGAAGCTTAGAATACATTGTTTCATAAATTGGATTTGAGTTGATGACATAATCAACCAACAAATTTGTAAGTGCACAAATTGTGTTATCACTTATCATTACTGAAAGACTGAGCATTTCCTCCAACATGTTAGTACTGGATTCACAATGTCACCGGGATCCTTTAGTACCGGTTTGGAGTCTCAGTCGGTACTAAACCCCATCATTGGAAGTTTCCATTTGCTCTATAAATAATATGCTTCTCGTTCCTCCTCCTCCCCGAGCAATGGAGAGTTTTATGTTACAAATGAACTACTTGTTGATCTTTTAGAATGAGGACAATGGAGAGTTTTCTACAATGAGTTTAATGTTACAAATGGAGTACTTGTTGATTTTTAGAATGAAAAAAATGGAGAGCTTTTTAAAAAAATGAGGAGAATGGAGAGTTTTTAAGAATGAGTTTTATGTTATAAATGGAGTACTTGATCTTTTAGAATAAGAAGAATGGAGTTATTTTAGAATGAGTTTCATATTACAAATGCAGTACTTGTTACAAATGTGCAGATGATGATAAACTACGTCTGTGCAAGATTACACAGTTCTGTTGAAAAGGTAGTAAAATAATAAATAAATCATTGCATATACTCTTCCATTAGAGTAGTGTAATCTTGTAAAAATAGATGTTAATCTAACGCATGAACAAATTTTTAGCCAAAAACATGCTTGTATAAATTGCATGATGACACAGCTCGACTGGAAAGGTTGAAGACCGATCGAGATCCGGTGCAGTCGCGACTGTACGTTAAGGACTGGACGCAACAGCAGCCGTCCGTTCAGAAGATGGAGAGTCCAGAGCGACTGCTACAGTGGCGAAATGAACAGTAATCCGAGTGAACAGTACAGGCATGAACGGTTTGCGCTGCCCCTCACAACTGCCCACTGCTTACGTTGCAGTCGCAGTTACAACTGCACCGGATTAGGTCTTGAGATAGCTAACATTTTGTCAGGGTGCAAACACGTGAAGGAAGCAGTGATCAAGTAGTCGGATCCATGGCTTGTTGCAGCCAATCCAGGGTTATTATTTCCTTTAGCGTCTTGGTATCTAGCATGCAAACCATAGTCGTGACATGACCTCCTCGTAGGTAGGGGTGCTAAAGCGCCTTGCAATTTAGCTTAAGAAATTTAAGGATCGGACTATAATATTATCTAATTTTGAGCTAAATATATATAGAGTTTAGTTGGATTGTGAAGAATGAAGTAGAGTCATGATCCATTACCACCCCTACTCCTAGGCCTTAGTTGGTCTCTTGGCATTTTGCACTAAACATACCATTTGAACTTGATTATGCAAGGCCTTAGTTGGTCTCTTGGCATTTTGCACTAAACATACCATTTGAACTTGATTATGCAAGGCTAACGCGAGAGACCGTTGTACATGTTCTGTACCTTCAGCGCGCTAGTGCATCAAACAAACCTTCCTGTGATAGAATAAATCGTTGTGGATCGGAGACACGTATAAGAAACTCGTTCTACTGAAACAAACCCATCTGACGTGTTACAAGGTCCGACCAGGCATCTTAAGCCTCATGCTTGCAATACAGAGAGGTGGGTGACAAACAAAACTGCTGCTTACACGGTCTGGGAGGTTATCAGCTCTTGCCTGGCATTTCCGACTTCAGCAATTTGCGGACTTCGGCCGCAGTCAGCTTCTCCTTACCAGCCAGATCAGCAAGCTCCGCAACGGACCGTTTCGGTTTCCCAGCGTTCTTGACAAACGGCATGGTAGAACTACCACCTTGAACAAACCTCTTGCCGTCCGGTTTACCAGAAGTAGGCCTGTGATGTTTTTGCTTCTTGAGGCTTGGTTTATCTGAGAGGAAACCTGGTGTTTTCCGCTTGCCAGATTCCTTCGAGAATGCCATGCTGGTGCCTTCTTCCCTTGCAAGTTTCTTGCTGCCAAATTCTCTCTGAGAAGTTGCCTTGGCAGATTTCGCTGGCCTCTTGCTGGCATCCTCAGTAATTTTGTCAGACTCCTGCTTACGCTTCTTAGTGGGACTTTGAGAAGGGAACTTCTCTTCGAAATTTTGGGCAACAGATTTACTGTTTGAACCAAATTCCACCTCAAATTGTCTGAGAGTTGTTTCTTTTGAAGTTTGACTAGCCCTCCACTGTTCCGGTCGCCTAGCATATCTGTGATGAAAAGGACATAACATTTGTTAGCATGATCAAAGGACTGGACAATTACTTTATATATATTGTACTGATAGCATAGAATATTTGATAAAAATGCATTAGAGAGCATTGGATTTACCTATCAACATCCAGCTTCTTTAGCAAGTGGAACCCGTGCCTTGTTTTAGATAGTTCAGATTGCACAGCCAGCAGCTCTGCCACTATAGCCTCCTTATGAGAAAAGTTACTGGCAGTAAAGCACTTCTCTACTAAGAATGAGCCAGAAGGATTCATAGCAATCTCTCCATAATGACCTTTCAACCTGCCAAATACATAATCTCTATAATACATACTGGTAAAAAAGAAGACTAGTCTAAAAAACATAATACAAGCAAAGTTTGGCATTTCGTTCAACACTGCCAAAAACAGCTGCTCATCAGCAATGAAACGGACTTAGATAAATCAAAAGATTCACTATAGTAAGGTGCAAAGGTACTTTACTAGCAAACAAGGATTTTACACAAAATTAATATCTAACACGGCACAAATAAATAAGTCACAATGACTGTACAAAATGGTGCGCCATTGGGAAGATTGCAGATCAGCACACCAACTTTTTTTATCTAGCCATTTTAAAGTTCCACATTAATCATAACAAAAACGACAGTTCATCTACTGGCTGAGTTATTAGTCGCAGTGTTTTGGGATGCGTTCAAGCAGCACGGGCTTTAAAAGTTTATTAGGATATGATAGCATTCAATGAAAACAATATTTGGCTAAAACATTAGTTACTATAATGATCAGATTTGGAGTTTTGCGAGGCATAAGTAATTTCCATAGAGCACATTTAAGTTTTCTGAAACAACCTTCTTATTCTTTTCTTATCCTAGTCTACTTGAACAAAGCATTCAACCAACCTTTTATAGTCACTGTTGTGGCTACATGAAGATTGCTGCTCAAAAGTGGAAAAATATATATATATAGCACTATTCATGCACCTCAAACATTTACTTAACTAGTGAAATAAGCACATATGTTATGCGATGCATAAACAAATCATATGAAATTGATCAGTGATCAATATATCTGAGCACACTTAAGGAAATCATGAAATGTTCTCTGAAAAGATTGGGGTGTTGAGGCTTACTTTCCAAATACTTTAAATTTTCGCTTTGTAGTTGCACTTGAACCTAGAAAAGCCTCAAGAACATGGCTACCTCCTGAGTCCTTGGAAATTTGGATGACCTGATCATCCTCCAGAGCCAGAAGGCTTGCAACATATGGTCGAATATATTGCTGCGCAAGGGAACACAGGAGTAAGGTTTTAGCCCTCTAGGTCTTGCAATAATGTTAGGGAAAATATGATAGTAATTTAGTTAAAATGTCAGAAGGATAAGAGCCAGAGATAATATACTTCTAGGTCATGTATTGCAACAAAACTGTTCAAGAAATAAAGTGCCAATTACACAAGGTCAGAGAGACGGTCAAAGTGATCGAAAGATGACAATATTACACTAACATAATGGCATAATGCCAAAGCTAGGGGTATATTAAGAAAACTGAACTAGCAAATGAACCAAAAAGAAGGAAGAACAATGAGCATCAACAGCAGTCACTAAAAACTGGAGATTTATTGCTGTGCCATGTGGCAGTGGAGTGGTGAGGAATGAGGTTTAGAAAGAATGCAACAACTTCAACATACATGTGGGTATTGGAATATTGATTGCAGCATCAAGCAACCCAAAACACTCATCTTTGCACCAAGAGGCCATTTCCAATAAGATCTCTCCCGTAAGTAGTTCTCAAGAAACAGTATACGTGCAACAATGCTATCAGGAGACTCGGAATCCAAACTTAATGCTGCAGAAAGAGCTTGAGAACTCTGCAGTTCATAACAGATAAATCAAACATATTTATTGAGAACCCGTTCTCGAATAAATGATACTGGAACCAAAAAGTTCATAAATGAAGACCTCAAGGCGATAAGTCTCAAGCCTCTGGCATGCCGCTAAGATGGAAGCTACAACCCCTGTTTTACCTAGCTCAAGCAATTCCTTAATTTTTGGACCAAGTTCCTCCCATATTTGATTCATCTGAGGGGAAAAAGGTATTATCAAAATGAGATAAAGAAATCTCGGATTGGAAAATATTATGCAACTGGAACAGTAGAAATGTAAACAATTTAAAGAAATTATTTAAACCATCAATCACATTGAACGCATAATTTCAGCACATGCAAGGACATAAGTACATAAATAGGTTATCGATCCCCTCCCAAGATATACTACAGAAGTTACTGTCAAGAATTGCAAACAGATTATTGCAAAAAAAAAAGGATAATTTTTCAGATAAGAGGTAGCACACAATCAGCGAATGCAATAATGCATGTTAGAACCAGCTACATGTTCGAAGGGTGCATGTTGCATGTTCAATGTCAACAGTCAAGATCTAATACTAACCAGTCATAATATTCAAGCAAGCAGATAGGTTACAATGTCTTCCAATTTTTCAACATGAAGCAACGATTTACAAATTGTAGACAAACTCAATTTCTCAGTGCAATGTGAACAAAGAAAAGATTATTTACGTCCACAGAAGATTAGTTTGTTGAAAAAAATTTTGGTTAGGTTACTAGCTGCACAAGTGTGTGTACCTGATCTGAGGTTTTTGCTGATGATATCAAAGCTTGCACCACATAATTGCCACAGTGGTGAGATGATATTGCAAATAATGCACCCTTAAGAGTACCTACAAGCATACCATTGCGCAATTCCTCTGGGGCAACCTCCACAATCACCTGCAAGGCATTATCATCTAATGAGTATTATTCTGCATACCAAATCGCACCATGACTCAGGATTTTCCACCAGCCCCTAGTTATTTAAGATACTCCACACAAACAAACATAAAACAGAAGGCAAGAAAGACATGAATGATGCAGACAAGAAGTCTTCAGTATAGGCAGATGCAAGAACTATATGAGAAATCACCAAAGAATACCTCTAAGAGATGGCTATAAGCACTTTCTTCAAGTAATGTAACAATCTCCTCCTTTTTTTCACTGTAACCTCTGTTCTCTACGGTACCATCTTCATCATAACCAAGAAGTATTGATATTAGATGATACAATTCATTATCATCACCAGATGATAATTTCAGTGCAGCCTGCAGAAGTGCAGAATGATATGTTAAGATAGAGACCCAGTAAGCAAAATCCCAATATTCAGAGGAATGTAAGGGCCAACCTGAAAAACAAGGCTACTGTTCTTGTCAACTCGTAAAGTTGCAATGTCAGCTTTTGCATTATGTAGCATTTCTCTGACAAAAGACTTGAACATGTCTGAAAAACCATTCTCAAAATTCTTTGGACCATGTCCACCAGATTGATTTGTACCACAACTCAACCGCTCAGCTAGAATAGCAGATCTTTTAGTAGTGTGGAAGTCTTGCAGTGATCCTAACGGAACTCCCTTACAAAGACAAAGCAGAGTGCGAAGAACATGTGACCCATAGCAACTGGACATCACATTAGCAGCATCTGCAGCAATAACCTGAAATGACAACTTAAATATGAGTTCCATTGCAAGAAAATATATTGCCACTAAAAAAGTAGTACCTTGCATATCTTGTTCAGTATCTCTTCTATCATTGTCCTGGAGGTCTCATCTTCAAGATGTGTTGCAAGTGACTTGAGAGCTGCCTCTGCCACATGTGACCCATTTTTATCCATAGCAATTACCGGAAAAGACCCGATGCAATTGCGGAGGAATGTGCATAACTGCTCTAACTCGCATCCTTCTACAAGAACCTGCAAGGTGTGGCTTATAACAGCATCGGTAGCAAGTTCAAGCTCCTTCCCTCTTGTTTCTTCCAAGGCATTAGCACATATAGTCGAGCGCTCATCCACATCAATCTCCTTGTTATCAAAGAGATTTGAGATCTCCATAAAGTACTTTGCAGTTTCAGGATCGACCCTTTTCCTACAAATTGAGAGCGTCAGAAAATAAGCCTCTTAGCACTTTAGTATATTCATTCATACATAAAACTTACGCCACCATCTTTATCTTTAAAAAAATATTAAGTAAATTCAGAAAGCACAAAAAGACAAATAGTCGTACCTAAGAACATTTTGTGCCGGCTTTGTTGTGCTGGAGGATGGCAGTGCATCCTGATTCCTGGGATTCCCGGGATTCATCACCACAGAGCTTCCTGAACGGTGGTCCTTTCCTCGCCCTTTCCCTTTCTTCCCATCATCACTCCTCCTCTGCTTCTTATCCTTCCCATGCTGAGGATTCCCTACAGAAGGCCCTTTACTCGAACCATTCCCCCCTTTCCGGGGCTTCTCGCCCTTATCCTTTCTTCCCCTCTTCTTGTGCGAGCTATCATCTGAACCTCCATCTATCAGGCTATTTTGTCTGCTGCCCTTGGGTCCAATTGTCTTCGACCCAACACAAACCATTGTTCATAAACACTTTACAACAACTGATTATTCTGAAACAAGACATATATGAAGCAGAATCAGCACTGAAAGTAGCATAAACCCTAGAGAAAGGGGACACATACAGCTCTCAGGGGATGACCGAGTATAGGACATGGGTATACACATGTACACAGAGGCGGAGCACGCTCTAAATTTTAGGTGGGGCGAAAATGCCAGACAAAACTCATAGCAAAAGATTGTGTACGCATGCCTCGCATTCTCATTGAAATCACACAAATAAGAGTACAAACAATCAATAACTTGATGTTTAAATATTGAAGATGGTACCTCTTATAAAAATGGTAGCAAAATCTGTAATGCCACAATATAATTCATTAATCCAACACAAACTAGGATCCATCCAAGAGCTAAACGAACCAAACATTTCGATTTGAATAATAAATCAGTTAATTCCTATTTCCCCATTGCTAAAATAAAGGAGAGAGCTAAAACATATGTACACAGACACACAGTGGCAAATTTTTTTAGCACAAAACCCGAATTTTTTGAGCAATCAACGAACTTCCCCAAACTCCGGCTGCTCTTTGGTCAGGTTAGTGTTTGGCCGAGGGGGGGGGCCGCCGCTGGCAGGCTGGCCCGGCGGAGGTGGCGGGGCAGTGAGGCGGCGGGAGCCGCCGCCGCGGCAGGTGGAGGAGGACGGTTGGGCAGGGTAGGGGCGGGGGCATCACGACTGGATTAGTGTGGCTGTGGTAGGTGGGGGCGGATCCGGCAGCTCCGCCGCCGGAGACGGGGAAGAACAGGGGCGGGCCTAGGATTTTGGGAATGGGTATTCAAAAACTTCAAAGGGTGGAAAATTTTTTTGGTCAGCTACAGTACAGATTCATGATACGTAATCTCGAAATTATTCAACACATAGATACTGCCACTCTTCTTCCTCTTCATTTTTCAAACCTAAACATAAAAAATTTGCTCAAGTTTCAGGGTAAAGCAAGTAATGCTCACTTGTTCTGTCGAATTCTCACACATTCGTACAATTTTTTGAACTACAATCACAGAATCACTAATGTGTTCAAATTGAATGCCAATGTACCAAACCTGGTCGGCTTGCTCGCTTGGTGCTGCCCTGCCGCCGCCCTGGTCCAGTAGCTCGCCTAGCCTCCTCGGCTCTTCCTCCTAGCTGCGCTCGCTGCCTAGCGCCCGGCCGCGCCAGCCGTCCAGCCACCGACCGCCTGCCGCCTGCGTGGCTTGCTGGCTGCGCCTGCGCGCCTAGTTGCCCGCTGCAGTTCAGCCCACCCCCTCCGGCCTCCACGAACGTCGTCGCCCCTCAACCACGCCTCCCGCCGCCGCAATCGCTAGGGTTGGGGAATTGGGATGAGAGGGGCTCGAGCAGGGTAAATCGATTGAGGAAGAGTAATAGAAGAAGGCAGTTTGCTTCGACGGAAATTGGTCCTCTTGCTTTGAGAGGGGAGGAAATGGCTGAATGGGCCAATTTGACTATTGGGCCAACACAGTTGCACAGGGAAAAAGTCCTTTCACCATCCCTCATGTATCACTGAAGTTCGCCTTTTGTCCCTCATCCGAAAACCTGGGTATCTGCCATCCCTCAACTATCTATACCGTTCATTTTTGGTCCCTCGCTGGTTTTGATGGAGGTTTCAGACGATGTGGCAGTGGGTCTCACATGTCAGAGGCGGGCCCCACATGTCAGGGGTGGGCCCAATGTCTTTCTTCTCCCCTCCTCCTCTTCCCCTCCGTCGGCTCCTCTCCTCCGCCACCGACCGGCTCCTCTCCTCCTCCACCACCAGGGCGCCTCCTCCTCCTCCTCCTCCTCCCTGAGCTCCGCGTGCTCTACCCGCCTCCCTGCTCTCCCCGTGTCGCCCCTACTTTCCACAGATCGAGCAGCTCGCCGGTCGTGGCCTTGCCTCTGCGCGGCGCCAGCCCAAGCGGGGACGGGGGTGGCCTCCTGAGCCGGAGCGTGGATCCGCAGTTGAAGCCGCCGTCGGAGCCGGACGCGGGTCGGAGCAGGTAGAGGCGAAGCGGCCGGACCTCGGCGACGCTCCCGTGGTGTCGGATCCCCATCGCGGTGGCCGGCCGCGGAGCTCCAGCTCCGCTGGACAGGCCTCGGCGTGGCGGCCGGCCCCTCTCCGGTAGCGCGCCCCTGCCTCGCCTCCGATGACCTGGCTAAGGCGAACGCGGCCAAGGCATGCCGTCTTCATTGGCTCAGGTGGTGGGCGTGTTCGCACGGCCGGCGAGCTGCTCGATTTGACGGCGCGGGGAGAGCAGGGGGGCAGATAGAAGAGGCAAAGCTCAGGGAGGAGGAGATGAGGCGGCGGCGTGGTGGAGGAGGAGGAGAGGAGATGACCAGCGGCGGAGGAGAGGAGCCGGCGGAGGGGAAGAGGAGGATAGGAAGAAGAAAGACCGGGGGCCCACCTCTAACATGTGGGGCCCACTGCCACGTAATCCAAAACCACCTTCAAAACCAGCGAGGGACCAAAAATGAACGGTATAGATAGTTGAGGGACGGCAAATACCCGGTTTTTCGGATGAGGGACGAAAGTCGAACTTCAGTGATACATGAGGGATGTTGAAAGGACTTTTTCCGTTGCACAGGGATGAAAGGATGGAGCGGACCAGATTGACGTTTTCTTTTGTTTGGGGGCGTGTTTGGTTGGTGTGACTAAACTTTAGCCGGTCCAAATTAATAAGTTTGATCACTAATTAGAGGTATTAAATAAAGTTATTTTACAAAACTGCTTCCACAACCCCTACGTTAAATCGCGAGACGAGTCTAATGAGGTCTTTGACCGCATGATTAGAAGGTAATTACTGTACCATCACTGTAGCAAATCATGAATTAATTAGACTCATTAGATTCGTCACGTAAAGTTACACTCATATGTGAAAAGGTTTTGTAAATAAAATTCATTTAGTGCTTCATGCACGCAAGATTCCTTTATACTAAAATTTAGTTCCAAACAAACAAACACAGCCTTGGTTGAACTATAACCAGTTTATTTTGTTTTTTTATACATATACATAGTATGCATTATATATACACAATCTTTTGACAAAAATAATGGGTATTCAATTGAATACCATGAATACACGTGGGCCCGCCCCAAGGGAGAGGCCGGGGCGGGGACGATGAAGATGCTTGTTGAAGTTCAAAAATGACACGACGGACGCGAAAGAGGGCACCTGGAGTCGTCGCGGTGGCTCGTCAGTGTCTCCCGATGCGAGCCCGACGGTGGTGAGGAGCGTGTTGGGCGGCGGCGGGCGAGACTACAGCAACGGAGGTTCGAGTCCGGGGGATAAAGCCGGTAGGTTTGCTGGGTTGTTTGTGGACCACTGGATCGGCTCATCCAACGGCTCTCCAAAATCAAGCTTTGTTGTTTGGTTATTGCTTTCCATGCCCCCTGAGGCCCTGACATCAAAATTGTCGGATTTTTTTTCAGAAAGGAGTTAGAGCAACTCAAACAGATAAACTCTTTTTAGTTCGTTGGAAAATTTTAGAGAACATTTTTAGGATTCCCTTCCAAAGTCTATTAAGAGTATTAAATATAGACTACTTACAAAACTAACTACACGAATGGACTAGAAATCGCGAGATGAATCCATTAAGCCTAATTAATCTGTCATTAGAGATTGGTTACTATAGCACAACATTGTCTAATCATGTCATAATTAGACTCATTAGATTCGTATCGAAAATTAAGGTAAGGATTGTGGAATGAGTTTTATCATTAATTCACATTTAATACTCTTATTAGTGTACGTAGATTGATGTGACGAGTAGTTAGTGAAACTTTTGGCAACTAAACGGGACTTGAATCGGTAAAAAGAAAAGAAAATAACGGTAAATCATGATTCCAACAGACTCGACATATCCTTCCATCGATGTCTCCCTCACGATACCGTCGCGTCCGCTCGTCATCTTTGGCGACCTCGTCCCTCTCGCCATCCCGCGTCCCGCGCGCTGTCGTGGGTGAGTGCGTCCCGTGCGCCCATCCAACCCCCTCGCCCTCCCAGCCTGGCGCCAAATATTCTCCCGGCACCGTCTATGACTTTGATTTTTTTAGCACAAACCAGCATGCCAGAACAAATTACATCTGAAGCGTACAAGAGTTAAATACCTCAAATCGATTTAAACCATGTGCAGCAGCGGACGGTATGTGGGTGCAACAGTGAACAGTATGTTCGATTGATCGCAATGGGGCCGCGGCGGTGTTGATTAGGAGATGCATCGTGGCAGGGGGCGTACTACTGTCTCATAGACCCGGTACATAGTTTTGAACGTAACCATCCAGTTTTTAGTTAGTCTCTTCAATCACTTCATAGGATTAGTGGATTTTCTATTTTTACAAAAGGTTAAAATGTTCAAATTTAACTAACAATATACAGAGGCGGTTGGAGCGGTAATTTATTTATGGAAACTTTTAAATCTAACGGGCTGTCGCGCGCGGCACGGCCCGAAATGCTGGTCGTGGACTCGTGGGCCATGCCGTGCTGGGCTGGGGCCTTCCCGTTTTGCAGAGTCGGTCGGAGTCGCTGAAGAAGGCGGTTGCGCCTGCTGCCTGACTATATCAGCAACTCAGTCCAAATCTTGAAGTTAGGGTTCAACCTAGAGAGATGGAGGAGGGCGAGGGGAAGACCACCCAGCAGGCGAGCCAGGAGCAAGTGCTCGGCGGCGGCGGCATCACCAAGCGCCCGAAGACCGACGGCGAGGCCTTCGTCGTCGGCACCAAGCGCCCCAACGCCGAGGGTGATGAGGTGGTGGCTAAGATCGCCGGCATCAAGCATCGCAAAGCCGAGGGTGAGGTGGTGTCTGGGACGGCATCGTCCGGTCTCGCCGACGACGACATCCTTAGCAAGCGCCCGAGGACCGCGGCGTTTCTGCGGTGGCTCGCCAGGCCTGACGTCAGTGTCCAAAGGTCGTTGTCCGGCGGCGACGGCAGCGGCACCGAGGGCACCATCACGGTGTTCCCCGGCGACGGCACCAATGGCGGCGGCGTGGTGGTGGTGGCGGCCGACGCTGTAACCGGATCCGAGGAGCTGACGAAGTCACAAGTCGAGGAGCTCATCAGGCGAGACGCCGCTGCCAGGCCAGCGAAGAGGACGAAGGTACCGGCGACGCTGGACAAGAAAGCCTGTGAGATACACATGAGCACGCCGCCTCCTAGGCCCTTCCCGCGCATGTCCGACGAGCTCATCGACAAGCTAGAGGAGCTGAGGCGGTGCCCGGGCAAGATCCGCGCGTACCAAGACGAGATGACGGCTTATGGTCAGAAGTTCATTGACAGGGATGCCGAGATACGCAGGCAGTACGAACTCCAGGGGTACGCCGAGATCGAGCTGACCGACGATGAGGAGGACTTTGGTGAGGACTGGCGTGGTGCGGACTGGCCGCCTTCTGCGGAGCAGAAGGATTTGGGACTCGTGGATGGTTGAGGGGATTGTGTGATTTGCAAGATACCATGTTTGATGCGGCTACCCTAGCTAAGTTATGATCAGCTCACTATACTATTATCATGCTACCTCTGTTCTTAAATATATAACATCATTAAAAAAATTTATTCGTTTGACTATTCTTTTTTTCTACAAATATTTTTGTAAATTGATAAACCTACAATAAATCTAAAGTACATTTGACAATAGACATAAGGATTCACATTTTACTTTAGTTAACTAACTTATTCAATAGATATTGATGGTCAAAGTTGAACTAAAAAGTCAACAATGCCATATATAGAGAGTATTATGTAATGTGATCCTTATGTGATCATTATTAACCTATGCCGCCACACGTCAGACCGTATTTGACTGTATTTAGAAAAAAAATAGACATACTCTCGTGCCCGTTCGTTAAAAAAAGTATTTGAACAAAAATATCTTTATTAATTCTCTCTCCAGTCATTGACGTGTGAAGCTCAGACGTCAGCTTCTCCTTCAATCCCCACGCGGACTCTGAGCTTCCCACCAGCGGCCCTCCCCAAAGGCTTTCTTTGGCGGCCGCAGCTTCCCGGTGGCCATGCTCCTCTCCCGCGCGGCGAACTTCCCTAGCGTCTGTGGCTTCAGCAGGAGCGACGATGACGGTGGGGTACAGCGGGGTGTGATGACGGGGAGCGGTGCGCGGCGTCGATGACTGCGACAGCGTGGCAGGTCCATAGCGTGGAGCTCACCCACGATCTGGAGTGCGGAGGCGTAGCCGAAGACGCAGTGGAGATTGGCGCTGGTGGCAGGTCCATAGGTTATGTAATAAGTTTTGTTATTAATATACATTTAATATTCTTAATTAGTGTAATCAGTTTTGATGTGACAGTTGAATAGTGATAATTTGACGAATTAAACCAGACCTAAGATGAAAAAATTGTTTTGAGAGATCGATAGGATTCATAGTAGTAGGGCCGTGCATTGTAGGCTTCGCCCTAGAAGGCTTCTGTATGGTTTTGCGGAAGGTGGATAAACATTAAAACTTTCAGCTCACCAAAAAATTATCTAATATTGTTAACTAGTAATTTCCAGTCATCTCACCTCATAACTATTAAATGAAAAATGTTCCAATATTTTTAAAAATGTTACAATATTTCAAACAAAAAGTTGAACCTATATTTTTCATAAAAAGTTGAACCAACATTTTGGAAAAAAGTTGCACCAACATTTATTCAGAGAAAACATTAGATCCAACATTTTTCCTAAACGTCAACGTTTTTCAAAAATGTTCCAACATTTTATGAAAATGTTGGAAAAAATTTCAACGTTTCTTCCCGGGGCCGGCGAGCTTGCAGGGGGTGCGGCCGCGGCTGGGTCAACATTTTTCAAAAATGTTCCAACACTAATGTTGGAAAAAATTTCAATGTTTCTTCCGGGGGCCGGCGGCCGGCGAGCTCGCACAGGGGTGCGGCCGCGGCTAGCCGCGTAGGCCAGCTCGCACAACAGTGGCGCGCAACGGCGGCGGGTCGGGCCGGCCGTGTCCATGGCGGCCATGGTGGTGGCGGCGAAGCTCGGCGCGCCAGCAAAAGTGTGTCGCACACAGGTGGCAGCGGCGGGTGGGAGGCGGCGGCAGGGTGAGGAAGGACTAAGGAGGAGAGGGGAGAGGAAGATTAGAGTTTAGTAGTTAGATCCGATGACTATAGTTAGTTATATCTATACTATAAGGAGCGAAAATAATTGAAAACAATTCTCACCTAATTCGGGTCCGCCTTACCCCTCACGCCGGACCTGCCCGTCAGGTTAGAGAAGGACCAAAATGGTGAAACAACCATAAAAATTGTAATTTGGGGAGCGTTTCTACCAAAAAGCTAATGTTTTTATCACCCGACGTCATCTTATCCACCCACCGGTACCCACGTTGGGCCCACCTGACCACCTGCCTGCACCCCGCGTAGTGTCCCCAGCGATCACGTCGGTGTCCTTCCTCCTAGCTTGGATGCCTCACCTAGGGATGCAAGTGGGGCGGGTTCTGCCGCGAGCCCGCTGGCGAACCCGCACCGCAAACCCACACAACCCGTGCCGCGAGTCCCGCAAAACTGGGGCGGACCACGCGGGCGCACCCGCGTTGCCCAGCGGCGCCGCAAGCCCGCGTCTCGACAGCGCTCGGCATCCTCCCAAGATCAGGAAGTCCAGAGCACCTAATTCGCTTGCGGTGAGTTCTTGAGTTCGCGGTCGTCGCTATCCTTGGGATGCTCGCCGCTGGCGGTGTGCGTGTTGCGTTGGCGCCGTTCTTGGCCTTATCGCCGTCGCAGGAGACGGGGGCGGCGAAGGAATCTTTGGCGTCCCCGGGAACGGCAGCACTCTTGGCGTTGAGGACCTTGGTGACTTCGCTGGCGAGGTCGGCGGAGGCCCCCGCAGCTTCCTCGGCGGCGGGCTTGTCTAAAAGGATCAATGCAAATGGCCTAGAGGGGGGTGAATAGGCCTACAAAATAAAATCAGACTTTTCTGCTGTTTTCTGCCAGACTGCAGAGTTTCTGCGAATATTCACAGAACCTCTGCGTTCTGCAGACAAAACAACAGCAGCTGCGGATAAAACAAAGGGAAACAGATCTGAAGCCTTAGAGATGTTAGTAGGAAGGTAAAACAGAGATATAAGCACAAGCACCCTTTACCAAGCTGACTAACAAGTAGATCGAAGGCAAACCTTAGATAAGCATACTATAACAAGGCAAAACAAGATAATTAAGCATGAACAAGTTAAAGCACACGAGAGACAAGATTTACCGCGTGGTTCAGCTCACCACAAATGTTAGCCTACATCCACGTTGTTGAGGTAAGTCACAAAGGTTTTGGGATCTCTCTAGATCTACTCCTCTCTCACACCTATCACCAAAGTAATAGATGGAGGGTTCCACTAGTCACAAAGGGTAATACAAACAACTTGAGGTTGCAACACAATGCTTGGAAGCTCCAAAGTAACCTCTAGCCGTCTAGGAGCAAGGCTCCAAGAGTAATAGATCCACCAAGAGAGTTAGGGTTTCACCAAGTGCACAAAAACAAGATGTAAGGAATTCTTTTGCTTTTCTCACTAGGAAATCACTCTCAACTTGAATGTAAGGATTGGATTTGGCTTCAAGTTGGTGGGAGTCAATGCTTGAGTGAGAGAGAAGCTATGGGCACTGATGGGGCGCAGCAGGAACGGCAGGAGACCGTTGGGGAAGAAAGAGATTAAATACCCCCTCAGATATGAACTGTAACGGCTCTGTTCCAAGTCGCAGACCTTCTGCGAAAATATGCAGAACATCTGCGAACACTATAACACTATAACTGACAGTTTGACAGAGAGAACAGCAGAGGCTTCTGCGAAAATATGCAGAACCTCTGTAATTTGCAGAGAAGTAACAGTAGACTGACAGATCATTTGTGGATGGGTTTAGGATTGTTAGATATGATTTTTATGCACTTGGTTAGACCGAAACCACTATTAGAATCCCTCTTGATAGTACGTCTTGTCCTAAACTCAATTTCAAAATATATAATGAATTTAAACCTTCATTTGAGCCTATGAAAGCCTTCCTTTTAAATGAGGGGTCACCTTTAACACTTTTGCATCATTTGACAATTTTCAACCTGCAGCTCATACTCAAAAGCTTATTAGTCTTTTAATTGTGTGGTCAACATCACCAAAACCCACTTAGGGCTTGATTGCACTTACATTGTCGACGCGGTAGATCTCGTCCTCGTCGCCGCCGTCGGGCTTCTCATTGCGCTTGGCCCCGACCTCGTCGCTGCTCTTGGTCTCATCGTCGTCGTCGTCGTCGCCGTCGCGGCCTCCCCGCGCGGCTGCAGGAGACGCTGATGCCGGACCTGGCGCGGATGTCGCACCACTCCAAGGCGTACCTGTCGGCGGCGAACGCCGAGATCGCTGACGGCGTGCGGCCGATCCTCGGCGGGCGGTGGGCGGCCGCGGCGGCCTCCGTGACGTCGGTGGTGCTGCTGCTCCTTCCGCTCTTCATGCTGACGGCGCTGGTCCGGCGCATGGGTCCCTACTTCCCGCTCCTCCACCGCGGCGCTGCTGCTGGCGCAGGCGTACCTCGCCATCTACTTCGCAACGCTGGCGCTGGCCGCCGCCGCCACGGGCCTCGAGCCGCTCCGGTTCTTCCACGCGGCGTCCTCCGCCGCGTACGCCTGGACGCAGGCGGCGTAGTCGCTCGGGTTCATGGGCTACCTCGTGCTCCAGATGGTGGACCTCGTGGCCGTGTTCTCCGGCGCGGCGTCCCCCGAGGAGGACGGCAACGGGAACGGGGACGCCGCCAAGGCGCTGGGCCTCGCGCAGATGGTGGTGGGGCTCGCCGTCGCCCTGGACTGGCCAAATCCCGGAGGCCAGAGCTTCGCTCGCCGGGGCTGCATCTACGAGAAGCAGCCGCGCTACAGGGTGGTGCTTGCTCGCCGCGGGAAAATAAAACTACGGGCCGCCGCATTCATCCGCGAAAAGCAAGCGGCAACATGCGGACTGCCGCATACGTCCGCAATCGAGATCGCGGCTCGTGCGAACGCGGGGCGGGCAGCCGCAAACCGCCCCGCTTGCATCTATAGCCTCACCGTCGCACGAAACGAAAGACCAAACAATCTTACATCTCCTGTCTCTCTTCCCTGTCCCGTCCGACATCCACCCCATATGGCATCAACGGCGGACCATGGCGCCACAAGGAGGCCGAATCACCTCGCCAATGAAGGAGAGCCGAGCTTCCAGGGCTAACAACGAACGACGGCGACCAGATCGAGTGGCAGCGGCATAGTCGCTCTTCACGGGATCGGAAGTCGGAACCACCCACTCACGCTCGCCTCCTCCTCCAGCACCGGCGTAACTGCTTCACGCCACTCTCCCACCCGCCCTTGCTCAATTGCTCGTGCTCGTGGCACAACGTTGAGCACCAAGTGCTGCTGAGGTCAGGTGCTCGTCCCCTTCATCAGATCTACTGTATTCCCGTGTGCTCGCTGATGCAATATGCTGGCCATGCCCGACGTCGCGTGCCGTAGACCCATATTGCTGTCAGTATGTCGTTTCTTCTGATTCTTTTGCATCCCTCCAACATAGTAAATGTTCAGGAAATTTGCTTGTTGTATTTGGCTGCAGTTCTCCACTCCAATTAGTGTGTCGGCTGTAAGGAATCATTTTGAAGAATGAAAATTATATTTTCATAAGAAATAATAGTGTTTGATAAAATAAAATGCTTGGTCTGACGTTTAAGTTTCAGTTAAAAGAACAATATAGTTAGCGAATGATGATTGCCAACGACGACAACAGCTATCTGTTGGGGGTTCACGGTCAATAATCCGTTCCAATCAGCTATTCATATTTTAAAAAATTGTTGTTTACAATTGTATTGCTTTTTTTGCTTCCTCAACACTGCCAATGGGTTTTAATTATAATAGTGTTTTTTCAGATACTCAGAGGCTCAAAGCATCCCCACAAGATTGTTCAACTGGCAGTGTGCATGTTATGAGATCTTTTAAGAAGATCAATAACACAGTTTAAGAATAATTAATCATAGAGTGCACTTAAATATTTCTCTCCTAATCAAAATCGACACAGAAGTTCATTATTTGACCTCATATTTTCTGGGATAATTTTATTTTCAAACAACTAACAATATAACAAAATCATAATGGATCAAAGAAAGAGGTTATAATTGGTGTTAGTCTTTGTTTGTATTACTGAAAAATACATTGGGATTTGGTCAAATGGAATTGGAAGTTCTAAATGATATTTTAAGGGTACCTTAATTCATAACTCAAGACAATATTAGATTCGGTTGATTGATTAACAGGGAGGACATCCTCGAGATCAATCTGGAGTTGGACGAATCACATCAAGAAGAAGAGGATGGTGGTAGCTCCAAACAAGAAAAAGGTTGACAGTGAATGACAGCTGGAGGACGAGAAAGAAGAGGACAGAATATGATGATGAATACTTAGGGGAGGAAGAGCTGCAGACATTATTCAATACAACATACGCAGAGTCCAAAACAAAGTCTTCATGCTCTTCTCTAAAGTACGTGTTTGATTACATATATCACGGGTCACGTCTTTCGCAATCAAGATGAAATGTTGAAGTGTTTGACGTGTTCTTATATGAATCAATTAAATAATTATCATGGATTGTTAAAGTTTGAATAAATTGTGTCCTTGTAGCGGTATTTGTGAACTCTATTAAAGTCGAAAACAATCGTATATTTTTTAAAAAAAATATTTTTATTTTATATATTAAAAAAACACATGCATGTGGCATGTGCCTACGGCTCAGCTTTGCTTGCTTTCTGACGTCAATGTCTTCGTCCGGTAGTGCTCAAACACAACAAAACATCGATGGCGCTCTGCTCGACCGACGGGCGATGCAAGTTTTATATACACGTGAACTATTTTTTTTGTTTATTGTGAATTTTTTAGACATGTACGTGTCGCACGTGCATTTTACTAGTGAATCTCAAGCATTTGAAGTTAAGTTGAAAAAATCTTGCAAAAGATATATATAGGATTCAGGCGCGCGCTCCCTATCGCGCGGGTACGAAAGGCGATATCGACCTCACTCGTTGTGGACTCGTGGGCGGTGGGCCATGCCGTGTTGGATGGAGTCCGAGTCCGAGTGGCTCAATCCGGTAGCGCCTAGTTGGGTTGCCGGACTATATCTATCAAGCTCCCCTCCACCCGCAACTCAATCCATATCTTTTGAAGGAAGTCAGGGTCCAATCGAGAGAGATGGAGGAGGGCGAGGGGAAGAACACCACCCAGGCGAGCCAGGAGAAAGTGTTCGGCGGCGGCGATGGCGGCATCGGCCTCACCAAGCACCCAAAGACCGACGGCGAGGCCTCCGTCGGCACCAAGCGCCCCAAGCAGGCCGAGGATGATGAGGTGGTGGCTCCGATCGTCGGCGTCAAGCATCGCAAGGCCGAGCTTGGTGAGGTGGTGCCTGGCGCGTCATCGTCCGGTCTCGCCGACGACAGCCGGAGCGATGGCACCATTGGCGGCGTGGTCGAGGCCGGATCCGAGGAGTTGACAAAGTACGCAGTCTATTATGAGCTCGGGCCGGTGAAGAGGATGAAGAAGAAGATACTGGCGACGCTGGACAAGAAAGCCTGCGAGATACGCATGAGCATGCCTACTCCTAGGCCCTTCCCGCGCATGTCCGACGAGCTCATCGACAAGCTGGAGGAGCTGAGGCGGTGCCCAGGCATGATCCGTGCCTATCAAGATGAGATGACGGCATATGGTCAGAAGTTCATTGACAGGGATGCCGAGATACGCAGGCAGTACGAACTCCAGGGGTACGCGGACATCGAGCTGACCGACAATGAGGACGACTTTGAGGAGTTGCGTCTCCTCAATGGTTGAGGGGATTGTGTGATTTGCAAGATACCCTGCGTTGTTTATGTGTGAGTGCAGCTACCCTAAGTTATGATCAGCTTACTATACTATTATCATAATGTGATCCTTCTGTGATCATTATTAACCTGTGTTACTGTTCGTGGTCTTTGCTACTACTGTATGATTGAACCAATTGTCAGATGCATTTTGTTTTTGTGCTAGCAATTTCTGTTAATTGTGCTGGGATTGTTTGACGGATATCGTGTCATATATGCAATCTCTATTTTGGCTCATATCAAATCCTCTATTGCAGCCTCACGCAAATCCAGTTTCTTGATTGAATAACTTGTTGGTTTTCCATTTCGCTCATCTTCCTGTGTTACTTTTGGCACAACTGTGTTATGTGGCCACTGAATTTGCTGTTTGGTTGACACTTGTTGCTGATTTGATCATAGCTGAAAGACCCATTTCTGTTTAGAATTCAGAGAAATTTGTGTAGGGTATCTCAGTTTATTGTGAGAAACCTGATCTGGGCACTTTCTGATTACATTTTTAGAGAATTTTGTGTTGAAAATATCAGTTTATTCTAAGAAGCCGTATGCAATCTCTGTGCAAAAAATGACGATGCGATCCACTGGTTCCACTCCCAACCATTCCCCAAAAGGATCATTGGTCTCATGGATTAATCCATCCTGCATTGTTCATCAAACCAAAAAGTCCAAAGCCAACAAGTTCAGCTTCTGAATTTGGATGCTCTTCATAAGCACGTAACAAAGTGCAACTGTGCAAGCCAATCTCTATGAACTTTTCCAATATTTAACGAAACATCACCATAAGCTTTGCTTTAGAAGAGATGGAGCAGGAAAAGCCATCATAGTATACCAAACTGTTCTGCTCAGGGAGATGTAAGATTTGTATTAACTTTTCTAATTTTGATTCCATCAATGTCTATTGAAAACTACAAAAGCTTACTAGTATGCAACATAAAATTAGTTCATTAAAATCCACCTGGAAATACACTTCACTAAAGTTAGAGAATGCTGATTTGAAACAGAACTAAAACATCTTCCGTTTTAAAACATTCGAATTTTTTTTGGTGCTACTATCATGAAAGCAGCTGTTCTTGCTACTATCATGAAAGCAGCTGATAGCTGTGTTTAACGATTCTGGTGTTGATTTCTCTGCTAATTGTGCTGCAAGGATTTGATGGATATTTGTGATTGTGTTATCTATTGCAATCTGTGTTTTGCCTTGTATCAAATTATCATGAAAGCAGCTGCTAGCTGTGTTTAGTGATTCTGTTGTCAAATTGGTGCTGCAAGGATTTGATGAATATTTGCGATTGTGTAATCAAATGCAATCTGTGTTCTGTTGCGGCCTTGCGCTCTATTGATTTTGATCGATTGCAATTGTTGATCCCAGGTGTGCTTCCTGATTTCTTATTTCGCTTGCTCGCCTTCTTCATGTGGTACTTCAGCACAGACTGTGTCTTGTGTCCACTGAATTTGATGGTCGGATGACATCTTGTTGCTGATTTGATCATAGCCGGACCGATTTCTGTTTACAGTTCAGAGAAATTTGTGTGGCCCATCTCAGTTTATTCTGAGAATTGCAGCTTTGATAATCTCTTGCCACTTTCTGTTTACAATTTTAAAGAAATCTGTGTTGAAGATACTTGTTTTTTTAATAAGAAGCCGTATGCAATCTGTGCGGAAAAATTGATCAAGAAACCAGTCAGCTCCTTTGATACGACTTAATGGCTGAGGACTATTGATAGTAATTAGCAGATGGATTAGGCCTACTCGCCCTCCCTAGGAGGCTCTGAGTTTAGGATTAATCTCTGCTTGACTCTTTCTCCAGGCGCACAGGCCTTTAAGTAGTACATTAAGCCCCTAGCTAACAACCAAATCTAGCTAACCAACTCTTAATTATCTAAGGAATTATCCTAACAAACTCTATCTACTAACTGCCAGGCGCCTGATCTTGCTTTGGCCGGCGCCTGAACTGACGCCCAAACATGGAGTCCATAACACTTCCACCCGCCTGACTAAAAAGCTCGTCCTCGAGCTTGAAATCTGGATACCGGTCCTTGAAGTCTTGCACATCCACCCACGAAGCATCAGCAGCGTCGAGGCCTTCCCAGAAAACCAGCAGCTCCCAGGATGTACCTGTAGGCCGTGCACGCTTCACACGGGAGGGCACTGGCAGGGCGCAGCCGTGATTGATGGGTGGCAGGCGTGGCACTGCAGCAGGAGGTACCCCTTCAAATTTCTTCAGAAACACGACATGGAAGACATCGTGGATCCTGGCCTTGGGCGGTAGCTGTAGGCGGTAGGCGAGGGAGCCAACGCGCTCCAGCACTTGGAAAGGACCATAGAACTTCGGAGCGAGCTTAGCGCAAGTGCGCTCAGTAATACCGGCTGCCGCCCGGTGATGAAGGCGGAGGAGAACCCAGTCCCCCACGGCGAACTCGACGTTTCGGCGGTGCTTGTCATGCTGCTCCTTCATGTGATCCTGGGCCTGCAAGAGGCGCTCCCGGATTTCGCCCAGGAACACATCGCGCTGCTGCAGTTGCCTGTCCACTGCCGCAACACGGGCGAGACCTGGGGCATAAGACATCAATGTCGGCAGGTCGCGACCGAAAACGACGCGGAACGGAGTCGACTGGAGGGCTGACTGGTAGGAGGTGTTGTAGCAGTACTCCGCCCAGGGTAGCCAGCGAAGCCAGCTGCGAGGGCGGTCACCGGCGAGGCAGCGAAGATAGACGCCCAAGATGCGGTTGGTCACCTCCGATTGGCCGTCCGTCTGTGGCCGGAATGCCGAGCTCAGGCGCAGGGTGACACCGGCGAGCGAGAACAGCTCCGTCCAGAGCTTGCTGGTGAAGACGGGGTCGCGGTCACTCACAATGGAGCACGGGAACCCGTGCAGCTTGACGATGTGGTCGAAGAAGCGTGCCGGCGGCAGGCCTGTTGGTTCGGAGAACAGCACCACGAATTCCGCCAATAGAAGCTGGAGCAGGTCACGGACGTCGGTAGTGGCGAGGTGCGGTGCCGACGGCGCAGCGGAGCCGCGCCATTGGACGCGATGGTCCCCACGCCAGAGCGCCATCGTCTGGTGCTGGAAATCCCAAAGGACAGGGCCCAGGGTGCGCAGCCAGTCGCAGCCAAGCACCAAGTCGTAGCCGTGTAGATCGATGGCGTAGAGGTCGATGGAGAAATCCTCGTCGCTGATGCGGACTGGCACGGCCTTGCAGATGCCCACCATGGGGACGCGCTCGCTGTTGGCGACCCCCACAGTGAGGCCCGGGCTGGCAGAGGGCTTGAGGCCGAGCCGCCGCGCCGCGCCCTCGGCGATGAAGCAGTGCGTGGATCCGGAGTCCACGAGAGCGGCGAGCTTGGTGGCGGCAATGGTGGTGTCGAGGCTGAGGGTAGCCGCCGTGCGCACGCCGGAGAGGGCGTGCATGGAAATCGTCATCTCCTCATCCGTGGCCGCCTCTGCGGTCCTCGAGTCGCCGTCGTCGACCGTCTCCAGGTAATAAATTCCCCGCATCGAGCATTGCTTAGCGTGTTCGCGGGAAAATTTCTCGGGGCAATTGAAGCATAGCCCGTCGAGTCGGTGTCGCGCCATCTCCTCGGCGGAGAGACGGGTGAAACGCCCCGGCGGAGGCGCCGTCTTGGTCGGTGCGCCGGGGGTTGAGGTGGATCCGACCGAAGCCGGCGGTGTCGTCGGAGGTTTAGGCGCTTGGGGGGGCAGGGAACGCGGCGGCGTCCGACCCGTGGGCGCCGGACGGCCAGGGCCGCGCGGCGCGTCGTTGGATAGGGAGAGGCGGCGCTCGTAGGCGCGGGCGAGCGCCATGGCGTCCTCCAAGGTCGCCGGATTTTGGAGCTCGACGTCGACACAGAGGGGCGGAAGGAGGCCCGCCGTGAACAAGGCGATCTGTTGTTTCTCCGAGACGTCCTCGCACCGCGCCAGTAGATTGAGGAAGGACTCCTGGTATTCGTCGACCGAGCCCGTGCGGCGGAGGTGGGCGAGCTCGCCGAGCGGGTTGGCGCGGTCGGGCGGACCGAAGCGGCGATTGACGCCGGCGGAGAACTCCTCCCAGGACGGCGCGGCCCCAAGGTTCTTCTCCCAGCGGTAATACCACTGACTGGCGGCGCCGTCGAGGTAGAAGGACGCCGTCCACACCATGAGCGACGGCGGCGTGTCGTAGGCGCGGAAAAATTGTTCCCCTTTGTGCAACCACACCAACGGGTCGCCGGTGCCGTCGTATTTGGGGAAGCGAAGCTTGTGGGCAGGCGGCGCAGCGCCGCCGTGGGAGGACTCGGCGCTGGATTTGTTGGAGTCGAAACGCCCCTGCTTCTCGAGCACTTGCGTCTGGACGTTCTGGATCGACGTGTTCAGCAGCGCGTAGTCGGACTTGCGGCCGGCGGCCTCGGCGTCGAGCTTCTTGCCGAGGTCAGTGATCATGGCGAACATCCGGTCCAGGCCGTCGGAAAATTCCCACTGGGGGACAGGCGTCTCATCCTTGGCCGACGTCGGGTCGGCAGGCATGGTGGCAGGGGGGCGCGGCGAGTTGGCGACGCGCAGGGAAGGGCGATGGGCGGCGGGTTGACGGTGCGCAGGGGCAGGCGATGGGGCGGCTGGTTGGCGGCACGCAAGGAGGAATTAAAAGGCTGTGGAGGAGGAAGAACAGAGGCCGTAGCAGATGGGATCAGCTCCGAGGATCGATCCTAGACTGATACCAGAGATGATACGACTTAATGGCTGAGGACTATTGATAGTAATTAGCAGATGGATTAGGCCTACTCGCCCTCCCTAGGAGGCTCTGAGTTTAGGATTAATCTCTGCTTGACTCTTTCTCCAGGCGCACAGGCCTTTAAGTAGTACATTAAGCCCCTAGCTAACAACCAAATCTAGCTAACCAACTCTTAATTATCTAAGGAATTATCCTAACAAACTCTATCTACTAACTGCCAGGCGCCTGATCTTGCTTTGGCCGGCGCCTGAACTGACGCCCAAACATGGAGTCCATAACATCCTTCCACTCCAAACCATTCCGCCAAAAGGATCATTGATCCCAAGTATTAATTCATCCTGCAGTATTCCTCAAACCAAAAAGGTCAGCCAACAAGTTCAACTTCTGAATCTGAGTGCTCTTCATATGCCCATAACAACGTGCAAGCCCATCTCCATAAGCTTTGCCAATATTTAACGAAATAACAATACATCTCCATAAGCTTTGCTAGAAACTCAATATTTAATGAAAAGCTGTTTCAGATAAAACTTGATGCAAGTTTGTTCACCATCTCAGATACTTCTCCCCAAGGCTGTCCTAACTGTCCATGGTTTCCATTGGACAGAGGACCAGAAATTACTTCAACAGAATGATAAAAGGCCCTCAAACTATGATCAACAGAAGGAACTGATAACCGCACATGAATTTTACCAATACTCATCGAATGCTTCCAGCATCACCCAAACCAATCTAGCAAGTTTGGTATGATCTGTAGATGTTTCTTCCAAGGTTGTCATAACCATAGATCAAGAAGTTTGTCGCATTGCAGCAGCACTTACAAATAAAACAATGGGAACCCAAACAACTTAGCAGAAGATGGCCCAATCCCACTCAGATCAGTGATTCATGAACATTCTTCAGACGACAACTTGTATTATAGACCAAATTCAACCCTTCAAGGTTCACATCCCAGGAACTACACCCAAAAATTGCATCTTACAGGATGCACAAGACATGTAACGAAGCAGACGAAGAAAGTTCTGGGGATAAGAAGCCCGAGTATCGATTTTTTGACATATCTGAAAGTGATACAGTAGCATAAGAACTATCTGATGTGTGTGCAACTGTTATTTACAAATGTGCATGCCCCTCCTAGTGATGCTGAAAAATTCAACAGCTGAGCCCAGTTAATGCAGATAATGGCGCCATGCCTGATCAAGAAAAAGAGCAGACAACAATCAGCCAGGTAAAATCGACTACTTTGTGTGATAAGAAAATCAATTTGAAGCTGACTATAAGTGTGCTAATGAACTGCAGCAGTGAAAAGGCACACACATGGGGAAAAAACTTGAAGGTGTTCAGAAAAAGAAATTGTTCAGTTCTGATAAATTTGGCAAAGAGGAGCGGCAAGGTGTATAGTTCAGTTCTGATAAATTTCCCATGCCCATTTGTTAGCAAATTTGATTTGGTCAACAGAACTTGCCCAACGAAAATGTCTAGCATAATGATACCTACAAGAAGTTAAGATGGGACTTCATAAGTACAGTCACAACATTTAATAGTTCAAGGCTCAGGACAAGGCTTCTGGACCTCAAACGCCTCAAAGTCTCTACTCTACAGTGAGGAGCAGGGTGCTAATAGGCAGGTATCCCTGAGACCCTTCATATGTGTTGGAGTAAAATCCTTATTTACAACTATACATTCTGTAAAAGGCACAGCTCTGATTTCTAAAATTACACCGGAGGAGGTTCAGATCAGAAAAAAATGGTCATGCCTCAAACAAAACCCGAAATCTAGAATATTCACATGGATACTCAATTCTTCACCTCCTACTTGACAATATTCCTAATGACAAAGTCGAGAAACTTTTATTTGAGAGACTAGCTGGTAGTTATTCCTGAACCAAAATTCTTAATACTGTTGTCAGAAACAATATTAAATAGCCAAGCAAACATCAAGCTCCTTTGCGGATCATAAACCCTTACAGAACACGGTGTGTCAATCAGCAGTGCATACTGCATATAACCAACTACAGATATTTGGTTCCTCAAGCATGCAAACAACAAAATTATAGTATCATGACATCACAACAGTATCCCAGCAAGACCATCTAGCATCAGAGAGGCAGAGACAAGACAGCCAAATGGCCAATGCAGTTGCAATAATCCATTCCTTCTACATACTACTCCTTTCAACACTCAATAGTCATGGAAATATCAGATGTGTGACTGGTAAATAACATGGGGATAAATGATTTTACCTACTTGGTGAGCGTATGAACATAAGCCTGAACTGCCAACTAAGCGGGTGTAGCTGAGATGTTGTAGCGACTGCGCAAGCCATCAATAGCCCTCTCTGCCGACTTTGCCATCTCCGGGACAGTCACCTTGCAAACTGGCCACCACCACCAAAATTATAACTCAACAGATTGATGAGAAACACACGTTATAGAACAAAATTCAGAGAAAGTTTTTTCTGCCTCCAAAGTACCACGAGATGTAGATGCCTGCACCTCAGCCACGAACTTCTTGTACGAGTTCTGCGATCCACAGAAAGCATCAGGAATTCAGAATTCAGACCAGCAAGTGACCAATTACAGGATCAATTACGACAACGACAAGTCGGTAAACATCAAAGGAGATCGGGAGGTACAGGTACCTTCACCACCTCGGTGCGCTCGGTGATCTTGTCAGCCACCTTCTTGTGCTCCCTGTCCGCCGCCTCAGCCAGCTGCAGGCAACCATGCGTCTGCATCTGAAACACGCAAGCGGCAGCAGGCGAAACCACATCACATTGAATTCAGCGATCGAACTCACGGAAGCGACGAAGCGAGATGTGCGGCGGAACGGGGGAAGACAGCAGACAGCAGGGGATCACCCACCTTGACGCGCTTGGAGAGGCGGGAGTGGGAGGCGTCGAGGTCCCGAACGGAGTCGCCGTGGAGCGCGTCGAGGCGGCGCTTGAGGGAGTCGAGGTGGGACGCGGCGAGGCTCCGCAGGTCGCCGATGGTGGACATGGAGGCAGGGGCGGCGATCGGGGAGGCCGAGGGGGAGGCGAGGGGGGAGCTCCTGGACCTGGGCTTCGCCGGCGAGCGCGGGGGCGAGTCCGAGAGGAAGCTGAGGCCGGCGGCGGCGGGGGAGGACGTGCCGCTGCCGCCGGCGGACGGCGAGGAGCCGCCGGAGAGCAGGGAGGCGGGGCTGGGCTTCGCCTTGGGCGCGGCCCTGGACCTGGGCTTCGGCTTCGGCTTGGGCTTGGGCTTGGAGGCGGCGGCGGTGGGTGCTCTCGCCTTCCTCATCGCTGCCGGCTTTCGCGTCGGTGGGAGAAGGAATTTGAAATTTGAACTGGAGGTGGACGGGTGGTGGAAGTGGAAGAGAATGGAAAAAGGGAGGAGGTTTTTACCTGTGAATCATTATAAAACTTGCCTCTTATTCCTGTACCATTGAAACTTCAAAAAGTTCTTCAGCACCATCAAGAAACTTTTTCTTGCCCTCCATACCATTCCATCCACTTTCATCTCTAACGGTGTCAACTGTCCGGTGGGACCATGCTGTAAGTGACCCGGCCCTGCTGTGCTTCTCTGCTTGTCCACGAAAAAGGCCATCAGCAGAGCTCGCTGCTCATCACCGTCATCTGCATGCCGGTCGAACACCTGCGCCGCCCGAGCACCTGCGCCCCCGAGCTGCTCCCGTGCCTGCGCCTTGCCGCCGTCCGAGCACCTGCCCCCCGAGCTGCTCCCGCGCCTGCGCCCTGCCGCCACCGCCGGAAGGATGCGCCTGCCCACGCCGCTGTGGCCGCTGGGGGCCGCGCCCGCGCCCTGCGCCAGCCGCTGGCGGGCGCGCCACTGAAGACCGCATCCCTCTCCGTGGCTCCAGCACTCCGCCAGCCCACCATGCTCTGTCCGCGCCCGCGCCCTGCGCCACCCGATCCATGCTCCACAGCTGCATCCTCCTCGTGCTCCCCTCGATGGAGCGCAACCGTAACAACCGCTCTAGCAGCGATGGCACCAACACTGCTTCCCTGTCCCCGTCCCCGCGCAAGGCCGCCGCCGCCACCGTGGTCTGCTGTCTGCACCACCGTCGCCGCAAGGAATGCCGGCGCGACGCTGAGAAAGGACTGGACGGCGGCTGCAGCCGCGGCTCACGCGCCATGTATTGGGCTTTGTAGTTTCACTCGATGCTGAAGGTCAAGGGCCGCGCGCGGAATTTCGGTCGTGGCAACCAGGTCCGCCGCAGGCAGGGCCGTGCGCCTACGGCCTACGCCGCCCGCGCCGGGGATGCCGCCGCTGCTCCACCTGCGAATGCGCCGCTGCTCCACCCGTCCCTTGTCCCTTGACGATGAACTCGCGGGCGGCGGGGCGCTAGAAGTAGCAGAAGTGCCTGACGTCGGAGGTGTTGGCCAGCACCTGCTGCTCCCCACCGCTGGTGGCGAAAGAGGAGGAATCGCCGGGGGATTTGAGGACCAGCAGCACCGTGATCTTCATCGCTGGTGGGAGGGATCCGTGCCCTGGAGCTATATGGGGTGGGGATTGGATGCCGTCGGCGACGGGCGGTGGCCGTGGTGTTGGCGTCTGGGGAGGGGTAGTTGATTTCACAATTGGGAAGACGGAGGTGCGCTGCGATTGCGAATCGCGAAGGCGAATACGATGCCGCCCGCGTTGCCTTTCCTCGCTGGCGGGCGGGCGGTCCTTGGTCTTCGCGCTGGGAGGTCGCCCAGAGCTGGGACGCTGGCCATGGCGCGTGGCGACGTTCCTGTGCTCTCATCCCGTCCCGCGTGTAGACGAGCAGCGACAGGAGAGGCAGCTCCGGCCTCGGCCGCCGCGGGTGCGGGCGCGGGCAAGCTCGGCCCTGTCCGCCGCTGCACGGGCGAGCTCAACAGGCGTGGCTTGCCTCTGGCTCATCCGGCACGGGTCCACATGTCATGATGAGCAAACGGCAGGAACCTAACGGAAGTGACGGTAGTGGGTTCTAGGGAAAGAAAATTTCTCTCGATGGCACTGAGGTACTTTGGAAATTTTGGATGGTTCGCAGGGAGGAAGGAACTTTTAGGATGGTTCACAGGTAAAAACCTCAAAAGGGAGAGCAGGGTCTTGTTTAGTTGTTAGAAAATTTTGTCTTTTCAACGTTTCGAACTCCTGTAGCACACTGTAGCACGTTTCGTTTGTTTGTTGTAAATATTATCCTACCATGGCCTAACTAGGCTCAAAAGATTCGTGTCGCGAAGTACATCAAAACTGTGTAATTAGTTATTTTTTTACCTATATTTAATACTCCGAACATATGTCTTTTAGCGTATTTAATGTGATGTGATGGAAAGAGAGTGGAGAAAACGTTAGAAACTTTAGCAAACTAAACAAGGCTCAGGATTTATAAATTGCGACGAGCCACAAGGCCAATGTGACTGGTTTGTGGGACCCGGATAAGGTGAGCCCCACCGCGCAGTGAGTGGACACCAGGAACGGAACGGCTCGCGCCAGCTGCCAGGTGGGACCCACACAGCAGGGGTCCAGCAGGGGTCGTATCCATAGGATGAAGACCCTGATTGCAGCAGATATTATAGCATACTGAAACATTATCCAGCCAGGGTAAAACCAAAGCAAAGGAAAATTGCAGCTGCAAAAGGATTTACAATCTTATTTCATTTTTATAAGACACGCACACATTTCGATATTTAAACTTCACAATGTTTTGATCAATAATTTGACTACTAATTTTTTATTTTTATAATATAATATTTATATGATTGGATTTGTATGACATACACTTTATAACAATAAGAGAGAGAGGGAGAGAGAGAGAGAGTATGATAAACGATCAAAATGTAATATACAAACTAGTTCAAGTTCTAGTATGCCTTATAAAAGTGGATTGAGGGAGTATTTGTTTGCACTTACACTTTCTGCACAACACAAAGTAAGCGCAAAACACACAACACTCTGTAAAAACAAAAGGATAATAACATGTGTCCAACTGACATCTTTAACACAGGTACAGGACAGTTTCCATGCGTCAAATTTCATGGACAGATCATTTCATATAACACCCCTAAGCACCTAAAACCATTTTATTGACTGGAACAGCAAAACTGAACCGCAGAAATGCAACACACTGCTTACAGCCTGTAACATGTTACTGGATTCAAGATTGCAACTGTCCTGCATTTACATGAAACAAAAGAGGGACTGATCCTATGGGGAAAATTCACTACATTAAATCAATGACGGATCTATCAGTTATTAACCGAATACATTTCTACAGGGAAGCTAGGGAGAGGGGGAATGTACAGATGGGGTTGGTGAGGCTGTTACCCTGCTATCTAAAGCTAAACTCCCCATGATCAGGTAGCCAAGGTGTGTGAGTCGGAAAAAGAATCCTGTAGACTAAAATCTCCATAAGGGAGAAACAACCAAATGCCATCATCTCTGCCTACAATCCTTTTTAGTTTACTAGCCTAGGAAAACGTTTGGTCTCGTCTTGAGCCAATGCACCATCTCCTTGTCGAGCGGGGAATTATTCAACGCGGCATCCATCATTGGACTACCAAAGAATCTTGGGTCGCTCTTGAACACCCATATTCTGTCCTTCGGCCATGGCCTCTGCGCCTGTTTTTCCTGTAACCAACCATCAATTTTAACAAAACCAAGACACTCAAAGGGAACCTATTCCTAGTTCCGAGAATGAAAATGCCAGCTTTTTCACATTTCAAACTTTTTGAGCGAAGTGGTCAATGTGATGTAATGAACATGAAACATACATCCTAGATCACAGATGGGATGAGTACCCTGCCAAGTAGCACTTACCATGCGTGATAACATGAATCTAACAGTCCTGTTGCCATAAACTCGCTCTTGTCCTGGCTTTGCAGACTTCACATAGAAGGATGAGACATCTGGTAAAGACAAGCAACCTTTTCTAGCTCTTGTCAATCTAGATTCGGGTTCTGAATTCTGGCTATACCAATAGATAAGCTGGGCTAGGCAGTAATCCTCCGGGTATGTCTTGCAGTACTCCTGGAAGCCTGGTCCCAGTTTATCAGCATATTTGGGACCTAAGTCAAGCGGACTGATGAGAACTGGTGGAGATTTTACTGTGTTATATTCCTGCAAGCAGCCATACTTGAGTCAGCTCTAAAGAATAGATAGCAAAACCACAATTATCATTTTCACAATTAGTTGTAAGCTTTCACTTACCCTAACTCTGAAAAAACACTTTGTATAAGCATACATGTGAATCAAATCTGCAGCAGCATCATGACGGCACTTGTAAGTGCATGAAAGAGTACGCAACTCATCACGCAACCTGTAAAGTAGGATCAGATTCCACAAGTAAGAAATTGAAGGGGGGAGTCATATTGCGAATACAAGGGACATTGATCAGGTTCCAAATTTACCATAGGAGAGAATTCCGGATTCCTCCCTCAATATCATCGAAGTCCGATGGGTCATGAGCACGGATTTTGGCCTTGAGATCACTAAGTACCTCCTCTTCAACATGAGGTTCCATCGATTGAAGGAGCTCAGCAACTATTGAACAGTCCCCTTTCCAGATGGCAGATACTAGACTTTTCCCAGTCAACCTTACTAGAGGAGGAGGAGCATTCTTTGGCTCCCCAAATATGCATCTCATAACATATCTCACCTGAAGAGAAGCCAATAACAGCCAATGATACAGTACGCATGGCAGGTAGTTATCACCAAATAAGCTCAAGATCAAACATAAAATATTCACCTTGTCAAGTGTATGCACTATTTGCTGTAATCTTGAATTTAATACTCCCTCTGCCTGAGAGTGGCAATAGAATTAGGTCAAACTAAGTCAAATCAGAAAGGGGGAAAACAATTAGGAAGTGTGACCAAGCCTTCAGATAATTTACCTGAACCTCAGCATCATTCTTCTCAGAATCCATGTTTATTTCTATAAGGAATTGACGCTTCTCCTCCACATTGTGCTTCAAGATCTCATCAGGGAGTTTCTGTCTCTCTAGGTATATGAACCTCACCTTTTATAACAAAACTTGATATGAGGACCAAGCAAAATTGATTACAGTATCAGAACAGAAACTGAATAAAAATCATTCCAATTACCAGGTGAGCCGTGTAAGCAACAAGCCATCCAGGCAAACCAGCAAGCAAACAGGTACCAAGACCAGCTCTACCCAAGTCAATTAAGTCTTGTTGAGAGACAGAGTTTGCTTCACAAGCTTGTAGCAGCAGGCTATGCCGATCGAGCACACCATGGTACTCCATTAGCACCTGATTGACAATGACATCAGTAGATGTGACGCTATCAAAATTATGCAAATGATCAATGAGTATTGGCACTAGAATGCTTCCAAAATTTACCTTCTCAAAAGCTCCTTCACCAGAAAAATTTAAATAGCTGCCCCGGCATACTTGACTTCCACATAGGCAGATCGATGCTTCGTGTTCTTCTTTGCTCTAGCAAAATAAGTATGTAAACATAAGACACTGCAGTTTAAGACATACTCCGTGTTTTTATAAAGGAACCATTCCTTCTTAATACAATTACATACCATTGCGTATCGAGAAAAAAAAAGGAACCAGAAATGTGCTCACCTCAGTTACAGAATTGTAATCAAATGTGATTTCCTCGCCTTCTGCAATTGGTCGAAGAGTGTAAACTCCAATCATGTATTTACCATCCACAGCTGTCACTCTATTTTTTTAGAAACATAAATAAGTGAACATTAGTCTGACAGAAAGAAAAAAAGGTCCAAACATTTCAGACATGTAAACATGCTAGCACATACATGTATTCAAATTATCAACAGTATGAGAATCAGTTTGATTAGCATAGAAATAACCAAGCAACAGGATGTCAAAGCAACTTGATAAATTGAAACTCAGAATAGCACTGTGGTCCATCAAACAGAATGAAGTTGGATATGCGAGAACTGGGACATTATATTGCTCAATGCTCTAATCCCAGGCCCATGAATAAAAAATATATAATATCATTATGGAATGCCAAGAATCCTGAAAAGAGTATGGAATAACATAACAGCACGCAGCACAATTCAACAAAAAGGACTTAACAACAGAGCAACAGCATAGAACATATATGAAAAGAACATGGAAGTGAAGTTGAATGCTACATTTATAAACGTTGTTGACTTAACAGGCACACTTGCATAGCTGTCAACTTTTGCATTATCATGCATATCAAAGGCAGAATAATCAAAAAATATTATATAACCACAGAAACAGGGAAACATGTAATATTCACAAGGTACAAAAGTCTGAAGCTTAAGAGCTAAGAGGAGCTCACTTTGCTTCACAGTTCGGGTTGCAGGAGTGGCAGATCCTACTCGCGTAGTTGGCCTTGTGCATCGCATCAACAAAAACCAAGTCATATCCATCTCGGTCTCCCTTTCATCATGACAAAGGTAAAGGGTTCATAAGATGGAAAACTATGAATTGTAATAATGCCAGTCACAGGATAGATTCGTAGATCTCATTATAATCAGAAGGCTGAACATTACCTTTGGCCTTTCTAACATAATGTTGTAAAACTCTGGAGCTTGATCTTCACTGTTGTTTTGTATATGCTTGATACCATCTTGCTTTTCATACCATCTCCAAGAAGGATAAACCTGAAATGTTTACAAATTGCACTCATGGCTATAATATTGCCCCTCATAAGGTGGAATGGGTGGATATAGAAACTAGAACATACCTCCCCAAAGAACTCGACAACAAAGTCATCTTCACCAAATCCACCTTTTTTGTTGCAGACAACACCGAGACCCTGAAAAAGTGCAGCAAACACGTTGAAAAAATTAGAGCATAATTGAAGGCCTTAGGCAAGAAAATGACACTGTATTTGGAGTAAACAATTGAAGACCTACCTTGCGATAAGCAACACAGTTTTGATCAGGACGATTCCTCATGGCCTTCAGCATTCCCAAGCACATCTTCGAAGTTCGTCTGTCACCATGTTCCTCTGCAGACCTTTGGATTTCTTCAATGACAGGCCTGAGATTGTAGGTCATAGGAGTATTTCCCGAACCAGTGAAATGCCTAACTTTCTTATTCAAGGTGTTCAGAAGCAACTGCATTCAGAATATTTTGGGTAAGTTAAAAGTTTGAGAGAGAGAGAGAGAGGGGGGGGGGGGGGTGCACTAATCTAGCGCCAATTACCTCCTCAATAAAGATATGCTTGTCAGTAGGTGACAACTCAAGATCAGCAGGCATAATGTCACACAGTAGATTGTGTGTGTATGGATCTATGCCATATACTTCTTGCTCAAGAATTTCATCTCCTGGTACTTTCCGAGGTTGATAATCCTTAACCTCTGGAAGCTCCAAGTTTTCAGTGCCATTCTTCTGTGAGAGCAACTTCTCAGAATAGTCATCAGGTAAAGCAACACTCATTTTTCGTCTTACTTCCTCCTCATCTGCTACAATAAGGTACTCCTCGATGACTTCATATTTCCTAGTAACCGGAGGAACAAGGCTGGCTTTTGTCATGCGGCCACCCAATATACGATCATCAGTCACAGGTTCACTAGGTTCAAGTAACTTTAGACCATTTCCCTTCAAATCCCATGCTCCGGAATTCACATCAACATCACTCTCAGTATCAGAAAAAGTAGTTTCGCTCTCAGTTTCATCACCTTCAGAGTAACCGTCATCATCATCAGATGTTTCACTACCAGAGTCCACATTCTTTTTCTTCAATTTCGATAGGCTTCTTTTGATTTCACGGTCTACAGCACGAGATGATTCTGCTCCCACAGGTACCGAATTTGCTCCCCTCGTTTTGTTTTGTTTCTTTTTGAGTTTTGTGTCAGACGAATACTGACTAATGTCCAGGCTGTCCTGGGCAGCTGCTCCATTTCTCTCAGAAATGTACCTTGGGTTCCCTAGTCTCTTGGCTAGCTGTATGAAGGAGACAACAATTTGCTTTATATCTCCTGAATCATTGCCATCTTTATACCTGGGGTAGGATAGGAAATGTTAGCAAATGCAACAATTTCATTACCTTTTAGAAATCCTTAACTAGGTTAGACTAAGTCATTGTACCTCAATGCATCTTGGCACATAGAACGGATGTCATGCTTGATGGTATGAAAGCCATGGCGAGCATAATACCCATTTTTTAACCTGCCTTCGATCTTGGCAACCTGTAAAATAAAACAGATATGGGTGTGATGTATTAGTACATCTTATTATACTGTCAGAAAACTCATTCAATTAGTTATAATAAATGATGATGGTACCTTTGGGATGAAAAATTCAAATCTGTTACTCTTCATAATTTCTCTCAGCCTGTTTATGATAAATTCTTCCATCTTCCTGTAGCTGCTCTCAGCCTGCCTCTGCATCAAACGCCTCATTTGCGCATCCCTTGACAAAACCGCAGAGGACTTTCTAGCATCAAGCAGTTTTGATCGTTTATAGAAACCTTGACCAAATGAAAGATTAGCATTCTCTCTATTTGAAATATCAGCAAAATAACCATCAAGCTCGTCAGAACGGTCCAGCTGATTAGTGAAGTTCCTTGCAACTTTTGATGGATAGTTGTTCCCATCACCCATATGCTTCATAGTTTTCATTTTCTGGTGTGACTCCTCAGAATTCAATGAGCTCCTGATCCATTTTATATGCTGAAATTTATTTTGCAGATCCTCTAGATGACTGCAACCTTGGATGTGCACATAAGATATGTGTGGAAGCTGCTCAAGTACTTTGCCAAGGGCATATGAGCTAAGATTCGAACACCCAGCTAAAATAAGAGTCCTAATATTTTGCTTCTCATAACCAGCCTGAAAGGTAGATATTTAAGTCAAGTTAAAAGATGACGAAAGTAATTTCTCAAACAGATGGGTGAGACACATACCATAATGTCATGAAACACAGAATCAGTGCAAAGAGCGCCAACAGAAGAAAGATCAATGAATCTACACATGTCCCTGTAATACTTAGCAGCAGCATTCCAGCTCCTACAGGTGGCTGCAGAAGAAATAAGTGACTTCACATCTGCCCTCATAAAATGGAAGATTCTTGCTAACACCCGGCCATTTAGGAGACCCCAACTTCCATTTTCTGTACCAGGATTCACAGAATCATCATCGACAGCAGAAGATCCGGCACATAGCTCTTCAAAACAAAGATCCTCCTTCCGACTGGCAAGAATGTCATTGGACAAATGAATATCTTCATCACTTTGATCAGGCAGCAACTTTGCCCTTTTTGCGGACCCACCATCTTCTGCAATGCCCCAAAAGAAAAAAAAAAGAAATGTCATGGATGTCCACAAGAGATGTTCAGTGTTTAACTGGAGGGAACTAAATCAACATATGATAGTGGACACAAGATTTAGGGTCAAGACTCCAAATGCATTAACATAAGCTGAAAGTCAAAGTTGAAGTTGAAGTGCTGAAAGTAGTTAGTAAGATATGTTGTCTAAGACATAACCACGGTACCTGGCAGGAAATTCCTAGATGCTGAATTGTGAGAAAAATATGCTTCGAATTCCTTTTTGGGCTGCTTTGCTGAAATCCATGGATCCAAGACCTCGTTGATAGCTAAAGTAAGTTCCCTGCTCTTGAAATATTTCATGACTAGTTCATGTAATTTACCACGTGTGTAACCCACAAACTGGGGGTGCAAATCATGGAAGCTACCTGATCCTTGATTGACACCAACATTATATTGATCTGACTGCATATGAGCAGCGGTAGAATTTGAACTTCGTGCCACACTAGGAACAGAGCAGAGAGATTTTAAATCCTTAAGAACAGGAAACCATGTGTTATCAATCTTACGGAATACACTGCTCCGTTCAACAATAGTGCCCTTCTTAACTAATTCTTGCAATTCAGAGTAAGAAAACGGACCATGCTCATGCCCAGTGCCATCAAGGTAGTACCAGTCACCCCGATTAACTGACAATTCATCAGCAGTACATACACGGTCCTTTGGAATATTTGGAACAGATTTGGATTTGTGCAAACCTTGGGAATCATGGTCATGATGCTTCTTGAAATGCGATGAACCTTCATGGACAGAACTTCTCTCATTTCCAATTGAATGGGAGCGTGAAGATCTAGACAGTGGCCGATCAGCTCCTCTGGGTTTTGTACGGGGTTCAACAGATGATTGGTCCTTAACAACACGAGAATTTAAACTAACCACTGGAAGCATCATCCCCTTCACTCCCCTAGGAGGTTGTCTGCTCTGCCCTGGCCTCCCAGGCACAACACTTTTACTGGTGTCACTAACACTGTCAGTATCCTCTTCTGTCGATGAGAATGCCCACAATGGTAGGTCATGCTTTTTAGCACGTACAGCATAGTATAGCTCATCCTTGCAGTGCCAGCGAGGATCCTCACGGCTACCTTTTGGCATTTGACACAGAGGATAGCCTTCATTTAGAACAAGTTTTTTCCTGAATGGATTATCTTGGCTCAATTCATCATTTCTCTTCCAGTCACCACCTTTGCAAGACCATCTCCCAGAAAACCATTCGCTAGATTCAACATAATGGTGAAAGTTGTTGTTCTCCATAGAAACAAGGCTGTAAGTGTCTGTTGGCCTGTTGTCTTGGAATTCTGAGCCCCTATTGATCCCATCATCTCTTTCAGGATGTACTTGGAATCTTGTAAAATCTGACATTTTAACACAAAAATCACATGTCAGTAATAACAAAACAAAGACGACCAAAGCACCGTAGTTTTTTGGAGAATGGTTTTCAATGTATTTGCACAAGAAAAAGATTCAACAGCAACAAGGCCAGAGTCAGCATCTTAAAGTTGGACACCATCTAAAGTTAAAATAAACATACAGCCATTTCCAGAAATTAGATGAGAAACAGTGCAGATCCTAACGCCAGATTAAAATTAAACTGATCCGGTACCTTCATGTCGACTCCATCTTTCCCAATCAGCAAGTTTGAAATCTGCACCTAAAAGCTCTGCAATTTCGAAATGGCAAAAGGTACCAGCATTAGTATAACCATGAGGTACTCCATGAATTTGGTAGCTGGGGAAGTAAAATACTGGTTTAGGTACAGCAGTGCAAGTTGAGGTGAGACAAGACAACAGTGCAGGTCCAGAAAGGAACAATGCATTTTACTCAAATCAAATCCAAGAACAAAAAACAACAGAATTTCAATATGGCCAGGGGAAGTTCTGTATTTGCATTTAAAGCCCCCTAAAAAGTTACAAAAAAAAAGTTGCTAACCACATCTACACCAGCATTTTTTAGTGAAGGGCAGATCAGAAATCTAGCTTTGAAACATGAATAGATCTGGTACAAGTATACAAAAATTCAAATATTCTGCTTCAGAAGGGAAATAGCCACTTTTATGGCCATCAGTTAAAAAAAAGTTTTCCAGGGGTGCATATGCAAAACAGAAGAAGCAACTAAAATTATGAGAAAATTCAAGGTCAAGGCTATTAGATACTGCAACAGAAAACTGTATCCAAAACAAGACAGAATTTAGTAGGCCCAAACGGCCCAAACCCGGGTGAATGGACATCATAAAACATCTTTATCAGCACATCTGACACGGGATGCCTCCGAAAAAAACCAAATACCCAAGAGCCCTAAAATATGAAGCAACTCCAAAAGGAACCACAAAGAAACAGAGAACACACCCCAACCCAAGTCCAGCCCAGCCCACTGACATCAGCAGAAACATTTGAATCATATGTCCAAAATAGCAAAAAAAAAAAAAATCTTTTTTTTTTACCTCCAATGATCTCGAGCTCCTGGCCAGGTACCAAAATTGATCCATCCATCAGTGCTTCAACCCTATCATCAATATAGAAATCTTCACTATCTTCTGCAGAAGTTTCCTCCAATTGTTTTTCCTCAGCACCTGATGCCAAGTTAGAAGCTGCCTCTAGAGCTTCATCAAGCAAATTTCCTGGGGCTTCTGGTGGGCTAACCAGCTGTGTCGAAGCATCTGAATATAAAGAGGGGATATCGGATGGGACCAGTGGTGAAGCTGCATTCTCAACAGTAACCCATTGATTGCTATCAGCATGTTTTACCAGATGATCAGAAAGGAGATATCCATCTTCCACCAGTTTCTTCAAGTCAATAAGCTTCGAAGGTCCTTGCTCAATACCAAAGTGGTCAAGGTAAAACCACCTACCTATATCACAAATTTGTTCCATGGGTTCAGGTGCCGCACTAGTGTGAGGTGGGGTGTCACAGATATCCATGTCTTCTATCATATCTTCGGCAAGAACTCCATTTTGCTCCGGTTCTGGTGGTGGAGGCAAGGGAGGCGGTACGACCGGTGGCAGAGGTGGAGGTGGCGGTGGCGGAGGCGGTGGTGGAGGTGGTAGTGGGGGTGGGGGTGGCAGCTCAGTGCACTGAGTGCTCTCAATTGGCTTTTCTTTGGAGATTTTCTCCTCAGTCTTCACATTGCTACCACTCTTGATCTTTGAAGATTGCTTCACTGATTTGTTTTTGTGATGTAGCTTTTCTGAGTTGCTGCCATTTCTGTTCTTCTTTATCGCTTCATGGTTGTCAGTAGCCCGAGAACGTTGAGAAGGAGATCTGTCATGACGAAATGGGCTACGGTCTCTGAAATCCTCATGCTGGGTCCTCCCATGAGGGGAATTATCAACACGACTTGGCGTGTTATCCCTGAAGTGGGGCTGACGAGCTCTATGTCGAGGTGAAATATATGGGCTGCGGTCTCTGCTATCATAGTGCCGAACACGCTCTCGGTGTGGGGAGCGCTCCAAGCGGCTCGGGCTCCTGTCGTACCTGTCATGACGAAAGCGATCATGAGGGAAACGGCCCAAGATGCCCGGGCTCCTCTCCTGCCTATCATGCCGATCCCGTGTCGGCGGTGAGACCTCACGATTTCTTCCAGACAAATGTCTCCCAGCAGACAAACTCCTGCCTTCACCCTTCCTGCGACTTTTTGAGCCTGATTGATCAGAGACATCAGCTTGATGCTTGTGACTAATGCTCTGAGGCTCTGCAGGCCGGCTCTTCCTCACACTGCCAGTGCTGCTGCTCTCTGGCTTAATTTCACCAGGCTCCTCATCAGAATCCCGCAAGGAGACTTTCTGGACAGATGAACTCGGCCTCCTGCCATTATTATCACCCCTTTGGGACTTGCCATCCCGCCTTTTTTCTGACGGTGCAATCTCCCCTGGCTCAGCCTCGTCCTTGCTTGACTTCCTGGTGCTGTTCCCAGAAGACTTGTCTTTCCTCTGCCGCTCCAGCACCAACTCCCCCTTCTCGACCTCCCCGTTCCTCCTTGCCTTCTTCAAGGGCACCACTTGCTTGGTACTGACAATCTCCCCGGGCTCCACCTCTGCAGCAGCCGTCGAGGCCGCCAGCACCTTCCGCCACTTCTTCGGTGGCATGCTCCTCTCAGGCAACCCGTTGGTGTCGGGCTCCCCATTGAGCAGCTCCCCCTCCTCCAGCTCGGCAGCTGACGCCGACTGCTGGCTCTTCCGTTGCTGTTGCTGGTGGCCGTGGCCGTGGCCCCTCTCCCCCTTGTCCGGCATCACTTCTCCTCCTGCACCTCCTCTGCTCACGAGGGCGCCGGCACGGAAGCCCTCCACTGCACGGACGGCGCACGCGACTCCCCCATCTCCCATGGAAGACCTAGGAGGCTGCCGGGGGCCGTCGTCCGCCACGGTGTGCCCCCACGGCGCGCTTCAGAACCCTAGCTCCCCGGGGCTCTCCACGCTCATATCCGTCGCCGGCACCGCAAAACCCTAATCACAGAGCAGCAGCATGTCAGCCGAGGTGCGGAAATCAAGCAGCAGCAATGGGAGGGGAGCGAATTGCTGCGGGGAGACCGGGCCGGATCGAAGCGGGCCCGGATCGGGGCGCTTACCTGCGGGGAATTGACGAGCGGCGCCTCAGATCGGGAGATCCGCGGCGGCGAAGGCTCGGTCGCCGGCGGCGAGCTCCTCCTCCCCACGGACCCACGCGCGGGCACGGAAGCTCCCGGGATTGCGGGGGGCTCCACACCCCCTTCTCGCGCTCGCGCGCGTCGTCGCCTTCGCGGGAGCGGGCGCGCTCGCTATCGCCTGGGTTTGTGTGTGTTGGCTTTGGGGGCTAATGGCTCGTTTGTTCGTAAAGCCTCCTCCGCGGCCTCGCTCTTATGTGGGAGAGGGCGAACGAAGACGGGGACGGAGTCTATCCCTCTCCCGCAGGAGAGGAGGTGTCATTTTATGGGCCCATTTACGGGCCAACGATTTTCCGGATTGCACCGGTGGTTCCCGCCGTATTTGCAAAGTGGTCCGTACTCCCTAGTGTGTGCTTGTTTATGCTACCAATCCTAGCCCAATTTTCAAATTGTCACTATATTTCCTATGTCAGATGGGAATGTTTCTTGTAAGGGTCTAATAAATTTTGGATAAATAGCAGGACCGGAAGTGCATTTTACTCTACGATCAGTTTGAGTTCAGCGAATTTCTAAATGGAGCATGATACTTTTGGGAAGATACCCGAGCAAATGTGCTATGATCTGGATGGCTCACCAAGTCGCATCCAGCTTGATTCGTTGCCAGCCAATTTGGCAGTTTTTTTTTAGTGTATTAAGATTTGGAGGTAGAAATTGATTGCGGCATTACCGCTAAGTGCATTTTACTCTACAATCAGTTTGAGTTCACTGTATTTCTGAATGAGGCATGATACTTTTTGGAAGATATCCGAGCAAATGTGGTATGATCTGGATGGCTCACCAAGCCGCGTCCAGCTTGACTCGTCGCCAGCCAATTTGGCGGTTTTTTTACGAGCGTATTAAGATTTGGAGGTATAAATTGATTGCGGTGTTACCGCTTTATAAGGCAATAATTAGGTGGCTGATTTGGCATAAGTAGGTTTGACAGTTTCTAGGCTCAAGGCGTGATAAGGTTGCAAATCACAAAAGCCAGGGGAAGAGTTAGGCATGTTCATCGGTGGTGCTAGTGATACCAATGCTTTTCTTCAAAAACAGTGACAAAGCCATGTCCAATTGGACTAACATGAGTGAGTCCATCAGGTGGCTATGGCATGACAAAAGCATTGCATGTCAAAATTTGTAGTGAACAATATGACCAATGTTTATATTTTACTCTGCACGAGTTCATCATATTTCTAAATCGTACGTGACATTTTGAAAGGTGCCCAAGTTGATACGGTATGATCTGTGGTTCACCGACAACATTTTGCCTAATCTGTTTTGTAGGTGGATTTGGTTGTTTACCATATAAGTAGAATAAGGTTTCAAGGTAGCAAGTTATTGTGGCATTACCTATAAATGAGGTGACTAATTTTATCATATCATGATTAGATTCAGAGATCCTAGCCCAAGACGAGAGTATTGGTCAAAGTTTAGAGCGAACAATATGACTGTTGGTATATTTTACTCTACTCACATGAATTTCAATACACTTTTAAAAGGTATTTGAGTTATCGCGGTATGATTTGTAAGGTTCATAACCTAGAGCTAGCCTAATTTGTTGTTAATAGATTTAGTTGTTTGTTGTATAAGCATAATAGGGTCTTAAGATAGGAAATTGTTGCGACACTACCTATTCATAAAACATTTATTTATAATTACATAAAAAACTTTTAGACTTAAGATGGTACAATGTTTGAAAGTTTAAAATTATTGCATAAGGTTTGCGGTGAACAATTTGACTGACTGTGTATTTTATTCTAAATGATTTCAGCATAATTTCCATCAACCTAACATTCATAAGGTACTCAAGTTAACTGTGATATGATATGTAGGGTTCACAACCAACAACTAGCCTAGACTTACTTGGATCTGGACAGATTATCAAAGTTGGATTTGTAATAGCTGAATTATTAAAAGCTATACTTTAAAAGCTTGGTTTGCAAGAGTTAGATTGATGTGTTTTGATGTTGATTATTTACAATGCCTCCCTCGAACAAGGGGGTTGTTAGTGGTATTTGAGGATAATTTTCACTAAAAACAAATGACATTTTAGCCTTTCACAATCCAAAAGATCATAAAAGTTAAGGGAGAAGTTGAATTCCACAATCTGGAGTGGATCCAAACATGTGTTTGTTTCCACTTCTTTGGCAAGCAACTAAGCAAGATTGTCTAGTAAACCAGCTATCTTGAGAATATGTTGTCCATATAAGTTGGGTGTTTGCAATCATGATTATTTTCAGTCGATTATCTATCCTCAGTGCTAAAATGACTTGAATGCCCAAAGGTTAACAGTAGCTCACTAGTTGATCTCAAATCAGAAACTCATAACATTGCAGGCACACATATGCTACTAGGCTTGGCAATTTTGCCCACTAATGCGGATACCCGACCTAACGGGCAAGGGTATGGGTAAGAAACTTCACTCGCTGGTGCGGATACAAGCAGCAAACAGGCAAAATACTTCACCCATAGGTAATGCTCGTTACCCATTGAAATATAAAGGTCCCTCAAAATATTAGCTATATGAGGTTCAATATTTTCCATTCGCCCCAAGCCCAACAAAAACCCTAATCATCAGTTGATCAACATCAGTACATCACTCTTCACCCATTCACCCTTATCCTCCTGGACTCCATATCATCCATTCCACATCAGCGATCCATCCCTCCCCATCCCAGCTTTTCTATTGGCCGCTCATCCGTCCCAATCCCCATCCCAGCTTCTCTTCGACTTTATATATTGTCTCCATCTATGTCACTTCTATATTTGCCTTCTCTCCTATCTCTTTCTTGCCTCTCTCCTGGATATCTCCTATCTTCAGGCGGTAGAGACTCTTGCAGCTCCGTAACGGGGGTGCAACAGCTAGGCCACGGGCGGCATGTCCGTTTCGTGCGGTGCAGATGGGTGGCGCCGGCCTCTACAGCCAAGCCACGAGCGGTGTGGGAGACCTATGGCACGACACATGCGGTGCGGTCACCCTGTAGATCGGCCATGGGCGACGCAGTCGGCCAGCCCCTACGGTGGGGCACGGGAGGCGTGAGTTTATGGCAGGAAGGACCAAGCATCAGAGGAGCTGTAGCGTTGGCGAAGAAACAAGCCGTCGTCACCTCTGGTCGCTCTGTCTGTGGGTACCTCACGAGTCGTCGTGCAAATCTTCGCATCATGTAGCCAATCAGTAATTCAATATTAGTGGTAAGGAGCTTTGGTTGTACTCGATGTGTTACTAGCTTCATGGTCGATCTGCTAGCTTGTACTCGATGTTGTTGTTCTTGTTGAAATGAGCATGCTGATATGTTATTTCCCGCCGAGTGAAAGGTTTGCCCGATACCCGCGGATATCTGTCGGGCACTAATACGGGCGGGAATAGTTACCCACGGGTATAGATGTCCATTCGGGCCGCCCGGCCCGGCCTTCCCGGGCCCGGGGTGGCCCGCTCAAATACGGGCCGGGCCGGGCCAGCCCAGCACTAACTCCCACCGTGCCGTGTCATGCCCGCCCACGGGCTACGCCGACGGCCCAAGCCCGGGCACGTCGTGTCGTTTCGTGCCAGGCTAGCCTGTGAAACACGGGCACTAACGGGGTTCGGGGCCAGCCTGTGGAGGCATCCACCACTCCACCTTCTCCAGAATTCACAAACAACACAGAATTGCACAAGGCATAAACACATAACAAACAAGAAAGAAGAAACACACCAAATTTCTAACAAAAATTCACCACTTCATATAGGTGACAAAAGAAATTGTAGATCTGTTTGCACTTGATCATAAACTGCCTCATTAAAAACCTTCTAGGTAAAACTCACCCTTATGAGAAACCCTAGGAAGGGAAAAAGAGTACAATCCAGATCTACAATTTAAGTTCAATTGTTCATTACATGCATCACATGCTGACAAAATTTACAAGAATAGAACACAAATGCAACACAAAAGTTCCGGCCTTTGCACTTCTCTTGATTCTTGCTTCCCAAAAGTCCAAAAGCCCCAAAATGTCATCTGCCTTCACTTCACTTCACTTCACTTCACACAGTAGGTGCAGACCCAGTGACAGACCCACTAGCAGTGGCAGCACCAGCACTCCTAGCAAACAATGCAAACATTCATCAATATTTTGTTGAATGCATCATTAGACACTCACACTAGAAAGTAGACAATGCAAACAATCATCATTGCTTACTCATTTTCTGGTTGCCCTTCTGCATCCACTTCTTGTAGCCCTTCTCCTTCCAGCTCTATCATACCCTTCTCAACCTCATGTTGTGCCCTTGCATCTCCCATTTCCCAGTCCTTGGTGCAGGTTAGCATCTCCACCGTATGAGGCAGCAACTGCCGACGCCGCTCCTCAATCACCCTACCAGTTAGACTAAAGCAAGAATCCGAAAAAACTACAGAAACTGGAACAACCATTATATCTCTAGCCATTATAGAAAGAATAGGAAATGTAAGTTTGTGATCATGCCACCAATTCATAAGGTTAAACTCATCATCAAAACAGGTGACAGTGTCGCTGTGCAAGTAAGAAGACAACTCAGAATCAACAGCAGCTATAGCAAGAGCAGATGCAGATGTAGATGAAAGAGGAGTTGAAGAACTGAAGGACCGGATTGGGCGACCAGAGAGGGGGGAAGCGAATGGGAGCCGATAAAAATTCTTCTCGAGAGAGATGACTCCTCTAACGAGATGAACACGGTCTCAATCCCAAAAATCACTTTCTCCACTCTATCCGCACATCTGCCAAGACCACGTTGCCACTGGAGTGCTACTGATCCTAGGAGCAAACCTCACCTCCAAACAACGCAACCACGCACACACCATAGCGGAAATCACCCGAGGGAAAACCTTCGCCAGGGGCGGTTAGACCGCGTGGACAGGACGGTCAGACTGCCTAGTTCTTGAGATTCCCCTCAACCACCAAACAAAGCTCACGGCCCCGAATCGACCCAAGATTTCGCCTGGAGACTCCTCTGATCAAGGCAAACACACTATCAAAGAAATCCCCTGGAAAACCAAACTTTCCCTAGCGAAATACCCAGGGCGGTCAGACCCCCTGCCTCCCAGAAATCTGGCAACGGGTCAACCCTCAACTTCCCATCACCCGATCTCCTGATTCACTCCACGGATTTCAATAAAACTTCGGGGGTAGTTGGGTCACCTCCTAGATGACCTCTCCACCAAAGGATATCCACCGAAACTCACCCATCAAGAGGAATCGCGAATCGAAGGGCTCTATGTCATGAACTCGAGGATCTCGGAAAACCAACCAAATCGAAGGTCTTCTCGAGAGATTGCTGGGGAAAATCACCAAGAAAAGAGGCACAAAGACCCCATCAGTGATACCCAACAAGAATCCCTCCAAGAAACCCTTCAAACAAGCCACCACGAAAATCCCCAAAAAGAGCTCCGAAAATCACCAAAAGGGAAAATGCCGGGAGACAAAGAGAGACAAGATGAACCACGCCGAAGCTTCTATACATGCCATGAAAGGTTCATACAAGGTCTAGCAAGCCGCCCAAGCATCCATCCCTCTCTCAAGATCTCTCATGAAGCTCTCAAGCTAGCCTAGGGAAAACAAAAGAGGAAAAGCAAATGAACTAGGGTTCCAAGAGTTGGCTGCCATCTCCCCTCAAGTGAGTTTATATGGAGGGCGCCAAATGACCAAACTACCCCTACTTACTTAACTTAAGATACAAGCCCACCAAGGGCATTTTGGGAACTTTGGTCGATATCTCCATCGGACGGATGCCCGCAGACCGCAAGCCGCTTCAACTCCACGCAGGCCTTGTGATCCCGCCGCTTGTCCTCCGCTTCGAAGCTTCTCGACGCGCTACGTGCCACGCGGTCAGACCACCCTGCCCCCGGTCACACCCCGGCCAGGCAGTCAGACCGGCCCAGGCAGGCCGGTTCGCCCCGTCGAGTCTTTGGCCTTGGCTTTTGTGGCTCAGCCAAGTAACCTAGTAGTTTTGTGGCCAAACCACTGCAAACCCCGTATGCAAGCTTCAATTGTCAGCTGCTACCTTGCACCAGCTCCATCCCTCTCGATGTTGTCTTGCTCTACTTGCCAGCGTACGGCCCGCACTTGATCCCGTCGGCCACCGGGTGTAACATCCCTGATGTTTAATTAGGATAAGTACATGATTTAGCCTTGATAATTAAGTGTGGTTAGTCCCAAAACATGCTCAGACTAGTCTTTGACAACTTTGAAAAAGAAACCTTGGTCAAACCTGTCAATTTGAAGTCAAACCCCTAAGGACTCTACACTCCTTAAATGGTTTCTAGCGTGTTCTCCAAATTTCATAATAAAAGTACAAAATATGTCAATACAAACATTTTTCATTGTTTCCGGGAACACAACTTTCATAATTGGTGGACTTTCAAATTTTGAGTGCAAATTAGCCAAAAATAGGGTTGAAGCCCTTATGAATAGTAAACAGGGCCGAGAAAAACTGCAACTTCGCCACAATTTTTCCTGTCAAACTATTCACCAAAACATATATCGCCCTTTGTAAAAGTTGTAGTCCTATCCTTGATCTACAACTTTCGTTTTTGGTGATTTTCAACTTTGTTTCGAAAAACTCGAGTTTCACTTTGTTGAAGAGGCGCAAATGAAATAAAAACGGGCGTCCTGCGCCTGGCACGCGCGCCCTCGCGCTCCAGAGCGCGGCGCCGCCCGAACCTCCCCTGCCACACGTCGCCTGCACCTCGCGCCGGCGTACGCACACCTTGGCGTCTCCAGGGTGGACCCGCGCGCACCATGGGGGACTCTGAAGGCCCATAGGCCGTGCGCCGTGCCCAGTAAAGGCATGGACCGGCCAGCCCTGTGCCTGGCGCCACGCGTCACGCGGCACCGTCGACACCGCACCGCCCGTGCATGCGACGGTCTAGCTGGCCAAGCCGCGGTCGTTGAAGTCCCCTCCTTTCCTCTCGCCTCGGCGCGCTCGCCCTTAAAAGAAAGCCGCCACAGCTCGGGGCGGAATTTTGCCTCCGCCGGCGAGCTCTCCATGGCCGCCGCGGGAATCCTCCTCCTCTACTCAAATTCCGCCGCCTCCCAGTAGAAAAGCTTCTCCCCGTGAACCTCTGGAGCTCCCCTGCCGTCCGTTGCCGAGCTTAGTGGTCGCTGTCGCCGAGAAGCCGAGCCGCACCGGGCTCCTCGCCGTTGCCCTGCCGCGGAAGCTTGCCGGCGCTGGTTCCGGCCACACCGCCGCCTCCAATAGATCCCAGGTGGGTTCGCACGCCACCCTAGGCCACTCCCCGGCCAACTCTGGCCAGCCATCACCGCCGGTGAGGTCCCCATGGCCGCCGGGGGTCACATTGCAAGGATTAGAATCTTCCTAGGGTGATTTTCGTAAACCGAGGGCATATACGTAATATCGAAAACTTGTTTCAGGGACCCGGTCGTAAAAGATGTTCTTTAGTTTCTCTGAAACTTCGAGAAATCATTAAAAATTGTATAAAAATGAGAAAAATGCAAACTTAGTTTTGTTGGGTTCATTGTGAAGAGATCTACCTTTTCTAGAAATGTTGTATAGGGTTTTTCTATGTTGATTTTGAATGAAAAATCAAACTCAGTTTGAAATGTTTTTGTTGTAGTTTAAAAGATACACATGATGTGGATGTAAACTTTGGATATGTTGATATTTATGCTATGCTTAGATTGGTGACCAAAGTTGACATGAGTTTGATGAGTAGATATCTAGTTATGATTTATGTAATCTTTATGTTAGATTATTCTTGATGCTTTTTATAGTCCCTTTAATAAACTTTATCTAAACACAAATGCACCCCATGGCTTTGTTATGATGAGATGTACCTTTCTTAAAGTGGATGAGATTTTAAGGTGTGTTTTGATGCTTGTTTTGGATTTAATCTTGCTTAGGAGTTTAAATTAATAACTTGAAAAATAATTTGAATCACCACTTGTGCCTTGGTCAGAGGCCTAGAATTAACCTAAATGACTTGTAGGAGAAAGTTGAGACCAAAAAGTTTAGTAAATCTTGTTATATGAATTAATTGTGATTTACTAGGCTGAATTTAATCTTTTCCATATAAATTAATATATAAATGATCTTAAGCTCAATTTTGGGTTGTGAGCTTAGAATAGGCATATGTTACTATGTGCAGAAGCTTAGGCTCAGTTGAAGTGTTTTTGATTTAATATGGATTATTGGGTGAAATGCTAGTTAAATTGTGTTAAACAGATATATAGCACCTTTTATGTTTAATTAAGAAATTCATGCAATGTTTCTGTTTGTTATCATTAAGCACACCACCTTGCTGTTTTGTGAAGTTAAGTAATTTATTTTGCTTAGATGTGTACACAATCACCATCAAAGTTAGCTTTTAATTAACCACCACACCACCCCATGTTCTTTATGATAAAAGTATTGTGTGTTTAGATAAATGTGGCCAACAAGAGTTAGATTTGGTGGTAATTCTCCCACCCTCACCATCACCTAATGCATGTGCATGTGTAACGTGTAGAGTTGCCGAACGGAAACTACACGCTAGTCCAGGAGGGTGAAGGAGCAGCTGAGGGTGAAGTGAACCATATCTGTGTGCAGCAAGACCTGGGCCAAAGCCCAGAAGAGCCCAAGGCTGTAGTGGTTGAATAAGAGGAGGATTGCATTAACCCACATTTTTTCTAACTCACAATTTACTCTTTCGTATTTATGTTATGTATGTGCATTTAAGTTTCAGGAGTTGACTTGAAACCTTAGATGCATGATTCTTAGGTTCCTATGTTCTTTTACTAGTATGCTAGGTCGCTAGTGCCATGCTTTAAGGACATGATACAAGTCGAGTAATGTCTCATTGCTCGCGAGATATAGGTTACTTATGTTGGAATCATAAGTTTGGTTAAACTGACTCGCTCATGTGGTAAGAGCAATGAGTTCGGTCTCGATCGAGTAGTATGTGCTGGTTAAGCTTTTGAACGTACCAAGCACTTGTCGGGAATGGACCGGTAAGCCAAGTACCTAATGAACTAGTGCAGAACTTTATCGCTACTAATCTTGAGGTGCGCCTCCAGGCTTGCTACCTGTAGTGCATGTGTGAGTCTAGACGTACTTTGTGGGGTGTACCAGTAAACCTTGTACTTAGTACTATAGCATTTGATCCTAAACTGAGAGAACGACGAGAACCGCCTGGTCGAGGTATACCCCGCATTCGATTTTATTTGGTTTCTTGGGGTATACCTTCTTCCGTGTGTTTGGGTTTTACCTTACAAGGTTTATAAATTCGATCGATCGTCGGTCTCTGAGACTGCTTAACCACTGGCTTCCCCATCTTGTATTATGGAACAGATGGATTAATTTTGACGCTTGAATAATATTATTTGCACAACTGCTTGATTAGTTTAGGTGCTTACCTAGAATGGTTAATCTACCAAAATTTGAGCTAAAATTGGAAATAAGGATCAACTCTTAGTCGCTTTTAGCAAAACAAACCCACTAGCCAAAAAGGCTTACATGTCTAGTTTTAATTTATTTTGTCGGGTAAGTCTTGCTGAGTATTAGAATACTCAGCCTTGCTTTTGTTGTTGTTTTCAGGTAATGATATTTGGCCTGGCCCTATCCCCTCGGGTTGGGAACTTGAATGGGAGAATGGTGATGACGATGAGTGATATGCTATGGATGGCCTCACATGTGTATCATACGACTAGTTTAATTTTCCGCTATTTGAAACTCTGATCTTTTACTTTTATGCATGAAACATGGTTTGTAATAATTTAACCCGTGGGCTATTCTGTAAATTAATTTCGTACTCTGGACCCACCTTCGTGTAGGCTTTGTTGCATATTATCGATCCTGTATTGTAAGTGATTCACCGGACTTGAGCCGGCAGATACGACAGAATACTTCCTTATTATTGCTTAATGGCCAAGTGGACAGGCTTAGGCGATAATACGGAATTATTTTGGACGGGTCTATCACAGTTGGCATCAGAGCGATTAGTATGTAACAGAGTATTAAAACTATCTTAATAACTTGTTTTTGGGAATAAAATTTGCCAATAATAAGTGTAGTTGCAAAATGCGTAGGACGTTAAGGATGAAACTAGTCCGAGAGGCCCTAGAGGGAATTTTTGGGATTCTTTCAGGTGGCTAGTACTCTATGGTTTATCTAAACTGACTTCCAGCAAATTTAGTATCTGTCAAAACTTACTTTCTCGCACAACCATACTAGTACACCATGTTTTGTTATACGTGGTGGTGCCACATGGAAGTCATGTGAGGGATGGATGGGACCTATTCTAAAGGGAATCCACTGTCGTGTTTGTGTCTCGCCATGTTTTGCTGTACGTGGTGGTGCCACTAGGGATGGCAATGGGGCCCCGATCCCCGATACCTGACGGGGAATTCATCCATTAGGGGATGCAAATGGGATAATTTTGCTCCCTGCGGGGGACTTAACGGGCTAAAACTGATCCCCGTCGGGTGAAACGGGAGAGGGAACGTTCTCTGTCTCCCTGTCCCCGATCCCCAACAGGGTCCCCGAAATCATGCTGAGTATGTGCATTATAGCATAAATAAAAGACCAAAAGAAGCCCATCAAAAGATATTGGCCCAAGTCCCCAACCCTCATATAAATTTGACCGGCGACCCTATAACCCTAGCTCTCACCGCCCCTCATTTCCTCCTATCTCCAGTCCGCTGCCCCCTCCTCACTCTCACTGACGCGCTGCTCATTCTTCGATCTCACCCCCCTCAGCCCTCCCTGATCTCCCTCGCGCCAAGCCTCCGTCCGCATCCTCTGAATCCCATGCAGCAGGTCGCAGGTGCGCAGCCCCTAGCTGCATGCTTGCGTTGTGCAGTCCCGTACAAGAGCAACAATCCAGGGGAGCCAATGATTGCATTGTGCAGTGAGCCATGAAGGCAAAAAAGATTGTAGGGATTTTCTATTCATTTTTGTTTGCTTAGTGGAAAGAATAGCAGATTGTATAGACGTGTTCCTGGATGCATGATTGATTTGTGTTTCGTTCTTCTTTTCCTTTTCTTGTGTAATTCTTGAGATGTTTCAAAGCTTTCTTTGCACACTAGCATTGAGCTGAAAACAACATCAATAGTTCTGAATTTCGGGGATTTGACGGGGTTGAGATCCCCGTCGGGGGTCTCATCCCCACTCGGGGACGGGGACAGGGAAAAATCTCCCTCGTGTGCTATATCAGGGACGGGGAGCAGGGAAATTTTGTTCACTCAGGGGGTAGAACGTTCTACCAAAACCCGATGGGGATAGCCCTGTTGCCATCCCTAGGTGTCACATGGAAGTCATATGAGGGATGGATGGGACTTATTCCAAAGGAAACCCACTGTCACGTCTGTGTCTCGCCATGTTTTGCTATACGTGGTGGTGCCACATGGAAGTCATGTGAGGGATGGATAGGACCTATTCCAAAGGGAACCCACTATCACGTCTGTGTCTCGCCACGTTTTGCCATCTGTTGACGTTCCGTATCACAAAGATGCAAGGCAAGGATGCACTCCATTCAAACGGAGAGTGTCTGAGGTAGGACGCTGTCCATGCATCAGTTTTATGCATGGATGCCGTTTCTATAGTGAACGATAATGTATGTGGACACTTTCGTGAGTGCTAGCATGAAAGGTTCGAGATATTCTGTGATTTTCTACAGGTACACTAATCATGATTCATTAGGTTCGGTAACTAAGAAACGAATAGCTTTCGACTAGCTATTATAGGGAGAGACGTATCTATGCCTTGCCACCGACACTAACTTCGATTTTTAAGCTTAATTGCTTGGTGAGGACATATAAGACGCTCTTGCATCATGCTAAAAGCTACCAAAACTTAAAATGACCCTAATACACCTTTTGTGTGGTCTGTAGCTGAATTATTATCCTTAAGGACCATTCATGATAGTTTGATAAATTGATGTGATAATCAAAGATATAACTAGTTGTTGTCCTAATTTTTCAAAGGATTATCTAGAAACTTTTTGGCTAGGTGTTCTTTAGGAAAATTGTTCATCAGCTAGCTAAACTTACTCCATGAATTTTTCATCATTTTAGGATCAATAAAACAGAAGCTATGCTCAAATCACTAAACCTAGGTCATGCTGAAATTTCTGTCAAAAAGATGTTAAGGCTGAAAACTCGAAATTTTTACATCTTGTTCCAAACAGATTTTGCCAAGACAATCTATACCAAAAATGTTCCATATATAGCCTACACTATCAAAATCTCATGGTCATAGGGTTCATAAGTTTTGAGATATGATCTTTTTAGTGAAGCTCTGTCCTGCTAAAAATTTCTGGGCAATAGCACTCTAAAATTGGATCAGTTAGACCCTGTTCCAATCTGAATTGGTTTGATCTTTGAATACCAAAAATGTGAGTTATAACGTTGTCGAGTTGCTGACAAAAATTTGGAATATTTGGAGTACTGGTTTTTAAGTTATGAATTTTTGTTCAGAACTGCCAGTTTTTGCCATATAGCATGTTAAACTCATATTTGTGGGTTCTAATATGTGTTTGTAATTATTTTACAGATGGCTGTCCCTGGGTTGATTGCGATGAACGCCGACGGTACGTTCGCTACCATGGGACTGCACTGGGAGGGCTTCACCCGCATTGTGTGGGGTGCCCTAAGTGTCGTCGGCTACACCACTCCTCCACTCTACGAGGGAGTGGAGTACGAGGAGCTGGGAGTACCTAGCTGCCGAGTTCGAGTCACCGTGCTCCCTCACCCGGGCCACCCCGAGTGGGCTGACTTGAGCACAGAGCTCCTGTGCCACCGCTCTCTAGAGGCGGTGGAGTCGGCAGCGTTGCAGGTGCTCAACGCCTTCTGCAGTCACCACCCTCAGGAGATGATGGCGTCTCCGTTGGTGTTGCTTCCTACTGTGGACCCCAACGACCCGTGTGGCTGGGCCGTTTGGCCAACATAGCTGCACTCCTCGACGTCGTGCCGTCGTTCGACACATTACAGACGCTGACCCGATGCTTGGGCTTTGTACAACCTCCAGGATCTTCGTCGCGTTATCGCCGATGACTTGGGCCACCGCCTTACTGTGACTACCTGGCACGCGCTCTGGCTTGCCGGGGCCTTCTTGGAGCAGCACAATGGGTTTGCACAGGCTTTGTAGGCCAATGCTGGACTCCAGGGTCAGATGGTACAGTTAGAGATTGAGAGGGGGAATCACTTGCAGCAGATTCTACACGTGCAGATTGGGCAGCAAGGGCTGCAAGCGCAGCTGGCCGACAGGGATGCCGAGAGGTTTGTGCACCTTCAGCACATCCTCGAGTTGCAGGAGCAGGTTGAGGACCTGGAGCTAAATGCGGAGGCCATGGATGATGTTATGGGTTTGCTACAGTAGATGCATCCACCACCGGCTGTTCGACAGGGTGAGCAGCAGGTTGAGCCTGAGGAGGTGCAAGGAGTATCCGGCCATGACGAGGCGAGTCAGGTAGCACCACCCCCACCTGCGGCACCAGGCTCTCCAGCAGCTAGTGAGGGCTCCGTAGGAAACTAGTTTCTTAGATAATGTAGTAGGACTTGACATGTACTCTTTGTTCGGCCTCATTTTGGTTGGTGTTTGTGGTAGGCTGACTTAGGAGTATTCTTTTGTATAGCTAGATGCTACATAGTAACCCCTCATGTAATGGTGATCCCCAAAACTTGTTATCCATGTAAATATTGTGGTGAACACCTTCCGGCAGCAATCTGCCTAATGAATGAAATGAAGCTAGTTATGGTCACTTCTGAATTTTGAGATGAATACCAAAGTTGTTCAAAATTTTATAATGAACATGCTCACAAAAATTCAGCGTATTTGCATGTGTATATTAAGAGATATCAAATTTTTAGTAACCTTCTGTTTGCTGTCAAAACTGCTAGACAGAACCTTGGTAATTGAATTTTTCGAACCATGCAACATTTGAATTTGTCTCGGAGTTGAATACCAAAGTTGTAGGTTATAAAATTATACACATGCAGACCAAAATTTAGGAATTTTTGACATTTTCACAGGGAGTTATGAATTTTATACTCAGGGCTGTTCTGCTGTCTAAATTCTGAAATTTCACTATTTTGAATTTTCGTCATGCATATTCTACTTGTTATTATTTTGAGCAAGCTTTGAATATGTGTCTAATGAAAGTTTGACTTTTCAGATGTCTGATAATGCACAGAACAACCATGGAAACTCTGGAGTTCATGGTGGTGGTGATACTCCTCCGCCCCCACCTGTGACACCTTCAGAGGCCTTTATCGCTGCTCAAACCGAGGTATTGCGCCAGATACTTCAGACTCAGCAGCAGATTGCTTAGAGGTTGCAGCAGCCACTAAACCATCCTGGTCATGATCAAGATGGGCTGAACCAAGTCACAAAGTATGAGCACTTCAGGTCAATGAGGCCCCCTGAGTTTTCTAAGGCTGAGGAGTCGCTTGAGGTCGATGGTTTCATCAGGGCCCTTGAGGCCAAGTTCTCGGTATTCGTGCTGCCATGTTCTGAGCAGCGCAAGGTTGGTTTCGCTGCCCAGCAGCTTAGGGGCGAAGTGTTGATCTGGTGGGAACACTTTAAGTCAATCCAGCCACAAGGGCATGAAATCACCTGTGAGGAATTCAAAAAGGCCTTTAAAGAGCACCATATTCCTAAGGGAATTATTGATAGGAAGATGAGGGAGTTGTTGGACCTCAAGCAAAGGTCCGACACTGTGTACCAGTATGCTCAGAAATTCAATAGCCTCTGTCAATATGAGGATTACCATGTTGACACTGATAAAAAGAAAATGGATCGTTTCAGGCATGGTCTTGATGGTGAGCTGTATGAGAGGCTGAACTTAGTAAAACCTGACAGCTACCATGAGCTTGTGAATATGGCTATCTCTGAAGAGGACGCCGTGAAGAGGGCTCACAATGGTAGAAAGAGAAAATTTAATCTTGCCTCGGGCAGTGGGCAAGGAAAGAAGTTTAAATTTGTGAAGAAGAATATGCAGGGTTCCACCCAGCCATCTTCATCTGGACGCTGGGTGATGAAACCATCACAAAATAAACCTTCTGGAAATTTCAGTTTCCGCAATACCCAGCAGCAAGCTTCAAGGCCCAATGCACCCCCACCTCCACGCAATAGCGATGATCATCGTTGTTACAACTGTGGACAGCTTGGGCACTATGCTAATCAATGTCCTCGCCCTAGGCAAAACAACCAGCAGAATCAAGGGCAAGGTTCCAAGCTAGGGAATCAGGGGCAAGAAGCAGACTGTTCAGGTGAAACAGGGTAGACTGAACTTCACCATAGTGGTTGATCTTTCAGAGGGAGCACCAGTCTTGATGGGTACATTCTCTATCCGAGGTCACCCAGTTACAATATTATTTGATTCTGGTGCTACACATAACTTTATAAATGTGAACACTATGAGCAAATTGGGTTTAAAGTGGTGTCATACAAACGAAGCCTATATGATTGCGACACCGGGTGGAAAAATTGCTTCCCATCACGTAGCCTTAAGAGTACCACTTGAGATAGGTAGCAAGGCTATTCCAACCCATCTTGTCACGTTGAATTTGGACGGGGTAGATGTTATCCTAGGCATGAATTGGCTGAGTCAACACAAGGTTATCTTGGATATTTCAGAAAGAATGATAGAAATCAATTCACCTATCATTGGAAACTCAACTCTTTACCTCCCTTCCCAAGGCTATAAGGGTTCTTGTGCTTTCGCAGCAATAACTTCTCAACTTGAGGACATTCTAGTGGTGTGTGAGTACGCAGATGTCTTTCCTGATGATTTGCCTGGTATGCCACCAGATGGAGATATCGAATTTGTTATAGAACTTTAGCCTGGTACTGCCCCCATTTCTAAAAGACCGTATTGAATGCCACCCAAAGAGTTAGCTGAATTAAAGAATCAACATCAAGAATTGCTAGATAAGGGTTATATTCACCCAAGTTCTTCTCCTTGGGGTTGTCCAGCCCTATTCGTGAAAAAGAAAGATGGTAGCTTGAGGTTGTGTGTGGACTACCGACCTCTCAATGCGGTGACTATCAAAAATAAATATCCTTTACCCCGCATTGATGTTCTCTTTGACCAGTTGGTTGGAGCCAAGGTTTTCTCAAAGATCGATCTTCGATCTGGCTATCATCAAATAAAAATCTGGCCTAGTGATATTCCAAAGACCGCATTCTCCACTCATTATGGCCTATATGAGTATCTGGTCATGTCTTTTGGCCTTACAAATGCACCAGCATATTTCATGTATCTTATGAATTCCGTATTTATGACGGAGTTGGATAAATTTGTAGTGGTTTTCATTGATGACATCCTAATATACTCCAAGAATGAGAAAGAACATGCTGAACATCTTCGCATCGTTTTACAATGCTTGAGAGATCATAAATTCTATGCTAAATTCTGCAAGTGTGAGTTCTGGCTGGACAATGTAAAATTTTTGGGGCACACTATTTCCAGCAATGGCATATTGTCGATCCAAGTAAAGTTCAAGAAGTAATGGATTGGCAACCTACTAAATCAGCTCATCAAATCCGCAGCTTTCTAGGGTTGGCTGGTTATTATCACCGATTTATTCCGGACTTCTCTAGAATTGCAAAACTTATGACTGAGCTGTTAAAGAAAGGAGTGAAATTTGTGTGGAGTGAGGCTTGTGAAAAGGCTTTTCATACACTAAGATAACTTTTAACTTCAGTCCCAGTGTTAGCACAACCTGACAACTCTAAGCCATATGAGGTCTATTGTGATGCTTCAGTCACGGGTCTTGGTTGCGTCCTGATGCAAGAAAATCGAGTCATTGCCTATGCCTCACAAGCACTTCGCCCTCATGAAAAGAATTATGCCACACATGATTTAGAGCTAGCAGCGGTCGTTCATGCCTTAAAAATTTGGAGGCATTATCTTATGGGAAATCACTGCAACATCTTCACTGATCACAAAAGTCTTAAATATATTTTCACTCAAGCCGATCTGAATATGAGATAAAGAAGATGGTTAGAATTGATCAAAGATTATGATCTTGAGGTTCACTACCACCCTGGGAAGGCTAATGTAGTTGCAGATGCTCTTAGCGGTAAGGCTCACTGCAATTGCCTATCGGTGGAACCTTATAGTGACACTTTATGTGAGGATTTGAGGAAGCTTCACTTGGAAATTGTGGAGCAAGGAAGTCTAAATGCTATCTCCGCTGAGTCTAACTTATTTGATAAGATTGTCATGGCTCAACTTCAGGATGAGGGCGTTCAGTTAATAAAATAGAAATTATTGGAAAAAGATCGTAAATATGATTGTTTCCGTAAGTATTGGAAGGATATAGTTTGGTTTGGGCAACGTCTTGTAGTTCTTGATGATTGGGAACTTAAAAAGGAAATTTTGGATGAGGCTCATCTCTCAAAATTTTCTATTCATCCCAGAAGTAGCAAAATGTATCAAGACTTGAAAGAAAACTTTTGGTGGTCCAAAATGAAAGTAGAAATAGTGAAGTATGTATCGGAATGTGATACTTGCCAAAGAATTAAAGCAAGTCATTTGAAAATAGTCGGTACTCTCCAACCTTTGCCAATACCTTCATGGAAGTGGGATGACATAAGCATGGATTTTGTGTCAGGATTGCCACTCACATCTAGAAATCACGATTCCATCTGGGTTATTGTGGATAGATTGACAAAAACTGCACACTTCATTGAGGTCAACACCAGTTATTCTTCCAAGGATTATGCAGATATTTATATTGATCGAATTATTCGCTTGCACGGTGTTCCTAAGACTATCATTTCAGATAGAGGCTCTCTCTTTGTCTCACGTTTCTGGGAACAATTACATTTGTCTCTTGGCTCCAAAATTATACGCGGTTCAGCTTATCATCCTCAGACTGATGGTCAAACTAAGAGAGTAAACTAGATTCTAGAGGACATGTTGCGAGCTTGCGTGATTCACTTTGATAAAAGTTGGGACAAGTGTCTTGCCTTGGTGGAATTCTCTTATAACAATAGTTACCAAGCTAGTTTAAAAATGGCACCTTTTGAGGCTCTCTATGGAAGGAGATGTCGAACTCCCTTGAACTGGTCACAAGCCGGTGAGAGAAAATTCTTTGGTCCAACCCTAGTTAAGGATGCTGAAGAGAAAGTGAGAGTAATCAAAGAAAATTTAAAGATAGCTCAAATGAGGCAAAAGAGCCATTATGACAAGGGAAAGGCACCTAGGCAATATAAAGTTGGTGATTTTATGTACTTGAAAGTTTTGCCAACCAAGGGTGTACAAAGGTTCGGTGTGAAAGGGAAATTAGCTCCATGCTATATTGGCCCTTATGAGATCATTGAAGTATGTGGACCAGCAACATATCGTATTCAGCTTCCAATTAAGGAGATGTGCTCATGAACCAGCCACAGAAGTAATCAATGAAGCAAATGCTTGGATTGAACCGGACCTATCTCTTGTTGAACATCCTTTGAGAATTCTTGATATAAAGGAAAGAAAGACTCGAAGGCAAACTGTAAAGATGTATAAAATACAGTGGAGTCATCATACTGTAGAAGAAGCTACATTGGAGACTGAACATTATCTCAATGAAAAATATACGGGTTTTCTTCAATCTAGAAATCGTAAGTTTCTTTTCCCTACCTTTTGTCTTTTAATTCTGAATCTCGAGACGAGATTCTTTTTAAGGGGGTAGGCTGTAACATCCCTGATGTTTAATTAGGATAAGTACATGATTTAGCCTTGATAATTAAGTGTGGTTAGTCCCAAAACATGCTTAGACTAGTCTTTGACAACTTTGCAAAAGAAACCTTGGTCAAACCTATCAATTTGAAGTCAAACCCCTAAGGACTCTACACTCCTTAAATGGTTTTCTAGTGCGTTCTCCAAATTTCATAATAAAAGTACAAAATATGCCAATACAAAAGTTTTTCGTTGTTTCCGGGAACACAACTTTCATAATTGGCGGACTTTCAAATTTTGAGTGCAAATTAGCCAAAAATAAGGTTGAAGCCCTTAGGATTAGTAAACAGGGCCGAGAAAAACTGCAACTTCGCCACGATTTTTCCCATCAAACTTTTCACCAAAACATATGTCGCCCTTTGTAAAAGTTGTAGTCCTATCCTTGATCTACAACTTTCGTTTTTGGCGATTTTCAACTTTGTTCCGAAAAACTCGAGTTTCACTTTGTTGAAGAGGCACAAATGAAATAAAAACAGGCGCCCTGCGCCTGGCACGCGCGCCCTCACGCTCCAGAGTGCGGCGCCACCCGAACCTCCCCTGCTACGCATCGTCCGCGCCTCGCACCGTCGTACGGACGCCTCGGCGTCTCCGGGGTGGACCCGCGCGCGCCGTGGGGACTCAGAAGGCCCATAGGCCGTGCGTCGTGCCCAGTAAAGGCATGGACCGACCGGCCCTACGCCTGGCGCCACACACCACGCGGTGCCGTCGACACCGCGTCGCCTGTGTATGCGACGGTCCAGCTAACCAAGCCACGGTCATCGAAGTACCCTCCTTTACACTCATCTCGGTGCGCTTGCGCATAAAAGAAAGCCACCACAGCTCGGTGCTGAATTTTTCCTCCGCCGGCGAGCTCCCCATGGCCGCCGCAGGAATCCCCCTCTTCTACTCAAATTCAGCCGCCTCCCAGTAGAAAAGCTTCTCCCCGTGAACCTCTGGAGCTCTCCCGCCATCCGTTGCCGAGCTTAGTTGCCGCTGTCACCGGGAAGCCGAGCCGCACCGGGATCCTCGCCGTCGCCCTGCTGCGGAAGCTCGCCGGCGCCGGTTCCGGCCACACCGCCGCCTCTAATAGATCCCAGGTGGGTTCGCATGCCACCCTAGGCCGCTCCCTGGCCAACTCCGGCCAGCCATTGCCGCTGGCGAGGTCCCCATGGCTGCCGGGGTCACATTGCAAGGATTAGAATATTCCTAGGGCGATTTTCATAAACCGAGGGTATATACTTAATATCAAAAACTTGTTTCAGTGACCCAGTCGTAAAAGATGTTCTTTAGTTTCTCTGAAACTTCGAGAAATCATTGAAAATCGTAGAAAAATAAAAAAAAATGCAAACTCAGTTTTGTTGGGTTCATTGTGAAGAGATCTACCTTTTCTAGAAAGGTTGTATAGGGTTTTTCTGTGTAGATTTTGAATGAAAAATCAAACTCAGTTTGAAGTGTTTTTGTTGTAGTTTAAAAGATACACATGATGTGGAGGTAAGCTTTGGATATGTTGATCTTTATGCTATTCTTAGATTGGTGACCAAAGTTGACATGAGTTTGATGAGTAGATATTTAGTTGTGATTTATGTAATTTTTATGTTAGATTATTCTTGATGCTTTTTATAGTCCCTTTAATAAACTTTCTCTAAGCACAAATGCACCCCATGACTTTGTTATGATGAGATGTACCTCTGTTAAAGTGGATGAGATTTTAGGATGTGTTTTGATGCTTGTTTTGGATTTAATCTTGCTTAGGAGTTAAAATTAATAACTTGAAAAATAATTTGAATCTATACTTGTGCCTTGGTTAGAGGCCTAGAATTAACCTAAATGACTTGTAGGAGAAAGTTGAGACCAAAAAGTTTAGTAAATCTTTTTATATGAATTAATTGTGATTTGCTAGGCTGAATTTAATCTTTTCCATATAAATTAAAATATAAATCATCTTAAGCTAAATTTTGGGTTGTGAGCTTAGGTAACATATCCTATGCACACCAGCTTCGTATGCACACTATGCAAACTCTCACCACAGACGCTGGATCTCCATCCGATGACCAGATTGATAGGCAGGCATTTTTAGCACTTAAACCCCCCACCTCTACTCTTTACTAATGAAAACTTGTCAAAAAAACCCCCACAACAGTAGACAGAGTAATTGACGGCTGTGCACCTCGCTACGCATCGCGTCCTGCTCGCTGCCGGCCCTCACGCGATTCATCAGGCCGGCCGCGGACGCCGCCGGCCGCGGACGGAGCCCTCGGATGCCCCAATGGCCAACGGGCGTCGTCATCCAGCAACTGCTGGGACACCCATAAGAAGCAGACTTGGGCGGCGCTGCCGGTGCCGGTCGACGAGCTCGACAACGGCGACAGCAGCACTGGAAGCAACGACATGGAGCTGGACATGCCACGGTCGCCGTTGTAGCCAGACATTCTACAAGCGTTATCACCTCGCGGGAGCCGTGCATGCTCCCCATGCCATCGTTCTGCTGGATCTGTGTTGCCTAGAAGCACGCACGCACGACTCGTGATGGTACAAGTGTTTAGCAAGTAGCGATCATCAAGGATGACGACGTCTGAGGGCTCTGTCCGCGGCCGACGGCGTCCGCGGCCCGTGGCGTCTGAGGGCGGCGGCATCCGATGCCGGCGGCCTGATGAATCGCGTGAGGGCCGGCGGCGAGCAGGACGCGATACGTCGCGAGACGCGCGACCGTCAATTGCTCCTTCTGCTACTGTGGGGGGCGGTTTTGACAAGTTTTCATTAGTAAAGAGTAGAGGTGGGGGGATTTAAGTGCTAAAAATGTCTGCTTATCAATCTGGTAATCGGATGGAGATCTAGCGTCTATAGTGAGAGTTTGCATAGTGTGCAAACGAAACTGGTGTGCATAGGATATGTTGCAAAGCATAGTCATGATAATCATGTGCCTTCCCCGGCAACAGCACCAGAAATGCTTGTTGGCAATTCTTAGCGCAGTCACTTTAAGAACAGATTTGGAATCCATCCTTAGTGACAACACCAAGAAATGCCTGTTGGCACATCTTAACGTCACAACTAACGACGCCGAGTTAGTGTGAACATCAAGACTTGCCAAATGTTAATCTAAACGATCATGAACAAATCTGCAAGCACATAGATAAACCATTGTAGCATTTCCCCAAGGAAGGAGAATATTCCAAGGGTATCGTATCTGTGGAAGGCAATGACGGATATCATAGACTTATGCTTTTGCACTGAATGTAAACTAAGAGATAGATATAGGAAACAACAAACTCAAAGGCAGGGGTAAGATAAAGATATAAAAGGGTAGTGTGACACACACTCAGATCTATCTCTACTCTAGCACACTACGACTTAGGGGGAACATACGAGTTAGCTCTAGGTTCTAATGTACTAAACATACAAAGCTAGAAGATACAAGAGATAGGCATGAGCATTACATGAGAGGGTAAGGTTCAGCACCCAGGTTCAAATGGGGAGCTAGCCCGCGACGACCAGCACTCTGCGAAACTAGACTTTAGACTCCTACAGCAAGTACCTCAGTGCGGAGGGTTCCAAAGGGTCCAACAGCTGTCACCACTACGACCTACCTCTATCGTTACGAGGGTATGCTCATAACTAACGTAGCCACACAACCTAGGCATCATGCCTGCGTTGCTGCTAGACTTCACCCTGCCCGAGCTATTGTGACCCAGGGTGAGAGCCACCAGAAGACTGGTCATCTTAGACCGAGTACCGTAGCTTGAACACAAACCTCATGCAACACTCTCATGCCATCTAACAAGATCAACTAAGGCTAGACATACGAACGGATACGAACTCTCTTATGTCTAGTCAACAAGATCAAAGGGTCATGTCCGTGAAGAACACGAGCCTCTAACTTATGAACAAACACATAAGGAATGAGTTTATCATCCTTCAAGTGGATCAAAAGGTAGTGTTCATGAAGAACACAAGCCTCTAAATGATGAACATGGGATGAACTCAAGAACATATCAAGCATATGATCTACCATGACTTTATATGAAATAGCTGAATAACTAAAGTAGATCAAAGTCATACAATGAAATAAAGATAAAAGAGAACTCATACCTAGACTCCAAAGAAGACTTGGAACCTGAGGAAGAGCTACACTAGCCTACCCCCTAGCCTTGGAAACTAAAAGTGAGAGGAGAATGAGAGAGTGGTGTGTGAGAAATGGGAGCCCCTCCCCTTCTATTTATAGGCAAGGAGGAGGCTTGCTTCGGGGCTCAAACTCCACCAAAACACCCGGGAGTGAGGCAATAGACCAATGAGGAGCAAACACGTGGAGGGCCGAGATGAACCGACCCTAGGTTGGTTCGGCCGATCCTAGGGTGGGCCAAACCCCTAGGGCGGCCATCTCGGCTGTGCTTCCTCTGGGTGGCTGCCCTGTGGGCCCTCTGATCCTCCCTCGGTGCATGACTTGATTTGGTATCTGAGGTGGGCCCCTTGATCCATGTGAAGTCCATGTGGCGCTCTCTGATTCGTCGGTGAGTGCCTCTCTTGGATCACTGACGTGAAATGCCATGTGCTTCCTTGGTGGTAGCCACCTCCTCAGCTGAGTTGGCATGGTTTCTCCATAGAAGGTGGGTTTCCATCTCTTTTAAGGGGTATTTCACCTACATACAAATAATCTCCAAGGACAAGTGGAACTACATTATTCAAACCAAAATGCAAGTAAATAATGCATATGCCTCCATTTATGTGAGAATATTGAGGGATGAAAGTAGTACTTAACAGCCGTCAACAAACTCCCCCAAGCTAACCTCTTGCTCGTCTCGAAGCAAGACATTAGGGACTTAGGTTGGTTGATCAGGAGTTGCTACAATGTTGTATTCCCAACTTATGGCAAACATACAGCAAAGTATTCTACCAAGAGTTGAACATGTTGGCAATGTTCTTACCTTTCACCTGATGACATGGGGCATATAGCTTCACCTGCCTTAGGCGGTTGAGAGACAGAATGGTTATATAGCATGTGCATAATCACTCATACCTTGATCAGCGATCAATCTGGAGGTTTTGCAAATTTTTCAAAAGAAAATCAGAGTTCCTCAAATGATACTCTCGGATCACTCAAAGTGTATGGTTCCTCACCAAGGCATTAATACTGCCTTCCTTCACATCCTACTCCTAATAGGCTTATGTGGAGCTGTAGGTAGGGAAGAAATGTGGCATACTTGTCTCTCATATTTTGCTAAGTCAAATATCGGATCCTTGGATGAAACAAACATACATCCTAATCAAGATGTGCATATGTGTGTGATGGATATGAGCATGGTAAGGTGGATACTAGGCCCGGAAATGGGTGCTAGGTATTACCATGCTTTATATGAGGAAATGAGAGATTGATGGTAAGGTGGACACTAGCCCCGGAGTAGGTACTAGTTATTACCATCTATATGGTGGAACTCTTTCTCTTGCACATATCAATCCCTTTTCTCCTTTTGAAATTTTCGAGACTTGGGCTAGCTCTCTTTATTTTATTTTTGCCATGCTTTTGAGTATGCTTTTCTTTTTCTTTCTCTCTTTTTTTAGCTAGCCCTTTGTCTCTATTGGAGATATTTGGAGAGGGATGAATGATGCAAAGATACATAGAGTTTTATTTTGCGGAAGAATGCATGAGCAAAATGGAACAAATGATGAATGCTAACTTCTAGTGTAGAAGTTTAGCATGAACGTGTACGTGATCTTGATCAGGGGAGTATGAGTTCTAACAAGGGTCACAACAATTTGACAAAGCTCAATAAGAGAATAAGCTGCATATGTGGAGGCTAAGAGCTAGAATCTACATATGACCTTGGATAGGAAATTCTCATCATTGAGGAACTCATCATGTTTTGATTTTTCAAAAAGGAAAACTCCGGATGTCAAGCATCACTAAGCACAAGATCATAGCACTCTATTATACCATATCATGTCTCACAACAACTTAGGCAAGGATCATGCTTTTTGCTACCCACAGTTTTCAGGTTAAGGTTTGAACATGCAAGCCAACAAACTCAAAAACTTAGGTAGGATACAAAGTTGTAAGCAAGACATACGAGGAGAATAAACAGAGCAACTATTCATCATTTCAACCATAGAGGCAAAGCATTCTTACTATGCATATCAAAGCAAACTAAGCATACGATGATGAAAGCAAATAAATATTTTTGGTCTTTTTATTTTTGCAGATTTTTTGGGGTTTTTATTTATAAGATATTCTGAAAATAAAAGGAGATACAAGTTACCTCGGGATGGGGGTCGTCCCCCAAGCTAGCTTCAGGCTCACTGCGGAGGAGGGTAGAAGAAACTCTGACTCACGTAGTAAGCCCTCTGCTCCTCCATGTGTCGCTGGCTCGCTGCTGAGCCTGCTGCATGGCTTCGATCCTCTCACCAGCCTGACGCTGCCACGCTGACGTAGACTCGACATTGGTGTTCAGCGTCTCCTCCAGTCCCGTGACCTGGACGGTGAGCTCTCCCATCTGCTGCGCGAGCTGAGCATCGCGTGTAGAGGCTGAGGAGTGCCGCCGGAAGGACGAAGACGGAGGTGGACCACCGGAGCTGGAACCAGCGGGTGTAGCTCACTGAGCACCGCTCGCACTCGCCCAAGCTGCGTCACTCGCACTCGGCTGGTAGGTGGGCTGATCCCAACCAGATGCATATCCAGGGGTAACCCCAAACATGTACCCCGCAGGGGCCCCTCCTGCCACCAGTGGTGTAGCAGGCTATGGCTGTGGCTGTGGTGGTGGCTGTGACTGCTGCTGCTGCGCATGTGTGCTCTCTTCGCTGCGCTCCTGGTGGACCTACCTGAAACACTAGCACGACGGCTTTCCTCTTGTGTAACAAGGGGAATGATTAGTGATTCCGAGCTATACAATCGAAACCCCAGGTTAGGTAACGAGATTTGATTTGCATAACTAGGGAAGAAGAAAGTCAAAGAATCATTTGGGCCTCTCTTGAGTATATGCCCTTGGATCAAGTATGCCTCATCAATGAGAACTCGGGGTGTCCCGATGAAGGGTACGGGATTCCCGCTAAGAACCCCGAGTCTGAGAGCAATACGAGTCAGCAAAGACGTATACTCAATAGGACCTATCATCTTGAAATTCATCATCCACTGCCGAATCATAGTTTTAACGGGAGAGACCTTGATCTGGTTAACAGCAGCATATAATAGCATCATCTCATCGCTACGCACAGGCCGAACATCCTCTCGTGGAAAGAGAGTAATGGCGAGCCACTTGTGCCACAAACGGAGAGTGGGATGCACAAAATCATTACACCGAGGCACAAACTTGCCACTGTAAACAAGACCAGAGATGTCTGCCTAAAAAGAGTCTCGAACAAAACTCTCACAAGCCTTCTTCAAAGAAACAGCACAACGAGGACTAAAACCAAGGAGACGACTAAGTTCCTTCCAAGAAACACGATAATCGGTCCCAAAAAGATGAAACTGAATGCCATCCTGAACCTCGGTAAGAGAGCAAAGAAACCGGATGGTGAGGGGCCGAGAGCCAAGCTCTATAACCAGCGCAAACTCCTCCCAACCAAGAGCATGTCAAATGGAAGCGAACTCAAGATTCATACCTGTTTTCTCCATGAGGGCCGGGTCGAAGTCCCAGGTGTGGGCAAAGACTCGGTCCTTTAGGAGAGCGTAGGCTTTCTCCTCTCGAGCGCCCTGCAAGCTGAGGTAGGGGGTGTCGTTGATGACCTCCTTGGCCGCTTGTGGCTCGGCTTGCTCTTCTTGCTCTTCTTCATAATCCATCGTCGATGGGCTTGGCGTCGACTCGGTGGGAACGGATGAACTCACGCTTGCCCGCGAACGGGAGCGTGTCACCCTCCGGAGAGTGTTCGCCGCCCAATTCATGCTAGCACAACAACAAGGGACAACAAGAGCAACTCGGTAATGGATTAGTGAAATCGAATAAAATTCTTATCGAGCTTGCTCCACCAATAGCAATACTTTCAGCAACACAATAGAGAGAATACTTGACGATCCCATCTCGAGCAAGAAATCCAAGAAAACCAAGAGAGCAAGGAGTAGAGAGGGGAGTGTGAATGAAATGAGTTGAATGGGTGAAGAACACCCCCTCTCGGCTCCAATTTATAGAGCAATGGGGGCACAACGGCCAGATTCTGACCAGAGGCAACGGCTACTAGCCGTTGGCGCCGGTGGGACTCGAGAGCCGTTGCTCCCAGGTCGGCCGAACCAGGGGTCGGCTGAACCCTGGTGGGCCCACCTGGCAGCCCCCTTTGGCCGACAGCCTCCCAACGGCTATATGAGGTTATGCCTGGGTGCCTCGGCCAAAGTTTGCTCAGAAATTACCCAAATGATTTTTCTAAGGTTTTCAAACTCAGAAATTATTTTCAGAAATTTTATTTTGAAAAGGGAAAAGGGCTAGATAAATCTATCATGCAGATGCAAGGTTTTGGAAAATCAAATATACAATTTTGAAAATTAAATTTTGGAAAGGGAAATATGAGATAAGTACCAGCTTTAACCTTTTTGGTAGAAAGGACCCATCATTTTTAGTGCGACGAGTTGGACTCTCCTCAGCAGTTAATTCCATTCAGCACCCCACTCCTGAGAAGTAGAGGGTGGTGCCTTCTCAATCTTCCACCATTCTTTCTGAATTTTCTTTTGCTTCTTTGACAGAGATTTCTTCTTTGGGGGTGAAGGCTCCATCCTTCCCCCAAGCTGCTCAACACTATCCTGTACTAAATAGCACTGCTCTTCTTTGTCCTGAAACTTGAACTTCAAGTTCCTCTTCCCAATGCGGAAACGGATTACTCCGGACCCCACATTAATTCTAGCTCGGACATCACTGAGAAATGGTCGCCCAAGGATGAGCGACATTCCTCCCTCGTCATTCATATCAAGGACCACGAAATCCGCGAAGACATATGAGTTCTTGACCTTAACCAATAAGCTCTCAACAATTCCTTCTGGATATCGTATCGTTGAATCAGCGAGTTGGATAGTCCGTGCTGTTGGAGAGAGAGAGCTGGATATCCCAGTTGCTCGAACATGGCCTTGGACATGAGATTAACACTTACACCAAGGTCACAAAGGGCATGCTTGATCGTCTTGTAGTAGATTGTGCAAGTGATAGTCGGATAGCCTAGATCTTTCTTGTGCACAACTGTAGATTCCTCCCATGGATCAAGAATTTGTTGTATGGGCTTTCCTGCATAGTTAGAAGCATGTGTCCTCCTAGGTGGCTTACCCCACCTAGTTGACACTACACTAACATTTTCACAAGAGGATACAGGTTGCCTCGGGATCCTCCTATTATCAGCAGATGGAACCAAAGCAGCTAACTAGGTTTCTAACATTTTGTTAAAACTCAGCTGGCTCTTCTGAGCAGAAGAAAAACCATCAAGCTTAACGTTGAGACTTTCTAGGGTTTTATCAAGGGCAGCTAGCTTTTTGTTAACACCTTCATTAATCTTAGCTTACCCAAAAACGAGATCTCTCAAGGAGGGTTGGTTAGGATTGTAAGAATTACCTTGGTTACCTCCTTGATAATAAGGGCGTTGTTGATTCCACGATTGGCCTCCTTGTTGAGGTGGACGATAACCATTGTTGTTACCGTTCATGTACATCACTTCCTCCTGAGTCTCCGGACAATAATTTCCTGAGTGCTCAGTGTTGCAACAGACTTCACAAGTCATATGAGAATCCATATGCAGAGTAGTGGTAGCCATGGCAGCCTTCTCGCTGGTGTAGTCATCCAATCTTTTCATAAGAAGATCTAACTTGGCAGTAATCATGTCTGCTTCCTTGACAGTATGAGTACCCCTCGGTCGTGGTTGGAGTCGTTCATCACTCCACCCTTGGTTGGATACCATCTTCTCAATGAGTGATTTAGCATTATCAACTATGAGTGAGAAGAATGCTCCCTGAGCAGCGACATCAATATGGCCTCGGGCTGTCGGAGTCAACCCATTATAAAAGCTTTGAAGAATAAGTCAATCCTCCATCCCATGGTGAGGACAGGCCAGGACATACTCCTGAAGCCTTTCCCAAGCCTCTAGAATGGATTCACTTGCTGCTTGCTGAAAACTAGAAATTCTTCCACGAAGAGCATTGGTTTTACCCAATGGGAAGAACTTCTTGAGGAATGCCTCTGAACACTTATCCCAAGTGTTAATAGCATCACGATTCGCATAGAACCATTGCTTGGCTTTCCCCAGGAGAGAGAATGGAAACAGTCATAGACGGGTAGCATCCATGTTTGTACCCTTGATGATGAAAGTGCTGCATAGCTCTAGGAATTGCTGCAAATGGGCATTGGCATCCTCATTTGGCTTGCCATAGAATGGGCTAGCCTGTACCATCGTAATTAGACCCGTCTTGATCTCAAAATTTTTAGTCTCCATTACCACCTCAGGACCTTGTAGCACCTGGTCAGCGGAAGGAGCTGAGTACTCACGAAGTGTCTTCTGGGCCATAGCGTTTGACGTGGATGGTACAAAGGAAGCTGGTTCGCCTTCCAGACGAGTACGACGAGGTGAGTCGAAATGAATTCGAGCTATCCTCACAAGTGACTCGGGATCTTTAGTGAAATTCTTCGGTAAGTCGAAACCAATCATACACTACATGTCATCATCATCCAAAGATAAAAGAAGATAATCAAGGTTAGCCTGCATTGAGAGTTGTCCTAACCTACTCATAGTTTATAAACAGATGCAAAGCATAGTCATGATAATCCCGTGCCTTCCCCGGCAACAGCGCCAGAAATGCTTGTTGGCGTTTCTTAGCGCCGTCACTTTAAGAACAAATTTGGAATCCATCCTTAGTGACAACACCAAGAAATGCATGTTGGCACATCTTAACGTCACAACTAACGACGCCGAGTTAGCGTGAACATCAATACTTGCCAAAGGTTAATCTAAACGATCATGAACAAATCCGCAAGTGCACAGATAAACCATTGTAGCATTTCCCCAAGGAAGGAGAATATTCCAAGGGTATCGTATCTGTGGAAGGCAATGGCAGATATCATAGACTTATGCTTTTGCACTGAATGTAAACTAAGAGATAGATATAGGAAACAACAAACTCAAAAGCAGGGGTAAGATAAAGATATAAAAGGGTAGTGTGACACACACTCAGATCTACCTCTACTCTAGCACACTACGGCTTAGGGGGAACATACGAGTTAGCTCTAGGTTCTAATGTACTAAACATACAAAGCTAGAAGATACAAGAGATAGGTATGAGCATTGCATGAGAGGGTAAGGTTCAGCACCCAGGTACAAACGGGGAGCTAGCCTGCGACAACCAGCACTCTGCGAAACTAGACTTTAGACTCCTACAGCAAGTACCTCAGCACGGAAGGTTCCAAAGGGTCCAACAGCTGTCACCACTACGGCCTACCTCTATCGTTACGGGGGTATGCTCATACCTAATGTAGCCACACAACCCAGGCACCATGCCTCCGTTGCTGCTAGACTTCACCCTGCCCGGGCTATTGTGACCCAGGGTGAGAGCCACCAGAAGACTGGTCAACTTAGATCGAGTACCGTAGCTTGAACACAAACCTCATACAACACTCTCATGCCATCTAACAAGATCAACTAAGGCTAGACATACGAACGGATACGAACTCTCTTATGTCTAGTCAACAAGATCAAAGGGCCGTGTTCGTGAAGAACAGGAGCCTCTAACTTATGAACAAACACATAAGGAATGAGTTTATCATCCTTCAAGTGGATCAAAAGGTAGTGTTCATGAAGAACACAAGCCTCTAAATGATGAACAAGGGATGAACTCAAGAACATATCAAGCATATGATCTACCATGACTTTATATGAAATAGCTAAATAGTTGAAGTAGATCAAAGTCATACAATGAAATAAAGATAAAAGAGAACTCATACCTAGACTCCAAAGAAGACTTGGAACTTGAGGAAGAGCTACTCTAGCCTACCCCCTAGCCTTGGAAACTAAAAGTGAGAGGAGAATGAGAGAGTGGTGTGTGAGAAATGGGAGCCCCTCCCCTTCTATTTATAGGCAAGGAGGAGGCTTGCTTCGGGGCTTAAACTCCACCAAAACACCCGGGAGTGAGGCAATGGACCAATGAGGAGCAAACACGTGGAGGGCCGAGATGAACCGACCCTAGGTCGGTTCGGCCGATCCTTGGGTCGGCCGAACCCCTAGGGCGCCATCTCGGTTGTGCTTCCTCTGGGTGGCTGCCCTGTGGGCCCTCTGATCCTCCCCTGGTGCATGGCTTGATTTGGTATCTGAGGTAGGCCCCTTGATCCATGTGAAGTCCATGTGACGCTCTCTGATTCGTCGGTGAGTGCCTCCCTTGGATCACTGACGTGGAATGCCATGTGCTTCCTTGGTGGCAGCCACCTCCCCAGCTGAGTTGGCATGGTTTCTCCATAGAAGGTGGGTTTCCATCTCTTTTAAGGGGTATTTCACCTACATACAAATAATCTCCAAGGACAAGTGGAAGTACATTATTCAAACCAAAATGCAAGTAAATAATGCGTATGCCTCCATTTATGTGAGAATATTGAGGGCTGAAAGTAGTACTTAACAGCCGTCAACATTTATACAATCACCATCAAAGTTAGCTTTTAATTAACCACCACACCACCCACACCACCACATTATGATAAAAGTATTGTGTGTTTAGATGAATGTGGCCAACAGGAGTTAGATTTGGTGGTAATTCTCCCATCTTCACAGTCACCTAATGCATGTGCATGTGTAACGTGTAGAGTTGCCGGACGGAAACTACACGCTAGTCCTGGAGGGTGAAGGAGTAGCTGAGGGTGAAGTGAACCATATCTGTGTGCAGCAAGACCTGGGCCAAGCCCAGAAGAGCCCAAGGTTGTAGTGGTTGAAGAAGAGGAAGGCAAGCATCAGATTGCATTAACCCACATTTTTCCTAACTCACAATTTACTCTTTCGTATTTATGTTATGTATGTGCATTTAAGTTTCAAGAGTTGATTTGAAACCTTAGATGCATGATCCTTAGGTTCCTATGCTCTTTTACTAGTATGCTACGTCGCTAGTGCCATGATTTAAGGACACGGTACAAGTCGAGTAATGTCTCATTGCTCTCGAGATATAGGTTACTTATGTTGGAATCATAAGTTAGGTTAAACTGACTCACTCATGTGGTAAGAGCAATGGGTTCGGTCTCGACCGAGTAGTATGTGCTGGTTAAGCTTTTGAACATACCAAGCACTTATCGGGAATGGGATCGGTAAGCCTAGTACCTAATGAACTAGTGCGAGAACTTTATCACTACTAATCTTGAGGTGCATGTGTGAGTCTGGACGTACTTTGTGGGGCGTACCAGTAAACCTTGTATTTAGGACTGTAGCATCGGATCCTAAACTGAGGGAATGACGGGAATCGCCTTGTCGTGGTATACCTCGCATTCGATTTTATTTGGTTTCTTGAGGTATACCTTCTTCCGTGTGTTTGGGTTTTACCTTGCAAGGTTTATAAATTCGATCGATCGTCGGTCTCTCGCCGTTATCTGGGACTACTTAACCACTGGCTACCCCATCTTGTATTATGGAACAGATGGATTAATTTTGACGCTTGAATAATATTGTTTGCACAACTGCTTGATTAGTTTAGGTGCTTACCTAGAATGGTTATTCTACCAAAATTTGAGCTAAAATTGGAAATAAGGATCAACTCTTAGTTGCTTTTGGCAAAACAAACCCACCAGCCAAAAAGCCTTACATATCTAGTTTTAATTTATTTTGTCGAGTAAGTCTTGCTGAGTATTAGAATACTCAGCCTTGCTTTTGTTGTTGTTTTCAGGTAATGATATTTGGCCTGGCCCTATCCCCTCGGTTTGGGAACTTGAATGGGAGAATGGTGATGATGATGAGTGATATGTTATGGATGGCCTCACATGTGTATCATACGACTAGTTTACTTTTCCGCTGTTTGAAACTTTGATCTTTTAGTTTTGTGCATGAAACATGGTTTGTAATAATTTAACCCTGTGGGCTGTTCTGTAAATTAATTTCGTACTCTGGACCCGCCTTCATGTAGGCTTTGTTGCATATTATCGATCCTGTGTTGTAAGTGATTCACCGGGCTTGACCCGACAGATATGACAGAATACTTCCTTATTATTGCTTAATGGCCAAGTGGACAGGCTTAGGAGATAATACGGAATTATTTTGGACGGGTCTGTAACACTGGGTACCTCGATCGAAGCCTACTTGTTTCTCCGCTCCTGGGAGGTGTTGACATTTGATTATCGTTGCAAATTTCATTTGGACTTGCAAGCGGACAAATCCTCCGTCGTAGTCAAGGGACCCTTCTTCCCTTGAGTGGTGAACCCAAGGTATCGAATCCGTGGAACAATGTGTAATGCAAGATCCAATCTAATAAGCGGAAAACGCTTTGATCTTGAAAGGGGTTTTTGCATCTAATCTAAGGAAGAACCATGAAAACACATATAATCTACTAAACACCGGAGGTAGCAAGAGAAAGAGGAGGTAAAACCGATCTAGAGATTGGATCAGGTCTTTTGTTGAAGTTCCAAAACCAAGAAGAATAAAGCAAACGAATCTCATTAAAAGCCTCTTTAAATCGTGGCTTCCGTTCCAACCCTCAAAGGCACCTACCGTACACGTGATCAATATCATGTCACGATGTCCCGCTTATTGTGTAGGTGAACCTAAGAGCACGTTCATGAAGAACGTGTTGAAAACACTCGGTAAGTCAGGTATGCACCTCTAGCCACCATGGCTACAAGAACATCCTATGCAATCTATCCATGGAATAGATCGGAGAATAAGAAAACCCAAGCGAAGACAAAATCGTAGAGAAAGCTCTTGATCGCTAGAAATCGGATTCAATCTTGCAAATTCAACATGAAGTATGATACATGGACAAGATCACCACCGGGATCCTACCTTGATCTTGATTCTTAGCTTCTAGAACTCCGACGTGGTCTTCCATGCAAGGTTCCCACGTCGGCTAGGGGAACCCTAGTCAAGCATCTCGACCCTCTCCTCTCCGGAAGGGTGTCCCTCTCTTCTCCGCTCCTCTGCGGCGGATGGCGAATTGCTTGATGCGTGGCTCGAGGCACAGGGGCTATAAATAACCCGAAGATCACCTAGGTCAAAGGGGGTGCCGAACCGGGCCCGAAGTGGGCTGGGCTGACCAGCCCAGGGCTTTTTCGGCCCGGTTCGCTCCCAGTTTTCTTCCAGACGCTTGTTGACGGTTCAAAACCATGTTGAAGTTCACCGTAAGCCTACGGGTGACTTGGTGCCTTTTTCACTAAGGAGGGTCCCCCCCAAGGATTGTCAATCCAAGGATCGGAAGCAAACCGCTAAGGATCTCTACCTAATCTATCGAACTATCCTAACATGAAGTGTAGATTGCATATAAGGTAACCTTTAAGAGATACGTGTATGATAGCTCAAGGTTGATCACATACACGAACATAGGCGAGGTAAAGCGCCACCAAGGGGATGACTAACCCTATCGTCTTCTAGTTGTAGTTCTGGCAAACGAGCAACAACCAAGCATCTCATCTAAAAGCATCCTTAAACTCCTACCTCCGGCCTACCTCCCGAAGACACCCGCTCGTTCGGGGGAAATCACCCTGTCACGATGCTCCCTTAATGAAGCGGGGGATCCACGGGCGTGCCCAAACATGGACAAGCCTACAAACCATAAAGGGTCGACAAACTAGATCTAATCACCATGATTACATAAAGCATGCTATGTAGTCTAACCTAGGATTAGACTAAGGGTCAAACATATTCATGAAAGGTAGAAAGTAAAGACGGAGACATGGAATCGCTTAAAGATCGGAAAGCAAGATTATAATTGCTCACATAATAGTAGATGTGTTTGGGTCACCACCACCGAGTACATACCATTGATGACCTCAACTAGCTCCGGAACTCCACCATGGCACAACCACGCAGGGCGGCCATGGTGGCTAGGGTTGGCCTAGGCCATCCCCTAGACAACTTCGAGGACTCCGCCGCCGTCGTCTCCCTCCGGTGCTCACTTCTAGGTTTTGCCGAGTTCTGATGAATGGATCAGATTCAACCACTTCCTTGGGGCATGCTCCCCCTTTCCTTGCACGAGATCTTGCTTAGGAGTTAAGCAAACTTGGTTTCCATAAAATCAGCCTCGCCCAGATTTTCCTGATTCGCAACCCTTCCTTTCCAGCACCATATCTCCTACGTCCGGACTCCAAATAATGCAAATTTGGAGTCTAGATTGTGTGCCACGAAATTATCTCCAACTTTGGTATTCATTGCTTTCCTTGGAAACGAAGATAAGATCCCCAAAACGGCCTCGGAAGATAATCTGTCTGATTTCGGACTTATTTACGCAGTAGGTATTTCGGGGACCATATCTCCTAGCTCCTTGACCCGAATTGAGCCTTCCATATATCCAAATCGAAGCTCTCGTCGAGGCCCACAACTTTGGTATTCAAATTTTTGCCATTAGAGCCGTTTAAGTCTCCGAATCTGCACCAAAAGATCATGCTGTTCTGGGCTGCGCGAATATGTCTTGGGCTGAGTTGATCTCGTGGGTAAACCTCCAAGTCTCAAGGGCCTGGGCCCTCTAGCCCACTTTAGGCCCGTCATCCTTCACGCGGCTTTTCTTGCAATTTTGATATTTTGCATCTTTGCATATGGGTTTTAGACGTCATTATCCCCGCGATCAAGATAAGGGGTCTTGTTGCATGAACTCCCGCATCTTCTGTTTAGGTTCTCGGAGTTTCACGACTTCATGGTTTGGTCCTCGGGTCATTTGGAGTCATGTTCACTTCGTGTCTTGACTTGTACCGGGCTTCGTGACCTTCTCATAAAGTGCTTGATGAACTCTTCCCGCAAGTCCTCATTTAGGTACTTAATTCCTGCGTAAACAACATACTCCAAAAACCACATGCAAGTGTGAACTTGTTACATCATTAGTGTGCCTAGTGGCGGGTTAGTTATAATTCAAAGCTCAAACCAAAGTGTAACAAGTGCTCTTGGTTGACGGAAATTGACCGTCAACAACGCTTCTCGCGACTTCCTGACATTTTGCCGAGTTGCATGTGGGTTCTTGACGTCATTTTCCTCGTGGTTTAGATAAGGGTGCTTGGCGTATGAACTCCCGCATCTTCCGTCTAGGTCTTCAGCACTTCTCGGCTTCACGCTTTAGTCCTTGATTCATTTGGAGTCATGTTCATCTTGTATCTTGACTTGTCTCGGGGTCCATGATCTTCTCGTAAAACCCTTGATGAATTTTACCCGGAAGTCCTCATTTAGGCTCTCGATTCCTGTGTAAATAATAAACTCCAAATACCATGCACAAGTGCGAACTTGACATATAATGAGGGTTAGGATCGTTAGTGTGAATAACAAATTAACACCAACATAAAAGGTAAACATGTGGCTAGGTTGTCGGAAATCGACCGCCAACATCCCCCCGTGCTTAAACCTTGCTCGTCCTCGAGTAAGCCTTCAATGGATATCAGTATTGCTTTTCAATGTTCACACCCTGCACTTGATCATACATGAGAAAACATAATGCTTTCTAAATTTATATTCATTAAAGTTTCATAATGTACTAAGTTTTATCTTTATGGAGGGTTGATATCATTCAAGCTCTTTCCACACGTACTTGATCATGCTCTCAAACTTTTAAATAAATCTCAAAAATTTTGAAAAATAAAGAATGAGATAAAGAGAAAAATTGCTTTACCAAGATAAAAAATAACCATCTTGCACTTTGCTCATGTACTCTCATCTTACTTGTCTCTCAAGCCTACTTGTTCTACTCCTTTCCTCTCTCAAAGTATATGGTGGAAAGCTTTATATGGAGCTATAGGAAAGTTTAGTCCTACCAAGATATTATAGTTGAGATATTATTAAAACAAGACTAGCTTCTCATGGTCTTACCGAGACTCGTCAAAAAGGTCATTGGAAAAATAATGTTATCAAGGAGGAGGGAGAGAAAAATACACACACTTTTGAGATAGGTGGACATGTGCAAATGGCAAAGAGTGATCCCAAGGCACAAACGAAGTCCTCGTTATCGGATTGCATATGGTTGGAAAGATGAGTATGGGTCTTGATCTTGAATCCTCTTGAAAACTCAAAAAGCACTAAACATAGCTAGAGAACCGGGAAGCTTTATTATTATTTTTTCTTTCTTCTTTCTTTCTTTTTCTCATCATACTTTTTCTTCTTTATCATTTTTTCATCATTTTTTCATCATACTTTCTCTCTCTTATTTTTTTCTTTTTTTATTTGCTCCTCTTGAACTCTAGACCATACTAGCACTTCCTTGGCAACCCCCCATGCTTAGATGTTTGCTCGTCCTCGGGCAAAAGAGGTGATAAATATGAGAAGGCGGGAATTGAAGCTCTCATATTTTCTTAGAGAGAGATACACGAAAAATCTTCTAGGGATCCTTTTGGAAGTCTCCCTTTCTCACTTGAAGCACGTTCCTTGTAATCTTCCTCAAAATATTCATCCATACTCATATATTGGGTTGTGGTCAAGGAGGTGAACACAAAAAAGATATGTTTGGGTTTTGTGGTTGGATATCCGGCGAGGTTTGCGAAATTCCTAATGTGGAAACTCACAATGCACGGATAAATGAGGCTAGCATAAAGAACGATACACAAAAACGGAATGACCAGCTTCTTAGTCTCGGGCCAAAGAAATCAAGCCTTGAATTAATGCACCCAAAAATAAATCTTGTATATACTAATGTTTTGCACTCAAGTAAGTTTAGGCTTTGGATGGGTAGAGCAAAATGCAAGCGGTACTCATGACAAGGTTAGCATAACTTTTTGAGAATAAAAAGGTTCTTTGATTCATTCAAAACTGAGAGCAACGAAAAAGAACAATGAGACTTGAGTTATCATAACCTCCACACAAGATTAGACTAGCATTTAATTAAATTTCAGATTCATATTAAAAGAGAGCACTAGCTTAAGCATGCATAAAACAAGTACAAAGATGAGCAAAGCGGCAACTTTCATCATATATCAACATGACATCAACTTAGTATCTTCACTAAAGGTGATAATCATAGTGGCAAACTTTATACATGTTGATTTAGAGCAAACACTACTACTAACACACATGCTGAAAATAAATAAAAACTGAAAATGCTACGCACACACAAATTTGCATAAAAGCTGAAAATATAGAAAAGGAAAGAGGGAAAATCTAACTGAAGTTGAAGGCATCATTATTTCTTTTTCTTCCTCCTTCTCCATTCTTCATCTTACGGTGGTTGATGATCTTTGCTTGTAGCATGGTTGCGTCGGTCCTCTCAAAATTATTCCGGCGGTGATATGTGAAGGCGACCAACTTGATAGGCAATGTTGCGGTCTCTTCTTCCATTTGACTTGCATTGTTTTGGATGGGACGCCATGAAAACTTCGTTAGGCACCATGTATGGTGGAGGATGTGGTGGCGTGGCTGCCCTACTCCCCCGATGCTTGCATTGGCATACTTCCTCCATATGGTGATGGCATCGGAATCCCTCCATGAGGTTGTTCATTATCTTGATGTGTAGCTTCTCCTTCGTCTTGGGCCGCGGAGGATGATCCCTCTCCCACAATTTTTCCTTTATTTGCAGGGCTTCACACATGTCTTAAATGTCTTCATGTAGTTCCATGATCCTTCACGTGAGAGCCCAAAAATATCCGCGCCCTTGGATGTTGTCTTATGTGTGTAGTCCATTGTGGTCTTCTTCAAATATCTCCTTGCGTCAGATGCCGTCAACTCGTGTCTTCATTTGTCAATGCTCCAAGGGTCTTTGTTTTGTTCCAAGCCTCTGAATTTCTTCATGGGTGGTCTAATGAAAGCATTCCCTAAGCTCCTCTTCGTTGTTGTCGTCCTCACCTTCGCCATCTTGTTCTTATCATATTGCAGCTGCCTCTTCTTTAGATTTCCCCCTGTATACATAACAGAACATATACCAAAATATGATTCTATTGAAAAATTTATAAAATTAACTTTCCAACGGGTACTCATCCATCTTAATCGGAGTCCAAATGAGGGAATTATGGCTGTTTCACTTCAGCTTTGCTTGCTGTCCAGAAATTTTCAGGACGGGCAATCATCGGTGATTCGGCCATATCCGCTTGTAGGAACCTCCGATCGATTTGATTCTTAACTCATTGCAAGCGTAACTTCGTGGGGCTTCTAAATATACAAAGATATCCTGTTGTTCTTCCCATGAGACTGTGCAAAACTTGATGCGAACAGACTTCGAAGATGTTGAAGAGCTTGATCTTGTGATTTCGGGGGTATCGTGATTGCTTTCCATACCTATTGCTTGAACAAACAAATCTCCACAAAACATTAGTCTTAAAATTTTAATTGACACGTTGACTTACCTTGTTCTTAATCTTCTTTGCCGGTACAAGAAATCCTTCCTCTAACCAATTTTGTCTTCATTCAATCAACCTCATGTTGGGAAGAGGAACATCAATCTTTGTCAACTTGTACCTTATCCTCTCATCTCCACTAATAAATTTTCCTTGCTTCATGTACTCAATCCCAAAGAAATCCCGACAAGGAGAAATTTTGGGTTCCTTGTTATCTTCTCCCGAAATCATTCCCAAAAATTCTTCTAACATATTTTCTTGGACATCAACTTGCTCCTAGGCTTCCTTCTTGTAACCGAGTAGTTCTCCAATATCTCCATAAGGAACTTGTTGCTCTTTATCTTCAAGGTGGAATGAGAGGCATGACACCCTTTCATTAATGAAGGGTGCCAATGTATAAAAATTTCCAAGGCAAGCTCCTTGTGAGTAGTCACACCAACTCCATTAAAGAACTGCATCCATCCAAGGTTGCTCAAGATTTGATATCCAAGTAGAATCGTACACTTGGAGGGCGTCATCGAAGTCAACATTTGGCACAAGCCTCCTCTCGAGACGAACAAGCCTCTCCTCCTCCTCTTCAGGATGAATCCATTGGAATGCCTCGGAGTGTATGGTGGTGGAGTGGATGAATGAGTTGAGCGTCGTGGTGGAACGAGTGGCTCCTCCGTGTGTTCTTGCAGTTTGGTGTACCGCATGGACGAGCTTCGTTTACTCCTTATGCCACCAAGGGACACCGTGACACTCCTCGGTGGTGCCATGTCTTCCTCCATGCTTCGGGGAGACTCGGAGACCGAGTGCCTCCTCGAAGAGCTTGATGGTGACCTTCGATGATGATGATCGTGTCTTCCTTCCGAGGATGATGTTCATGATTTCTCTCATCATGGCTTGCTGCACAAAGTCTCAAACAACTCCTCCGGGGGTTTCTTGCCGGTGGAAAACACACAAAAAAAGAATATGGAGGGCGGAGTTTATTATTGTTAGGGTGAAGTGTGAGGCGCACAAGATAGGAGTGATGTTTGCCCAAAGGGTTTATGAATACTTGAACATGTAACTGCCTATCATGATGAAGCCAATCTATTGTAACAAGATATGTTGATGTGATCTTTGGGAGCAACCCCAAAAGCAAGGTAGCTAACCTTAATCATCAAAGCATAATCAACATGAACAATAGATCAAAAACAAAAGGATCGGTGATTACATGACAAGATCCTACAACCCCATGGAAAAAAAAATTTCTAGGTTGTTTCTGGAACTTATGGGCTATGAACTCAAGAACACGAATTAACAAATGGATAAAATTCTTACCGCGTGACCCATGAGATTCCATCGCTCAAACGTTCACAACCACTCCTTTGCTTGCGTGATTTAGGATTCCACCTCCATTATTTTGCTTTGTGTCACTTCTTTGCTCCCTTGCCTCATGTGCTTCCAATAATTTCCTGCAAAACAAAGCCCTTGCTTCCCTCATGCTTGTCCTTTGCAAATGCCTAAGATGCCAAATGATTGATGCTTACCCAAGATGCATCATGGAGTACTATATGTTAAACAAGCTCAAAAACCTCCCCTTAATCAAGTTTAGATGCTAATTACTCCCCTAATTTTGGAAATTGAAAATTTAACTCAGCGCTAGCGATGAGTCCAAATATATTATTAGAGGAGATTTTAGGCATCCGAAACAATTGTAAAATTTATTTTGGTTGCACCGGGATCGATTGCTTTCATGAATTGATAGCAAGCTCCTCCGACTTGACCGTGGGGGCATAGGTTTAGGTTCTAATTTTGGCCAAACATGAGAGAGAGATTTTGAATAAAAATAAAAATAAATTCAATGGGGCTTAGAAAAATTCTAATTCTAGAGAAACTGATGGATGTCAAGTTGAAAGAAACCAAAAATCAAGGTTCACACAAGTCCGGCCATGCGTCAAAGATTAAAAACCATTAAGGAATATAGCAAGGCTCTACTCGTGTGTTTTTAACATGTAAAACTAGCCAACCTTAACATCATGGAGAGGATGAAAGGCTTGGATAGAATCTGAATTTTTGGTACAAGTTTCTCGAAAAGAGGCAAATAAATCATGAGATGGCTCATGTCATTGGTTTATGATCGAAAAATCTGAATAAAACGACCGAGCAAAATAAAAGGTTCTCCGAAACTTGTTCAACCACTTAAGAGTTAATAAAATGTTTTCCGTAGCAAATTCTAAGACTCACTTACTTGAAATTTGGAAATCTTCCGGGTTGCCCTCCCGGTAGCTTTGTTCTTGATCGGGTTGTCCTCCCAGTAGTTTATTCTTGTCTCGACGAACGGGTTGCCTCCCGCAAAGCGCTTCGTTTATAGTCTATAGCTAGACTTCTTCTCTTCTTCACTTCGGATCAACGCTCTTTGTGGACGTTGCAATCTTGGGGACCCGACTTCTACACCATCCATGGTCTTGGTGTAGGTTTATTCTTCGGCTTAGTCATCTTTTTGGTCTTCACAGGCGGGCGTTGATTCTTGGTCTTGACGGATGCAAAAACTTTTGTGTCTTCTTCGCTTCGTTCTCCTTGGGCTCCTCTCTTTCGATGCAATGATGAGGTAGAATGTATTTTCTATTGACCACGTTACATACCTTGAATCGTGGTTAACTTGAATGCACTCCTCTCGCCATCACTTGATCCCCCCCTTGCCGACGTCGATTGTTGCTCCGACGGTCTTGAGGAACGATCTCTAGGATGAGTGGAGGATTAGGTTGATCTCCTTTTGATCTTGGAGGTGGAGTTTCTCTTGGAGATTCCGACAATGTCCGGCCTCCGCTTTTAGATCTTCGTGTTGCACGTCACCTTTGCCTGTAAAATTTTTCTAGACCATCCACAAAATATATGTTTTTTTTGTTGGAGATGTAGCCGTCCATCTCTCGTTAGGGTTAGCCAAATATATACAAAAACTAAAAGAAAACTAGGGTTTAGCAAAACTCTAGATTAGATTGATTTTTTTTAGGATGATCAAAATTAAGAGATGCAAAAGAAAAATCAAGAAAAAAACTGAAAAATATTCACAAATGCAATACTAGATTGAATCTTGATTACTTGCTCCCCGGCAACGGCACCAGAAAAAAGGGCTTGTTGACGTTTAATTATCGTTGCAAAGTTCGTTTGGACTTGCAAGCGGACAAATCCTCCGTCGTAGTCAACGGACCCTTCTTCCCTTGAGTGGTGAACCCAAGGTATCGAATCTGTGGAACACTATGTAATGCAAGATCCAATCTAATAAGCGGAAAACGCTTTGATCTTGAAAGGGGTTTTTGCATCTAATCTAAGGAAGAACCATGAAAACACATCTAATCTACTAAACACCGGAGGTAGCAAGGGAAAGAGGAGGTAAAACCGATCTAGAGATTGGATCGGGTCTTTTGTTGAAGTTCCAAAACCAAGAAGAATAAAGCAAACGAATCTCATTAAAAGCCTCTTTAAATCATGGCTTCCGTTCCAACCCTCAAAAGCACCTACCGTACACGTGATCAACATCATGTCACGATGTCCCGCTTATTGTGTAGGTGAACCTAAGAGCACGTTCATGAAGAATGTGTTGAAAACGCTCGGTAAGTCAGGTATGCATCTCTAGCCACCATGGCTACAAGAACATCCTATGCAATCTATCCGCGGAATAGATCGGAGAATAAGAAAACCCAAGCGAAGACAAAATCGTAGAGAAAGCTCTTGATCGCTAGAAATTAGATTCAATCTTGCAAATTCAACATGAAGTATGATACATGGACAAGATCACCATCGGGATCCTACCTTGATCTTGATCCTTAGCTTCTAGAACTCTGACGTGGTCTTCCATGCAAGGTTCCCACGTCAGCTAGGGGAACCCTAGTCAAGCATCTCGACCCTCTCCTCTCCGGAAGGGTGTCCCTCTCTTCTCTGCTCCTCGGTGGCGGATGACGAATTGCTTGATGCGTGGCTCGAGGCACGGGGGCTATAAATAACCCGAAGATCACCTAGGTCAAAGGAGGTGCCGAACCGGGCCTGAAGTGGGCTGGGCCGACCGGCCCAGGGCCTTTTCGGCCTGGTTCGCTCCCGGTTTTCTTCCAGACGCTTCTCGCGACTTCTTGACTTTTTGCCGAGTTGCATGTGGGTCCTTGACGTCATTTTCCTCGCGGTTTAGATAAGGGTGCTTGGCGTATGAACTCCCGCATCTTCCGTCTAGGTCCTCAGCACTTCTCAGCTTCACGGTTTAGTCCTTGGTTCATTTGGAGTCATGTTCATCTTGTATCTTGACTTGTCCCGGGGTCCATGATCTTCTCGTAAAACCCTTGATGAACTTTACCCGGAAGTCCTCATTTAGGCTCTCGATTCCTGTGTAAACAAAAAACTCCAAATACCATGCACGAGTACGAACTTGACATATAATTAGGGTTAGGATCGTTAGTGTGAATAACAAATTAATATCAACACAGAAGGTAAACATGTGGCTAGGTTTACGGAAATCGACCGCCAACAGGAGGTCACACAGACATAGACCTTTCGCACTTGATCTTCACCTGCACCACGCGAATCAAGCCGCAACCTGCACCTGCAATACTAGGCCAAGAGTCAGTCCACACAACATTGTTAATCACTCATCACCAAAGAGCGACCATCCACCGGTCCTCGGACCACACAGGTCCTCAATCTCCCCCTTGATGAGTGCATTGACAACACCCACACACATAGTAACCATCATAAGCAAAGAAAGAAATAGAAACTAACAACAACCCATCAAGTGATTCAAAAGCCAAACAACACAAACCCTGATCACTTGAAGCCTAAGTCTCAGTCCCCTAAGGCAAGGGCAACGACGCAACACAACCGAGACAAAATCTAAAGCTCACAAAGAGCAAACCACCAAAGGAAGAACTCAAGCGACACAAGGAGCTCCCCCTGAACACATGTAGGCTCCCCCTGAGCAAATGCACTCCCCCAGAACACATGTATGCAAAGAACTACTGCAAATGCATGAAAAAGAACAAACCTTGCTCTGCACTGACCCAGGCCAGTCACATTCCAGACAGGGCGGTTTGAGCACCCTATGTGACCGCCCCCAGAAAGACTTGGTCCGAAAAAGTTTGAAACCAGCCGAAAACCTTCTAAACATGCTCAGACCCATTTTCCATGCACAAACTTCTCCCCCTTGTTGACAACACATGAATCAAGGCATTTCTACGAAAAATTCAACCTAGAGCTTCTCAAATAGACAATGAGCACCACAAAATGCTACGAGTGAGCAAATGAGCAAGCAAGACATTCCAAAGCTGCGTATAAGCATAGCCATCATGATAGTAAAGCTATATGAGCAAATGAGAAAGCCATGATCAAGATACACAATTTTGCGAAAAAATTCCCTCTCATGAGCTAAAGACCAAAACATGAGCAAAGTTTACTAAAGTGAATCTAGATCACACAAAATTCATGCTAGATCACATATTCTCAACACAAGATCATTACAAACACCCATAAGCATCTCATGTCATGTTAAAGCCACCGAGCTATGTGTCTACTTCTTAAAATGAGACTTCTCATGGTAGACATCATGCAACGGTTTAGCACCCAAATTATTGCATTTTAAAAGCATTTATGACATGAATCAAGTGAGAGCTCAACTTCAAGCAAATCATTTCATACCAATTTAATTTTTCACATTTAAAAATAAAATGGTACATGAAGTGCCTTTGCGGCAAAAAGAAGCTTATGCTCCCCCACAAGGTAACACATGAGCTAAACATTCATAATGACAAATGGGTCTTTGACCCCAAGTGAAAAGCACATGATATCCAACCATGAATTAAGCATGACATAAATCACCAAAGCACACTAAGATCATGCAAAACCTTAAACTCACAAGAGAGAGCCTACCTAGCAATTTTCAAAGATTAGCCACTTCATTATGAAAATATAGCAAAACTATCAAGAGTATAGCTATCCATCATCAAGTCATATCAAACATGCTCAAAAGCTCACAACTAGCATATCATAGCAATCAATGTATATAGGAGAAGCTCATCCTACTACATGATACAAATGCAAAACATCCTAAGAAACAAAGATGACTATACATTATGCTACAAATGCAATGCCATGCAACAAAGTAAATATGATACATATGCTACAAAGGAGCTCCCACCACCAACTCAAGAAAGCAAACACACACCGAGCTCACCCCGCAAGCGGGTGAAAGTGGCTTGGTCAAGTGGTTTGGTAAAGATATCGGCTAGTTGATTTTGGGTGGGCACATGGATCAAAGCAATCTTTCCCTTCTCCACATTATCTCTTAGGAAATGGTACCTCACTTCTATATGCTTGGTTTTAGAGTGGAGAACTGGGTTCTTGGCTACACTTGTGGCACTGGTGCTATCACAAAAAAGTGGAACATGGGAAAACTCCTCAACAAAATCACTCAGAGTGTAGGTGATCCATAGGAGCTGGGAACAACAACTGGCTGCAGCAACATACTCGACCTTTGTAGTGGACTGGGCTACATTGGACTGCTTGCGGGATGACCAAGAAACCAAAGAAGAACTGAGAAACTGACACCCACCTGAGGTAGACTTACGATCCAAACGACACCCAGCAAAGTCAGCGTCTGCAAACCCGTGAAGGTTGAGTGTCGAGGCCACAGAATACCAAAGACCAAACTCAGGAGTGTAGTTCAAATACCTAAAAATCCTCTTGACGGCCTGCCGATGTGAAATCCTTGGTGAAGCCTGAAAACGCACACTGAACTGTATGTCCGGCCTTGTCGCCGTCAAGTAGAGGAGGGAGCCGATCATGCTCCTGTACTCCTTCTGGTCCATGGGCTCACCATCTACATCCGCATCCAAAGTTGTAGTCATACTCATCGGTGTAGCCATCTCCTTCGAGTCATCCATCTTGAATTTCTTCACTATGTCCTTGGTGTACTTTGCTTGATGCACAAACGTCCCGTCCTTGCACTGCTTGATCTGAAGCCCGAGAAAGAACTGCAACTCACCCATCATGGACATCTCGAATTCCCTGCTCATGTCATCTGCAAACCTGGCAACCAAAATGTGAGAAGAGCCACTAAAGATTATGCCATCCACGTATACCTGCACGATCAGAATGTCAACGCCCTGCCTGAGGAGAAAGAGAGTCTGATCTACTAACCCCATCACAAACCCCTTACTGAAAAGAAACTTCCTGAATCTGCCATACCACGCCCTAGGAGCTTGTTTTAGGCCATGTAGTGCTTTTCTGAGTTTGTACACACGGTGGGGAAATCTCTCACTCTCAAAGCCCGGGGGTTGCCTCACATACACTTCTTCCTCTAAAAACCCATTTAGGAAGGCACTCTTCACATCCATTTGGTACAACTTGAACCCTTTAGCAACTGAAAATGCTAGAAGGATCAAAAATTGCCTCCAAACGGGCCACTAGAGCAAATGTCTCCTCATAGTCTATCCCTTCTTTTTGGCTAAACCCCTAAGCAACCAACCTCGCCTTGTTTCTCACAATCTCCCCCATTTTATCCCTCTTTGTTCTTCCACACCCATTTTGTCCCGATAGGTTTGCAATTTGGTGGAGGCTCAACCAACTCCCACACCTGATTCCTCCCAAAATTCTCAAGCTCCTTATGCATAGTGTTCACCCAATCTGGATAGAAAAGTGTGTGTCTAATATCTTTGGGCTTAAAAGAAGCGAAAAATGCAGAATGAGTATAATGAGAATGCCTTTGTGACCTGGACCATGTAGTGCGTTCATGAATGTCACCTATGATCGACGAAGGTGGGTGATCCACCTGAACACGCCGGGGAGCCTCACGTCTGGAGACCACCTCCCCCTCAGCAGCAGCATCCACTCGAACAGCCTCAGTCGTCGTCGGTGTTGGTGAAGGACCATCCTCGATCGTCGTCCTTGTAGTGGAAGTAGCATGTACACGGCTAGCTGCGGGAGCACCACCACCATCATCTTCATCACCATCTTCCTGCACCTCCTCCTCAAAGATCTCCTCGCAAAAACTCCTCATCACCTACACAATCAAATACCAAAGAGCTACGCAGCTGTGTTTCGTCGAAGGTAACCTCGCTAGTCTCCACGATTTGGTTAGTTTCCAAATTGAGCACACGAAATGCTCGAGAGTGAGTAGCATAACTAAAGAAAATACCATCAACAGACCTAGCCTCAAACTTATCCAACTTTCTGCCCTTCTTAAGAATGAAACACTTGCAACCAAAGACATGAAAGTGACTCACCTTGGGTACTCGCCCATGCATCAGCTCATAGCAGGTTTTCTTCTTGAAAGCTCGGAGGAGAATCCTATTCGACACATAGCACGCAGTATTCACCGCCTCGACCCAATACCTCCTAGGAGTCCTGTGCTCATCGAGCATCGTCCTAGCCATCTCACACAGGGTCCGATTCTTCCTTTCCACAACACCATTATGAGAAGGAGTGTATGGAGTCGAAACTTGATGCTCAAAACCAAGATCACGACAAAAAGTCTCAAAACGAGAGTTTCTGAATTCCGTGCCATTGTCACTACGTATAGCTCTAATGGCATCCCCATGTCTCTCATTCTTCAACCTCAAGATTAGGTCTCGAACAAAACCAAACGACTCACCCTTATCCTCCAAGAAAAACACCCAAGCATAGCGAAAGTAATCGTCCACAACCCCTAGGACATACCACTTCCCACCCACCGAGCGAACTCAAGCTGGCCCAACAAGGTCCATATGCAACAGCTCTGTCGGACGCTCTGTCATGACAACAGTCAGGGGTGGATGGGGAGTGGCTACCATCTTTCCATGCCTACAAGGTGCACAAACCAAATCCTTCTCAAAACACAACCCGGGCAATCCTCGGACAAGATCGAGCGCACTCAAGAGGGAAAGTAGCTCAAAGCTCAAGTGCCCCAACCTCCTATGCCACCTCCACAACTCGGAAGAAGGACCAGCAACCAAACACCTCAAGGGACCAAAAGACTGAGAAAAATCAGCGTGAAAGACCTGTCCCTCGGGCACGATCGTACAAACAAGATCACCTCGAAAGTCAAGAACACGAGAAGCCCCCAACTTAAAACGCACCTCATAACCCTCGTCCAGTAATTAAGATACTGACAACAGGTTATACCCAAGTGACTTGACCAGAGCCACACGCTTTAAGGTCACCAAGCTACTCACATTCACCTCACCTTCTGAAAGCACTCGTCCTCATCCATTATCCCCGAAAGTAATGTACACCTTTGACACCACCGGGGTGAGGCCGGAGAACCACCTCTTGTCTCCGGTCTTGTGTCGTGAACAACCGGAGTCAATCAACCAAGCATTCTCCATGCCTCCCACCTGCAAATCAAAAACGAAAACGAGAATGAGCAAGCGACTCAACACTGGTGTTAGCACAAAAGGAATCAAACCAGTGTCGAACCATTTGCTCAAAAGTGGGGTTAGCAACATCCATCCTATCACGACCCAAGCTACGACCACCACGCTGAACCACCTCACGTCTCACTGGAGGAGAACGACCACCACGAAAGGGAAAGCGTGGCTCGTAGCCCCTCTGAAACCCAAAACTGCGATGGCCTCTCCCATCCTCATATCGATCACCAGGTGGAGAACATCCAGGAAACACACCACCACTAGAAACAAATCCTCTACTACATGTACCACGACCATAGGAACCAACACGATCAACACCACGACCACGAGCATCGAAACCCCCTTCTCCCAGCTAGGATGTGGTCAGACCGCCTGCCCAGGCTGGTCTGACTGCCCCGCCCTAGGCAGCAGCGCGCGAACCACCTCGAGTGAGAACTCCTCTCATTCCCCAGCCCGGAACTGTATGCACCTCCATCTGACCCCTAGGCAGTGGCATACGAGGCTCAAGCACACCATGAGAGGGGTGGTACCTGTCCTTGTTCGCCCACTCCTTAGCCATCCTCTCATCCCTCTTCTTCTTGCAGCAAAACTCTCCTAGGTGACCATCCCTCCCACAATACTCACAATGGAAGCAGACTGATTTTGGCTTTGGCTGTGGAGCTTCTCTCGGTTTCTCTACCACTTTCTCTCTTGACTTCCCCCAAACACATTCCCAAGGGTGCTCACAAACTTCACCGATTTCTAGAAGTTATCTGTTTTGCGGGGGAACACTAGTGGATCTGGAGTGGTGTCTAGCTTGTTTCTTATGTGGTTGGGCTTGGGTGCAAATTTGTTCATGGGTGTAGTTTGTGGTGGAATAGGAATCTCTCCAATTTTCTCTCCCTCACCACTGCTCTCACCGATCTTCTCAGAACCCAATGCCTTACCATCAAACCTCTTAAACTCAGCAATCATCAAACTCAGCTGTGGCTCATGCCCAGATAAGCAACTCATCAATTTTCTCAACTCATCATTCTCATCCTGCAAGCGATCAACACAATGTGCAAGTTCCATATTCTTAATAGAATATAATTCACATGTAGAGCAAGATGTAGGAATAGGAACTTTCAAAGCAGCCTCAAGAGAAACAATCCTATCATGAGATGCATCTAGTCTGGCATGCAACATAGGACAAGAAGTGCAAGCACCTAGTAAAGCAGACCTAGATTTCATCTCATCAAGCTCAGCCCTAAGTAAATCTAGTTCCTCCAACTTAGAGGCATGCTTCTCTTTAAGCACAATCAAATCAACCAAGAAAGCATTGCAGTCATCGCAATCAGCAACATCAACAACAACAGGAATAATCTTAAGGGAATCAATCTCAAGCCTAGCATCAAGATTCACAAGTTCTAGCTCAGCTATCTTCTCCCTAGCTTCTTCTAGTGAGGCCCTAAGTCCTTTCCTAAGCTTCTTGGCCTCTCTAAGTATGCTATCACAGTTGTCAAGTAAAGCAACCAACTCTGCATTCTCCTGGTGCAAGAAAGAGAGCTCATCACATACCTCATCCTTGAATTCTGATCCCGAGTAATCCTTCTGGCTCTTCTTGCTATCGGAGTTGTGGGCCATGCCGCAGAAGCCGTCCTCTTGTGCAAAGCAACTCAGGCCGGTGAGGTTCTTGGAACTGTGCTTCTTGTTCTTGCGCTTGCCGTCATCGTCGCTGTCGCTGGAACTCGACGAGGTGTAGCAGGAACTAGAGTCGATGTTGCTCGCTCCCACCATCGGCCAAGCCTTCTTCTTCTTGTTGTAGCCGCCCTTCCTCGACCTCCGCTCGTCCTTGTCCTTGTACTTGTGCTTGTGCTCACACCTCGAGCGGTGCTTGTTCTCGATCCTTAGGCGATGCTTGTACTCGTTCTTGGGCTCGATCTCCTGCGGGCACTCGGCGATGAAGTGTCCCTGCTTGCCGCATCTGTAGCACGTAAGCGTGGTCCTCCTCATGTTCACATGGTTCTCGTGCAACCTCTCGAACTTTCGGGTCAGCAGGGCCAGCTCGTCCTCTCCAAGCTCGTCGAACTCCTCATCTGGCAAGGACACAAAGGAAGACAGAGAAAACATCCTCGAAGAGGAGTTAGTGTTAGTCCTTCCAAAAGATCCAGAGACAAGAGCAAGACTATATGACTCAGTCGAGCTCTCTGCCTTGGCTCTTAGGCCACGATCCACCTCAGACGACTTGAGCTTAGAAAACAGCTCATCCTCAGTCAACGTCTCATACACACCAGACTCTAAGATGGCCTCGACCTTGGCACTCCACACGGATTTGTCAAGTGAGTGCAAGAGCTTGATAGCTCTATCACGATCCGTGTATGGGAGCACCATCACATTGGCCCTCATGTTGTTCACAATACAGGTGAATCGCTGGAACATGGCATCAATCGACTCACCAGGGAGATGAGTGAAATTCTCGTACTCTCTCCGGTGAGTGGCAAATAAGCGAGCCTGCACCTGAGCGTTCCCAACACGAGCATTCCTCAACTTTACCCAAATCTTGCTGGCCACATCCTCTCCGTACACGCGAACGAACTCCGCGGCACAAAGAGCACGGAACAAGTAATCCATGGCCTTGCTGTTGGCCTCAAACATGTCTCGTGCACTTGGAAGTATGAAACTGTCTAGAATGACATAGTTTGCATTTTGCGTCACTTCCCAGATCAGTTGTCCTTTCCCACGCAAAAACGTGCCCATGCGCCTCTCCCACATCTGGTAGTTCTTGCCATCGAAGTGCGGAGGACCCGACCCCTTTCTATAGTCACCCATCTTTGGATCTTAGACAGGTTAGAATCAAAAAGATCCGTAACCAGCTCTAATACCAATTGAAGGACCAGATTGGGCGACCAGAGAGGGGGGGAGTGAATGGGAGCCGATAAAAATTCTTCTCGAGAGAAATGACTCCTCTAACGAGATGAACATTGTGACGCCCCAGGTTTTTAATTAGCATCATTAATGCTAATGACCGAATCAACCGAGTCAAACACTATTGACCTTGGTCAAACCGTGGTCAACCTGGGTCATCACCTCAAAAACCTCGCTAACAATCACTAATGACCCCCTTAATCAAGTCTACACACACTTGTGGTCAAACCTTGGTCAAAGGCACAGTCAAACCCTAATGTCCTTGAACATCATCCAGAACTTTTACCGCGTTCTCCAAATTCCACCTAAACACTTCAAAATCTCCCAATATAAAAGTTGTCTAGTTTTTCGAGGGACACAACTTTGCTTTTGGGTGGCATTTCAAATTTTGAGTGTAAAAGGGTGAAAAACTTGGTCAACTGCAGCTTTCACTATTCATCAGCGCCATGGAAAATCAGCAGCTTTGCCTGCAGTTCATGCTCAAACCGTTGATCAAAACACCTGTCGGCCTTTGTAGAAGTTGTAGAGGGTTAGTAGATATACAACTTTGGTATAGGTTCCTTGGTGCACTTCAGTTCAAAAATTTGGAGGTAGGAGCGGTCAAATAGGTGTAAACAGACTTGGACCCGACCCTGTCGCGCCGCGCCGCGCACCCGCGTTCCAGAGCGCGCCCGCGTGTGTGCGTCGCCAGGTGGCGCTACTGCCCGCCTCGGCGTCCGGGCCCTCCCCCGGGGCCCGCGCCCAAGGCCACGCCTTCCGAGGCCGCTCGCGCCCCGAGAATCTCGAAGCCTGCGCCCGCCGCGTGCCGCGTCCCCGCGCGCCGCGCCCGGCCCCCGCCCGTGCCGTCTGCCGGCCGCCGTCCTGCGCGCCTGCGCACGTCTGGGCCCCCCTTGTCCTCCCCGTTGCTTCGAAGCGAAGGGTGAGTTGCCTATAAAAGGCCACTGGTCGTCCCCTCGCGCGCACGCACCTCCACTGTGTTTTCCGCGCGAGCCAGTCCGCCGCCGTGCGCCATTAGCACCACCGCCGGCGAGCTCCCCCTCTGCTCGCGTCCGTCACCGGCCAACCACCCCTAGCCCTTCTACACACGCTAGCACATCCTCCCGAGACACCAGCCGTCGCGCATTGCTGCCGAGCACGCCGGGCTTGAAGTTGGGGCGGACGCGCCGCCGCTGTCTCCTCGCTGGGCACCGCCGGAGCCGTGCCCGCCTCCAAATCCTCCATCAATCGGTCGCGGGTGAGCTCAATCGCAAACTCGTGTCGCTTGTTTGCCTCGGCAGGCCCCAAATCGCCGCCGGCGAACTCACCGCCGCCGCCGAGGGCCTGGATGTGAGGGAAGTTTGCCCCGAGGGTATAGTTGTGAGAACCAAGGGCATATGTGTGAACCATAAGAAGTTTCCAGGGACCTCCTTGTAACTTGTTTCTTGAATAGTGTTGGTCATTTGTTGAATCTTGTAAAATGCACAGAAAATTGTAGCAAAATCAGAAAAATGCAAACTAAATTTTGTTGGATTCCTGGTGAAGAACCCTACAACTTTTGTAAAGCAGGAACATACTTTTTCTTGATAGTTTTTGCACGAAAAATAGAAAACTGATAATCCTAGATCTGTTATATCTCAAAATCCACAAGTGCTCTGTAGCTGAAATTTGGATATGTTGTGTGTTATGTCATGCCTAGCTCCTGTACCAAAAATTGCACAAAGTTGCTGAGTCAATCTTTTATTATGATTTATTTTGTATTTATACTGAATCTGTCTAAATGATTTTTGTAGCTAAAAATAAATATATTTTTGTGCTCGACTTCTGCATATCACCTTTTTATGCATAAACCCACCTCTGGTGAATTAACCATGATTTTATGTTTAAAGAAATATTTATTCTTGAAATATGCCTAATTTTCTTTGTAAATGCATAACTCAAGATTTTTAGTAGCTCTAGGTGTATATGTTACATTCCTAGCTTAGTTTTGGACCAGAGGCCATGTGTGAGAAAGTTGGAATCATTTTGATGCTTATTTATTTTTATATGCATTTATCTTGTTTTGGAAGCTAGATTTTTGTCTTTTATGATATAATTAATTTATGGCTCTCCTAAGTGTGCATGTGTGTTCAGTGGCTTTGCCTAGTGTTATAGAGCTTGGAAAACACCCCCACTGAATTTTATGAATTTATTTATGAATAAAAGCAATGAAGCCAATTAAGCTTATTATTAAGTTAAATTGGAAAATCACCACATCCTCACCTAATAACCTTATGCATGTGTTGAAAAACATTCTAAGAAGGTTGAGACCACCTCCTTGCTGTTTTGTGATTTTAAATTAATTAATTTCCATAAATGTGTACACAATCACTATTAAAAAGATTAAATACTAAAGAACCGCATATTGTTCCTTTTTGGAAGAGTATGCTGAATGTATTCTTATCTAGGTGAATGTGGTCAACCAGGCACCCCATGGTTGTCGTTGTTGATTGTAATTAATTAAATTAAAAGCCGTCAATTAAATCGTGCATTTGCATCCTCGTATAGATCTTCCGACGGTAGCTGTACGCTCGTGCCGGAAGGAGGAGACGAAGGTCCTGACGAAGAGCTGCAGTACATGGACGTAGCTCAAGACCTGGACAAAGTCCAAAAGGGCCCAAGGCCAACCTTGCCAGCGAAGGCAAGCCCCGGATCATTAACCCTTCTTTTAAAATTATGCAATTATGTTTGATATGATTGTGCATTTACGTTTCAGGAGTTGAATTGAAACCCTAGATGCATAACCCCTAGGTACCTATGTCTTTTACTAGTATGTTAGGTCGATAGCTGCTATGCTATAGGACCGGTACAAGTCGAGTGATGTTCGTCACTCGCGAGAATAGGTTCTTATGTTGGAATCATAAGATCTTGATAAATGGATTGCTCATGTGGTAAGAGCATGGGATTGGGCTCCGGTCCAGTGGCTTTCGTGGGCTAAGCTTTTGAACGTACTAAACACTTGTCGGGAATGGGACCGGTAAGCCTAGTACCCAATTGATGCGGCAAGGGAACCTTTCCCTACTACCCTGGGGCACCAGGATGTGTCCCCCTGCTTGCAACAGTGTGGTACCTGCGTGAGTCTGGACGTTCGTGTGGGAGCGATCCAGTAAGCCTTGTACCAAGGGATGTAGGTTCCGATCCCGAGCTGAAGATCGACGGGAACCGCCTGGTGGTTGTCCATGTGAGGGCACCCTCCGTGTGTTTAGGTTTACCTTGCAAGGTTATAAATCAATCGATTGTCGGCCTCTCACCATTATCTGAGACTGCTTAATCAACTGGCCATGATATCCCTTAATGATGGAACTTTGTGAATATTACTTCCTGAATTAATTGTATTGTGAAATTCTTGATTGAATTAGTTGGCACACTTAGAAATGGTAATCAACTAGAATTTGAGCTAAAATATTGAAAGTAAGGACATACTCTTTGTTGCTTTTCAGCAAAAGAACCCACCGACCAAAAAGCCTCTCATGTCTAGAGTTTGGTGATGTAGTCATCACCCGATGGTTAAGTCTTGCTGAGTATTAGTATACTCAGCCTTGCTTTATAAATGTTGTTGCAGGTGTTGTTTGGCCTGGTGAGATTCCTCCCGGCTGGGAGCTGGAATGGGGGATGACGACGAGTGATGGCATCACGGACGGCCTCCTGTGATGTTTATCATGTCGTTAGTTTATTTTATTCCACTGTTTTCGAACTCTAAACCTTTACTTATCATGTCATTAACAATGGTTTGTAATAATAAAACCCTTCGGGGCAAATTTGGATTTAATTTGTGTTTGTACTCTGGACTCGCCTTCGTGTGAGTTTTAATGCATATGTTCGATCCTCTGTGTGATTTCCAAGTGATTTACCGGGCGTTAACCCGGCAACTAACGACGGGATGATACTTTACTGTCGCTTAATGGCCAAAGTGGATTGGTTTAGGCAATAGTACGGTATTTTTCTGGGTGGGTTGTCACAAACACGGCCTCAATCCCAAAATCACTTTCTCTACTCTATCTGCACGTTTGCCAAGACCATGTAGCCACTGGAGTGCTATTGATTCTAGGAGCATACCTCACCTCCAAACAACGTAACCACGCACACACCACAGCGGAAATCACCCGAGGGAAAACCTTTGCCAGGGGCAGTCAGATCGCATGGACTGTGCGGTTAGACCGCCTAGGCCTTGAGATTTCCCTCAACCACCAAACGAAGCTCACGACCCCGAATTGACCCAAGATTTCACCTGGAGACTCCTCTGATCAAGGCAAACACGCTATCAAAGCAATCACCTGGAAAACCAAACTTTCCCCAGCGAAATGCCCAGGGCGGTCAAACCGCATACTTAGGGCGGTCAGACCGCCTGCCTCCCAGAAACCTGGCCGCGGGTCCACCCTCAACTTCCCATCACCTGATCTCCCAATTCACTCCACAGATTGCAACGAAACTTCAGAGATAGCTGGGTCACCTCCTGGATGACCTCTCCACCAAAGGATATCCACCAAAACTCACTCAATCAAGAGGAATCGCAAATCGAAGGGCTCTATGTCATGAACTCGAGGAACTCTGAAAACCACCCAAATTGAAGGTCTTCTCAAGAGATAGAGGAGAGGACAGTGGACAGAGGAGGATTGGAGGTTGGGGGAGCTGGGGATGGGGAGGCAACAAGGAGGAGTTAGGGAGTCACGGTAGCGAGGCATAGATCTACGACATCTACTCACCAGAGGAGAGAAGGCGGCGTGCCGATAGCGGATCGGAGGCGGAGAGCCGGAGAGGTGCTGAGGAGAGGGCGAGACGAGAGGTTGCAGGCTACAGCATCTCGTGGGTGGCGGGGGAATGTGATTAGGGTTGAGGGGAGCGGGGCTGCGGGGGTGGGGGATTATATATTGAGGTCTCCAGCTGCCGACCATTGTGTTGGGTTGGGCCTTTTCCGACCATTAGAACCTTGGAGGAATAGGGGGTGGGGGTGTCAGGCTGCAGTCGGGCTTGCACTGTTACCAGCGTACCGGGCCGGGCAGCCCGACGTGCTGGGGTGGCGACCCACACCCGGACACGACATACGGACCGTGCTACCCCGAGCACGGTGGACAACGGGGCGTGTCATACTTGGGTCGGTCCGAAAACTCATGCTTTCGGGCAGGCCACCGTGCTGCGAGCCATATGGACATCTATACATGTGGGCATGCTTTTGGTGAAAGGACCTTGATGTCGCCTAGAGGGGGGTGAATAGGCGAGACGACCAAATTAAACTTTTCTTCCTCGAAAACTTGAACTGCCAGGCTCCACTAGTTAGACCGGTGAGGCGGACCGGTCAGACCGGTCATGGCTCTACTTCACAGGAAGGCACTGGTTAGACCGTTGCCATGCACCGATCAGACCGGTGTAGCACAGAGCACCTGCAAAAACAGCTTCAAGCTCCTCTTGACTTCTAGCACGAGGTGAGTGGCCTTGGTAGATGATCACAAGCAGGGTAATGACCCCTGCACACACAAATAGCACACCCAAGTAGATCGAAGAGGAAGCAAATCAAATATACTAAAAACATCTTAGAGAGGCAAACCACAATGTGACGCAAGGATTTGTTTCCCGAAGTTCACCTCCCACTAAGGAAAGGTTACGTATCCGTTGAGGAGCTTGTAAGGCATTCGAGTTCTCAACTAACTCTTTCCCACAACAAGTCGGGTCTCTTTCAACCACTTTCCTCGATTCCAATAAGGTGATCTTTTCCATGAAGCGGCAAGATCACAACCCTCACAAATTTGCCGCTGCTCACCACAACTTGGGAGCTAGCCGACGATGCCTAGCCGTCTAGGAGGCGAACCTCCAAGAGTAACAAATGCTTCAATGCTTGTAGACACAGAACCAAAGTGCTCAAGCTATGTGAATACTCTTGTTAGCTCACAAAGGCTCTCTTGAGCTCACTTTCTCAACCCAACTCAAAGTATATGGCTTGAATCCACAAATCTCACAAAGAGAGGTTGGGGAGAGCCACTAAGGCTTTAGGCTTGCAACGAATGGCTTAGAAGCTCAGCAAGTTCACCAAGAACAACAGGCCTTCACTAAAGAGGGCGTGGGGTACTTATACCCCTCACAAGAGAAAACTAGCCGTTAGCTGTCGGGTGGCACCGGTCAGACCGGTGCCCCACACTGGTCAGACCGGTGTTTGAAAAACTAGCCGTTGGGCCGGCTGCACCGGTCAGACCGGTGCCACTGATCGGTCAGACCGGTTAGGCCCGAGACACCCCCAAAAACCCTTTCTTTCACTCCAACACTTCATCAAAGAGATGAAGTGGCTCATGTTAGGTTAGGAGGGGTTGTTAGCGCACTCTAAGGCTCTCAAGGCTATTTCTCACAAAGGTTTTCTAAGAGCACTTGACTTGGTCATAAAGATAATGTTGCATCCCTCTTGATAGTACGATATACCTATACTCAAGAATAAATAAAACACCATGTCAACCTCTTGAGCTTGAATGTCTTCAATCTTGCCATACTTGATCAATTTCCACTTGAGGGCTTTCGACTTAGCCAATGTCTTGAGCACATCCATACTTGATCTAGTGACTTAAGATTTTTCTCTTTAGCATAAGAATGCACACTTGAATCCTTAAGTCACTCCATATTGTCAAACATAACATATAGATGAGTTGCATTGCTTCCCTCGGTTAAGGCTTGGATATGATACTTCAAGACCCCACGGATACTAGTTACTTCACCCTAGCAAAACACTAATGGTAGCCACGCTAGACCATAAGATTGCTTAGTACCTTGCTTTAGTCATCTCGGTTGATCTCTTCATTACTTACCCAATCCACGTTGAGTTCGGTTCTGCTTCATCCATAATTAATCTTCATTTGAAATACCGCTTCAAATGCATGTTCTTGATTGACAACGAATATGCAAGCTTCCAATTTAAAATCATCAAATATATACTCATCCTTGTATCTTTTTGCAATCACCACATGAAGCCTTGCATTACTTATTTTGAAATACCATTTCTCTTAAAATAATCCCTTTCATTTGTGTCCAAGCTATCATGTGTATTGGAGACTCTGTAAATCAACCTTGAAACAAACTCCAACAACATATATAATTTAGCTTGTCATTTATCAGTACTTGCCCAGGGAATCAACACTTGCTTCCTTCATTCATGTGAGCCATATAATATTCATCAAATAGTGTGAACCACAATTACATCATGATTAATATATTTAAGACCTGCTCACATTCTTAAACAAACAAGTTAGTCCTTTAATCGCTTTGTCATTCAATTCACCAAAATCCACTTAGGGGCCTAGATGCACTTTCAATTGGCCGGGCAAATGCCAAAAGTGTGAATATGATGTCGGGCGGGTAAATGCCTTACTCACACCTTACCTGATCCGCTGCCATCCATAGATGCTACTCAGCTCCTAAAATCTCAATCCAAAATTTAATGCCTTTCGTGTAAGACACCCGATGCCAGGGTCCTAAGTTACCGGTGCGAACATGAGGTTGTCGTCGACCTTACCTCTGACCCTACCTCTTGGCATACAGCAATGAGATGGCTCATGGGTGGTGGTGTGGTTCTAAAAGCGTCTGCACACACAAATGACCAATAGGAATGGGTGCTAGGATGGCGGACAAGCGTCCGGTGGCGGAAGGTGGATTGTGTTCTCACCTTGTTGATATATTTGACAGTTTATTTTACAAGTGCAATATAAATTTGAATGTAAGAAATAATCAAAACATTACCTCTTCATAAATAATTAGAAGATGCTAACATGTCATGAGTAGATTCAACACTTTTTAGGCTCAAGGTATGATGAGATTAGAACCATGAAATTACAAGAGCAATGTCTGGTTCTAAATATTGTGAGAACTACCTTGTTTCAACAAAAGAATTCAAGCTCCTTTCTTATATTTTGCATCAAAATATCATTGTGTATTCCTTCTAAATTTTTTAGAAGTGTATTTCTTCTAACTTCACTTTTATGTGAGATATCAAAGTTATGAAGGACTACCTTCACTGTTGAATTCCCCTTGTGCGAAATCTACATCACTCGTGTAACACAAATGATAGTTTGTAATTATTGAAGCTTCATTGGCAATTAACGGTTGCCTACTAACTTAGTTTCTTGTTAGTAGAAAAAGTAATATCTTGTCTTCATATAACATGCATGGTTGCTAAATAGTGTAATAGCACATATTTTTCTCTTTAAAATTGCACACATTAGCATATTTTTCACCTAATTGGATTGCTTTTCATATGAAGTCCTATTCTTGTGTGATATGAATGCACATGGATTATTTATGTAAAATTGATTATACAATTAAACACCACATATGTACCTTAATTTTTCATACTAAATTTGACGGTTTTTACATTCTATTCGTTAAGGTTGTTACCAACAAAAAATTATTGTGGTACCATATGTTTGATAAAGAAAGTGTGATCCTGCTTGTTTGTTGTAAACTTTGCAGGCTAGGTGTCGGGGTTCTCTACCGTCGGTAGTAGATTTGTAATGGATCGTGTGTCGGACCCGGATGGTTAGCACAAGAGACCAAGGGTTTTATACTGGTTCGGGCCTCCGGAGAGTAACACCCTACGTCCAGTTCCGAGTACTCGTGTTCCTATGCTAGGGATGTCTGTAGTAGGGGTTACAAACTTGGTGATCGGTCAGCCCCTCAAACGGTTGCCCTCCTCCCCCTTTTATAGACGCAAGGGTGAGGGGCAAAGAGGGAAAACAAAAATGAGCTACAGTGCTACTGTATTGGGAGGTCTTTTCCGATGTCGATGTCCATCAGGAGGCATTGAAGGGTGCTGAGCTGTAGTGGCGTTAGAGACTGCCACGTGTACGAGGGGCACTGTACATTCCGTGTACTTGGCGCCTCCTCCGAGTAGTTCACTTGATGACTCCGCCCTCTTGAGTGTTGCTTAGGCCCGCCACGTTATGGCCTAAGTGCAGGTAGGTGCTGCCCGTAGATGGTAATCGAGTACTTGTTCTGACGGGGTGGCGTGCAGCAGTGGTTGGACGGGATAGCTTGTTGGAGGCCGCGCGGGCGTACAGTGCGTCATTACGGCCTCTGTCAGAATGCGCCGCCCTTGCGTTACGCCAGCTGGGGTGTTTGCATGGCGTGGAGAACTAGAGCCTTGCGTGTCGTTGCGGGGGAGCCCGAGCGTCGGGGCAGCGCCACGTTCGTGTGGGGCCCTTGATCTCGCGCTCCGACCTCCACGTGTGGGCCCCGTCCTAGTCGGAGACGAAAACTACTCGTGCGAACGAGTAGTCGGAAACGAGGCGGAGAGCAATCGTGCGAGGTGGAGAGTACTCGTACGAGGCGGAGAGTACTCGGAGGCGAGGCGGAGAGTACTCGGAGATGAGGAAGTCTTGTCAGTAAGGGTCTTGACGAAAATCTGCATCCCTCCCTGTCCTGGATCTTAGCCTTGACGTTGTCAATGGTGTCAGAAGACTCCATCTCAAAAGTGATTATCTTATTGCTTAGGCGGCCCTAATCCAGGGATACTAAAATTTTCTTCAAACAACATGCTATGCATCTGTACAAACATTTGCAACATGTTAGGATACTAAAATTTTCTTCAAACAACATGTTATTTTCTTGTACGTCTAAGCTTTTTTTTTTAAAAAAAACAATGCAATCTACAAGCCTTTGCAACACCCATTTTGCACTAGGTTGTTGCGCTGAACGTTTGTTTGTAATGCACAGTGAAATGTCTGCTCTTCATGGCATGACTACCAATACTGCGACGAGTGTTTTGTCCTTCTAAAGATCATGTTGCAACAAGTTTTCAGATGTGTAGTGGATAAGTAGAATTGCAAGTCAGGATCACACTTCGGCAACAAAAGATTAGCCCGGAGCACACAATTACACAGTCCGTGAACTGCGTGGAGGCCGCCGAGTCACTGTGGCGTGCCCACCGACTTTAGTCGTGACGTCACCGACCGACCGAACGAAACGGCCGCAACGGCGCCACCAGGGCCCAGGACCAGGAGGTCCCCCTGCCGAGCCCAACCGAGTCCACGACTTTTTCCTCCGCTCGGACACATTTGTTGAGCAGCACAAGCAGACGCCGCCACACCACTGAATCGGATCGAATCGAAATCCGAACCCAATTCGAGCCGCCGGAGAAGCTTCCTTCCGTCGGGCGGCGGCATGAACAAGCGGTCCCGCGACGACCTCTCCTCCTCCTTCGCCTCCGCGCCCAAGCGTCAGTACGGCGCAGGTACTCCCCGCGCCGCCCCCTCGTCCCCCTTCCTCCTCCCCCACCAACCGCCCCCCGGGCCCGGAGGCGGGGGAGCTCCCGCGGCGGTCTGGTCGGGTGTCTAACTAGGGTTTGCGGATTTGCGTGGCAGGCGGCGGGTATGGCCCGCAGCAGGGGTACTCGGAGGACCGGGGCAGCGCGCGGCGGGTGGCGGACCACTACAGCGCGCGGTCCAACCAGACGCTCGAGGAGCGCGAGAACAGCCCCATCATCCACCTCAAGAAGCTCAACAACTGGGTGGGTCTCGAATCCTCTAAATTCCTCGATAGAATGAGGAGCCCCGTAATGTTCAATACACGATGTAGTACATGCTGCCAGTGACAGCGCTGATTGAGTAACCGCTTAATCTCTCTCTGTGTGTGGGCAGATAAAGAGTGTTCTGATCCAGCTATATGCACGCCCGGGTGACTGTGTGCTCGATCTTGCTTGCGGAAAGGTAAGTGTGCATTGCAGTTAGTATTTTTGTACTAAAAAGAGCGGTGGCAGCGTTAACGTAAGCTGATGTGTTCTGTAATGCAGGGAGGTGATTTAATAAAGTGGGACAAAGCCAGGGTTGGCTACTATGTAGGGGTTGATATTGCCGAAGGCTCGGTCAGTTTCCTGTCACACGAGACATTTATGCTATGATGTGTACAGCATCACCACTAATCACTGAAAATATCTTTAATTTAGTTGCAATGTTTCGCTTCACTTTTTTTAAACTTGTATCCTTGATACCTGTTAGTTTCTGAATTTAGCATGATGGGCCTCTAAAGCTTATTCTGTTTTGGTGGTCTCTTGTGACGTTTTTTCTGCCTCTTATCAGTCACAAAAAGGGATTTGTAGATTTAACGCTTCCTGTTATAAACTCCACTGGAACTAATCACTGAAAATGCTTTAATTTAGCTGCAAATGTTTCACTTCACTTTTTTTTTGAACCTGTATCCTTGATACCTGTTAATTTCTTAATTTAGGATGATGGGCCTCCAAAGCTTATTTCTGTGTTTTGGTGCTCTCTTGTGTTTTTATGTTTTTCTGCCTTTATAGGTCCCAAAAAGGGATTGATAGATTCAACACTTCCTGTTATAGACTTATTTTATTTGCAACATATTTTGATGTATTTGCATCACTGGGGAGCATTTATATTTATTGCCGTGACACTTTCAGATAAAGGATTGCATGACTCGCTACAACGGTGATACAGATCAACAGCGAAGAAAGAAGTTCAGTTTTCCTGCACGACTTATTTGCACTGATTGTTACGAGGTATAAAACAGAGAACAAAGCTACTTGATTAACCATGATTAATTGGATGGTCGCTTTTGCATTCACGAACCCACTAACAGAATAAACATTCTACCAGACATTGAGCCACAAGCTGTTTTGAACAGTTATTTACGGTCTGTGATTATGTCAAATTGTTTGCAATCATAGGGCTGTGCACAAAAAACTTCTGAACTTATTCATACCCTTCTACTGAAAAGATGGTATTGTCTTATCCTTTCATATCACCAACCAGAATATAGCGTAGCTCATAGTTCTTTTCCCTGTGATTTCCTTCGCGTGTTATCAGGGCAGGGCAGATCCACTGTAGGTTCATGGCAGTACAGCTGTGATTTTCTTTATTTTTGGAGAAGTACCAAGTATACCTCATACTATATTGTATGTAGACATTACCATGTTATAAAGCCCAAGCGCCCAAATGAAAGAAAATCAGCCCACCATGCATTGCTTATTATGATGCAAATGAGAATGAAGTACATGACTGATCAGCTTCTTTTTCTTTCTTCCTTAGGCTCGCTTGGATGAATATTTATATGAGGATGCCCCATTTGATATATGTAGCTGTCAGGTCAGTCATGTTGCTATTTTACTTCTATCCACTGCTTTGTTGAGAAGTGTAGGTCGAACTGTATCCTTTCCTAATTGTTGGTGCAGCTTTGTATTTGCTGAGATCTAAATCTAAATGGTCATGAACGCATTCGTGATAGACAGTTACCATTTCAATCTTGCCCCCCCCCCCCCCTCTCCCCCCCAAAAAAAATATGGTTCAACATTCAGTATCATCGATTTGTATAACAAGTGAAATGTGACTATGGAATTCCTAAAACAAAGTTGTGCTAGGATGACTAAAATGTGCTTTTAATTAGTAACACAATATCAAATCTTCAAAACTGTAGTAGTTCACCAATTAAGTTATAAAGAGGTTTCCTGATGTTGGAACAATGGAATATCTTTTATCACACAAGCTCCATTGTGAATGACCCTTTTTCAATATTTCAGTTTGCTTTACATTATTCATGGTCAACTGAAGCACGTGCTAGACAAGCCTTGGCAAATGTGTCTGCATTACTTCGTCCTGGAGGCACTTTTATTGGGACAATGCCCGATGCTAATGTCATTATCAAAAGGCTTCGAGAATGTATGTTGCTGTAAACAAACCAACATCTTAGATTGGTTAACTTTATCACACTGTACTTGCTGTAAGCTGTGTGATAAGTATATAAACTCTTCTGCTATGCTCAGCTGAAGGGTTGGAATTTGGGAACAGTGTTTACTCGGTTAGCTTCGGTGAGGAGTATGCCGAAAAGGTAAATGGCTAAAATATTTTATAACATTTTTTTGGTTTAGAAACTGATGCATTTGTTTGTTTTGATGATGGTATAGAAATTCCCTGCATCCAGGCCTTTTGGTATCAAGTACAAGTTTCACTTAGAGGTAACATTGGGACTAGTTTTCCTTATTTGATGCCGTTCCTTTTAGTTGAATATGCTTACAAGGGGGCATTAATCCTGGCACTAGTTTCTCTTAGTTTTTTTTAACTTAATTATTGATAGACTTGGTCAAATAGTTTCTGTTGTATCTTTAGTAGTTTCCCAGATTGGCTTCCTTTGGAGTTTGTTTTGTATCTCTTAGTTTTTTTTTAACTTAATTATTGATAGGCTTGGTCAAATAGTTTCTGTTGTATCTTTAGTAGTTTCCCAGATTGGCGTCCTTTGGAGTTTGTTTTGTATTGATAGATTCTGAAAAAAAATGTGCTGCAATAATTTTTTTCTGCAACATGCAGGATGCTGTTGATTGTCCAGAATGGGTTGTTCCATTCCATCTCTTCAAATTACTGGCAGAGGAGGTATTGAGTTGTTTCTCTCCCATGCTGCCTATGCCTCAAATGGTTAGACCAATGCTTGGAGGTTGTTCATATTGTTTGTCGATGTCTTGCAGTATGACCTTGAGCTGGTTCTGATGAAGAACTTCCATGAATTTGTACACGAGTACATGCAAAAGCCAGAGTTTACTGAACTGATGCGGAGGCTAGGTGCCCTTGGTGATGGAAGGCATGACCAAAGTAATTTCACTCCGAACCTTGCAGAATGGTTACCCTTGAACACCGTTGGTTTTGCCCCGCCTTAACACTAAAATGTAAAATGCAGGTACTCTGACACAGGATGAGTGGGAAGTTTCCTATCTCTATCTCGCGTTTGTCCTGCGTAAGGTATCATGAGACTCACCCTACCTGATTCTGCTAACATCTGAACAGCACATCCAATTTGCTAACACATTCTATTTTTCACAGCGAGGGCAACCACCCAGCCAACGGAGATCCAATAATGTAAACAGAGGGAAGATGTTCCTCACCGAGGGTGATATCGAGGTTATTGGGATATAGTCACAAGTGTACCATTAGAGAGCTTGCTAACAGCTTACCGATTCTATGCTCCTCATAGCATGAAAGAAAGTTGTAAATTTAGTGGCTCACCTGTTTGTTCCTCCAATTTGTATGTTGTATAACTCCACATTAACTGTGTAAACCAAAGGACTCATATACGTATGCAGTTTTGCAGGAATGAATAATGATAATAGGATTCATAACTCATCAACTTCAAAAGTTTTGACCTGCCCACACGCAATTGACTTGTTCGCATGCATTTTGTCGTCCTTACTTGAACATCGTTTTCTGGAAATTATGAACGTGGCTTCTATAAGATTGCTGATGAGCGAAGCATCCACGACCATGCATGCTCAATGAAATGACCATTTGAATGGTCAACTCTCGCTGAAACGTCGTCACTATTTCCGGAATGGGCTAGTGGCCCTTCGCTCTGTCCCCAGAATTCACTGGGCCGTCGCCAAACGGCTACTCCGAATTTTTTTTTATATATTTTTTTCTTTGATTTTCGAAAAATAAATGGACGAACCAAAAATTTTGAGAAATATACATCTGCCGCCAAACCCCACGGCGGCCGTGGGGCACGGCGGTAGGGGTGCCGCCAACGGTCGGCTGACCTGCCAGGTGGGGCCAGATTCCTGCCGTCGTGGGGCACGGCGGCAGGAACCCTAACGCCATGCCCAAGGCGGCAGGAGCCCTAGCGCCGTGCCCCACGGCGGCAGCGTCACCCCTACATAAGGGGGCGACGGCTGCCGCCACCGACCCCTCGCTCCCTCCCTCTCTCCTCTAAATCTTCGACTTTCAACCCTTCTGAGCATTTTTGACTGAGGTATGTTTCTAAATTTAGTTTAGTTTAGTTAGTTAGTTTAGTTAACTTAGTTTAGTTTAGTTTAGAAATTTCAAAAATTTTAGAAATAATTATAATTTAAATAATTAGATTATATTAATATAAAATTTGTAGAAAATGATTTAAATTCACATGTTTTAATTCCTTTAAAATTACTAGAAAATGGTTATAATTCACATAATTAGATTAAATTGATATAAAATTCGTAGAAAATGGTTTAAATTCACATAATTCGTTTTAATTAGTATAATTCGACTAATTGATTAAATTATGTTATTTTTTTGCAGTTATGGCTGCACCGTTGGAGTACGTACTGCTGGAGTTGTTCGACGAGGCGGTGGACCGGCACCACTCGTACGTGTCGGCTGTTCTTGGACGTTCGCCCGGCAACATACGTTGCCGGACGACCCGCACGTTGATGCCGATACACCAGCGGTGGATTCCGAAGTACGTAATTCATAATTATTATTTATTTCTGTTTCTTTACAATAGTAATTGCGTTAAGTAAATTAATTTTGTTTTTTTTTCAGGCTACGCGCTGCAGGACTTCTCCCTTTTGCGCGGTTGGTCGAGGGGGACTGGCTACGAGCTGAGGTTCCCCGGGCAGAGCGGTTGACGCGGTTCAGCTACGACACCCCGCTGATTGCCGCGTTCATGGACCGGTGGCGACCAGAGACACACACGTTCCACTTCCCCGTCGGCGAGATGACGCTCAGCCTGGAGGACGCCGCGATGTTGGGAGGACTGCCGTGTGCTGGCGAGGCGATGGGGCCGATCGACATCCCCGCGACGTGGCACGCTGACTTCCTTGCTCGGTTCGCGAACATTCCTCGGAACGATCGCGCGCCAGCGCCGTACGTGCCCTTCGCCGACACCCACGGGCCCACCTGGACTTGGATCCAGCAGTTCAGCGTACGTGATTCTAACTCTTATTTTCAACGTTTGTATGCATTTTAAACGAATGTGACGATGGATCTTTGTGTGTGTGCAGGCTGACTACATGGCGGACGAGGCCGACGACCCGACGTCAGACAGGTTTTTGGAGGTCTACCTGCTCTGGCTGTTCGGGTGGGTGCTGTTCTGCGAGTCAGCGGGAGACTCGGTGTCGAGGTACCTGCTCCCCTGGGCTCAGAAGATCGCCGACGCACCCCTCGACCAGATGCCCCAGATCAGCTGGGGCAGCGCTGTTCTGGCAGCTACCTACAGGGGGCTGTGTTTGGCAGTGTCGAGGCCGGCGAGTAAGGAGGGGATCCTCCTGGGGTGCCCTCTCCTGCTGCAGATGTGGATCCACGAGCGGTTCGACATCGGTCGGCCCAAGGCCGACCTCTCGGAGTACCAGACGCTGCCCGAAGACACCGACCCAGCGGACCTCCCCACCATGGGTTCTCTGTGGTGCCTCCGGAAGGTAATGACCTCCCTTATCATTTTCTTCGCGTTATGAGTTCTTTAGTTCGATTCAATTAACTTTTCATGTTCTTTGCAGCACGTTTGGGCTGGGGAGCAGCCGAAGAAGGCGTACAAGGACTTCGTAGGTCAGATCGACCAGATGGTCGATGCCCAGGTCCGGTGGACGCCGTACGCTCCTGCCATGGTCGATGCCCGCGCACCACAGGGGCTCTAGTCCCTGTGCTCCCGAGACCAGGTGTACTGGATGACGCGGCGACGACTGGTCTTCGACGTCTACGTCGAGGAGTACGCCGTTCACCGGGTGATGAGGCAGTTCGGCCTCTTCCAGGAGGCGTCAGTACCCGCTGCGCCACGTTTGCCGGCTACAGCGCACAGGTGAGCTACCATTTGTCAGTTATAATTATTTTCCGTTAAAAATAGTCAGTTGCCAATAATTTTATGTTTCATCTATGCTAGGTGGACGCGTAAAGGCGTGGCTGCGGCGACGTCGTTCGTCGGCAAGCTGCAGCCATACGTGGACGAGTGGGCGCCCGCGGCGCACGAGGAGAACGTCGTCACCGAGCACCGCCTTCACGACGGCGCGGCCTGGGTAGCGTACCTTCAGTGGTACCTCCCGAGGACGCGGACGCGGGTGACGTACGTGCCTGCTACCCCGCCACCGCCACCGGTCCCGGACCACGACAGGATCCTGCCGGACACCACGTACCCGGTGCGCCGAGACCAGACCGCCGACACAGCGATAAGCTACGATACTGCAAACATATTACATTCATATGACTTTTCATTATAACACGTGTTACTAATTTTGTGAGCAGAACGACGTGCTTACTGAGATCGTGCGGCTCGCAGCGTTCGCGAGGGAGCAGTGTTTTACCTGGGGGCCTCACCAGCACCAGGGCACGTACGACAGGATCCTCCATGCTGCCACGAGGTACTCCGCCGTCGTGAACTACGCCGGGGCCGCAGAGATTCCTCTCCTTCCGCGCCACCCAGCGTCGTCCTCGAGCTCCGCCTCGACAGCGGCTTCGCAGCAGGCGCCTTCCACCTTTGCCGGTGGCTTCTCGGCTCCGACGGCACAGCAGCAACCACAGGTGCAGGGCCCGCACACCTACGTGCAGCGGCTGTTTGTTCCCCCGGCGCAGGTACTTTCAGTGGACCTTATTTTCAACTAATGCACGTAATTATTGTGTGTTTGTGGTTATACTATATTCTAATCGTACAGGGCGACCGCCGCTCTTTCCGACAGTCGGGCCTCGACAGCCGGAGACGACGGCACCTAGAGCGCCGATCTTTCCGCCAGGAGGTTTCAGACCGCCGGCCTTTCAGTTTGCGGCGGCAGATATTCCTTCCTCGTCCACTCCGCCTATGTTCCAGCCTGCTTTCGACGCGACCACCGAGGACCAGCTGGCCTGGGATGAGATGGGGTACGGCGACATTCTCGCGACCCTGGATGCCCCGCAACAGGCCGAGGAGGTTGGCCCGTCACAGTTGACACAGGCACCGGTTGGGACTCAGCCGACACAGCCACTAGGCGGAGCGACCCCGGCGGCCAGCGGAGCGACACCGGCCGGCGGAGCGACACCGGCGGGCGGAGTGACACCGGATGCTGCAGGCTCGTCGCAGGCCGCCATGGCGACACCGTCTCCCGACCAGTTCGGACCGCAGGTGGTCAGGGCACCTGACCCCTGGACGTATGACCGGGACCACACCTGGGCTGGCGCTAGAGCTGTTAGGCCGAAGAGGCACCGACGCATTTAGATGTAGTAGTACTTTTACCATGATTTTGTATAAACTATTTGCATCTACTCGTTAATTATGATATGATCTTGTGAATATGCTTACACTTATCAGTTTGTTGTTTTTTAAAAAGGTTAAAAGTGTTTTAAAAATAAAAAATTAAAAAAAAATAAAAATAGCCTTACCGCCACGTGGCACGGCGGCCTGCCGCCGTGGCGCTGGGCGGCAGGTTCCTGGCGCCGTACCCCACGGCGGCAGGGACTTAACGTCGTGAGGCATGGCGGTAGGGATGCTGCCGCCGTGCGACCTGCCGCCGTGGGGTTTGGCGACAGATGTATATTTCTCGAAATTTTTGGTTCGTCCATTTATTTTTCAAAAATAAAAAAAATATAAAAAAAATTTCGGCTACTCCACGTTGAGTGTTGCGCGCTTGAGCTGCACATTGTACCACCTCAGAGACCTAAAGAGAGCACACACAACATATAAGGCTGATTCTGAGACGATGCAGCACGACCTTACTTGAACAGGATCCGTTCTATAGGCTCGTACCGCTTCATCCTTTGCCAATAAGACCATCCACACTCGTTCTCCTTCATCTTCTCCTTCAAAACGAAATATTCCATCCTACTCACTCATATTCTCTCCTTTATACTTACTTCTCCCGTATTTATCATCCTTCATATTTCTCCTTCATCCCAACAACTGGGCCCACACATAATTTTTTTATCACCTCCCTCCCTCCCCACCCCCACCCCGTCTCTATCCTCTGCTTCTCCCCCTCTTCCCCTGGTTTCTCCGCCACGGGGCGGGATGGGGCTCGGGGCCGGCGTCCTCCCCCACCCGCCCCCAAATCCCGGCTCCGGCGAGCTCGCCCCCACCTCCGGCGAGCTCGCCCCCGCCTCCGGCGCGGATCCCCTGGCGCAGCTCGAGCTCGTCGTCGTCCGCATCCATGGCGGTGGGCTGCTGCTCCGCCTCGTCGTCCGCGTCCAGGTCGGCGAGCTTCGCGACGACGACGAGCACCACCCTCCCCGGCGGCCGCTCCCTTCCCCGCGCCTGCTCCCCGTCCCCCTCCTTCTCGGCAGAGCCGGCGCACGCGGCGGCACGGCAGAGCAGAGCCGGCGCGCGCGGCGTCCTCCCCGGCGTCTGCGCGTGGACGAGTCCCCAGCTCCGGCCCTTCTCCTCGAGGTCCGCGGCGAAGGACTCGAGGTCCGCCTCGAGCTCGAGCTCGGCCCTTACCTATGGCGGCCGCAGGGATCCCGTGGAGGAGTAGCAGTGCCCCCCTGCGTCGGCGGGCTCGGAGACGGCTAGGCGAGGCGAGGTGGAGTGGAGCACGGCGAGGCGAGGTGGAGTGGAGCGCGGCCAGGCGAGGCGAGTGGAGCACGGCCGCGGGTGCGCTCTCCGCCAGCGACGGTGACGAGGAGGGCCATGGCGCCGGGCGGGCGGATGCGGCGGTGGCGGGCGGAGCTCCTCCCCTTCCGCTGCTCCTCCAAGCCAACGGGAGGAGGAGGTGGGCGGCCTCCCTCCCTGGGCGGCGGAGCCAAGGCCGGCGGCGGCCTCCCTCCGCGACGGCCGCTCCTCCGCGACGGGCGCGCAACGGCGCATCTCCCTCCCGACGGCTGCTCCCGGCGACCATGGCGGGCGGGCGGGCGGGCGGATGCGGCGGGTGGGCGGGCGGAGATCCCTTCCTCCTCGAGACGCCGACGCGGACGAAGGTCCTCCCCTTCCCCTGCTCCTCCAAGCCACCGGCGGCTCCGGCGAACTCGAGGAGGAAGCTCCGGCTGCGGCGCGCAAGGGTCCGGCGGAAGGCGCGAGGCAGTTGGGGCGGCGGCATCGGGACCGTGGTGGGCCCTCGCAGAGCCTCTCGATTCCGCCGGATTTGGAGGCATCGAGTGCCCACGGGAAAATCCCGTGAGCGATGCCGTCCCCCGCTGCGGGGTCGCTTTCCTCCATAGTACAACGCGACAGGGATCGCAGGGCTTTTGCCGTCGCCCAGTACAAAGCACTCAAGTCTGGTTGATGAGCCAGGACCTCTGTGCCAGAGCGTGATTAACGGCCAGGATGCTCCGGTCGGAGTCATCCCACGGGCTGTAGAGGATCGTTCCTGCCAGGCCTGTTCTGGTCGGGTGGCTCGGTGGTTCTGACAGACTAACTAAACTTTTTGTATTTTTTTTTGTTGCTTTTTTCATTCAACTTGCTGCAATGCTTCATTTTTTCCAAAATAAACTTCCTGCCATGCGAGAGCTCAGCATATCATATAACACCACCAGCAAGTTACTAGACAAACCAAAGACAGCACAAAACATTACTAATACATTGTTATAAGGATAGATGGCCTTTTATTGTACTGTCTCCACGAGTTCAGGCATGATACAAAAGGACACAAGCTGTACATTACATCATAGCATTTCTTGACCGAGTAATTTTCGACAGATTTGAAGTAGGATAGGTCCGAGAAGAGGTGCCCCATGAGCTATCATGCCCTCTTGAACAGAACAACTAGGATGACCGCAATGGCCAGAGCCATGAAGGAACCGCCGAGAGCCACCTCTTTCATAGAAGGGCCCTTCTCAGCTGACGAGCCTGCTCCAGCCTGGGCGTCTTCTGGGGGTTGGAACAAGTCCTGGAAGAAGTGGGTTATATTATCGACCACGTCCATCATTGTCTTCTTCGCCTTGTCAACAAAGTCAGTGAAAGGTGAGCCCGTGGGTGCATTTTCTGCGGTGTTGTCTTCAAACTTCAAAGGTGATTCTACTGTAGCGGCTTCCTCAGGGAATGTCTGAACTAAAGCTGCGTCACATAAGACAAACAAGTCATAGGTGTAGCTAGCAAGGATGAACATGAGATATATACAACTCTGGCTGAAGAATTATGAGGGACATACTTGTCTGGTGAGTCTTGTAAAATTCCATAACTTTCTCATTCTTCAATACTGCATCCCAGACATTTCTATCTGATGCAAGGGAGGCGACAACACTCTAGGGATCAAGAGTAAGACAAACCATCAATGTTAGGGAGATAAACAGATCAGAAGATATCATATTGTATCAATCTAAGTGATTCATGGCCATACCCTTTGTATAACCAACCAACTAATATAAACCATGCATACAGGATATCTTGCTTATTGAAATTCTGCAACTGCAAACCAAAGACTACACATATAATTTGCCTAACACGGACTAAACCACAATAAACAAACATACATACATTTTATCTTCCATTTCTATAACTATTAACTAAAGCAGATACAACAATACAACAAAGAAGTAGCAATGTATTATATTATTATCCTAGCAAATTCAGTGGCATTTTATCGATGACAAGTGACTTTGCTTGAAGTGGTACCTATTAAGGTGTCGAATGATTGATTTTCCAGTATGTTTACAAGGGTCATTGCAACAACTGAAAAAAAGAACAAGCATCCATCGAGGAAATAATACAGCTACAAACCTGAGCCTCTGGGCTTGATTTCAGCAATGTAAACGCCTGGACTACATGTCCAGGCATAGAAGGAATTATTGCATCTGTTTCCAGCTTATTAAGCTCTTTATCCTGTTCCTTAACAACTTCGACTGGTGACTCGTTGAAATACGTCCTGAAGAAGTATAATTTATGAGGACTGGGTTAATACATCCGAACCAAATGTTAATAAAAAAAAGGTGTCACTGCAGATTCAACAGAATACCCACGCCATCGACCTATTGAAGACATCAAGACAGCTACGAAAAAGCACAAGCACATCAAAGCAACAATCAAAACATTTTTGAGGGGTATGTTAGGTTAGATGGGCGTGGATGAGAAACATGAGTGGGAAGCCTTTTTAGCACTTAAGTTGGCTGCATCAACTAGACAGCTTGAGTGGGCACCCAAATACCCAACGGTGGATTCACCTGGCAGATCAGTATAGTGTGCTACAGTGATGTCTAGGGTCACTAGTTGGGGAATCGAATTGGAATCCCAACACCCAAACGCTAAAAGATGGATCAGACACTTCCTAAATCCCATAACAAGGAATCATTTCAGCTAGACGCATCCTGCCGAACAGATGACGAAGATTTCCTCCAGCTAAATAAATCGAAAGTATTAACCAATTAATTTCCCCCAAAAAAATCCTGAGCTTTCCAATCAATCCGACAAATTCACAGCCAAAGGCGCGATCTTTCACCTCTCTATGGCGTCCCTGAGCTCGGTGGTGGCCTCCTCGGCCTCCTCCCTCGACGGCGGCGCGAAGACCAGCCTGGGCTTCGCGGCGGCCGTTGCCGCCTCCCTCTCCGCCACCACGACGGCCGCCGCGTCGTCCCTCCAGTCCGCGAACTCCCAGTCGTCGAGCTCCCAGGACGCCGCCCACTGCGCCGCGGCGGGGGGCACCTCGGCGCCCGAGGCGGAGGAGACCAGCGGCGCGGCCTCGGCGCCAGCGGCCGCGGCGGGGGCCGTGGCGAAGGCCGGCGCGGCGTTGCGGAACCGGCCGCCCTTCGCCGCCGACGCCGCCGCAGCGCCGCCGGCGATGCCGACCTTAGCGGCGGTGCGCATGACTCCTCCCCCCATGGCGATGGCGTTCGTCCTTGCTCCGGTGGCGTCTCCCCTTCCCCAGCTCCCCCTCACCTTTCTCGTCCTATATGTGTGGGGGCAAAATGCGGAGAAAACCTTGGAATTATTTAGTATCGGAGATAAGGGCTTCTGCAGTTCTGCTGCAGCCAAAAAGTGGTGGAGAGGGCAGATTTGTGACGAATGTATTTTATGAGGTTGCTTTGTTGGAATGTTTGGAGCCAAAGATCCCGTGTGAATGGAAGCCTGGTGAGGAGGGCGATGGGATTTTTGTGGAAGGAGATAAGAGCGCAGTTGACTTCGATGCTAAGTTATCCGGAAGCGGAGTGGCTGACATGTGAGACCTTCATTCTTCTGTCAGACGAGGCCAGGCGTTCTTTTCGACTGGAAAAAAAGTTGGAAAAACATCGTACTGTATCCAAACCTGACTCCTGCCACAACAACGTTCTCATTGCAGTAATCAGTATGCAGTATGCTAGTTCTTCCTTATAAGATTTATTTTTCTTGCTTGGAGAACTTGTTTCACTCCTCCAATCAGTATTGCTTGGAAAGCTCCAGTGAATTTGTGGCTAGTTCTGATTTTTTTTAGAAAATAACAAGAGCAGGGGACTTATGCAAGTGCATATGAGATATTGGACTAAAATCTAGATGTTGTCAAATGAGATCAACAAGGTTGGGGTATTACTTACGTATTTCAATCATGGTGTGCTTTGGTGGCCTCTTCTGTGTTAGCCTCTTCTTCCATCTCAACAGTCCAGAATGAAATTTCAACAGGGTGCACCTTCCATGAGAAAAGGGAATGTCGAACAGGATCAAAGCAATCTGGTGATGATACTCTGATCAATCAAAGGATCCGTTCATGAGGAAAGATGGCAAAATGAAGATAGATTACCCAGACTTACGCACAAAGCTGCAGATTCCAAGAAACCCCTGTCCGGCGAGGCGATAGTCAGCTCTTCTCCTCCTGCTCTTTTCTGTATATTTCCTGCCGCTTCCCGTCGCCCTCCGCCGTTTTACACTCTGATGCTTCTCAAAATGGGCCTTTGTAAGCAGGCTGGCATCACTTTTTGGGCCAAAATCAAAGGAATGCATGTTCCAGTTTGCTGTCGTCGGATGCCGATCGAACGGTGTCGCGATTCCAACCTCCCTCTGAGGTAGCTCCGACTACTTCAGAGGATCCAGTTTCATTTTGAGTTGCCTAGAAAGCATACCAAAGTGGGAGAGCTTTGCTTTAATGCAACTTTGGATTAAGCTCATTCATAAATCATGATCACTCTGTTGTTATTCTCATTTTAGCATGTTTTTAAGTTATCGAGAATTAAGGGTACGTCTAGTTATCTGATTAAACTGTAATTTTAAATTCTTCAACTTCTACCTTTCTTAAATGATATATATAGCTGTACTCCTACCCTTATTTTTTTAAAAAAAATCTGTCATTTTTAGCTATTGAATGTAAAATCAACCACATACCCATTGACATTTTTAGGCTACTCTAAAAGATAGAAGCAACTACTCATTACAGATGACATTGAGGGCTGAATTGGACGTCCTTGTCATCATCACACCCATTGCAAATATCTTTTATATTACCCGTTTAATTTCCTAAATTTTTCTCAACTACCTATCACATTAATCTTCGGACACTAATTATGAGTATTAAATATGAATTAATGACAAAACCTATTTCATAACCTTCCTAAACTCTCGAGACGGATCTAACAAGCCTAAATATGCTATGATTAGATAATATTGTGCTACAGTAAACAACCTCTAATAATAGATTAATTAAGCTTAATAATTTCATCTCGCAATTTTCTATCCATTCATGTAATTAATTTTGTAATTAGTCTACGTTTATTAAAACTTGAAAAGAAGCTTAAAAAAATTACACTAATTTTTTGGTGAACTGAACGCGCCCAAATCACTAACTCCTTTCATGGGGGCACCAAAACAGGAAATGGGCCTGGAGATCTATTGAGCAGATGGAATGGCCGGCCCACGTATGAGAAAACGGAAAAGCTGCGCTAGCAAGTTTAGCGCCACCTCGGCTGATTAAAATGCACTGACCCAGCTTATAATCCAGGAGGTTGGACGATGCATCACGACCTTACTTGAACAGGATCTGTTCTATAGGATCGTAACGCTGCATCCTTTACCACAAAGGAGGCAAGCAACTCTAGTCTGGTTTGGATGAGTTCATGACCTCTAGTCCTACCAAGCAAGAAGCAAATTGTTTTTTTTTTGGAAACCTAGAAGCAAATTGTTCAGATTGCATTTCCAGAAACTGAATCGTCTGTGCTAAAGGAAATGTTCAGTTACATCCTGTGTCCTACCAAGCAAGAAGCAAATTGTTTTTTTTTTTTGGAAACCTAGAAGCAAATTGTTCAGATTGCATTTCCTTCTGAATTTCAGGTGCACAGCAGATACTCTGGCAATGATCGAGAACCTTGCGTTGTGTATTCTCAGCAATTAACCCATTGCTTAACTGCCTGTGCGGCCGAGCACTAGAAGCACCAACTCCTCTGTTGCGAAATTTGCTCTGCTATCAGTCGTCGTCGCAGGTCTACTGAAATTCGATGGCAAGACGGTACATATATGAGCTGATCGGCACTTCTTCTAACTTCCAAGCCAAACAATGGCGTCATCTTAAACCCCTGCCAGTTCTTTTTACAAACTTCGAGAGCGCCCTGGATGAATTTGCTCCATTACTTGAACATGTTCTGTTCTACTGTATATGATGCTTGTACGGCTGCATAAACTGCTTGTTTAATTTGCGCAATGCTGCTGCACAAGCAACTTTGTTGCAGCACCGAATCCAGTTCAGGCGAGGTGTTATTCCAAGCTGATGAATGAGCAACATCCTCTGGGTTCGTTCTGACACCCACAATCCACTGCAAGCTGAACCCACATGCAAACATGCTTTTTTTTTAAAGGAAGATGTGCAAATATGCTGCGAAGTCGTCTGTGTCAGAGACTCAGAGGTACAGACTCCCTGACACTCTGACAGTAAGTGCGAAAGGTTTATGCTCCGAGCCCTTAGAGTGGTAGCACTGGGGTGCGCTAAAGGAACGCTACGGGACGATCCCGTACGCGTTTCGCGTTTTCACGCCCGCACCGGCGTGCGCTACGCGCGACGGGACGTCCCGTTCCGAGCCCGGATGCGCCAAATCCAGCGCTTTCCAGGAGAACGCTACGCCCTGCGGCGGCCCCACCTGGCGTCCGCCGTTGGTGGTCCGCGCCATCGTAGAGAGGCCGGGGAAAGCAGAGTTGAGGAAGATGGCGCCTGGCCGTTGAGAGAGGAGGAAGGTGGCGCCTGGCCGTTGTCGCCGTTGAGAGAGACAGGCTCCACGCCGGGGGGAGCAGGGAGGGAGCTCCGCCGCCGTGGAAGGCTCGCCCAAGATCTCGCCGCCGGGACCTCCAAATCCAGGGAGGCGGAGAGGGAGGAGCCACCGCGCTCCGCCCCTGATCTGACCGGGAGCCGCACCCAGGGAGGAGGGACGTCATCTCCTTCACCGCCGCCGGCATCGGATTCCCCTGCTCCGGATCCCCCGCCGCCGCCGGAATCGGATTCCCCTGCATCGGATCCCCCGCCGTCGGTCGATGGAGCTCCGAGCTCGATGGCTCGAGCTCGGTCCCTCGTCGTGCAGCGGCGCCATTTTGGGGAGGAGGGCCGCCACCGCCTCCACGCGCGCCGCCGCGCAGGGAGGGAGCTCCGCCGTGGGAGGCTCGCCCGAGATCCCGCTGGCCCGCCTGCTCCACCCGCCGCAGAGGAGAGCCGCCTGCTCGACCCGAGCTGCTGCTCCTGCCGGACGCGGGGGAGACGCCGGCACGTTGGGGAGGAGGGCGCGGCCGCGTCCTCTTGCCGGCCGGTGTGGGGAGGGAAGGGAGCAGGGGACGGGGAGGGCCGGAGGGCGGCGGGCCGTGCTGCGAGAGCCCCACCGCCGCCGGCCGCGCAGGCCCCGCCGTCGCCTGTGGGGGAGGTGAGGGAAGCGGGCGGAGGGAGTAGGAGCTGCCGACGCCAAGGCAGGAGAGGAGGCGTCGGCCGTCGGCTAGGTGGAGGAGTGAGAATGGAGAGGGAAGGGGAGGGGAGGGAGAAAAAGAGTATGACGCGTGGGGCCCGCAGATGTTGGTTGGTATGGAGTACGAGATATAGAAGATAACGGGTGCAGGGAAACTGGTGCTGTACTGGAGAATCTCGCTGACTGGACGGAATATTCTCTTTTAGGGGATGCATTTGGAGTATGACGAGTGCTACCAGTCTTAGGGCAACTTTAACGTATGGTAAACTAAATATTGCTAAGGACCACGTCACTAAATTTAGGCCCTGTTCTTTTCCTTACAAAGGAATAGTGAAAAGTACTATTTACCCGTCACATCTATCACATCTTCTCTCACAAGAAACACTATTCCAGCACTATTTATTTGTAATTTCACTATTCTTTTTCACTCAAAAGAACATGCCCTTAGTCTAACAAAATTCGCCCTAACGTGAGAAACAATGAGCACCCTCTATGTGAAACTCATGGCGGAATAAACAAATATGCAATGATGTTTTCCCCTCTTTCCTATGGCCAGCAGTCACATCTCCTGACATACTTTTTCCTCGCACCTGTTGCTTTGTCCAGCTCCTGGTGTTTCGCTCGCACCTCTCCTGATAACTGCTCCAACGTATGGTAGTACTCTGATTCCTTTCTCTCTTTCTAGTACCATCTAAAATCCAACGTATGGTAGTATGTCATCAGGTGCTAGAAACTGCTAACCCCTGTTTAGATCGGTAAATAGCCACTATACCTGTTTAGAGCTTTTATTATTATTTTAGTGATCAGTTTTTAAGTTGAATTTGCTGTAAGAATTTGACGAGGTCGGAGATAATTCCGTTTTCTAATAAATAGTCACTATTCATCTGTCACATCAAATTATTTACCCATTTTATTGAGTCACATCTTTTTATGCACGCGGTCCAATATGACAACTTTTCATAATTTTTCATTCAAAAATATTATTCTAGCACTATTCATATGTGCAAATTTTTCCAATCTAACTCGATGCAAGTTCTGGACCATGGCTGACTTGATGTTGGAACAAGGAGCTCTTAGACTATCTCCAGCAGCATCTGCAACCTGTGTTGCAACCGGGTTTTGCACATGCTAGAGCCACTGTAGCGGCTCCAACGGTTGCCGCAAAAGGCAGTTGCAAAATGCGGCAAGGCCTCACTGCTCGCGCATTCCTGGGGTTCTGCAGCCTAACCGTTTCGTCTCTCTCCTCCTCGGCAGGCCCACGGAGGCGCTCGCGGACGCACAGGCCCGCGGTGGTCTCCTCTGCAACGGCTTCCGCGCCCGCCACCCGCAGCACTCGGCGCAGATTCAGAGGGGGCGGAGGATCCAACGGAGGAGGAGCAGGGCCAATCCGCCGGAGACGAAGCAGGAGGAAGATGTCGGCGGCAACGCGTTGACCTGCGTGTCGCCGGAGCAGGGGCGCGGAGGAGGAGCTCCACGCCCGGCGCGCCCGAGGCTCCGCCATCGTCCACCCTGCGACCGACCGCGGTGGAGTTTCCCTGCACCGTCGCCGCTTCCTCTCTCTCTCTAGCTCCGCCTCTGCCCGGCCGCTCCGCCACCGCCCATCATCCTCGCCGTCGAGTTCGATTCGCCATCGATTTGCGGCCTCCTCTCGCCGAATCTGCTCTGGTAGGCGGCGGCGCTATACCCCACGGCCTCCTCCCGCCGGATCTGCTCCGGGAGGCAGCAACGCTCGACCCCGCGGCCTCCTCCTCCCCACCTCGGTGACCTCGCCGCCTCCTTCCACGGCGAGGCTAGGCAGGGCCAGCGGTGGCCGGATCCTCCATGCTCGCCGGCCGCCTCCTCCATCCCCGCCAGCGCGGCGGAATTCAAGGAGCGCGGGAGGCAACTGTCGGCGCTAGATGCAGAAGGAGAATGGCATGCTACTGGACCTCGAGCTACTGTTGTGTTCTCTCTCCTTCTCTCAAAACTTGGTTTGCAGATGGGGGTGCAGTTTGCTGCTAGAGACGGTCTTAGGCTTCATGAACATGCATCGTGAAACAGTAATGAGACACTCTCTCTCTCCTCTTCTATTGCCTCCATATGCTAGGAACAAAAAAAAAATCTACGAAACCACACTGACCGAGATTCCTTGGCGCGACTAGGAAACAAAATCCAAAGACGATCACGGGACATAGATTTTTAGAGGCCGCCATGTGTTCGTGCTCTTGCAAAGGAACTTCGAGAAGTTGACTTCCCACCACGCGTTGACTCCAGAGTACTACTACTACACTAGGTAGAAAAAGGTACCACGGATTGATTGGTAGCACTAGCTAGAGTTAGTGGCGAATCTAGTATTTTAGCTTAGGGTATGCCACCTAAAGAAATTCATATACAATTCGGTAACTCCATTTTACAAACCGATAATAATAGTAAAATTGACAATATAATTCGGTATATTGCATTAACCACCAAGTAACACAACTCAACTTTAGGTAATCAGTTGTGCAGCAGCAGCATATTCGTACATTTTCTTTAAAAAGTCTGAATATATACTTACATTAACCGGAATTGCAGGGTATGCCGGTGCATACCTGGCATACCCGCTAGCTCCGCCACCGGCTAGAGTCCAAAAAGGAATTAATCGAGCAAGTCAACGTTTCTTCCAGCCCGGCCGGACAATCTAGGTGTCAATTGTCATGATGAACACAGCAAAACAAAAAGGTGATGTAGATCAAGAAAAGTTAAATCCGCGTGCTGACCAATGTTGCTAGTCCACGGGGCAATAATGGCCAGCCAAGTCGCAGCCTGACACTACTCTCTCCTAGAATGCGTCGTGTCAACGTTGGACCTACCAACACGGCAACACACATACTCTTTTGCATTTTTTTTGAAAGTTCATACTCTTTTGCATAAGAGTGAGGTTCTCTCACACATTTTGTTGCCGAATATAAATGCATAGTAACACTGAGATCTTTCATGAGCATCATCTCCAGCAGATTACGCATCCTTCATCACCAATACATTTTCTCTCTCCCTCACCAATAAATTGTTTTGTGTTTTTTTAACTAGTTCCGCAACAGATTAACAAAACACCTCATATCGATCCATGAACAGGGTAGAGGGACGAATCCCCTTCATTAGGTGAGAAGGAGGTGTGTTTTGGTGATCATCAAAAAAGAAAATGGTAAGGGTGATCGGATTAATAATCTTCTAGGGTACCTCTCATCACCAAAATGACATATTTTTAGTATTAGGGAGAAGGATGAGTAATCTCGTGGAGACGCTCGTATACTTGTATGACGATCAAAAGAGGAGAACCAAGCCGATCCAAACTGAACTAAACTTAAAATGATCATTCTTAATTTGGAGCCTCTTGATCGATCAAAATAAGATAAGACTCACTCTTTGGAAATGAAAAAGGGGACGTCTTGATGCTTAATTTGTCTTGTTGACGTGTCAACTATGGTTCATCTATATTTTTCTATTGGTATACGAGAGAGCATAACTAAGACCATATCTGCCGTAATCTTGCTTCATCGTGGTGGGCAGGGGGGGAGCTAGAATCATCTTAAAGTGAGTGTGCTGATCTGAGCCTCTTGTAATATTACAAGTAACTTCATATTGTATATGTAACCCACAAAAATATTGTATATGTGAATTTTAGAGCTAAAACACTAATTTTACTTAAGATGTACTTCATCCCGTTTGTTCCAAATTGTAGGTCGCATTAGCATTTCAAGGTTCACAATTTTTGTTATGAATCTAGATATATACTTATTATGTCTATATACATAGTAATAGCGATTATGAATCTAAATTTATCAAAATAAACTACAATTTGGAACGATCAGAGTACATGGCAAAGAAGTATCTGGCCGGCTTTGACGTACTAAATTAAGTTTTGTTTAATTAAACGCCTGCGAAAAAAAAAGGTCGGCTGAAATTGCATGCTCTGAAGGTAGACACCGTAGGTGTGTATAGCCTTAGCCAGTTAGGAGTAGGTTGTTTGGTGCAGCGTGCACGTACGCAGTGGCAAGTGTGTGATCGGCTGCGTGTTGCGTACGTGTAGCACGCGTGCAAACGTAGCTAGGCGCTGCGAGTGCGCTGCTCGCTTTCCGCGGGCACGCGTGGGACGACCACCCCTGGGCGAGGGCCCACCGCTGTGACGCGACGCATCTCCCACCTGGCCCCTCTAGACCCTCGACGAGTAGGCTGCGCGTCAGCGTGACGTCACCCGCCTAATTCTCTCGATATCATGTACGGCACGTACGACGTAACGAATGCTAGCCCTGTACGGTAGAAGAAGACGTAGAGTATAGTATTGAGCGTGCATATATGTGTAATCTCCCATTCTCTCTAAAATATATACTCTCTGTTCTTAAATATATATTGTTTAAGACAAACTAGTTTGTTCAAAAAAGAACTAATTTACTTGTCCTAAACGTCATATATTTAATGATGGAGGTAGTAAAAATAAAGAAACTTGACATTTTCAGACAAGATATTAGAAGATTCAAACAACGAGCATGCATATATATAAAAGGAACGAGGATCATTGATATGCTTGCTATTTGCATGCACTCAGAAAGATCATGATTGAAGTGTATAATTCAATAAGAAAGGCAAAGCTTCTGTTATTTTCCTTAAGAAAAAAATCCAAATTTTAACATAAATACAATGCAAGTTACCATTATTGGTGGCACAAGCCTAACACAGTCTGACGGATTTAGAATGACCCCGTTTAGTTGGTGAAATTTTTGGTGAAAGTGATGAAATTTTTGCATTGAGAAACGTGTTCTGTGAGATGTGACACATTCTGCAATGCAAAATTTTTGAGAACTTTTAGGGAACTAAACACTACCTTAGGGCCTGTTTGGTTCGTGTACCATTAGAGCCAGGCTCGTATCTGAGAGCCAGGCTCACCTGAAACAAGCTGAGTGCATACAACGTGTTATGTTTGGTAAGGTGTATCTACTCAACCTGGCTGAGAAAATATGTTGTTTGGTTGCCTGTACGAAGATAGATTGCATGAGATAAAAATATTACAAATTTATGATTATAATTTTCTATTTTCTACAAATACACTCTTACAATTCTTATTTTATATAATTATGTCTTAAACCTCTTTAAAACATGTTAATATCACTTGATATTTATTAATCATATACTAATACACCATTAGTCGTGTTAATACATGGACCCAGCCGGCCTGGCCCAGAAAAAATAGTCGAATCCGGCGTTCTCCCGGAGCCATGGCGCAGCTCTGGTTGTTCATTGTATTTTTTGATTTTGTTCTTGTGATTTTGTGAATCGATTTTGTACTGTGAATCTTGTGATAGTGAATCGGATTGTTCTTGAGATGGCGAATCTTGTGATGAGATGAGTTGAGAATCTTATGTTGTGATTTCTGTGATTGTGTGATGAGATGAGATTGAGATTAAGAAAATAAAAAAAAGAAAAGAAAAAGAAGTGACGGAGGGGAGAGACGACAGACGGAGGGGGCCGGTGACGGAGACGACCTGAAGACGGACGGGGGGTGACGGAGATGACGGGAAGCGACATTAGTACCGATTATGTGAGCCGGTACTAATGTGGAGATAACATTAGTACCGATTGAACAATACCGGTTTGAAAACCGGTAGTAAATGGGGTTGTGCACTGGTACAAATGAGCTTTTTCCTAGCAGTGTCATGATCAATAAAAAATTTCACTTATGCAGTAATTTGGTACGGTCGCTCCATTAATGATTTTAAAATCCTATCTAGTAGGTTCGAGATACGCCATCCATTACCTAAAAAAAATCTCGGTTGGACATATGCAACACAAAGGAAAAGAACACAAAATGGGGATTGGAGAGAGTAGGTTTGTTACATGCCTCTCTCCGAAGGCAACTAGGGTTTACACCTCTCCGTTGTTAGATATTAGATTAGAGAGGACCACAGCAGCACAGATGTAAACAATTACTAGCGTTAGGCGTGATACTACTACAATCTCCAACATAATCCACTATCAGGCAGCATGTAGATCCTTTCGCGTTGAAATCCAATAAAAGAACATTATATGCAGTGCAATGCAGAGCTCATCAGATGCATTTCGGAGAGCACAGGAATTTCTTGGTTCATACGAGCTGATGAGTGTTCCTTTGCACGTGGATCCAATAATTCCTGGGTACGCGCGTGCATGATATATCTCTAGATCTATCAGTGATCAGCTCTTCATCGATCATAACCCAAGCTGCCCCACATAGCATGCGATAATGCGTCGCCATCTTAGATCGTCGAAGACCCGTCTAGGTATAGTAAACAATAACCTTTCGTCTTTCCTCTCTTCGCGAGAAAACCTAAATTCTCCTCCTCCTCCTCGACGCCGCCGCCCCCGTCGATCGTCGTCTTGTTCCACTTTAATTCCGCCGGTTTATATAAAGCAATTAAAACCATATGTCGCAGCACCATTTCACATTGCACACTCAAACTCTAAATAATCCATTGGATTAGTTGGACTTCAACCCCTACTTGCCCACCAGTCCACCACACACACATAGCTATCGTCTAGCTAGCCGCGCACTACCACACGCCACGCTCATTGCTCGCCACTACTGCGAGCTCTTGTATCGCATATGCCCGGCGCCGCCGCCCCCTCTAGCTCTTCCACTGCCAGCAAGAACTTATTAGCTGCTAGACATAGCCCATAGCAAGATCAATCCCATATAACCGAGGCCATTACGATCTGACCCAAGCTTTATTTGTAGATAGCTAGACACATGGCGGATCACCAGGAGATGATCCATCCAGCAGCGGCCGCCGCCACGGGCGGTAGTAGTACGGGCCACGGCCACGGCGGCGACTGGTGGAGCACGGCGGTGTCATGCTCGCCGGACCAGCTGCCCGGGTTCTGCGCCGGTTGGTCCGCTGCGTCGGCTGACGGCGGCGGCAGGTCGAGGTCCGGCAACGCCGCGGCCTCCGAGGAGTCGCCTGGGTCCAACTCGCTCGCCACCGGCGGCAGCTCCATAACCTTCCAAGAGCCTGCTGCGGCCGTCGCCGTGCCGCAGCCGGAGACCGGCCTCACCGCCGGCTGGAACCAGCCTTACTACATGTAATGAGTTCTACTCGATCTCTTTTCTACGCATATATTGTATAGAACTGATCCTTGCATCTATACAACTTCTCATGACGATCTTGGCTTGTTTGTTTAAGAAGAATTACTAAATATTCTCATGGATCTAATTTACATATGATCATATGTATGTCTGAATTCTGATCTTAGGGATGGATCCGGCTTCCATGGCTACATGACCTCATCAAGAGGCGATCAAGGTCACCTCGGCCTGCGGAGCCCCTCATCGAATAACAACAGCCTGATGCTACAAGACCCAACGCACGATCCGAACCACCAGTTCCTGTCAAACCTTGGACTGGAGCTGCTCTCGTCGCCGACCTCGCCGGCCGGCGGGTTCAGGTCCTCGTCGCTGCTGAGAACCCTCACGGAGCCGTCGGCGGCGGTGAAGACGCCGCCGTCGCTGGAGTTGTTCCACCAGTATCAGCAGCAGCAGACGGTGAACCAGGCTCCTAGCAGCATCAGGGAGGCTCTGCAGTTCACCAACAGCACGCCCTTCTGGAACCCTTCCACCGGCTTTGCCGCAGCGGCGGAGGGGGCAGCGAGCCTAGGGACTGCCGGACCACCGTCGGGGCAATCTAGGCCGGCGAATATTGCAGCTAAGGTACGGTTCATATATAGATGATTGCAGTTTCGCTAAGTTTTCAGTTTTGTCTAAAAAGTTCTCTTATCTTTTTTTTTCAGTTGCACATAAAGCTTTGACAATTTCCAATAATTCCTTTAACTTCAATTTTCTAATCATCAAGCTGTGTGGTGGCCTTTAATTTGATCTCATATGTATGTAGAGTGCACTAGAAGGTGCGGGAGACTCTGGCTCCATCATCGCGAAGAAGGCAAACACCGATCCAACCCCGCTCAAGAAAGCGAGAACAGGGACACCATCACCACTGCCTATCTTCAAGGTATATAGAGAGTCGAATTGTTGCTATTTGAAATTACTTTGGAATTCTAGCATGTTGTTTCCTCTGATCGAATTTCTTTGAAACCAAGCTAGGTGACAATAGTGAATATGGATTTCCCTTTCATAAAGTAGTATTCATCAGGTTCATTCCACACTGATTTTATATTTGTTTCAGGTGAGGAAAGAGAAGCTAGGTGACAGAATCACAGCACTTCAACAACTAGTCTCCCCTTTTGGAAAGGTGAGTTGATCCAGGTCTTAATTTGGTTAATGGTCCTGCACTCACACGCCGCACTACACAAATTATTCTGGAAGCTGAAACTTCAGACTCCAACACACCCAAGTCCCATCGCAAAGACCCACACCTTTTTAACAAATTCGATCTCTTTGCAAAAACAAATGATGGATCAACCTCGGCGTGCGTGCTGCGCAGACTGATACAGCATCGGTGCTCCATGAGACCATCGAGTACATCAAGTTCCTGCACGAGCAAGTTGGTGTAAGTGCGCGTGCATGCATCGAGCTGATGGATCTTTTCATCATATACATACAGGAATTTTTGATGTACCAACTTGTTGCATTTTGCTGACAATTGAATGGATGCTTGTGTATGCATGCAGTCACTCAGTGCTCCTTACCTAAAGAACAGGCAGCAAGTGCCCCATTTGAAGGTACACTACTTATACCGTATACCATCAGTGCCAATAGACTCATACCCAGCATGCTTGTGAATAATTAACATATATGAAACCATATGCCTTTTCCTCCGGTCAGATCTCTAGGGGCGGTGGAGAGGAGGCGGCGGCGGTGAAGGGAGACCTCACCGGCCGAGGGCTGTGCCTGGTCCCAATATCGAGCACCTTCGCGGTGGCGAGCGAGACGCCGGTCGATTTCTGGTCTCCATTTGGAGCAGCCTTCCGGTAGCAGAGACGTCACACCATCCAGGGAACTCTTACTGATAGTAGTTCTCTACTAATGAAGTCCGATCCTAACTCACAATTACTAGTGAGCACATATAGCACTCCATTACTGAAGTATATATGTGTGTATGTGCATATAGCTGAATCTTTAGAATGGGCCCTTGAAGACTTGGATCCATTCTTAAGGTTCATCAGAGAATAAGGTGTCACAATCTAACATGGCAATGAAACTGTAACTGATTATATATTTCCTTTTTAATAATCTGATCGCATATACTGTGTTGAGTAATATGGGATATTTTCCTATTTATCTTTTTGTTATCATCCTACTGCCTTCATACCAGAATATAGCTACTTCAAGATTTGTCCTAAGCCAAACATTTTTTTTATGTTTGACCAACAATATCTTTAAACATTTTTATCCTAAAACTAGCTATATTTTGGGACACATGGAATATTTTTAAACATACTTATTGATTAAAATTTTAAATGAGTTGTGTTGACGTTTTTTCGGTCAACAACACGGGAGCGCTAGATCGTGCTGCAGCAGGAACTGAACTCGCCGGAGCTCCTGTCTTGACCGGTCTGACCGGTCGAGTCCACCGGTCTGACCGGTGGGAGTCGGAGCGCTGGTGAATGCCTACGAGCACCACCTCGGGAGGGACCCCGTCGGAGGTGGTGCGCCTAGGGTTGCTCTGAGATCAGCAGGCCACTCAGAACGTCCTTGATCGCCGTCGAGACAAACAAGGAAAGCAAAAGGGTTGGAAAAGCTAGGGTTTGAGAGACAAAAAGTAGTAAAAAGATATGATCGATTGGGTGATAAGTCCTCAACCGGCCGTGGCCCTTTATATTTATAGGGTGGGGAGGTCTTGCCCCGCAAGGAAGTCCTTTACAACTCGAAAACGACCAGAACTCCTCAATTCTACTCGGACTCGGGGTCCACCGGTCAGACCGGTCAGCCCCACCGGTCAGACCGGTGTGGCCTTTGCCGGATCGGCTACAGGGCCGGACCGGTCAGGCCGTTCGGGTACACCGGTCTGACCGGTGGCGCTAGCCTGATCGGCCTTGTGCCAAATTTGGGTGCGAACATATGCCCCCCTATTTTTTTAAGTAAAGCTTGCGTATTAAAAAATATTTCTAAGGTCGATGTGACAGATTTCACCGGCCATTTTTTGTCCTAAGGGCGATTTTTGAATAAATCGGCCATAGTACTATCAAGCATCTTGCCAAACACTTGGGTAAAATTTCTTGAAATACCTCCCGTTGAGAGCCCTTGGAAGTTATTGTCCTTGCAAAGTCTCCACCATGTAAGAATTTTCATAACATACTTCTACAATCTTATATGGACCTTCCCAACTTGGAGACCATTTACCAAATTTATTGCTCTTAGTCCCAATAGGCAAAATCGTCTTCCAAACCAAATCACCTACCTGAAAAGATTTGGCCTTTACCTTTTTATTATAAGCTCTAGCAACTCGCCTCTTGTCTTTTTCAATCTCCTTTAAAGCCTCCAAGCGCTTGTCGGTCACCTCATCAATATTATCCATCATCAAAGCATCATAAGTTATAACATCAAGATTATTTTGCTTTGCAAGTCTATATGCGCCTAGATTCACCTCAACGGGCAAAACGACCTCTTGACCATACACAAGCTCATAAGGAGTAACTTTAGTAGCACCATGTCTAGAAATACGATGAGCCCATAAAGCTTCAGATAATACCTCATGCCATCTTCTAGAATTGTCCTCTATCTTCTTCTTAATGAGGTTAATCAAAATTTTGTTGCTAGACTCGGCTTGACCATTTGTTTAAGCATAATATGGAGATGAATTGAGCAATTTAATACCATAAGAATTGACAAACTCACACACCTCTTTTGAAACAAACGAAGTCCCTTGATCTGTAGTCAAAGTTTGTGGAATGACAAATCTATGTATGATATGCTCTGTAATAAACTCAATCACCTCTCTATGTGTCATATTCTTCAAAGGAACTGCCTCAGTCCACTTGGTAAAATAATCAGTTGCCACAATCACAAAACAATGTCCCTTCGATGAAGGAGGGTGAATCTTACCAACAAAATCCAAACCCCATCCTCTAAAAGGCCAAGGTTTAATGATTGGATGCATCAACGCAACAGGTACCAACTGAACATCTCCATGTTTCTGACACTCTTCACATCCCTTGTAGTATCTAAAACAATCAGCTAACATAGTAGGCCAATAAAAGTACGCTCGCTTAAGGAGCCACTTCATCTTAGGAGCCGATTGATGAGTACCACAAATCCCTTCATGAACCTCTGCCATAGCCAATCTAGCTTGATCAGGACCCAAGCATTTGAGAAGCAAATCATCCATTGTCCGACGATACAATTCACCATCATCAAGAATAAACTTAAGAGCCCAGCGTCAAACTTTTTTATCAACTGAACTGTTAGGATCCTACAAATAATTTACCAGAGGCCTTCTCTAATCATCCACTTCGTCCTTATTATCTTTAGAATGAATAGTAGCTGAAGAAGATTTCTGACCAAGGGACCAGTCAGACCGGTCGGTCTCATCGGTCAGACCGGTCGGTCTCATCGGTCAGACCGGTCGGTCTCATCGGTCAGACCGGTGTCACCGGTCAGACCGGTCAGAGGTACCGGTTGGACTGGTGCCTCCAGAGCAAAACACTCGGCCATAAGCATCGGTTTGTGTTCTTGAAAATTTCTTTTTCGAACATTATAACCAGATGCTTGTTGTGCCAGAGTATTAGCCCTAGGATTCTCTTCTCGTGGTACATGATAAATAACAAATTCATCCATACAAGATATGATATCTAAGCATTTATCAAGATATGCATTTAAGAAACCATTTAAACATTGACATACCTTGGAAACTTGTTGTACCACTAATAAAGAATCACCATAAGTTTCTACATGTTTTACTCCCATGCTATGCAAAATCTCCAATCCAAATAGAAGAGCCTCATATTCAGTTTGGTTATTAGTACATTTATGATCCAATCGGTTAAGAGCTTCAAAAACAGCCCCACTTGGTGAAATAAAGATAATTCCAACACCACAACCATCTTTGCAAACCGATCCATCAAAATGTAATTTCCATGGGGTAAGAGTAACATAACCGACATTTAAATTAAGTTACTTATCCACTCTATGTCCAACAATAAAGTCGGCTACAATTTGACCTTTCATTGAACTTAATGGCTAACAATGTAAATCATATTCAACTAAAGCATAAGCCCATTTGCCGACTCTACCACTTAAAATTAGTTTATGCAACATATATTTAATAATGTCAGTTTGACATGCTACTATACAAGTGCTAGGTAATAAATAATGCCTTAACTTGGTACAAGTATGATATAGTGATAAACACAACTTTTCAATAGGAGTGTACCTTGTTTCGGCGTCCAATAGTCTTCTACTTTCATATGCAACAATATATTCCTTCCCTTCGGTCTCTTGAGTCAAAACACCTCCAATGACATCCTTCTCGACCGCTACATATAAATTAAAAGGAATACCACTCTTGGGTGCTTGAAGAACGGGCGGCGAAGATAAATAATGCTTAATCTCATCAAATGCCTCTTGTTGTTTTGCCCCTCAAGTAAAATCAACATCACTTTTCAACCGAAGTAAAGGAGTAAAAGCATTCACCTTCCCAGACAAGTTACAAATGAACCTCCTCAAGTAATTTACCTTGCCCAAGAACTTTTGCAAATCTTTCTTGCAAGCAGGAGCCTTTACATTTTTAATAGCTTCAATCTTCTTAGGATCTATCTCTATACCTTTCTCATGTACAACGAAACCCAAGAATTTTTTAGCTGATACACCAAAATCACATTTGAGTGGATTCATCTTCAATTTATATCATCGCATTCTGTCAAATGCAAGTCTTAAATCAGCTAAATGAGAATCTACTCCAGCCGATTTGACAACAATATCATCGATATAAAGTTCTACTATGATGCCAAGTAAATCATGTAAGATTAAATTCATAGCCCTTTGGTAAGTAGCACCCGCATTTTTTAATCCAAAGGTCATAACCACCCACTCAAATAATCCAACAAAACCCGGACATATGAAAGCCGTTTTGGATATATCCTCTTCGGCCATAAAGATTTGATTGTAACCAGCATTACCATCAAGAAAACTAAGAATTCTATGTCCGGATGCAGCATTAACAAGAAAATCGGCTATAGGCATAGGATATTCATCTTCAGGAGTAGATTTACTAAGATCTCTAAAGTCAATGCAAACACGAAACTTTTTTGTTCCTTTTTTCTCAACAGGCACAATATTAGAGATCCAATCAGCATAACGACAAGGCCTAATAAACTTAGCATCCAACAACCGATTGATTTCTTCTTTCACTCGGTCATAAATGTCAGGATTAAAATTTCTTCGTGGTTATTTATAAGGCCTAAAACCAGGTTTAATAGGTAAACAATGCTCTACTAAATCTCTACTTAAACCAGGCATTTCATTGTAACTCCATGCAAAGCAATCAACATACTCCTTTAATAACTTTATTAATTCAGATTTAAACAAAGGATCAAGATTCTTGTTTACAAATGTCGGCCTAGGTACAGTGCCATCACCAATGTCTACCTCCTCTAGAGGATCAGCCGACGTAAACCCTTATCCTAACTTGCTCAAATCATCAAAATCTTCGATGGCCTCACACATATCGTTCTTATGCGCCCGATAGTATTCACGCCTCCGCTGTAACCACTCTAGATTTGCATCCATCAAATCCTAAAAAGTGATGTAGCCTGATCTTCAACCGGCTTCAAAACAACAGTAGCAAAACCATCTTTGGTAGAAGCAATAAGTTCCAATCCAGATAAATCTAGACCAGATAAGCATTTAAGATTTTCATGATCATTCACAGAGGTACTATCAGCCACTGCAACACAAGCCGATGTATCACCATGAACAACCTCTACCTCGTCGCCTACCCATTGGATTAAAAATTGATGCAAAGTAGAAGGCACACATTGATTTGCATGAATCCAATCACGACCAAGGATCAAACCAAAGTTACCTTGGGTCTCGGCGACAAAGAAAGCAGTAGCCAATGTCTTGCTTCCGACGGTGAGCTCCATCGACACAACACCCTTGGCGCCCATTGGCTTGTCCCCCGATACACCACTGATCGTCATGTTGGTCTTGATCAACTCTTTGTCCACACCTCCCAGCTTCTTGAACAAAGAATATGGCATCAAGTTGACGATCGCTCCTCCCTCCACTAGCATGCGAGAGATAGGCTTCCCGTTGATGTGACCCTTCATGTACAAAGCTTTAAGATGATTGTCAGTGGTCTTGGGCTTCTGGAAAATAGCTTCCTTTGGCCCGAAATCGAGATGAGTAACATCTTCCTCTGAAAGCACATAACCATCCATTGACATATGCACCACATTGATGTCCAAATTCATGTGCTCAGGAGACGAACTGTAATCAACAAGCTCTTCATCGTCTTCTGGAGCAGGAACTGATGTAGACTTGTCATCACAAACCATAGAAGCCGAGGAAGAAAAACCGGGTGGCACCTCTATGTCATCGGTCTGACCGTCGACCTCCACCGGTCTGACCGGTGTGACCGGTCTGACCGTCAGCTCCACCGGTCTGACCGGGGCTGCCTGTGAGCTGGTCTTGATCCTCCACTCTTTGCCTTGTGGTACCATAGGCCTGTACTAGTTGAATGTCTCGTCCCTCTATTTTTCTAGTTCTTTCTCCTTATTTTCTCTGAACCTCAGGCGTTGAAGCTTCCTCCTTTGTGTGCGAGTCAATCCGGGAGGACACCACCTTGGTAAGAAGTATTTGGAGTTAGAACCACTCCCGCTAGCCTCATGGTCATTAGTAGCAATAGATGCTCCCAATATCGGTGTCACAACCTTATTCCGGTCTTTTGCCACCTTTTTCAATAGGAACATCCATCGACCCAATTTGGATGATATCTCTGTTTGTAGTCCTCTCTGAGTCGATATCCATCTTCTGCACCTCCTCCTTCTATTTTGGCTTGTAAACTTGCTTCATAGGAGATGGCACATTCTTCCTGGGAGCACCGGTCTGACCGTTGGGCTGCACCGGTCTGACCGGTGGGGTCTGGTACCCCTGACCAGAATGACGAGGTGTCAATCGGTCCTGAAACGGTCTAGAAATTCTGTCCATAACAGATCTTGGACCTCCCCATCCAGGATGAAAAGCTTGCTGGAAAGGCACCCACATAACTCCATTATCATCATAAATTGGACGCGGTGGATGTGAACTTAATGGCGCCCAAGATGGAGCAAAGTGTCTTGGCTACGATGATTCACCCTTGTACCTTATAGCAGCTCTTGGGGGTGAAGACGACCCCTCTTGATGTGTAGGTGACCTCATCCTTTTTTTAAACGGCCGATCACTTGTAACGGCCTTTTGCTTGGAATACTTGTCAAATAGCATGTCGAAAGTGACCTTTGGCTTCGGACCACTCCCCTGATTTTTAGCTACATTAAGCTTCCAGTTACCAATCTCCGGACGGCTTGGCTTAATCATCCTCGGACGTTTCTGGGGCGCACCCTCGGACGTTTCTGGGGCGCACCGGTCTGACCGGTCACCTCCACCGGTCTGACCGGTCTGGCCTGGTTAGGCTCAGACGGTCGCTGATCGGCGGGTGTGGACGACCCTTGCCCCTCATGTCCAGAGGCTCTGACAGTAACCTTGAAAGTCACTTTGCCATCAAGAGTCTTTGAATAAGCAACTTCTCGCACAAGCTCTTTTCCTCTCAAGTCGGGCTTAGCTTCCCCGACGACCACATTCTTGCCTTTAGTTGTTTCGGCTTGAGATGGCCGAACCAAAACCTTGGGCTGCTGTAGTTCCATTGTGTTGACAGGAAAAGGTGTCTTGTCCACTTGCATCTCATGAAACGTCAAACGACCTTCATTAATGGCCGATTGAACCTGTCGACGAAACACATTGCAATCATTAGTAGCATGAGAGAAAGAGTTATGGAACTTGCAATATGCACACCTTTTTAGCTCATCAAGTGGAGGTATAGTATGAGTTATTTTAATATTTCCATATTTAAGCAATTCATCAAAAATACGATCACACTTAGAAACATCAAAAGTAAATTTAACTTCTTCTTGCCGACCTTTACTAGCCGGCTTAAGAGATGAACAAGAATAAGATTTTTCTTTAGAGGGCCAAACAAATTCAGCAGCATAAATATCTTTATCACTATCGCTCGAGCTATCGGAATCATATTCAATATGATGCACATTTGAACGACGTGATTTAAAGTTATCTTTTTCCTTATTCATTCGGTTCTCAACAATCAAAGCTCTAATTTGAACTTGTGCAATCGAAAGAAAATCGGAACCCTCTATTTTATCCTAATGGAAGATCTTAAACCCTTTAAGCAAATATCGGCAAGATCCATATCAGTAATTGACAAATTAAAGCACCAGTTTTTAGTTTCTTTAAACCTTTTAATATAAGAGGAGACGTTTTCATCTCTCCCTTGCCTAACCGATGTTAAATCCGTCAATTTTAATTGAATGCTCCCACTATAAAAGTGATCATGAAATTTACGTTCTAACATATCCCAAGATATAATAGAACCGGGAGCAAGCGATGAAAACCAAGCAAAAGCAGTGCCAGTCAAAGATAAAGAAAACAAACGCACTTTAAGAGCATTGTAAGCACCTGCTTCACCTAGTTGAGCCGTATATTGACTAATGTGTTCCCATGTGGTCCTATCATCATCACCACTAAATTTAACTAAATCTGGCATACGCCAACCATGTGGGAGAGGGAAGTTATCAAACTCAGCATCATATGGTTTTTGATACAAATTTGTGTTACCAATATCAACACCAAGTTTACTTTTTACGACATTAGCTAAATCTTCCTTAAATTTATTAAATTCAGCCCATTGAGGAGGATTATTTGGCTATTGTGTACCTAGATTCTCTAGGTTCATTTTATTTAAGTAGGGAGCAATCTTGGCTTGAGCTAGCCTATAACCTTCAAACACATCGTCAGGAATTATATTTGATGGAGCCGATGTGCTAACAGTCGTACTATACTGCTGTCCAACTCTATTCAAAGTATTAGAAAATGCAGGATAAAGTGGATTAGGTACGACTGAAAGTGGTGGAGGCTGCTCGGGCACCAAATTCAGGGCATTAGTCGGACCGGTCAGACCGGTACTCTGCACCGGTTCTACCGGTGCGGCCATATTTGGCCAGGTCGGTTGAACCGGTGGAGTTTGACCAATGTAGGATATAGGTGTTTTTCCAGTTGAAAATTTTGAAGGTTTATACATAGGAAAAGGTGTAAAGCCAGGAAGTGTTACCCCACCAGAATTAATTTGAGGATTCTTACTAGAATTAACATTATTATTAATGTTATCAAGATTACAATCTTTTTCAAGATCCTCTAAGTGTTCTAAACGAGCAATGTAAGAGGCAAGCAACTCATCACTCTCAATAGTATTTTTCTGAGGAGGAATAATGGGAGGGTTTTGAGTTTTGGTTACAGTGGGTAGTACCTCAACCATATTGTCGTTTAGCTTGATCGCCGGCAGCTCGAACTCTTTCAATCTTGCCACCTTGCCATGACGATCCTTCTTGACGGTCGCCAAAAACTGGACTTGCATGTACTCTTGGAGCGCCTTGAACTTCTGTTGCTCCTCTGGAGATAGATCTTCAAGCGAAGCCGTGACGATGTTGTCCATGTCGAGGTCGCAACGAGCACCCATCAGGCTAGGGTTAGATTGAACGGTTTTGGAAACCTGATCTTCTTTCCCCAGCGGAGTCACCAATTTGTTGACGCTTTTTCGGTCAACAACACGGGAGCGCTAGATCACGCTACAGCAGGAACTGAACTCGCCGGAGCTCCTGTCTTGACCGGTCTGACCGGTGGGAGTCGGGGTGTCGGTGAATGCCTACGAGCACCGCCTCGGGAGGGACCCCGTCGGAGGTGGTGCGCCTAGGGTTGCTCTGAGATCGGCAGGCCACTCAAAACGTCCTTGATCGCCGTCGAGACAAACAAGGAAAGCAAAAGGGTTGGAAAAGCTAGGGTTTGAGAGACAAAAAGTAGTAAAAAGATATGATCGATTGGGTGATAAGTCCTCAACCGGCCGTGGCCCTTTATATTTATAGGGTGGGGAGGTCTTGCCCCGCAAGAAAGTCCTTTACAACTCGAAAACGACCAGAACTCCTCAATTCTACTCGAACTCGGGGTCCACCAGTCAGACCGATCAGACCGGTCAGCCCCACCGGTCAGACCGGTGTGGCCTTTGTCGGATCGGCTACAGGGCCGGACCGGTCAGACCGTCCGGGTACACCGGTCTGACCGGTGGCGCTAGCCTGATCGGCCTTGTGCCAAATTTGGGTGCGAACAAGTTGATGTGTCCATGCATAAAATGCAAACAATATCAAATGGCTCCCTTCCTTCGTCGCGGCGTCTGGGATGCCATGAGCTGCTCCCACCAATCCTGAACTGTCTCCACCGTGCCAAAGATACAGCTGCACCGTGCCCAGGAGAACAACAACAAGTAGACCTCCTTTGCGACCGGGCAAGTGACTAGTAGGTGATCCGTCACTGTTGGAGAGGCGACCTTTTATCCACTCCTTTTGTCCCAGTTGAACTTTGGAGCCGGGACAAAAGGATTTGGGGCGACGTGGCCTCACTGCTAGGGAAACACTCATTTGTACCGGTCCGTAACCACCCTTTAGTATCGGTTTCCAAATCGGTATTGTTCGATCGGTACTAATGTGAAGTCACATTAGTACCGGTTTTGGAAACCAGTACTAATGGGTACATTAGTACCGGCTGGTATTGAGAGCCGGTACTAATGTGCCCCGCCCCCGGCGACGTGGCATGGTACACATTAGTACCGATTCTTGATGCCAACCGGTACTAATTTTATTTTTATTTTTTCTTTTTCTTTATTGTTTTCTGGTTTATTAATTCAATTGTATTTGACTGATTTACGTATACTAATCCTAATGCCTGATACGCTATAATATACATTCGTGTGCCATATAAAATATTTGAGATAATACTATACATGCATACGTATATATGTATTAGTATAATATCTAATATTATACTAGTACATATATTCGTATGCATGTATTATCTCAAATCCGGTAGTTGATCCAATGCAAGAACATATATAATATTGTGCATACAGAAATACAAAAAATATATATTAGTGTATATAATACATTGCATCAAAGGTTAGCAGGGTTTAATATTAGTTTTTTTGCTCCCTGACGATTGGTCCTTTGCAGAGCTTTTTCCTCTCTTGCTCCCCTGCTTAGTCAACTCTGCTTGTTCCGTTGACTTCCCAGTTGCTTTTGCCGTGGACTTCCCCGATGTTTCTTCCGTGGACTTCCCCGTTACAATAACAAATGATAAGCCTGAATAGAATTCTCTCTGACATTAGTACCGGTGGGGAAAAAACCAGTACTAATGTTAAATTTCGCCCAGGACGAAAGCCTCATTCCCTTGTAGTGCCTCTAAAGGCCGTTTGCCCCCCTTAGTCTCGGGTGGTAAAACCACCCGGGACTAAAGGCTTGGCCTCCAACGGCTCTCTGACCATAATTATTGGTGCCGGCCTTTTGTCCCGGGTGGTGTTACGACCCGAGACAAAAGGGGTTCTCTTTTGTCTCGGGTGGAAACACCACCCGGAACAAAAGTTTTTGTCTCGGGTGGGCTTACCACCCGAGACAAAAGGGTTCTCTTTAGTCTCGTGTTGTTTTACCAACCGGGACAAAAGGCGGTGGTTCTATAAAATCACCAGCTCCTTCTTCATTCTCCTCTGCCCGAGCTATTCTTCACCCGAGAGCCATTCTTCTCCTCTCCCATAGCTCCTCAAGCCTAAGGTGCTGCCCAAATTTTTCCTCATCAATTTGTGGAGATTTCTCACTTCCAAAGTGTTGCTAAGGTTTGATTATTCATCCTCCATTCATTTGTTGTGATTAAATTTTGTTTTATGATTTAGAGATGGAGAAAATAGAAATTTTGATTTCTAGGTTGGAGGAGCTAAGAGATGAGGTTTTTAATATACTTTAGATTTAGTAACAAGTAGTTATATAGCTACTAACATTGTATCTTCTTTCATTCATTTTTACTATTTTTTTGTTTTTATATAAAAAAATTGAATTTTATTTTTTATGTAGAATGAGACATATAATTTATCTTTTTAGTTATTAGAAAATGAGACCTAGGGATAGTGTCTTTATTAGAATTTATCTTTTTTATGTAGAATGAGACATAGAATTTATCTTTTTAGTTATTAGAAAATTGAGAATTTATCTATTTAGTTATTAGAAAATGAGAAAATAGGTCTTGTTTTGTTTTTATATAGAATAAATTTAAGCATTCTTTTATTTTTCCTCTTTTTATATACAACCGGTTGGTTCTCTACTAGTGGCCTTACATCCTAGCTAGCTACATCACTACATCACCGGTGGGTTGTTGTTGTACACGACATAGCTCGGTGATGTAGGGCTGTAGCTAGGTAGGAGATGTAGTGTTGTAGCTTAGTGATGTATAACTGTAAGTGGGAGAGTGAGGTGCGTGTATATGATGGTGAGGTGAGGCTGTGTTTCCTAGATGATCAGGCCATTTATTATGATTACCTTCTTTCATTTATTTTTACTAAAAATTGAATTATATATATAGCAAGTTATTCTGGTCACGATGGTCGTCGTGGAGGTGGTCGTGAAATCGTTTTTGATGAACGGCCACCTTTTGCTCGTCGTCCACACATACACTTCACCCATGGTGTGATTGACTTACCTACTGGTGATCGAAGCTAGGGACCTTGTCCCAACATAGTAATATTATTTCCTTGTATAAATTTGATGTTTACGTACTACACACGAATAATAATATTATTTTCAAACAATACAGGTTCTCAATCATTTGCAGTGGCTCGCACATGTTGTTGAAAATTTAGGTGGTACCCCTCCTGTTTCACAATGTGCCATTATTGTCGGTCCAAACAATTGCATACAATTAAAAATCTTTTTTGACATACCCGTTCGAGGACAAATTCGCTCCTCGCTGTCTTCAGAACCCATCCAAATGGTCTCAATTGTTGGGTGGGGTACCCCTGGCATGTTTAAGAGGACTTATGAAAGGACCGCCGTGCAGGCATGCTTAGAACAACTTTACGCTAATGGGTACTTTGTGCCAGATTACTCTTATTTTCTAATCAAGACACTCGAGGAGGGAAAAAGTGTGACCACGACCGCAGAGAGACTTTGTTGGTTGAATGAACATGACATGATATGGAGCATCATTTAATGTTATTTTAATCTTCTTATTTTACATTTTTTATGAGTCGTAATAACATTATTCTTAACTGTAGGATATCTTTGGTCAAACCTTTGCGGCAAAGAGCTTTCATGCAATTCTGGAGCAAGTGCTGGATGTTGTGGGATTTTCTTACACAGATTCAAATCCTACACGCACAAGAGATTGGAAGTATCAGGCTCATCTTTCATTTTTCAGGCCATATCAGTTTTCCTCGACACCATTTGAAATTTATGGAAGTCCATGTGACCGTAATTGTCAAGCGATAGAGAGTGCACTGATCCATTCTCTGGCATATTTCGATGAAGTTCTCGACTTCAAGATCGGAGACTTCAACTATATGAACTATCTAAGGAAGAAGAATGGAGTATGAAATATGTGTCGTGCATTGATGTACCCCTCTATCTTTGTTAAGACCTTAAGTATTCATGTATGAACTTTTTATGTTTGTTAAGACCTTAATTAAGTATTGATGTATAAACTTTTTTATATTTTTTGTTAAGACCTTAAGTATTGATGTTAGGCCAGAGACTAATTTTTTGGAAGCCGAATCATAAATTTTGGAGACCTTAATATTTATTATATTATAAAAACAAAACAATTTTTTTTGGGGGGACGACCCTTTAGTCTCGGTTGGTAAACCCACCCGGGACTAAAGGTTTGCCCTCCAACGGCTCCCGGCCGCAATGATTGGGGCTGGCTTTTAGTCCCGGGTGGTAAACCAACACGAGACAAAAGGGTAGGGAGGGCGGCCTTTAGTACCCCTTTTGTCCCGGTTGGTAAAACCAACCGAGACAAAAGGCACCCTTTTGTCTCGGTTGGTTTTACCAACCGGGACAAAAGACCGTCCCTATATAAAGTCACCAACACCTTCTTCCTTCTTCCATGCCCGACCATTATTCTTCACCCGAGAGCTCAAGCTAGCTCCTCTCCCATGGCGCCTCAAACCTAGGGAGGTGCTGCCCAAATTTTTCCTCATCAATTTGTAGAGTTTTCTCACCTCCAAAGTGTTGCTAAGGTATTATTCTTCATCCTCCATTCATATGTTGTGATTAAATTTTGTTTTATGATTTAGAGAAGGAGAAAATAGAAAGTTTGATTTAAGAGCTAAGAGATGAGGTTTTTAGTATACTTTAGATTTAGTACACCGACGAGGAGCGTAGCCAGGCGGACGGGTTCCTGAACATAACCGAGGAAGCCGACGCCCAAGCCGAGCACGACAACACCCACGCAGAGCAAATCGACGCCCAAGCCAAGCATGATAACAATGAGGACCTTCGCATGGTTAATGCAGAAGGTTCCACCGAGGTATATATATATATATATATATATATATATATATATATATATATATATATATATATATATATATATATATATATATATATATATATATATATATATATATATATATATATATATATATATATATATATATATATATATATATATGTATATATATAGGAAAAATCCATTCTACTCCCGGGTGTAGTTACTCCCACGTTCAAAAAACCACTTTGTGTATGTGTACATACCCATTTATCACTTGGAGTATGTTCACATACCTAAAATAAGATTTATCAAAGTGATAACCATGAAAAAATTTTAGTGGAACTCATAATTTTTTGCACCTTGTGATGTATGTAGAAATATGAGTATGTTCACTAACTTTATGTTTTCTTACACATAAAAAAATAGTATGTCCACATAACACTTTTAAAAATCAAGTATGTCTACATACTTTTTTTAGAAACCTCTAGTATGCAATGATACCATCTAACTTGTGAGATACAAATATGGGAGTCACTACACCCGACAGTAGATAAAACTCGTCATATATATATATATATATATATATATATATATATATATATATATATATATATATATATATATATATATATATATATATATATATATATATATATATATATATATTCCATACCCGAGCCACCCTCACTTGCTGCTCGCTATGGATCACGGCGCCACCCTTCTAGTTCTAGCTACCGTCTGGTTTTTTCAATCGGTCTTTTCTTCCACTGGTTCTCCCACATCGCGCTACACATCGTGCATCCTAGAAACCCGGCAGCAGTTTCTCTAGCCTACTCCGTCCCCCACCGTCGCCGCCCACGGCCCCCGTCTCTTGCGCCCCGTTCCGCCGCGGCTGCCGCCCACGCCCGCCCGCCACTCCGTTCCTCCACCGCCGCCGCGCACGCCCCCCGTCCCCGTTCCTCATCCGCCGCTGCCCAACCCCTGCCCGCCTGCTACCCCGTCCCCTAGCCGCCGCCCCCAGACCCCTACTACTCACGACCCCATTCCGTCACCGCTGCCTCCTCCAGCTCTGGTCCGGGATGAATGCGCAGCTCCTCGCCATCAGCACGCGCCTCCTCCAGCTGCGTGAGGTGCTAACTCTGATTCGACCTGCCTTGATTTCTCTCGATTTCCAGATTTGACTCGTTGCCATACCCGTCGTTGTTCCAGGATGCGCTTGCCCCTTCTAGGCGGCGTTGGATAGATGTGCTTTGGTAGCAGGGGCATTGTTATTGTTGAGAATGCGGAAGCGGGGAATCGGCCAGTGGCAACGGCATCGAACTGGCAGCTGTGGGGGATCGACCAACGGTGACAACATCGAGGAAGCTGCTACGAGTTTTCTGGAGGTGAGTAACAGGGTCCACATCACCAGATCGGATAGGATTTGTGGCTATTTACTCCGCCGTGCAGCTTCAGAAGTTGCAATTGCGTACAGTGGTGGAATTGAGAAACCCCATCCAGTTGTTTGATTTTGTGAGTGATTTATTTGATCCTCGATCCCAATTTTCTGCATCACCTACCTGTTCAACGTGACTTCAACTCTTAGTCCATCTGATTGATCCTGATGCATGACATCATGTATAATTCCAGAAAGTTGCAGTTGCAGTGCTATACTAGCGAGCCAAAAATTTGGCACTAGGCCAAGTCCCCTGGCTTATTTAATTGCCAAGCGCACTATATATCAAATCATATGTTCGTATCAATGGCACTGCTAATTTTCCCAGATGCCCTAAACTCTAGATAGGAAATAATAGTTCGTTGTGCTGTAGTTTGTCTGATCAACCTGGCTTGTTTCATCTAAATGCTTGTGACATGCCCTATGCTTTTGGTTGATTTCTGTGTAAGAAAGTTTCTTTGCTGCTCCATGTCCTGGCATGTGAGTGTTGGAAGGATATGCTTTTGGGATGGATATTGATCCGGACTATATTTTGAGTACGGAGCCTTCAGTCCGCTCCACCACATAGATCCTACGACACCACTCCTGCCCGAGGTTTAGTGTGAAGCAGCGGCCGGCCACGGCGGAAAGCATCCTCACAACAAAGTGACTCCCTATAGGTTGCTCATCCTTCCTATCTTTGCTGCTCCATGTTCTCTCATCAATTAGCACGTTGCTGTACGCATAACATAACTTGCATCCCGTCAAAATTGATTCCTATCAGATCTTTATTGTCCCTTTGTCCTGTCATTTGTATAGACACCTTACGTGGTTTGCTTAAATTTTCTTCAATCTATCATGCCCACAAGGTGTTTATAGGAATGTTTACGTGAGATTTTCTACTATTCAGTATTCACTTAATCTGACTTCTAATTGGTATTGATTCCCTAGAATACTTCTGCACCTGTCTTCTAGACTACAAGCTATTTAGCACTTCTATTTTTTTCTAGACAGGTGAGTGACATCTGGTTGATTATTCAGTATGGCACCTGCTACTCAAAATTTGCACTACCTCTGTTTCTTGGCATAACTAACACGCTTAATAGCAACAGGCACTTAATCCAGTCTAGTTTCGCTTTGGTTGTTCGGCTCAACACTGGGCTTGATTGGAGAACTAGCCAGGAGCTATTTTGAGGGCTAAAGTTTAGCCTAAGGAAGTAGCCCTAAAATGAAATAGCCCTTGAGTTGTTCGGATCCGATAGCTATTTGACATTTAATGCACTTTCCCAATCATTTGAGCACAAACTACCCCTCTTACCCCTTGGGCCCCACCCCAAATAGCCTCAATTAGCACCCCTTGGGGGGATAATCTTTTGGGGTGAGATAGTTGCAAATGGCTCTGAAATAATTCTCCTGTTTGGCTCCCACAAAAAGGGTGGAGCTAAAAAATAGCCATGGGATCCAAACAGGGCCACTATTGTTTCAAAAGATTGTGTGTTTGATCTTGCGTGCGCCTGACTATATTTTTCTGGCAGATTTGTTTGTCCCTTCCACTTTAAATTGGACTGCTATTCGTATACTCTGTTTGTTTTTATATATTTGGATCTGCATGCATCAATGAGAGGACATGGCTACCAGTAGAGTTGGCCATGTTGAGTTCAGCCGCTGCACTATATGGTCGTGCTGTGTTTTGGTCGGATCTCGGATATGGGTTCGATGAATCTGTTTGACATATAGCAGCACTCATCTGGAAATCATACCCCAATTTTTCTATTAACATGAAAGTTTGTATTTGACATTCGTAAGAAAAGGATATGTGGTAGGTAGCTAGTAGTGATTAGTATTATCTACTCCAGATTCAGCAGTTTAATCTCATTTTAGGATGCCACCTTGTCTAACTATCTGCTGGTTGGCGCTTTAGCAACACTGAATTTTCATTTGATATGTCACAGCTTCAAGGTGATAATTATTTTTAATTCATAATTAAGTTGGTGTGGTTTTGGCTGCTGTTTGGATAATCCATAGCTTGTGAAGAAATTTCTCCAGATTAACTGCTGTTGATGTCTCTGCAGGGATGACAGGTTCCATCTTGATGCTGATGTCCATTCTGACCGATGAGCAGGAGCCAATAATGATAATGCTACATTAGCTATATATTTTGATGGATTAATAATCTGCTCCACAATTGATCACCGTTAGCTTTTAGTTATATGAAGGTACAACAGTTAAATAATGTGTCATTTACCTTCCAATAATCCAATTACATACTATTACTCTTTAGTTGATAGCAACAAATAAAAGGAGATTAAAGCTGCTAATGTGGATGTTTTAAAATCACATTAGTAAACAAAACATTTTTCTGTACCTTGACCTAAGATTCTTTTGCGCTATGCATATACTTCTATTTTTCTAGCTATTGTTTTGATGGATTAACCTGTTGACATATTGATCTGAAGGCTCCAACATGTTATATGTGCTCCTTTGACCTGCTGGTCTTGTTTGTATGTAATTTGGCCTTGGAGCTTGATATTTTTGCTCAGCTTGCAGGCAAGACCTATGCGCTAATTCCATAGTCTCTCATGGTTATCTGGATGCATTGATACTTGAATGGGACTACTCGATTTATATGCTCTATGATGAAATTAGTCACAGAAGATGGCCATCCAATTCAAGATTTGGGGGTGATTCTTCAGAGCAATGAACAAATTGCACCACTTTATGTAGCATCACCCATTCAGAGATTTCATGTACATGGTAGATGTCTACTTTTGGATAGCTGGCTTGTATATAAGGACTCTTTTGCTTAAATTAAGTTATTAGAAATATAACTGCTACTTCTCCAAGTATCTTTTCTGTTAGCAGTTTGAGGAAAATGCCCGTTTAAATACGGATGCCCCCATTTCATTGTTGGAATTGATGTTCCAGTTTCAAAGTGTATATATTGGTGCTTTTGTTCTACATTTAAGCTGAACCAGATTTGTAGTGGTCCAGTGTATGTTTTGATGCGTGCACATCTGTTGACGATAGGAAAGTGGCTTCATTTTCCACATGAACATGACAAGGTTAATACATATAAACCAAACAAATTAAACGAATTTCATGCATGTTCCATGTTAAGTTCTTTTCAAATCGCAGAATACCTTCCTCTTTATCACCGAATGTCCTTTGATTTATGTCAAAAAGATTCCCATCGTATATTTAATATTTTAATCAAAGTTTTAAATCAGCTGGAAGCTGGACCTCCATCCAACCTGCCCGAAACCTGTTGTAAAAAAAAACTGCCCGCAACCGCAACCTGCACAGAAATAAGGTCAGGTGAACCGGACGGTCGGTTCGCGAGTCCAAAAAAATTGGCCGGTGGGAAAAAAACCCACGGAGGGCAGGCAGCGGCTCGTGGGTGGGTGCGGCCGAGAGTCGCGGGTGGACGCGCCGCGTGCGGAGCAACCAGGCTCGGGTATGGAATAATATTCCATACCCATGGTATATATATATATATATATATATCATGCATTAAGTTCATCATGCATTCGTTCTCGACGAACCCCACGTAAATAACAAATCTGTTACTTGTAAGCTTCATGCTCGACCACAAAAAAGACGAAGAGAGGGCGTACAAAAGTAATCCGTGATGACGTGATGTATCATATCACGGCAGTGAACGAGCTTGGCCAGCCATGGGAGCCAAAGAAGATCACGGACAAGTACGTGTCCCAACACGGGGCTCTTGTAAGGGACAACGTGCCCCTCAAGTATAGAGAATGGAAGGGAAAAGAAGATAATCCATGGGTGATTCCGGATGCACTAAAAAATATGTTATGGAATGATATCCTAACACACTTCACACTTCCACCAGGTGTCCAACTAGACTTCGTGAAGCAGTGGACTCTCCAGAAGATGGCAACTCAATTGTAGAGTTTCAAGAAGCAGCAGCATAAAGATTATATCAAGAAGAATCAAACTCCAAATTGGGATGATTATCCGAAACTTAAGGATCACTGGCAGTCCTTTGTGGATTACACGAATTCTGAAGGTTTCGCCAAGAAGAGCGCACGAGCGAAGGAATGTGCCAGTAAGAAGACGAAATACAACCATCGTCTTGGTCGAGATGGTTACGCGGTTGCAATGCCCAAGTGGCGGAAGATGGAAGAAGAGCTGCTCAACAAAGGTATTGTACCAGCGGTCTTTGACTGGTGCGATCGATCGAAGAATTGGTATTATGCTCGCGGTGGAAGATTGAACCCTGATGATGGTTCCCTTGAATTCCCACCCACATTAAGGGAGGCGACACTTGAGATTATGAAAAAAGTTGAAGATATCAAAGTGGGCCGACTGATTGTTGACAGAGAGAATGATGAGCTAACTTATGCGCTCGGGAATCCGGAACACTCAGGACATTGTAGGGGCTACGGGGTTGTACCGTGGAAGTTTGCTTTCAAGGGATACGAAGACACCTATAGAAGCCGCAAAAGAAGAAAAGAGCGTGAAGAGGCGAAGTGGCACGAGACGATGGAGGAAAAACTTAAACAGCATAAAGAACGTATGAATGCAGAGATTGAACGACGAGTGACCACTGCGGTAGCTGAGATTAGTCTGGAGCACTGCCCCAAGTACCGGTGGATCCCGTCATTAGCCCTTCCGCTCGCAAAAGTAGTTGTGCTTCCACAGAGGCCCCTGAGGAACAAAGGGCAATCCCTGAAGATGTTCAAGTGGAGGACAACAAACGGTACCCTGTGGATGAACTCTGTCAGCGCACCGCATGTGAGCTACACAAGCCGTTCGGCAACATCACATTGAAGGTATAAATATGATCAATACATGCAATTTATTATCTCAACTTTTGATGCATGTCTCAGACATTTAATAACTTTTGATGCATTCTGCCTCAATTAATTCGGCTTATCAAATCAAGTGGAAGTGCGGGGGAAATTGAGAAAAGCAGGACACCTGACTCGCCAGAGGGCATCGGTGCAGTCTCATCGGCAGAAATCTGCCGCTCGGGGGAGGAACAACAATCACAGGCTCGACTGGAAACAGCTGCCTGCAGCATCGGCAGCCGGATCAGGAGATTGGACGCCCTGCCGGCGAAGTGCGCGGGCGGCGGAGACACCCGCCGCATCTCACCGGTAGCATCCTGCCGCCATATCCCGGCCTCCCCGCCGCCGCATACCAGCCTCCCCGCCGCATCTCGGCCACCCCGTCGCCACATCCCAGCCTCCCCACCGCCGGATCTGAGAGAGATAGAGAAAGACCTACTGGCGCCGCTGCTGCATGCCCCGCGCCGCTCTCGACTGGCTGCCGCTTGCCCCGCGCTCCTTCCCACCGGTCGCCGCCGCACATTGCCCCACGCCGCTCCCCAATGGCCGCCATCGCCGCTTGCCCCGCGCCGGCAGCTGCAACCCCGGAGACGAGGGTCGGTGTGCGAGCGGCGGCGACAACAGAGCGCTGGATTGGGGAGATGGAACCGAACGGACGGATGAGTGGATAATGTCCCACGATCTAAATTGGAGGGAAAAAATACAGAAAAACCGACAGGTCGGCAGGATGCGGTGTGACTGGCTCAGTGCGACTCGGGTACCGAATATTATTCAGTACCCAGGGTACTATATAATATAGGACTCCGCTATTTGGTACCCAGGGTACTGAATATTATTCAGTACCCGAGCCCCCACGGCACCACAGCGGCCTGCACCGTCGCGCCCTCGGCCGCACGTTCCCATCCGGTTTTCGCCGGCAGGAGTGGTGGACCGGGTCTCTACTCTACCGAGCGCCTCTCCCTTCCGTTTTTTTTTGACCAGCATAACTGTTTTTTCCCCTTTCCGCTGCTGTGGTTTTTCGTTTCTGCCCGCAAGTCAGCAACAGAGGTCATTCTCCTTTTTTTTTATGTTTTTGCTCCAACGTTGTTTGAATAAAATTAAAGTATGTCACTTAAAAACCTGAGGCGTTTTCTACCAGTCAAGCAAATGATGATGCCACGACTTAGATTTTGCAAAATGAAAATAATTATTTTATGATTAGTGAGCCACCTCGAATTTAATCACAAACTTTGAGTAGAAACTGATAACTGTGTACAAAATGTGTACATGACCACATTTACAAGATTAGTATATTTTGCTTTTTCAGTGACTATTTCGTACACTTTGCTACTTCATTTTTATCAGCAGCCCACGTAAGCATGGTCCTCTGATTATGCTTATCTGCTTCATTTTTACTTCGCAGGACGGACTTGTATCACTGTCAACCATCACTGTTACTTCCTCGTATATGCTGCAGATGCTGTTAAAATACATAGAAATAGAAGGAAACTCATGAAAATAATCCAAGACTCTATGGCAACAACCACCGTATAAATAAGAATCTTGAAAATACTCACCTTTCAATGGCCGTGGATTAATGGAAAGCAAGATCATCAAGAGTACTCATGTCTTGTGGATACAAAGTTATAAACTCATGTTGACTTTATTAGGCAATAAACAATGATTATGCAGAATGCATGATTTGGAAAAAAAAAGCTTCAGGACCAATGTGGTGAAATATTTTTTTACACACTATTCATGACCCTAGGAAGAGGGTCCTCAACATTTTACCGAGGTGAAATCTAGTACCCCAATCCAAAAGCCATCAGGTCTCCACCCTCCATGAGCCCATGATCACCGTGATCCAGCACCAGCCGCCTACGCTCTCCAGCGCGATCCTCTAGCGTGGGTGGTCTAAATACAAACATGATTGATGAGCTACTGCTACTTCTATGCTAGTGCACACATTTCAGATAGTTATCTGCAACTATCTGAAACCACACCTACTATCTGCAACTATCCGAAAGCACACCTACTATCCCTCTACAGCAGATTTGCGATATGTGCTTAGGAACTGATGAACTGACATATAACATGCAGGCAGTCGCGGATCCAGGATGGAAGAAAAGGGGGGGCTCATTTCTTCCTTCTCCTCCTTCCTCCCCTTCTTTTCTTCTTCTTCCTCCTCTCTTCCTTCTCTTCTTCTCATCCATGGCTCAAAATTTCTAGGGGGTGCTCAGGGGGGCTCCAATGGACAGCATGGGGGTAGGGGGGGCTCCAGCCCCCCCAGCCCCCACGCTGGATTCGCCCCTGCATGCAGGATTAAAGTGGTCGCCCCGTGCAGATCCATGTCATTGCAGTTGAACATCCTTTGCTCCTTGACAGTCCTCCCTCTGCACATCCGCGGCTATAAATAAAACGAGAAGAATAAGAGCACTAGTCCACAAAAAGATAAGTATTCAGTTTCATTAATCAATGCTTTTAATCAATTCGAATCTTTGGAATTCTTGTCTCCAGAAAAAGACAGAGAAATAAAAAAGACAGTTTCTATCTGTATTAGAATCTGCAGGTGGCTGGCACACAAATCTTAAAGTGAGAAGGAAAACTGGGTAGTAAATCAATAATGTATAGTTCTCCAATCTCCAGATACCATTTGTTGGTAACGAATAATGAATACAAAATCAATCAGCATTTAACAGGTGCATTATAGCCAGCACCATACACAATATAATCTGAAATGCTGAGGGAATGAATCCAACTTCTTAATACAGCATCCCAATTAACAACTAGCAACGACCCACAAGATTTTTTATTCGTTATATGAGGTGAAATAAATATGTACAAGCTACCTGTGAATGCACATAAAATAAAGTAGCAGTGTCATCTGGATGTTATTTTTATTTTACAGATTGGCTAACGATGCCCGAGTAACAAGTGCAAATCATGTCCTCCACTCCTGATGGAAGGATCTCCGAACATGCGAAATCAAGCAACAGGAGGGGGAACTGAATGCTAATTGACTAAAACGGGCCTCCTAATCGATATAATTCCACAACCTGACCACCATCACAGATCGTCACCACCAAAAACGGCAATCAAGAAACAGCAGGGGGAATCGAATGAAGGTGAGAAATTAAAGAAACAGCCGGAGGGCATCAGTAAAGACCCGTATGAAGAAATCTGTCGGTCCAGGAGAGAACAACAACCTGCCACGAAGGAGATTGAATCCCGATGGACGTGCAACGCCCTGGCGCTGCAGATCTAGAAAAGAGGAGCTGCTCAAACACCACCGAACTCAGGTTGATAGGCATCATGTGCACCAACCGCTATCGAAAATCCTTCATGCAAATAGACATTGTAAAGGCGCAAACAGGGCATGGAAAACAGAATAACGATAAACAATAAGGAATCAGGGAAAAAGAAAGACACATCTAGACCTACAACATAATTTGAGCTACAATCTGGATAATCATCGGCACCTCTGAGGGTAATCAACGGAAATCGGTCGCGACGATGATAAGAGGACCTTCCGCCAGTGGGGGCTGGCAGTCGAACACCGGCAGGGGAACCCAGCGGGTTGGGAGCGACGGTGACGAAATCGATAGCTCAACACGCGTGTGAGCCGTGGGCAGCGTGGAGAAACTCGCAAAAATTAGTACTTTGCAATCCTCATGTCACTAATTTTGGGAAACAAGAACAAAGATGAACTGCTACAGGCTACAATACCTAGCTGTAACTAAGTTTGATAATGCTAATAGACCGAAAACACCAGCAGAGCAAGTAACCAGGTACACCCACCACTCGATTTATGTGAAAGCACATCAAAAGAAGTTTGAGTAGTGTCGTCTGTATGCTATTTTCATTTTGCAGTTTGGCTAATGATACCCAACTAACAAGCGCAAATCGAACCCTCCACATGGAAGGGGGTCTCCAACCTGTGCACACACACCAAGGAAATAAAGATCGAAATTACTACTAGTTTAAGATTAAAAATCCCACATGGAAGGGTCTCCAGCCTGTGCACACACCAAGGAAATAAAGATCGAAAATTACTATAGTTTAAGATTAAAAATCCAGGTGCTAAAACAAAAATTGCAAGGAGGTATGCAGTATGCACCGAGTCATCCTCTCATCTCAACTCAACAGGGGGAACCTTGCATTCCGCCTCAATTAATTCGGCTTATCAAATCAAGTGGAAGTGCGGGGGAAATTGAGAAAAGCAGGTCACCTGACTCGCCAGAGGGCATCGGTGCAGTCTCATCGGCAGAAATCTGCCGCTCGGGGGAGGAACAACAATCACAGGCTCGACTGGAAACAGCCGCCTGCAGCATCGGCAGCCGGATCAGGAGATTGGACGCCCTGCCGGCGAAGTGCGCGGGCGGCGGAGACACCCGCCGCATCTCACCGGCAGCATCCTGCCGCCATATCCCGGCCTCCCCGCCGCCGCATACCAGCCTCCCCGCCGCATCTCGGCCACCCCGTCGCCACATCCCAGCCTCCCCACCGCCGGATCTGAGAGAGATAGAGAAAGACCTACTGGCGCCGCTGCTGCATGCCCCGCGCCGCTCTCGACTGGCTGCCGCTTGCCCCGCGCTCCTTCCCACCGGTCGCCGCCGCACATTGCCCCACGCCGCTCCCCAATGGCTGCCTTCACCGCTTGCCCCGCGCCGGCAGCTGCAACCCCGGAGACGAGGGTCGGTGTGCGAGCGGCGGCGACAACAGAGCGCTGGATTGGGGAGATGGAACCGAACGGACGGATGAGTGGATAACGTCCCACGATCTAAATTGGAGGAAAAAAATACAGAAAAACCGGCAGGTCGGCAGGATGCGGTGTGGCTGGCTCAGTGTGACTCGGGTACCGAATATTATTCAGTACCCAGGGTACTGTATAATATACCCCTATATATATATATATATATATATATATATATATATATATATATATATATATATATATATATATATATATATACTCTATGACCGGCCATAGAATAGCTTATTCTGTGGCCGGACCAACTCATCACGCCAGGTAGCACCCTCACTAATCTCGCGGCAGGCACCATGCAGGGTGGCGCGTCCCCTGACTGCTTTAATCACCGTAAGTGCAGAAGCCGTGATTAATACGAGAGCCGAGCGAGCCGTGATTGCTGCATGTGCGCCTAAATAAAATAAAAGATGCTAGTCACACGTACACATGCATGCGGGGCTGATGCTCCTCTACAAGTGCATGTTGGCGTGCGTACAATGGCTACGACTTAGGAGAAGAAACCATGGTTTTGTTATTTTTGCTACTGCACATGCAATGTGCATATCCAGTTGCCAGAATACATTACCATAGTTGGGCTCGGGCGTCACATTTTTTTCGAGTTACCATTTACACTGTGATTTACTATATTGACACAAGAACCAGATTTATAATTTAACATAAATTAGTTACCCAGAAAACCCCTAGGGCTCTAGACAATAATTATCGTAAATGATTTACCACATACAGGGGCATAATCTTGTAATTGATTATAGTAAATCACATACAAGGACATGGATTCTAGTAAATTGTTTATAAAATTCTCGTAAATGATTACCACGTACGGGGGTATAACCTTTGTCAGAATGTGAATTCACTAGAATCATTTATGTGCATGTGTAGCAGGGCAAAGAAGTAATTCATTTACAAAAATCTGACACTAAAATTTTTTTTGTAACTCACCCTTCAAATGGATCTTCGTAACAAACTGAACGTTCTGCGTATACGTATTACAAGTAACCAGCCTATGGATTTGTTGCATGCACGTATTTTGCTTGCACTCTCGAAAGTATAGGGTGAGCTAATTAACATGCCCTCGCGAAATCTCTGTCAAGTAATTACTTGACTCGTTTGTTTGGCTGCCTGTCTACAGTAAATCACCAGCAATTAAAAGCTGACCACTTGATCATCGCTCATTGCAATAATTAATAGCGATCAATGGTGGGCTGCTGCGGTTATAAGACTGGCCACATATATATATATATATATATATATATATATATATATATATATATATATATATGAAAAATCTATTCTACACACGCGTGTAACTACTCCTACCTCCATATCTCATGATATACACATTGAATCCGACAGAACGAAAAGTATGTACACATAGTATGTGATGATACTAGACTATCTATGGTGGTATATAAGTTGAGTATGTGATCATACTTAGAGTATGTGAACGTACTAATTTTTATATACTATAAGTAAGTTATAATAGAAATATATTAGAAACTAGAGAGGTTTTTGAAATTTTTCGTATATATCCATTTGGATTGTCCTAGAATTAGTATGTGAACATACTCAAAGTGATAAATCAGTATGTAGACATACCCAGATGGCATTTTGATGATGAGAGTAGCTACATGCAGGTGTAGAAAAAACTCACCTGCGTGTAACTACTCCTACTAGGAGTATCCCCACTAAGAGTCAGCCTCCTCTTGGGTATCACTAACGGGTGCTGATCTGGACCCGGTAGTCCCCCACGTACGTGAAAACCGGAACGGATTCCTGTATTTATCCCGCCTATATGTACCCTTGGCTTTGGTCTTGGAGGGCGTCATATTTGTTTTGGCCCCGCGGCACCGATTGGTCGTCCATTACCCGGCCGTCTTGGAGTCTGGGAGTGAGGAGGAAGACGACGTGGTTCCGATCATGGAGGAGGGAGGACGTGGAGGGAGGTTTGTGCATCTGAACACAAGTCACAGGTATGTTTCGTGCGGCCGTGGATTCATGGTTTTATTCGGCCCTGTTTCTTTAGGATTGATTGATCTATTCGTGCGGAGGTATGGACTCTGACAGTATCGGTGCAGATCAGCAGTTCTGGAACGTATGCTGCAGGGAGGCGCAGGTCATATATGGCGCTGTAATCCGATCCAATACCCGGGCGCGAGAGAGGTATTGCTGCATGTGCGGCATGCCTGGGCACAACCGTGCTACTTGTCGTAGACGAGGTAACCACGAAATTGTTTGCCCCAAGCTACCGCAGCCTGTGATCAGTACAACTCAAAGGTAACAGATGATGGAGTATTTTGTTATGTGGCCGTAGGCAGATAATTTATTTATGAACGTTCAATTAATCTTGCATTGTATGACGAGTAATTGTGTATGGAGCAGTGCTGCTAACAACGAAGATCAGAGTCGGGAAGAGGATCCTGGTGAAGTTGTGGATGAAGAAACTCGTGGGAGACTTTGCAAGTGGCACGAGGTGAAGAAGCAGGCATCGTTAAAGATTCAGATGTAGCATTTGTTTCATCAATCTGGTAGTAGTCTCAGGTTAAGTAACATGGAGTCTGTGAACTCAGATAGTAGTAATTGGGACGTGAATTCTTAGATTCGAGCAATAATGTGTGTATGACCTGGTTTTAGTTGGTGTTTGTTGTGTGCACTCGTGAGTGCATTGTTGCAGTCAGAAAGTTAAGCAGTATCATTTGTTGATTTAATCATTTATTTTTGTGGATGATGTTCTGTGTTCCAATTTACAAATGTTCAGATAGTATGTGCTCATACTTTCTGAATCGTCATGGTTATGGATGGAAACATAACATCCTGTTGTTTCCATGCAGTATGCAATCATACTAACTCACAGATGCATATGTACTGTAGCACTTTATTTGAAATGACAGAAGTCACGTATGAAGGGATAAGCAGCAATGAACGGATGTCCTGTCTCGGCCTCGTTACTCGCGTGTTAGTTATTGACCGAGGGAGTGTTGATATGCATCATGGTTGCTCGTGCGTGAAGTGAGGAGTGGGGACAGTTTCTATCTTCAAAAATTGAATTCTTGTTGCATGCAGGCACTGACTGCTGAGTTAGTTGGGTTTCGTTCGTGACATGCAGCTCGTGGCATTGTGGCTCCTAATTGTTCGGTGATAAGTATACTCGAACAGCGCAAGACCCGCCGGCCGATAGAGCACACACACCTGTGTTCACGTCAGGTATGTATTCAAATGAAGGCTGCTTGCCAGAGGAAGCCATCTCGCAGCTCAGTATGGAAGCTCCCCCTGGCGGATCTGAAAATGAGGCCTCAGTAGATGATAGTGTGGATGGCTCCCAACTTGATGTGTCTCCTGACGGCGGCGTGGAAGAGAGAAGCACTGGTGCGGAAGGGTGGAGATTCAGACAGTGGTGGTGCCGAGACTGAAATGGCCCTGGTCGAGAGGTACATTCGTCTATCAATGATGTCTATAAATTCGACTATTAAAAATGTATCTTTTTTTGGATTGCTGAGGCAACTGCATTTCCTCCCTATTGATTAAAGATGGGCGTGGTTGCTCCATGGAGCGAACCGCAATCGACCCATCGAACCAATCGAGTAATTATGGTGCACCGGTTTATCCAGTGTATTCATAAGCTGCCTACTTTGTGATCCAGTGGTTCGTGCGGGTCGATCCATTTGTTGTTCAAACGCATGCAGCTGACAAGCACTAGCCGAGTGCTAGTTGACAGCGGACATCCGACGCTTCGTGCAGCTAGCTAGACAACTAGCCTTCCTCCACGCAAGACAAGTCACGGTGCGTCCCCACCACGATAGCTGCAGAATAGAGACACGTTGAGGAGCAGTGAAGGGACAAGAAACATGGACGGGCGGGACGGCCTCATCTCAAGGTCACTTGCATCGCGACGACGTTGTTCGTCACCTCGGACGCCGCCGGCTTCAAGGATCTCTCGTGCAGCACCTCAGCGGCAACTCCCGGTCGCGCCGCCGGGACTGGTGGTAGAGCGGCGACTCCGGCGGCGCTCTACTGGCCATCCTCGTGTGCCGCACAGGTGAGACCAGGACGACCTCTGCCGTAGGCCCGTAGCTAGGCTAGCTGTAGGGCTACGATTACTAGTCGGCTGGTGAGGCACGCCTCCCGGCGATTACCAGATGAGCGCCGCCGCCGCTGCCACTGAGAGCCAGACTACCGACGGAGGACTGGAGAGAATAACATTGCCGCCAGGCCGTCTCGATTTGCTCAATCCTTACAGCATCGTATCGACTCATTCACAACAGCACGGTGGAACGACGCGCGCGTCTCCTTGGTTGCCGCCATAGCGCCGTGAGGTGACGCCCGGCTCGGTGGCCGCTCGTTGCAGCGCTGCGGTGTCGTCAAAGGTGGGTCGAACCCCTCGATCCATTGGTTCACTGGAGTCTGATCCGTCGAACCAAAGCGGCTTCGTGGGTCAGAGAAGGAGCCCATTAGGATCGTTTTTATGGATAGGTTTGACGAACCGCTGGTGCGATCCGCACCATGCCCACCTTTACTATTGATGCAGGTGTGATGTAGAAGAGTATGAAGAAATACCGGATGGATACTCTGATCCGTCCATAATGGTGCCAAAGATTGGCCAGCTTTTTGAAGAGGAAGTTGATGGTTATAGATTGTACAACCTGTATGCCAGGTTCAATGGGTTTGCTATCAGGAGGTCGAGGAACAGGAAACTCAAAAAAACAGGCGTGAAAACCATGCAAGAGTACTGCTGCACTCGTGAGGTTAGTTCTTTTAGCTTTACATGATAACTTGTTAATCTAAATTGATGGGTAGTAATGAATAGGAATATGTATGTGGTAATCCATGTGGGTTGGTTTGACTTATCTGGATCAAAATTATTCATAGGGCCGTGATTGTAATTATTGTGGGGAGAACCCTACCAGGATTGGTTGCAAAGCTATGATCAGAATTAATCGTTCATCTGAGCAGCATAGTTGGACAGTCACTGCGTTTGAGTCGTCACATAACCATGGAGTCAAGAGGGGCTACAGTCATACTGCTAACTATAGGTCTCACAATCAAATAGATGCTGGCACTATGAGTACACTAACTGAAATGGTTGATAAGGGTGTACCTCGCACAAACATGTATGGCTTAGTTGCAGGTATGCACGGTGGTCCTTCTTTGGCACCATTCACGAGGAAGGCGGTGAATCGAGTGGTGTATTCGATAAGGAAGGAGGAATGCAGTGATGATGTACAGAAGACAATCGATTATTTCAAGGAACTGCAGCTGAACAGCAGGAACTTTTTCTACACTGTAAATGTTGATAGAGCAGTACGTATCAAGAATATATTCTGGGCACATGCATCATCTAGACTCAGTTATGAGCATTTTGGGGATGTAGTCACATTTGATACTACATACCGTACTAACAGGTACAACATGCCATTTGGTATTTTTGTTGGGGTCAACAACCACTTTCAGTCAGCTGTTTTTGGTTGCGCTTTCTTGAGAGAGGAAACTATCGATTCTTTCAAGTGGTTGTAAAAGACATTTACCAAAGCTATGAAAGGAAGGCACCAGCATCCATACTCACAGGTATGATTTGTTCAAGTGGTTGTAAAAGACATTTACCAAAGTTAATGGTCAATGTAAGATCGGGTGACACCAATATCGTAACAGGTGGAAATCGATTTTTAGTAAATATGTTTGACATACCTCCGGTACTGGACAGACCCTGTCTACTTGGGGGTGTATCTGGCACAACCTGTTGAATGGCTGCCTCCTGAAAAGCCTTGTTTAAGTTAGTATGGACTTGAACATCTGGTCTTAGGTGTCCCATATCGTCCTCATTCTCAAGCTATGACAGTCCCAGGTCAAATGATGGTGACTCAAAACTGACAATGGATTGGGGGATTGGATTTGGATTCTCTTCATGAATGACAACTTCTGGAACCTGATTAGAAAATGTAGACTACTTTAGTCAGTAAGGGACCATGTACTGCATTTGTATGTGAGCATACCTTTGTTTAAGTTAGCTTGAACTTCCACCTCTGTTCTTAGTTGTCCCATATCATCTTCATCCTCAAACTGTGACAGACCCAGGTCAAAAGATGGTGCATCAAAGCTGGCAAGGGACTTGGGGACTGGATTTGGAGTCTCTTCATGAATGTCAACTTCTGGAATCTGATCAGAAAATGTACACTATTATAGTTAGAAATGGACCGCGTGCTGCAGCCAGATTGGGTGAAGTGCTGCAGTGCATGTTTGACATACGATTGGTATGTGAACATACTTTGAAAAATTTCAGCGGTGTAGCATGGATTTATACTAATGTGGAAAATTCATATCTTGTATGAGCCCATACTATAAATTTATTCTTTAAGGTGTAGTATGAGAACATACTGCATATTAAAGTTCATATCTTGGTATGTGAACATACTTTGAAAAATTTCAGCGGTGTAGCATGGATTTATACTAATGTGGAAAATTCATATCTTGTATGAGCCCATACTATAAATTTATTCTTTAAGGTGTAGTATGAGAAGATACTGCATATTAAAGTTCCAGCTGTAGTATGAGGAGATACACTTAAAATAAGTGATGGAGTATGGGCATTTCTGATCTTAACAATTTGCACTTTAATTTCATAGTTGTAGAAGAGGTGATGTAGAAATTGTTTTGCCCTGGATAAGGAGGGAGCAATGTATGCAGATATACCTCAGTTTGAGGTGCAAGTGTTTTGTCCCCATAGCAAACATTCTGAAGATCAAGGAGCTGTAATACATAGTATAGCATTATGTACTGGATGAAATATTTTAAATATCGTCAGATAATTGGGGTGAAGAAACATACCTTGAGCTTTCCAAATGATGGAAATGGAAGTCGATTAGGTAGGACCACGTCTCTCTCTATGATCTGGGTCATAATGTTGTCATTGTAGTCCCTGATGCGGGGTAAGCAGGGGTGTTGATCTGTCTTTGTACCATAGTCAAGATTGTCCAAATAGAATACCTGTGATTATGGTTAAACCAAAAGTGGTGTCAGAATATTTTATTAACTTCATGTAGTAGCAATACAGTGGAGAGGTCAAATAAATAATTTACAACATACCTGCAATAATGTGATGCAACTTTTAATGTAGCCTACAGGTTTGCCGGTGTGGAGTTTGTTCCGAAGGGTATCTGCAGCAATCTTTATCTCATCTAGGACAAACTTTGCCCAGTTATATTTATGTACATTCTGGATGTCAACCAGGGTCTTGATATACCTTGATGATATGTAGTTGTTCAGAGCAACTGGAGCTAGAAATTTAGTTACAATGAATAATATAAATGCGGTTTTGAATTGCTCAGCTTCCTTTCAGTCATCAGATCATCATGTGTCCTATATAGTATACAACAGAGAAAGGATACAGTGATTTGATCATAAGACTCCTTGTCAAAAACAGAGCAGAGGTACTTTTTCATGGTAACCACTTCCTGCTGTGTGGCAGGAACTATATCCGTCCCCTCACAAGGAATGCCAACGAGAAGATCGATACCCCGGCATGAAAGCTTCCGTTCAGAAGTAGTACCAGCATATAGGGACCCTGATATGGGGTCAAACTTACTAAGCAGCCAAGCACCAAATTGCTTGTTCGTCTTGTAGATTTTCATTTTGGCCAAACCTTCGAATCCCATCTCTTTTAGTAGGCCCAGTCTCTAGCTATCTAACTCAGATAAAAGATCAGAAACTATACCGGGAGAACACCTGGTGTCTACAGTGCATTTCTTTGATTTTCTTGCCTTGCTACCACTAGCCTGTGTGCACTCCTCCGTTTGGACCCAGAAGCTTGCGGATGTTGCATGCCTTTTTTGCTGCGAATGTGAAGTAGAGCCTTGCAAAATGCCACTTTGGAGCCTGAGCTGCCTGCAACATGATTGGGTTTAGCTGGTTTTCCCATCTGTAAAAGAAAAAAAGGAACGGATGAATCAGATTAAAATTCAGAATCAGAAGCATGCATCTCTGAATTGTAAAACACAGGATACCTACTCACCTTGTAAATGTCGGACAACAGATCTTGGCACCACGGAGGACACGTCAAGGAAGTGGAAGAACAGCTAGCGTGTATCTGCAAGACAACCAGCTTCTAAATACAAGTAGATTTGATAGGCCACGGACCAGAGGAGTATGTGATCATACCTATTCACCGTCGACGAGGCCGGCTGGCGGAATGGAGTGGCTGCAACAAGGAAACTCGCCACCGCCGCCGGGAGAAGCACGCGTCGAGTATCTCGCAACAACCAAACGACGAGAAAGCCACCGCCGTCAGGAGATGCGGACGCGTTCAAGTGGTGCAAACCTGATAAATCTCGGTGTTCGTTGCATTTGAAAACCAATCTGTGCACGTGAATTCATCAACAAGATAACTATCACGTGTGGATAATGCTCAGGAAGTAATTATGATAAAAAAAATGGTGGCGGTCTGCCGTCCGTGTATTATTGCGGCACGTGTTCACGTGCACAGATTGGTTTTCAAATGCAACGAACACCGAGATTTATCAGGTTTGCACCACTTGAACGCGTCCGCATCTCCTGACGGCGGTGGCTTTCTCGTCGTCTGGTTGTTGCGAGATACTCGACGCATGCTTCTCCCGGCGGCGGTGGCGAGTTGCCTTGTTGCAGCCACTCCATTCCGCCGGCCGGCCTCGTCGACGGTGAATAGGTATGATCACATACTCCTCTGGTTCGTGGCCTATCAAATCTACTTGTATTTAGAAGTTGGTTGTCTTGCAGATACACGCTAGCTGTTCTTCTACTTCCTTGACGTGTCCTCCGTGGTGCCAAGATCTGTTGTCCGACATTTACAAGGTGAGCAGGTATCCTGTGTTTTACAATTCAGAGCTGCATGCTTCTGATTCTGAATTTTAATCTGATTCATCCGTTCGTTTTTTTTCTTTTACAGATGGGAAAACCAGCTAAACCCAATCATGTTGCAGGCAGCTCAGGCTCCAAAGCGGCATTTTGCAAGGCTCTACTTCACATTCGCAGCAAAAAAGGCATGCAACATCCGCAAGCTTCTGGGTCCAAACGGAGGAGTGCACAGAGGCTTAGTGGTAGCAAGGCAAGAAAATCAAAGAAATGCACTGTAGACACCAGGTGTTCTCCCGGTATAGTTTATGATCTTTTATCTGAGTTAGATAGCCAGAGACTGAGCCTACTAAAAGAGATGGGATTCGAAGGTTTGGCCAAAATGAAAATCTACAAGACGAACAAGCAATTTGGTGCTTGGCTGCTTAGTAAGTTTGACCCCATATCAGGGTCCCTATATGCTGGTACTACTTCTGAACGGAAGCTTTCATGCCGGGGTATCAACCTTCTCGTTGGCATTCCTTGTGAGGGGATGGATATAGTTCCTGCCACACAGCAGGAAGTGGTTACCATGAAAAAGTACCTCTGCTCTGTTTTTGACAAGGAGTCTTATGATCAAATCACTGTATCCTTTCTCTGTCCTATACTATATAGGACACATGATGATCTGATGACTGACAAGGAAGCTGAGCAATTCAAAACCGCATTTATATTATTCATTATAACTAAATTTCTAGCTCCAGTTGCTCTGAACAACTACATATCATCAAGGTATATCAAGACCCTGGTTGACATACAAAATGTACATAAATATAACTGGGCAAAGTTTGTCCTAGATGAGATAAAGATTGCTGCAGATACCCTTCAGAACAAACTCCACACCAGCAAACCTGTAGGCTACATTAAAAGTTGCATCACATTGTTGCACATATGTTGTAAATTATTTATTTGACCTCTCCACTGTATTGCTACTACATGAAGTTAATAAAATATTCTGACACCACTTTTGGTTTAACCATAATCACAGGTATTCTATTTGGACAATCTTGACTATGGTACAAAGACAGATCAACACCCCTGCTTACCCCGCATCAGGGACTACAATGACAACATTATGACCCAGATCATAGAGAGAGACGTGGTCCTACCTAATCGACTTCCATTTCCATCATTTGGAAAGCTCAGGGTATGTTTCTTCACCCCAATTATCTGATGATATTTAAAATATTTCATCCAGTACATAATGCTATACTATGTATTACAACTCCTTGATCTTCAGAATGTTTGCTATGGGGACAAAACACTTGCACCTCAAATCGAGGTATATCTGCATACATTGCTCCCTCCTTATCCATGGAAAAACAATTTCTACATCACCTCTTCTACAACTATGAAATTAAAGTGCAAATTGTTAAGATCAGAAATGCCCATACTCCATCACTTATTTTAAGTGTATCTCCTCATACTACACCTAGAACTTTAATATGCAGTATGTTCTCATACTACACCTTAAAGAATAAATTTATAGTATGGGCTCATACAAGATATGAATTTTCCACATTAGTATAAATCCATGCTACACCGCTGAAATTTTTCAAAGTATGTTCACATACCAAGATATGAACTTTAATATGCAGTATGTTCTCATACTACACCTTAAAGAATAAATTTATTGTATGGGCTCATACAAGATATGAATTTTCCACATTAGTGTAAATCCATGCTACACCACTGAAATTTTTCAAAGTATGTTCACATACCAATCGTATATCAAACATGCACTGCAGCACTTCACCCAATCTGGCTGCAGCACACGGTTTATTACTAACTATAATAGTGTACATTTTTTTATCAGATTCCAGAAGTTGACATTCATGGAGAGACTCCAAATCCAGTCCCCAAGTCCCTTGCCAGCTTTGATGCACCATATTTTGACCTGGGTCTGTCACAGTTTGAGGATGAAGATGATATGGGACAACTAAGAACAGAGGTGGAAGTTCAAGCTAACTTAAACAAAGGTATGCTCACATACAAATGCAGTACATGGTCCCTTACTGACTAAAGTAGTCTACATTTTCTAATCAGGTTCAAGAAGTTGTCATTCATGAAGAGAATCCAAATCCAATCCCCCAATCCATTGTTAGTTTTGAGTCACCATCATTTGACCTGGGACTATCACAGCTTGAGAATGAGGAGGATATGACACCTAAGACCAGATGTTCAAGTCCATACTAACTTAAACAAGGCTTTTCAGGAGGCAGCCATTCAACCGGTTGTGCCAGATACACCCCCAAGTAGACAGGGTCTGTCCAGTACCGGAGGTATGTCAAACATATTTACTAAAAATTGATTTCCACCTGTTACGATATTGGTGTCACCCGATCTTACATTGACCATTAACTTTGTCCTAATGGAACAGGGGCTACAAAAAAAATTGCCACTTTTTCTTCCCCGCATTCCATATTGAAAGAGGTTAATGGATACAGGATTACTTTTTGCGAGGAATATGGTGTCATAAAACACCCACCTAAATCCAAGCGCAGAATCATCGGGGAACCTACTGATATGCTTGTTGATAGGCCTGTCCGGGTAATTAAGCCAAGCAGGCTGGTGAAGTCGCCCTTTACGTGCAAGCAGCATACCTTCACAAGGAGCAACACCAAGGCAACAGACGACTTGTACAAGTACACCGTTTCCATCCACGACAAGAATTTTCTAAGGTAATTTTCTCATACCACATTGTCCTAACAAACAACAACATATGGAAATACTTTGATGACCAAATTGTAAAAATAACCTCACAGGAAAATTTGGGTACACATATCAAACTCAGTCCCCATGAAACTAAATTTAGAAGACATTCAACAAGCTCTCAAGACCAATGAAGGCATGCAGGAAGACACATTCAATGTTGCGGTTCAGGTGCTTCATGAGGATGAGTTACATAGATTTGGGTCAACTGAATTTGTCGGATGGAGGCATTTCCTGAATCTGGATTTTGCGGTTAGTATGCATACATACTTTACAGTTCTTAACCATAAACACCTGATACTCGACAATCAACTGCCCTTTTTCTTGTAGATGTATGCAATCGCTGATGATGGACATTGGGACCCTGCTGACCACATACATTTTTTCACTGATGATACATTTGTTCCATACAATGTGTCATCCTGTCATCTGGTATCTAATGGATGTAACCCTTGTACCTATTTAACCATATATATAATTCTGCTACTAACACTACCCTTTCATTACCTTGTAGATATTTGTCCCTGTACTACAGGTCAATCATTTCGCTCTATACGTATTTGATATGGTTAATAGGACTATTACCATCCTTGACCCATTCAGAGAAAATACCATGGGAGGGGAAAACATTGAGCAGAGGCACACCAACACAAAGCTACATGTCTCCAAAGCATTACAAGATTGCTTCAAGCTAGCCTTCCCTGATTGGAATGAGCATATCCCTGTATGGGATACCAACTACCCAACAAGCAACATACCTGAATGCAACAGGTACATCACATATATACAAATATTGTACTGCTACCATATAGTGTGATTTTTAGTGGCTAAGCGCACCTAATATTCCTTTCAATGACAGCGTTGATTCAGCTTTCCAAGTTCTGAACTTCATGCGGAACTGGGATGGCACACGTCTTGTGAACAACATACCTAGGGTATGCATTTCAAATTAAGTCCAGCCATACCTTACTTGTAACCTTTTTCCTGACACTGCCTCCATTGAAAAACTTGAACCAGGACTCATTAATTATGCGCAAGGAATTCCTGGTCAACTTGCTGTCGTTCAACAACAATGAAGCCATACTTCCAGAACCTGTTCAAAAATTCCTAAAAGTGGCATCCCGTAGATGAGCTGAACTTCAGTAGCCATTTTTTATAACATTTAGTATTGCAGTCTTTTATGTTCCATAGTAATCAACTTCGAATTTATGTACTATTGTCGGTGCAGTTACCACTCCAGTCAGTCAATTGCTTCCATATTTTGTAATAATCAAACATGCTCCTATATTATCAGAAAGATTTCTCAGGACATTACCATCTTGGGCTACGAGATACACACCTATACTACGCATACCCTGGGCATATTGTTCACAAGACGTGTGCATACATACTTGCTTCAGAGAGTATGCATACATACTTGCTTCAGGGAGTATGCATACATACTTGCTTCAGGGAGTATGTGCTGATGCGGCTGCCGTCGAGGTGAGGCTGCCGTTCATGAAGCCCAGCTGGATGGCGTCCACGGTGGCATCCTGGAACTCGAACCGACCGCCGGCAGCGGCGGCGGTCGCGAGGACCATGGACATGACGACGGCGACGACCTGGAGGCGCACGTCAACCATAGCTAAGCTAGTACTGTCGTCGACCGGCAGGTCTAGTTTTGTGCATGTACACACTCTTCTGTATAAATAGTGTGTTCTCGCTAGAGCCAAGATTATATAGTGACGAGCTGACTGTTAGTCATGAAGAGGTTTCAATTTGGACCATTGCTACAGAGTCCACGCCAAGCTTCGAGATTCGGACTAGTTAGTAGGTGTGACCAGCTATCCTTCATGCATGCCATGCAGAGACCGCAGTACCTTACCAAACTACCAAGAATGGCTGGTCGTTGGATGGATCCTTCATGCATGCATCAAGGAACTTTCTCACGTTAGTTTGCATCTCGACCATGCATTTTCAGGTAAGTCTGATCTCTTCAGGGAGTGTGAGCTCATACTCCCCCCGGGAAGTATGAGTTCATACTACCTTCGAGGAGTATGTGTTCATACTTCCTCAATGGGGGTATGAGTTGATACTAAATCCGGGGAGTACAAGTTGATACTACCTCCGGGGAGTATTAGTTCATACTAGATCCAGAGAGTATGCGATCATACTTGAACATACTAGAACGCATACTTGTGCATACTAACAAAGTATGAGCTCATACACTGTGAACAATCAAACCATATAGCCAATGCAGTCCTTCAACCAATGGAATGCAAACAAAAAAGGATACAATGTGTGTGATGATACCTACTGATCAAGAATGAGATCTGCGTCTAATATGAATATAGAAAATTTTGATATGTACTAACAAACACGTCCTAAAGACTACAAACTTCTCTACTTCTTCCTCTTGTACGAAGATTGGCGCCCACAAGTGGCACTGTTGTGTCCAGTCTTGCCACACGTTTTGCAGTACCTGATCTGCGGGAGCCTCGTTCCATCCTGTGACGGTTTGGCTGATGCCTTCTTCTTCTTTACATTTGCACTTTCACCCTTTGACACATACCTTTGGCTTTTTGGCCGGCCCCTCCCCTTCCTGTATTCTGGAGGTTGAATACCAATTTCAGGTATGTCATCACCCTCTTCCCCATCTTCCTCGCTGAAATCCAGTTCGTCCCCATCATCACTTTTATTACTGTCATCTCCATCATCGGAATCTTCCATCTCAACAAAAACAGGCCTTTTCTCCTAAACATGTTTGCTCTTAAGGCTTCCATTCGATCTTCCTTCTTGCTGACTGCATGCCAACTTCAGCTCATCCATCAACTTCGACAAACCCTCTGATGCCATCTGACAAATCTCCAAATTTGTATCCCCTAGATTAAGAAACTCAAGGAATTGCTTGTGTAAAAGGGCATGTCGATAACACCATGACTCAGCTGCTTCCCTATCCTTTTCAAAACCTTCCAAATGACAAGGAATTACATCCCTGGCACCTTTACTCGATCGACTCAATACATACTTCTTAGGGATTTCTTTGAAGCCATAGTACACCAACACCTACATTTTGGGTGTGCATCAATCATGGATATCAACAAACCAATACATTAAACAAATTAAAAAATGGACATTTTCCTAACTGGTATTAGTCTTACCATCAGTATGTGGCTACAGAGTATCCCCAGATGCTCAAATAACTAGCAAACACATGAAAATTCCCCATCTGCAACGTTGGCATGCACATCATAAACATCCCTCCCCCAATGTTTCTTGGTGCCATCCCCATTATAAACCACACACAACTCATGCTCAGTTGACGTTGCTTCAACCCTGAAGGACAAACTTGACGAGAATTGTTCCATAAACTTGTTAAATGCACCCCTTGTGTACTGTTGACGGCTGTTAAGTACCTACTTTAGCCGTCAATATACTCATGAATAAAGGAGCATAAGGCATTTCTTACACGTATTTAGTTAAAAATAATGTAGTTCCACTTGTCCTTGGAGATTATTTGATTGCAGGAAAATAAGCAGGAAAAGAGTGACAAACTCACCTTCTATGGTCCATGCCACATCACCTCATCCTAGGTGGGCTGCCAACAAGGATGCCATGCATGCGCACCTACCAACTAGGGAGCCATGCATGCATGTCATGCAAGCAATCCAAGTGAAGCAACCCCCGACGAATCAGAGTGTGACACGTGGACGTCACATGGATCCATGGGCCCACAAAGGCATGCAATTCACGCCAAAACAGGGTGGACACCAGGAACCGACCTAAGGACCCACAGGACAGTCACCAGGAGAAAGCACGAGCCAGGGGGGCTGTGATGCCCCAGGTTTTTAATTAGCATCATTAGTGCTAATGACCGAATCAGCCGAGTCAAACCTGCTGACGTTGGTCAAACCATGGTCAACCTGGGTTATCACCTCGAAAACCGAGTCAACAAGCCCTAATGACCCTCTTGATCAAATCAACACCCACTTGTGGTCAACCCTTGGTCAAAACCCCGGTCAAAACCCCTATGTCTTTGAGCATCTCCGGAACTTTTGCCGCGTTCTCCAAATTTCACCTAAACACTTCAAAATCTCCCAATATAAAAGTTGTCCAGTTTTTCGAGGGACACAACTTTGCTTTTGGGTGGCATTTCAAATTTTGAGTGGAAAAGGGTGAAAAACTTGGTCAACTGCAGTGAGCACTATTCACTAGCGCCATGGAAATCCAGCAACTTTGCCTGCAGTTCATGCTCAAATGGTTGATCAAAACATAGGTCGGCCTTTGAGAAAAATACTCTCCTATAGATGCTCTACAACTTTGGTATTCAAGGTTTGGTGGAGTTTTATTTGAAGATCTGGAGAAAGACGCGGTCAAACGTGTGTAAACGAAACAAGTTCGGTGACTTCGCGCCGCGACGCCGCGCTCCGCGCGCCAGAGCGCGCCCACGCACGCAGCCACGTGGCGCCCAGGGCGCCTCGGCGTCCGGGTCCCCCAGGCCGGTCCGCGCCCGAGCCACGCCCCGAGGCCATGCCTCCCGAGGCCCCGCGCACCCCGAGAGCCTCGGAGCCTGCGCCCGCCGCGTGCCCCGTCCCCGCCGTGCCGCACCGGACCCCTCAACCGTGCCGTCCGCCGGTGCTGTCGCCCGCGCCCCGATGTGCTGTCCAGGCCCCCCCTCGTCCTTCCCGTTGCTTCAACGCGAAGGTTGTGTGCCTATAAAAGGGCACCGGTCGTCCCTCGCGCGCGCGCCTGCACCGCTGCCGTGCACCGAGCTCCGCCGCGCCGCTATGAGGGCAGCCGCCGCCGAGCTCCCCTCTCCACTGGCACCCACCGCCTAGAGGCTACTCTTTCGCCACCCCTAGGTCCCACTCGACCTCCCCGGCCTACTCATTGCCTTGGACGCGCCGCCCATTAGCCGGAATGGAAGCCGCAGCGGCCGCCGCCGCCGGGCTCCGCCGTGCGGGCTCGCCGGCGCCGCCCCCGTCCCATCTCCGGCCACCACTCGCACCCTTGCGAGCATGGGGTCCTCCGCAGTCGATTCCCCATCCGAACTCCGGCGAGAGTTCGCCGGATTCCGGCGTCCCCACCGACGGCCGCGCCTGGAGGACCCAATTGCAAGGGGAGATTTCTTTTCAAGGGTCGATCTGCAAAGCAAGGGTTTTTTCGTAAGGAATCAGAAACTTCCAAGGACTTCCTTGAAACTTGAATCTTCAATAGTGAATACATATTTGCTGAATTTTGTAAAATCCATAGAAAATCACAGAAAAATAAGAAAAATGCAAACTCAATTTTGTTGGATTCCTTGTGAAAAACTCTACAACTTTTGTAAAGCATGACCATAGTTTTTCCTGATAGTTTTTGCATGAAAAATAGAAGATTGATAAACCTAGATCTGCTGTATCTCCAAATCCACATGTGATCTGTAGCTAATTGTTGGATATGTTGTGTCCTATGCCATGCCGAGCTCCTGTGCCGAAAATTGCACAAAGTTACTGAGTAAATCTTTTTATATGATTTATTTTGTATTTATGCAGAATCTGTCTAAATGATTTTTGTAGCCAAACATAATTAGCTTTTTGTGCTCAACTTCTGCATGTGATCTTTTTATTCCAAAATGCACCTCTGGTGAATTAACCATGATTTTATATCTGTGAGAAATATTTAATCTTCTTTTATGCCTATTTTTCAATGTAATTGCATAACTCAAGATATATAGAAGCTCTAGGTGTATACGTTATATTCCTAGCTTAGTTTTGGACCAGAGATCATGTGTCAGAAAGTTGGAATCATTTTGATGTGTAATTATTTTTGTATGCTTTTATCTTGCTTTAGTAGTTAGCTTTTGTTATTTTCGTTGTAATTAATTTCCTAGCTATCCTAAGTGTGCATGTGTGTGCAGTGGCTTTGTTTAGGCTTGTAGTGCTTCATCAAATACCCCACTGAATTTTTATTAAATTATTTTATGAATAAAAGCTATGGAAGCAAATTAAAGCTTAATAGTAAAGTAAATTGGAAAATCATCAACCACACCCTAATAACCCTATGTGTGTAATGTAAATCATTTTAAAAGGTTAAGACCAACCCCTTGCTGTCTTGAGGGATTTAAATCAAATTATTTACATAAATATGTACACAGTCACTATCAAAAAAAAATTAGTAAAGAACCGCATATTGTTCCTTTTTGGAAGAGTATGCTGATTGTTTTTCTTATCTAGGTGAATGTGGTCAACCATGCACCCCATGGTTGTCATTTGTTGTTTGTAATTAATTAAATTAAAAATCATCAATTAAATCTTGCATTTGCATCCTCGTGTAGATCTTCCCGACGGTAGCTGTACGCGTGTACCGGAAGGAGACGGAGGAGCTGACGGAGTTGTGCACTACGTCGCTGTAGAGCAAGACCTGGACCATGTCCAGAAGGGCCCAAGGCCAACCTTGCCAGCGAAGGCAAGCCCCGGATCATTAACCCTTCTTTTTAAAATTATGCAATTATCTTTGCTATGTTTGTGCATTTACGTTTCAGGAGTTGAATTGAAACCCTAGATGCATGATCCCTAGGTACCTATGTTCTTTTACTAGTATGCTAGGTCGATAGCTGCTATGCTATAGGACCCGGTAGAAGTCGAGTGATGTTCGTCACTCGCGAGATTAGGCTCTTATGTTGGAATCATAAGATCTTTATAAATGGATTGCTCATGTGGTAAGAGCATGGGATTTGGGCTCCGGTCCAGTGGCTTTCGTGGGCTAAGCTTTTGAACGTACTAAGCACTTGTCGGGAATGGGACCGGTAAGCCTAGTACCTGATGGACACGGCAAGGGAACTTTTCCCTACTACCCCTAGGACACTTAATGTGTCCCCCTGCCTGCAACAACAACAGTGGGGTACCTGTGCGATTCTGGGCGGTCCGGCGTGACGTACCAGTAAGCCCTGTACCGAGGATTGTAGGTCTGATCCCGACCCGAAGAAAGATGGGAACCACCTGGTGGTTGTCCTCGCGGGGGCACCCTACCGTGTGTTTAGGTTTACCTTGCAAGGTTATAAATCAATCGATTGTCGGCCTCTCACCGTTATCTGAGACTGCTTAATCAACTGGCCATGATATCCCTTAATGATGGAACGTTGTGAATATTACGGCTTGATTTAATTGTATTGTACAACTTTTGATTGCAATAGATGGCTCACGTAGAAATGCTAATTAACTAGAATTTGAGCTAAAATATTGAAAGTAAGGACATACTCTTTGTTGCTTTCCAGCAAAAGAACTCCACCGGCCAAAAAGCCTCTCATGTCTAGAGTTTGGTGATGTAGTTATCACCCGACGGTTAAGTCTTGCTGAGTATTAGTATACTCAGCCTTGCTTTAAAACTGTTGTTGCAGGTGCTGCTTAACCTAGTGATTCCACCCGGCTGGAAGCTGGAATGGGTGGATGACGACGAGTGACGGCATCACGGGTGGCCTCCTGTGATGTCTACCGTATCGTAGTTTAATTTCCGCTGTTTTCGAACTCTGAACCTTTACTTATCATGGTGAACAATGGCTTGTAATAATTAACCCTTCGGGGTACCAATTGGATGTAAATTATGTTTGTACTCTGGACTCACCTTCGTGTGAGTTTTAATGCATATGTTCGATCCTCTGTGTGATTTCCAAGTGATTTACCGGGCGTTAACCTGGCAACTTACGACGGGATGATACTTTATTATCGCTTAATGACCAAAGTGAATTGGTTTGGGCGATAGTACGGTATTTTCCTGGGCGGGTTGTCACAGGGGCCCACCAGGGGGTCGGCCGACCCCACAGGTCGGCCGAACCGACCTTGGCTCGACCTCTCCTGAGCTTCCACGTGGTGCTTCCCTATTGGTCCTAGGCGCCATTCCAGGGGTGTTTGCATCCATTCCTCGCCGGTGCTCGGGCCTATAAATAGAAAGAGAGGGGGCTCACTTATGATCCATCCACACTTGCAACACCTCTCTCACTTTTAGTCTCAATGCTAGGAGGTAGGCTAGAGTAGTTCTAATTCAGGTTCCAAGTCTACTTTGGGATCTAGGTATGAGTTCTCTTGTATCTTATTTCATTTGTATGACTTTGATCTACTTCAGTTATTTATCTATTTCATATAAAGTTGTGTTAGTATATATGAGTGATTTGTTCATGTGTTCTTCACCTGTTCATCATTTATAGGCTCCTGTTCTTGATGAACAAGGCCCTTCGATCCACTTGACGGGTGGCTTTCATATGTTTCTGGTGTTTGTTCATAAGTTAGAGGCTCGTGTTCTTCGTGAACACGACCCTTTGATCCAGTTGAACAGACATAGGAAAACACGAATCTGTTTGTGTACATAACCTGGTTTTATCTAATTAGATGACATGACTCTGTTGTATGAAGTCTGTGCTTAAGCTACGGTACTTGATGTAATTAGCTGGCTTATCTGGTGGCTTGACCTGGGTCACAATAGCCCGGGCCGGTCAAGTCCGGCTAACAACGTAAGCGTGGTGCTTGGGTTGCGTAGCTACCTTACTTATGAGTTTATCCCACGGTTTGTCTTGGGGTAGGCCGCGGTAGTGACAGCCGTTGGTCCCTCTGAAATCCCCCATGTTCGGATAAGCTGTAGGAGTCTAAAATATAACAACCGGAGTTGTGCGGAAGCAACACGGGAGGTTATCTCCCCGTGGTACCTGGGTGCTTAAGTCAATGTTCTTCAACGCTAGTGTATCTAACTCGTTCCTTCCAGCTTTATGTGTATAATACATAAGAACCTAGAACTAACTCGTATGTCGCCTCCTATGCCTAGGACCCCTTAGAGAGAGAGTGAGTGTGTGTGTGATCACACTACCACTATTATCATATTCTACCCCTGCACTTGAGTGTCTGATTTATTTCTGTCTATGATCTATACTCATTGCAATAGAGTTGACCTTGTCATTCCGCCAATGCCTTCGTTGGATTCGATACACTTTGGAGTACTCCTTTGGGGAAATGCTACAATGGTACTTCTGTGCGCTTGCTGGACTCCTGTAACGTTAAGAATTACCAACCAGCATTTCCGGCGCTATTACCAGGATGGGTTCCAAACCTGTTCTTAGGTGATTGCGTTAAGAAATGTCAACAAGCATTTCTGGCGCTGTTGCCAGGGAAGGCTTAAGGATGACATATCAACACTTTACATATGTTTATAATCATGACAGGAATAAAACAGTTCTCAATGCAGGCTAACTTGGATTGTCTTCTTTGTCTATTGATGATGAAGACAGGTAGTGCATGATGTTAGGAATCGGATGCCCGTAGCCTAAGAGGGGGAGGGGGTGAATTAGGCAACTTAAAAACTTATCCTATGGCTTTCACTACTTGCATGAAACATAAACTAGAGCATACTATCTAAATGTGCAACTAGGGTTGTTCTAGTGTGAAACTCCCATCCCAACACAAGTTTTGCAACCTATAGCCAATCCTAGCAAGATACTACTCTAGGAAAGTAAAGGCACACAAGGATTGCAAGAATGTAATGCGGAAACGTAAAGGGGGATGAGAGGAAGCAAACTCTTGACACACGATTTATCCCGTGGTATCGGTAGGCACTAAGCCACCCCTAGTCCACGTTGAAGCACTCTACACAAGAGTATTGCTTCTCGGTCACCAAGTCTCTCCCAAGAGCACCACTTGACTTGCCACAAAGGCTCGCCACGAAGGCACTCGCCAAGCTCCCTTGGTCACCTTGATGCCACCTCTACTAAGGAGCTTCTCCACCAAGGGAAGGGGGTCTCCACATCCCCCGCACAAAGTGTCCTCGCCGCTCCACACCAAGACGGAGGGTCGAAGACGTTTGCCGGAGAGCCACCTAGGCTCCAAGGCTTCCGGCGCACCTCGTACAACTTGATCCACTCGAGAATCACCTCACAAGGTAGGCACACCTTGCACTCACTTAGCTCTAAGCTAAACCTAACACTAAGCACACACAGAAAGCATGTGCAAGTCTATGGATGAGCAATTTAGCACTTGGATGGCTTGGATATGATCTTCTATGAGTCTTGAACTCCTCTGCACTTCCACACACTCCAGCAACTTCAAATGGGTGAGTGGAGGGGGTATAAATAGCCCAAGGCATCCAAAGAGCCGTTGGCTAAAAGCTGTTGAACCTAGTACCGTCGGATGAACCGCCGCTATAACTTTCCCAGGCGTCGGTTCATCCGGTGCCCTCCACGTCACTTAGCCGTTGCATTTCCACTGACACATATCCTCCGACGCTTGCACCGACGGTCCTTCTTTCATGCAGTCGGTTCATCCGGTGCTGATAGGTTTGCTTCCAAAACCTCTCTGGAAGCATCTTCGAAGCCATCGGATGAACCGTTGCTTAATCCTTGTATCCATCGGTTCATCCGGTGCTGAAGACCTTCGCGCCAGAATCTCTCTGTTAGCAAACACATGGCCATCGGATGAACCGCTGCTACACCGTCGGTTCATCCGGTGCTACTGATTCCTGCGAGCTGACTGTTACTTGGTCTCTTGAATTCATCCGGCACATGTAAAACTGGGGGCGTCGGTTCATCCGGTGGTGCAAGCTGACTTGTGTCTTCTTCCGCAGTGTACTACTTCATCCGGCCATTGCACCGACGCTTGTTTCCAAGGTGCCGTCGGTTCGTCCGACGGTAGCATTTCTTTTCTTCTTCTTCCGCGGTTTTGACCCTTGAAAAATATACTATCTTCTCATTTTGGCATGTGGTATTTTTGCATCCTTGGGACCTAGAAGTGTCTACAAAGACATGCTAGACAATATGGTTAGTCCCATTGATCATGTTGTCATTAATCACCAAAATTAAGCTTTGAACAAATGGCATATGAGGCCATGTTCGCTACACATGACTGGTTTCGACTTACCGCCGAATTTTACTGAAGATCCTGAGTCACTCGTAAGGAAGGCACGAACTCATTTCGGCTCTCCTTTGCGTGAACATTCGGAAGTCGAGCCAGCTTCCTTTGTGCCATCCACATCAACTTCCATGGCCAACCCTGTCGAGAAGACTCTTCGCGAGTACTCCGCTCCCTCTGCTGACCAGGTGCCGACAGGCCCTGTGATCAACACTGGGAATGGAAACTTCGAGATCAAGACTGGCTTAATCACGATGGTACAGGCTATCCCATTCTGCGGCAAGCCTAATGAAGCGCGAGCGCCCACCTGTAGCAGTTCTTGGAACTGTGCAGTACCTTCACTATACGAGGAGTGGAGGAAGATGCTATTCATCAGCGACTGTTTCCCTTCTCCCTCTTGGGAAAGGCGAAGCAGTGGTTCTATGCTAACCGTGCAGAGATTAACACTTGGGCAAAGTGCTCCGCAGCATTCCTCGCGAAATTCTTTCCGTTGGGCAAAACTAATGTCCTTCGGAGGCGAATTTCTAGTTTCCAGCAAGCGGCAAATGAGACTATCCCAGAAGCTTGGGAGAGACTCCAGGAATACATCCTGGCATGTCCTCATCATGGGATGGACAACTGGCTTATTCTTCAGAGTTTCTATAATGGGCTGACTCCGACAGCCCGAGGCCATATTGATGCTGCAGCTGGAGGGGCCTTCTTCTCTCTTACTATTACTGAAGCTACTACACTGATTGAGAAGATGGTTACCAATCAAGGGTGGAGTGATGATCGACTCCAGCCACGTCAAAGGGGTACACATACCGTCAAGGAAGCGGATATATTGCACGCCAAGATGGACCTAATGATGAAGAGAATGGATGATCTAGCCAATGAGAAGGCCGCCATGGCCACCACTACTCAAGCTATGGATGCTCGCATGACTTGCGAAGTCTGTGGTAATACTGGGCATTCAGGGAATTACTGCCCCGCTACCCAGGAGGATGTGATGTACATGAACGACAACAACAATGGTTATCATCCACAAGGAGGTCAAACGTGGAATCAATCGCGCCCTTATTATCAAGAAGGTAATCAAGGTAATTCTTTCAACCCAAACCAACCTTCCTTGAAAGATCTAGTCTTTGGGCAAGCTAAGATTAATGAAGGTTTTAATAAGAAAACAGCTGCCTATGATAAGGCTCTTGAGAGCCTTAATGTTAAAATTGATAGCCTTTCTTCTGCTCTTAAAAACCAGTTGAGTTTTAATAAGATGATAGAAACCCAGTTGGCTCAATTAGCAGCTTTGGTTCCCTCTGCTGAAGACGGGAAGATTCCGGGGCAACCCGTATCTTCTTGTGAAAATGTTTGTGTAGTGTCCACCAGATGGGGTAAGCATTCTGGGCGGGCACAAGCCACTGACTATGCAGGGAAACCTATACAGCAAATACTTGACCCATGGGAATCTTCAACAATCACACACAAGAAAGATCCTGGTTATCCGGCTATCACCTGCAAGATATATTACCAGAAGATTAAGCATACTCTCTGTGACCTTGGTGCAAGTGTTAACCTTATGTCCAAGGCCATGTTTGAACAATTGGGGTATCCAGCTCTAACTCCAACTGCGACGGCCGTCCAACTTGCTGATGCATCGATCCGACATCCAGAGAGGATAGTAGAGAATTTATTAGTATTCATCCAAGGTTCATGCATCTTTGCAGATTTCGTGGTCCTTGATATGCAAGATGATGAGGGAATGCCTCTCATTCTTGGGAGACCATTCCTGAGTGACGCCAACGCAAGGATCAATGTCGGAGCCGGAATGATCCGATTCCGCATTGGGAAGAGGAACTTGATGTTCCGATTTCAGGCAACAAAAGAGAAATGCTATACAGTGCAGGGCAAAAATGAGCAATCAGGGGCATGGACGGAGCCACAGCCCCCGCAACTTCCCACCACTCCAACAAAACCTAAGAAAACAAGAAGGGTGTGGCGGGAAATACAGAAGTCATCTCCATCAATTTCTCGGGAATGGGGAGACGAGTGGAATTGATCGCCGAGAAAAGTCTCGCTCTCAGACTTAAAAAGATGAGTCCTTTTTGCCAAAAGGTAAAATTGGTATTTATCTCATATTTCCCTTTCAAAATTTTATTTGATTTTTCCAAATGCATATTTGAATTTTTCCAACCTTGCATCTGCATGCTAGATTTTTTTCTAGCTAATTTCCCTTTTTTTAAAATAAAATTCTGAAAATAAATCTTTGACTAGAAAGTCCTAGAAAAAATTTTCGGGCAACATTTTGGGCGAATCTGGACCTAGACATCAAGTAGCCGTTAGAGAGCCGTTGCAAAAAGCTGGAAGCAGGCGGGCCCGGCAGGGGCTCGGCCGACCCTGGCCAATGGTCAAGTGGGCCCCGCCTCCTCCAACGGCTCCTAGCCATTACCCTTGTCCTCTACCCCGGTGCCTGGCTCGGTTGCCTATAAATAGAAGGGGGATTGAGGGGTTTCTTCACCCATTCATTCATTTTCATCACCCTCTCTCCCTCTTTGCTCTTGCTCTTTGGTTTTCTTGGATTTCTTGCTCAAGGTTGAAGTGTCAAGCACTCTCTCCAAATTGTCGCTGAATATTGAGTATTGGTGGAGCAAGCTCGGTAAGGATTTCATTTCAATTTCACTAACCCATCACCGAGTTGCTCGTGTGTTCCATTGTTGATCAAGATGAGTTGGATTGCCGATGCGTACCGGAAGGTGACCCGCTCACGCCGCGAAGAGGGCTCGTCTCACCACTCCGGAGCTACACCGAGTCCAATGTCAACCGACCGTGAAGAAGAGGAAGAGGAGGAGCTACGCACGCCACGAGCCGAAGGGGTGATCAACACTGATGCCACCTTCCTCGACTTAAGGGACGACCGGGAGAGACAAGCCTATGCTCTCATCAAGGATCGAGTCTTCGCCAACACCAAGGAGTTCGACTCGGCCCTTCTCGAGAAAACATGTATGGACTCCGAGTTCGATTCCATTTGGAATGCTCTTGGTTGGGAGAACTTTGTTCCGGTGTGGGAGATCGGTTCTAGGCCTCTCACCATCCAGTTCCTCTGTACTCTTCGGGAGGATGAGACCGGTATTACATTTCGTTTCCATGGAATGTTGTATCGAGTCTCATGGCATGATCTTAGTCGTGCTCTCAGTTTTCATCGTCGTTGTGCTATTTCTCTCGATCAATCTTGCATCGATTTTATTCGAGATAGTTTTTGCGAAGAGATTTCTGGTCGGCCTGTCCATGGTGAGTTAGCACCTCGGTGCAATGATATCACGCATCCCACTCTCCGACTGTGGCACAAGTGGCTCGCCATCACTCTTTTTCCAAGAGATGATGTTCGAACCGTGCGCACAGACGAGATGAGGATATTATATGCCGCGGTCAGACGGATCAAAATCGCCCCAGTGCAAGCTATGATTCGGCAGTGGTTGACAAATTTTAGGATGACGGGTTCTATTGAGTGTACATCTCTGATCACACGTATCATTTCGAGTCTTGGGATTACACAAGGGGCTAACGTTCCCTACATTGATTCTCCCCGGGCCATGATAGATGAGGCGTATCTGATTCAAGGACATACTCTTAAAAAGGGCCCGGATGATTCCTTGGTTTTCTTTTACCCTGGCCATGCAAACCAGATTCGGTTACCTAACCCGGATTTCCGTTTGTACGGCCAAGGGCCACTGACCGTTCCTCTTGAGGAACCTCGTCGTTCTAGTATTTCTGGAGACAGGGTCACTAGGAGTGCATCGAGGAGGGCAGTGACAGCACAGCAACCGCCACAACATCTGTCACCACAACCGTCACCTTAGCCACAGCCTCAGCCTACCCCACTGCTGTCTGGCGCATGGGCCTCGGCCGGGTACATGTCTGGAGTTACACCCGGATATGCCCTTGGTTGGGACCAACCCATGAGTCAGCCAGGTGAGAGTAGCTCGACCTGGGCTAGTGCAGGGAGTGGCGAGTGGGTTCGGCCCGCCGGTGCTACCTACGGGGACTCGTCCTCATCGTCCGGGTTGCGCTCGTCATCTCGTGGGGCCACCCTCACTCAGCAGATGAGCGAGCTCAACATCTGTGTCGGTACCATGGAGGAGACAATGCACCAACAGGCTGAGTCCACTCGGGACTGGCAGCGTATGACTGGCGAGAGGATTCACACCATGGAGCAGAGACAGCTGCGACAGCTGGAGGAGCAGAGGGCTTACTACGCGTGGATGGGATACCACCCTCCACAGTAGTGAGTCTGAAGCTAGCTTGGGGGAGGACCCCCATTCTGAGGTAACTCATATCTTCTATTGTTTTCAGAACCTCGTATGCTAAAAACACATAAAAATCTGAAAAAGTTAAAAAGACCAAAAATATTTATTTGCTTTCTTAAATTAGTTTGTTTTCATATGCGCGGTAAGAGTGTTCTTATTCTCCATGGTTGAAATGATGAATAGTTGCTTTGTTTATTCCTCTTGTATGCCTTATTTACAACTTAGTATCCTATCCAAGTTTTTAGTTTGTTGGCTAGTATGATCGAACCTGAGCTTGAAATTTGTGGGAAGCAAAAAGCATGATCTTTGCCTAAGTTGTTGCAAGATATGATATGGTACAATAGAGTTGCTATGAGCTAGTACTAAGTGATGTTTGATATCCGGAGCTTTCATTTGAAAAATGCTAAAATGATAAGTTCCTCAATGATAAGAAATTCCTATCCAAGGCCATATGTAGATTTTAGCTTCTGTTAAACCTCCACATATGCTACCTGATTTCTTCATTGAGTCTTGTCGAATTGTTGTGACCCTCGGCGAGTAAACTTATCATACTCCTATGATCAAGATCACGTACACACCACCATATGCGAAACTTCTACACTGGAAGTTAGCAACTATCATTTCATCCATCCCCCATCCATTCCACAAAATAAAGCTCCGCGCATGTTCCATGATTACTCTCCCTCCAAAAATATTCAGCAAGGATTATGGGCTATGTAAAAAAAGAGAGAAACATACTTAAGGGCATGCATAAAAAAAGAGAATAAAGAGACATAGCCCAAGTCTCAAAAATTTCAAAAAGGAGGAGAGTAAAATCATGCAAAGAGGAGTTCATCATCCATCCACCATACACGACTCGACAATATATGAGAAACAGGTATGCCACATGTTTTCCCTACCTACAGCTCCACATATCAGCTTATTAGGAGTAGGTAGTGAAAGAAGGCAAATCAATGCCTTGGTGAGGAATCATACACATTGAGTGATCCGAGAGTATCATTTGAGGAACTTTGATTTTCTTTTTGAAAAAAAACCTGCAAAACCTCCGGATTGATAACTGATCAAGGTACATGTGATTGGTAATCTTTATACAATCATTCTATCTTTCAACCGCCCAAGGCAGGTGAAGCTACACGCCTCATATCAACCGAGTGTAAGGTAAGATCAATGCCAACTTCTTCAATTCTTGATAGAGTACCTAGCTGTATCTTGTTATACATTAGGAATACAACATCGTAGCAACTCCTGATCAACCAACCTAAGTCCTTAATCTCTTGCTCGGGACGAGCAAGAGGCTAACTTGGGGGAGTTGTTGACGGCTGTTAAGTACCTATTTTAGCCGTCAATATACTCATGAATAAAGGAGCATAAGGCATTTCTTACACGTATTTAGTTAAGAATAATGTAGTTCCACTTGTCCTTGGAGATTATTTGATTGCAGGAAAATAAGCAGGAAAAGAGTGACAAACTCACCTTCTATGGTCCATGCCACATCACCTCATCCTAGGTGGGCTGCCAACAAGGATGACATGCGTGCACACCTGCCAACTAGGGAGCCATGCATGCCATGCAAGCAATCCAAGTGAAGCAACCCCTGACGAATCAGAGTGTGACACATGGACGTCACATGGATCCATGGGCCCAGAAAGGCATGCAATTCGCGCCAAAACAGGGTGGACACCGGGAACCGACCTAAGGACCCACAGGACAGTCACCAGGAGAAAGCACGAGCCAGGGGGCCCACCAGGGGGTCGGCCGACCTGTGTCAGCCGACCACACAGGTCGGCCGAACCGACCTTGGCTCGGCCTCTCCTGAGCTTCCACGTGGTGCTTCCCTATTGGTCCTAGGCGCCATTCCAAGGGTGTTTGCATCCATTCCTCGCCGGTGCTCGGGCCTATAAATAGAAAGAGAGGGAGCTCACTTATGATCCATCCACACTTGCAACACCTCTCTCACTTTTAGTCTCAAGGCTAGGAGGTAGGCTAGAGTAGTTCTAATTCAGGTTCCAAGTCTACTTTGGGATCTAGGTATGAGTTCTCTTGTATCTTATTTCATTTGTATGACTTTGATCTACTTCAGTTATTTATCTATTTCATATAAAGTTGTGTTAGTATACATGAGTGATTTGTTCATGTGTTCTTCACATGTTCATCATTTAGAGGCTCCTATTCTTGATGAACAAGGCCTTTCGATCCACTTGACAGGTGGCTTTCATATGTTTCTGGTGTTTTGTTCATAAGTTAGAGGCTCGTGTTCTTCGTGAACACGACCCTTTGATCCAGTTGAACAGACATAGGAAAACACGAATCCGTTTGTGTACATAACCTGGTTTGATCTAATTAGATGACATGACTGCGTTGTATGAAGTCTGTGCTTAAGCTATGGTACTCGGTGTAATTGGCTGGCTTATCTGGTGGCTTGACCTGGGTCACAATAGCCCGGGCCGGTCAAGTCCGGCTAACAACATAAGCGTGGTGCTTGGGTTGCGTAGCTACCTTACTTATGAGTTTATCCCACGGTTTGTCTTGGGGTAGGCCGCGGTAGTGACAGCTGTTGGTCCCTCTGAAATCCCCCACGTTCGGATAAACTGTAGGAGTCTAAAATATAACAACCGGAGTTGTGCGGAAGCAACGCGGGAGGTTATCTCCCCGTGGTACCTGTGTGCTTAAGTCAATATTCTTCAACGCTAGTGTATCTAACTCGTTCCTTCTAGCTTTATGTGTATAGTACATAAGAACATAGAACTAACTCGTATGTCGCCTCCTATGCCTAGGACCCCTTAGAGAGAGAGTGAGTGTGTGTGTGATCACACTACCCCTAATATCATATTTTACCCCTGCACTTGAGTGTCTGATTTATTTCCGTCTATGATCTATACTCATTGCAATAGAGTTGACCTTGTCATTCCGCCAATGCCTTCCTTGGATTCAATACCCTTTGGAGTACTCCTTTGGGGAAATGCTACAATGGTACTTCCGTGTGCTTGCGGACTCCTGTAACGTTAAGAAGTACCAACCAGCATTTCTGACGCTGTTACCAGGATGGGTTCCAAACCTGTTCTTAGGTGATTGCGTTAAGAAATGTCAACATGTACACACTGGCAGCATGCCTTTCAATTGGAGAGTAAGTTTTTGTGTTATATTTTCCCTGGGTTCCGTGAGAAAATGTATATCAGGTAAAAGGCATGTGAACATAAATGTGGATTTCAAACAAAATGTGCTATCTAATACAGGACTACATAACAGGCAATGTAATACTCACTTTGAATGTGTGGAATTCCTCAGTATTCTCGGCCTGGATTCTGTCATAGAAGAAGCTTTCATACCTCCGAACAAAACCATTTATCGATGAAGAAGGCTTGACATAAGCTTTCAAAACATGATTCATACTCTCACTCCGCTGCGTTGTTGACATTTTTGCAAAGAAAAATTCCCTGAAATAAGCAGGTGCCCACTTCTCCTTCATGTCCCACATCCTGTCCAGAAACACATTCTGATTATGATCATACTTCTCCCTAACTGCTTTTCATGCCCTTTCAAACTGGTCAGGAGTATCAGGCAAGTTAATGGCCTCATGGAACTCATCCTTAAAATCACTACACTTCCTACTATATATATTTCCAATGTTTTCCTTTGCTTTCTTCAGTACAAGCCACTTGCATACTCTATGCTTAGCTAGTGGCCATACTTCTTTGATTGCAACCTCCATCTGGTGACAATTATCTGCACAAAAAAAAATCACATCAGCGAATATGCATCGTTTTAAACTAGGAAATTGAAGAGAATTAAATAGGTACCGTACAAAACAAATCATACCTGTGAGTATGGATACTGGTGCCTTCCCTTTCATAGCTTTGGTAAATGTCTTAAACAACCACTTGAAAGACTCGATAGTTTCCTCTCTCAACAAAGCGCAACCAAAAATAGCTGACTGAAAGTGGTTGTTGACCCCAACAAAAATACCAAATGGCATGTTGTACCTGTTAGTACGGTATGTAGTATCAAATGTGACTACATCCCCAAAATGCTCATAACTGAGTCTAGATGATGCATGTGCCCAGAATATATTCTTGATACGTACTGCTCTATCAACATTTACAGTGTAGAAAAAGTTCCTGCTGTTCAGCTGCAGTTCCTTGAAATAATCGATTGTCTTCTGTACATCATCACTGCATTCCTCCTTCCTTATCGAATACACCACTCGATTCACCGCCTTCCTCATGAATGGTGCCAAAGAAGGACCACCGTGCATACCTGCAACTAAGCCATACATGTTTGTGCGAGGTACACCCTTATCAACCATTTCAGTTAGTGTACTCTTAGTGCCATCATCTATTTGATTGTGAGACCTATAGTTAGCAGTATGACTGTAGCCCCTCTTGACTCCATGGTTATGTGACGACTCAAACGCAGTGACTGTCCAACTATGCTGCTCAGATGAACGATTAATTCTGATCATAGCTTTGCAACCAATCCTGGTAGGATTCTCCCCACAATAATTACGATCACGGCCCTATGAATAATTTTGATCCAGATAAGTCAAACCAACCCACATAGATTACCACATACATACTCCTATTCATTACTACCCATCAATTTAGATTAACAAGTTATCATGTAAAGCTAAAAGAACTAACCTCACGAGTGCAGCAGTACTCTTGCATGGTTTTCACGCCTGTTTTTTTGAGTTTCCTGTTCCTCGACCTCCTGATAGCAAACCCATTGAACCTGGCATACAGGTTGTACAATCTATAACCATCAACTTCCTCTTCAAAAAGCTGGCCAATCTTTGGCACCATTATGGACGGATCAGAGTATCCATCCGGTATTTCTTCATACTCTTCTACATCACACCTGCATCAATAGGGAGGAAATGCAGTTGCCTCAGCAATCCAAAAAAAGATACATTTTTAATAGTCGAATTTATAGACATCATTGATAGACGTATGTACCTCTCGACCAGGGCCATTTCAGTCTCGGCACCACCACTGTCTGAATCTCCACCCTTCCGCACCAGTGCTTCTCTCTTCCACGCCGCCGTCAGGAGACACATCAAGTTGGGAGCCATCCACACCATCATCTACTGAGGCCTCATTTTCAGATCCGCCATGGGGAGCTTCCATACTGAGCTGCGAGATGGCTTCCTCTGGCAAGCAGCCTTCATTTGAATACATACCTGACGTGAACACAGGCGTGTGTGCTCTATCGGCCGGCGGGTCTTGCGCTGTTCGAGTATACTTATCACCGAACAATTAGGAGCCACAATGCCACGAGCTGCATGTCACGAACGAAACCCAACTAACTCAGCAGTCAGTGCCTGCATGCAACAAGAATTCAATTTTTGAAGATAGAAACTGTCCCCACTCCTCACTTCACGCACGAGCAACCATGATGCATATCAACACTCCCTCGGTCAATAACTAACACGCGAGTAACGAGGCCGAGACAGGCCATCCGTTCATTGCTGCTTATCCCTTCATACGTGACTTCTGTCATTTCAAATAAAGTGCTACAGTACATATGCATCTGTGAGTTAGTATGATTGCATACTGCATGGAAACAACAGGGATGTTATGTTTCCATCCATAACCATGACGATTCAGAAAGTATGAGCACATACTATCTGAACATTTGTAAATTGGAACACAGAACATCACCCACAAAAATAAATGATTAAATCAACAAATGATACTGCTTAACTTTCTGACTGCAACAATGCACTCACAAGTGCACACAACAAACACCAACTAAAACCAGGTCATACACACATTATTGCTCGAATCTAAGAATTCACGTCCCAATTACTACTAGCTGAGTTCACAGACTCCATGTTACTTAACCTGAGACTACTACCAGATTGATGAAACAAATGCTACATCTGAATCTTTAACGATGCCTGCTTCTTCACCTCGTGCCACTTGCAAAGTCTCCCACGAGTTTCTTCATCCACGACTTCACCAGGATCCTCTTCCCGACTCTGATCTTCGTTGTTAGCCGCACAGCTCCATACACAATTACTCGTCATACAAGATTAATTGAACGTTCATAAATAAATTATCTGCCTACGGCCACATAACAAAATACTCCATCATCTGTTACCTTTATGTTGTACTGATCACAGGCTGCGGTAGCTTGGGGCAAACAATTTCGTGGTTACCTCGTCTACGACAAGTAGCACGGTTGTGCCCAGGCATGCCGCACATGCAGCAATACCTCTCTCGCGCCCGGGTATTGGATCGGATTACAGCGCCATGACCTGCGCCTCCCTGCAGCGTACGTTCCAGAACTGCTGATCTGCACCGATACTGTCAGAGTCCATACCTCCGCACGAATAGATCAATCAATCCTAAAGAAACAGGGCCGAATAAAACCATGAATCCACGGCCGCACGAAACATACCTGTGACTTGTGTTCAGATGCACAAACCGCCCTCCACGTCCTCCCTCCTCCATGATCGGAACCACGTCGTCTTCCTCCTCACTCCCAGACTCCAAGACGGTCGGGTAATGGACGACCAATCTCTGCTGCGGGGCCAAAACAAATATGAGGCCCTCCAAGACCAAAGCCAAGGGTACATATAGGCGGGATAAATACAGGAATCCGATCCGGTTTTCACGTGGTATTATTGCGGCACGTACCGTGTTTTTTCCCCCGTATATACGCAACGGAGGGTATCCCCCTAGTCGCCTAGCGCCGTTTGTGGGGGACTACCGGGTCCAGATCAGTGCCCGTTAGTGATACCCAAGAGGCTTACTCTCGGTGGGGATACTCCTAGTAGGAGTAGTTACACGCGGTGTAGAAAAAACTCGTCCTAAGCCACGGCATGCAGATTCCACCTGGCTACGCCTCAGTAGGTGTGGAGGAGGTTGTTGACCCACAATTTAACAACATAGAGCTAGACATCTCAGGAGGTGACGGGGAAAGGACACTTCAGGATGCGCTTCATGGTATCGTATTGTGGCCGAAATGGTACATCATAATACCTAAGATGTCGCAACCGATACATGTGAGTGTTGCCGAGCAGCAGCCACTATCTCCCAGGCCGTCACCGAGATCGTCACCGAGTCCTCATCGCTCACCGTCTCCACAACCTGCGAATTCTGCTGGTGCGAGCGATAATGACGATGACCTCCCTCGTCATCAATCACCACCAAAGGAACCTTCACCAAAGCAATCTTCCCCAAAGTTGGCTCCCAAGAGGTCCCGGTCACAATCTACTAAGTCTATGCCCCCGCCAAATCCGAATCCCCCGATGAAGAAAGGGAAAAAGCAGTCTGTTAAAATAAAGCTACCATATGACATGACATAATCTGAAAATGAGGCGGAGTGCCAAAAATAAGTAAAGGATTTTTTTTCAGAAAACAACTTTGGAAGGTAGACAGAGGCGGCTGGAAGAAAAGAAGAAAGTAGATCCGGTGAAACTCAGAGCTTTCACACAGAGGTAGGAAAATGAAAAGAGACGGGTAGAGATGAAAACTGATTATGACCGCTCCCTGCAGAAGTCCCTACAGAAGAAGAGACGAGGAGGGTCACCAAATAGTTATATCGACCAAGTACCGGGGTCGACGATGTCACAGGAATATAAGAAGAAGAAGAAGCCAACAGAAGCGTCGACGTCGGCAAAAGAGCCTTCAACAAAGAAGCCAACAGAAACATCGGCGTCGGCAGTACAAACTTACGTCCCCTGTCACACCTGTTTTTCCAAAGAAAACCAAGTGCAAACCTATATGCATGCCAGGATCAAGTTCCATACATACAGTTGACATAAGTGAATAACAGAAACAATATCACGTAAGAAAAAGAAAGATTATCAGAGTATTACGCTTAAATCCTAGAAACGAAGGCTCCAAACATCACAGGCAGTCGGCTGGGGGTTGCGTACGCGTAGCACCAGCAACATCTTCACAACGACTTCATAACAGCTTCCTCTTTCTGAGCAACATTGTTTATAGCAAGGGTGAGTACATGCCGTACTTAGCAAGTGTGGGGAAAGTATGAATGCAGAGGCTTGACAAGGAAAGGCTGACAGGTAAACTGCATTAAGCACTTTTAGTTGATCAAATTTTATTAGCACCTGTTTACTATAGATATAAGTATATACCAACCCACATTAGCATAGAGAGATACGCTATGAGCATATGGTTAACATAACCATAAACCACGATTTAAGTGCATTTCAAGTTCAATTATCATGTGAGGGTCCAGGCCGCTCTTGACCGTGAGCACGGCTAATCGATTAGTTTTACACTCTACAGAGGTTGTACACTTTCACCACAAGTCGCGTAAAAGTCCCGAAGAACTTTGAACCCAACCATGCGATGCCGACCAAGCATCATACCACACTACCTAGGTGTGATTGCATAGGGATGCTACGAGGCCTTTACAAAGAGTCCTCCCATGTGTATTAGTCCATAGTAGCATATGCCATAGAGGCTATCTTTCGTACGACACTTCTATTCACGGACGGTCAGCCATAGAGTACTTCCGTTCCAATACCTATCCGGAATAGAAGAGCCTTAAAAGCATTCCTCCGTACCCAAGCTACTATGTGAGTAATGGCCACACAAGACTTCCCTAATTACTCGGCCAAGACCAGAGCCATTAAGTCCTTGTGGTTGCACTGTTGTCCTGGGTGGTTCTCCATGTTCCAATTAATCATATGATCTTGTATTAACCAGAGATACAACATAAATGTAAAGCAAGTTCATCATTCATGTTCATTAGAACCACCATATATATCCCAAAGTATAGCAGCTATACCCAACAGAAAGGTAAACCCAGGTTTGACAAGGAATGATAATAAAGACTAGGTTAATCCTTAATAGGACCCATCAATATTAATGCAAAGCAATGCAATGAGTGATTACACACAGTTATTGGGACAAAAGAACAAGGACACACTTGCCTTTATCCAGTGTAATTTTGTTGCTCAGAATATCTTCACTTCTTGCTCTCCAAAGCTCTCGAACCACGTTCCTTCTACTCGCATCAATCATCGGGCACAATCATACAAAGCAGACAAACAAGCAAACTAAGAACAATGCACCAATCAAAAGAAAAGTTTTGAAAGAACGCACTAAAGGATAGGCTCGATTCTATGGATCACTGAAGCACACCGACCGTGCTGAGAAAAGGAAAGGCTTGATTAGCTTTATGGAAGACACTAGGTTTGAGCATGAATTAGGATCAAAAGATCTAGAGATTGAAAGAAGATTAGCTCTATAACAGAGACACACTGAGACAGAGCTTGATAAAGAACGACTAACGATCGATTTGCATATATGAGAGAACAAAACCATGAGCTGGGTTTATTTTAATTAACAAACGATATGTAAAGGATATTTCATAAAGAAAATACCCTAAGTTGGAATTAAGGCAACATTATATTTTTATTTGCAAAAGACCGAAGTAAAGAACTATTCAAATTTTATTTATAAAGATTCATATAGAAATTATGCCAATTAAACATTTAATTTAGAAAAACTAAACTATATGAATCCTCTAAACGTAACTTTGTGATTCGAGTAGATCATATTATTATTAAAAACATTATGGCATTGGCATTAATCAAATTAATATTTATTTATAAAACCGGTGTAAAAGCCTAATCAACTTTTATTTAGAAAAGTTAATTAAATATTAAACAAATTAATATTTGGGTTATGAAAAACCGGGTAAGAATCTAGTTAGATTTTATTTATAAAAGCACATGAAATAGTAATTAATCAAATTAATATTAGTTATGAAAAACGGTGTATAGCACTATATTGCTTTTATTTAGAAAAGGCATGTTTAATAAGCATTAATCAAAATTAATATTAAATTTATTTTTCAGAAAACAAACATGATGAAAACTCACCACTAACACGTACTTTACATTATTATGAACCTAACGCAACTTGAACGGGTAAAAACGGAGCTAAAACATGAAATCTTTGGACTAAACAAGGTTACAGGGACTTAAACGAGATTAACCATAGATCTGAGGGACTAGCAGAGAAGATTCCTGAGACATACAAAGTAGTGCTCGTGAATAGATCTAATATCAGGGTTAGATCTATAAAAGGCCCAGATGGGGTTTATGTGCGAAGGGTGGGATCTTCCTAGGGGGTTTTCTGGAAAACTTGCAAGTCACATAAAACATCTAAAGATTACGAGATACCACAGGGACCTAAACACAAAACGGCCATGTCATCTTCTACCTCTGGTTCGCAGCGCACGGACAGGGAAGCTCCTGCCTGGTTGTGTCGCCGGCGACTTAGGGGTCTAAGGGCACGGATGAAGCGTGGAACGGAGGGAGGAGATCGAGGGGAAGTCCTAGAGGTGCTCACCAGACGCGGAGATGGCTGGAGGCAACTGGAATCCGGCCGGCGGCGGAGAAGATGACCGGCGGCTCGGGTCTGTACGGGTGGCAGCGTTCCATCGGTCCACCGGTGATGGGAAACAGCGGAGAGGGTGCGGCTCGGCAGGGCGGAGCTCCGGGTGTCAGCGGCTTCGCCCGACAGCCAACGCAGCCGGCGAACTTCGGCCGGCGGCGGACAGTTGTCCGGCGGCCAGTGGAGCTCCAGGCGGCGATGGTGCTCTGGTGCAGGTCCGGGGATGAGAAGACGCTCGCCGGACGCAGCTCGTCGTCGCGGAGCTCCAGGCGGCGTCGTCTTGCTTCGGGAAGAGGCGGAGGCGGCGGATTGGGCAACGACCGGCGAGCTCGGTTCCGCGGCTCAGGTGGCGGCGCTGCACAGCAGGGGCGGCGGCGCGCGGCGTGGCGAGCTAGGGCACGCGGGAGCTACGGCGGCTTTATAGGGTCGCAGGGGAGCCCCCACGGTGTGGCGCGCACGCCAAGGTGGCCTGGCGGCGGCACCGGCCGTGCAGGCCACGGCCTCCGGCGGCCGGGCCCAGATGGGCCCCGCGTGGGCCATCGACTGGGCCGGAGCGGGTCAGCGAAGCGGATAGGGTCGGGCCGGTGGGCTTGGCCCGTTAGGGAGGTTTAGATTTTTTTTTCCTGAAATCCTTTTTCAGTGAAAAACAAATTCAGTAAAATACCAGAAAATGCTTTAAGGCACGAAAAATACTCGAAAAATCCCAAAAATTTCAGAAAAATTCCCAGAGATAGATTGAGACACGAAAAATCTAAATAAAATATTTGGAGCTCATAAAAAAGATTTTAGAGCCTACTAATAAATAGAAAATGCTCAGAGAAAATGAGAATAAATCCCAGAAAAATCCGAAAAATTCTCGGAAGGGTTTGGTCAGCACCTAGCGCATTTTAAAAACATCTTGCACTCATGAACACCTAGATGCATCGGCATGAATGCAACACTCACATTGAACCATTTATTTAATTTAGAAATACAAACAATGGATTTTTCCTATACTATATTTCCTGTAAAGAAAATAAATGTTGGAAAATTTTAAAATTGAGATAAAATCATTGTTTAATTATTCTTTCTATTCACATCCTGAAATTGAAAATTTCAGGGTGTGACAAATCTACCCCCTTAAAAAGAATCTCGTCCCGAGATTCGAAAAAGGCTAGCAAGAGACAGGGGTTTATTTCGAACTCTTTACACATCCTTCAGCATTATTCCTTCTTTCATATTACAGAAAACTCTCTCACAACCTAACTGATCTTAACATCCTTAGGCATCGGGCGCCTTGTCTCGCTTGTTTCGTTGCCGCCATGTTTTCTTGTGATACCGATCCACGTCTTTCTTCAGGCACCTACTAATAAAGTGTCCACCAGCTTTGCAGTAGAAACAACCTCTAGTTTCCTTAATGTTCCGACGATTATGTGGTGACTCGTCAATCACTTGCACTGTGCAACCATGAGGATATTCTAGGTATGCATCTTCATATTGATCTTCAAGGTAATCTTGGGTTTGGGACACTCGATAAAGGTGAGAATTATCAGCTTGCTCTGGAAATTTCCTCTTCTTACTCATGATCTCTTGTAGTTTGCTCTCTAGTCCAGTGGCTTTGTTGATTACATCTTGCAGACTGAAATACTCATGTAAGCTTAGTATACTTTGAAGGACTTCATTCAATCCTTTGATGAAATGCTCTCGTTTCTTCTTATCACTTTCAGCTGATCTTGGAGCATACATAGATAACTGGATAAACTTATCCCCATACTCAGCCACAGACATTTGTCCCTGCTTTAGGTTAAGGAACTCCTTCCTTTTGAGCTTCATTGCACTTACAGGAGTATGGTGTAATATAAAGTTGTCCTTGAATTCCTTCCACACAATACTCTCAGGTTGCTCATGTCCATTGATGTAGGCATTCCACCAATTTGAAGCTGCTCCAACAAGCTGTCCAGATGCATACAAAGCCTTTTCTCTATCATTGCACCACACCATATCTAACTTCTCTTCAATTGTCTTGATCCAGTCATCAGCTTCTAAGGGGTATGTGGTATTAGAGAACATTGATGGCTCAGTCCTTATGAACTTTGCATACTTATCCTCCGAAGATGACACATCTTGGTTGTATCCATAGTTATCATTGTTCTCATGGCTTTTGTCTTGGTTACATCCTTTTGAGTTTTCCATCTGGTTGGTGGATAAAGAAATGATCAGAAGAGAACAAGAGTAAACAAATAGCTTGAAGATAGGGTAGAAAGAACGGGGAGAAACAAGGAGGTGGGAGGTACAAAAGAAAAACCCAACTAAGCAACTGATGTTACTGCAGATATAAGACCCACAATACACCAACACTCACTACAAAGAACCGAAACAATCAAGGTCATAAAACCAAACATCATCATACAAGCACTGGATTCCACCAATCAAGGCATAGTTAAAGGAACGATGCTAAACGTTGTTAATAGTCATAGGGTATCCTCCTAATAGATTAGATGTAGCTCCTAGTAAGAATATCTATAAATAATGAATTTCTCACAGATCATGGAGTACGAGATTATGAGTTTATCCCAACTGGAATCACCTCAATCAGAGGTTTAGAACCCGGGATATAGATCAATCAAGATGGCTATTTCAGCAGTGTTGACAGATTCTGAATGCTCCACTAATTCGCGTGTGTCTCTCTTGATACATAACGAATACTACTGAATTTTTGACAGAAATTGACCCATGAAATTCTGGAACTAACCCAACTGATTTCATGCCAATCGGAGTTCTGTAGCTTAAGAAAGAATTAAAATAGTAACGATGTGTCAAAGAGCTGCGCGAATAAATATCAAGGGTAACAATTCCACCAATAAATCAAAGGGGGTGTCATTGCTTGAGAGAAATACAAGAATTCACGTTTAACATTTGTGAAGAAAGGAAGTGCAAATGCTAAGAGTCAACTTGAGAAATCAGAGTTATCACGGTAGGGAGAGGGTTAAGGAGTGAAAACATTCATCAGAAATGTCAGGGATATGATAAGGAGGGACTTTAGATCAAAAGAGACCTTAGGAAACATCCATTGTTAACTAGGCTTACGTCCTACAGTCGATACAGCTCTGATACCACTCTGTCACACCTGTTTTTCCAAAGAAAACCAAGTGCAAACCTATATGCATGCCAGGATCAAGTTCCATACATATAGTTGACATAAGTGAATAACAGAAATAATATCACGTAAGAAAAAGAAAGATTATCAGAGTATTATGCTTAAATCCTGGAAACGAAGGCTCCAAACATCACAGGCAGTCGACTGGGGGTTGCGTACGCCTAGCACCAGCAATATCTTCACAACGACTTCATAACAGCTTCCTCTTTCTGAGCAACATTGTTTATAGCAAGGGTGAGTACATGCCGTACTCAGCAAGTGTGGGGAAAGTATCAATGCAGAGGCTTGACAAGGAAAGGCTGACAGGTTGACTGCATTAAGCACTTTTAGTTGGTCAAATTTTATTAACACCTGTTTACTATAGATATAAGTATATACCAACCCACATTAACATAGAGAGATACGCCATAAGCATATGGCTAACATAACTATAAACCACGATTTAAGTGCATCTTCAAGTTCAATTATCATGTGAGGGTCCAGGCCGCTCTTGACCGTGAGCATGGCTAATCGATTAGTTTTGCACTCTGCAGAGGTTGTACACTTTCACCACAAGTCGCGTAAAAGTCCCGAAGAACTTTGAACCCAACCATGCGAAGCCGGCCAAGCATCATACCACACTACCTAGGTGTGATTGCATAGGGACGCTACGAGGCCTTTACAAAGAGTCTGTGACGCCCCAGGTTTTTAATTAACCTTAATTGCCGGTCAAACGTGTTGACTAAGGTCAAATCATGGTCAACCTGGGTCATCACCTCGAAAACCTCACCAACACTCACCCTTTAGCATCTTAAGCAAGTCTAGCACACTCTCCTTGGTCAAAACCCTAGCTAAGGGGGACACACACCTTGATGTCTTTGTGTCGATCTGGAACTTTTGCCGCGTTCTCCAAAATTCACCTAAACACTTCAAAATCCCCCAATATAAAAGTTGTCCAGTTTTTCATGAGACACAACTTTCATATTGAGCGGCATTTCAAATTCTGAGCGGAAAAGGTCCAAAATTGGTAGTCAAACTCAGAATTCCTGTTCACCCGAGGCTTAAAAATTCTCAAATTGGTATTCGAATTTCTCCTTCGATTTGAATCTATTTCAAATTCGGTTTCAGCCATGTTTTAGAGGATTAACTCACCTACAACTTTCCTATCTACAAGTTTTAGAGCTTACATGCAAATTTTCGAGAATCGTGCAAGCCAACAGGGGCACTTGGGACGGACCGGGCCGGGGACGCGCTCGGCGCGACGTCACACGCGCGCGTGTGTCCACGCGTCGCCGCCGCGCCGCCGCCGTGCGCCGGCCGTACCACGGCGCACCTGGGAGTCAGCGCGTGAGCGCGGCTGACGTCCGCCTCGTGCGCGCGCTCCGAGACGCGGCCTCGGCCGGGGAGCCGAGCGCCACGCGGCGCGTACGCGCGCGCCCGCGGCGCCGTCTGTGCGCCCACCGCGCACGCACACCGAGGGCCGCCGTACCTCGCGTAAATGCGCCGGGTCGCTTCGCTGCTAAGGCCTCGCTTCCCGAGCGCGCCTCGGCTATAAAAGCTCCCACCGTCGCAGCTCCCGCGCGTGAGCCCGCTGTCCGCCGCCCGCCATTGCCGCCGCCGCAGGCGAGCACCCCCCTCCGCTCACTCCTGCAGCCGGCCAAGGCTTCCAAGCCCTTCTCTAGACCTCACTCGAGCTTCCACCGCCGCTTGTTGCCTTGCTTTTCACTCACACTCGCCGGAACCGAGCCGCAGCGGGTGCACCACCGCGACCTCGCTGCCGCCGCTCGCCGGAGCCACCTCCGGCCACGCCACCACCATCAATCAACCCATGGTGAGCCCAATCGCACACCAGTGTCGCTTGTTTGCCAAGCCCGGCCGCCGTTCGCCGCCGGCGAACTCTCCCGCCGCCGCAAGGGCATATGTGTGAAGGCCAAGGGCTTATTTGTAAACCAGGGGCCCAGTTGTAATGATAGTTATCTTAGTTTTCTTGCAAGTCGGTCCCGTATCTTAGAAAAAGCCTAGAAATTCACAGGAAATTCATAAAAATGCAAGTCCAATTTTGTTGGTCTCAGTGAGAGAAGCTCTGGAACTTCTACAAAGCATGACCATAGTTTTGACTTGTAGATTTTGAATGAAAATTCAAATTCAGTTTGACACCTTTTTGCTGTAATTCAAAATCTAGAATGGCTATGGAGCTGAATTTTGGATATATTGCTAGAATTGTAATGATTAGACTCTGGACCAAAAATTGCATAAAGTTGTTGAGCATATCTTTTATTATGAATTACTTTGTATTTATGCTATTTCTGCTTTACTGATTTTTGTAGCAAAATATAAATTTACTTTTGTGCTCAACTTGTGTCTATATTCATGTTATGCCTATATGCAACTTTCCTGAATTTATCATGAATTTATCTCTGTAAGAAATATTTAATCTTGTTTTATGCTTAGTTTTGCATTTAAATGCATAGTTTAATTTTCAGAAATGTTTGTGGTGAACGTATGGGTGTTCTAATCTTGTTTAGGGTCAGAGTAGCTGTTGGCTTATTGTTGGATGCAGGAGCCTTATATTTATTTATTTATGCATTTCCTTTAATTCAATTAGCTAGGAAATGTTATTTTTGCATATATAGGTTTTGTAGCTCTTTTAATGACCAAGCTTGAATCCAGAGGATGCTTAGTAGTAATTAGGCCAGCAAGGACCCCCTGTCCTTGTTGTATGGTTTGTTTGTGCTTTTAAAAAGTTAAGGTGCACATAAGCTTGTTATTAGAAGTTAATTAAGAAAATAGATCCTTTAACTTTGTGACCTTGTAAATAGTTGCATAGCTTAATTTTAAGATCTCCAAATACCCCTTGCTGTTTTGAGAAATGGAATTGAAATTATTTACATAGATGTGCACACAATTGCTATTAAAAGATTGAATAATAAATCTCACATGAAATAACCATCATGAAGGTAAACATTAATTAATTGTTGGTCAAAGATTAAACCCTTGTCCATAATAACCTTAATGAAAAGGAATTAATAATTAATTGTTTATTAAGGTGAATGTGGCCAACAAGAGTTGGATGAAATAATTAATCTATCACTCCACCTGAACCCTGCATTGCATTCCGTGTAGAGCTTCCTGACGGTAACTACGCGCTCGTGCCGGAAGCCGAGGAAGGAGGAGCTGACGCGGAGCTGCAGTACGTGGAAGTGATCGACGACACCGAGGACCCTCAGGCTAACCCTGCTGACGAAGGCAAGCCCCGATGCATTAACCCTAGTGTTTTTGAAATCTTATGCAACTATCTATGGATGATTGTGCATTTACGTTCAGGAATTGATATGAAACCCTAGATGCATGATCCCTAGGTACCTATGTCTTTACTAGAATAATAGGTCGATAGCTACTATGCTATAGGACTGTTACAAGTTGAGTGATGCTTGTCACTCGCGAGAATAGGTTCTTATGTTGGAATCATAAGATCTCCTTAATTGGATTGCTCATGTGGTAAGAGCATGGGATGTGGGCTCCGGTCCAATAGCTTCGTGGCTTAAGTGTTTGAACGTACTAAACACTTGTCGGAAATGGGTACGGTAAGCCTAGTACCTAAATGAGGCGGTGCGGGAACTTTGCGCTACTAATCTTAGGGTTGCGGCCCCGGGCTCGCCACCCGAGTACATGTGTGAGGCTAGGTGACCTTGGTGGCGTAGCCTAGCAAGCCTTGTACTTAAGACTGTAACATCTGATCCCAATCCGAAGATTTTTGGGAACTGCCTGGTGGTTGTCCTCGCGGGGGCACCCTACCGTGTGTTTAGGTCTACCTTGCAAGGTTTAAATCAATCGATTGTCGGCCTCTCACCGTTATCTGAGACTACTTATCCTACTGGCCATGAGATCCCTAATGATGGAAGTTGATGAATATCTATGCTTGATTAATTGTTTGCACAACTTATGCTTGCACTAGCTTGCTAATTTAGAAAGGAATAATCAACTAGAACTTGTGCTAAAATCTTGAAAGTAAGGACATACTCTTTGTTGCTTTTCAGCAAAAGAAACCCCATTGGCCAAAAAGCCTTTCATGTCTAGAGTTGGTGATGTAGTTGTCACCGACGGGTAAGTCTTGCTGAGTATTAGTATACTCAGCCTTGCTGTAATCTGTTGCTTCAGGTAATGCCTTTGCTGATGTGTGGCCTGGAGAGATCCCGCCTGGCTGGGAGCTGGAGTGGGTTGAAGACGATGAATGAAGGCATCATGGCAGGCCTCCCGTGATGTTTCCTCGTGCCGTTTAGTTTAATTCCGCTGTTTTCAAAACTCTGAACTTCGTTATCATGTCAAAAACTCCGGTTTGTAATAATTAAGCCCTTCGGGGTAAGTTTGGATGTTAATCATATGTTGTTCTCTGGACTCGCCTTCGCGTGAGTTTTAATGCATATATGTCGATCCTTGTTGCTTTGTAAGTGATTTACCGAGCGTTAACCCAGCAACTAACGACAGGATGATACTTTATTATTGCTTAATGACCAAAGTGGATTGGTTTAGGCGATAGTACGGTATTTTCCTGGGCGGGTTGTCACAGCTGGCATCAGAGCAATTATATGCACCAGAGATTAATTAATAACCTTAATCACTGGTTTTTGAATAAAATTTGCCAAGATTGTTTGGATTTGCAAAACACGTTGGTCCGTTAAGGATAAACTAGACCGAGAGGCCCTAGAGGGAATTTTGGGTTCTTTCAGGTGGCTTATTAATCTATGGTTTATTTTGCTAACTCCCAACACATTTATTTCCTGTCAGAACTTACTTTCTGTACAACCATACTAGTTCATCACGTTTTGCTATACGTGGTGGTACCACAGGAAAGTCCTGTGAGGGATGGATGGGACCTATTCAAATGGGCACCCACGTCGTGTCTGCGTCTCATCACGTTTTGCTATACGTGGTGGTACCGCATAGAAGTCATGCGAGGGATGGATAGGACCTATTCCAAAGGGAACCCACTGTCGCGTCTGTGTCTCGCCACGTTTTGCCATACGTGGACGTTCCGCATTTTGTATATGCGAGGCAAGGATCCGCTTCATTCCAAAAGGAGCGTATCTGAGGTTGGACGCTGTCCATGCAGCGGCTTGACGCATGGATACCGTTTCTATAAGTGAACGGTACTGTATGTGGACGCTTCTGTGACGTGCTGGCACGGAAGGTTCTTTTCTGTAGGTACATAACAGCGCTTCGTTAGACGCTAAGTGAGTACCGTGTAGCTCTCGACTAGCTATTATAGGGAGAGACGAGTAAAAGCCTTGCCACCGGCACTGACTTCGATTTTTGGCTTGATTGCCGTGTGAGGTCGAATAGGACGTCTTGCATGCATACTAAAAGTCGAAACATTTAAAATGGACCCAAAACAGAACTTATATGCTCTCTAAGGAAGATTTGCTAGTGTGTGGTTTCTGTGAACTAGATTACCTCTCATGCATAGGTGTTGTTGCTGTCCAACAATCTGTAGTGCTGCTAGCTTGAATTTTTGCACCAGATTCTAAAAATGTTTAGACTAGTTGACCTATACCAAAGTCGCTCCATATCTAATCTAGTTTTTGCTCGCAAAAATTCATGGTCATAGCTTCTGTAAATCTTGAGTTGTACCCTTTTTAGTGAACTCAGGTCATGCTGTTTTTCAGGAAGGCAGAACCTGAAACTTTGCAACTTTCGACCTTGTTCCTACTTGATCTAGCTCAACCGTTGAATACCAAAAGTGTGTATAAAAACCTTACGGAGTAGCCTGTAAAATTTGGGAATTTTTGGGGTTCTGGATTTTTAGTTATGAATTTTTATTCACAGCTGCCAGAATTTGCACCATTTGACATGTTGCTCTCTTTTGAGTTCTGACATGCGTTACATTTTTGTACAGATGGCTGCCCCCATGTTTCTCGAGTACGGCGCTGACGGTTCGGTCCGTACCGATGGACTGCACTAGGAGGGTTTTCCACGCCTTGCGTGGGAGGCACTCAGCGCTGCCGGCTACACCATTCCGCCCGTCTACGAGGCACTCGAGTTAGAGCACCTGGGCGTGCCTCGTTGCAGAGTGACCGTCACTGTACCACCTCACCCGGACCACCCCGACTGGTTCGACTTGAGCTCTGTGTATTGGGGTTTTCATCTGCAGGAGTCCTTCGAGTCGGCTACCCTCTGGGTATTGACGGATTTCTGCGACCGTAACCCGACGGTGGTAGCACTGTCACCATTCGGACTGTTTCCGGCGGTGAACCCGCACGATCCGGGATGGAGGGACCGTGTGGACCACCTTCAGGAGTTACTGATGCTTGCAGTCCCACTGGACATCACGCAGACGCTAACGCGTTGCCTGGACGTTGTGTTCACTCTCCAGGGGCTGCGTAACACCACCCAGCTGATGATCAGCCAGCGACTGGAGTCGGCTCGGCTGGCCTGGCACAATCTCTCAGCAGCGTACCAGCAGCTGAGCTTCACTCTCACCCAGACTCAGCAGGAGAACGACCGACTACGTGCCAGGAGGTTGCAGTTGGAGTTAGAGAGAGGTGACCGCCTACAGAGAATCTTAGACCTGGAGGCAGAGGTCACTACCCTTGAGGAGGACGTGGACACTAGAGAGATCGAGAGGTTGACACTGTTACAGAACATCATCGAGATGCAGCAGCAGGTAGAGGAGGCTGAGGTACAGGTAGCAGCTCTGCAGGCCATTGTGGCTCTGCAGCCACCACCTCCGGTGGAGGCACCTCCGGAGGAGCAGCAGGGTCAGTCTGGTCTTGACCAGGCGAGTCAGGCTGGACCACCGCTACCGACCCCACCGGCTTCACCTGCTGGCAGTGGTGCTTCGGTCGGCAACTAGGTTGCCGTAGTGTTGTAATAAGATGGGTCATACTCCTGTGTGTAGCCTTTTGGTTGGTTGTGGTAGGTGAGCATAGGAGTATGCTTTTGTGCAGCGTGACTGCGATGTAACCAGATTGTAATGTGGTATTTTCAAACCTTGGAACCTTTGTAATGTTCTGTGAACACTTTATCCGTAATGTTTGTTGTAAGGAAATGCTTAAGCATTTTGTGATCAGAATCGAGTTTGGTGTTGTATACCAAGCTTGTTTGGAATTTTTGTGACGATCGTGCTCTCAAAATCTCAGCAATCGTGCACTTTCTTATTGAAAGTTATGCAATTTTTAACCCAATTCTGGCTGCTGTCCAAACAGCGAGACAAGGCTTAGGAAAGGGAGTTTTCGAGCAATTGAACGTCGAAATCTTTTCATGCGTTGAATACCAAAGTTGTGCGGAATATTGCCATGACCGCGCTCACCAAAATTCAGCATTTTTGCATAAGAGTAGAGGGAGCTACGAAATTTTCGGTGAGTGTCGGCCGGCTGCCAGGACAGCTAGGTAGCTTTCCGCAATTGCATTCTTCGGGCATGCGAAGTTGAAGTTCGCCGCAATGTGGAATGCCAACTTTGGGGCGTATGAATTTTGGCATCTACTAACCAATTTTGGAAAATATCTCGGTGACTAGGCTGTTGGATGTGAAGTACTCTTATGACTGTGTTGCTGCAAATGTCGAGTGAATGCACGAATGAGCTTTTGTCATGCATGTTTTACACTTGTCATTTCTTTCTAAGCAAGATTATGGCTATGTGTCTAACAAAGGCTCGCATTTCAGATGGTGGGACCAACACGTAGCTCCCCCAACGGTTTCGGAACGTCGGGCAGTGGTGAACTACCACCGCCACCGCCCATGACGCCGTCGGAGGCATTCATGGCCACTCAGACCGAGGTGCTGCGCCAGATCCTACAGACGCAGCAACAAATCACCCAGCAGCTGAACCAAAGGCCGCCACATGTGGCAAATCATGAGGGGCCAAATCAGGTCACCACCTACCCTCAGTTCATCGGGATGAAGCCCCCGACCTTTTCCAAGGCGGAAGACCCCCTTGAAGTTGAGGCATGGATCAAGGCAATCGAGGCCAAATTCTCTGCCTTTGTGCTGCCTTGCTCAGAGGAAAACAAGGCCAACTTCGCAGCTCTGCAACTGCGAGGTGACACCTTAATGTGGTGGGATCATTTCAAGACAATGCAGCAGGGGCATGCTGTCACTTGGGATGAATTCAAGCAAGCTTTCAAGAGCCATCACATTCCTAAGGGATTAATGGATAGGAAGACGAGGGAGTTGCTAGCCCTCAGGCAGGGATCCGACACTGTGTATCACTATGCACAGAAATTCAATAGCCTTTGCTAGTATGGTGGACATCATGTGGATACCGATGCAAAGAAGATGGAAAGGTTCCGTGATGGCCTGGATGGTGAGTTGTACGAACGGCTGAACTTGATCGAGCCCAACAACTTCTATGAGCTCGTAAACAAGGCTATATCCCAAGAGGATGCTATGAAGAAGGCCTAGAGAGACAAGAAGAGGCAGGCTGGTTTTGCTTCGGGCAGCGGGACTAACAAAAAGTTTCGCTTTGTGAAGAAGAATGTTCCTAACTCATCCCAGCAATCTTCAACTGGACGCTGGACGATGAAGCCATCACAGAGCAAGCCTTCAGGGAATTTCCAGTTCCGCAACACTCAGCAGCAGGCTCCCAAGCCTAATGCACCCCCACGTAACCCCGGTGATCGCCGCTGTTACAACTGTGGACAGCCGGGGCACTATATTAATGACTGCCCCAAACCTAAGCAGAACAAGCCCAACCAGCAGAATCAAGGTTCAGGGACCAAGCCGACCAATCCGGCTAAGAAGCCAATGGTGCAAGTCCGCCAAGGCAAGCTGAACTTCACCACCATGAGTGACATACCGGAGGGAGCTGCAGTGCTTACGGGTACATTCTCTATTAATGACAATCCCGTTAAAATATTGTTCGACTCCGGGGTCACTCATAGTTTCATAAGTGAAAAGCTAGTAGGCAAATTGGGTTTAAGTGGTTCACATGTTAAGGAGGCTTTTACAATTGTCACTCCGGGTGGAAAAATCTCTTCCCACACCTTAGCCCTCGGAGTACCGTTGACATTGGGGAGTAAAACAGTTAAATCAAACCTCATTGTCATAGGCCTAGAGGGTATGGATGTTATCTTGGGTATGGATTGGATGACCCGACATAAGGTGGTTCTAGATATATCAGGCCGAGTTGTAGCAATCAATTCACCTACGGTCGGGCACACCACATTGTACCTACCTTTTAAGGACGGTGCAGACCCTTGTGCCTATGTGACCATTATCTCCCATCTTGAAGAAATTCCAGTAGTTTGTGAATATCCTGATGTCTTTCCCGATGAGTTGCCTGGCATGCCACCAGACAGGGATGTCGAGTTTGTGATTGAACTCCAACCGGGCACTGCGCCCATTTCTAAATGACCTTATCGTATGCCTCCCAAGGAATTAGCTGAACTGACAAACCAACTCCAGGAATTGTTAGATAAGGGCTACATTCGCCCAAGTTCTTCTCCTTGGGGTTGCCCCGCACTCTTTGTCAAGAAGAAAGATGGTAGTTTGAGGCTATGTGTTGACTACAGACCGCTCAATGCAGTGACCATCAAAAACAAATATCCTCTTCCCCGCATTGATGTTCTTTTTGATCAGTTGGCTGGAGCCAAAGTTTTCTCCAAGATCGATCTTCGTTCCGGTTACCATCAAATCAAAATTCGACCTTGTGACATTCCCAAAACTGCTTTCTCCACTCGTTATGGCCTCTACGAGTTCTTGGTGATGTCCTTCGGTCTCACAAATGCCCCAGCCTACTTCATTGTGACAACCCGCCCAGGAAAATACCGTACTATCGCCTAAACCAATCCACTTTGGTCATTAAGCAATAATAAAGTATCATCCTGTCATTAGTTGCCGGGTTAACGCCCGGTAAATCACTTGGAATTTCATACAGAGGATCGACATATGCATTAAAACTCACGCGAAGGCGAGTCCAGAGTACAACACGAATTAAATCCAAATTATTACAAACCATTGTTCATGACATGAAATAAGGGTTCAGAGTTTGAAAACAACGGAAATAAATAAGCTAGCGCAACGGTAAACATCACAGGAGGCCATCCGTGATGCCATCACTTGTCGTCATCCACCCGGTCAACAACACCTGCAACAACAGTTTTAAAGCAAGGCGGAGTATACTAATACTCAGCAAGACTTAACCGTCGGGTGATAACTACATCACCAAACTCTAGACATGAGAGGCTTTATGGCCGGTGGAGTTCTTTTGCTGAAAAGCAACAAAGAGTATGTCCTTACTTTCAATATTTTAGCACAAGTTCTAGTTGATTACCATTTCTAAGTGTGCCAACTAATTCAATCAAGAATTGTACAAGCAATTAATTCAAGCAGTAAACTTCACCGAGTTCCATCATTAAGGGATATCGTGGCCAGTTGATTAAGCAGTCTCAGATAACGGTGAGAGGCCGACAATCGATTGATTTAAACCTTGCAAGGTAGACCTAAACACACGGTAGGGTGCCCCCGCGAGGACAACCATCCAGGCGGTTCCCATCTTTCTTCGGGTCGGGATCAGACCTACAATCCTCGGTACAAGGCTTACTGGTACATCCCGTCGGACCGCCCAGAATCGCACAGGTACCCCACTGTTGCTGTTGCAGCAGGGGGACACATTATGTGTCCTAGGGGTAGTAGGGAAAAGTTCCCTTGCCGTGTCCATCAGGTACTAGGCTTACCGGTCCCATTCCCGACAAGTGCTTAGTACGTTCAAACGCTTAGCCCACGAAAGCCACTGGACCGGAGCCCAAATCCCATGCTCTTACCACATGAGCAATCCATTTATAAAGATCTTATGATTCCAACATAAGAACCTATTCTCGCGAGTGACGAACATCACTCGACTTCTACCGGGTCCTATAGCATAGCCGCTATCGACCTAGCATACTAGTGATAGAGCATAGGTACCTAAGGATCATGCATCTAGGGTTTCAATTCAATTCCTGAAATGTAATGCACAATCATAGCAAAAGATAATTGCATAAGTTTTAAAAGACGGGGTTAATGATCCGGGGCTTGCCTTCGCTGGCAAGGTTGGCCTTGGGCCCTGCTGGACTTGGGTCCAGGTCTTGAGCTACGAACACGTGCTGCAGCTCACCGTCAGCTCCTCCTTCTCCTCCTTCCGGCACGAGCGTATAACTACCGTCGGGAAGATCTACACGAGGATGCAATGCAAGATTTAATTGGTAGTTTTTAACTTAATTAATTACAACAACAAACGACAACCATGGGGCGCATGGTTGACCACATTCACCTAGATAAACATACATTTGGTAAATTATTTCTATTAAAGCAACAACACATGGTGTGTTATTATTTATTCCTTTTAATAGTGACTGTGTACACATTTATGCAAATTAATTAATTTAACATCACAAAACAGCAAGGAGGTGGTCACAACCTTCTTAGAAAGATCAACATCACATGCAAAGGGTCATTAGCTATGGAGTTGATGATTTTCTCATTTAATTCACTATTAAGCTTTAATTGCCTCTATTGCTTTTAGTCATAAAATAAATTCATAAAATTTAGTGAGGTGTGTTAAGAAGCACTACAAACCTACACAAAGCTACTGCACACACATGCACACTTATGAGAGCTATGGAATTAAATATACTGAAAAGAACAAAAGCTAGCTATTAAAGCAAGATAAATGCATAACAAAATAAATACAAATCAAAATGATTCCAACTTTCTCACCCATGGTCTCTGGTCCAAACCTAAGCTAGGCATGCAACATATACACCTAGAGCTACTATATATCATGAGATATGCAATTACTTATAAAACTAAGCATAAATCAAGAATAAATATTTATATCAGAGATAAAATCAGGGTAAATTCACTAGAGGTGAATTTCAGCACAAAATGACAATATCCAGAAGTTGGGTACCAAAATAAATTTATTTTAAGCTATAAAATTCCTTTAGGCAGGTTCATCATAAGTACAATATAATTCATATAAAAAGATTTACTCAGCAACTTTCTGCAAATTTTGGTGGGGTGACTAAACATGGCATGAAGCACAACATATCCAAAAATAAGCTAATGAACACATGTAGATTTTGCAATACAACAGATCAAGGTAACAAGGATTTCAATTTTTCGTGCAAAAACTATAACTCAAAAGTGTATACATCCTTTACAAAAGTTGTAGTGCTCTTCACAAGGAAATCAGAAAAATTGGTTTCACAATTTTTTGATTTTTCTGCGAATTTCTACGCATTTTACAAGATCCAGGCAAAACACACTAAAAGAGAAGAATCTAATTCCACACAGGTCCCTGGTAACTTTTCTGCCTTCACACAAAAGCCCTCGGCTTCTACTCTAAGGTCCCTGCAAGAGTACAATCGAAGCATAGGGGTCCCCGCGGCTCAGGGGAGCTCGCCGCCGGCGAGGGGTCGCCGGAGCTGGCCAACAAGCGACACTGGGATGTGATTTAGCTCACCACTGACCGATTCGCAGAGGAGGATTGGCCGGAGACGTCGTCGGCGAGCGGCGGCGGCGGAGCAGTGGTGGCGCGGCCGCGGTTGCTCAAAATCCGGTGAAGTGTGAGGCACAGCTGGGCAATGTGCGGCGCATAGAGCTTCAGGGTGCCCTAGGGAAGGTGCTAGGAGTGTCGGATGGCTCGGGGACAAGCGGAGAGGCGAGCTCGGCGGCGGCGGGCGGCGGCGGCCGCTGGAGCTTCTGCTCCAGCGAGGTCGCGGCGCGGCCTGGTAAATGTGGGGCACGGGAGGCTCCAAGGGTCCCTAGGGGTGGCGCCTGGGCGGTTGGGGTGACACCGGAGGTGAGTGGAGGGGGAGCTCGGCGAGCGGCTTCCAGCGGCGCTCGGCGGTGGCAGGCGCGCTCACGCGAGGAGGCACGGCTAGCTGTCTTTATAGCCAGGGGAGCACGAGGGGAGGCCGAACTTCGTCGCTAAGGATCCCGGTATTAATGTCGTGCGTACGACGGTCGGGCCTCGGCAGGCGCGCTCGGCAGAGGGACGCGGACGGACTGATGGATGCGACGGCGTGCGGCCGGGCGGCGAGTGAGGGCGCGGCGTGTTGCCGGGCCTGGGGTCCACCTATGTCGCGCGGGGCACGGCGCACGGACCGCCGGTCGCGGGCCCGCCTCGGCGCGCGAGTACGGCGGCGTACGGCGAGGCGCGGCGCGCGCGGGCGCGCTCTGGAGCGCGAGAGCGCGGCCGGCGTCGTGGTGTGCTGATACAACTCGCAGTAGCCCTGTTTGACTGAGAACAACTCAAGATTTTGAAACTGAAGTGCACTAAGTGGTAAATAGCAAAGTTGTAGATCAAAGACCCCTCTACAACTTTTACAAAGGCTGTCCTATGTTTTACTCAATGGTTTGAGCATAAACTGCAGGCAAAGTTGCTGGTTTTCCATGGCGCTGAAGAATCATGAAAGCTGCAGTTGACCAGGTTTTTCACCCTTTTCCACTCAAAATTTGAAATGCCACCCAACATGAAAGTTGTGTCCCTCGAAAAACTGGACAACTTTTATATTGGGAGATTTTGAAGTGTTTAGGCGAAAATTGGGGAACGCGGCAAAAGTTCCGGAGGAAGGTCAAAGACATTGGGGTTTTGACCCACCTTTGTCTAGGGTTTGACCAAGTTTGACCACAAGTGTGTGTGTTGACTTGATCAAGAGGGTCATTAGGGATTGTTGGCGAGGTTTTCGAGGTGATGACCCAGGTTGACCATGGTTTGACTAGCGTCAACACGTTTGACTCGGTCATTAGCACTAATGGTGCTAATTAAAAACCTGGGGCGTCACAGCCTACCCCCCTTAAGAAGAATCTCGTCCCGAGATTCAAAATTCCAAGGACAAGATAGGGAAGTGGTTTTCTAAGATTTTCTGAAATTACTCTGAGGAGGCAAACACGATGGGATTATCGGTCAAAGAGTATAACCATCATCGGTTCAAGATTAGCCCATAAGAGTAGTCAAAGGTGACAAGTCATGGAAAGCTTTTGCATGGAGTTTACTTGCGGGTGCAAGCGGAAAGTATGGAGAGATTAATTGGTATAGGAACTTCCGATCGATCTTGCTCACATGCTATTTAACCTATGAATTTGGGTGGTATCGACTCGTTACATCATGGTGCAATAATTTTTTTTAAAAGTTTGCGTGATGCACATGCTCCTGAAGACACGATGCACATGCTCATGCGGTATGGTGCTCATGATGCATGTTAGCATGCCTCGGTTACCCACAAAATGAGTTAGTGATTGAGATGACAAGCATAGGTTGAGAAGGAGTGTATGGGTGGTGAGTCGCATTCTCACAACCAAGATACCTAGCGCGCTCCTAGTGGCAATCATATGGCTGCAGTGCACATGATGCCCTATGTTCCGTCGCGGCACTTTTAGTTATGGGACAACAACGTCACCAATCATAAAGGATAGAGTAGGAGTATTGAAATCTTCCAAGCGTATGCACGTTAGTTCAACCGATGTTCCCACATGCACGTGCTATGCAAATGCATGCTCAAAATGTGACATTTGTTTTAATTCAAAATGTTGTGAGCAAGACCAAGAAGAACGAGTTCATGACTGAAAGATCGAAGTAATCATGACACAGATATCAATACAAAGAATAACTTAGTGCTCCCGCGTATAAACTCAAGGGGGTTTGGACGGAATACATGTTGATGGAGATAACATGTTGACAGGAGAAATTTCAACTGAAGATTGAACTCTAAGATCAAGACATTACCCCACTGATGTGGTAGACAGAAAAGTTTCTTTCCTCATGCTGGGCAAAAACTGGGGTAGTCATGTGTACAATGGTGCAATCGTATGTTAGAACTCGAAACGAGCAGACATACATAATGACAAAAATTTCTGGCAGTTGTGAACAAAAATTCATAACTTAAAAACCAGAGCCCCAAAAATTTCCAAATTTTTGTAGCAACTCGGCACGATTATGAGGCACATATTTGGTAAACAAAGGTTGATCTAGAAAGGTTAGGAAGGTGCTTCAACTAAGCAAGGTTTCGGATTTGGCTCCTGGAAAAACAGCAAGGTAGGTGTTCACTAATCTGAGCACAACTTGAGATATACAAAGGCTATGACCGCGAATTCTTGCGAGAAGGAATTAGATTAGATATGGAGCAACTTTGGTAGAGATCACCTAGGCAAAAAGATCTTTGAACAAGGGCAAAAATCTAAGCAAACAGTTCTATCACAAATTTTGAACAGCAACACATCTATACCTGAGAGACTAGGCAGGACAAAACACACTAGCAAAATTTTTCCTTAGAAAGCACGTAGACAAGTATGGGTTCAGTTTTAAGTTTCTCACGACTTTTAGCATGATACGAGACGTCCTATTCGTCCTCACAAGGCAATCAAGCCAAAACTCGAAGTTAGTGCCGGTGGCAAGGCGTATACACGTTTCTCCCTATAATAACTAGTCGAAAACTAGTCGATGCACACTTAGCGACTTACGAAACGTGGTTAGTGTACCTGCAGAAGATCACAGAACACAACGAACCTTTCATGCCAGCACTCATGAAAGCGTCCACATACATTACCGTTCACTATAGAAACGGTACCCATGCGTTTATCGCTGCATGGACAGCATCCAACCTCAGATACGCTCCTTTTGAATGAAGCGGATCCTTGCCTCGCATATACACAATGCGGAACGTCCACGTATGGCAAAACGTGGCGAGACACAGACGCGACGGTGGGTTCCCTTTGGAATAGGTCCCATCCATCCCTCACAGGACTTTCCTGTGGTACCACCACGTATAGCAAAACGTGATGAACTAGTATGGTTGTACAGAAAGTAAGTTCTGACAGAAAGTAAATGTGCTGGGAGTTAGCAAAATAAACCATAGATTAATAAGCCACCTGAAAGAACCCAAAAATTCCCTCTAGGGCCTCTCGGTCTAGTTTATCCTTAACGGACCAACGTATTTTACAAACACAACCAATCTTGGCAAATTTTATTCAAAAACAAGTGATTAAGGTTGTTAATTAAACTCTGGTGCATATAATCGCTCTGATACCAGCTGTGACAACCCGCCTAGGAAAATACCGTACTATCGCCTAAACCAATCCACTTTGGTCATTAAGCAATAATAAAGTATCATCCTGTCGTTAGTTGCCGGGTTAACGCCCGGTAAATCACTTGGAATTTCATACAGAGGATCGACATATGCATTAAAACTCACGCGAAGGCGAGTCCAGAGTACAACACGAATTAAATCCAAATTATTACAAACCATTGTTCATGACATGAAATAAGGGTTCAGAGTTTGAAAACAGCGGAAATAAATAAGCTAGCGCAACGGTAAACATCACAGGAGGCCATCCGTGATGCCATCACTTGTCGTCATCCACCCGGTCAACAACACCTGCAACAACAGTTTTAAAGCAAGGCGGAGTATACTAATACTCAGCAAGACTTAACCGTCGGGTGATAACTACATCACCAAACTCTAGACATGAGAGGCTTTATGGCCGGTGGAGTTCTTTTGCTGAAAAGCAACAAAGAGTATGTCCTTACTTTCAATATTTTAGCACAAGTTCTAGTTGATTACCATTTCTAAGTGTGCCAACTAATTCAATCAAGAATTGTACAAGCAATTAATTCAAGCAGTAAACTTCACCGAGTTCCATCATTAAGGGATATCGTGGCCAGTTGATTAAGCAGTCTCAGATAACGGTGAGAGGCCGACAATCGATTGATTTAAACCTTGCAAGGTAGACCTAAACACACGGTAGGGTGCCCCCGCGAGGACAACCATCCAGGCGGTTCCCATCTTTCTTCGGGTCGGGATCAGACCTACAATCCTCGGTACAAGGCTTACTGGTACATCCCGTCGGACCGCCCAGAATCGCACAGGTACCCCACTGTTGCTGTTGCAGCAGGGGGACACATTATGTGTCCTAGGGGTAGTAGGGAAAAGTTCCCTTGCCGTGTCCATCAGGTACTAGGCTTACCGGTCCCATTCCCGACAAGTGCTTAGTACGTTCAAATGCTTAGCCCACGAAAGCCACTGGACCGGAGCCCAAATCCCATGCTCTTACCACATGAGCAATCCATTTATAAAGATCTTATGATTCCAACATAAGAACCTATTCTCGCGAGTGACGAACATCACTCGACTTCTACCGGGTCCTATAGCATAGCCGCTATCGACCTAGCATACTAGTGATAGAGCATAGGTACCTAAGGATCATGCATCTAGGGTTTCAATTCAATTCCTAAAATGTAATGCACAATCATAGCAAAAGATAATTGCATAAGTTTTAAAAGACGGGGTTAATGATCCGGGGCTTGCCTTCGCTGGCAAGGTTGGCCTTGGGCCCTGCTGGACTTGGGTCCAGGTCTTGAGCTACGAACACGTGCTGCAGCTCACCGTCAGCTCCTCCTTCTCCTCCTTCCGGCACGAGCGTATAACTACCGTCGGGAAGATCTACACGAGGATGCAATGCAAGATTTAATTGGCAGTTTTTAACTTAATTAATTACAACAACAAACGACAACCATGGGGCGCATGGTTGACCACATTCACCTAGATAAACATACATTTGGTAAATTATTTCTATTAAAGCAACAACACATGGTGTGTCATTATTTATTCCTTTTAATAGTGACTGTGTACACATTTATGCAAATTAATTAATTTAACATCACAAAACAGCAAGGAGGTGGTCACAACCTTCTTAGAAAGATCTACATCACATGCAAAGGGTCATTAGCTATGGAGTTGATGATTTTCTCATTTAATTCACTATTAAGCTTTAATTGCCTCTATTGCTTTTAGTCATAAAATAAATTCATAAAATTCAGTGAGGTGTGTTAAGAAGCACTACAAACCTACACAAAGCTACTGCACACACATGCACACTTATGAGAGCTATGGAATTAAATATACCGAAAAGAACAAAAGCTAGCTATTAAAGCAAGATAAATGCATAACAAAATAAATACAAATCAAAATGCTTCCAACTTTCTCACCCATGGTCTCTGGTCCAAACCTAAGCTAGGCATGCAACATATACACCTAGAGCTACTATATATCATGAGATATACAATTACTTATAAAACTAAGCATAAATCAAGAATAAATATTTATAGCAGAGATAAAATCAGGGTAAATTCACCAGAGGTGAATTTCAGTACAAAATGACAATAGCCAGAAGTTGGGCACCAAAATAAATTTATTTTAAGCTATAAAATTCCTTTAGGCAGATTAATCATAAGTACAAGATAATTCATATAAAAAGATTTACTCAGCAATTTTCTGCAAATTTTGGTGGGGTGACTAAACATGGCATGAAGCACAACATATCCAAAAATAAGCTCATGAACACATGTAGATTTTGCAGTACAACAGATCTATGTAAAATGGATTTCAATTTTTCGTGCAAAAACTATAACTCAAAAGTGTATACATCCTTTACAAAAGTTGTAGTGCTCTTCACAAGGAAATCAGAAAAATTGGTTTCACAATTTTTTGATTTTTCTGCGAATTTCTACACATTTTACAAGATCCAGGCAAAACACACTAAAAGAGAAGAATCTAATTCCACACAGGTCCCTGGTAACTTTTCTGCCTTCACACAAAAGCCCTCGGCTTCTACTCTAAGGTCCCTGCAAGAGTACAATCGAAGCATAGGGGTCCCCGGCGGCTCAGGGGAGCTCGCCGCCGGCGAGGGGTCGCCGGAGCTGGCCAACAAGCGACACTGGGATGTGATTTAGCTCACCACTGACCGATTCGCAGAGGAGGATTGGCCGGAGACGTCGTCGGCGAGCGGCGGCGGCGGAGCAGTGGCGGCGCGGCCGCGGTTGCTCAAAATCCGGCGAAGTGTGAGGCACAGCTGGGCAATGTGCGGCGCATAGAGCTTCAGGGTGCCCTAGGGAAGGTGCTAGGAGGGTCGGATGGCTCGGGGACAAGCGGAGAGGCGAGCTCGGCGGCGGCAGGCGGCGGCGGCCGCTGGAGCTTCTGCTCCAGCGAGGTCGCGGCGCGGCCTGGTAAATGTGCGGCACGGGAGGCTCCAAGGGTCCCTAGGGGTGGCGCCTGGGCGGTTGGGGTGACACCGGAGGTGAGTGGAGGGGGAGCTCGGCGAGCGGCTTCCAGCGGCGCTCGGCGGTGGCAGGCGCGCTCACGCGAGGAGGCACGGCTAGCTGTCTTTATAGCCAGGGGAGCACGAGGGGAGGCCGAACTTCGTCGCTAAGGATCCCCGGTGTTAATGCCGTGCGTACGACGGTCGGGCCTCGGCAGGCGCGCTCGGCAGAGGGACGCGGACGGACCGATGGAGGCGACGGCGTGCGGCCGGGCGGCGAGTGAGGGCGCGGCACGTTGCCGGGCCTGGGGTCCACCTATGTCGCGTGGGGCACGGCGTACGGACCGCCGGTCACGGGCCTGCCTCGGCGCGCGAGTACGGCGGCGTACGGCGAGGCGCGGCGCGCGCGGGCGCGCTCTGGAGCGCGAGAGCGCGGCCGGCGTCGTGCTGTGCTGATACAACTCGCAGTAGCCCTGTTTGACTGAGAACAACTCAAGATTTTGAAACTGAAGTGCACTAAGTGGTAAATAGCAAAGTTGTAGATCAAAGACCCCTCTACAACTTTTACAAAGGCTGTCCTATGTTTTACTCAATGGTTTGACCATAAACTGCAGGCAAAGTTGCTGGTTTTCCGTGGTGCTGAAGAATCATGAAAGCTGCAGTTGACCAGGTTTTTCACCCTTTTCCACTCAAAATTTGAAATGCCACCCAACATGAAAGTTGTGTCCCTCGAAGAACTGGACAACTTTTATATTGGGAGATTTTGAAGTGTTTAGGCGAAAATTGGGGAACGCGGCAAAAGTTCCGGAGGAAGGTCAAAGACATTGGGGTTTTGACCCACCTTTGTCTAGGGTTTGACCAAGTTTGACCACAAGTGTGTGTGTTGACTTGATCAAGAGGGTCATTAGGGATTGTTGGCGAGGTTTTCGAGGTGATGACCCAGGTTGACCATGGTTTGACTGGCGTCAACACGTTTGACTCGGTCATTAGCACTAATGGTGCTAATTAAAAACCTGGGGCGTCACATTCATGTATCTCAAGAACTCCGTATTCATGACGGAGCTTGACAAATTCATAGTGGTCTTCATCGATGATATTCTAATCTATTCCAAAAATGAGAAAGAACATGCCAAACATCTTCGAATTGTCTTACAGCGTTTGAGAGATCATAAGCTCTATGCTAAGTTCTCCAAATGTGAATTCTGGTTGGATAGTGTGAAATTCTTGGGGCACACTATTTCCAAAGATGGCATATCCGTAGATCCTAGCAAAGTACAAGAGGTGATGGATTGGAAACCACCCAAGTCCGTACACCAAATCCGCAGTTTTCTAGGTTTGGCGGGTTATTACCGTCGATTCATTCCGGACTTCTCCAGGATCGCTAAACCTATGACTGAACTGCTCAAGAAAGGAGTGAAATTTGTATGGAGTGAAGCATGTGAGAAAGCCTTTCACACGCTGAGACAACACTTAACTTCAGCCCCAGTGCTAGTGCAACCGGATAATTCCAAACCTTTTGAAGTTTTCTGTGACGCGTCAGGCACTGGTCTCGGTTGTGTTCTTATGCAAGAGGGCCGAGTCATTGCCTATGCCTCACGGGCACTTCGACCCCATGAGATCAATTATCCCACCCATGATCTAGAACTAGCAGCGGTTGTTCATGCTCTTAAGATTTGGAGACACTATCTGATGGGCAATCGTTGCAATATCTTCACCGATCACAAGAGTCTCAAATATATCTTCACTCAATCGGATCTCAACATGAGACAAAGGAGATGGCTTGAGTTGATTAAAGATTATGATTTAGAAGTGCACTATCACCCCGGGAAAGCCAATGTTGTTGCGGATGCTCTTAGCCGCAAAGTTCACTGCAACCATCTAGAAGTGGAGCCGTATAGTGACACCTTATGTGAAGACATGAGGAAGCTTAACTTGGAAGTGGTAGAGCAAGGACATCTATATGTCCTAGCTGCCGAATCCAATCTTTATGATAGAATTGTCACTGCTCAACGCAATGACGAGGGCATACAGCTAATCAAACAGAAATTAGCAGGAGACCTCAAGTATACCTGTTTCCGGAGGGATTCAAACGATGTGGTGTGGTTTGGGAAACGTCTTGTGGTTCCCACTGACCAAGAAATTCAGAAAACCATCTTTGATGAAGCTCATCTTTCCAAATTCTCCATTCATCCCGGAAGCACCAAGATGTATCAAGATTTGAAGGAAAATTTCTGGTGGTCCAATACGAAAGTCGACATAGCAAGGTATGTGTCAGAGTGTGATACTTGCCACAGAATGAAAGCAAGCCATTTGAAATCGGCGGGTGTACTCCAACCCTTGTCGATACCTATGTGGAAATGGGATGACATAAGTATGGACTTCATTGTGGGTTTACCCCTGACTGCTAGAAAGAAGGATTCTATTTGGGTTATCGTGGACAGACTCACGAAGACTGCCCATTTCATTGCAGTACATACTACTTATGCAGTGCAGCAATATGCAGAGTTGTATATGGATCAAATAGTCCGTTTGCATGGAATTCCGAAGACCATAATCTCGGATAGAGGAACTCAATTTGTAGCTCGTTTCTGGGAGCAATTGCATGAATGCCTAGGAACCAAGTTGATCCGTAGTTCCAGCTATCACCCGCAGACCGATGGTCAGACGGAAAGGGTAAATCAAATTTTGGAAGACATGCTACGGGCAAGCATCCTGCATTTTGATAAAAGTTGGGACAAGTGTTTGTCCTTGGCAGAGTTCTCTTATAACAATAGCTACCAAGCTAGTTTGAAGATGGCACCGTTCGATGCTCTTTATGGACGGAGATGTCGTACCCCTTTGAACTGGTCAGAAGCCGGAGAAAGGACACTCTTTGGTCCGGACTTAGTCAAAGACGCCGAAGAGAAAGTGCAAGTGATACGGGAGAACTTGAAGTTAGCACAGATGAGGCAAAAGAGCTATCATGATAGAGGAACGGCACCCCGACAATTTGAAGTTGGTAATTATGTATACCTAAAGGTTTCACCAACCAAGGGTGTGCAAAGGTTCGGTGTTAAGGGAAAGTTAGCCCCGCGCTATATCGGACCTTATGAAATCATTGAAGTATGTGGGCCAGTGGCTTATCGCATCCGACTTCCGGAGTGGTTCTCCGCAGTTCACAATGTATTCCATGTAACCCAACTGAAGAAAGGCGTGCCTGTGCCTGAAACCGAAGTGATCACAGAAGCAAATGCTTGGATTGAGCCGGATTTCTCGCTCATCGAGCATCCCATGAGGGTGTTGGACAAAAAGGAGAGGAAGACCCGAAGACAAACCGTAAGGATGTACAAGATACAATGGAGTCATCATACGGAGGAAGAAGCAACTTGGGAGACGGAAGAGTATCTCAACACCAAGTACCCAGGTTTTCTGCAATCTCGAAACCGTGAGTTTCTACTACCTACCTTGTTTTTCTTGAATCGAATCTCGGGACGAGATTCCGTTTAAGGGGGGTAGGCTGTGACGCCCCAGGTTTTTAATTAACCTTAATTGCCGGTCAAACGTGTTGACTAAGGTCAAATCATGGTCAACCTGGGTCATCACCTCGAAAACCTCACCAACACTCACCCTTTAGCATCTTAAGCAAGTCTAGCACACTCTCCTTGGTCAAAACCCTAGCTAAGGGGGACACACACCTTGATGTCTTTGTGTCGATCTGGAACTTTTGCCGCGTTCTCCAAAATTCACCTAAACACTTCAAAATCCCCCAATATAAAAGTTGTCCAGTTTTTCATGAGACACAACTTTCATATTGAGCGGCATTTCAAATTCTGAGCGGAAAAGGTCCAAAATTGGCAGTCAAACTCAGAATTCCTGTTCACCCGAGGCTTAAAAATTCTCAAATTGGCATTCGAATTTCTCCTTCGATTTGAATCTATTTCAAATTCGGTTTCAGCCATGTTTTAGAGGATTAACTCACCTACAACTTTCCTATCTACAAGTTTTAGAGCTTACATGCAAATTTTCGAGAATCGTGCAAGCCAACAGGGGCACTTGGGACGGACCGGGCCGGGGACGCGCTCGGCGCGACGTCACGCGCGCGCGCGTGCTCACGCGTCGCCGCCACGCCGCCGCCGTGCGCCGGCCGTACCACGGTGCACCTGGGAGTCAGCGCGTGAGCGCGGCTGACGTCCGCCTCGTGCGCACGCTCCGAGACGCGGCCTCGGCCGGGGAGCCGAGCGCCACGCGGCGCGTACGCGCGCGCCCGTGGCGCCTTCCGTGCGCCCGCCGCGCACGCACACCGAGGACCGCCGTACCCCGCGTAAATGCGCCGGGTCGCTTCGCTGCTAAGGCCTCGCTTCCCGCGCGCGCGCCTCGGCTATAAAAGCCCCCGCCGTCGTAGCTCCCGCGCGTGAGCCCGCTGTCCGCCACCCGCCATTGCCGCCGCCGCAGGCGAGCACCCCCCTCCGCTCACTCCCGCCGCCGGCCAAGGCTTCCAAGCCCTTCTCTAGACCTCACTCGAGCTTCCACCGCCGCTTGTTGCCTTGCTTTTCACTCACACTCGCCGGAACCCGAGCCGCAGCGGGCGCACCACCGCGACCTCGCCGCCGCTACTCGCCGGAGCCACCTCCGGCCACACTACCACCATCAATCAACCCGTGGTGAGCCCAATCGCACACCAGTGTCGCTTGTTTGCCAAGCCCGGCCGTCGTTCGCCGCCGGCGAACTCTCCCGCCGCCGCAAGGGCATATGTGTGAAGGCCAAGGGCTTATTTGTAAACCAGGGGCCCAGTTGTAATGATAGTTATCTTAGTTTTCTTGCAAGTTGGTCGAGTATCTTAGAAAAAGCCTAGAAATTCACATAAAATTCAGAAAAATGTAAACCCAATTTTGTTGGTCTCAGTGAGAGTAGATCTGCAACTTCTACAAAGCATGACCATAGTTTTGACTTGTATATTTTGAATGAAAATTCAAATTTAGTTTGACACCTTTTTGCTGTAATTCAAAATCTAGAAAGGCTATGGAGTTGAATTTTGGATATGTTGCTAGAATTGTCATGATTAGACTCTGGAACAAAAATTGCACAAAGTTGTTGATTATATCTTTTATTATGAATTACTTCGTATTTATGCTATTTCTACTTTACTGATTTTTGTAGCAAAATATAAATTTACTTTTGTGCTCAACTTGTGGCTATGTTCATGTTATGCCTAGATGCAACTTTCCTGAATTTATCATGAATTTATCTCTGTTAGAAATATTTAATCTTGTTTTATGCTTAGTTTTGCATTTAAATGCATAGTTTAATTTTCAGAAATGTTTGTGGTGAACCTATGGGTGTTCTGATCTTGTTTAGGGTCAGAGTAGCTGTAGGCTTATTGTTGGATGCAGGAGCCTTATATTTATTTATTTATGCATTTCCTTTAATTCAATTAGCTAGGAAATGTTATTTTTGCATATATAGGTTTTGTAGCTCTTTTAATGACCAAGCTTGAATCCAGAGGATGCTTAGTAGTAATTAGGCCAGCAAGGACCCCCTGTCCTTGTTGTATGTTTTGTTTGTGCTTTTAAAAAGTTAAGGTGCACATAAGCTTGTTATTAGAAGTTAATTAAAAAAATAGATCCTTTAACTTTGTGACCTTGTAAATAGTTGCATAGCTTAATTTTAAGATCTCCAAATACCCCTTGCTGTTTTGAGAAATGGAATTGAAATTATTTACATAGATGTGCACACAATTGCTATTAAAAGATTGAATAATAAATCTCACATGAAATAACCATCATGAAGGTAAACATTAATTAATTGTTGGTCAAAGATTAAACCCTTGTCCATAATAACCTTAATGAAAAGGAATTAATAATTAATTGTTTATTAAGGTGAATGTGGCCAACAAGAGTTGGATGAAATAATTAATCTATCACTCCACCTGAACCCTGCATTGCATTCCGTGTAGAGCTTCCTGACGGTAACTACGCGCTCGTGCCGGAAGCCGAGGAAGGAGGAGCTGACGCGGAGCTGCAGTACGTGGAAGTGATCGACGACACCGAGGAGCCTCAGGCTAACCCTGCTGACGAAGGCAAGCCCCGATGCATTAACCCTAGTGTTTTTGAAATCTTATGCAACTATCTATGGATGATTGTGCATTTACGTTCAGGAATTGATATGAAACCCTAGATGCATGATCCCTAGGTACCTATGTCTTTACTAGAATAATAGGTCGATAGCTACTATGCTATAGGACCGTTACAAGTCGAGTGATGCTTGTCACTCGCGAGAATAGGTTCTTATGTTGGAATCATAAGATCTCCTTAATTGGATTGCTCATGTGGTAAGAGCATGGGATGTGGGCTCCAGTCCAATAGCTTCGTGGGTTAAGTGTTTGAACGTACTAAACACTTGTCGGAAATGGGTACGGTAAGCCTAGTACCTAAATGAGGTGGTGCGGGAACTTTGCGCTACTAATCTTAGGGTTGCAGCCCCGGGCTCGCCACCCGAGTACATGTGTGAGGCTAGGTGACCTTGGTGGCGTAGCCTAGCAAGCCTTGTACTTAAGACTGTAACATCTGATCCCAATCCGAAGATTTTTGGGAACCGCTTGGTGGTTGTCCTCGCGGGGGCACCCTACCGTGTGTTTAGGTCTACCTTGCAAGGTTTAAATCAATCGATTGTCGGCCTCTCACCGTTATCTGAGACTACTTATCCTACTGGCCATGAGATCCCTAATGATGGAAGTTGATGAATATCTATGCTTGATTAATTGTTTGCACAACTTATGCTTGCACTAGCTTGCTAATTTAGAAAGGAATAATCAACTAGAACTTGTGCTAAAATCTTGAAAGTAAGGACATACTCTTTGTTGCTTTTCAGCAAAAGAAACCCCATTGGCCAAAAAGCCTTTCATGTCTAGAGTTGGTGATGTAGTTGTCACCGACGGGTAAGTCTTGCTGAGTATTAGTATACTCAGCCTTGCTGTAATCTGTTGCTTCAGGTAATGCCTTTGCTGATGTGTGGCCTGGAGAGATCCCGCCTGGCTGGGAGCTGGAGTGGGTTGAAGACGATGAATGAAGGCATCATGGCAGGCCTCCCGTGATGTTTTCTCGTGCCGTTTAGTTTAATTCCGCTGTTTTCAAAACTCTGAACTTCGTTATCATGTCAAAAACTCCGGTTTGTAATAATTAAGCCCTTCGGGGTAAGTTTGGATGTTAATCATATGTTGTTCTCTGGACTCGCCTTCGCGTGAGTTTTAATGCATATATGTCGATCCTTGTTGCTTTGTAAGTGATTTACCGGGCGTTAACCCAGCAACTAACGACAGGATGATACTTTATTATTGCTTAATGACCAAAGTGGATTGGTTTAGGCGATAGTACGGTATTTTCCTGGGCGGGTTGTCACAGAGTCCTCCCATGTGTATTAGTCCATAGTAGCATATGCTATAGAGGCTATCTTTCCTACCACACTTCTATTCACGGACGGTCAGCCATAGAGTACTTCCGTTCCAATACCTATCCGGAATAGAAGAGCCTTAAAAGAATTCCTCCGTACCCAAGCTACTATGCGAGTAATGGCACACAAGACTTCCCTAATTACTCGGCCAAGACCAGAGCCATTTAGTCCTTGTGGTTGACCAAAGTGGATTGGTTTAGGCGATAGTACGGTATTTTCCTGGGCGGGTTGTCACAGAGTCCTCCCATGTGTATTAGTCCATAGTAGCATATGCTATAGAGGCTATCTTTCCTACCACACTTCTATTCACAGACGGTCAGCCATAGAGTACTTCCGTTCCAATACCTATCCGGAATAGAAGAGCCTTAAAAGAATTCCTCCGTACCCATGCTACTATGCGAGTAATGGCACACAAGACTTCCCTAATTACTCGGCCAAGACCAGAGCCATTTAGTCCTTGTGGTTGCACTGTTGTCCTGGGTGGTTCTCTATGTTCCAATTAATCATATGATCTTGTATTAACCAGAGATACAACATAAATGTAAAGCAAGTTCATCATTAATGTTCATTAGAACCACCATATATATCCCAAAGTAGAGCAGCTATACCCAACAGAAAGGTAAACCCAGGTTTGACATGGAATGATAATAAAGACTAGGATAATCCTTAATAGGAACCATCAATATTAATGCAAAGCAATGCAATGAGTGATTACACACAGTTATTGGGACAAAAGAACAAGGACACACTTGCCTTTATCCAGTGTAATTTTGTTGCTCAGAATATCTTCACTTCTTGCTCTCCAAAGCTCTCGAACCACGTTCCTTCTACTCGCATCAATCATCGGGCACAATCATACAAAGCAGACAAACAAGCAAACTAAGAACAATGCACCAATCAAAAGAAAAGCTTTGAAAGAACGCACTAAAGGATAGGCTCGATTCTATGGATCACTGAAGCACACCGACCGTGCTGAGAAAAGGAAAGGCTTGATTAGCTTTATGGAAGACACTAGGTTTGAGCATGAATTAGGATCAAAAGATCTAGAGCTTGAAAGAAGATTAGCTCTATAACAGAGACACACTGAGACAGAGCTTGATAAAGAACGACTAACGATCGATTTGCATATATGAGAGAACAAAACCATGAGCTGGGTTTATTTTAATTAAAAAACGATATGTAAAGGATATTTCATAAAGAAAATACCCTAAGTTGGAATTAAGGCAACATTATATTTTTATTTGCAAAAGACCGAAGTAAAGAACTAGTCAAATTTTATTTATAAAGATTCATATAGAAATTATGCCAATTAAACATTTAATTTAGAAAAACTAAACTATATGAATCCTCTAAACGTAACTTTGTGATTCGAGTAGGTCATACTATTATTAAAAACATTATGGCATTGGCATTAATCAAATTAATATTTATTTATAAAACCGGTGTAAAAGCCTAATCAACTTTTATTTAGAAAAGTTAATTAAATATTAAACAAATTAATATTTGGGTTATGAAAAACCGGGTAAGAATCTAATTAGATTTTATTTATAAAAGCACATGAAATAGTAATTAATCAAATTAATATTAGTTATGAAAAACGGTGTATAGCACTATATTGCTTTTATTTAGAAAATGCATGTTTAATAAGCATTAATCAAAATTAATATTAAATTTATTTTTCAGAAAACAAACATGATGAAAACTCACCACTAACACATACTTTACATTATTATGAACCTAACGCAACTTGAACGGGTAAAAACGGAGTTAAAACATGAAATCTATGGACTAAACAAGGTTACAGGGACTTAAACGAGATTAACCATAGATCTGAGGGACTAGCAGAGATGATTCCCGAGACACACAAAATAGTGCTCGTGAATAGATCTAATATCAGGGTTGGATCTATAAAAGGTGCAGGTGGGGTTTATGTGCAAAGGGTGGGATCTTCCTAGGGGATTTTCTGGAAAACTAGCAAGTCACATAAAACATCTAAAGATTACAAGATACCACAGGGACCTAAACACAAAACAGCCATGTCATCTTCTACCTCTGGTTCGCAGTGCACTGACAGGGAAGCTCCTGCCTGGTTGTGTCGCCGGTGACTTAGGGGTCTAAGGGCACGGATGAAGCGCGGAACGGAGGGAGGAGATCGAGGGGAAGTCCTAGAGGTGCTCACCAGACGCGGAGATGGCTGGAGGCAACTGGAATCCGGCCGGCGGCGGAGAAGATGACCGGCGGCTCGGGTCTGTACGGGTGGCAGCGTTCCATCGGTCCACCGGCGACGGGAAACAGCAGAGAGGGTGCGGCTCGGCAGGGCGGAGCTCCGAGTGTCAGCGGCTTCGCCCGACAGCCAACGCAGCCGGCGAACGTCGGCCGGCGGCGGACAGTTGTCCGGCGGCCAGTGGAGCTCCAGGCGGCGATGGTGCTCCGGTGCAGGTCCGGGGACGAGAAGACGCTTGCGGGACGCGGCTCGTCATCGCGGAGCTCAAGGCGGCGTCGGCTTGCTTCGGGAAGAGGCAGAGGCGGCGGATTGGGCAACGGCCGGCGTGCTCGGTTCCGCAGCTCAGGTGGCGGCGCAGCACAGCAGGGGCGGCGGCGCGCGACGTGGCGAGCTAGGGCATGCGGGAGCTACGGCGGCGGCTTTATAGGGTCGCAGGGGAGCCCCCACGGCGTGGCGCGCACGCCAAGGTGGCCTGGCGGCGGCACCGGCCGTGCAGGCCACGGCCTCCGGTGGCCGGGCCCAGATGGGCCCCGCGTGGGCCATCGGCTGGGCCGGAGCGAGTCAGTGAAGCGGATAGGGTCGGGCCGGTGGGCTCGGCCCGTTAGGGAGGTTTAGATTTTTTTTCCGAAATCCTTTTTCAGTGAAAAACAAATTCAGTAAAATTCCATAAAATGGTTTAAGGCACGAAAAATACTCGGAAAATCCCAAAAATTCCAGGAAAATTCCCAGAGATAGATTGAGACACGAAAAATCCAAATAAAATATTTGGAGCTCATGAAAAAGATTTTAGAGCCTTCTAATAAATAGAAAATGCTCAGAGAAAATGAGAATAAATCCCAGAAAAATCCGAAAAATTCTCGGAAGGGTTTGGTCAGCACCTAAGCGCATTTTAAAAACATCTTGCACTCATGAACACCTAGATGCATCGGCATGAATGCAACACTTACATTGAACCATTTATTTAATTTAGAAATACAAACAATGGATTTTTCCTATACTATATTTCCTGTAAAGAAAATAAATTTTGGAAAATTTTAAAATTGAGAGAAAATCATTGTTTAATTATTCTTTCTATTCACATCCTGAAATTCAGGGTGTGACATCCCCTCCGGCCTCACTGCACCTGAATAAGCTCTTGCACTTATGCCTACAGAACAATTAGCGACAGTCATTCAAATGCAAGAAGCAACAGGGCTCCCAATAGAAACTGTTCTCGGCCAGGAATCACCTCCTCGGGAAAAAAACTTCGTACCTAGATGGCACTACAAGCCAGGAAAATCTCTTGTCAGGCCAGAGTTGGTGAAGAAACTGCCTACTCAGATGTGCATATTTCATGACTTTTACATGAAGACGTCTAAAGAGGGCCTGGAGATGATTAGCAAGCTTATTAGACCGGATGATTTTACTGGTGAAGGCGAGAAGTTGGTTTGGCTGGAATTCAAAGATATTTATGAAATTTACCATCTTGACTCCCTGAATACCGATCTTATCATCTCCTGGTGCCTGTAAGTGATGGTGCAATTCATATGCTAATTAATAAATTAATGCATCCGCTAATTAACTTTGTCTTTCATTTTCTGTAGTCTGAAACTTACTACAATGCGAAATAAGGGTTATCACCGAATAGGTTTCATGGACCCATTGTTAGTTTGTCAAGACCAAGTAAGACAATGCCCAAAAACAACATTCACAACAATCCTTAGGACCTTGAATCGGTTGCATTTCAAGGATTTGATACTACTACCTTACAACTTCGAGTATGTGCGATTACCATCTTACTAAGGGTTTGCATTTCTAATTATCCTAGTTAATATTATTTAGTTCTCATCTTTTGATCATGCTTGTATATACAGTTTTCACTAGATTCTTCTAATAATTGAAGTCGACAAGAGCAACGTCATGGTCTTTGATTCGTTGAAAAGAAACCCTGACATATACCAAGACCTTCAAGATATGTTTCAAGAGTAATAACTCTATCCAATACATTTCCTTTTATGTAATAGTGTGCTTTTACTAACACTAGCTCTAACTTTCATTATATTGTCCGCCAGAGCTTGGGAAAAATTCATTGTTATGAACCCTGGACAATGGAGACCCAGACTTAGATTCTATACAGATTTTCTGGTACGTAAACAAAATAACAACTTCAGCTTGGGCAAATTATAAAAGGAATAACACTAACATTTCATAATTGTTTTCTCCAATTTAGTGTATGAGACAGGAACAAGGGACCAATTTATGTGCATACTATGTGTGTGAGTACATCCACAATTTATGCACTGCAGACCCAGGAGATTATACTGTAAGTATTATTATAAACCTATTAATAATACATCATTTTCTAACTGCTTATATATTTAATTCTTGGGTGTTATATATTAACATATTTGCACATTACAGAACTCTATGATTAGGGACGCAATCATTGAGAAGGATCGTCTCTTGGCGATTCAAGAAGGTCTCGTGGGATTCTTGATGGACGAGGTGATTAGTCCAAAGGGAAGACATTATTATGACGGTCATCCAATTCAGAAATGTTAATTAGCACCTCCGGTGGAAATTGAGACTAGAACTAGAATGAAACAATATTTTGATGTATATATACTAGTTTCAGAAAATACTATCTCTGCTTTCGATGTAATATATTGTGTGTAAATATATTTATTTATAAGTTTATTCTCTTGATATAGTACGTATAGTAGACACGTATAATTAGTGCAAACATTTATACATACACGTATAGTACACACAAATATGCTAGATATACGTGTATAGCAATATTAGAACAATTAGAAATGAAAATAAAAAAACCGGGGACCCTTTAGTCTCGGGTGGTATTACCACCCGAGACTAAAGGGGGTGGGTTCAGGCGCAGGCGTTCCCCCTTTAGTCTTGGTTGGTAATACCACCCGAGACTAAAGGGTGTGCGCTCTGGCGCAGGGGTGCGCAGTTGTGCCCCCTTTAGTCTCGATTGGTTATACCATCCGGGACTAAAGGCACCCTTTAGTCCCGGTTGCCCAACCAGTAACAAAGGGGGCCTTTCCTCTCTAATAATTACTACCAGTTGGGCCTTAGAGAGATATCCCCCTTCCCAACCGGTAGGAAAGGCTCCCGCTCCACCAGTGCGTGGTCTCGATGGCTTGATCACACAACAGGCAGTTATCATGTGCGTCAAGTTCCCGCCGACGGCACCAGTCGACTGTCCAGATCCTGCGTCTACATGCTGTAGCCACAGGAAAATAAGCTTCACTCGCAGCGGCGCTCGGGACTTCCAAATCAGATCAACACCCTGAAAGACAGTGTGCCCCAGGTGCAGCAAGAGGTAAGCCAACTGAGTAGTGTAGCGTCCGTCCATCTCCAGCGCACCACGTCCTGGCGCTCAGGTTGTAACTTGTTGGCGGTCGATTTCCGTCAACTAAAAGCACTTGTTACACTTTGGTTTGAGTTTTGAATTATAACTAACCCGTCACTAGGCATACTAATGATGTAACAAGTTCACACTTGCATGTGGTATTTAGAGTATGTTGTTTACGCAGGATTTAAGCGCTTAAAGGAGGACTTTCGGGCAAAGTTCATCGAGCACTTTATGAGAAGATAATGAAGCCCAACACAAGTCAAGATACGAAGTGAACATGACTCCAAATGACCTGAGAACCAAAGCATGAAGTCGTAAAACTCCGGGGACTTGGAGGTTTATCCACGAGATCAACTCAGCCCGAGAGATATTCGCGCAGCCCAGAACAGCATATCTTTCGGTGCAGATTCGGAGAGTTAAACGGTCTCTAATAGCAAAAGTTTGAATACCAAAGTTGTGGCCCTCGATGAGAGCTTCGATTTGAACATATGAAAGGCCCAATTCGGGTCAAGGAGCTAGGAGATATGACCCCCGAAATACCTGCTGTGAAGATAAATCCAAAATCAGACAGATTATCTTCCGATGCCGTTTTGAGGGTCTTATCTTCATTTCCAAGAAAAGCAATGAATACCAAAGTTGGAGATAATTTCGTGGCACACAATCTAGATACCGAATTCGTATTATTTGGAGTCCGGACATGGGAGATATGATGCCGACAAGGAAGGGCTGTGGATCAGGAAAATTTGGACGAGGCTGATTTTGTGGAAACCAAGTTCGCTTCTCTCCCAAGGAAGATCTCGTGCAAGGCAAGGTGGAGCTCACCTCAAGGCTCCCCAAGAGCATAAATACAACCTCCTGGACGTCCAAGAAGGGGGATCCATCCACAAGAGAGCCGCTGAAAGAAGAAGATACACCGAAGGAAGCTGACGACCGCCGCAAGTCTTCGAAGGTACCTGGGAGATGGCTTAGGTCATTCCTAGCCGCCATGGCCTCCCTACGAGGTTGCGCCATGGTGGAGTTCGGGAATCACCCCCAACATTCGTCAGGGTATGTACACACACGATGGTGATATCAATCTACTCTTTATTCTAGTTGTCTCGACTTTGGTCTACTTCAATACTTCGTTTCTCATATGTGATGCATCCATATGTTCATAGTAAGATTAGATCTATTTGTGTGATTAGTCTACATCTTGCATATATGTTGAGGTAGCGTGTTTTAGCTAGTTGGTTGATTACCCTTGTGTGGTGACAGCATGCGGGAGGGAAAAGTTCTAGTGACGACATGATGTGGAATAGGATTGATGGCGAGTACCATGGGAGCCGGTGCACGGCCACCAAGAGGAGGAGCTACGAGTGAGAGCGCTTGGTGGGCGTTTGGGGTAAAGCTTTGGGAAATCTTAGGCGTCAACACGCACCTCGCGCCGGTGATCTTGCGAAAGTAGGCCACTTGCGAGCCACCTTTCGGAGAGATGTTTCCGTGTACCTTTAGTTGAGATGCAATCTATGTTTTGATCACCTTTTTGACTAGAACCGTACCTAGAGATGATAGGCCCTAGCTCCTTGGTTGTGTTATCTCATCTACAGTTGTGGGTGTGATCAATACTTATGCTTCATTCATATCTATAAAGTGTTACCTTTCATATGCAATCTTCACATCATACTAGGATAGATCTGTTTAGCTAGATGGAAAACCCTAGGTGCTTCAATGTCGATCCACGGATTGATAACCTTGGATGGAATATTCTAAGGGAAAAGCTACACACGATCCGTGCGCTTGCGGTTCAAACTTGACGCGTTATTTAACCGTCAACAAGCTTTTCTAGCGCTGTCGCCGGGGATCGGCAACACGAACCCTAGGGCGATCTATGTATCTTTTTGGGCTAACCCTAATTTTATTATTGCATATATCACGTGTTTCTTGTTTGTGTCCATGAATACAGGTAAACCCTAGACACAAAGCGATCGAGAAGTTCTCAACATCCGTACTTCGACAAGTCCAATCTCGCTCAAGCAAGTTAATGGCTACATGAAGACCCGCTCTTTAGTGGTAGGTGCTAACTTTTGTTAGTGGCCCAACATCCGCTATCAAGCCCACACTTAAAACAAGTAAAGATGAAAAGGGTATGTCACTGTGTCAATTGATTTTGGCTAATGTCTCTTGGAGATTTATTTGTCCAAGCTATAGGTGATGAATCAAGCCCCGAAGAAGTCGTGACATCCGATCATCAACATCTCTAGAAGGTTGCTGTTATGATCAAGTTTTCACTCATAATCAGAGAGGAATCATGGAGGAAAATTGAAGATTATGAAGCTTTGTCAAGTCTTCTTTCCAATGCATCAAAAATCGTCAATTTTGGACATCAGTACAAAGAGTTAAGGTAAAATCTTTCAATGCTACACATTCTAAAATTCTTCAGGACAGGTTGTAGTGCCAGAGTAATACGAGCATAGTTCTTTCATCCAGAGTCCGTTTGGAGTGAATGAGCACTCCTTGGAAAGGGAATTTGATACGCATTGCAATGGAATGGAAGTTTGGTACATATTCTGCACTGGATGAAGAGAAATTCAATGAAGAAGAGGAAACAACAAACGATAAAGAAGGTGATGACGAGGTAGAAGGAAGATTAGAGAAGCCTTGAGCCCCTATGATCCCGACACCCTGGGTAATGTAAGAACAATGAAGAAGATACATCATTGGAGCCATGATCGCTGGTGGATCAATGAGCTTGGAGCCTAGGGATGCACAACACGATGCTCAAAGACTACAAGATCAAGGTCATCAACATCTCCGGATCCATTCTAAAGAAGGTACCGATTGCGTCTAAATTCTGCAAGGCCTCTGAAGAAATCAACAGAATATTTTTGAATATTAAGGAGCCCCATGAAATTTTGGTTCCAACGAATCAAAAACCAAGTCAATCGGAGATTCCTACAAGCGGTTATAGCCAAAACATCGAAGGTCGTGCGTTCTGAAATTCTCTGGATAACGCGCAGCGCTAAAGTAAAACGGGCATAACTTCTCCCTTCGAGCTCCGTTTAAGACGAATGACCACTCGTTGTAAAGATAATTTTATATACTTTTTAATAGAGCTCTATTTTGTATAGGTTTTGTTCTGGACGCAAGGGAAAATCCATGAAAAAAGATGCAAGAGCAACATGACGAGAACAAGGTGAAGGAGATAAGGATGACAACAATGAAGAGGAGCTTGGGTTGTGGTTTCATCAAGCATACATGATTGAATTCAGAAGCTCAGGACAAAATAAGAGCCTCAAGAACATTTGCAAATAAAGGCACGAGTGACATCATTCAACGAATGAAGATGTTAAAAGCAAACCACGATGAATTACAAAGGGCGACATCAATACAAGTTGCATGGACAATTCGAACTCTTGCACGAAGGACCATGACTTCACAACAATGAGAAGGTATGTGAGAGAGTCAATCTCTATGACTTCAAATGAAGTGCTTTGCGGGAGGCAACCCGTTCTTTTTATTTATCCATATATATATATGATGACGATCTATATTGTGCTCTTAAATTAAACCCATCAAGTAACATTGTACATTGCTCTAATAAATGCCACAACATCATGTTGTATGTCTTAATTGCTAGTGAGAGAGCACCTTGTTATTTGATTATAGAAAACTTGTAGACCCTTTTTGTGTGCCTATTAGTATTTAGAGTCTTTTTATTTGTGTCCTTTTAGAGAGAAATATGAAGTGTGGCACTACCCTTTGATTCTAAGCTTGTGGCTATTTAATCTAGTCTTAATTTTTCTTTTTAGACCATCACCATGATCATGATTCATGTTTATCTTATGCATGCATAGCATCTTTTCGTCATCATTCTTTTTGCACTCCACACATGTTTTGCTTTTAGTTAGCTTGGTTGCTACACTTAGTATGATGAATGCTTTCTTGTTTGTGTTAATGCTCCATGGGTATTTTTCCTTAGCAATCTTGTGTAAACGTGGTGTTTAAACTTGCTTGCAGACCATCATCTTCTAACTTAATAAACCTGGCCAACTTTTCATGTTGCATCGGTTGGTTTATATGCTTTGCAATGTGCTCTATTATTCTTGTGCTATAAAAAATTATTGACCTTGGGATAAACATGGTGATCTACCCTTGGTTAACAAATCTTTATGGCCAAGGGAAATTCTGCAACTTAGTTGTAAGCATGGCACTTAGAACTAGGTGTAAACATTGTGTTTGCTTATATACCTTCCTCCCTCTTGCATTCACACACATCCATTAGGTCCTATTTTATTTTCACTAGATTAATTATGCCACAAAGTTAAGGGTCTTAGGGATTGTTGTTGGTTTATTGGCAAATGTTTCTACTCCCGATCATCACCCCGGGGGTAGGTTGTGCACTTGAATTGTTTTGCAGACATGATGATGAGCTTTCAAGAAAGGAAAAGAGAAGAAATTGAAGGATAAAGGCAACAAAAGTGAAGACGCATATGGACAAACTCCGAACACGGAGAACCAAGCTTCATCCTCTCTTTCCATGCCTAGCACAATGCTAAGCATGGGGGAGGACCTGAAGAAAACAAGGATCACAATCGCTAGAAGATGCTAACTCTCCTTTTTTCATGCTAAGCACAATGCTTAAGCAAGGGGAAGCCATGCTACAACTCATTGCAAGCATCAAAAGGACGGTAACTCTTCCTCAACCTTCTCTTTGTCCATCAATTTTATAAATGCTTGTGTGTGTGTGTGTGTGTGCCATCAACCATAGGTTAGAAACCTTTGTATATCTCTCTTGTTAATAACATGGCTACTAGGAGTACAACCTAGATTTGTTTTGGTTTTCAATAAATGATTATCACCATCACCTTGAGCTCACCACAATGATATTCTTAAATGCTCTTGCTTATGGAAAAGTGATGAAAGTTGTCGCTTTGTTTTACCTACACAATGTTATAAGTGACTTGACTATTTGCTCTCCATTAAAAGGAACTTAAATTGACAAAATATCGGCTCTTTTATTTGTGGAGGTTAAATGACTAAATTCTAGACCCACATACTTTATGTTGCTCTTGGATTTAAGTTTACCAATGACCTTATATCTTGTATTGTTTTATTTAAAACTTTATTTTTATGCTATCTACATGCGTGAACCTCTTGCAAAGTTCTACCTACCAAAGCCTTTACACATATATGTTCTTACATGATGAAACCTTTAGTTTGCAAACTTATATTTTGATGAGTTGGATTAAGATTGATTTCTGTGGTATGAGACTTAGAAGTTGGTCATTCCATTTTGTGTAACTCTTATTGCTAGCCTTTTTGTCCATGCATTGTGAGTTTCTACACTGGAAATTTCGCAAACCTCGCTGGGCATCCAACCTAAACCCAAATATCTTTTTTTTGTGACTACCTCCTTGACCACAACCTATCATTGAGTATGGAAAAATATCTTGTCCAAGATTCAGAAGATTAATGAGCACCCTTTCAAGAAGATCAAGACCTAGAGGTGCCCATAAAGTGCGAAAGCCCCTCTAGAGGAATAAATTAATTTTTGTTGAAGATCGAATACTTTGATACTCACATCAGCAATATATCATTGTTCCCTTTCATGCTCGAGGACGACCATCATCTAAGCATGGGGGAGGAGTCATCGCATTATTTCTGACTTTTTGCTGAGTGAGTGCTATGTTGCAAGAAGTTATGAGGAGCAAGAAAAAAATAAAAGAAAAAGAAAGGCAAAAGAAAAAAGAAAAAAGAAAGAAAAAAGAAAAAGAAATAAGAAGAAAAATGAAAAAAGAGAGAATAAAAAAAAGAGTGCTCCTCAGTTCTTCGAGCTTCATTAAAGTTCAAAGCGTGCTATCAAGATTAAGGATTGATCCATACTCAATTTCTCCAACCATGTACAATCTGATAACGAGGACTTCGTTCGTGCCACGGGATCATCCATTTGCCACTTGCACATGTCCACTTATCTAAATGCGTGTGTTCCACCTCTCTCTACCTCCAACATTATTTTCCATGGCCTTTTTGACAAGTCTCAGTAAATCCAATAGATCTCTCTTAGTTTGACAATATTTCGGATATAATGTTTTGCTAGGATTATTTTTACCCACCAAGCTCCACATAAGCCTTCCACTTACATATATGAGTAGAATAGGTTGAAAATAATCTAGTATAGGCTTGAGTGACTTGATAAGATGAGTGTTTCCATGAGCTCTTGCAAGAGGACCTCACTATGTTGGATATGCACCTTTTTGAAAACTCTTCACGATGTAATAAGGTAAAGGTTTGAAGTTTGCTTAATTTTGAGAGCACTATATTTGTTTTATTGTGGCATGTTCTTTATTACTAGTCTACCTTCCATGATGAAAGTAGCCGGTCAAAACTTAAACCTCATTGCAAAATAGTTGAGAGAGCAATATGTCTTGTTGTGTATGATTGACTATAGGGAAGACATTGAAGGGCAACACTGATTTCCAAGTTAAGAAAAGATCCTGGACTTGCTCGAGGACGAGCAAGGTTTAAGCATGGGGGAGTTGTTAGCGGTCGATTTCCGTCAACTAAAAGCACTTGTTACACTTTGATTTGAGTTTTGAATTATAACTAACCCACCACTAGGCATACTAATGATGTAACAAGTTCACACTTGCATGTGGTTTTTGGAGTATGTTGTTTACGCAGGATTTAAGCGCTTAAAGGAGGACTTTCGAACAAAGTTCATCAAGCACTTTATGAGAAGATAATGAAGGCCAGCACAAGTCAAGACACGAAGTGAACATGACTCCAAGTGAACACCAAAGCATGAAGTCGTAAAACTCCGGGGACTTGGAGGTTTACCCACGAGATCAACTCAGCCCGAGAGATATTCGCGCAGCCCAGAACAACATGATCTTTCGGTGCAGATTGGAAGACTTAAACGGTCTCTAATGGCAAAAGTTTGAATACCAAAGTTGTGGACCTCGATGAGAGCTTTGATTTGGACATATGGAAGGCCCAATTCGGGTCAAGGAGCTACTAGATATGACCCCCGAAATACCTGCTGCGCAGATAAGTCCGAAATCAGACAGATTATCTTCCGAGGCCGTTTTGGGGATCTTATCTTCGTTTCCAAGAAAAGCAATGAATACCAAAGTTGGAGATAATTTCGTGGCACATAATCTAGACACCGAATTTGCATTATTTGGTATCCGGACGTGGGAGATATGATGTTGACAAGGAAGGGCTGCGAATCAAGAAAATCTGGACGAGGCTGATTTTATGGAAACCAAGTTCACTTCTCTCCCAAGGAAGATCTCGTGCAAGACAAGGTGGAGCTCACCCCAAGGCTCCCCAAGAGCATAAATACAACCTCTCGAACGTCCAAGAAGGGGGATCCATCCACGAGAGAGCCGCCGAAAGAAGGAAATACACCGAAGGTCACTGACGGCTGCCGCAAGTCTTCGAAGGTACCTAGGAGATGGCTTAGGTCACCCCTAGCCGCCATGGTCTCCCTACGAGGTTGCGCCATGGTGGAGTTCGGGAGTCACCCCCAACATTCGTCGGGGTATGTATACACATGATGGTGATATCAATCTACTCTTTATTCTAGTTGTCTCGACTTTGGTCTACTTCAATACTTCCTTTCTCATATGTGATGCATCCATATGTTCGTAGTAAGATTAGTTCGTGTGATTAGTCTACATCTTGCGGATACGTTGAGGTAGCGTGTTTTAGCTAGTTGGTTGATTACCCTTGTGTGGTGACAGCATGCGGGAGGGAAAAGTTCTAGCGACGACATTAGGGGTGGGCACTTTGAACCCGAAACCCGAAAACGGAACCGAACCGAACCCAAATAACCCGAATTGTTGGTCTATTCGGGTTTCGGGTTCAGTCTAGATAAATTTATAATTCAGAGTTCGGGTTTGGTTTCGGTTCTTGTGGTCTATAACCCGAATAGACCGAATAACCCGAAATTCAATATAGTTGTGTATTTTGATTCAAACTACGATGTTACAACTTTGTGTTTTAAACTATTTTTGAATTTTTTCATGAACTTGTTAGTTACTTGCTTTAGTCGAGTAGTCCTTAAATCCATAGACTTGAAAAATGCTGGGAATTTGAATTTCTACCATAGAGTTTTGAGAGGTGATAAGGATACCTATGAAAATTCGGGTAATTCAGTGGACCGAATAGACTGAACCGAAATAATCGGTCTATTTGGGTTTGGTTCCTAATACTCTTTTTAAAACTTTGGTCCTCACTTTTCCAAAACCCGAAATTCCCAAACACCGAATAGACCGAACTGAAATGACCGAATAGACCGAACGCCCACCCCTAGACGACATGATGTGGAATAGGATCGATGGCGAGTACCACGGGAGCCGGTGCGCGGCCACCAAGAGGAGGAGCTACGAGTAAGAGCACTTGGTGGGCGTTTGGGGTAAAGCTTTGGGAAACCTTAGGCGTCAACACGCACCTCGCACCGGTGATCTTGCGAAAGTAGGCCGCAAGTGAGCTGCCTTTCGGAGAGATGTTTCTGTGTACCTTTAGTTGAGATGCCATCTATGTTTTGATCACCTTTTTGACTAGAACCGTACCTAGAGATGATAGGCCCCAGCTCCTTGGTTGTGTTATCTCATCTACAGTTGTGGGTGTGATCAATACTTATGCTTCATTCATATCTATAAAGTGTTACCTTTCATATGCAATCTTCACATCATGCTAGGATAGATCTGTTTAGCTAGATGGAAAACCCTAGGTGCTTCAATGTCAATCCACGGATTGATAACCTTGGATGGAATACTCTAAGGAAAAAGCTACACACGATCCGTGCGCTTGCGGTTCAAACTTGACACGTTATTTAACTGTCAACAAGCTTTTCTTTGATGTCGAGTACCCATGCATTGACGGTTCCTGAGAGCTTGTTGAACTATGCACGTCTTCTTCACTCTGGGTCCAACTAGCATTACTAAGATGGGAGCAAGGTCACAAACAGACCTCGCCATCAATCCAACTATCGGTCCAGAATAAGGTGCGTGAGCCATCCCCAGTTGAATGGTGATCGACGCGTCAAAGAGCTGCTGGATTTCCGGCCGGGTTCCGTCCGCTGCAGCCACAACCAAAGTTCTCGCAAGGTGAAACCGGCCAGTCTGAGGTTTATGATTCTAAGACCTCCATGTGATGTCAGAAGACAGACGTTGGTCGATGCCACCAAACACTTCCCACGTACCGAACTATCATGCCGGCCAAAAAGAACTTGCGTCGAATTTTGTCGATCTCCTCAGTTGCCCAGGCTGGTAGCTATGCTGCCATGATTGTGTATGTCGGAATTGTGGATAGCACCACCTTGGTTAGCTGAGACATCCCTAATCGCTCCAGGGAACAACACCCAAGCACAGGGCGTCATAAATGGTACTCGAAATAGGACGTAGAGTTTGCTACTTTGGCGGCCCGAACCTGTATAAATTTGTATCTCGTGTCCTTGTCTTTACCTTCGAGTTTCAAGTCTGGCGATACTCCACCGCACAATCAACTATCTTAGGCACCTCCTGGGTAAGTTTGCGGGGTTAAAACACTGACAGTTGGCGCGCCGGGTAGAGGTGATCGTCGAGATCATCGTGCGAATTCGAAGGATAACATCGTCTACAAGATCAATCTGGCACGACGTCGTTGCTTACCCGGGCATCTCGTCGAGTTCGCGCATCAAATCCTAAGCAGAGTCGAAGGAGGTTTGCTGATTCGAACGTACACGTCACGTGTCCTTGAGTACAAGGCGGAGTCCAGCAGACTGCGCTCTCTGACATCATCTCCATTATAGAGTCGTACTCAACCTCATTCGCATGCAGAACAACTATGCTGTCCGGTCGCATTGGCTTTACTTCGCGCACGCCGTGCATCCGGACGCATCAACTACGTCGTGCGCCCGGTTGCCTTGGCTCATCGCATCAGCTTGTCGTCGACTACTTTGCCTATGCTGTGCGTCTGGTTGCCTCGGCTCCTCGCACAGCTCGGCTTCGACTACTTCGCCTACATCATGCGTACGATTGCCTCGTCTCCTCGCATGGCTCATTGTCGACTACTTCGCCTACGTCGTGCGTCCGGTTGCCTCGGCTCCTCGCACGGTTCGCCGTTGACTACTTCTCCTACGCCGTGCGACCGGTTGCCTCGGCTCCTCGCACGGCTCGTCGTCGACTACTTCGCCTATGTTGTGCATCTCGCACTGGCTTTAGCTCGACTACTTGTCGTCCAGTCGCACTGGCTCTACTACACTTATGTCGTGCATCCGAACGCGTCGTCTCGGTGCTCGACTACTTGTCGTCCGGTCGCACTGGCTTTACTGCGCCTATGCTGTGCGCCGGACGCGTTGTCTCAGCGCTCGACTACTCATCATCCGGTCGCACTAGCTCTACTGTGCCTATGCCGTACGTCCGGACACGTCGTCTCGTCGCTCGATTACTCGTCGTCCGGTCGCACTGGCTCTACTACGTCTATGCCGTGCGTCCAGACACATCGTCTCGTCGCTCGACTACTCATTGTCCGGTCGCACTGGCTCTACTGCGCCTATACCGTGCGTCCGGACGCGTCGTCTCATCGCTCGACTATTCATCGTCCCGTCGCACTGGCTCTACTGCGTCTATGCGGTGCGTCTGGATGCATCGTCTCTCCGTACGCCACCGGGGCATCGTCCTGCGGCCGCAACGACTCTACTTCGACCACATCATGTGCCACTGCGACATCGTCCTGTGGCCGCACCGGCTCTACTTCGGCTACTCATCCCGGCTACTTTCATCTAGAAAACTAGTCGAGCACGACTATCACGCCCCCAAAAACTAGTTGGAATTAACTCTGGCTAGTCATCTTCACCAACAGCCGTCACGGCTCATCACTAACGGCCACGACTTCGACGACTCTGGTCGCGTCTACAGTCCGCTTCTGCGGTAACAGCTAAGTCATTCATTTTAATGATTGTTTTTCTCTTCTTCTTTGGCTTGTTTTGCGCATGCAGGACAACACGCCAAGGACTACTTATTTGTGTACACTTTTACACAGATTTTTCACGAGAGCTACACTCTGCCGACTACTCTTGGGGTATATCGATCAAGTCACCACGAGCCTACTTCATCAGATCGGGGGCTATCCCAAGGAGGCAACTTCTAAAGTCCGCTCCGCGCGGCAATCTAAAGTCGACTTCCAAAAGTCGCATTCTAAAGTCTGCTCCACGCGGCAACTTAAAGTCGACTCCGGTCGCACCTTCGCCTGCTCCGGTGGCATACTGCGTGTGTAAGCTACGATGGAACCTAACTACACGTGGTCTTCAAGCCTCTTCGGACAGCTTCACCTCTACGGGTAGTTGTCTGTGGCCTACTACGGTCCAGGCTACCCATCGGGTCGGCGTTTCGTGGCCTACTACGGTCCATGCCTCCCCTTCAGCAAGCTTCTTCAGACAGCTTCACCTCTACGGGTAGTTGTCTGCGGCCTACCACGGTTCGGGCTACCCATCGGGTTGGTGGTTCGTGGCCTACTACAGTCCACACCTCCCCTTCAGCAAGCCTCTTCGGACGGCTTCACCTCTACGGGTATTTGTCTGTGGCCTACTACGGTCCGGGCTACCCATCGGGTCGGCGGTTCGTGGCCTACTACGGTACACACCTCCCCTTAAGCCCGCTCTAGCAGTAACCGTACCATGGGTCTGAAACGCACGGCCCTAAGTACTCAAGTCGACTCCGGTTGCACCTAAGCCCGCTCCGGTGGCAAAGCTTCTCGCTTTTCTGGTTTTCCATTTGTTTTCGCCTTCCGGAAGTGCTTTTCGTTTTTGGCTTTCTAGCCTTGTGTTTCGGGTTTCATGCTTAGCTCGAAGTACTCAAAGTTGACTACTCTAGTCGCCTCTGAAAGTCCGCTCCATGTGGCAATCCAAAGTCGACTTCGGTTGCATCTCAAAGTCCACTCTGCATGGCAATCTAAAGTCGACTTCTAAAGTTGTGTTTCAAAGTCCGCTCCGCGCGGCACAAAGTCGACTTCAGTTTTTCAAGTCGCATTTCAAAGTCCGCTCTGACGGCATCTAAAGTCGACTTCAGTCGCATCTAAAATCCGCTCTAACAGCATCTAAAGTCGACTTTGATCGCGTCTAAAGTCTGCTCTGATGGCATCTAAAGTTGACTTCGGTCGTATCTAAAGTCCGCTCTGACGACATCTAAAGTCGACTTCAGTCGCGTCTAAAGTCCGCTTTGGCGGCACGGCTAGTTCCCAAACTCGGGGGCTCACCACTAATTTACTACTCGAAGACGACTCGAGTAGTCTCCGCTACTTCTCAAGTTCAACGGTTTGATGCCAAATTACTACTCAGAGATAACATTAGCATGCTCCGCTAGCTCCTCAGCTCGGGGGCTCAACTTCAATCACTACTTGACGTGGCTCATACGGCTCACTTGGCACATATGCTCGGGGGCTGGACGCTACAAGAGTACTCGGATGATGGCTTTCGCGAACTCTGAAGACCCTTGGACTGATTATGAAAATCACTTCAAGGCTCGGGGGCTGCAATGCTACATGTGGGGACCACCCTATAGGGGTGGGCCCAAATGCCTTTACGTATCATTCCCTGGATCATTAGATGATACAGGCACTTGCACAAGAAGTATCACAATAGTACTTTGTTTATTTATTCTGGTATTTTACATAAGGTTGAGAAGAGAAAACACACTCTATACAAGTGGGGCTGTAGCCTCAACCTTATTCAAGCAGCAGCGAACTACATAGCGGACTCACACCTCAGGCATCTTGACTCTTAGCTCAGACCTAGGGGGTCCTCTTCATCATATGCTTCTGGTTCCTCATCTGGTAGAAGGGATAAGGGAAGCAAGAGTGACTACCGGGTAGGGTACTCAACAAATTCCACAGCGGACAAGAGCAATACAGAGGGGATTCAACCACTAGTGGGCCTAAGCACACATCCAGGGTACTGAATGTAAAGTATGGAATTTAAGTGTGTAAGAGAGAAGTATGTAATGCAGCAGTATAAAGTAGTTTTGGTCTTGGAGGGCATTCACTTCCCTACCAGTCCCTTGATTATATAGAGTCTACCCGGGATTCCGTCAGGGACATCCCGATCTAGCCTTAGGCGATACTCGGGCTCCACTCAAGGATAAACCCGACTCATGATCAATTTAACCTTAACCAAAAGCATCTCTAGTATCCTAAGGTGTATTCTAATCAATGGGAGCTTTTACTAAGTGGGCTCATAACTGCGAGCCTTGGCTATTTGAATAGATTCATAACTCTGGCCAGAGGGGTACCCTTTACCCGCACGGTCGATCAGCCCATACCCTGTACGGGGGCGGTAATGACCTACGAAACCCGTACCCGCCAGCGTCTATTCATGGACTACATTATCATCCAATCCCAGACCACATTCCCTAGCTCCACCCACGTCTATACTGGGGTCTAAACAGGGGTCATTCCACCACCATCTGCCATGCGGATCCAGTTTTCTCGGGAAAAGATGCATCAATATAAAATGTGGTATTCAATACCACCGCATCCCCTGACATCAAAACATACCCGATGACCCGTGCCGACCAGACCTGGGACTATGCGAAGGTCCTGCTCCAGCATATCCGTTGGCCACCATGGCCTCTTGGGGTGGTTTACTAGGTGCAGTGGTGCGGTGTGGATCAAGTCCTCACATGAATAGACATTCCCGAAGGCTATGCCTTTTTGGCCCGTGTGGCCGTACATAACACTAGAAATACTTTCCCATGAATCGGACCTTATACGACCAGAGTAAGCATGGGCAATACCCTCCATTGAGGTTGCCCCCAAACTCCCATGTCCATCCTTAGAGGTTCTATTACTTTAGTCCAATTCATGCAACTACCATATTCTACTTCTAAGTATATGGAAAGTAAATACAAAATGTAGAATTTAGTAGTATTTAAGTGGAAGTATGAAATTAAGGTGAGAAGTTATCTGGATGGTAGAAGTGAAGGAATGTTGTGTAACTTGCCTTCTTCGAAGTCTTGGTCGTTCAGGGCTTCTTCCTCGTAATCCGGGTCGTCGATCGGATTCTCGAAATAAGTATCATCTTCTATAAAGCGTATTTATACGAAAACAATGTAAATCATGCAAATCAAGCATAACAATTCATCAAACATGGGTTAGAAAATAATGGATGGAGTTCCTATGGTTCTACGATCGATACGGAGGAAAAACCCTAATCTCGGGTACGTAAAATATAGACCCGGTAAATAGGAAAAGGTGCCGGAAATTATTCTAGGAGCTAGGCATGTGAGATTTGAGTGCAAAGGGCATGAATAGGCTCTAATATTTATGGTGAATTTTTGGGAATTTTTGGGTATTTTTAAGATGGCTAACTAAACTTGTGTGTGCACTTAACCGGGTGTACCTAGCAAAACAGGGGGAGAAAAGAGACTGACGTGTGGGCCAGGGGGCTGACGCGGTGCGGGGTGGCACAGGCATGCACGTGGTGCACACGTGGGTGCCATGTGGTGCACCACTGCCTGTGTGGTTGCCGCGTGGCAGGGATGTGAGTGAGGTGCACGTGAACCGGGTGCAGGGAAAAGGGAGAGAGGGGTGGCGCCGCTCGGTTTGGGTGCCGGAGCCGTCGTGAAGCAGGGCTAGCTCGCCGGAGTTGAGGATTCCGGCGGCTGTGGATCGCCGGCAGGGGCAAAACCTCACCGTGGATGTGCCGGGAGTAGGGCGTGTGGTCGACAGGGGTGGCCGGCAGCGGCGCAGCGGCTCACCGGAGCACGACAAGGGCGCGGCCATGGCAGAAACATGCCTAGAGTGGCTCCGATGCCTAAACAAGCATGTGTGCGTGCGTGCGGGTGCCTTGTGAGCACGGCGGTGTGCTCGGGCAGCATGACGGCTCGCTGGAGCTAAGCCGGCGGCGTGCGCGTGCCCGACGGAGGTAGGACGGCGGTGTGTGTGCCTACGACGCTACGGCTAGGGGAGAGGGGCTACTCGGGCAGCATAACAGAGCTTACCGATGCTGTAAGGTGGCGGAGGATCGCCGGAGGCGAGAGGAGCAGTGGTGGTGCTCAGTGGCGGAGGGTGGCTCGCCGACGGAACGGGGCTTCACCAAGAGAGTGCTGGAGGGTGGTGGTGGCGGCGTGGTGGGTTGTGGAGGTGCAGTGTGGAGTGGTGAGGAGCTCAGGGAGCTCAGGGGTCCTATTTATAGGCTGGGGAGGGGAGCTCGGCTAGGGTGCGGCGGCGGCCATGGCGACGTCATTCGGCGCTCGGCGGATAAGGTCGCGGAGAGGGGGAAGAGATGCGGATAAGGGCCGAGCCAGTGCAGGTGGTGCAAGAGACTGCAGCGCGTGTGTCAGGTCGGCAAGCGCGACTGCAAGGAGGGAGATCGAGCGGGGCGGCCTGCGGCGGAGCTCTGGAGTGCGGCGCAGCCCGTCGCCGTGGCGCGTGTGCTGTAAGGCCGTGAAGGCGAGCGGATGAGGGCAAGCGGTCGGGGCGTGCTGCGGTGGTGTGGGTGATTGCGGTGCGCGTGCAAGTGGGACAGCAGAGGGCATGGAGGAGTGGCGTGCATGAGGGATGCCAGCGGCAACGCTCTGCCATGGCGCGGGGTGGAAAAGTAAACTGCTTTTCTGTCTTAGGGGGAAATGGAGGGGAAGGCATGGGCAGCCTGGCGCGCGCGCATGCGTTTAGCGGGGAGGGGAAATACGACGGTGAGCGCGGCATGGGGAAGGAAAAGTTGCAGCAGCGCGAGGAGGACGACGCTGGTGTTGTCTCGCATCAGTGCGTCGTGGTTGGGCTGCGCTGGGCCGTGCGGGAGGTGAGGGCAGCGCGGCGAGGTGGAGTAGGAGGTGGTGGGATGGACTTCGGCACCGGGCGGTGTTGGGCTATGTGAGGGGGTTGCGGGCCGCTCTAGGAGGAGGAGTAGGAGGGGGTGGATTGGACTTTGGAGGTGGGTTGCGTGAAGTTTAGCCCAGTTAGGGTTTGGATCCTTTTCTATTTGATTTGGAATTGGATTTGAATTCTAATTCAAATTTGAGAAATTTTTGAACTAACACTTGAACTAGAATATCCTTAAGGAAATGTTAGTGAGATTTTTGGGGTGAGAAGAGAATGTTAGCACAATCAAATGCATATGGATATGTGATGAAAAAGGGAAGGACTTGTTTGTAAATTGCAAATCTATTGCATTTAGGTCCTATAGATTTTAAAGAAATTTTTAGGGACCAAATTTTAAACCCTAGAAAATTTGGGATGTGACAGACCTACCCCACTTAAAGTGAATCTCATCCCTGAGATTCGGTTAGATTGGTAAATAGGTAGGGAAACTCCTTCTTGAGGTCATCCTCTCTTTCCCAGGTTGCTTATGCTTCTGTGTGGTTGCTCCACTGAACTCTACAAAATCTGGCCGCTGTTCTTCTTGTCTGTCGTATAGCCGTGTCCAAAATTTTGACTGGACTCTCTTGATACCAAAGATCTGGCTCTAGGTCTAGTACTTCTGGCGGTGTTTGTTCCTCTGGGATTCTTAAGTAGACCTGGGCATTTCACGGGCCGGGTCGGGTTCGAGTCAGGCCGAAAAAAACTGCCCATGACCGTCCCATGGGACGTGTCGGGCCTCTGTTTTCGGGCCGAGCTTGGGCCGGGCCCGGGCTTGGGCGGGCCGCCCGCGCATTTTATAGTGTAAAACAGCTAAAACAGCATTTCGGGTCGGGCTCGGGTCAAAAAAATTTTCGCGGGCTTCAAGATCTCTGCCCACGCCCGTCCAATAAGGTTCGTGGGCGGGCCTGGTGCGGGCCGAGCTCGGGCCGGGCTAGTGGCCCGGGCCGGGCCAGTGGGCCGGGCCGGGCTTATAATGCTCAGGTATATTCTTAAGCATCTTCTGAGCTGGGACACATGAAATACCGGGTGTACATCGTTTAAGTCTTCGGGTAACTCCAAAAGATATGCCACCCTTCCGATTTTCTGAATTATCTGATATGGTCCTTGTTGACACATCTTATCCTATATATTTATAAGTCAACTAAACATGAGAAAAGGGCATAAATATTAATATCAACTTAGAATAGGGTGCCACTAACAGTTTTTCTGGAGATTTGGTAAATTATATAAATCCAGGAACCATTCGGGAAAAGTGCTAAAAGAATCAAATCTAGAAGACTCCAGAAGGCTCCGGAACTCAACGAGACTTGGCACCCAAGAAAGAAGCATCTAGAAGAAGCGACGGACCACCTGGCCGAAGTGGGCCCTGAGGGGGGCCCACCCCAGCCCGATCGGCCTGGTGGTGGGGCCGGTCGGCCTCCACCGGGCGCCACCTCAGCCCTACTTCCAGAAGGTTCTTCCACCGCCTATGAGGATCAATCTAAACCACTCGTTAGGTCAGTTTGATCAAACGGCGCACGTCTACCCCTCAGGGCTATATAAGCAGCCCCCCTGCCCCCTGGCAGAGGCATCTGGAAACCTGAGTTTGCATACACCAGATCAAGTCAGAGATACTACGCCCTAGAAACACCATATAGCAGAGTAGCTAGCTAGTCTAGATCTAGGAGGAGGCAAGGCGTCTACTTGGCTCCTGATCGTCTAGAGGCTGATCGAGATACTGATCTAGCTTCGCTCTTGTAAGTTCTTATCTAGTTCCTTACATTTGTTATACAGACATATGTTCTTATCAATGACTATATTCGACATTATATGCTTTGGTGTTTATTATGATGACATGTTTAGCATAGTTGATTTGCCTTTATATTCATGTATGGAGTCGTATAGCCCTCACCTAGATCATTTGTTAACATGGGTGAACGGTAAAGACAGTGTAAGCGTGGTGCTTACATTGTATTTATCTGCGATTGCACCCTATATGCCGGGTCGTGTGGTAGATCGTGGTGGTGACAGCACTATTGAGTCCTTCGCAGTCCACTCCCCATGTATAGGACTAGTGGAGCCTTATACTGTTTGGGTTGTTTCAAGTTTCAGCTTTGATCCTCCTGGACAGTCTCCCCTTGCATTGATATAATAGTTCTTCTTCCATGATTGTTAAATGTTTGCACTACTCATAGTTTGCATTGACATATAGTTTAGAGTTACCGAGGAGTATCCTCTCTAACTAGACTTTGCTATGTTTCTCTTGCTATAATGACACTTTCTAGCTGCTCATGATGTTATGACTTGAACAATGCTATCAATATCTTTATCTTTATGTGACTTACCCCTGTTTATAGCAATTGATATATTTTGGCCACTCTACATTATAAAACTGAGAGATGAGCATGTATTAGCTATTATGGATTAGAAAGACTTCTTTCCCTGTGGTAGAATATAAATACGATACCTGGTTTTACTCCTGGTTAAAATGCTACAATGGTATATTCATATCTGTGCGCTTGCGGATTCCCAGTTTATATATATCTTCTTTTCTAGAGATCCAAGGCATATGTAAGAGTACCATATCCATGCGTTTTCTGGCACACCAGTCAGGGCTGACAACCTATATCGAGTTGTGCTATGAATCGTGTCAGAGTTCACCTTTTAGTTTAATCTGAAAGCAACATCTGATATACACTTAGCATCATGTTAAGATATACCTTTGCATTTTTGGTGCCGTCGATAGAGATGGATCTTATATCCGTTTCTAGTCGATGACGTTAGCAATGTCAACAAGCATTTTTGGCGCTGTTGCCGGAGAAAAAAAGTCTATAGCCTAGATGAAAAAGTTTCAGTAATAGCATGCATGCATCTCTCACACATAATGTATCGAGAACCCAAATTATCATTGTTTAAACAGGTTTACCCTTGTTCTTTCCACTTTTGTCTATCTTATTTCAGGGTAATGTATGAATACGAATCTTCCAGAAGACTTCGTTTCAGATCCAGAGAAAATCTTAAGGAAGGCAAGGTCAAAGCTCAGGTCTCCTGATTCTCGGCCCACGACTTCTGCCTTGGGAGATTCAATAGCGCGAAGCTTAACACCCACGTTTGAAGTAATGGCAAACAAGTCCCTACGCGAATACTCCGCACCGACCCCAGACAACATTCGTACTGGTCCGACAGTCGCTGTAGGAAATGCTGCTTTTGAGCTCAAGCCTGCACTGATCAACATGGTACAAGCTAGCCAATTTTGTGGAAAAGCTCAGGAAGATGCCAACAAACACCTTCAACATTTCTTGGAGATATGTAGCACCTTCACGATCAAAGATGTGCCAAGTGATGCAGTCCTACTTCGTTTATTCCCATTCTCATTATTGGGGCGAGCGAAGCAATGGTTTTACTCCAACAAAGACAAATTTACAACTTGGACATTGTGTTCTACTGCCTTTCTGGCAAAGTTCTTTCCTATAGGCAAAACCAATGCCTTACGGGGGGAAATTTCGAGTTTTCAGCAGCAACATGAGGAATCTATTCCTGAAGCATGGGAGCGCTTTCAAGACTACATTTCAGAATGCCCACATCATAGAATGGAAAACTGGTTGCTCTTGCAGACCTTCTACCACGGGCTCTCTACCAACACCCGTGAAACGATGGATGCTGCAGCTGGAGGTGCTTTCCTGTCCCTTACACTTACTCAAGCTACTAACCTTGTGGAACAGATGGCGTCCAATCAAGCTTGGAACAAGGAACGTCAACCCCGCAAGAAAGAAAGAGGAATGCACCAGCTCAAGGAGGTAGACATGTTGTCTGCCAAAATGGATTTACTGATGAAGAGGCTTGAAGACAAAGCCCCTGAGAAGAAGGAAGTCATGCAACTCTTCGAATCCCGCATGACCTGTGAAGAGTGTGGAAACACTGGACACTCAGGGAGTCAATGCCCTCAGCTGGAGGAGGACGTGAACTACATCAACAATAACAACCAATATCGTCCCCAGCAGAATCAAGGATGGACTCAGCAGAGGACCAACTACCCAGGTAACTATTCAGGTAATTATCAAGGTAATAATTCTTCTAATAATTTCTCACCTTTAAGAGACTTAGTCCAAAACCGGGGTAGAATTATGGATAATCTGTCTAAGAAGTTAGCTTCCAATGATAAAATGCTAGAAACTAGTAGTAATAAAATGGAAAGCTTTTCTTCTGCCATCAAGAACCAACATAGCTTTAATAAAATGCTAGAATCTCAGATTTCTCAGCTGGCATCATCTGTTCCCACAGCTAACCCAGGTAAAATTTCGGGCCAGCCGGAAGAATTAGAATTTGCAAATCTTGTCGATATCTATTTTGCAGATCTGTGTTCGAGTAAGACAGAAGAAGGCCCAAGATGGACTGACTGGGGCATGCCCGCCAAAAGAGGAGATCCAGGAAGGCCCATCATCACCATCACTATTGGAGCCTACACCTTCAAGAATGCACTTTGTGACTTTGGGTCTAGCGTCAACATAATGCCTAAGGTAATATATAAGAAAATCAATGGTTCACCTTTATTGTATACAACCATGTGCTTGCAGCTTGCAGACCTATCACTATGCTACCCCGAGGGCATCCTAGACGACGTATGTCTGGGGGTAGGACGCTCCTACGTGGCTGCCAACTTCGTTGTTGTTGAGACTGGGGGAAGTGAGAACGCTCCAATCATTTTGGGACGTCCTTTCCTTGCCACAGCCAAAGCCATCATCTACACCGACGCCGCTAAGAATATCTTCACCATCAATGGGAGAAAGGAGAGATTCAATTTCAAGAACAAGATCCTAAAAGCTCCTGCACACCCCCGATATCCTTACCCCCAAGAACACGAGCCAGTTGTCAAGAAGAAGAGAAGAGATAGAAGGAGGAATAAGAAGAATAATCGACCTCAACCGCATGTGGAGGAAGTTTGGATGATCAACACGATTCAATCAGAGAATGAGAACCTGTTCCCTTCACCATTACTGCCAAAGCTTGAAGACCCTGGAGTTCCATCAATCCACTACTCCATCAATCAATTGAACTTCCAGCGAGTTGTCTGCGACACGGGATCGGGCACCAACCTAATGTCTAAGGTAACCTACGAATTAATATATGGTGACCTGCCTTTGTATTCCACATATATAATGTTGCAGATGGCGGATCAATCACAACGGTTCCCGGAAGGAATTGCACGAGATGTACCTGTCAAGATAAAGGACCACTATGTCCTGACTGACTTTTTAGTCATAGACATGGGAGATGAGCAAGATCCTCCCATCGTGCTTGGAAGACCGTTCCTGAACACAACTATCGCAATCATCTACATCAGGACTGGCGAAATCCACTTCCAGTTCAAAACTGAAAAGGTACGCTGCTACTTCAATACTTATACTGATCCTGAGCAGCCCAAGAAGAACAAGACGCGGAGACGCCTTCAGAAATTACAACGCAAGCTGAACACAAAGTTGACGGATGTCAAGAACATTGAAGAAGAGATCAAGGAGAAGTCCGCTCAGCTTCTACCAGCCCAGTATTCTGAACCTGTTACTCCAGAAAGGTCTCCACCGAAGAAACAAGTTTGGAGGAAGAAAGATCAAAGTACACCTTCGGAAGACCAATCACTACCCGCGTCATCAACTGATCAATCAATGGCCACTACATCTACGCCATGGGAGTAAGTACTCTAAACTCTCGCCGAGAGGTAACTAGGTATTTATCTTTATATTCTGCACTGCATATTTAGATTAGCATGTTTATTTCCCTATACCTGCATTGAAAAATAATAATAAATATATTTTTGCATTCACATGTTTTTGCATTTAGCATCCCTTTTGCATATAAAAATTCACAAAAAAAATACGTGGGCACATGAAGGTCCACACATTTCAGAAAAACCCAAAAAGAAGTGGGCACATGAAGGCTCACAGCATAATCCTAGAATTTGTTCCTTCGGGTATGTGCGAGACTAATATTTACAGGGAGAATTTAATAAGGACCTGAAGGCAAATAAGTTCCAAGGATGAATCAAGAATCACTTCAAGATCCAGCTTGGGGGAGAGCACCCCCAGTTATCACGATAAGTATCACTATCCTAGGTGTTTAATATTAGCTTGTTATTTGAGTATTAGTTAAAAGTCTTAGTTTGAATAAAATGCTAGAGTCTGCTAGTTGGCTTTTATCTTTAATAATGATCTTGATGATATATGCTTGGAGATGATGAATAGTTGCTCCGCCGTAATTCCTTTTAAAAGTACTTAGTTTTCAGACCTAGATTCTCCTGAAGCTTAAATGCTTAATTTGCTCTAAACCCAAACCTGTGCAAGTACATGCTTAATCTGAGTCTAGGCTTTGAAAGATGATTCATGAAAAGTTGAGTTGCTATTGATCATTTTCCTAGAGAAGCTTGATTCCTGGATTTATCTTAAAAATCATGAAATTTTATATGATGAGTTCCTGTGTCTATGATCCTTAAGAGCTTGTCATACACATCAAGATCATTCCATTCCACCATTTATGCTGTGTCTGACATGGAAGTACGCATTTTCCATCAAGCCATATAGCTCATGCAACTCTAGGATATATCTCTCTCAATGTTAAAAAGGATTCTGGGGCTACATTCGAAAAAAGAAAAGAAAAGAGAGGAAAAAGTGAGAAGAGAGAGGGAGAGAAAAGGACAAGTGTCATACTAGGCGAGAAGGGCCTACCTCCCTAAAAAAATATAATAAATTGAGAGATGAATAATGGACACGTGTCCGAGGGCGAGTAGAGCCCACATCTCTAAGGAGAGAGAAAAATGGACAAAAGTCCGGGGCGAGTAGAGCCCACCTCTCCAAGAATGGAAAGCCCAGATCTTAAAAATCTTAGAAAGAGAGATATAGTCCAAGAGCTAGGCTAAAAGGCTTACCACCTTTCACCCTCATCCATCCAACACTATCATCCACACATATCTTGCCAAGTGTGACTCCATGCTTGAGAAGGTCATACACAGGATCTCTGAGTTTTATCTGAAAAAATGTGCAAAACCCCAGGATGATAGCTGATCAAAGAATTTGAGATATATTGCTTGACTTGATTGTTTTGTCTTTTATTTGCTCAAGATTTATGAAAAGGCTATGCTTAAAGGTTGAAGGTAAGAGAGAGCAATCTTGTTGAGGAGAATTGGTTTTTGAAAACCATAGTACTTTTGAGGTGTGAAAGCGTTGTAGCAACTCCTGATCCTGCTAAAGCATATCTTTGCTAGGGACTAGCAAAGGGTAAGCTTGGGGGAGTTTGTTGACACATCTTATCCTATATATTTATAAGTCAACTAAACATGAGAAAAGGGCATAAATGTTAATATCAACTTAGAATAGGGTGCCACTAACGTGTTTTTCTGGAGATTTGGTAAATTATATAAATCCAGGAACCATTCGGGAAAAGTGCTAAAAGAATCAAATCTAGAAGACTCCAGAAGGCTCCGGAACTCAACGAGACTTGGCACCCAAGAAAGAAGCATCTAGAAGAAGCGACGGACCACCTGGCTGAAGTGGGCCCCGAGGGGGGCCCACCCCAGCCCAATCGGCCTGGTGGTGGGGCCGGTCGGCCTCCCCCGGGCGCCACCTCAGCCCTACTTCCAGAAGGTTCTTCCACCGCCTATGAGGATCAATCTAAACCACTCGTTAGGTCGGTTTGATCAAACGGCGCACGTCTACCCCTCAGGGCTATATAAGCAGCCCCCCTGCCCCCTGGCAGAGGCATCTGGAAACCTGAGTTTGCATACACCAGATCAAGTCAGAGATACTACGCCCTAGAAACACCATATAGCAGAGTAGCTAGCTAGTCTAGATCTAGGAGGAGGCAAGGCATCTACTTGGCTCCTGATCGTCTAGAGGCTGATCGAGATATTGATCTAGCTTCGCTCTTGTAAGTTCTTATCTAGTTCCTTACATTTGTTATACAGACATATGTTCTTATCAATGACTATATTCGACATTATATGCTTTGGTGTTTATTATGATTACATGTTTAGCATAGTTGATTTGCCTTTATATTCATGTATGGAGTCGTATAGCCCTCACCTAGATCATTTGTTAACATGGGTGAACGGTAAAGACAGTGTAAGCGTGGTGCTTATATTATATTTATCTGCGATTGCACCCTATATGTCGGGTCGTGTGGTAGATCGTGGTGGTGACAGCACTATTGAGTCCTTCGCAGTCCACCCCCCGTGTATAGGACTAGTGGAGCCTTATACTGTTTGGGTTGTTTCAAGTTTCAGCCTTGATCCTCCTGGATAGTCTCCCCATGCATTGATATAATAGTTCTTCTTCCATGATTGTTAAATGTTTGCACTAATCATAGTTTGCATTGACATATAGTTTAGAGTTACCGAGGAGTATCCTCTCTAACTAGACTTTGCTATGTTTCTCTTGCTATAATGACACTTTCTAGCTGCTCATGATGTTATGACTTGAACAATGCTATCAATATCTTTATCTTTATGTGACTTACCCCTGTTTATAGCAATTGATATATTTTGGCCACTCTACATTATAAAACTGAGAGATGAGCATGTATTAGCTATTATGGATTAGAAAGACTTCTTTCCCTATGGTAGAATATAAATACGATACCTGGTTTTACTCCTGGTTAAAATGCTACAATGGTATATTCATATCTGTGCGCTTGCGGATTCCCAGTTTATATATATCTTCTTTTCTAGAGATCCAAGGCATATGTAAGAGTACCATACCCATGTGTTTTCTGGCACACCAGTCAGGGCTGACAACCTATATCGAGTTGTGCTATGAATCGTGTCGGAGTTCACCTTTTAGTTTAATCTGAAAGCAACATCTGATATACACTTAGCATTATGTTAAGATATACCTTTGCATTTCTGGTGCCGTCGATAGAGATGGATCTTATATCCATTTCTAGTCGATGACGTTAGCAATGTCAACAGTCCTATATACCGTGGGGCTAGCTTGCCGTGTATTTTAAACCTTCTAGTGGCTCTGATCGATGCCACTTTCAAGTATACGTAATCTCCTGCCTTGAATTCTAACTCCCGTCTGCGAGTGTCTGCATAACTCTTTTGTCGGCTTTGTGCTACCTTTAGATTTTCTCTGGCTAGCCTTGTCTTTTCTTCTACATCCTTGATGATGGCAGGACCAAATAATGACTTTCCTCTGACTTCTGACCACATTAATGGAGTCGTACACCTTCTGCCATATAAAGCTTCAAACAGTGCCATTTGTAGACTAGCTTGATAACTATTGTTATAGAGAACTCTGCAAAAGCCAAACTTTCTTCCCAATTCTTTCCGTAGGTCAAAACACATGCTCTTAACATATCTTCCAGTAATTGATTGACTCTTTCTGTTTGACCATCTGTTTGAGGGTGATAGGCTGAACTATAGTCCAGAGTTGTACCCATACTCTTGTGTAAACTCTTCCAGAATTTGGAGGTAAACTGGGGACCTCTATCTATCACAATTCTCTTGGGTATCCCATGTAGCTTGAGGATGTTATCTATGTATAACCATGCCAGCTTGTCTCCCCCATAACTTATCTTGATCGGGATAAAGTGAGCTATCGTGGTCAAACGGTCAACTATGACCCATATAGAGTCATTTCCCTTAGGAGTTTTGGGTAATCCCACTATAAAATCCATACTAATTTCTTCCCATTTCTACTTGGGTATTGGTAATGGCTGTAGTAATCCTACTGGTTTCTGATATTCTGCCTTGGTACTTTTGCATAGATGGCAGTTGGCTACATATTCCTCTATATCTCTTTTCATTCCTGGCCACCAATATGTTTCCTTCAGATCTTGGTACATCTTGGTTGAACCAGGGTGTATGGAATACGTTGAGTTGTGGGCTTCATCCAATATAGTGTTCCTTAGCCCATTCTGAGGCGGCACACTTATTCTATCTCTGAAGTATAGTGTTCCTTCTGAGTCTATCCTGAACTCTAGTCCTTTTCCAAGTCCTATAGAGTCCTGGAGTAGCATAATCTCTCTACTCTGTTTCTGTGCCTCTTTGATTTGTGCCTCTAACAGGGGTTGAATTTGCAGATTTGTAAGGCATCCAAGGGGTACTGTATACAAATTCATGGCTTTCATCTCCTTTTTCAATTCTTCAGATGTTGTCACCTTCCTACTTAGGGCATCTGCCACTACATTAGCTTTTCCGGGATGATACTTCAGCTCTATGTTGTAGTCTTTAATTAATTCTAACCATCTTCTCTGCCTGAGGTTTAGCTCTTTCTGAGTGAATATGTATTTCAAACTCTTGTGATCTATATAAACCTCACACTTATTTCCAATGAGATAGTGTCTCCCAATCTTTAAGGCATGAACCACTGAGGTTAATTATAGGTCATGTGTTGGATAATTAGTCTCATGTTGCCTTAGCTGTCTGGATGCATATGCAATAACTCTATCATTTTGCATAAGCACACATCCTAGTCCTCTTCTTGAGGCATCACAGTATATCACAAAGTCTTGATGAATGTCTAGAAGTGCTAACACTGGTGCTAAGGTGAGTTGTTTCTTGAATTTCTGAAAAGTTTCTTCGCAAGTTGGGGTCCACTTGAAGGCTACTCCTTTCTTGGTTAATCCAGTCATCGGTCTGGCCAACTTTGAAAATCCTTCAATAAACCTTCTGTAATATCCGGCTAATCCAAGAAAACTTCTAATTTCTGTCATGTTTCTGGGCTGAGGCCAATTCATGATGGCTTCAATCTTTGATGGGTCCACTGCTACTCCATCTTGGGTGATGACATGTCCTAAGAAGGCAACTTGCTCTAACCAGAACTCACATTTGTTGAACTTCACATATAGTTTATGAGCTCTTAATCTGTCTAAGACTATTCTCAAATGTCTCTCATGGTCTTCTGCAGTCTTGGAGTATATCAAAATATCATCTATGAATACTACCACGAACTTATCTAATTCCTTCATGAACACTTTGTTCATGACATTCATGAAATAAGCCGAGGCATTGGTTAATCCAAATGGCATGACTGTGTACTCATACTGTCCATATCTGGTTACAAAGGCTGTCTTGGGTATATCATCCCATTTGACCTTTAGCTGATAATATCCAGATCTCAGATCTATCTTTGAGAAATACTTGGCACCCTTCAACTGATCAAACAAATCATCTATTCTTGGTAATGGGTACTTGTTTTTGATGGTCACATCATTAAGTGATCGGTAATCTATGCACATCCTAAGGGTTCCATCTTTCTTCTTGACAAAGAGTACTGGTGATCCCCAAGGTATTGAGCTTGGTCAAATGAAGTCCTTTGCCAATAACTCTTTTAGTTGCTTTTTCAATTCTTCTAACTCATTTACTGCCATTCTGTAGGGTCTTTTGGCTATAGGTGCTGTTCCAAGAAGTAAATTTATCACAAACTCAACATCTCTATCTGGCGGTGGTCCTGGTAACTCCTCTGGGAATACATCTGGATACTCCCTTACTATTGGTACTTGGTCCACTGAGGTGGCTTCCATTGCACAGACCATTGGGCTGACATGCTTGGGCTGAGTCTGACATTCCACAACTTGTCCTCTAGCACTAACCAAAGTAACTGTCCCATTTTCACAATCAATCTGTCCCTTGTGTTCTTTTAACCAATCCATGCCCAGTATCAGGTCTATCCCTTTAGAGTTTAGTACTATGGGTTTAACTATAAACTCTACCCCACTTAAAGTGAGTTTGACCTCAGGTACTTGAAGTTGACTAGGAATTTTTGATCCAGGGGTTTTTGCTACTATGGGGTGTGTTAGGGGTATGGTGGATAACCAATTTTCTTGAACAAATTTGGATGATAAGAATGTATGTGATGCTCCAGAATCAAATCAGATAGTAGCGGAGGTGGTATTCACGGAGAACTTACCAAGCACGATGTCTGATGCGGCTTGGGCTTCCTCGGCCTCCATGTGATTAATCTGTCCTTGGGAATAGGACGAAGTTGGCCTCTGTGGTGGTGGTCCATTTCGTCCGACTCCTAGTGCAGCAGGTCGAGAGCTTCCCATTGAAGCGGCTGGTGTGTTGACTTGTGTCTTGAATGGGCAGCTGGCCACAAAGTGTCCATGCTGGCGACAGTGGAAATAAGTTTTGTCACTTGTGGCAGGGGCATTGGCTATGCTCCTCGGGTGTTGTGAGCTGGCTTGGCTACGGACTGATGTCGTAGGCTGAGAGGTGGTGTTGCGTGTCGGTTGACTACGCACAGGGGTTCTGGGTGTAAAACGTGTATTTGACGGGGTAGGATTTTGGGTTCTGGGCGGTCTTCCTTGTGAGGCAGTGCGGTAAGTCAAGAACTTACGCCTTCGATCCTCCTCATCATGGACAGTTTTGGTTAGGATTGACTGGTTTATTAGGGTGTTGAAATCTAGGTATATATGTGGGGTTAACTGCTGATGGTACAGGGTGCTCAGTCCTTTCTTAAACCGAGTCTGTTTCTTCTTATCAGTGTTGACATCATCTGCGGCATAGCGGGCTAGCTTCATAAACTTCTGATGATATTGAGGAATCATCATTCCTCCTTGCTTGAGAGCTCTGAATTCATCAGCCTTTCTTTCCATTGCACCTTCAGGGATATGATATTTCCTGAATTCTTCTTGAAATTCCTCCTACGTAACTTCCTCTGCATCATTGGCTGCCATACAGTAGTTGTCCACCAATCCTAGTTGTCCCTTGCAGTTGATGTGTTGCTAACATGATCCTATCCTTGCCTATTGCTTGAACTGCATCCAGTTTCTGAGTGATAACCTTCAACCAATCATCTACTTCTAATGGCTCATTAGAGCTATCAAAGGTAGGTGGGTTAGTTCTAAGGAATTCTGTGATCTTTCTGGTTTGTCCACAACCACCTCCAGGACAATGGTTATGGTTTTGGGTAACTCCCTCGGCTATAACTTCCATTAGCCTAGTTTGGTTTGCCATAACATCTACTAGGTCATTTACTGGTGCTGGGGGTGGGTTTTCCTGCTCTTTCTCTGATATATCCATATCTTCGGCTTCCTGCTCAACTTCCACTCGCTGAAACCTCTGCCTTCTCTGTGGTGGCCTCTGGTGAACACTCTCTGTTCGGGATTCATCCCGTGGTTCTGCTGGCATCCTATTTCTGCGGTCATGACGTTCCTGGATCCTTGTAGACCTCTTGGGTGCCATCTGTAGGTTTAACTGGAGTACGGGTAAGTCTAGGGCCTTATTAAGAAGGGGATGAGTATAAGAGAATGGAATAAATTTAGATCTATGAAAAAGATGAGTATAGAATACATGGCTATATGATGTGCACAAACAATTATACTTTATTTATGTCCAGGGAAAGGGTTCACTGCCCCTTTAGCCACTCACAAGCAATATACGTTCTAACTTAGAACCGTGGCTGCCTATACATTATTTACTAGTTAATCTACATATGTACACTTGTACACTACCCACTTCCTATCTTTAGTCCCACGCGTTGCTCTGACGGTAATAGTCCTCCCAGAAGTGTGATCCACTTAGTGAGTCCTTCTCCCACATGCTGCTGATGTCGGTCGCCAATTCCGACATTCCCCATTCCTCAATAAACTTCTCCACATCCCACTCGTAGTCAGACTGGGATGGGTGGCTGTCAGCGGACGAGCTTCCTGAAGTTCCTTCTCCGACAAGAGTCACGGCCTCAGGTCCTGAAGTTGCCCACGACATCTCCGTGGGTCCTTGCTCTTCGAGGGCTTCTACAATCTCCTTTCCTTTGTCCTTCCTTGCCCACTGGTCGAATTCCTGCATCGTGGCTTCATGTGTAACATCCCGCATTTTCAATACGGAATGTTAATCGTAAAAATGAGGATTTTCAAATTTTTGGTGAATTAATTGAGTGCTTGACAATTTAATTAAGGATGTCTTCTATTTTTCTCTTCTAAACTCCTAGATTTATTTTTGAGCTAATTAAATATTTCTAGGAAATATAAAATGCTAGTGTGAGAACCTTGGAGTTCATTTGGATTTTTGTTGTGTGAGAGTCAAATTTGAATTCTAAATTCAAATTTGAATCTAAGTAGTTTAGAGGAAAGGGTTTTGGAAAATAGGAAAAGGGATCAACCCGGCTGGGCCTTGAGTTCGCTTGCGAAGTCTACTCCAGGCCCCCGGCCTTCTTTACCCAGTCCAACCTGCACCCCTGCATTTCTCCGCCGGCCCAGCGCTTCACGGCCCACCGGCCCGCTCACCACCAACCCCGCGCGTGACGCCGGCACGCGGGACCCGGGCGCCATCGTCACCCCGTCTTCCTTTTCCCCTTTTGATGACGCCGCCACGCCAAAGCGCCGGAGCACCGCCCATGGTGCCGTCACGATGTGCCAAAGCGCCCACCTTTACCATCCGGTCGTCCACGTACCCCCACGCCGCGCCCTGCCCTATAAGTAAGCCACCGCCGCGACCCCAGATGCTCCCAACCCTAGCCACCGGGGATTTTTCCCCATTGCCGCACACTGCTGCCTCGCCGGAGAAGAAGGAGAAGGGGGAGAAGAGAAGGAAGCCCGGAGGCCGCCCGGGAGCTCGCCGTCACCGCCGCGAGGACCGGAGGCCGTCCGTGGAAGCCCCTGGACGCAGTGAAGCCACGGACCGAGACGCCCTACTTCCCCTGCTTCCTCTGCTTCGCGCTGCCCATCATCCTCACCGCCGACGACCCTGTTCCAGCTGCCTTCCCCAACGCCTGCACGTCGACCTGAGGTCACTAAGGTGAGGCCTCGCTCCCTCTCTCATCCATTGTGGACCCGGCCTTCGAGCAAAGGGAGAACACGCTGCCGCCGATGTGCCGCCGCGCACGCCGCCGTTTGTGGTGCCGGCCTTCGCGTCGTGCTGTCTGTTTGCAGGTGCCGCTACCGACGACCGCGCGCGCACGCCTCCGCTTATCCCCTTTTTTCTTGGCCTCACCTCGCCGCCATGCCTTGCTGCTCCGCCGTGCACTGGTGCGTTCCGCCCCCGGCCTGCACCTCGGCACACGCACGCGTAGGGACCCACCCCGTCTTCCTTTTGTACGCCTTAGTGCTCGCCTCGCCGTCCTGAGCACAGCGCATCCACGCGCGACGCTGCTCCGCGGCGGGAACCTACACCTCGCCGTCGCCGCGCCGGCCAGGAGCTCCGCCACGGCCGAGCCGGCGCTGTACACACGGGCAAGTGGGCAAAAGCTGTCGTTTGCATTTCCTTGATGCACGCACGCGCTCACCTGATGTTTTGGTTCACCCGCACGCCGTCGCCGGTGCTCGCCGCTCTGCGCCCGCGCGACCGCGCCGCCGCCGTCCCCCTGTCTCGCCGCCTCCACGCCGTACCCCGGCCAAAAGGCCGACCTTGTTACACGAACTTGATCCCCTGGTGCACGTCGTTCACCCCCTGTCACTTGTTGACCAGCCCGGGCACGCCTCGGCGCCGGCGAACCCTTGCCCGCGCCGCTGCTCCTTAGGGACTTTTCCTCGAGCACGTTCCAACGCCGCCCCAAAACCCCAGGGTTCTACCACACACGGCCGCCCACATGCTTGAGTCACCACAGAGGATCCAGCGGGATCGAGTGCGGCGGGCCACTCACGGCCATGCCACACCCGCGACCCCGCACTCCGGCGTCGCACGGGATCACCTGTGCCCTGCCACCGCGGCAAGCCAGTTGGCTGCCACGTGTGCAAGTGTTAGCTTTAAGCCAACCACGTGGCTGCCACATCCCTAGCTGGAGCTAGTCAGGAGCTGGCTTTAAGCCCTTTTAAAGTCAGCAGGAGATACCCCATAGCTAGCCCAGAGTTTACAATATTGTAAATGCGTATTTTAATTTCAGAAATCTATTTTACCTTTGGAAATTCATATTAAATCCATTTTAGCTCCGAAAAATACAAAACTTCTTCTGAAAATCTTCTAAAATTCCAAACTCCGCGCTAGGCTAGAGTTTGCCTCTTTTTGGGTCCTATTTGTTCTTCGTCTTGGATTTATTGCAAATAGCAGCTGAGTTTATTTATTTAAATACGATTCTAGGAGCCGCCGGAGCCGGAGAGCTGAACCAGGACTACGACGACGACCTCGGCTACGATGACTACTCGCACCCAGGTTCATGCCCGACCTACTTTGAATGCCCATTAGGCATTGCTTTAGAACTGCTAGCGCTTTACTTATGCATGATGATGATTATGATGAAACCTTGCACTGCCCCTTTTAAATACCTTGTCCTTGATTGACCTACTACTACTACTATATTTGCGCGTGATGTTACGCTGAGCTTGCTATGCATATGTTGGGATATTGTGGTAGTATTCTTGGTGTGTGTGGGGAAAAACTGGCAGGAGAAGGTGTTTTTGGGATACTTGGCGGGGGTGAGCTCAAGATAACCCGATCCAGGATCAGGGGCCAGGGATCGTCTTCTCGGGTGATTCCCAGTTTGGTACCTATGGCGGGTACACTATTTTAGGAGTACAGGTGTTGGGGTTTTTGTAGACCTGAGCATTCCACGGGTCGGGGCGGGCCGAAAAAAACCCGGGTTTTTCGGGCCGAGAAAATCCTGCCCATGACCGTCCCATGGGACGTGTCGGGCCACAGTTTTCGGGCCGGGCTTGGGCCAGGCCCGGGCTTGGGCAGGCCGCCCGCGCATTTTATAGTGTAAAGTAACTAAAAACAGCATTTCGGGCCGGGCTCGGGCCAAAAAAATTTTTCGCGGGCTTCAAGATCTCTGCCCACGCCCGTCCAGTAAGGTCCGTGGGCGGGCCTGGCGCGGGCTGGGCCTAGGCTCAGGTATAGGTTTTTGTGATGACTTGGAGGATAGGAGCTCGCCCCGGTCTGAAACCGAGTGGGTCGCTTTGTTACACGGGACTTTCGTACACACCACCTCGCCGAGAGTGGGGATAGGGTCGTCTCGACCCTAGCAAGTGCGATGCCATAACTGCTAGTAGGATAGAGGGTATCAGTGATGAGGGTTAGGGTGAAGTCCCTTCCCTATTGGGCGCTCCCCGTGCGGCCACACGGGGGCATGTTCACAATTTTGGGGTGGTCCTTTGTGAAGGACCGCATCGAGGCCCAGATGCAGGATGGAATCGTAACTCCTAGGTGTTCGTTCAGTTGGGTAGGCTCGGTCGGCCGTACACCGTCCGAGTGCTATTCCGAGTTGGGTACTGGTGTACACGCTCTGCAGAGTTTAGATCTATACGTATAGCCGCGTCCTCGGTTATGGGCATGCCCGTTGTTTACTCCGACTCTTACGTTTTGGGATTTCTACCTCCCCCTTATAGGATGAGAGTGTATGGTGAGCCGTGGTTGTATTCGGGGAGAGGAGAGTTGCTCCCTCTGCCTTGCGGATCCGGGTGCAACCATTGAGGTGCGAGGAGTGGGAGTTCTCGCACCGACCCTAGATGGAGTTAGGTGATGGTGACGGTGATCTGGGTGACCAGGTGTAACCGTTTGCGGATGAGAGATATGGGAAATGGTGGGAATATGGAGATGCTATTCTATTTATATTGAGCTGCTGCTGCATAGGAAACCCATCTTCTACCTTGAACCTTTCTTTACCCTTAGAAGTAGGCCACTTAAAGCTTGCATACGGTTGGTGACGTGGACCTATCCCGATCCTTGGGGATAGCGCCTGAGCTTGCAGGGTACAAGTCAGACTACGACAACAACGCCGATGGATGGTACGACTGAGGGGCACGATGCTTCACTCAAGAATGCCTGTGGGAGAAGAATAAAGACGGAGACACCTTCTGGAAGCTAGCTACCGCTGCGTAGGCTCTTTATCTTGTTATTCCGCCAAGAGGCGTGTATTGATGTACTCCGATTATTCTAGGACATGTAATAATAAGATTATATTCATACTCTGATGCTCTATTTTGCTGTATGAATGTGATATTTATCTGTGATGAATGCCTGTGCGTGATAGCGTCTGATCCAGGGACTATCACGAGATAGAATGACGGGTTTTCCCTTTTTTGAAAACCCGGGGCGTTACAGATGGTATCAGAGCCATACTTGACTGCAGTACGTGCCCTTAGAAATGGTCGATAGAGATTAGGACTCTAAACGGTCTCTTTTGCTTTATACAACTCTTGGCATATATTACAAAAACTTATCCTTCTTTGAAAAGTTCGATCTCCCCTGCGCTAACTAGAAATTTCTTCCGTGTCACAGGAAACTGGATCGACAGGAGATAGAGCTACTCCCGGAGCACATGGAGGGACTTGCCAGTTGGGTGGACCGGGCCGTCCTCGGGCTGGGGATTCCCCCTACGCACGTCACCTACCGCGTCGAGGACGTCCGCACTCTGTCAGGACCACTGGTGCTTTGCAAGGTGGCCATCCTACCCCACCCGGCGCGTCCAGACTTCCCCGGGATGCTCTAGCACAGCACAGGACTCAACGTCAGGAATGCTGTAGACACCGCCTGCAGCCACGTACTTCGCCACCTGCTGGCTAGGTACCGCGACGTCTACAGGACAGGAGACATGCGGCTGATTCCCCAGGACTACTACAGAGTGGCTCCGATCGTGGACGGACTGCCAGACCCTACAGCACTCTACGAGGAGGAGGTTGTCCAAGGTCCTCTACGCGAGTCCGACGACACGCTTGTCACCACTGGGAGCTACCTCGTGGACCTCGACACTCACACCCGCCGACTGAGCGAGCAGATGAGTGCACTCTTCAGCAGACTCGAGTACATTACACTGGAGCTCCGTGAGCTTCAGCCCCGCTGCTAGAGTCTGATCGTGGAGAACGGTACCCTGCGCCAGCGAGTCGAGCAGCTCGAGCATGGACTACGCCACGCCAACTCCATGGTGGTGCGAGCTGAGGCTGAGAGGGTGACCGCACGAGAGGAGATGATCTACGCCAAGGAGGATCTACACAAGCAGGAGGCTAGGTTCACCCGTCTCTTCGCCAAGCTGGACCAGAAGGATGCACAGTTCGCCACGCAGGGACGCACTCTCGTTCGTGAGAAGGCTAGGGTGGCCAAGCTCGTGGAGGACCAGTACTCCAACACCGCCAACCTCGCTGCACTCACTAGGACTTCTGTGTTCCTGCTGGACAAGTGCAAGAGGATGCTGAGGACATGGGAGGACGCTGACTCTCTTCGAGTGGACAAGCTTCAAGAGCTCAACAGTCTGCTACCTCCCGAGCACCAGCAGGCGATCCGCAAGGAGACTTTCAAGCTGCACCCGTCCACCCTCAAGCTTCACCTGTGTCTGATGGCTGACATGCCCACTCCGGTTGAGACCCAGGAGGTGAGGGCTGCTCATGCCATGCTGACAAGGATGTTCCCCAGAGACTTCCCCGAGGAGGACCGTTGCCCCATGAGGTACAAGAAGGCCCACTTTGAGTAGCGTGTTGGAGCATGATCATGCTAATAAGAGTAGAGTTGTAATATAGGTAGTTACCATGAGATGTTCCATGCAGCCGAGAGCCTGTTCCGGTGCATGTGGAGTTATGAGTCTTTTCACATCTAGATGTGCACACCCTTTTGAGATCATGTAATGCTATATTACATCGCTGCTGTGTGTGACCTCCAAGGCTTGAGTCAGCCTCGAGGAAACTTATGTACTCATAATGGATGCTGATTGTTTGGCCTTAATGGAGTTAATCGTTTTTATTGCTTTTTCTCCTTGAGTGTTAGAATTATATTAGTAGAAATATTTTCATGATTGTATATCAGACTCAATTTGTTGGTGAGTGACGTATCTAAGGTTTTCTATGCCCTTGATCTTGTTTTCAGTAAGATGTCCATCAGGAGGTCAGGACGTCTGTTGGCTCGCCTCGAGGACGCCGAAGCCGAGGAAGAGCAAGCCCCGCCAGTCCGTGGTCGTGGACGTGGCCGCGCTCCCGCTCGTGGGCATGGACGCGCTTGTGGTCATGGACACGCACCTATCTGAGGACGAGGCTGAGGCGTTGTGGTGCCACCACCGCCGCCTCCGCCCATCGGTGAAGGTGATGCTAAAGGAGAGGAAGAAGCTGAAGGAGAACCTGAGCCGGCACCAGCTCCCCAGGGTCGTGGGTGTGGTCGTGGCTGTGTAGAGGAACTGCCACCACCACCGCCTAACCTAGCTGAGGTGATGGCCGCTCAGACTGCGCTGATGCAGAGGATGGCGGAAGCCATCGAGAACCGAGTCAACAGTGGGAACCGCAACGTTCCACCGGAGGAGGACTTCGCCAAGAAGATCGAGAGGTTCCTCCTCCTGAAGGCCCCAACCTTCAGTTACTCGGATGATCCTCTCGAGGCCGACGACTGGTTCCACGTGATCGAGATGAAGCTCGACCTCACCACCTACATCAACGAAGAGTGTGTGGCTCTCACCGTACATCAGCTCGAGGGTCCTGCCAAGTCATGGTGGGACAACTACTCTGACAGCCACCCGAACCCAGCCTTCATCACCTGGCTGGAGTTCTGTGAGGTGTTCCGCGAACAGTACCTGCCGCGGGAACTCATGAGTCAGAAGGCACAGGAGTTCCGCACCATGACTCAGGGTGCGATGAGGGTGGAGGAGTACGAGAGGCACTTCATGAAGATGATGCGCTATGCCCCTGATGACACCAACTCTGACGACAAGAAACAGTTCTGGTTTCTGCGAGGCCTCCACCATGGTCTCCGCCAGGGCTTGAAGGCCAGTGAGCACAAGTCCCTTCGCCACCTGGTGAACAGGGCTATCGCGCTCGAGGAAGAAAGGAGGGGGCATGAGGAGCGCATGAAGGGCAAGAAGAGGATGGGAGATCGGGACCATGGCGACCGATCCTTCCAGAGGCCGAGGAGTGGGCAGAGCAACCTGCTGAGAGGGAGCTACCGCCCGGGGAACATCCAGCCCGGACGTGGCTTCGGAGGAAGCCGTGCACCGTACCCTGGAGGAAGAAGCTCCAACTACCAGCAGCAGGGTGGTGGTTACAACCGTCTGCAGCAGAGCACGTCGAGACCCGGCATCGGAGGCTTCACCCCGACGTGCTACACCTGTGGAAAGCAAGGCCACAAGTCGTACGAGTGCCCCACCAAGAAGACCGCTGCTACACCTGCCAGGGCACCAGCTCCAGGAGGGAGGCCACCTCAGGCTGCTCCCCAGTCGGCCTCTGACTGCGGCAGGCTCAACCTCCTGACTGAGGAGGAGGCTGCCGACGCACCTGAAGTCGTGATCGGTGAGTTTTTAGTTTGTGGTACTAAGGCTTTGATTCTTTTCGATACTGGTGCAACTAGTTCTTATATATCATCTAACTTTGTAAACAAACTATCTCTCCCCATGACTCCCCGACTGAAACCCATTGTGACGAGCTCACCGCTCAGAGATATCAGATGCACCCTGCTATGCAAAGGGGTGGAAATGTTCATCAAGGGTCACAAGTTCCTCGGAGATCTAACCGTGCTGAAGTCCAATGGGATTGATATTATTCTGGGCATGGATTGGATCACCGCTCACAAAGGGGTTATCTCCTCGTCACCCCAACAAGTGACCCTATTACACCTGAAGGGGACGAAGATCACGTTCGAGCCGCTGAAGTCTCGAGAAGTACCAGCTGTGTACAACCTCACTACGAAGACAGTGGCCGATGTTCCAGTGGTTTGTGAGTACCCCGATGTCTTTCCTGAGGATCTGCCGGGGTTACCACCAGACCGCGACGTGGAGTTCGTGATCAACCTTGTGCCAGGAACTGCACCAGTGGCACAGAGTCCTTACAAAATGGGCAAGTTAGAGTGGGCAACACTGAAGGAGGAATTAGAAGCTCTCCGACAGAAGGGGTACATCTGATCGAGTGCATCACCTTGGGCTTCACCAGTGATGTTTGTACCGAAGAAGGATGGGACGCAACGGCTGTGCGTCGATTACCGTGCTCTTAATGCGGTAACCATCAAGAACAAGTACGCGTTGCCGCGCATTGATGACCTGCTTGATCAGTTGAGGAAGGCAAAGTACTTCAGCAAGATTGACCTTCTATCCGACTACCATCAGATGAAGATTCGCCCCGAGGACATCTACAAGACAGCGTTTGTGACCCGATACGGGCAGTATGAGTTCACTGTCGTATCGTTCGGTCTTACGAATGCCCCAGCTTACTTCATGAACATGATGAACAAGGTGTTCATGGACGAGTTAGACAAGTTTGTCATGGTCTTCATTGACGACATCTTGGTCTTCTCGGAAACTGCCGAAGAGCATGAAGAGCATTTGAGGATAGTGCTGGAGAAGCTGAGGCAGAATCAGTTGTATGCCAAGTTCAGCAAGTGTGAGTTCTGGCTGGAAGAAGTGGCATTCCTTGGGCATGTGTTGTTAGGTGAGGGAGTTGCAGTGGATCCCTCGAAGATCGAAGCTGTGTCAAAGTGGCAGTCGCCCAAGACAGTGACAGAGATCAGGAGTTTTCTCAGGATGGCAGGGTACTACTGCCGTTTCATCAAGAACTTCTCCAAGATTGCAAAGCCGATGACTGAGTTACTGAAGAACAACACGCCGTTCGTGTGGTCAGAGAAGTGTGAAGCAAGCTTCCAAGAGCTCAAGACCCGACTCACCACAACTCCTGTGTTGACACTTCCCGATGACAACAAGGACTTTGTGGCTTACTGTGATGCTTCAAGGTAGGGTCTTGGTTGTGTGCTGATGCAGGAAGGCAAGGTGATCGCCTATGCTTCAAGGCAGCTTCGGAAGCATGAAGAGAACTACCCGACACATGACCTCGAGTTAGCAGCTATTGTTCATGCTTTGAAGATATGGAGGCACTACTTGATGGGCAACAAATGTGATATCTAAACGGATGACAAGAGTCTGAAGTATATCTTCAACCAGTCAGAGTTGAACTTGAGGCAACGAAGGTGGCTAGAGTTGATAAAGGATTATGACCTCAACATTCACTACCACCCTAGCAAAGCGAATGTTGTGGCCGATGCTTTGAGCCGAAGAAGATATTGCAACAACCTGATGGTGCAAGAGGAATAGCCAGAGTTGTACAAAGAGATGGAGAGGTTGAAGATCGACATCGTCGAGAAGGGACAGCTCAACGAGTTGAGGGTGAAGTACTGACTAGAAGACCAGATCAGGCAAGCCCAGAAGAAGTGTCCTGAGATTGAGGAAGTGAAAGACCTTCTGACGAGAGGTAAGGCCCCTGACTACTGCATTGATGAGCAAGGCACGTTGTGGTTGAAAGATCGCATATGTGTGCCTAGTGGTGAGGATATCTGAAAGACGATTCTGAAGGAAGCTCACGATTCTCGGTATTCTATTCACCCCGGTTGCACCAAGATGTACCAAGACCTGAAGTGTCGATTCTGGTGGGAGAATATGAAGAAGGACATCACTGAGTATGTTGCCCGATGTGACACATGTCAGAGAGTGAAGGCGAAACATCAGAGACCCGCCGGTTTGCTACAGCCACTGGAGATACCTCAATGGAAATGGGATGATATCAGCATGGACTTCGTGGTGGGATTACCCCGCACTCAGAAGAGAAATGACTCGATTTGGGTTATTGTGGATCGTTTGACCAAGGTAGCACACTTCTTGCCAGTGAAGAACAGGTTCACTATGAGTCAGTTGGCTGATCTCTATGTTGAGCATATCCTGAGGTTGCATGGAGCACCCTGAAGCATAGTGTCCGATCGTGGTGCTCAGTTCACTGCTCAGTTCTGGAAGAGTTTGCATGATTCGATGGGCACACACTTGGACTACAGTACAGCTTTCCATCCTCAGACAGATGGACAGACAGAACGGGTGAATCAGGTTCTCGAGGATCTTCTGAGAGCATGTGTGTTGACTTACAGCAATGATTGGGAGAAGAGTCTGCCCTACGCTGAGTTCTCGTACAACAACAGCTATCAGACAAGTCTACAAATGGCACCCTTTGAGGCTCTGTATGGCAGGAAGTGTAGGACCCCGTTGATGTGGTCTGAGGTGGGGGAGAGGACTTTCTTCGGTCCTGCTTCCATTGTTGAGGCTGAGGAGAATGTGGCTAAGGTTAGAGAGAACCTGAAGATAGCACAGAGTAGGCAGAAGAGCTATGCTGATCCTAAGCGAAGGGATGTCTCCTTCAAAGTTGGTGACTACGTCTTTCTGAGAGTGTCACCGCTTAGAGGCATGAAGAGGTTCCATGTGAAGGGGAAGCTAGCCCCGAGGTTCGTGGGACCCTACCAGATAGTGGCAAAGGTGGGGAAGCTTGTGTATAGGCTGGAGTTACCGTCTGATCTTGCTGGAGTGCATCCTGTGTTCCACATATCGCAACTCCGGAGGTGCCTCGACCCGAAGCTTGACAAGCATGTCTCCACCGATGCTATCGACTTGCAAGACAATCTAGAGTACTTGGAGTATCCGGTAAAGCTACTAGATTGGGTCGAGAAAGCTACAAGAAGTACCACCACTCGCTTCTGCAAGGTGCTTTGGAGCAATCACACCGAGCGAGAAGCGACGTGGGAGAAAGAATCGGTCATGAGGGAGAAGTACCCGCACCTCTTCGAGACGGAGGTAAGTTCTTAATCTCGAGGACGAGATTCTTTTGAGGGGGGGAGTTTGTAACATCCCGCATTTTCAATACGGAATGTTAATCATAAAAATGAGGATTTTCAAATTTTTGGTGAATTAATTGAGTGCTTGACAATTTAATTAAGGATGTCTTCTATTTTTCTCTTCTAAACTCCTAGATTTATTTTTGAGCTAATTAAATATTTCTAGGAAATATAAAATGCTAGTGTGAGAACCTTGGAGTTCATTTGGATTTTATTTGGATTTTTATTGTGTGAGAGTCAAATTTGAATTCTGAATTCAAATTTGAATCTAAGTAAGGAAAGGGTTTTGGAAAATAGGAAAAGGGATCAACCCGGCTGGGCCTTGAGTTCGCTTGCGAAGTCTACTCCAGGCCCCCGGCCTTCTTTACCCAGTCCAACCTGTGCCCCTGCATTTCTCCGCTGACCTAGTGCTTCACGGCCCACCGGCCCACTCACCACCAACCCCGCGCGTGACAGCGGCACGCGGGACCCGGGCGCCATCGTTACCCCGTCTTCCTTTGCCCCTTTTGATGACGCAGCCGCGCCAAAGCGCCGGAGCGCCACCCATGGCGCCGTCGTGATGCGCCCGCACGCCCACCTTTACCATCTGGCCATCCACGTACCCCTGCGCCGCACCCTGCCCTATAAGTAGGCCGCCGCCGCGACCCCAGATGCTCCCAACCCTAGCCGCCGGGGATTTTTCCCCATTGCCGCACACCGCTGCCTCGCCGGAGAAGAAGTAGAAAGGGGAGAGCAGGAGGAAGCCCAGAGGCCGCCCGGGAGCTTGCCGTCACCGCCGTGAGGACCGGAGGCCGTCCGTGGAAGCCCCTGGATGCAGTTAAGCCACAGACCGCGACGCCCTGCTTCCCCCGCTTCCTCTGCTCCGCGCCGCCCATCTTCCTCACCACCGACGACCCTGTTCCGGCTGCCTTCCCCAACGCCTGCACGTCGACCTGAGGTCACTAAGGTCAGGCCTCGCTCCCTCTCTCATCCGTTGTGGACCCGGCCTTCGAGCCGAGGGAGAACGCGCCGCCGCCGCCGCGCCGCCGTGCACGCCGCCGTTTGTGGTGCCGGCCTTCACGCCGTGCTGTCTATTTGCAGGTGCCGCTGCCGACGACCGCGTGCGCACGCCTCCGCTTATCCCCTTGTTTCTTGGCCTCACCTCGCCGCCATGCCTTGCCGCTCCGCCGTGCACCGGTGCGCTCCGCCGCTGGTCTGCACCTCGGCACACGCACGCGTAGGGACCCATCCCGTCTTCCTTTTGTACGCCTTAGTGCTCGCCTCGCCGTCCTGAGCACCGCGCACCCATGCGCGACGCTACTCCGCGGCGGGAACCTACACCTCGGTGTCGCCGCGCCGGCCAAGAGCTCCGCCACGGCCGCGCCGGCGCTGTACACACGGGCAAGTGGGCAAAAGCCTGGCTTTTGGTTCGTTTGCGTTTCCTTGATGCACGCACGCGCTCACCTGATGTTTTGGTTCACCCGCACGCCGTCGCCGGTGCTCGCCGCTCTGCGCCCGCGCGACCGCACTGCCGCCGTCCCCCTGCCTCGCCGCCTCCGCGCCGTACCCCGGCCAAAAGGCCGACCTTGTTACACGAACATGATCCCCTGGTGCACTTCGTTCACCCCCTGTCACTTGTTGACCAGCCCGGGCATGCCTCGTCGTCGGCGAACCCTTGCCCGCGCCGCTGCTCCTTAGGGACTTTTCGTCGAGCACGTTCCAGCGCCGCCCCAAAACCCCAAGGTTCTACCACACACAGCCGCCCACATGCTTGAGTCACCACAGAGGATCCGGCGGGATCGAGTGTGGCGGGCCACTCACGGCCATGCCACACCCGCGACCCCGCACTCCGGCGCCGCACGGGATCACCTGTGCCCTGCCACCGCGGCAAGCCAGTTCGCTGCCACGTGTGTAAGAGTTAGCTTTAAGCCAACCACGTGGCCACCACGTCCCTAGCTGGAGCTTGTCAGGAGCTGGCTTTAAGCCCTTTTAAAGTCAGCAGGAGATACCCTATAGCTAGCCTAGAGTTTGCAATATTGTAAATGCGTATTTTAATTTCAGAAATCTATTTTATCTTTGGAAATTCATTTTAAATCTATTTTAGCTCCGAAAAATACAAAACTTCTTCTGAAAATCTTCTAAAATTCCAAACTCCACGCTAGGCTAGAGTTTGCCTCTCTTTGGGTCTTATTTGTTCTTCGTCTTGGATTTATTGCAAATAGCAGCCGAGTTTATTTATTTAAATACGATTCTAGGAGCCGCCGGAGCCGGAGAGCTGAACCAGGACTACGACGACGACCTCGGCTACGACGACTACTCGCACCCAGGTCTACGACGACGACCTCGGCTACGACGACTACTCGCACCCAGGTTCACGCCCGACCTACTTTGAATGCCCATTAGGCATTGCTTTAGAACTGCTAGCGCTTTACTTATGCATGATGATGATTATGATGAAACCTTGCACTGCCCCTTTTAAATACCTTGTCCTTGATTGACCTAGTACTACTACTATATTTGCGCGTGATGTTACACTGAGCTTGCTGTGCATGTGTTGGGATATTGTGGTAGTATTCTTGGCATGTGTGGGGAAAAACTGGCAGGAGAAGGTGTTTTTGGGATACTTGGCGGGGGTGAGCTCAAGACAACCCGATCCGGGATCGGGGGCCAGGGATCGTCTTCTCGGGCGATGCCCAGTTAGGTACCTATGGCGGGTACACTATTTTAGGAGCACAGGTGTTGGGGTTTTTGTGATGACTTGGAGGATAGGAGCTTGCCCCGGTCTGAAACCAAGTGGGTCGCTTTGTTACACAGGACTTTCGTACACACCACCTCGCCGAGTGTGGGGATAGGGCCGTCTCGACCCTAGCAAGTGTGATGCCATACCTGCTAGTAGGATAGAGGGTATCAGTGATGAGGGTTGGGGTGAAGTCCCTTCCCTATTGGGAGCTCCCCGTGCGGCCACACGGGGGCATGTTCACAGTTCTGGGGTGGTCCTTTGCGAAGGACCGCATCGAGGCCCAGATGCAGGATGTAATCGTAACTCCTAGGTGTTCGTTCGGTTGGGTAGGCTCGGTCAGCCGTACACCGTCCGAGTGCTATTCTGAGTTGGGTACTGGTGTACACGCTCTGCAGAGTTTAGATCTATACGTATAGCCGCGTCCTCGGTTATGGACATGCCCGTTGTTTACTCCGACTCTTACGTTTTGGGATTTCTACCTCCCCCTTATAGGATGAGAGTGTATGGTGAGCTGTGGTTGTATTCGGGGAGAGGAGAGTTACTCCCTCTGCCTTGCGGATCCGGGTGCAACCATTGAGGTGCGAGGAGTGGGAGTTCTCGCACCGACCCTAGATGGAGTTAGGTGATGGTGACGGTGATCTGGGTGACCAGGTGTAACCGTTTGTGGATGAGAGATATGGGAAATGGTGGGAATATGGAGATGCTATTCTATTTATATTGAGCTGCTGCTGCATAGGAAACCCATCTTCTACCTTGAACCTTTCTTTACCCTTAGAAGTAGGCCACTTAAAGCTTGCATACGGTTGGTGACGTGGACCTATCCCGACCCTTGGGGATAGCCCCTGAGCTTGCAGGATACGAGTCAGACTACGACAACAACACCGATGGATGGTATGACTGAGGGGCACGATGCTTCGCTCAAGAATGCCTGTGGGAGAAGAATAAAGACGGAGACACCTTCTGGAAGCTAGCTACCGCTGCGTAGGCTCTTTATCTTGTTATTCCGCCAAGAGGCGTGTATTGATGTACTCCGATTATTCAGGACATGTAATAATAAGATTATATTTGTACTCTGATGCTTTATTTCGCTGTATGATTGTGATATTTATCTGTGATGAATGCCTGTGCGTGATGGCGTCTGATCCAGGGACTATCACGGGACAGAATGATGGGTTTTCCCTTTTTTGAAAACCCGGGGCATTACATCATGCTTCTGGCTTCCTTCTTGGCTTGACTAACTCATGGGTTGGGAAGATATTTCTTCAGGTTCTTTCGAGATAATGGGTAACAGTGCTACTTTAGGAGTCTTAGCTTTAGTTTTGGTGGATGTCTTACGGGTGGCTGAGGGGGTTCCTGTTGAGCTGGTTTTAGCACTCTTCTTAACAATGTGCTTGAGATCACGCTTAAGCTCAAGAGTAGCTTCCTCCATAAAGTTCTGGGCTTCCTTAGCTCTCTTCTCTATCTAAGATGAATGATCCAGTATTTCATCCATACGGCTCTCAGCTATAGCTAACTGATTCTTCAACTGCTCGGCTCGATATACGGCATCTTTGAGGTCAATATTTTGGACCTCATATAAGTTCTCTAGGGATAAGAGGTAGGATACGGTCATAGCCATGGTAGGGTGGTTGACTGGTACTATTTCTGTTAGGAGGGCTTTGATGCGGTAATCCCAGGCAGTTTGCCGGCTTTTCCCTATGGGTAGATACCGGAGAGAGGTTTGGGCTATAGCATTAGCTTTCATTCCTTCCTTAGCAAGGTACATTATGGATTTCTTAGCTATGGCTTGTAGGGTGTCATTAAACCAGACACCTACAGTTGTAACTACGTAGGATTTTTGTTTCACAACTGATGGAGGTTTTCCTAGGGAAAGGCTCATCTCACAATAGGGTATTCCATCTATCACAAACTCTCTGCCCTGGTATTGGGGATGCTGAGTGTAACCTAATTCTGTCATTGCCTTCCATAAAACTCCCGAAAATCCCACATTAAATGAGCAATCTAAGTGTGTCCATCCAAGTTCATCGGCCCAATTGTTTCCTTCCATGTCCTACTAGAGACAAGAGTCTTGTCACTAACGTCCCCAGAAAACTTTCCTAAAGCAGAAGATAAGAGAATGGAGTTTCTATTTTATTTTAACGCAAGCTAAACAGAGCTATGGTCAAGTATAGCCCTGGTACCATCATGTGGGGACCGCCCTATAGGGGTGGGCCCAAATGCCTTTACGTATCATTCCCTGGATCATTAGATGATACAGGCACTTGCACAAGAAGTATCACAACAATACTTTGTTTATTTATTCTGGTATTTTACATAAGGTTGAAAAGAGAAAACACACTCTATACAAGTGGGGCCGTAGCCTCAACCTTATTCAAGCAGCGGCGAACTACGTAGCGGACTCACACCTCAGGCATCTTGACTCTTAGCTCAGACCCAGGGGGTCCTCTTCGTCATAAGCTTCTGGTTCCTCGTCTGGTAGAAGGGATAAGGGAAGCAAGAGTGAGTACCGGGTAGGGTACTCAACAAATTCCATAGCGGACAAGACCAATACGGAGGGGATCCGGCCACTAGTGGGCCTAAGCACACATCCAGGGTACTGAATGTAAAGTACGGAATTTAAGTGCGTAAGAGAGAAGTATGTAATGCAGCAGTTGTTGACGGTTTAATAACGCGCCAAGGTTCACCGCATGCTTACGGATCCTGTAGTACCTTTTTCCCTCGAGTATCACCCAAGGTATCGAATCCGTGGAACATGTGCAACGCAAGACTCAATCTAATAATTGAGAAACACTTGCATCTTGAAGAAGTTTCTAATGCATCTAATCTACTAAGATCATAAGAGGTAGCAAGAGAAAGCGTAGAGATAACCGTTCTAGAGGGCCTAGATCGCGCTTATGTTGTAGTTCCGAGCAAGATAGAAGAAAGCAAAACGAATCTCATTAAAAGCATCTTTAAACCTTGACCTCCGATCAAACCCTCTAAGTCGCCCCGCCGTACTCGGTGTCAACATCCTGTCACGATGTTCCCCTTTCTTCGCAGTCGAATCTTAGAGCACGCTTACAAGGAGCGTGTTGAACTACTTGGTAGATTGGGTATGCACCTCTAGCCACCGCGACTACAAGAACATCCCATGCAATCTATCTCGAGAATAGATTGAGGAAGAAAACACTCAAGCAAGAAGAAGAATCATAAACGAAGGTACTCGATCGCTAGAAATCGGATCCATTAAGACTTCATCATAAGTGTATACATGAATAAGATCACAACCGGGATCCTACCTTGATCTTGATTCAAGCTTCTGGAACTCCGACGTGGTCTTCCTTGCAAGGTTCCCACGCCGGCTAGGTAAACCCTAGACAACTAGCACGACCCTCCTCTCCGAGATGGTGTCCCTCTAGCTTCTTTGCTCCTCGGCGGCGAATGACGAATGGCTTGATGAATGGTACTTCGCATGGGGACTATAAATAGCCTGAAGGGGTGCTAGGTCAAAGGGGGTGGCGAACCGACCTAGAAGAAGGCCAGGCCGGCCGGTCTGGGCCGACCGGCCCAAGTCCTCCTCAGCCCGGTTCTCCCCCGGTTTTCTTCCTGAAGCTTCTCGCGTCTTCCTGAGTTTTTGCCGAGCTGCATGTGGGTCCTTGATGTCATTTTCCTCACGGTTTAGATAAGGGAGATTTGGCGCATGAACTCCCGCATCTTCCATCTAGGTCCTTGATACTTCTCGGCTTCACGCTTTAGTCCTTAGCTCATTTGGAGTCGTGTTCATCTTGTATCTTGACTTGTACCGGGCTCCGTGATCTTCTTGTAAAACCCTTGATGAACTTTACCCGGAAGTCCTCATTTAAGCTCTTAATCCCTGTGTAAACAATAAACTCCAAAAACCATGCGCGAGTGCGAACTTAACATATAATGGGGGTTAGGATCGTTAGTGTGAATATCAAATTAATACCAACATTGAAGGTAAACTCATGGCTAGGTTGACGGAAATCGACCGCCAATAGCAGTATAAAGTAGTTTTGGTCCTGGAGGGCATTCACTTCCCTACCAGTCCCTTGATTATATAGAGTCTACCCGGGATTCTGTCAGGGGCATCCTGATCCAGCCTTAGGCCATACTCGGGCTCCATTCAAGGACAAACCCGACTCATGATCAATTTAACCTTAACCAAAAGCATCTCTAGTATCCTAAGGTGTATTCTAATCAATGGGAGCTTTTACCAAGTGGGCTCATAACCACGAGCCTCGGCTATTCGAATAGATTCATAACTCTGGCCAGAGGGGTACGCTTTACCCGCACGGTCGATCAGCCCATACCCTGTACGGGGGCGGTACTGACCTACGAAACCCGTACCCGTCGACGTCTATTCATGGACTACATTATCATCCAATCCTAGACTACATTCCCTAGATCCACCCACGTCTATACTAGGGTCTAAACAGGGGTCATTCCACCACCATCCGCCACACGGATCCAGTTTTCCCGGGAAACGAAGCATCAATATAAAATGTGGTATTCAATACCACCGCGTCTCCTGACGTCAAAACATACCCGATGACCCGTGCCGACCAGACCTGGGACTATGCGAAGGTCATGCTCCAGCATATCCGTTGCCCACCATGGCCCCTTGGGGAGGTTTACTAGGTGCAGTGGTGGGGTGTGGATCAAGTCCTCACATGAATAGGCATTCCCGAAGGCTATGGCTTTTTGACCCGTGCGGTCGTACATAACACTAGAAAGACTTTCCCATGAACCGGACCTTATACGACCGGAGTAAGCATGGGAAATACCCTCCACTGAGGTTGCCCCCATACTCCCATGTCCATCCTAAGAGGTTCCATTACTTTAGTCCAATTCATGCAACTACCATATTCTACTTCTAAGTATATGAAAAGTAAATACAAAATGTAGAATTCAATAGTATTTAAGTGGGAAAGCATGAAATTAAGGTGTGAAGTTATCTGGACGGTAGAAGTCAAGAAATGTTGTGGCACTTGCCTTCTTCGAAGTCTTGGTCGTTCAGGGCTTCTTCCTCGTAATCCGGGTCGTCGATCGAATTCTCGAAATAAGTATCATCTTCTATAATGCGTAGTTATACGGAAAAAATGTAAATCATGCAAATTAAGCATAACAATTCATCAAACATGGGTTAAGAAATAATGGATGGGGTTCCTAGGGTTTTACGATCGATACGGAGGAAAAACCCTAATCCCGAGTACATAAAATATAGACCCGGTAAATAGGAAAAGGTGCTGGAAATTATTCTAGGAGCTAGGCATGTGAGATTTGAGTGCAAAGGGCGTGAAGAGGCTCTAATATTTATGGTGAATTTTTGGGAATTTTTGGGGATTTTTAAGATGGCTAACTAAACTTGTGTGTGCACTTAACCGGTGTACCTAGCAAAACAGGGGAGAAAAGAGACTGACGCATGGGCCAGGGGGCTGACACGGCACGGGGTGGCGCAGGCGTGCACGTGGCGCACACATGGGTGCCATGTGGTGCACCAGTGCCTGTGTGGCTGCCGTGTGGTAGGGATGTGAGTGAGGTGCACATGAACCGGGTGCAAGGAAAAGGGAGAGAGGGGTGGCGCCGCCCGGTTTGGGCACCAGAGCCGCTGTGAAGCAGGGAGAGCTCACCGGAGTTGAGGATTCTGGCGGCTATGGATCACCGGCGGGGCGAAACCTCACCGTTGTTGTGCACCAAAGCAAGGCGGAGCCGGGAGTGGGGCGTGTGGTCGACAGGGGTGGCCGGCGGCAGCGCAGCGGCTCGCCGGAGCGCAGCAAGGGCGCGGACGTGGGCGAAAACATGCCTAGAGTGGCTCCAGTGCCTAAACAAGCGTGTGTGCGTGCGTGCGGGTGCCTAGTGAGCACGGCGGCGTGCTCTGGCAGCATGACGGCTCGCCGGAGCTAACCCGGCGGCGCGTGTGCCCGACGGAGGTGCGGCGGCGGTGTGGGGTGCCCACGGCGCTATGGCTAGGGGAGATGGGCTACTCGGGCAGCATAACGGTGCTTACCGGTGCTGTAAGGCAGCGGAGGATCGCCAGAGGTGAGAGGAGTAGTGGTGGTGCTCGGTGGCGGATGGTGGCTCGCCGGCGGAGCGGGGCTTCGCCGGGAGAGTGCTGGAGGGGTGGTGGTGGTGGCGTGGTGGGTTGTGGAGGTGCAGTGTGGAGTGGTGAGGAGCTCAGGGAGCTCTGGGGTCAGGGGAGCTCGGCTGGGGTGCGGCGGAGACCATGGCGACGTCATTCGGTGCCCGGCGGATAAGGTCGCGGAGAAGGGGAAGAGATGGGGATAAGGGCCGAGCCGGTGCAGGTGGTGCAGGCGACTGTAGCGTGCGTGTCAGGTCAGCAAGCGTAGATGCAGGGAGGAAGATCGAGCGGCGCGTCCTGCGGCGCAGCCTCTCGCCATGGCGCGCATGTTGTACGGTCGTGAAGGCGAGCGGATGAGGGCAAGCGGTCGGGGCGTGCTGCGGTGGTGTGGGTGATTCCGGCGCGCGTGCAAGTGGGCGGCGGAGGGCATGGAGGAGCGGCGTGCATGCAGGATGCCAGCGGCGGCGCTCTGTCGTGGCGCGGTAGGTCAGCAAAGGCGGCGCAGGGCGGAAAAACAAACTGCTTTTCCGTCTTGGGGAAATGGAAGGGAAGGCATGGGCAAACTGGCGCGCACGCGTGCGTACGGCGGGAAGCTGCGGGGAGGGGAAATGTGGAGGCAAGCACGGCGTGGGGAAGGAAAAGCTGCGGTAGTGCGAGGAGGACGACGCTGGCGTCGTCTCGCGTCAGCGTGTCGTGGCTGGGCTGCGCTGGGCCGTGCGGGAGGTGATGGGCTGCGCGGCGAGGCGGAGTAGGAGGTGGTGGGATGGACTTCGGCACCGGGCGGTGTTGGGCTGTGTGAGGGGGTTGCGGGCCGCTCTATGAGGAGCAGTAGGAGGGGGTGGATTGGACTTTGGAACTAGGCTGCGTGAAGTTTGGCCCAGTTAGGGTTTGGATCCTTTTCTATTTGATTTGGAATTGGATTTGAATTCTAATTTGAATCCTAATTCAAATTTGAGAAATTTTTGAACTAACACTTGAACTAGCATATCCTTAAGGAAATGTTAGTGAGATTTTTGGGGTGAGAAGAGAATGTTAGCACAATCCAATGCATATGGATGTGTGATGAAAAAGGGAAGGACTTGTTTGTAAATTGCAAATCTATTGCAGTTAGGTCCTATAGATTTTAAAGAAATTTTTAGGGACCAAATTTTAAAACCTAGAAAATTCGGGATGTGACACTACACCCATCATTCAATTTTTCCAGGACGCAAGATGCAGATTCTAGATTGATCCTCAGCTTGATTCTTCGATTCAACCTCAGGCTCGGGTGCTACACTCCATATGGAGTGCAATTTTTGCAAATCGCACTTCGATATAGATCAAGATTTCAAGACAAGATGGGTACTTTTTTAGACTTCCTGGGTTAGAACTCGGGGACGCCTGGGAGCTACTCGGGGAAGGTTCGAAAGTACTCGGAGATGAGCTAGAGCACATTCCACTCTTTCGGCAGTTCAAGACTTCAAGTACTATTGAAGACTTCAGCTAGCAGTACTCGAGACGATCAAGAACTACTCGACGAAGCTTCAAGACTACTCGGACTCGCTGCTTAAGACTACAAAGTGCTCGAGGGCTTGTCGGCATACACCACCGGTACCTATGCAAGGAAGGATGAAAACGGACTCCTACTAGAATTCCTCTGTAATTCTACTAGGACTCCTACCTTGTAACCGACTAGTAACCCGCCCCCTGGACTATATAAAGGAGGGTCGGGTTCCTAGCTGAGACATCCCCAATCTCTCCGGGGAACAACACCCAAGCGCAGGGCGCCATACATGATACTCCAAACAGGACACAGGGTTCGCTACTCTGGCGGCCCGAACCTGTATAAATCTGTGTCCCGTGTCATTGCCTTTACCTTCGAGTTCCAGGTCTGGCGATCCTCTACCGCACAATCAACTACCTTATTAGGCACCCCTGGGTAGGTTTGTCGGGTTAAAACACCGACACCCGGAGACTTGTCTGATGGCAACTCCTTAATGGTCCTGCAAACCTCCTCTTCATTGAAAGGGAGCTCTAGTGATGCCAGATCCTGTTGCACAATGCCGAGCACATCAAAGTTGATTGTTGTGTCTCTGGGGCCTCAGTTCCAAGTAGCTGCTCATAGAAGTTTATCAGGATGTGAGCCATATTCCATCATGGTTGGTAGTTCCATATTCCATCATGGTTGGTAGTTCTGACACCGTCAACTTGCAAAGCACTGATGTGATTCTATCACTTCCTATAGCTGGCATGTAGATGGAAAAATTTCGTGTTGGCATCTCCTTCCCGCAGGTAGGTGATCCTTGATGGAAAAACTAGGACATGAAAGTATACGGAAAAAAATTATGGCCAAATAGGACACCCACTCTATTTTCCAGTGTCAAGTAAGGAGTCCCCTCTCTATATCTTGCACTATATAGGTCACAAAAAGTTAAAAAAAGGAATTTTTTACTGGTTAGTGGAAGAGAGTATTTGTTATATTTTTAATTTTACCATATCATATCCACATATTTAAAGAAAAAGTATTTGATTATATATAATTTTCTTTTATAGTATCCACATTTTTAGTAGGAAGGAATGGGACAATCGAGAATTGGTGATTCTTAAAAACATGTGGTTTATGATGGTGGTTTTGCTGATGTGGTTTAATCATACACAAACTTGCTCACATGGCATGCCACGTCACTCCGCACATAAATGTCGTTCTCTGGCCATGTCTATGCCTCTCTTCACCTCTTATCTCTCTCCACCGCTCATAATCACCACGTTAAGGTCGACCTAGCAATATATATGGAGGATGGTCCGTGTCACTATACCTAGTTTCATAAATAGTTGGAGGCGTTACATGGACTTGCGGTCATGTAGGCACGTTCCTATTTAGATCAAAGAAAGACGATCACATTGATTCAGGGGCGGATTTGGGCCAAGGTCACTCAATGAAGCTAATTTGCTAGCTGAGTTGAGCCTCTAGTAGCTACAGTAGAAATTCGACCCACTACCTAGGGCCATGACCATAGTGGCCCTAGGCGCTCCGCCGCCCTGCATTGATTTGTTGTAAAGATCCATATCCCACTGAATGGATCCATGTGTTAGTGTTAGTTTGGAGCAAACTAACACAAAACTAACACAAAAGATCCATTCAGGGGTGTTAGTTTGGTGTTAGTTTGGACTAACACCTCCAAAAAACTAACCCCTCCAAGAGGTGGTAATTGGTGTTAGTTTTGGTGGGACCCACTCAAATTTACTTTTTTTCTCTCTCTCCCTCTCCACAACCGAACCAACCCTATCGCATCCCCCTCCCGCATCGCCCCCATCCCGCCTCCCGCATCGACCCGCCTCCCATCGTCGCCGCCGGGGGCTTCCACCATCACCGCCGGCGGGGACTCCCAACCACGCCTCCCAATGCCGTCGCGCATCCTTCCGCCCGCGCCGCCGCCGGTGGCTTCCACCCGCGCCGCCATGGGGACCTCCCAACGCCGCCTCCCAGCGCCGCCTCCCAACGCTGCCTCCCAGCGCCGCCTTCCACCCGCGTCGGCGGCGAGGGCCTCCAGCACCACCTCCCGCGCGCGCCTCCACACGCCGACGTCTCCCTAATCTCCCGCATCGCCGCCTCCCCAATCCTCCAGCACCACCGCCGGGAAGATGGACGGAGAAGAAGGCTACAATTTTTTCTCCCAGGAGTCCGCCGCCGGCAACACATGGGCGTCCACTGCGAGCGGCCACGGCGGCCGCGCCCCCCTGCACGCCGGAGTTGAGGAATTTGACCTCAACTCCCAGGCGGCAGAGGGGTTCCCCCATCTTGGTGAATATGGCGCCTTCCTCCAGGGCGACGGCGACCATCTCGTCGGTCGCGGCAGGGGCTCCGGCCTCCCTCCGCAGCCTCCCCTTCGCGCTCCGCGCTCGCTTGGTGTGCCAAACACACATGTCGGAGGTGGTTTTGCATCTGGATGGGGTGCTCGAGTGCCACAGAGCGCCCGTCACCTCAACTTTGGGACTTCATCGTCATTGGTAGCTGGTCGCAGGGGACACGGCATCAGGTCGTCGATGAGTGCAGGTGCTGTTGGCCACCCTCGTGCCAACGCAGCCGCGACAGCACCTGTCTCCGCTCCAACTCGTCGCCGTACTTTCCGCTCCAACACCTAGCAGCGTGGACGCGGCGGCCAACGCGGACGTGGGAATCGTCCCCCTGCACCAACGAATGGTGGCATCAACATCGGCGGTTCCAGCCAATCCTTCAATGAGAACGAGGATCTTTGTGATGGAGTGGAGGAATTAGGCAGCAACGACGGCCACCCGGTGAGGCAACATACTCGAGCATATTGGTCTGATGAAAATAATGCATGCTTGTTAGAATTGGCTATGGGACAACGTAGAGCAGGAACATATAGTGGTTCTGAAATGACTAGTGAAGGGTACCGAGCTGTTATAAAAGGCTTGAAAGCAAAGAGGGGCTTGGTTCATGATCGTGATCAGGTCAGGAACCAACTCTGCATACTTAAAAAAGTTTACTCATTCTGGTGCTACTTGGAGAAGCACACGGGGTTAGGGAGGAACCCAGATGGGTCTATTGATGCTGAATCTGAATGGTGGAAAACTCATACAAAGGTACAATTCTATGTTTTTGCTGTTGAATTATCTATGTTTTTGCTGCTGAATTATACCTTACGATGATATTGATATTGAATTATCTATGTCCTGCTTTTTCTTGCTGTAGAAACAACCATACCTAAAGAAATTGCAGTGGGGTCCTCTAGCAAACTTAGACTTGCTTGAACAACTGTATGGTGATGTTGTTGTGGATGGTAGCTCAGCCTTTGTCCCGAGAGATGATTTTGGAGAGGGAGCAGATGAGGATGAAGGGGAAGAAGAGGCACAGGAACAAGAAGAGCCTATTGTCACCCCTAGGAGTGCAAGCAGCCAGAGGAGCAAGAGGTCTGCAGGTAGCACTAGAAGTACTTTGAACAGTCCAATGAAGAAGACCAAGAGCCCAATGGTTCGGTATGTGAGGGACATAGCCAACACATTCAAAGAGTCTGTGAATGTCAACACCCTACAACTGAAGAAAAGAGTTGCTCAGAAGGAGGCTTTCTCGGTGAAGAGGTGTCAGGATCTGGGGTGGGAGTGTGGCATCGAGGCAACTGTAGAAGCTGCATTTGCAATGCCCAAGTTGTTTGCCACTGAATATCAGAGGCAATTCTTTTGTGGCCTGCCAACTTCAGAGCTTAGGCTTAGTTACTTCAAGAAATGGTGCAGGGACAACAATTTGGAGTATTAAGGATCATCTATTTGCTGCTGTTTTGGGGACAAAAATTATCTATGTTTCAGTTTAGAACTATCTGGTGTGTGTGTTGAACTATTTGTGTGTGTGTTAAACCATCTATGTGTGTTGAACTATCTCATGTGTGTGTGTGCTGAATTATATATCTATGTTATTGCTGATGAAATATTTGTGTGTTTGCTGCTGAAATATATGTGTTTGTGCACTGAAATATCTATGTTCTTGCTGCTGAAATATATATGTTCTTGCTGTTCAAATATCTATGTGTTTGCTGCTGAAATATATATGTTTGTGTGCTGAAATATGTATATTTTTTGCTGATGAAACTATATGTATTTAGTAATTTCCCTCAAAGTTGTTTAACATATTTTATATTTATGTTTTTCACAGGACATCATGGATGAGGGCAACATGATGGATGAGGAGAACATCATGGATGAGGGCAACATGATGGATGAGGATGAGGGCAACATGATGGATGAGGATGATCATGATGACAGCACATCATCTAGCGAGGATGAGATCATGTCGATGTGCTGCAAGAATTTGAAGGATGCCCAGAATGTTGTTGCACAAATGGTACCTATTTTGGGTATGTATTCTGATCGCTACTTCTGGAAATATCCCTATAGGACAGATGGAGAAAAAGGGATTGAATGGGTTAATTATGAGGTGTTGGCGGTCGATTTCCGTCAACCTAGCCGCATGTTTACCTTCTATGTTGGTATTAACTTGTTGTTCACACTAACGATCCTAACACTGATTATATGTCAAGTTTGCACTCGGATGTGATTTTTGGAGTTTATTGTTTACACATGAATCAAGAGCCTAAATGAGGACTTCCGGGTTAAGTTCATCAAGGGTTTTACAAGGTGATCATGGACCCCGGGACAAGTCAAGATACAAGATGAACATGACTCCAAAGGAACCAAGGACTAAAGCGTGAAGCTGAGAAGTGCTGAGGACCTAGACGGAAGATGCGGGAGTTCATACGCCAAGCACCCTTATCTAAACCGCGAGGAAAATGACGTCAAGGACCCACATGTAACTCGGCAAAAAGTCAGGAAGTCGCGAGAAGCAACACAGAGGAAACCGGGGCCGAACTGGGCCGAATTGGGCCTAGGCCGGCTGACCCAACCCACTTCGGGCCCGGTTCGGTGCCCCCTTTGACCTATGTGATCCTCGGGCTATTTATAGCCCCCGTGCCTCGAGCCACGCAGGAAGCAATTCATCATCCGCCGCCGAGGAGCAGAGAAGAGAGGGACACCCTTCCGGGGAGGAGAGGATCGAGATGGTTGACTAGGGTTTCCCTAGACGACGTGGGAACCTTGCATGGAAGACCACGTCGGAGTTCTAGAAGCTAGGAGCAAGATCAAGGTAGGATCCCGGCGGTGATCTTGTCCATGTACTAAACTTCATGTTGAATTTGTAAGATTGAATCCGATTTCTAGCGATCAAGTGCTTTCTATTCGATTTTGTCTTCGCTTGGGTTTTCTTATTCTCCAATCTATTCCGGATATATTGCTTAGGATGTTCTTGTAGCCATGGTGACTAGAGGTGCATACCTGACCTACCGAGCGTTTTCAACACGTTCCTTGTGAATGTGCTCTTAGGTTCACCTACACAATAAGCGGGACATCGTGACAGGATGTTGACCACGTGTACGGTAGGTGCCCTTTGAGGGTTGGAACGAAAGCCACGATTTAAAGAGGCTTTTAATGAGATTCGTTTGCTTTATTCTTCTTGGTTTTGGAACTTCAACAAAAGACCCGATCCAATCTCTAGATCGGTTTTACCTCCTCTTTCTCTTGCTACCTCCGGTGTTTAGTAGATTAGATGTGTTTTCATGGTTCTTCCTTAGATTAGATGCAAAAACCCCTTTCAAGATCAAAGCGTTTTCCGCTTATTAGATTGGATCTTGCATTACACATTGTTCCACGGATTCGATACCTTGGGTTCACCACTCAAGGGAAGAAGGGTCCCTTGACTACAACGGAGGATTTGTCCACTTGCAAGTCCAAACGAACTTTGCAACGATAATCAAACGTCAACAAACCCCTTTTCTGGCACCGTTGCCGGGGAACAAGTAATCAAGATTCAATCTAGTATTGCGTTTGTGAATATTTTTAGTTTTTCTCTTGATTTTTCTTTTGCATCTCCTAATTTTGATCATCCTTAATAAAAAAATCAATCTAATCTAGGGTTTTGCTAAACCCTAGTTTCCTTTTAGTTTTTGTATATATTTTGCTAACCCTAATGGGAGATGGACGGCTACATCTCCAACAAAAAACATATATTTTGTGGATGGTCTAGAAAAATTTTGCAGGCAAAGGTGGCATTCAACACGAAGATCTAAAAGCGGAGGCCGGACATCATCGGAATCTCCAAGAGAAACTCCACCTCCAAGATCGAAAGGAGATCAACCTCATCCTCCACTCATCCTAGGGAGATCGTTCCTCAAGACCGTCGGAGCAACAATCGACGTCGGCAAGGGGGAGATCATGTGATGGCGAGAGGAGTGCATTCAAGTTAACCACGATTCAAGGTATGTAACATGGTCAATATAAAATACATTCTACCTCATCATTACATCGGAAGAGAGGAACCAAAGGAGAATGAAGTGGAGACACAAAAGTTGTTGCATCCGTCAAGACCAAGAATCAACGCCCGCCTGTGAAGACCAAAAAGATGACTAAGCCGAAGAATAAACCTACACCAAGGCCAAGGATGGTGTAGAAGTGGGGTCCCCAAGATTGCAACACCCACAAAGAGCGTTGATCCGGAGTGAAGAAGAGAAGAAGTCTAGCTATAGACTATAAACGAAGCGCTTTGCGGGAGGCAACCCGTTCGTCGAGTCAAGAATAAGCTACCGGGAGGACAACCCGGAAGATTTCCAAATTTCAAGTAAGTGAGTCTTAGAATTTGCTATGCAAAACATTTTATTAACTCTTTAGTGGTTGAACAAGTTTCGGAGAACCTTTTGTTTGCTCAGTCGTTTTATTTGGATTTCTCGATCTTAAACCAATGACATGAGCCATCCTATGATTTATTTGCCTCTTTTCGAGAAGCTAGAACCAAAAATTCAGATTCTATCCAAGCCTTCCATCCTCTCCATGATGTTAAGGTTGGCTAGTTTTACATGTTAAAAACACACGAGTAGAGCCTTGCTATGTTCCTTAATGGTTTTTAATCTTTGACGCATGGCCGGACTTGTGTGAACCTTGATTTTTGGTTTCTTTCAACTTGACATCCATCGGTTTCTCTAGAATTAGAATTTTTCTAAGCCCCATTGAATTTATTTTTTATTCAAAATCTCTCTCTCTCTCTCATGTTTGGCCAAAATTAGAACCTAAACCTATGACCCCAAGGTCAAGTCGGAGGAGCTTGCTATCAATTAATGAAAGCAATCGATCCCAGTGCAACCAAAATAAATTTTATAATTGTTTCAGATGCCTAAAATCTCCTCTAATGATATATTTGGACTCATCACTTGCGCTGAGTTAATTTTTAAATTTCCAAAATTAGAGGAGCGATTAGCATCTAAACATGATTAAGAGGAGGTTTTTGAGCTTGTTTAACATATAGTGCTCCATGATGCATCTTGGGTAAGCATCAATCGTTTGGCATCTTGGGCATTTGCAAAGGACAAGCATGGGGGAAGCAAGGGCTTTGTTTTGCAGGAAATTAATGGAAGCACATGAGGCAAGGAAGCAAAGAAGTGACACAAAACAAAATAATGGAGGTGGAACCCTAAGTCACGCAAGCAAAGGAGGGGTTGTGAATGTTTGGGCGATGGAATCTCATGGGTCACGCGGTAAGTATTTTATCCATTTGTTAATTTGTGTTCTTGAGTTCATAGCCTAATTGTTCGAGAAACAACCTACTTGTGCACCTCACACTCCACCCTTCATATACTTTCTTTGTGTGTTTTTCCACCGGCAAGAAACCCCCGGGGGAGTTGTTTGTGACTTTGTGCAGCAAGGCAAGATGAGAGAAATCATGAACATCATCCTCGGAAGGAAGACACGATCATCATCGTCGGAGTCATCATTAAGCTCTTCGAGGAGGCACTCAGTCTCCTAGTCTCCCCGAAGTATGGAGGAAGACGTGGCACCACCGAGGAGTGGCACGGTGCCCCTTGATGGCATAAGGAGTACACGAAGCTCGTCCATGCGGTACAGCAAACCGCAAGGACACATGGAGGAGTCACTCGTTCCACCATGATGCTCAACTCGTTCATCCACTCCACCACCATTCCAATGGATTCATCATGAAGGCGGAGGTGGAGGAGGAGAAGCTTGTTCGTCTTGAGAGGAAGCTTGTGCCAAATGTTGACTTCGACGACGCCCTCCAAGTGTAGGATTCTACTCGGATATCAAATCTTGAGCAACCTTGGATGGGTGCAATTCTTTAATGGAGTTGGTGTGACTACTCACAAGGAGCTTGCCTTGGAAATTCTTATACATTGGCACCGGTCATTAATGAAGGGGTGTAGTGCCTCTCGTTCCACCTTGAAGATAAAGATCAACTAGTTCCTTATGGATATATTGGAGAACTACTCGGTTACAAGAAGGAAGCCCCGGAGCAAGTTGATGTCCAAGAAAATATGTTAGAATAATTTTTTGGGAATGATTTCGGGAGAAGATAACAAGGAACCCAAAATTTCTCCTTGTCGGGATTTCTTTGGGATCGAGTACATGAAGCAAGGAAAATTTATTGATGGAGATGAGAGGAGAAGGTACAAGTTGACAAAGATTAATGTTCCTCTCCCCAACATTAGGTTGATTGAATGAAGACTAAATTGGTTAGAGGAAGGATTTCTTGTACCGGCAAAGAAGACTAAGAACAAGCAATAGGTATTGGAAGCAATCACGAGGCCCTCGAAATCACAAGATCAAGCTCTTCAACATCTTCGAAGTCTGTTCGCATCAAGTTTTGCACAGTTTCATGGGAAGAACAACAGGATACCTTTGGATATTTAGAAGCCCCACGAAGTTACGCTTCCAATGAGTCAAGAATCAAATCGATCGGAGGTTCCTACAAGCGGATATGGCCGAATCACCGATAATTGCACGTCCAGAAATTTCTGAACAGCAAGCAAAGCTGAAGTGAAACAGCCATAACTCCCTCATTTGGACTCCGATTAAGATGGCTGAGTACCCGTTGGAAAGGTAATTTCATAAATTTTTTAATAGAATCATATTTTGGTATATGTTCTATTATGTATACAGGGGGAAATCCAAAGAAGAGGCAGCTGCAATATGATGAGAACAAGATGGCGAAGGTGAAGACGACAACAACGAAGAGGAGCTTAGGGAATGCTTCCATTAGACCACTCATGAAGAAATTCAGAGGCTTGGAACAAAACAAAGACCCTCCGAGCATTGGCAAATGAAGACACGAGTTGGCGGCATCCGATGCAAGGAGATGTTTGAAGAAGACCATAATGGACTACACACATAAGACAACATCCAATGGCGCGGATATTTTTGGGCTCTCACATGAAGGATTATGGAACTACATGAAGACATTTAAGACATGTGTGAAGCCCCGCAAATAAAGGAAAAATTGTGGGAGAGTGATCATCCTCTGCGGCCCAAGACGAAGGAGAGGCTGCACATCAAGATAATGAACAACCACATGGAGGGATTCCAATGCCATCACCAAGTGGAGGAAGTATGCCAATGCAAGCATGGGGGAGTGGGGCAGCCACGCCACCACATCCTCCATCATACATGGTTCCTAACAAAGTTTTAATGGTGTCCCATCCAAACCAATGCAAGTCAAATGGAAGAAGGGACTGCAAACATTGCCTATCGAATTGGTCGCCTTCACATATCACCGCCAGAATAATTTCGAGAAGGACCGGCTCAACCATGCTACAAGCAAGATCATCAATATCAACCACCGTAAGATGAAGAATGAAGAAGGAGGAAGAAAAAGAAATGCTTTCAACTTCAGTTTGATTTTCCCCTTCCTTTTCTTCATTTTCAGCTTTTATGCAAATTTGTGTGTGCGTAGCATTTTCTGTTTTTATTTATTTTCAGCATGTGTATTAGTAGTGTTTGCTTTAAATCAACATGAATAAAGTTTGCCACCATGATTATCACCTTTAGTGAAGATAATAAGTTGATGTCATGTTGATATATGATGAAAGTTGCCGCTTTGCTCATCTTTGTACTTGTTTTGTACATGATTAAGCTAGTGCTCTCTTTTAATATGAATCTGAAATTTAATTAAATGCTAACCTAATCTTGTGTGGAGGTTATGATAACTCAAGTCCCATAGTTCTTTTTCATTGCTCTCAACATTGAATGAATCAAAGAACCTTTTTATTCTAAAAAAGTTATGCTAACCTTGTCATGAGTACTGCTTGCATTTTGCTCTACCTATCCAAAGCTCAAACTTACTTGAGTCCAAAACATTAGTATATACAAGATTTATTTTTGGGTGCATTAATTCAAGGCCTGATTTCTCTGGCCCGAGACTAAGAAGCTGGTCATTCCGTTTTTGCATATCATTCTTTATGCTAGCATCTTCTATCCGTGCATTGTGAGTTTCCACATTGGGAATTTCGCAAACCTCGCCGGATATCCAACCACAAAACCCAAACATATCTTTTTTGTGTTCACCTCCTTGACCACAACCCAATATATGAGTATGGATGAATATTTTGAGGAAGATTACAAGGAAGGTGCTTCAAGTGAGTAAGGGAGACTTCCAAAAGGATCCCTAGGAGATTTTTCGTGTATCTCTCTCTAAGAGAATATGAGAGCTTCAATTCCCACCTTGGCACATTATCACCTCTTTTGCCCGAGGACGAGCAAACATCTAAGCATGGGGGGTTGCCAAGGAAGTGCTAATATAGTCTAGAGTTCAAGGGGAGCATATTAAAAAAAGAGAGAGAAAAAGTATGTTGAAAGAAAAAAATGATGAAAAAATGATAAAGAAGAAAAAGTATGAAGAGAAAAAGAAAGAAAGAAGAAAAAAAATATAATAAAGCTCCCCGGTTCTCTAGCTATGTTTAGTGCTTTTTGAGTTTTCAAGATGATTCAAGATCAAGACCCATACTCATCTTTCCAACCATGTGCAATCTGATAACAAGGACTTCGTTTGTGCCTTGGGATCACTCTTTGCCATTTGCACATGTCCACCTATCTTAAAAGTGTGTGTATTTTTTCTCTCCCCCCTCCTTGAGAACATTATTTTTCCAATGACCTTTTTGATGAGTCTCGGTAAGACCATGAGAAGCTAGTCTTATTTTAATAATAACTCATCTATAATATCTTGGTAGGACTAAACTTTCCTATAGCTCCATATAAAGTTTTCCAAATACTTTGAGAGAGGAAAGGAGGTTTTCCAAATACTTTGAGAGAGGAAAGGAGTAGAACAAGTAGGCTTGAGAGACAAGATGAGATGAGAGTACATGAGCAAAGTGCAAGATGGTTATTTTTTATCTTGGTAAAGCAATTTTTCTCTTTATCTCATTCTTTATTTTTCAAAATCTCTGAGATTTGTTTAAAAGTTTGAGAGCATGATCAAGTACTTGTGGAAAGAGCTTGAATGATATCTACCCTCCATAAAGATAAAAGTTAGTACATTATGGAACTTTAATATAAATTTAGAGAGTATTATGTTTTCTCATGTATGATCAAGTGCAGGGTATGGACATTGAAAGGCAACACTAATATCCATTGAAGGCTTACTCGAGGACGAGCAAGGTTTAAGCATGGGGAGATGTTGGCGGTCGATTTTCGTCAACCTAGCCACATGTTTACCTTCTATGTTGGTATTAATTTGTTATTCACACTAACGATCCTAACCCTAATTATATGTCAAGTTCGCACTCGCATGTGGTTTTTGGAGTTTATTGTTTACACAGGAATCAAGAGCCTAAATGAGGACTTCCGGGTGAAGTTCATCAAGGGTTTTACAAGGTGATCATGGACCCCGGGACAAGTCAAGATACAAGATGAACATGACTCCAAATGAACCAATGACTAAAGCGTGAAGCCGAGAAGTGCTGAGGACCTAGACGGAAGATGCGGGAGTTCATACGCCAAGCACCCTTATCTAAACCGTGAGGAAAATGACGTCAAGAACCCACATGCAACTCGGCAAAAAGTCAGGAAGTCGCGAGAAGCAACACAGAGGAAACCGGGGCCGAACTGGGCCGAATTGGGCCCAGGCCGGCCGGCCCAGCCCACTTCGGGCCCGGTTCGGTGCCCCCTTTGACCTATGTGATCCTCAGGCTATTTATAGCCCCCGTGCCTCGAACCACGCAGGAAGCAATTCATCATCCGCCGCCGAGGAGCAGAGAAGAGAGGGACACCCTTCCGGAGAGGAGAGGGTCGAGATGGTTGACTAGGGTTTCCCTAGCCGACGTGGGAACCTTGCATGGAAGACCACGTCGGAGTTCTAGAAGCTAGGAGCAAGATCAAGGTAGGATCCCGGTGGTGATCTTGTCCATGTACTAAACTTCATGTTGAATTTGTAAGATTGAATCCGATTTCTAGCGATCAAGTGCTTTCTCTTCGATTTTGTCTTCGCTTGGGTTTTCTTATGCTCCAATCTATTCCAGATAGATTGCTTAGGATGTTCTTGTAGCCATGGTGGCTAGAGGTGCATACCTGACCTACCGAGCATTTTCAACACGTTCCTTGTGAACGTGCTCTTAGGTTCACCTACACAATAAGCGGGACATCGTGACAGGATGTTGACCACGTGTACGGTAGGTGCCCTTTGAGGGTTGGAACGAAAGCCACGATTTAAAGAGGCTTTTAATGAGATTCGTTTGCTTTATTCTTCTTGGTTTTGGAACTTCAACAAAAGACCCGATCCAATCTCTAGATCGGTTTTACCTCCTCTTTCTCTTGCTACCTCCGGTGTTTAGTAGATTAGATGTGTTTTCATGGTTCTTCCTTAGATTAGATGCAAAAACCCCTTTCAAGATCAAAGCGTTTTCCGCTTATTAGATTGGATCTTGCATTACACATTGTTCCACGGATTCGATACCTTGGGTTCACCACTCAAGGGAAGAAGGGTCCCTTGACTACGACGGAGGATTTGTCCGCTTGCAAGTCCAAACAAACTTTACAATGATAATCAAACGTCAACATGAGGACACTAGCAAGAGATAATTTTTGCTAGAATTTGTTCCGGGTAGAGAGGCAATTATTTAACAGGTTGCATAATACCTTAGTTCAGTCATATGGGTTGGAAGATAATTACAAAATGACATCCATAGAGGCTTTAGCTATGTTCTTATGGATAGTTGGGGCACCACAATCTATTAGACAGGCAGAAGATCGATTTAGAAGGTCTATGGAGACAATAACTCGAACCTTCAACAAAGTGCTCACATGTGTCCTTAGGTTAGCTAAAGACATAATTGTACCTAAGGACTCGACATTTTCGGAGGTACACCCACACTTAGAAAATCCCACTTTTTGGCCACACTTCAATGATTGCATAGGAGCTATAGATGGAACCCATAACAAGATGATGGTACCGAATAGGAACAAGATTGCATACTTGAACAGGCACAATGAAACAAGTCAGAATGTGATGGTTGTATGTGATTTTGACATGAGATTTACCTTTGTTTTGGCGGGATGGCCTGGTTCTGCACATGACATGAGAGTTTTCAAAGATGTTATGACTACTCATCATCACAAATTCCCTCATCCACCACAAGGTTTGCTTCTGCATTTGTACATGCATTTGTTTCAATTGCAATTATTCATTTAAATCTCATTGTTTACCTGCCTTTTGCCCTTGTAGGTAAGTACTACGTGGTTGATGCGGGGTATCCAAACCAGTCGGGGTACCTTTCACCATATAGATGTACACGGTACCATGTCGAGCAATGGCAAAATGGACATCCTCCACAAGGTATCAAGGAAACCTTTAATCACGCACATGCTAAAGTTAGAAATGTCATTGAACGATCTTTTGGAGTGTTGAAGATGAAATTTAGGATTTTGTTAAACATGCCAAAGTTTCTAGAGAGGAAGCGAACTAGAATAATTGTTGCTTGTATGGCTCTTCACAATTTCATTAGAGAGAGTAGAATTGGGGATAGAGATTTCCAACAATGTGATGCGGATGCAAATTATGATCCAATGCCTAACCATGGTGATCCGTCGTGGCCAAATGACGAACCTTTTGTTGAAGATGACGACATGAATGCCTTCCGTGATGAACTTGCTAGTGCTTTGTTTTATTGAGCGTAAATGTGTATGGACTACAATTGGCGGGATTTGTATGAACATATTTGTTGAGACATTTATGTGCATGGACATATTTGTTTGAGACATTTATGTGATGGATACATTTTATTTGAGACATTTTTATGTGATGAAAATATTTTTTCCTTTGAGCTTCTTCAATTTGGGCGTGGCCACACGGAGGGCAACAAAGCCCCTATGCAGGCCAAATCACACCTTTAGATCCTCAAATGATTGTAAAAGTAGCATTAAATGCAAACTAACACAAGTATCCATTCATCCAAGGTGTTAGTTTGTTACGTGTTAGTTGGAGGGGTTAAAAACTACCACTAACACTAACACTAACACCTTGGATCCATCCAGGGCCCATATCCTTCAATTCGCATCACACAATGACATCCATAAAACATGGTGATACTAACCAATCCTAAATTAGGGGCTACATGCACGAGGCAGCATAGCAGATCCTTTAATGCCGATTGGTAACACCAAATGAAGTTTTCAAACCGATACGAATATAAATAGTGATTGATCCACTCCAACCAAACAATTTCCTTTCGCACTAGCTAGCCATGCATCTTCAATCATAATTCATATTATTATGAGAGGAACAACACACATATATTAGGGCACTTCCAATTCAGACTCTACCATATAGTCTAAGTCTATTTATTATCTTAAAATTTATTGCATTTTGATGATGTGGCGCTTATATGGCAGTATATTTATGGAAGAGAGATGGAGAAAAACCAAAACTCCAAGTCTTATTTAGACTCCAAGTCTATGATAACTTCGAGGTAATAAATGCTCTTAGACTCTATGTAGAGTCTGCACTGTGAGTGCCCTTGGAACTCGATTTGGCTGGCATTGATGTGTGTCGCCCTTGCTGGACTCTGCCATCACACATCTATCACCAGCCCATTGGGCCGAATAGATCACCCCGACCCTTTTCAGCAATCAGGCATCGATGATGGCAGAACCAACCTCTCTCTAGCTAGCTCATTCAGTCAGAACAACTAGCCGGTGGCATTTGCATTTGGGGAGCGACAACTTCCCATCACTACTGAATCAGCTGCTGCTGGTGACCAATTCGCAAACTGACTTCCCAAAATATCTCTTTTTTTAGATAATGGAAAATACCCCGGCTTCAAACCTCCCGAAAGAGAGGCATCACACTGTCAAAATTATAAGCACTCTCAAAGTTTAACACACACTGTGTTAAACATTATTGACCAATTCGCAAAAAGAAAGGTGATCCATGGGAAGCGAAAAACAACATAACTCCAAACTCCATGAGTTGGCATGTCTCGATGAACCGTAACTTCTGGTCATCAGTGTGCTGCAACGAGAATTGTAGCCAATGTGTCCTCCTGAATAGAACCTGCAAAAAAAAGTTTTGGTTTACAATGATTAAACACAGTGTCATTTCTTGAAGCCAAATTGCCCAACAGATAGCTGCAACACCTGTCAATAACGTTAAATTGTGCTTGCGGTCCCCCTGCTTATACCACTATTAAACATATGTTTAGTACTTTCAGGTGGAGTTATACCTAACACAATGTGAAATTGCACGCCATAGAAATTTTGCATAGTGACTCTCAAAAAAATGGTGATGATAGTTTCTGGCTTGCTATAAAAGCAACAAGTTTTACTAGCATTCCAATTCCAACAAGTTAATGGTTCGGGTTCAACTGGTTTTTTAAGTTTGGTTTTAGACGTGGTTCAATTTGGTTTGGTTCAAAATGGTTTGCCATCTACAATGGTTTGGTTTGGTTTCATGGTATGGTTTAACAATATTATAGCTTTGTGTAAAGTATAAGTTAGGTTAAAAATCGGACTTAAAAATTTAAAGTCCACGTTAACATACACAATTTTTTACCAAATTTGACTGAAATTTGTTGGAGATATCTCGTAATAACAGTCACTTTGTGCAACTCGGTAGAGCCAAATCTATTGGGACCCACGTGTAGAGCCGGATTCTAGAATTAAAAGCTCGCGTTCACACTGTAAATTTTTAGCAGATATGATTGAAATTTGCTGAAGATGATTAATATGATAGTCTGCTACTCTATGCAAATCGGTGAAGCCAAACTATATGTGGGACCCACGTCCAGAGTCGGACCCTGGAATTAAAAGTTCGCGTTCACACTGTAAAAGTTGAGCAGATATGACCGAAATTTGCTGGAGATGCTTAATATGACAGTCTGCTACTCTGTACAAATTGGTGAAGCCAAATCTATATGTGGGACCCACGTCCAGAGCCAGACCCTAGAATTAAAAGCTCGCGTTCACACTATAAAATTTTAGCAGATATGACCGAAATTTGCTGGAGATGCTCAATATGACAGTCCGCTACTCCGTGCAAATCGGCGAAGCCAAATCTATATGTGGGACTCACACCTAAAGTTGGACCTTAACATTAGAGAATTGAACTAATAAATTTTGAGATAAGAAAAGGACTAAATGATTTTGAAGTGGTTTGGATTGGTTTGGATGAATGAGTCAATAGTTTGGTATGATTTGGTTTTTGAAGTGTAGTGTATGTAAATGGATTAGTGTGGGTTTGGTTTAGTTCTTGAACCATTAACAAGTTTAGCTAGGATCACACCTCTTTTAGGATACCACAAAAATATTTTAATCTTGAGAGGAATCTTCATATGCCAAATTTCTTGTGTAGCTTTAGACCAGTAGTACCATTATTGACTATGTGCCTATACATCGAATTAACTGTGAAATTAAGTTTCGTTCTTCAGTAAGCTCCACACAAAGAATTCAACCCCTCACTTAGATTAATATGTGCAAGTCGTGCCGCTAGGCTATACTACTCAATTAACTTATCCCCTGCGAAGGCCCTACGAAAGGAGACATTGAATGGACTTGAACTAAGTACCTCTGTCACAGTTGCATGTCTTTCCGCACTATATTAAACAAATTAGGACTTTGTACTTTAAGCTTTTGGGTACCTAACCATTTATCTTTCCAAAATCTGATTTGGTTGCCACTAACTAGCTTGAATCTTCCTAGATTCAGGAATTCATCTTTCACTCCCATTAGGCTTGACCAACAATGTCTCTAAACATTTTTATCCTAAAACTAGCTATATATTTTGGGACATATAGAGTACTTTTAAATATAGTTATTAATTAAAATTTTAAATGAGTTGATGTGTCCATATAATGCAAACAGTATCAAATTAGTCTCCCCATTCCAATTATAAATTTGTTTTAGACTTGAATAAGAAAGTGAGGGGGTTGTGTAAAATGATTGTGCTACATTCCTTAGTCAAGTAACTGACCCTTAGGCAATTAACTGGAGTTGATGGAACTCATGGAGCATGAAAATTTACCAAATTAAAAGACCTAATGTATTAGTCCAACTAGTAGAATCGAAACAGGAAGATGATTGCCTCGAAAACTATAAGTCCAAGTTATGTAGAACTATTTACATTGGTGTGAAATATGGATGCCCAAATCATTGAATATTTTGTATAAAATAGGAGTTGAAAATCATATTATGTATAATCAACATGCTCTAGCTTGAATGTAAACATAAAGTGACTACAACAAATTCGATAATCCGCTTTTCACATGGCCTTAACGATCTTTGGATGGAAAAACCAACAACAATGTCAAATAGGTCATCATGAAAGTATACAGAAGAAAAAAGTTAGGGCCAAATAGGACACCACTCTATATTCCAGTGTTAAGTAAGGAGTTCCCTCTCTCCATATATATTGCCCTATATACTCCCTCCGGTTTGGTAAAAGAAATCGCTTTGGAAAAGATTTGGGTCAAACATTAGGAATATAAATGATGAATAACTTTTAAGTCATTGAGGTTAGAAATGTGAAAATCATATCAATAGATTTGTTTTGAAAATCATTTTCATAAAAATATACATATATAATTTTTCAATAAATATTTTTATAGAAAAGAGAAGTCAAACTTGTGTTTTGGAGACTGTGTCGCTGTCCTAAACGACTTCTTTTACCAAACCAGAGGGAGTATATACTCCCACCGTTCCTAAAAAAACTGACGTTTAGGACAGCGACACGATCTCCAAAACACAACTTTGACCTCTTATTATTATAAAAATATATATCGAATAGTGATATATGTATACTTTTATGAAAGTTATTTTCAAAGACAGATATATTCATATAGTTTTCACATTTGCAAACTCAACAACTTAAAAGTTATTGATGATTTATATTCCTAATATTTGACCCAAACATTGTCCTAAACATCAGTTTTTTAGGAATGGAGGGAGTAGGTCACCAAAAGTTAAAAAGGAATATTTTTACATAGTTAGTGGACGGAAGAGAGTATTTGTTATAGTTTTGATTTTATCATATCATATCCACATAAAGAAAGAGTATTTGATTATATATAATTTTCTTTTCACAATATCCACATTTTTAGTAGGAAAAAGTCTATTTTTGACCATCCAACTTTTGTCAAAGTTTAGTTTTGACCATCAAACTCCAAAACCGGGTATCTTTGGCCATCCAACTATCAAAACCGTATAAATTTGGCCATCAGGCTGTTTTGATGAGTGGTTTTAACCTTTTTTATTTACACTTTAGTCCTTAGATACTAAAATGATCATTACTTTTTGCTAGTACCTCCGATTTAGCTGATTCTTATGGTGACGTGTTCATAAAGGTGAGCTTTATCTTTTAAAGTGTTCTTTATAGTATTTTACACTATTTGTTATAATATTCTTATGTTATTGTGTAAAAACAATAATATAAGAAAGTAAAATAAACAATTACAAAATAATACGAACAACATTTTAAAAGATATAGTTCATCACTACAAAGCATGACCATAAGAATCAAATAAATTGGAAATATGAGAAAAAATAGTAATCATTTCAGTATCAAAGGACTATTTTATTTACAATTCAGTCCTTGGATCTTAATATGACTATTATTTTTTTCTCGTATCGCCGATTTAAGTGATTCTTGTGGTCATGCGTTTGTAACAAAGATTTTTAACATTTAAAATATTATTCAAATAATTTTGTAAATTTTTATTTTACTCTTCTTATATTCTTGTTTTTACACAACAATATAAAAATAACATAACAAATAGAGATAAGATAGTGTTAAGAACATTTTAAAAGATAAAGCTCATCATTATGAACGTGTGACCGCAAGAATCACCTAAATTGGAGGTACGAGCAAAAAGTAACAATCATTTTAAGATCTGAAGACTAAATTGTAAATAAAAGAAGTTAAAACCACTTATCAAAACAGCCTGATGGCTAAATTTGAACGGTTTTGATAGTTGGATGGTCAAAGATATCCTGTTTTGGAGTTCGATGACCAAAACTAAACTTTGACAAGAGTTGAATGGTCAAAAATGAACTTTTTCCTTTATGATAAGATAAGAAGGAATGGGAGACTTTTAAAAAAGCAAAATTAGGCAGTGGACACCATTGAACTATGGAAGACCATCCTAGTGGTTTATGATGATGGTTTTGCTGATGTGGTATAATGACATGGACAAACTTGCTCACATATGGCATGCCACATCACTCCGCACAGAAATATTGTTCTCTTGACATGGACAAACTTGCTCACATATGGTCACTGAGGTCCGATGGCAGGAGGAAGGATGGTGCCAGGGCACCAGGCGGTGGCGGTGGCCGGTTGCTGAAAAACATGAACATAATCGTGTCAATTCAAGGCTCCTTTAGATTGAAGGGAAAATGTAGGATTCAATTCCTATGGATTTATGCCCTATGGCATCCTTTGGTTCACAAGAAAAACAAAGGAAAATCCTACGCAAATACAATCTGTATTACTTGGCCTTCTCTACATCCTCTAACATTTTTCAGGACAGATTTTAAAGAAGTAAGCTGTTACCACCTAACACTTTGTCTAAGATATAAACACAGTAAAGCAAGATTAAGAATTAAGATCACAATGCTTTACATATTTTTGTATTGCAATCCCTGATAAACACAGTAAAACAGTAGTAAATTGAATTGCAATCCCTAATAAAGGTATAACAGTATCGGGCAAAAGAACATGGCATCCATTTGATTGGAACTCCATTTACAGGGAAACCGGCTATATGTTCAATCAAAAGAAATTTTGTCTGAAGAAATGCAACAACTAATTTACTACATTGGAGATTATTAGTACCTAGCGGTCCGTTTCAAAAAAAAAGAAAAAAATACCTAGAGGTAGGGAGGTCCCCTGGGCGGGCGCAAGAGGGAGAGGGGCCGGGGACGCCGGATCGGCGGGGACAGGGGCCGGGGACGCCGGATCCAGCGGGGACAGGGGCCGGGGACGCCGGATCCGGGGGCGATGGCTGGTGGCCGCCGCGGGCCCAGCCACGACCAGCGGCCGGGGATGCAGGCGCACCCGCCGGGGATGGGCACCGGGGGCCGGCGGCAGCACAGAGGACCCTAACAGCAGCCGCGGGGAGGTCCCCTGGCTGCGGCTGCGCGGTCCCCTGGCGCCGGCGGAGGGGAGGCCGGCGCGCCCCCGGGGATGGGCGCCGGGGGCCGGAGGCAGCGGAGGGGATCCTGATGGCGGCGGCGGGGAGATCCCCTGGTGGCGGCGCGGTTCCCAGGCACCGGCGGAGGGGACCGGCGGCGGATCGTGACGGCGGCGCGGGGAGCAGCTGGTGTGCGGGCAGCCGGTGGGAGGTACTGCGTGGGCTGGGTGTGTGTGCGCCAACAGTATGTGGGTGATGTGTGGGTGGGTGTGTGAGTGAAGTGTGTGCGTGCATGTGAATGACTGGTGGGTCCCAACTACTTCGCCGTGTGTCCAGATCCAGCACACACGGCGACAACTGTATTCCAGATTTATTATTTCATGCCATATTTTAACTCAAGTTCAAATTCTCGTGAGCACGATATTCAAAAAATTCTTTTACTTTCCGGATAAAGTCTTACATCAGACTCTAAAACATGAATATAATTTTTACGGTCACTTTATTCTATTTTTCTATGTAGTTATAGGTCAAATTCAATTTATGTCAATTAAAATTCTATAGTTAGAGTTAATATAGTAAAATTGTCAAATGGATTGAAAAAATTACCAAAAATTAAAATGAGACAGTATATGTTGTTTATTGACTACAGAAAAAGATTTGGAGTCAAAATCTAATTCGAACATTACTAACTCTAAAAACCTAATCACATAAGTCTCAACCACTAGAAACTTCTCATGAGATCCATCGATTTCTAAACAATGTACGCAATGAATTGTTCGAAATTGTATCAATTATTTAACACAGCATACTTAGGTGCTATCATGAGCTCTTGATGAATCTCATAATTTTTGAACTGTGTTTGAATTTTATACAATTAATAAACAGTGCGTCCCCACGTGATTTTTCATACTTGGTGAACAAAAAATTTGAAATTTCAATTCTTTTATGGATTAGGTCATACAGAGGACTTAGTTACAAAATATCATTTTTCTGTGAATTTTACTTGATTATTTAATGCACTTGCCGTTCAAATTGAACTTAAACAAAACAAATTGTTTGAACGAAAAAATTAGTTAAATATAGCAAACATGACAAGAAATTTACCAAAATTTGAGAATGAAGTACTCAAGAATGAATCTATAGTAGAGAAAAAATTGGTTGCTCGAAAACAAATTTTGTGATTTTCTTCGCCGTATGTATCCACTAAACACACGGCGACGCTACTTGTTCGCCGTGTGTAAAGCGTACACACACAGCGAAATTTCCTCTTCACCGTGTGTCGTTCAGGAGACACACGGCGAACATGAGCACGTGACTCACACGCGCCCACTGTGTCGGCTGGCAGGACGCACCCTGGCGCCATGGGCCAGTCACGTGCTTATGTTCGCCGTGTGTCGACGGCAGGACACACGGTGGCTACTAACGGCCGTCTTTAGCCCCCACGTCCGTGACCCGAGGCGGGCACGGGTCTGATTCGCCATGTGTTGCTCCCGTAACACACGGTGAACACCGGAGTCGTCGTGTGTCCAGCGGTGGCACACGGCGACCATAGGTGTCGCCGTGTGCACCGGGAAACACACGGCGAATAAGATTTTCGCCGTGTGCCCGAAATAAAGCTCACGGCGACTTTGTGGCACACGGCGATATTAGGTTTTCCGGTAGTGTCACTCCGCACATAAATATTGTTCTCTTGACATGTTTATGCCTCTCTTCACCTCTTATCTCTCTCCACCGCTCATAATCACCATGTTAAGGTAGACCTAGCAATATGGAGGATGGTACATGCCACTATCTAGTTTCGTAAATATAGTTGTCGGATGTGTTACATGGACTTACGGTCATGTAGGCACGGTCCTATTTAGAACAAAGCAAGACGATCACATAGATTCAGGTGCGGAGCTAGGCCAAGGTCAGTGGTCACTCAATGAAGCTAATTTTCTAGCTACAGTAGCATCACTAGCTAGACAAATTGGGGCCAACGCCATAGTGGTCTTAGGCGCCCCTCCGCCACTGCATGAATTTGTTGTAGAGATCCATATCTTGTTTCATTCAATTCGCATCACACAGTGGCATCCATAAACATGGTGATACTAACCAATATATCCTAAAAGAGCTACGTGCACGAGGCAACATGGCAGATCCTTTAGTACCGATTGGTAACACCTAAACTATATATATGAAGTTTTCGAACCGATACTAACGTAAATATTCCAGTAGTGATCGACCCACTCCAACCAAACAATTTCCTTTCGCATCTTGAATCATAATTCATCGGTCCTACATATATATATTATTATTACGAGAGGAACAACACACATATAGAACTCGATTTGGCTGACATTGATGTGTGCCGCCCTTGCTGGTTCTCTAGGTAGCTAGCTCATTCAGAATTTGGGATTGCATTTACATTTGGAGAGCGACTTCCCATCACTAGTGAATCAGCTGCTGGTGGCGACTGCGGCGGGCACTTGGGATTGCAGGAAGTGCAGTTTGCGTGGCATTCAGCCTCGCTGTCGTAACACGGCTCCGACGCTTTTAGACAGCAATAGCACCAGTGAACGCCCCCCTTAGACGGTGGTGAATCGCACAGGCTCTTGACACAAAATACCAGGTGTACCTTGCTCTCATCTACTGATGTGGAGTTTGTATCAGTAATAGCAGCCTTCGCATTTTCGGCATCGAATAGCCGAGGTGATCGACCTAGGCATCACAAAAATTTAATTAATTTTAGTATATATAAAATTTGCATGCATGTACTAAGTTTGTATAGGGTAATTGAAAATATATACACTAAGAAAAAAATGAAATGAAATAAAAGGAAAGAGATGCACTTACAGTGTGCAGGCATCACCAATACACCTGCAGTTCCAAACACCACGAGCACTAAGATGGTCACGAGGCCGCCGATGCCACTCATACTGCAGATCGATTTGCCTCTTCCTTTGAAGAGTTTTGGTGGGATTAATTTGGACGTGTATGAATTATGAAATGGCAATTGCTTCCTGCGCCGTCCATTTAATTTATAGGGTAAATAAGCCTTGGCTGCAAGCCTGCGAGCTAATATGCTAACGCTTCAGGTAAACGTCGGACAAAACGTTTTTCCAAGTAAATGGAGAAGTTGCGTGCAGGTATCTGGATCGGAAGAGCTACACATTCGCGATAACCGTCCGAAACTGGTGTGAAACGGCTTCGAACTGTCCGAAGCCATTTTTAGTTCCAAACACGACCGAACTAGGTAACTTGCTTCGATGGAGATGCTGAGAAAAAATTAGTTGGTCATGATACCTTGGGAAACCTAATTTGCATTGGCTTGCATCTAGTGGGTGCATGATTGGCGAAAAAAGAAAGAAAAAGGAGATGGGAGTCCCATGCGTGCACTCCTCATCTCTTTTTTTTTTTTTTTTTTTTGCGAGGAACACTCCTCATCTCTTGCATACATGACTTCAGCACCGTTAGCACTAGCAACATTCTTTCAGTTCCATGTTGCAATTCTGTTTCCTTACCAGAATAATCAGCAACTCTATGATGCGCTACAATCCGATGGCGAGACCAACCCGGCAGTAACTCGGTGCAGAGAACAGAAATGAGAGTATATATTGGATGGAAGAGAACAGAACAAACAGGAAAAGTTGATAGAGAAACTATGAACATGTATGGGATCAAGATATGCCAGTCTCTCCCCGTTCACCCTGCTTCTATGTCACCACTGCTGAGCTGCTCAATCCCTCGACAAGTTGCTCAATTGCAGCTAATAAGTTAGCAACGTCGATGATGCCATGAATTACCTTCCTTCGAAAAAGATATTGGTTTCTGTTCTATATGGGGATCATTGAAGTTTGTGGACGAAATAAGCGAGGAGGCTTTAGCGCCCTTCCAGCGTTTCAAGGCTCATGTTACTTACAGAGCTTTCTCCTACTTCAACAATTCCGTAGTTCCTCCTTGAATAGTACATAGGCTCACTAGGTTGTGGGAGCTCTATGTCACCGTTGTCCAAGCTTGACACCACCCATGGCATAAGCGGGCGAGCGTTTGGGTTGTCTTGCACTAAGAGGAGACCGATGTGGATACATCGTAGAACTTCATCTGGTGAACAGCTCTCAACAATCGACGAGTCCATCAAATCACACAGGTTTCCGTCCTTCCATAAGCTCCATGCCTGAGTCAGTGACCAATATGTATTCATGTGCACATCAAGGGCTGGAGTTCACGATTTGAATAAGTTTTGGGGACTTCACAGCACTTACATGAGCTATAAGGTTGCGTGAACCTGTAAGTGGTCCGGCCGCACTGATCTTCAAGCCACTCACAACCTCCAGTAGCAACACACCGAAGCTGTAGACATCGGATTTGACAGAAATTGTGCCTTCTAGTGCATATTCAGGTGCCATGTACCCACTGTTTGACCATGATATCAGAAGAAGCATACAGCAGTTCAAGAACAATGGTATCTTTGTTTATTAGTAGAAATTTGCTTTGTGAAAGAAATCGCTCACTAGGTTCCCACGACTCTATTGGTATTTGATTGTTGCTCGTCGATACCAAAGATCCTAGCTGTACCAAAATCAGAGATCTTGGGTCTCATTTCAGCATCCAACAATACATTGCTCGCCTTGAGATCTCTATGAATTATTGTCAGCCTTGAATCTTGATGAAGATATAGAAGGCCTCTAGCTACGCCTTTGATAATCTGGAATCTTGTGGGCCAATCAAGCAATGATCTTCTTGCAGCATCTGTCGAGGATAGACGAAGCATCTTATCAGTTGTATACATTTCTTTGGTTAATGATTGAACACTTGAGCTTTCACAATAAGTGAGCAGAACATACTGAAAAGGAAGGCATCCAAACTTTTGTTAGGAAGGTATTCATAAATCAATAGTCTCTCATCGCCATCAATGCAGCAGCCTAGAAGTTTAACCAAGTTTCTGTGTTGCAACATGGCAATCAGAACAGCTTCATTTTTGAATTCCACTACCCCTTGACCAGAACCTTTACTGAGCCTTTTCACTGCAATTTCCTTATCTTTGAATGTTCCCTAAATAAAAATAATAATAATCTCGAACCAGACAAGTTAGAAATTCAATTTCTGTTGACCGCTGAAACTGCAAGCACAAGCTTCCTTACCTTGAAAACAGTGCCAAATCCTCCTCGTCCAAGTATAGCTGAATCAGAAAAATTCTGTGTTGCGGTGGCAATTTCTCTGAAGCTGATCAATGGCAAGTCTAATTTCCTATCAGCAAGTTCATGAGTACCGCTCATGTCTCCTAGCATCAGCCTACTCCAGATTTCCTTGCTGCCTTGTTTTCCTGACAGAAATGTGGATAACATCTCTTCAGTTTTCATTCAATTTGAGAAATCAGAGAGGAAAAAGGAAAAATAAATATATCTCTAAATGTGCTTGGGTACCTCTAAACCAGCAGATCCAAATGAACACTATGCATATGAATGCCAGCAAAGCTGCCAGAACTGGCAGCACAATTTCTAGGATGTTGGTTGTTAGCATGCTACCTGCAAAGATTAATCATGGACAATCAACAAACTTCATCCATCTCACACGCTACTAGATATGTCAAGTATTTTCATGCTGCCCCTACTTTAGTCTAATACTTCACAAACATAGGCCCTTTGTTCTTCAGTTTCAATAGGACCCTCTTAACTATGAACTTGAGGACTGCTCAAAAAAAAAACTATGAACTTAAGGAATTCAAACACCTGCCTAGTAAGGTAAGCAGATAAATGAAAGCAAGAAATCAAACCGCTTAATTTGTTGGTCCGGATATATAGGTTTTCCCCTCCTTCACTGCACTTCTCCGTATCAATCAACATCCCAGTCCATATCAGGCATCTCGTGTCATCCCCATCAATAGCCCTCGTGCTCATGTTGGCATAAGCATATGCCATGCAGGAGCAGTTGCTACGGCATTCCACCATGCACTCATCAAAACTTTTGTTTCTGATAAGGAGGAAATGGTCAGGGACCTTCATGCCTTGCAAGGTCAAGAAACCATCTCCGGCATTACACCTTAGTGCCTTCTTCCGGCGACATCCCTCCAAAAACCTGCGTTGTTCCAGTCTTCATCATCCTTTGGCTCAAAACCATCAGGGCACTTGCATGTCGGGGTAGTTCCACTGTTGTCTCAATAGCCGTACGGACCACAGTAGGCATACATATTGCACTCATGTGCAGGCTGTGTGTACAGGGCTGTCCATGCTGACATGTTGCTGTTCCAGCTTAGTATATTTACCTTGCCTGAGTAGCTTATCTTCATCCTGATCAACAAAGACAATGATTCAATTGGGATACCAAAGGACATGTACACCTCATCATCATCTCCGCGGTGTACCGCCATGTAAATGGTAGGATGGAGGTTATCAGTGTAGCTCCCAAGAAGGAAGTAGCTACTCCACACTGGGCTTCGGCGCTACGGCCTTGTGCCATTCCAGATGAAGCGCTGCAGGAAGCAATCGGGATCTGCCCCATAGGAGAATGTTCCAGGGGATGGATCCTGTGGGCCTTTCCAGGAAATGAGGTGTTGCAGAGGATGCATCTTGTGGCTGATCCTAAGGTTCATACCAGGAAGGAGAGTATCAGTCGGGTAGTCGAAGCTATGCCATAGGATGGTATTGTTACCCAGAGGCCGGAGGATGAAGTTTCCGGTGTTTTCTAGTGTGGCTTCCGCAGAAATGGTTGTGGCAGGCGAAGAACTGATGCTGCTGCTGTTCGATCTCCAAAGGATGCGGCCATTGCCATCAGACGGGACAATGTCTGAGCTACTGGTCAAGGCGAATGATGCAGAGAAAAGATTGGTAATAGGCACAACATGGTTGGCGATCCACACAACAGTGCGCTGCGGGATGTTGTTGTACCATATGCCAACATAATAATGTTTTTCAGTGGAATTGGACGGAGAGAAGAAGCCCAGAGTGAAGGTGCCATCGTCAGACACAAGAGTGTTGCCTGGTGTGAGCGGCTTGCCAGGGACAAGGTGGTCGCTGGATGCACACAGAAGTATTGAGCTGAATGAACAAGAAAGAAACAAAAGGATAGCATAGATGGGAGTGGAACGCATTGGCACCCTGGAGCTTGTACTTGCCATGAAAAATGATTAGGGGATCATTGGGTAGTATATAAAAGCAATGAGAGGGTAATGTTGCCTGTACGATTGGACTCTTAAGGAGCAAAAGGATGGTTGAGTTCTTCCAAAATTAGCAGCCAAACCAAACGTCAGTGATTTTGTTGAAAACGCTACTAAATCATGCTGAATTATATTTATTTATTTATTTATTCTTCCCCTTTATTTTAAGCTACTGATCAACCAAACAAACAATGATTGGACCCCAAATTCCGCACTAGATAACATATAACAAGCCACTCCTCGTAGAAATTGCTTGAAATTTATGCTTGTATTTGTGAATGGGAAAGCCTTCCATGTCTCTAAACTTTCTTCCTGGAAGTAAAATATAGGAACCAATATTCCTTTACTGAACTTTGGAGCGGCCCCCTCCTTTTAGAAATAATAAATCCTCCCAATTTGTAATATTCAGGCTTCCAGGTCTACTATCATTTGCATCATAAAGAGTGAAAGGGAAATGGATGTGTGGCAGTACCTAAGCATGAATGTATGATACTACAGCTAAACAGGTAATATGGAAAATATAAATTACTAGATCATTTTTCAAAGATTCAAAGGACATGAATGACTTCATGAAGGAGAACCAAACTATTGATGCTGCAACCTGTTATGCAAGATGGCAACCACAGCTGCATAGCAACCACGTTCATGAATCATGAACGGCCTCTATATAAGGATCTTAGTGTAGGATGCAGAGCTTCCTGATCCATGCCTAGTTGGACTAGAGACCCCCAGATGATAAAGTCAACGTACTAACCAAATCATTGCCACTCTGAGTTTTGACTTGATGACAACACAACATCATGCTGACCTATGTTGTCTATTGTTTCAATGCGAATACCGTTACAAATTAGCAGTTGGAGGTTGTTTGCAGAATTTAGAGTCCAGATATTGCAAAAATTACAGCTAGCATACTTTTATTTGATCACATGACAAAGGTAGGACATCCTTTGCAAACCAGGGTCAGTTACATCCTTCGTCGCCTTTGCCGTCCACGCCGTCAGTGTAGCAGACGGACCTCTGTTTGCCCATTTGATGTGGACCTCTGTTTGCCTTCCACAGACCGAACCCGCATCTATCCGCCGCCACCGCCGCCACATCGAGCAGGGGAGGGCGATTTGGGCCGCCGATCACCAGCGCCGCCCGCTGGCGCTACCCACCTGCGTCGGCCACCTGCGCCGCCCACCGGTCGTCACTGCGAGCTCGTGAAGGGAGGACGAGGAGAACTCCAGCAACCATTCCAACTGCCAAGAACCATCAAATTTGACATGAGAACAAAACAAGAGAGGAACGGATTCGAACACCAAAATTGGGGGAAATGCATTCCTCACCTCCATCTCCCGAAGCATGTAATCTGAATCCTCTTCATGGTTGGTTCTTCCTTCCATCCCTAGCCTTGAAGTGCTCCTCTGCCTGCTACCACGAGCCATGGGTCGATCGATTCAGAGGCAGCGCGCACTTCTATGCAGCGGCGGCGCTGGGCGGCAGGTCTTGGGCGGCCAGCGGGAGCAACACCTAGGGCGGAGCACCTCTACAGCGCGCGTCGCGGTGCTGCTGCGGCCTGCTGGCTTGCTGCGGCCTCTGCGCAGCGGTGCTGGAACAGCCTCTAAGTTGGACGGTGCTGGAGCGCGGTGCTGTGATGGAGCGGCCTCTAGGCCTGGCGGTGCTGCAGCGGCCTCGGCGGGCGGGCGGGCGGTGCTGCTGCCGGCGCAGATGCGGGATACGCAGAGAAGGCCAGAAGGGCAAAAGGGTCATTTTCTTGTGTTGTCACGCATTAGCTGACGGCGTGGGCGGCAAAAGGGGGCGAAGGATGTAACTGTGAGGCCTTGTTTACTTCACCAAAATTTCACCAACTACCCGTCACATCAAACTTCAGATACTAATTAGTAGTATTAAATGTGGATTAATGACAAAACCCATCTCACAACCCCTACCTTAATTTTCGAGACGAATCTAACGAGTCTAATTATGTCATGATTAGACAATGTCATGCTACAGTAACCAATCTCTAATTATAGATTAATTAGACTTAATGGATTCGTCTCGAAATTTCTCGTCCATTCGTGTAGTTAGTTTTATACTTAGTCTATGTTTACTACCTCTAATAGATCCCGAAAGGGACCCCAAAAATTTTGGCCCCAAAATTTTGGGAACTAAACATGCCCGACTTGAAGAATAAAAGTTCAAGGATCAAATTGTACTTTTTAATAGTTCAGGGACGAATTCGACCCTTTGCAAAAAGTTCAGGACGAGTTCGTCTATTTTGCCAACCATAAACATCAGGTGGTCTAAGATCAGAGGGCAGGAAGTTAAAAACATATGGAAGCACAAAATGGAATATGTAAAACATATGGAAGTTTTAACTCAAACGACCGTATTAACTGTAAACTGGCTAACTGAGAGATAATAAGGGAGACAAACCTCAGTTCCCAACTTCAGTTCTCTCGCAAGCAGATTGAGCTCCCAATCTCCCATCCCAAGAATGGTCACCCGAATTTCCACATATCCAGGTGATTTTAGCACTAAGATTTGCTTTTCGAGAATGCAGAGGAGAATGGTGGGTATAGATGTGTCATGTGACTCATGTCCATGCAGTGCACCCTCCGTTTCAAAATGGGGAAAAGGTTGCTCCTGCTGTTCCTGGCTTCCTGCAGCCGCGAGCATCCGGGGATAGGAAATCTGCCTTGCTCTGAATCTAACCTAACAGGATTGATCCGTGCATTCAGATTCTTTACCTCACTTCAGAGAGAGATGGGGAGGAGGAGCCGGAGGTGGTACCTGGGGAAGGGAGAAGTGGCGGTGGTCAAGGGCGGGTGGTTGGTCTGCGGCGGCGGAAACGGGGACGAGGCAGGGCCACGGCATGGCCGTTGCGGTAATGCGGTGATCTCCAGCCCTCCGAGAGGCTAGTAAGGTGACGTACGGAGAAGCCGCCGCCGCCGGCGGCGGCGGCGGCGAGCCGGCGAGGCAGCAGCTGCTGGGCCGACGGCACTGCCAGGCCCGCGTTAATGGTTGGTCCGAAGTGTTGGGTCAAGACATAAGGTGGGCCGGCCCTGTATGGTTTACAACGCCCATTTATTATAGGGCTGGGTCCGTGGGTCGTGTGGCCTTTTCTCTCGTTTCCCTTTCTTTTTCCTTTTTTTTTTTTTTTTTGGTTTGTGGGCAATGTTCGAAAGGCATGGCCATGTGGGTCGTGGGCAATGTAATTTGTGTATAGAAGATAGAACGTTGTTTGCCCCTTTGAAATTATATGCAGAAAGCTTTGAAAAAGATGTGGTATCCAAAAAAGCGAATCATCATAAACGACAAATTAATTAGAAATAATTAGAACGGGAATAAATAATGCAGCTTTTTTTTAGTGTGGAGGAAAGCGTCAACTACCTCTTCTCCTGGTGTTATATTTTAAATTCCATCAGCGTGCGTTATGTGCCGTGTTTAGCATTGTCCCACACTCCCACCTGGTAAAATAAACAATATATTAAATCAATGGGTAAAAACATGGGGAAAAGACCTAACATTAATTTATTGACGGAGGACGGTAGCATTCTGTTGGGTAATAGCTCACGAGAAATGTTTTCTGTGTCTGGTAATAAATACCAACATAAAATTTTTACACGTCCTATTCACTACAATGTTGAGGGGCTCGTTCCTCTTCTCCTTCCTCCACCCCCCCCCCCTCTTCTTCTTCCTCTTTTTTCCTCTCTTCTCCCTCCTTTCTCTCTCTTATTTTCCATGAGTGGCTCAAGCCGCCCCCCCCTGATTTTTTTTCTAATTTTAACTTTTTTTTAAAATTTATTTTAAAAATAACACCACCGAAATTTTATTTGCAGATCTAACCCTTTTGCCCGCGCCGGCCCACGTGGCGCGACAGGCCCACTTTGCCGCGCCACATGCAGCAGCGCGGTAGGCCCGCCACGCTGGCACGGTGGGTTGACGAGGCTTCCTCCTGCCGCGCCACATGCATCGGCGCGGCAACGTGATCTTGTCGCCATGTTGACTGGCGTGGCAGGAGGTTCCCAATTAAATTTTATCAACTTTGAACAATCAAAATAAAATAATATTTGAACTTTAAATGTTACAAAATTTGATATGCACGTTATATAAGACATGAATATTCCATTTTAGTGACACATACAACACTAAGTGTTACATATTTTAAAAATTTTAATTTCAAAGTAGGCTATGTATTATCCCTATATCCCACTTAGGGCTCTCGTTAAATAGTTATCTATCTAGGATGATACTAATTAAATATCATTTAAATATTGATTGTCACAAAACTTGTCATGCACATTGTATAAGGTGTAAAGTTCTCATTTTAATAACATGTAAAGAGCCAAGTGCTACATATTTTGAATTACATAATTTCAAAGTAAGCTATGTATTATCCTATTATCCGACTTAGGTTCTTCTTAAATGATTATCTACTTAGGAGAACCTTAATTAAATATCTTTTAAACTTTGAATGTCACAAAATTTGCCATGCACATTGTATAAGATGTAAAGATCTCATTTTATTTACATGTAAAAAGTCAAGTGCTACATATTTTGAATTACATAATTTCAAATATGTATTATTTGATGGTGTCGCGCCAACTTGGTTGCGTGACAGGAGTACTTCGGTTATACTTATCAATTTTGAACTATATAAATAAAATAGTATTTGAACTTTAAATGTTACGAAACTTGACATGCACGATATATAAGATCTAAACGTTCTATTTTATCAACATGTACAAGACCAAGTTTTACATATTAAAAAAATTTAATTCCAAAGTAGCCTATATATTATCCATATATCTCACTTAGGACTCTCGTTAAATGATTATCTACTTAGGATAATCTCAATTACATAGCATTTAAATATTGAATGTCACGAAACTTAACAACAAAGTTAATTTTTTAACACTTACATATTTTTTAAGGGAGATAAAGAAATACTATATAGCTTATTTTAAAATTATGTATTTCAAAATATGTAATACTTTGTTTTTTACGTGTAAATAAAATGAGATCTTTACACTTATACAATATGCATAACAAGTTTTGTAACATTCAAAGTTTAAAAGATATTTAATTAAGATTCTCTAGATAACCATTTTAAAAAAGCCCTAAGTCAGATAATAGGATAATACACAGCTTACTTTGAAATTATGTAATTCAAAATATGTAGCACTTAACTCTTTACATGTTATTAAAATGAGATCTTTACACCTTATAGAATGTGCATGACAAGTTTCGTGATAATCAATATTTAAATGATATTTAATTGGTATCATCCTAGATAGATAACCATTCAACGAGAGCCCTAAGTGGGATATAGAGATAATACATAGCTTACTTTAAAATTATGTAATTCAAAATATGTAGCACTTGACTTTTTCATGTAAATAAAATGAGATCTTTACATCTTATTCAATGTGCATACCAAGTTTTGTGACATTCAAAGTTTAAAAGATATTTAATTAAGGTTCTCCTAAGTAGATAACCATTTAATAAGAACTTAAGTCGGATAATAGGATAATACATAGCTTACTTTGAAATTATGTAATTCAAAATATGTAGCACTTGACTCTTTACATATTATTAAAATGAGAACTTTACACCTTATACAATGTGCATGACAAGTTTCGTGACAATCAATATTTAAATGATATCTAATTGGTATCATCCTAGATAGATAACCATTTAACGAGAGCCCTAAGTGGGATATAGAGATAATACATAGCCTACTTTGAAATTAAAATTTTTTAAATATGTAACACTTAGTGTTGTATGTGTTACTAAAATAGAATGTTCATATCTTATATAACGTGCATGTCAAATTTTGTAACATTTAAAGTTCAAATATTACTTTATTTCGATTGTTCAAAGTTGATAAAATTTAATTGGGAACCTCCTGCCACGCCAGCTAACATGGCGCGGCACGATCACGTTGCCGCGCCGATGCATGTGGCGCGGTAGGAGGGAGCCTCGTCAGCCCACCGTGCCAGTGTGGCGGGCCTGCCGCGCCGCTGCATGTGGCGCGGCAAAGTGGGCCTGCCGCGCCACGTGGGCCGGCGCAAGCAAAAGGGTTAGATCTGCAAATAAAATTTCGGTGATGTTATTTTTAAAATAAATTAAAAAAAAGTTAAAATTAAAAAAAACCCCCCGCCCCTCTCGCTACGTTTGTAGCTCCAGTTTATATCTTTAACTATATGGGAGCGACGAGGACCAAGAGCTGTTGAATTGCTGATCCACCGATATCATCGTGCGCTGGGGACGACGGTATTGCACTTCTTTATCTCTCATGGATTCGCCATTTTGATCGTGAATTCGATTCTAAGACAGCGCAATTACATGAGAGAATGAATTCCATTATATATGTTTAGTTGCGGTGGTTTGATCAGACTGTAATCAAATCTCTTACCTATATAATATCTATACGAGTCTCTAACTTCTCTTTCCTCAGTGTAATCAGATACAACACTCACACCGTAATCTGATTACGTTATCAAAGTGCAACTGAACAAAGAAAGTAATCATTCATTCCGCCACTATTACACTGTGATCCGATTCTCTTTGCATTTACATTAACTTACCATGAACCAACACTGTCTAATTTTTCATGGGATTTTTAATTGTTGGGATGGTGTAGAGTTTGTTTGACTACTAGTACTTGTAACATGTGTGAAGTCGACTTTTCCCCCATTAATATCTTTTTTAAAAAAAATCCTGGTTTCATCACTAAATTTCTCTCTTTTCTTCTGTCCATCTTGTGACACGCATGTCGTGACCAAGCCTCCCTCTCGACCCCGTCAAATCTTTTACTTTCCCCTCGTCCTGCTAAAACTATTTCGTTGCCACCGTTAAAAGAAAACCTCGCTGCTCCATTTTCAGTTTCAACGTCGGGGGCGGGCGTGTGCATCGCCGTCACCGTTGTTGGTTGGTCAAGCATCACCGGCGAAAAGGAGAGAAGAAAAACAAGCGGCTGGCGGCGCGCGGCGCCTTCTCCAGGCTGGAGAAGTGAATCTTTTCCGGGCCTGTTCTCGCGGGCGGGCCCACCGGCTCGGCATGGGGAGCAATCCGGTCCACGCGCTCTTCACGTGGCCTCCCACACCAACCCGGGCCCACGGCATCATCCCACCAAAGTTTCCCACAGCCACAAGCTTCCTCTTCCAGTCTACCTAAAAAAAATTCCTCCAGTAGCCCAGCCGCATCTTTCTATTTTTCTTTATTTTTCTTGTCCCTTTATTTATTTCTCCAGCTCTCACTTCACTTGAGCGTGCTCTCTCTCACTCACTCACTTATAATCTCCAGCAATAGCCCCTAAATCGAGCCCCTATTTCTCTGAGTAGGGGCTCCCTTACTTTTTGGGGCTGTTGATTTTGCTCCTAACTCCAGCAATAACCCCTTCTCTACAACCCCTACTCTTATCTGACAGGCGGGTCCTATTTGTCAGTGGGTCAATTTTTTCCCCACCTCTTCTTTCACCTCACGCTGCTTCTCTGCCTTGTCCCGTCGCTTCCCCTCTCTCTCTAATCTCCCCTTCTCTCCGCCCCTGGCTCCGGCTGGTCGGCGTGGTGCCGCGGTGGCGCAGGGAGGGGGCCGCGCGGCCGGCCGGCGACGGAACTGAGGGCCGGCGACCACCTCTTCTCTTCGGCGCAGGGAGGGGCAGAGCTCGTGGTCGGCAACGGGCGGAGCTGAGGGCCGGCGACGGGCGGAGCTCGGAGCGGCGTCGGGCGGGTCAGTGCTACTCACGGTCGGGAGAGGGTCGGCGACGGGCTGGAGCGGGGGAGCCGGATGCGCCGCGGCCAGCCCCTGCAGTGCGAGCTCCGGCTGGCGACGCAGGGAGGAGGTGCTCCCGGCCGCGGGCTCGTCGTGGCCGTGCGAGGCGGCGTCCGCGGCCGTCGGCATCGGCGTCGCGGATAGGGCTCCACGCCAGCGGATGGAGCTTCGGGTGAAGCTCGCGGACCGGCGGATCGAGATCCAGCCGGATGCGTCGCGGGCAAGCGACCTTCAGCCGAGCTTGGGGGCGGCAGACGCAGAGGTCGCCCATGCGGCAGGCGTGGAGGGAAGCTCTGGCAGGCACGGAGGGAAGCTCCGGCAGGCGGCGCTCGAGCAGCTCGCCCATGGCCGCGCGAGGCGGATCTGGCCGCAGATTCGCGTGCGCGTGGGAGATCTGGGCGACGAGGTTCGTGCTTGAGCTCTGGGACGCGGAGAATGGGGAGAAGAGAAGGGCGGCTCGAGCTCCGGGCGGGCGGCGCAGGAAGAGTCCGCGCGGGCGAGGGGCGGCTCCGTGCTGGGGCGCGAGCAGAAACGGTCCAACGACCGAGTAGGGGCTCCCTTCTCCACCCGCAGGAGAAGGGGTCGGAGGGGGGAGTAAGGGGTGTGAACAGTGGTAGGAGGTGGAGTAGGGACTTTGCTGGACTTCGTTTTTTTCTCTGAGCCTCTATTTTTTCAGTAGGGGCGGCCGATGCTTGCTTCTCCACCGCCGGCGGTCACTGTCCTTGTATTTTTTTCCTCAATAAACATTCCAATTATTCAACATCTTTTTTCCATTTCTTATCTTTTTTAGGTACTGCTAATCCATAGCTTGTGGTTGCACATCTTGTCACCATGGATGTATAATATGAGCTTTGTTAGGTACTTTTGTACTTGGAAGTATCTTGTGTTACAAAATAAATAAATAAAATTAGTTTTTGGTTTCACTATATATTTCGGTGTTTGATCTCATCAAATTGGTACTTTTGTTCATATAGTTCTGAGTACTTCCATAATTAGATTTCGTCTTATGAACGGCTGTCATTAATCTCATAGTTTACAAGTTTTCATATAATATATTTGTTAATTACACGCTGATGGATTAGTCAATCATGGCAGTATGGCCGCCAGCCACCGATTTTTATTTGGATGTGGATGACATCGATCCAAATCCGAAGCTCCAACCGGGCACAAGGATATAGATGGATGGATGGATATCGATGTCCAAGTAACTATCTATCTCATCTCTTTGTCGGAATTGTCGCTGTGCTGCCGTTGGGAGTAGTACTGTTAATTGGAGAGATTGTAACGTACTACCACATGTCGTGCTCAAGCCGTGTTGCTGTGTTGCTGCTGGTGTAGGCAGCAAATTCACATGCATGGTTCTTCCAACAAATAATTAATACAAAGACGGAAAACATGTGCAAAATTCCCGGCCAGAAAAATTAGTGTGGGCTAAAATTTTTTCATATAGTGTGCTACTACTATGGACGTCATGTTCGTCTGCCTTATCAACCACCAGCTAGCAGTACTTTTCTCTCAGAACAAATCAGCACAAATCACCAGTCACTATCCAGTCAGCGATATTTTTCTCTTAGAACAAATCAGCAACAGCTACCGGCCACCAGCCCATCAGAACAAATATGTAATATTGCTCTATAGGAGGAAAAAATATTGTTTTTTCGACAATAGTTGTAATTTCCATACACTCCACATTATCAAAAAATTAGTATTAAACATTACTATTCCATACTTAAATTTAATACTAGTCATCTATCATTATGTAGAAATTAGGTCTAATGCAAGATCTGATTCGCTTCCCTCATTCGTGATTTTCTTCCCTCATTCGGGATTTATCCTATGTGCCAGCTCATTTTAATTCTATGAACATAATCCTGATCATTGGGTGGGAACTACCCTTTAAATTTCCATGCTAACAAGGTGGTTGGCCTAGCCTATATATACATCGATATCTAATGGGCACTCGTGTTTCAGCATCTAATTAACTTTGCAGTTTAGCAGTACAAACATTTTTTAATGTAAAAAAAAACTAACCATGTTCTCCTTCCACACTTGTGCTCGTTGATCAGATGGGTGGCAGCTCAGTGGGTTACCTCGCCGGGGAACAAGTGAGAACGGAACGGGGACCGGGGTCGAACCGGCCGGACGCGGACGGAAGGCAAAAACAGAACGGGGACGGGTGGTCAGCCCGTGGGCCCACGCTCAGTGAGTCACCACGCGCGGCGGCCTCCCACCCAGGCCAGCGTGCGGCCGCGGTTGGCCGGCGCCGCGGGGCACGTGGCTTGTGGGCCCCTTTGCGCGATCCCCCCACAGGGCCACAGCCACCAGTTCCTACCCGACGATTCGGCGCTGCCCCGCCACTAGTTTCAAGCCACCGCCCGATGCGGATCCGACGGCGGCCAAGCGCGCTCCGGCCAGCCTCAGGTTGCGTTCGCCCACCCCCAACCAACGTGTGGCCACCAGCGGCCCCGGGGAATGTTCGTATTGTACCGTACGAGACCTCCCACCGTTTGCAGTGCAGAGAGTTTTTCGAAGAAAAGCAGCGCAGAGAATTGGAGCGTAAACTATGAACGGAACCGTATAATTTTTTCTTTCTTTCATTTCTTTTTTAAAAGAAGAAGATAAATTAGTACTGCCTCCATCCTCAAAAAAACATAAAATTTTTAGATCAAATTAATAAGAATCTAAAATAACCTCTATTGCTCCTATTTATTAGCCATATTTGATCCTATAACTGACTTTTTCATGTCCACTTACGCATGCACATCTACGAAATTAAATATAACACATGTTTTGTGAGACAAATTTAAATTCTAAAACGGCATGTTTTTTGGAACAGGGGAATACATTTTTTTCTCCAAAAAGGTTTTTTCTTTTATAAACAATGCACTTTTAATTTGCTCTTCCGGCCCCGTTTAGTTGACCGAAAATTTGGTGAAATTGATGAATTTTTTTTTGCATTAGGTGCGTGCAGAGAGAGAAGAAATGAATTGACACGGTCCTCTAGGTGAGAATTTTGGTGAGATTTCAAAGAACTAAACAGGACATAAGGACCTTATGAGAGTGATACAAAACTACACATGGTTAAAGCACTCTGCTAGAGAGAAAAAAAAAAGGTGATCCCCGCTTGATGTTGCCTTTACTAGCTCCTAACATTGTGTGTCTCGAATATGTGTTATAGAACAACTGCGGGTTTCCTTTTTCGAGTAAGAAGTTTGGTGTTCAAATTCTACTTTTAGAACTAACAAACAACTAATCTCGTTACCTAAGAAGGTGAAGAGTCTCTTCTGCCCAAAAGGATACTCCTCGAATCCTATTGTCTTCTAGATTCGAAGAAGTTCTGATTTTTTCAAGAATGTGAATCTTATGATATAAAGTGGGAATCTCTTGTGTGATAATCATACTCGCCTTGAACCTATATCATGTTATTTGCACTGTGATCCAACTTCGCTGACGAATTATATATGTCGTAGTTGCACGATGTGTGCTTCTCTTCTCTTTCTAACTATATGCTGCAATTTGCATCCACTTATTTCCTAGGGTTGATGCTTGATGTTGGCTTGCTCCCTTTATTTTTTTTGATCCCCTCCTTTGGGCTAGCTAGGTATGTGCATCCCATGCCATTACTCTTAGAACCATGGAAACAAAGTCGCATCCTTTCTATCTCAACAAAGGTCGTATAGCCCAAAAGGATTCGAGTATTGTAGCTTTGCAAATGATGTGTGTTGTTTTCAGGAGCCTAAGTTGTCCGCTCAACAATCATCTAATTCTCAAGCATCTAAGTTCAAACTATCTGATCTTGGATCAAATGGTCCTTCGTTGGGAAGTGCTATCAAGGAATATATATCTAAAGGGAATAATCTTAAAGTTGTTACCTTAGCTTCCACATGAATCTGTTCTCTTTTCGGGACATTCCGTGGCAAGTCCAACTCTATATTAATCTGGGAAAATATCTGAATTATATGGTGGATTTTCTGCAATTTCAAAGTCATGTGACATGAATTTTATGACTTATCCTGATGTCTATCATTTATTTCTAGAATAGCGAGATTTTTTTCTTAAATAAATACAAAAAATATGAACGAGATGTTTTATTTGACTTTGAGCAAGATATATTAGGACGTGTTCCACCACAATAACCTAAACAACTTATCTAGGTTTTGCAAATTGTGTAAGCTCCTCTATTTCCTTCAAATAAAAAAACCTTATTTGCACATGTGTCATTTTAGATTTTACTCGTTTTGTGTACACTTAAAGAAAAGTGCATGTTTCAAATTCACTTGAGCTTTTTGCTGCAAAGCTAGTCTACACACAGACAACTTCCAAATCCAAATATAAATACCGGCGAAAGCTTTCATCCCATGAGTTGTATTTATAGTGTCACACTACGTGAAAACCTCAAATAGGTCATGCAACATTAGTAACGGATCTATAAAGTACGTTACAAAAAATATTAAAGGTAACGGACGTCATTAAAGTCCGTTACCAATAAGTTTGCACCCGTCGCCTATAAATTCTACAGACCGCAACCCAGTTTTATTGGCGACGCGTATTAATTAATGCCCGTTACCTAAAATATTTGTGCAACGGACCACATAAATGTTCGTTACCCTTGCGATTCCTGGACCCGAATTTTCATTTCAATTCCGTTTACTCCCACTCGCGTCCGCCCCCTATCCTTTCTCACACTCGCGTCCGCCCAACCCTAGCTCCTCGCGACCGCACTCCACCACCCCCTCTCGGCCTCTCGCCTCCTCTTCTCTTCCCATCCCCCACGCCTCCTCTCTCTCTCACCCCCCGCCGCCGCTGCCGCCGCCGCCGCCTCACTCCCATCCGAGGTGAGCAGATCCGTCATCCTCCTCGCCTCCCGCGCACCCCTTCCTCGCCTTTCCCGCGCCGGAGCCGCTGCGGTGGCGTGGAGCACTGGTCGAGGCGGCACCGGCCGTGGTGTGGAGATGGCCAGATCCGCGTGGGGGAAGGCCAGATCTGCCTGCGGGCGCTGTTCTCCGCGCGCGGGAAGGCGATGGTGCTCGCCGCGGCCACGGGAGCGTTCTCGGCTGGCGGCGGTGACGAGGTGGCAGCCGTCGTCGTAGCAGCCCTCTTCCTTGGCTAGGGAAGAAGAGGGGCGAGGAGATGAGCATGCTGGAGCAGGAGCTAGGCCTGAGCCTGGTTTTGCAGAAATCCCCGTGCCGCCGACCATGTCCGTCAAGACCGAGGACGCCGAGGATCCGACACATACCAGTACGTGCTCACGTTCTTGCTACCTTTCGTTTGTTGCTCAGTTCTCACTGTTGCAATTCGTTGCCTTACCTGTACTTCATGCTATGTCCTAATGTTTAAAATACCAAGCTTTAATTAACTCTGTTAACATGATAAAGACTTGCATGTATTTAGTAGTTTCTAATACAATGGCTACCAAATTGTTATGTGTCCACTGCTGAGATTTCAAGGCTTAGTTTGGTAGGAAACCATGCATTGTGATCAGAGGTTGATGCCCAATTAATTGATTATATGACCGTTCTAGCCTAGCTAGTTTGTGAATGAAATTAATAAACTAAGTATCAAGGTGGGAAAGGAAGCATTGTATTTTTTTTGCCTGGGAGGAAGTGTATAATAGCCTGAGAACTGAATCTTTGTTCTGCTGACATATCAGAGGAAGTGGAGGTGAGGGAGCTTGGCTTTGTGAAACCGTGGCACATTTGTTTATATGTACAAATGAATTTGCTGATTTCAGGGAATTGAATGGAAGAATGATGACCATCAAGAAGATTTTTGTTAGAAAAGATGAGGTCAAATGGTATGTCCTGTTTTATGCCACACTGGTTTATGTATTACAAAATTTGCCTTGTCCTCTCATGACTTGTCACTTATCCTTCCATCATTAATTCACCATGTGTATAACTTCATTAGGTGAATCTGAAATTATTTCTTGAAAAACTTATAGTTCTACAATTCCATAGATTTTGATTTTGTCTAACAGTTGTAGTACTTGTTTGCACACAATATTACACTTCTACTATGAAATAGTCTCCAGCTATGTAATGCAGGGGAAGAACGAGTGCTTATGTTCCTGCAAAAGTGTAAAACAGAGTACCTCATACTAACCTTCCAATGATGCTTCGAACAAAATTGAATGCTCATAAAGATATATACTGCTTGCCTGCCAATATGAATTTATGCTCATTGATTCCACTAGTCATAATTTTTCAAGTGTTCTAAAGTTGTTTACAACTGTATCATTTTTGCCTAAGAGTTCTCTCAGTGTGTTTTACTCATTAGACTGTTGATGATGCCTATCCTTTTTGGCACATGTCAATAGTAAGGGATGGTATGGCACATTAGTCCTTTATTTTCTTTCTGTAATGATACTCTTTGTGACATATGCACCTGTCTCTTAAGGACAATGATATGGATGTTGTTCTGTAGTGGTGATAATAATGATTTCTCATATGAATTCATTGTACACAGATGCTGAAACAAGAAAACAAGAGTGCAATGCAAGCATTCTGTGAGGTGCTTGAGAAGGTATGTTGGTCATCTCTATGATTTACACTTGACAGTTTACGAGTAAAAAAATCAGTGTAGATTGTTGAGAATCATGTTTGATTCAATAATGCTGGAGCTATCTTGTGAAATAAGTTCAATTTTGAGCTCATTGTCAATGAAACTAGTTTAGCTCTTGTCAGCAAATACTAGTATGTTTCTATCATGCTTGGTTGAAAAGTAGTCCTTAACATATTATTCTATAAGCACATTAAAGCCTGTACATTTTTTATGCTGCCTATTTGAACTCGTTGCTTGTTTAATTATGGCTACTTTGTTACTTTGTTATGATTGAGATGCCATCTAATATGTTGTAATCTGATAGTTTTACCTTTTTGGAGTTCTTAAACTTAAATCAATTTGATTCTACCTGCTAACTTATAAATATTCTTGGTTGGTAGTTTCCAACATGTTCATTTGTGCAACTGATATCAGGTACCGAGGACATCACTGATGAAAAGTGGAACTTTATCAGTGAGGTATGCACATCTCACCTCATGATGATAATTATGTTTTTTCCTGGTTTCTGATTAATTTCACTTTGTGCAATATGTTATCTGGGGCATATAACTAGCTAGTGCTTAACTGTGTTCTAAGCCTTTTTACTAATCTCTTGATTTCATCTTATTTTTACTTTGTGCATAAATGCTCAACTATGTCTTGCTTTCCAGTCCCAAACATACCCAATAATGCCAATCTATTGTTTTTCTTTGAGTCCTCAACTATGTTTATGCAAAGGTCAGAGCTACTCAAATTTAATTGTCCACTGAGATCTGAATCTGAAATCTTGTTTTCTGATGACATTTTCTTGATGGCTTGTAGTTAGTGATCCTCTAACTATTGATTACATTGCAGATAACATTTGTTCACTTGTACAATGCATTTTAGAGGTACTTCTCTGCATTTTCTTCCATTGGACTCTTACTCCAATTCAAAAATATTGCTTAAGAACACTGGTTTGATTAATAAAAAAACCATTGCATTTAATTGTTTATGTGTTCTTCCTTCACCTTCCAGCCCTTTCATGTATGGAGCTGTCTTTATTGCTGCAGTTCAAATTATGATCCAAGCACTTGTTGATGTTGCTTCATTGGCTGAGCTTATGTGTAATTCAAATCAATTGCTTAGGAACACTGAAAATAAGGAGGCATTGTGATGTATGTATGAGACAGAGTGGAGGTTGTAACCGTGATGCATGTGTATGTAATGTATAAAATAAAAAGAATATATGGTATTTTGATTTTATTTTTTTTATTTTTTAATTCCACATTGGTAACGGGTGTCATTGAGGCCCGTTACCTATATCGTGTTATTGGTAACGGGCATTATGGTAATGCCCGTTACCAATGTGTGTTATTGGTAACGGGTATTTGCCCGTTACCGATGATGGGTTATTTGTAACGCTATATCGGTAACGGGCATTTTGCCCGTTACCAATGACTCTTTTTCACGTAGTGTCATAGGTGTATACAGTTGTATGAAGGTACAATCATAGAGAAAAGCATGGGGAAGTTTTAGTATTTGTGGCATATGTACGACCCCCATAAAATAGACCAGCTTCCTCGTCGGTGTCCACAGCTTTCAGCAAACCCAGATCAGGAGGATCAAATACAATCCAGGAAAAAGATTGCATTATACAATTTGATACGGGCGGGGACGTCACTAGGAGACTGGCACAATGGAACCATAAACTATCCTGAACCGCTACGCGTACTCACAGAAACTTACAACAACACTGCTCAATTTAAATTGCGAATGCTTTCGGATCATGCGTGGAAATTTATGATCAGGTAATTCTTGTGAGGCCCAACTAGGTAGGAATAATTTGATGGGGCGCCAAAAGTAAAAATATACATTTTTTGCAACATTCTTAACCCACACACATAAAATTGTTCGCGTGTTTTTTTTCTGCTTTTTAAGCTCGCAAATGTATGTTCACAACAATATGTTGTATATATTGTTACGTGCAAATTCAGCTTAACAAACGTGGCAGATTCGAAGCCGATGTCATCTTGGAGCCATCAAACATTTTAAACTAGTTATCGAACATTTCAAACCGGTGTACAAACCAAAAGAATTAAAAGATGACAAGTGTTAAGGTCCAATGTGTAGTATCATACGTACGTCTAGCAATACTGGTATTGGGAAATTTGGTGTCTACCAATTGGCGTAAATGGCTTTAGAGAGAGAAAGTGAAAGTGAGGGCAGGAACACGGGGAGACGATGGATCGAGGAGAGAGAGACGTAGAGAGAGGAAAAATATCTGAGGGTGGCAGGTGAGCTACTAGTGCCTAGTGGTGAGGTGGGGGGAACCGAGGAATACGAGGTGGCAGGATATGGATCCGGGCGCTTCACGTGGGCCGGCCGACCCGGCACACCTCAGCAGTGTGGGCCTGTGGGGGGAGCTTGTGGCCCTCGACCGCCGGCTGCCAAGCCACATTCCTTCGCGTCCACTCCGCTCCTTCCTTAATTTCAAAAAAAAAAAAACTCCGCTCCTTCCCAGCCTCACGTTCTCCTTCGCGGCTATTCGTCCCACGTCTGATTCTCCCTAAAGACACATAATCTCCTTGTGTTTTCCTCGCCTAATATTTCCTAATATCGCCTAATGTATACATATGCATATATTTTTTCCTTCTCAAAAGATAAGCATTTGCGAAAATGTGTATAGTTTGCTGTTCTTGCCACCGATTTCGAGATATCATTTGTTGGTGATCTTATCTTTTCCTTTTCTTTTTCAAAAAGTATGATTCCACTTGTTTACCGTGGATTAATAACCTGTTATTTTTTTTGTGTTGCATATGCATATAAACATCTAAGAAACATATTAAATATATATGGGCGGTTAAAGAATCTTCTAAATGGTTTGCCACTTGGTTTATCAGGGATAACACGTTATTTTCATGCGCTTCGTACGTATAAACATACCAGGATACCTTTTTTTTTTGGAAAATTCCATTTCACTACTCTCACCTATTCACTTTGTCCGCTTAACCCCCTCAACAAAATTTAGACTTACTTTACTCCCTTGAACTATTTGATTTAGTCCAATCTACACTCTAATTAGTTCTCTTTTTTTTTCTCTTTGTATAAGTTGAATTTTGAATTCAAATTTTATGAACAGATACAAAACATGATGTCTTATACTCTTATGTTAAAAAAATTATACTAAGAGTTTTCATGATTATTTTTTATGTTAGAAATATTTAATACAAAACTGATCTGATATATAAAAAATATACACAAATTAGTCATGAAAAATTGCTATTGTATTTTTCTACCATAGAGCATCATGTTATAAGTCAACTGGCAAAATTTAAAATTGAAACTCAACCTACAGGTGAAGGAACAAAAAAAGAGAAAACTAATTAGGGTGTAGATTGGACTAAATTAAATAGTTCAAGAGAATAAAGTGAGCCTAAATTTTGTTGAGAGGGTTAAACGGACAAGATGAATAGGTGAAGGGAGTGAAATGAACTTTTTCCTTATTATTATAGTACACAAAATTAAGGAGCAGTACAATCTCGTCGTCCGTTTGAGATGTCACTATTAATGAAATTAAGGAGCAGTACAATCTCGTCGTCCGTTTGAGATGTCACTATTAATGATCTCACTATTGATGCTTCGATATAAACAATTTTTTGGCCTTGGTTCTACGGTCTCAACAGCTGCCAACGGTCGCTTTCATCTGTTCTACATTCGTTGCACCCACACACACACAAAACTTATTCTCGATCTTTGGCGATTGCGTTATTGAAAGGAAGATTCACTTTTGTTGTTGGATAATACTTGGATCGAGAGCCACGCAGAAGAAATAGTCATGTCGACTTCTAATAGCGCTTTGCAAATTGGAGCCATGCATGGATAATTTTTATCCAAGTCTAAAAGCTAAGCATGAGTACGTTGTCACTGCTCAAGCACATATGATATCTTCTAAGAACCAATTAATCCTTTAGTTTCTTAGTTGAACCAACCCCTTTGATTATGCATATGGTATTTCTTAATTAGACTAATGTCATTTCCTCTTAAAAAATCATGTCACGCTTTATCAAAACAAAAGAAATATTAAACCGAGTATCATGAGATAAAATTGTCCGGCGTGGCTGGATAACCCATTGTCCATTTGTCCTGTACCCAGTAGCAGAAGGCTCACTAGAGACGGAGGGGAAATAAAAAGAAGGCGTGGAATGTCCAGGTGGAGGCTCCCGCGGCCAGTAGTGGGAGCGAAACGCATCCGCAGAGGATCCTCGGTTGGAGGCTCAAAACCTCTCGCACCCAACCAAAGCTCCAGCCTCTCATCACACCCTCCTCCCCTACTCCTACTCCTACTCCTCCCTCTCCCTCTCCTCTCAAGTCTCAACACACCACACCACACCACACAAATCTCCCTCTCTCTCTACGCTCCAGCCAAGGAGAAGAAGGAACTGGGAAGGGGAAAGAAGACTCCTCCGACGGCGCGGCGATCTCAAAGCAAGAGGGCCATGTCGGCTGCGGCTGCGGCGGCGGGGGACGGCGGCGGCAAGGAGAAGAACGCGTGCGAGCTCTGCGGCGCGGCGGCGCAGGTGTACTGCGGCGCCGACGAGGCCACGCTCTGCTGGGGGTGCGACGCGCAGGTGCACGGCGCCAACTTCCTCGTGGCGCGCCACGCGCGCACGCTCCTGTGCCGGAGGTGCGCGCGGCCCACGCCGTGGCACGCCGCGGGGCCGCGCCTCGGCCCCTCGACCTCCGTCTGCCACCGCTGCGGCCCCCGCGGCGGACCGGGGCCCGCGGGACCCGGCGGTGTGGGGCCCGACGTCGAGATGGGCGGCGACGGGGAAGACGAGGATGACGACGGCGAGGACGAGGACGAGGATGAGGAGGTCGTCGAGGACGAGGACGATGGGGAGGAAGGGGAGGGGGAGAACCAGGTCGTGCCGTGGACGGAGGAGCCCGACGCCACGCCGCCGCCCGTCGCCAGCTCCACGTCCAGCAGCAGCCGGGAGGCCGTCACCAACGGCGCGAATGCCGCCGAATGCGCAAAGGTGCCGCCTTTATTTCCTCCCCTGTTCCGCCATTTTTGGTTCCGACACCGTTCCGTCGCTTGCAAAGATGCAATTTTTTCCGTCGATCGGGACGGTTTCCTCCTGAATCGTGGTGGAGAAGACCCACCATTTCTTCCGATTCGTGAGCGGCCAGTCATTCTGATGCAAATGTCGCCGTGTTTCTTCCAGGAGGACGTGCCGTGCTCGACGTCGCCGCAGCCGGGCTTGTGCCAGTACTCGTCGTCAGCGCGCCACGGCGGCCGGAGCGACGAGGCCACCTCCTCCCGGAACGGCGGCCGGTTCCCCGCTAGCCGGCACAGGAAGAGATCGCCCTCGGATTTCCTCGGCTCGGCGCAGTCCGGCAGTGGCACGCCGGGCAGGAATTGCTCCAACACGGGCATTGGCCGAAATGGGTGAGTTTGCAAAGTCCCTGATCTGAAAAATTCCATGGCATATGCTCAATTAACACTTTAAGAACTGCGTGTACCATTCACTGTACTACAAAAATGGAAAAAGCTTGGACTTGCGAACATGGATGCATATGCATCTTCACAAGCTTGATGTGAAGTACTGACTTATAATAAAAATGACAGACAATGCTTTTTAAATAACTTGCAAGTAGCACGACTGAGGAAGAATGAATAAAACGAATTGTAAGGTGAGAGAATTGATGCAAAAGTTGTAGCTAAAGCTTGATAACTACCTATGGGTGTTACCGACGTGAAGTTTCTACTGGTGAAAGGGGATGGGCTACATCATGATGGGAAAGCTTTGCTTGCCCATGCTGAGAGCCATCATATGATGCTTGGAGTGATCTGCAATCCCGGTAGTGCTCTAGCTGATGGGCAGCAAACCTGCTTTTAGATTCTAAAAGCATTACATTTCCACTTTGTTGTGGTCTATTTTGAGTGTAGCGACATGTAGGTGGCAGGCGAGCTTGTGAGGTGCCAAGTGCCAATGTATGTCACGTATCACACTCAAGTGCTAGTGTTTATTCTCTTCTCTCAGAAGGTGTTAGTGTCTTAGCAATGGAGCCTTAATGATGTTTTGTTGTGTTTAGGATGATTGATGCTATGATCAGTAGTACTTTGTATATGTTGAATCACCTTTTGGCGGAATTTTCTTTAACAGCACAATATGGTTTCTGTTTCGTGATTTACGATAAATGTTGCTAACACAGATTTCTATTTTGCTAATGCAGATTTACCTAGGCAGGCAACTGGCGATGACGGTGTAGATGTTGATGCTAACTACATTAGAAGGTCACTTTTAGTGTATCCAAGCATTTGGGGAGAATTGGATCACGACGAGATCAAGCTTCCACCGAGGCATACATCCTTTTCGGTTATCAACCTGCACACTTTAGGCAGCCGTCCTAGAACCACAATAGTATGTATTCCCTAAATGGTGACGGTTCGCCGGAGAATGTATATGTCCCCCACTACTTTCCTGTGTTTAATTCTTTCATCCTCTTTTGTTTGTGGATGAGGCGTGTTCGCTAACCTAAGAAAAATGATAATAGGCTCGCATTTGCAGTGACGTTCTTTGATGTTCTATACTGTCTGAATGTTTCCTTCTGTACCCCCACTACCTGCTTTCTGTTTCATACACAAGGTTTGATCAGGAGTTCATACCTCTTGTAGCTGCAGTGGCGGCAGAAAGGTGCGTGATGCACTGTTGCTCACCTGGCAAAATCTGCAGGTTGGTTGCTGGCAAGTTGCACCATTGGCGAGAGATGGACCTTGAATTCTTTATGGTCCATTTGCGCTTGGGATTAGGATATGATTCTCCTGTGGATGCTAAGCTATCTGGTCAAATTAAGTGTTCTTAAATGGGAAAATATCTAGCCTGGTAGAAGGAACCAAGAAGTAACCCCATCTGAGAACCTGCAGAGGTTGATGATGATCTGATCTGATCCGAGCTCATCAGGTCAGTGACAGCAACCTGAAGATTTAGATACCACCATTAGCCTGCCTGCCACCCTGCTTAGGGGCACCATCAGATTCTTCGTCCTGATCTTTTGATCCCCCAGGGAGAGGTCGCTGTCGACATCGATCAAGAACTCACTACAAAGAAAACACGCCCGAAAACGAAAGGAGAGGGGGATGCATATGCATGCGTCATGGATGCACGCATGCTTTTGCCTTTGTGGTGTGAAGGAAGTTGCAGTTGCAGAGAACTGAAGCGTCTGTATTCTATTCTGCTGGCGTTTTTAGCATGGGGGGCAGCAGCATCGTGCAAGCCACATGCTTTGCTGCAGCTTGCTTGGAGTCTTGGAGATATGGTGATACACTTGGGCGATTAGATTAGTGGCCAAGTGTGAGCCACTGGAGCTGAAGAACATGGAGGTGGAAGGGATCAAGGACATTGACTCCGGATTCTTTCTAAAAGACCCTTAAATTTAGTTTGCCGAGAAGATATACTTCATCAAATCAAAATAACTAATAGTATAAGCTATACCATCGGCATCTTAGAGCAACTCCAGCAGACTCCCTACTTGAGCCCCAACTCGACAAATAGGAGCCGAGAGCAAAAAATCGCACTCCAGCAGACCTCCTGCTCGAGCACCAATTCTAGGGGCACCCAAATCCCCCGTTCCGCCCCCTTCTCCTGCGGGTGTGCTGGGGAGCCCCTGCTCGGCGGTTGGGGCGGTTGCTCCCTCCCGCCGCCGCATGGACCTGCCTCCCGGACAGACGCCGCCGTCGCCTGTGCCCTTCCCCGCATGTTGCTGGCCCTGCTCGCCGGCCTCCACATCTGCCAGCTGCTCTGCACGCCGCCGGACCGCAGCACGTGCGCGCGGAGCTCCTCCACACCGCCGTAGGGGCCCCGCGTCCTCAGCTCCTGCCGCCGCCCCTCAAATCGAGTGCCCCCCTCCGAAGCTCTGCTGCGCCGCCGCCCAGATCTGCTGTAGCTTCATTCGGAGCCCGAGCCCCACACGACGGAGCCGCCGCGCTCAGCCGGAGCTCGGCCCCGCGCCGTCGCCGACCCGCTCGGCCGGAGCTCGAGCCCCTCACGCCGCCGCCACGCTCGACCGGAGCTCGGCCCCGCGCCGTCGTCGACCCGCTCGGCCGGAGCTCGAGCCCCTCACGCCGCCGCCGCGCTCGACCGGAGCTCGGCCCCGCGCCGTCGCCGACCCGCTCGGCCGGAGCTCAAGCCCCTCACGCCGCCCCTCGCGCTTGGCCTCACTCGTCATCTCGCTTGGGCGCCTGGACCCACGAGCCACTCGCCGGCGGCCGTCGCCTAGCTCCGCGGACAAATCGAGCTCTGCGGGCGTGGCCTTCTACTGCACGCTTCCGCTCCGCGGCACGCCCGGCGATGGAGCTCGTGCTCTCCTGCGCCGCACGCGGCCGGAGCTCGCGTGCAACCGCCCCTGGTAGATCTCGGGCCACCCATGGGAGCTGGTGGAGCACAGGGGTCAAGGGGAGAGAGGTGTTGGGAGGAAACAGAGGAGACTTGGGAGTGGAGTCCGGGAACAGAGGAGATGACCCACTTACCAGTTGGTCCTACATGTCAGACGAGAGTAGGGGTTTTAGAATTGGGGCTGTTGCTGGAGTTGAACCTAAAATTAGAGTTTCAAAAAGTTGGGACAGCCTCTACTCAACAATATAGGAGCTCTAAATAGGGGTTATTGCTGGAGTTGCTCTTTACAGTATGCCAGTATAGGCTCCTAGATCCGAGGTATATTCTTCTGTTGGGAGAATTGGCAGCATACTGGGAGTCTGGTCCTACATGTCATCGACACACTCCAGGGCGTTTTTTTTATCCCCAACCTGTGGTGCCTCCAAGAACAAAAAAGAGAGCATATCAAGTATACCTTTTTTTTTTCTCCTGATCCTTCATTCTGTACTAGGGGAATTTACAGTAGCTTTTGTGATCACATATACCCGGCAGCCGCTGGAGTGTTGAAGGGGACAGAGAAGAAAGCTAGGACGAGCGTGGCCATGGAATGCAGGGCTGGGAATCATTGTGGCGACACCTTTGCCTTTGTTAGGAAGCTTTCAGTCCTGGGAAGCGGTCCTAAGAGCATGTCACCCAAGCGATCTGAAAAAGATCTCTTCGCAAGAGAACAGGCAAGGCCAGGCCACAAGTTGTGTGCACTGGGCACTTGTTCCGCTCTGGAAAGTGGGGCCAGACAGAGCATGAAAATAGTTCCAACCTAGGAGGCCACAAAAAGGTGGTCACTCCTCATTCACATGGTAGGTAGGAGTTGTACTGGAACTGGAGCAGCCTTGTTATGTTCTATCTGTCCGATAAATCTTTGTTGACTGTAATTGCACAAGTTCAGCGTTCTCTAAGTCCCAAATTGTGAGCCATTTTGGTATTCTGAATTCACATCTTTTGCTAGATCTAGATATACATTATGTCTGAATACTACATAGTAAAAAGAGTTTATGAATCTTGAAATGCAGAAATAGCTTACAATTTGGGAGACCATGACGAGAACCGTCTCGTGTGGAATTTTTTACGAAACTAATGTGGAATGTATGCATTCCCGTAAGGTTGAAAAGGTCTCAAGATGGGCAGAGGATGAAATGAAATGCACCTTTTTTTTTTACTTCACGCAGAATCGAATCGTTCACACTGAAATAGAGCTTGGACTATGGAAGCTGGAAAAAGTCTGTTTTACCTCCCTGAACGCAGCACCGAGTCCACCTTTCCTCCCCAGACTCGAAAACCGGGTGAACTACCTCCCTCAAGTTTCAAAACCGTTTACATTACCTCCTTGTCCAGATTATAAGCGGTTTTCAAAAGTGGTTTTGTCTTTTCAATTAAAAATAAATCTTATAAATATTTTTTAAACCACAGAAATTGTCTCTAAGCTTTTAAAAATTGTTAGAAATTTTTTAGAGATGGATTGGGACACAAGAATCTAAATAAAATATTTAAAAACTAGCAAAAATGTCTATAAAATTTTCTAAAATTTAAATATAGCTCTAGAAAAATGAAAATATGTTGAAAAAAATTTAAATCATCATAAAATTTTGTAATCGCATCTGAAATATTTTTTAGAAATAAAAGCACGAAATGAAGTCAACATGAATACAATAACCTCAAATTTAGATTTCTTGCTCTTATTCCATCTTTAGGATTTTTCTTAAATTTTTTAAAAGCTTAGAGATATTTTTCGTGATTCAATAACCTCATTAAGTATTTACCAGATTTATGTTTAATTGAAAATGACAAAACCGGATACGAAAACCACTTATAACAAGGGTAGGGAGGTAAATTGAATGGTTTTGATAGTTAAGGAAGGTAGTTCACCCGGTTTTCCGGTCTGAGGAGGAAACGTGCACTTGGTGTTGCGTTCAGGGAGGTAAAACAGACTTTATAGAGCTTGGACTTAGCTGGGCCCAATTCACACTGAAATGTATGCGACGGACGGGCGGGAGCCAAATAGATTGGGCCGAGCTGATTTACGGCGGGCGGCCTTCTCTCTCTCTCCTTTTTTCTTTTGGATCACTAGATTTCCTTGATGGTTTAAACAAACCACGTGCTTTCAATTTAAACCAAAAACTATATGATTTTTTCTTCTAGAAAACGACAATGAAATTAAATAATGTTTTCTAACTTTGAGAGAATATATTAACATCTACACTATTAACTAGATAGTATAGGAAGATTTTTCATGTTCTAAGCTAGTTTGATATTACACATATTTATGCATTTTATTAACTAAATTAAAATAAAGAATAATTAAAATAAAACTAAGAACGACTTACAACTTGGAATTTTGGGACCAAGAGAGTATATTCCAAGATATTAAAAATACTCCTACAAAAAAAACATTTATCACCCTATAAAAAAGTGTGATCCATACGCTACTTACCATAAAATAATCATTGGGAACTTATTAATACCAATTCATAAATGTGCTGTGCTCTTACTTAGTCAGTATCAAAAATGAAAAATGGGGAAAAAGAAATAAAGAGGAAAGTCAAAGCTTAAGAGCAACTTCAGCAGCTTCCTTATCCTCTCCCCAATACTAAAAAAATAGTCATATAGGGGATGAAATCTTCTCCAGCAGAATCCCTATAGCCCCCTTTTTTTCCTCCATGGACTAAAAACTCATCTCCATCCCCTCTATAGAGGGGATCTCTCCTCCATCCCCTACTCTGTGGGACCCATCCTCTCCTACCTCCACACCTGCGGTCCTGCCTCCACACCTGTCCCCCGCTCGCCCCGCCCCGCCCCGCCGCCGTCTCCGGTCACCGGTCGGCGGCTCCAGTCCCCGCGGCCAGCCAGAGCGTTCTGTGGTGAACGTGGCCTTTCTTTCCTCCGATCCCTCTCCCCTAGTCGAACCCGCGGCGCTCTCTCTTGCCAGCCGCCGCTGCCGCCAGGCTCCAACGCCGGCTCCTGTGCCGCTTCGCGGCCATCTGAGTCCACTGGAAGTATAAGAACAGAGGCAACATCAGTGTAGCAAGAACACAGATCGGCCATGGAGGAAGCCAAGCCCGCGACGGCGAAGGCCCCCGTGGAGGTGACGCTCCGGAAGTTCGAGCTGTCCGACGTGGACGCCATGATGGCGTGGGCGTCGGACCCGCAGGTGGCCGTCGTCTGCCGGTGGGACCCGTACGAGTCCACGGATCTGCTGCTCGCCTTCATCCGCGACGTCGTGCTCCCGCACCCGTGGTTCCGCGCCATCTGCGTCACCGACGGCGGCGAGGGGGAGCCCCGCCCCGTGGGCGCGGTGTCCGTGTCGCCGATGGGGGACTCGTGCCGCGCCGAGCTCGGCTACGTGCTGGCGCGCGCGCACTGAGGCCGCGGCGTGGCGACGGCCGCTGTGAAGCGGACGGTCGTCGCGGTGTTCGCCGAGGTGCCGGGGCTGGAGCGCGTGGAGGCTCTGGTGGACGTGCGCAACCCGGCTCTGCTGGAGAAGTCCGGGTTCACCCGGGAGGCCGTGCTCCGCAAGTACGGCTTCGTCAAGGGCGTCGTCCGGGACATGGTCATGTTCAGCTTCATCGACACCGATACGGTGCCTGAGTGACTCGCACAAACAACGCGTTGATGCGAATCTGTTGTTGAATAAGTAGTTCAAGTATAGTTTGTAAATCGGTGTATGTATCGAATCTCTTGTGATTTTGGATGTTCGTTGGAAGTTCTTGGATGGCTTCTCCATTGATCTTACATCTGTACAATAGATCCATTGAGATCGTGATTTAGATTGAAGCTCAACCATGGCGAGGTCGCCAATCGACGATCACCACCACGGCCACACGGTCACATGCTACGACGCCCTTCTTCGCGGCGGGCGCCTGGCCAGGCCGCCGTCCACTCGCCCCCGGCCCCCGCCCTCTCTGCTCCTCGAACGCGGCGGCGAACGCGAAGCAGCGGCGCGGTACATCGCCTCGGAGGGGAGTGCGGCGTAGCAGCACGAGCGCAAGCGCTGGATGATGCCTACGCCCGCCGTCGCAGCTATCACCAGCCTCCGCTTCACCTCCTCATCGCCGGCTTTGATTCCGCCGCCGCCACAGCCGGTCAAGACCTGGATCCCCGCAGCAATTCGAGTGAAAAAATGGAATTCCCTGCACCAATGCCCAATCGAGGTGCTGCACCTGAAGAAGGCAAGGTACCTGCCGCTGATCTGGAGCACGCTCGCCTCCATGCCGCGCTGTCGCCTCTGCTTCGACTTCGAGTTGCCGCTGTGTCGTCGGGATTGGGAGCTGGGGCAGGTGGTCGGCGCGCGCGCATGTTGGTGCTCCCGCAGGACGAGATGTCGTCCAGGACGAGGACGGGGATGGGGCCTGGGGCGTCCGCCATCTTCTTGGCTTCTTCCTCTGCTCCTTCACCAGTTCACCCTCCCTGCCTCCTCGTCTTGGTTAGTTGCAGAGCGGCGCGCGCCCGGGCAGGTGGTGGTAGAGGTGCTGCGTCGGATGGCCCCGCACGGCGTGGCGGTGGCGGCCGGGGTCAGCCGCGGCTGGCGGGACTGCGCGCGGCGGCCGGGGTCAGCCGCGGCTGGCGGGACTGCGCGCGGCGCGTGTGGCGAGGGGCCGAGGAGGTCCGCCTCCGCGCCGCCTCCGTCAGGCCGTCGGCGCGCTCATGGCGCGGGCCCGTCGCTGGCCAGGCTCGTGCTCGCAATGGACAGGTGAGGAAAACGTTTACACGAACAGCAGCAGCTCTGACAAAGTGACTGTGCAAAGATGGAAGATTTGGGGAGGGGGAGGAGAAGCTGAGGTGGCGCAGTGGGACCCACGAGTAGGGAAGGAGAATAGGGAAATTGCTGGAGCAAATTGTGTTTTGGGGATGAAAATATTTTTACTCCACCCCTAATAACTTGATATAAGGGATGAAATTTACTCCATCTGCTGGAGTTGCTCTAAAAATGGCAAACATTGGGAGGAAAGTCTGACTGCCTCCTGTCCCAAAACTCCGGTCCCTCCCCTCCCCACTCACTCGCTCCTTGCCACCATCCCATCCTCCTCGTCCCCCGTCGATTCCTCCGAAATCGAAATCTCGAAGCCAAATCCCATCCTCCGGCGGTGCGATCCCACCAAGCCGGCGACGCAAGGTGCCTTGCTGCACGAATCTTCGATCCCAGCTCAGGTAACAATGTCTGCGGGTCGCTCGCCGCTGTCGACGAGGCTCCCGGCCGTGTCCCTGCTGTTAAGGGCGCGGGCACCGAAAAATCGTTCCTTTGCGAATTGCGATTAGTCTTCTCGGCGTGGCATCTTGATTTCGAGGATTTTTGCGCCGTGAGGTCGTTGGTGAATTCGATCTTGGATCCTTTGCTCGGTAGCCGCTCGTTGGCGAGGTGATGTAGCAGGGATGCGACGCGTGGCTGTTTCTGATCCAGATGACTCGGTCATCTTCTTCCCTGTTTCCGATCGCGTCGAATGTATCGTTCGTAATTCAATAGTTTTGATTCTTTCTTTGGCGTAGGTTTAATTGAAGGATTCTTTTTTTTTTCTTTGCTCGTAAACTAACGTTGACTCTTGAGAAACAGATACTACTTTAACAGCATCATGTACTCTAAAGGGTAGATTTTTACCTGCAAAAATATTGCAAGATTCTTACATACATTGTTGCATTGTATGACAACTTTAGATCTTGTTTGAGTAGGAAAATTGTGAGGCTAGAGAATCATGAGTGAAGACAGGTTCAATTTTTTGCTCTCCATTTCTTGTAACCTCGATATACTCCAAATTATAGTCACGAGTCTTGCAGATTTATGATGCTAAAAACCCCGTTCTGTTCATATTTGGAACACCTGCATTCAGAACATATTTTGCAGGATGGAAGGGGAGGCAGATGTCGTGGTTGGTTCTTGTTCTAAGCCGTGTGGGCCCTTGGATGAATACCGCATTCCAGATTACATTCTAAAGCCTGATGCCCAACAAGTGATTGTCGATCATGCTCCTCGCTGCCCTGTAGTAGTGTTCATCAACTCAAGGTCCGGCGGCCAACTTGGAAGTAGTTTGATCAAAACATACCGTGAGCTTCTCAATGAAGCACAGGTGCCTGTTCTGCCCTTTTGCAAATGCTAGAGCATGAAAAATGCACTTTTCTTCTGTCCATAGTAGCATTTTGGATGTGGCACTGTTGTGACAGCTGCTCAGTTTTTTTCAGGTTTTTGACCTCTCAGAAGAGTCTCCAGATAAGGTGTTGCACCGTTTATATGTCAACCTTGAAAGGCTCAAGATGGAAGGAGACATTCTTGCTGTTCAAATTTGGAGGACGCTGAGGCTAATTGTGAGTGTTAACACTTTCAGAATTCAGATTATATTATACAGAGTTGGCTGTCTCTTTTACTTTGCCATTTTAGTTTTGTTGACTGAACATAATTCAATTAGGTTGCAGGCGGTGATGGTACAGCTAGCTGGCTGCTTGGGGTGGTCAGTGACCTTAAGCTTGCCCGCCCACCTCCAGTTGCTACTGTGCCTCTGGGAACTGGAAATAACCTTCCCTTTTCATTTGGATGGGTAGGTGGCCAGCAACTGTTCCGATAAAACATATTTCTCTTATGTTTTTGTGTCCCTTATGTTCGACACAAAAGGGGAAAGGGAAGTTATTTATATATTTTCTCATCCATGATGAAAGGTAGAAGGAAAAAAAGGTGATTCACCTAAGGTCTATGCTGATGCACCAGTGACTGTGTCTTCCATCTATTTATTACCTGTATACTGAATGTCTAATACTTTGTAGTACTTTGCATAGGATCTACTTGCTTCTTTAATATTTATTTTGTTGGTCTATGCTGCTGCGAGCGTGGAAGATTTAGGAAAGTTAATGCACATTTTTGGGTTCTAGCAGGTCATGCAAGCATAATTTTGTTGATGGAATGACTCTTTTTTCTCACCTGAACTTTAGCTTGTGACCTTACATGCATGTAAGAAAAGATCATAATTTATGTCAAATTCAATGTTGCAGGGAAAGAAGAATCCTTCTACAGACCAAGAGGCTGTAAAATCATTCCTTGGGCTAGTTAAGCATGCAAATGAAATTAAGATTGATAGGTACTGCCTGAAATATAGAGTTCATTGTTAGTTTTTTTTGTATATCTAATGCTTGTCATGTGGATAAAATATTGTTAAATGTTCTTGTAATCTTCAGTTTGTGCTTGTCTACACTGCATTCATGTGGAAGTCTGTAGGAAACTATTTTCTTAATAATGAAAACTACAGCCCTCCTGTGTGTTCTTGGGGGAAAAATTGTCTGATATTTGATGCAATAATGTAGCATGCTTCTATGCTACATTTATGTACTGCTTTTAAGAAAATTGCATTTAAAATAATTGAATAGTTAACACTTCATGTTGATGCCCTTCTTCAGTTTTAAAACATGCTTATTATTCTCTATTTCATGCCTAGGCTGGTTCAATTTAATGCACACTTTGATATTTCAGCTGGCACATCATTTTGAGGATGCGGGTTCCAAAAGAAGGTCCGTGTGATCCTATTGCTCCATTAGAGTTGCCTCATTCATTGCATGCATTTCACCGTGTGTCAAGTGGCGACTCCCTCAATATGGTATGATGTCCTTTCCTGTTACATTTTTTTCGTTACGAGATTATGCTTGTTTAAGATAATGGCTATGCACCATTACAGTCAAAGACATTTGGCTACTGGATTTAATTCAAAGCTTCCTCGATTTGTTTACTTCAGGAAGGTTACCACACATTCCGTGGAGGATTTTGGAATTACTTTAGTATGGGTAAGATTTTATTGTTAATCTCCCCTAAATGGGCTGAAATGAGGGGAAAACCATTATGGACCTTAAACCACCCAATTGTCTATTTGTATTTTTATCTTGATCTGTGATGCCAGTTGATGGGTACTAGTTCATGCTACCAAGGATAGTGATTTTACTGACCCACTAATGCGATGGCAGATCACCATTTTATTTTTTAAAATCCATATTTCTCACTGAATCCTTAAGCAAATAACAACTAAAGAAGCAACAGTTGATCATGATGAGCATGACTTTCGCATGTTGCAGGGATGGATGCAGAAGTGTCTTATGCATTTCACTCTGAAAGGAAGAGGAATCCAGAGAAGTTCAAGAACCAGCTGACGAATCAGGTAATTTTTTTTCATATGTTCATGGAGTCATTTTCTTTACTATATTTTCTCACTGTTGATTAAATAAATGCCAAACTAGTCTTGATTAAGTTATGCTGAACCTTTTGATTTGTCAATGTATATCATTTATGTAGGGTACATATGCTAAGCTTGGACTTAAACAAGGATGGTTTTGCGCTTCTCTAAGTCAGCCATCATCAAGGTAAAGTTTGCTAATTTATTATAATTCTTTTTTAGAAATAATTTATTATAATTCAGATCAACAAAACTTCTGCTATGTTGCAATGCATGTGTGATGCTCACTGAGTCACCGTCTAGAACTAATGGGCCTTTTGTCTTGATCATTTTAATGTTACATTTGAAATTAGACCATAGTAGTGCGGGACATGATTTTAATTACCGACCGGTCCGGCGCTACCGCCGCGGACCGGTAACGGTATACCGTTCGGTAATACCGCGGTAACCGCTAATTACCGCTGAAATTCAAATTCTCAAACAAACCACGCTGTTCATTCGGCGGTCCGGTTGCGACGGTTACCGGTTGGTAAACACAAATTACCGAATCAATGAAGAATCTGGTATTTTTTCAAATTTGAATTAAAAAATTGAAAAAGAAAAGAAAAATTCCTAAAAATATTTCAAGGTGCGTAGAATCTAATGGTGTCATTTTTTTTTCAAATATTAGTGCATTTAGTATTTTTTGTGGGCAATAGAAGTTCAACCGGCTGAATTTTTTTCTTTTTCTTTTTTGGTTGAACTTCTAATGCCCGCAAAAAATACTAAATGAACTAATATTTGGAAAAATTTGACACCATTAGATTCTATGCACCTTGAAGTATTTTTAGGATTTTTCTTTCATTTTTCAATTTTTTAATTCAAATTCAAAAAAATTGAATCCCACCGGTTGGTAACCAGCCGGTACTGCTACCGGTCCGGACCGGTATGACCGGTTACCGCGGTATACCGGCCGGTTACCAACGGTAATGTGAACCCTGGTGTGGGAAGGGGAGGGTGGTAATCGCTGTTCTTTAACTGAAATAGCTAATTCTTTTTGTGTTTTTTCATTGCTCCAAATTACCACCGTCTTTTGCAGTTTGAATTTATACATTCTGGGAGGTTACAACTTCAGTGATAATGCTAAATACATACTATTTCTGTCACTCTGTAAATTTGAGGTTTTCCTCTCTTGTGAATAAATGATAAGCTACAATGCTTTGTTTCCAGGAACCTTGCTCAACTTGCAAAGGTAAAGGTCATGAAAAGACCTGGTAGCCACTGGGAGGAACTTCAGATTCATCCCAGGTAGACTTGGTGCCTTTTACCTTCATCATAGGACTATTTGTTTTTCTCCTAGACATCAATGTAGTCCTACCAGTATGATTTTTAGACCAAAGCTTCTTGCAGTTCACTTGGGAAATATTCCCTTATTCTGTTCCATTTGTTCTGTCTTACAAAATACCATGCCTAACCTCTGCATTTGTGACTCCCGCAGCATTCGGTCAATCGTCTGTCTGAACCTTCCTAGTTTTTCTGGAGGACTGAATCCTTGGGGCATGCCTGGCACATGGAGAGCAGCTGATGTGGGTTCCCATTTCCTAATCCCTGTCAATCAATCTTGCATGAATCGTGGTAATTAGTTCACAAGTTTGTTGTGGCAATGTGCAGAGGGAGTTCACTGCACCTTTTGTCGACGATGGACTTATTGAAGTTGTCGGCTTCCGTGACGCTTGGCATGGGCTGGTCCTGTTGGCCCCTAATGGACATGGCACTCGCATTGCGCAGGTGTGAATTGCTTCTGCTACCTCTCGCTATCCATCTTACATACAAGAAACACGAACTGAAAAATGAAACATGAGTATCATGTTGGTTCTTTGGCACACTGGCATGGTTAATTTGGTCTCAGCTATCTAAATCTGATATCAACATCCTGCTTTGCAGGCCCACAGAGTCCGTTTTGAGTTCCACAAAGGCGTGGCGGACCACACATTCATGAGGGTTGATGGGGAGCCATGGAAGCAGCCCCTCCCGACCGACGACGACACGGTCGTCGTGGAGATCTCCCACCTTGGCCAGGTCGCCATGCTGGCGAACGAGCCCTGCAGGTCCAAGAGCGTCAATGACCCGTCGTTGCCATTGCCGGCCCAGGACAGCCATGGTGATGACAAGGATGCTGCGGAGGAGGAAGACGAGTGGGAGGACGGTCGGAGGAAGTTTGGCGCCGCTGACACCTTCAAGCTTCCTGACGAGATCGACATTGCTCATCTCAGCTGAGCTTTGGCTTCTGCATTTGCCTTGTGCGTTCTGATCGTACTAGTATGCCATTCTTTTTTGCTGTGAATTGATTTGCTAGATGATTTGCCGCAGCCCTGTATAAAGTGAATTTTAGCTAACCAAGTGCGGGGTTGCTATGATTATGAATAACTGGTGTATAGATTCATTGTAATTGCAGAAAAAACACGAATATTTTCAAAATTTCCTTTTAAAAATACAAAATTTGCTTCTTTTTTTGTTAAGAGTGTACACGAAGTGCAGGTGATTTGCACATTACCCCTTGTAGAATAATCCTTTCACGAACAAGTACAATGGTACGGACGTGCGGTGAGGCAGCTGCTGAGCGGCTGTAAAAATGTAAGGGTCTGGGAGGGCTCCACCGAAAACGGCTCCGGCTTCTCTGGTGGAGCAGCTTCTCGGGTGGAGTTGGAGCCATTTTGAAAAATATTTGGCAAAACGGCTTCACCGGGTGACTTGAGATGGTAAAAAGTCTAAATTGCCTTTGTCTTTTTTTTTCTTTCTTTTTTTCCTTTTCTTTCCTTTTCTTTTTTTCCTTTTCTTTCTTTTTCTCCTTTCCCCTTCTCCTTTTCTTTCCTCCTCTGCTCCTTATCCGTTCACCCCTGCCCGCCTGGCCGGTCCTCCTCCCGCCCGCCGGCCGCGTCTCCTCCCCCCGCCGGCCGCGCCTCGCCCCGCCCGCCGGCCGCGCCTCGTCCCTGCTTGCCGGCCGCGCCTGTCCCCGCCCGCCGGCCGCGCCAGTCCCCGCCCGCCGGCCGCGCCACCTCCCGCCCGCCAGCCGCGCCCGTGCCCGCCCGCCGGCTGCGCCTCGTCCCCGCCCGCCGGCCGCGCCACCTCCCGCCCGCCGGCCGCACCTCCTGCCCGCCTGGGGGCACGACCGGCAAACCCCGCGTGGAGCCGGGCGGAGCCACGTTTTGGTGGCTCCGTCCGGGCGAAAGCGCTCCAGAGAGCGCATTTCGCGGGGCTCCACCGGCGGAGCCGCGCCTGAAACCTCCGTTTGGGAGGGCTCCGGCCGGAGCCGCTCCTGAAGCCGCCGATGGAGCCCTCCCAAAGAGGCCCTAAATACGCAGTCGAGTGGCCAGGAATGCCCGAGACAGCCAGGGGTAGGGTTTGCCGGTTTTGGGGCGACCGGCGACTCGGCGTGGCGGCGAAGCGGCCGGCGGCCCGTCGAGGCCAGATCCGGCGACCGGCGACTCAGCAAGAGAGGGATCCGGCGGCGGGCCGACCTTGCCGCTCGGCGCACTATTCACGCCACGGCAGCTCCATTTCCGATCCGCAAGCACCAGGCAGCAAGGTAGCAAGGTAATCCACCGACCTCGCATTGCGATGTGTAGCTTTCAGATTGGTAGCCATTATAGGGACGTAGGATTTTGGCACATTTGTAACTTGTTCTGTCATTGTACACTTCATTGAGTGAGAAGATATTTTTCTTCGATGTGAATTAAGAATTCAGATTGGTAGCCATGGTAGGGATGCAAGGATTGTAGTACATTTGTAACTTGTTCTGTCATTGTACACTTCATTCAGTGAGAAGATATTTTCTTCAATGTGAATAAAGATGATGTAGTGTAGATTTTCTTGGCCATCAGAAAAGTCGAGAAGAAGTATTGTAATTAATCTTATTTGAAATATTGCAAATGTATATGGCAAATTTCAAACTGAAGTGTGGATTTGAAGACTTTTATGGGGACACCTTAGTTATTATGCTTTTGTATGGAAATGCCAGTTCGTGCCTCACTCTCCAGTAACCACAACCTTGCTGTAATAATCTAGCGTTGCTTTATTTTCTATTTTTTCGCAGTTCCTCCATTTTCAAAGGAAAATGGTGGCTGGGGGAGACGCTGAGCCTGCTCAAGCTCGGTTGGCCAGGGACTGGTCGGAGATGCCCCTCGACGCCCTCACGTCGGTCTTTGCCAAGCTAGGCCCTATTGAGATCCTTATGGGTGCGGGACTCGTGTGCCACCCATGGCTCACCGCGGCCAAGGAGCCTTCTTTGTGGCGGTACCTTGACATGACTAGCGACAACAATGTTGTCAAAGAGAAAATCAAGTCTGGAGCTAGAGATGTCTTGTGCTCCATGGCAAAGGAAGCCGTGGACCGTTCCAGTGGCCAGTTGGAGGTGTTCATGGGAGAGGAGTTTGTTGATGATGACCTTCTCAAGTACATAGGGGGCAGGTATGATCATCTGTATTTTTTATACCACTCAACAGAATTGGCAGGAAAAAAGGAAGAGTAATGTCTAGTTATTGCTTGTTTCTGACAGCACGCCCCTGCACTCCTTCTATTTGCATCATTTATTTATTGAGATATAAACACTGCATCTTCAGGAGTAGCTGTGGGTTGGATATAGGGATGGCAACGGGCCCCCAATCCCCAATCCCCGGTGGGGATTTCCTCCATTAGGCTTCGTTTGGCAATTAGTGGATTCATTCCACAGGAAATTGATTCCACGGGTGGGATTGGGTGATCCCCGCATCCCACCAAATCCACTGGTGGGTTGGATTTTAATAATTGCACAGGAGAGTGATTCCACGGGTGCCCGGATTCCACCGCCGGCGGCCTGAGCAGACTTTGGCGACGCTTGGCCACATCATCTCCTTCCTCCCGGCTGCGCGCGGTGGCGCTCTCGCGGCGGTGGCGCCATGTCTTCGCCGCCGTGCACACCCTGTCCTTGGAGTCCAGGCGGCGCGTCGTACCTGACGACGACGAAAGGAACTGGAGTAGCAGCACCGGCTAAGAACTTGAGAAGAGTCGAGCTTGTCCGGCTCCTACAGCGCTCTCGGCCCCTTCCGAGTCCTCGCTGATGCCGTCAACGTCGAGCTGCACGGCCGCCATCGAGGCTTCCGCGCCCCTGCCGTGTCGCTGCGCGGGCTCTGCATTAAGTTCTACGGCAGGGCAACGGCGATGGACGGGTGGATCTGCTACGCCGTGCACCAGGCCGGCGACGAGCTCCACGTCGACCTCCGCCTTGTCCAGAAGCCGATCTGCGCACGCGCCTACACCCTCCGCCGCCGCGACGGCTCCACGCTGCCGCGGCTCGCGCCCGAGGCGTGCGAGTCGCCGTACGCCCCGCCGAGGATGATGATGAGAGATGGGAGATTTTTCCCACGAGGTGTTCGATGATTTTTATTTCTCCCGTGGAATGACCGAGTTCCAGAGGCCTTCCACTTTGATACACGGGCTGCCAAATGCGCTTTTGGCCCAAGAGGGAGAACTCACCCCGGCGTGGGCTGAGCTCCACGGGAGGCGGGGTTTGGGCCGCTTTCCACTCGAATACTTGAGTTGCCAAACGAGGCCTTAGGGGATCTAATTGGGGTGTTTTTACTCCCCGCGGGGGCCTTAACGGCTAAAAGTCATTCCCATCGGGTGAAGCGGGGGACGGAACGTTCTGTACTCACCCGTTCTCGTTATCTGTCGGGGCCCCGAGTATATGCATGTTGCAGTGCAATATAGGCCTAAAGAAGCCCTGAGGATATGAGCCCAAAAACCGAGGTCCACCAAGCAGTCGTATATAAACTCCACATCCCAATTTGTAACCCTAGTCCCTCCCCCTCTCACCTCGGGACACAGCCGCCGCCGCCCACACTCCTGCTGCACGCGTCGTCACCGCCTCGCCGGTGTGGGGTGAGGAGCCGCGAGCTGAGAGAGAGAGAGAGAGAGAGAGAGAGAGAGAGAGAGAGAGAGAGAGAGAGAGAGAGAGGGAGAGAGAGGGGTTCCACGGCGATTTCGAGTGTGAATAGCGACGCAGCGTCCGCGGCATGCATGTGCACAGCGCCTGTCCGCCGGGCTGCTGAACGCAACCAGTAGGAAGAGCTCTTGATGGACAGATGGAGTGATGCGACCTCCAATCTCTCTCTTTTCTCTGCTAATAGATCAGCTGCAGGCAAGACAACAGCAAGGTGGATCTGGCATCTCCGTATCTGTTCGATTTCTGAGATTTGCGGTGTGGCACTAGTGGTATTGGACTATTGGTTCAAGTACTGTATAGATTAGTTGCAGTATTTTACTAGATCTTGTTCTGATATGTAACTATGGAGATTCTTGTTGTAAACTTCTTTTTCGATTATTATTTTCTCGCTTCTGGAATTATGGATGTCGATACTTTTGCTGGGATGGGGAGCCCTAGGGATTAGTCAGCTATAATCGTCAAGTTCTTCCTCCTTGTGTGCTTGAGTTCTTGGGGATTAGTCGGGGTCGGGGTCCCCGTCGGGTACATGATCCCCGCTCGGGGACGGGGATGAGGGAAAATCCTTACCCGCTAGCGGGGACGGGGATGAGAACGGGGATCTTTTGCTCTCTTGGGGAGCAAAACGTCCTGCAGATCCCCGGCGGGGATGTCCCCGTTGCCATCCCTAGTTGGATACATGGTTAATTGCATGCTACGATTTTTCAAAGGTTTTTCCTTCTCGTAACAGCGGAATATTGTGTTAGGAAAAAAATCTTCTCGTTTTAGTGAAATTTTAACTGGCCATGAGCTTGTTTCGAATTCTGTTCCAGAATTGGGTGTTTCAAAAAGTTTATGGATGTACAAGATGTCAATGTTTTTCTGTTATCAACGCCATAGAATTGCTGCCATGGAGCTAGAGGAGATTGGTTACTAGTGCTCTTCCATGGCTCCAGGAAATACATGCTTCAAAATGTTTGTTCACTAAAAGATCAAGAGCACAGTTATTAATAGCAACAGATGTTTTCACTCTCTTCCTCTAATTAAATACATTGAAAGAAAAATTGGCATGCCTTTTGTTTCAAATATATATTCTTCATTTGTGAGTAGCACCATACGACTCTCTCAAGATATTAGTCATTTCACTTTACCTTTCTGATGGTTTCATGTGTGTTCCATAGTACTAGTGCTTATGAAGGTAGTGCCATCTAATAGAGATGTGGATGGTAATTTTTATATATATTTTCTATCCTAGGCCTTATGCTTCCTTGCTTAGTTGGCACAGATCGAGGATGGTTGAAAGTGGTCCAATGCATGGAAACGGTGATTTTTGAAAAAACAAATATAGAGTTATTAGTGGTTCAGTATCGTTATGTGGTTGAGGTTGTAGCTAGTTTAATTTATTTTTTAAATGAGCACATCTTGCTTTTGTATTCTTTTGGAGTGTAACTGATATACAATTGCTGTTGTGCAGGGCACCTTCTCTCAAGATTCTTCACCTAACTTCTTGCCTCACTGTCCTCAATGAAGCATTTGTGGAGGCAATAAACAAGTTTCCTCTGCTTGAGGAGCTCAAGCTCTCTGCCTGTGAGAATATAGGTGGTCGCGCAACCTATGAGGCTGTTGGCAACGCATGCCGAAACCTAACCTGCCTCGAAGTTGGCAAGCGCATACCCTCGCCATGGGGTTATGTAATAAATCGTTCGGATAATTCCGATTGTGACGAAGCCCGTGGGATTGCAACAATGCATGAGTTACGCTACCTGAAGCTTTATTACAATAAACTCAACAACGAAGCACTGTCGGCCATTCTTGACAACTGCCCTCACCTGGAGTTCCTTTATCTACAATGGTGCGTCAACTTTTTGTTGGATGGTGCCATGCGAGTCAGGTGTGCTAACATCAAGCTGGTGGCGCAGCCTGATATTTACAAGGCACTGTCGGAGGTCCAGGTGTGATGGCTACGAGTGCTGGGTCGAGAGCCCTTCCTCGCGGAGCATGGTTAATCCTGGTGATGTTGATTTCAATATAATCATGGTGTTTCTTATTAGGCTCATCCCAATGTATATTATAGCATGATGTAGTGTCTAAGACTGCCACGTCAGTAGGTTAGTATTAAGTAGATGCGTAGAAACAACTTCTAAAATGTATGTATCGTATTATTGTTTCCTTGTCGTTGAACACAACTAATCGTTATGCTTTTCTACTTATGATGTCGAGCCTAAGCTGTGTCTCTGTAGTGATGTACTTTATGACAAGTCACTAAAACACCACATATCCACACGTGCTGTTCATCCGCACATCATACGGTGATACACTTTTGTGACATGTCACTAAAACACCAGATGTGGTGTTCATTTCGATTAGCCTTATAATTACGAATGCAGAGATAATTTTTTTTATGCATTTTCATTCCCATGATTGACCATACTTTTTTCATGCATGCAAGTGAAATGGATCCCAATATGCATGTTTAACTTTCTTTTAGTGATGCTACCAATGACTTTTGATCATTTGATTGATGCACCTTAAGTCTCCATGAAAGAAATACACTTAATCTGTACTTGCACCGGAAAATCCCATGTTAAATCGCAAAAAATCCTCCACCGTCGTTCTCTCTCTTTTTAGAAACCAAGATTACATTAAATAACTTTTGATAGTGTACATCTCATAACTTACAAAGACAATCATGAGAGTAAAACAAATTACATCCAAATCCTTGCGAGTTTCTCCTGGTTATCCGGTCGCTCCAACGCAGTAGCGTTGAGCTAGTAGAAATATTATTTTAGTCAATGAACAGTGAAAAAGGAAGCAACCAGCTCTTATCTCCACGCTATCTCACACGGTTTCCTGTCTCACTGCACAGGCCTTGACCTCCTCTACTGTTGTTTTCTCTCTCTCTCCTGTCTATGAGCTACTTGCTATCTCATGTCGTTGGAGAGGGTCTAAGGCCCTCTCCAACCGTTTGAGATTTTTTTTTGAACTTAAAGGCAGGAGCACTGCCGCATCATATAAGAAGAAGAAGAATAATGCAGGTTCTTACAATGTTGTGATTACATATAAGAAACAACTCAACACATGCAAGGCTAATTAACATTATGAAACTACATCACCCCCCTAGCTCCAAGTGCCACCACTCTCAGATGCAATTCTTCCTTGATCATGTTGAAAACCTGCCTCGGTGTAGTGAAAATTTCCTGAAAAATTCGTCTATTTCTTTCCTTCCAAATGTTCCAGACCGTGCACATCAAAATGGCCGCCAGACGTTGTGCAACGTGCTTGGACCTCCCCTGCATAATTCCATTCCACCATTGCTCTGTTGTGATCTGCGGGATTGGAACATGGAGAAGCCCCTCTGCCCAGGTGGACACCAGAAACCACACCTCCCATGCATACACACAATGCAGACATAGATGTGCAGCAGTTTCCCAAGCCTGTTCACACAGAATGCATACCGGATTGCAGGGCCAATTTCGAACCAAGAGGCGATCTGCTGTTAGGATCTTGTTCTGCACGAGTAGCCAAAGAAAGAATTTGTGCTTGCCTTCACCACTTGCTTTCCAGATTGCTTTGGAATTGAAAGTACAGTAGGATCCACTGAACTGGACTCGGTACGCTGACTTGGAAGTATAGATCCCATTGGAGTTCCATCGCCACACAATGGTGTCTGGTTCGTCAGTCAACTGAATATCTTGCAAAAGTTTCCACAGATGGATGAACTCAACAATCTGATCAGCCGTATTCATACGCCACAGCCCCCTTGTCCACTTTTGATTTTGCAAATCATCAGCCACCGAATTCTTCTTACACCAAGCCAACTTGAACAAGTTTGGTGCAATGTCTCTGGGTGCTTGCCCATCCAGCCACGACGAGTGCCAGAAACTTGCATGTTGTCCATTCCCAATTGTAACCACAGTACTTGCTCGGAATAGTTGCCTATCAACCTCTGAACATGGTACTTCACAGCCCACCCACGGTCGATCAGTCTCTACCCATTCATACCAAAGCCATCTTAGCCGAAGTGCTGTACTGAAGTAGTCCAGATCAAGAACACCTAAACCACCCCTGCATTTTGGCCTCTTCACTCGTTCCCAGCGCACCAGACTATGGCCACCATTTGCATTCTCTGTGCCCTTCCACAAGAAACTCCTACGAATCCTGTCGATCTTCTTGAAGGCCCACTTCTTGATAGGGAAAACAGTTAGATAGTAAGTAGGTATCGAAGATAGGACTGAATTGATCAACTTGAGCCTGGCTGCTTTATTGAGGAAGCACCCCTTCCACAGTGGCAAACGATTCCCCACCTTGTCGATCAGAGGCTGCACCTGCACCCGGCTTGGCTGCTTGAAGTGAAGTGGTAGTCCCAGGTAGTTGCACGGGAAGGATTGGATTTGACATGGAAAAGGCTCCATTATTTCCTCCAGATTCACATCTTGGCACTGGATCGGATAAACGACACACTTGTCCCTGTTGGTTTTCAGACCAGATGCATGCCCGAAGATCTGTAGGATGTTTGCAACCACTTGAATTTCATCTCTGACCGGCTTAACAAAGACAGCCGCATCGTCAGCATAAAGACTAACACGAAGAGGGGCACTCAGAGTACTGATTGGTGAAAGGAGACCATCTGATACGGCAATAGCTAACATTTTGTGCAGTGGTTCCATTGCAAGAATGAACAACATTGGAGACAGAGGATCTCCCTGCCGTAAGCCTGTGAAGTGGCTGAACCAGGGCCCCCTAGCTCCATTAAACAGTACTAAAGAGGAGCTAGCAGACAACAAGAGTGACACCCAGCTTCTCCACTTAGCACTGAAACCAAAATGTTGCAAAACCTCCATGAGGAAATCCCAACGCACAGTATCAAAGGCCTTTGCAATATCCAACTTCAGGAAGAGCCCCTGCTGTTTGCTCCTATGCAGAGATCTGATAAGGTTTTGTGCATAGAGGAAATTGTCTTGAATGCTTCTTTTTTTAATAAATGCACTTTGAGCTCTAGAGACTAGATTATCTAATTCAGGGGCCAGCCGGCTTGCTAGACACTTTGAAATCAACTTGGCAATTGAGTGTGTTAAGCTGATTGACCTATAGTCTTTTACACACCTTGCATCATGCTTCTTTGGCAACAGAACAATATGTGCTTTACTCAGTTGCTTCAGATGCTGCCCATGCTGTTGGAAGAAAAATTGGAAGGCTAGCAGTAGGTCTTCCTTGATGACTGGCCAAGCTTTCTTTAGAAAAAGACCAATGTACCCATCAGGCCCAGGTGCCTTATCTGCAGCAATATCCTTAATGACAGCTAATAATTCTTCCTCAGAGAACTGTTCTTCCAAGTGAGATAAATCATGCATTGGCAGCCCAATTTCCTCCCAGTTCAAAGAAAAATCCCTAGGCGGTGGCTGGCTGAATTGGGCACTGAAATGCTGAAAGAGAGCTGCCTCCTTCTCCTCATGTGAGTAACAGACTCGAGTATGTGTCTCCAGCGAGTGAATTGTGTTCTTACGTCTCCTCCCATTTGCTTGTACAAAGAACAACTTTTCATTGGCCTCAGCTGCTCTACTATGAGTAAGTCTAGAAGCTTGTTTTGCTCTGAATTTTTCTACTGCTGTTAGCCCCAAATACTGTGCCTTAAGATCTCTTCTTAACAAAACTTCAGATGGTGATAGTGTCCTGAATTCTTGCACTACATCTAAGATATTGAAAGGACCTTGATGTCGCCTAGGGGGGGTGAATAGGCGAGACGACCGATTTACACTTTTCTTCCCCGAAAACTTGAGCTGACAGTGTCCACCGGTCAGACCGGTGGTGGTGACCGGTCAGACCGGTCGCTCACTGGACTTCACAGGAGGCACCGGTCAGACCGTTGCCTAGCACTGGTCAGACCGGTGTAGCACAGAGCACCTGCAAAAACAACTTCAAGCTCCTCTTGACTTCTAGCACGAACCAAACTTGGTGAGTGGCTTTTGTAGATGATCACAAGCAGAGTAATGAGCCCTGCACACACAAGTAGCACACCCACGTAGATCGAAGCGGAAGCAAATCAAATATGCTAGAAAAACAACTTAGAGAGGCAAACTACACAAAGAAGCAAGGATTTGTTTCCCGAAGTTCACCGCCCACTAAGGAACGGCTACGACTCCGTTGAGGAGCTTGTAAGGGACAATTCCCACAACAAGCCGGGTCTCTTTCAACCACTTTCCTCCTTTCCACTAAGGGGATCTTTTCCACGAAGAGGCAAGATCGCAGCCCTCACAAACTTCCCGCTGCTCACCACAACCTTGGGAGCTAGCCGGCGACGCCTAGCCGTCTAGGAGGCAAACCTCCAAGAGTAACAAACGCTTCAAAGCTTGTAGACGCGAAACCAAAGTGCTCAAGCTATGGAAAAGCTCTTGTTAGCTCACAAGGACGCTCTTGAGCTCACTCTCTCAACCCAACACAAAGGATGTGGCTTGAATCCACAAATCTCACAAAGAGATGGTTGGGGAGAGCCACTAAGGCTTAGGGCTTGCAAGAAATGGCTTAGAACCTCAGCAACACCACTAGAAACAGCAACCTTCAACTGAAGAAGGCTTGGGGTATTTATACCCCTCAAAGGAGAAAACTAGCCGTTAGTCCTCGGGCGGCACCGGTCAGACCGGTGTTCGAAAAACTAGCCGTTGGAGCTAGCGGCACCGGTCAGACCGGTCAGGCCCGAGACACCCCCAAAACCCTTTCTATGAATCTAACACTTCACCAAAGAGATGAAGTGGCTCAGGTTAGGTTAGGAGGGTTTGTTAGCACACTCTAAGGCTCTCAAGGCTAGATCTCACTTAGGTCAACTAATGAGCACTTTGACTTGGTCAACTCGCTAATGTTGCATCCCTCTTGATAGTACGACATACCTATACTCAAGAATAAATAAAAACATTTTGTTGATCTCTTGAGCTTGAATGTCTTCAATCTTGCCATACTTGAGCAATATCCGCTTGAGGGCTTTCAACATAGCCTTTGACTTGAGCACGTCCATACTTGAGCTAATGACTTAGGATCTTTCCATCTATCATAGGAATGCACACTTGGATCCATAAGTCACTCCATATTGTCAATCATAACATGTTGATGACTTGCATTGCTTCCCTCGGTTAAGGTTTGGATATGATACTTGGAGACCCCACGGATGCTAGAACTTCACCCTAGCAAAACACTAATGGCGGCTTAGCTACGGCCCCAAAGATTGCTTAGTCCCTCACCCTAAACATCTCGGTTGATCTCTTCATCACTTATCCAATCCACTTTTGAGTTCCACTTTGCTTCATACAAGATTATCCTTCATTTGAAAACCCGCTTCAAATGCTTGATCTTGATTGACAACGAATGTGCAAGCTTCCAAATTAGAACCATAACGTGTACACTCATCCTTGTGTCCTCTTTCAATAAACACATGAAGCCTTGCACTTGACCTTCTCAAATTATCCCAATATTAATCTTTCTTTATTGCTTGATATTTGTCACTTATACATTGGGATCATCCATATATTTGTCTTCTCCAATGTGAGCCATATAATATTCATCCACAAATAAATACTCCAATAAATACTCATGAATATATAAATAAAACCTGCTCACAATCTTAGACAAATACATTAGTCCTTTAATCGCTTTGTCATTCAATTCACCAAAATCCACTTTAGGGGCCTAGATGCACTTTCAATCTCCCCCTTTTTGGTGATTGATGACAACTCGATTAAAGCTTACAAATAAAACATTAAAGCGCAAATAGATTCTTAGATATAGCTAGAGCTCCCCCTTAATTTGTGCTTTGAGTTGAATTTCAAAAATTTGGCCTCAAATGCCAATAGCACAAATTTGGGAGAAAGCGCGTGAGAGCTCCCCCTATATCTCAGAATCAGTGGAGTGCAACATGTGTAAGCGACAAATGAAAATCCGTGATGCGTATGACAGGTTATGCACAAAGCAAAGAACAAGTGTACTGACTAGGCAGCACCGGTCAGACCGGTGCCCCCGACCGGTCAGACCGGTCAGGTCTAGCCAGCACACCTGACTGGGCGGCACCGGTCAGACCGGTGCCCCTGACCGGTCAGACCGGTCAGGTCCAGCCAGAGCACAAAGCAAAAGGTGTGCGTGCTATTTGGTCCAGAGTGATCAGGCCGGGGTTGCAAGCCGGCTTAGATCACTTTGCTCCATTTAGCCAACACAAACATTACATCATACAATGCATGCATCACAATCTAGCAATAAGGTCGCTTAATTATTACATTAAAGGTTCAAACACCCAGTAGCACTCACACAAATGTTCTCAAGTCCACTAAGATAAAGTTCTAGCTTATTACACAGCTGCTCTCATCAGCCAGCCAGCACCGGTCAGACCGGTGCAACACAGACAGCAACACTGAGTTTAAGTCTTTAATCCAAATCTTCTCCCCCTTTGTCATCAAGCATCCAAGAAGGGCCTGGAGAAGAAGTAGCTGTCGATCACTGTCCCTGAGATCCGTCTCCTGGTTGAGAGCTCCCTCCTATTTGAGAAATGTCAAAAATCCAATGCATAGGAGAGTTTAGATAAATGGAATCAGAGATAGTGATTTCAGAGGGATGAGCTATAGGAGCGCTGTCCGTACCATAGTAATATGGATTATAGCCAAATATCTTCGCGGAGAAGCGAGCGCCCCAATCTTGTCCTTGCTCGGGAGGTGGAGGAGGTGGAGGAGCTTGTTCTTGTTCCATGAAGTGAGAAGAGCCAGGCACATCCGGGTGAGGGGGTACAAACGGTGGAGGTGGAGGAGGAGCCGATGATGAAGACCCTTGTTCTTGCCCGGACTCAAAGAACATAGGCCCATATTGATTAAGCATGTCGGAATTGGCCCAACCTCTCATCCTATCCTCAAAGGAGGGTATCTCAACCTGTGGAGACTCAGGAGAGGGAGGAGAGCGAGGCGGTTCAAACCCTTGAGCGTTGTGCATCAACTTCATCGTGTCCCTCATTTGCTTGTTTGCCCTCCTAGACCTTTGTTGCTCCACCTGGATGTCATGCTTACTCCAACACATGCCAAAGATGAAATTGAGGAACTTCCTTAACGGAGAAGTGGATCTGCGGGGCCTGTGCTGCTCCCAGCCTCCCAACCGGTCAGACCGGTGCTCAGCACCGGTCAGACCGGTGACGGCCTGAGGTCCTGTCTGTGGCTGATCTGACTGAGTAGTGCCCTCCTCTGTGATTCCTTCCTCATGGCCAGGTGCTTGCTCTGCTCTGGGAGATGGAAACCTTGGATTCTTGCTAGGATTGAGCTTCAATGGCTTGTGTGTCACATTTTTGGGAAACTCCGTCTTTGCAACCTTTTCAATCATATACATGATGTAAAGACTATAGCTGCAAATCTTTTTGGGGTCCTCGGATAGGTGCTTGATTTCTTGCCAAACGAAATCCCCAACACTAAATTCCGGAGCTCCCGGCCTCAAAGCAACCATCAAATTTTTCTGAAACTTTGTGATCTCAGAGGGATTCCCATCTCTAGGTGTAATAGACACCCTAAGGAGTCTATTAAGTGCAGCATAGTAGGTATAGAGATTCTTCACCTTCCCATAATAAGCATGATCACCTCTCGGGTACATAAGATGCAAGGCCTCCTTGTCAAGCTCCCCTTCATCATGGAGCTGCCTTAAGTCCTTGTCTCCCGCCATGATCCCAAAGCACCTCAAGAACCTAGGGAAAGTGATGGAATACCTCTGGGCATTGGTCATCCAAATCATAGCCCTCTCAGTACCAATGTGTCCAAAGTGCACGGTGGTGTAAAACTGGGCTATTATCTCCTTGTTCCAATCTTGTCGGAAACCCATAAGCTCCTTGACCCTTTGCCTCTCACAGTTGCTTATGACTTCATTAAAAATGGGGTCATTTTTCCTAGCCATATGCTCCCAATCCACATATTGTGCCTTATGAGTGATTTTGGGCTTTTTGATGATCACCGTAGCATAGTAATCCTGCTGAAACTTAGCCCAAAACCTTGGATCAGAGGCGGTCCTTGCCTCCTCATAAGGGTTCTTGTCCCTCAACTTCTTTAGGGCTTTAGTCATGCCCGAACCATGGTACTTCACTGGCCTGTCAGGATAGATATAAGTAGGTGGCATGATTCTCAACCTACCCAGAACATCATCATCCTCATCCATGGCATCCACATCCTCTTCTTCTTCCTCTTCCTCCTCATCCTCATCCTCTGCCTCGTCGGACTCACCATCATCAGAACAGCCTCCTGGTGCCTCCTCAGCTCATACTGACCCTGATAGGTCTCATCCTCAACATTGTCATCTCTGCTAGTACCGGTGTCACCTCCAAGGTCAGGTGCCTCTGCACTCCCTCGAGCTGAACGAGGTTTCAACCTCTTGCTGCTGACATTGATGGTGCTGCCCCATTCCCCAAAGTCACCGGGAGCAGTCTCTCTGTGAGCATATACCTCTTCTCTTCTCTTCTTAGCACCCTCCTTTTCCCTGACTATAGCTGCTGTCCTGAGTCACAAAAAGGATGACAAGAGTGTATAAGACTCTAGGAACCAGATTGAATCGATATGGAAAAAGATCTTTGCAAGTTCAGAACAATTGGGTCTGCTCTGGGCCACACCGGTCAGACCGGTGAGGGGCACCGGTCAGACCAGTGCCACCCAGAACAGAGCCAATGGCCCTAATCTTCAATCTGAGTAGCTATGAATCTAAGATTTGATCTAGATGTTCATGAGACAATCCTACACAGATATATGTTGAAAAACATGAAGAAAACAAAATTTGGGACTGGACACGCGCCACCGGTCAGACCGGTGACGGCCACCGGTCAGACCGGTGAAGCCCGTCCGACCCCAAATCTTGGGTTCTCACAATGTGTCCAACGAAACTCTATGGATCTATAGGTATGTCTTCTAGGGGTTCTCAGGAGATGATATACCAAAGGAAATTCAAATCTTTGCACGGAGTAAAGAGATCGGGCAAAACGAAGATTTGAATACCTTTGGAGAGAAGAACTTGAATGGAATCCAAAGAACTCGAAGGGAAATCAAAGGAGGAGCCTTGGGAGATCCTTTTGCTTCCAATCTTGAGGTCTCTCCTTGGTTGAATCCCTAGTTCTCCATGGGAGAAGAGAGAGGTGGAAGAGGGGAGGAGAGAGAGCTTTCACGGTTTGAAGAAGGATGAAGCCTGGTGAATAATGGAAGAGAGAGAGAGAGAGGGGAGAGGTAAAAGATAGATTCCTTTTACTGTTGGCCCACGGGTTGCAGTCGGGCACCACCGGTCAGACCGGTGCGAGCCACCGGTCAGACCGGTGACTACACTTGGTCGAGCCAGTGAGCCTTTAGCGGTAGTTCCGACCCGCGCTCGGTAGTACCGAAGATTTTGATAATTTTAACAGAGAATCCATATCGGTAGAACCGACCTAGCCTCGGAAGTTCCGATCCTTCTTTCCAATTTTGTGAAATCTCCTTTGAAATCTTCTTCTGGTATTATATAAGACACTTTGCATCCACTTAGGTCTCAGAAGAATGAAGATGTGACTTCAGGGGTACCACCGGTCAGACCGGTGGTGGGTACCGGTCAGACCGGTGCTCCCCTGAGAAAATGACTTTGAGCCAAAAAGAGAGATTTTGATCCTAACTCCTTCAGATGTTTTGGATAGGATATAAAGAGTTGATATTGATCCAAAATTCATCAAGTCTTGAAAGAGTGGAGGATAATCCAAATTATTTTGATAATTCTTGATTCTTCCAAGAGAGAGAGATAAAGATAGATTTTATGGACTTGAGAGAATCTTCTTAATTGTGACTAGCCATCAATCAAACAAGGGGAACTATAGTCACAACTAAGTTGATTGGGTCACAAAGACCAAGAATCAAATATTTTTCAAAATGAGCACACTTCCTATACATGCTAGTTGATTTTTGAAAAGTCTATCCTATGTCACAGAGAGCATGCATCCACTTCAAATGAGCAGCTTTTCAAGTATATTTAGCTCATACCCTCAACCACAAGACACAAAGTCGAGTGAATGCAAAGATATCAACCAAATATCTAGAGAAACACACAAAAATTCACTTGAAGCAATTACATGCAAAGGATGGCACACTTGCATGATATAATGGCCTAGATGCATTATGGTATTCAATGAGATCCATGAAAACATACCTTTGCCTTAAGACCATTTCATTTGTGCATATATTAAATTTTGAAAAGTGCTAGCTCTTACTTGTTCTTTTGATAATGCTACTTATTTAGAGCTTGCTTAGTGATGCACAAACAAATAAGACTACAAGATCACTAGAAGAGATTGTTAGTCCCACAAGTGACACAAGTGTTGCAATGAGCTCCCCCTTAAGTAGTGCTAGAGATATTTGAATTTCTCGAACTAAGCACTTTATTCAATTAAGAATATGGTGAGGCTCATTCCAAACTTGGTCAAGACACATAAATAGTTTGTCAATTGAAATGTGTCGAGTCGCTCATTACCTTTGACGCTAAATCACCCTTTTTCAAGAAAGGCGGTTTACAGAGGCGTACCGGGTCACCCGAGCACAGGGGCCGGGTCACCCGCCCATCTGCCTCACTGGGCCGGCACCGGTAAGACCGGTGACCGCCAGTGCACCCTCTTTTGGTGATTTTCAATTCCTTGTCCCTTCATTGAGTGAACACATCACTAATTTGAGACCTGCAACAGAGACAAGGCAATGCTCTTCTAGAGAACCATTAAAAGCATCGAATGGCATGAGAGAGTATATTTTCATAAAGATGTCAAAGTCACTACCTCATGTTTCACTCGTACAAGATAAGTGTCACATGAGTGTTCACGAAGAACTAAGAGTGACTAAGACTCAACAAAGAGCACTAGTTACCAAGATGTCATTGAATTCAAAATTTATATGAATTTGCCCTTCACATGGCCAATTGATCAAACGTGATTTCCATCCCTTCTAACCATGTGTTCAATGCATCTCTTTCAACCTGCAAGCTCAGCAAGCATTTCTTGGTACCCAACACTTGTTGGGTCCTATGGGGTTAGCCACAAGGTGCTTAGGAACCCAAATGGCTCTCATGCTAGATTGAGGTGAACTAATCTCCCTCATAGCACAAGTCCCACTCTTATCGTTCCTAAGCTTACGGAAATCATAATGGACTAGGTTTGATTTAGGAATGTTACCATTTGGACAATCTTTGCCCATGTGACCCTTTTGACGGCATTCATAGCAAATGCGGCTTTTGTTCTTGTTGGTCACACCATTCCTTGTAAGTTCTTGTCCATGCTTGCTTCTGAGCCTTGTTCTTGGAGAAGAAGTCTTCCTCGCCTTGTTTGCTTGAGGTGGGGCTGCCCTGGCTGGCACCGGTCTGACCGGTGGCTTGCACCGGTCTGACCGGTCACGGTCAGTGCCACTGCCCATCATTGCACTTGGGCAAGAGTCGGCAAAGTGACCCTTCTCTCTGCACTTGTAGCATACTCTCCACTTGTTTGAGCTTCTAGGCTTCTTGGAGAGTAATTCTTATGCCTTGTGCTTGATTGGGCGATATTGAGACTTGACTTGCCCAACCTTGCTCTTTTCTTGAATCTTGTGCTTGTGGGTCCTTGTATGTTGTTGAGGGGTTCAGCTAGTGACGGTTGATCCCTTCTCAAGCTTCTTCACCATGTCATCACGGTTATCTTGAGAAGGTTGCACTTTGCTTTTCTCCTTCAACATATACAAGTCTTTTTGAAGCTTTTCAACCTCTCGCTTGAGTTCATCATTTTCTTTAGCAATGAGGTCATCACAAGATTCTACAAGTACATGCTCAATGCTAGATTGGCTTGCTTGAGACAAACAATCATTAGTGCAAGATAAATTGATTTGAACTTGTGAGCATGTGCATGTGTGAGATAGAGGTTGCATAAATTTTACCGATGAAAGCACAACCTCATGGGCTATCTCTAGTGTTGCATAAGAATTGACAAGCTTCTCATAGGAACACTCAAGTCCCTTGTGATCGGCTTGTAGAGCCATATGCTCACTAGTGAGCTTTCCTAGCTTTTCTTCAAGCCTTTCATTTTCTTGATCCACTGCAGCTACACACGCAAAGGATTTGATAACCTTATCATATTGTCTAGCGAGTGAATCATACTTACAAACCAAGGAGGCATTCTCAGATTTGAGAGCCTCAAGTTCCTTGGCCAAGGAGCTTGAAGCTTCATTCTTCTCAATCTTTCCTCCTTTGGTTCTTCTCTTCTTTTCCTTCTTGGCCATCAAGCAGATAGTTGTACCTCTGCCGGCACTGGTCTGACTGGTGGGTGCCACCGGTCTGACCGGTCCCTGCAGAGGGACATGGTCTTTGCTTCTTTGGCCTTTTCCTTGCTTGGAAAGTGACACTTGAGGCTCAATGATGTTGAATGAAGACATAGAGCTCTCCTCAAGTGCCTTCTCCATGGTTTGCTCTTGATCAATCCATTTGGGCTTTTCATATTCTTCACGAAGGATTTCCCAAATGGTGTGAGCATCAATCTCAAGTTTGTCATAGATGAATTCCTGCACATCACTACTCAAAGTACTACAAATGTAGTTAAATACTCGAGAGTTGCATTGCCAACACTCTAAGTCCTCTAGGGATGATTTTGACAAGTCAATTTTAGTTTCCCTAAGGTGAGGAGGTAGAATGCTAGCAACAACAATCTTCTCAGCAAGTGGACCCATGGTCCTAAAGCAATTGAGTACATGAATTGACCAAGATGCATAGTTTGAGCCATCTAGAGCTAGAGGCTCAAACGTTACCTCACGAGTTGTCGACATCGAAGAACTCCAAGCGGTTAAGCTCGAATCGGATCACCAAGCTCTGATACCAATTGAAAGCACCTTGATGTCGCCTAGAGGGGGGGGGGTGAATAGGCGAGACGACCGATTTACACTTTTCTTCCCCGAAAACTTGAGCTGACAGTGTCCACCGGTCAGACCGGTGGTGGTGACCGGTCAGACCGGTCGCTCACTGGACTTCACAGGAGGCACTGGTCAGACCGTTGCCTAGCACCGATCAGACCGGTGTAGCACAGAGCACCTACAAAAACAACTTCAAGCTCCTCTTGACTTCTAGCACGAACCAAACTTGGTGAGTGGCCTTTGTAGATGATCACAAGCAGAGTAATGAGCCCTGCACACACAAGTAGCACACCCAAGTAGATCGAAGCGGAAGCAAATCAAATATGCTAGAAAAACAACTTAGAGAGGCAAACCACACAAAGAAGCAAGGATTTGTTTCCCGAAGTTCACCGCCCACTAAGGAACGGCTACGTCTCCGTTGAGGAGCTTGTAAGGGACAATTCCCACAACAAGCCGGGTCTCTTTCAACCACTTTCCTCCTTTCCACTAAGGGGATCTTTTCCACGAAGAGGCAAGATCGCAGCCCTCACAAACTTCCCGCTGCTCACCACAACCTTGGGAGCTAGCCGGCGACGCCTAGCCGTCTAGGAGGCAAACCTCCAAGAGTAACAAACGCTTCAAAGCTTGTAGACGCGAAACCAAAGTGCTCAAGCTATGGAAAAGCTCTTGTTAGCTCACAAGGACGCTCTTGAGCTCACTCTCTCAACCCAACACAAAGGATGTGGCTTGAATCCACAAATCTCACAAAGAGATGGTTGGGGAGAGCCACTAAGGCTTAGGGCTTGCAAGAAATGGCTTAGAACCTCAGCAACACCACTAGAAACAGCAACCTTCAACTGAAGAAGGCTTGGGGTATTTATACCCCTCAAAGGAGAAAACTAGCCGTTAGTCCTCGGGCGGCACCGGTCAGACCGGTGCCCCACACCGGTCAGACCGGTGTTCGAAAAACTAGCCGTTGGGGCTAGCGGCACCGGTCAGACCGGTGCCCCTGACCGGTCAGACCGGTCAGGCCCGAGACACCCCCAAAACCCTTTCTATGAATCTAACACTTCACCAAAGAGATGAAGTGGCTCAGGTTAGGTTAGGAGGGTTTGTTAGCACACTCTAAGGCTCTCAAGGCTAGATCTCACTTAGGTCAACTAATGAGCACTTTGACTTGGTCAACTCGCTAATGTTGCATCCCTCTTGATAGTACGGCATACCTATACTCAAGAATAAATAAAAACATTTTGTTGATCTCTTGAGCTTGAATGTCTTCAATCTTGCCATACTTGAGCAATATCCGCTTGAGGGCTTTCAACATAGCCTTTGACTTGAGCACGTCCATACTTGAGCTAATGACTTAGGATCTTTCCATCTATCATAGGAATGCACACTTGGATCCATAAGTCACTCCATATTGTCAATCATAACATGTTGATGACTTGCATTGCTTCCCTCGGTTAAGGTTTGGATATGATACTTGGAGACCCCACGGATGCTAGAACTTCACCCTAGCAAAACACTAATGGCGGCTTAGCTACGGCCCCAAAGATTGCTTAGTCCCTCACCCTAAACATCTCGGTTGATCTCTTCATCACTTATCCAATCCACTTTTGAGTTCCACTTTGCTTCATACAAGATTATCCTTCATTTGAAAACCCGCTTCAAATGCTTGATCTTGATTGACAACGAATGTGCAAGCTTCCAAATTAGAACCATAACGTGTACACTCATCCTTGTGTCCTCTTTCAATAAACACATGAAGCCTTGCACTTGACCTTCTCAAATTATCCCAATATTAATCTTTCTTTATTGCTTGATATTTGTCACTTATACATTGGGATCATCCATATATTTGTCTTCTCCAATGTGAGCCATATAATATTCATCCACAAATAAATACTCCAATAAATACTCATGAATATATAAATAAAACATGCTCACAATCTTAGACAAATACATTAGTCCTTTAATCGCTTTGTCATTCAATTCACCAAAATCCACTTTAGGGGCCTAGATGCACTTTCAGATATGAATCAATTTTTGAGCTGCACACATGAGCACTCTATTGTTACCAATTAATCCCTTTGCCCAGGTCCTCAGTTGCTTACTAACTCGCTGCAGCTTAACATGCAGTCGTAGATAAGGGTTTGCTGCTCGAATTGGTTTGTCCCATGCCTCCCTAACCACCTCCATGAAGCCCTGTAATTTAGGCCAAAATGCCTCAAATCTGAAGCCCTTATATTTTCTCACAGCAGCCCCTTCCGAGATTAGCAATTGACAGTGATCGGAGACACAAGAGGAAAGAGCCTGCAGTTGTACATTCGGTAACATCAGATCCCACCCAGGTGTAAAGAAAGCCCTATCGATGCGAGTCTGGGTGTGATTGTTTGACCACGTGAATTTGCGACCCCTCAGATTCAGCTCCTTTAGAGACAGATCACACACCACTTAACGAAAAGCCCCCCATCAATCTTCTATTCAAATTTGTATTGCTCTTGTCTTCCGGTTGCAAAATCGTATTGAAATCCCCCACTATCAGCCACTTGTCACACACACACGGCTGTAGCCATCTCAGTTCACCCAAGAATTGCAGTTTGGCCTGATCCTCCTGCGGCCCATAGACTACTGTTACACACCAGCTAACCTGCCCTGACGCTGCTAGAACAGTAGCTGTTACAGTATGCACTCCCACCTCTTGCCTTATTATTTTGAAATGATCCTCATCCACTGCAAAAAGGATTCCACCTCTAGTTCCAACTGCCGATAGGACCACAAAATTTTCCACAAACCTGCCCCCCAGGATTTCAAAGACCATCTGCCTGTCAACAAAATCCAATTTGGTCTCCTGAAGTGCCACAATTGTGGCTCTGGTATCTCTCACAGAATCAAACACCACCTGCCGCCTTGCTGAGTTGTTCAGACCCCTCACGTTCCAGTTGAACAGTATACAATGTTGTTCTACCATGGACAACTGTAAGCCTCTCTTCCCCTGAGCAACAGAAACAACCAAGACACCAACGACACCCCCTGCAAACTCCCATAGATAACTAACACTTGCAACAGAGCCGGCACCCACAAACATGGACGGGTAGCAACAGCAACACCCCCACTAGGAACTGAAGAAAGTAAAACTACAACTACTTGTGACAACATTTGGAAATTAAATGATACACGCGTTCCACCCTGAGCACCCCACAGCGGCACTAGCCGCACCTCATGCTTCACCATCAATGGCTAGGGCATCAAACACAGTGATGCCCCCTCTTCTGAAATACCAAATGCGCTGCGCATGTTCCCCACCAGGCCCTCAGTCATTGAGTTCACAAATTGGCAACCAAACTGGTACTGTAGCTCGTCCGACACATTTGTCTTTCCTGACATCAACCCACTCGCCTTCATCAACAATGCTGTAGCCCTATCATCCACAGTGGAGGAAGGATTCCCCTTTGCCGCCATCTTGGAGTTCTTGCTGGCTGTCTGCGTGTTCTGCGACCCGTCCGACGCTCCCTTCCTACCAGCCGTCAGCTTGGTCTTGGTGGGTGGATTACAAAGCAGCGACTTCCTCAGGGGAGCAACAAACTTTGGCACACCGTGACATGGAAGCTTGGCCACTGCTTGAACTTGTCGCTCCTTGTTGATGCGCCCATCAGCGTCACCCAAAACTGCTCGCAGACTTGCTGAACCAACAGAGTGAACCATGACAGGCTCCTGTTCAGCAGCTTCAGTTGTACTGTGCTCCCACGCAGCAGGAATGCTCTCCATTTCTGGCAGCCCATTAGCCACCCAGCCCAACTGGGCCTCCTCAAGGCCCACGTTCAAGTCGAATGCTTGAAACAAACCGCGCGCACACAAGGCGCTCTCTTGATCAGCCAGGAAATCTTTCTGTCCACTTGCTATCTCTTGGACCTCCACCCCCTCTGTGATAGGGCTTGGCTCCTGTTCATCCACCACCGTATCTCCTAGCACATGTGTCTCCCCATCCATCTCACACACAAGCTTGTCCTTATTTCTGTCCATATCTCCCACACTCTGGGCCCGAGCTGCCAACCCACCACGCGCAGCAACACCCTTCGATGGCCCCAGTACTGTATCGCTGCAGAGGACAATGCACTGATCCAGCTCTTGCCCTCCACCATTGGTCCTCTCCCTCACCTCATCACCCACATGCCGAGCCACATTGGTTGCAGGTGGCTCCACCGAGCACTGCAACGGCATGGGCTCGCTGTGCACAGAGACGGGGAGAGGTGCAGACTCCTCCAGCATGGGGTCGACCCAGCCCATTGCAACAGGCTGACTTTCACGAACTAGGAAACTGTCAACAGGTGCGCCCCGATCCATGACATTGACCACGCCACTCTTGTCCTGGCGCTGTAGTCCATCCATCTTGGCTCTCCACACACGGCCTGCCGGAGCATCACCTCGCCGGCGGTAGCTCCCACTCGGAGCACCACCTCCGGCACTGCCGCCTCCATGGCCACGCCGACCGTGCAAGTAATCCCAGCCCAGATCATGAACTCCAGACGACGGCCTCTGCAAGGGCCTCTGGCCAACACCACCACCACCGCCGCCCCTTGGCGGCGACTCATCTCGGACCATGCCTCCCAAGCGGTCATGCACCCTGACCCGCCGGCCATCAGCTCCTCCATCAGGCACACCCAAACGCCATGGTGTATTACATCTTCTAATAATAGATTAATTATGTTTAATAGATTCGTCTTGTGAATTAACATTCATATATGTAATTAATTTTATAATTAGATCATGTTTAGTCCTTCTAATTAGCATATAAAGATTCATTGTGATAAGTGCTAGACTTTTAGTCCCAAGGTCCAAACACTCCCTGAATACAATTGCTACCACCTAAAAACACTATTGGTCACCTTGTGCGTTTTGGAGCCTGTTCTGCTCTATTAATGTTTTTATCCCACATTAAATTAGTCGCTAGGAGAAATCGTTTTAAGATCCACTGAACACACTTTTGATTTATACTTCCTCCGTCTCAAAATAAACACACTTCTCATCTTTTCAGGAGTCAAACTTTTTGAATTTGACTGTAATTTATAAAAAATGTGATAGTATTTGTACATTACGCCTTGTAGTATAAATGTATAATCGTTTCACGAACAAGTACAGCACGGACGTGCGCTGAGGTGGCTGCTGAGCGGTTGCACAATGTAACAGTCGAGTGGCCAGGAATGCCCGAGACAGCCAGGGCTAGGTTAATTTCAAAAAAAAAAAAAAAAAGCCAGGGCTAGGGCTCTTGCTGGTTTGGGGGCGACCCGGCGACTCGGTGTGGCGGCGCGAAGCGGCCGGCGGCCGGTCGAGGCCGGATCCGGCGACCGGCGCCTCGGCTAGGGAGGGATCCGGCGGCGGGCCGACCTCTCCCCCCTCGGCCGGCGCACTATTCACGCCACGGCAGCTCTATTTCCGATCCGCAAGCACTAAGCAGCAAAGTAGCAAGGTAATCCACTGACTCGCATTGTGATTGGTAATGGTACCTTTCAGATTAGCCATGGTGTGGACGTAGGATTGATATTTTCTTCAATGTGAATAAAGATGATGTAGTGTAGATTTTCTTAGCCATTAGAAAAGCTTACGCCCCGAGAAGTATTGTGATTATTCTTATTTGAAATATTGCAAATGTATATGGCAAATTTCGAACTGAAGTGTGGATTTGAAGACTTTTACGGGGACACCTTTATTATGCTTTTGTATGGAAACGCCAGTTTGTGCCTCACTCTCCAGTAACCACAACCTTTGCTCTAATCTAGCATTACTTTTTTTTTTCTATTTTTTCGCAGGTCCTCCATTTGCAAAGGAAAATGAAGGCTGGGGGAGATGCTGAGCGTGCGCAAGCTCGGTTGGCCAGGGACTGGTCGGAGCTGCCCCTCGACGCCCTCACGTCGGTCTTCGGCTCTTCGCCAAGCTAAGCCCCATTGAGATCCTTATGGGTGCGGGACTCGTGTGCCACCCATGGCTCGCCGCGACCAAGGAGCCTTCTCTACGGTACCTCGACATGACAAGCCAGAACAATGTTGTCAAAGAGAAAATCAGGTCTGGAGCTAGAGATGTCTTGTGCGCCATGGCGAAGGAGGCAGTGGACCGTTCCAATGGTCAGCTGGAGGTGTTCATGGGACAGGAGTTTGTTGATGATGACCTTCTCAAGTACATAGGGGGCAGGTATGATCTTCATCTGTTTTTTATACCACTCAACAGAATTGTCCTGCCAGCAGAAAAGGAAGAATAATGTCTAGTTGCACTCCTATTTGCATTTATTTATTGAGATATAAACACTGCATCTTCAGGAGTAGCTGTGGGTTGGATACATGGCTAATTGCACCACTATGATTTTACAAACGTTTTTCCTTCTCGCAACAGAGGAATATTGTGGAAGGAAACAAATATTTTTTCTCATTTTAGTGAAATTCTAATTGGGCATAACCTTGTTTCGAATCCCGTTCCAGAATTTGGTTGTTTCAGAAACTTTATGGATGTACAACATGTCAATGTTTTTCTGTTATCAACGCCATAGAATTGCTGCCGTGGAGCTAGAGAAGGAGATTGGTTACTAGTGCTCTTCCATGGCTCCAGGAAAAACATGCTTCAAAATGTTTGTTCACTAACGCCCTGTTTAGTTCCCAAAAGTTTCACCAACTACTCGTCGCATCAAGGAGTATTAAATGTGGATTAATGACAAAACCCATTCCACAACCCCTACCGTAATTTTGGAGACGAATCTAACGAGTCTAATTATGTCATGATTAGACAACATCACAGTAACCAATCTCTAATGATGGATTAATTAGGCTTAATGGATTCATCTTGTGATTTCTGGTTCATTTGTGTAATTAGTCTATGTTTAATATTCCGAATAGGACTTGAAAGGTAACCCAAAAATTTCATTCACCGAACTAAACACGGCCTAAAAATATTAAGAACATAGTTATTAATAGCAACTGATGTTTTCTCTCTCTTCCTCTTATTAAATACATTGAAAGACATGCCCTTTGTTTCAAATATATATTCTTCGAATATATATTCTGTACACGACTCTCTCAAGATATTAGTCATTTCACTTTACCTTTCTGACTCTTTCATGTGTGTTCCATAGTACTAGTGCTTATGAAGCTTAGGGATAGGAAATTCCCCGTCGGGGAATAGTCTGCCAACCCCGTCCCTGCGGGGATGAAAACACCCTGTCCCCGTCCCCATCAAAGCTCACGGGGCAGCTTTTCTTCCCATCCCCATCCCCGTGCAGGAATTTTCCTGTGTGGGGACCCCCATCCCTGCAAACCGTAGCGTAATCGGAACACACAATAGATTCGTAGATTAGAACACAAGGATATATCACTATCACATGCTCGTAGATCAGAAGATATCAAAACTAGAATTAGAAAAAAGAAACGAGACATCTCAAGTTCACATATCACAACAGATCCAGAATTAAAGTCACAAACACTAGATCAGCCAGCAAGTGAAAGTCTAACGAATGTGCCTTTTTGAGTTAATAATGGAAGACAATAAGCGTGTATACAACGCTGAGCAGCCATAGGTGCGTGTCAATGTCAACACAGCAATAAACTTCAGAAGGATGACAAATACGAGACTCAATCCAGCACATATACTTCCGATCTGAATCTTGAGACTGAAATGGCAGGCCGTAGGCGTACGTCTGGGCACCTCCGCGTCGCACCTGGTGCGGACTCTAGCGGGCGGCGGACTGGAGGCAGCACGGGAGCTGTGACCTCAAAGGAGCGCGGGATTTGGAGCTGCAGCAGCCAGCAGGGGCGGACAAGTTGGTGGCGTCCGGCGGTGGCGGCTGCATAGAGAGGGTACGGGCGGCAGTGACCAGCGGCAGGAATGAGGATGGGGAGCGATGGCCTAGCAAGCAGAGCTAGCTGCAGATGCAGAGGGGGTGGCGGGCGGGCGGCTGGGTGGGTGAGATTAGCTAGGGTTTCGAAGTACTCCTGGCGCTTATATACATATGGCACTGGGCCTCTTTCTTGTGGGCTGCTGGGCCGAAATTGAAGCGGGGCTGCGGTGAAACGGGGATGGGGGACAGTGTATCGTCCCGCCCCTGCCATCCTGACGGAGACACCATTTGCCCCGATTAGATTCCCGTGGGGATCAAAATTCTACCATCCCCGTCCCCTAATAGGGGAATTTCCTTCGGGGAATCGAGGATTGGGTCCCCGTTGCCAACCCTAATGAAGCCAGTGCCATCTAATAGAGATGTGGATGGTAATCTTTGCATATTTTTTTCTGTCTTGGGTCTTATGCTTTCTTGCTTAGTTGGCGCAGATCAAGTAAGGTTGCAAATGGTCCAATGCATGGATACAGTGTTTTTTGAAAAATAAATATAGAATTATTAGTGGTTCGGTATAGTTAATACAGGTGAGATTGTAGCTAGTTAAATTAAAATGGGCACACCTTGCTTTTGTATTCTTTTAGAGCATAACTGATATACAATTGCTGCTGTGCAGGGCACCTTCTCTCAAGATTCTTCACCTAACTTCTTGCCGCACTGTCCTCAATGAAGCATTTGTGGAGGCAATAAACAAGTTTCCTCTGCTTGAGGAGCTTAAGCTCTCTGCCAGTGAAAATATATGTGGTCGTGCAACCTATGAGGCTGTTGGCAACGCATGCCGAAACCTAAAGCGCCTCGAAGTTGGGAAGCGCATGCACAGGCAATACGTAATAGATCGTTCGGATAGTTCCGATTGTGATGAAGCCCGTGGATTTGCAACAATGCATGAGCTACGCTACCTGAAGCTTTATTACAATAAACTCAACAACGAAGCACTGGCTGCCATTCTTGACAACTGCCCTCACCTGGAGTCCCTTCATCTACAATGGTGCGTCAACACTTTGGTGTATGGTGCCATGCGAGCCAGGTGTGCTGACATCAAGATGGTGGTGCAGCCCGATTTTTATCAGACACTGTCGGCTACTATGACCCAATTCCACCAGGTGTGATGGCTATGAGGGCTGGGTCGAGAGCCCTCTCAGCGGATCATGATTAATCCTGGTGCTGATGATTTCAATAAATCATGATGTTTCCTATTAGGGCAGCTAATCCCAATGTATATTATAGCATGATGTAATATCTAAGACTGCCACGTCACTAGGTTAGTATTAAGTAGATGTGTATAAACAACTTCTAAAATGTATGTATCGTATAATTGTTTCCTATGTCGTTGAACATAACTAATCGTTATGCTTTTCTAGCTATGATGTCGGGCCTAAGCTGTATCTCTGTAGTGATGTACTTTATGACAAGTCACTAAAACACCACATGTCCACACGTGATGTTCATCTGCACATCATACGGTGATACACTTATGTGACATGCCACTAAAACACCAGATGCGGTGTTCATTTCAATGCATTTCGATTATCCTTATAATTACGAATGCAGAGATAATTTTGTTATGCATGTTCATACCCATGATTGACCATACTTTTTGCATGCATGCAAGTGAAATGGATTCCGATATGCATGTTCATAACCATGATTAACTTTTTTTTAGCGATGCTACTAATGACTTTTGAGCATTTGATTGATGCACCTTAGGTTTCCATGAAAGTAGGGATGAAAGTGGTGCGGATAATTTCCGCATCCGATCCGATCCGAATCCGAATTATACGGATATGAAAAAGAGTTTTTGATATCTATGCGGATGTGGATAATCCGAATCCGATTGTGTGCGGATGTGGATTAGGATATGGTGTTAGCGATATTCAACGGATATGGATTATCCGATAATTGAATGCGGATAATCCGAGGCGTATAATAGGATATCCGACTACTCTGACAGCCCAATACGACCCATACACTATGACCTTTTACCTATACACAATTTTTTAGCTCACAAAATTTTAGCTATATGTATAGTGTGTGCACGTGCATAAAAAAACCCTAACCACAGTCCTGCGCAAAGCATCATTTGTCAGTTGTCACGCATCGGCACTACGGCACCAGCGGTCGGACGATTACCTTGCGCCCCTTCCGATCCAACAAATTATAAAGAGTATTTTTCATATTATGTTGCCACTTTACGACTTTGGTTTCAAAAATATTGATCACCATTTGAAGCTGAATATAAGCATGTATTATTCGACTATATTAATTCGCATTCACTCCGATACCGGTCCGACTCCGCACCATATCCGACATCCGAAAAAATCCGCATCCGTGTAATATCCGCTTCACTCCACATCCGAAAGAGAAATATAGATGTAGATGTGGAAAGGTATTATTCGATCCGATCCGATCTTCTTTCATCCCTACATGAAAGAGATACACTTAATCCGTACTTGGACCGGAAAATCCCACGTTAAATCACGAAAATCCTCCGCCGTCGTTGTATCTCTATCTGTTTTTTTAGAAACTGAGATTACATTAAAAAAAAACTTCTCATAGTGTACATCCTATAACTTACGAAGACAATCATGAGAGTAAAACAAATTACATCCAAGTTCTTACAAATTTCTCCCGATCGTCCCTGTCGTCGACGGTCGAAGCTGCTGCCTGCGAAGTCGACCATATTCCTGATGAAGGACATTAGAAACTTTCAATGACACTATAAGCATCAGTACATCACATCAAAGACACCGACATTCCTTGTAAACGTTGAACGAATAAGCCGAATCATATCTCCAGATAGCAAGGGATATGGCGCCTCAATCACCAACAACTCCAGCGCACATGGACAACAAGTGACCCAGAAGGGGACCAAAACCACCTGAAGTGTTGTCTCTCTCAAGACCTCGGAATGGAGTTAGAGGGGGTGTTTCTTTCCCCGAGACTAAAGCTACGTTACATTGAATGTTTGGATGCTAATTAGGACTACTAAACATAGACTAATGACATTCCATTTCATAACCTCGGGTTAATCGCGAGACGAATCTATTTAACTTAATTAAACCATGATTAGGCAATGTGATGTTAAAAGTACATCTTTTAATAATAGATTAATTAGTTAATAGTTTCGTCTTGCGAATTAACATTCATATGTGTAATTAGTTTTATAACTAGTTCATATTTAATTCTTCTAATTAGCATACGTGATTCGATGTGATAAGTGCTAGACTTTTAGTCTCCAGGTCCAAACACTCCTGAATACAATTGCTACCACCTTGACGAGGCCATGGACTAGGGCCCACCAAGACCCCTGAAAACGCAGTACGGACTCACGTACGGCATGCTCCGGCAGCTAACACAACAAGTGTTACGCTGGCCGAGCACGTAAAGGCCCGTACGACCAATTTCCGTCATGGGCCAGAAGGCAGGTGGCCCACGGCCGTCCGCGCCCTCTTCCCCGAGTACGTGGCGGCCCGTACGACAAGTTTTCACCTCCGCTCCCGACTACTCGTTCACACGAGTAGTTTCCGCCTCCCACCTCCGGCTACTCGTTCGCACGAGTAGTTTCCGTCAACAACCCGCAGGCTTCGCAGGGAAGGCGTGGGGTGTGGGGGCCCCGCCGAATCAAGATCCCAGGATCTCCGCACACACCTCCCCGCGCACCACCACGTGTCCGCTTCGCCGCAGCGGTCCACCTGGGCCAGGCCGATTCGGTGTCAGGGGACGGATTCGTCAAACCCTGCCACGAACGGCACAGTGGCCATCGTACCGCAAACGGCGTAATGGACGTTGAGCAGCGTACAGTACAGTACGCACTACACCCTAAGCATCGGAAGACGCAGCATAGATCACCTACTCGCACGAGTAGTCTTCCGTCTCCGACCAGTTCAAGACTTGACCGTCAAGGCCGCAGGTACACGGGCCCCGTCGGTATCCTGTGATACCTGGGCGCACGACTCGCCACGTGCCAACCGCTCCGCGCTGGTCCGCCCTGGCCGGGTCAATCCTGTGTCAGAGGTCGGATCCTCCTGCCGCTCCTCAAGCAGGGACGGTACATATCGTACTACGGATGGCACGGGAAACGTTGTGCCACGGACGGCACAGTGCAAGTCGTCGCCTATCCCTCGATCGACGCGGTGCAGGCTACTTCGTTTCCACAGTACCCAGAAAAGACAAGCCTCTGATCCCCTGACGGGATCAGGATACGTACCCTGCCTCCTGTACCCGACTAACTACTCGGAGAAGGGTGCGGGGGGCCCGGGACGGCTGCTTGGGACGCACAACTCAGGAGAAATCTACACCGTCACCTGAGGTACCAAAACAGTCCTTCGTGGCTGCTGCCGCCTGACAGCCCGATGCTGAGAAGGACGCCTCGCACTGTAGACCAGCTCACACACTCGATGTAACCGCCCTGAGCCTCCCCCTTGCGACTATAAAAGGGAGAGACAGAGGCACTCACAAGACACGTTCGTTTCCACCCCCACACGCACTTAGCATCGATATCTCATCTCATACAACCACACACACGTACGTAGACTTCTGCTACTTGAACCACTCGCACACCAGGGACTTGGGCTCTGCACCCTCTCCCGCCTTGTTTGTATCCCCTACTACAAACTCCTGAGCATAAAGAACACCCCTCTCAGACTGGACGTAGGGTATTACTCTCAGGAGGCCCGAACCAGTATAATCCCGAGTGTCTCTTGTGCTACCGTGCGGATCAGAACACGTATTCTTATAAATTTACTTACCGGCAGTAACAAACCCCGACAGTTGGCGCGCCAGGTAGGGGCCTTCGCGTGTTTTCGACGTTCTTTTTAGGGTCCGCACGGCCCTCCCATCGTTCGCTTCAACAAAAGCCGTCACCAAGCCGCTGCTGATGGACTCCCTCGTGGGGTCGCCGGGCTCGCTCCAAGCCGGGCTCGAGATCCGCTTCGGGAGCCTGAACTTCCAGGCAACCGGAGACGGCTACCACATGCGCCTCGTCAGCGAGACCACCGACACACCTGCGTCAGCACCTGCTCCGGCTGCCGCGGCACGCTCGCCCCGACACAAGAGGTGCTCGGGCAAGCGCGCAAAGCAGGCCAAGGCGGACTGACGCAGGGCGGCGCGTGCCAACTCCCCTCCATGGGTCGAGGCTGACGCGCCGCCGGCCACTGACGCGGTGGAGGACTCCCTGCCGTCGGACTCGACGGAGCGCATCGCTAGGGAGAGCGCGCCAAAGCCATCTCCCTCTCAAGGGACGTGCTACGCGGCGGCATACTCCTCTTCGTCAAGCACAGACCCGGCCGCATACGACAACTACCCGAGGCATCGTCTGTGGGGCAGCAGGAGGCTTCCGGCGACCTCGCCCGACGAGCAGTATCTCGAGACCGACGGCACGAACGACGTCCTCGACTCGGAGTGGGATTACGTGGGGCTCCGGGATGCTGGTGCTTTCCGTCATTTCCAAACGATGACGGACTACTGTTTCGGCTACTCCGACGACGGGGGTTACGACCCCTCGCGTGAGTGCTTCGTCGTTGGCAACGCCCCGACGGCGCCAGCACCGACCCACACGCCGGATGGAGCACTTCACTCCGCCCACAGCTCGACGGCGGACAGTGCTGCCGAGGCCCAAGTTCCTCCCAACGCCGCCGCACAGCGCGCCCGACTAGATGAGTTGGAGGATGCGCAGCGCCAGCTCAATGACGAGCGGGCCCAGCTCCACCAACAACTTGGGCAGAACCCGATCCCGACTCCCGCTCGCGCACGAGCGAGGGACGTCCAGCAACGCATCATCAACGACGACTGAGATGTCGTTGACGGCACGCCCGTCTTCAAAAGGGCGTCACAGAATCTAGCGGCAGCGGCAGTCCTTCTCCGGAAGATACCTGAGCCGGCCACACCCCAAGAAAAAGAGATGCACAAGCAGATCAAGACACTCCTCGAGACCTCCGCCGTGCAGCAGGCGGAGAGCTCCGCTTCTCGACAGCGGGGCTCACAGGGTCGCGGGCCCTCCGAGCTGTGACAACCCGCGGCGCCGTCGCAGCAGCCATGACGGTCCGAGGAGGTCAATGTACCGGTCAAGAGCCGCTTGGGGCCCAACCGCGACGCGCGCGACACCATCAAGGCGCGACGAAGGGCTGACGTGGGTCACTATGATGACTACGAGCAGCAGCCTCGTAAGGAGTACAACCGGCGACGCGGAGGCCGGTACGACAGCAACGAAGACCGGAGCAGGAGCAGCTTGCCTGATGCCCAAGGGCCGTGTGCTTTCGGGAAGAATGTGCGCAGCGCCCGTTTCCCTTCACGCTTTGGGGCTCCGACCTCCGTACCCAAGTACGCCGGTGAAACCAACCCCAGCGTCTGGTTGGAAGACTACCATCTGGCATGCAACGCCGGCGGAGCGCGGGACGACCTGTTCATCATCAAGAACCTGCCACTGCATCTCGCGGACTCGGCTCGCACGTGGCTCGAGCACTTGCCGCGAGGCAAGATCGACAGCTGGTCGCAACTACACGACGCCTTCATTGGCAACTTCCAGGGCACGTACGCCCGACCAGGGAACCCCTAGGACCTGCACAACTGCAAGCAAATGAAGGGCGAAAGCTTACGCGACTACATCCGACGCTTCTCCAAGCGGTGCACCGAGTTGCCCAGCACCACCGACACGGACATCGTCTCGGCCTTCCAGAACGGCACCACGTGCGCCACACTGATCCATCGTATCGGGCGACGGAAGCCGCGATCTACTCGGGAGCTGCTCGATATCGCGACCGACCACGCCAACGGGGAGGAAGCCGTAGCCACAATGCTTAGCCCCGGTGCCAGCAAGGGGAAGCAGCCGGTCGAAGCAGGAGACGGTCCGTCTGCACCAACCAAGAAGAAGAAAAGTAAAGATAAGAGGTACCGCGTGGACACCTTGGTGGCCGCTGTCGATCGAAAGACGGCAAGACCCAGAGGCAACCCGCCATCGGATCACTTTGAGAAGCTGTTGAATGCCCTGTGCCCCAACCACGAGGGCCCGGTCAAAAACGCCTTCAAGGACTGCAACCTGATGAAGTCCCACCTCGCCGGCACGCTGAAAAAGCGGAGCTACGCTCCGACCAACGACGGAGGGAAGGACAAGGGCAACGATGAGGGCGCTTACCCTCGAGAAGACGGAGCCGTAATGATGATCTTCGGGGGCTCGGAGGCACGGTTGCCCAAACGCCAGGGGAAGGTGATCCGGCGAGAAGTTTACCAAGTCGAGCGTGCGACTCCAACATACCTGAAGTGGTTAGAGACGCCGGTCACATTTGACCGGCACGATCATCCCGACCACATACCACAGCCGGGTAGCTACCCGCTGGTTGTGTCACCCTTGTTCGGCACCAAGCGTGTGCACAAGGTACTGATGGACGGAGGTAGCGGCCTCAACGTCATCTACATGTCGTCCCTGGACGACATGGGGATCCCGCGGTCCCGACTGCGGCCGTCTATGGCGCCTTTCCACGGGGTCGTACCCGGGATGGAGGTGGTCCCACTCGGGCAGATCGACCTGCCCGTCACGTTCAGAACTCCGAACAACTTCCGAAAGGAAACCCTCACCTTTGAGGTGGTGGGATTCCCGGGGACGTATCACGCGATACTCGGAAGGCTAGCTTACGCTAAGTTCATGGCCGTCCCCAACTACACGTACCTCAAGCTGAAGATGCCCGTCCCGAAAGGCATCATCACAGCTGGTACAACTTTCCAGTACGCATACGAATGCGATGCTGAGTGCTTCCAGTTCGCTGAAGCACTGATTCGGTCTGAGAAGCTCGCCGCCGAGCCCCCCTCCGAGGACCAAGAAATCCCCGAGTCGTCCAAGCATGCGGCCTGCTCTTTCGAGCCCGCCAAGGATGCCAAGGAGGTGCCCGTCTCCGACGACGGCCGCACGCTCCGTATCGGGACGGCGCTCGGTTCTGACTAGGAAAGCGCGCTCGTCGACTTCCTCCGCGCGAATCTCAACGTATTCGCATGGAAACCCTTTGACATGCCAGGGATTCCAAGGGAGGTCGCCGAGCACAAGCTTAACATTAAGCCCGGCTCAAAGCCGATCAAGCAGCGTCTGCGCCGCTTCAATTTCGACAAGTGCAAGGCTATCGGTGAGGAGATCAAGAAGCTCATTAGTGCAGGGTTCATCCGTGAAGTCTACCACCCCGAGTGGTTAGCAAACCCTGTACTCGTTAAGAAGAAGAATGGAAAATGGAGGATGTGCGTTGATTACACGAGCCTGAACAAGGCGTGTCCAAAAGATCCATTTCCTTTACCGCGCATAGATCAAGTAGTCGATTCAACGGCTGGGTGCGAAACCCTCTGTTTTCTTGACGCTTACTTGGGGTATCATCAGATCGTGATGGATCTGATCGACCAGCTCGCCACCTCATTCATCACCCCGTTTGGCGCGTACTGCTACGTTTCCATGCCTTTTGGGTTGAAGAATGCAGGAGCCACTTTTCAGAGATGCATGCGTCGCGTCTTTGGATATCTCATCGGACGGCTAATCGAGGCCTATGTCGATGATATCGTGGTCAAGTCAAAGAAGGTGGGCAACCTAATCCCTGACCTTACCGTGGTCTTCGAGAAGCTGAGGGAGCATGGCGTAAAGCTAAATCCCGAGAAGTGTGTCTTTGGGGTCCCCAGGGGCATGTTACTCGGTTTCGTTGTGTCAGAGCGCGGCATCGAGGCCAACCTCGAGAAGATCTCTGCGATCACGGGCATGGGACCCTTCAAGAATCTGAAGGGAGTGCAGCGCATCACCAGATGCCTCGCTGCTCTCAGCAGGTTCATCGCTCGACTAGGTGAGCGTAGCCTGCCACTATACAAGCTCATGAAGAAGTCGGAGCACTTTCAGTGGACGCCTGAAGCACAGGAAGCCCTCGACTCGCTCAAGAAACTACTCGAGAGTCCGTCGGTGCTCACCGCACCAGCGGAGGGGGAGCCGATGCTCCTGTACATCGCTGCGACGACCCAGGTCGTGAGCGCGGCGTTAGTGGTCGAGCGGGACGAGCCTGGCAAGACGCAGAAAGTACAGCACCCAGTCTACTTCGTGAGCGAAGTCCTCTCCGACTCAAAGACACGATACCCGCAGATACAGAAGCTGATCTATGTTGTCCTCATCACTAAGCGGAAGCTCCGGCATTATTTCGACTCACGCCGCATCACTGTGGTGTCTAAGTACCCGCTTGGCGAAATCATACAGAGCCAGGAGGCAGAAGGAAGAATCGCTAAGTGGGCCCTTGAGCTGATGGGGTAGAATATCGAGTATGCGCCCCGCACTGTCATCAAGTCGCAGGCCTTGGTGGACTTCGTCGCCGAATGGACGGAGATCCAAACGCCTCCTGCTCCCATCGATCACGAGACGTGGCTCATGTACTTCGACGGATCCCTCATGAAGGAAGGAGCCGGGGTCGGACTCGTGTTCATCTCGCCTCTAGGCGTGCGAATGGAATACATGGGCCGACTACATTTCGCGGCCTCCAACAACATCGCGGAGTATGAGGCACTCATCAACGGTCTCCGGATCGCCCTCGAGCTGGGAATTCGACTCCTCGACGTCAGGGGGGACTCCGACCTGGTCGTGGGACAGGTTATGAAAGAGAAGAATTGCATAAGTCTGAAGACGGCTGCGTACTGCCGGGCGGTGCGCGAGTTGGAAGACAAGTTTCACGGGCTCGAACTCAATCATGTACTACGCGAGTACAACAAGGCGGCTGACACCCTCGCGAAGGCGGCATCAAATCGCAAGCTCGTCCCACACGAGGTCTTCGCCAGCGACCAGTACGAACCATCTGTTCGTTCCGAGGAGGACAAGGCGCCAGAGCCGTCGACACAAGAGGTCATTGAGATCGACGGGACGCAAGAGCCCAACCTCGAAGACCCAGATTGGAGGATTCCAATCCTCGAATGGTTGGTGGAAGGAAAATTACCGCCCGACAAGGAGACGCCTCGACGCATCGCTCGCATGGCTAAGTCGTACAAACTGGTCGACGGCGAACTCCGTCGAAAGGGCACCAAAGGCATATTCATGCGGTGCATCCTGGCCGACCAGGGCAAGGAACTGTTGCAAGAAATCCATGCAGGCACATGCGGACACCACGCCGGTCCAAAGACCATTGTCGGAAAAGCTTTCCGACAAGGTTTTCACTGGCCCACCGTGGTTGCCGACGCAACTCGGATTGTACGCAGTTGCGAAGGCTGCCAGTTCTACACGTGACAAACTCATCTCCCGGCGCAGGCTCTGCAAACCATTCCCATCACCTGGCCCTTTGCGGTCTGGGGGTTGGATATGGTTGGACCACTGAGAAAAGCACCCGGGGGCTACACCCACATGCTCGTCGCCATCGACAAGTTCTCGAAGTGGATCGAGGCCAAGCCCATAACAAATGTCCATTCCGAGGAGGCCGTTGCGTTCTTCACCGACATCATCTACTGGTTTGGGATCCCGAACTCCATCATCACCGACAACGGTACGCAGTTCACCGGCAAGAAATTCCTCAAGTTCTGCGACGACAACCACATCCATGTGGACTGGGCTGCTGTCAGCCATCCAAGGACCAATGGGCAAGTGGAGAGGGCCAACGTCATGATCTTGCAAGGCCTGAAGCCGCGTATATTCAAGCGTCTCGAGAAGTTTCGGGCGACGTGGGCTGCAGAGCTCCCGTCTGTCCTGTGGAGCCTACGCACCACTCCAAGTCGGGCTACTGGATGCATGCCTTTCTTCCTGGTCCACGGGTCGGAAGCAATCCTCCCAATGGACATCGACTACGGCAGCCCACGGGTTCAAGCCTACACTGAAGAAGGCAACCAAGTCACCCTCGAGAACGCCATCGACCAGTTGGATGAGGCACGCAGCGTTGCCCTCCTCCACTCAGCGCAATATCAGCAAGCTCTACACCGCTACCACGAGCGTAACATATGGGAGCGCGAGTTCCAAGTCGGCGACCTCGTCCTCCGACGAGTTCAAAGTAACGAGGGGAGACACAAGCTCTCACCCCCATGGGAAGAGCCGTTCATCGTCGACCAAGTGCTCCGTCCGGGAACTTTCAAGCTCAAGTACGAGGACGGCAGGGTCATCTCCAACGCCTGAAACATAGAGCAGCTACACCTTTTTTTACCCTTAAGTACTTATTTCGTTCTCATCTTATGATAATGCAAGAGCTCTGAGCTACTTTCTTTTTCGTGAGATGATATCTTTCTCAAGTTTACATTTTTACTTGAGTAAAATGTCTTTATGCTTGTCTCATCCCATAGGCAAGTCTTCGACTTGTCCATGGGCTCGGGGGCTACCCGGGAGCTATGACCCCCCTCCCCTGATCGTTGCGAAACCTTTTTTCGATCAAAAACCGCCTGCGGTTTCTTGTATGGTCGTCGTGGTACGCTCGCACTCCTTAAAGGGAGATGAACGACGACTCTAGCGGTTACGAACCTGCGCTCGTCCGGGCCATGAGTACTTACGCCCCCGCGGCTACGGTACAAAGACCCACAAGCAAAGTTTGTAACCTCAAGTTATCGATCACTCGCCCCCTCAAAAGATGTCGAGTAACCGTCTGAGTGAACTCTGAAGAGTTTTCTTGTTTGCAAAAACATATACGCACACCTACCCTTCTCCGAAGTACTCGGGGGCTCCCCGCCTAAGTAATAACGCTTCTAAACTAAGCTCGATCGAGTCGCCAGATTCCTACGCCTCCGCGGCTACGGAGTAAGACACCGCCAACGAAGTTTAAAGCTGCATCACTCGGGATCACAGATCCCCTAACTACTCGAGGAAAGGTTAACAAACAATCAAAATGCTTAAACTTGAAATAAAAATGGGTTCTTAGCCCACAAGTTTGCCATAAACATTTGGCCCACAAGTTTGTTACAAGAATGATTAAAAAGCCTCGGCGAGGCGACTCAGTTCTTTCTTTACAGGCCCAGGTCGTGGAGGGCGTGACCCATCATAGCCTTGGCGAAGTCGACGGCGCCTTCCTTAATGCCGTCATACTGCTCGTTGGTATAGCTCGGACACCATCCCTGGCTCAGCAGCTCCCTGTCCAGCTCCGGGTAATGCGACAAGAAGATGGCTACCACCTTGCGGACGACGTCGCCGGTCGTATCCATTGACTGCTGACGAGCTGTGGCAGCGGCCAATTCCAAGCGATCCTTCATGGGGCTGGCAGGAACACCGAGTTCGTCCATCGCCTTGATGATGGCCGCCCCCATCTCGTTGTGGATCGACTCCAACTGCCTGATCTCGGTCTTGGCCCCCGCGAGCGTTTTGCGCTCCTGCTCGAGCTCAGCCACGACCTCTGAAGAAAAATGAAAAGACCAATATCAGCGAAAGATGTCTTGATCCAAGGAAGGCAAAAGATGAAGGGGACACGGCTCTTACTATTGAGATTCTCATTAGCTTCCTTGATCTGCTCCACCAGCTTCTGGTTCTCGACGAGGCGGGTGGTTGCGGCACTCTTGTGATCCGCGACCTGCTTCTCCAAGTCGGTGCGGGCCACGCGGAGAGCTGTCCACCCCAAGAGGAAGAGGATCACAAATCAAAAAACACACCAAAAGGAAAGGTAGCAAGTCGTAAAGTACTCACTGATGATCTCATTCTCACGCTTTTTGGTGATTTCCTCGAGACGCCCCTTCTCGGCGATGATGCTGCCGACTTGGGCCTCGAGTGTCGTGCGAGCTGCCTGGAGATTGGACTCGGCCCAGCCTGCCCTGGTCTCGAGCTCCGTCTTCCCTTGATGTGCGGTGCGGGCAGCGGCCTCGGTGTTGGACCACAGCTCCGATGCCACCTGCTCCGCCGCGGCCAGTTTTTCCTCCAGGCCGGCCTTCTCCGCCTGCGTTGTGGCCGCGCGGTCTTCGGCAGCCTTCGTCCTCACCTCAAAGGGCACACGCTCAGACAACCGACCAGCCTCGCTATCCGCCGCCGCAAGGCGGGCCACGGCCAACTGCGCCTCCAGCTGGATCTTCTCCGCGCGGGGTGCCTCAAAGGCTCGCACCTTGTCCTCGGAGCGCCCGACGAGCTCCTGAACCACATATGAGTCGTACGGCTAAGAAGAATAGAAAAAACGAGCATGAGAAATGAAGAGGAAGAGAAAGGACTCACCCTCGAGGCGAGGATAAGATCCCTGATCACCCTCTCTGACTGGCGCAGCGCCAGCTCGCTCAGGCGCAGGCCGCGCTCTAGGCGGCGACGGGCCGCCAGCTCCGCATCACTGTCCGAGCCTACTGAGGCCTGGACCGGCGAAATAGACACCAGCCAGAGCGGCGGGACTTTCATCTCCTCCTCCTCCCCTGCCGTCGAGGTGGTCGACCTCTGCTCCCTTGAGCTCTCCCCGACCTCTACAATCGGGGGTGGCATCTGCTTGTCCACCGCCACGACGGGAGAGACGACTGGAGAAGGCGACGCCGGGATGACGATCACCTCCGCAGGAGCGGCGTCCGATGCGGCGACCGACGAGATGGGGACAACCTCTTCAGTCACCACGATCGCCGCCGCGGCAGAAGCATCCTCGGTGTCGAGGTGCGCCGCCTCCATCACCTCAATAGTGTTCCTCGTCCCCCTCGCCGACTCGGGGGCTCGGGACTCCATCTCCACCTCCGCTGCGGTGCTCCCCGCTCCCCCAGCAACTCGGGGGCTGGGGTCTCGGAGCCCGCAGCGGCAGCGGCCGTGCCCGTCCCCTCCAGCGACACGGGCACGGGCCGCTCGGCATCTGCATCATCGCCCGCCCCCGTCAATGACTCAGAGGCTGGCCGCGCGTCATCACCTGCCCCCCTCGATGACTTGGGGGCTGGCTGTCCATCATCGCCCGCCCGCGCCTCAAGAGCAGGGTTCTCCTGCTCCTGGGCCCCGGATAGGCACCTCGCCAACTCAGCCGCGTGGGCCGAGAGTGCTTCTTCAGTGGGGGCCTCGCCCCCCAAACCCATCGTCCCCATCGACAGGTCGCTGCGAGCCGAGCTCGCAGCTCCCTGAGAGGGGACTGTCATCACCTGGGTCCTGGACCCATCTGTTTCTTCAACCGCCGCCCCCGATTGAAGGGAGGACGGCGGATTGCTCGATGACGGCGTGTCACCGACCACCTGGGCAGGGCGGCGCAAGGCCTTGATAGGCGCCGGCCTCATGGTGTGGCTGTCGGGCGCCTTGAAACGAGAAGAGTGTCACGACGACAAGCAAAAAGGCGTACTCGCTATGAACACAAAGCAAGAACCAAAAGGTTGCAACTCGGAGCTCACCTCTCTGCGACGTTGCGGGGCCGCTTGGAGCCAATTGTTGACTTGAGTGGGGACGCCGCTCTCTTGCTCCCGCCGGCGGAGCAGGTGTCGGAGAAGGGGTCGACCCGCCCCTGGCGACGACGACCGACGCGAGACGTCACTGGGTCGGGGCCAGCCCCCCGCTCTAGGCTGCAGGTGGTGGGGAGGCCGCCGGCACGCTCCGTGGCTCCCGTGACGGACGCGCTGAAGGCGAATGAGACCTCCGGCGCGAGCAGTGGTGGCACAAGGTGTCGCGCCTCGACTCGTGGCGGCCGGGGTCACCGCACCGCGGAGAGCTCCTACCCCTCTCGCGGTGGTCCTGCCGAGGAGCACAGCTGCTCGTTCCGGGCTGATCAACCCAGGAAGAGGAGGAGGGCACCTGCCGGCTCGTCATCGGTCCACTCAAACTCGGACTCAGCCTCGTCCGTGTCCGGCGGCGCCGACGAGGGATCCTCGTCATTGGAGACGTCCTTCTCCCCGTTGCGCCAGCACGAGGCGCGGGCGTCGTTCCTCGACCGCTTCTCGATTTCTTTCTGCTGGTAGGCCCTCTTGCACTCCCCTCACCGCTGTTGCCGCGCAGCGATCTCCCGGGTGAGCATCCGGTCCTCCGCCAGCGGAGGACGAGAGGCGAGGATGCGCACGTTCCTCATCTGCGCAAACACAAGAACAATCACCACCCGCAATCGCAAAAGACAGATCGAAAGGAAGTCGAGGGAAGGCATACCAGGGCCGCAGTGGTCGGGGAAGGGAGCATCTGCAGCATGCCCGGCGGTGGCCAGAACATGTAGGAGACCCCAGTGGCCAGGGTCACCCGGCGCTGAACCTCGTCCAGCGAAGGAAGGGGATGGGCGGTCACGGTTCCCTCAAAGGGAGCCCGGTCGTCCGTCATCTCCTAGAGGCGCAGCGCGCGACGACGGAGCGGGACGATCCCCCGGGTGTGGTAGCCACCGATCAAGGTGATGAAGTTCACCCCGTTGTCGCAGAGTATCTTGAGGGTGGCGAGGGCGCTGTCGAGGAAGCGGGGGCGATCCTTCTTCTCCGGTCCGTAGCTCCACATCGCCGGCGCCTGATCGTACCAGCGGTTGGTGAACTCCGGCAGCGGGTTCTCGAGGTCGTTCTTGAGGTAGAACCACCCTTGGTGCCACCCGCTGTTGGAGGAAGTCAGGTAGGTGGGGATGTACTCGTCCATCCTCCCCTGCTTCCCGCGGAGGCCGGCGCATCCGATGACCACCACGGAGTTGTTGTCCTTGACGCAGACGAACTTGTAAAAGTACCAGAACAGGTCCCAGTGGGCTCCCTGCTCCAGGTACCCTTCACACAAGGCCTCGAATGCCGCCATCTGCTGGACGCCGTTCGGGTTGAGGTTGTGGAGCTCCAAGCCGTACTCCTCGAGGACGGCGCGGATGAACCGTCCCACCGGGATGGAGAAGCCTCGCTCGTGGAACAGCACGAATGAGACTATGTACCCTGTCGGGGGTTGAGGGCTGCTCTCCGGCCCAGGCACCTTCCACTCTTCTATCGCGGTCAGCGGTGGCAGCATGCCATTGGCGGCAAGACGGTCGAGCTCGAACCAAGTCACCGTTGAAGACGACCAGTTTGACATCACGTCGACCGTGGTGGCGGCGGTGGGCGGTTCCGGCTTGCGAGAGAAGGCGAGGCGAGCTCTACAGCTTGCACGCAGCAAGTATGGGAGCAAGGGCAAGAAGCGACGGTGGCGGAAAGCACAAGGAAGCGGAAGGGGAATTTTGGCCGGCGGCCGCGGTATATGAAGGGGGGAAATGATTACTTCCCCCCCGCAGTTAATGCCCAGGCCGCCTCGGGCCACGTCCTCCAACCGCCAAAGCGTCGCCCCTCAAAAGGCACGCCTCACTACTGCCAACCGCCCATGACCGTGCCGCCACATCACGCGAAGTTGGGCTCGAAAATCTCGCGACCAGCGTGAGATCTCCGCCAGTCATCCCACGACACGCACCACACGACAAGTTACGAATCTCCAACTTGTCCAAGAGTCCAGCATCTAACCCCACGCACAAGTCTCTAACTTGTCCGTGGGCTCGGGGGCTAGTACCCACAGGTCTGCTCGCGCGTCCCCCCCAGAGGAAACACAACAAATCTCCTCGTCTCCATGACAGTTGACCCTAGGAGCGAGTCTCCAACTCCCTCACCAGGCTCGAGGGCTACTAACGAGGCCATGGACTAGGGCCCACCAAGACCCCTGAAAAACACAGTACGGACCCACGTACGGCATGCTCCGGCAGCTAACACAACGAGTGTTACGCTACCCGAGCACGTAAAGGCCCGTACAACCAGTTTCCGCCATGGGCCAGAAGGCAGGCGACCCACGGTCGTCTGCGCCCTCTCCCCGAGTACGTGGTGGCCTGTACGACAAGTTTTCACCTCCGCTCCCGACTACTCGCTCACACGAGTAGTTTCCGCCTCCTGCCTCCGGCTACTCGTTCGCACGAGTAGTTTCCGTCAACAACCCGCAGGCTTCGCGGGGAAGGCGTGGGGCGTGGGGGCCCCGCCGAATCGAGATCCCGGGATCTCCGCGCACACCTTCCCGCGCACCACCACGTGTCTGCTTCGCCGCAGCGGTCTGCCTTGGCCAGGCCGATTCGGTGTCAGGAGACGGATTCGTCAAACCCTGCCACGAACGGCACAGTAGCCATCGTACCGCAAACGGCGTAATGGACGCTGAGCAGCGTACGGTATAGTACGCACTACAACCTAAGCATCGGAAGACGCAGCATAGATCACCTACTCGCACAAGTAGTCTTCTGTCTCCGACCAGTTCAAGACTCGGCCGTCAAGGCTGCAGGTACTCGGGCCCCGTTGGTATCCTGTGATACCTGGGCGCACGACTCGCCACGTGCCAACCGCTCTGCGCTGGTCCGCCCTGGCCGGGTCAATCCTGTGTCAGAGGTTGGATCCTCCTGCCGCTCCTCAAGCAGACACGGTACATATCGTACTACGGATGGCACGGCAAACGTTGTGCCACGAACACACAGTGCAAGCCGTCGTCTATCCCTCGATCGACGCGGTGCAGGCTACTTCGTTTCCACAGTACCCAGAAAAGACAAGCCTCTGATCCCCTGATGGGATCAGGATACGTACCCTGCCTCTTGTACCCGACTAACTACTTGGAGAAGGGTGCGGGGGGCCCCGGGATGGCTGCTTGGGACGCACAACTCAGGAGAAATCTACACCATCACCTGAGGCACCGAAACAGTCCTTCGTCGCTGCTGCCGCCTGACAGCCCGACGCAGAGAAGGACGCCTCGCACTGTAGACCAGCTCACACACTCGATGTAACCGCCCTGAGCCTCCCCCTTGCGACTATAAAAGGGAGAGACAGAGGCACTCACAAGACACGTTCGTTTCCACCCCCACACGCACTTAGCATCGATATCTCATCTCATACAACCACACACACACGTACGCAGACTTCTGCTACTTGAACCACTCGCACACCAGAGACTTGGGCTCTGCACCCTCTCCCGCCTTGTTTGTATCCCCTACTACAAACTCCCGAGCATAAAGAACACCCCTCTCAGACTGGACGTAGGGTATTACTCTCAGGAGGCCTGAACCAGTATAATCCCGAGTGTCTCTTGTGCTACCGTGCGGATCAGAACACGTGTTCTTATAAATTTACTTGCCAGTGGTAACAAACCCCGACACACCTAAAACACCATTAGTCACCTTTTGTGTTTGGAGCATATTCCGCTCCGCACAATGTTTTTCTCTGACAAGAAATCAGCAGAAAAAAATCGCTTTAAGATCCGTCGAAACACACTTTTGATTTATAATCATCCGTCTCAAAATAAGCACACTTCTCACCTTCTGAGTAGTCAGACTTTTTAAATTTGATTGAAGTTTATATAAAAAAATATGCTAGTATTTGTACATTAGCCCTTGACGTGTAATCGTTTCACGAACAAGTACAGCACGGACTTGCGGTGCGGTGAGGCGGCTGCTGACTGCTGAGCGGCTGTAAAATCGGAAAATAATTTGTGAGCATAGACGCATATGCCCACCCACGATCCGACCATAGATATCGCCGGTGCCTTTAGATTCGTGCACGTTTGAATTTGAACAATGCGCGCTAATCAGGCCTACACCCGGTAATCACATAGGGGCTAAATTCAAAACTTTGGACAAGTGCGTGAGTGTGTCAGGTATTTGCCCACCCACCTTTTGCAAGTGCGCAGCACACTATGGCTATGGGCATATGCCCACTATGTGCCAGCGCAACACGTCATCTTTCAAATTTACGAAGGAGTGCTATTAAATAGGGATGTTGGGCATTGAGCGAGAGCATTCCACCAGAACAGCTTGCCTGTTTGAGCAACAATGGAGTCTCATGCTTTGATGAGCGCTCAAGCACATCAAGTTAGGTTGGTAATGTTTAGTTTGTTTAGGGTCGTGGGGAAATTATTGATTATTCTTGATGAACTTTTTCCGTTTTGCGTACCGTTATTCCAGGCGCCGTGCGTTGCAAGGACCTAATAGTCGGATACCTCCGTCTCCCGTCTCAGCCGTTGAGAGGGCTTTGCGTTCAGCTGCGGAAGGCGATTATGGCCATGGCAATGGGTGGAGCGTCTTTCTCCCGGTGTTTGGAACAACGTTTGATTCGGCTGAGGAGGGGTACGAGTTCTATAATTTGTACTCCTGGGATGTTGGTTTTGGCGTGAGGTTTGGGCATAGCAGAACAAATTCAGGTGGATATCGTAGTCGTCAGGATGTGGTTTGCGCGTGTTCGGTGAGTATTAATTGGTTTACAGATTCTCTTATGTTCACGCGTCATTAAGTAATTTTTTCCTAGGGTTTCGCACCGCCGGAGCTGAACACGACGCAGCTTACAGGATGTCGCGCGATGGTTCATCTTCTTTGAACTGACGATCACGGGTGGTACGTGGCCAGGTTCGAGGACCATCATAATCACCCTCTTTCGCGCACAGTAGACGAACGCCGTCAGTGGTGTTCTCACAATAAGATAGATGCAGTTGCGAAGGATTTGATTAGGAAATTGCGGTCTAACAACATTACAGTGTTAAGGCTTTACGGTGTGTTAGGTTCTGTTCTTGGTAATGGTAAGGACGGTCAATTCACTCGTGCTTCGCTGAGAGCATTATGTGCTAGGATGTCACAAGAATCCATTGTGGATGACATTGGGAAGACACTTCGTATTCTTCGCGGTATGCAAGCTGATGACCCAAACCTAGCTGTTTGCATAGACTCGGATGAAGGGGCCAGGGTTAGATCCATTATGTGGTGCACGGGACAGAATAGATCAGACTACGCCAGTTTTGGTGATGCGATAACCTTCGACACAACTTACAGGACTAACTTGTATGACATGCCATTTGGGTTGTTCGTGGGTGTGAACAACCATTTCCAATCCATCGTATTTGGCGCAGTGTTTTTGCGTCAAGAAACGATAGAGAGTTTCGAGTGGGTTTTCTCAACTTTCGTTGCCATGATGCAAGGGAAAGCTCCTGCCACTATGTTAACAGGTTAGTTTTGTATTGACAAATTTGAGCATTGTTTCATACGGTACATTCGGTGGTAAATTTTGTTGTTGACGTTATTTGTGCAGATCAGTGTGCCGCAATGGAAGCTGCTATATGTAGTGTCTTGCCACATACACGCCACAGGTGGTGCCGTTGGCATGTATTGCGCAAGGCAAAGGAAAAAATCGGTGCTGTTTATAGCAAGTACGCCCCGTTCAAGGCTGAGTTCCATTTGCTTGTTACTGATGTTTTATGTCCAATTGAGTTCGAGAATTCGTGGAAGGGCCTGTTGAGCAAGTACAATCTAGGAGAAAACAACTACATGACCCGTATATTCAAAAAACGAGAAATGTGGGCAAGACCGTACTTTCGTGGTGTTTTCTGCGGGGGCATGACCAGCACTCAACGAAGCGAAAGCGCAAACCACGTTTTGAAAACGTACATTCCAAGGTTTGCTCTGATGCACTTGTTCGTCAGTAAATACCAAGACGTGCTTTCGGCAATTGCAGCTGAGGAAGCTAGTGAAGATCATGTTACTAGACAGGTTACAGCTTCATTATCTTACGTGTTGTTCATTTCGTTGCTTCCTCAGATCTTACAAACTAACACTGAGTTTTATGTATGTAGAGGCGAAGGCACATCCGGATTGGGGTCCCTATCGAGTGGAATGCTGCCTCTGTGTACACTCGAGCCATGTTTGACAAGTTCTCAAATGAGTTGTATGCATCTGGATCACTAACTGTTGTGGAGATAAATGAAGCATCAATATTTTGTGTACGCAAGGCACTTGTTGAGGATTCCATGGAATCTCCTAATTGGTTCATGAAGTATGACAAGGACGTGGACGTGCCTCGCATGCATTGCGTCTGTGGATTATTTGAACATATGGGAATGCCTTGCCGGCACATGCTAAAGGTAAGATTGTAGCACAACTTACCTTAAAACTACGTGTTTAGCTTCTTTCATTTTCGCGTAATCACATGTTTTCACGTAGGTGCTCGTGCATTTGTCAGCGACCGTCATACCCGCGGGTAACCTACACAAGAGGTGGACTGTCAGTGCTCGCATTGCAGATTGTACCCATCCTACTATAGGCGTTGGGTTACATTTACCAGCTGCCGGTGTCTGCGAGAGGAGGAATCTTCTCTATCTTGCAGCAATGGATATTATGCGCGACGATTCTGTTAGCGTTGAAGGTTATAAAGCTGCCATGAAGGCATTAATGGATGTGAAACAATCGTTGCGTGTCATGGTGGAAGATGATGGGCAGCATACTCCCGTGGCACCATTGCGTGTCATGGCGGAAGTTGATGAGCAGCATACTCCCGTGGCACCATTGCTGGTGCATGAACCTCTGTCAGATTCTATTGTCGAGGTTGCTGATGGTAGTCTGCTTCCACCATTGAAAGTCAAGGCTTGTGGAAGGCCTGCGACAGTCAGGCTTAAATCAAGGGCTGATTACTATGGCAACAAACGTCAGAAAACGAGAGCTATAGCAGAATGTTACTTGCAGCATGAGTCACAAGTACCAGAGAAGATAGGCGACATGGTCAAAGCAATGCAGCCTACCAAGTGTGTATCAAAATGTGGTTTGTGTGGTGTGGTAGGTCACAATCATCAGACATGCGGGAAGAAGTAGGATCAGTTTCTGCAAGAATAAGATAGTTTGTCTTTGTGCGTGTGCTTTGTTTATATGTGCTTCATGGAGGTTTGTGTGTAGCACTAGTACTGTATCTCTTTCGTCTATGGTTAGATGTTGCTGTTGCTATTTGCTTGTAACCTGTCCTGCATTGTTACTTAAAATGCTATTATGAACTAATTTAGCTTGTATGGGCGTTTGGCACGGGCGCGTCCAACATGTTCGTTGGCAGTTTTTTTTGTTGCAGTAAGTACAGATATGGTGATTGTGGTACATTGTTGATGATAAGCAATTTCAACAGGGTTTCCTAGAGCTATGTACTATGAATGAACTTGTAACATTGAAGCTCGAAGATAGGTACCCTTTCTGGAGGCTCCGTTGTGGTCTCATTTGGGACGCCCTACGCACGCGGATTCGGTATCTTGCCTCTGGCAAGTCACGTTGACCCTTCTGTACTCGCATGCACATTCCATAGTTGAACAGGAACTGCAGCGAATCTAATGCCTGTGGCGATAGATTCGGTCGGATCGTGGGTGGGCATATGACCACATGCTGACAACGCGCGGCTGCTGGTGAAATTTTATATTTTCCGCCAGGATGGATGAGGTAGACGGTTCGCATGCGCCATATTCACACGATTAAACTGATTATCATCGACAATGTACAGGGAGTGTGTTTTGTTAGTGGGCCGGTTACCATGACATAATTGCCACTATAAATCCCCTGTGTTGCATGCAGGCGCCCCTGCAGAGCTACCTGCATGACCCGTCTGCAGAAGCAGCTCACCTGCAGTAGCGTAGTGCTCTGCTGTTGCTTCTGCTGCACCGCAGCATCCAAAGCATGCACGCATTGCAAATCAAAGCTAATCTAACACCATTGCTCATGAATTCAGATTGTACTCCGCAAATGGGTAGCATGGAATTGAATTGGAGGCAGTTGGTCCGTTTTCAACTAACAAGTGCGCCAGCTTCTGATTGAAATCATCTAATAATGTTGTATGTGCAGTTGTGGCAGTCCCGAAAGACAAAGGCAGAGTACACAGGAGGATTGCCCGCTTAAGTCCACCAAATTAAAGCAGGTACCTGCAGGTGTCTTTTGGACCATTATGCGCAGGAGGGCCTGGCAGGTTGGCAGGAAATCCTGCGCCCGCTTATTGTGCCAATTCTGGCACGAATGCTTTATTTATATATAAGGTTGGTTCGGTTTATGTGAAATCCTTTTTTATTTTCCATCTTGTTGTGAGTACGTGTCAATTTCAGGGCTCGTCAATAACAACTAGGTTTTCGAAATAACAAAGATGACATAGATAAAAGTTCGCATACAAGTTTCGTGGGATAGTTGTCGAAACTACATGCTGAAATAGGTAGATACATAGATATTTAAACGGAATAGCAGCTATTTTGGAAAGGAGATCATATAGATTCTCCTCTCGCCCATTAGGGAAGGCGAGTCGATATAATGCTGCATTAAGTCACAGCTTTCTTGGGGCCCCGTTCGTCATTGCTGATGTACTCGCCACTTGCTGCGTGGATTACTTCGTCGTAGCCGATCCACTAGACCCGCCAGCTCCGTGCTCGCGTCTTGGCAGGTAGCTACTGCTGTACCGTGCCATGCGCTTTGTCAAGGTGAAAAGAGAGATTATGTCAGTTGACGGATTTGCGGTAGAGAGTAGGGCAAGTTTGTTCAGTTAGAAAATTAATACCTTCATCTTGCGCCTCGCCGCCTTCTCCTTGTTGACGGCGTGGATGCGGTCCCGCATCGCCTGGACGTGCGGGTTGCCACCGCAGTCTCCAACCCTGCCTATCTCACGATCGCGAGCCAGGTCGCCGGAAGTGAGGATGTGATCCGCTAGCGCCTTGTGCTCGGGTCTTGAGATGCCATAGCCACATGCAGTTTTGCCGAACGCGTGGTTGAGGAGCTCCAGTAGGCTCCACCTTGTTTGCTTCTTGCCGGTGCAGAAGGGGCATCGGTAGTAGCCTCCGACGGCTTGGACCTTGAGGGTGCCAGAGCGGAAGGCACGGGAGATCTCGGCGACCTTCTCGTCATACTCCGTCTCGGAGTCGTAGGAGATGTAGTTCTCCGACTCGCCGTCGCTCATCTTCTTGGCTTTGGAGGCTAGAGATGTTGAAGATGGAAGGAAGGGAGGGCTAGATGTGTTGAACTTGCAGGGTATTGTGGTAGATGTTGTTATATAGGCCTGCCTAGCGCCTAGCTGGGTCAGGGTTTTTTGGAAGCACGCGGGTTAATGGGACTGAAATTTAACATATTTCCAAAGCCCGCAGCTGGAGTAAATGGGGAAGCACTACCGCGGAGTCGTGCGTGGTTGGTTTTCTGAACGTTCTGACTGATGTGTTGCGGTGGAGTGTGCAGCACACCATGGTGACTGATGCTGTGTTGTGCTGGTTTGGCGTTCTGATCCTTTTGACTGCACGGTCATAGTTTTTTGTGCTGGTGGAACCCTGTGAACGATTGTATCTGTGCACGGTCACTTGGCTGCATTTTTTTCAATATCATTTTGTGTACGATTATCATTGGCAAGCAATGCTTGTACTCATGCTGCTATTATGATTGTGAAGGAGCCTTAAGGTGTGCTTTTGTGGTTTCTTGAAGAATTTCCTTGGAATGCTAGTTGGTCTTTTGCTTTCGTGAAGAGGTATTAAAAGTCGATAATGCCACGATCAAAGGTCGCAGGATACGGTAAGGCGTGTCATAGAGGAGTCAACATATTACAGGCGTGTCATGCATGTTCTTACAAAATTGCATTAGAGCGAGTTTCGATCACGCAACATTATACTTCCGGCCACATGCAACGTTGCACTTCATGTTAGTCATGCCGCATACCAAGTACTCCCGGTGCCGCTGAAGTCGTTCCTGCGCAAAATCATGAACATAATAAGCTCTGTCGCCACCACTAACTGTGCTTTTCGCTGATGCATGTGAGTAATAGTGAACATACCTCATTGAGGGTTAGGAGTGATGTGTCTCCATTGAAGTACCGAATGTAGAATGTCACATCTAGTCCATTATCTGACCTGTAATATTGGATGTTATAAGTGGGTTAACGCCACGTTTGATGGATGGTATCTGTGCTGAAAATAACTAATCTGTGTTACAGCCTAACCTTGGGTTGATTGGTGGAGGGCAGAAGTACTTTGTCTCCCACCCTTCAGTGATTTCTACTATGTCATCAACGCATCTCGTCATTATTGAAAATAGAGTCTCCATCATCACTCTGGCTGTCCTGGAATGCACTGTTTCAACAATGGCCTTGTCAACACCGTGAAGGCTTGGGTCAATTATTGTGAGTCGTCTGGGTTCGTAATCAAATACGGCGGCCACCCAATAGTGACGAACCCGTAGCGGAGCAATGACCTGTAATGTTTCAGAAATATGTCAATAAGCAACAGAATGTTACACGTGTTCAAAATGCAAGCTAAATCAATACAAGGAACAGGAATACAACATTATAAATTCATCATGCACTACACCAATACCATTACCTGCCTACATTGCCGAGGATCATACTTGATTTGTGTGCTGACAAACTGGGATCTTGCGCAGATATAAATATCATCAAGATGGACATGGGCGTTCAAGCGTTCCTGGAGACAATAAGCAGAATCGGTGTAGCGAAGTGGATTACCATGGAAAAGAATTACACATTTGATAAGAGACAACGTAGTTACCGCCCAACCAATAGGCAGGAAATGCCTGAAGACACCATTGTTTGAGGAAGATTTCATATTGCCCTCGAACTCGGAGTACCAAGCCAATACAGCATTGAATGTATTTATGTCCATGGATTCACCAGAAGACAACTCCAAGCTCAGGTGATCAAAAGAAATGCTAGATTCAAAACGTCCAAATATTTCAACAGCACGCCTATTTCAATGTATGTTTGCAAAGAGTGCATAGTTAGTTCAGTTTGGACCTATAACAGTATGACATGTTTCGAAATGATACAGACCTTGTCGCTGATCTGTTGCTGAGCATCCAATGGTAAGTTGCCTTTGCACCATTCTCCTCGAATGGATAGAAGAATGCGATGTTGGCAAAGGGCGGATGCACGTGCATTCGGTGCAGCCCTCTAGCATTGCAGTAAAAGCTTTGGTGGCCAGTTGAGTGGAATGGTGAACAACGTGACCTTGAGGAAAGTGCAACAACAAGCTCAATTTCAGCATCGACCGGTCTTGAGAGTAATAGGCGTGTCATGTGGACCATGGATGCAGATTCGTCTGTTTCAGTGTCATGTATGGAATGTATAAATACGTTTGTCACATAAATGAGTTTGTGAAATCGAAGGTCTTAGAAATCTTACACTGCTTGTTGTTGCTGAACCAGCTACTTTTGTACGGATTCTTATTCAGACCAATGTACTCACTTGGCCCAGCAATGTCGGTGTTTGGTTCTAATGTAGATGGTGGCGGTGTGTTCGGTACCGTCACTGGAGTCCCATGCACAATGTTAACTGAGAACAAATAAAATGTTTGCAAGGCAATTCAGAGATGAGAAGTTGATGCAATAACATTATGTATGGATTGGCAGAATCTTTAAAAAAATGTAACATTACAATCACACGTGCTGCTGGTACACGTGGATGCTTTTATGTATGACTCGGTTGGGTTGACTGCATTGAGAATTAAAATTAGTGTTTATATCCTACAAGATGGCAAGAATCAGTAGGTTCATAATGCACAGTATCTTACTTGATAATTGCGCCGTCGTCCGAGCAAGTTTTGGATGCAGTTCAGCACCAGTGCCTAGCTTGAGCCAATCTGCATTACAATGCAGTACCTCATCAACAATTGCAGGCTCAGATGCCTCACCGTTGCATGCATCGTCAGCCAAAGAACCACTGTTCAGATCTGGCAAAGGGAGCCTGTAATTCTTGGTTTTGTATGCACTAGCAGGTATGAGGAAAATCTGTCTGTAGCATTGACTGACGATCTAATTTCCCCTTTAGGAGTGTCCGGCAGGACGATCATTTCAACCATTTTTCTCTTCATTTACATAAGACGTCAGTACAGAAGGTAAAGTAAAAGAACCACATTTGGGCTTAGACAGTAACCTTAGTTGAAAGATGTGGGGTTGTTGTCAGCGCAGATGTTACATTTGATTGGGCCGGAAGGCCAACTACTACAGTTTGGCGAACATCAGGGATAGCATTAGATGGGCCTGCCTCGTTGTTGCTAATTACACCATGATTTTGGTTTGACCACTGAAAATGGCATTTAGAGAAGGGCATGCCGCTTTAGTCAATCATGATTCAACTAAGTTTTTATTATTTTTAAACCAACTTGGTAGTAGAATAGCAGAATAAAAATAGATCAATAGTTTCCAAGAGAGTTCGATCAAAACGGTACTAATATAGGAAAAAGTTTTAGTGGAAACTGTAGGTACCACGGCAGAACATCCAGGTTTGACTTTTTGGGCGTACAAAATGAAGATTTCAGTGGAATATAAAGAGTTCAGTGGAATCAATGCAAACTAGCATTAAGGCAAGCATTCGCGACACAAATCAGATCCATTGTAATTCATGTACGTAGTAGATTATGTACCTTTAGTTTCACGTAGTCAGTGGCCCTGTTATTAGCTGCAAAAGTTGACGATGCCAAGATAACAAGCTGGTTTAGTGCAGCCAGCTGTAGCCTTTCCAACCTCCAGCCATCTGTAGACTTGAAATTTTCTAGACAGACGTCCGAGTTCTCCAAAACAATAGCCTGCATGCAGTGCGGTACAAAGTTAGCTTTTTATGGTAGGAAAAGAACCTCAACCCGAACTCCAAAATAGTAAGAACTTTCTTGCCTGGAGGATGAGAAGACATCCGCCACATGTTATGCTGGTGGAAGAAGATGTTTTTGATTGAGCCTTTAAAAACCTAGATTCTGAGATCAACTCATCCACCACAAATGAAGACCAATCGAACTCAGCGATCCTAAACGGATCCAAGAGAGCTGATAATAAGGCTAGATGCTTTGTCAGGCAGCCGCCAAACGGAGCAAGGAATTTCTTCACTGCCAAGGCAACGAAACAAGCAAGAACCTTTTTCCTTGACTCCAGGGTTGTCTCTTCCTGCGCCATCTTCCCAAACGCTTGTATCAGTGCACTATTCGAGTTGAATCGCCCCGATATCTGCTTCACCGCATGCCTGATATCGCTGCTGCTGGGATGTGGAATAGCGTAAGGTTGCAGCCGGTCGATGTGCTTCGACCCCATGGGAAGACAAGTGAGAGAATGTACTTGTTCCCGGGTGAGATGGATTTTGTGTCCATGCCCGTCAGCAATGGATCGATCCGTGGCATCAATGCGGCACATCAACCAGTAATGGAACTTGCGGCTTATCTTCTCCATACTTGGAGGTGGAAGATGGAGCAAGAAAACGAAACCCACTTGTTGGATATCTGCCCGATGGACAGGCCTAAGCTTATCCACCAATTTATGTATGACATTGAGGCTGAATCCTATTGAGAAGACATATCGTTGGTCTTTTGGGAACGTTGTTGCTGGATCTGATACCGGATGAATTTGGGTACCAGATGAGGAGGAGGATTGGGGTGGTGTGCTAGCAGCAGATGAAGAGGTTTTATCTGACGAAGTCATGACCGGATCGGAGGAGGCTGGATGAATGCAAGGAGCACGAAGAAAGAATCAAGGAAGAACCAGATGTGGATTGGATGCAGGGAGGACGAGGGAGCCCCGGTGAGGCAGTAAGGAAGAATGGTGTGAGGCAGTGACGAAGAGGGAGGTGGGTTGAGGAAGTTTGCCGATGGAGTAATGAACGGTGGGCCCCAGGAAGCATCAAATCACAGGAACAGTCGTTTTGTTTTTGCTACAAGCGTTTGTAGATTTGAACACTTTGTTGTGCCGCCTCGGTTTTGCGAATGAAAAAGCCTGACAGATACTATTGTGCACGGTTCGCCCTCAATCGAGGCACTGTGGAAGGAAGTAGCCGCAGTAGGTCCCCTAGGCCTCTACCGGCCCACGCCTCCACGCACACCCACCGCCCGCAGCCGCACTAGCACAAGCACAACAGTGCTCCCCGCAGAAAGTTGTGCTCCGCCGGTCGTGCTGCCCATTTTCTTGTGAAATTTGGTGGTCTTTCTGGCATACATGCACAGCTTTACAATGTAGAACAAGATTCTTAAAAAGGTCAATTTTGCCAGATCCTAAAAAAGGCCATGCTTGCTGCACTTTTAGAGACGAAGATGATGCGATACAGTAGCGAATGTAGATCAGCCAAAGGGTTTACATTGCAAATAATTCACAACTAGGAAATGCAGTTTCCATCATTTGACGCATCTGGAACAAAATAACTAGCAATGTACCTAAGCGCAACAATTAACATCAACAAATATTGTTCTGAACCTTGAGAGTTTGCTAGTTGATTATATAGCAATTACTACTAGATACTGCTTGAAGGTGGGTGCTATGCTACTGGGGGGGTGGGGTGGCGGGTTGTTGGGGGGAAATAAGTCCAGTGCTTGATCGCCACGCGAAGCTCCTCCACCATGCGCTCGATCAGCAATGTTTTAATTATCCATTACAGAAACCTGTATATCAAAATTCGCATATTGCACAAATATATCTTAGGGAATGAAGTTAATACCTCGGTGTTAGGAGGACCCTTACGGTTGAGGGGACTGCAGAACTCATCATCGCTGTCTTCACTGCATTCGGCGAAGATCCTGACTCGGGGGAAGTTCAGCTCGTACATCACCGTGCGCAAATCCTCCTACAGATTTAATGGAAACAAGGATTAAAACCACTTTTAGTAACTTTAATATCTATGTACCAGTGAATCCCCAAAACGGTATAATAAGATCAAAGAAATCCTAAACTTGAAATCATATAATTAAAGTGAACTCAGGAACAAGATGTGCCGCATTACTCAAAATCAAGAACTAGGTTCTGCAATTCCAAAGCTGGCAAATTTATTTTATACGACGAGCGGAACTTACCGTGCGTTCCCAGTCGAAATCCGGCCATTTATGTGGGAACTCCTCCTCGCTTGAGGAAGCATCATCCGTGTTAGGAGCCATACCAGTCGGGTTGAGAGCCATACCAGCCGATGGAGGAGCTTCTTCCATATTGAATCCCGCTGGAACATCAGGGACTGGCTCCTACTCCTGTGCCGCCGCCGGAGCCGACGCCGCGAGTCCACTCGCAACCACTGCCGGCGTAGTTGGTGTGCTTCTAGAAACCCTTGACTCTGCCGTCGAGGAGGAGTCCATCTTCGTGATGGTGGCCGGCACTAGATTTGATCTTGTGAAGTTCGAGCGGTTTGTTGGAGTGCAAACTGATCGGAGTGGGGCTGCGATGGTGGGGTGGTTCCCTTTGAAGTAATGGGAATGGTCAGATTGCAAGAGAAGCTGTAGCGAGACGAAGGGGCGGCGGTTCGTATGGGAGGAGTGTGAAAACAAAGGGGTAACGGAAGTTACACAAACGTGTATGACATGTAGTCCCTGACATTTCTTGGCCCACAAATCAGTAGCTAAACATAGGAAATGGCCAGTGTGTAACTGAATTTTGACAGTGGGACCGACACGTCAATGGCTCTGATTGACCCCACATGTGTTTTTCATTTGCAGGAAGTGTATTTAAATTAAAAAAAGAGAATTACAGTAAATGTCTCATCAAAATCTACAATATTTATTTAGGTCGCATTTGTCAAGATTCAAAGTGGTGATAACATGTACTATAAAATTGGCAAGTGTATGGCATGATATATTATATACCATGTGAATGAATGAAGGTTTGATGGTCAGCGGATAGTATCATACTACGAAAATAAAAAAGTGACCGAAATGAAGTGTGTTTATGCTTATGAGTTACATAGTTTTGTTGAATTTGACTTTTCAAATTGAAATATATCAAAGGAAGTCATATATAAATCACAAATAACAATCGTATATAAACGACCATATGAACAATGTTAGATGATGATGAGCTGTAGGACTTTTGTACATGGTATTTTCCAGATTGAACATTGTGGATATGAAAATATTGTTTCAATTTGGTTTGGTTAAATACAAAATTCAAGGTATCTAACATACAATTGTTGAGTCTGCGTCGCATATTCGTCAGTATGAGGGCAGTCACAGTGTTGACTCGACATACAGTATAAGGACCTCTTTCAGAGCACTTGATTTCCAAAATAATTATTCTACTCCACAAACTTTACTCTAAGAACTCCACTTAATTCCACAACTTGTAGCTCATTCCGAGTTCCTTTTGAAGAGCTGCAAAAAAAGTGGTGTGGAGGGGAGCTAGATCAGGTGTTTCTTTGCAGTGTATTTAATTTTGGTAGAGCAAACTTCTGATAGTAGTTATGATAGATTACCTAGAAGTTATGATAGATTTGTAGTCTAAACAAGACTTGAAGTCACGATGATTCATTTGCAACCATTTAGGGATACAAATCTGTCCTTTACTCCGGTGGGATCCACTAATCTAACATTGTGGACTGTGTTAACTGTTCATTCGGCAATGTAGCAGTCGATCTGGACTCTCCATCCTCTAAACGGACGACTGTTGTTGCGTCCAGTACTTAACGTGCAGTCGCTTCAGCCAGTGCCCTGGATTTCCATCCACGACCTGGTGAGAGATTTTCCCAATTGGGCTTGGTAGCAGTGGCGCACATACACCCTCGTGCACTACCGCATCCAGTCAGGGTCACGCACTAGTGAATGTGTTTTGAAATTTGAAATGTTGCTCGAGTTACCCGCCCTTCCATGCAAAAAATTTGGATGGACTCCCCTATATAAGATCCATGCATGGAACCACACCCTCTATCCATATCCAGCATTCAGTGAATGTGTTTTTGCCACTCTATCATAAACCATGGCAGAGACCACTGGCTCGTCTCCTCTGATTAGCTTGGTACCAGAGACGGATGATTGTGCAGTACAAACTGTCCCAGACGCGGTGACGGAGGTATGACATTTCCTGTTATTGTTCATAAAATGGGTACACACTTAGTTTACTAACACCTGAGAACAGATTAGTTACACGGGTGAAGCGATGTCTCGACCTAATCAATCCGTCGGTGCCATATATGCCGTTGTTCTTGACAAGGCAAAACTAGAACAACTGGTGAGTAGAAGTTTTGTTTTCATTTCATAGCAGTACCATTTTTGTTTTATTTTAGTGACGATGTGTTGCATTTGGGAACAGGAACTGCATCTTGAGTATGAACACATACCTTCCTTGGATTTAGTGGGCCGTATTACCATAACGATATTAGGGCGCAGATCCCAGTACGATGCAATTGTTACAAGGGACCGTTGCGAAATCTTGCAGTTGGGCTTTGGTTGGTCATTTTTATGCTTCAGAGAATGCGTTGTCGCAGGGTCTGTTTGTGTATTCACCTATACAGGCCCACGATCAATTGATTTGCTTGTTTTCGGCCCAGATGGTCGTCAGCATATGCCTTCGCTTCCAGGTGGGCTCATATCAGTGCACTTATCAGTAGACAATTTGTTGCTTCGTCATTTTACTTATTGTTGTGATTAATACAGGACTGACGGGTGGTGTTAGACCTAAACGATATCGCGTGTATTTCAAACACAACGGGTTGTCCGTGGATCAGGATCTGCTGAATATTGTGCGTCGTGTTGCTAAAGTTGCATCACAGGAGTTCCCCTTGTACCTGGCTCGTGTTTCTTCAGCAGTCTGGAACGAGATTGGGTTGGTATGTGCATTTCATTCGTCCTATAATTAAAACAATATTATATGCGAATAATTAATGATATGTTTTTTTACTGCACGTACATGAAGTGCATACCAGCCGAGTATGCTGTTCCGCACATACCGACAAGCGCCCGACGAGTGACTGTTTCCGTCCGCGGTGCACAGCGCACCCGTTGCTGTAGGATGGTTAGGTTGCACCGTGGTGCGTTGTGCATATGTGGACCCTGGCAAGTCATGCTTGACCGAGCTCGTGAGGAAGATGTGTTGGCTCTTTTATTCGCTAAAGCAACGCACAACAAGCTCAACCTCGAGATCCACAACCTGACAGAGATGATGGGTCTCTGACATCACTACTTTATCCCAATATAATCTTATAGTACTAGTTTTATGCTATCGCCGAGTTTTATGTAGTCTTGTAATGCGCTTTTCCCGTCGGAAGTTGCATAAATATGTATCATGTCGTTTTATGCTATTTTATAAGTTTGCTAGTACTGTTTACTTTGAGGTAGTACCGGGCGTGGCAATAATTGTTGTAATTATGTTCTCTGACAAGCAGTATATCTGGCGGAACAATAAATTTGATATTAAATTGGACGGCACCCCCTTCAGTGTCCAACAGTTCGCTCGTAGCAATAAGAGGGGCAAACCCGTGCCTTTGCTTCCGCCTACCCCAGCTCACTCACTTCCCCTCTCTAGCAAGCACAATAGATTTCTTGATTTCTTCCATATACCGTTTAGTCCCCCGTTCAAAAATCTGGATCTCTGAGCAAACAAATTCGGAGGCACGCGTCTAATCCGGTGTTTCCAAAGGTATGTGCTGAACTTAGATATCTATGCAATACTCATACCATTCACAGATCTAATCCAGTTATTCACCACACCAGCAATCGACCGAAGTAGATCTCCGTGATGTGTGGTCATTCTCATATGTCAGTAGGACACAAACTAGGTCCCAGGCCAGGGCTTGGATTGGTAAGTTCTAAAACCATATAGGACTTCTGCAGATTCATGTGTCTAATATTCAGCTTGTCCGCAGAAATTGTTCGAGGAAGCCACACATCTTTTCCGTCCCTTTGTAGGGCAGAACGCAGGAATTGAACTGCGTAACGGTATAATTTTGTATGTGGAGGTGTTCGACAGAGGCGAAGAGATCTTGATAGGCCGTGGCTGGTCTGTTGTCCTCGCTATTGCAGGAGCAACTGAAGGTGATGTTGTTTTCTTCTCCGCTGGAGAAGGATCTACAGTGCAGGCTATTTTCATCGATCCGTTCGGATGCGAGCTCGTGCCTTCAAACTCCTTGTGTCCAGATAGAACCATCGGTAATGAATATCGATTTGTTTATTATCAGGTAAATCTCTGGATTTTTCACTGAAAATGATAGTTTCTGTCACCAGCACCTGCAGAGCAGTCAAGGGACCAGGTTCCACTAACATAAGTCGTGGGCCTGCGCCTGAGGCCGACGCCCGAAGATCATGATGTGTTCCGTCGCATTTTTGTTCGCGGCGGTAGCATGCCGATGTATATCTGTAGGATGACGCCTACCAACATCTGCAGGGGCATCCTGGTTCGTCAATATTTATATTCGAAATATACAGATACGCAATCGCAAGTGACAAGCTGATATTTCCCTTGCTTTGACAGTACTTCAATCGACGCTTTTCAGTGACCTTTGTACCATTTGGTTAGACAATAGCATTTATACGGGCGGAGGCATCGTCGATTCTCGTTGCGGGCAAGATTTCTAGAGGAAGTGACAAAATCGCGCGGATTTCAAGTGGCTGGCTACAGTTTGCAAAGCATTTTGGTCTGCATGTTGGTGATTTGTGTGCGTTTCGCTTAACAGAGTACGGTGGTGGATTACGCGTAGATGTGCAAATTATATCAATTATTCTAGATATCTATTTAAATCCATCTCCTAGTATCTAGTTGAGGTTACAGAAGGTATGATGAGGAACTTCCAGTCACAGAGAAATGATCTTCGTCGATGGTGGAGTACACGAGTCCGAAGTCCATTAGCTTGTCCAATGCGCATCTGTCAGAAACACAATGCAATTGTTTAATTGGAAGAGTTTGGTTATGTTTCATCGAAGCGCCATATTTAATAAATAGACGAACCTTACAGCTTCCTTTGGTTTTTCCACAGCTTCTGCAATAGAATCGATATTGACTCCGATATTAGTAACCCTACATAGGCAAATGTTAGCGTTTAGTTTATGTCTAGTGCCGTAAGAAGTCATAAAAATTTAGTATAAACTTACCCCTCCTTGCTCTGGGTCAGGAAAAGAACGATTGCATCTTCAATCATTTGGGTCAGCTGTTGCCGTTTAGGCGGTATTCCATCATCCTCAACGGATAGATTGAATACATTCTGACCTTCCCCTACCATTAATGGGCCGCAAGTTGTTGCTCGGATGCGAGGCCTATCTTTGGGTTCACATGGCGTCGGAGGCCTGTCTAAGATTTCACAGTAGTTGTCCTTGGTGTCTGACAATTCTTTTTGGCCAAATGGTGAAACGACCATCACGTCGTTGTTGCATGCAGTAACGACTAGCTACCCAGGTACATCGTCACTAGTTGGCGCATATACATGTTTGGAATTTTTAATACTCTGTTTCGTCGCAGATGCTGATTTAATCTGCAACCAATATATAGGTCATGTTATCTCTGTACCGTCGTGTATTAAGCTATAAATGCCAAGTACCAGTTACCTCGTTACGTATTGTGAGGTATACTTTGCAACATTCGAGGAAGTGCATCATCACTAAGTTGAAATCCGTCACAACATTACGTATTGTGAGGTACGTCATCTGCACCATGTCCATGGTACGTACATGAAGTCGCGGGAGGTAGAGGTGCCGCCGGTACTATCATCTGCTTGCCCCTCCCAACTCTCATTTGGTTGGAGGCTGAAGGAGAATCTGACAGCGGGACCCACAAGTCAGTGTGTCGAACGAAAATAAATAGATGTTTTGATTACAAATACGGTCATGCGTATATAAATACAGTCTGATTCCATACACTTTAAGATGTAGAAAATGCAAAGGATCGCGTAGAAGATGAACCAGAATCGCATTTTACGAATAAGACGAATGAGGGACGTCATGAGGGACGAAAAAAAGCTTTCTATTTTATTCTCCCTCCACTCGCTGCCATGTGGGCCCTACACGTCAGCTTATTCTTCAACCTCCAGCCAGATGAGAGTTGGGAGGGGAAGGAAGAGGACACATCCAGCGGCTCCTCTGAGCGAGGTCGCAGAGCCCATGGCAGGGCGGTAGCCGTATCTCAGCGAGGTTGTAGCGTGCCTTGCCCCGTCAAAGATGGCCATTTGCGAGATTTGTTGTCTCGGCCAACGGCACGGGGCCACGGCTGGTAGTACCTCGTCGCGAAAGACAAATACTGCATCCGTGGATCTCGGTCCCGTGGAGTAAATAAGCAAACAAATTGCATTGTTTCCTCGAATTAAACCGGTTTGTTTTCCAAATTGCATTGTTTCTTTAATTTCAATGGATTTCTTTTTCCAGTGACGATTTGGCATTGGTTCTATCCTCCCTCATCACGGGTTTGCGGGATTGAGGGATGCCGGGGAGGATGCGGCGGTAGCCGCGCCAGTGGAATGCACGCAGGCGTAGAGGAAGTCGCGGGAGGTAGAGGTGCCGCCGGTAGTATCATCTGCTTGCCCCTCCCAACTCTCATTTGGTTGGAGGTTGAAGGAGAATCTGACAGCGGGACCCACAAGTCAGTGTGTCGAACGGAAATAAATAGATGTTTTGTTTACAAATACGGTCATGCGTATATAAATACAGTCTGATTCCATTCACTTTAAGACGTAGAAAATGCAAAGGATCACGTAGAAGATGAACCAGAATCGCATTTTACGAATAAGACGAATGAGGGACGTCATGAGGGATGAAAAAAAGCTTTCTATTTTATTCTCCCTCCACTCGCTGCCATGTGGGCCCTACACGTCAGCTTATTCTTCAACCTCCAGCCAAATGAGAGTTGGGAGGGGAAGGAAGAGGTCACATCCAGCGGCTCCTCTGAGCGAGGTCGCAGAGCCCATGGCAGGGCGGTAGCTGTATCTCAGCGAGGTTGTAGCGTGCCTTGCCCCGTCAAAGATGGCCATTTGCGAGATTCGTTGTCTCGGCCAACGGCACGGGGCCACGGCTGGTAGTACCTCGTCGCAAAAGACAAATACTGCATCCGTGGATCTCGGTCCCGTGGAGTAAATAAGCAAACAAATTGCATTGTTTCCTCAAATTAAACCGGTTTGTTTTCCAAATTGCATTGTTTCTTTAATTTCAATGGATCCCTTTTTCCAGTGATGATTTGGCATTGGTTCTATCCTCCCTCATCACGGGTTTGCGGGATTGAGGGATGCCAGGGAGTTGGCGGCGGTAGCCGCGCTAGTGGAATGCACGCAGGCGGAGAGGAAGTCGCGGGAGGTAGAGGTGCCGCCGGTAGTATCATCTGCTTGCCCCTCCCAACTCTCATTTGGTTGGAGGTTGAAGGAGAATCTGACGGCGGGACCCACAAGTCAGTGTGTCGAACGGAAATAAATAGATGTTTTGTTTACAAATACGGTCATGCGTATATAAATACAGTCTGATTCCATACACTTTAAGACGTAGAAAATGCAAAGGATCACGTAGAAGATGAACCCGAATCGCATTTTACGAATAAGAGGAATAGTAATGGCGTTTTGCGAATTTTGAAAAATTGCAATCCTCTATAACCAAATAACCCAACATATTAATTAGCATAGCAGTTTACACAATAGAACATTGACTCGTGCTGCATTACAGCATATAAAAAGGTTACATTACCACGGAAAACCATCAAAAACCAACAAGTTTATAAATCATACGGCTGCTTTCAATGGTTATTAAGTTTCTTCTTGCTCCTAGTATTCGAAGAAGGGCTACCTGAAGTGGTTAGGACTGAAGCTTCAATCTTCTTTGATGTACGTTTCTTCTTGCTGCTCGTACTAGAAGAAGGGACGTCAGTAGTCGTCATAACTTGCTCATCTGGACGCGGTACCAAGTTTTGGTTCTTGAAGGATGGGATTGGCACAAGACGGTGAGCACGCGACGGCTCTTTGTGCCAGTTCGGCATGAGTTCGCCGTCAACGTAGATGCGGCAATGGCGGCCTCCGCCATCAGGAAGAGGGAACTCTGCACGAGTGAAGCCATAGTAGTTTGCAGTGGGATCACGTGGCTGAGGTAAGAGGGAAATCTGACGCAAGCTTTCTTCCAATTGTGCATCCGTCTCGTACATGATGATCTCAAGCCAGGCACTAGACTCGACTTGAATCGCCGTGAACCCAGATGCCATGGTGCTTGGATCCAGTATTACCGTCAGGACTTCTGTGGGTGGCTGCGGAAGCCTGGTGGTGGACTGCTGCTCAACGAAACCTGCAGCTGTTGACGAACACAGTATGAGTAGATAGAAATGGGGATAACAGGGAGGAAACCACGCGAATAGAGCTAAGTTTGTTGAAAACTTTGGAAACATCAAGGAAACACACCCCTATACTGCCGATTGCTGCGTTCAGAGTCGATACGTCTACATTTGTGCTAGGGCCAGAGTCCTTACACTGCACGAACACAAATGAGAACAAAATCAGCAGAAATCAAGAGAAAACACCATAATGAAAGAGGAAGAGGCAAACATACCACTACTTCGCCGCTGCTCAAATTATGGCTAGTCATCCCTCTCTACGGCCTTGCACTCGGCGCTAGTTGGTTGGAAGGTGTTGTGCAGGATAATATCGCAGACTGCGAACAAGATTCCTTTATAGACGTTGGAAAGCAGCATATTTTGCGGGGTGTTTTGGACCAGCCCCATGGAAGCATTATGCAGAAGAATATTCACATGCTTATTTTCGATGGGATATTTATATTTTCGCAAATTTATATAGCCATCGTTGAAAATTTTACTTTTTGATTTGGTTTGTTACGATTCACTGCCAACGAAGGAACACTGTGCCGATTGATCCCGTAAAATTCGTCAAACAAATGTGGAAAGGAAACATTCAGGGTGGAAGAAGCCTTGTACATTAACACCGTGCTAAGCGGACGAGCGTGCGCCACGATAACGACTTGAGGTGAGGGAACACTTGTGCCTGCGGCGGGTGTGCGTCGGATGTAAGACCGTTTCTAGCACGACGAGAACATAAGTACATTGTACGACACTTTCAAATTAAACACATCACATGAACAAGATACATCTTGACGTTGTTACGAAAACAATGTGTCACCCACATGTTACAGTCGGAAACATAAACATGCCATTGTCATTTGTTTTCGTCTCATACTCATGAGTGCAAGCTGATCATCTAACCCATTTTGATTGGGACATACTCACGCGACAATGTTCAGTTGCGTATGCAGCACGCATAGAAACCGTAGCAAATGGTTGTTACAGACATCGCCCACATGAAAACCGAAATGGATGTTGGCATGGATGCACTTACTTCAAAAGAGAAATTAACTGTGAGCATCATAGTTAGAAACCATACGGCAATCTTCAGCGCCCGACGCCGTGGCGATGGACCTTGTGCCATTTCCAAATGCTTCAAGCATGTTGACAGCAATACAAGATCCACGTACGCACTGATGGTTAGGGCGATCCTGCGCTTGTTGCCGTTGGCCAGGTACATCGCCAAAGTAGAGTTAAATGTCAGTATCACGAATCCTAGTGCGCGCAACCATGGCCATCGTCCACGATGCTGGTATAAATAGTTGTAATAATTAGAATCAAGAAACTTCGTGCAACAAATGTATTTCATACGACAGGAGCATACCGTTGGTTCAGATCTTGGATTGCGTTCCATACAAAGAACCTTGTTTCCTTCTTTTCGTCTGCTTTGTGCTGTCTCACAGAGTCAATCAAATGAAGCTACTAGTGTTCGTCTGGTAGATGGTATAGTATTCTGTGAGAAGAAAAAACTCGAGATAAGCCGGGTCGAGATAAGCCGAACAGATCTTATCGCACACACTGGAGCTTCCCTTAGAAGGAAGAAGACTACGATAGTGCGATGGGTGTCAGTAATCGCATTCACGGTGCCTGGTGTACTGCACTGCACGTTCAGGCGTGGTTGGAAAGCGTGCGACGCCTGATAGGTGTCTAGGGTAAGCCTATGCGACGGTCATAGCTTAGAATCAATATAGTATAGAGCATACGGACAAAAGTTAGTGACAACAGCATGTACTACTTCAACACATACTATTTCACACAACTAATACACAAATTAGTACAGATGACAACACGTAGTTCACGCACGCTACATAGCTGGATTACAAATGTGATGATCAACACAAGTAATTTACACAAATTTATACCCGTCGTTGATCACAAGATGATTTGCTACCTCAAATGACATATAAGCATCTTTGGTAGCATATTCCACCTGCCACCGCAAGAGGTATGTTAAACCCCACAAAGTGTGGTCGACATTTTCCTTTTTGATTGGTAATTCTAGTACCGCTGCTGCAAGGTCCTCCAGCGATGACCTCCAATGAGTAGGGTGATTTTTCCTTAGGTGTTTATATTTTGGAGCAGCGTCCGGTACTTTCTCCTGGAGGTCAAATGGATTGCTGATAATGACCCCACAATCCGTCTTTAGGCGCTTAACGTCATTTGCAATAGCTGCTCCTGAAAAAATGTGCCCCTCGTCTTGGAGGAACTTCGTCATGACATCTAGTAGTTTGCCGCTAGCATGGTACACCTTGTTTTACCAAAAAAGTATTAATTGATGGATCACAGGCTTGCCACATCATTAAGACAGTATACGATTGGCACACAACAAAAACTAGCTACACAAAATCATTTATACAGGGAGATATATGACATCACTGTATCCCAACTTTATCCTACACCATAAACATTGTACTATCACTGCATCAACATAAACTGACATATAGATTTAACGTTTTAAACAAACATCATTCAGGATCAGAGATATAGACAGTTGATAAATACATGATAAAATCACCAGGGCCACATCTAAATCAAAAAAGATTATAGCCACAAAATGATCCACAAAATGTATATGCAGATCTAGCATAATGAAAACTTAAACGGCATCAAGAACTGATTCATTAACTTTGTGCAAAAACATAGATTTAGCCTATGCTAGTCATGACAAACAACATATCCAAAGATCAAGCTTAGAATAGGAGTACAACTCAAGTTACGACTGTTCATGTGGTTGTTCCGTAATTGAAACTTCAAAACTGGCGCTATTTTGCGACATGAATCTAATAAAGACTCTTGACCGCACATTTAGAAGATGGTTACTGTATCCCTACCGTAGCATATAACGAAGTAATTAGTCTTATTAGATTCGTCGCACAGAACTACACTCAACTGTGAAAATGTCGTATAATTAAACTTTATTTATCACTTCATCTACGCGAGATTCCCTTAGTCTAAAGTTTACACACTCCTAAACAAACACGGCACGTGTGAGAATAATACGAAACTGATGTACCTGAAAGGTAAGGCAGCGACACCCGACACAGAGTTGCAACAGGGCAGTCTCCATGTGCCCGGCACTGCCACGATGCCACTCGGTGTCCAGTCCCACTAGCATACCACCTGGAGGTTGATCGCTTCTGATGTCGTCGAGGAATTGTTTGACGACCACCGGATCACATGTGATCGTCGTGTAGATAGTCGTATCGAAGAAATTGACCTCCGTGTAGCATGTCGGTGGCCACGGATCACGTAGCGGCGCATCCACTGTGATGACAGGCAACTGTTCCCACTCGCTTCGGACAGGCCATGCACCTACCGGCTCGTTGTCGACCTCCTCGCTGCCGCCCTTCTGATGGGAGATCTGCGTATCCACTGTGATGACAGACCACTATTCCCAGTCTCTTGTCGCAGGCCACGCAGGAACCGGCTCGTCGTCGACGTTCTGGTCCTTCTTCGCCAATTCATCCCACACTGATATCTGTGGGACCTCGTCGCTGCCGCCCTTCTCATGGGAGATCTCTTTCGCCGAACTCGAAGGTAAGCTACCGGACTCCATCTCAGGATTTGTCAGGGAGGCAGAGAAGAGAAGAGGTGGATGCAAGGTAGAAGAAGAGGTGTAACTTCGAGTGTTGTAGATTATAAACCGCCGCGAACTAACGAGCGAATCGCCACTACTATCATTTGCAGTTATAGACCCGTTGTTGTAGATGCGTCCCTTCACGCTTCCTATACTAACGGCACATATCTATTCGCAAAAATTAAAAAGAAAACTACTTAGTGATGATTTATTTCATGTGGAAAATAGAACCTTACAGGAAGAAACACTGTGTAGCACAAACACTCGTATTGAAAAAAAAATCATAGACGTCTCATGGGATAATTTCTTGATGATACATTGTAGTACAACAAACATAACCTACAGGTAAGAGCGTCTACATTAACAGAGACATCTAAATTTCTTACGGAAAGCACCAAGGTAACATGGAACACATAGAACTCTTAATGACTTTCGACGTCATCATCGAATGAAGAAGCAGGATTGTAAACAGGAATGTGAGCACGCGACGGCTCCGTGCGCCAGTTGGGCAAGAGTTCGCCATCAATATACACACGGTAGCCTCGGGCAACACCTGGTCGTGGAGGACGAGCTCCCTCTATAGTTCCGGTATGGATGCGAGTGCGGTCGCGTGGTAGAGGAATAAGACTGATCTGGCGCAGTAGTTCATCACGCTGTTCTAGCGACTCGAAGATGACGAGGTCAAACCATGCACCAGAAACAACTGGGACTGCTTAGAACCCAACTGGCAAGGTGTTCGGATCTAGGGTGATCGTCACACTGTTTTGGTTGCCTGCATTGGTGGTACGGCCACCACCATTATCCTTGAGAAAGAGGAACGAACATAAGTGCAGCAGGAATGAAGTATTGAGAAATACGAATACAACATAGCCAAATGAATGCAAATAAGCAGGAAGATGCAACAAACCGATTCTTCAGCAAGGGTGAGGTTACGGCTATTCATCCCTTTCCACCGTTCTGGACTTCTCAATACTTAATACTACTACTTGCAAAGGAGCAACTTTCTTTTATAGATGTGCTATTGCGCTCAAATGAGGCGAAGCGGTACACGTAGGCCAGTAGGTGTACCGCCTGTGTATGTACAGTGTCTCCTGCAAAGGGCACGACGTGGGTGCTACTTTTGGCGGTGAAGCAGGGATGCTCGGTGTGATTCCTGACACGATGATGTGACGGCAACCCAAAGGCCGCCTCACTATTTATGGAGTACGCACTAACGTCTCCTCTCAGCAGTCAGCACTAGCATTTCTTGTCAGCAGTGTCAAAATGACCAACTCAAATTTATATACTGCAAAAATCTATATCCGTCGTCGATCAGAAGATGATTCGATATCTTAAAAGGCAATTAAAATAAAATTTCCCATGATCCACGGTAACAACATTTATGTTATCCACCGTAACGCACGCCAAAGGACGTGTTTCCCGTGGTGTAGGGAGACGGTTTCCATGAGACCGCGTGTGGCATAATCCCACGATTAACCACGAGGCGCATGTGTCCTAATTTTTTCCCATGTACAGGAAGTGGGGTTGTTGGGCGGTTACTATGACATAATCCCCACTATAAATTCCCTATACTTCTTGTGCCAAATCTGACACGAACATTTAATTTATTTTCTTCCTTTTTTCGTTCGTATTTGTAGATCCTCGACGGAACATACAAGAGGTTCCCCATGGCTTCCTCAAGGGACCTGTCAAAGCGTGGAAGGGATGACGAAGACGATGTGGAGAAGGAGGCCAAGAAGTTGAAGGAGATGGACAACAAGGCCAAGAAGTACGATGATTTGTTCAATGACATGCGGTGGTCCGTTGTCATGCTGGAGAAGGCCCGGAAGAAGCTACTAGTGGTGGCAAATGCGTTCCGGATCCCAACACCACACGATATCAAAGATAAGAGCGTTAGGGGACTCGCCTTCAGGATTGATCTCATTGCTGAAGCTCTGGAGAACTCCCCAATGGTGAAGGATGCTCGCTCCGATGACGAGGAGAACGTCTTCAGCGATCAGAAAGAAAAGACCGGTGGCAACGATGGCGGCGGCCCCTCCGGTTCCGCTTGATTACTAGGTGACCATGACTGTTGATCCTCCTGTCTAGTTTTAATACATGTGTGTCGGGTTGTGTTTCTCAGTTGTTTTGATATTTTTATTCGTTGTACAAGATGGACAGATCTGTTTGGCTGGATGTTTATGTTCGTTTATGTTTGATTATACATTTGGTAGTCAAATTCTGAGTTGAGTAGACCATTAACTTCTGACGTTCGTGCGAATGTCTTCTAACAGAGTACATGCACAATGTATGCTAAATCATGGTAGACATAGTGCTTGTTCTGACAGATTGGTTTGTCTTATTATCTACACTATAATGTGCGTATTATCAACGACAACGAACGGTCTTCGACCACTTTTTGAGCAATCTGTCATGATATATACGACAGATTGTTATTGTTCTGATGCCAACCATCATCACTAATCTTAGTGGTCATCCTTACCATAATGCTAGTGACATAAGGTCGTACATATAATCTTTCCGTGGAAAGGCAGCTCATCCTTATCCTCACTTCAATATATATGCGCTCCCAAAACATACAAGCACCATCCAACGGCCATACCTTCGCCCCGCACTGCTAAACTTGGTCTTGTAGTTTTACCACCAGCAACACCATGTCTGAAACGTCTTCCACCTCTAGGCGTCGCGGCCGAGTGCATGGGCGTCGTCTCTTGCTACCCTTAATCTTGTGCCCTCGTTGCAGCAGAGACTATGTCCGTGTCTTCACCTCTCGCACACTAGGCAATCCAAATAGAGACTTCTACAAGTGCCCATATCATAATGTAAGATTCAGGTGTTTCTTTCTAAATGGAAGGTTGTTCTACCGGGAAGTTCATGATTCATCTGTGCAGATCGACTCGGCTGGAGGTTGTGACTTCTGGAAGTGGGAAGATCAGTATCTTCTCTACCTGGAAGACGCTGGGATATTGACAAATGACCAGCTAGGTAATGGGATGAACCCTAACCATCTTGATCAGCAGCTCATGCTGGTTAAGTGCTTGCTATGCGCGTTGTTGCTCTTATGTGCAGTCACTTTTGCCCTAGTTGTTCATTTGGTTTCAAAGTAGTTCTGCTGCTATGTATCTGACGCCTATGTCTCTGTCTTAAGCGGATCCGTGTGTTTCGCACCTCTACGCTGTATGTTAAGTAGATCTGTGTGTTGCGCAATGTATTGCTGCAACAATAAAATCATTTTCCCTTGACTAGTTTTGTCAATCCCTTCATTTAATTCTGAAAAACGTGTTATCTTGGTGATACCCATTTGAAAGTCACCTTATTATGCGTCGTTTCCCACGAGACACATACATCCGATATAAACAAGGCGGATTTCCACTGGGATTGTTACAGGACGAACTAGTGCTATGAATGCCTTTGTGATTGGTTATTTCACTATCCTTTGTGATTGGTGAATTCCTCCATAACTGAGCAGATGCTTCTGGATATTTTGAACAGAAGGGACAAAGACCCTAGCATCTATAAACAAATATCATATATCAAAGACAAACTATGTCCTTCGATAATATTTTTCCATAGAAGATGTGGACTCCTGGGTTCATCAAATACACGAACGATGTTACATGATTAAAGAGAGATAAAAATCTGTTAATATGGGTAAGCTGTAATATCTGTAGGAAAAATGTTTTATTCCTCTTGGCACACAAGGAATAAAGCTTCATTTTTGCATATTCGTTTGTGCGGCCTTTTTGCTACGGATGCATTACCTTTTGACGTATATCCTTTTGCTACAAATGCATTACCTTTTGCTGGCATATGCGCCTATGCTGACAAATTATTTTCCGTATGGACGCATTCGCTGCTTGGTGACAGACTTTTATGCGGAACATGACAACGTTAACAGGAACCGGTATGGCCCCTCATGAGGTGAAGTGCGATCATTGAACGAAGATATGCACCTATTCAAATAAGAACCGCGACAACCACAGCATCACACTCTTTGTATACTTTACACTATCCCTCTCATTCCAGATTTAATTTCATTCAGCGATGGAAAGCCACAAGAGGAAGAGTCCTTTAGCTACATGCCATTAAAATAACGGTGCCGCAATGGCCGACTGTATCTACCTCTTATAACACCTCCAATCGATATACACAACATTTGTGTGAATAAGCATAGGTTACCTAATGTTTTCAAAATCTATGGCTCTCACGTTTTTTGGGATCACAAACATAGTTCTGTTTACATGTCTTTGGGTTTAGCAACGGACATTACCACAAGGAGCACGAAAGCGAGAAGATCTAATATCGATGGCACGCACACAGTCACTACAATAGTTGACAGCGTCTTTTTGTAGAGGATCTACACAAACAATTGGACTGAGTTGGAAGACTACAAATGATGTACGCATGACAGACGAATATTAGTAAACACATATTCTACGAAACGATCTCCTTTTTTGTAACCTCGACTGCGTAAGGCAACTTCACTAAATTCCCCTTCATATGCATAAGTTCATACAAAAAATCTGCGCACTGGTCGTCGTAGGTTCCCTGCATACACCGGAATTGCTATTCCAATAAGCTTTTATTTGATACTGACAAATAGGATAAACAGAAATTAATCTATCATTGTATGAAAACAACCGTTCGTACCTGACCGCAGCGAGTATCACAACTCAAACCGTCGAAATTCCTGACGAAATACACAACTGCTAAACCTGACATGTCGCTGCAATATCCAATTTGACGAGGAAAAAGGAATGTATCGATTGATGAGGTTGATTGCGTGTAACAAAAATGTTTCATGTGTAAGTGTTTTAGTTTTATATAAGGTCATGTCCTTACGTACCTATCCTCCATATAGATGCTACCTTTTGTAAAACGGCTCCTTGATATAGATATGTTGGTGCTGCGACCTTCAAAATACAGTTCAAGAACAGTACTGAAGGCTGAACGTAGCAACGCGAAAATCCGTGTTTGCAACTCAACGCATCCATCACTGTCTATGGTAGGGTCAAAGATGGTGCATAGGCCCTCCTCCAAATCCCAGGCGTAGCAACACCAAACATTGTTCACCATTCCTGGCATGAAAATCTATTGGTAACAAGTAAATAAAGTGTAACTGAAACTTTCAGCCAAATATTACTCATTTTCGTAAAATAATTAAAAGTTTACCATTCGGCAGTCAGGCACCAAGTAATCGATAGTTGTTCCGATCAGTTGTTCCATGATGATCCTAGACTCCAACTGGACATCCATCGCCATAACACCTGTTTGAAAGGAAGTCACATAAAGAATAACTAGTCTTACTAGAAACTGAATTCTGTTTGCGCATGGAAGTTGTTTCGAGAACATTAATTTTACCACAAAGTCAGTCTCCATGAAATGCCTCCATCACTTTCTATTGTCCATACTATGCAAACTAACATCTGATTGTGCAGCTGTGCGAATGCATGCATCCATTGTATCATGATCCAATAGTTGCTTCCTGCAAAAGGATAATTGCAACTTTCGCCCAGTCAACTCAATGGTTTTAGTTGAGCGGTGGCGTATCCAAATCCTGCAATGTAGTGTCAAATAAAAATTTGATCATAAATATTATATGCAAGTTAAACAATGGTACAAAATGCTACAAACTGAACCACTTGTTCACAATACCTGTCCAGCAATTCATTGTCTTGCAACTCATCTAACCAGCGATAGCACAAACGAGAGACAGATCTTTCAATAGCTGGGCATACGCCAAATTGACAGGGGGGGGGACACTCGGCCTTGATATTGAGAGCAATCTTCTACGTGCATATACCCTAGCAACATCAAGTTCAGGGACATCTTCAATACCCGCACTTATCTTCCCCTCTCTACAAATGAGGTCTTGCCTAGATTTATATTTGTTTTCTGAAAATGGTGACAGACACTTCTCGTGCTCCCCATGAGGACTGTTCTTATGTAACATACATATTTGAGTGCACTGTATGGGATATGAATCCGAGCCTTTATTATCTGAATCAAACATTGTTGGGCCTTCAACCGAAGATGAAGTGGACTGTTCTACTGTGCCAACGTCTCCGTCAGTACTACGTAGTGGTTCAATAGATGTTTTGCCAGCAGAAAAATGCAACTTGACGCATGGCGAAAAACACACTTGACGACGCTTGTATCCCGGGCGTATGCATTTAGAATGACCCCCAGAACTAGATGGAGTAACAACTGCTCCTGCTTAACCGTGTGAACGAACAGAATCAAAAATACGATGTTTTATACATTAAACTCAGCCATGCAAAATAATCATATGCGTTCAAATTACCTCTGATTATTTTTGAAGCAGGTGTAGTGTTTGTGTCCTTCCCTAATATACCGGACAAGACGGTCATAAGGTTGGCACCTTCTTCTTCGAGTGTGGATCTAACTCGTGACAGAGTTCGAGCGTTGTGTTCTTTCATAGCCACTAGCAATAACTTTTGTACTGCTTCCTGCAAAAAGCATAGTATGCGGTTTTGATATCAAAAACAAATATGCAAACGATACTTTCATGCATTCGTTTATACAATACATACTCTGTCGTCTGTTTGTGCGGAGAATGATAAAGTTCCTGCTGCATCCTTCAATGACACGGGGGTTCGTGGTTCCTGATCGTGCACAAAGTGCCTATCGCCTTCTCCAGGAGTTGATTTTATATGTTCAGTGGTCAAGCAATTCTTCTTTGGCGAGAATACAGCCGCTGTGCTTGCATTTATCAGGTAACAGAGGTCTGAGTCTCGCACTTTCTTCATGCGTGGGCGACATCCATCATTTGGTTGGGATACAAGTTGCTTCCATTCCATGAAAATTATCTTCACCAGTATAGGATGTACAAGTTTAGTCAAAAAGCAAACGTCAGTTGATATTAATGTCATAGTGTCAAACAAGTTACGTTCCCTGAAGCAGCAATGTGCATCCTCTGATCCTATCTAATTGCTTATTTGAACGAATCTTGTGCTGTACAGCCACAGCAGCTGTGGCGGTTTCTTCCATGACATATCTCGCCCAGTTGACTTGATTGATTTCATCTGTTTTGTTCAGCACACCCCAGTATTCTTGGTATACATAGTCATGCGTCGGCCTGGGTGCAAGTACATGGCCCATGAAAAAAATCACAGCAGCAACCCTTATGGCATCCACAGATGTGTACGAGTTAACGTTAGAATTGTTACACCTTGTTTCCAATATCCTGTGTGCATCCTCTAGGACGCAACCACTCTCATCTCCTCTACGTAAGTATAGGCTAACTAGGTCAACAATTTTTTTGTCTCCACTGACCTGATGCGCCTTACATCCTTACCCACACATGGAATACCTATAATCTCACTAACAATTTGCGGTGAAACAGGCAGTTGAACTTGATGGTCAAGAACAATTCTACTTGTCCGCACATCAAGGACTGATAGGAGCCAGTTGCCAAAATTGATGTGTTTGTTAGATAAATCAGGCAAGAACAACATACTTCCGAAACCAATAAACTCGATTATAGCGCGTTTGTTGGTATCTAACCCATCAATCACACGCCTTGCAACTGCTAAACCTTTTGCGCGGCAATAAATGCACTTCTCACAGCTGTTATTAATTTGGAAAGCAGGTAGCATCCATGGAGCTCCTTTCGGCCTCCCTGAGCGTGGCTTCTGGCAACTCCAAGCCTGCTGATAATATAGAACAGAACAGAGAATTCAACTATGCGCAATGGGCGTATACAAAAACCACAATGCTCTACTCATGATTTCGTACCTTGACTGGATCGTCCATTCATCAAGAACTGCGACTCAAGCTGTAGAATGAACCTTCAAGTATGTATGCAGAAACGGGGACTCTCATCTGTCGGGAGATATATAAGTAAAGACGTTGGCTAAATCGATAGATGTAGGCAAGAAAAGGTACTCAACCGAAACAACATTGTCGGGAAAAAGTGTTGAATTCCCTGTGTCCCAATCGAAAGCAGATTGTTCTAAAGGTACTCGGTGGGGGGCGCACATAAGACTGCAATGACGCACTATCGCCTACCTTTTTTCGGTGGAGGCCACACATATGTACCTGTCAGTAAAAGCTGCAGCATATGCACCCCCTACCGGCCTGAGTGGCAGATGTAATTAGAGAGGGTTATGTTTCGTTAACTTATACCGCGCAAAACTTCCCGCCAAGTTGTATGCCACATGCCACCTTTCGAGGGCGTGGGCATATACGCCTATGCTCATATATTCCGCGTCCCTGTAAAATGCAAATACGCAGTCGAGGGGCCACTGGCCAAGGAATGCTCGAGACAGCCAGGGGCTAGGGTTTGCTAGTTTGGAGGGTGACCGGCGACTCGGCGTGGCGGCGCGAAGCGGCCGGCGGCCGGTCGAGGCCAGATCCGGCGACTCGGCTAGGAAGGAATCCGGTGGCGGGCCGACCTCGCCCCCTTCGGCCCGTCCATTTCCGATCCGCAAGCACTAAGCAGCAAGGTAGCAAGGTAATCCACTGCCTCCCATCGTGATTGGTAGCTTTCAAATTGGTAGCCATGGTAGGGACGTAGGATTGTGGCACATTTGTAACTTATGTTCTGTTGTTGTGCACTTCATTCAATGAGAAGATATTTTTCTTCAATGTTAATAAAGATGATGTAGTGTAGATTTTCTTGGCCATTAGAAAAGCGTACGCCCCGAGAAGAAGTATTTTGATTTTTCTTATTTGAAATATTGCAAATGTATATAGCAAATTTCAAACTGAAGTGTGGATTTGAAGACTTTTACGGGGACACCTTAGTTATTATGCTTTTGTATGGAAATGCCAGTTCGTGCCTCACTCTGCAGTAACCACAACCTTACACTAGAAATTTCGCTCTCTATTACATGGGTGGAAGAACAAAAATAAGATTCTGAAAAAAAGAAAGATATTGAAAAAAATGACTTTTGAAACCCTTTTTATGTGTAACAGAAAAGAGTTGTGATTTCTTCTTATTCCTATAGAACGTATGAAATCGTAAATAGCGAAAAATTCTTGCCTTGCTCGATCTGAGTCTAAGGAAATACAAAAAATCCGCTTATACACCAATTTCATCCACATGAATTTATATATCAGAATAGCGGATGGAGGCATTATTCAAGGGGTCAGGTCTACTTACTTTATCTTTCTTTCCAATTTTATTGTGGGTTTGATAAGAACTTTTTTTGCTTTGTGCATAAATAAAAAAAAAGAGTTATAACCTAATCTAGCATTGCTTTTTTTCCCTATTTTTCGCAGGTCCTCCATTTGCAAAGGAAAATGGAGGTTGGGGGAGACGCTGAGCCCGCGCAAGCTCATTTGGCCAGGGACTGGTCGGAGATGCCCCTCGACGCCCTCATGTCGGTCTTCGCCAAGCTAGGCCCCTTTGAGATCCTTATGGGCGCGGGACTCGTGTGCCACCCATGGCTCACCGCGGCCAAGGAGCCTTCTCTGTGGCGGTACCTCGACATGACTAACCACAACCATGTTGTCAAAAAGAAGAAACTCAAGTCTGGTGCTAGATATGTCTTGTGCCCCATGGCGAAGGAGGCTGTGGACCGTTCCAGTGGCCAGCTGGAGGTGTTCATGGGAGACGATTTTATTGATGATGACCTTCTCAAGTACATAGGGGACAGGTATGATCTTCATCTGTATTTTTTATACCACTCAACAGAATGGTCCTGCCGGCAAAAAAAGGAAGAACAATGTCAATTGTACTCTTATTTGCATTTATTTATTGAGATATAAACACTGCATCCTCATGAGTAGCTGTGGGTTGGATACATGGTTAATTGCACCACAACGATTTTACAAAGGTTTTACCTTCTCGCAACAGCGGAATATTTTTTATCGAACGGCAACAGCGGAATAATGTGGAACGAACAAAAAATTCTTCTCATTTTAGTGAAATTGTGATTGGGCATAACCTTGTTTCAAATCCCGTTCCAGAATTTGGTTGTTTCAAAAAGTTTATGGATGTACAAGATGTCAATGTTTTACTGTTATCAACGCCACAGAATTGCTGCCATGGAGCTAGAGAAGGAGATTGGTTACTAGTGCTCTTCGATGGCTCCAGGAAAAACATGCTTCAAAATTTTTGTTCACTAAAAAGATTAAGAGCACAGTTATTAGTAGCAACTGATGTTTTCTCTCTTCCTCTAATTAAATACGTTGAAAGAAATGCCCTTTATTTCAAATATATATTCTTGATTTGTGAGTCACACGACTCTCTCAAGATATTAGTCATTTCACTTTACCTTTCTGATGGTTTCATGTGTGTTCCATAATCCATAGTACTAGTGTTTATGAAGCTAGTGCCATCTAATAGAGATGTGGATGGTAATCTTTGCATATTTTTCTGTCTTGGACCTTATGCTTCCTTGCTTAGTTGGCACAGATCGAGGAAGGTTGCAAGTGGTCCAATGCATGGAAACGCTGATTTTTTAAAAACAAATATAGAATCAGTAGCGGTTCGGTATCGTTATGCGGTTGAGGCTGCAACTAGTTAATTTTAATTTTTAGATGAGGACACCTTGCTTTTGTATTTTTTTTAGAGCTTAATTGATATACTAATGCTGTTTTGCAGGGCACCTTCTCTCAAGATTCTTCACCTAACTTCTTGCTTCAATGTCCTCAATGAAGCATTTGTGGAGGTAATGAACAAGTTCCCTCTGCTTTAGGAGCTCAAGCTCTTTGTCTGTGAAAATATAGGTGGCCGCGCAACCTATGAGGCTGTTGGCAACGCATGCCGAAACCTAAAGCGCCTCGAAGTTGGCAAGCGCATTCCCAGGCCAGGTTACGTGCTAGATCATTCGGATAATTCCGATTGTGACGAAGTCCGTGGGATTGCAACAATGCATGGGCTACGCTACCTGAAGATTTATTTCAATAGACTCAACAACGGAGTGCTGGCTACCATTATTGACAACTGCCCTCACCTGGAGTCCCTTTTTCTACAATGGTGCGTCAACATTTTCATGGATGATGACATGCGAGCCAAGTGTGCTGGTGTCAAGATGGTGCTGCAGCCCGATATTCGCAAGACACTGTTGGCTGGGATCCAGCACCAGCAGGTGTGATGGCTACGAGCGCAGCGAGAGCGCTCCCTCGTCGTATCGGGATTAATCCTGGTAGTTATGATTTCAATATAACCATGGTGCTGCTTATTAGGCCTAATCTCAAATGTATTATAGCGTGATGTAATCATGTAGTAATGTCAAAGACCTCCACTTCACTAGGTTAGTATTAACTAGATGTGTATAGACTCAAACTACTTCTATATTGTATTGTATTGTATCGCATCGTATTATTGTTTCCTATGTCACTGAACACGATTAATTGTTATGTTTTCTAGCTATGATGTCGAGCCTAAGCTGTCTCTCTCCAGTCATACACTTCATGACATGTCACTAAAACGCAACATGTGGTGTTTTTTTTTTTTTGAAACGAGTCTGGAGGAGCGCTGTAGGTATGTTAAAGTAGAGGAAAAATCCTGATGGGGCTTGGTGTTCAGCCCATGTTTAGATTCCTCTTCAAAAAATTTTGAAAAAAAGAATCTTGTATGCATGAAGCACAAAATGAAGTTTATTTGCAAAACTTTTTACAAATGAGTGCATCTTTGCCTGATGAATCTAATGAGCATAATTAATTTAATGATTTGCTATAGTAATCATCCTCTAATTGTGTGATTAAAGTTTTCATTAGATTCCTCTCGAAAAATTTACATAAGGTGTGGAGGTAATTTTGTAAACTACCTTTATTTAATATTTTTAATTAGTGGTCAAAGTCGCATTTAATACCTAATTTTTTTTTGTTAGGCACGATCTCAGTTGTACATCATACAATGATATACTTTTATGACATGTACTGTTCATTTAACGTGCATCATACAATGCAATTTAGATTAGCCTTGTAATTATGAATCCAAAGATAATTTTGACCGCTACGTTTTTTATGAACCAAAGATATGTATGAGCATGCAATGCATGCAAGTGGAATGGATTATGATATGCATGTTCGTAACTTCGTAACCATGATTTAACATTCTTCTAGTGATGCTGCTAATGAGATTTGAGTAGTACTTGATTGATGCACCTGAAGCCTCCATTTTAGAAAAAAAAATCCTCCGCCATCGTTGTTGTCTCTCAAGTTTTTTTTAGGGGTGTCTCTCAAGTGGCCGGAGTGGAGTTACCAATATGGGCCGACAAGTTACGAATGGAAGGAATGGTCGAAGAGCAGCTGCAGCTGCAGGCCCGGCCCGGCCCGCCTCACCGTCATCATCATCTTCCCGCGGCAAAAACCGCAGGCACCCCACCCGCCGTTTCGGCAGGTTCTGGCGCGACACACGAGGCACGCTGGCATCCAGTTTCTCCGGGCGGGGAAAACGACGGCAGCTCAAACCGTGAGCTCCGGCACACCGGAAAACAGCCGGCTGGGCCCACCTGTCCTTCCTCGGACGCCTTCTATAAAGCCTCTCGCAGTCTCGCCCCCCCTCGCCTCACCTCCATTCATTTCCTTACTCTCCTGCTCTGCGCGCGCGCGGAGTACTTCCTCAGACCTTCAGCTGTAGGCAGCCATAAGTCATGAGCCTGAGGCACTTGATGAGCCGCACGGCATGGCGTGACGCCAAGGACGCCGCGGCGTCTTCGCCGGCGTTGTGGGGGCCGAGGAGGGCGCCGGCGGCGGACTCGTCGCGGCGGGCGGTGGGCCGCTCGGAGCCGGCGAGGGGAGGAGCGGCGCCGGAGGAGCCGGTCCGGGCGTTGATGTTCCTCTCCTTCTGGGGTCCCAACACCTGAACTAGACAGCCTCGCTCGATCTCACCCGCCATTGCCGGCCGTGTCGCGGCTGCTTGCTTCTCTTCTCCTTTCCGTCGAGTTGTAGCAGATGATGAGATGAGATGGACGCCGGCCAGATCGATGTGAATATTTATATATATATATACTAGTTAATGAATGACAAAATATTTAATTGCGAACAGTGAAGTTTGATCATGATCAAATCTGGCTCACCAAAACTTTTTTAAAAGGAAAAGATCCGAAAATGGAAATAACATCGTCGTTCAAATAAGAGTACAACATTTGCATTTTTTGAAAGTCGAAGTGGCTCAAATGTAAAATAGATTGAGAGGGTGTTTTTTTTTCTTGGAACTACTTCGTCACATCGAATGTTTGGATGTTAATTAAAAATATTAAATATCGACTAATGACATTTCGTTTCATAACTCCAAGTTAAATCCCGAGACGAAACCATTAAACCTAATTAAGACATAATTAGACAATGTGGTGTGAACAGTACATCTTCTAATGACATATTAATCAGGTTTAGCAGATACCTCAAATTTAACATCCATATGTGTATTTAGTATGATTAGCTTATGTTTAGGTCTCATAATTAGCATCTGAATATTTGATATGTGCTAGACTTTTAGTTCCCCGTGTTGAGTTACCATGCCTGTAGGGTTTTCTCTTTGCGATCATTCTCTCATCTTTTGTAAGCTGTCGTTCGACGTTGTGACTCGACTCCTGATATAGTGAAGATTTGCTGGCTGGCGTCCGTGGTTTTTCCCTCTCGTGTTGGGAGCGTTTTCCACGTTAAATCTCGTGTCTCATTTGCGGTTTGATATGTTTGCTTTCACCATTAATTCGCCATCATTCATAACATCCCGTTCCAAGCACATCGTGAATATAGTTGCTACCACCTAAAAACACTACAAGAAACTATTTAATCCGTGACACAATCATTCTGTCGCGGATCGTTGAAAATTCGTCACAAATCAGCGTCCGCGACGATTTAAATTTTCGTGGTGGAATGAGCGTCATTGATTAAATCGGTCGACGTTTCTTAATAAATGTCGCAGTCTGTGACGTATCTGCATCGTCACGGAGTAGCCCGAGGCCCATACAACTCAACCCCTAGCCCACTATCCGTGACAAAATAAAACGTCACGATTGCTGCTCACTGGATGGGACGTGGCTGCTGACTTGGATGTGATGTGGCTGTTGACTTGAATGTGACGTGGCAGCTGATGTGGATGCCACATGGCTGCTGACATAGCTGCTGACGTGGCTGTTGATTTGGCTGATTGTGACGACGTGGACAATGACGCGGCGTGCCACATGGCTACTGACGTGTTTGCTGACTTGGATGATAGTGATGACGTGGACAATGACATGGCGTGCCAGATGGCTGCTGATGTGGACGACAGTGATGACGCGGATAATGACATGGCATGCTGACGTGGAATTTTTGAAAATCCTGGACTAGTGGGCCAATTTTAGAAGTAGGCCGCATTACGGTCCAAAATTTCAGCCCATTGGAACTATTTCAGCCCACCAAAAACACCCATCACATTTAACCCACAGAATAAATACAAAAATCTGTTTCATCTTGTATTCAGCCCAAATACAGTCAAATTCAGCCCAAAAGATGTATCACATATAATCAAAACCGTTTAAATACACATGTGTCACATATAATCAAAACCAAGGCAAAAAATCTGCCACCTAGACAGCAGCCAGTAAGCCAATACACAGAAGTATAAGCCAACTGAAAGGATCTTGTGATGCCTAGAGGAGGGGTGAATAGGATCACTTTAAATTTTTCTAAAAAACTGAGCAGCGGATCAAATACCGGGTCACCCGCACCCTATGTCCGGGTCACCCGAGGGGCGGGTCACCCTGACTAACAGGGCGGGTCACCCTACGACAGGAAAACGAAAATGATTTGCTTGAGAGTAAAGTGATATTACCGAAATCTTTTGAATCAAAAGTTCACTAAGGATGATGTAAACAACTTGCACAAGATGATATACCAAGCAACAACACACAAATATAGATCGAGGCAAATTAAGCATCTAGGGTTAGAGAGGAGGAGATGAACACAAGCAAGCAAGTGACAAGAGATTTATTCTGAAGTTCACTTCCACTAAGAAAGCTATGTCTCCATTGAGATTCCCACAAAGAGAGGACTATCGTGAAGAGCCTCTTGCCTCATCCAATCCCCACAAAGGAAGATTGGTGCTCGCTAAGAAATCTCCACAAAGGAGAGGGTAATACAAACGTTCTCAGGTGCTCCACACAAAGAGGGCACTCAACGGGCGACGCCTAACCGTCTAGAAGCAAGCTTCAAGAGTAATAAACGCGAATCGATGAACCAAAGCCGCCACAAGTGCTTCTTGAGATGAACACGCGAAGAGCTCTCACAACAGGGCTTAATCACACACCTCAAATGTCTCTCACACCCAAACCCTAGGTTGAATCCTTGCTAGGAGTACTTGGAAGGGAGTTGGGAGAGAGGGAAGCAAACTTGGGAGGTGTTTCAATGGTGGAGGAGGCAGAACCCTAGAAAGGAGGGAGAAGAGGTATATATACCCCTTCACCCGAACTAGCCGTTATGGGCTCCCAGCGACCTGGCCGGGTCACCCGGCCCCATAGGGCGGGTCACCCGCCGGCCAACCCGGGTCACCCCCCACTATGCAGGGGCAAAACGGGTCACGCGCCCCTAGGGGGAGGGTCACCCGGCCTTCCCAGCATAGTCCCGAAAAAAGTGTTCGTGAGTGCAAAGTGTCTCTCAAAGGTTGTTACATCTCAAATGAAGCACTTGTAATTAACTTTGATCTATCAACTACGTCCCCCTTTATAGTACGGTGTTTCCTATACTCAAATTCAAAAGATAAAATCAATTAAAACACCATTTGAGCTTCAACACCGAATAGAGGGTATGAGGGGCTTCTTTTGATCAAACACAAATATTATTCTCTTTAAACCTGCACACATCTCATAGAAAACATTAATACATCCAAATTGTATTGTCATTATCACCAAAATAATTAGGAGCCTAGATGCACTTTCACCAACCCACAGAAGTATAACCCAACACACAGAAGTATAAACATTCCTCAGCAGCCATCCTTTCAAAAAAATAGACAGCAACCATCTTGTCTTTCACCATCAGACTAGGAAACCAAACTTACAACAGGTCGCCAGATGCCATCCTCCAGCTGATTGAAGCACCAAAAACCCAAAAAAAAGACAGCAAACATACTGTAGCACATCAAAAATTGCAGACTTTAATGTCGTGCCAATTTTGCACATCAAGTAGAAAATAACCAAAACATGTGGAGAATTATGTCAACAGAAAAACTAGAGACAGAACAAGTGTATGATCAGTTTAGCAGGCAAACGTTTGGTTCCAGGAGAATGAACGTACCCTCATGTCAATCCATTGGTTGATGCCTAACTGAGCAAACGTTCAAGTTTCGCTTCCAAAGCAGTTTGCTTCTTCTCCATCTTCTCCTTGTCCCTTAACCTTTCCTGTTCTGTTTCCTGCACTTGCCTTAACATCAATTTTGACATTCTGGTTGCTCACAATAGATCGAAGGTCAGCATTAGCTCTTATCTCCACTTCTAATTGTGCTTGGACATTCTTCACACTGGATCTTGGCCTCGAAGACACGATCCCCACATTATGAAGGAATGTACTGTTTTTGCACTTTTCATGGAGTACATCAGCTACAACCTGAGTTGCAGACCTTGGTTCTTCACCTTCACTTGGTGATGTAGCCAACTGATTCTCCATTTCAGTGTAACGCCCGCGTTTTAGCCTCTAATAAACCACCTGCTAAATCACACGTGTTTTCAAAAAAACCCTTCCGCTGAGCTCGATCGTTTCCCCAAAAACCCCGATCATCAATTCTTTTCCCTCCCCTCGGCACGCACACCGCGAATCCTGCCGGCACCGCCAATCCCGCACGCCACCACTCGAGCCACTGCCGCTCATCGCGTCGTGTTGCACAGCACTGCCACAGCGCCGCGGTCGGCCTCCTCGCCGGGAATCCCAGGCTTGCCACGGTCCCGCCAGCCGACCCGCTTCGCCAGCCTCACCGCTGACACCGGGAGTCGCTCGACGCCGCGTCTGCCCCGCGAGTGTTTGAGACCCGGAAAATCCCACCAAAATCCTTTCCCAATTTTTCCTTCTCTTTATCCCCTTTTCTTTTCTTTTTCTTTTTCCTTTCCCTTTCTCTTTTTCTCTCTTTTCTTTTTCCCTTCTACCTTTCTTCCTCACGGACTGAACCGTGGCTCCCTGCACCACGACGCACGCCCGCGGCCTCTGCTCAGCGCGGCCGTACGACCCGGCCCCGCGCCTCTGCCTCGGGATGTCGCACGCCCGGCTCCCCCTCGCTGCTCGGCGCAGCGCTGCACGCCGCGCGGGCCTGTGACACGACGCGTCCCTGCCGCTCGACGCCGAGGCCACCATTACTCCCACCTGCCCCGACCGGTCACCTCCAAGCACAGCGCCGCCGCAAGCCGCCGCCCGCATCACGCCGCCGCTCGTCACTGCCGCTGCCCGGCTCGCATTCCACCGCGCGACGTCGCTGCTCGACGAGTCGCATCAGCAGGGTCGCAGCGACGCATTTACTTCGCCACGAACAAGCCGGCCGAACCGCCATGGCAGGAGCACGAGCTCCGCGTGTGCATCCCCTCTGCCGGGATACCGCCTTTCCCCGGCTATAAATAGCCCGGCGCCGCTCTCCGCCCCACCACACACCTCCCAGGTCACCTCCCTCCTTCTCCCGACCTCCCCACCACCGCTGCCAGTGCCGCCTCGACCGTAGCCCACCGCTGCCCGTCGATCTCCCTCCCTGGACTGTCTCCGCCCGAGGTGAGGACAGGAATCGGTCGCCCTCGACCTTCTCTCTCCATTCCCCCACTTCCCGACCGCCACCGTGCCCGGGAGAGCCGCCGTCCACCGCCGGCAGGTCGCCCCTGTGCGCCCCCTCCTCTGTTTCTGTTCTGTCACGATGAAGAAGAAAGGCAACTTTGCCTTGAGCCCCCTCCCTTTTTCTTTCTACACCGAGGCCCCTCCCTCTCTCTATTCTATTTTGCCCATAACCCCCTCCTCTATTTCTTTTCCACACCAAAGCCCTCCCATTCTCTCTCTCTCTGGTTCGTTTGCCCGGAGCCCCCTCCCTTTCTTTCTTTTCTCACCCGCAGCCCCTATCTTCTATAATAGCCCCCGGATTCTTAAGCCATTTGACAAATTGGTCCTTAACCCTTTAAACTATCCCTAAACACATCTTTAACCCATCATTTCATGCACCGTTTTATTCCAAATCAATTCCAAACTTCACCACATCTTCCCCGGGTCTATTTCCGTCGACCCATCTACTAATTTTTCCCCTAAAAATATTTATTCCTCCTTTTCCAATTATTCTCTCCTCGAGCTCAGCTAGTAAAACGCGTTTTCGTTTGTTGATTGTATGCTTGCTTGTGTGTGCCGTAGCCGACGGAGTGAACGAGGAACCCCAGGAGGATTTCGGAGCTGCGTACTGTGCGCAGGAGCCCGAGGACCTGAACTGCGAGCAGGAACTCCCGGAAGACTTTGAAGACGGCAAGTTCAATCTCATCCTTTGATGCATGCTTTGGTCCCAGTTTTATAAACACAACCCTATGACCCGTTTTATAAATTGCATATTGTTTTACTGCAAAAACCTGGTAGGATAGCCACCCTTGATTGCTATGATTGACCTTTGTTTGGCCTAAATGATTGCTTTAAAAATGTGTGAGTGATTTAAAAATGGGAATGGGATATTTTGGAAAATGAGTAAAGAACTGGGTAGACGGGATGGACGTGTGTGTCAGGAGTATGGGTGAGCTCGTACCTTTGTGGTTGAGCGTGTTGGGAGATGTCCATCTTGTCGCTAAGGACCGGGTTGCGTGACATCTCACCTGGCCCAATTATCGTACAACCACTCGACCGTTGTATGTGGCAACGGCTTAGCATAAATCCCACTAGTTAATCTACTTGCCATCAGGAGTGCGGGTGAGCAGCGGGAGATCAAGGAGTAGGGGTACGATCTGTGTGAGTTACGCCCTGGCTATGTGAGATAACCCCTTGGTTGCTTCCGTGGTGGCTAGTAGGGTTAGCTAAGGTGGGTAATGGCTTTGATAGGATCCGCGCCGGCACTAAGGTGTTCGTGTGTCGGTACCCTACTTGTGGGTAAAGATGTACAACCTCTGCAGAGTGTAAAACCTATTCGAATAGCCGTGTCCATGGTATTGGACGAGTCACGGTGTGGTCACAAAACTAGTGTTTGGGTTTGGGATGATTTTCATGACGTGAGTTGATTTCTGTTAAAGTGAGGCTGTGTGCCTGGGCTACTGCGGACGGGGAGTCCGGTAGTCCTCAACTGGTTTTCTCAAAACAACTGAGTTACTTGGGTTATAAAAACTGTTTGCGAAAACCTTTTCGAAAACAAACCCTTGCATGAGTAAATGTGTTTGCAAAATAAACCTTATCCTGATCCTTGATATATCCTGTGCATGATCTGCTTTTTAGCCCCTCCGTGGGTGGGGTTGAACTTGTTGAGTACGTATGTACTCACCCTTGCTTGATTAACTGTTTTTCAGAGGAGGATCCCGACTTTGTCCCCGAAGACGTCGAGTAGGTTGCTGTCCTGCACCCAACCCGTGCCTGTGGATTCAGGGTCTCCACAGGAAGCTTCCATGGCGCAAGACTCTGAAGATATCTTAGATGCCTTTGCTATTGTAGTTTGGTCTGTAGTTCTTATGTTACTTCTCGTGGCAGTGGCGCTCCCATGCCCACAGCCTCGACGTGTTGTACGGTAATGAACCATCTGATGTAATAAATGTGGTACCAGCCTCCTGGGACTGGTATTTGTATCACATTTAGTCACCTCTGATGAGGGGACGCTTCATTCAGTCTAGCAAGAAAGCAGCAAACAACATTTGTAACTACGCATGAGAAAATAAGCAACTGAAAACAGCTCCATAGGAGAGCTAACTTACAATGGCTGATTGTACATTAGGTGTGTAACCATTCTTCCTCTTGATGAAGTGGGTCAGCTTGAACAAATCAAATGCATCCAGTTCATTACCCTCATTCTCACCTCCCTGAAAATAATGTGCAGCAAGAAACTTCATATTTGTACAGCAAGAAATGAATCATTCATTTGCTAAAACCTTGGCCATTACATGACAAATAAAAGCATAGAGAACATGACCCTTAGAAAATCTCCAAACTAATTGCATTCCATGACAAATGAACAAAAAACAGTGTATGCAGAAGATGATTGCACTTGAAAAGCATCTACGGATTCAATAATATCCGGAGCATGATCCCACATGAATACTTAATTGACTAATGAGCCAACAACAACACTAATCAATATTATTGTACATCATTCATTGTTGATGGTTGAAACTCATAACGAACTTCAATCCGCAAGCGTACAGACCACCTATAGCCTTTTTCACCATGGGGTGATCCCCAAGGTTCTTGTCAATCCAAGGAGCAAGGGAATTGCTAGCGCTTAACCAAGTTCTAATCTAGTTGATTGGAAAACCTTTGAAAGAGATATTAATCTAAAGTAAAAGCAATCTAATCTATGTTAATCTAAGACTAAACTAGATGGCAAGGTTTGAAACAAGAGAGGGATTAAAGTAGATAAGTGTTCCCTCCCTAGGGTCTAGGATCACTTAGACATGCATCTACTACATGAAAGAGGTGTTGCCTTCTCTAGCTTCACGGCGGTTATGTGGTCACTAGGCCTTTTCCCTTCTCTCATACTGTCACTACGCGAAGGTAAACAATCACTTCGCTAACACATCTCTATCTAAGCATCCATAGAGTTAAGCTAATCACCACGATTACCACAAACCCTACTAAGATCACATGTTGTACACACATATGTAAGCCAAGCATTCGCAAAGATATAGACCATGAAGCATCAAGGCATAGGGTTCATGTAGCGATTACATATTAAAGATCCATCTAACCCTAGGGATGAACGGAGACGTTACCCCCATCATCTTACACAGATTGAAGCACATAGGGGCGATAGAGACTCTGGAGAACGTCGTCGATGAAGATGGTGGTGATGAAGCTCGGGAACACCCCTAGGCCGACGGCTTGAAGTCCTCCTCTTGCTTTCTTCCTGTAACACCCCGTGTTTTTAATCAGTATTAATAAGTGATAATTATCTCCTTAACCAAGTCAACCGTCATTAGCATGGTCAAACCCCACTTTGAAATGGTCAAAACCCTGGTTGACATGCCTAGCTCTAGAACTTTTGTCATGTTCTCCAAAATTTGTCTAAACACTTCAAATTCTCCAAATACAAAAGTTGTGTAGTTTCTCATGGGACACAACTTTGCTTTTGAGTGGCATTTCAAATTCGAAGTGCAAAGTGTTCAAAAATCCAGTCAAAGCTCTGAAACACCCTTTGACCCCGCCGAGAAAATCCCCATTTTCTCCTCCACTTCATGCTCAATTCGTTGAGTAAAACACCCATGAGCTTTTGTAGAGGTTGTAGAGGGATACTTGACCTACAACTTTCATATCTACCGATTTTGGAGTTTGCATTTGAAATTTGAAGAAATTCGCGTTCGAAACTGCGTTGACCGGATAAAAGGGGGACGACGTCGCACCGCGCCGCGTGCCGCCGCCGCTCGCCATCCAGGCCCCCCGACACATAGTGTCGTGAACGACGATAGGAGCACGCCGCGCCCCGCCCTCCGACAGTCGCACCTTGGGGCACAAGCCGCACCACACGTCGTCATCACGCGCGCCGCCGCCGAGCCCCTACCACACCACACGTCCGGTCGGTCGGCAACCCGCCACCGCCACGCCCGGGCACCCTTTTCTTCACGCCCAAGACTTCGAGGCAAAGCTCCTCACTCCCCTCCCCCCCGCATGCTCTCCCAACTACAAAAGGTCAAGCCCGGCCGGCTCGAGCGCACGCACGCCGCCGCCAGTCCGCCATTGCTACCACCGCGAGTAGCTCCTCCCTCCGCTCGCTCCGGCCGCCACCGATCACCTCAAGCCTCCTCTCTAGAACCCCGTCGAGCTTCCCCAAACCTCAATGGCCTAGCTCCGCCCTCACCCTCGCTAGTATTCGAGCCGAGGCGGAAGCTCCGCCACGGTCTCGCCGCCGCCGCTCGCCGGAGCCGCCTCCGGTCCAACCACCACCGCCAATCGACTCCGAGTGAGCACACACTCCACCCCATGCCACTTGTGGACCAACTACGACCGTCCCTCACCGCCGGCGAACTCTCCCCTGCTGGCAAGGGCATGGTTGTGAGGGTTGAATTCTTTGTAGGAGCCTAGGTGTAAACCAGGGGCATGGTTGTGAATCTAAAAATATTTCCAAGGGCCGGCTCGTATAAAGATTCTTAGCTTTCTTGTAAATCCGTCCAGAGCCTTGGAAAAATCTTAGAAAATCATAGAAAAAACAGAAAAATGCCAAACCAATTTTGTTGTTTTCCTTATGAGCAGATCTACATCTTTTAGAAAGCTTGTATCTACTTTTGATGGGTAGTTTTTGAAAAAAAATTCAAACTCAGTTTGGATGTGTTTGTTCATAACTTGAAATATACTCCTGTTCTGGGCTTTATCTTTGGATATGTTGTTAGTCATGACTAGTAGAGGCTAGATCTAAGTTTTTGCACAAAGTTTTTGAGTAGATATTTAGTTATGATTTATTTTGTATTTGTGCTAGACCTGTGTAAATGATTTGTGCAGCTTCATGTAAATAAATTATGTAGCTCATCTTGTGACTATTGTCTGGTTATGACTAGATGTATCTCTGGTAATTTTATCATGAATTTAGAAACTGTCTAAATATATGTTTCTGAGTTATGCTTGTGTCTAGGGTTAATTTCATATTTCATATTCTGATGATCTAGTGATGCTCATCTTTGGACTAGATGATTGTTGGCGCAAGTGTGCGACCAACAACAACACCGAGGGGCTCGCTGCAGCGCCTCTGTGTAAGCACCGATCAGACCTGTGTAGGTCACCGATCGGACCTGTGTGCACCATTCAGACCTGTGTAGCTCACCGGTCAGACATGTGTAGGTCACCGGTCAGACCTGTGCCACCGGGGTAAACCGGTGAAAGACCTTCGAACGTCGCTCGGGCATGATCCCGTGGTGGCGGTGCACGTAGGATTGCTCTAGGGTCGGCAAGGCCACCTAGAACACCCTCAATCGACGTAGAGACAAAGGAGGAACAAAAAGTAATAGATTGGAAAATTTTGGGCAAAGAGAAAAGGCAAAAATGGTAATTGAAAGTGTTTTTGATCGATTGGATCCCTCAGTCGGCTGTGGCCCTTTATATTTATAGGGTGGGGAGGTCTTACCCCGCAAGGAAATCCCTTTACAAGCCTAATCTATCAGGACTCCTTGATTTGGGTCGGACACGGGGAGCACCGGTCAGACCGGTGAGGTGCACCGGTCAGACGAGCCCTAACCAATGGTGAAGTCAAAATTGCCTTTTGACCAACTTGACTACACCGGTCTGACCGGTGGGACCCACAGGTCTGACCGGTCGACCTAGTCCTACCAATTTTGTGTGCGAACATATGCCCCCTATTTTCTGGTAAAGCTTGCGTGCCAGAAAACATCCAGAATGATCAAAATTGGCAGAAGACGATGATTAACAAAGCATCGCCCAAATATTTCTCCTAAGGGCGATAATTGCTCTATCGGCCATAAACTTGCTCTCAACTCATGGACTGACTTGCTTCGGCCTCCATACTAGCTTAGTAGCTGTTGTCCTTGCTGATGTCACCACTGCAGGTTGCTCCATTGACCCTTGCTTCCGTATCTGCTGTAATCTCCTTTTTTGAGTATCAGACAAGCCTGAGGGGCACCACCTCGGCTGTGAGTATTTTGTGTTTTTGCTGTCCTTCTCACCTCCTTTAGAGTTAATGGATGCACTTTTGACTAGATTATTATTAACAACAAACGGTCTTTGCATTGAACCATGATTTACATACGTAGGAGGATATTGAATCATATATGAGCACATATGTAAATTAGCATAATCCACAGGAGAATAATAACAAGGATACGACCAAGACCATGGTGAGGTCGGTCCAGCATATGAGTAAGGTGCAGCAGTAAAATTATCTTGATTTTTGCAAGAACAAGATGTATTTTGATATTTTGGAGAAAGTTTTGATTTTTTTACCTTTACTTGGCCGACTCCCTTGCTTTTGCTTAGCTCCCTTCTTCTTGTATTTAGCCAAAAGCTCCTCGAAGGACGGCTTCACCTTTTTCTTGCGCTTAAGAACATCTTCAGACCCTCTGGAGGCACCAGTCAGGCTGGTCTGGGCACCAGTCAGACCGGTTGGCGTGTCGCCGGTCTTCTTGCCTTGCCCCCCGAGCGTTGAAGCCTTCGCTACAGCCTTGGGGGTTTTCTCCAGTAGTACCTTCTTTTCAGGCCTTTGCTCACCAATGATCACATTTTTCCCTTTAGCTTTTTCGGCTTGATCCGGTCGAATTAGCACTTTAGGATTGTGTATCTCAATGGTGTTTATAGGGAAAGGATTATTATCGACCTACATAGGATGAAAAGTCAAACGACCTTTATTAATGGTTGATTGCACTTGCCGCCGAAATACATTGCAATCATTCGTTGCATGAGAATAAGAGTTATGGAATTTACAATAAGCACGCCTCTTTAACTCTTCTAGTGGCGGTATAGTATGAGTTATTCTAATCTTTCCAGCTATTAACAACTCATCAAAAATCTTATCACACTTGGCTACATCAAAAGTAAACTTAACTTCTTCTTGCTGATTCTTACGGACCGGCTTTAAAGAATCACAAGTGCTACGTTTATCTTTATTTGACCATACAAATTCAGCAGTTAAAACATCATTGCTTTCATCGTCCGAAAAATCAGATGCATAATAGATAGGACGATTGGACTTTTCATTATATTTTTGTGAACTCTTAGATTCTTTAAGTCGGTTTTCATTGGCTAAAGCTTTTTGCAACAACCGACTAACATCTAAAACCATCTAGCTTCTTTTTATGGACATCAAGCAAACCAGAATAAGCAAGATCAGCTAGGTCTCTATCAGAAATTGTCAAACTATAGCATCGGTTTCTAGTGTCTCTAAATCTTCTAATATATTCGGTCACAGATTCATTAGATTTTTGCTTAACCGATACAAGATGCGACAATTTCAACTCAGTTTCACCAGTAAAGAAATAATCATGAAATTTATTTTCTATATCAGAAAAAGTGTAAACTGAGTTGGGTGGCAAAGAAATAAACCAAGTAAATGCAGCACCCGATAGAGATAAAGGAAACAATTTTATCTTACAAATATCATTAGAAGCAACTTCACCACATTGTATAATAAATTGGCCTATGTACTTCTACCATTATCCCCACTGAATTTAGTAAACTCTGGTATTTTAAATCCTGGTGGATATGAGATATACTCATAATTCTCAGGATACGGTCTTTGATATGACCGACTGTTAATTTTAGGCTCCGTACCAAAAGTTTGCCTAAATATCTCGAGCATATCTTCTCTAAATCCCTCCATCCCCAAAGCGGTTCTAGGTCTAGCCGATCCAGGATGTGGTGCTCGAGTTACAGTAGGTTGTGGTGTGCTATATGTTGATGTTTGGTTCGACAATGTGTTAGGAACATGATGTAACGAACTATTAGGAACATATGCACTTATGGGTGGCTCGCTATATACAACCGTATGCGGCATCATGGCATTAGTAGCGTCCATTGTACTCCCTCCACCAGCCGAAGCACCAATAGTAGTCCGGCTATGTATGTGGTGGATTGGGGATGCACCAATGGGGGCTTTAGGTATATGCAAATTTGAAAAATCATCTAGTGTGTTGTCTTTAGGATTTTCGGTGTTAGAAGTAGATGCATTAATATCATCACCAGAAATTTGTTTACCAAATTTGGCCTTTATACGATCTAAACGAGAATTAATCGTAGATTCAAAATTTTCACTCATGGCAACAAATTTGTTATTTAAGCTAGCACTAACAGCCCCATCAATCAGATTAGCAATATCTGAATTAATTTCAGGAGGAGCATCAGATTGTACCTTGAGCGCGGGAATATCGATGACGACATCCTTGTCCTTCTTGACGTTCCCTTGTCGATCCACGGAGAAGTGCAAGACATATTGCTTCATGGCTTCTTCTTCCAACTCCTGGATCTCCTGCTCCTTTAGTTCACGAATCTACTTTCTGATTTCAGCAAGTACTTTCTGCTCCTCAGCCGATGTTTGTTCAACATTTGGCCTTGCAATGTTTGCAGCATCAACCTCAGTGGGTATAGGTAGTTTACCGACCATGGCAGCTGATTGATCTTCCTTCTTCACCAGCGGAGTCGCCAAATTTGTTGGTGCAAGTGTGCGGCCAACAACAACGCGGAGGGGCTCCTGCAGCACCTCTGCGTAAGCACCAGTCAGACCTGTGTAGGCCACAGGTCGAACCTGTGTAGCTCACCAGTCAGACCTGTGTAGCTCACCGGTCATACCTGTGTGCACCGGTCAGACTTGTGTAGGTCACCGGTCAGACCTGTGCCACTGGGGTAAACCGGTGAAAGACCTTCGAACGTCGCCCGGGCAGGATCCCGTCAGGGCGGCGCACGTAGGATTGCTCTAGGGTCGGCAAGGCCACCTGGAACGCCCTCAATCGACGTAGAGACAAAGGAGAAAGAGCAAGTAATAGATTGGAAAAGTTTGGGCAAAGAGAAAAGGCAAAAAGATAATTGAAAGTGTTTTTGATCGATTGGATCCCTCAATCGGCCGTGGCCCTTTATATTTATAGGGTGGGAAGGTCTTACCCCGTAAGGAAATCCTTTTACAAACCTAATCTATCAAGACTCCTTGATTTGGGTCGGACACGGGGGGCACCGGTCAGACCGGTGCTCTCGACACGTAAATCTTACAAAGGTCATATCTCTCTCATCCGAACTCCGATTTGAACGTTCTACATATGAATCTTGACCTACTCGATGAGCCCTATCCAATGGTGAAGTAAAATTGCCTGTTGACCAACTTGACTACACCGGTCTGACCGGTGGGACCCATAGGTCTGACCGGTCGACCCAGTCCTGCCAATTTTGGGTGCGAACAATGATGTTTGTGACCTATTTGTGCCGTAGGAGAAAGTTTGGCTACATTTTAGTTATATATCTCTCTGAATAAATCATTTATGTTTTGCTAGGCTGAAAATTGTTATTTTTGTGTAGCTTGATAGAAATAGTTTCCGGAGCTAATTTTTGGTGTGTAGCCTAGTTATAATCCAGAGAGGCTCTGTGTAAAATTTGGGCTCCAGTGCAAGAGTAGTTTTCCCTGTATTAATATATCTTGCTTTTGCTAGTTGTAACTTGTCGTATTTTTCATGCTTAGCATATAGCTCGGTTTGCTGTGAATTTTTTGTAGAGCTCTGTTGTTACACTGTGTGCATGTACAAAAATTCTCAATGTGATATCCTATATGGTTTAAACAGAATGAATTTGGGAGGAATCAAGTGTTACAAAAAGAGAAATTAAGAAATCACCATTTTAAATCCAAATGTCTGTTTCACCCTAAGTTACACCCTTGTAATTCATCTTTAACTAACTTGGTTGTTTGGTGAAGAAAAGTAAAGGTGAATAAATAGATGTGCACACAATCACCATCAAAAGAAATATTAATAAATGGTTGCTTACTTTTTCTTTATGGAAGAGTATGCTGAATATATTCTTGTCTAGGTGAATGTGGTCAACTTTGCACCCTATGCTTGTCATGTGCTGTTGTATTAATTAATTTACATTCACCAACTAATTCTTGCATATGCATCCTCCGTGTAGAAGTTCCCGACGGTAGCTACGAGCTCGTGCCGGCAGACAAGGACAGGGGAGCAGGAGGAGACGTGCACTTCGTGACCATAGATTAAGACCCGGACCAAAGTCCGGAAGTTTGTCTGACTGTTGGTGCTGCCGAAGGCAAGCCCCGGTTTATCATTATCCTATTATGTTTTATTTTTAACTTCTGAATTTATCGTTGATTATCTATGTGCATTTACATTCAGTAGTTGAATTGAAACCCTAGTCGCATGATCTCTAATTACCTATGATCTTTTACTAGTATGCTAGGTCGCTAGTTGCTATGCACTAAGGACCCGGTACAAGTCGAGTGATGTACTTTGCTCGCGAGAATAGGTTCTTATGTTGGAATCATAAGATTTGTTAAATTGGATTGCTCACGTGGTAAGAGCATGGGATTCTGGACTCCGGTCCAGTGGTTAAGAGATTAAGCGTTTGAACGTACTAAACATTTGCAGAAATGGGTACGGTAAGCCTAGTACCTAAATGATACGATGCAGGAACTTTGAGCTACTAATCTTGGGTTGCGGCCCCAGTCTTGCAAGTTGTGGTGCATGTGTGATTCTGGACGCTAGTGTGAGGCGGGCCAGATAACCTTGTACCTAGGACTGTGGCATCCGATCCCAATCCGAGGAATGACGGGAACCGCCTGGTTGAATGAACTCTGTGTGAGGGCTTTCTCCCGTATGTTTAGGTCCACCTTGCAAGGTTATTAATCGATCGATCGTCGGCCTCTCATCGTTATCCGAGAGTGCTTAATCATCTGGCCATTTGTAATACCTTTATGATGAAATATTGATAAACTTGATGTTTGATTAAATGGTATTGCACAACTCATGCTTGCAATGTTGCTTATCTAGTAATGAATTAATCTACTAGAACTTGAGCTAAAATATTGAAAGTAAGGATTAACTCCTTAGTAGCTTTTTGGCAAAACAAACCCACCAGCTAAAAGCCTTGCATGATTAGAGGTTAAGTATTTTGTTTTAGACGGGTAAGCCTTGCTGAGTATTAGTATACTCAGCCTTACTATATATGTTGTTTTCAAGTGATAATGTTTGACCTGGAGAAATCCCACCCGGCTGGGAGCTGGAATGGGTGGATGATGAAGAGTGATGGCATCATGGGTGGCCTCTCATGATGCCATATTATCGTTTAGTTATTTCCGCTGTCTCTTTAAACTCTGAACTATTTATTTTCATGTAAAGAACAATGGTTTGTAATAAATGACCCTACGAGGAAGATTGGATTTAATTTGTAAGGTACTCTAGACTCTCCTTCGTGGGAGTTTTAATGTATGCATGTTCGATCCTCTGTGTGTTGTACAAGTGATTTACTGGGCTTGACCCGACAACACTCAACTTGATAATTCCTTATTATCGCTTAATGACCAAATGGAGTGGTTTAGGCGATAGTACAGAATTATCTCGGGTGGGGTTGTCACACTTCCCTCTGCCGGTGTTGATCCTTGTGACGAACTCATCTAACTCTATCCCTCATCTTGCGGCGGTGGCTTTCTAGTGAATGGGCATCGGTAGAATGATTGGATGCGACGGCTGTCGGAGGCAGGAGATATAAATACACCGAGGATCATCTAGGTCAAAGGGGACCGCGAACCGAGGTGAAAAGAGTCTGGGCCGGCCGGCCTGGGCCTTTTCTGGCTCGTTTCGGGCCCGTCTTCCTCCCTGCGGCTTATCTTGACATTTTGGATTTATGTCCTTTTATTTGTGTCATTTTGGCATCATCATCCCCGCGATCAAGATAGGGGGTTTTCTCGCATGAAGTCCGATCTTTACGTCTTAGTCCTCGGGGATGATCCGTCGTAGCACCTTGGTCCTTGCCACCTTTGGGAGTGATTTCGCCTTGCACTTGAATACGAACGGAACTCCTCATTTGCTCCTTTGAACTCATTGTAACTCCGTCCCTTTTGTTCATGTTTTCCTGTAAAAACTCAACACTACCAAATACACATACAAAGTCGAACTTGTTATATCATTAGTGTACCTAGTGGCGGGTTAGTTTCATAATCAAGCTCAAACCAAAGTGTAACGAATGCTCTAGGTTGACGGAAATCGACCGCCAACATCCTCCCATGCTTAGACCTTGCTCGTCCTCTAGTAAGTAATTCTTGTTTAAAGGAGAAATCAGCGTTGACTTCCAATGTTGTCCCTGCACTTAGTCATTCATGACGAGGCAAATTGCTCTCTCTTAAGAATTTAGTGTTAAAGTTCAAGTTGTGACCGACTTCTTTTTCATTATGGAAGATAGACTAACAATAAAGAACAAGCCACAATTAATAAATACGATGCTCTCAAACTTAAGTGAACTTCAAACCGTTACCTTGTTCCATCGAACATGGGCACAAAATCTCAACATGCTCACCGAATTTCTCTACAACGAAGCTCATAAATTGTTTAACCTCATCAATGTGTTCAGAGGAAAACAATCTTCCATGAGCCCAACTTCGATCCATCTAATCAAGCATTACAGAAAACACACAAATCAACACCTCTGCACCCATTCAACTCGATACATTCAACAAAGTCAAGAAAAAAATTGTACCTTTCCTTCGCTGCAATGTCACTGGATGCCTTGGGAGCCTTGGATGTGTCAATGGACTGGCAATGCTGGACGCATGGTTGCGATGGCGAAAGAGGACGAGGAGGGGTGGCCGTCGGAGAGGCGGAGCAGGAGGCGCCGGGGTGTGCGCAGCCGTACTCCTGCGCGGCGCGGCGGAGGAGCGCGGCGAAGGCCAGCTCGCCCAGCAGGTTAGCGCGCACGTGAAGTGCTCGACGGGGCCACCCTCCTCGCCGACGCAGACCGGGATGTGGCCCTCCGAGACCACCCCCGCCGCCGCGCCCATGCCCTTCTTCCACCGGAGATGACAGCGGTGATGCGGGTGGCGTGGTTTGCAGCAGCGATGCGGATGCAGATGGTGGTGGTGGCGGCGCGGACAGGGCATGGCAGTAGGATGGTGCGGGGCGGCGGCGCTGGTAGGCAACGGAGGCGCAGACAGTGGGATGGTGCGGCGGTGAGATGTAGGAGATGTGCGACGCGGGGGATGCGGGATGCAGGATGGTAGGCAGCAACAATGGTAAGTAGTACAAGAGTGACCAAATGTTAGACAGAGTCAGAAACAAGGCAGTAGCCTAGTGGTAAGTGATGCTTTGTTTGAAGCGTGAGGTCTGGGGTTCGATTCTCCGCGAGCGCAAGGGCCTAGGCACTCGTGTGGCAGTGACGTGGCTCCTGGGTGAGGTGGCGCTTGCGTGGCAGTGAGGTGGGGCCTGGGCGCTTGCGTGGCAGTGATGTGGCACCTAGGTGAGGTGGCACTCGCGTGGCAGTGAGGTGGGGCCTGGGCGCTTGCGTGGCAGTGATGTGGCGCCTGGGTGAGGTGGCGCTTGTGTGGTAGTAAGGTGAGGCTTAGGCGCTCGTGTGGCAGTGACGTGGCGCCTGGGTGAGGTGGCGCTCGCGTGACAGTGATGTGGGGCTCGGGCGCTTTGCGTGGCAGTGATGTGGCGCCTGGGTGAGGTGGCGCTCGCGTGGTAGTGAGGTGGGGCTTGGGTGCTCGCGTGGCAGTGAGGTGGCTGTTTTTTATTTCCTCATCGCGACGAATCTGCTCAAACGTCGCAGCGTTGTGTGCCGGATTGCGACGAATTTAACAAATCATCACGATATTTTGAGCTTCAATATCCATTAATGCACACCCGTGACGAAAAATAGGAATAAATCGTAGAATCGTGACGAATTTAACAAATCGTCGTAATGTTTTGGGCTTCAATATCTATCAATGCATATCTGTGACGAAAAACACGAATACGTCGTAGACGCAGTGATCTTCGTGATGTTTTCTGAAAACGTCGTGGAAAGTGCGTCACAAATTAAATAGTTTCTCATAGTGAAACAGTTTTGGTCACCCTTTTGCGTTTCGAAGCCCGTTCTGTTTGGAGAAGAATGCAAACTGGTTGGGAGACTTTGGTCGGTCCAAACTCCAAAGGTCAGGCTTCTTCTAGCCAAGAATTCCGAAGGTAGCTTTACCAGGAATGCCCGAGACAGCCAGGGGTAGGGTTTGCCGCTTTGGGGGCGACTCGGCGTGGCGGCGCGAAGCGGCCGGCGGCCCGTCGAGGCCAGATCCGGCGACTGGTAACTCGGGGATCCGGCGGCGGGCGGTTCCCTCGCCCCTCGGCTGGCGCAGTATTCACGCCACGGCAGCTCCATTTCCGCTCCGCAAGCACTAAGCAGCAAGGTAATCCACTGGTTCGCATTGCAATTTGGTAGCTTTCAGATTGGTAGCCATGGTATGGACGTAGGATTCGTGACACATTTGTAACTTGTTCTGTCATTGTGCACTTCATTGAGAAGATATTTTTCTATGATGTGAGTTAAGAATTCAGATTGGTAGCCATGGTAGGGATGTAAGGATTGTGCACATTGTTCCGTCATTGTACACTTCATCGATTGAGAAGATATTTTCTTCAATGTGAATAAAGATGATGTAGTGTAGATTTTTCATGGCCATTAGAAGCTTAAGCCCCAGGAGAAGTACTGCAATTAATCTTATTTGAAATATTGCAAATGTATATGACAAATTTCAAACTGAGTGTGGATTTGAAGACTTTTATGGGGACACCTTATTATGCTTTTGTATGGAAACGCCGGTTCGTGCCTCACTCTCCAGTAACAACTACCTTGCTCTAATCTAGCATTGCCACTATTCTTCTTTTTTTTCGTAGGTGCTCCATTTGCAAAGGAAAATGGAGTCTGGGGGAGACGCTGAGCCCGTGCAAGCTTGTTTGGCCAGGGACTGGTCGGAGCTGCCCCTCGACACCCTCACATTGGTCTTCGCCAAGCTAGAGTGCTAGACCCCATTGAGATCCTTATGGGCGTGGGACTCGTCTGCCACCCATGGCTCGCCGCGGCCAAGGACCCTTCTCTGTGGCGGTACTTTGACATGACAAGCCACAACAATGTTGTCAAAGAGAAAATCAGGTCTGGAGCTAGAGATGTCTTGTGCGCCATGGCAAAGGAAGCCGTGGACCGTTCTAGTGGCCAGCTGGAGGTGTTCATGGGAGAGGACTTTGTTGATGATGACCTTCTCAAGTACATAGGGGGCAGGTATGATCTTCATCTGTATTTTTTACACTCAACAGAATTGTCTTGCCAGCAAAAACAGAATAATAATGGCTAGTTATTTTTGTTTCTGACAGCATGTCCCTGCACTCTTATTTGCATCATTTATTTATTGAGATATAAACACTGAATTATCAGGAGTAGCTGTGGGTTGGACACATGGTTAACTGCGCCACTATGATTTTGCAAAGGTTTTTTTCCTTCTTGCAACAGTGGAATATTGTGGAAGGAAAAAAATTCTTGGTTTAGTGAAATTATATCTGAGCATAACCTTGTTTCAAATCCGGTTCCAGAATTTGGTGTTTCAAAAAGTTTATGAATGTACAAGATGTCAATGTTTTTCTGTTATGAACACCATAGAATTGCTGCAATGGAGCTAGAGAAGGTGATTGGTTACTAGTGCTCTTCCGTGGCTCCAGTAAAAAACATGCTTCAAAATGTTTGTTCACTAAAAAGATTAAGAGCACAGTTATTAATAGCAACTGATGTTTTCGCTCTCTTCCTCTAATTAAATACATTGAAAAAACACCCTTTGTTTCAATATATATTCCTCATTTGTGAGTAGCACTTTCACTTTACCTTTCTGATGGTTTCATGTGTGTTCCATACTCCATAGTACTAGTGCTTATGAACCTAGTGCCATCTAATAGAGATGCGGATGGTAATCTTTGCATATTTTTTTTCTGTCCTGGGCCTTATTCTTCCTTGTTTAGTTGGCACTGATCGAGTAAGATTGCAAGTGGTCCAATGCATGGAAATGGTGATTTTGAAAAACAAATATATAATTATTTGTGGTTCGGTATCATTAATACGGTTGAGGTTGTAGCTAGTTAAATTTAAATGAGGACACCTTGCTTTTGTATTTTTTAGAGCTTAATTGATATACAAATGCTGTTTTGCAGGGCACCTTCTCTCAAGATTCTTCACCTAACTTCTTGCCCCACTGTCCACAATGAAGCATTCGTGGAGGCAATAAACAAGTTACCTCTGCTTGAGGAGCTTAAGCTCTCTGCATGTGAAAATATAGGTGGTCGTGCAACCTACGAGGCTGTTGGCAACACATGCCGTAACCTAAAGCGCCTCGAAGTTGGCAAGCGCATCCCCTCACAGTGGCAATACATAGATCGTCCGGTTAATTCCGATTGTGACGAAGCCCGTGGGATTGCAACAATGCATGAGCTACGCTACCTGAAGTTTTATTACAGCAAACTCAACAATGAAGCACTGTCTGCCATTCTTGACAACTGCCCTCACATGGAGTCCCTTCATCTGCAATATTGCGCCAACATTGTATTGCATGGTGCCATACTGCCATGCGAGCCAAGTTTGCTGGCATCGAGGTGGTGGGGCTGTCAAGGTATACAAGACCATACCGGCGGCTATGACCCTGGTCCAGGTGTGATGGCTGCGAGAGCCCTCCCTCGTGGATCAGGATTAATCCTGGTGGTGATTATTTCGATATAATCAAATCATGGTGTTTCCTACTAGGCTGATCCCGGTGTAATATCTAAGACTAGCACGCCATTAGGTTAGTATTAAGTAGATGTGTAGAAAGAACTTGGAAAATGTATCATATCGTACTAGCTAGTATTGTTTTCTATGTCGTTGAACACAACTAATCGTTATGTTTTTTCAGCTATGACAAGTCACTAAAGCACCACATGTCCACATCTTTTGTTCATCTGCGTATCATACGGTGATACACTTTTGTGACTAGAACACCAGATGTGGTGTTAATTTAATGCACATCGTCATACAATGCATTTAGATCAGCCTTATAATTACGAATGTGGACATAATGTTTAACTATATGCATGTTCATCAGTTGTTCATAACCATGATGGACCATACTTTATGCAAGCATGCAAGTGAAATGGATTCCGATATGCATGTTCATAACCACGATTAACTTTCTTCTTAGTGATGCTACCAATGACTTTTGAGCACTTAATTGACGATGCACCTGAAGTCTTCATGAAAAGGAAAAAGTCCTATTTACCACCCTAGACATTAGGCCGAGTCCGGGTAAATCACCTCCCTCCACTCTTGAAACCATTCACTTTACCTCCTTGGTCCGGTTTTAGATTGTTTTCAAAACGGTTTTGTTTTTTTCTTATTTCTTATTTGTGCTGAATCTTTGAAAAATCATCACAAAGGTATCATAAAATTGAAAATTTTTTTTTTACTCCACCTGGCGGCGAGGGGAGGAGCGGCGGAGGGAAGATAATTTCTATAGATGATTTCTATGAAAATCGTGTCAGTTTTTTTCATTAGGACTGCCCTAAGGAGATTAGATGCACGCCGGCCAGATCGATGTGAATATTTACTAGTTAATGATGAATGACCAAATTTAATTGCGAGAACAGTGAAGTTTGGTCAAATCTGTCTCCCCGAAACTTTTTTAAACCGCGTTCAGGCGGATTTTGGTTGCAACTAATTTGGGCTAGTGTACTGGATGTAAGATCGGAAATTGGAAATAATATGGTTCAAATAAGATCTATGATCATGCTAATTACCATCGCAAAATCACTGAAAATCCTAATAAACTAATTGGGCCCCCAGCAGACGAGATTCACCAGGCTCTCGTCCTTCTCCGCGCGCCGCCGCCGCCTTCTCATCGCCGCCGCGGCCGCCACCTCCTCATCCGCGGGCCTCGCTGCCGGACCAGCCAGCCCACCGTTCACCCGCCTCGCCAGCGGCGGACGTTGATCAGTGGCGGCGGCGGCCGACGTTGTCGTCTTGGGCGCCGCCTGCCTTGCCGCCGCCTGCTTCTGCTCCGCCCGCCGGACGGCGACCTGCACCGCCCGGACGCACAGCCTGCCCGCGTACCCCAGGCTCATCGCTCCTCCTCCGGCGAATCAAAACCTGCAGATTTCTGTCGAGTAAGACATGGATTTGGGGATGAAGAGATCGAAGAGAAGGACAGGTACGTCGACGCGGCGGCGGAGGGGGAGAGAGAGGTCGCATCGCATGCACGTACTGTTCTTGACGGAGGAATGGAGGATGGATCGGCCGGCCCAGCGAGATGAAGTTTCCATCCTTGGGGTCGTCATGAGCATCATGTTACTGCGACTTGTTGGCCAAGAAGGAATTGAAATGCTTATTGGCCAAGAAATAAAGCATTATAATTTGGCATGTAATTAAGTCTTCGTGATGCATAATGCATTTGAGGTCGAGGTAAAAAAGGACATTTCGAAACGGGGAGAAAAGAGTAAAAGAACAACATTTGAACGTCGTAGTTGGCACGTACGCCTGAGAATCTGAATCAAGGAGGGTCTCGTGCACTGTACTAATCGCATTTTTCAGTTCAGTAAGAGACAGTAGTCTCACTCAAACAACGTTCTTGAGGATTCCAACGGTTAATGCAGCTTCATCTCAATTTCGAATGGTGATCCGAAGAAGTAAACGTTCTATCAGAATATCCTGAATTTCGTCGATTTGGCATGCCAAATCGACACCCATCTCATGAGTCATGAAATGCATGCTGCAACAACAGGACAAACTGTACAGTTAAGCATTCCCAAATCCAAAGAGAGCAAGAACAGAACGAGGCGTCAAGAACAGAGAGATTGCAGGTTCAATTCGTCAGTGACTGGGTGCTCACTGAACGAAAGGAAGCTGCCGCTGAGCATAATCCGGCACTAGTCTTGATCCGTAACTCTGTTGTTGCAGGCTGTAGCAGGAGTTGGGGATCTATTACATGTGATGTTCATTCGTGAGATACTTTTGAACAAACAAAGTCGCCACACGATGGTTTGACAGGTTTGAGCATATGGGGCAAACTTTTTCATATTCTTCAAACTACAAGTACATGTAAGTGTCTAATGATAATTTTAAAAAAAATCACTACAGGGTACAACCTTAATTTGCAGGGTTTTCCGATTCTTTCTACAACACATCAAGAAACTCTTTTACTACAACACGAACAATTTTACCTGCTTGCAGGGATATGATTAATCCTAGATCAAGCTTCTCTCTGGAAAATCAAACTGCTCCAATCTGCATGCTATTCTCACAATCTGTCTCTAGACTCTGCATGCTACGAACGATTAATCTCCTTGGAAAGTTAGTCTCTGCGGCCCAACACATATTCAAACCCTGTCAACGCGATTTCGCGCGCAATTCTCGCACCCTGCTGGTGATTGGGACGGTCAGTTTACGTCAGATTACACGTGTGCACGGATGGGATCAGACGTCGTTGGGCCTGCGGTTGCTGCCGCCGCGCCGCGAGCCGTCGCCGTCGCCGCCGTTGACGTACTTCCCCCAGAACCAGTGCTGGCTCCAGACGAGGTGCATCTCCTCGATGGCGACCCCCTTCGTCTCCGGCAGGAAGAGCGCAATGAAGGCGGTCATGACGAACATCCACCCGGCGAAGAAGTAGAACAGCCCGAACTTGAGCGTGCAGAGCATTGAGAGGAATGCCTGGCCGATGATGAAGGTGAGCGTCATGTTGACGCACACGGCGATGCTCTGCCCCGCCGACCGGATCTCCAGCGAGAACACCTCGGAGGGGACGAGCCACCCGAGCGGGCCCCACGACCAGGCGAACCCGGCGACGTAGAGGCAGATGAAGAGGACGAGGAGCATGGCGTTGGACCGGGACATCTCGCCGACGCCGGCGGTGCCGAACTGGAGCGCGATGAGCGTGCCGACGACGATCTGGGAAATGAACATCTGTGTGCCGCCCTGGAGAAAGAGCGCGCGGCGGCCGAGGCGGTCGACGGAGACGATGGAGACGATGGTGGCGAACATGTTGACGAGGCCGGTGATGACGGCGGACATGAGCGAGGCGTCGTCGCCGAAGCCGATGGTGAGGAACAGGACGGGGGCGTAGAACATGATGACGTTGATGCCGGTGAGCTGCTGGAACATGGGGATCAGCACCGCCACCGTCAGCTGCGGCCGGTACTTGGGCTCCAGGATGTTCCGCCACGGGTGCGCGATGGCGGCGGCCTCCTCGCTCGCCGCCACCATGTCGTCGTACTCGTCGTGCACGTCGTCGGTGCCGCGGATCTTCACCAGCACGGCCTTGGCGTCGTCGTTGTAACCCCGGGCGATGAGGGAGTTGGGGGTGTCGGGGAGGGCGAGCGCGCCGACGGTGATCACCAGCGCCGGCACGCCGGCGAGCCCGAGCCCGATGCGCCAACCCCAGCCGCCCTCGATCCCCACCGTCGCGTAGTTGATCAGGTTGGCGGCGAGGATGCCGATGGTCGTCATGAGCTGGAACCCGATGTTGAGCATGCCCCTGAGCTTCGCCGGCGCCATCTCCGACAGGTAAAGCGGCACCGACTGGTTGGCGAAGCCGACGCCGATGCCGAGCAGGATGCGGCCGAGGATGAGCATGACCACGTCCGTGGCGGCGCCGTTGAGCGCCGAGCCGGCGAGGAAGGTGATGCCGCCGCAGAACATGGACCACTTGCGCCCGAACACGCGCGTCACCGACGCCGCCACGAACGACGTCGCCAGCGCCGCCAGGTACAGCGACGAGGTGAAGAGCGTCAGCAGCTGGCTGTTGAACTTGCAGTACTGGTTGGTGTCCTTGCTCGCCTCGGCCTGCGCGAACACCGACGGGAAGAACTGCTTCAGGAACGAGTCCATGGAGGTGACCCCGCCGGAGATGCCGATGTCGTAGCCGAAGATGAGCCCGCCGGAGGACGCCACGAGGCACGTGAAGAAGACGAACGCCGTCATGCGGCCGGGGTACGTCTTGGCCCCGGCCGCGCTCACCACCACGCCGCCCGCCATGGCTGCCGCCCGCAGAGAGGAACGAGACGAGGGAGGGAGAAGGTGGCCGCCGGGGTGGTGGTGGAGGAGACGCGCGGTGGCAGCTGCGTTTATATGGAGGAGGCGCACTGGTGGAGGAGACGCAGCTGCGATTTCTGATCACTCCTTGGAGTGCCTCGGAGACTGCTAAAATTAGCTGCGAAGATTATCCATGTGTCCGGTCTTAACCTTTTCAATTCCATATTTAGTCTTTACTATTTCCTGGCGACATGCAAAAGATGCTTCTTGTTGAGCTTCAAACTTCCATTTGCAGCGTTCTATCCTGAACCAGACACGCAAACCACCTGAACAAGCTATTGTTCATTCTATCCGTGCTGTTAAATTAGCTTTGGGACAAGAAGAGGCATGGATAGAAAAGTAGCTCCATTATCCAAAAAAAAAAGTAGCTAATTTAGGGTTTTTCTTAAGCTTCGAGTTCTTAAAATCAAGATTTTTGGAGAAAAAGATTAAGATTCCTAACAGCTGATCGAGCTGATGGGATGCAGATTCTGCATCAAGCTTTACGGAGATGTTGGATTCAAATTTGTCTAGAATCACTTTGCGAAATCGATGAATTTGTTTTGGCTTCAGCTTTAGCAACTTGAATCACACACCCAAGCTGAAACAAGCAGACCCTTAGCTTCTCCCTCTATTCCAAATGGCAAGAGGTTAGCATGAATGGCAAAGCAAAACTGACAGCGTATATTGACTTGATACAATTCTGGAGTAGTTTCTTAGGGGTGTTTTGATGCTAAGATCTGTGAGAAGATTGTTTGTGGTCTTTGATCAAATCCCTTCTTGAGCTAGTTTCATAGGGGTACAACTGATTTTTGGACACTGTACTTGAGATAAGGGTGACTGAGCAGAACTTTGGGATTATTGAACCTTGCAATAGCTGTCTCTTTATTTTGTTCTTTACATAACTTTAGGATTATTGATCTTCACAATTTTCGTTTACTTTATTCCACCTCTCATCAATCCTTTGTGGTTCCTCTCTCGTCGATTTTTAATGCTTTTGTGAGCTTCCAATTCATTCCATTCGTGGGATCCTTAATCTTGTAATTCAGTACTACCACAAGCTTTTCATTGGGATTTGCAAGAAAATGGATAAGTATCACAAAATGGTAGTTAAACTTTACAATTGTTTCATGCAGGTTTACACTGTCCATTACAAGAATGCAAAATTTTCTTCACATATGTAACAAGCATGCTTCATTATTGTACAATGTCAGTTCATACTTACAGTTCATAACTGTGTCGTAGATATTGCCACTGCGGCACCATGATAGCTGGATTTACAAGAACCACATGGGAGGCAACTGATGTTTCTATACAAAAACTACTTGAACACCCTACACCGGTCAAAGGAATACACAAACTGGGCAGACAATTACCAAAAACCACATCCACCAACAGCAAAAAGGTATGCACGACCATGTCACGAAAAAACGAAGAGATCGAGCATTCAACACCATCATCTCATGCTGTCTACTCCATAAGCCTCATATAGACATGGTCATGGGCAGAATCTTCTGAGGTGTAGGTTGAGGTTTAATTTCCCATGATGCCTTTTCATCCGACTCTTCAGGGAGAATGAATGGCTGTGATATCTCCTTGATCATCAGGTCACCACAAAAGGGGCACTCGCTTGCTACAGCATCATCCAACTGCGACCTCAGCTGTGAAAACAATAATCTATCACATCAGCAAAGCAGCTGCACGGTGAAAGATATGTGTTCAGGTATTACAAACCTTATCAATTGGGGTTGTGCTCATAATAGATTCACCATTAACACTTGCCCCATTGTCTTTTGCTGCTTTTCTATCCATCAAGCTAAGCCGTTTCTGAAGGTCTAATATTTTCTCAGCCTAGAACATAACAAACTCATCCATAAATGATCGGTATAGGAGAAATGCAAGCCTGATTATATTATATATGGAATACCACAACGAGCAATTGAAAAATTGCAGACAGACTTACTTGCGTCTGGCTACTGCAACGAGTGACATGCCCAATCAAGCAATTCGCATGGAAAGCATGTCCACAGGGAAACACATAAAATGGGGCCATGTGCCCAACAGATGTGTAGCTTCTTCCTACCTGATGTAACCCTCCAACAGTCAGTATTTTGCGCCGGCAAACCTGTTTGGTCAGGAACAGGAATTAGCATCACATATTCACATGTATAGACACATGTCTCTTAAAATGGTAAAGAATCCAGATACACTCAAGAGACAAAGGAAATACAAATACAGGTAGCATTCCAAAATTCGCTTGCTACACATTTGAATTTCGGAAATGCAAGCCAAGAGATGGAATGTACTGAAGAAAAGCAACAGGTATAATGCATCAAGGTAAAAGACAGTAACATCAGTATCTTGGAAGCTGCGGGCACCAGTATCTTACCCCACAGTCCTGTTCACGATCAATTACAGTATATCTCTGAGCAAGGGCACCAATATCACTTCTGATATTGTCTGCCCCACGTGTGGCATCATCCATCTCCTGTTTCAGCAGCTCAATCTGGCTGTTGTAGTCCTTGAGAGATTTGCATATTTCCTCCTGTTCATTGCAGTACCATAATTAATAGACAAGAAAAGTGGTATAGGACGCAAACATAGAACAGAGGTTACAGACGAGTGGCATGAATCACAAACTGAAGGATGAACTAAACAATATAAATAATCATTTTATAATAAACACTACCTCCATTTTTAAATATATGATGAACTAATCAGCTTGTCCTTACTGTCATATATTCAAAAATGGAGGGGGTGAGGGACTAAGAATGCATGGAACTTATTTATCTTACTTTGAAGTCATCAATCAATACGAAGTCTGGAAAAAATGGTAAGATGTCCTCAATCTTTAACAAGTTGTTGGTCTCTGAAAGGAATTCTATTGCTTTCTTTATATTTTCTCTCTTGACACCTTTCTCTTGCTCGATGACATGCTTTGCAACCTTAAGCCATAGCTTCTTTCTAAGCTCTTCGTCGTCTTCTACTTTGTCAGCTTCTGCCTTTGCAAGTTCTAAGTCCACCTTGTGAAAACCAAATAAAGTATAAGAAAAATAGGAACAGAACGAGTTAAACCATCAAAATTTAGAGGCACAATACCTTGCTTATCATATGGAACTTAGTGAGGACTGAGGTTTACCTTTAAAGCAAGTGCCACAGCTTCCTCATGCATGGACATCATACTATAAATACGGACACAAGCACGCATTCTCTTCTCTTGAAGACACAGGCGGAGAGCATACTTGGGATCGTAAAAGAATTCAGGGCCATTTGTTTGTCCTTTGCCAAATTTGGTGTCAAGAAATTGCAAAAGCTGGGATTCATCCTCCTACAGGTAGATCAGAGTTTAAAAAAAAATGTGGGTACAAGTCTTAGCATAATGGATTCGGTATTTATTTCTTTTTTTTTAAAAAAAAAGAACTACTGAATACATGAATATGGCACCAATGCAGCAAAGGTGATATTGAATTATTGCTTCTATGAACAGACAAAAGCATGATTATGTCCAACAGAAACAAAGTAAATGCAGCAATAAAATTAATACATGATTTTTGTTTGTAGTCTCTTAGAAATTAGATTGACAGGAAGATCCAACTGTTAGCATACAGCATGAAAAAAATGCACTGTGCCAAGAGGATTACCTTCTTGGCATACAGTGATAGCAACAAATTATGCACCCCAGGGTCCTCGTTGTTCAAATCTTTCACACAAAATTCCAAGTATTTAATAACCTCATGTGTTTCATTCCTGCAAGAGTCACAAACATAATTCCATTACACCAAGAAAACTGCAGAAAACCATGATAGCCACTTTGAATTGCAGTTTGCTGAGCTTAAGAGAAAAATGGAATAATATCAGTTTTTATGGTTTGATTCAAAGTTTTGGACACAGCTTGGGATTTTAGTTTAATGATAAAATAATTGCAGAAAAGCTATTAAATATGAACAATACCCATTTCTAATGTTATAATAAAAGAAAGGATGTGCAATGATCTTTCTAAATTTTTTACTTTAAAAAATGATATTTCTAAATATCATACTTCGCATGTGGTTCGCTCACATAACGCATCATTGCTGGTATGAGTTTCCCAGGATTCAACTTGTTTCTCGCCATCATCCATGATTCAACGGTCTCATAAGCATCTAACATGATTAAATCTGGGGCAAATTTATACTGCAAGAAAACAAATAAGTAAATTTAATATGGTAGAAATAGCAGAAAGTTTTTAAGATTAAAAAGTGTTGTTGAAAGAACAAAATTCTGTACCACAAGGTCTACAGGAACATTGCGCCGTTGAAGCACTTCCAATGCTTTTCTTGCTTCTCCTTGCTGACACAATAAATGTAAAAGGCATTAGACCTGGCGTCTCAGCTGAGGCCAATGAGTGCATAGTAAAGGATTAAAGATGTATAATACTCCATAGAAATACAAACTATGTGCTGAAATATAACTATTTCCAGAAAATCCAATTCATTGTGGCCAAAGAAATGGACTTACACTAAAGATGTTTAACCAAGGCAAATGATACTCAGGTAAGAAAACAATTGCCAGTGCTAGTAGAACAAGTATGTGTTGAGACAGCTTTTAAAAAAAGTATGTGTTGAGATAGGAATACTAGATGAATAAATCAAGACGGCTATGCATTAATGTCCGACATCAAATAACTATTTCCTTTCCTGTTTATTTACATAAGAAAATAAATTGGTTTAAGAATTACAATTGTTCAAAGAAAGATATAAAGTGGTTAAGTGGATTCAATTGTTGATATATAGCAAGAATGCAAGACAATTGCATCCCAGTACCCATGACAAGAACATCAAAGCACAACACCTAAGTACAACCCAGTCTCAGCTGCTTCTGTTAAAACAACGATTGTGCAATATTCTGGCGCCTTTTTGGATTCAAGACCCACCTAAAGCACAGCAGCACATATGTTGTTTATGGGAGTGTGCTTTGCTCGAACATGATACAAGTATGTCAGCTGTCAAAATTAGGTAGCAATTGGCAACTGAAAGCGCTACACATTTCCTAAGATGATAAATGTACATATAATATAATGAAACCCACCTGAATGTAATGATGAACCACAATTTCATATTGCTCCTTCAAACCAGCAAAGTACACTAGCTCATCCACTCTTCCATAACTGCAATAGTTGAAGTTAGATAAGTCAGGGGCATCTCATGCATTCCAAGTACCAAGTAATCTAAATACAGAAATGGCGTAATGTTGCATTTATCTATTTAGTCAACTCACAGCATTTTTTTGCTGCTAAATATGTATGCTACTGAACATGAAACTATCTATACTTAACGTAAACAAAAGCCCTGAGCTTATGCGTATTGCATAAAGACAGTATAATATTTCCAATTATCTAAGGTTCCTTGGAATTAATAGTCCTTTTTCTCACAAGTGATTATTAACAAAGCAAGTAGTATTCAATGACCTTTTTTGTAAATTCAAGTCATATAGTCTTAAATAGTACTGTAGATGCTTCATAAAAAAAAACTGAATTTGTATATTTACAGGAATCTTAAAAAATATGACTGAAGCATAATTCCCAACAATAAAAAGTACCTTTCCAATAGTCTCATTGTTGTTGCTTCATCTAATACATCTTTGCTGTCACTAAGAAAAGCACGGAACTCATTTACTATTGAACGATATTCCGAGCTATTTGGCTCTGCTACTGAATTTGAAGTGGTGCCAGTGCTATCTTCCAACAGGAGGCGATTAATCTACAGAAGTTGCACAAATAATGAATACAATTTGGAAAGGTGGTTACTCAACCCAATATTGAAGCAATAATACCAACACAATATGCAATATATAATTTTGGGAAGCTCGAAATGTTTGGCAGGCACCTTGTCCAAGTACAGCTCAGTAGCCCAAGTTGAGATCATCGTAATCTGCATCTTGTCATCTTTGGTGAGGTTGTCAAGCCTTCTCAATAAGAAAGTTCTGAGAGCATCCTGCCAAGTAGACACAGTTAATGGATTCAGACAAATCTAACACATCCATGAAAATATACATCAATTTTAAGAAAGAGTGTGTCAACGCATAAAAGGTGTAAGTACAGTAGACATCCTTAACGTCATTATATTTCACATTATCAATTTTGGAAACAGCAAGATTTATTGTTATGAGTCGTGACAAGAGATACATAAAACAAATCAAATCAACAAAAAATAATCTCACAGAATTACATAAGTTTAAAATAGCACATAATTTACTGATAATGATATACAGAAAACACTTTCACATACTTGCAATATATACTGCATCAGAGAGTTTCGAGTAAAATTACCTGCTCACCTATTGATATAAATTTCAGGCTGATCTCCTCAAATGATAGGATGTAATTCATCTACAACCAAGAATAGGGATGCTTAGTCTAAATGTGAACTGGACAATGAAGAGCAATAAATGTTATCACAGGGTACAAAAATCACCTTTGCATAGAAGGAAGCTGCTATGTAATACTCTTTTGCAGCAAATGCAGCATCAGCCTGCGATAAAAAAATTTATAAACTGAAACCATTGACCAATGATCATGACAAGGTTGAAGTAAGAACTCCAACTTATCATCATGTACAGGGGGGTATAGAAGAAAAAAGTAACATACGGAAGTCTTATGCACACTACAGAAAGTTGATCACTGCATCAAGATATATAAACAAATACCTGCACTAGATAGACTTGGTCCCGCTGGAAAGGGTTGCGGCAATGGGATAAAGCAGCAGCATAGTGATTCATATCCAAGTAAACTTGCCACATGTCACGACCCTCGTCAGAAGTGGAAACCTAAATTACAGTAGCAGTAATTATGCAAAATTGCAAATGAGGAAGCATTGATGACATTGCTCAAAGCAAGAACTAAAATTCTCAAACCTGGAATATAGAACTTTCATCATATGCATAGAAAAGTCCTGTAGATGCATCACTACAGAGGCCAATGATTCCTCTTGAAGTTTCATGTGTATTATCAACTACAAGTTCCTCCACCATCTGCTGGCTTATTCTGTTCACTACCTAAAAATTTCAGGTTATGCATTGGCTTTCTAAGGAAATACACAACATAGTGTGAAAGAGAATGGTGTGAGAATGCAAAATAAATTACAGAGAAATTGCGTAGAGATAAACTTTTGAGGAAAATATACCTTAATCTTGTCCCCAATCAGAAGCAGAAAATGGAATTCAGACAACGCAAATGACCTTGGTTTAGTTCCAGAATCTCCCAATTTTGAGTAGTCAAAAAAGCCCTTATTTTCCACAAAGTTCTCATCTCCACTAGTAGAGCTGGAAAACTAAACTAAATTAGTGATAATACAGATTATTACAGCATGAAAGAGAAGCTTAAAAACGTAGCACTGTAGAGATATGGTGCGAACTAACGTGGAAAAGGATCCAAACTGTCTGAGAATTAATTTGGCATAGCTTCTTGACATGATGTTTATTATCAAGATGCGTGTAAGCAGTTGCATCAGCCAGCTCAGATTCTTTTGCAACTAGGAGAGCGGCAGAGCTTTTTGAAAAGAGCCATGCTATTCAATGTAAGCTTAAACTTTACTCCTGAAGAAGCTCAAGTAGCAGCATTAAGTTCAAAGCTAGTGCATTCTTGGTCTAGAATAACCCAAACATTTAACAGAGAACATCTTAAATTATGTACTGCTCATAAAAGAAGCTGACGATAATAAACTCATATCACAGTATCGGTGTTCAAAGCTAATATATTGAAAAATAATTTCATTGAGCAATCTACATATATCATTTTTGCACATGGCAAGCTAGATACTCCTGCACATTAGTAGTCAAAGTTCAAGAGTCTGACCGCACGTTCCAAAAGAAAACTTACATTTGTGAATGCAGTAGCAAGTTATTTGCCTAAAGAGCCAAGACAAACTTACAAGAAGGCTTAGCCAACTAAGAAGAACCTATGTGTAGTAGAGAATAAGGTTGATCCAGTGGTTCACCTGTGCTGTGCTCCAAAATTCAGTTCACCATGATAAATTCCAGATCCAGAAAGCCATCCAAAGTGTTTAGCCCTTCTTTGCTTGATAAAGAAATGTAGTTCACTGTGTGACATCCAATCGATACACAAGTTAGACACATAAAATTGCTACATGCAGCTGTTTTACTCTTGCGCACAGTAGAAATCACATCAGTTACCTGTTAGGTATTTCTCCTGGGAGCTCCATAAAGTGTATGGCACGATCGGAATAACTAGCAAAGACAGTCTGTGCAGAATAGCACACAAATTTTAATACAAAATGCAATGGGAAAACCTTTAAAGAAAATGTATAGCGTGATGTTGCTCTCCAAATAACAAAGCATTCCAAGTTGTAATTGCAGTTTATAGTATAAAGTAGCTTCTACTATATTGACTCAGCCAAGTCGTTCAACAGAGGCACTAGTACTGACAAGGGCATCAAAGTCTCAAGCTAACAAACTAGCTTTCCCAACCAAATTTAAACAGAAAAACCCCACAAGATACAATTGTTAAAATGTATGTATTTAAACTGGTAAAGCTGACTGAGAATTAAGGCTTACTTCTAGTGAACCAATGCCAGTGAATGAGTAAAGCCGCGTTGGAGTGACGGCCATCACATAGTACCTTGTGGAATTTCCAACCACAGCAGTTTCCATCTGCACAACCAATTGCTCAATCACGCACACTCCAACGAAAACAGAAGGATCTAGCAGCAACTGACAACATCTCAAACCTGCAGATCCTTGATGCCCTCTCTTTGCTCCGTGAGCTCAAAGAGCGGCTTGACATACTTCTCCCTCTTGTCGGCCTCATCCACAGCCATCTCGAAGATCTGCCCGCTCTCCGTGCCCAGGATCACCTCCTTGGTCGATGCTGCATCACCAAAATCGGACGCTCTCAACAATCGCAGCCATCACGGTCAACCCAATTGACGATTCAATCGGGAGGAGGGGATGATAATAGGTTACCTTCCGTGATGGATTGGCGGTTCCAGGCGACGGCATTGACGAGGAGGCCACGGAGGCGGGGGAGCGGCTTGGGGCGCGGCCACCTGGCGTGGTGGTAGTACGTCTCGGCGCCGCCGGCGTGGACCACCGTGGCGACGCAGTGCTTGCCGCCGGGGTCAAGGAACACCCGGTGCACCGAGTGGTCGCCGGAGCGGCCGCTCCCGAGGTCGAGATCTGCAGGAGGAGGAGAGCAGTGTTGGGGTGAGGTGAGACGACGTCTCCCCGCGCCGCGCGGAAGGGGAAGGAGCGAACGGGGGTGGGGGGAGACTTGCCGTGGGCGTCCTCGAAGGTGTAGTCGTGGCGGACGAGCCAGCCGCGGGAGGTGCCGAGGACGATGACGTCGCTGCCGGCGGCCATGGAGGTGACGACGCCGTGGCCCCGCGCGGCCTGGCGCTCCAGGGGGTCGACGGAGAAGAGCTGCCCGCCGCCGCCTGCGTCCATGGCCTTGGGGCGAGGGGGAGTTGGGACTCAGACTCAGGCAGACGGAGGACGGCGGTCAGTCGGTGGTCGCCGATGCGGCACAGCGCACCGCCGCCTCCGTAATCCGTGTCTTCCTCGCAGGGGAGATCTGGAAGAGTAACAGAGGGGTGGTGGCCGTGGGAGATAGGATGCGGCGCGCGGGCCAGTGGGCGCACTACGTCGGTCGCCGGCGCGGAAGCTCGCGAGGGGACGACGGGATCGCTGCGGCCTGCGGGGGAGGGAGCTCGCCGAGAGCCGAGCCGGTGGAGAGAGGGATCGCTGATGGGGCGTGGGCAGTATGGGCTTTCGAGTTTCCGTAGTGCCTTGGTTGCAGCAGCCTGCGATCGTATTGCGGCCCAAAATGGCAAAATAGCCTAACGGAATCACAATGAATAAAATGCCCAGAGAAGCTCTTTGGCGTTCGTTTCCTTGTGCCATCCGTTTTTTTTCTCATCATTAAAAAAAGAGAGAAATTCCTTGCGTGCAAGGCAAAGACAAAAAAGAAAATGGCTCTTGCGCCCGGATGTACGATGACAAGTTCCGTTGCAACATTCAAACAAAGTGCAGCATCAAAATCAATAGGTGCAACCGAATTTTTGAGAGGTTAGAGAGGTGTTGGGATTTAGGAAATCCCAAACAGACGGACGGAGAGGAATGATGAAAGTACTTGAGACAATTAAACAAGAGATCAATGAATACAATGTCCAAGCTCTCCTCCTCTTCCACCTCTTGGGTCCTATTTATAGGAAGAGGAGCCTCCCCTTCTCCACCCCTTGGGTCCTATTTATAGGAAGAGGAGGCACCCTCCCTTTCAAACTCTAGGAGAGAGGAGGTGGCTGTTTATATTATTTCCATCGGTGGACTTGAATATTACATTTGGGTCCTTAACTATTACAATTGAGTCCCTGTATGTTATAATCAGGGCTTGAATATTACATTGGGGTCCTTAACTATTACAATTGAGTCCCTAGATGTTACAATCAGATCCTTGGCCCTTACAAATACGCTCTTATACCCCTTATTTGGGTCTCTTTTATACACATGGGGGTCCCTAGCCTTAGGTATCCTAAGGCGCACCCCCAACAAGAGGAACAACCGAATTTTTGACAAAAGAGGGTCGCCGGTTCCTTCCGTTGTAAATAGGATCAAAGGTGAATGTTCAGTTTGGATCGCCGCCGACGCTAGTTGCTTAGCGAGTTTCTTTGTTCGTGAGTAATCGTCTGTAAGTTCTTGGGCCACCTTTGGCGGCTTGTAAAATTCTCCTTTTTTCAATGAAATAAGCACTATCTTGTGCCCGTTAAAAATCTATAAGTGCACATTGAAAAATATGGAACAAAATCTGATTAAGTTGTTTGACTTTGTGATAGAAAATCCCGCCGCAACATAAATATTAACTTTAATACAACATTTATCGTGAAACATAAGGAAACAATAACTGCAACATCGAAGATCAACTATTGAAACATATGTCGGAGTATCCGTTTTTTCTGGATTTCTGGACATCCCTCTTCTTAGCATTGCCCAAAAAAACACATTTAGTGACCATTTGGTTTCATATCGCAAAATTTAAACAAAAACATATATGTAATATGTACTTACCCATGTCCAAAATTAGGAAGTGTAATGCAACGGTCATGTATAAAATGCCCAAAGAAGCTTTGGCGTTTCCTTGCGCCATCTGTTTCACCATTTCATTAAAAAAAAGAGAGAAAATTCCTTGCCTGCAATGCAACGACGACAGAAAAAAAAACGCATGTGGTGACCTTTCATTTTTCATGTCGCAAACTTTAACCATGTCCAAAATCTGTAAGTGTATATTTCTACAGGCTTCGACGATATGATCCAAGTGTACGGCAGAAGGAAGAAGCTAGGCGCTAGCGTACTAGCAGAGAGAGTAGCAGCTACTGCACCCTTATTAAGAGCATTGTCCAGCCTCACTCGACGCAACGCAGCTTCCGTCCTCTTCAAGCCCAGCGGCCGGTCTCACTCAACGCGAGAGATCGAGCAGCTGCTAGCTGCTTTCTTTCAGGACTCGATCTGCAGGTCCGCTAGCTGCTAGCTGGTGGATCGGCCGGGACAGGCGGTCGATCTGTTTCTGCTCGCCGGCCGGCGCGCGGCCGCCGACGAGCTCGGAGGCTCGGAGCTCTACGACGATGTAAGTTTCTTTTCTCGGAGCTCTACGACCATAAGCGGCAGCTGAGATTAGTTGGTGGGTTTGCATTTTTGCTCGATCTGAGCATTGTCGTCGAGAGTGCGGCACACACTTTTTTTTCCTCTGATCTTCAGCTCAACGACGATAGTATGTATCCAACAACGATCTGTTTTCATTCCCTTGTTTACTTTTACATGCATACTAACCGTACCAATAACAACAGTATGTATGTACTTGTGATTTACACCTGCGGTGGCCCTTTTGTCACTTGCATTGGGGACGGGAGGATTATTTCTGTGTTTTTAGTGAGATCTCGCGATATGTGTTTAATTTAATTTGGCTTGCTTGCTAGCTTCTGTTTGTCAGAAAATGGTCAGCTAGTTATAGCAAAAACTGACATGGGGATGATGGTACAAATTAAAAGGCACCTGACTAGCGGGGAGCAGCAGCAGAAATTGAAAATGACAAAAAAAAAGTGATTTTAGTAGTTTAGTTGATGGCAAAAGCATTGTTTAATTAATTAATCCCCGAAAAAGTATTGCCTCATGCATTGCCACACATTTTTATTCAGCATTTGTAGTTATATATAAAATGTTGATGAGTACTAACTTTTGTCATTAGTGATTTATGTTAAATAGTTGAAGCAACTGTATTGATCTGATCTAGTCCATCATCAAAAGGGGTTTGGGGTATATTAATTGATGGTTCTTGTAATTTCATGTGCATACATGATACATGCTTGGTATAGTTGGTACCTCATGTGCTCATCTCCAATTAAATATGGCAAACCTGGTTGTCTGCACAAACAGCTACATGCAAAATTCCTTAATGACCCCTCGCATTAATTAACACCCAAAAACAAATTAAGGTTATTCCAAAAAAAAACTAAGTTTGCATTTCGAGGAATTTCCATCAATGCATGATATACGATATAGATAAACTTTCTAGATAAATCCAATACTAAAACACCAAGCTTGTGCCATTTTACCTTTTTCTTGAAATTATTTGTTTTTTATATATTATGCTGATTCATTTTGTATAGCCTCTCTTCTGTAGTATTATATTTTGTTTGTGTATATAAATTTTTTATCAACTTTTGCAAAGTTCTCTTCCGCCTTAATTAGTGTTGTCAAAGGAGCAATCATCGAATTTACGAAGTCCAATGGTAAAATGATACATTTTTATGGCATATATATATGGTGGTTCTTAATTTTATTTGTCACATGTGGAGGATTATTTGGCTGCAATGATCAATATCCAAGCATGCTTTTATCCAGTCAAATATGGTCAGCTCAATGTAGCCAAGTAGGCACAATCAAACAGTAGTGCATATATTTATCGGAGCATCAGAGGCCAATTAAAGTGACAAAACTGCATGGCACAAACAAATTCTGGGTTTGACTTGATGGCATCAAAAAGGACATTCTAGTATAAGTGCATTTCAGCATTTTTAGTCATATACAATGTTGTCGGGTATTTATTGTTTCCAATTCGTTGTTGTTCACACATATGCTTGTTAGTTAAAGCAATTGTTGCCCTAGTTTGTCATGCTAGTTCATTGTAGTTTCTAAGTCTATGAGGGGATTTAATGTAGAACATCTGAATCAACAGATCTTACCAATTTCTCACTCAATCATATCTCTATTATGCTTGTCATATCCAATTAATCATATATGCATACATGCAACTTTCCATTGTGTGTGCTTTCCAGGGAAGAAGGGGGTAGCACTCTGCGCATACTCGTCGCGACGGATTGCCACCTTGGCTACCTTGAGAAAGATGAGGTGCGCAGATTTGACTCCTTTGATGCTTTTGAAGAGATCTGCTCATTGGCAGAAAAAAACAAGGTAAAATGGCAATCTTGTCAGAATATTTCTTATTTGTATGTTTGTACTTTGCACCCTCTCTTTTGCAAATGCACACACATGATGTTTGAGTACTATGTACAAACCATTTTTTACAATTTGAGGAATGACGAATTGCAGGTGGATTTCCTACTCCTTGGTGGTAACCTGTTTCATGAGAACAAGCCTTCAAACTCAACTTTGGTGAAGACCATTGAGATCCTGCGGCGCTATTGTATGAATGACCGCCCGGTGCAATTTCAGGTGATTAGTGATCAGGCAGCTAGCCTCCAGAATAGGTGCAGTAATCTTTCACATAACATTCTTCAGAGCTATGAAAATGAATCTTTCAGTTACTTGCTTGGCCAGTGAAACATAGCTGTCTAATTGACAAGTAGTCATTTTCTCAGGTTTGGTCAAGTGAATTATGAAGACCGAAACTACAACATTGGCTTGCCTGTCTTCACCATCCATGGGAACCATGATGGTCCTTCTGGAGTAGTATGGACATTGATAATCATGTTTTTTTCTTCTTCTGTGTTACTTCTCTTGATGGAAAGACAAATAAACTTTCTTCACTTCCAAGTATAATAAAAAAAAATTCTCGAACAACGCAGGAGAACTGCGCGTTATTTCATTAAGGTAGAAAAAAATACAAAGGTCAAGAGAGACCACAACAGACGCCAAAAAGACACCACTTACACACACTTACATTTGCGCAACAAAAACAACACAGACGACCAACACAACCCCCATGCCTTAAGCCGGGAAGGTAGGCGACCTAAATGCCAGCTCTTGGAGTTTGGAGGCCCCTGCCAAGCACCAAAGGCCTCCCTCCAATCTGACAGACCTAAGGACTTCCTGTATACACGGTCTTTTCTTCTAAAAAACACACGCATTACGGTGCTTCCAAATCTCCCACGCCACCAGGGTTATTAAGGAGTTAAGGCCCTTGCGAACTTCCTTTGCAGCTGCTGCAATTGCCCTCTTCCAAGTATAATAATGTGCAGCTTTTGACTGTGTGAACTTTGCAAACTAAACTTTTACCATCAGTTTGTGCTTTATCATATTGTTGATAGTAATACCACCAAATCATAATCACATCAGAGTACTTTAAACTTGAAGTCAATTCTATCATTGTTATATAAAAAAAATCACATCTTGGCAGACTAATTGTTAGTTGAAGTCTACGGGAATATTGATCTTGAAATTAGTGTGCCTTTTTCTAGAAAAAGCAGCAGGCATATTTCTTGTTCACTGTCTGATTGGTTAGTTTTTGCCTTGTAGGATAATGTGTCCTCAAACGATATACTCTCAGCTGGAAATCTTTTAAATTATTTTGGTAAAACTGATCTTGGATGCACCGGTGTTGGTAAAGTAACAGTTTATCCTGTATTTATCAGAAAGGTATACCTATTTGATGTTTCATATTCTGTGCGATGTTAGCCAGATTAGTATATTATATATCAACTTAGCAGAGACTGATGCCATAGCTTGTTTTATTTCAGGGTGAAACTTATGTTTCCCTTTATGGACTTGGCAACATTAGGGATGAGAGACTGAATAGAATGTTGCATGTACTTCACCACACATTTTTCATGCATTTATTTGTAGATGAGGCAATGAAATAGCTAATTAACTATGAAAGTTTTACATGTATTTATTCTTCAGGAACCTCATGCAGTTAACTGGGTGCAACCTGAAACTGGAGATGGGACACCAGCCTATGATGACTGGTTCAACATCTTTGTTATTCATCAGAACAGGTGTAACAATCTGACTGAGTAATACCTATATGATAACCATTTGTGTGAGTTTTATTTCTGAGGTTATGCTTCCTGACCAGAAGTTATTTTCTGAACTTCTGCAGGACAAAGGGAAGTCCTGGAAATGGTATTAGTGAACTCCTCCTTCCACGTTTTCTGGACTTGGTAATTTGGGGCCATGAGCATGAATGTCTTATTGATCCCCAGGTAACAAGATATATTACATATTTAACAAAAGGAAGGGAAAATGCAACCTAGTTATTCAAGTGTTCCTCACATGTTTAGTCAAGTGTACCTTATATCTGCATACTGTATTTACATTTAACTTTGTTTTCCTTGGAATCACCTACTTATAGGAGGCTCCCAGAATGGGTTTCCACGTCACCCAACCAGGATCCACCATTGCTACCTCACTGACTAATGCTGAAGCAAAGCCAAAGCATGTGCTCCTGTTGGAAATCAAGGTCAGTGTTGAGCTATTGATGCAACATGCTGCACTAACATTTAAATAGTTTTTTCGTTGCCTAATTTTATCATGTTGCGCTTGACCAGGGCACGCAGTACAGGCCAACCACAATACCTCTGCAGTCTGTTAGACCTTTTGAATATGAAGAGGTAATCCAGTTCTTAATTCGCTTCTACTTCAGTCAAGTGAATTACATCCACAAAATGTCATGTAGGTTGTACTGGAAGACCAGGTAGATATTGATCCTACTGATGAATCAACCATTCACGCACATCTGCACCAAATTGTAAGTTTCCAACTAAGTACCTTGTAATTTTCTAGAAAGCTAAGAACTCTGTTCATGACCATTTGAATTACCTCGAGAATGGTATCTTTAATCAGATCCATCAATGAAGTTCTGCTTTGTTGGATGTTTGTACTTTCTCTGCTGTTGTTTCTAGCAATTTGTACATGACTGAATACTAACAGCTGAGCTGGTCAGGTGAGCAATCTTATTGAGAAGGCTAGGGAGTCAGCAGCTACTGGATCACTGCCCAAGCTTCCACTTGTTAGAATAAAGGTAAATCAGGAGCTCTTGATGGATTTTTTTGACACCCAAGGTTCTAAGACTGAAAGAGATTGAATTGGTCTTCAGGTGGACTACTCCGGGTTTTCGACAATAAATTCGAAGCAATTTGGTCAGAATTATGTGGGCAAGGTACCTCAAAAGCTGAATATGAAACCTATCAATGTGATGTCATCCGTCTTTTATTCTTCTTAATTAAGGTGTTTCTGTTCACTACTATTGTTGTTGTAGGTTGCAAACCCACAAGACATCCTTGTTTTTAAAAAATCAGGGAAAAGGTGTAAAATTACGGAAGGTACCTATTAGTATTTGATTGAAAGCAACGCATTCAGTGGAATAGCTTGAGCCAAACTTAAAGAATTGTGCTTATTTTTGTATTATCTTAGTGCGGAGGTGGCACTAGTCACTATCTAAAAAACACAGGTGGCAGTAATAATAAGTCATTCTTTTTTGCGGGTAATAATAAGTCATTCTTTTTTGCGGGTAATAATAAATCATTCTTTTTTTGCGGGTAATAATAAGTCATTCTTAATTAAGCAATAATAATAGAGAAACTTGGATGTATTCATCACAAACTTATGGTTAAAGAAGAATATAATGCTAGTGAATTCATGGAGGAGTAGAAGGGGGTGGGGCTTATATTGATCACAGTTTTTTTTTCTAAAAATAAATTCAAACTTTACTAGAAGCATATTTTCTTTCATGGCTAGAATAACCAAATTCCGTGGATTTTTGTAAAAGAATCACTAAATTAAAATCCTAGCTAGGATAACAAGGTTTGCCATGTTCTTGGAAAAAGGCAATTTCATTTTTCTCGATATTACTTGACCAGCAAATGAGTACTGCAACTCCGGTGAGTAGTATGGTCTACTGAACTTCTTTGTCTGCATACATTGTAGGAAGCACTAACAGTTCTGGAGAGGCTGACATAAATGAACTCAACCAACAAACCATTGAAGCTCTCATTGCAGAAAATAACTTGGTAAATAACTTTCTCTACTTGATCCGCTTTTTTTTAGCAGGGTTGCATAATGTTAATGTCCTTTTTTATGTCATGTTGTGTCACGATCTTCTTGTTTCGCATAGGACTTCATCATATTATTTATATTAGATATAAAATTGCATAGGAAATGCAGGTTGATACAATATACTTACAAATTAATTCTTCCTCTATTTGTCATCAAATCCTTGTTTTGCCAGAAAATGGATATCCTTTCTGTACATGACTTGAACAGTGCGTTGCATGATTTTGTGAACGAGGATGAAACGAAGGCATTTCACTCGTGTTTGCGACATAGCATTGACGAAGCTAGAGTAAGATAAATACTACATGCTCTGGAACTGGGATATCTGAATAACCAAGCTGTCTAAGATTTCCAATTTTCTAACTAACCTGAACATGAGAAAACGTCTGCTTGTGATTTGCAGAACAAGCTGAATACTGCCACGGAGGATTCTAGAAACATTGATGAACAACAAACAGCATGCGTGCTGGATCAGAACATGCAGGTGTGTGTCAGTGTGTGTGTGTGTGTGTGTGTGGAAGTTTTCTTTTAGGATCAATTGATATTCCTCTTGAAACCAATTTATCTGTTGGAGAACCATTAAAAAGCTGAAGAAAATTTTCTGAAAAACATTCTTATTGTGTATAGGCACCAGAAAAGGAAGCAATCATCAAGGGAAGAACAGGTTTCCAGTATCTGCAGACCGATACACTCAGCGTGTCTGAGAAGCCGCCGACGCTTGAATCCGACTATGAGGTCGTCGAATCTTCCGTATGTAATCTCGGATACGATTCTCTTCTGCTTCAACCATTGTAAACCAATTCTAGGACGAAGAACAGTGGCTGACGAGCTGACGAGCTGTTACATCTTCAAGGATCTTGAGGAAAATGGCAGCAGCAGCAGCAGACATCAAGCAGGGAGGAAGAGGCGAGCGGCACCAGGTGGCGCCGGCGACGGAGTATCTGCGGCGGCTGCTGCTGCTGGGAAGAGGAAGACGGACCTGGCCTCATTCCAGAGAAAGGAAGACGACGCTGATGCGGCCAAGAAACACCGGGCTCCTGTAAGTTCCATCCAGCAATCTCTTTTCAGCTTCTGCTGCAGCATCAGTTTGTCAGAGATCTCTGCACTACTGAATGCATCATGCATGATCAGTGAAGAGCTGGACTGATTTTCCCAAGGCTGGGTTGTCGACTTGCCGTGCAGGTCGCCGGGAGGTACGGGGCGGTGATCCGGAGGAGGTGATCGATGACGATGAGCGCCGTAGCCGGAATGGATGGATGGCATTGTTGCTTTTACGAGTTGAATGTGTTGTTGGCGCCAGAATCTGTTTGGTCAACTCGATCCTCTGGATGAGCTAGCTAATGTATCAAGCATTTTTAGGTTTAGGTTACCGGTGGATGAACTCGATCCTCTCCTCTGGAGCAATCGATCCCGTATTAGTATCTGTTTGCTAAGTGATTGCACAATAATATCAATTAGTTAATCTACTATGCTGTAGTAGTGTAGTATTTTCATGCGTGACATCGCTCAAGATCCTTGGCGCTACCGGGATCTGAATTTACATGCTTCTTCAGATTTCAGAGCATCGAGCACATCTATGCATCTCTTCTCCGCGGTAGCAGATTTTTCTTTTCTGGATCGGGGAAGCTCTTCTCCCGCCACCATGTCCGTCCAATAACGGCAGCAGATCTCCGGCGCGCGGACGTTGCGGTCAATATCGGACCGTCAGTCACCGGCATGTGGGCCTCAGCGAAGCACAGCCCCACATGTCAGTGTGCGTCTCAGAGTCAAATAGTAGTCAACGAGGCGCAACCTTTGAGTTCCCCGTAACACGCGGGCCCAATTAATGGAAGATGGACTAGGGGGAGGGGCGGCGGAGGGCAATGGAGGCGACCCAACCGGCGGCCGGAACGGGATGCAGCGGTGCTTCGGCTGGAGGAGAAGGCGGAGAAGGTACTCCCCAGGTTTCGCTCCTCATTCTCAATTGCAGTTTCCAATTGGATCTATCCCCACATTTCGTTAGCATTACTCCCCAGATTTGGCCGAATGCCGTGATCGGATTTAGTTAGTCTGGATTTATCTAACCATGTCAGTAGCAGTATCGTTCAAAAAAATGTCAGTAGCAGTATCCGTAATTTTGAGGTACTAGCGTGCAGAGTGAGTTTAAAATTCTGGGAAGAAGAAACGGAATGCCCAAATTCGTGAAGAATCAAATGCAAAATTTCTTTGCCAATAGAAAATAAGATATGAAAACAATATACTCTCAGCATTCGCGGAACGAAACCAATTCATAGTATTGTAGAAATAAGCTATCTGCTGCTATGAGCTATAAATCGACCACTATATTTTCTCAGCTACAATTTGCCTTCAAATTTTCTTTTTTGGTGATGGAATTCTGCCTTCATTTTGTTCATAGTATTTCAACATACAGAAAGGCATTGCTCTTTTTTGTCCATTGTCCGACTATCCAGGGGGTTCTTTTCAGTCTTTGGGGCTCTGAAAACTTATTTTGAGACCAATGTACCATCTGGCGTCCTCTGTTTAGCTACTTCTCCACCAACATTGGTATCTGCAGTATCAGCCATCTTCTTCTTTTTCGATTTGGACTTTTTCTTCTTCTGCTTCCTGTTTTGCTGTCTTGCCTCATCATTATTTAGCGGTATGTTAATGCTCGGTTTCACATCAGCAACACCGGCCGTCCCTTGCACAGCCTTTTCTGATGTAGTATGTCCAGCGTGCACATTATTGCTCTTCTTCTTGGTTTCCTTGGTCAATTTAGCATTTTCCTTCTCCAGCAGTCTATTGTACCGAACCCTATCACTGTCCTGATCCAGGGAGTTCCCAGACTGTCCAATGCCATCATTGTTGGTCAGGAACTTGTTCCTTCGAGGGGGTCCAGATTTTTTTGAATATCTTTCTCCATAAATATCATCAAAATCTATATCTTCATCAAAATCATCCAAGTTCCCTTGTATGCCAACATCTTCCATATTAGTTGTGAGCTTCACTGGCTTTTCTTCTAAAGATCTGTCTTTTGGGTGCTTACTTTCTGTCATTGTGGTATTGGCAGATTTCTTTACTTCAATCTTGGCACTTTCTACGACTGTGGTATTGGCAGATCTGTTTTCTTCAGGCTTGGCACTTTCTACTGCTGTGGTATTGGCAGATCTCTTAACTTCAGGCTTGGCACTTTCTGCTACTGTAGTATTGGCAGATCCCTTTTCTTCAGGCTTGGCACTTTTTACGACTGTGGTATTGGCAGATCTCTTTTCTTCAGACTTGCCCACACTGCTTGAGTTCATAGGCTTTTTTACTACCAAAATGTCTGGAGTTGCTCTTGTATTGTTCGTCTGCACAGCAGTGCTCATACTATTCACAACCACTCTATCTGTTTTCTTGTAATCTTGGAACGTGGTCTTGATCTCTTCGAGTTCGGCTTCCTTACGCTGCAGGATTTCCATCAGAGCTGCCATCTGATCTGGATTTGAACTTGCAGCTTTCTCTTCCATTTGCCTGATGCGACTGTCTTTCTCCCTGAGAATTTCTTCCAGTTCTCTTTTAGTGTTCATAGCATTTGTGGCCTTCTTGTCCATTTGTCTGATGTGTCGATCTTTCTCCGTGAGAGTTGCCTCAAGTTCTTTTCGAGCCTTCTTAAGATTTGTGGCTGCCTCCTCCATTAGATTGATGTGGCTGTCTTTCTCTGTGAGAGCTTCTTCCAGTTCCTTTTGAGTCTTCTTAAAATTTGCAATTGTGGCTTCCAGTCCCTTGAGCTTGGTTTTCTGTTCTATTTTCTTAGTTCTAAGTGAAGTGGTTGTGGCTTTCATTTCTTCCAGCTTCCTCTTCATCTCTCTGTTAAATGCCTTCTCTTTCTGGAAAAATGATGTGACAGCATTTGGTTAGGTAGATGTTCCTGAATTTTACACATCTGTCTGCGACAAACAATGGGTTTTGCAGAGCATTGCCATAGGGGGGAAAATGCATACATACTCTATCTTACAGACGTGGTACTACATATAATGTCTACAAACAAGCATAGATGGATTTGTTGCAGCAAGCCCCTTGATAGTAAATTAAGAGATGTTTAGATTTTAGGACTACACATTCGAAAGTGGTAGCTCCATACACCAAGTTAAAACTGTAAAACATAGCTAGCTTTTTTAAAAATGTGATGGTTATGAATTTTAAATACAACCACCTATGATTAATAGGGTTCGCACATCTTGGTTATGTCTCATTAATTTGGCATGTCTTTTTTATATCACACTATAAATATTACTTTTGGAAATAGGCTACTGTGAGATTAGTGCATTGCCCTTGATTTACAATGCTTCTCTGTACCAAAATTGATTGTTTTCAAGATATTTTGGAATCTTTTTTCTGAAACGATGAGTGTCATTTCGTTAAAGAAGAGGGAAATAATACAAACTCGCCTAATATTGATATTTGACACAATGTTCTGTCTGGTATATATTCAAGAGAACAAAACCCACCAGTTTTGGTTGTAGATTATTGATAAAACTCTGTATTGGAAAGTAATGTGAATAGCGAAACACCAGTTGCAACAGATATGCCGGTGCAAAATCTTCAATTGCTTTTAAAAAGTGTGCTATTTTCCTTTAATGCGATATCACATTATACTTTTTTATCCGGCCTCCTACATGCAGATAATGACACCTACTACTACCTGCTTCTGATTTGCTACTTCACTTAAGAAAATGGTATTTGCCGCTTTGTTTCTTGAAAAACCAAATTAGATCCAAGAATATGGCCAGTGCAGGTAACTGGAAGTAGAAGCTGTGATCCATGACCATACCTGGAGGACGATCCGCAGGGAGACGAGCTGCCGGTCACGCTCCTGGAGACGTCCGGCAAAGATGCGCTGCTCCCTCACCTTTTGCAGGAAAACCACGCTCAGCACACCGGCCGCGAGGGCCAGCAGCAGCAGGAACGCGTAGGGGAGCTTCCTGCCAGCGTTGGCCATGGCGTAGCCTTTTGATCGGTACTTGCTCCCATCCATCTCTCCTACCTATGCACACCGCGCTTGCTCTTGTTCACGTTAACAACCTTCCTTCCCCTGCTTCCTTCCAGGATCCTGGCCTTGTTTGCTGTGAAATGTGAATGAGCTGGAGCTACAGCTTTTTTCCTTGGGCTTCTTGGGTTTGGGAATGGAAGGGCTTTGGAGAGTTTCTTGTGCACGGAGATCAGGACTCAGGAGGGAACCCAGCTGAGCCTTTGAGGAGGTGATGGTCTACACTACTCATATGCCAACGCACATGATACTAGCCTATTTTGTTTTTAAATTCTCGAGCCATGGAATCAATCAACAAGATGACAATGCAGCATTGACTTGCACTTCACCAGAAGTCCGAAGAGGATTTTTGACTGCAGGGGAGAAGCAGCTGCTAACTACCAACAACTGCACTTGCAAATGTTCTGGACCGTCCGATCACGCATCACACGGTCCAGGGCAAGCGCCCTGGTGGTTCGAGCTTGTGCAAGAGATTACCGGGCCGACAGTTCCACGGCTTAATCAGATCACAGAATTCCGAAGTCAACATCGATGCAAGGCGTCAATTAATGAGATGGGATTCTTCTATTGCTCGTTTCTCAGATCTCTAGGCAGGAATGGCCTCAGGATGAGTAATCTATTCGTGGAGCAGCGGCAAGGTTAGTGCTCCACCATGCAGGATCCAATATCCTAGACCTCATCAGGGCTCCATGCCTCCATCAAACGACGTGTGAAAATGCTGAGTAAAGTCCAAATGGGATTGCCAAGACGAAGACAGTATACTTGGTGGTACTAGCTCCAGCTTACAGCCATGTGATTGCGGTGAAAAAAATAATCAACCTTTTTGCTTGGGACGAGGAGATTAATGACGCCATGACTAGAAGAAGCAGCACCTGTTCTGTTTGTTTTTCAGACTGGGAGTGCATAGGTTACAGAAGAGTAACAAGTTGATGAAGGAAGTGTTGTTTGTGACTTGTGAACTGCAATGGTTGGAGGCTGCAAATGGCAGTTGAGTGCTGATGGTCTTCACGTCGATTCAGCCTTCCTCGACTGCAGACCTGATGTATCAACATTCCTTGCAGCCATGATGAAGGGGCTTACGCTGTCGGCAGGAACTGCAGCTGCCTTATTTCGCGGTGTGGCTAGTACCATATAATTTGTTGGCAAATGTTTTTTTTTCAAGGAGTTTGTTGCCATTTTTTTAAAAAAAATGGAATTTGTTGACAAATGTTAATCATCGTGTACTACATCGTATGAGATTAGTTGTATGATGTTTTCGTGTCTCTCGTATAGAAAAATGTTGAAGTCCTTGTGTCTGGTAAGCCAACGGTTAAGATATGAATAGCGGAATAATGTCATGTCTGTAGTTACAATCTACCATTCAAGATGAACACATATTGCACCAACCATTGCAAGATGGATTTGACCACGCCGGGCCACTCCATCATGCAAGGCTGGAAGCAACAAGAACTATTGGAAAACTCATCACAAATCACAGAATAGTACGCAAAGGATTCAAGCATTAATGGAAGACAAAGAACCTCCATCTCCATGGGTACCGTAGACACCAGTGCAAGCAACACAACCTCCAGCTTTGAATTTCCCAAATAAGCATTTCTGGAATCGGGTTTAAGATCTCCAAAAGTAAGAACCCAGAAAGATCACTTACCAGGAAGAACTCATCCATCAGCAGGGGCTATTCAGTTTAGCACCACCGGCGGAATCTTTTATTTTTTTATATTATTTTTCTCGTTTTCCAAAAATATACGATGGATCTCAAATTTGGCAAAACTATACTACAACCGCCGTACCCCATGGCGGTAAGGACCAACCGCCATGGGTCACGGCGGTTGCAAGCCCAACCGCCATGGGCCACAGGCGTTAGGGTTAGTTCGTTTTCAAAAAATCGTAATTTTTTTGTATGAACTCGGATGGAGAAAAATTTTATACGAAACTTGTAGTTTTCGACGAGATCTACAACTTTGTAGTTCAAAATTTTTTCATTTGAAGTAATCTTGTAGCTCAAATAATTGATATACTGTCCAGATCTAGATACCGAAAACTGAAATCTAGACAATATATTTTTTATTTTGCAAAAAAAAATTGTGCTTAGAGTTTCATCTGACAGTTGAATGCTATATTTGTAACTTTTCATTAGACGCGATTATTTTTACAAACTTGTAAAAAAATAAAAATAATAATTTCTAGTAACAACCCTGCTGCCTTTTTGCTGAATGATGGAAGCAAAATCACGAAATCAGTCGGAAAACTCCATTACGACGTTTCCCTAGAACGGAGTCAGTTTCTACAATTTTCTTTCTCCAACCACAACTGAACTTCAGTTCTTCACTCGTTTGAAACGTGTGGTAAAGGCAGGTAGCACCATAGCAGGCTAGCAGCAGCCAGATATTCTCTTGTCATACTTTGACCTCTTGACTTCAGGCAGCATCTCCAACGAATTGATGAAGAGGGACTCAGGGCAGAGGGGTAGATGATCTCACATTTACCCCAGCTTCGCGCAGTGCAACCATCTTCTTTTTGTTCTAGCCTACGTGTGAGTAAGTGGCCAGCATGAATTAGCTCACAGAATTTTTTTTTCTTCTATTTAAAAGGAGAGAGAAAAACTATCTCTTGATCTCGATAGTCTTACACACACTTTGAGATTATCTGATGATATATCGTTGAGATATGTGTTAATAGATAAATCGTTGAAAGACTTAACTCTTGGGCTTTGGGAGAGCTCTGCTCCAACAAAAAACAACTCCACTCCATAAAAAAACTACCCAAACATGTCAATCTACTCCACTCCACTAAAGAAAAAAAAAATTTGCTCCACTCCAAATTTTTCATGTATTATTTATTTTTAGACAAAATATTATTATTTACTTGGTTTTATAAATCATGTGCGTGTCGACTTTAATATTAGTTCAAAGAAAAACATGAATGACTAGAAAAATATCCATAATTCATTATAGATACTTGCTGGGTACAGGATAGCGCCGATAACAAATTAGCACAAAAATTGCACTATAACAAATTAAACAACTCTTCCCAACTACCAGCGGACAAATAAGCTAGTCAGAAAATCCCAAGACACTGTATAATAACCATACAATATATAGATCAGCTTGCAATCACCAACCTAGACTATATTTTGCCCAATTTACCTGCCTTCTCCAATACCTCTACCAAGAGGTAAGGGTGATCTCTTTTGAGAACAGCGTAACACTACTAGAAAATGGGGCTTCCGTCCCGGACATCAGTACCGGGTGTTTTGCCCCCCGGTACTGATGTCCACATCTGTACCGGATGGGAAGGGAGGACCCCGACGCACCCCCAGAGAGCTACATCAGTACCGGTCCGTGGCTGGAGCCGGTACTGATGTGGCGCATCAGTGCCGGGCAGGGGCCGAGACCGGCACTAATGTGGAGCTGCCACATTAGTACCGGCTCCAGCCACGGACCGGTGCTGATGTGGGCCACATCAGTACCGGCGCCATCCACGGACCTGTACTGATGTGGAGCGGCTCACATTAGTACCGGCTCCAGCCACGGCCTGGTACTAATTGCCTCGCGTTTAAATATCCCAGCCTTCTTCTTCCTCTAACCCGAGCCACTCACTCACTCTCCCCATCTCGAGCTGCCCCATCTCCATGGCGCCCTAGAGGAGGTTTTGCCGGATTTACGACGATTCCTCGACGATTTCACCTATTGAAGTGGTGTAGAGGTTAGTTACTTCATCCTCCCTCGATATATGCAACTTATTTCGAGTTTTAATGGTTGAAATAGGAGTATTTTGTGATATTTAAAATGAGCTAAAGATGGGGATTTTTTCTTATTTCCATGCATTAATGTGTATATTCAATTAGAATTTTTTAGTTTGATCTATTTGAACATATGATTTACTTTTTCAAATTAAACTAGCATTAAATAATTTTTTAGAAATGATAGTTAAATTAATTCTTGAAATAATATTTTAGAAATAATACTTTTAGATTCCATTAAATAATATTTTAGAAATAATACTTTTAGAAATACTTGAAATGCTAGAGTTAGTTTGGAAATATTAGAAATTTGTCTACAGTTACTCTTCTGGAAATATGAAACATCGGTTAATTAGCATTGATTTTATTTAGTTTTTCATATATATGTCGCACTTTATATTTATGTAAGGCGGTCATTTAAGTTTGTCGTATTGTGTATTGTGGGTTGGATATGAACACCGAGTGATTTTTTGGTGATACTTTGTAGATGAATCGGCAATGGATGTACTCGGACAAGAGAATCTCCATGGAATACATTAATGGGTTGCGTGAATTTCTAGCTGTGGCGGAAGCAAACAAGCCCCCGTCTGGTTTCATTATTTGTCCATGTAAAAAGTGCAATAATCTGAAGGATTACTCATCGATAAAGAGTCTTCACGACCACCTATACAAATGGGGATTCATGCCGAATTATTTTGTTTGGACAAAGCATGGGGAAAGGGGGGTCATAATGGAAGACGATGAAGAAGAAGATAATCAGATTCCAGATTGGACTCAAGAAGGTGCCTTTGCAGATGATCCAATGGGAGAGGATTACATGGGCGACACTCAAGGAGCTGCTCCGGCTGATGAGCCTCTCGACGAACTCGGTGAGATATTACGCGGTGAAAAGCAAGATTGCGAAAATGTGAAGGAGTCCAAGAAGTTTGAGCGTATGTTGGAAGATCACAAGAAACCATTGTACCCAGGTTGCAAAGAGGGGTAGAAGAAGTTGGGTAGCACACTGGAAATGTTGCAATGGAAGGCTAGACATGGACTTTCAGACAAGGGCTTCGATGATTTGATGCAGATCGTAAAGGATATGCTTCCCGAGGGAAACGAATTGCTAGCGTCAACGTACGAAGCTAAAAGGGTTGTTTGTCCTCTGGGTTTGGAGGTACAAAAGATACATGCATGCCCTAATGATTGTATCCTCTACCGAGGTGACGATTATGAGAAATTGGAGGCTTGTCCTGTGTGCGAAGCGAAGCGTTATAAGATCCCACGCAATGAGGGTGATGAAGTTGAGGGGGGTAAGAAGAAGAAAATTCCTGCGAAGGTAATGTGGTATTTTCCAGTGATACCACGACTGAAGCGTTTATTCAGGTGTGCGTCCAATGCAAAGTTGATGAGTTGGCACAAAAAAGAACGCAAAGCAGATGCAAAGATTAGGCACCCTGCTGACGGGTCACAGTGGAGATTAATTGACACAGAATTTAAAGACTTTGCAGGGGAAGCAAGGAACATTCGGTTCGGTTTAATTACGGATGGATTCAATCCATTTGGTGAGTTTAGTAGCGGTCATAGCACTTGGCCTGTGACCTTATGCATGTTCAACCTTCCTGGTTGGTTGTGCCTGAAGCGGAAGTTCATTATGATGCCAATAATCATCCAAGGTCCAAAGCAGCCAGGCAATGACATCGATGTGTATCTAAGACCGTTGATTGAAGATCTGCAAAAGTTGTGGAAGAAAGAAGGTGTACCAGTTTGGGATGAGGACAAAAAGGAGGTCTTCAATCTACGAGCATTGCTGTTCGTAACCATCAATGATTGGCTAGCACTTGGTAATCTATCAGGACAAACAAACAAGGGATATCGAGCATGCACCCACTGTTTAGATGATACTTGCAGCATGTATCTAAAACACAGTAAAAAGATTGTGTATTTGGGCCATCGTCGATTTCTTCCTCCTAAGCACCCGTTAAGAGAAGAAGGAAAGCATTTTGAAGGTGTTGGAGAAAAACGTAAGAAGCCCTTACACCGTGCTGGTAAAATTGTATTTTCTATGGTGAAAGATTTGAAGATAGTGTTTGGCAAGGGTTCTGGTAGCCAACATGTACCAAACGACGCTGACGGGCATGCACCCATGTGGAAGAAGAAGTCGATATTTTGGGAGCTACCTTATTGGGAAGTACTTGAGGTTCGCAATGCAATTGATGTGATGCACGTGATGAAGAATTTTTGCGTGAACTTACTTGAACACCTAGGAGTATATGGAAAGGCAAAAGATACAATTGAAGCATTCCTGCAGCACCTTGATTCGTATAGAAGCCGCAAAAGAACTAAGGACCAACAAGGACGTGAGATACGAGAGCTGCAACAGCGTGTCAGTATGCATGAGGCGAAAATGGCGGAAGTCATCGATCAACGTGTGGCGCTCGCTCTTAGCAAGCACTCAACAAGTCAGCAAGCACCTGCAGCATCAGGGCCTCATGATGAAATGAGCCCATCTAGTAAGCATAAGAGCAGCGTCGCTTCCACGGAAGCAGCCCCAGCGGCAACGGATGCAGGCGCCCCTGCTGTCGAGGAGCAACGACCCCACTACCCCGTGGATGACATCACTGTGAGGTCCACATGTGAACTTCTGACTAAAGTAAGAAACAAGATGCTTGTGGTGGCTTACGGTATTGCTGAGGTACTGACACCAGGGGAAACATTTGTGGAGTACCCCCTTACGAGTATAACTGCTGATTTAGCCAAAGTCTTTGTGGACCGAGTGGTTGACTCTTGGGATGACTTAGAACTGGAACCGGAAGGACCTGATGGGGAAGAGACCCTAGGAGAAGCAGTGCACCGTTGCACTTTATGGCCAAAGGATCACATAAGGATAACACAACAGCCCGTGGAAGCATCATCTCCTGCACGATCCGCCGTGCCGGGAGCACAAGACTCGCCAGGTAGAAGGGAACGCAGCACCAGTCCCGAGCATCCAGCAGGTGACAGGGATCCAAGCGTGAGTCCAACTCCTCCTGCCAGTAAGGGTTCCAAACGAAGACCTCCTCCTCCTCCTCCGCGTCCAAAGAAGCAGAAGATAGTCAAGACTCCAGAGAAAAAAATCTCACGAGAAGACTTCGGAGGAACTGGATGCGATAGTGACCAAACAAGTGCATGATCATTTTCATGGTCCGAAACCTCCACCCGAGAAAAAAACTGATATGGTTAAATTTAAGCGTTTCATGGCAGGCAAGGAGAAAGAGAAATTGAGAGTGCCAGTGCCTCCTCCGTTGTCTGACTACGATCGCGCAGCAGTCAAGATCAACAAGAAGAAACAGAAAGTTCGGTCAACTGTTACACAACTAGGAACCCAATCGAAGCAATCCGTCTCGCCCCTCAAAGTTATTTCAACCAAGGACCAGAAATTGCTTCTATTTGGTGCAGATGCTGGAATCACACCCGGTCAAATTCTAGGGACTGAAGAGTTAGAAATTCATCCAGGGGCACAAAGACGTCGATATGTGCATGGTGAGCCGCTTCTGTGGGAGCGATTGTTGGTCGATCTTCCAACTAGAATGTACGAGTTCCACAATTGGTACATGGAAGAGTCAAGAAACAACAGGACCTGTATGCTCGAAGTTAGAATTGGAGAGGAACATTTTTTCCAAGGTACAAGCACTTTCCTTGTGCCTTTCGAAGAGTTCCATATGCTGTTCAATCAAGATGCACTCGACTACACATTAATGACTTGCTGGACACTGTAAGTCTTTATTTTACTATAAGCTTAAAATTACCGTTGTAGCCTTACCCCGGTACAGATGTCTGATCTTCTCATTTGTATCATACTGCATGGAGATGCAATCTTGCCAGAAGCAAGGAATCATGGACGTCGGCTTCATGGATCCTATGCAAATAAATGAGGCAAATGTGGATGATCAGGCAACAGATACAGTGGTTCATTTGTATAAGTTTCTGGACAGGCAACAGGACAAGACTATGATACTTTTGCCGTACAACTGCCAGTGAGCAACCTGTTTCACATATCTATTTATTTATTTTCCGAATTACACTAAATATTACAATATACTTATATACTTGTATATGTAATGGCAGCTTCCACTGGATTCTCTTTGTTATCTATCCAAAGACGGGTCACGTCTGGGTCTATGACTCTATTGGCGGATATAAAGACTGGTATATTTCTCTCCTCGAACAGTTGAACCTAGCATGGGATATGCTCTTCGTACAGTACAAAGGAAAATTCAAAGAGAAACTTACATACCTCCATGACGTCGAGGTACGTCTTTTTGTTCTTCGATCCCATGTCACTTCTTCTCTGGATACAAGAATTCATATTTATTAACTTTGTTCCCAAATATGTGCAGTGCATGAAGCAGCCGAAGGGTACCAATCTATGCCCATACTACGTATGTGAGTTCATACATACCTTTGCAAGTAACTACTTGGGTGGAAGCCGCCAGCGAGCGGTGCGTACTTATCCCTAGTTCTTAATTTTTATATACTTCGTTCTACCAATAATACTTATGAAATTAATAACTTTTTCTCTAGATTGATCGCATAAAGAAAGGATTTCTCGAGACAGAAAAAATCCGGCTAATTCAAGAATAATTGTGCGGATTTCTTCTAGATGAGGTGATCAATCCAAGGGGAGAGTTTTTTTCCGGTGCATCAAGGTTCACAAGGACCACTGACACCACTTCAGGTCCTAGCATTGAAACCGGTCAGAAAAACGAGGAGGACAAGGAGAAGGAGAAGGAAAAGAGAAGGAGAAGGAAAAGGCTCACAATGAGAAGGAGAAGGGCAAGGGAAGGAGAAGGAGAAGGAGAAAGCCGACAATGACAAGGAGAAGGAGAAGGTGAAGAAGAAGCCGAAGGAAATTCCTTCTAGGGTCAGTACTAGGAGTCAGCAACGACGAGAAGGATCTTCAAGCAAACGATCTTAGAAGGATCCAAACTTTAATCTTCTCTGACAATTGATTTGTTGTAAATATTTGTATCGTATTTTCATATGCACAATATGCTTATATATATGTATTATATGTTGTATGCAATCTATACGCTTCGCATTAGGATAAGCATATTAGTATACGTATACCAAACTCATATGAAAAGCATATTAGTATATGCATACCAAACAAATACGATTGGATTATAAATAAAGAAACTGAAAAGAAAAAAAAAATAGTACCGGCCCGTGTTAGCAACAAGTACAGATGTGAGCCCACATCTGTACCGGCCAGTAACACGGTCCGGCACTAATGTGGCCGCTCACATTAGTACCGGGTCACACGACCCGGCACTAATGTGGGCGGCCACATTAGTGCCGCCTTAGCTGTACCAGGTGGCCACCCGGTACTAATGTGGGTTGCCACCCGGTACAGATGCCCCTTTCACTAGTAGTGTAACCTTCGGTTCTCGCCACATCGTCCATTATTCCGCCCGAGATCAAGAACTCGATGCAATCAATCTTGAGCCCGGCACAATTGTAACGATCTGCTAGAACCAACGTAGCAGCCACAGTCTCCACCTCGAGGCTTTCCGAAATCATCTGCGCGCAGACGAGCTTAAACCTCCCCATGTCGAACCTCTCGGCAGCAGCAAGCAATTGACGCGCCGTCTCTATGCAACCGCCGTCCATGGCTTGCGACGGTAAGCAATCGGTGTAGATGAAGTGGAGAAGGGCCTTGAAAGCTGCCGGCTTCATGTCGTCGATGACGACGCGGGTCCTGCCCCCATCATCCATGGGTGCCCGCTGCTGGATCAACGCCTGGAACGCCGCCGGCGTCCGCACCGCGAGGACGACCCTGTGCGCCGTGAAGCTCTCACCCCCGACGTGGAAGGTCACGTCGGAGCCCTCGCCGCCGTTCAGCAACCTGCCCATGTCCTCCGACAATTACGACTGCCATAGTGCCATACCGTCAGCCCTGTCGTCGTCGGAGGCTGCACGACGGGCGGCAGGGTCGCATTGATCACGCGCAGAGAGCACTCGATCAAGAGGCGGTCGTCGCGGAGGAACACCGAGGCCTCGAGATCGCTGATCTTCATGAACTTGTTCACGCACCAGGAACTGATGAAATCCTCGACGCAGCGCGTGTCGAACTCCACCACGTCGGACACTACCGCCGAGTACCGTCCTCCGGTCGCGTCGTCGACGAGCCTCATGTCGTACGACGCCGTGACCACGGCGTCTTGCGTGAGGAGCTTCAGGGTCACACTGACATGGTCCGAGGGCGACGAATAGCCACGGGGGTAGAAGTGGAGGGCCCAGGCGCACCCGCCGGCGTGGAAGGTCGCCGAGCGGAGGTAGCAGCCGACGCCGAGTTCCCGCAGCAGGCTGTAGCTGGAGACCTCGAACACTTGCGTGACACTTGATGCCTCCATGTGCTACTACGGGCTCCGGCAAGCTCTCGAGATCGATCGACGCCGGCGGTTTCTACGTGATGGGAATATCTAGACGGGCGACCACGAGGGCGGGGGAGGTTGGACTCGATTTACCGTGTTTTCGTTCCCTTATGGAATCACGAAGATTTTGTAGCTCGTCGATCGGAGTCCTGATTTGATAGACATAACTTACTACACGATACAATTAACCAGTCTTGCCTTACCATGTACACGTGCATGTGCATGTACGACCACACAAATACTATTTCTGGTTAGACTCGTACCAGACATCTTCAAGAGTTCCCTTAATCCTTTGCTAATCCTTAATTTTTAGCAAGAGATGAGAAAAAAATATCTTTTCAACAACTCTTAATTCATCCTCCTAATCTTTAAGGATCTGGAAAAATCACCATGCATGTTCCACGTAAAGTCATGTTCTGCGTAAAGTTATGTTCTTTTGAGTCACACCTAATCTAAAGGTGGAAGGACTTGAGAAGAATAAAGAGTAGGAAAAGATTTCTAATGTAAATGCATAAGAGAGAATACACATAAAAGTGGTTAAGATAATTTATAAATATTATATAATTTCTGATGTAAAATTATCTTCTATATTTTAGAACTGGATTATTAAAAACTCTTGAAGATGGTATTCTTTATTCATTCCAATACGTTTTTTTAGAACATCTAAAACATTATATTCTTATAGGAAGAAAATATAGGTACTTTTGACATGAACAATACTAATATGTACACCCTTATTAGTTTCAAATAATAGGTTGTTTTCGCGTTTCTAGATATGACATAATCCTATATAGGCGCATCACGAAATCTAACTATCTAGAAAAGACAAAACATCCTAAGCGTTGCGCACACACATGACTCCCCAAATCACGTTGATCTTCTGACATCGTATTCCACGAATTCCATAGATCTTCCTTCTATGCATGAGTCCATATACGTTACTACTAGCAACTTTTTTAGAAAAAAGAAAATTTCATTCGGGCTCAGCATAAGTTACACACCTAAGAGCAACTTCAGTGAAGACCTACAATTGAACACTGGTGGAGAGACGGCCTTTGATCCAACCCTTTAGTCTCGGTTGACCTTTGGAGCCGAGACTAAAAGGTGTTGGACGACGTGGCCTAAAATGCTCGCGAACACCCCTATCCTTTACTCTCGGTTGGTATTACCAACCGAGAATAAAAGCTTCGCATCCATCGATTAGAATGCAGCAATTATTGACACAGCTCTTTAGTCTCGGATGGTGTTTTCACCCGAGACTAAAGAGTCCTCCTTTAGTCTCGGGTGGAAACACCACCCGGAACTAATAATTTAGTCCCGGGTGGTGTTTCCACCCGGGACAAAAGGATGCCCTTTACTCTCGGGTGGAAACACCACCCGGGAGTAAATGTTCAACACCCACCGTGCTCTCTCTCTTTCCTTCTTATCTTTTCCTCCTCTCCTCCACCAGCCATCATTCATCTCTTCTTTCCCTTTCTATCTTCTCACACTATCTCCTTGGTTGGCAGGGGCAGGAGCTGGAGCAGCGGGGCGGAGCCAGCCTCGCCGGCGGACGCACACGCGCGGCGGGGCGGAGCCGGCCGCGGCCGCCGACAGGCAGGCGCGCGGGGCAGGGCGGAGCCGACCGCGGCCGCTGGCGCGCGTGCACGGCAGGGCGGAGCCAGACGCGGGTGCACGCGGAGGGGCCGTGCCAGCCTCGCCGGGGCGCTCGCGAAGGGGCTGAGCGCGGAGGCCGGCCGACGGGCGCGTGGGCCTCCGGCTCCAGCGGTGTGTGATTTTGTTCTTGATTTTTTAGTGAATCTGTTGCGAATTGGTGGAACTTTGATTTTGATTTTTTGTTGAATTCGTGAATGAAATTGAACCCATTGTGATGAAGATTCTTGTGTAAAATGTTAATTGTGCCTGTGGATTCATTTCTGGTGAATGGAATTTTTGTTGTATCTTGTGGATCTATGTAAGAGCTGTGGAGATGTTTGTGTATGTTCGTGGTGGAAATGATGAGCTTGTTCTTGATTTGGAGCTCGAGCTCCATGGTGGATGGATGGGAGGGATGAGGGATAGAGATGCATCGAGGAGGGGGGATGAGGGCGCAGGGGGATTTTTTTTTGTTTGGTGAAAAATCCTTTGGTCTCGGGTGGGATTCTCACCCGAGACTAAAGGACCCCTTTAGTCTCGGTTGCTCACCCGGGATAAAAGGGGAGCCCTTTTGTCTCTAACGATTAGTCTCGGGTGGGTCTCAGAGAAATAACCCTCTTCCCACCCGAGACGAAAGGTGGGTTCTCCACCAGTGAAAGCTCACAAAACCCATTTGCAAGCGATTGTAAAAAACAGGGGTCTGAAATTAGTTCTCAACTTTAGTGGAAAATCAGACCCTCCCTATTTTTATGTGGACCAGAGAGATGCTATCTTGGTCCTCGTCGCTGCGGTGCTGGGAAGTTGGTGGCTGTCTCACGGCCGCGGTAGCGGAGCGTGGCAACGTCATAGGCGCACGTGGCGGCCTCCTCGCCGAGGAAGGTGCCGAGCCACACTCGTGTTTGGCACTTGTAGATCTGCACACCCTAGAGCCCATCGTCCGTCGGCGAGGCATCCGCGCCGCCTGCCGCATGGGGCTGCTGCTGCTGATGCAAGGCGTCGGACTCCGTGGTGGCCGTGGACGCGCCGATGGAGCGCGAGGAGGTGGATCAGTGGATGTCGAGCATACACCCCAAGTACTATACATGGAAGAATACAGACTCATACCATAAATCTTTGTAATCCTACTAGGACTCGTAATCTGTAATCCTACTAGGACTCCTACCCTGTAACCGACTAGTAACCCGCCCCCTGACTATATAAAGGAGGGCCGTGGACCTAGGACGTTTCTGGGCATCACCATGGTGACAAGAAAACAATCCGTCACACCGCTATCAGACAAGAATGTATGGCGGGTGGAGGAAATCAGGAGGCTTGGATGTACGGCGGGTAGAGGAAATCAGGAGGCTTCAGTAGACTATTTGCGCATGCGCTTCACCTTAGTCTCCTGCATGCATGCAAAAGACAAAAAAGTTGATGTCACCTTTGCATGGAAGTTGTTTGAAATTTTAAAAAAATCTATAAATCGTAAACTGAGTATCAAAATTAAATTTCGATTGCACCATTGAATTTCTGACAATACAAACTTCGAAACAAGATCTCACTTGACTATATTTTGATAAACTTTTTTATTTGTATTTTTTAATTAAGGTTATATATTCTATTATAGCCAGAACAAAACAAATGAAGTGCCAGAACAAACGAGAACAACTGTCCGAACAAGATCATGTTATAGCCAGGATAAGTTTATATATCATCTCGAACAAGACAAATGTAGTGTCAGAACAAATCAGAACAGCAATCAGAACAAGTTATTATTATAGACAGAACAAGTTATTATTATAGCCGAAATAAAATATTATTATAGCCAGAACAACTTATTATTATAGTCAAAACAAGTTTGTATGTCATCTTGAACAAACAGAATAAAATGTCGGAGCAAATAAGAACAACTGTCAGAACAAGATCTTATCATAGCCAGAATAAATTTGTATGTCATCTTGAACGAATAAATAAGTGTCAGTATAAATAAATAAACTAAGAGAAAAAAATTGAAAGAAAGGAAAGAAAAAATTGAAAAAAGAAAGAATAAAACATAAAGAAAAAAAGAAATAGAAAAGAAATAAATAAGTAAACAAATAGAAGGAAAGAAAAAACAAAAACAAACAAAAACAAAAAAATGAAAGAAAGGAAAATAAAAATAGAGAAACAAACAAACAAAAACAAAGAGTCAGGAATGAAAAAAAGAATAAAAGAATAAAATAAAAAATAAAAAAGAAACTCATAATTAAAAAGAAAAAAAGAAAAGCTCCCCCGCGCCCCCTCACCCCGTCCGGCCCCGCGCGTCCCGTCCGGCACGGCGTGACAGGTGTGGAATCTGTCGCTTCAGCGACAGATAAGATTGGTGTGGGACCTAGGAGAACAATCAACACCACAGCACCCAAGCGCAGGGCGCCGTATACACACTCCCAAACAAGATGTAGGGTATTACGTTATATCGGCGGCCCGAACATGTATAAATCAGTGTTTCGTGTCCTCGCTTTAACTTTCGGGTTCCAGGTTTGGCAATCCTCTACCGTACAATCTGCTACTTTGAGAACCCCTTGGTAGGTTTGCCAAGTTAAAACACTGATAACTGACGCGCCAGGTAGGGAGATCGTCGAGATCACCGGACGAATTCGAACGACCTATATTCAAAATCTCCATCTTCTAGCCGAATTGGCAACTCGTCTCGTTGAAATATCTGCATCCAAGCTCCAGGCGGAATCAAGACATCTTTTTTTCATTTTGGAGGACATGGAGTATTGGAGAGCAATTAAATGCGAACATAATAACTAACTTGAAGTCTGCCAAACACAGCTCCCGTACTCCCCATTCATCATGATCCTCAACGTCGATTGTTTCGCCAACAAATGCCACGACAGCTACTACACAAACAACCTTAGTCCCATGTGGGAGATCCATAGCAGTCGCCAGATCAACAAGAGAACCATTATTGATCTGAAGATATGAAACATGTAGATGTGCAGTTGCGTGAGTATTGAGGTGCATCCAATAATCAAATAGTTAACAAAACCATTTCCTTGCTGCATGCATGATTGCACAAAGCGCTCACAGCAAAATTTGACGAGAAACTTGAACTTTATTTATGCTAAACTAACACATGAACACATGCATGAACACATTACTTACCATCGACGATTCTTGGTAGAGAGCAGCGAAACAACGAAGGAACAAACGCCAGTCAGACGCAGGATGTGTATGGATTAGCTAGTTCGCTACAAAGCAAATGGGCTCAAAGCACACCAGTATATATATATCCGGGTAGAGGGGTTATATTTGGCAATAATATAAATTTCCGTAATTTATATCCAGCACGCCAATTTCCTTCTCCATTTTTGCACTCGACAAATTAGCCAGCAACACAAGATTGTTCACCCGTAATTGCCGATTGGCGGCACCGAGATGTATTATTTCCTTCTTTTCTGCATGTGTGTGTATGCGACATGCATGAACATCAATACATGCATACTTTCCTTTATGAATTTTATAGCCACCTTCTTCCAACCCATGAGGGTGCTAAACATTGGCCTATTTGTAGCATGCTCATTCTTTCCTATTTCGTGTCTGGTGGAAGGGTGAAAAAAAAGAAAGATATCTCAAGGCTGTGGCGGCGGAGGACACGTTGCCAAACAGTGCATAGGGCGCACGTTTTGCAATGTGTATATACCAGATAGGGAGGCAGGAGATGGACAAAAATATAGAATCATGCGTGCGCCATGCATGCATGAAATGATGGTGTCGTGATTGTTATATGTGACATATGTACTGATAGGAGATGGTCTGATGACTCATGTAAACATTAGATGATTCAACACCAATAAATATTCAGCAATATTCCATCTGAAATAATTAAACTCACACTTCCACAAACGTACATCAATAATTATTTCAGCAATAATTATTAAAAATTATTTCATCTGAAATCAAAAACTCAAACTTCCACAAACGTACGGCACAAATCTCACACGGCACAGATAATTAAAAACAAAATAAACTACTTATAAATCTTCAGTGCCTTCGGTGTCGACACTCTCCTCCTGGCTCCCCTCATCGGAGCTACCTTGGTTGTCGCAAAAAGGTCCATCGTGCACTACTGCCGCAGTCTCACGATCACCATCAGCATACAGACATCTTCTCTTCTTTAATGGCAGGTCCTCGTCTTGGTATTCATCATGTTCTTCGTTGAAGTCGTTGTCCTCGTCCTCATCCTCCTCGTCTTCTGCTTGGTTGTCCTCATCATCCTCCTCGTCTTTTGCTTGGTAGTCCTCATCATCCTCTTCAGCCATGTCACTGTACCAGTCATCGTCTTGCTCGTGATCCTCCCCATCGGCTTCGTAGTCCTCCTCGTCCTCGACATCGACAACGTCCCAATCACTGTCCTCCACATCCGCTTCCTGATCCTCTTCTGGCTCGGTCATGTCATCATGTTCCTCTTGGCACTAGACATCCATTCCAGATTCATCATCCTCTAATTCATCCTCATCTGGAACCCATTCACTGTCTTCTGCATCTACCTCTGTTGACTCGGCATCAGTGCTTTCTTCATCATAATTCACTTCATCAGATGGCTCCATTTGTGTTTCGTGCCTGTTGGACTGGTGGAAAAAAGTGGAAAATTTGTTAATAGTCTGTATGCTGTACGGGAATCTTAATATAGTTGCTCCCATCACCTTTTTTTGACAATTTCCGAGTGATTGATATGCCAATCGAAATTGATTGATTAATTTCCTTGAAGTACATAACAAACTGATTCGTGTGATAACACGAAATTTACCTGCCTAGTCTGTAGGTCCTGTGGGAATCTTACCATATTCCCATCACCGTTTTTTTAGGATTCCTGACTGATTGATATGTATGTCGGTACAAATTGATTGATTAATTTCCTTTAAAAATATATATGTCATAGTAAGCAATAAACTACACTCCTAAGATACTCCTGATTTAGCGCACAATATGGAATTATTCTATATTTGTGTGCGTGCGGCATGCATAAAAATCGATAATTGGCAGGAGCCCGTCTACGTGCTGATGTGGCTCCATTCTTAATTCTCCTTGGCCAGGGATGGCAACGCTGTTGATCAATTTAAAATGAGTTCCAGAAAATTTTCGAGAGACATACGTGGTCATTTAATGCTCCCATGCAATTTTGGCGTAGCTGGGTACCGCGCGGATCCCGGAGCAGATCTTACTGCAGCAGCTGGCTGCGTATTTGCATCGCTTTTAGCGCCCCATGCGTCCGAGGTTGCAGGCTCGGCAGCGACCGCCCCTGCCTCTCCACATGGCGCTAGCGTACCGCACGTGGCGTATCTGCGTCGAATCAGGCGCCTGTGGCGCCCAGATCTTCTGCGTTTGCACCTGGATCTCCTGCTCCGAGGAGATCATCTACGCCAGAAACTTCTGCTTCAGCATCGCAACGTCACACTAATCGCCTTCAATCGTTTCTTTTCTTTTTCTTTCAAAATTAATTAAAAGATAAAAAACTACTCGCCTTCAACATGGTATGCCACTCTTAATAAAAATTTTATATAAGACGCATTTTATCATACCATAATTTATACTAACAAATCATATACAGATAATAAATAAAATGTGGTAAGGTCATGATCAGGATACCAACTTATTCGAGTGATGTTTCATGAATTGCCGCGTAAAAAAAGGAATGTTTAAAAAATGTGGCCGCAATGCGAATGAAAACAATTACAGCTTATTGATAACCAACTTCATGAATCGCTAATAAATCTAGATGTATCTCTCGACATCGGTAGGCCATATGGATGAGCAAGCAGCTCTGACATCTTCTGGTATGTTATCTGCACACTTGTTAAACTTGCATTTCAGGACATCAATTAGGAGCCACTTCCTGAGGGTTCTTGAATCCTGTCAACAGGAAAATAATAAACTAAATTTGTGAACATTATACAAATTTCGCAGAGAAGCTTCTTGTTCACTACAAAACGTTTTTGCTTACCAAATTAAGAAGGTGAAGACGTTCACCATCCCACATATTCATGAGCTCAACCACTAAAAACCCAGAAAGGCACCTGGGAAAATTAAAGAGTCATAAAACTTATCGCTATAAAAAAATGATGTAGTCAACATATATGATGAGGTGTAGCCATGTTGTTACCTGTCTAATGCCTTAGGACAAGGCACGGGAAAACATGTTGCCAATCAAAAATGTCATCGTTCCAAGAGGGACATACTACATCCATGGCACGATCAAACGTTTTAGCAATCTTTTGTAGTCTAGGAAAATAGTAGTAGGATGGATGATTATATGCAACATTTGGTGCAAGTGGTGAAGGATCAATTATAGCTGTGGTTCTGGAATTGTAGTTGAAGGCGAACATGCCGAAAAGTCCGGCTGAATAGTAAGGCACCATAACCTACATTGGATCATGTAAAACTTAAATGTTTCCACTCAACTTGAATTTATACTATGACCCAGATTATGTAAAACTTAAAATGTGTTCCACCTACCATGCGACATTCTGAAAATGAAACTCCACTATTAGGCCAATCATCAAAGAATTTTGCAATAGCATTGACATCATATCTTTCACGATTACGGAAATGACGTAATCATTAATAACCATTCAGGGAACCACATATCCACTGCAAAAGATAATTAATAACCATTTAATCATTAAAAATAATATATTATATATTATAGAAGTAAATAACTATGAACATGCAAATACAGTATGTTACAGTATAACATAACGTACCGTAAACTTCAAGTCCATGAAGTGAGTCTTTGGTTCCCTGAACACTGTAACCTCGTCACATGCAAGCATTCGTACTGCTAGATTGAACACATCAGTGTCCATTCCTTTATTTACATCAAGTATGTCTTGAAGCTTTTTCAAACTCAAACTTATAGGATGAGGGTCTGAACTCCGAACCCATTCTTTCCTGATAACAAGGTTTGATCACGACATTATTAGTTAGGTATATAAATAGATATAGATATAATCAGTCGTCACTTGAAGACATGACACTTACTCTAAAGCATCAGCATTTTTAATGGACAGGAGATAGTCACAAATTACTGCAGCTGTATCTCTCCACCTAGCGGTGGATGTGAGTTGGGACATTTGTGTCTGAATTGGGACATCGACGATACATTCATCCTCAGCAGCATCAATAATAGGTTCAAAAGTATTGTCAGACCTGATGAAAGCATCATCTGATGATCCCTTCGTGGTGTTAAGTGGTGAATCCAAAAGGATGGCAGCATGCTTCAGTCTGAAATTTTGCATGTCGCTCTACGGAATTTTTCATGCAATGAATAATAATTATAATATATAATAAATAGTATATAGTAAATGAAACTTGGGATGTGAGGATATTATTAATGTAATCAATTAATATTTCTACCTGTGTAAAAGTGTCAGACAGTCCCTCACCCGTCCAGTATTCCATGAAGTTTAATAGAAACAAACCACATGAAACCCTACAAGGTGCACAAAGTTATAGATAATGATAGAAAGATGAATTAACCTATGTCTATATTTTCATTTGTTATTAAAAGAAAAAATATCACAACAAGTACCCATCAGTCTGCATCTTGTGATCGAAATACTCAACAACAAGCCACGAATTAACCTCAAAATCAGGCCAATTGTGGCCTTCTAGATCCACAAGCTCTAATGCTGCATCAATCTGCAACTTGAGCCCGTCCATCTGTGTTGTAAATAAAATAAAAATATCAAACACCTGATTGTCTAAATACTTTTACATATTTGTGTTTTGTATGTAAACAATTAAACATATAATATGAAAGTACATTATAATACTTACAACGTGCTCTAGGTCCTCACGGGACATTGGTCCCAAGGAGTCAAGGACTTGAATTTCACGCTTCTTACAGTTAACAACCGCGAGGTACCAGTGCCTTTCTTGGATATTAATCGGCAGAAAAATCTAATTCAATCAAATATTCCACATAAAGTGTCACACAAAAAAAATGTTGTAAATACAAACATAATTTAATGATACGTCGCAAAAAAAAAAACCATGTCATGTGCCACATACATCTTCACCCTCTCAACGACTGTGTCCTCTTTAACATTAGGTTTCATTTTCTCCTTGTTTTTTCCGTCACGATGAAGAAGACCAGTAATCAAGGTATTTTCAATATAAATCGTTGAATCTGCCCTGCGCAGTAGGTGTTTTTCAGCCCTTATTAGGTTTATATATGCGTTTATAACCTGCAATTTAATTAAAATCATTTTTAGTTGTAATAACTGAATGAAATATCTACACATTGTAATAAACAAGAAAGTGCAAAAGTAGATAGAAATTAAAACAAAAACCTTACAAGATATAGTACTCACATCTCCATACACATATGCTTGGCGGCGTAAAATGCATTTGAAGGTCTTGTAATCAACAAACACGTCATCAACCCTCACCATAACACGATCATCTGAGGGGTAACCAATTGACCTAATAATGGCTTCATCTTCATTGTCACAAATGTAATCTGAATTTGTTGAAAAAACACAAACCCTTTAGCGAAAATAGGTATGAGGTGCAAAACAAAATATTGACTGCATATAAGTTAAGAAGTACCTAGGGGTTGGACTTGATCCACGTGGGCTTTCTTGGGCTTGTTATGACGATGCGCTATAGGATCGCCAATCTCGAGAACAACACCTGCATTCTCCTTGGCATCTACATTGACTATGAGGTGAAGAAGATTCTTACCGTCTTCGGACTCCAACACGTCATCGTGCATAAGTATATCCTGACTGCAACCGATGATATCTGATGCGTTAATTGCAACGGTGGCCTCCACATTAACGGCACCATTCTCCTCAACATCAATCTTAGGAGCCACATAAACTTGTTGGGGCGCCACATCTTGCTCTAATGAGATCGTCCCTCCCTGCACCTGTCAAACACAATAGAATACATCCTAAGGTAAGTCACCCATAAAATATTCAAATCACAATTGCTATGATTATTGGAGTGTCACTGTACCATAATTTGTGTAATAATTGTTCCATTTGTTGGGATCACGTCGATAGTGGTCTCTTGATTCTCTTCATCAGCAACAATGGTATTTCCATCGGATGCGACACCATTGAGAGTTGTTTCTTCTTGCAGTTTTTCGTAGGTAACAACTCCCTGGCTTGGGTCTTGAGTCTCTTGCTCGCAAGACATCCGTAAAGCGTCTATTTGCACTATATATACCTGCAACATAGGGAACCAAAAAAATACTATTGTAGAATTACTTACTCAACGCACACATGAAATTGTTCAATGAAATGTGATTATTTACCTCATTCGTGGAGACATGGATAGTTGTTTGTTCCATATCTCCGTTGCCAAGACCTCCTTCATGATCCGAGACGACACCACTTTCCTGCGTTATTGTATATATCAGAAATGATGAAACATGAATTAACATGAATCATGAACCACGAAAGTACAAAACACAAACGATTAATACAAAATAATAATAGTAATAATAATAATAATAATAACAACAATAAAGTAATATCATCATCAGAGGGTAATGAATGAATGAATGAATTGCTAAGGAACAGGAACCTCCATCTTGCTTGAGGAACAGAGTGCAGCTGGTACACGTAATAAAATATAAAACTGTTGGTATAACACCAGTGGAGGCAATATTATATAGGCACATAGACTGGTTTTTAAAAGGAAATGAACAACCAAAAAAGGTATACCGCAATACCAGATGGAGTGATTGGGGGGATCGTAATCAGAAGATATTAGAGGGTATCTCAAAGGAAATGGAACATAATATCAATTCTCTTTCCTCTTTTTTTTTAAAGGAAGTAACAAACCAAAAAAATAAGCAATACCCGAAATGATGCGTAAATTTTGGGAAAAAATCATCCTGCCATGATCCCACGTGTAAGGAAAATAATGATTATGAAGGCCATGCACACGTATGAATCCATCAATTCATTCATTCAGTAAATTCAGTAAATAAATCACAATCAAATCAGCATGCATGTTTCCTTCAGGTCGTTTGTTCACATACATATTGCTAAATATATCTAATCTCCTCCAATCTGCTCCCAACCCTCCAAACAAAGTTTTTCCAACCATTATCCCTGTCTGTGAGAACGCCTTTCTTCCCCAATCATGTCGTCCTCCAAGGTTGCAATGCCCATTGACCAATGGTGCAACCTGCCTAGCGAGCTCTGGGGTGACATCATCAGCCACATCGACGTGTTGGACGTGATGAGTTTCTCCTCGACTTGCAAGACACTCGACTCCGTTTGCAAGCAACTCGGGAAAACCATTCTCAAGAGAGGTACGCCAATACTGCTCACATCTCAACCTGTTGAAGACGGATGGAGGACTGAGGATGACCTAGAAACAGGCAAATTTGGTTTGCACGATGTGTCCAATTACTTGTCATTTTGCTGTGTAAGAAAGGGGTTGCAAGGTAGAGTTTGGTTAGGTGGTAAGGGCGAGTGGCTAGTTACAACAAATACAAACAAAGATGTAGAGCTCCTAAACCCAATAACCAGAACAATTTATCCACTACCGTCCTTTGGGCTGAAGTTGGGTGGCGTGGAACCAGGATCATTCACTGAGCTGGCTAAAGAATTCCCTCCTTATGTATGTTATGTCCGTCGGGTTGTCCTTTCTCGGACGCCATCACATGCTGATGGATATGAGGACATCACACTTTTCTCTGATGGGTTAATGGCATACACAACACATAGTCAAAAAGTTTGGAGGGTGTTGAAGAATCCAACTGACCACGATGACAACATGCACAACTATTATCCAGAAATTTATTTGGATGCCATAGTGTACCATGGATGGGTGTTTGCTGTTGATGAAGACGGTGGCATATTTGCATGGAATCTTAGCGATCCGGCCTTGACACCAGTGAAGATGCCAAGACCGGAATCTGGCGGGAGTGAGGAAAAATCCAGTCCATATGATAAACATGTTGCATGTGTGTTCTACCTTGCCATCTCGCCAGCAGATCAGCTAATCCTAGCATGCCTGTCTGGACATGGTCACGACCTCACAGCCAACTCTAACAGAGTGTTATGGAATGAACATGACCAGTTTTCTCACCTTGATAGCATTTCCCTATTTGAGTTTGACTCGACAAGTTTAACTTGGCAGAGGATTACAACATTTGGAGAGGAGCCGTCGCTATTCATAGGGCTAAATTACCCGTTTTTTGTTAATTCAAAACAGCAGAAGGTACATCTGAAGGGTAATAGCATCTATGTGGCAGATGTGAGCAACCATGATGTTGGAATATGCAGTTTGGACAAGGAAGGGATTGTCTCCATAGTCAAACAAAATTTACCAGTTGATGACAATGCACATTTGCTGGTGGGATGGACCAAACGCACACCAGTGTGGTTTCGCCCTGCAGTTCATATGTAGGCTATGGAGCAGTCCGTTTTATTTATATGAACATTATTATTGTTCTGCACAAGTTTGTAATGTGAGAACCGAAATATCATATATTATATTTCAACAATGATTTTGTCTTTTAATTATTCGTTGTCATTATGTTTACTTCGTGATAACGTGTCTATATGATATTTTCCTTTAAATCGTGATGATTTAAATGTGCAAATGTACACACACGGTGCCTCACGATTTTATTTATGAAAAAACGTAGCAAAATTTAGATACACATGCATACAGATTGTTATTTCATGCATGGCACAGGACACGATGCTGATTTCCCTGACGCACGTCAATACGATGACAGGAGAATCCACCTCGGCATCAGCAGCAACCGAATTGGCAGGGCCTGTCGCGACCGGGGGATCCGCGCATGCACCAATTCTACGTCGCCGCGTGTCCTCGGTCTCCCGCTGCACGACCAGGAAAATCCGATCAGGCGGGCAGGGCCGCAGGGGAGCGGGGGCAGGATCTTCTACGGCTGTGCCTGAAGTTTGGCGCACGCCACACGACCGAACAGATCCGGTGTGCTGTCCTCAGAAAAAACGGGACAAGATCTTCTGCGGCTCCTGATCCTGCGGCATGCTAGGTTCTAAAAATCTTAATCACTGCTATATATTAATCACTGCTATATTAATAAAGTTGAAATGCAAACATTAATTTTGTCGTTCATTAATAAACTTGTAACTTGCAACTTGCAATGCCAAATCTATTATCAACACTGCTATATATAAATGCACCTATATAAAAGGTGTATAAAACACTCAAATAAATGGGTAAAACATCACTATTAATCCCATCCGCTCCTTGCACAAAGTGCATTGACTCTATCTTCAATTGCCCTCTCTGCATCAGCGATTGTGTATTGTGCACTCTGTGACCGATCGCAGTTGATCAAACAATCATACACTTCTTCAATAGGGAGCTTTCGCCAATCTATGCCATAATCTACTCTGTATTTCATCACCTCAACGGCCCGTGCAGCTATCGCTCGTTTGATGCCATCACGTACTGCACAATTTGTACGCTGAGAAGTCCTAACATCTGCCAATATATATATATATATATATATATATATATATATATATATATATATATATATATATATATATATATATATATATATATATATATATATATATATATATATATATATATATATATATATATATATATATATATATATATAACTGATTTGATACATGACAAAAAAACACACTTGGTAAAAATTGAAACAAAAAATCACGTGTCACCTTTGAGATTTGATAGCAGTGGGTACCCTCCACTTTCAATAAATACAACTGTGGTACCTTGACAAGCCACCAAACAAGCTGCATCGAATTAGTAATATAAATGAACATGCGTTTGACCAGTAATGAGCATTTCAAAATTTTAAAAGTAACCCACATCGGTCACGGTTGACAAGGACTCTTGTAGCCATCATAAAATGGTTGTTTACTTCTGCGTGCACGATTCGATCACTATCCCCCACGTTATACTCCGCAAGAATCCGCAAAAATGCTATGCGACTGCAACAAAGGAACCATAGATGGAAGGAATAATAAAACAATCATATATCGCAACAAATTCAATGATGAGTCGATATAAACAACAAAAAGGTGTAAAATGCTAACCTGGTGTCTTGCAAACATAGCTCCCTTGTGGCATACGGATCAAAAGAACTGAAATCCTTTGGTCCAACAGAAGCTACAACAGCAAAAACACTGACTTCTGACCCATGCTCTTGTGCCATCGCGGCTGCAAGCGAAATGAACGAAGCACAAGAAATCATTTTTCTAATTTTTGCACAGGGGTATGGCTGCACGGGCTTAAATTATATAAGTGTATGATGGTCATACATAGATAGGAAAGTAATCATTTTTTGGAATTATCTATAAGTAAACATATTGTTTCTAAAAAAGGCAGACACACACGGTTTCCAAATATCCCCTTGATTTATGGTGTTTTTTTCTGCATTTTAATAAGATTGGAATGCAATCAGCCATTCAATATTAAATTTAGAAAATACACAGTACGCATTCCACTTTAAAAAGTGGTGATTGATTACCATTTATTGATGAACGTGTGAACGTGTTACTTGAATGGAAAGTGCACGACCACGACATGTGGATACTGCACCACGCATACTTGGGGAGATGAATAGTTATCGATCATTTTCACACGCAACGAATAAGATATCTGCTATCTATATAATGGATATACCGCAAAGGACTGCCTAACGCACAGTCAGCACTTAGATACCAGGAATCCCTCAACCAAATACCCACAAACAACACAAAAAGACCAGAACAACCATGCCGAACAGCTTCGGTTTGCCCTCGGAACCCTCCTCAGAAGAGGAGGAGTACTTGCTCCCAGCGGAGAAGGTAGGTTCCGACGATGGAAGCATCTCCTCTATTCCTCCGTCATCACCTCTTTGGACAGATGATGAATGGGAGGAGAAGCCGCCGTCGGATAGCGACACCAACATCAGTGAAGCTCTTGCCATCCTAGAGATGGACCCCGCTGTGACACCAGATGAGGAAGAGCAAGATGAAGACGAGGAGTACGATGCTGACATCGATGACTGCGAGCACCGACCACGCAAGAAAATGAAGACCTCCGATAGTACTTCTGCATGGGTCGACATCAACGGGGAATCGAGCAGCCACAACAACACAGACGACGTTCCACCAAGATTCACCATGCACGGCAATGCAGATGCTGATGCAGGAGAGGAGCACGGCAATAATACTCCTCCAATTACTATTATTGACTCATCATCTGATGATGAATGAATAGCTTTTACTTACAATGTTTTTCTCTAATTCCCTAAATGTACTGCTTGGATCTAATATTTGAATCAATATGTCATTTCTTCTTCTTATTATTATGTGGTCTTTCGGTGATAATTATTAGATTATTAGATGATATATAAAAATGATGAATATACACACAAGAAATTGATGATTATTAGATAATATATAGAACACCTCTATCAAACTAATCAAGCTCCACTCCACAACTGCATACATTGTCATACTCGTCAATGACATGCTCCATACGGTTGCCATTTATCATATACTCGTACACATCTGCTAGTGAACGCGGAACACAAACATGTTTTAAATTAGCATCTAGTGCTTTGATCTCGTCGGCGCGAACGGAAACAGCAGTTTTGATGCCGTCATGGTCCATGACGTCCATACGCAATCGAGCTCTAATTTCTGCATCAAATGTGACAAGTCAACACATGCTCACAAGTAAAAATATTTAAAAATTGAAAAATAAATAAACATATATTGTCTACTAAAAAAATCACAAACTCGCAACACCTTCTAGACTGGGAATACATGGGTAACCACCATTAGCAACCAGTGTGATTGATGTATTCTCACACTCTTCAAACGGACCTGCAAATTTTAAAATTTCAGTTAGGATTTTCATTAAAAAAATGTTTTCAAATGAGAAATCCACTTGTTTTTTGTATAATAGTTACCTCTGTCTCGATTTACACGAACTCTCCTCGCAATAATGAAACCATTGTTTATCTCAGCAGCAATAACAAGTTGTCCACTGATCATCCACTGATCATCTGATCGTAGTCAAATATTATGCGGAGAAATCCAATTCGACTGAAGACACAATCAGATCCAGAAATATATTAATTAAACGAAATTAATATAACTTTTATTACACATAATATACCAAACTAACCTCGGATCTTTCAAGCAGATTTCTGACGTGCAGTAGGGGAGATCAGTGGAGCATCTTGGTGTCACAGGGCCAACGGAAGCTACGACAGCAAACAGACTCACCTCGCAACCATGTGGCATTGCAAGCGCTTCAGCCAAAGTCAAGAAACTGACGGATGCAACCATCGTGGTCATCGCCAAATTTGCCTCCATCTCGACTCCCTATTCCCTATAAACCTATATCCCTATATGTGTGACGTGGTACCAATTCGATGTATACACAAAGAAGGATGTCTTCATATATATATAGATATACACCGAACCCACAAATCACGTCACAATCTGCATGTAATTGGATTTGAAACTTTCATTCCAAAAGTGCATCTGTATTTTTGGAAAGGGACTAACGTTAATAGGCATGTGTATTGATCTTTGAATAAAATGAATAAAAAAGGAAAATAATGGTACCTGTGCGCCGGCCATGGACCAGCCAATTTTGCAAGACAAAGTGATGAGGGATAATGGGGTGACGTATCCATGGCACGACACGGTGATGAGTGCACACAATAGGGTGCAAAGACATTCTATAAAAAATATATAAAATAAAATCTAATAATTAACAATAAGAGGTATCAAAAATGGGAACATGATATAAACAAATAGAAACAATCCGGTCGATGGTGCTCTACCTTTAGGATGAAGTGCAAATCACTACCTTTGTGTCTATCCAGGTTTGAAAAATGAAAAAATCAAAAAAAAATTAATTACTATATATTACGATGACCACTAAAACTCGGCAAGGTCTTAAAACATAAAAATTAACTTGTGTATGTAGAAACAAAAAACGACAAGTTGCAATATTATGGAGTAATAAGTTGAACCAAAACTTAAATAAGAGGATGAGAACTCAAGTTGTGATTAAACAATCTCCTTATGAGGCCCATGCAATTTACCGTGAAAAAAATAAGCTGCACAAATTGATAAGCCCACCGTACGGCCCATCCAATCCTCATAAAAAATATTACACACTATGGTAAAAAACCGGCCCTTTTGGAGGTCAAAATGTGACTAAACAAATTTATTTATGAGGCCCATACAATTTGTTGTAAAGAACTAAGCCGACCTAGTTCATGGATGAGCCCAGCGTACAGCCCATCTAGGCCTCATCAAAATCTACTACACTGATATCAGGTGGTTCATTTATAGAAACTACCACGGCCTTTGGAATCCATTCGCCAAAAAAAGAAAAACAAACCGACCCTTGGAATTCTAGAAGCCACCGAGGCATTCCCCATCCATCCTCGGCGTCCTCGTCCGCGGATCTGCCGAGAAGAGGTTGCAGATCGATCCGACTGAAGGGGATCCAGGTACGTCTGATTCAAATCACGCAATGTACTTCTAGTAGAGGTTGAGGATTGGAACTTTATTCATTGATCTTGATGCGAAATTTAACCCGTTCCTGTTTCTCCCCCTTCTGTGTATAACCCTAGGATGGCAAGGAGGCCGCAACCGACGGCGAGGAGGACGCACCCGACGGCTAGGAAGCCGCACCCGACGGCGAGGTCGCCGCGCCGCCTCTCCTCCGATCTGGCAACATCCCACGCGCTTGACGCGGTGGGAGCGATGAACAGCAGCTTAGCGCACCCCAGGAAGGATGAGTATCTGCAGTCCTGGCACACACTTGCCACGTCCTGCCGATCTCTCGTCGTGGCACTACCAGAAGATTGCTTATGAAGCACTCCGTGAGGCTGCAGGAGGTGCCCGCTTTCCATCCCTTGTGCAATTTTGTTTGTTAATCAGTGAACAACAGTGCAACTGTTACATTTGTTTGATGCTAAGCTCATAATGCAACTGGTACATTTGTTTAATAATGAACTCATAAGAAATTACTCCTAGTGGTCTCATCAAATCATTATGTATAAGTGGCTAACTATCATTGATGTCTTGTTGTTTGGTCCATGCTGTATATGTAAAGTAGTACTCAATCTGCAGCAAATAAATACATCTATGTAAAGTACTGCTTAATGGATATACTAAACTGTTAAATACATACAGTATGACTTACATTCTAGAATGGTTGTTCCTGCATGTAAATCAGGGGGGTGCCTACATTGTATCAAAGGGTATTAAAGTGAATACCCATTATTTTTACCAAGCAATCGAGTACTACTTGTATATGTGTTGAAATACTGTGGATTTATGGATATAATGCTCAACTTTAAGTGATACATTCTCTCTTTTGTGATCCTATAATGCTATAGTCTAAGTTTAAGATATATATTTTCCATAATTTGAAGTAAATTAAAATTTTGAATACCAATCTCATAAATCATGGGCCTGCCCCTGATGTAAATTATTATGTATCAGATACAAAATTTAGAGGTTGCAACATGCAACTTAATTACAAGAACATAGCTTGTTATACATGTATATAATATCCTGATCAACTAATGAGATATTCCAGAAACATAAGATGTGCTTGTGTTAGGTTTAATTCATAATTATAATCTTTGGACTTTTTCATGAAGATTATACAAGTATTGCATGTTTGCCAAGTATTATATTCTGTGCAGCGAGCAACTTATAAAATATAATTGCATTTTGTTTACAACATTCTTTGCAGAATTCACCCCGATCACTTCCTGGCACACACTTGCAAAGACCTGTGGCACATCTGATGTTGATCTTTCATCGTGGCACTATCAGAAGATAGCTCATGAGATCAACAAAGATGCCATCAAGGAAGCTCGAGCTCGTTGGGTCAATGAGCACTACAGAGCAAGTAATGCCATATATATTATGTTCATAATTAATTACCTTCATAGATTTAGTAAAGTATAAGTCACTATTAAGATTTTTCTAAACAAAGGCATAATTTATAGAAGTATCTGAAGTCATAAAACTAATTTAATACATGTTGATACAATGATACTGATAACTTAATTGCACTGTTACTAATATTCCTTCTAATCTACCCTATCAGATGATGTGGAGGCTGAAGTGGAGGCTGGAGTGGAGGCTCAGGACGAGATGGAAGCATCGGAGGCACTGATGAAGCTGCAGAACGACATGTGATCCCAGAGACTGCTAGATCTCGTCTAATCTAGTTATTTTGTGTATGCCTGCTGGATGGCCTAATCCATGGATCCTAGCACTACTAGGGAAAGGGGCATCTGTACCGGGTGGCAACCCACATTAGTACCGGGTGGCCACCCGGTACAGCTAAGGCGGCACTAATGTGGCCGCCCACATTAGTGCCGGGTCGTGTGACCCGGTACTAATGTGGGCGGCCACATTAGTGTCGGACTGTGTTACCGGCCGGTACAGATGTGGGCTCACATCTGTACTGGTTGCTAACACGGGCCGGTACTAATGTTTTTTTTTAATTTTCTTTTCAGTTTCTTTATTTATAATCCAATTGTATTTGTTTGGTATACGTATACTAATATACTTTTTGTATGTGTTTGGTATACGTATACTAATCCTAATGCGAAGCGTATAGATTGCATACAACATATAATACATATATATAAGCATATTGTGCATATGAAAATACGATACAAATATTTACAACAAATCAATTGTCAGAGAAGATTAAAGTTTGGATCCTTCTAAGATCGTTTGCTTGAAGATCCTTCTCGTCGTTGCTGACTCCTAGTACTGACCCTAAAAGGAATTTCCTTCGGCTTCTCCTTCACCTTCTCGTTGTCATTGTCGGCTTTCTCCTTCTCCTTGTCCTCCTCATTTTTCTGACCGGTTTCAATACTAGGACCTAAAGTGGCATCAGTGGTTCTTGTGAACCTTGATGCACCAGAAAAAAACTCTCCCCCTGGATTGATCACCTCGTCTAGAAGAAATCCACACAATTGTTCTTGAATTAGCCGGACTTATCTGTCTCGAGAAATCCTTTCTTTATGCGATCAATCTAGAGAAGAAGTTATTAATTTCATAAGTATTATTGGTAGAACGAAGTATATAAAAATTAAGAACTAGGGATAAGTACGCACCGCTCGCTGGCGGCTTCCACCCAAGTAGTTACTTGCAAAGGTATGCATGAACTCACATACGTAGTATGGGCATAGATTGGTACCCTTCGGCTGCTTCATGCACTGCACATATTTGGGAACAAAGTTAATAAATATGAATTCTTGTATTCAGAGAAGAAGTGACATGAGATCGAAGAACAAAAAGACGTACCTCGACGTCATGGAGGTATGTAAGTTTCTCTTTGAATTTTTCTTTGTACTGTATGAAGAGCATATCCCATGCTAGGTTCAACTGTTCGAGGAGAGAAATATACCAGTCTTTATATCCGCCAATAGAGTCATAGACCCAGACGTGACCCGTCTTTGGATAGATAACAAAGAGAATCCAGTGGAAGCTGCCATTACATATACAAGTATATAAGTATATTGTAATATTTAGTGTAATTCAGAAAATAAATAAATAGATATGTGAAACAGGTTGCTCACTAGCAGTTGTACGGCAAAAGTATCATAGTCTTATCCTGTTGCCTGTCCAGAAACTTATACAAATGAACCACTGTATCTGTTGCCTGATCATCCACATTTGCCTCATTTATTTGCATAGGATCCATGAAGCCGACGTCCATGATTCCTTGCTTCCGGCAAGATTGCATCTCCATGCAGTATGATACAAATGAGAAGATCAGACATCTGTACCGGGGTAAGGCTACAACGGTAATTTTAAGCTTATAGTAAAATAAAGACTTACAGCGTCCAGCAAGTCATTAATGTGTAGTCGAGTGCATCTTGATTGAATAGCATATGGAACTCTTCGAAAGGCACAAGGAAAGTGCTTGTACCTTGGAAAAAATGTTCCTCTCCAATTCTAACTTCGAGCATACGGGTCCCGTTGTTTCTTGACTCTTCCATGTACCAATTGTGGAACTCGTACATTCTAGTTGGAAGATCGACCAACAATCGCTCCCACAGAAGCGGCTCACCATGCACATATCGACATCTTTGTGCCCCTGGATGAATTTCTAACTCTTCAGTCCCTAGAATTTGACCGGGTGTGATTCCAACATCTGCACCAAATAGAAGCAATTCCTGGTCCTTGGTTGAAATAACTTTGAGGGGCGAGACGGATTGCTTCAATTGGGTTCCTAGTTGTGCAACAGTTGACCGAACTTTCTGTTTCTTCTTGTTGATCTTGACTGCTGCGCGATCGTAGTCAGACAACGGAGGAGGCACTGGCACTCTCAATTTCTCTTTCTCCTTGCCTGCCAGGAAACGCTTAAATTTAACCATGTCAGTTTTTTTCTCAGGTGGAGGTTTCGGGCCATGAAAATGATCATGCACTTGTTTGGCCACTATCGCATCCAGTTCCTCCGAAGTCTTCTCGTAAGATTTTTTCTCTGGAGTCTTGACTATCTTCTGCTTCTTTGGACGCGGAGGAGGAGGAGGAGGTCTTCGTTTGGAACCCTTACTGGCAGGAGGAGTTGGACTCACGCTTGGATCCCTGTCACCTGCTGGATGCTCAGGACTGCTGCTGCGTTCCCTTCTACCTGGCGAGTCTTGTGCTCCCGGCACGGCGGATCGTGCAGGAGATGATGCTTCCACGGGCTGTTGTGTTATCCTTATGTGATCCTTCGGCCATAAAATGCAACGGTGCACCGCTTCTCCTAGGGTCTCTTCCCCATCAGGTCCTTCCGGTTCCAGTTCGAAGTCATCCCAAGAGTCAACCACTCGGTCCACAAAGACTTTGGCTAAATCAGCAGTTATACTCGTAAGGGGGTACTCCATAAATGTTTCCCCTGGTGTCGGTACCTCAGCAATACCGTAAGCCACCACAAGCATCTTGTTTCTTACTTTAGTCAGAAGTTCACATGTGGACCTCACAGTGATGTCATCCACGGGGTAGTGGGGTCGTCGCTCCTCGACAGCAGGGGCGCCTGCATCCGTGGCCGCTGGGGCTACTTCTGTGGAAGCGACGCTGCTCTTACACTTACTAGATGGGCTCATTTCATCATGAGGCCCTGATGCTGTAGGTGCTTGCTGACTTGTTGAGTGCTTGCTAAGAGCGAGCGCCACACGTTGATCGATGACTTCCGCCATTTTCGCCTCATGCATACTAACGCGCTATTGCAGCTCTCGTATCTCACGTGCTTGTTGGTCCTTAGTTCTTTTGTGGCTTCTATACGAATCAAGGTGTTGCAGGAATGCTTCTTTCCATGGTATGACACCCTTGCCTCTGCAACGTCCACCGTGTTCTCTGGTATCTAGTGCCATAGTAAGCTCGTCATTCTCTCGATCAGGCATGAAAGATCCTTCCGCTGTACTCCTTATTAAATCAACATGCCTTCCAGCTGTCTCTCTTAATTGATCGCTCGGCACTAATGTTCCATCTTCTGGATTCAGTTTGCCACCATGTGCAAAATAGTAATGCTTTGCTCGCTCGGGCCAATCTAGAGTTGCCGGGATGATTCCTTTAGCCATTATATCTTGTTCATTCTGATCCCATTTGGGAATGGCCTTCTTGTAACCTCCCGGTCCGAGCTTGTGAAATTCTTTCTTCTTCCTGGCATTGGCGGTGTTGGTTTCTGTCAACTTCTTGGCCTCTGTCGATTCCTTGTGTTGCACAAAGGCATCCCAGTGATCTCTTAACTTGGCCAATCCCTTCTTCGTGAAGTCCGGTGTAAGCCCCTTCTTGATGTACTCTGCCGTCAGACGCTTCTTGTATGACTGAAAGGCATTTGCAGCCTTTTGCATCGCCCAATATCTGATGTTAGCCAAGTTTGCTTCATCTGGGAATGTAAAGTGTTCTGTGATCTGCTCCCATATCATGTCCTTGTTTGTGTCCGCAACCACATCTCCCCGCACCTCCGGTGCCTCATCATCCCCATCTTCGTAATCGGGTGCTTCAGAAGCTCTCCAGTACGGAATGCTTATGGGGATGTTATCCCCGACAATAAAACCAATATGGTTGACCAATTTCATCACATTTTCTTCTGGAGCAAGTGGTCTCCCTGATTCAGCGACTTCTGTCATGATGAAACGACCCTCTAGCTTCTTTTTTGGGTCGCGTTTCCTTTGAGACTTTTTACTGCTCTTGCTCGAAGAAGGAACCTGTAAAATGGATAAACTATTATTAATATATGAGAAGTCGTGAGAGATGTCAAATCTTGAAAGTCATCATCCATATTATACCTCCTCTTGTTGTGTCTCGTTGCTTTCATGGGCAATTGGTTGCTGATTTGCTTCTTGCTCTTGTTCCCCATCAACCGCGGGGATGTTGAGGAAGCTATCAGCCTCCCTTCGAGCGGCCTCGTCATTGTTTTCATTTTGAGCGATCATATCCATTAGGATTCGCTCCTGTTTTTTGAACTCATTCTCATTTGGATTCATCTCGTAACTACAAATAATGACAAGAATAATTACACAAGAATAAATGTTTCATGAAAAAATGACTACAAATAATGGGCGGAAGCGTGTCGGGCGGGAGCGTGTCGGGCGTGTCGGGCGGGAGCGTGTCGGGCGGGAGCGAGTCGTGCGCGCGAACGAGTCGGGCGAGCGAGCGAGTCGGGTGAGCGAACGTGTCGGGCGGGAGCGTGTCGGGCGAGTGAACGTGTCGGGCGGGAGCGTGTGGGCGGGAGCGTGTCGGGCGAGCGAGCGAGTCGGGCGAGCGAATGAGCGAGCGACCGAGCGTGTCGGCTACCTAATTTCAAATCTAAATTCAAATCTAAATCTAAATTATAAATCAAAATGTCCATAAATACACTTTTAAATGTCCATAAATGTCCATAAATACACATTTAAATGTCCGTAAATGTCCATAAATACACATTTATATATAAATCTATATTTATATCTAAATCTATATTTATATCTAAATCTAAATTCTAATTTATAAATCTATATTTATATCTAAATTCTATATATTTAAATCAAAAAAAGGGGGCTGACGTCAGCCACCACGGGGCTGACGTCAGCCCCCAAATTGGGGCCGGGGCGCGCAGCCGCGCGCGCCGCGTCGTGGCGGCTGGCCGACGGCGGGGCGTGGCGGACCGGCGGCCGGCGATGGAGACGACGACGATGGGCGGCGGCGCCGGCGGCGTTGGGGAGAAGAAGGAGGGGGCCGGGACGGAATTCGCTAAGTGTTGGGGGAAGAAGGGGGCCGGGCGCCTTGTACCCCCCACATTAGTACCGGTGCCCAACTAGGCCCGGTACTAATGTACACATTAGTACCGGGCTAGTTTGGCACCGGTACTAATGTGGGCATTAGTACCGGACCTAGATGAGCCCCGGTACTAATGTGCCTTTTCATTTCGCGCCAAATGGAAAAGCACATTAGTACCGGGGCTCATCTAGGCCCGGTACTGATGTGTTTTTGTTTATTTTCATTTTCCTTTTCCTTTTAAATTTCCAAATCTATTTGAATTTGCTCTTAAATTTATTATAAATCATATTGAATACGGTGAAATGGCAGATTAAATACTATTGTGCTTAACTTAGATATATACTGTGGAATGTGAACTTACATCTCAAACTTGCCAAATCTATTAATTTAACTTAGTGATGAGTTATTTTGGTCAAAACTCTTATGTTCACTTTAAAAATCGAACATGAATATTTTTTTGCCATGCAAAATTTTACATTCGTAAGACTTGTCATGTTATTAACATGTATACCTCGATTTAGTCTTGCTCGTGTATATTTTTACGTTAAATTATTTATTTTATACCCGACGATGCATAGAAAAATAAAATAATTAATTTTGATCGAGAGAAATACAAGTTCTTGTTACTGAGTCATAGGTACATATTACATGACTTTATTACATGACCATAAATTTAAAAAAACTTGTTACACGTCATCATCTAACGGAACATGTGTAACCTTCCTCTTCACGAATATTCCTTGGTTGTGATCGTGACGTAAGTACAGAGCATCCTCTTGGGCTAACAGAAGGCTTGGGTCAACCTTGACTGAAAAAGGAGGAAGATCATCATCGAACTGATCATAGTCTTCTGAAATGTCAGTCTTGTCCTCAACTCCAACGATTTTTCTTTTTCCTGGTAGAACAATGTGACACTTCGGCTCATCAGTATTCGACTTATTATCGGCACCCTTCTTTATCGGTGGTTTGCTTGACATGTCTTTAACGTAGAAAACTTGACTCACATCATTGGCTAAGACGAATGGTTCGGCTTTGTACCCAATCTTGTTGAGATCTACTATTCTCATTCCAAAGTTGTCTGTCGTTAAACCTCCTTTATTGTTGACCCACTGGCACTTGAAAAGAGGGATTTTTAGAGGTCTATAGTCCAATTCCCATATCTCCTCAATGACACCAAAGTATGTTTCTGTGTTCCCTTCGTCGTCTATTATTGCATCTATACGGACACCGCTGTTTTGGTTTGTGCTCTTTTGGTCTTGGGCTCTCGTGTAGAATGTGTACCCATTTATCTGGTATCCTTGGAATGTATCTACTGAGATAGATAGGCTCCTAGCCAACCATCATAGTTGCTCATGAACAGTTTTATCACCCCTTATTTTCTACCAAAACCAAGACGCGAAAGTATCAATGTGCTTACGTGTCATCCAAGCTTCTGTCTTCCCTATATTTGAGGCCCGAACAATGGACTTGTGCTCCTCCAAGTATGGAGACACAAGGGATGATTGTTTCAGGACAGTGTAATGTGCTTTATCGTATAACTTTGCATCCATGTCCATCCGAGCTTTCTTCCCTAGTGTGCCCTTTCCTCTGAGTCTCCCCTCATGGCGTGATACAGGCAGTCCAATCGGAGACATGTCATCAATAAAGTCAACACAAAACTCTATCACCTCCTCCGTAGCATATCCCTTTGCGATGCTTCCTTCAGGACGGGCGCGATTGTGGACATACTTCTTAAAAACAGACATCAACCTCTCAAAAGGGAACATGTTGTGCATATATACAGGTCCGAGGATAAAAATCTCTTCAACTAGATGGACCAGAAGGTGGGTCATGATATTAAAGAATGAAGGTGGAAAGATCATCTCAAAGCTGACGAGGCATTCCACGACATCATTCTGTAGCTTCAATAGATTGCGTGGATGGATTGCCTTCTGAGAGATCTGGTTGAGGAATGCACACACCTTAACGATCGCTAGTCTCACATTCTCTGGTAGAATACCCCTTAGTGCAACAGGCAGGAGTTGTGTTATCAACACGTGGCAGTCGTGAGCCTTTAGATTTATGAATTTTTTCTGTTTAAAATTTATTATTCGTTGTATATTTGAGGAGTAGCCTGTTGGGACCTTCATGCTGTTCAAGCAATCAAACATTCTCTGCTTCTCTTCCTTGCTTAGGATGTAACTAGCAGGAGCCAAGTAATTTCCTTTATCTCTCTTCTCGGGATGTAGGCTTTCTCGTTGCTTCATATTTTCCAGGTCCCTACGTGCTTCAATTGTATCTTTTGCCTTTCCATATACACCTAGGTGGCCAAGTAAGTTCACGCAAAAATTCTTCATCACGTGCATCACATCAATTGCATTGCGAACCTCAAGTACTTCCCAATAAGGTAGCTCCCAAAATATCGACTTCTTCTTCCACATGGGTGCATGCCCGTCAGCGTCGTTTGGTACATGTTGGCTACCAGAACCCTTGCCAAACACTACCTTCAAATCTTTCACCATAGAAAATACAATTTTACCAGCACGGTGTAAGGGTTTCTTACGTTTTTCTCCAACACCTTCAAAATGCTTTCCTTCTTCTCTTAACGGGTGCTTAGGAGGAAGAAATCGACGATGGCCCAAATACACGATCTTTTTACTGTGTTTTAGATACATGCTGCAAGTATCATCTAAACAGTGGGTGCATGCTCGATATCCCTTGTTTGTTTGTCCTGATAGATTACCAAGTGCTGGCCAATCATTGATGGTTACGAACAGCAATGCTCGTAGATTAAAGACCTCCTTTTAGTCCTCATCCCAAACTGGTACACCTTCTTTCTTCCACAACTTTTGCAGATATTCAATCAACGGTCTTAGATACACATCGATGTCATTGCCTGGCTGCTTTGGACCTTGGATGATTATTGGCATCATAATGAACTTCCGCTTTAGGCACAACCAACCAGTAAGGTTGAACATGCATAAGGTCACAGGCCAAGTGCTATGACCGGTACTAAACTCACCAAATGGATTGAATCCATCCATACTTAAACCGAACCGAATGTTCCTTGCTTCCCCTGCAAAGTCTTTAAATTATGTGTCAATTAATCTCCACTATGACCCGTCAGCAGGGTGCCTAATCTTTGCATCTGCTTTGCGTTCTTTTTTGTGCCAACTCATCAACTTTGCTTTGGCCGCACACCTGAATAAACGCTTCAGTCGTGGTATCACTGGAAAATACCACATTACCTTCGCAGGAATTTTCTTCTTCTTACCCCCCTCAACTTCATCACCCTCATTGCGTGGGATCTTATAACGCTTCGCTTCGCACACAGGACAAGCCTCCAATTTCTCATAATCGTCACCTCGGTAGAGGATACAATCATTAGGGCATGCATGTATCTTTTGTACCTCCAAACCCAGAGGACAAACAACCCTTTTAGCTTCGTACGTTGACGCTGGCAATTCGTTTCCCTCGGGAAGCATATCCTTTACGATCTGCATCAAATCATCGAAGCCCTTGTCTGAAAGTCCATGTCTAGCCTTCCATTGCAACATTTCTAGTGTGCTACCCAACTTCTTCTGCCCCTCTTTGCAACCTGGGTACAACGGTTTCTTGTGATCTTCCAACATACGCTCAAACTTCCTGGACTCCTTCACATTTTCGCAATCTTGCTTTTCACCGCGTAACATCTCACCGAGTTCGTCGAGAGGCTCATCAGCCGGAGCAGCTCCTTGAGTGTCGCCCATGTAATCCTCTCCCATTGGATCATTTGCAAAGGCACCTTCTTGAGTCCAATCTGGAATCTGATTATCTTCTTCTTCATCGTCTTCCATTATGACCCCCCTTTCCCCATGCTTTGTCCAAACAAAATAATTCGGCATGAATCCCCATTTGTATAGGTGGCCGTGAAGACTCTTTATCGATGAGTAATCCTTCAGATTATTGCACTTTTTGCATGGACAAATAATGAAACCAGACGGGGGCTTGTTTGCTTCCGCCACAGCTAGAAATTCACGCAACCCATTAATGTATTCCATGGAGATTCTCTTGTCCGAGTACATCCATTGCCGATTCATCTACAAAGTATCACCAAAAAATCACCCGGTGTTCATATCCAACCCACAATACACAATACGACAAACTTAAATGACCGCCTTACATAAATATAAAGTGCGACATATATATGAAAAACTAAATAAAATCAATGCTAATTAACCGATGTTTCATATTTCCAGAAGAGTAACTGTAGACAAATTTCTAATATTTCTAAACTAACTCTAGCATTTCAAGTATTTCTAAAAGTATTATTTCTAAAATATTATTTAATGGAATCTAAAAGTATTATTTCTAAAATATTATTTCAAGAATTAATTTAACTATCATTTCTAAAAAAATATTTAATGCTAGTTTAATTTGAAAAAGTAAATCATATGTTCAAATAGATCAAACTAAAAAAATTCTAATTGAATATACACATTAATGCATGGAAATAAGAAAAAATCCCCATCTTTAGCTCATTTTAAATATCACAAAATACTCCTATTTCAACCATTAAAACTCAAAATAAGTTGCATATATCGAGGGAGGATGAAGTAACTAACCTCTACACCACTTCAATAGGTGAAATCGTCGAGGAATCGTCGTAAATCCGGCAAAACCTCCTCTAGGGCGCCATGGAGATGGGGTAGCTCGAGATGGGGAGAGTGAGTGAGTGGCTCGGGCTAGAGGAAGAAGAAGGCTGGGATATTTAAACGCGAGGCAATTAGTACCGGGCCGTGGCTGGAGCCGGTACTAATGTGAGCCGCTCCACATCAGTACCGGTCCGTGGATGGCGCCGGTACTGATGTGGCCCACATCAGCACCGGTCCGTGGCTGGAGCCGGTACTAATGTGGTAGCTCCACATTAGTGCCGGTCTCGGCCCCTGCCCGGCACTGATGCGCCACATCAATACTGGCTCCAGCCACGGACCGGTACTGATGTGGCTCTCGGGGGTGCGTCGGGGTCCTCCCTTCCCACCCGGTACAGATGTGGACATCAGTACCGGGGGGCAAAACACCCGGTACTGATGTCCGGGACGGAAGCCCCATTTTCTAGTAGTGTAGAGACTTAAACTGCTAGTATGTGATCCATGTTAAGACAATGCAGACACTGAAATGAAACCAAGTTAATGCCTGGACCATAATATGCCTGGACCTTAATTTATGTGTGTGCTTGGGTTAATTATTCACGTATGATTGGTGCTTGTGATGATTGATCTTATGTATTTTGGCTATATTTGGTTGCTGGTGATGATTGATCTCATGTATTTTGGCTATATTTGGTTGCTTATAATCCTGTGTGATCAGGGCCTGTTCTGGAGTATAATATTTATGTCGCACAGGACTTACCAAATTAAATGGTGTATGGAGTATGTTTACCCTGATTTTGTTAATTATATTTATATCTGGATCATTATATTTACATCTGGACCATAATTATATCTGCAAGTCTGCAAGTAACAAAATCATGGACACATATGGCTGTTTGCACAGCTTTAACTCATTTGATTGAACTAATCCTAAAAAAGATCTGCATACATGTATATATAAATACTTGCTCCCCTCTTATAGTATAGAGATATGCAGTTGTGCTGTGTACCATTAGTTAGTATTTTAATTTGTTTCAAGAAAACATATAACCTGTTTATGATAACATAGGACATGTTTAGGTGCTGAGCATACTATTTGAGTCACATGCATTCCTGATCTCAAGTGATGTCTGGAGTGTGTGATCCATTATCCATTTGGTGTTTACCCTAAACTTGTTATTGTCATCAGGATCATAATAATATGTAAAGCAAAATATAACTGCAGATACCAAATTCATGGTGCTACATGAATGTATGCACATTTTCAGTTCATTTGTTTGGACCATTACTAACACTATACTGCATGCATCGTGCTACCTTGCCATCACGGCTGTATCATAAATCCTCAACTAGAGTTTATCAGCTAGCCACAGCCCACAGCTAGACCTGGGAATGGATTTTGAAAAATCCAAATCCAATTGGACTTTTTCCTCTTGGACTTTGTTGGACTGAATTATTTTGGATGTGGATGTCCAGTTGCTAAAATATACCGGATATCCCATTGCTAATTGGATGTTGGACTCCGCTGCAGTCAGCAACGAAATCGACGAGCGGGCGGCCATCCATGGTGTCCGCGGCACCGTCGACAGCGGCGGAGGAGCCGGGGTCGGGCTTCGACCGCAATTTAATAAGCGTCTCGCTCTCCGCGCTGCTCAGCCACGTTCTCCGATGGAGCAAGGACGGCGGCGGCGACCGGAGCAGGAAGGCGGCGGCGGCAGCTCCGCGAACGCCGTCGGGTCTGCTGCAGCGCTTGCCGCGGCGCCGCGGCGGCGATGTACACGTCTGACCAGCGGCCTCGACGCACTCCAAAGTTGCTGCTGCGGTGGCAGCGCGGCCTACCAGGTGCGGTGTGGCCCCGGGAGACGACGACGTCGGCGAGCGTGGTGACGACATAGCTGGCGCAGGCAAGCATGAACGCCCACGGGTAGGCGCTCACCGGGAGCAAGTCCCCGAACGTCTCGTCGGCGTCGCTGAGGAAGTGCATGAGGCCGGTGCCGAGGAACACCTCGCCGGCGAACTGCGTGCCCAGCTGCCACATTCCACCGCATGAAGTAGGGGGCCACACTGCCTAACACCACCGCCAGGCGCCACAGCTTCACCGCCACCAGCCCTCGAGCGTGCAGGACGGGCTTCACAGAGGAGTCACCCCCGGCCGCGTCGGGGTCCGGCCGTCCGGATCCCCGCCACCCCTGTCGTGCGCCTGCAGAGGAGTCGCCGCCGGCCGCGTCTCCCGTCGTGCACCCACGCGGTGGTGGTGGCAATGGCAGCAGAGAGACAGAGGAGGAGGTGGGCTCTAGTGGTGAATGTGAATAGGATGAATTGGATCGAATTGGATGTTAGTCTAATTATTAGGATTGGATTGGATGGGATGTATGTGTAACTGGATTTTAATTGGATTTCTCTTTAATTGGATTTGGATACTGATCCATAACCAGGTCTACCCACAGCCGGCCACGGCCGGCCACAGCAGGCCACGGCCGGCAACAGCACGCACACGGCCAGCCACAACAGGCCACGTCCAGCCACGTCGTCCATACACCTGCATACAAATAAACTACATGATTATGACGTGGGTTCACAAATTAAAATTGGCATCATGTATATAAGAAGACAACATACATCCCTCTTATAGTATAGATATAGATTAGTAATAAATTTTTAATAAACACATTAATTAATTAATTAAAATATAAACAACGTAAGTAACACACCTCACCACTCCAAAACATCCCTGTAGACAATGTTTTTCGTGCTCTTCCCGGTTGGGTCTATAAGAATGTTTCTTCTAGCAAGAACCCATGTAGTCTCACGTGAAACACCCCTTGATAATGCTACATACAACTGTCCATGCGCAAAAACAGGCTCAGGTAAGTAGATACCCACATGTGGAATCGTCTGGCCCTGTGCTTTGTTGATGGTCATGGCGAAGCTCAACCGGATCGGAAATTGCTTCCGCCTTAATTTGAAAGGAAGAGTGAGATCTTCTGATGGTGACATTGGTATCCTTGGTATGAAGACCCTTTTACCAGATTGTTGTCCATTGACAATCTCAGCATCAATAGAATTTTTCATAAACCCTCTAACGATCAGTCGTGTTCCATTGCAAAGCCCATTGTGTGGGTCCAGGTTTCGTAGGAGGATGACAGGACAGTTCTTCTTGATAGTCAGCTCGTGAGGAGGCAATCCATTTGGTGTTATTGAATTGAGAAAATCCAGAGGGTAGTTATTCCGTGAATCATCCTCTACCGAATCAAAGCTATAATACACATGTTTGGTTCCTGGGAATCTCTCAATCATAAGTGCATTGAGTGCATCAACATGCTCATTCCTGGATGAAAGGATAGCACTTTCACGCACATAGGCTGCTGATGTACAATTTTTAGTCAAGTTGGGGAATACACGGTCAATGAGCGAATCAATGGAAAAATCGTCTGAAGAAGAATCAACCAATATGTCATCAGGTAATCGAACATATTCTTCCTCATTTGTTTCCTCAGTACCATTACCAATTCTCAACAGGTAGTCTGCGAACCATTTGTCGGACTGTGCTCTCATATTTTGTGTCAACCTCATGCGACGAACACTTCCCCAAATATATGAACTGAGCAAAGTAGCATCAGTGATTTGTGCTCTTGTACCACGTGCAACAACAGGAAGCACCTGTCTGAAATCACCACCAAACAACATCACCTTTCTGCCAAATGGTTGTTTGCATTCCATTATATCCTGCAATGACCTATCGAGCACTTCTACACATTGTCTTTTAGTCATTGCCACCTCATCCCATATTATCAAAGACGCTCTCCTAATCAACAAAGCAGTACCACTCTGCTTTGTAAAGCCACACAAAGAGCTATCATCCATTTTGATTGGAATTACAAATCTAGAGTGGGCAGTTTGACCACCAAGCATGATAGATGCAGCTATACCTGAAGTTGCTGTAGCCACTGCAATAAGCCCTTTAGAGCGTATCTTTGCAATCAAAGCTTTGTATAGATATGTCTTGCCAGTACCACCAGGCCCATCCACAAAGAATACCTGGCCCTTAGCCTTCATAACATGATCCATTATCACTTCGAAACATGAACTCTGTTCTGCATTAAGAGTATCAATAATTGCAAGATGCTCTTCTTCGAAACTGAGCTTCATCTCCTCGTTTAGTTCCCTGTAATGGTCTCTTGTACGCTGGTTGACTGAAAAAAGGAGACATACGTAAGTTTGGGTAGAAAAACACAACATGTTATACCCAGCTGTATGATAAGTAAAAAATACCGAAGCACAAGAATTGTGAAGTTTTATACTGTTAGTACCTAAATCTCGAAGTTTTGGGAGACCATAATCCTTAAGTTTTTTCCCCATGGACACAACATGCAAGTTGATATCTCGAAGTACCATTTGCTCAACATCATCTTTGTTATGATTACCACGACTATAGTCCTCAGACGATGAATCGAAGTGCTTCTCCCAAAGAAAACGTATGTTGGCACAATCACAAAAAATCATTATAGTAGCAAAGAGTCTACGAAGAGCGGGTGGAAATCTCACCAATGCACATTCTGATAGACACTCATCTAATGATTTATCAGTGTCGACAAAACCTCTGGCTTCCGCAGCATCTCTAAACGAGTCATATGTAATACCACGCCAAGTCAGCATATCATCAAAAGAGGTTGCCCCTCTAACATGGTTCAACATAACCCGAAGGAAGTACCTATCACCCTCATTGATATTAACATACACCAATCTGCCAATCTGCAACCTTTTACTCTGCACTCTTGGTTTCCAATACTTCCCAGACTTGTTCCACGTGAAATGTTCAGGAAACTCCTTGTACAATAGTTTACGTGCTGTGGGATTTCTTGCATTCATCTTAAAGTACTCAGTGAGCATTGACTTCTGAGACTTAGCACGTTCAACAACATCACGGATGTCGTCTGTATCCTTGTATGCAACCATGTGCATACCAGGCAGATGTACTTGTAGCTGCAAAACAGGTGGCCACATTGAGTATAATTTAAAACCAAACAGCCTATAAACTGCTTCTATAGCAGTAATCATCCTTGCATCACGATATTGCTTGATCTCATTGACCACCCTCTGCTCATTTACATTAGGATCCACTGTGAAAGAAGCTCGATCATGACCCTTATATATATACTTGTATAGATACTTCACAGACTTGATGCTGCTACAAATCTCTACATTGATGTGGCAGTTATACCTTATCAGCAAAACTGGATTGTAAGGTACCACCCACCTATTATCCAATTCCTCCCCTCTAACCTTAACTTTCTGCCCATCTTCCCTTCTTCTATAAATGGGGTACGTGTCCTTCCCTTGCTGCGTTTTTTCATAGAACTGGCGAGGATACCTGAAACGACATTGACCATCAACCATATAGGGACAAGTCCGGTTAAGAACTCCACAAGGCCCATACATCATATGCTTGATAACAATCTCATGCAAACAAGGATACTTATTAGGATCTGGAATCTCTGCTGATATATACTTATCATACTCATCAGGGCTTCTTAATTTGCTTCCTGACTCCAAAACCAATAAGAAATGCTCATGAGGTAGTCCTCTTTTCTGGAATTCTGTTACATGTGCCCATGCAGCAACTGTACCCAGGTGGCCCTTCTTGATCAACAAAATGTGCAGATCCATTAACTTAGCATGGTACACCCTAGCAACAACATCAGGACGATCTTGTGGTGTCTGTCCAGGCAACAACTCGGCTACTATTTCATCCCAATATGGATTGCATGTCATAGTAACAAAAAAATCTAGTTTGCCATATCGTGCAACCAATGACATTGCATCCATGAACCTAGACTGAACATCACGATCACTCCCTGGAAAATGTTTACTCAGTACAATTCTTTTCCCTGCCTTGGATGCATCAGCTTCACCTGTGGCAAGAGTGTCAAGTAGCCCCTGGTAACATAAAATATAAGAAATAAATAATTAATCAGTTTATATCATCAGGTTGATTTAAAAAAATTATGACAATATATATAAGTAGAAGCGCTGACCTGATAAAGGTCGGCGCGAATCAATGCCTGGTGCCCCTTCTTGGAGTACCAATCTAGACGCATTGACTCCACCTTCACATACCAATCGACCAACAATTGTTGGAATAGACGACCACCATGGTGCAATACATTGAACTGGTCATCACGAATCTGAAGTTTATAACTCTTGTATTCCCGAGCACTAACCCAAATACGTGAAGGTCCAGATTCTAACAAACATGCATAAGAAAATGTATCTTTATCTATTTACAAATAGAAAGCGAAATTGATACGGAAGTGCATTAGCTGCATATACCTAGTCCTTCCACCTCACCATAAATGTCACCCTCAACATCAATAGCATAATCGCCGCCTACAAATAAACATACACAAGTATTTCACTAACATAATCACTAACATAAACTATAAAGTAGACAAAGAAATGATTTTTGACAAACCTTTTGTGTCAGCAAACAACCCAGATGTATTATCGTCAGCATCATTTCCAAGCTCCTCCGTAGTCCCATCATCTAAACCCATACCAAGATTGCATCATTTATAATAAGTGAATAATCAACAAAGGGTTATTCATTTATAATAAGTGAATAATCAACAAAGGGTTATCTATGTAAAAACATGACTCATGTATTTCAACAAATATTCAGAACAGTAGGTTGCACATACCTGTCCTTTTACGCTTCGTGTATTTCCTTTTTGGTTTCGATGGTGGTGGAACTCTATACCTGATCTTCTTGTCCTCCCACCCAGTCTCACCACTTGGGAAAAATAGTGGATACCCTAAAGGATCATAACAGCCGTGATATGCCTTAATATAGTGTGCTTCATTTTCTTTTCCATAGATAACAATGCTACGATCGAACCTATGTTGCGGATCAGTTCCATCAACCCAAATAGCAGCAACTTGATCCATGGCTGGTGCATTATACCTCCTCTGGTCAACAGAAATGCTGGTATTCAGTGCTATGGTGCACTCTTGGATGTTTGCAACCATACCTAAACTTGTGAAGACCTGGACATATGGGTTATCCCGCCGTAGCACAGACCTTACTGACCGAATCAAGCTTGTATCGAGATTGGGTGACCTCCTGACACGATGCTCAATACTGTCATCAGTATCATAAAAGTAAAGCTGCATATGACGTGGCCCTTTAGCACTTGGTGTAAGTGGATCCAACTTGTGATAGATTTGACCGTGTGCCTTGAAACAATACACACCACTTCCCTTTGCAGATGCTAAACGTTGATCGATAGAAACCCCAAAGCTGGTGAAAGAGAAGTGTGAGTTGAAATAGTGAATGTGCTTTCTGAAATACCTTGCATCCTTATCTATTAGGCTTGTAAACAATCGGTGCATTTCAGAAGGCAGTTCTGGCATAAAAATATCAACCTTCCCTTTCATGCAACAAAATGCAGGTCCTTCACCAGGAAATCTCTTTGTACTGCAGAATTCACAATTTTTTACCTTCCTTAACACATGATGTTTCTTAGGAAGATTTTTGTAAACTCCATCATATGGATCGGGACCTTGTGGACGCAAATCAGGATCCTGATAATATTTGAAATTTATTTCTGCAGTCAGAAAATAAAGTATTACATGGGGGCATCGTGCATATAATTATTTGCAGGTTCCAAACAAAAGATTAAAGAAAAAATTACCTGGTTGGTAATACACCCGCGCTTCATCATCTTCTAGCATGTCTTCACATTCTTGTGCAGGATCCATCGCATCTAGATCATTTTCTAGTTATGGGGACAACACCAAACAAAAACTTAATATACCATGACAAAATATAAAGAAGCCACGACTTGTATATATATATACTATATATACATATATACTAAAACACATCTTACCCGCAACACTGTGAAGTGGATCATCAGGTTCCCATATACCAGTGTTGCTTTGTTTTGACTGACTCCTCGTGACCGGACCAGAACCCAATTGTGTTAAACAAGACTTCAATGTTCCTGAAGGAGGAGTTTGTTCAAGTAGTCCTACAACATCTGCAACAAGAAGTGGTACTAAAATTTGCATGCATAATTCCGATTTATCCTTTGAGCAAATATACATAAAATAATACCTGCACCCGAAGTGGATTTACCGACGCGAGCACCAGTAGTTCGTGATATTTTAAGTTCTCTATCTGAATTTGATAGAGAGGCATATCGATTCCTATCTTTTAACCTCTTTTTTTCATATGGAGACATTTCTACAGAAACATAAGATGAAATACGAGGAATTATTCATTGTCGAAACGAAGAATTAAAATTTTGAAATGAATTACCTGAACCCGGAGTTGCTAAGGGGTCTGTAACAACAGACCGTTGGGTACTGATAGTAAATCCTAAGCAATCATATAATGCAAAGGAATGTGACAATCATAATAAAAAATCTCGTACAAAGAATACAAAACAAATTAAAGTTATTACCAGCTGTCCTAACTTCAAAAGTTATATCATCTGCTTGGTTTTTCGATCTTCGTTTCGCATTACGATGGATATTCTTCTCGGATGGATGTGACACATTTTCATCACAATCATCGCCTGTGCCCAAAAAAAACAAAAAACTGAATGATCACAAAAAAAAGGTATATGGAGTTGCTAGGTAGGAAAAAACAAACCTGTGGTGCATAAATTTTTGGAACTTGATGTTTTGTAGAACGGGATGTAAAATTGTTGTTTCTACTAAGCCAGCCTTCTCCAAGGTCACCAATATCGTCACTATCTCCAACCCTGTCACTTACTGTGCTCCTATTGGAATGAGCAAAAAATGCATAGAAATAAAACAAATTATTTCTGGCTTGGGAAAACAAACCTGTGGGGAAGGAATTGCATGGAACTTGATGGGCTGTACAAATAAAAGGCCACAAATGAGCAATTAACCATGAGTATAAAAAACACTCATGTGTAAGGTTGTTAAGATATAAAGTTTCACCTAGCAATGGTGGATCGGCTGTCTCTTTAGATAGTCTTTCTAACTTCTTACGCTTGTAATCATCCCTTCTTTTAGCATTAAGCTCCAGCCTTTTCTCAAAGGTCATGTTTGCATATCGTTCTCGTGCTTTCAGTGCTTTCTGCTTCTTTCGTTCGGCAACAACATCACTGTCATCTGCATCTGGAAGTGAGTGGATGGCTCAAAATAAAATTAATGCACAATTCTTATATATCAGTGAAGAAGGAATCAATTCAATGTCATACCTTCTTTTCGTTGATTAACACCAGATCTAAGCAAAGACTTTTTTTGCGTGTTGGTCACATCGCTCAGAGGGGTCCGAGGATCCATCAAAAGATCATAAACTAACAGCCACAACAAAACATTTCCTGAGTGAACTAACATGCAGATAATAAACATGCACAAAAATCATGTCGTAGCTGAACCTACCTGTGAAACCTGCGGATGGATGTGATGCACAGATGCCGTCACCGTCGAAAGAAGCCGGGGTAGCACTCACCAGCAGCGATGGAGGTGCGGCAAGACGTGCAGCGCCGGCCGTGAAAGGGACGGGGAAGTAAAATTGTGATAGCAGGTCATGGAAAGCACATTTGTAGGAAGCTCACGCGCGTTAAAAGGAAGGTCACGCGTGCGGAACATGAGGGCGCCATTTAGGAAATTGTGATCGCATGCGCGGAACATCTAGAGAATTTTTGGAAGGAAATCGAGTTTAAAGGAAGGTCGCGAGTTTAAAGGAAGGTCGCGCGCGCGGAACATCAGGGCGCCATGATTCACGCGAGCGGGTACATGCAGGCGGGTAAACAATATCGTTTGGTGACAAAAACATTCTGATTTCGGCGGAAACATTTTAGAAGTGCGAAAAAAGTGGTTTTCGTCTAGCTTTTTGGGTGGGCCGGCCTGACAAGTGGGTCCTCTGTGAGAGGTGGGTATGTTTTCCCTTGGGTGAGAAGTGTTTTTCAATTCTCTCTGCCTTTATAGTATAGATCAGCAAGATCTATTCTTATCCTCCTTCAAGCAAGATGCACGTAACCCTGCTACAAGCCTTGCAGATTTGATTGGAGTCTTACCCGAGTCAAGAACGGGATCAAAACCTGATTACCACTGGCAAGACGCGTGCAGTCGGGAGCCGCACTACGCACGCACGGTGGACTCGAGTTCACTCGGCGCCCGATCGATCGGCTTCACGCACGCCATGATTCAGTTTCCATCTACGTAGCTATGGGAAAACTCATCTACTACATGGACATACGGGAGACACGCAACTCGCTTTCCTTATTCCTGTTTTCTAATTTTCTTTATTAGATTAATTGGCTAATATTATTTTGTATTCCCAATTATGCTATTTGCATTGGCTAACGCAAATTTCATATACCATGTCGGATTGGAGTTGCATATGCATCGGGATGGCTCCGCAGGTCTCTTTTGTGGCATGATACATTAGTACCGGTTCTACTTGACATTAGTACTGCGGGACGAAAAAACCGGTACTAATGTCTAGTGTTGACGGCTGTTAAGTACTACTTTCAGCTCTCAATATTCTCACATAAATGGAGGCATATGCATTATTTACTTGCATTTTGGTTTGAATAATGTAGTTCCATTTGTCCTTGGAGATTATTTGTATGTAGGTGAAATACCCATTAAAAGATATGGAAACCCACCTTCTATGGAAGAACCATGCCAACTCAGCTGAGGAGGTGGCTGCCACCAAGGAAACACATGACATTCCACGTCATTGATCCAAGAGAGGCACTCACCGACGAATCAGAGAGCGCCACATGGACTTCACATGGATCAAGGGGCCCACCTCGGATACCAAATCAAGCCATGCACCGGGAGAGAATCAGAGGGCCCACTTGCAAGCCACCACGAGGAAGCACACCAGGTGGGGCCGCCCTAGATGGTCGGCCGATCCTAGGATCGGCCGAACCGACCTAGTGGCGCCCCATTGTGGCCCTCCACGTGGTGGTTGCTCATTGGTCCATTGCCTCACTCCCGGGTGTTTTGGTGGAGTTTGAGCCCCAAAGCAAGCCTCCTCCTTGCCTATAAATAGAAGGGGAGGGGCTCGCATTTCTCACACACCACTCTCTCATTCTCCTCTCACTTTTAGTTTCCAAAACTAGGGGGTAGGCTAGAGTAGCTCTTCTTCAGGTTCCATGTCTTCTTTGGAGTCTAGGTATGAGTTCACTTTTATCTTTATTTTATTGTATGACTTTGATCTACTTCAGTTATTCAGCTATTTCATATAAAGTCATGGTAGATCATATGCTTGATATGTTCTTGAGTTCATCCTTTGTTCATTATTTAGAGGCTTGTGTTCTTCATGAACACTACCTTTTGATCCACTTGAAGGATGATAAACTCATTCCTTATGTGTTTGTTCATAAGTTAGAGGCTCGTGTTCTTCACGAATACGACCCTTTGATCTTGTTGACTAGACATAAGAGAGTTCGTATCCGTTCGTATGTCTAGCCTTAGTTGATCTTGCTAGATGGCATGAGAGTGTTGCATGAGGTTTGTGTTCAAGCTACGGTACTCGGTCTAAGTTGACCAGTCTTCTGGTGGCTCTCACCCTGGGACACAATAGCCCGGGCCAGGTGAAGTCTAGCAGTAACGCATGCATGGTGTCTGGGTTGTGTGGCTATGTTAGTTATGAGCATACCCCGTGTAATGATAGAGGTAGGCCGCAGTGGTGACAGCTGTTGGACCCTTTGGAAACCTCCGCGCTGGGGTACTTGCTGTAGGAGTCTAAAGTCTAGTTTCGCAGAGTGCTGGTCGTCGCGAGCTAGCTTCCCGTTTGTACCTGGGTGCTGAACCTTACCCTCTCATGCAATGGTCATGTCTATCTCTTGTATCTTCTAGCTTTGTATGTTTAGTACTTTAGAACCTAGAGCTAACTCGTATGTTCCCCCTAAGCCGAATTGTGCTAGAGTAGAGGTAGATCTGAGTGTGTGTCACACTACCCTTTCATATCTTTATCTTACCCCTATCTTTGAGTTTTTTGTTTCCTATATCTATCTCTTAGTTTACATTCAGTGCAAAAGCATAAGTCTATGATATCCGCCATTGCCTTCCACGGATACGATACCCTTAGAATATTCTCCTTCCTTGGGGAAATGCTACAATGGTTTATCTGTGCGCTTGCGGATTCGTTCATGATCGTTTAGATTTACCTTTGGCAAGTCTTGATGTTCACGCTAACTCGGTGTCGTTAGTAGTGATGTTAAGAAGTGCCAACAGGCATTTCTAGCGAGGTCGCTAAGGATGGATTCCAAATCTGTTCTTAAAGTGATCGCGCTAAGAAATGCCAACAAGCATTTCTGGCCCTGTTGCCGGGGAAGGCACAAAATTATCATGACTATGCTTTGCATCTATTTATAAGCTATGAGCAGGTTAGGACAACTCTCAATACAGGCTAACCTTGATTGTCTTCTTTTATCTTTGGATGATGAAGACAGGTAGTGTATGACTGGTTTCGACTTATCGAAGAATTTCACCAAAGATCCCGAGTCACTTGTGAGGAAAGCTCAAATTCATTTCGACTCACCTTGTCGTACTCGTCCGAAAGGCGAACCAGCTTCCTTTGTACCATCCACGTCAAACGCTATGGCCCAGAAGACACTTCATGAGTACTCAGCTCCTTCTGCTGACCAGGTGCTGCAAGGCCCTGAGGTGGCAATGGGGACTGAAAATTTTGAGATCAAGACGGGTCTAATCATGATGGTACAGGCTAGCCCATTCTGTGGCAAGGCAAATGAGGATGCCAATGCTCATCTGTAGCAATTCCTAGAGCTATGTAGCACTTTCGGCATCAGGGGTGCAAATATGGATGCTGTTCGTCTACGGCTGTTTCCATTCTCCCTCTTGGGGAAAGCTAAGCAATGGTTCTATGCAAATCGTGAAGCTATTAACACTTGGAGTAAGTGTTCAGAGGCATTTCTCAAGAAGTTCTTCCCATTGGGTAAAACCAATGCTCTTCGTGGAAGGATTTCTGGTTTTCAGCAAGCAGCAAGTGAATCTATTCCAGAGGCTTGGGAAAGGCTTCAGGAGTATGTCCTGGCCTGTCCTCACCATGGGATGGAGGATTGGCTTATTCTTCAAAGCTTCTATAATGGGTTGACTCCGACAGCCCGAGGCCATATTGATGCTGCTGCTCAAGGAGCATTCTTCTCACTCACTGTTGATGATGCTAAATTACTCATTGAGAAGATGGTCTCCAACCAAGGGTGGAGTGATGAAAGACTCCAACCACGACCGAGGGGTACTCATAATGTCAAGGAAGCAGACATGATTACTGCCAAGATGGATCTTCTTATGAAGAGATTGGATGACTACACCAGCGAGAAGGCTACCATGGCGACCACTGCTCTGCCTATGGACTCTCACATGGCTTGTGAAGTCTGTGGCAACACTGGGCACTCAGGAAATTATTGTCCGGAGACTCAGGAGGAAGTGATGTACATGAATAGCAACAACAATGGTTATCGTCCACCTCAATAAGGAGGCTAATCGTGGAATCAACAACACCCTTATTATCAAGGAGGTAACCAAGGTAATTCTTACAATCCCAACCAACCCTCCTTGAGAGATCTCGTTTTTGGGCAAGCTAAGATTAATGAAGGTGTTAACAAAAAGCTAGCTGCCCTTGATAAAACTTTGGAAAGTCTCAACATTAAGCTTGATAGTTTTTCTTCTGCTCAGAAGAGTCAGTTGTGTTTTAACAAAATGTTAGAAACCCAGTTGGCTCAGTTAGCTGCTTTGGTTCCATCTGCTGATAACGGGAGGATCCTGGGGCAACCCGTATCCTCTTGTGAAAATGTTAGTATAGTGTCAACTAGGTGGGGTAAGCCACCTAGGAAGACACATGCTTCTAACTATGCAGGAAAGCCCATACAACAAATTCTAGATGCATGGGAGGAATCAGCAGTTGTGCACAAGAAAGATCTAGGCTACCCGACTTTCACTTGCATAATCTATTACAAGACGATCAGGCATGCCCTTTGTGACCTTGGTGCAAGTGTTAATCTCATGTCCAAGGCCATGTTCGAGCAACTGGGATATCTAGCTCTCTCTCCAACAGCACGGACTATCCAACTCGCTGATTCAACGATACGATATCCAGAAGGAATTGCTGAGAGCATATTGGTTAAGGTCAAGAGTTCTTATGTCTTCACGGATTTCGTGGTCCTTGATATGGATGACGAGGGAGGAATGCCACTCATCCTTGGGCGAGCATTTCTCAGTGATGTCCGAGCTAGAATCAATGTGGGGGCCGGAGTAATCCGTTTCCGCATTGGGAAGAGGAACTTGAAGTTCAAGTTTCAGGACAAAGAAGAGCAATGCTATTTGGTGCAAGATAGTGTTGAGCAGCTTGGGGGAAGGACGGAGCCTTTACCCCCAAAGAAGAAATCTCCGTCAAAGAAGCAAAAGAAAATTCAGAAAGAATGGCGGAAGATTGAGATGGCACCAACCTATACATCTCAGGAGTGGGGTGCTGAGTGGAATTGATCGCTGAGAAGAGTCCAACTCGCCGGACTAAAAATGATGGGTCCTTTCTACCAAAAAGGTTAAAAATGGTACTTATCTCATATTTCTCTTTCCAAAATTTTATTTCCAAAAATGCATATTTAATTTTCCAAAACTCTGCATCTGCATGCTAGATTTATCTAGCCCTTTTCCCTTTTCTAAATAAAATTCTGAAAATAATTTCTGAGTTTCAAAACCATAGAAAATTCATTTGGGCAATTTCTGGAGTAAACTTTGGCCGGTGCACCTTGGCATATCTTCATATAGCCGTTGGTGGCACACCTGCCAAAGGGGGCCAGCACCAGGCCCACCACTGGGCCGGCCGAACCAGGGTTCAGCCGAACCCTGGTAACGGTCATGTGGGCCCAGCTTTGGCCAACGGCTATCCCGTGGTGTGCTGCCCCTTTGCTCTATAAATTGGACCCGAGAGGGGGTGTTCTTCACCCATTCAACTCATTTCATTCACACTCCCCTCTCTACTCCTTGCTCTCTTGGTTTTCTTGCTCGGGATTGGATCATCAAGTGTTCCTTCTATTGTGTCGCTGAAAGTATTGTTATTGGTGGAGCAAGCTCGGTAAGAACTTCATTTGATTTCACTAACCCATCACCGAGTTGCTCTTGTTGTCTCTTGTTGTTGTGCTAGCATGAATTGGGCGGCGAACACTCTCCGGAGGGTGACACGCTCACACTCCCGTTCGCGGGCAAGCATGAGTGCATCCACCCCCGCCGAGCCAACGCTGAGCCCATCGATGATGGATTATGAAGAAGAGCAAGAAGAGCAAGCCGAGCCACAAGCTGCGGAGGAGGTCGTCGACGACACCCCCTACCTCAGCTTGCGGGTTGCTCGAGAGGAGCAAGCCTATGCTCTCCTGAAGGACCGAGTCTTCGCTCACACCCGAGACTTCAACCCGGCTCTCATGGAGAAAACAGGTATGAATCTCGAGTTCGCTTCCATTTGGCATGCTCTTGGTTGGGAGGAGTTTGCGCTGGTTACAGAGCTTGGCTCTCGGCCCCTCACCATCCAGTTTCTTTGCTCTCTTACCGAGATTCAAGATGGCATTCTGTTTCGTCTTTTTGGGACCGATTATCTTGTTTCTTGGAAGGAACTTAGTCGTCTTCTTGGGTTTAGTCCTCGTTGTGCTATTTCTCTGAAGAAGGCTTGTGAGGGTTTTGTTCGAGAATCTTTCTGGTCAGACATCTCTGGTCTTGTTTACAGTGGCAAGTTTGTACCTCGGTGCAACGATATTGTGCATCCCACTCTCCGCCTGTGGCACAAGTGGCTCGGCATTACTCTCTTTCTACGAGAGGATGTTCGGCCCGTGCGCAGCGATGAGATGATGCTATTATATGCCGTTGTTAACCGGATCAAGGTCTCTCCCGTTAAAGCTATGATTCGGCAATGGTTGATGAATTTCAAGATGATAGGTCCTATTGAGTGTACATCTTTGGTGACTCGTATTGCTCTCAGACTCGGGGTTCTTAGCGGGAATCTCGTACCCTTCATTGGGACGCCTCGAGTTCTCATTGATGAGGCATACTTGATCCAAGGGCATATACTCAAGAGGGGCCCAAATGATTCTTTGATTTTCTTCTTTCCGGGCTATGCAAACCAAATGCCGTTACCTAACCTGGGGTTTGGATTGTATAACTCGGAGTCACTAACCATTCCCCTTGTTACACAAGAGGAAAGCCGTCGTGCTAGTGTCTCAGGCAGGTCCACCAGAAGCGCAGCGAAGAGAGCACACATGCAGCAGCAGCAGCAGTCACAGCCACCACCACCACCTCAGCCACAGCCTGCTACGCCACCGGTGGCAGGAGGGGCCCCTGCGGGGTATATGTTCGGGGTTACCCCTGGGTATACACCTGGCTGGGATCAGCCCACCTACCAGCCGAGTGCGAGTGGCATAGCTTGGGCGGGTGCGAGCAGTACTCAGTGGGCTACACCCGCTAGTTCCAGCTCCGGTGGTCCACCTCCGTCTTCGTGCTTCCGGTGACACTCCTCAGCCTCTGCACGCGATGCTCAGCTCGCGCAGCAGATGGGAGAGCTCACCGTCCAGGTTACGGGATTGGAGGAGACACTGAACACCCATGTCGAGTCTACCTCAGCGTGGCAGCGTCAGGCTGGTGAGCGGATAGCAGCCATGCAGCAGGATCCGCAGTGATACATAGAGGCGCAGAGGGCTTACCACGCGAGTCAGGGTTTCTTCTACCCTCCTCCGCAGTGAGCCTGAAGCTAGCTTGGGGGAGGACCCCCATTCTGAGGTAACTTGTATCTTCCATTGTTTTCAGAATATCTTATAAATGAAAATCCAAAAAAATCTGCAAAAATAAAAAGACCAAAAATATTTATTTGCTTTCATCATCATCATCATTTGCTTAGTTTGCTTTGATATGCTTAGTAAGAATGCTTTGCATCTATGGTTGAAATGATGAATAGTTTCTCTGTTTATTCTCCTCATATGTCTTGCTTACAACTTTGTATCCTACCTAAGTTTTGAGTTCGTTGGCTTGTATGTTCAAACCTTAGCTTGAAAAACCGTTGGTAGCAAAAAGCATGAACCTTGCCTAAGTTGTTGTGAGACATGATATGGTAGAATAGAGTGCTATGATGTTGTGCTTAGTGATGCTTGACATCCAGAGTTTTTCTTTTTGAAAATCAAAACATGATGAGTTCCTCAATGATGAGAATTTCCCATCCAAGGCCTTATGTAGATTCTAGTTCTTAGCCTCCACATATGCAGCTTGTTCTCTCATTGAGCTCTGTCAAATTGTTGTGACCCTTGTTAGAACTCATGCTCCCCTGATCAAGATCATGTACACGTTCATGCTAAACTTCTACACTGGAAGTTAAGCACTCATCATTTGTTCCATATGCTGATGCATTCTTCCACAAATAAAACTCTATGTATCTTTGCATTATTCATCCCTCTCCAAATATCTCCAATAGAGACAAAGGGCTAGCTAAAAAAAGAGAGAAAAAATGCTCAGAAGCATGGCAAAAAAATAAATAAAGAGAGCTAGCCCAAGTCTCGAAAGTTTCAAAAGGAGAAAATGGGATTGCTATGTGCAAGAGAAAGAGTTCCACCATGTAGATGGTAATAACTAGTACCTACTCCGGGGCTAGTGTCCACCTTACCATCAATCCCTCATTCCCTCATATAAAGCATGGTAATATCTAGCACCCATTTCTGGGCCTAGTATCCACCTTGCCATGCTCATATCCATCACACACATATGCAAAGGAATGAACAAGATGTCGAGAGGACCCGAAGCCATGTCAACCATTTGCATGAAGGAACGACTGGGATCGCCCATCAATTAGGACGCCTTCAACTCGTGCCCCCGCATCAATTTCATGGAGGGGCCATGCAAACATATTTTGAGTAAGGATTCAATGAAAGTCAACCAACGGAGCAAGAGCAATCGGATGAGGAGTGAAGAAAGAAAGAAGGGACAAAGCTTTTTAAGTGTGGTTTGATTTTTCCTTTTCCTTTTCTTTATTTTCATCTTGTGTGCGTTTATGTTTGCGTAGTATTTTCTTATTTTTATTTAATTTCAGCATGTGTGGTAGTAGTAGTTTGTTATCCATCATCATGAATAAGTTTCACCGTTGCTTTTATGATCTTAATATGGATGGAAAATTTGTACCATGATGATATGTGATGATCATTGCCGCTTTGCTCGATCTTATGCTTCTTTTATGCATGTTTAAGCTAGTGCTCTCTTTTAATATGAATCTGAATTTTAATTAAATGCTAGCTTAATCTTGTGTGGAGGTTATGATAACTCAAGTCCCATAGTTCTTTTTCATTGCTCTCAACTTTGAATGAATCAAAGAACTTTTTTATTCTCAAAAAGTTATACTAACCTTGTCACAAGTCTCGCTTGCATTTTTCTCAACTCATCCAAAACCTAAGTTTACTTGAGTGCAAAACATTAGTATATACAAGATTTATTTTTGGGTGCATTGATTCAAGGCCTGATTTCTCTGGCCCGAGACTAAGAAGCTGGTCATTCCGTTTTTGCGTATCGTTCTTTATGCTAGCCTCTTCTATCCGTGCATTGTGAGTTTCCACATTGGGAATTTCGCAAACCTCGCCGGATATCCAACAACAAAACCCAAATATATCTTTTTTGTGTTCACCTCCTTGACCACAACCCAATATATAAGTATGGATGAATATTTTGAGGAAGATTACAAGGAAGGTGCTTCAAGTGAGTAAGGGAGACTTCAAAAAGAACCCTTAGAAGATTTTTCGAGTATCTCTCTCTAAGAAAATATGAGAGCTTCAATTTCTACCTTGGCATATTTATCACCTCTTTTGCCTGAGGACGAGCAAACATCTAAGAATGGGGGGGTGCCAAGGAAGTGCTAGTATAGTCTAGAGTTCAAGGGGAGCAAATAAAAAAAAGAGAAAAACTATGATGAAAGAAAAAAAAGTATGATGAGAAAAAGAAAGAAAGAAAGAAAAAATAATAATGCTCCCCGGTTCTCTAACTATGTTTAGTGCTTTTGAGTTTTCAAGAGGATTCAAGATCAAGACCCATACTCATCTTTCCAACCATATGCAATCCGATAACGAGGACTTCGTTTGTACCTCGGGATCACTCTTTGCCATTTGCACATGTCCGCCTATCTAAAAAGTATGTGTTCATCTCTCCCCCCTCCTTGATAACGTTATTTTTCCAATGACCTTTTTGATGAGTCTCGGTAAGACCATGAGAAGCTAGCCTTGTTTTAATAATATCTCAATTATAATATCTTGGTAGGACTAAACTTTCCTATAGCTCCATATAAAGCTTTCCACCATATACTTTGAGAGAGGAAAGGAGTAGAACAAGTAGGTTTGAGAGACAAGATGAGATGAGAGTGCATGAGCAAAGTGCAAGATGGTTATTTTTGATCTTGGTAAAACAAATTTTCTCTTTATCTCATTCTTTATTTTTCAAAATTTCTGAGATTTGTTTAAAAGTTTGAGAGCATGATCAAATAATTGTGGAAAGAGCTTGAATGATATCTACCCTCCATAAAGATAAAAGTTAGTACATTATGGAACTTTAATGAATATTAAACTAGAGATCATTATGTTTTCTCATGTATGATCAAGTGTAGGGTTTGAACATCGAAGGGCAACACTGATATCCATAGAAGGCTTACTCGAGGACGAGCAAGGTTTAAGCATGGGGGGATGTTGGCGGTCGATTTCGGTCAACCTAGCCACTTGTTTACCTTCAATGTTGGTATTAATTTGATATTCTCATCGAATCCTCAGAACTCATCGAAGTCGCTGAAGTACTCTTCTCTAGTGTTCTCCTCTGAACAGCGGTAAGCAAGGGTGAGCACACTTATGGTTGGAGCTCAGCAAGTGGGGTGAAAATGCAAGGCTATCAAGGATAGGCTAAGAGTTTTGCAGCGGTTAGCATTTTAATGTTGGTCAAATTTTGTTAGCAAGCACTTATTTACTAGGTGTAAGTTTATACCATCCCAAAAATTAAGCTTTAGAAAACATTATCTCAAGACCATATATACATCCATGATTTAATTTCCAAGTTCAAGTTCACTTATCATGTGAGGGTCCAGTCCGCTCTTGACCGTGAGCACGGCTGATCGATCAGTTTTCACTCTGGAGAGATTGTACACTTTACCCATAGTTCGTGTTCCCCATGTTGCCCGGGTTGATCACACCCTTAAACACTTCCGAGGTGAGTGGCTAGGGGTCCACTACAAAGCATTTACAAAGATATGCAGAAGACCAACAACCCGCGACAGTTACAGCAGCGGAGCGGACCATAACCCTCCCTAGTGGTCAGCACCTTAGCAAAGCCTGCTACCCTAAAAGAACCGGGTTATACCCCTTCAACTCCGGCCCCCTGTGCTCCTTTTAGATAAGGCTGTCAGATAATTCCACACATCTAATTAATTGGCTAAGCCAGAGCCATATGGACTGTGGTTGCACTATTTTCCTGGGTGGTTCTCCATGTTCCAATTAAAACATATGATCTTGTTATTATCAAAGCATCATCTTCACCAAAGTTATCTTGATCAACATTCATCATTTTGTAAAGTTTCATTTGAACCGTCCAAAGGTATAGCAACTAAGCATTTCTACCCAAAACATTTATTTAAAAGGGTTGTTCAAGGTAAAGGGGATAAAATTGTAGTCATGTCCTTAAAAAGGTGATTTTCCCATCAATTTATGCATAGCAACATTTAAAAGTAAACTTTAGTTATCATGCAAGTTGTGTGGGACAAAATAGAATATGCAGGGGAGGAAATCCACTTGCCTTCCTTGCTTAAACACTGGGGTTCTTCTTCCTTAAAAACTTGCTCTTGATCCGTGATCGGTAGCTCAACACCCACTCGCACGATATCTACGCGCACAGCAAAAATCATACAATAAATAAAAACAATACATCAAACATTACAAAAGACTAAAACAAGATTCTAAAACTGACAGGCTTGAAGAGACGGTCGCGTGGACACCAAGAACGCTTAAAACGGATAAAAGACGGAAAAGATATGGCTAAAACAAGGTTTAGGGGCTATATTATAAGAAAACTTGGGCTCCAGGGGCTTATCTGCAAGAAACCAGGGACCTAAACATAATTACGCGTATAAACTCAAGGTTTATACCGTAAAAAGGACAAGGCTGGACCGCGGGTGTGAAAACCTAAGAAATCTAGGGGCTAAAACGGAAAAACCAGGACTGATTTGTAAAGATCTTTGGAGGTGGAACGGCATATGTGTTATATTTAAAACTGCGAGGGCCTTTTTGCAAAATGGCGGCAGATGCGTGGGGTTGACGGTATTGACTTGTTTGACCGGCGGGGGGGTATGATTTGGATCGCCGATCTTCGATCGGACGGCCTGGGTCGCGTGCAAGCGGTGCGCGGCGGAGGACGGCCGGCGCGCGGCGGTGGATCGCCGGAGACTCACCGGAAATGAGCTCTCGTGCTCCATCCGTGACGGGGAAGGCACCGAAACGAAGAGGAGAGAAAGAGGGACTCACCTGGGGGCTCGGAAAGGAGGAAGAGGCGCTGGAGAGGGAGATCGACGCGGGCAGTGGAGCTCCGGCTCGGCTTCCTGGCGCGGCGGTGCTGCGATGGTGAGGAAGAGAGGAGATGCTCGGGAGAGGTGCGGGGGAAGCAGAGGATGGTGCCCGCCTTTTATAGGTTAGAGGAGGGGAGAGGAGGAGGTGGCAAGGCGGTGGGCGGTGGGGATCCCGGCGGCCGGCCATGAATGCCGTGAGGTGGTGCTTGAGTGGAGTGGCCGTTTCTGTGGGAGAGGAAGAGCCGAGGCGGCGCGTGGTGCTCCGGCGCATCAATGCGCAGCTAGTGGGGAGGGGAGGAGGCGCGGGCAGAAGGGAGACGCCGGGGACGGCGGGCGGCCGGCGCGGCCATGGGAGGAGGCGCTGCCCGGCGGGAGGAAGGGGACGCCCCCGACAGGTGGGCCCCACCTGTCGGCCTGTGAGAGAAGGGAGCGGAGCGGGTCGGCAAGGTGGGCCGAAAAGGGAGAGGCGGTGGGCCGCTGCGAGAAAAAAGAGCAGGCCGAAAAAAGAAAAGAAAGGTGGAGGGGGCAATGGGCTGGCTGGATGGGCTGAAAGAAGGGGAGAGGGTTTTGGGGTTTGGGAGGTTTTGTTTTTTGTTTTTTTTTCTTTTCCGTTTTTTTCAACACTCTCAAGCAAAAACAAATGCAAAGGCATGTGTGCATTCAAATACTTGAGTATTTCTAAATTAATTAATTATTATTTAATACTTTAAGAACAAATTTAATTAGTCAAAATTATTAAACCCTTTGTCGGGGTTCTCAACCGCCGGCAGTAGATTTGTAACGAATCGTGTGTCGGATCCGGGTGGTCGACACGGGAGACACAAGGGTTTTATACTGGTTCGGGCCTCCGAAGAGTAATACCCTACGTCCAGTTCCGAGTACTCGTGTTCCTATGCCGGGGGTGTCTGTAGTAGGGGTTACAAACTCGGTCTCTTTTTTCCGTCCGTCGCGTACGTTGCACCCCTCCCCCTTTTATAGTCACAAGGGTGAGGGGCAAAGAAGGAAAAAGAAAATAAGCTACAATGGTGTGGCGTTGAGGAGTCTTTTCCGTCATTGATGTCCGTCAGGCGTAGTGGGAGGACGTTGAGCTGTGGTGTCGTTGGAAGCCGCCGCGTGGGCTGTTGCTACTGTTCGCCTAGGGCACTTGGCTTCTCCTCCGAGTAGTTTACATGGTGACTCAGCCCCTTCGGGTGCATTTTAGGCCTGCCACGTTAAGGCCTAAGAGCAGGTAGACGGCAATCGAGTGCTTGTTCTGACGGGGTGGTGTGCAGCTGGCGTTGGATGTGACGGCATGTCGGAGGTCGTGGGGGGTGCACTGTGCACCATTACAGCCCCTGTCAGACCCTGGCATCCTCCCGTCGCGCCAGCTATGGACCTTGCATGGCATGGAAAATGGCGTCACGCGTGTCGTTGCGAAGGAGCTTGGAGGGTTGGGGCAGCGCCATGTTCGTGTGGGGCCCCCTGCCTTCGCCCTGGCTCCTCCGCGTAACTTCCGCCCTTAGTAGGAGGTGGAAGTTACTCGTGCGAACGAGTAGTCGGAGTCGAGGTCGATGTGTACTCGGAGGCGAGGCGAACTCGTGCGAGGCAGAGAGTACTCGTGCGGGGCGACGGGTACTCGGAGACGAGGCGGACTCGTGCAAAGCAGAGAGTACTCGTGATGTGGGGAAGTCTTGTCAGTGAGGGTCTTGACGAAGATCTGCATGCCTCCCCTATCTTGAATCTTGGCCTTCACATTGTCAATGGTGTCAGTGTACCCCATCTTCATGGTGATTATCTTGTTACTTAGGGGGCCTTAATCTAGGTCCTCGTCACCATTAAAAAATAAAAATCTATCATGTTTCTATTACTTTTAATTGTGATGGAATTTTAGGGTGTGACAAATCCTACCCCCTTAAAAAGAATCTCGTCCCGAGATTCGAAGAGATTGGAAAAAACAACTTGAGGAGATACAAGCTGATCTTGAAAGATGTTGGGGTACAACCACAGAGCTTGATTCACTTCTCCTTCTTTGGGCTGGTAGCAGCAAACTCAATCCTATCTCCTTGCGGGCTTGTCAAGAGCACCGACTTCTTGGCACACAAAATAATTCCATCATGTTTGCCTAACCAATCCATTCCAAGGATCACATCTATTCCACTGGACGTTAGAACTACTAAGTCAGCTTGAAAATCTATCTCTCTGATTTTGAGATTGACTTGTGGGCATACATGGGTGGATTTCATTTCACCGTTTGGGGAACCAACTAGCAAATGTGTCTTCATAGAACTCATGGGTGCATCATGCTTTGCCACGAATTGTTCAGTGATAAATGAATGTGATGCCCCGGAATCAAATAAAACTGTTGTAGGTACAGAGTTGATAAGGGACGTACCAAGCACAACATCTTTGGCTTCTTGGGCTTGCTCAGCTGTCACGTGGTTCACCCAACCACGCATGTAGTTCTGTTGGCCTCTGTTACTTTGAAAATTTGGATTACCAGTGCGTACTTGAGATGATGGCTGACCGAATCTCTGACCATTACCCTTCTGAGGTATGCGCTGGGGACAAACGCTGGCATAGTGTCCCAATTCTCCGCAGTTGAAACAACCACTAGGTCGAACTGGGGTGTTGTTCCTCACCGGTGCATCTGAACGATTCTGAGAAGGATTTGGAGCACGAGGTGTCATGAGGTTGAAATCTTCTGGTACCTGAAATGAGCGCTGAAACTGCTGATTCTCTGGATAACTTCTGCCTTGTTCGAACTTAGAACCTTGTGATGAACTGAAACGTGGGTGAGTGTTGCGGCTAGATTGTCCTAAGACCGAAACTTGCGCTTGCTTTCAACAAGTTCTGCACGTTTGCTTTCCAAGCCTATGGCCTTGTCTAGCAAAGTCTGAAAGTTAGGAAAAGTATGACTCTGGAGTTGGTAGTTGAGTGGGCCAATGAGACCATCCAAGAAACATTCTTGCCTCTTCGGGTCTGTGTCTACTTCATCTGAAGCATAGCGAGATAGCTGAGTGAATTTATCCCGATACTCACAGACATGTTGCCTTGCTTCAAAGCTAGAAACTCCTTCTGCTTGAGCTTGATCACACCAGCTGGGATGTGATGTGTACGAAAACCATCCTGGAACTCCTGCCAGGTGATGGTGTTAGGAGTAGCATGTGCAACGGTATATGCATCCCACCAATCTGCTGCTGCGCCCTCCAGGCATCCTGCAGCATACAAGACTTTCTCATGATCAGTGCATTGTACTATATCCAACTTCTTGTTAACAGTCTTGAGCCAATCATCTGCATCGAGAGGTTCCACAGAATGGGAGTAGGTAGGTGGGTGGTGGCTCATGAACTCTCTATGTTTGTTTGCAGGTGGCAGAGGTGCTTGAGGTAATGGCTGGTTCGATTGAGCTTGCATGTTCTGAACAGTAGCAGTGAGTGCCTGCAACAACTGTGTCTGGGCTGCTAGGAATTGCTGCATAGCTGGATCCATTGCTGGGTTATGTGGTGGATGTGGTACTGGATTTCGCTGGTTAGCTATGTGAGCACGAATCACAGGTGGAATGTCCTGTCCTCTTCCTGACCTGGTGTTTACCATCTGATTGTTAGGAAAGATATTCAGATAGGAAGTTGAACTGATAAAGACAAATAGAAGAACAGGGGGTAAAGACTTTAAATTTAAACTAATTATTTTATTAATGCATCTATGGCCATCACTCCATAAAACATTCCAATCATGACAAAGATCCAAATCAAACATATTTTCACCCAACAAGCATTATTACATCATTTACGTCCTCGCAGGAATGGATCTATCGATCAACTAAAAAAGGTAGGCATCCTATTCAAGAAGACCGGTTGTGGCGATGGACGAGCCGTAGCGGAGCCTCTTGCGGGGTGGTGACATCGCAGCGCAAGAAAACTCGGCGTGCTGCTCTGGTGGATCCCTGCCATCACGCTCAGCTTCCAACCGCGTGATCCTTTCATAGGCATCCTTTAGCATCACGTGGGTCTGGTCCAACTCAGCAGTAGCAACCTCCAAGTCAGTGTTGAGTCCTGCAACAACCTGAACAAGGATGTTGATACGATTCTCCCCGGGATATCCAACTTGAACCACTGTATGCTCAGTGCCACTGACGCGTCGAGGAACGTGACGGAAGTCACTGATATTCAGCTCATGGTTGCACCTGGAACGAAGAGACCACAGGGCTCTTCTTGCAGCGTTGCTGACAGAAGCACTGTAGGTAGAGTGAGGTGTGGTGGAGTCATGTGCCTTGATCGTTGGGTAGCCTCTAGTAGTCTCCTCATAAGCCCTGACGTGAACTCGAGTCATGTAGAAGGTACCAAGTGGTGGCTCGGTCCAACTGTGGGTGACGTAGAGAGGCTTCACCATGTTTCCCAATTCCCGCAGCGTCTAACGAAGCAGGTAGGGAATGTAGCCTTGCTCATCCTCCGAGGAATGAATGCGACATGCCGGATCCCCTTCACGAGGACCGTCGTAGTGGTACTCTTCTGCATCACCGTCACTGCCATCATTGGGGTTCTCCACGACTGGCTCAGCCAAAGGGGGCAGCTCCATTCCGTTGTTGGCGTATGGCTGAAACCCGGCCATCTGATAGAACAAAACTGAACTCAGAGCAGAATAAAACAAAAGGGTACAATTTTAACAAAAGACAAATAAGATAGATTTTTAAGTGGAATTAAGATTTATTTTGAAGAGCTGACATGGCTTTCTAGAAAATGAGTCCTTATTTCGACCATTTCTACCTAAGGTTGCGTCCTACAGTCAGCATAGCTCTGGTACCACTCTGTCACACCCGATTTTTCGAAGAAAACCGAATGCATCTCATATGTGTGCCAGGATCTCAATTTCACACATACGATAGACATAATGAGTGTAATAACAGAAACAATGCTCAAAAACGTACAAGAAGAGGTTTACTAACTTTTATTACACTAATGGATAGACACGAAGGTCTTTACACCAACATCGATAGCTAAGACGATCCAGCACCATCTTCAACTCCACAGGCATCTGACTGGGGGAAACGCATCCTCAGATCTCATCGAAGTCGCTGAAGTACTCTTCTCCAGTGTTCTCCTCTGAACAGCGGTAAGCAAGGGTGAGCACACTTATGGTTGGAGCTCAGCAAGTGGGGTGAAAATGCAAGGCTATCAAGGACAGGCTAAGAGTTTTGCAGCGGTTAGCATTTTAATGTTGGTCAAATTTTGTTAGCAAGCACTTATTTACTAGGTGTAAGTTTATACCATCCCAAAAATTAAGCTTTAGAAAACATTATCTCAAGACCATATATACATCCATGATTTAATTTCCAAGTTCAAGTTCACTTATCATGTGAGGGTCCAGGCCACTTTTGACCGTGAGCACGGCTGATCGATCAGTTTTCACTCTGGAGAGATTGTACACTTTACCCATAGTTCGTGTTCCCCATGTTGCCCGGGTTGATCACACCCTTAAACACTTCCGAGGTGAGTGGCTAGGGGTCCACTTCGAAGCATTTACAAAGATATGCAGAAGACCAACAACCCGCGACAGTTACAGCAGCGGAGCGGACCATAACCCTCCCTAGTGGTCAGCACCTTAGCAAAGGCTGCTACCCCAAAAGAACCGGGCTATACCCCTTCAACTCCGACCCCATGTGCTCCTTTCAGATAAGGCTGTCAGATAATTCCACACATCTAATTAATTGGCTAAGCCAGAGCCATATGGACTGTGGTTGCACTATTTTCCTGGGTGGTTCTCCATGTTCCAATTAAAACATATGATCTTGTTATTATCAAAGCATCATCTTCACCAAAGTTATCTTGATCAACATTCATCATTTTGTAAAGTTTCATTTGAACCGTCCAAAGGTATAGCAACTAAGCATTTCTACCCAAAACATTTATTTAAAAGGGTTGTTCAAGGTAAAGGGGATAAAATTGTAGTCATGTCCTTAAAAAGGTGATTTTCCCATCAATTTATGCATAGCAACATTTAAAAGTAAACTTTAGTTATCATGCAAGTTGTGTGGGACAAAATAGAATATGTAGGGGAGGAAATCCACTTGCCTTCCTTGCTTAAACACTGGGGTTCTTCTTCCTTAAAAACTTGCTCTTGATCCGTGATCGGTAGCTCAACACCCACTCGCACGATATCTACGCGCACAGCAAAAATCATACAATAAATAAAAACAATACATCAAATATTACAAAAGACTAAAACAAGATTCTAAAACTGACAGGCTTGAAGAGACGGTCGCGTGGACACCAAGAACACTTAAAACGGATAAAAGACGGAAAAGATACGGCTAAAACTAGGTTTAGGGGCTAGATTGTAAGAAAACTTGGGCTCCAGGGGCTTATCTGCAAGAAACCAGGGACCTAAACATAATTACACGTATAAACTCAAGGTTTATACCGTAAAAAGGACAAGGCTGGACCGTGGGTGTGAAAACCTAAGAAATCTAGGGGCTAAAACGGAAAAATCAGGACTCATATGTAAGGGTTTTTGGAGGTGGAAGGGTATATGTGTTATATTTAAAACTGCGGGGGCCTTTTTGCAAAACGGCGGTAGACGCGCGGGGTTGACCGGTATTGACTTGTTTGACCAGCGGGGGGGGGGGGTGTCTGATCTGGACCGCCGATCTTCGATCGGACGGCCTGGGTCGCGTGCAAGCGGTGCGCGGCGGAGGACGACCGGCACGCGGCGGTGGATCGCCGGAGACTCACCGGAAATGAGCTCCCGTGCTCCATCCGTGACGGGGAAGGCACCGAAACGAAGAGAAGAGAAAGAGGGACTCACCTGGGGGCTCGGAAAGGAGGAAGAGGCGCTGGAGAGGGAGATCGACGCGGGCAGTGGAGCTCCGGCTCGGCTTCCTGGCGTGGCGGTGCTGCGATGGTGAGGAAGAGAGGAGATGCTCGGGAGAGGTGCAGGGGAAGCAGAGGATGGTGCCCGCCTTTTATAGGTTAGAGGAGGGGAGAGGAGGAGGTGGCAAGGCGGCGGGCGGTGGGGATCCCGGCAGCCGGCCATGAATGTCGTGAGGTGGTGCTTGAGTGGAGTGGCTGTTTCTGTGGGAGAGGAAGAGCCGAGGCGGCGCGTGGTGCTCTGGCGCATCAATGTGCAGCTAGTGGGGAGGGGAGGAGGCGCGGGGAGAAGGGAGACGCCGGGGACGGTGGGCGGCCGGCGCGGCCATGGGAGGAGGCGCTGCCCGGCGGGAGGAAGGGGACGCCCCCGACAGGTGGGCCCCACCTGTCGGCCGGTGAGAGAAGGGAGCGGAGCGGGCCGGCTAAGGTGGGCCGAAAAGGGAGAGGCGGTGGGCCGCTGCGAGAAAAAAGAGCAGGCCGAAAAAAGAAAAGAAAGGGGGGAATGGGCCGGCTGGATGGGCTGAAAGAAGGGGAGAGGGTTTTGGGATTTGGGAGGTTTTGTTTTTTGTTTTTTTTCTTTTCCTTTTTTTCAACACTCTAAAGCAAGAACAAATGCAAAGGCATGTGTGCATTCAAACACTTGAGTATTTCTAAATTAATTAATTATTATTTAATACTTTAAGAGCAAATTTAATTAGTCAAAATTATTAAACCCTTAGAAAATAAAAATCTATCATGTTTCTATTAATTTTAATTGTGATGGAATTTTAGGGTGTGACACACCCTTATCTAAACCGCGGTGAAAATGACGTCAAGGGCCCACATGCAACTCGGCAAAAACTCAGGAAGTCGCGAGAAGCTTCACGAAGAAAACTGGGGACGAACCAAGCCGAGGAGGCCCTGGGCCATCCTCGGGTCGGTTCGCTGCCCCCTTTGACCTAGATGATGCTCAGGCTATTTATAGCCCTCTTGCGAAGTTGCAACTATCAAGCCATTCGTCATTCGCCGCCGAGGAGCAGAGGAGCTTGATGGACACCACCCCGGAGAGGAGGGTCGTGTTAGTCGTCTAGGGTTTTCCTAGCTGGCGTGGGAACCTTGCAAGGAAGACCACGTCGGAGTTCCGGAGGCGTGAATCAAGATCAAGGTAGGATCCCAGTTGGATCTTATTCATGTAGACATACTTTTGATGGAGTTTTAATGGATCCGATTCCTAGCGATCGAGTACCTTTGTTTGCAATTCTTGTTCTTGCTTGGGTGTTTTCTTCCTCATTCTATTATCGAGATAGATTGCATGGGATGTTCTTGTAGCCGCGGTGGCTAGAGGTGCATACCCGATCTACCAAGTAGTTCAACGCACTCCTTGCGAGTGTGCTCTAAGATTCGACCGCGAAGAAAGGGGAACATCGTGACAGGATGTTGACACCGAGTACGGCGGGGCGACTTAGGGGGTTTGACCGAAGGTCAAGGTTTAAAGACGCTTTCAATGAGATTCGTTTTACTCTCTCTTCTATCTTGCTCGGAACGACGACATAAACACGATCTAGATCCCTCTAGATCGGTACCTCAATGCTTTCTCTTGCTACCTCTTTTGATCTTAGTAGATTAGATGCATTCGAAACCTCTTTAAGATGCAAGTGTTTCTCGGTTATTGGATTGAGTCTTGCGTTACACACTGTTCCACGGATTCGATACCTTGGGTAATACTTGAGAGAAAAATGTACTACATGATCTGTAAGCTTGCGGTGAACCTTGGCGCGTTATTAAACTGTCAACATGACCCCCTCCTTCCCCTTTTATAGTTGCAAGGGAAAGGCCTACGGGGGGTAAAAACGGGAATGAAAACTAGATTACAGTGTAGGGCTTCCTTCTCCACGCCGGGCGGTATGGCGAGGCGGCGGGAGCAGCTAGGGACTACAGCGAAGTAATTGTTGATGGTATAGGCTTCCCGGAATTGCGGGCTCCGAGTAGTCGGTGCCGAGGCTTCTCGGACTCGTCTCCGGGTAGTTTGGTCGTCGTAGGTCATAGGCTCCGTACCTTGCTCCTGTCAGCGGAGCGGGTACGCGTCTTTCCCGGGTACTGTGGGGGCCCCTGTGTGGACGGAGTGGCCCGCACTATGCCGTTCATGGCATAATGGGTGGCGCGCACTGTGCTATTCGTGGCACAGTGGGCGGCCATGCCTTCTGAAACTGGACATGCCCTGTCAGTACGACCCGGCGTGGAGGGGCTGCTTGTGGCAGCGTGGGAGCGAGCGTGCACGGAAAACCCGACATATCAGGAGTGGGCCCCGGCTGCGGCTGCCTTCTCCACGAAGGCTAAGCTTGTCGGGGGTGGAAACTACTCGTGCGAGCGAGTAGTCGGAGGCGGGACGGAAACTACTCGTGCGAACGAGTAGTCGTGGAGGGGGCATAAACTTGTCGTTTGAGCCGCCACGTAACTGGAGACTTGTCGAAAGGGCCCCTAAGTGCTTGGAACTTGCTGGATGGGCCGCCATGTACTCGGAGGAGGGAGGCGCTTGCTTGTGTGGGCCGCCAAGCTCCCGGCTATAGCGGAAACTGGTCGTACGGACTGCCAGGCGCTCGGGGACGTAGTACTCATTGTACAAGCCGCCAAATACTTGGTGTGTCAGTCCGTACTGCGTTTTTTGGTAATCGTGGTGGGCCCTGGTCTAGGGTCTCGTCAAGTAGACTGGGCCCTTCATCTGTTTTTTATGTGAACAGTACCGCGTACTGTAGCAGCAGAAAAAAATTATCCTCCCGGAGGCCAGCCATCCAACTATGGGCAAAAGAGTACTTTCCAATCAAATCTCAAAGTTTCTGGAGCTGGAGCACCTCAATTTGCCAAACACATACAATAACTTCATGTTTCTCTAGAGTTGGTGGAGTGAAGCTGAAAAATGAGAAGTTGGTGGAGTGGAGCTAGTGAAAGCGGAGTGGAGTGCTGTCTTAAGCAATTTCCACTCTGCATTTAAAGCACGAACTAAATTCCGATTGTATGAAACAACAGGGTGGCGTCAAATTGTCATGAGCATTTTCACCTGATATATCGATGCCAAATTAAACAACAGGGTGGATCGAAGTCGAAGCCAAAAAGACCGGTGGCGTGAAACTGAAGATCATTTGATTTAAGACAAAGTTAGTAGTTAGAATGACACTGTTTTATAAAGAAAATAAATATTTTTAAATAAAATCGGAAATTACCATACGATACACGAAAGAAATGCTTGAGCACTTTGTGAAAACAATCTTCTCATCATGCACACACTTAACTTGCACACCACAGGGTTAACTTGAACACTCTTGGTATATATGCCGCAACTCTTTGTTCTTTCCTCGTGTTTTGCACTACTAGGGATTGGACGTTTAGTACCGGGTCCAAAACCTCATTAGTACCGGTTTTGGACCCGGTACTAGCTGGCCGGTACTAATGTGAAGGTCACATTAGTACCGGGCAGCTCAACCCGGTACTAATGTCATATTAGTACCGGGTGGAAACTCCACCCGGTACTAATGTGATTCCCGTCGTCTTCCCGTCCGTCCCTCCCGTCCGTTCCCTCCTTTTTTCCTTTTCTTTTTTCTGTTCTTATCTCTTTCTTATGTTCTTCAATCAATCTCACAAGATTCACACACAGATTCATTCAACAATAAAAATCATCATCAAGTTACAACATACAAGATTGAGTTGATTAGAGAATTCAACAACAATCACATGCAAAATTCACAAATCACAGTACAACAAAATCACAGCACAACAAAATTCCGCTGTCGGCTCCGCCCATGCCCGCCGTCGGCAGCCTCGTGGCGGCTGCGCGCTGGCCCGCGTCCGGCTCCGCCCGCTCCACGGCGGCCGCGCGCTGGCCTGCGGCCGGCTCCGCCTCGCGCAGGCCCCGCGGCCGCGCGCAGGAGGCGGTCGGCTCCGCCGTGGCCGCGCACTGCCCCGTCCGCGCGCACGGGAGGCCTCCGACGCGGCCGCGCCTTGCTCCCTCTGTGCGCCGCTCCGGCGAGGCCACCTCCGCGCGCCGCTCCGGCGAGGCCGCCTCCGCGCGCCGCTCCGGCGAGACCGCCCCTCGCGGCCGCCTCCGGGCACCGCTCCGGCGAGGCTCCCCCTCGCGGCTGCGGCCGCTTGCTGCGCCCGGCCGAGCAGCCCCCTCCGCCCATCCAGTAGCTCCTGCGGAGAGAGAGAGGAGAGTTAGAGAGGAAGAGATAAGGATGAGTGAATGTGTGGTGGAGGAGAAGAGAAATAAATATCAGGGAGAGAGAGAGGAGCGAGGGGACGGGCAGCTGCGGACAACGAGAAAATTTTCTAAGTCCCAACGCGCGCGCGGTGAAAGGACATTAGTATCGGGTCTATTTTTTACCCGGTACTAATGTGCTTCTTTAGGTACCGGGTGATGTCTAGCCCCAGTATTAATGTGTCCGCCACACATTAGTACCGGTTCTAGACACCACCTGGTACTAATGTGTTACATTAGTACCGGGTCTAGCCCTGACCCGGTACTAATGTGTGCCAAAAGGGGGGCTCGACGAGTTCTTCCTCCCCACCCGGTACTAATGTCACATTAGTACCGGTTGCAAAAAAAACGGTATTAATGTGTTTTTTTCCCAGGACAAAAGGTTCATTCTCTAGTAGTGTTGGGACCTTTGTGTTGCTTGTCATGAGAACATATGCATAATTATTATTCTTCAAATTTTTGCTATTAGGTCAATATTATTTATGTCATATAAATGTATAATATCAACTAGTACGTAACTTTGGTCAAATTATTTACCATGCCATGATGGGATGGGATGCAGAATTTCAGTTACGTGCCTTTTTTTGTTGGATGAGTAACATCATTAGTTACATCTTTTGGTAAAACAACTCATAGAAACCAACCGCATAAGAGGTCTACTCCATCCGGTTTGGTAAATAAAGTCGTTTTGGATAAGATTTGAGTTAAACATTAGGAATATAAATCATGAATAACTTTTAAATTGTTAAGTTTGGAAATGTGAAAACTATATGAATAGAGTTGTCTTGCAAAATATTTTCATAAAAGTAGACATATGTTAGTTTTTAATAAATATTTTTTATAAAAATAAGAAGTCAAAATTGTACTTTGGAGACCATATCGCTGTACTAAACGACTTCATTTACCAATAAACCAGAGGAAGTATGTATGTACGTGTTCATGAAATTGTGAGAGTTGGTAATCTCTTTTTATAAAAGGACTCATTTGAAACGTGCGCTAGCAGCCAGAAATTCGGGGTCGCTGTCACTCCCACTTTAACCGGTCCTGTTTAGCAAAACTTCCAAAAATTTTTGCATCGCAGACCGTACCATCACTCACAGAACACGTTTACCAATGTAAAATTTTCACCACTTTCTCCAAAATTTCACCGAACTAAACGGTGCTTAGTATGACAGTTTGATTCCATGCAGGATTCAACTGACATCTCCAAGACTTGTTATGCATGCTTTCACTTGTCATGCTTATCACCCAAAGTATGGTTCCGCGGAACTTTCATCTGTCATGCATGCTTTCACCTCTTTTTTTTTTACCTACCTTTTTTTTTACTAGAAAACGCAGAACTGACATCTGCACTCGTTTGGAAGGTGAGGTGTAGCAGCCTGATATTGATTCTCTTGGCAGGGTTAGCGCCGATCGCTGTCATGCTTATCACCTCTGACTCCACTCCAGGCAAAACTTGGCCGTCAAGCCTGCGTGCACATCTTCCTGGATCCTTCCTGCAACTTGAAAAACTCGGTCAGTCCTGCCTACAAATAGCTTTGTTGTTCATCAACCAAGCATCTCAGCAACAGAAGACGAGGGTGTGGAAGAGCTAGCTCTGCAGCATCAGCAATGGCGTACGAGGCAGCCGCGGTCGTTGCTCTGAGAGACCACCGCCAGCCGCGCACCCAAGGGGGTAAGGGCGGCGCGAGGAGCCGCCGGCAGCGGCCGGTGGATGAGGAGAAAGTGGTGACGAGGTGCGGCGTTCTCAGGATCCTCAGGAGGGTTCTCCCACTCTCCAAAGCGGTAGCACCGTCGTCGGAGAAGAAATGAAGGGTGTGATATGGATTGAGTATTATTCTTCCATTGGATCATCATGATATGTAATGGTAATTATTCATGTAGAATAGATGTGATCAGAGTAGGGTTTTGTAAAATTGAAGTGTTCCAATATCGAAAAGTTCAAGTGTAAAGCTTTACCGTCTGTCTGTTTTGGGGCGGCACAAAAATTTACTTCTGATGGCTATAATTAAGTAACTCTGATGATCAGTGGCGGAGCTGGGTTGGGCCAACAACTAGGGCCTACTAGAGCAACAGTGTAGAAAAACAGGTCAAATTGCGAAGCTACAGTGCGCTACAGTGTCCTGCAGTGTGGTGGCAACGTGCCGGCGACTGGGGCCAAGGCCTGGGAGGCCTGGGCCGCAGCTCCGCCTCTGCTGATGATTGTGCATTTGTGTGCTTATGTTTACTTGTGCTGAATTCTGGCTCAACCGATTTCCATTGTGCATTCTAGAACACGATCGAGTTCAGTTCCGATGAACATCATCAGTACAAGTGGTCTAAGGTGCGACCATTATTTGAATCGTCCAATGATTTTGTCCCTATCGCAGCCTCACAACTCGCGCCCGCATCTGATCCAATCGAATGAAAATTAGCAAACCAATCCATGATCGTCTGCCTCACACCCTCATTCTTCATGCTTTTTTGTGAAATCTCGGCACTATTCCTCAAAGATTTTGCACTAAAAAAATTATATGATTAATTTTTTTTAGCACTAAAGCATTATTCTCCATGGAGTCATTTAGTTCTCATAAATTTTGCTGATCTTTTAGTTTGTAGTATCGACATTATTTCTCAAAAATCAAGTGCACACTATTTTTTTTAGAAAAAGGAATTTTTATTCCGGCCTCTGCATAAGTTATACACCCAACTATTCATTATTACAGTCTCAGCCTCCGGCTGATTGAGAACGAGTTTTCAAAAAACAATACCAACAAATGAAACGATAAGGCCAATTACAAACTAAGCCTATTATATGACAACCACCCATGCTTGACGCAAACCTTCATAGCCACAATCTCTAACATGCGATATGCATGCTTCAAACTCGATCTATCTTTCTCCTTTTGAAGGATGTTCCAGAACCGCGTCCAATAGGTGGTCCTGAAAATAACCAGATTTTGATGTTGTTTCCAAGTTCTTGATAGCTACTAATCGCTCACCCCTCTCCAATGAGTCTTCATCTGCAGTGGCCTCCCGCCTCTTGCTCCATCGAACCGGAGTTTGTGGCAGTACCCGCTTAGAAGGGGTAACTGAGGATTTATTCTTCTGTACCACATCATCATCCTCACTAAGCACCTTATCTAATATTTTTTCCAACTGAATATCCACTGCCTTATCCACAATTTCTTCAGCCATTTGCCTCAGATTATGATCAGAAAAAAAGTTGAAAGACTCCTGTGTGGCTGAATTGATGTTGGTTTGTAGCTGACCAAACTCACCCACAAACTGATTGATCTCCTTCACTTCTAAATGCAGCCCTTGTTGATCAGCACACATGGTAGAGATAATCGGCTCTGAATGCTCATATCTCATCCCCATGTAGTGTGCACCTTCCACTTGCTTACTGTTGTCTTGATGCTTATTCTTACCATCTTGTTTATGAGGCTCTTCATCTGTAGATTTTTCACCACTGGAAGCTCCCCCAATGTCCTTATCCTTATCTTTGCCCAACTCTTTCTCTTCTTCTCCTAACAGATCATCATCCTCGTCCATAGGGTCACTATCAATGCCATCACGAGGCCCACTTGATCCTTCCCCATTCTCCACTATGAAATATATGCCATGTAGATACTTTCCAAAGACCACCTCCAAAGTTTCTAGGATCTGTTTAGGGTCTAAAACAGCAACTTTAATTCTTGCCAAATCGTTGGATCTAGTGAAAACCATGTCAACCATCTGTGTAGCACCGATTAAAGTACCCACCGCCCAAAGAATGAGGAAATGTTTTCGTAGCTGTTGGGTTATTCTTCCAACCTGTACCCGGCCTCATTCAGTTTGAACTTCACTTCCTCATGTGTTCCCCATATAGTGCACTCGATTGAAACACCCGGACGATTTTTGACTTTGACCTCTCCAAACTCCTCCATCCGAGCGAGTTTCATTGCATTAGGGAATTCAGTAAGGAAAGAATTTGCACCATGCTCTTTTACCTCCCATTGCCATGTGACTGGAACCAACCTTTCTAATTCTCCTTTTACTTGTTCTGCTGTTAACTCACCACCCCTAATGGTGATGAGAGCCCGTGCAGCAGCAGTGACCTTTGTGTCATTGTAATCCTTGTTCGAAACAGGAATATGTGAGCACCTATGAGATACATGAAACTTACTCTCACAGATTTGACAAAAAAGTGGAACCGGGCAATCATCTGTAACGTGTCCACGCCGACCACATTGCACACATTGAACTTTTGCCTTTTTTTTGCACCACCAATAGTCTGATGCAATGACGATGATTGCTGACCCAACTCAGCAGTAGAATCACGTTGGTCTTTCTTTGCTTTACCTTCCTAATGTCCAACCTTGGTTGCCACTGCAGCAGGTATGATGTCTCTAGTAGCACCATCACCCCCCTTGAGTAGTCTTCTTCGTGGCTGTTGGAATGGCCGTTCGCTGTGTTGGAGCTCCATTGCGCTGTGAATTGGTCTCGTGGTGGCGCACCGACCTGTAATGGCGTCGGTCACGAGTGCCACCACCGTTGCCCGGATGGAAGTTACCATGCTCACCACCACGCCCTCCCTCATGAACTTCACTGCCACGGCCGGAGAGCCATGCATCTCGACATCTCGATTTTCATGCCGATACGGCTGAAAACCATGACCACCTGGACGTTGGTAGCCACGGTTTCCTCCAGGACCTTGGAAGTGGCGTGTGCCAGAGCCAACGAGATGCCCCTGTCCAACACCATGGGGTGCAGGACGACCACGGGGAGCCTGCTGAGAGGCACCAGCACCACCGTGCGGTTGTTCTGTCATCTTGAACGGCCGGCGATTGTTCCCCGCGTACAACCTCAGCGTAGGAACGGCGGCGAGGTCTCTGTAGCACACAACGGCGGCTAGGGTTCACCTTCGTCCCTGATCTCGCGAAAAGGAACGTGATTCCTGGCAGCTCCATGTACCAAATTGAATGTGCCCCGTTTGTCAGTTGGACAGGCCGACCCAACTTGGCAGTCAGGCCCATCGCAGGTGAGCCCAATGGCCCACATGTTTGATTGTGGAGCACATTAATCTCTGAAATTAACGAGTCACCAGGGGTCACAACATTATCATGCACATGCTCCGTCAAATCGGATTGTGAATGTAGTTGCAGATCCTGTATCAAATGATGAATCACATTTTGTACTAACGGCCATTATGAGTAGTTGAGTACTACTTCCTTTTTTATGTTATACATGAATGAAAAAAAATATTTAGACCAAAGGGCTCATACTTTTCAGTTTGCTCAAGGAGTCAAGAAACCTTTGAGCCGGCCCTGGCCCTCCTAAAGGTGGGTGCAGTGGCAAACATCTTTCTTTTTGTAGCCTAAGACCTAGTATGGCAAGATTTCTCTCCTTTGCTTTTTCATGTTCTTATTTCTTTTCATTTCTTCCTATATATTATGTTTTACCTTGTAATTCTTGCAGACATTTTTATTTTCATTCAGTTTATAATTTGTAGTTTTTTCATAATATTTATCACTCAGTGCATTTGTTTTAAATTATTGATCATTTTAAATTTTGTCCTAAGTCAAGACTTATGTAACTTTGATCAAATTATTGGACCTGGCAACGATAGGAAGGGGGGAGGCAGAATTTCAGTCACCACCTTTTTTTAGGTGATGAATTACATTACTTGTTTAGCCGAACAGCTCACAGAAACCAACCGTATAAAAAAGGGAAAAGTCCGATTTACAACCTTGAACTAGCACACAAGTCTGGTTTTCAACCTTAAACTACAAAACCAGACATAAAAGGCCATCCAACTATCAAAACCGTGCAAGTTTCAACCTTTGAGCGGTTTTGGAGGTGGTTTTCCATTTTGTGAAAATGTTAAAAAAAATGATTTCATCTAAAAAATCATAACTAATTCATTTTAAATCAGAAAAATATGGAACTAATACCTAAAGTTTTATAAAAATGTCACCTATCTATTGGTGCACTATTTGGAGTTTTTTTTAAATATTATATGTTCAAGTTTCTAGTTTTTATTGTTTTTTCTAAAAATACTATGAATATGAATTATAAGATGCAGATGACTCCAAATAGTTCACCAATAGATATGTGGCATTTTTATAAAACTTTGGGTATAAGTTCCATATTTTTTTGATTTAAAATGAATTAGTTATGATTTTTTAGATGAAATCATTTTTTTAAACATTTTCACAAAATGGAAAACCACCTCCAAAACCGCTCAAAGGTTGAAACTTGCACGGTTTTGATAGTTGGATGGCCTTTTATGTCTGGTTTTGTAGTTTAAGGTTGAAAACCAGACTTGTGTGCTAGTTCAAGGTTGTAAATCGGACTTTTCTCTATAAAAAAACTAGCACACGTATATATCTCCACTCGTTTGAAACGTGCGCTAGCAGTCAGAAATTCTCGATCGCTGTCACTCACACTTTGACCTCCAACTCCAAGTTTCCTTGGCTACCAAGCCTGCCTGACTACTTCCTCGATCCCTCCTCCGGCCTGCCTCGATCACTCTAATCCTACCTGATACAAATAGCTCATCATCAGGCGGCTCTCTGCTTCAGAAGCATTTAAGCTACCTGACTCGGACTTAATCACCGGGCACAGCAATTTAATTAAGGTAGATAAGCTGGTCTCTGTGCTCTGTCAGGAAATGGCGTACGAGGTGGCTGCGGCCGTCGCACTGCGAGACCATCTTCATCGTGGAGAAGAGAAGAGCGGCGCGAGAAGCCATGGCCGACCCAAGATGGTGCAGGACGAGAGAGTGGTGATGAAGTGGGGCGTTCTCAGGATTCTCAAACGGGGTCTCCCGCTCTCCGGAACCTCAGGGTCAGGGAAGAGATAAGTGAAAGGTTTGCAATGTGTTGGTTGCATCATGATTTCTAAAAGTATAGTCATCATGTATAGTACATGTGGTTAATAAAGAGGTCTCCTTTGTATTTGAATTTCAATTCGTTTATTAGCAAATATGATGGACATGACATTTGGTGTTGTGGGCGTAGCTAACGCAGTGTAGGTAGGTAGTAGGGTTCTGTAGTAATTCAAATGTAAGTGCTATGGTCATTTTCGAACCAAATGTTGTGTAAATTGTGACATCAGCATTCGTCTATGAAAAAAAATTAGCATTCTCTGTACATGTTTACTTCCGATGGCTCTGCTGGTTTGAAACACAGATCGCTCTGCTGCTTTGACTCCGAGGCTCTGACTGCCTTGCTTGCAGGATTCAATCCTGGCATCTCCCAAACCTGCGCATGTTCCTGGATCCTCCTGCCTGGATCAATAAGCCATCAACTCTGCCTTACAAATAGCTCAGCCTTAGACCCCTCCACCCCGGGCTCATAATCTGTTAGAAGCAACGGAATGGCACACCGTTTGCCAGTTTGCAGAGCATTCTATTTGTCACTGGAAAACAAGTTTATTTCGACAGCATATGCTCTCAGCCGGGGAAGTTAGCTAGGCTTTGCCTCCTGATATCCCACAGCAATATTCTGCCAGGATACTCAGTCAGCTAAATTCTTTCCCAACAGGGTGGCGCCGCAATTCCTGAGTGATGATTGCTGGCCAACAGCGGGTCGATGCTTATTCACCGCCAAACTGTGTGGAAAAAAGAAACTTTGATCCTGGTAGCTTGGCCTCGCATATCTGCCCATGTTGTACATTCCATTTACAAAGCCGGCTGGTTGATCTGATTCGTAATGTTAAACAAGTGGTGTCACTGCGTGTTCACCTTAAGAGTCAAAAGTTTTGCCTTATTCAGTTGTACACAAGATGTCTTTCTGCAAGGATCACTCTTAACTAACAAAGGCAGAGCTTTTAGCAAAGGATAAAGCATCACGCACATGCAAGGCACCACTGATGAGGCTATCAAGAACCTGCGTGTCCCTCTTGAAATCTTAATGCCTGAATACTACTGGCATTTGTTTCATGACAAATAAAAAGAAATGCATTGTGAATGAAAAAAAGTACTAACGATAATATGGAACATATAAATACATAATAAATAAGTCATGTGAAGTGTAAAACAGCCTGGGATACCTGCTCTGTTGTCCCAGGATGGTTGGTGCTCGTAGCTTTGGATATCTGCTCTGTTGTCAGTACCTAGTATCAGTATGATACAACCTGGGATGGTTGGGATTGGAGCCGACTGCTATCTTAAGAGCATCCCACGCGGGGTGCTCGGGCTCATAGCCGTCTATGTCTATTGCCTTTGCCTGCCTGTAGAAACCTAGGTGGCATCTTACGATAGCAAGGCAGGGGAGATGATGGATGCCGAAATCAAACTCTCTGTTGGTGAGGGACTCGGTTTTGTCTATGTCGAAATTGAGACTGAGCTCTCGTAGCTTCGGCATGGCTCCAGCTTCAAACAACAACCCAAAACCACAGTATCTCGAACCGACTCGAAACTTTCTCAAGCTTGGGAATCCATGGGCCCTGGTGATCCTGACCCGTTGTATTTCTTGAGAGGACAATCTGTCGGCCACTTGATTCCATACGGTGAGTAAGAGGCTGGACAGAGAATTTAAGCGCCCGAGCAAATCAACATCTGCCACCCCGAGTTGGTCAATACTGAGAGCCAAATGTTGGAGGTTGTCAAGTGAGCCGATCCATATAGGGACCGTCGGGAGTTTCGTCCAGATTCGGAGTAGCTTGAGGCTGACGGGGATGGGGCTCCATGGCTCCATCAGTAAGTCCATGCTCTCTTCGTTGGGCCTTATGATCAAAGAATTTAGCCTTCCAGTACCAAGTGTACACATAGATGAGACCAGATCTTGAGTAAACTCACCTCTAGGTACCTCCAGCATCCGTAGATTTGTTAGCTGACGGAGCTCCTGCGCGCAGTTAGGTGATCGACTCGAGAGGCTGATGCCTTCCAACTTCTGCAATGTTTGCATGTTCCTGAATCCATCTGGCAGACGCAGAAAGCTACCCAATAGATTGATCAACCTTGCCAGACGGAGAACACAGGATGGCAGATCCCTTATTACACTACCTCTGACATCCAGTGTTTGTAAATACTGCAACTCTCCAATTTCTTCAGGAAGCTTGTCTACCTCTGTTCTACATAAGCTCAAGTACCTCAATGCAAGTAACCCGCCCAGATGTGCCAGATGGTGGGCTTGTAGCTCCTCACAGCCTTCCAAGTCCAAAACACGCACATGTCGGAACTTCAGCAGAGAAGGGAGGCTATGAAGATTGCCAGGAAATACTGAAACTGAACGTACATGAGAATATACCATATTCTCCCGTAAGCCTACCACTGCATCACTGACCTCATTCCTGTCCTGGAGGGAGAGCCGCCGAATCTTGCTCTGTGAATCAACTGTTGTGTTAGGAAAACCAAACAGAGTTACGAAATTCTCTTCCACAGCCTTGGACACAATGAACTCAAGTATTGTGTCATGGACTCGACAGGAGATGAGTGTACCCAAGGAGTTTGATTTATGTGGCTGAATCAGGCTTCTGTTTATGAGGTTGTTGAAACACCTCTCCCCCAACTCATATTGGGTGAACCCATGCTCTTCATGAAGGAATCCCTCCGCAATCCATCTCAGAACCAATCGCTCCTTTCTGATCTCATAATCTTCTGGGAATATACTCAAATACAGAAGACAACTTCGTAGGTGAGGATGAAGGTCAAAGTAACTCAGTGACAGTACATGTATCATTCTATTGACATCTGATTGCCTTTCAAGTGCATCGCCAAAGGAACTTTGAACTTTGTTCCATTCATCAAAAGTTCGGGCTTTGCTTGCCAGAAAACCAGCGATTGCTATAATTGCCAAAGGCAAACCATCACATTTCTTCAAGATGTTATCAGAAACTTTAATGAGGTGTGATGGGCATTCCACTTCTGAGCCAAATACTCTCTTCAGGAACAAATTTCTCGAGTTTACAGCATTAAGAGGACGTAATGTATATATGAAACCCCGATGTGAAGAGCAGCAACATTCACCTACTTCATTTATACGTGTGGTTGTGATGATTCTGCTGCCACAACTATTTTTTTATAAAAGTGTACTTAATGGTTTCCCATGCTTCTGAATCCCATAAGTCATCCACAACAATGAAGTACCTGCCAAATTAGTTTTTGCATCTTTTAGTAAGGACATCTTGTTAAAGTAAACCAAAAACAAATTATATAAATCAACATGTAGTCAGATATAATCTTGAATTAATATGTGAAGTCCAATCACACACAGGATATAGCAATTGAGAACGATAGTAGTTGGATCTAATATGTATAACAATAACCTATCTTTGACATTTTACAGAAAGATTAACCCAAACTACATTGATATCTACCACCGTCCTGTTACGAAAAGAATAACCTAATGAACACTTAATATATGTTTCTAAATTATTGATTCCATCAATATGAAAGAAGCAATCCAAAATAAACATATTTTCTACTTTTAAATTACTTACGTTTGCCACAACTTTTACTTCTAATTTGTATTGTTCTATATGTTTTTTTTACCTAAACATAAATTATTTAGGTCTCTCTCAATTACACGGTAAGTTCAGAAACCAAGGTATAAAACAAAGAAAGCATTATGCTATGTATGGTGTGCCGTAAATATGAAGAAAACCAAAAAATAAATTTACATAAAAAATTGATTTTGTGGAGAATTAGAATAAGGAAACATGGTTCACACATCTACTGTGGTCATACAGACAAGTATAAATTCCAAATTATAAATCTATTAGTCCACAAATTTAGTATTCTTGATGTATTTTTTAAAAAATATTGCAAGACTATGTGTATATGCACACCAGCTAATGAACCAGTTATGATCAAATCAAAATACTAATGATGAAGTAACTTTTAAAATCCGTGGTGAAGGGGAAACATTGCATATGAAAAATGCAAAGGATACAAATATATGCCATGACCATATACTAAGCCTAACTCTAATAATTAGTAGTGCTGGAGTTCTGAAAAATGTAAGAATAAGAACATACTTAATCATATAGTGCACGAAAGGACTATTGGTTGACAATCTGTTTGCTCACATACCTTTTATCTTGAAGGAAATTAGATATTTTTTTGATAAGATGTTGTACATCTCCAGCTTCTGTGTCACTGTACTCATTCCCGCTAATGTCACTGAGAATAGTTCTCAAAACTTTAACCATGTCAGGATTTCGTGACACTGTTACAAAAGCCTGACAATCAAATTTATCCTTGAGTGAGATGTACACTTGGTGGGCAAGTGTTGTCTTGCCTAGTCCTCCAAATCCAACAATGGAGACCACCTTCAACTGATGCTGAGATGAAGACGTAAACCCATCTTTCGACAACAAGCTGATTAGCTCATTTTTTGGTTGATCAATGCCCACAAGTTCTGATGCTTCATTAAAGATAACAAGTGCTCAATGGTCAATCGTCTCATTTGGGTCCCTGGTGCTTATCACGCCAGTCCTGTATCTCGCATTCCTGTCTCCCACCTCCTTGATCTGAGTCTTGAAATCTAGTATCGCCTTGGAGATCTGTTGGTGCGCCTTCATCTTTTTCAGCAACTTCTTGCACTTCTTCACTAGGCCTTTGAGTGTAGCAGATTTGTCATCATCAAAACAAATCATAAAGTCATCGAGGGTGTCCTCGATGTCATAGGACATCTCCCGAACATCTGCCATCCATATCTTATCTTGCGCAGCAGGATTCTCCTTCTCCGACATGTCCTCCAGGAAGGCATGGATGCGATTAAGCTCCCCAGAGAGAGGCCTGATCTCCTTGCGAACATCTTTCAGATTCTTGTACTCATCACCAAGCAAAGTTGCCAGCTTGACAGAGACGGACTTCAGTGCCCCCGTGGCTGCGCTCACCAAAAATCCTTCCATTTCTTGGTACTCTGTCCCTCCCTCCCTTCCTTGGTGCTCCCTTTTGTTTGTGCACAGGCAACGATGATTTCCCCCAGCTCCCCTGTGGTATGCGTAGAAAGACCCAACTCGCTAGTCAACGCGCGTGCGTTTCTTGCCAGTGGAAGTGAACGAGGACATCGCCCATCCTCCCTCCATCCACTCGTCTCTGAGCTCTCGCCGCCGGTGGTCACCTGCCGGCGATGCTCTGACCCGCCGCTCGGAGCCGGAGTAGATCTGTTAGGTCAGACCATCTCCAACAGTTTGGTAAATCAACTTGCCATCCATCTAATTTTGGTAAAATAAGAAAAATTGGTCTCCAATAGTTTGGCAAACAACTTGACAAAAATAGAAACTTGGCAAAATTCTCTTCCCCACGCGCATATATCCGCGCGGCGACACCGTTGCCATCCGCTGCGCAAAGCCAGGTGGGAGGGCGAAAAAAAAAATAAAGAATGGAGCAGGGTTCCTGATGTAAGTTTTAAAGAGGTGGAAGGACGTAAACATAATTTTGTTTCTCTCAAGGTTCCTGATACAAGTTAGATTTGGATTTGGCAAATGAATTATGCCAAACTGTTGGAGACAAACTCTTTTTTTACTTGGCATATCTTTTTAGAAGTTGGCAAAACACAATATTTGCCAACTAAAATTTAGCAAACTCTTGAAAATGCTCTAGGATTAGGCCTTTCTGGGTTAGTGGTAGCGCAGTTGGAGAAGTGGATCCAGGCTTTGCCGGCAACCGGCCAATTTTGCCAATTTTGCTTGCGTGGCATGCCAACACGGCTGTACAGCTCGGATCCCAGGCAGTAAAACTATGAAATGTCTCTCGTGCCCTTTGCTCTCTTCCTTTTCCTCCCCTCTCCTGTCACTTACACGTGGGACCCACGTGCTAGGTTGTCTTCAACCTCCCGCTGTTAACAAATACCGGTCGCTGCCACCCCTCCGACATGGTCTATCCCACTGCCGCCGTCCGCACGCCCACAGCGAGCGCGAGGGCCGGAGCCCCCGACGACCGCTGCTGCTGAAGCCCGTCGTCCCTCCCTCGCCCCGCTTGGCCGCCGAGCCCGAGAGCCACCGGCCACCACCGCCCTTCCCTGGCCCCGCCCGCGGTAGCTGCGGGCGTGGGAGCTCAACACCGCAAATTGGATGGCCGCCTCCTGCTCCCTGCGGTTGTACGTTGCTATTTCCTCACCTCCCCCGTGCGGTGGTGGTGGCCCAACCAGAGGTCAGCCGGGGGCGCTCGCTCAACAACGCAAGATATGGGCTTCCAGGTCGCCGTCATGGCACCGTCGACGTGCGTGCGCTCCTCCTCCGCATCGTCTTCCTCCACCTCCTCGTGGCCGCTGCCCGCCTTCCTCGGCGGTGGATGCGGGGGCTCGCGAGATCCCGCTCGCCCGTTGTCACATCCCAAATTTTCAAATATTTAAAAACAACTCCTAATTTTTTTTCAAATCATATAGCAATTTCTCCATAAAAAGACCCCTCCTTTAAATTTTATTGCATCAAAACCCCTAGGAAGCATGTGCATATGAGTGGCTAACTTCTTTTCACACCCCACATTCTCTCTAACAAGCCCTAAGAGAATTCTAGAGCAACTCTATCTCTTGATCAACTCAAATTTGAAATCCTATTTCAAATTGAACTCAAATACCAATTCAAACAAATGTTAAACCATTTCTAACTTAAACGGGCCAACTCCCTGCTATCTAGCCCAACACCACAACCGGCCCAGCCAGCCTCCCTTTCCTCCTTCGCCCGCGCGCAGCCCACCGCGCCCAGCCAGCAGCCAACGGCACCCCCGCCTCGATGACGTCATCATGACGCCATCATCTCCTTCCTCCCCTATCCCTTCATGTCCCCCTCCTCCCCGACCGGCGACGCCACCCGCCCGATCTCGCAACCCCGGTCCTCTCCCAACAGAACCACACGCGCGCCCACCATCCCTCCTCCTCCGCCGCAACTTTTGACTCTCATCTCCCCTCCTCTCCGTACGGCACGCCCTACACTGTATGTGCACACGCATGCCAGAACGCACATCGCCGGCGACCCCATCCTCCAAAACCCGGCCGTCGTAATCAAACCACCCATCCTACGCGTGCCCGGGATTCTCCTCAACCTCCTCCACATCCTTCTCCTGCTTGAACTCTTCCCCAATCCTCCCTGGCTGCGAAACCGCCGCGCCACGACGGTAAGACCGTACGAGCTCTAGAACGCCGCTGCCGGCATGCGTGCCTGATCCGCTTGCCTGCCGCCGGATTCTTACCCCTAAGGCGAGCGCCGCAATTCTCAACGCCAAGAAGTCCCGGGACGACCTTATCCCCTTCTCCTCTCCCCTCCTCGGCCTTATCCAACCTCACTCACCGGCGCCGCATGTCGTCGCAAGAGCTCGGGCCCCGCCACCTTATCCCGGCCGAGCCAAGCCCTCCCTTGCCCCCTCCGCCCTATAAATGGCACCCCGAGCACCACAGCCATCCCCGCACCTCACCTCATACCTCCCACAACCTTTCCCTCACCGGAATAGGAACCCGTCGGAGCACTCCCCCGCATGAGCGTCGTTGTCCTTCGGGGCCAGCCTAGGCCGAAGTCGGGGAGCTCTGCACGGCGTAGCCACCGCCCCTGTCCTAACAAGGCTCTGCCCGAACGCGTGGCGAGCTCGCCATAGTACCCCTAGGAGCCTCACCGCCGCTCGTTGTCGCGCCGGAGCTCCGATCCCGGCAGCCTTGCTGCCAAAATTCCGCACACCGCCGGCCGGGAACCTCCCAGGTACAGCCATTTGTGCTTCCTACACCTTCCCTGCACCTCCTTCCTCCCTTAGCCGCGCCGCCGCATAGCCGCCACGCCATTATGTCCGACGAGCATGTGCCGCCGTGCGGCTTAGCTCCGGTGATGCTCCAGCAGTCGTACTGCGTCTAGAGCACCTCTAAGAGCACACCGACACGTTGCCGAAATTTCCTCGGCCGCCACACCCCCAATCATCCCCTCACCGAGCGCCATCCGCCGCCGCCGTGCCGGCGACTCCCCTTCACCGCTCCGACTGCCCTCGTACCCCTAGGCGTCCCCTAACACTCACTAGGCACACACCCACGTACACGCACACCCTTTTGCACCCTAGGAAGCCCCTAGTGCACAACCCGTGCGTGCCCGCACTGCCTGTGAACCCCCGGCGAGCTCGCGCACCACCGGTAGCCCCTCCCCTACCACCACACCACCGTCGGTAGCTCCACCGTGACCTCCCGAGCCGCTAGAACCACTCCCCATCCTCGGAAACCGGTCACAGGCGTCGACGGCGAGGACTCCGGCGAGTCCCCTGCCTCCGCCGCTGTGCCCTGGCGCATCTTGGGCAGCGTCGTCTAACCCCCGACGTGGCGTCGTCCCGCCCCTCACACCGACACGTTGGCCCGGGTGTGACGCCGTCCACCCCGCCGTTGCCACCTCCCTTCCTTTCTCCCCTAGACCCGACACACATAAACCTTAGACCCCAGCACCTCCTCGGTCCACTGCCCTTGGTCCACGGCTCACGGCACAGTGCCGGCCCCAGCCCCGCCGAGTCAGCCCCCTCCCTCTTTGCTACGGCCACCCCGTTTAGTGTACCCCAAGCCCCAGTTTAGTGTGTTAGGAAATTCGAAAAATTTCCCAAAATTCACCAAAAATACTAGAAGACCTAAGAACCCTTGATATGCTACCCATATCTCCATAGCACCTTTCTAGATATAGATTTTAATTTTGGTCATATCATCCAATAGGAAAATCCTATTAGTGTACCCAAAAATTCGCTTTTCTTTATCCTTAGCCACATAAATTGCCATAAAATTCCCAAAAATAGTGGAGGCTCATAGAATAGCAACCACACCTTGTTCATCCAAAATCTCACCTTCCTTAGCCCTAGATAGATTAAGCACCCTCCTTTTTATTAGAGAAGCCTTTATTTTATGCGACGTTCACGTTCGATTCTTACCTCCGAAACCTTAAGATCCTACCCTAGCCATATAGATCACGATATCCTTCTCTCTAACTTATGATTGATGAATTGCCATGATTGTTGATTGCTTTTTAATTATGTGAATGACTATGTTACTATAGAATGGGTAATAGCACTGAAGGATCAAACGACGATCAAGGAAGCAATCAAGATTAACACGAAGAAGCCCAAGACAAGTCCTTAGTTTTCTTACTAAGGAAAGAGGCAAGTTCCACAACAACTCCTTGATTTTTACCATCCAGATAACTTCTCACATTTATTTCATGCTTTCTCACTTAAATACTACCAAATTCTACATTTTGTATTTACCTTTATTCAATATACTTTTAGAAGGGTTATGGTAGTTGCATGAATTGGACTAAAGTAATAGAACCTCTAAGGATGGACCTGGGAGTATGGGGGCAACCTCAGTGGAGGGTATTGTCCATGCTTACTCCAGTCGTATAAGGTCTGGTTCATGGGAAAATCTTTCTAGTGTTTGGTACGCCCGCACGGACCAAAAAGGCATAGCCTCCGGGAATGCCTATTTATGTGAGGACTTGATCCACACCCCACCACTGAACCTAGTAAACCACCCCAAGGGGCCATGGTGGGCAACAGAAAAGATGGAGCAGGACCTTCGCATAGTCCCAGGTCTGGTCGGCACAGGTCATCGAGTATGTTATGGCGTCAGGGTGACGCGGTGGTATTGTATACCACAGTTATATTGATGCATCTTTTTCCCAGGAAAATTGGATCCGCGTAGCGGATGGTGGTGGAATGACCCCCTGTTTAGACCCCAGTGTAGACGTGGGTGGAGCTAGGGAATGTTGTTCAGGATTGGGTGAAAATGTAATCCATGAATGGACATCGGTGGGTACAGGTTTCGTAGGTCAGTATCGCCTTAGCGCGAGGTATGGGCTGACCGACCGTGCGGGTAAAGCGTACACCTCTACACAGAGTAAATCTATTCGAATAGCCGCGGCTCACGGTCACGAGCCCACTTAGTTAAAGCTCCCATTGATTAGTCTACACCTTTGGATAGTAGAGATGGATAGGTTAAGGTTAATATGAAGATGGATCGGGTTTGTCCTTAACCGGAGCCTGAGGTTGGTTTAAAGATGGATCGAATTATCCCTGATGGAGCCCAGGTAGAGCTCATATAATTGGGGGACTGGTAGGGAGGTGAATGCCCTCCAGGACCAAAACTACATTATATTGCTACATTACATACTTTTGTCTTTCGTATTTACACTCTATGCTTTACATTCAGTACTTTGAATGTGTGCTTAGGCCCACTAGTGGCCGACCCCCTCTGTCGTGGTCATTTTTCCCGCTGTGGGATTTGTTGAGTACCTTACCCGGTACTCACTCTTGCTTCCCTTACTCTTTCTTGTAGGCTCAAGCCAAGCAGAGACGAGGGCAAGGATCCGAGGGATCCATACTAGGGGTCAAGATGCCCGCGGCTTGGGCCACTACGTAGTTCTCCGCTGCAAAGTTAAGGTTGGGCTATGGCCCTCCCTATATAGAACATGCTTTCTCTTTTCAACTTAATGTATTATATCAATGGAATGAACGCAGTATTGCTAAGATACCTCTTGTCAAAAGTGCCTATATCATCTATTGATCTAGGGAATGATACAAAATGGCATTCGGGTCCTCCCCTATAGGGCAGGTCCCTACACCAGTTAATTGGGGAGCCAGAGTAATGGGATGGAGCCCGGGGACCTGGAGAGAAGATCTAGGAGCTCGCGGCAGCGGCGGGGGTGCAGCCGGCCGGCGTGGCGGGGTGCGGGTGGCCCGGGGATTTGGTGGGCCGCGCCTTCTCCTCGATGGTGCTCATCGTGTGGGAGCTGCAGAGCTTCTGCGATGACCTGCAGGGCGACCTGGCACGCGTCCAGGGCGAGATGCATGCCTCCAACCTACGGCTGGAGGTTGAAAACAACCTTGCATGTGGGCCCCATGTGTAAGTGGCAGGAGAGAGAAGGATAAGGAAAAGTCAAAGGGCATAAGAGACATTTCACCATTTTCGTTGACTGGGATCCGAGCTGGACAACCGTGTTGGCATGCCACACGAGCAAAAGTGGCAATTCTGTATACTTTTCTCTCTCATGTGCTAAAATTGTAGCGGCAATCGAGAAGATGCTTGTTGGCATTTCTTAACATCACCACTATAGCGCTGGGTAGCGTGAGCGCGTATGGAACACCCGGGTACACTGACGAGTGTGAACGAATCCGCATGTGCACGGATACACCGCTATAGCACTTCCCCTATGAGGGTGAGTATTCCAAGGGTATTGTATCCAAGGACGGAGAGGTAACCGGACGGGTGTCTATCCAAGGACACCAAGCCACTACTGAGATGGGTTGGAGTTGAGAAGCACTCTCTAGGTGGACTTAACTCTTGAGATGAAACGACCGCTGATAGCCCTCCCCGTGGGGTGCCGGCACACCCTAGCTTTTAAAGGTCTAAGTGTGCAACCGGCCTGGGGGCCCTACTCGATACACGGGCGCAGAGGATTTCAAAGGGTCCAACAGGCTGTCACCACTACGACCTACCTCTATCGTTATGCGAATGCACGTGGTATCCGTAGGATAACCAGAGCCCAGACACCACGTCTATGCTATCGATTAATACTATAACGCGGTTACGTCTGTCGACCTGCTAACTACACTATAGCACCCCGTATAAATACAGAACTACGAACTTGGAGAGGAACGGTAGAACATGCTCGTCATCGAGTTACAGAGCAACAGAGAGGTTTGGATGCGAACGAGATACAACACTCTTACTCAGCTAAACAGGATCCAAGCATGCAAACAGATACCTGAACTAATGATCTAGCTCTAAAGGATCGAAGCCCTATGCTATGAAGAACACAAGTCTCTAAACTATGAACGAGCCAAGAACACAAGAACATATCATTCATGCATGAAGTCCACTATAGTCTAAATAAGAAATGTTGAATACTCACTTTGGTCTAAATGTAGAACAAGAAATCCACGAGGACATCAACTCACTCCTCAATCCTACTCCACCTATCAACTAGATCCTAGTCTAGATCTCACCTCATCCCTACTCCGCAACATAGAGGTGAGAATCACCTCACATGGGCAGAATTAGAGAGAGGGAGAGAGCTACACAAGAGAGAAGTGGAAACTTGAGAGGTTGGAGGTGTGTTGGAAATGAGGCCCCTCCCCTTCTATTTATAGGCAAGGGGGAGGCTTGCTCCAGGGCTTAAATGTCTCCAAAACACCCCAGATTGCAGCAAGGGGCCAATCAGGGAGTAGCATGTGGAAGGCGGGGATGAACCGACCGAAGGTCAGTTCGGCCGACCGAACGGTCGGCCGACCATCCCAGCCTTCCCCACGTGTTGTTCTTTCTCCAGGTGACTGCAATGTGGGCCCTCTGGTCACTCCCCTGTGCATGCCAAGTTTCCTGGTGGTTTGGGTAGCAAGTGGGCCCATGGATCCATGTGATGTTGATGTGGCAGCGTCTGATTCGTCCAAAGCTCTTCACATGGATTAGTGACATCATGGATCCACAGGAATCCATGTGGCAACCCCTCATTGGCCAAAACCTGAGTGGCTTGGATTGGAGTGGATCACATATGCATGGATTCCTCCTATTTCCTGTACTAAATACCTGCATTCAAATAGACATCAACATTGGCAGAAAGTATTAGTTTAAGCTCCTATTCTTGTGTGGATGTGTCTTTCATGTTCCAAAATGCAGGAGTTGACGGCTATAAAAATGGTACTTAACAGCCGTCAACAACACCCTCACACTTGACCTTTGCTCGTCCCGAGTGAAGGGAGAATAAAGCCAAGTGGGTCATGAGTACCATGAAGTTAGAACAAGCATAAGAGATATTCCAAGTCATACCTTGTCCCTATGAACCTCTGTGGATTGGCTATCATGTCTTCTTGGGTGATTGAAGAGCAGAACAACTGTGGATCAAGTCACTTATGCACCTGATGACAAACATCTTGGGGTTTTGCAAAGTTTTTCATAAATAAAGCTCTTGGCAGCTCCCTCATTTGATTCTCTCAGATTGCTCAATGTGTATATGTCCTCACCAAGGCATTAGATTACCTTCATTCATCCATCTTCTAGTGATGGCTTATGTGGAGCTTAGGTAGGGTATGAATGATAAGGCATACTTGCATCACATATATTGCAAAGTCAAAAGCTAGATCTACAGAGACAATCAAATCATATCATCAGATCAAGATGTGCACATGTATGGGTATGGTGAGTATGGTAAGGTGGATACTAGGCCCAGAACGGGTGCTAGATATTACCATACATATATAATGACGAATGTTGGTTGATGGTAAGGTGGACACTCACCCCGGAATGGACACTAGTTATTACCATCTATATTATGGGACTCCTTTGCATGATTCTCCTTCTTGTATAAAAATCTTGAGAACATGGCTATCTCTCCTTTTCTCCCTTTTTTTCTTTGTGGACCTTCACGTGTCCAACTTTTTTCCGATAGCCATGCCTCTTGTGTAACAAAAACTAGAAAGGAGAGATCAACACATATGGAGCTTTATTTTGTGGAATGGATGAATGATACAATGTTAACTTCCAGAGTAGAAGCATAGCAAGGGGAATATGGTGGTGTGCACATGAATCTTGATCATGAAAGCATGAAAAGAATTCTCACAAGGGTCACAGAATTTGACAAAGCTCAATGCAATGACAAGCAGCATATGAGTGTAAGGTTTTCAACTAAAACATTATATGGCTTTGGTAGGACTGTGGCATATCAAAGAGGAGCTTTTTCCAAGAGGTTTTATGTTTCAAAATAAATAACCCAAGAGAGTTTAGTCATCAGAGCAACAAATCATATCATCAAGCCTATCATACTCGTCAATTACTTAGATGAACATGCTTGTCCTTAAGACGGGTATGGTTCACAAGCATCAAGATAAATAACGAGGAATAAAACATATGCAGGCCAACCAAGGTATCAAGCAAGACGGGTGAACTTAGCATAACACTGAGTTTTAATTTATGTGAGATAAATAATTATGGTTCATAAAACTCAGGAATGAGAGTGTGAGATGTCAAGATGCAAACCGGCACTGTATATGGAAGTCGAACCGTGAGAGGCTTTCCACAGGAGAGAGCTCGTGCGGATCCCATTCAGGTTCTCTGCGAATGATCGATCGTATAGCGCGGAATGCTCGTGGTGTGGGCATAAGAATATGTCGTGCTCACTGTGGGAGAGTCATTGCTCTCCCCCACACTATCTCGAACCTAAATGTCTTCTACAACAAATGATCGAAGTGATAACACAAATGTGGCGTGACCGGGTTACATGACCGGTAAGCCAACTTATTCAAATCCAAAATGTTTTGAAATAAATTATGCGCTTACAACCATGATATGAAATAAATGAATGGAAAGGAAATTAATGAAGGAAATAAAGGGAAATAAACCTAGACCTAAGACTAGCGCCTAATGGAAACTAAATTGGGGCTAATCCCGTCTACTCGGCAAGGAGCTGCTCCTGCCCCTCAGCTGCTGCAAGCCTCTGCAGCTTCTGAGTCATGTCCTCGACCAGCTGGCGATACTCAAACTTGAGCTCCCGGTACTCATTCCTCTGCTTCGCCAACCCTTCAACTAGCATCTCATGCTCCATGTAAAGCGCAACAAGTTTGTGCACAAGCCTTGACAAAGCAGGTGTCTTATTAGCACTGTTTCCTCAGATGTCAGTGAGGATCCTGATGATCTCCCGCTCCCACTGTGGCGGCCTGCGGTGATGTGTACCATAGCCTCCGGTTGGCATCTTCACTCCAAAGATCTTGAATCTGGTCTACGGGAGTGGAAACTCATCCCACACATCTTGCTCGTATGTGTGGCAAAAGGCCTCTCCATAGCTATTGAAGTCAGAGCCAACATAGCGTTCTCCAGGCTTCAATGGTGGGCTGAGAGGATCGTCAAACAACACCCGCTTGCATGCTGCATCCTTTCCTCCCATGGTGGCCGACCGGGCTGGAAAGGAAGGAGGTGAGGAAGAGCCACGTCAGGACGGCCGGACAGAGGAGTCGGCACATTCCCTTCGAAAGCTCTCCACACTCCTGCCTCTCCCCGGTGTCTCAATCTCCGGCGATCCCATCTTCTCATCCATGAGGTCGTCGAGGTTGATAGGGCGAGAGGAACTCCCCTCCCTTGGGCCGTAGGGGGAGACGGTCTTGTAGAGACGAGCGAAACGTAGCTAGCCATGGATGGGGTTGAGGGAGGTGGAGGAGATGGGTTCTGCGCGACACGAAACTCGTCATGCGGCAGGGAAAAGGTTTCTGGAGGAAGAAGAGATGCACACACGAAAGACGAAGGGCAGCGGTGGCACCAGGGCTTCGGCCGACCTGGTGTTCGGCCGACCCTAGGTCCTCCCCGTTTGCGTGTGGGCTCTAGCAGGCTTGAAGATTACAGGCCCAGGTGGGTGCCCCGAGATAGCAAGGCAAGCTTCGGCTAAAGCTAGGATAAGGTTGGGGTTGACTAGTCAACCTCTACTTTATAATAACTTTGGCTAAGCCATTTATAATTTAGATATTCTGGGGGTAACTCACCCTGATAACATACCTGGCCCATCATAGGTGTAGAAACTACTAATGGGGATCATGAAGTGTTCACTGTGCTGCCACGATGATGTTGTCTTTTGTGCACCTCTGCCTAACCCTTTCAACGATAATTCCTGTCTCTTGCATGGTTAGCGTTCATAAGATACCCGAAGGATAATTCGTCTCGGGAAATCAAATAACTGAAACCCAAGAGTACTCAGAGTGCGGATGTCTCATGAGCAATCTCCTGTCTCAACCCAAAATTGTCTCTCTTGCAAGTAGTGTGATATGATGATGAGCTCTGACCTGCAAGGTTAGTGCATACATACAAAGACGAGTCTATAAAGATAGCAAAGCTGAAAGCAAGCATGATCATCCCAGAGGCTGCCAGCTCTGGGTGGTCACGGGACTCGGGAAGCTATAGCAGTAAGGTGGTGGAACTCGAAGATAAGAAGATTAAGCAGTGAGGCTAGTGCTCTCACAACGAAAATAGATCTCCGAGTGAACTCAAGCCCAGAAAAACACTCGACCTCTGAAAGAGGATAGAGCAAAGACTCCAATGGTCGGTGTACGTTCAAGAGCTAGAGTTCTAGTGCAAGCTGAGGTTCAACTCACTCTTGCCTTAGGCAGATGGTCTGATGTTCTCATCAAAATGATGAAACATCCCGAGGTCTAGCCTAAGCTTCCAATGGGAGGTTATGGATGAACTAGGAAGATCAACTCCCATTGGGCATCGATCAAGTCAAGCATATGATACTAGGTAAAGCTTCTCTTGACTGATCGGCATCGATCGAGGGGCTTAAGATAAGAAGTGAATGCACTCAACTCGATCGGTAAGTAATCACGCTCCTTTGGTCCGATAGGTGAATAATAAAGCAAAGACCGATGTCTCAGTCCATACGTAACCTCGGTGCAAGGCACCTCAGCTCAAACTGAGACGTAGGAACATGATAGGCCTCTCGTACTCCCCTTAGGAGATCATAACTAGGATCGAACAAGTCATCCTGGCCGGGAATGATTCGTTCTTTCCTAATTACTCTCTCCATCCTCCCACGAGACAAGGTCTCGGAGAGAAGGTCTAAGAAGAGGCACGAGAGGGGAACCCAAGGATAGACTTTGCGCCAAGCAACCTTTCCCTTAGATTCCTGCTATTCAGGAATGGTACCTTCAACCAGAGCTTAGAGAGAATAGATATGAAGTCTCGAGCTTGGCTGATGATAGGTCTAGGTGGCTCAGAACTTCCTCTGATGGGCACCTCATCGACCGGGATGCAAGGGGAGCTGAAATCCCAGAGATTTTCCACAATCTCTTTTTCCCTCAACAGCGTCTAAGTGCACAAAGGAGCCTCCAGAGAGAGCATTAAGCCGCATGGCATCGCCTTTCCGTAATCCAAACCAGAAGTGTTGAAGTAGCATCCAATCGGGAACGTGTAAGTTGGGGCAATCTTCCATCACGGAGGCGAAACGATTCCATGCCATTCCTAGTGATTCCTCCTCACCTTGCTTGAAACTGAGAATCTTGGTCCTTAACGAGATGAGTCGTCGTATCGGGGAGAATTGGGAGCAGAAAGCTGCTCTCAAACTTTCCCACGTAAGGTAGTCTCTACCATAACGATGGTGCCAATCCTGTGCTTTCCTAGAGAGGGATAGCGGGAAAATTCCCTTTTTCGAGCATCCGACGATTCTCTGGTTTTACCCTGAGTTTCAATCAGACGCTCGTAGTCTCTTACATGATCAAAGGGGTTCTTATGAATTAACCCCGAGAAGGAAAGGTCCTGAATTAGCTTCATGAGAGAGGGGCGAATCCGAAAGCCAGATGAAAGAACGGGTTCTAACAGAGATGGCTTTGAGGGTTCACTCCTCGATAGCGGAAGGTGTTTACAATGATAACCTTCCATGGATAGTGGGGGTAAAGGTAGAAGTAAAGAAAACAAAAAGGATATCTCAAATGGTAACGGGGGTGAAGGTAGAAGAAAACGAAAGAAAGATAAAAATGAGGATAGACGGGTCCGAAAGGTTAACAATAGCCGTCCCCGGCAACGGCACCAGAAATGCTTGTTGGTGTTTCTTAACGTCACCACTATAGTGCCAGGTAGCGTGAACGTGTAAGGAACATGTGGGTACACTGACGAGTGCGAACAAATCTGCAAGCGCACGCATACACTGCTGTAGCACTTCCCCTCTGAGGATGAGTATTCCAAGGGTATCGTATCTAAGGATGGAGAGGTAACCGAACGGGTGTCTATCCAAGGATACCAAGCACTACTAAGATGGGTAGGAGTTGAGAAGCACTCTCTAGGGGGACTTAACTCTCGAGATGAAATGACCGCTGATAGCCCTCCCCGTGGGGCGCCAGCACACCCTAGCTTTTAAAGGTCTAAGTGTGCAACCGGCCTGGGGCCCTACTCGGTACACAGGTGCAGAGGATTTCAAAGGGTCCAACAGGCTGTCACCACTGCGGCCTACCTCTATCGTTACGTGAATGCACATGGTATCCGTAGGCTAACCAGAGCCCAGACACCACGTCTACGCTACCGATTACTTTTATAGCACGGTTACGTCTGTCGACCCGCTAACTACACTATAGCACCCCGTATAAAAACGAAACTACGAACTTGGAGAGGAATGGTAGAACATGCTCGTCATAGAGTTATGAAGAAACAAAGAGGTTTGGATGCGAACGAGATACACCACTCTTACTCAGCTAAACAGGATCTAAGCATGCAAACAGATACCTGAACTAATGATCTAGCTCCAAAGGATCGAAGCCCTGTGCTACGAAGAACACAAGCCTCTGAACTATGAACGTGCATGAAGTCCACTATAGTGTAAATAAGAAATGTCGAATACTCATTTTGATCTAAATGTAGAACAAGACATCCACGAGGACATCAACTCACTCCTCAATCCTACTCCACCTATCAACTAGATCGTAGTCTAGATCTCACCTCATCCCTACTCCCCCACATACAGGTGAGAATCACCTCACGTGGGCAGAATTAGAGAGAGGGAGAGAGCTAGACAAGAGAGAAGTGGAAACTTGAGAGCTTAGAGGTGTGTCAGAAATGAGGCCCCTCCCTTTCTATTTATAGGCAAGGGTGAGTCTTGCTCCGGGGCTCAAATTTCTCCAAAACACCCCGGATTGCAGCAAGGGGCCAATCAGGGAGCAACACGTGGAAGGCGGGGATGAACCGACCGAAGGTCGGTTCGCCCGACCGGACGGTCGGACGACCATCCCGGTCTTCCCCACGTGCTGTGCTTTCTCCAGGTCACTGCCATGTGGGCCCTCTGGTCACTCCCCCGTGCATGCCAAGTTTCCTGGCGGTTTGGGTAGCAAGTGGGCCCATGGATCCATGTGATGCTGATGTGGCAGCGTCTGATTCGTCGAAAGCTCTTCACATGGATTAGTGGCATCATGGATCCACGGGAATCCATGTGATGCTGATGTGGCAGTGTCTGATTTGTCGAAAGCTCTTCACATGGATTAGTGACATCATAGATCCAGGGGAATCCATGTGGCAGCCCCTCATTGGCCAGATCCTGAGTGGCTTGGATTGGAGTGGATCACATATGCATGGATTCCTCCCATTTCCTGTACTAAATACCTGCATTCGAATAGACATCGACACTGGTGGAAAATATTAGTTTAAGCTCCTATTCTAGTGTGGATGTGTCTTTCATGTTCCAAAATGCAGGAGTTGACAGCTATAAAAATGGTACTTAATAGCCGCCAACAATGCTATCTGGAGAGGCTCCACCCGTTATCATGGTAAAAAGTTAATAATCCTGCTTCGAGGGCGAGCAATCGAGTTGATTCCGAAGGGAGGGGCAACACAGCTCGACGGTGGGGCTGCCGTCAGGTGGGACCGGCGGTGGAAGCCGGAGGGCGGCGAGCAACTCGAGTGCTAATGCTTATCCGAAAGAAGCTATGGCTCGCTGCTACCCAGAGTGCATTTGGTACAGCTGTGATGATGGCTGTGACAGCTCCTGCTGTGACTGTGCTGGTGGAGCAGATTCTCTGGTGAATCTGAAATCGTTTTGGAAAAATGTTTGGGAAAACAGTTTCTCCTGGCTATGTAAAGAGTAAAATGTCCATAATACCCTTTCATTTTCTTTTTTTCCTTTTCTCTTTTCTCTTTTCTCTTTTTTTGTTTTTTTCTTCCACTTTTCTCCTTTTATCTCTTTCTATTTCATCTCTATCCCATCTTTTTCATCCCGTCATCCCTATCCACCCGTCTGTGCCCTTCACCCGAGCTCCGCCGGTACCTTCCGCCCCCGCCGACTGCCCACACCGACGCGACGACGCTCCTCCAGCCCCACCGCACCCGGTGCCCCTCCAGCTCCGCGCCCCTCGCCTCCACGCTGCCCACCGCCGCCGCGGACTCACCGCGCTGTTGTCCCTAGGACCTCCTTCGAGCGCCTTCTGTGGGGCGCCCTGGAACGTCCTCCTTCTCCGCCACCGGCCGACCGTCCTTCCGTGGGCCGCTACCGTGCTCGCCTCCACCTCCTCCATCTTCATTTTCTCCGTCGTGCCGGCCGCCACCACGCTCGCTGGCCGGCCACCTCCAGCTGCCCGCCTCCACCGCGCTCGTCGGCCGGCCACCTCCACCCATGTCCTCCATTCGTGGGCCCCTCCTGAGGGCAAAGGATATAAACGGGGAGGCGAAGCTGCAGCCGGAGCGACGTTTTTCCGCTCTGTCTCGCACAGTTCGCTCCAGAGACCAGAGAGCGTGATTTTAGGAAGCTTCTCCCTGGGAGCAATTTTTTTGTCCCGTTTGGTACACCTTCACTAAAACAACTCCGGGAGCCGCAGGAGAAGCTGTACCAAACGGACCTTTAGTACTCCGTACTCTCTAGTCTCTCGTAAAAAACAAAAATAAAATAAAATAACTTGTTCGTATAGAAAAGGTTAGACACACCGGTAATTGTAATAAATGAACATGCTATCCTAAGGGTAGTCTCAATCGTAGAACCGACACTGTTTCCATAGCACGAGAAATCATCTATAGAAACTATCTTTCCCAATTGAGATGTCTTCGAGTAATAATTGTTTTTTATTTATCTCCCAACTCTATCTTCTTCCTCCAACGATAGAGTGACATGAGTCACCTAGAAACCAGTAGTTTCTCCCTAATGGCGATTTGATAATTTGTTGTGCATTAGGTGAAAAGTAGACATGGTTTCTCCATGAGGAAACCATTTATATGATTTCTCCTCTCTTTCCTCATTAATTATACTACCATATTAATATTTTTCTTAGTTAACAAGCTATTTAATACAGACCGAAACTATCATTAATACTCCATTGGGATATGAAGTGCCCTAATAACTCATATTAGTTGAGATTTTTTTCTCAAAATATATTAGTTGAGATTCGAAGTTATACAGTCTACTTGGTTTTATGGATCCATAATAAGTGTATGGACATTGGAACAACAAAAGAGCATCAATTGAATATTTCATTGTCTTTATGGATTTATCAATGCACTTTTTTCTTGATGTGAGTGTTATTTTAATTAGATGAGTTTTACTAGAAGTTATATGACCAGTCTTTGTGGGACAAAATTTGAAAGCTAAATGAACAATCTTTGGGAAGGATGGAGTACGTAGGAGTAGTATAAAAAAATAAAGAGTAAAATACACGAGCGGTCCCTAAACTTGTCACAGGATGTCATCTAGGTCACTAAACTCTCAAAATGCATTTTTAGGTGCATGAACTTGTCTCAGATGTCATTAGGGTCCCTAAACTCCCAAAACACATTTTCAAGTTGTCCAACTTGTTTAAATGTATCATCCGAGTCCTTAAACTCTCAAGAGTTAAATACACCAGCAGCCGTTGAACATGTCTCAACGTGCCACTTAGGTCCACGAACATGCAAAGTTGAAATCCAGCCCCCAAACTTGTTAGGTTGTGCCACTTGGGTCCATACCTCTTAGGTGGTTATGTATATATGCAAAAAGATTCTTGATTTTTATCTTCTTCTCCATCCATTCCTCCTCATCGTCTCTCTCCTCTATCTCCTCCGTTTGACTACTGCCCTCCGTTGCGTCTCACCGCCGTGACCTACGTTGACAGGGTGAGGCTGGAGGCTGCGAGCCCCACAACACCCGTGACATCCCTGTGGGCACGCCCGGAGGAGGGCCGCGGGGAGGACCTAAGGAGGGAGACCTTGGCCATCACCGACCTATGGAGTCCTCCGCACTTGAGAGAGGGAGCTCCCCTGCTACTTGCCACGCTGCCACTCCATAGGAGGAAGAAGAGGAGGTAGATCCGGTTCTGGCGCAGGTAGGGAGGAAGGAGTAGGGCCGGCGGAGGAAGGGGAGAGGCCGAGGTGGGAGAGCCACCGTCGGAGATCACCTGGGGTGGTCGGATCCGACGACCGCCTGCCTGGGGAGGGATGGCCGTGGAGGAAGGAGCAGCATAGGGGCGCACAGGGATGGTAGGAGGCGAGAGATGGGAGGGAGGTTCGCCTGGCCGCCGTGCTCCTCCACCGGAGATGCCTCATGCCGGCCGGTAGGTGGTCAGCGACGCAAGGGAGGGCGGCGGCCCAGCGCAAGAGAGAGGAGAGAGTTTTTTTTTGAGAAAGAGAGAGGAGAGATGAGAAGGAGGACGTGCATGGAGAAGAATATAAAAAAATCAAGGGTCTTTTTGCATATATGCATGACCATTGAAGGGGTATGGACCCAAGTGACACAACTTAACAAGTTTGGGGTGCTGGATTTCAACTTTGCAAGTTCGTAGACTTAAGTGACACGTTGAGACAAGTTCAAGAGCCGCCAGTGTATTTAACTCAACTCTCAAAGTTCATTTAAAATCCTGCAATCAAATGCCAAGAAATACATGTGCGATCACTAACACAAAGTGGTTGTGAAGGCAATGAGCGAGAAGAAAACATTACCATCAACAACATGTGAATTTTAAGATTTGAAAATACATTTTAGGAATTTATCAGGGATTTAGATGAAACCTGAGGACTAGTTTGGGATAGAAATGCGCACTTTAAGAGTTTATGAACTCACGTGACACCTTGAAACAAGTTTAGGGACCTGAAAATGCATTTTGAGAGTTTATGGACCTAGATGACACTACAAGACAAGTTCAAAGACCGCCTATGTATTTTACTCGAAGGGAAAATTAGCTATGCGATATCATTCAAATGTGATTTTTATCACAGAACACTAAAAATCACTAAAACATAGTGGCTTTGCAGAACACACTCTTCAAGTACGTAAAGGCATCAGAAATTATTCTTTATCTCTGTGACTTTCATTGCTGCAGCAACAATTCCTCAAAACTAGGATAATCTTCCTAGCCGGTGGTTGGTGCTGATTTGTTGAGAAAAATACCGTTGGCTGTTGGCTGGGCTGATGCTGATTTGGTGTGAGAGAAACGTACTGATTGCTTGTGGCTGATAAGATGTGATAGAAGTTATCATGTACATTATTGTTTCACGTGTCAAATGTTTGGAGATCCAAACCCATGCAGAAGCTTGTGAATTATGTCCAATCAGTATAATATAAGGTGGGGTCCAATTGTACATGTATATATGCCATTATACATTATAAAGGAAGATGATGTATCATGTATGTATACCTGAGCATTTTTGGCCCGGCCCGGCCCGGCCCGCTGGCCCGGCCCGGGCCCGGCCCGCGTCAGGCCCGCCCACGGACCTTACTGGACGGGCGTGGGCAGAGATCTTGAAGCCCGCGAAAAAAAATCTTGACCCGAGCCCGGCCCGACATGCTGTTTTTAGCTATTTTACAGTGCAAAATACGCGGGCGGCCCGCCCAAGCCCGGGCCCGGCCCGAGCCCGAAAACTGAGGCCCGACACGTCCCATGGGACGGTCATGGGCAGGATTTTCTCGGCCCGAAAAAATCGAATTTTTTTTCGGCCCGGCCCGAACCCGGCCCGGCCCGTGAAATGCTCAGGTCTACATGTATGCATTCAAAATCATTTGAACCTGCGTCAAATTGACGCCGACGTTATTGCTCTGATGGTTGCACTGCTGGACCATTGCTCTGATAGTTGCACTGCTGGACCATTGGTTCATCCGGTGCCAATTCTCGTGCGCCAAAACCTTTCTGAAACCTTCTGATGTAATTATGCTTGCAACGACACCTGATCCGACACTTGCAGCGCTGGTCGTCGGTTGATTTGGTGCTGAAGGGTCATACACCAAAAACCTTCTGGAAGATTGAATTGTAATTATGCTCAGACCAAACGGTATGCATAAATTGATCCGATGCTACCGTCCATTGATCCGGTGGTTTCCTTCTCCAGAAACTGCTCATTGGGAATTGATGATCCCACCCAACTAAAATTTAGGGTATTGGTTCATCCAACGGTCCCAAATCTTCTTTTTTTTTTCTTTTTTGAACATACCATCATTTTGAGCGTCCGTTCGTCTGACAAAAGGGGTACGTATATACTCAAATAAATGGATAGTTTGTATATGAATCTAGACATTTAATATCCGTATCGTATCAGAAACCTAGTACTCAAAGTTAGAAATTTAACATATGTGAATAAGACGGATATCATTGTTCCACAAATATTAACATTATTCGTATTCGACCTGAGAAAAAAATTATATGTATTCATATCGGTTCTCATCCGATCCGTTTTCAACCATATACGTTTGCAACTTAAAATCTACTCCGTAAATGCCTATTAGGATTTCCCCAGGACTATGCATTGGTTTCATGACAATTAAATTAAAAAGAAATACATTGGGAATTGCGTCAGGCTGAAGCTTGCATGGACCACATAAAGAACAATAGTATAAACATATAAACTCAACACAAATAAGCTCCATACGTGAAGCGTAATGCACATGCACAATGATAACGTAGCACTCATTGGAGTGGAAAAAGGTCTTTGCTGGTCCTGGTGCTCGTAGCTTGAATAAATCTACCAATGCTATCGTGAATAGCAATGGTAAAGCCTGGGATGGTTGGGATTGGAGCTGACAGCTATCTTAAGAGCATCCCAAGCCGGGTGCTCAGGCTCATACCCATCCATGCCGCGTGCCTCCCTGTAGAAACCAAGATCACATCTTACAATAGCAAGGCAGGGGAGATGCTGGATGCCGAAATCAAACTCCCCGTCGGTGAGAGGCCCGGTTCTGTCTCTGTTGAAATGGAGATCAAGCTCTCGTAGCTTCGGCGCGGCCCCAGCTTCGAACAACAACCCAAACCCACAGCTACGCGAGCCGACTCGGAACTTTGTCAAGCTTGGGAATAATCCATGTGCCCCAGTGATCTTCACCCGTTGTGTTCCTTGAGACGATCTGTCGGCCACTTCATTGCATACCCTGAGAAAGACGCAGGACAGAGCGTTTAAACGCCCGAGCAGAGCAACATCTGCCACCCCGAGTTGGTCGATACTGAGAGTCAGATGCTGGAGGTTGTCAAGTGAGCCGATCCATGTAGGGACCCTTGGGGCTACCGTCCAGATTCTTAGCAGCTTGAGGCTGATGGGGGTAGGGCTCCATGGCTCCATCACCAAGTCCATGCACTCTTTGTCAGGGCTTATGATCAAAGAACTTAGCCTTCCGGTACCAATTGTGCACAGAGATGCGGCCACATCTTTAGTGAACTCACCTGAGCCTACCACCAGCATCCGTAGATTTCCCAGCTGACGGAGCTCCTGCGTGGAGTTAGGTGACTGACTAGTGAGGCTGATGCCTTCCAACTTGTGCAATGCTTGCATGTTCCTGAATCCCTCTGGCAGCAGCACGGAATGACCCGACAGATTGACCAACCGTGCAAGGCGAACAATGCTAGACGGCAGAACCCTTACCCCAGTATGTCTTACATCCAGTGTTTGCAGATACTGCAGCTCCCCAATTTCTTCAGGAAGCTTGTTTATCTGTGTTCTACGTAGGCTCAAGTACCTCAATGCAAATAACCTTCCCAGATGTGCCAGATGGTGGGCTTGTAGTTCCTCGCAGCCTTCTAAGTCCAAAACACGAACATGTCTGAGCTTGAGCAGAGAAGGGAGGCTGTCAAGGCTGCCTGGGAATACTGAAACAGACCGGACATGAGAATATACAGTATTGTCCCGTAAGCCTGCCAAGGCATCACCGACCACATTCCTGTCATGGAGAGAGAGCCGCCGAATCCTCCTCCTCCGTGAATCAACTGTTGTATTAGGAGCACCGAACAGAGTTACAAAATTCTCCTCTGTAGCCTTGGACACGATGAACTCAAGAATTGTGTCATGGACTCGACAGAAGATCTGTATACCCGATAAATCTGATGATTTGCGTAGCTGGATCAAGCTCCTGTTTATGAGCTCGTTGAAACACCTCTCCCCCAACTCGTATTGGGTGAACCCACGCTCTTCGTGAATGAATCCCTCAGCAATCCATCTCAACACCAGCCGCTCCTTTCTGATCTCATAATCTTCTGGGAACATACTCAGATACAGAAGACAGCTTCGTAGGTGAGGATGGAGGTCGAAGTAACTCAGTGACAGTATGTGTATCATTCTATTGACATCCGAGTGCCTTTCAAGTGCGTAGCCAAATGAAGTTTGAACTTTGTTCCATTCATCTAAAGTTCGAGCTTTGCTTGCAAGCAAACCAGCTACTGCTATAATTGCCAAAGGCAAACCATCACATTTCTTCAAGATGTCATTAGAAACTTTAATGAGGTGTGATGGGCATCCCTCCTCTGAACCAAATACTCTCTTGAGGAACAACTTTCTCGAGTTCACGGCATTAAGAGGACGTAGTGTATATATGTGACCCCGATGTAGAGAGCAGCAAGATTCAACTACTTCATTTATACGTGTCGTTGTGATGATTCTGCTACCACGACAATTTCCTATCAAAGCATACTTAATTATATCCCATGATTCTGAATCCCATAAATCATCCACAACAATGATGTACCTGCCAAATTAGTTTGTGAAACCTGTAAGGATATCTTGTTAAAGAAAAAAAATTCAAATCAATAAACATTTTGCATTGGCCGGATATAATCTTGGATTCATAGTATCAGGGTTCCGAATTTCACTGTAATATCTGCAAAAAATCACGATTTTTGCACTTTTCAACGGCAAGAAAAAAATATTTCATTAAAAAAAAGGAATTTTGAATTTTTATGTCATTACATATGTCTATCTAGTAGGGTGGCATAATCACAAACAAAACAATGGTGCAGTGGTCTGGCTCTTGTTTTGTGCTCAAGATGTCCAAAGGACGAATCCTGGTTCGGCAGAGAATTTCTTCCTAAGCTTCGAACTCAGGATGTAGTGGATCAGCAAAACCAACCAAACCACTGCACGCGCGCGTATTACGTGTGAAGGATCACAAGGGTGGCCTTGAGGCAAATATTTTTGATGCTTTTTTATTTGTAATTCTGTTTTTACTTTCATTAGAAAATGGAATTATCTCCGGCACCTGCGATCGCACACAGCTCAATTTTTTACAGCAATTTTAACTTCAATGCTGATCACTAAAATAAATATAAGAGCTCTTTTAGGGTAGACCATACCACCCTTTATCACTATTGGAAAAGGACCAGTATGAAAAGATCCGACGGCTGAGATTAATTGTATACCACCACAACTTACACCTGTGGTATAGGGTGGTATACATAGGTGGTATAGGTGTATTATTGGAAGTTTTATCTCGGTGGCATAAACAAAATATATGATTTCTCCATTTCAATTTTTTTTCATTTCCCTCTGGTGGTATGGCCAATTTTTTTCCAAATTTCAAACGGAAATTTTCATTTCAAATTTCAAAAATAAAAATTTTCAAAGTTTTTCATTTCAAATTTTTCTTGGTGGCATAAACGAAATATTTCGATTTTTTTCATTTCCCTATGGTGGTATGACCAAATTTTTTCAAATTTCAAAATCATTATTTTTCAATTTTTTTCATTTCTCTCTGGTGGCATGGCCAAATTTTTTTCAAAATTCAAAAACAAGAATTTTCAATTCAAATTTCAAAAATGATTTTTTTCAAAATTTTTCATTTCAAAATTTCCTTTGGCATAAATGATTTTTTTCTCGGTCCGAGGTTGTCAAATTTATTAAAAGATTGCAAAAATTACATATTTACCCTTACTAAAAATAGTCATTTACTGCATACCACCACCTTGCGGTATGGTCCACCGTAAAAGAGCTCAAATATAAATTCCACAAATTTTAAGGGAAATCATAAGCAAAGTACATTATTGCTTCTCCATTCACTCTTGGCGAGGTGCTTTCTAAAATACTTCAAGGCTATGTAAATACACACACCAGCTATGTTCAAATCAAACTACTAATGAAGAAGTGATTATAAAAGTCAATGATCAAAGACAGAACATTGTATATGTAAAATGCAAAGGATACAAATAGATGCCATGCCCATAATATTAATCCTGATTCTAAAAAAAGATAATAGTACTGGGATCTAACAATGTAAAATGAGAACACATTTAATCATATAATGAAGGAATTGAAATGGTCTATTAGATGATGATGTGTTTGCTCGCATACCTTTTGTCTTGAAGGAAATTGGATATTTTTTTGATAAGATGTTGTATATCTCCAGCTTCTGTGTTAGTGTACTCCTTCCCGCTAACATCACTGAGAATAGTCCTCAAAACTTTAACCATGTCAGGCTTTCGTGACACCGTCACAAAAGCCTCACAATCAAACATATCCTTGAGTGAGACATACACTTGGTGGGCAATTGTTGTCTTACCTAGCCCTCCAAATCCAACAACGGAGACCACCTTCAACTGATGACACCCATCTTTCGACAACAAGCTGCTCAGCTCATTTCTCGGCTGATCCATGTCCACAAGCTCTGACGCTTCGTTGAAGATAACAAGTGCTCGATGGTCAATCCTCTCACTCGCGTCCCAGCAGGTGCTCACCGTCGCACCGGTCCTGTACCTCTCGTTCCTCTCTCCCACCTCCTTGATCTGCATCTTGAAATCCTGTATCGCCTTGGAGATCCTCTGGTTCGCCTTCATCTTCGCCAGCAACTTGCTGCACTTCTTTACCAGGCCCTCGTTGGGTTTGGCAGACTTCTTGTCACCATCGACAGCGAAGGAGATCATGAAGTCGTCCAGGGTGTCCTCGATGTCATAGGACATCTCCCGGACATCTGCCGTCCACACCTTGTCTTGCTCACCAGGATGATGCTCCTTCTCCGACATCTCCTCCAGGAAGGCGTGGATGCGGTTGAGCTCATCGGAGAGAGGCTTGATCTCCTTACGCACATCCTTGAGGTTCTTGTACTCATCGCCGAGAAAAGTTGCTAGCTTGACGGAGACGGCCTTGAGTGCCCCCGTGGCTGCGCTCACCAGAAACCCTTCCATTTTCAGGTTCTTGGTTGCTTGTGTGCACAGGCAATGCAACGCTGACTTCCTCTGCGTAGAAAGATCGAAATCGTTAGTCAACGCGCTCCTCTGCAGTCTGCGTAGAAAGACCTCCGCTCGTGTCTTTGCGGATTTGCTCTCGACGCCGGTGGTCACCGGCCGACGACGCTGACCTGCAGCTCGGAGCCGGAGTAGATGGGCCGAGTAGAGGAGGCAAGTAGTTGCGGACGGGCGAGACGTTGAGGGCATTGGAGATTACCGATGGCCGGGGTAGGCTTCGATGGCGAGCACCGAGCAGTCGAATTGATTCGGAAGGGCGGCGAGACTACTGTCGCCGGCCGGTTGTGGGGGGCTGATGTTTTCTGTCCGAGCTTGTGGATGGAGGAAGTTAAGGGGAAGGTGCGGAAGGAGAGGAACGACAAAGAAGACGGCTGCTCTGCTGCTGCTTTAGTCGCTGCGAGAGTAGGTGGCAATGCAAATTGGTACGCCGCCCTTTCCTTGATATTTTAATTCATGCAAGTATATAAGTACTCCTACGTTGGAAACACATAATGTTGTTTTGTGATGAGTTGGAGGACACGTAGGAGCGAGCAAGCTAGTGTCCATAATTACAGGAGTCTAATGGCTAATGCACATCATCAGTACATAGTGACACATCAACTAATTTGGTGGTACAACAGAAAATTTAATTGAAAAGTGATGGTACCAATTTCCGCCCTGTTCGCTTGGCTTATCAGCCACCAGTCAACAGTACTTTTCTCTCAGAACAAACCAGTCACTAGCAACCAGCCAGCAGTACTTTTCTCTCAGAACAAATCAGCACCAGCCACCAGCCACCAGCCAAACGAACAGGCTCGTCTAGATGAACGTAACCCTCCTTGTTTTTAATATTCTTGGAGCTCGAAAAAAAGCTCCAAATATAAGTTCGGTGGGGAAGAAGTTGTTCGTGGATTTTGGAGGCGGCATTTGTGCTGGCAGTTGCTAATAAGACGATCGTCGTCATAAGGTATTTGAGAGATATGGGTACCTCACGTGTCCCACCTACCAGGATCTCAGCCGTCCCCGACAGACGGGCCCGACCCGCCGACCTACCAGTGGGCCCGAAAGACCTTATCCGCGGTCTCAGAGATAACGGAACACTTGGTGTGCAAGTCAAGACTTCGACTGTGCCGCCAATTAGTTGGATATCACGGGATACTGTTTGTAATTCATATAGATAGACTTCCAAGTTTAACTGACCTGGACCCGAGTCTACCGACCTTGTAAACCCTAACCCGCCGGACTATATAAGGCGGCCTAGGACGTCCTCCCGAGGACCACGATCGCCACGTTCACTTCGCCATTGCGCACAGCAATACAAACACCAAGAATTGAACGTAGGTTTTACTCTCCGGAGGTCCGAACCAGTATAAACCCTTGTGTCTCTCGTGTTCCGTGTGCTTCCTAGCATAACCATCGACGTTATTAGTTCTCGATCCTCTCGGCCTACAAATCAACCACGTGGGTACCTCCTGTGGACTGTCCAGATCCCACAGTCTGACAGTTGGCACGCCAGATAGGGGCGACCAAGAGCTTCAGAGTAGTGCAATGGCATTTTGCTTCAGCGATCGTCTTCTTGAACACCACGAAGGACCTCGTCCCGACGACCCACCCGCCTATACCCTCATGATCCAATCACAGGGTCAGCATATGAGTTCTACGGCAAGCTTGACGGCTGGTCACACTACTAGGGAACCCGCTATCCATCCCGGGGCATTTTCACATTAGTACCAGTTTTTTTGCCGTCCGGTACTAATGTGTACAAGAACCGACACTAATATTCGGGGGGAAGGGAGAGCCCCGCGGAGCCCTTGCGCGAGGCACATTAGTGTCGGCCGCTACTATGCACCGGTGCCTAATACGACCCGGTACTAGTGTGAACGCTGCACATTAGTACCGGGCCGTATTATAAACCGGTACTAATGTGGGTACATTAGTACTAGTTCGTAATATTGACCAGTACTAATGTGCAACGACTATTTCTCAGCTTCTTCCTCCTCCAGCGCGAGCCCCTCCACTTTCTCCATTTCGAGCTCCCCCTTCTCCATGGCGTCGTAGAGGAGATTTTACCAGATTTGCGACCATTTCTTGACTATTTCACTCATTGAAGTGGTGTAGTGGTTAGTTACTTCATCGTCTCTTGATATACAAGTATTATTTTGAGTTTTGTGAGTTAAAATAGGAGTATTTTGACACTTTAAAAATGAATTAAGAATGAAGACTTTTTCAATTTATATGTATTTTGTCTACGTTCTAATAGAATTGATTGTAATGGATGTGACGTGTTAATTGGATGAGATGTTCTATATGATGATATAATTTAGTTTTTTTTCATAATTTTTGATATCAATAAATATATTAAATGTTTTTGGATTTACTTATGGAAATAATAGTTGGCTGAAATGATTTTTTCCTTTACTTTTAGAAATACTAGTTGGACGAAATGATATTTTATAATTACTTTTAAAAATGATATCTTTAGAAATACTTTTAGAAATTACTAAAAGAAATGACTAGGAATACTAGTTAGGAATGCTAGAATTAGAGAAATAGTTTCTTTATTAGAAAAATAGCTTCCCCATTATAAAAATAGTTTCATTAGAAATATAGTTTTCTCATTATAAAAATTATTTTCTTATTACAAAAATGGTTTCGTCATTAGAAAAATAATTTCTTAGTTAGAAAATAGTTTTCTCACTAAAAATATAATTTCTTAGCAAGAAAAATAGTTTCCTTCTTAGAAAAATAGTTTTCTTCATTAGAAAAATTATTTGCCCATTAGAAAATTATGAAAAAGTTTATATTTTATGTGGAATATTGGATTTACACAATTTGAATTTGTTGCATGATAATAATATATTTTGTTCGGTGATACTTTGTAGATGGACCGGAAGTGGATGTACACCGACAAGAGAATCTCCCTTGAATACATTAATGGGTTGCGTGGATTTTAGAAGTAGCAGAATCCAACAACCCCCATCTGGTTTCATTATTTGTCCATGCAGAAAGTGCAAAAATATGAAGGATTTCTCATCGATAAAGCCTCTTCACAACCACCTATACAAATGGAGATTTATGCCAAACTATTTTGTTTGGACAAAGCACGGGGAAAGAGGGGTTATAATGGAAGATGACGAAGAAGAAGATGACAATATTCCTGACTGGACTCAAGAAGGTGCCGTTGCAATGAGAGATGATCCAATGGGTGAGGATTACGTTGCAATGGGAGAGCCTCAAGGAGAAGATGAGCCGCTCGATGATCTAGGTCAGGTGTTGTGAGAGCATAAGGAAGATTGCGAAAAGGTGAAGGAGGCAAAGAAGTTTGAACGTATGTTAGAAGATCACAAGAAACCATTGTACCCAGATTGCAAAGAGGGGCACAAGAAGTTGGGTAGCACATAGGAGCCTAAATAGTTTTCAAAATTCAGTAATACCTAAGTTTTTACTTTTGAAATTGTGTTTGTTACCATATTTTAGAGCATGTGTTTAGTAAACTCTTTGGTCTAAGGGTGAGCAACAGCTAATTTTTAATTTCATATGAAAGTTTAGTATAATATTGTTTTATTATGTTCATTCTTGAAAATAATTAACTTATCATTTTTATGCAATGGAATATATTTTTAGAACTTAAATGTATCTATATATGTTTATTGGAATTACTTAAACTACAAAAGTTAAATTTCATTAATGGGCCGTATTTTTCGATCAGCCCGCACGGCCTCCAGAGCCCGATTCTTCCTATCCATCCATCAAACCGATTCGACGGTCACCAGACCTTAGAAACCCTAGGTTGAACCATATCCACTCACCACAACCCCTCCACTCCTCTCGTCTCCCATCCGTGCCTCCACCCAGACACCACGCCACCAGAGCCCCGCGCCTCCACCCGGCCACCACACCGCCGAACCAGTGCGTCCGCACAACCACACGCTGTCAACTCGTGCCACCGGCCGAGCCCCGCTGCCGTCCCGCACCTCCGACCGACCACCACGCCGCCGGTTCTCCACGCCACCTGTCCCGCATCTCCTTCGGTGGGAGCGAGAGGAGTGCGAAGGCGCTGGATGGGAGAGGACGGGGGAGCACAAGGCCTCGCTGCTCATGGTGGTGGGCGGCGGCGGCGGCATGGTAGTGTTTGGAGTCGGGAGAGGAAAGAGCGAGGGAGAGAGAGAAGGCTTGTGTGGTGGAGAGTAGAGACTGAAGGAGATTCTTGTGCGGGTGCGGCGGACGCGGACAGATTTGGGACTCTATTTAATAAAAATTTCGGGTTCGAGCATGGTTATCAGCGACGCATTTTAACCATCCCCGTCTCCTTTTATCCTCCACAAGGCCCGAGAGTTCTTATCAGAGACATTTTTTACGGATCTGCATCTCCTTTTTATCCCTCACAAAGGAGACACATTTTGTTAACCTGGGTCTCCAATGACTCGTGCACTCAAAGGAGACGCATTTTGTTAACTCGCGTCTCCAATATGTGCATATAGGAGACGTGGGTTAAGAATGACAATTTTTGACAGAATCATAGGAGACGCGTGTTCTTAACACGTGTCTCCTTTGAGTCATAAGAGACGCGTGTTAAAAACACATGTAAAAAAAGTGTTTTCTTTGACGTGTTTTTGCATAGTGTCCCTCGATCCCTCCTCCGGCCTGCGTCCACGGGCTGTTCCATGTTGTTTAATTTGAATGCCCTTTAAAGCGCCTCTAGCAGAATCTCATTTCCCACCATATTGAGATATGGTAAAAAAAATAGTAATATTCCAACAGACTTCTTTTACCTTTTCTTTTTTCCAATAATTATTGGATAACCCGATAATTTACTTCAGCACTGACTAAACAAAGGAGTAGTTGTGTCTCTCCCAATACTATATGAAACATAACTCTCCCAATAACAATGTCAGATATATTGGAAAATCTCCATTAGTTATTGGGAAATATTTGTTATGGGATTGCCGGAGAGGGTTCTTGATCCTGGGCTTCGGGTCCTTATATTAAATAAAGGTCATATGGCAGCATATCTTCTTTCCCCTAGACAACGTTTGCTTATTATTCTTTAATGTGAATTATTGTTACAAGCATCGTAATTTTGCTTAGAATATCAAGATTCGTAGCTTTAAAAAACTTTAAATAACTACAGATTAGGATGATAATATGATATACTCCCTCCATTCTCTTTCGATAGATTTGCTTGCAAAAATTAATTCTTCCTCTTTTGATAATCCTATCCGAGTTCGTGTTTCCGGTTTGACATAGATGATTGTTTGATTCTTGTATTACACAGAGAACAAGCGTCACTAGTAGAGAAACAACCCTTGATTCAACCCCTTTAGCCTCTATTCATTTTGGACCCAGGACTAAAGCCTTTTAGTTCTCGTTGGTAACAGCAGTCACAAAACACCATGGGTGATGGGAGCTTTAGTCTCAATTGGTGGTATGAATCGAAACTAAAGAGTCTCTCACGTGTTACTATAAAAAGATTACATCCTCTACTTAATCAGATATGCTGAGATAGTAAGAAAGGTACGGGCAATACGCACTGTCGACGAGCGCGTGTGTGGGAGGCACCCGGAATTAATGCGGGACCTTTTGTCTCTATGAGTTAGTCTCGGTTGGTCTGTCCCTAAGGTCTTTGCCAACCGCAACCGGGACTAAACCCTGCAAACGGTCCTCTCTCTCTTTTTTTCCTTACACAAGTGGGAGCTGATTGGTTTCAGGGAAACGTGGTAACCCTGCGGCCTTTTTGCTAAATGATCCGAGCAAAATCACGAAATCAGCCAGAAAACTCCACTCACGACGTTTCCCTACTGTCAGCAATCAGTTTCTACAATTTCCTTTCTTCCATCAAACAACTGAATTTTTTTTGCAGTTCTTCACTCGTTTGAAACGTGTGATTTTAGCACCGTAGCAGCAGCCAAATATTCTCTTGTCATGCTTTGAAGTTTGACCTCATCTCCTACTTCCTTGGGCGTCAAGCCTGCACATCTTCCTGGATCCCTCCTGCCACTAGCATCACTCATTGACTCTGCCACTCCAACCTACAAATAGCTCCCCTCACCACCAGGCGTCTCAGGATCAGCATCAGAAGATACGAGTCCGCGAGGGTACGTATACATAGAAGAGCAGAGGTAGCTGCAGCATCAGCAATGGCGTATGAGGCAGCCGCGGCCGTTGCTCTGAGAGGCCAAAGCCATGTGCGCAGCCGAGAAAGCAAGGTGGAGGAGGGGAAAGCGGTGGTGAGGTGCGGCGTTCTCAGGATCCTCAGGAGGGTCCTCCGGCTCTCCAAGACACCAGTGCCGTGGTCGGAGAAGAAATGAAGGGTGTACGTCCATGGTGATGGCTTGATATGATTCTTCCATCCCATCATGATTTCTTATGGTTATTTGTAGATGTAGAGTAGATGTTATGGCTTAATTTTGGCGTTGTTGTCAGCAGTGTATGTACAGTGTACTGTAGGTAGCTAGTGGAGGTTTAATAATTTGTAATTGAAGTGTTTCAATTTTGAAAAGTTGTGTGCTTTGCCTTGTGCCTGTTATGTGGATTTGGCCTTTCTGGAGACTGACGAACGTTCTGTAAAATGTAACATGAGCGTTGTAGAACTCCTGTACTACTATCTACTTCTGATGGCTCACTGGCTCGGATGACTATGCTTCTGTTTACTTGAGCTGAGTTCTTGTTTAAGCAATTTCCACAATGCATTTTCGCCCAATGATCAACGCCAAATTAAACAACTTGGTGGATAGAAGTCGAAGCCAAAAAGACCGGTGGCGTGAAGCTGAAGATGATTGGACTTAAGACAAAGTTAGTAGTTAAAATTACACTGTTTTAGTCAGTAAACGTTTTTTGAAAGAAATTTCGAAATAACCATATGATGCACGAAAGGAATGCTTGATTGCTTTTGTTCTTAGCTAGCTTTGTGCAAAGAATATTCCCATCACGCACACACTTAACCACTGGGTTAACTTGCACAAGGACGGATCCAGCGGTAGGGCGGGCGGAGCTTGAGCCCTCTACCACTGGAAATCTAATGGAGCCCCCCTTAAGCCTCCTCTACAAATTTGAAGAAGAAGAATGAGGGAAGAAGAGGCTAGAGGAAGAAGAAGGAGAAGAAAGTTCTTCCTAAATTTATTCCTAGATCCATTCCTGAACTTGCGAAAGGGCCTGTAGCCTAGTGGTTACACGAGCCACGGTAGCACCTCAGGTCCTGGGTTCGACTCCTCGTGGGAGCAAATTTCTTAGGATTTAACAGCGTTTGTGCTTTCAGTGGTGGGCGACGTTCCCGTCGACAGCGAAACGTCTGTGGTGACTTCGTCAATCTTGAGGATTTGCCGGCCTAGTCTTCGATGATGCTCCTAGGAGTAGGGTTTACGCGTGTGTTCATAGGGATGAGTGTGCATGCGTTGTGAGTGTCTCCGATATACTTGTAGGATCGATGGCCTATAGAAAGGGGGGGGGGGGTTTTGAATATGGGCCTTCTTCAAATATCTAGAACAAGGAACAAACATTAACCTATATCTCTAGTGTTGCCAATCGAAAAAGGTTTCTTCCTACCAACTAAGCACACTAACAACAATGTTCCTTAGCAAGATTCACACTAACAAGTGTAAAGCACCCTAGTCAAGATATGCAGCAAGCAAAGCAAACTAGTGGGAACAAAAGCAAAGGAACTTAAGAGCTGAAAGTAATTGCGGAATTAAGTGCAAGAAGGTAGAAAGGGAAGACACGAGGCAACCAAATTTTTTCCCGTGGTATAGAGAAGTTGACGCTTCTCCCTAATCCACGTTGGAGCACTCACTAAGAGTTTTGCTCCCCCTCAAGCCACTTAGACTTGAGTGCTCACTAAGAGTACCCGTTCTCCATCTCCGGAATGGTGGGTCTCAATCCATTTACACCAAGAACTTCTCGGGGCTCCCACAATCTCCAGGAGCTCACCAAGAACCCCAAATCACTGAGACCGTCTAGGAGCTGTCAAACTCCAAGAGTAACAAGCTCACAACCTTTCACTTGACCAATGCACTCAGCTATGCTAATAAAAGCACCTTGAAACTCTTGATCACCAAGAAAGAATCCCTCTTGGCTAGGAAGATGAAGTCCAAATGATCAAATCACTAACTCTCCTTCTCGTTGGCTGCAGTAGTAAATCAGAGTGGCAAAGGCAGCTCAAGAGACGCAGGGGGGTCCAATTTATAGGCCTAGCAAGGGAGAGTAGCCATTACAAAAGTCCTCTGAAAAGTAGTACCGTCGGATGAACCGACGGTTCCCCTTGCGATAGCGTCGGATCATCCGGTCACTCTGTGTCTTGAATTATAGCCGTTGAATACGAACGCAGTACCACTTCATCCGACGCTCATACCGTTGAAGCATCGGTTTAACCGGTGCTGAAGCGACTTCTGTCAAAACGTCTCTGCGTAGAATTAACATGGTCGTCGGATGAACCGCTAATGATATCCATGTGCGTCGGTTCATCCGGTGCTGAAGCAGTTTCACTCGGTGCGTCTCTGTATGAAATATATGCATGCGCCGGATGAACCGCTGCCTCGACCGTCGCTTCATCCGGTGCTGAAGGCCTTGACTTGATTTGTCACTGTTACCAAACCCTAGGTCATCGGATGAACTGATGCCTCTGCTGATACACCGTCGGTTCATCCGGCAGTGCTGAATTCTGCTGAGTCCTTCAAATTAATCATTTGATGAAACTAGAATTGATAGCGTCGGATAATCTGACGCACCCTTTTCAATTTCAACTCATCCAATTCAATCTCCTTTGAGTTTTTCTTCAAGTCTTTTGCTTCCAAAGTGTTTCCATGAGTGTCTTGAGCTGTCTAGTGACCAAGGAACTTGAGAGTGCATAATTATGACATAGCATTTGGCATGGTCAAGCTACTCAAGTGTGAACCTCTCTTTATAGTACGGTCAAACACTACAAACTAGCAAATCCAAGTGTCCTTCATCTCCTTGTGACACTTGAAACTAGAAATGTCCTTAGCCTTGTAGTCTTTGTCCATTGATCATCCATTAATTCAAATTGAGGGGTCTCTTTTCATTAATTACTTATGACAATAACCCAAGGATAAAGCCGCTACAAAACAAAGGTTAGTCACAAGTATATGGTTATCATTTATCACCAAAACATACCCTTACCAAAGGTGCGGTGGGGCCTTGATGCTTACAATCTCCCCCTTTTTGGTGATAGATGACAACACAAGTAGAGATACACGAGAATTTGAAATTAAAGCATAAACTCAACAACTAATGCATGAAAGAGATAAACACAAGCACACATGCATTAATTAAACAAACACACAAGCATGAGTAGACATGTAAACCATCATCATACACAAAAGCCAAATACATATCTCATCATGAACTCCATAAAACATACAAGGGGCACAAAAGCTCTCAAAACAAACTCCCAAGCTCCTCCTATCTCTACTCCCCCTATCTATCTCCCCCTTTGGCAACAAGCACCAAAAAGGGTCCCAAACTACTGAGGTGGAGGAGAAGTCGGCGGCATCGAGGTGTCACGGTGGTGCCCGGAGCGAGGAGCGACGTGGTACCTGGAGGTGTCACCGTCATCGGACTCGAACCCTGACAGCTCTGAGGATCGGACCAGCGAAGATCGGGCAGGTGAAGTGATACGAGCTGTGTCGGTGCCGGTAGAGGTGGGAAGCACCTGAGAGCTCATAGCTGCCATCTCGGACTCGATCTGCTGAGTGATAGAGCGAAGTGTGGTATCCTCCTGATCGAGGCGCTCTGCCTGAGAAGTAGCCATGGAAGGCATGGGCGAGGTGAACCCCAGAGAAGGACGTGCTGGTGTCTCGAAGATCAGTGGACCTGTCGGGAAGGGAGACATCAGCTGAGTCGATAGCGTCTGAGACAACTGTCCTGCCTTGAGCTGCTCAAGTAGTGTCGTCGTCTGTGGAGTGGAGAGCTGCTGAGTGGTGAATGTCCCAGACAGAAGGAGTGGTGAAGCCGAGATCGAGACCGTCAGGATCGGGAGGCTCACCAAGCTGACAGGAGGTAGAGAGATGGTCAGCTCAGGCTGAAGGAACTGCTGGGTCGGGAGAGACGGAAGCTGAAGCCCTATGTGCTGGAAGAGCTGACCCAAGCAAGTGGACATGAGCGAGAACATCTGGGCAGTCATCATCTGGTGCTGTTGTAGCTGCTGCCTCTGAGCCTCCTACTGCTACAAGAACTGCAACCTCTGTGCCTCCTGCTGTTGACGTATACCATCTAGTATGATCTGCTGTGCCTCCTGCTATCTCTGGAACTGCGCCTGCATCTCGTGCAGAATCTCCATCGTGGCCTTCGACTGGTCGGCCAAAGACTGGATCACTGAAGCTAAGGCATCGGGCTGAGTGACCTGAGAGGTGGAGATAGGTGGAATCGGCGACTCAGCCTCTCTCTGTCCTCGCAAACTAGAGCCCCCAGCCTCGTCATCATGAGCATGACGAGTACGGAAGACGTGCTGGGGCTCGGGCTCAAAGTCCTCATCCTCGCTCGAGTCCTCCTCTGTGTCAGTGGCAAGGTACGCGGGCGTAGGTCCCTCAGCTAAAGCAAGGAGCTCGTCCTGTTGAGTGGCCTCGTCCATAGCTGCCTCAACTGCAGCACGAGCCTGTAAGTCCTCAACTGCCCGTCTCCGTCCCCTGGGTCCCTGCCTCCTGTCCCCTGGCATCGGCGGATGGTATGTCTTGAACACGTACCGAGAACGCTCCAAGACAGAGATATATCTCTAAGACTCCAACCGGGAGAGTATCCAACTAATCCAGTGGGCAAAAGGAAACTGCCGTGTCATCCCCATCCCATCCATAATAGCATCCTCAATCTCGCTGAGCAGGATATCCACGATATCGAATGGCCGGTGAGTCATGATATAGAGAAGTAGCCACTGTTGGACTCCGGTGATCGACTCTGCATTCCCCATCCTGAAGAGAAGGGACCTCCTGAGTGCAAAATGGACCACGTAGGCCTCACGTGTCAATCTGTCAGGTGTCTGAGGGGTGCCGGGGAGGAAAGGCTGCTGGAAGAGAAAGTTGATCTCCTCGTCAGAAGGTACTATAGGAGTGTGAGCACGACGAGGAGCCTCAACATCGGGGTAGGCCAAGTAGTGGATCGAAGTGTCGTCGACCTGAACCCCGAGGAACTCTGCTATCCCCTCTCGAGTGAGTCTGAACTGCTGCCCCATAAACATGAATCTGATCGAGAGCCGGGCATCCTCAACGTAGACAGTCGAGTAGAATACTCTGACCCACTCTGGCACGTAACGTGGCCTCTCACTGACCAGAGCTGCAAGTCCCGGTAGGTAGTCGAAGTGTGGGAGTATCGGGACTCCAGCTGCCGCTGCTCTGAGTGCTGTCCACTGTAGCATCCTGTGCTGGCTCAACTGTGATCCCTTCCTGACATAGGAGGCATAGAAGCTCTCCTGAAGGATAGTCCAGAAGCGGGGGTCACAGTTCTCTCTCTGAGGAGGGAACCACTCGTCCTCTGTCACGAACCTAAGCTTTCGGATCTTCGGACCAGAAAGGCTCCTCAGATCACGGAGGTAGACCCCGAAGGCCTCTGCACGCTGTGCACCAATACGAATCTCAGGTCCCTCTCTCGACTGATCATCTTGATCCTGCTCCACCTACTGCTCTGCTGCTGTCCTCCTCTGCCTCGGAGTGGGTTGAGCCTGAGTGTGTCCACCACGAGTCCGAGGACCGGTACATGGTGCAGAGGAAGGTGACTGAGTCTCTCTCTCTGTCTGTCGAGTACCAGTACGGCCTGAACGCCGTAACACCTGCTGCTCATGGGGCTGCTCCCCCTATCCCTGTGCACTACTGCCGATCCGTATGCCCCTCTGTGGCTGACCCTGTGTGTCGGGCACTTGGAGCACACGCTCCCACTCCTTATCCTGTTTGCTCTTCTTCTTCTTCGGCTCAACAACGGCCTTGCCCTTCCTCTTGTCGCCTGCCATTTGTCAGAGAAAAGGTGGAAGATTATAGAATGGCGAGCTAAGAGTATAAACAAGATAAATAACTAAAGAAAGGGAGTCCTTAAGCAAAGCATATGAATAGATAGAGCCTAAGCATGAAGTCTAGGTGATAAACATGGTACAAGATAAAGAAAGATGAGTCTAGGACTGTCCTTAAGTGTACATGATGTGTGTGAGAGTGCAAGACCAGAGTATAAGCTACTGATAGGAGATATGGAAGAACAGACACATGAACATGTGAGACAGTAGCACATATACTTGATTTCCTAAAGATAGAGCATGACTCAAATATTATGAGCAGGACATGTGATCTAGAACATGAACACAAGCTACTGTTGGAGGTGAACAGGGCAAGAACATTGCCAAACAGTAGCCGCAGAGCACAATTTTCATGAGATTTTAGCAAAATTAGATGAAAATGAGCTCTTAAACTGAACAATTGAGCATTTGAGATGCAAATGAGACAGAATTGCTCAACATCATGGTCCAATTCCCAGAAACACCATCTAATCCCCACATGAACATGAACAGAGGCGGGGGGAAGGGAGGTGGTGCTCACCCCTGCTGAAGGAGGTCGTCGAGAAATGGCAAGGGAGCACAGGAGACATCTTTGCGCTCCTCCAGACACCGGCCGACGAGCAGCGGCATCGCCGGCTAGCCGGAATCAGTGGCGGCGCTCCAAACCCTAGTTAGGGCCCGCGGCGGCGTGTGCGTGAAAACTGGTCGGAAGGGGTGGCGGCGCGGCGGTGGAGCAAGCTGGCGGCGAGGCTGGGAGGTCGGAGGAGGCGCAGGTGCGGCGGCGCGGGGCTGCGGTGGCCGGCGGCGACGAGAACGGCGGCGTACGGGAATGGGACAGGGCGCGGCTCGATTTGATTTGGGAGAGGATGACGACCGCGAACTGTTATGACAGGTGGGACCATGCTGCAGAGAAGCGCCGGATGAACCAACGGTAAGAAACGTGCAGCGTCGGTGTATACGTCGGACGATATGGTCAAAACTGAGAAACACATCACCGGATGATCCGATGGCCTTATTTTTAGATTCGTCAGATGAACATTGCGCGGGTCTGAATTTGCCTCAGAATTTAGTAGCACCGGATGAACCGCTGCAACCACAGAGGTGAGCACCGGTTCATCCGACGATAGCTAAAAGAGGCGCGCGAGGCAAAATTCAAACTGACCCGTCCACCGGATGAACCGACGCTGGAACCTACTTAGCAGCGGTTCATCCGATGAAGATAAAAATAGAATGTTGAACTAAAGCTCATTTTTGATCCGACAAATGCCACACACAAGCCAACTCAAGCACATTTTTGGATCAATCTTGAGTGACAACCTCACCCCTCAAGCACTCCTTTGCAAAAAAGAAGTATATACACCATAGATTCCCTACAAGGGATAGACCTTATAAATTTTTAGAAAAATAGGCGAAAAAGATCCAAAAAGGGAATGTATGAGTCATTGCCTTTGAACTTAGAGATAGAAACTTTAAGCTCGTTAGGACATTACTCAATAGGCATTAAGCACCATCATTTGTCTTAGCACACTTTTGGAGATGTTGATTTGCATTGAACGCTAAGCAACTTTCTCATAGTGTGATTTTTCTTTGTGACACCTCTCATGCAATGCTATGCAAGAACAAATGCATGAAATTAAACATGAATGCATACTACATGACAAGCAAAGATGCAAAGCGGAAAGATAAACTATCTTGCCAAGTTTGAACCCTTGTTAAGCTTACTCATGGTGAGCCTTTCAACATGCCTTGAGCGAAACTTTGGAACCACCGGCTCAAGCAAGACCCATACTCACCACTATCTTAACAAGGTTAGACAAGCCCCTACACCATGTACATATGCAAATGCAAACTATATGACAAGCATCACATGATGTTAGACGCATCAAGCACATTTAATTTACTCCTTAGCCTACAAAAGGTGTTTTCATCAAGAGGCTTAGTGAATATATCCGCCAATTACTCCTCGGAGCGAACACCACAAAGGAGAATATCACCTTTAGCCACATGGTCTCGCAAGAAGTGATGGCAGATATCAATGTGCTTGGTGTGCGAGTGTTGAACCGGGTTGTTAGCAATTTTTACGGCACTTTCGTTATCACAAAGGAGGGGAACCCTATCTAGAACCACACCATAATCCAAGAGGCTTTGCTTCATATAGAGGATTTGAGCACAACAAGCCTCGGCGGAAATGTATTCCGCCTCCGCGGTGGATAAGGCCACGGAGTTTTTCTTCTTAGAGAACCAAGCAACCAAAGATCGACCTAGCAAATGGCACGCACCCGAAGTGCTCTTACGGTCTACTCGACATCCGGCAAAATCCGAATCCGAATAACCCAAGAGCTCAAAACAAGCACCATGGGGGTACCACAAGCCAAGCTAGGTGTGTATTTTAAGTATCTAAGGATCCTTTTCAAAGTACTTAGGTGAGATTCTTTAGGGTTGGCTTGAAACCGAGCACACATGCAAACACTAAACATGATATCGGGCCTAGATGCGGTAAGATAAAGAAGGGAGCCGATCATAGAACGGTAAAGCTTTTGGTCAACCAGTTTACCTCCCTCGTCTAAGTCGAGATGTCCATTGGTAGGCATTGGTGTCTTGATTGGCTTGCAATCATCCATCTTGAACTTCTTGAGAATATCATTAGTGTACTTCTCTTGATGGATGAAGGTCCCTTCCTTCGATTGCTTGATTTGAAACCCAAGGAAGAAGTTGAGCTCCCCAGTCATAGACATCTCGAATTCCTTAGTCATGAGATCACTAAAGTCCTTGCACACTTTAAGATTGGTAGAGCCAAAGATGATATCATCAACATAGATTTGACAAATGAAGAGTTCTCCGTTGATGATCTTGGTGAATAGAGTATTATCCACTCTTCCAATCTTGAAGCCTTCCTTGATGAGAAAGTCCCGGAGCCTCTCATACCATGCCCTAGGATCTTGCTTGAGTCCATACAACACCTTGATCAACCTATAGACATGGTTAGTATGTGTGGTATCTTCAAAACCGGGAGGTTGCTCAACATTGACTTCTTCATTGATGAAGTCATTTAAGAAGGCACTCTTGACATCCATTTGGAACAATTTCATTTTGTGACAAGAGGCATAAGCAAGAAGGATACAGATTGCTTCAAGACGTGCAACCGGAGCAAAGGTCTCTCCATAGTCCAAGCCTTCCACTTGAGAGTAGCCCTTGGCGACAAGTCTAGCCTTGTTCTTCACCACAACTCCATGTTCATCTTGCTTGTTTCGGTAGACCCACTTGGTGCCAATCATGTTCTTGTTCTTGGGGCGCTCCACTAGGACCCAAACTTCGTTTCTTGTGAAGTTGTTGAGCTCATCTTGCATAGCCAAGATCCAATCCGGGTCCTCAAGAGCTTCCTCTATAGTAGTGGGTTCTACAGAAGAAACAAATGTATGATATTTGCAAAAAGAAGCATATTGTTTGCAGTGAGTACGTGTACCACCCTTGGGATCACCCAAGACAAGATCGATGGGGTGGTTTGATGAAGTCCTTGTACGCCTTTCAAGTGTGGTTGGATCGTCTTGAGGTTGCACTACTTCCGGTTCTTCTTCTCCTTGATCTTGGGTGTCTTGTGATTGAGGAGGCGGTCCATTTGAGGAAGATGGGCTTTCTTGTCTTGTACGCCTTTGATGATCATCATTATCATCATCAGAAGAGGATGAGTCTTCATGGTTGTGGGAAGTAGAAGGTGCATTATCATCCTCTTTGGGCTTGATGTCCCCAATAGCCATCTTCTTCATTGCATCTCGGAAAGGTTCTTTTCCTACATCATCACAACAATAGCCATCTCCTTAGGAGCCATTAGATTCATCAAACTCCACGTCACATGTTTCTTCAACGGCACGTGTAGTGTTGTTGAATACTCTATATGCCTTGGAGTTTGAGCATAACCAAGAACCATGCCCTCATCTACCCTACTCTCAAACTTCCCTAGGTGCTTCCTCTTCTTGTAAATGAAACACTTACACCCAAAGACTCGGAAGTAGGAGATGTTGGGCTTCCTCCCAATGAGAAGCTCATAGGGTGTCTTCATGAGTAGTCGATGGAGATACACCCTATTTGAAGCATGACACATCGTGTTGATAGCTTCCGCCCAAAATCTTTGAGAGATACCATAGTCATCCAACATAGCTCTTGCCAATGTGATGAGAGTCTTGTTCTTTCTTTCTTTCTACCACACCATTTTGTTGTGGTGTGTAGGTTGAAGAGAATTCATGCTTGATGCCTAGCTCATCACAATATTCTTCCACATTAGTGTTCCGGAATTCCGATCCATTGTCACTCCGGATCTTCACAATAGATGACTCAAATTCATTTTGAGCCCTTTTAGCAAAGTTCTTGAAGATCCCAAATGTCTTGCTCTTGTCCTCCATAAAGAATGTCCAAGTGTAGCTTGAGTAATCATCAATAATGACAAGATAATAGAGATTACCCCTAAGACTCTTGTATGTAGTAGGGCCGAAGAGGTCCATGTGCAAGATTTCCAAAGGTCTTGAGGTAGATACATAAGCCTTCATTGGATGGTGACTTGCTACTTGCTTGCCGGCTTGACACGCTCCACACAACTTGTCCTTCTCAAATGTGACATCCTTCACACCAAGAACTAAACCTCTTTTGAAAGCCTTCTTGAGTTGACTCATGCCTATATGTGCAATACGACGATGCCATAGCCAACCCTTGGATGTCTTGGTGAAAAGACAAGTAGTCAAGTTTGCTTCATGAGAGGAGAAGTCCACAAGATAGATGTTCCCATGACGAAAACCTTTGAACACAACTTCATTAGATTTCTTGTTAGTAATGATAACTCCCTCATCATCAAACAAGCAAGATAAGCCAAGATCACAAAATTGAGCAATGGAAAGCAAGTTATAACTACAAGAGTCTACAAACAAAACATTGGAAAGAGAAAGATCTTTTGCAATGGTTATGTCACCCAAACCGCAAACTCTTCCTTTAGAATTATCACCAAAGGTGACTTGCTCATGATTCCCTGCATCATCCACTAGAGAGGTGAACATTTTATTTTGGCCGGTCATGTGTTGAGTACTTCCACTATCAAGAACCCAATGACTTCCCCCAGCCTTGTAGTTCACCTACACACAAAGAGATCAAGTTGAAGATTTAGGAACCCAAGCAAGTTTGGGTCCAATCACATGAGTTACTAAAGCTTTGGGAACCCAAATTTTCCTAGGTTGATTCACTTTAGCCTTGGTCCCTATGAACCTTGCCACCACTTTGCCCTTGCTATTCTTCAACAACAAGAAATGGTTATTGTTGAACAAAGAATGATAGTTGCAAGGTAATTTAGGCAAAGGACGTGAAGGTAAAGGACACTCCCTTGTGTGATGACTGGTGATCTTGCAATGTTGGCAATAAGACCCAACTTCCTTCACAAAGCACCCATAAAGTTCCTTTGACTTGCGAGTTTCTTTGATGGGTTGAGGGAAGGAGCCAAGTTCCCTAGTGCCATAATCTCTTGCATTGTGATAGAGGATCTCCTTATGCAATGCTTCACTCTTGGCCATTTTCTTCACGCAAGATCTTAGGCTTCTTACTTCCTCTTCAAGTGCTTTCACCCTATCATGGTTAGTCTTGGAAGGGGAGGCAACATTCTTATCATTTAGCAAGATCTTAGGTTCTTCAATCAAATCATCACAAGAAGTAGAAGCATTTGTCTTAGTGATGTCTCTAGCAATTTCTTGCCCACTAGCACAAATAGCCTCATAAGCAAGCTCAATCTCTTGATACTTCATCTCTAAGACCACATGATCTTTCTTAAGCATCTTTTGACTTGACTCAAGAGACCTGTTAAGCATGGTTATATCATCATGTTTGACGATTAGCTCATTGTGCTTATCAAGTAACTTGTTGTGGTCATCTCTAAGTGACTTGTTAGACACTACCAAAGCTTCATGCTCTTTGCTAAGGTCATTGTGTTTCACAAGCAACTCATCATTGGATAGCTTAAGCTTCTCATGGGTCTCTTCAAGAGCCTTGAGCTTACTCTTTTGTTTCTTGATCATGTCGGTGTATTGATCTAGAAGTCCCTTAAGAGCTTGAGGTGAAATTTCATTATCACTATCCGATGAGTCACTATCTTCACTATCACTCACCTTGGAGTGTTTAGCCATGAAGCACATAGGTGGTGGAGGAAGAGGAGGTTCTTCATCGTCCATGATCACAAGACCGGCAAACTTCTTGTTCTTCTCATCTTCACTTCCGCTTGATTCACTAGAAGTTTCACCATCCGTGATCCACTTATTTGCCAAGAGAGAACGATGACCACCCTTCTTCTTTTTGTAGGGCTTGCTAGAAGACTTCTTCTTGTATGAGTCCTTCTTGGAGTGCTTGTCATCCTTCTCATCATCATCATCATTGTTGTTCTTCTTGCTTGAGCTTGCCGCTCGTTTGTCGGGCTTGGGACAATCAATGATAGATGATCATAGCTTTGGCAATTGTAGCACTTCCTCTTGCCACCTTCACCACTTCTTCTTGATGAGCGAAACTTGTTCTTCTTAGGATCATAGTTGTAGCCTTTCTTGCCAATCTTGGAGAACAATTTGGTAGTCCTCCTCATGAGGAAAGTAAGTTCACCATCATCTTCATCACTTGAGTCACTCTTGTCTTCACTTCCACTTGAAGAGGGAGGAGGCTTTGCTTTTGACTTTGACTTGGGCTTGGTCTTGTCACTAGCCTTGAGTGCAAGATCCTTCTTGGAGCTTGATGTGGAGGAAGATGACTCCATTTTACCCAACAAGAACATCTCATGAGACCGAATCTTGTTCACAACTTTGGTGATGGTGAGAGTTTCAAAGTCCTTCTCAAAGATGAGTGCCTTCACGATGTTGTACTTGTGCTTGGGAAGCATTTGAAGAATTTTCTGAATAATTTCCTGCTCGGACACGTTAGTAACATTAAGAGCATTGATATTTTGAATAAGAATACCCATCCTAGAGTACATTTCCGAATACCCATCCTAGAGTACATTTCCTCTACACATTCATCATCCTTCATTGTAAACTCATTGAGCTCAACCTTAAGCAACTCATACTTCTCCTCACGGATTTTCTTGTTGCCCAGATGGATAGTTTTGAGCTCCATCCAAACCTCACGAGCGGTATCCAAGGCAAACACTCTATCAAACAAATCCTCCTCAAGTGTCTCAAAGATAAAGTTCCTAGCACGATAGTTCCACTTGAGTTCACTTTCGGTGGGTTCATTAGGCATGGGATACATGGTAGTGGTCCATGCATCATGGTGTTGTACTTGAAGAAAGCTAGCCATTCTATGTGCCCAAAAAGTGAACCGTTGAGAGCCAGGTGTGGTTCGAGGACCGGTGGATGGTCGCTTCCTGGTGTGATGAGTGATTGACAACGTGGTGTGGACTGATTCTTGGCTAAGTATTGCAGGTGCAGGTTGCGGCTTGACTGGTGCAGGTGCAGGTGAAGAACAAGCGTGAAAGGTCGTTGCCGGTGAGGCCTCCAGGTGTGGAGAAGACAAGTAGGCTTGGTTCGAGGGACCCGGTGGCCAGCGGGGTCAAGTGCGGGCCGCATGGTGGCAAGAACGGCAAGATGAAGTCATGGACGGTTTCTTGGTTGAGCCTCAAAACCAAGGTCGAGCCGGGACTACGTGGGAGCCGAGTCATGAGTGGTGATTGGCGGAGGCTACACCGAGTTCGCGGGGTTTCCGGTGGTTCACCAGAAAACCACTGGGTTCCTTGGTTGATCCACAAAGCCAAGACCGAAGAACCGAAGACGGAGGTGCAGCAGCTCCAGACCGGTCTGACCGGTGGGTACCGGTCTGACCGGTGAGGAGAACCGGTCTGACCGGTGTGCGACGACGCAGTCCGGAATCTTCGAAGCGGAGGACACGCGTCGGGATCGCAAGGCTTGCGTCGAGGCTAAGCAAGTTTGCGGTTGCTGGGCATCCGTCCGATGGTGCGAAGACAAAGACTTCCATTTTCGCCCTCGAGGGGCATGTATCCCTAGTTAGCTAGTAAGGGTATTTTAGTCTTTCGGTTGCCTCCATATAACCCAAGGGGTGAGAGGATGGCAGCCATCTCTTGGAACCCTAGCTCATTTGGTTTTCCTATTTTCCTTCCTATTTTCTTAGGATTTTCGTAGGACTAGCTTGAGAGCTTCATGGTGAGATCTTGTGAGAGGGAAGGATGATCGGGCGGCAAGCTAGACCTTGTATGAACCTCTTTGGTATGTATAGATGATTCGGCGTGGTTCCTCAAGGCTTGGATGTGTCTTTCCCGTTTCTCCTTTTTGGTGATTTTCGGAGCCTTTTCTTGGCGATTTTCTTGGAGCGATTTCGAGGCCTTTCTCTTTGGGATTTGGTGGGGGATGTATGCATGAACCCTTCGTGGTTCTTTTCCCTTTGATTCCCCTTCCAAATCCGTGAGCAAAGGGGCTCGATTTTGGGGTTTTCGTGGCTCTAGGGTTAGAGGCATTCTTGGTGGGATTTCTTCGATTCCTCTTGATTTGACAAGTTTTGGTGGACCAAATCTTGGCTATGGAGTACCCATGAGGTGTTCCTACTATCCCCAAAGTCTTGTGCAAAACCGTGGAGCGAATCGGGAGATCGGGAGTTGGATTTGGAGGAGTTGACTCGCGGGCGCTGTTCATCCCGAGCTGCCCAGGCACGACCGGTCTGACCGGTGCTCTTGACCGGTCTGACCGGTTCTAGCCCTTGGTGGGTTTTTGTCTCGGGGAACAGCCTTGTCCGTGTGGTTTTGTCCCGTGGTCCTGCTGTTCAGTTCTTGGAGTGTTTGGAGTTGTTTTGCTAGGATTTGTGAGGGGTTCTTCTTCCTCACAGGTTGTGTTTCGTGGTGGTTTTTGTTCCAGGGCCTAGAGGATTCACTGAGGCTTCCTGGAACGTTTGTTGTGCGGCTGCTGTAGCCACCGGCCTGACCGGCTCTGTTCACCGGTCTGACCGGTGGCACCGGTCTGACCGGCGCAGGCCATCGGTCTGACCGGTGTAGCACAGGCAGCAAGCCGTGCAAGTTTCCGCTGTGTGTTTTGGTGAGTTTTGGCTAGGAAGGTTGAGTGTTGGTTCCTAGGACCAGTAGCACTCCAGTGGCTGCGTGGTCTTGACCAACTTGGGTAGTTGGGTCGGAGACGTGAGTTGGAAGCCGTGTTCGTCTTGTTGGAGTTCTCATCTCCTTCGAGAAGAATTTTTATCGGCTCCCATTCACTCCCCCCCTCTCTGGTTCGCCTAATCGGTCCTTCAATTGGTATCAGAGCCGGTTCGGGTCTTTATTGACTCTTACCAGTCTAAGATCCAAAGATGGCGTACCAGGAACGGGGTTCGGGTCCTCCGCACTTCGATGGGAAGAACTACCAGATGTGGCAAAGGCGGATGGCGGCGTTCCTCCGCGGAAAGGGTCAGATCCTTTGGGATGTCACGGTGAACACAGCTTATGTTCATCCGATGAACTTCCTTGCTCCGGGATCGAGGGATATGTTCGAAGCCAACAACAAGGCTGTCGACTACTTGTTTCGTGCTCTGTGTCAGCCTGAATTCGATCGGGTTCAGACAGAGGACTTAGCTTGTAGGATTTGGGAGCAGTTGAAGGATGCTCATGCTGGGAATGCTCAGGTTCAGGCTCGGATGTACGCGACTTACCGGAGAGAGTACGAGAACTTCACTCATCTCCCCGGCGAGTCCGTCGATGCCCTTTTCCAGCGATTTACGGTCGTTGTGAACAACATGAGAGCCAATGTGGACGTCCTCCCATACAATGATCATGATAGAGCCGTGAAGCTCTTGCACTCGTTGGATCGTACCGTATGGGACGGGAAGTTTGAGGCTATTGTTGAGTCCGAGAAGTATGACACCTTGACGGTGAACGAGCTGTTCTCGAAGCTCAAGTCGGCTGAGTTGGACCGGGGTATGACAGCCAAGATCGAGAGCCCGACTGATTCTCATAGTCTCGCTCTCGTCAGTGGCAAAGGAGCTAAGTCTAACGCTAACGCATCCTCCAGGATGTACTCTCTGTCTTCTTTGATGTCTTTGCCAGATGAGGAGTTCGACGTGCTTGGAGAGGACGAGCTGGCGTTGCTGACCAGGCGGTTCGAGAGGCTGCACGAGAACCGGGTGAACACGAGGAGGACAGCACGGACGTGCTTTCAGTGCGGCAAGCCAGGACACTTCGTTGCCGACTGCCCGGAGAAGACGGAGAACAAGGACGGCTACAAGGACGGCTACAGGCACCGATCGAGCAAGGATGGCAAGTACCGATCGAGGCGCGATCACAAGCACAAGAACAAGCACAAGGACGAGCGACGGTCGAGGAAGAAGGATGGCCGCGGCAGGAAGGCCCGAGCAATGGTCGGAGCGAGCGACGTCGACTCCAGCTCCGCCTACTCTTCCTCAAGCTCGAGTAGCAGTGAAGATGAAGGTGATCGGCGCAAGAACAAGAAGTCATCCAGGAACTTGAGCGGGTTGAGCTGCTTCGCGAGAGATGGCTTCTGCGGCATGGCCCGTAGCTCCGGCAGCAAGAAGAGCCACCAGAGTGACTCGGACTCTGACTCCGAGGATGAGGTATGTGATGAGCTCTCTTCTTTGCGCAAGGAGAATGATGAGTTGGTTGACTTGCTTGATAACCGCGATCACATGCTTAGAGAGGCCAAGAAGATGAGGAAAGAACTTAGGGCCTCACTAGAAGATGCTAGGAACCGTGTGGCTGAGCTAGAAACCCAGAACCTAGATGCTAAGCTTGAGATTGATTCGCTTAAGGCTTCTCCTGTGGTTTCTGATGAGATTGATTGCTGTGATTGCTCTGTGTACCTAGCTGATCTTACTGCTCTTAAGGATAAGCATGCTTCTACTTGTGATGAACTAGATATGCTTAGGGTTGAAGTGGCTGAGCTTAAGTCTAGATCTGCTTTGCTAGGTGCTTGCACTTCTTGCCCTGTTTTGCATGGAAAGATTGATGAGATGCATGCTTACACTGTTTCGCTTGAGGCTAAGTTGAAAGAGCCTATTCCCACTTCTTGCTCTACTTGTGAATTGCATGCGGTTAAGAATTTGGAGCTTGCACATTATGTTGATCGCCTGCAGGATGAAAATGATGAGCTGAGAAAATGTATGAGCTGGTTGTCGGGTCAGGAGCCTCAGCTCGGTATCATGATAGCGGCTTTCAAACGCTATGATGGTCAGGCACTTGGGGCTGACAAGCTTGGAGAGAACTGTGGTGAGGGAGTTGAGAGAGTTGGAGAGATTCCTATCCCACCACCAAACAGACACAAGAACAAGTTTGAGCCCAAGCCCAACCATCTCAGAAATAAACTTGACACTACTCCAGATCCACCCATATTCCCTCACCCAACAAATGATTTTCAGAAACCGGTGAAGTTTGTGAGCCCAAAGGGAGGTGAGGAAGGAGAGAAGAAGGGTGAGAAGCCGAGTGGGCAGCCCCAACCCAAGCCTAAGCCTAAGCCACAGCCCATAAAGTTCCATTGTGGGTATTGTGGGAGAGATGGTCACAAGGATGAGTTTTGCTTCAAGAGGAAGCGTGAGGAGAGAATGGCTAGAGAGTGGGCTAACAGGGACAGGTACCACCCCTCTAATGGTGTACCTGAGCCTCGTATGCAGATGCCCAGGGCCAAGGCGATTGTGAGGACGGTTCCGGCTTGGGGAGACCGGAAGGCTGCAGGTGTTGCTGCTGGCCGAGCCACACCGGTCAGACCGGTGTACTACACCGGTCAGACCGGTGCAGGTCTGGGCAGACAGCGAGTCAGGTTTCGTGCTCGTGAGGATGCTCGGTTTGGTTCTGGAGGTCGTGGTTCTGGTGGTTGGTCTGGAAAGTTTGCAAGTGGTCAGTTTGCTAGGCGTTCTCCACCTCGTGCTCAATACGAGGGTGAGAAGAGTCGTAGCTTTGAGATGGAGCGGAGGTACGATCCACGGTTTCCCTTTCGTGGTTTTCGTCCTCCTCCAGCTAGAGAGGGTTGGTTCCCTCGTGGTGGTTACCGTGGTGGTAGCTTTGATAGGCGTGATGATTTGGTTTGTGCTAACCCCACTTTGGAGCAAATGGCTCGGCACTGGTTTTACTCTTTTGGTACTAACCCCAGTGCTGAGTCATTTGTTCACTCACGTGCTCGCTTTTGAATTTCAGGTGGGAGACTTGAAGAACATTTGGTTGATTGACTCCGGTTGCTCGAGGCATATGACCGGAGACAAGGGGTGGTTCTCAAGTCTCGTCCCGGTGGTGACAAAGAAGTACATCACCTTTGGGGACAATGGGCGAGGGCGTGTGCTGTCAGAAGATGAGATTAAGGTAAGCGATAAGATCACTCTCAGGCGTGTTGCTCTTGTTCAATCGCTTGGATACAATTTGCTTTCTGTGTCCCAGTTGTTGGATGAGGGTTTTGAGGTGTTGTTTCGGCCTGGTGGTTCTCGGATTTTAGATTCTCGGGGGGATCTTGTTTGCATGGTCGTTCCCGAGGGTCAAGTGTTCCGAGCTGATTTTTCTCAGTCTTCTGGTGTGGAGCGTTGCTTCTTGGCTGGTTCTTCGAGTGAGTTGTGGAAGTGGCATAGGAAGTTGGGTCACTTGAGCTTTGACCTTTTGTCTCGCTTGAGTAAACTCAATTTGGTCCGAGGATTGCCACGATTGAGGTTTGAGAAAGAGTTGGTTTGTGCGCCGTGTAGGCATGCCAAGATGGTAGCCTCTTCTCACCCGCCTCTCACCGATGTGATGACTGAGCGTCCATGCGAGCTGCTCCATATGGACCTTGTTGGCCCAGCTCGTGTGCGATCTGCGGGTGGGAAGTGGTATGTCCTTGTTGTGGTGGACGACTACTCTCGGTATGCGTGGGTGTTCTTTCTTGAGGAGAAGGGGGAGACGTTTGGTTTTGTTCGAGATCTTGTCTTGAGGTTAAGAAACGAGAGGCACGGAGATGCCATACGAGCGATCCGCAGTGACAATGGCTCGGAATTCAAAAACTCTCGCTTCGAAACCTTTTGCCATGACTTGGGTCTTGAACATCAGTTTTCGAGTCCGTATACGCCTCCCCAGAATGGCGTGGTGGAAAGGAAAAACAGGACCTTGTGCGAGATGGCTCGGACAATGCTCGACGAGCATAGGACTCCGAGAAGGTTCTGGGCTGAGGCGGTCAATACCGCGTGCCATGTGTCGAACAGGATCTACCTCAGGGTTCACAAGAAGAAAACCTGTTACGAGTTGATGCACGGTCGCACACCCAAGGTGAGTCACTTCCATGTCTTTGGTTGTAAATGCTTCATTCTGAAGAAAGGGAAGAAGTTGGACAAGTTCGAGGCTAGGTCTGTCGATGGTATTTTCTTTGGTTATGCATCTCATTCTAGAGCATTTCGTGTGCTCAACCTTGAAACTAACCAAATCGTGGAGACTTGTGAGGTAACCTTCGACGAGACACAGCCACGTAGTCAGCTTGTTTTTGAGTGTGCAGGTGACGACGAACTTGGCGAGGAGATCTTTCAGGAGGAGGAGCATGAACATGGAGATGATGAAGATGGCGGTGTGATGCCCGCGGCTGAACATGTACCTACTACTTCGACGACGATCGAGAATGGACCCTCTCCCACACCTACAACGACAAACCCAGATCAAGGCGAAGCTGCTGTTGAGGGGGAGGTAGCATCAAGGCGAGAACCTCCCCGACGAGTGCAAGTGGATCACCCAGCTTCGAGAATCATCGGCGACATGAATGAACGTACTACACGGTCGAGGGTTCGGAACAATTCTCATTTCGCTCATGCTGCTTTTGTTGCCACTTTTGAGCCCAAAGACATTGGACATGCGTTATCTGATCATAATTGGGTTAACTCGATGCATGAGGAGTTGGAGAATTTTGAGAGGAATCAAGTTTGGGTGTTGGTTGACCCTCCCCCAGGGTGTAAGCCGATTGGGACAAAATGGGTGTGGAAAAATAAAGAGGGAGAGAAAGGAGAAGTGGTGAGGAACAAGTCGAGACTTGTTGCTCAGGGGTACAGTCAGAAAGAGGGGATCGACTACGAGGAGACTTTCGCTCCTGTAGCTCGTTTGGAGGCGATCAGGATCCTTCTAGCTTTTTCCGTGGCTAAAGGGTTCAAGTTGTACCAGATGGATGTGAAGAGTGCTTTTCTGAACGGTGTTTTGGAGGAAGAGGTGTTTGTGAGGCAACCACCGGGGTTTGAGAGTGAGAAGTACCCTCACCGGGTATACAAGTTGAGGAAGGCGCTGTATGGATTGAAGCAGGCGCCTAGAGCTTGGTATGGTAGGTTGAGGGGGTTCCTGTTTGAGAGAGGGTTTGAGATGGGGAAGGTCGACCAGACCTTGTTTCTCCTCAGGCAGGACAGAGATATCCTGATTGTGCAGGTATACGTGGATGATATTGTCTTTGGTGGCTCGTCTAACTCTCTTGTTGCAAGGTTTGCAGAAGACATGAGCAGGGAATTTGAGATGAGCATGATGGGCGAGTTGCAGTTCTTCCTCGGGCTACAAATCAAGCAATCAAAGGAAGGAACATTTGTGCACCAAGCTAAGTACACCAAGGACATTGTGAGGAAGTTCAAGATGGAGGATTCCAAGGCCATGGCGACGCCTATGAGTACGACTACAGTTCTTGATGCGGACGAGGAAGGTGAACACGTGGACCAGAAGGAGTACCGGAGCATGATCGGGTCACTCCTCTACTTGACGGCGACGAGGCCGGACATTCAATTCTCGGTGTGTCTGTGCGCTCGTTTTCAAGCTTCTCCGAGGACTTCGCATCGGCAAGCAGTCAAGCGCATTTTCAGGTATTTGCGACACACTCCCGACTTTGGCCTTTGGTACTCTGCGTCTTCTTCTTTGGCGCTTCATGGATTTTCAGACGCGGATTTTGCCGGGTGTCGGTTGGATAGGAAGTCCACTTCTGGGACTTGCCAGTTCTTGGGTTCTTCTTTGGTATCTTGGTCTTCCCGCAAACAGTCGAGTGTTGCTCAATCCACTACCGAGGCAGAGTATGTGGCCGCAGCTAGTTGTTGCTCTCAGCTCCTTTGGATCACATACACCATGAGTGACTTTGGTGAGGAGTATACCCATGTCCCACTTCAATGTGATAGCACCAGTGCCATAAGCGTTGCAAAGAACCCAGTGCTCCATTCCAAAACCAAGCACATAGAAGTGAGGTATCATTTTCTGAGAGACAACGTAGAGAAAGGGAAGATAGCTTTGATCCATGTACCCACACATGAACAACTAGCCGATATTTTCACCAAACCCCTAGATCAAGCAACTTTCACTCGTTTGCGGGGGGAGCTTGGTGTTTGTTTGATTTCTTGAGTTGGCGTGTGGGAGCTCCTTTGTAGCATATGTATAGCTTTCCTTTGTGCATTTCTTGCATTTGGCATGGCATATGTAGCATGATGTATAGGCATCTTTGTATCTTAGGTTGCATGCATTTTGTATCATATGCATTGTTTAGGAAAGGCTTCTCCTATACACATTGTTCACCATGGAATGACATATATGTCTTTGTGAGCTAATTTGGTAAGCTATGGTTAGTTTGGCTTAGCTCTTGATAATCTTGGTTTGTATCCATGGTTGATGGCTATGTTTTTGAAAAATTTCATATATATGCTCTCTTGTGAGTAAATGCCTTTACATGATCTTGACATGTTTTAGTGGCTTGGCTATGCTTAATTTGTGGTTGGATAGCTTATTTTGATCATATGGGGCCAAAGGCTCATTTGCCATCATGAATGTTTAGCCCCCATGCTTCATCTTGTGGAGGGGCATAAGTTCCTTTTTGTCGCAAAGATATTTCATGTACCAATTATAAATCTGAAAATGAAATGTAAATTGCTTGAAAAATGTGCTCCCATGTCATATGTGCTAATTTTAATTTGCTTTGGGTGCTAAATCGTTGCATGATGCCTACCAATGAGAAGTCTCATATATAGAAGTAGGCACATGGCTCGGTGGCTTTGACATGACATGAGGTGCTTGTGGGTGTTTATGATGGTCTTATGCTTAGAATGGTTGTCCTAGCATGAAGTTTGTGTGGCTTTGCCATTTTGACATGTTTTGCTCATGTTTAGGACTTTGCTCATGAGAGGGTGATTTTTCGCAAAATTGCTAAATTCTATCTTAGCTTCGCCCAATGGTTGTGAAACTTGGTGATCATGAAGTTTATGTCTTTACGAAGCTATAGAGTATCTAACTTGCTCGTTTGGACATGTGTAGCATCCTATGTTGAATTTTGTCTATTTGAGAAGCTCTAGGTTGCATTTTTTGCATTTTTGGCTTGATTCATGCATTGTCAACAAGGGGGAGAAGTTTGAGCATGTTTTGGCCTACTGAATGCATTTGGAAGGTTTTCAGGTGGTTTCGAGCTATTTTTTGGGCTCTGTTGTGCACCGGTCTGACCGGTTGAGGTCACCGGTCTGACCTGTCAGAGTGCTGGTCCTGTTCACATGTTGCCCACCGGTCTGACCGGTGGTGTCTACCGGTCTGACCGGTCAGAGCTGAGCTATTGCAGCTGCTCTGTTTTGTGAAGTGGTTCGCATGCATTTGTCCAGGGGGAGTTGCATGTGTGCAGGGGGAGCTCTTTGTGGTTTTCGAGCTTTGGTTTGATGGTTTGTGCTCTTTGCTTGAGCATGTTTTGTCTCGGATGTGTCGAGCCGTTGCCCTTGCCTAAGGGGTCCGAGACTTGTCTTCTTCAAGTGATCTTGCTCTTTGCCTTTTCTTTGGCTTTCGATCGCTTGTTGGAGTTTCTTTTAGTCGTTTCTTTTCTTTTCCTTTTCTCTTGGTTACCAAAACGTGTGTGTTGTCAATGCACTCATCAAGGGGGAGATTGAGAGCTAGGTGTGGTTCGAGGACCGGTGGATGGTCGCTTCCTGGTGTGATGAGTGATTGACAACGTGGTGTGGACTGATTCTTGGCTAAGTATTGCAGGTGCAGGTTGCGGCTTGACTGGTGCAGGTGCAGGTGAAGAACAAGCGTGAAAGGTCGTTGCCGGTGAGGCCTCCAGGTGTGGAGAAGACAAGTAGGCTTGGTTCGAGGGACCCGGTGGCCAGCGGGGTCAAGTGCGGGCCGCATGGTGGCAAGAACGGCAAGATGAAGTCATAGACGGTTTCTTGGTTGAGCCTCAAAACCAAGGTCGAGCCGGGACTACGTGGGAGCCGAGTCATGAGTGGTGATTGGCGGAGGCTACACCGAGTTCGCGGGGTTTCCGGTGGTTCACCAGAAAACCACTGGGTTCCTTGGTTGATCCACAAAGCCAAGACCGAAGAACCGAAGACGGAGGTGCAGCAGCTCCAGACCGGTCTGACCGGTGGGTACCGGTCTGACCGGTGAGGAGAACCGGTCTGACCGGTGTGCGACGACGCAGTCCGGAATCTTCGAAGCGGAGGACACGCGTCGGGATCGCAAGGCTTGCGTCGAGGCTAAGCAAGTTTGCGGTTGCTGGGCATCCGTCCGATGGTGCGAAGACAAAGACTTCCATTTTCGCCCTCGAGGGGCATGTATCCCTAGTTAGCTAGTAAGGGTATTTTAGTCTTTCGGTTGCCTCCATATAACCCAAGGGGTGAGAGGATGGCAGCCATCTCTTGGAACCCTAGCTCATTTGGTTTTCCTATTTTCCTTCCTATTTTCTTAGGATTTTCGTAGGACTAGCTTGAGAGCTTCATGGTGAGATCTTGTGAGAGGGAAGGATGATCGGGCGGCAAGCTAGACCTTGTATGAACCTCTTTGGTATGTATAGATGATTCGGCGTGGTTCCTCAAGGCTTGGATGTGTCTTTCCCGTTTCTCCTTTTTGGTGATTTTCGGAGCCTTTTCTTGGCGATTTTCTTGGAGCGATTTCGAGGCCTTTCTCTTTGGGATTTGGTGGGGGATGTATGCATGAACCCTTCGTGGTTCTTTTCCCTTTGATTCCCCTTCCAAATCCGTGAGCAAAGGGGCTCGATTTTGGGGTTTTCGTGGCTCTAGGGTTAGAGGCGTTCTTGGTGGGATTTCTTTGATTCCTCTTGATTTGACAAGTTTTGGTGGACCAAATCTTGGCTATGGAGTACCCATGAGGTGTTCCTACTATCCCCAAAGTCTTGTGCAAAACCGTGGAGCGAATCGGGAGATCGGGAGTTGGATTTGGAGGAGTTGACTCGTGGGCGCTGTTCATCCCGAGCTGCCCAGGCACGACCGGTCTGACCGGTGCTCTTGACCGGTCTGACCGGTTCTAGCCCTTGGTGGGTTTTTGTCTCGGGGAACAGCCTTGTCCGTGTGGTTTTGTCCCGTGGTCCTGCTGTTCAGTTCTTGGAGTGTTTGGAGTTGTTTTGCTAGGATTTGTGAGGGGTTCTTCTTCCTCACAGGTTGTGTTTCGTGGTGGTTTTTGTTCCAGGGCCTAGAGGATTCACTGAGGCTTCCTGGAACGTTTGTTGTGCGGCTGCTGTAGCCACCGGCCTGACCGGCTCTGTTCACCGGTCTGACCGGTGGCACCAGTCTGACCGGCGCAGGCCATCGGTCTGACCGGTGTAGCACAGGCAGCAAGCTGTGCAAGTTTCCGCTGTGTGTTTTGGTGAGTTTTGGCTAGGAAGGTTGAGTGTTGGTTCCTAGGACCAGTAGCACTCCAGTGGCTGCGTGGTCTTGACCAACTTGGGTAGTTGGGTCGGAGACGTGAGTTGGAAGCCGTGTTCGTCTTGTTGGAGTTCTCATCTCCTTCGAGAAGAATTTTTATCGGCTCCCATTCACTCCCCCCCTCTCTGGTTCGCCTAATCGGTCCTTCAACCGTTTCCCCGCCAACTTGGGAGGGCCATTTCCACTCCCCTTGCCCATCTCTCTAGGCGGTTAAGCCACCAAAAAGAGAGCCTAAGCTTTGATACCACTTGTAGGATCGATGGCTGTTGACGGTGAAAATTCACCATTTCCAACCCTCAATATTCTCACATAAATGGAGGTATATGCATATTTCATTAGCATTTAGGTTTGAATAATGTAGTTCCACTTGTCCTTCGAGATTATTTGTATGTAGGTGATTTACCCCTTAAAAGAGATGGAAACTCAACTTCTATGAAGAAACCATGCCAACTCAGCTGAGGAGGTGGCTGCCACCAAGGGAAACATGGAAATCCACGTCATCGATCCAGGGGAGGCACTCACCGACGAATCAGAGGACGCCACATGGACTTCACATGGATCAAAGGGCCCACCTCAGATACCAAATCAAGCCATGCACTGGGGATGGATTAGAGGGCCCACAGGGCAGCCACTCAGAGGAAGCATAGGCCAGGGGGCCACCCTAGGGGGCCGGCTGATCCTAGGATCAGCCGAACCGCCTTAGGGCCCCCTGATCCTGGCCCTCCATGTGGTGGTTGCTCATTGGTCCATTACCTCGCTCCCGGGTGTTTAGGGATCATTTGGGCGTCCGAGCAAGCCTTGTCCTCGCCTATAAATAGAAGGGGAGGGGCTCCCATTTCTCACACACCACTCTCTTATTCTCCTCTCACTTTTAGTTTCCAAGGCTAGGGGTAGGCTAGAGTAGCTCTTATTCAGGTTCCAAGTCCTCTTGGAAGTCTAGGTATGAGTTCTCTTTTATCTTTATTTCTTTGTATGACTTTTGAGGACCAGGTGTGTCCGAGGACCAGTGGAAGGTCGCTCCTTAGTGATGAGTGATTGACAATGTTGTGTGGACTGATGCTTGGCTAAGTGTGTAGGTATAGGTTGCGGCTTGACTCGTGTCGGTGCAGGTGAAGAACAAGCGCGAAAGGCCTTAGCCGTGGCGGCCTCCGGGTGATGGAGTGGCAAGTAGGCTTAGTTCGATGGACCCGGTGGCCGATGGGGTCAAGTGCGAGCCGTGCGGTGCAAGACTGGCGGGCTGAAGTCGTGAACATGGGCCGGTGCAAGGTAGCGGATGGAGCCCGAAGCTTGCACACGGGGTTTGTTGGTTTGCCCACAAAACCTTCGGTGGACGGTTTCTTGGTTTGGGCCTCAAAACCAAGCCCGGAGGCTCAAGGCGACGGATACGGTGATCCGGGAGCTTTGGGAAGCTTCGAGGCGGAGGGCACGTGGCGTGCTCGCGGGGTTTGCATCGAGGTGAAGCGAAGCCGCGGTGGAAGCATGTCCGTCCAATGAAGACTTGACCAAAATGCCCCTAAGGGGTTGTATCTCTATTTCAAGCAGTAGGGGTAGCGTGGTCATTTACCTCTCTCTGATGGACTTCGTATAAATAGCGGAGAGGTGGATGGCATCTCCCTCTCTTGGACTCTAGGGCTTTCTCCCCCGGTAGTTTTCTCTGAACTACTTCTTTTCCTTCTGGATTCCTTAGGCTAGACTCTTGTACAAACTCTGACCTCTAGATGTATGGAAGCATTCGGCGTCCGAGTGATCTCCTAGTCCCTTGTGATTTTAGTGTCATTTTCAGGGTTATTTTTGTGGAGTTTCGTTCTTCGCTCGATTCGTGATTTTGGGGGTGTTTCCTCACGGATTTCTTTGAGGGGATCATGGGTAGATGCCTTGCGCATCTTTGTGTGTGATCTTGACCCCTCAAACACTGTGGAGAGCCTTCGATTCGTGCGTTTTTGGTTGGTGCCCGAGTTCATGGTGGTGGTTCGGTTGATCCGCGATTCCCGGTGATTTAGTGGCTTAGGAGTTGAGATTTTTGGGGCATAGCATCCTTGTGTGACGCTTTTCATCTTCCTAAAATCTTGTCTCAAGAGCTTCAACCGTTTGGGAGATCCGGTGATGGAAAGGTGGAGTTGACTCCCGAGGTCGGGTGTTTTTCTGCTCTGTCAGCGTGTCGTGGACGGTCCACTCGAGGGTCGCGGACGGTCCGCGAGGAGTACGTGCGCCTAGGGTTCGTCCCGTGGTCTTCGTATTCTTGCACGTCTTCGTTTCGATCCGTTTCGCCCCTAGGCTTTGGTTGCAAGGGGTTTGGCGGACAGTCCGCGAGGGTCTCACGGACAGTCAACGTGGCCGGTTTTCTGACGGACAGTCCGCGGTGCCTCCACGGACAGTCCAAATTTCGAGGGTGCGCTACTGGTTGTTCGAGTTGCTTTTACGGATGGTCCGTCGTGACCTGCCGAACAGTCCGTGCCCTCCACGCAGACAGTCCGCCCGGTCACCCCGGACAGTCCGCCAGGGACTTCGCAGCAGTGCCTAAGTCCTTTGGTTCTTGCTTTGGTGCTTCCGCTCTTTGCTCCTAGGCTTCTCGGTTGATCTTCTAGACTTGTGTGTGTCTTGTTTGGAGCTTCCTTTGTGTGCGCGGATTCTTGGAGTGGCAATCGGGGTATAGGCCGAGTTCGACCTTAGGGAAGAATTTTTATCGGCTCCCATTCACTCCCCCTCTCTGGTCGCCCGATTCGGTCCTTCAATTGGTATCAGAGCCGGTTACGGATCTTCTTGATTCTAACCAATCTAAGATCCAAAGATGGGCGATTACGGCAAGGGGTCGGGTCCTCCGCACTTTGATGGCAAGAATTACCCGATGTGGGAGATGCGCATGGGCGCGTTTTTGCGAGGGAAGGGAACTCTTATCCGGGAGGTCACTCAAAATCCTCAATATGAAATTCCAGATAGTTTTCTGCTTCCAGGATCGCGAGACATGTTTGAGGCCAACAGTAAGGCCGTTGATTACTTGTTCCGTGCTCTTTGTGCCTCGGAGTTTGATCGAGTGTACGGAGAGGATGTGGCCGGAAAGATTTGGCTCAAGTTGAAGAATGCTCATGTTGGCAATGCCCAAGTGCAAGCCCGGATGTTTTCCACTTACCGGAGAGAGTACGAGAACTTCACTCATCTCCCCGGTGAGTCGACCGATGCTATGTTTCAGCGCTTCACTTGCATAGTCAACAACATGAGGGCCAATGTGACAGTGCTCCCATACACGGATCATGATCAAGCTATCAAGCTTTTGCATGCCCTGGATAGGTCCGTGTGGAGTGCCAAGGTCGAGGCCATTGAGGAGTCGAGTGTGTATGATATGCTTTCGCTTGATGAGCTGTTCTCCAAGCTCAGGTCTTCAGAGGTTGATCGTGGCTTGAGAGCCAAGAGCGAGAGCCCCACTGATCCTCATAGTTTGGCTCTTGTCTCAGGATCAAGGACTAACGCTAACTCTGGTGGTTTCTCTTTGTCTTGTCTTGTGTCCTTGCCAGATGAGGACTTTGATGTGCTGAGCGAGGATGATCTCGCCTTGTTGAGCAAGAGGTTTGGGCGGATGTACGAGAACCGCAAGAATGCAAGGCGGAGCTCGGGGATGTGCTATCGGTGCGGGAAGCACGGGCACTTCATCGCCGAATGCCCTGAAGCCATGGAGATCAATAACGACTACAAGGGCAAGCCTAAGCACGACTACAACAAGCACCGCTCCCAGAACGACTACAAGGACAAGCACAAGGACAAGGGCGAGAGAAGGCACAAGAAGGGTGGCGGCCACAAGAGGAAGACCGCTCAAGCGATGGTGGCCGGAGCGAGTGACATCGACTCGACATCAAGCGATGCTTCTTCCGGTTCGAGCAGCGAGGAAGAGCAAGAGCAGCGCAAGGACAAGCGGCACACGGGCAAGAACATCACCGGCCTGAGCTTCGTCACACAAGGAGGCTTTTGCGGCATGGCGCATTCCAAGAAGAGTGGGAGGCACAGCTTGGATTCGAACTCCGACTCCGAGGAAGAGGTACGACAAGATCCCAACTTCTTGCTAGAGGAGAATGCTAGGCTCAATGAGTTGCTTGATAACCGTGATGATGTGCTTAGAAAGACCAACAAGGAGAAAAGGGAATTTAGGTCTCTGTTGGGTGATGCTAAGGACAAAGTAGCCGAGCTTGAATCCTTGCTTGTGGATGCTAGGAATGAGATTGTTTCTTTGAAGTCTGCTCCTGTAGTGTCTGATGAGATAGATTGTGGTGATTGCTCAGTTTTTCTTGCTGTTTTGACTGCTCTGAAGGAGAAACATGCCTCTGTCCTTGAGGAACTAGATGTGGTTAGGATTGAGTGTGATGAATTGAAGTCTAGGCCAGCTTTGTTAGGAGCTTGTACATCATGTCCTATTTTGCATGCTGGGCTAGATGAATCTCACACTAGAATTATTTCTCTTGAGGCGGCATTGAAAGCTCCTCTTCCTACATCATGTTCAACCTGTGAAATGCATGCTTTGAAAAACATGGAACTTGCAAACTATGTTGATCGTCTGTAGGATGAAAATGATGAATTGAGAAAAATGATGGGGTGGTTGTCTGGGCATGAGCCACAATTGAGTATGATGTTGGCTCAGTTTAAGAGGTTTGATGGTCAGGCATTGGGAGCTGACAAGTGTGGTGAGAAGAGTGGTGAGGGAGAAGAGAAAGCCGGAGAGATCCCCATTCCACTACATACCACACCGATGAACAAATTTGCACCCAAGACAAACCACCTCTGAAACAAGCTTGACACAACACCTGATCCACCAGTGTTCCCCCACAAAACTGATAACTACCAAAAACCCATCAAGTTTGTGAGCACCCAGGGGAGTGTCTTTGATGGGAAGACAGGAGAGAAAGCTGGAGAGAAGCTTGTAGAGAAGCCACAGCCTAAGCCAGTGCCAATACGCTTCCATTGTGAGTATTGTGGGAGGGATGGGCATAAGGATGAGTTCTGTTTCCGAAGGAAGAGGGATAAGAGGTTTGCTAGGGAGATGGCAAACAAGGACAGGTACCACCTTGCTCGTGGTGTGCCTGAGCCTCATAGAGGGCCTCTACCTAGGGGTGATGTGTTTGTGAGGACAGTTCCCACTCGTGGAGGTGGAGGTGGAGGTGTGTTCCCTCAGAGAGACAAGCGTGTTGGGTTTGGGCGTGGTGAGTTGGCCCAACGTGCTCCTTCTCGTGACTGTTACGAGTTTGGGAGACACGATCAGAGCTTTGGGTCTCAAATGGACTACGGGCCACGTTTTCCTCCTCGTGGTACGTGTACTCCTCAAGTGAGACATGACAGGTCCTTTGGTGGTAGGCGTGAGAGGACTCTGCCTAGGGGTTATGGTAGGATGGACTTTGCTAACCCTTCTTTTGAGCAAATGGCTCGACACTGGTTTGACTCTTTTGGAACTACCCCAGTGTTGAGTCGCTTGCTGATTCTCATTCTCGTTTTTGATTGCAGGCAGGAGGCTTGGAGAACTTTTGGTTGATCGACTCTGGTTGCTCAAGACACATGACCGAAGATCGTGGGTGGTTCTCCAGCCTCACCCCGGTGAGTACGAGGGAGTACATCACTTTCGGGGATAACAGGAGAGGACGAGTGCTTGCTGAAGGTATGGTGAAGGTGAGTAGCAAAGTGACCTTAAGAAGTGTGGCCCTGGTCAAGTCACTTGGTTTTAACCTGTTGTCAGTATCTTAGTTACTGGACGAAGGTTTTGAGGTTCGCTTTAAGTCGGGTGCTTCTCGTGTGCTTGATTCTCGAGGCGATCTTGTTTCTACGATCGTCGCCGAGGGTCAAATCTTTCGTGCCGATTTTTCCCAATCTGTTGGTCCTCCTCGATGCTTTGTTGCTGGCGTTTCAGCTGAGCTTTGGAAATGGCATAGAGGTTGGGACACCTGAGCTTTGAGTTGCTTTCCTGCTTGAGTGGTCTTGATCTTGTCCGAGGATTGCCCAAGTTGAAATTCGAGAAGGATTTGGTTTGTGCTTCTTGTCGGCATGGAAAGATGGTTGCCGCTTCTCACGCCCCTCTGACTTCAGTCATGACCGAGCGACCTTGTGAGCTGTTGCACATGGATTTGGTTGGGCCAGCTCGTGTTCGCTCTGCGGGTGGGAAGTGGTATGTTCTTGTGGTTGTTGATGATTTTTCGAGGTACTCTTGAGTTTTCTTTTTGGAGGATAAGAGTGAGACATTTGGCTTTGTTCGAGACTTGATCTTGAGGTTGAAGAATGAGAGACATGGAGATGCCATTCGAGCTATACGCAGTGACAATGGCACGGAGTTTAAGGACTCTCATTTTGATGCCTTTTGCAGTGATCTTGGTCTTGATCATCAGTACTCTTTTCCATACGTCGCTTGCCAGAATGGTGTTGTGGAGAGGAAGAACCGGACCCTTTGTGAGATGGCCAGGACGATGCTTGATGAGCATAGGACTCCTAGGCGTTTCTGGGCCGAGGCGGTCAATACCGCTTGCTATGTCTCAAATCGCATTTTCCTTCGTGCTTTCAAGAAGAAGATCTCTTATGAGCTGATGCATGGTCGACAACCCAAGGTGAGTCACTTTAGAGCCTTTGGATGCAAGTGTTTCATTCTGAAGAAGGGCAAGTTGGATAAGTTCGAGTCTAGATGTTCGGATGGTATCTTTCTCAGTTATGCGATTCACTCTAGAGCATATCATGTGCTCAACCTTGACACTAACCGAATCATGGAGACTTGCGTGGTTACCTTTGACGAGACACATCCATGTAGCTCTTCTGTTTTTGAGTGTGCAAGTGACGAGGAGATTGGTGCTAGGATCTTTGAGGATGAGAAGGATGGAGATGGAGACGAGGATGATGGTGGTGCTCCCGTGGCTGATCGTGTACACGCTACTTCCACTACTACGACGACGATCGAGGATGGACCATCCCCTACACCCACTACGACTGAGGCGGTTCGAGTGGAGGCTGCTGCTGAGGGGGAGGTTGTGTCCAGGTGAGAGGCTCCCCGGCGTGTACAAGTTGATCACCCACCGACGACAATCATCGGTGATCTCCATGAACGCACTACACGGTCGAGGTCAAGGAATTCCTCTCATTTCGCTCACTCTGCTTTTGTCGTGTCGTTTGAGCCCAAAGATATTCGACACGCTTTGTCTGATGAGAATTGGGTGAATTCCATGCATGAGAAGTTGGAAAACTTTGAGAGAAACCAAGTCTAGGTGTTAGTTGATCCACCACCAAATTGCCGACCCATAGGAACCAAGTTGGTATGGAAGAACAAAGAGGGTGAAAATGAGATGGTGGTGAGAAATAAGTCGAGGTTGGTGGCTCAGGGGTTCAACCAGAAGGAGGGGATAGATTATGAGGAGACATTTGCTCCTGTGGCACGTTTGGAGGCAATTAGGATCCTTCTAGTCTTTAGCGTGGCTAAAGGGTTCAAGTTGTACCAAATGGATGTCAAGAGTGCTTTCTTGAATGGGGTGATAGAGGAAGAAGTGTATGTGAGGCAACCCCCGAGGTTTGAGAGTGAAAAATACCCACACCGTGTATACAAACTCCAGAGAGCGCTCTATGGGTTGAAATAGGCACCTAGAGTTTGGTATGGCAGGTTGAGAGGGTTTTTGCTGAGTAAGGGGTTTGTGATGGGCACAGTTGATAAGACCCTGTTTCTCCTTAAGCATGGGAATGACCTTTTGATTGTTCAGATATACGTGGATGACATAATCTTTGGTGGTTCTTCTCATGATCTTGTTACCAGATTTGTAGATGACATGAGCAGGGAATTTGAGATGTCCGTGATGGGCGAGCTGCAGTTTTTCTTGGGCCTCCAGATCAAGCATTGCAAGGATGGGACGTTTGTACATTAGGCGAAGTACACCAGGGACATGGTGAAGAAGTTTGGAATGAATGACTCCAAGCCGCTGACTACACCGATGAGTACCACTACGGCTTTGGACGCGGACGAGGACGACGAACCCGTGGACCAGAAGGAGTACCGGAGCATGATCGGCTCCCTCCTCTACTTGACGGCGACGAGGCCGGACATACAGTTCAGTGTGTGTCTGTGCGCTCATTTTCAGACTTCACCGAGAACTTCACATCGGCAGGCCGTCAAGCGGATCTTCAGGTACTTGAACTACACTCCTGAGTTTGGTCTTTGGTATTCTGCCTCCTCGACACTCAGACTTCAGGGTTACTCCGATGCTGATTTTGCTGGGTGTCGATTGGACCGCAAGTCTACCTCTGGGTGTTGTCAGTTCCTTGGTTCTTCTTTGGTCTCTTGGTCTTCTCGCAAGCAATCCAGTGTAGCCCAGTCCACTACAGAGGCCGAGTATGTAGCTGCTGCTAGTTGTTGTTCCCAGCTGCTTTGGATGACATATACCATGAGTGATTTTGGAGAGAAGTGCTCCCAGGTTCCACTTTTCTGTGATAGCACCAGTGCCATAAGCGTAGCCAAAAATCCTGTCCTCCACTCCAAAACGAAACACATAGAAGTGAGGTACCACTTCCTGAGGGACAATGTTGAGAAGGGAAACATATCTTTGTCCTATGTCCCTACCCAAGACCAGCTAGCCGACATTTTCACCAAACTGCTTGATCAAGTCACTTTCACTCGCTTGCGGGGTGAACTTGGTGTTTGCTTTCCTTTCTAGCTGAGGCTTGGAGCTTCTCATGTATATATGTGCCATATGTTCATTTTTTGCATTGCATTCATGCATTTTACTTTCTGTACAAAACCTGGTAGGATAGCCATCTTTGGATCACTTGTGCTTGGAATGAGCTTCTCTTATATACATTGATCACCGATGTGCTATTTGTGAGACTTGTGCATGTTTGGTAAATTGTGGATGTGAATGCTATGCTCTTGATGGTTTTGTCATATATTTATGTTGAGATAGCTTTCTTTTGATGAAAATGCTAAAATGATGTGTCTCATGAGTAGATGCTTGTCTATGCTCAATTTGTGCTTAAATGCCTATATCATGTTTAGTTTGTGCTTGAGAATCATGCTCTCTTTGCTTGGGGTCAAAGACCTTTTTGTCATTGTAAATGTTTAGCCCTTTTGCTTGCTTGGGGAGGAGCATCAGCTTTTTTTTGCCGCAAAGGCACTTCATGTACCATGTTTAATCTTGAAAATGAAATTGGTGTGTGAATTGCCTTATGCTTGAAAAATGAGCTCCTAATCATGTTTTTATGCTTTGATATTCATATCTTGGGTGCTAAACCGTAGCATGTTGTCTACCATGAGAAGTCTCATTTTAAGAAGTATACACATGACTCAGTGGCTTTAACATGACTTGAGTAGCTTGTGGGCGTTTATAATGATCTTGTGATGAGAATCTGTGATCTTGCATAAACTTTGGATGATCTAGTGTATTTATGTTCAAATTGGTGTAGAGAGAGTCTTGCTCATGAGAAAACTATTTCTTTGTGAAAATTGCTTAAATTTGCTTTTAGCCATGTTACATGCTTATATGTCTCTACCTTCTTGATGGTAATGTGCTAGATACACCATGTCTACTTTGCTTGCTCTATGTCTCATTTGTAGCATTTTGTTGTGCTCTTTGTATATTTGAGAAGCTTGGTAGACTGTATATATGCTTTGACATGCATTTTTCATGAAAACAGGGGGAAGTGTTTCATATACCTTGATTCATGCATTGTCAACAAGGGGGAGAGTTTTGTATGATATGGGGAGAATTTTCATGCATTGGAAGTTTTTGTGAAAAATTGGTATGCACTTGTGAGTTGTGGCATGTGAGGAGAAAAATTGAGAAGAAGAGGTTGCATTTGCTCAGGGGGAGTTTGCATATGCGCAGGGGGGGCTCCTTTGATTTTCCTAAGTTTTGTGCTTTGTGGTGTGCTCCTTGTGAGCTTTGTTTTGTCTCGGCTGTGTCGAGCCGTTGCCCTTGTCTTAGGGGGCCGAGACTCGGTTCGCGAGTGATCTTGTTTTCGCTTGTTCTTTGGCTTTGGATCACTTGCTTGGGAGGTTTGTGTTCGTGGTTGTTTTCTTTTCTTTTTCTCTATGTGCTTTCTATGGGTGTTGTCAATCCACTCATCAAGGGGGAGATTGAGGACCAGGTGTGTCCGAGGACCAGTGGAGGGTCGCTCCTTAGTGATGAGTGATTGACAACGTTGTGTGGACTGATGCTTGGCTAAGTGTGCAGGTACAGGTTGCAGCTTGACTTGTGTCGGTGCAGGTGAAGAACAAGCGCGAAAGGCCTTAGCCGTGGCTGCCTCCGGGTGATGGAGTGGCAAGTAGGTTTAGTTCGATGGACCCGGTGGCCGATGGGGTCAAGTGCGAGCCGTGCGGTGCAAGACTGGCGGGCTGAAGTCGTGAACATGGGCCGGTGCAAGGTAGCGGATGGGGCCCGAAGCTTGCACGCGGGGTTTGTTGGTTTGCCCACAAAACCTTCGGTGGACGGTTTCTTGGTTTGGGCCTCAAAACCAAGCCCGGAGGCCCGAGGCGACGGAGACGGTGATCCGGGAGCTTCGGGAAGCTTCGAGGCGGAGGGCACGTGGTGTGATCGCGGGGTTTGCGTCGAGGTGAAGCGAAGCCGCGGTGGAAGCGTGTCCGTCCGATGTAGACTTGACCAAAATGCCCCTGAGGGGTTGTATCTCCATTTCAAACAGTAGGGGTAGCGTGGTCATTTACCTCCCTCCGATGGACTTCGTATAAATAGCGGAGAGGTGGATGGCATCTCCCTCTCTTGGACTCTAGGGCTTTCTCCCCCGGTAGTTTTCTTTGAACTACTTCTTTTCCTTCTGGATTCCTTAGGCTAGACTCTTGTACAGACTCTGACCTCTGGATGTATGGAAGCATTCGGCGTCCGGGTGATCTCCTAGTCCCTTGTGATTTTCGTGTCATTTTCGGGGTTATTTTTGTGGAGTTTCGTTCTTCGCTCGATTCGTGATTTTGGGGGCGTTTCCTCATGGATTTCTTTGAGGGGATCATGGGTGGATGCCTTGCGCATCTTTGTGTATGATCTTGACCCCTCAAACGCCGTGGAGAGCCTTCGATTCATGCGTTTTTGGTTGGTGCCCGAGTTCATGGTGGTGGTTCGGTTGATCCGCGATTCCCGGTGATTTAGTGGCTTAGGAGTTGAGATTTTTGGGGCATAGCATCCTTGTGTGACGCTATTCATCTCCCTAAAATCTTGTCTCAAGAGCTTCAACCGTTTGGGGGATCCGGTGATGGAAAGGGGTTTGGCGGACAGTCCGCGAGGGTCTCACGGACAGTCCGCGTGGCCGGTTTTCTGACGGACAGTCCGCGGTGCCTCCACGGACAGTCCGAATTTCGTGGGTGCGCTACTGGTTGTTCGAGTTGCTTTTACGGACGGTCCGCCGTGACCTGCCGGACAGTCCGCGCCCTCCACGCGGACGGTCCGCCCGGTCACCCCGGACAGTCCGCCAGGGACTTCGCAGCTGTGCCTAAGTCCTGTGGTTCTTGCTTTGGTGCTTCCGCTCTTTGCTCCTAGGCTTCTCGATTGATCTTCTAGACTTGTGTGTGTCTTGTTTGGAGCTTCCTTTGTGTGCGCAGATTCTTGGAGTGGCAATCGGGGTATAGGCCGAGTTCGACCTTAGGGAATAATTTTTATCAGCTCCCATTCACTCCCCCCCTCTCTGGTCGCCCGATTTGGTCCTTCAACTTTGATCTACTTCAGTTATTCAGCTATTTCATATACAGTCATGGTAGATCATATTCTTGATATGTTCTTGAGTTCATCCTCTGTTCATCATTTAGATGCTTGTGTTCTTCGTGAGCACTACCTTTTGATCCACTTGAAGGGTGATAAACTCCTTCCTTATGTGTTTGTTCATAAGTTAGAGGCTCACGTTCTTCACGAACACGACCCTTTGATCTTATTGATTAGACATAAGAGAGTTCATATCTGTTCGTATGTCTAGCCTTAGTCGATCTTGTCAGATGGCATGAGAGTGTTGCATGAGGTCTGTGTTCAAGCTACGGTACTCGGTCTAGTTGACCAGTCTTCTGGTGGCTCTCACCCTGGGTCACAATAGCCCGGGCCGGGTGGAGTCTAGCAGTAACGTATGCATGGTGCCTGGGTTGTCTGGCTACGATAGTTATGTGCATACCCCCCGTAACGATAGAGGTCGGTCCTCAAGTGGTGACAACCCTGTTGGATCCTTGGGCAACCTCTGCGCTGGGGTACCTGCTATAGGAGTCTAAAGTCTAGTTTCGCAGAGTGCTGGTCGTCGCGGGCTAGCTCCCCGTTTGTACCTGGGTGCTGAACCTTATCTCTCTCATGCAATGCTCATGCCCATCTCTTATATCTTCTAGCTTTGTATGTTTAGTACATTAGAACCTAGAGCTAACTCGTATGTTCCCCCTAAGCCGTAGTGTGCTAGAGTAGAGGTAGATTTGAGTGTGTGTGTGTCACGCTACCCCGTATATATCTTTTATCTTACACCTATCTTTGAGTGTGTTGTTCCCTATATCTATCTCTTGGTTTACATTCAGAGCAAAAGCATAAGTCTAAGATATCCGCCATTGCCTTCCACGGATACGATACTCTTGGAATACTCTCCTTCCTTGGGGAAATGCTACAATGGTTTATCTGTGCGCTTGCGGATTCGTTCATGATCATTTAGATTAACCTTTGGCAAGTCTCGATGTTCACGCTAACCCGGTGCCATTAGTTGTGACATTGAGAGATGACTAAAGGCATTCCTTAGTGTTGTCGCTAAGGACGGGTCCCAGATCTGTTCTTAGGATGAGGACGCTACGAAACGCCAACAAGCATTTCTGGCGCCGTTGCCGGGGAAGGCGCAGGATTATCATGACTATGCTTTGCATCTGTTTATAAACTCTGAGTAGGTTAGGACAACTCTCAATGCAGGCTAACCTTGATTGTCTTCTTTTATCTTTGGATGATGAAGACAGGTAGTGTATGACTGGTTTCGACCTACCGGGGAATTTTACTGAAGATCCCGAGTCACTTGTGAGGAAAGCTCGAATTCATTTCGGCCCACCTCGTCGTACTTGTCCGGAGGGCGAACCAGCTTCCTTTGTACCATCCACGTCCAACGCTATGGCCCAGAAGACACTTCGTGAGTACTCAGCTCCTTCCGCTGACCAGGTGCTGCAAGGCCCTGAGGTGGCAATGGGGACTGAAAATTTTGAGATCAAGACGGGTCTAATTACGATGGTACAGGCTAGCCCATTCTGTGGCAAGCCAAATGAGGATGCCAATGCTCATCTGCAGCAATTCCTAGAGCTATGCAGCACTTTCGTCATCAGGGGTGCAAATATGGATGCTGTTTGTTTATGGCTATTTCCATTCTCCCTCCTGGGGAAAGCTAAGCAATGGTTCTATGCCAATCGTGAAGCTATTAACATTTGGAGTAAGTGTTCAGAGGCATTTCTCAAGAAGTTCTTCCCATTGGGTAAAACCAATGCTCTTCGTGGAAGGATTTCTGGTTTTCAGCAAGCAGCAAGTGAATCTATTCCAGAGGCTTGGGAAAGGCTTCAGGAGTATGTCCTGGCCTGTCCTCACCATGGGATGGAGGATTGGCTTATTCTTCAAAGCTTCTATAATGGGTTGACTCCGACAGCCCGAGGCCATATTGATGCTGCTGCTCAAGAAGCATTCTTCTCACTCACTGTTGATGATGCTAAATTACTCATTGAGAAGATGGTCTCCAACCAAGGGCGGAGTGATGAAAGACTCCAACCACGACTGAGGGGTACTCATACTGTCAAGGAAACAGACATGATTACTGCCAAGATGGATCTTCTTATGAAGAGATTAGATGACTACACCAGCGAGAAGGCTGCCATGGCCACCACTACTCTGCCTATGGATTCTCACATGACTTGTGAAGTCTATGGCAACACTGGGCACTCAGGCAACTACTGTCCGGAGACTCAGGAGGAAGTGATGTACATGAATGGCAACAACAACGGTTATCATCCACCTCAACAAGGAGGCCAATCGTGGAATCAACAACGCCCTTACTATCAAGGAGGTAACCAAGGTAACTCGTACAATCCCAACCAACCTTCCTTGAGAGATCTCGTTTTTGGGCAAGCTAAGATTAATGAAGGTATTAACAAGAAGTTAGCTGCCCTTGATAAAACTGTGAAAAGCCTCAACGTTAAGCTTGATAGTTTTTCTTCTGCTCAGAAGAGTCAGCTAAGTTTCAACAAAATGTTAGAAACCCAGCTGGTTCAGCTGGCTGCTTTGGTTCCATCTCCTGATAACGGGAGGATCCCGAGGCAACCCGTATCCTCTTGTGAGAATGTTAGTGTAGTGTCAACCAGGTTGGGTAAGCCACCTAGGAAGACACATGCTTCTGACTATGCAGGAAAGCCCATACAACAAATTCTTGATCCATGGGAGGAATCGACAGTGGTGCACAAGAAAGATCCAGGCTACCCGACTATCACTTGCATAATCTATTACAAGAAGATCAGGCATGCCCTTTGTGACCTTGGTGCAAGTGTTAATCTCATGTCCAAGGTCATGTTCAAGCAACTTGGATATCCAGCTCTCTCTCCAACAGCACGGACTATCCAACTCGCAGATTCAACGATACGATATCCAGAAGGAATTGTTGAGAGCATATTGGTCAAAGTCAAGAGCTCTTATGTCTTTGCGGATTTCGTGGTCCTTGATATGGATGACGAGGGAGGAATGCCGCTCATCCTTGGGCGACCATTTCTCAGTGATGTCCGATCTAGGATCAATGTGGAGTCCGTAATCATCTGTTTCCGCATTGGGAAGAGGAACTTGAAGTTCAAGTTTTAGGACAAAGAAGAGCAATGCTATTTAGTGCAAGATAGTGTTGAGCAGCTTGGGGGAAGGACGGAGCCTTCACCCCCAAGGAAGAAATCTCCGTCGAAGAGGTTAAAGAAAATTCGGAAAGAATGGCGGAAGATTGAGATGGCACCAACCTCTACTTCTCAGGAGTGGGTTGCTGAATGGAATTGATCGCTGAGAAGAGTCCAACTCGTCGGACTAAAAATGATAGGTCCTTTCTACCAAAAAGGTTAAAGCTGGTATTTATCTCATATTTCTCTTTCCAAAATTTTATTTCCAAAAAGTGCATATTTGATTTTCCAAAACTCTGCATTTGCATGCTAGATTTATCTAGCCCTTTTCCCTTTCCAAATAAAAATTTCTGAAAATAATTTCTGAGTTTGAAAACCATAGAAAATTCATTTGGGCAATTTCTGGAGTAAACTTTGGCCGGTGCACCTTGGCATATCTTCATGTAGCCGTTGGGGGCACACCTGCCAAAGGGGGCCAGCACCGAACCCACCACTGGGCCGGCCGAACCCTGGTAACGGTCAAGTGGGCCCAGCTTTGGCCAACGGCTCCTAGCCGTTGCCCAACGGCTAACCCACAGTGTGCTGCCCCTTTGCTCTATAAATTGGACCCGAGAGGAGGTGTTCTTCACCCATTCAACTCATTTCACTCACACTCCCCTCTCTACTCCTTGCTCTCTTGGTTTTCTTGGATTTCTTGCTCGAGATTGGATCATCAAGTGTTCCCTCTATTGTGTTGCTGAAAATATTGTTATTGGTGGAGCAAGCTCGGTAAGAACTTCATTCGATTTCCCTAAACCATCACCGAGTTGCTCTTGTTGTCTTTGTTGTTGTGCTAGCATGAATTGGGCGGCGAACACTCTCCGTAGGGTGACACGCTCACGCTCCCGTTCACGGGCAAGCACGAGTGCATCCACCCCTGTCGAGCCGACGCCGAGCCCATCGACGATGGATTATGAAGAAGAGCAAGAAGAGCAAGCCGAGCCACAAGCCGTGGAGGAGGTCGTCGATGACACCCCCTACCTTAGCTTGCGGGGCGATCGAGAGGAGCAAGCCTATGCTCTTCTGAAGGACCGAGTCTTCGCCCACACCAGGGACTTCGACCCGGCTCTCATGGAGAAAACAGGTATGAATCTCGAGTTTGTTTCCATTTGGAATGCTCTTAGTTGGGAGGAGTTTGCGCTGGTCACAGAGCTTGGCTCTCGGCCCCTCACCATCCAGTTTCTTTGCTCTCTTACCGAGACCCCAGATGGCATTGAGTTTTGTCTCTTTGGGACAGATTATTGTCTTTCTTGGAAGGATCTTAGTCGTCTTCTTGGTTTTAGTCCTCGTTGTGCTGTCTCTTTGAAGCGAGCTTGTGAGGGTTATGTTCGAGAATCTTTCTGGGCAGATATCTCTGGTCTTGTTTACAGTGGCAAGTTTGTACCTCGGTGCAACGATATTGTGCATCCCACTCTCCGCCTGTGGCACAAGTGGCTCGCCATTACTCTCTTTCCACGAGAGGATGTTCGGCCCATGCGCAGCGATGAGATGATGCTATTATACGCCGCTGTCAACCGGATCAAGGTCTCTCCCATTAAAGCTATGATTCGGTAGTGGTTGATGAATTTAAAGATGTTAGGTCCTATTGAGTGTACGGCTTTGGTGACTCGTATTGCTCTCAGACTCGAGGTTCTTAGCGGGAATCTCGTACCCTTCTTCAGGACGCCCCGAGTTCTCAGTGATGAGGCATACTTGATCCAGGGGCATATACACAAGAGGGGCCCAAATGATTCTTTGACTTTCTTCTTTCCGGGCTGTACAAATCAAATCCCGTTACCTAACCCGGGGTTTGGATTGTATAATTCGGAGTCACTAACCATTCCCCTTGTTACACAAGAGGAAAGCCGTCGTGCTAGTGTTTCAGGCAGGACTACCAGGAGAGCGGCCAAGAGAGCACACATGCAGCAGCAGCAGCAGTCACAGCCACCACCACCGCCACCGCAGCCTCAGCCACAGCCTGCTACGCCACCGGTGGCAGAAGGAGCCCCTGCGGGGTACATGTCCGCAGTCAAAACATGATGAGTTCCTTAATGATGAGAATTTTCTATCCAAGGCCATATGTAGATTCTAGTTCCTAGCCTCCACATATGCAGCTTGTTCTCTCATTGAGCTTTGTCAAATTGTTGTGACCCTTGTTAGAACTCATACTCCCCTGATCAAGATCACGTACACGTTCATGCTAAAACTTCTACACTGGAAGTTAGCATTCATCATTTGTTCCATATACCTATGCAATCTTCCTCAAATAAAACTCTATGTATCTTTGCATTATTCATCCCTCTCCAAATATCTCTAATAGAGACAAAGGGCTAGCTAAAAAAAGAGAGAAAAAGAAAAGCATGCTCAAAAGCATGGCAAAAATAAATAAAGAGAGCTAGCCCAAGTCTCGAAAAAATTTTCAAAGGAGAAAAATGGATTGATATGTGCAAGAGAAAGAGTTCCACCATATAGATGGTAATAACTAGTACCTACTCCGGGGCTAGTGTCCACCTTACCATCAATTCCTCATTTCCTCATAAAAAGCATAGTAATATCTAGCACCCACTTCCGGGCCTAGTATCCACCTTGCCGTGCTCATATCCATCACACACCTATGCACATCTTGATCAGGATGTATGTTTGTTTCTTCCAAGGATCCGGTTTTTGACTTAGCAAAACATGAGAGGCAAGTATGCCACATCTTCCCTACCTACAGCTCCACATACAACCTATTAGGAGTAGGATGTGAAGAAAGGCAACATTGATGCCTTGGTGAGGAACCATACACCTTTGAGCGATCCGAGAGTATCATTAGAGGAACTCTGATTTTCTTTCGAAAAACTTGCAAAACCTCCGGATTGCTAAGCTGATCAAGGTATGAGTGACTATGCACATGCTATATAACCATTCTGTCTCTCAACCACCCAAGGCAGGTGAAGCTATATGCCCCACGTATCAGGGGAAAGGTAAGAACATTGCCAACTTGTTCAACTCTTGGTAGAGTACTTTGCTGTATGTTTGCCATAAGTCGAGAATACAACATTGTAGCAACTCCTGATCAACCAACCTAAGTCTCTAATGTCTTGCTTCGAGACGAGCACGAGGTTAGCTTGGGGGAGTTTGTTGACAGTGGAAATTCACCATTTCCAACCCTTAATATTCTCACATAAATGGAGGCATATGCATATTTCACTAGCATTTAGGTTTGAATAATGTAGTTCCACTTGTCCTTGGAGATTATTTGTATGTAGGTGATTTACCCCTTAAAAGAGATGGAAACTCAACTTCTATGAAGAAACCATGCCAACTCAGCTGAGGAGGTGGCTGCCACCAAGGGAAACATGTCAATCCACATCATCGATCCAGGGGAGGCACTCACCGATGAATCAGAGGACGCCACATGGACTTCACATGGATCAAAGGGCCCACCTCGGATACCAAATCAAGCCATGCACCGGGGATGGATCAGAGGGCCCACAGGACAGCCACTCAGAGGAAGCACAGGCCAGGGGGCCACCCTAGGGGGCCGACCGATCCTAGGATCGGCTGAACCGCCTTAGGGCCCCCTAATCCTGGCCCTCCATGTGGTGGTTGCTCATTGGTCCATTATGTAACGCCCTGGGTTTTCAAAAACGGAAAACCCAACATTCTATCTCGTGATAGTCCCTGGATCAGACGCTATCACTCACAGGCATTCATCACAGATAAATATCACAGTCATACAACGAAATAAAGCATCAGAGTACGAATAATAATCTGATTATTACATGTCCTGAATAATCGGAGTACATCAATACACGCCTCTTGGCGGAATAACAAGAATAAAAGCCTACGCAGCGGTAGCTATCTCCCAGAAGGTGTCTTCGTCTTCATTCGTCTCCCACAAGCATCCTTGAGCGAAGCAACGTGCCCCCTCAGTCGTACCATCTGTCGGAGTTGTTGTAGAAGTCTGACTCGTACCCTGCAAGCTCAGGGGCTATCCCCAAGGATTGGGATAGGTCCACGTCATCAACCGTATGCAAGCTTTACGTGGCCTACTTCTAAGGGTAAAGAAAGTATTAAGGTAGTAGCTGGGTTTCCTATGCAGCAGCAGCAACATAAATAGAATAATATCTTCATAATCCCACTATTTCCCATATCTCTCATCCTCTAACGGTTATACCTGGTCACCCAGATCACCGTCACCATCACCTATCTCCATCTAGGGTCGGTGCGAGAACTCCCACTCCTCGCACCTCAATGGTTGCACCCGGATCAGCGAGGCAGAGAGAGCAACTCTCCTCTCCCCGAATACAACCACGGCTCACCATACACTCTCATCCTATAAGGGGGAAGGTTGAAATCCCAAAACGTAAGAGTCGGAGAAACAACAGGCATGTCCATAACCGAGGACGCGGCTATACGTATAGATCTAAACTCTGCAGAGTGTGTACACCAGTACCCAACTCAGAATAGTACCTAGACGGTGTACGGCCGACCAAGTCTACCCTACCGAACGAACACCTAGGAGTTACGATTCCATCCTGCATCCGGGTCTCGTTGCGGTCCTTCACAAAGGACCACCCCAGAACTGTGAAAATGCCCCCGTGTGGCCGCACGGGGAGCGCCCAAAGGGAAGGGACTTCACCCTAACCCTCTCACTGATACCCTCTATCCTACTGGCAGGTATGGTATCGCACTTGCTAGGGTCAAACGGCCCTATCCCCACTCTCGGCGAGGTGGTGTGTACGAAAGTCCCGTGTAACAGGCGACCCACTCGGTTTCAGACCGGGGCAAGCTCCTATCCTCCAAGTCATCACAAAATCCCCAACACCTATGCTCCTAAAACAGTGTACCCGCCATAGGCACCAAACTGGGCATCGTCCGAGAAGACGATCCCTGGCCCCCGATCCCGGATCGGGTTGTCTTGAGCTCACCCCCGCCAAAATATCTCAAAACACCTTCTCCTGCCAGTTTTTCCCCACACACGCCAAAAACTACCACAATAATCCCAACACATGCAAAGCAAGCTCAGTGTATCATCACGCATAAGTAAAGTAGTAGTAGTAGGTCAATCAAGGACAGGGTAGTAAAAAGGGCAGTGCAAGGGTTTCATCATAATCATCATCATGCATAAGTAAAGCGCTAGCAGTTCTAAAGCAATGCCTAATGGGCATTCAAAGTAGGTCGGGCGTGAAACTGGGTGCGAGTAGTCGTCGTAGCCGAGGTCGTCGTCGTAGTCCTGGCTCAGCTCTCCGGCTCCGGCGGCTCCTAGAATCGTAATGAAATATAAACACGGGTGCTAAATGCAATAAAATCCAAGAGGAGGAACAAATAATACCAAAAAAGAGGCAAACTCTAGCCTAGCGCGGAGTTTGGAATTTTAGAAGATTTTCAGAAGAAGTTTTGTATTTTTCGGAGTTAAAACGGATTTAATATGATAAATACGCATATACAATATGGCAAACTTTAGGCTAGCTTTTACCTAACTCTAGCTGTCTCTAACAGGGCTTATAGCCGGCTGCAGGCCAGCTCCTTGGCTGACGCGGCAGCCACGTGCCTGGCTTATAGCCAGCGCTCTGCGTGGCAGCCTGGCGTGGCGGTGCGCGGCGGATCCCAGCAATCCGCTGCGGTGCGGCGGTGTGTGCGCATGTGTGAGGCGCGGCCGTGAGTGGGCCGGCGCATTGGATCCCTTCGGATCTTCTGCGAGCACGTGCACGTGTGGGCGGTGGTGTGTAAACCAAAACCCTGAGGTTTTGGCCGGCGTTCCCAGGTGCTTGATGAATTGCCCGTGAGGGCCTCCAGCGCGGCAACGCTCGCCGGCGGCGAGGCACGGCCGGGGCTAGACATCAAGCGGCACGGTGCGACTCAGGGTGAACGCGCGCACTTGTCTGGGCCAAGAAAGGCCGGACCTTTGGCCGGAGTGGAGCTCGACGGCGGCGACGCAGAGACGGGCGCGGCGGCGCAAAGCGGCGACGGCCGACGACGGCGTGTGGGTGCGCCAAATCGCCAGACTCGCGCGTGTGTGTATCAAGTGCAACCGGACGGACCAAAATCTGGGGCTTTTACACCTTGCCGAAACACACCAGGCCAGCTTGGCCATGGCGGGCTCCGGCCGGCGCTTGCAGCGGCGGAGCGCAAGGCTCCCGCGGCCAGGCAGAGACGCACGTGGGCGCGCGGCTGTGCTGGCGATGAGGTGTGCACGAAAAGACCCTAAAGGCACAGCCTTTCCTGTTCGCGCGTGCTCAGGGCAACCCGTCGCGGCGATGGCCACGGCGGCGCGGCGAACAGGGCAAACGCGCCTCCGGTGTGCACACTGGGGAAAAGGACAGGGCAAAACGGTGAGTGCGCGCGCGTTGTCGACGGCAGCGGCACCTGCAAGCGTAAGGCACGGCGCGATGGCCGGCAACACAGTCAACGGCGGTCTGCGGCGGCGGCGCGGTGCTGCGAGGTCGAGCACAGGGTCAAGATGGGGTCTTTCTCCCCCTCGGCGCGAAGGCCGGCTCCACAGATGAGAGGAAGGCGACGGCGCTCACCTGGGTGACCTCTGGTCGAAGGGACAAGCGGCGGTGAAGCAAGGAGGAGCGGAACGGCGGCGGCACAGGTCGGAGCAGAGGAAACAGAGCGGCGTCGCGGCTCGGGGCTTCGCGGCGAGCAGGCCCTCCACGGGCGGCCTCCGGCTTCACGGCGTCGACGGCGTACCACGGACGGCCTTTCCCGCCTCCTTCTCCTCCTCTCCTTCTTCTTCTTCACAGGCGGCGGCGAACAAGGGGAAAACCCCAGAGGAGGACTAGGGTTGGGGATACGGTGGCTTATAAAGGCGGGCGCGCGAGGCGCGAGCGGTCGGATGTGCACGCGCTGAGGTGGCGAACATCCGCGGCTCCGCCACGAGGGGGTACAGCGAGCTCGACCGAGGTGGCGGGCGCGGGATGGACGCGCGGGTGAAAAGGGGGAAAAGGGGGAGGAAGATGACGGCGACGTGGCCCCCTGACATGTGGGTCCCGGCTGTCGGCGTCACAGCGCGAAGAGGCGACCGGCGGGCTTAGATGGGCTGCGACTTAAACGGGCCAGGGAGTGTGGGGTGTTCGACTGTGCTGAGAAAAGAGAAGGAGGGTCTGGGGTGGACTTCTCAGTTGGACACGCGGCCCAGCAAGGTGAGTCCCTTTCTCCTTTTCTTTTCTTTCTAAACCTTTCTCTAATTTGATTCAAATTTGAATATGAATTCAAATTTGAATCCACACAAATAAATCCCAAATAAATCCAAATGAACTCCAAGTTTCTCACACTAACATTTTATATTTCCTAGAAATGTTATTTAGCTCAAAAATAAATCTAGGAATTTTAGGAGAGAAATAAGAAGACATCCTTAATTAATTTACCAAGCACTCAAATAATTCACTAAAAATTTTAAATCCTCATTTTTATAATTAACATTCCGTAATAGAATTGCGGGATGTTACACATTACCTCACTCCCGGGTGTTTAGGGGTCATTTGGGCGTCTGAGCAAGCCTTGTCCTCGCCTATAAATAGAAGGGTAGGGGCTCCCATTTCTCACACACCACTCTCTCATTCTCCTCTCACTTTTAGTTTCCAAGGCTAGGGGGTAGGCTAGAGTAGCTCTTATTCAGGTTCCAAGTCCTCTTGGAAGTCTAGGTATGAGTTCTCTTTTATCTTTATTTCTTTGTATGACTTTGATCTACTTCAGTTATTCAGCTATTTCATATAAAGTCATGGTAGATCATATTCTTGATATGTTCTTGAGTTCATCCTCTGTTCATCATTTAGAGGCTTGTGTTCTTTGTGAGCACTACCTTTTGATCCACTTGAAGGGTGATAAACTCCTTCCTTATGTGTTTGTTCATAAGTTAGAGGCTCGTGTTCTTTACGAACACGACCCTTTGATCTTATTGATTAGACATAAGAGAGTTCATATCTGTTCGTATGTCTAGCCTTAGTCGATCTTGTTAGATGGCATGAGAGTGTTGCATGAGGTCTGTGTTCAAGCTACGGTACTCGGTCTAGTTGACCAGTCTTCTGGTGGCTCTCACCCTGGGTCACAATAGCCCGGGCCGGGTGGAGTCTAGCAGCAACGTAGGCATGGTGCCTGGGTTGTCCGGCTACGATAGTTATGAGCATACCCCCCGTAACGATAGAGGTCGGTCCTCAGGTGGTGACAGCCCTGTTGGATCCTTGGGCAACCTTCGCGCTGGGGTACCTGCTGTAGGAGTCTAAAGTCTAGTTTTGCAGAGTGCTGGTCGTCGCGAGCTAGCTCCTCATTTGTACCTGGGTGCTGAACCTTATCTCTCTCATGCAATGCTCATGCCCATCTCTTGTATCTTCTAGCTTTGTATGTTTAGTACATTAGAACCTAGAGCTAACTCGTATGTTCCCCCTAAGCCGTAGTGTGCTAGAGTAGAGGTAGATTTGAGTGTGTGTGTCACACTACCCCGTATATCTTTTATCTTACCCCTGTCTTTGAGTGTGTTGTTCCCTATATCTATCTATTGGTTTACATTCAGAGCAAAAGTATAAGTCTAAGATATCCGCCATTGCCTTCCACGGATACGATACCCTTGGAATACTCTCCTTCCTTGGGGAAATACTACAATGGTTTATCTGTGCGCTTGCGGATTCGTTCATGATCGTTTAGATTAACCTTTGGCAAGTCTCGATGTTCATGCTAACCCGGTGCCATTAGTTGTGACATTGAGAGGTGCCTAAAGGCATTCCCTAGTGTTGTCGCTAAGGACGGGTCCCAGATCTGTTCTTAGGATGACAACGCTACGAAACACCAACAATGGCCTATAGAATGGGGGTTGAATATGGGCCTTCTTCAAATTTCTAGAACAAGGAACAAACCTTAACCTATATCTCTAGTGTTGCCCATCTAAAAAGGTTTGTTCCTACCAACTAAGCACAATAACAATAATGTTCCTTAGCAAGATTCACACTAACAAGTGTAAAGCACCCTAGTCAAGATATGCAACAAGCAAAGCAAACTAGAGGGAACAAAAGCAAAGGAACTTAAGAGCTGAAAGTAATTGCGGAATTAAGTGCAAGAAGGTAGAAAGGGAAGACACGAGACAACCAAATTTTTTCCCGTGGTATCGAGAAGTTGACGTTTCTCCCTAATCCATGTTGGAGCACTCACTAAGAGTTTTGCTCCCCCTCAAGCCACTTAGACTTGAGTGCTCACTAAGAGTACCCGTTCTCCATCTCCGGAATGGTGGGTCTCAATCCATTTACACCAAGAACTTCCCGGGGCTCCCACAATCTCCAAGAGCTCACCAAGAACCCCAAATCACCGAGACCATCTAGGAGCCGTCAAACTCCAAGAGTAACAAGCTCACAACCTTTCACTTGACCAATGCACTCAGCTATGCCAATGAAAGCACCTTGAAACTCTTGATCACCAAGAAAGAATCCCTCTTGGCTACGAAGATGAAGTCCAAATGATCAAATCACTAACTCTCCTTCTCCTTGGCTGCAGTAGTAAATCAAAGTGGCAAAGGCAGCTCAAAAGACGCAGGGGGTCCAATTTATAGGCCTAGCAAGGGAGGCTAGCCGTTACAAAAGTCCTCTCAAAAGTAGTACCGTCGGATGAACCGACGGTTCCCCCTGCGATAGCATCGGATCATCCGGTCACTCTATGTCTTGAATTATAGCCGTTGAATACGAACGCTGTACCACTTCATCCGACGCTCATACCGTTAAAGCGTCGGTTTAACCGGTGCTGAAGCGACTTTTGTCAAAACGTCTCTGCGTAGAATTAACATGGTCGTCGGATGAACCGCTGATGATATCCATGTGCGTCGGTTCATTCGGTGCTGAAGCAGTTTCACTCGGTGCGTCTCTGTATGAAATATATGCATGCGCCGGATGAACCGCTGCCTCGACCGTCGCTTCATCCGGTGCTGAAGGCCTTGACTTGATTTGTCACGGTTACCAAACCCTAGGTCACCGAATGAACCGATGCCTCTGCTGATACACCGTCGGTTCATCCGGCGGTGCTGAATTCTGCTGAGTCCTTCAAATTAATCATCCGATGAAACTAGAATTGATAGCGTCGGATAATCCGACGCGCCCTTTTCAATTTCAACTCATCCAATTCAATCTCCTTTGAGTTTTTCTTCAAGTCTTTTGCTTCCAAAGTGTTTCCATGAGTGTCTTGAGCTGTTTAGTGACCAAGGAACTTGAGAGTGCATAATTATGGCATAGCATTTGGCATGGTCAAGCTACTCAAGTGTGAACCCCTCTTTATAGTACGGTCAAACACTACAAACTAGCAAATCCAAGTGTCCTTCATCTCCTTGTGACACTTGGAACTAGAAATGTCCTTAGCCTTGTAGTCTTTGTCCATTGATCATCCATTAATTCAAATTGAGGGGTCTCTTTTCATTAATTACTTATGACAATAACCCAAGGATAAATCCGCTACAAAACAAAGGTTAGTCACAAGTATATGGTTGTCATTTATCACCGAAACACACCCTTACCAAAGGTGCGGTGGGGCCTTGATGCTTACAATACTGTGTAATTCGAAAAAAATGAACTTGCACACTCATTGTATGTCGCAACGCTTTGTTCTATCCTAGTGTTTTCGGGACCTTTATGTTACTTACCATGAGAATGAGTATAATTATTATTTTTCAAATTGTTGCAATTAGGTCGATATCATTATTTCATAAAAATGTATAATATCTTATGTCATATATTTTTTTTCCTAAGAAACAAGACGTGAACTTCATATGGTTATTCGATCAGGTCATGGGGCACATGATGCTCCTAGGAGTAGAGTTTGCGCGCATGTGTTCATAGGATGAGTGTGTATGCGTTGTGAATATCTCCGATGTATTGTGTAATTCGCAAAAAATGAACTTGCACACTCATTGTATGTCGCAACGCTTTGTTCTTTCCTAGTGTTTTGGGGACCTTTATGTTACTTACCATGAGAACAAGTATAATTATTATTTTTCAAATTGTTGCAATTAGGTCGATATCATTATTTCATAAAAATGTATAATATCTTATGTCATATATTTTTCTTTCCAAAGAAACAAGACGTGAACTTCATATGGTTATTCGATCAGGTCATGGGGCACATGTCCCTGCCCTTCCTTCTAAGGTGGTGCGCGGCGACTAAATATCGCTCGCGTAACGATCTTTTTTTTCAGTCTATCATATGAACAAGTGTTATGATCTTGGTCTAGTATTTATGGCAAGTCTTTTCTCCTTTTCTTTTCCATTCATTTTCTTCTCATTTAACTTAATCGTCCTATATTAGCTTTCCCCCCTTTTTTCTTATTTCCTTCTAATCCTCCGTAGAGTTTTTTTTCCTTTTCATCCAATTTGTAATTTATACTTTTCATAATCTTTATCACATACTACATCCATTTCAAATTATTAATCAGTTTAATTTTATCCTTTGTCAGATTTACTAACTTTGGTTAAATTATTGTCCCGTGCCATGATGGGATGGGCTGTAGAATGAATGGACACTAATTAGAAGCATTAAACATGAATTAATGACAAAATTCATTCTGTAACCCCTACCTAAAAACTCGAGACGAATCTAATAAGCTTAATTATGTTATGATTAAACAATGTTGTGCTACAGTAATCAATCTCTAATGACAGATTGATTAGGCTTAATGAATTATTCGTCTCGCGACTTCCTGTTCATCCATGTAATTAGTTTTTTAATTAATCTATGTTTAGTCTCGGAATAGGTATTGAAAAGAGTAAAAAATTTTCCTTCACGAACTGTTTAGTTCGCTGAAACTTCACCAAAATTCTCACCTAGAAGACCGTATCAGTTCATTTCTGTCACACCCTGAAATTTTCAATTTCAAGATGTGAATAGAAAGAATAATTAAACAACGATTTTCTCATAATTTTTGAAAAAAAAAATCTAACATTTATTTTCTTCATAGGAAATATAGTATAGGAAAAGACATTATTTGATTTTCTGAATTAAATAAAATGATTATGTGTGTTGCATTCATGCCGATGCATCTTGGTGCAAAATGTTTTCAAAACACGCTTAGGTGCTGACCAAATCCTTCCGAGAATTTTCCGGCTTTTCTGGAATTTATTCTCATTTATCTCTGAACTTATTCTATTTATTAGAAGGCTCTAAAATATTTTTCATGAGCTCCAAATATTTTATTTAGATTGTTCATGTCTCAATCTATCTTTGGGAATTTTCCTGGAATTTTTGAGAATTTTTGAATATTTTTCGTGCTTTTATTAATATTTCTAGATTTTTCTGAAATTGTTTTTGCATTGAAAAGTATTTCGGAAAAAAAAAGAAAGCCATCCTATTGGTTTGGGCCGAGCTCGAGGGCCTGACCCATCTCCGCCGGCCCTGCCGCATCCCGGTCGAAGCCCATCCGGGCCCATCGGCCACTTTGGCCTCACGGCCATGGCCGCCGCCGGCCTGTCACCTCGGCGTGCGTGCCCAGCACGCCAGGGCACGTCCCCGCTGGCATATAAAGGCCAAGCGCCCAAGCCTGTGCGCCCTAGCCGCCGCTTCCCGCCACCCTGCGCCGCCGCCAAGCCGTCGTGTTCCGCCGTCGGCCGTCACTGTTTCGCCGGACGAGGACGCCATGAGAGCAAGCCGCGACTGCCACAAGCATCCCCTCGCCGAGCCGAACCCGTTCCGCCGCTTCCCGTCGCAACTTGGCCACTGGAGTGCCGCCGGCCTCGTGGAGCAGAGCCGAGCCGCCGTCCGCCGCCGCTGCCGTCGGCCGATTCCGACCGCTACCATCGTCGTCTGCCGCTGGTGAGCACTTCCTTGAGTTCGCCTTCGCCTCCTCTTCCCGTTCCCCGTGCTAGCTGAGCCTCTTAGGACCCCTAGCGCCGGCGACGCTGATGCCCTGAACTCCCTGTCCGCCCGTGCGCCAGAAGCCAGAGGTAGGAGTTGAAGTTGTGGTGATTTTGCGCATAGCCCCCTTGATCTCCGGTAATCCCTAGATCTTTTCTTGTGTCTTGGCAAATCTTCAGATAACCCCCTGCAAAGACCTATATATTTACAAACAGATCCAACCCGAGCTCCTTTATAGATCAAACCCCGATCTTAGCTCTATTCATGAGCACTGTTCATAGAGTCTTGTGAATCTTACCTAGTAACCCCTCAAACCTATAGTAATCACATCTAGATCCTTACATCTTGTTTTGCTCATAAAATCCATGTTTTAGCTCCGTTTTAATCGGTTCAAATTGCGTTAGGTTCATAATAATGTGAAGTTCCCATTAGTGGTGTGTTTTTCATCATGCATGTTTTATGAAATAAATTTGATATTAATTTTGTTTAATGTGTATTAAACATGTCTTTTCTAAATAAAATCTATATAGTGCTATACACCGTTTTTCATAATCAATATTAATTTGATTAATGTTTACTTCATATACTTTATAAATAAAAGCTAATTAGTGTCACATATCGGTTTTTCTTAAACCAAATGTTAATTTGTTTAATATTTAATTAACTTTTCTAATTAAAAGTTGAATAGGCTTTCACACCGGTTTTATGAATAAATGTTAATTTGTTAATACCAATGCTATGATGTTTTTAATAATAATATGATCCACTAGAATCATAAAGTTACGTTTAGAAGATTGATATAGTTTACCTTTTCTAAGTTAAATGTTTAATTGGTATAATCTTATATATGAATCTTTATAAATAAAACTTAACTAGGTTCTTTACTTCGGTCTTTACAAATAAAATATAATATTGCATTAATTCCAACTTAGGGTATTTTCTTTATGAAATGTCCTTTACATATTGTTTGTTAATTAAAATAAATCTAGCTCATAGTTATGTTCTTTCATAAATGCAAATCGTTCGTTAGTCGTTCTTTATCAAGCTCTGTCTTAGTGTGTCTCTGTTGTAGAACTAATCTTCTTTCAAGCTCTAGATCTTTTAATCCTAGTTCATGCTCAAACCTAGTGTCTTTTATAAAGCTAACCCAGCCTTTCCTTTTCTCAGCACGGTCTGTGTGCTTCAGTGATCCTTAGAATCGAGCCTATCCTACAGTGCGTTTTTTTTAAGTTTTTCTTTTGATTGGTGCATTGTTCTTAGTTTGCTTGTTTGTCTGCTTTGTATGCTTGTGCCTGATGATTGATGCGAGTAGAATGAACGTGGTTCGAGAGCTTTGAAGACCCTGAAGGTGAAGACAATCTGAGCAACAACATTACCTTGGTTAAAGACAAGTGTGTTCTTGTTCTTTTGTCCTAATAATTATATTTAATCACATTGCATGTGCTTTGCATTAATATTGATGGGTCCTATTAAAGATTATCCTAGTCTTTATTATCATCTCTTGTCAACCTGTGTTTATCTTTTTGTTGGGTAGCTATGCTTAGTTGCTCTACTTGGGTTATAGTGATTTTAATGAACATTTATGATGAACTTGTTTTACTTTGATGCTATATACCTCTGATTAATACAAGATCACAATGATTAATTGGAACATGGAGTGACCACCCAGGACAACAGTGCAACCACAAGGACTATATGGTTCTGCTGAGTAATTAGGGAAGTCTTGTGTGGCCATTACTCGCATGGTAGCTTGGGTACAGAGGAATGCTTTTATGGTTTTTCTATTCCGGATAGGTATTGGAATGGAAGTACTCTATGGCTGACCGTCTGTGAGTAGAAGTGTGGTACGAAAGATAGCTTCTATGGCATGCTACTATGGACTAATACACACGGGAGGACTCTTTGTAAAGGTCTCGTAGCGTCCCTATGCAATCGCACCTAGGAAGTGTGGTATTGTGCCTACTTTCACACAACATGGTTGGGTCCAAAGTTCTTCTGAACTTTTACGTGACTTGTGGTGAAAGTGTACAACCTCTGCAGAGTGTAAAACTAATCGATTAGCCGTGCTCACGGTCAAGAGCGGCCTAGACCCTCACATGATAATTGAACTTGAAGATGAACTTAAATCGTTGTTATGGTTATGTTAGCCATATGTTTATGGCGTATCTCTTTATATTAATGTGGGTTGGTATATACTTATATCTTAGTAATCAGGTGTTAATAAAATTTGACCAACTAAAAGTGCTTAATGCAGTCAACCTATCAGCCTTTCCTTGTCAAACCTCTGCATTCATACTTTTCCCACACTAGCTGAGTACGACATGTGCTCACCCTTGCTATAAACAATGTTGCTCAGAAAGAGGAAGCTGCTATGAAGTAGTTGTGAAGATGTTACTGGTGCTAGACGTAAGCAACCCCCAGTCGACTGCTTGTGGATGTTTGGTGCCTTCGTTTTCAGGATTTAAGCGTAATACTCTGATAATATCTCTTTTCCTTACCAGATATTATTTCTGTTATTCACTTATGTCAACTATATGCATGAAACTTGATCTTGGCATGCATATAGATCTGCACTTGGTTTTCTTTGGAAAAACATGTGTGACAATTTCTTCACTCTGCGTGCTTCCCCACGCACCAAAATTTCACCACTTTTACCCATCTAAACAGGGTCTAAACGGAGCCACGCAGAACAACTCACAGAAACAAACCGCATAAGACGTCAATGTACGTACGTGTCCATGAAATTGTGAGAGTTGGTAATCTCTTTTTATAAAAGGACCATTTGAAACGTGTGTTATCAGCCAGAAATTCTCGGTCCCTGTCACTCACACTTCGGTAAATGGCACCGTTTAGTTGATGAAAATTTTGGTGAAAGTGGTGAAATTTTTGCATCGGAAAACGTGTTCTGTGAGAGATGACACGGTCTGCGATGCGAAAATTTTTAGGGCTTTTAGGGAACTAAACAGGGCCGACATCTCCAAGTTCCTTGGGTACCAAGGCTTGTTATGCATAATCATAAAAAGTCACAAAAAAGCAAAGAGAAGCAAAGTAAAGTTTCCGCCAAACTTTCAGCAGCCATTTACCATTTTTTACTAGAAACGCACGACTGACACCTGCACTCTTTTGAAACGTGAGGTAGCAGCCTGATATTCTGTTGTTGGCACTTGGCAAATGGCAGGGTTAATTAGCACCGATCGCTGTCATCTTTCACCCGCTCTGACTCCACTCCGGGCATCTCCTAGCTACTTCCTTGGCCGTCAAGCCTGCGTGCACATCTTCCTAGATCCTTCCTGCAACTTGAAAAGCTCTGTCAGTCCTGCCTACAAATAGCTTTATTTTTCCTCAACCAGGCATCTCAGTAACAGAAGACGAGGGAAGCGCAAGGAGCCGCCGGCAGAACTCCTCACAACTAATCTCCGGCTCATTATCCCTTTTCAGAGGTCAAGGCCGAGCTTGAGGAGTCCAGGAAGGCTCAACGCGAGGCGGAGGCGACACGTCAGAAGGACCTCGTGGACCGTACCAGATTCGGCCGGTTTGTCGAACGGATCTTGTCGGATCTTGGCGTTCCGTCCGTCCAGATGCCTCCCCTGGCACTTGGGGATCGGGTGGCGCTTCTCCCGGGCATAGTCAAGAAGCGAGAGCTGGCGACGGCTCGGAAGGTGGTGCACCGGGTTCTTGCCATGTTCGACTCGCACTACAAGGGGTTGGACCGCAAGGCGTTGAGCGGCGGCTGGGCTCCCGACTACTCGAACGATGAGTACGACAAGCTCAAGGAGGACTGTGCCGCCTTCGCCCGCACGATGGCCGATGCAGTGATGAAGGACCTGAACCTGATTCCAAAAGACACACCAGAAGTCGAAGACAGCTCCAGACCTTCTAATTAGATGTATCATTTTGTATCATAGATAACCAAGACAAACTTGTATGTGTATTGCCTCGAACAATTTTCGTTTTGTTTAAACCTGTCACTGCTGAAACATTCCCCGAGCACTCGGGGATGACTGCGGAACGGAGTAGTGGTACTTAGAAACTCAGGCTAGTCGAACTCTACTCTGGAGCCGCGGGGGCGTAGGAGTCGGAGAGCTCGACCAACCTGAGCCGCAAAGTGACGCCACGTGTTTGCAGCCCCCGAGCACTTAGGGAGGTTGAAAAGTGACATGCGCATTTTTCGTCAAAATTGTTTTGGTCGGAGCCCGAGCGGTTACCCAAGCACTTTTTGAAAGCGGTCGGACGGCGATCTGCGGGCCTGGGCTGCGCTCACAAGTCTTCGCACCGTAGCCGCGGGGGCGTGGGTGCTAGGAGCTTTGAACGAGCGGCAGCGCCGAGATGCACACAGATCGACATCTTTTTCTTTCGCAAGTTCCGCCAAAAAACCGTTCGCGCGTGCGATTGGTTACGACATGTTCGTCGGAGAATTTTGTTTTAAAAATGGGAAAACGAAAGGAGGGCATCGTGCCCCGGGAAGCCCCCGAGCGGTGAGCGTTTCTGCATTGGTGCATGGACACTTGCCGCTCAGCCTTAGAAAACGTTGATGCATGTAGAGAAGATGCCAACGCAAAAGCTTGCGAACTTATGAAATTGTGAACAAAAGCATATGGCATTATTCATCGATCATAAGATAGAACGAGGAACATTACTCAAGGGTAAAAACGGCGTAGGTGTTCTATGTTCCATGCGTTGGAGATGACTCTGCCGTCCTCGTACCGAAGCTTGAATGTCCATGGTCGGAGCACTTGATCAATGATGAATGGCCCCTCCCACGGGGGCTCGAGCTTATGCCGATCCTTGTTGCTCTGAACTCGTCGGAGTACTAGGTCTCCAACCTGGAATTCACGGTTGCACACGTTGTGCTCGTGATAGTGTCGTAGAGCTTGCTGGTATCGAGCCGAATGTAGGAGTGTCACGTCGCGTGCTTCATCAAGCTGGTCGATAGCATCTTCGAGTGCGACCTGATTCCCCTCCTCAGTGTATGCTTGAACTCTCGGGCTGCCGTAGTCGATATCCGTCGGGAGGACAGCTTCCGATCTGTGTACCATAAAGAACAGCGTGAAGCTGGTGGCTCGACTAAGCGTGGTGCGCAGGCTCCAGAGGACGGATGCCAACTCAGCGACCCATCTTGCCCGAAACTTCTCGAGTCATTTGAAGATCCGAGGCTTCAATCCTTGCAGGACCATGCCATTGACCCTCTCGACCTACCCGTTGGTCCTCGGGTGTGCAACAGCGGTCCAGTCTACGTGGATGTTGTTGTCGTCGCAAAATCTGAGGAACTTCTTTACCGTAAACTGTGTGCCATTGTCGATGATGATAGAGTTCGGGATCCCGAAGCAATAAATGATGTCGGTGAAGAATGCCACGGCTTACTCGGATTGGACCTTCATTATGGGTCGGGCTTTGATCCATTTGGAAAACTTGTCGACAGCCACGAGTAGATGTGTGAAGCCCCCGGGCGCTTGCTTGAGCGGCCCGACCATGTCCAGCCCCCACACAGCGAAGGGCCACGTGATGGGGATGGTCTGGAGTGCTTGTGCCGAGAGGTGGGTTTGTCGAGCATAGAACTGACACCCTTCGCAACGTCGCACGATGTCTTTGGAGTCGGCCACTGCGGTTGGCCAGTATAAACCTTGTCGGAAAGCCTTTCCGACAAGGGTCCTTGGGCCGGCATGATGTCCGCACGTCCCGGCGTGGATTTCTTGGAGCAGCTCTCTGCCTTGGTCCCTCAAGACGCATCGCATGAGTATGCCTGCCGCGCCTCGCTTGTAGAGCTTGCCGTCGATGAGGACGAATGCCTTGGCTTGCCGCGAGATGCAGCGCGCCTCCGTGTGGTCAGAAGGCAGCTTTCCCTCGACTAGCCACTCGAGGATCGGGAACTGCCAGTCTGGATCTTCTAAGTTCGGCTCTGGTTGCTGATCGATCTCCATGACTTCCGGCACCGCTGACTCTTGTGGTTGTTCTTCATCGACCCGGACAAACGGTGCGTGCTGGTCGCTAGCAAACACACCGTTTGGTACAGGCTTGCGGCTCGATGCTGTCTTGGCGAGGATATCAACAGCTTTATTATAGTCGCGCAGCACATGATGGAGCTCGAGCCCGTGGAATTTGTCTTCCAATTGACGCACGGTCCGACAATACGCCGCCATCTTCGGATCAATGCAATTTTTGTCTTTCATGACTTTATCTACGACAAGCTCTGAGTCTCCACGTATCTCGAGACGACGGATCCCGAGCTCGATCGCGATTCGAAGGCCGTTGATGAGTGCTTCATACTCGGTAACATTGTTGGAGGCGGGGAAGTGCAGTCGAACCATGTACTCCATACGCACGCCCAGAGGCGAGATGAAGACAAGGCCTGCCCCCGCTCCTTCCTTCATGACGGAGCCATCAAAATACATTGTCCATGTCTCGTGCTCGATCGGCGCCGGCGGAGTTTGAATTTCTGTCTATTCAGCGACAAAGTCCGCCAATACTTGCGACTTGATGGCACTGCATGGTGCATATACTACATTTTGCCCCATCAACTCGAGGGCCCACTTGGCTATTCTTCCCTCAGCCTCAGGGTTCTGGATCACTTTCCCGAGCGGATACTTGGACACCACCGTGATGGGATGCGCGTCGAAGTAGTGTCGAAGCTTGCGCTTGGTGATTAGGACAGCATATACTAGTTTCTGAATTTGCGAGTAGCGGGTTTTCGAGTCAGAGAGTGCCTCGCTTATGAAATAGACCGGCCGCTGCACCTTAAGCGACCTTCCAGGCTCTTCTCGTTTGACCACCAGCGCAGCGCTCACCACTTGGGTTGTCGCGGCCACGTATTGGAGCATCGGTTCTTCTGGCGCCGGCGCTGTGAGCACTGGAGGACTCTTCAGGAGGTTCTTGAGCGAGTCGAGCGCTTCCTGAGCCTCGGGCGTCCATGTAAAGTGGTCGGACTTCTTCATCAGGCGGTACGACGGCAAGCTGTGCTCTCCGAGTCGGGCGATGAAACGGCTAAGAGCTGCGAGGCAGCCTGTGACGCGCTGCACGCCTTTCAGATTCTGGATTGGTCCCATGTCATGATGGCAGAGATCTTCTCGGGATTAGCCTCAATGTCGCGTTCCGATACGACAAAGCCAAGGAGCATGCCCCTCGGAACCCCGAAAACGCATTTCTCGGGATTAAGCTTCACCCCGTGTTCTCTCAGCTTCGCAAACACTTCCGTGAGGTCGGGGACCAGATCGCCCATTTTCTTTGACTTGACCACGATGTCATCGACGTACGCCTCGATTATCCGTCCTATAAGATATCCAAAGACACGTCGCATGCATCTTTGGAACGTGGTGCTCGCGTTTTTGAGCCCGAACGGTATCGAGTTATAACAATAAGCGCCAAACAGAATGATGAAGGATGTCGCGAGTTGATCTGCTATGCACATCGCAATCTGGTGGTACCGGGAGTACGCATCGAGAAAACAGAGGGTTTTGCACCCTGTCGTTGAATTGACTACCTGATCTATGCGAGGCAAAGAGAACGGGTCTCTGCGACATGCCTTGTTAAGGCCCGTGTAGTCAACACACATCCTCCATTTCTTATTCTTCTTCTTTACAAGTACAGGGTTAGCAAGCCACTCGGGGTGGAATACTTCTCGAATGAACCCTGCACTAAGAAGTTTCTTGATCTCCTCGTCGATGGCCTTGCACTTGTCGTCGTTGAAGCGGCGGAGGTGTTGCTTCACCAGTTTCGATCTCGGCTTGATGTTCAATTTATGCTCGGCAACCTCTCTCGGGATTCCCTTCATGTCGGAGGGTTTCCATGCGAACACGTCGAGGTTCGCTTTGAGGAAGTCGACAAGCGCGCTTTCCTATTTAGGATCGAGCGCCGTCCCGATACGGAGCGTGCGACCATCATCGGAGACAGCCGCATCCTTGACGTCCTTGGCGGGCTCGAAAGAGCAGGCCGCACGGTTGGACGACTCGGGGATGTCCGGGTCCTCGGAGGGAGGTTCGGCGCGGAGCCTCTCGGATAGGATGAGTGCCAAAGCGAACTGAAAACACTCCGCATCGCATTCGTATGCGTGCTGGAACGTAGTCCCCACTGTGATGACCCCCTTCGGACCGGGGATCTTCAGCTTGAGATACGTGTAGTTGGGCACGGCCATAAACTTCACGTAGGCCAGCCTCCCGAGGATGGCGTGGTACGTCCCCGTGAACCCCACCACTTCGAAGGTGAGGGTTTCTATGCGGAAGTTCCAGCATGTGTTATCGCAGTGATCACATGTGGAGATGTCTCGGTTTTAGACATCCGACGTTGCAACTTGCTCGAAATCTTCTCAATTTTGTTACACAACCTCTACATGCCATAACATGACATCCAGACAAGTTTCATGATTTTCGGACTTCGTTCGGATTTTATATAATTTACAAATACTTTTCCCGCAAGTTGTTGGTCATGATACGGCAACAAGATGCTCAAAATTTCATGTTAGTTCCTAGATACGACCTCAACATACACCAAATATAATGAATATCATTTTTTGAATGAAGAAATTCCATTACTTCATGCACCTGCAGTTCAAATTCGAAGTATGTAAAAAAATTCAACGAAAAGAAAAAACTAATGAAATATACCAAAATAATTTAAAATTACCTCAAATTTGAACAAGAAGTTTAAAATAATGTGGGATGGCCTCACAAAAAATTAAGGCAAAAAAACTAAAAAAAAGAAAAATTATTCCCCGAGTGCCTTTTACTAGCACTCGGGGAAGAGCCTCTTCCCCGAGTGCCTGACCTACGGCTCTCGGGGAATTAAAATCCCATCACTCCTCGCCGGCCCAAATTAACCCACCATCGGCCCACCACCATCCCCGCGGCCCATCCGCCGGCCCACCTATCCCCGGAACCCTAAGTACTTAAGCCCCCTCCCCCATCCCTATCCGCACGCCCACACAGCTTCAGATCCCCCCACTCCCTACACGCCGCCGCAGCTCCCACCATCCCGGCCCGTCTCTCCGGCCACCTCACCTCCTCCGGCCACCTCACCTCCTCCGTCCGCCCCTCACCTTGTGGTGAGGAGCAGCGGCGGGGCGAGGAGCGGTGGCGGCGGATCTGGCCCCCGCGTGCCTCGTCCTCCGGCGCGACCTCGTCCTCCTCCAGGCGCGGCGCGGCCTCGACCTCCTCCCGGCGCAGCGCGGCCTCGTCCTCCTCCCGGCCCGGCGCGACCTCGTCCTCCTCCCGGCGCGGCGGCGGTGGTGTCAGCGCGGCCTCGACCTCCTCCTGACGCGGCGCGGATCCGGTGGTGGTGCGGCGGGGCGGCCTCCTCCCGGATCAGGTAGTGGTGGCGTGCGGCGGCGGCGGCGGTGGTGTCGGCGCCCCCCCTCTCTTTCTCTGTCTCTCTATCGCCGGGTGGTGTTGTGGTGGTGGCGCCGTGTGGTTCTGGTGGTGGTGCCGTGTGGTGGTGGTGGTGGTGATTCTGGTGGCGCCGTGCGGTGGTGGTGGTGGATCTGGTGGAGGTTCTGGTGGTGCGGCGGCGGCGGCGGTGGCGTGCGGCGGCGGTGGTGTGTGGCGGCGGGGACCATTTTTTTTTAAAACAGAAAAAAAATCTTCCCCGAGTGCAGAAGAAAACTCTCGGGGAAGGACACGAAACGGCACAGACGGCGTGAACACCTCTTTCCCGAGTGTGCGATATGTGGCACTCGGGGGAAGGCCTCTTTCCCGTGAGTGACTTTCCCGGAGCCTCTTCCCCGAGTGTTGCACTCGGGGAAGGCTTCCCCGAGTGCAACTGGGCCTTCCCCGAGTGCAACCGGCACTCGGGGAAGCCACTGGCTCCCGTAGTGGCTTTGGCCTTCTGGAGACTGACGAACGTTCGGTAAAACGTAAGATGAGCGTTCTAGGGCCCCTGGTGCATGCATATTTAATTCTGATGGCTATAAGTAACTCGGATGATCGTGCATTTGTGCTTATGTTTTCTTGTGCTGAAATCTGGCTCGAGCAGTTGCCAATTTGCCTTGTGCATCTTAGAACTCGTGTTCAGTTCCGATGAACGTCATAGTACAAGTGGTATACGGTACGGTGTGACCATTATTTGAATCGTTGCAGGGTGGATTATATTGAAATCGAAAACAAGCAGACCGGAGACAAAGTTAGAGTGATACTTTTTTATATACAGAAGTGCTGAAGTAATAAACAAGTTTTTAAGAAGATTTGGAAATTACCATATGATGTACGAACGGAATGCTTGACTACTTTTGTTCTTAGCTAGCTCTACGATGTACGAAAGTTACCATATGCGGTAATTTTCCTTTGGTTATCGGGACCTTTGTGCCCATTGATAAGAAGAAGAATTTTGTCCTCCAATAGATCATCGGATCGATAGCATTTATGTATGTGATTGTATAATATTTTTGTCATATTTTCTTTTTCTTCCTTAAGAAATAAGACGCTGAATTCATATAGTTATTTCGAAATGGATCAAGGGCACATGACCCCACCCTTGGCCCTCCAGCATCCTAGGTGGTGTGGCAGCTATATATATCACTCAGGCAACCATCTTTCTTTTTCTAGCCTAAGAAATAAGGCCTGGCTAGTATGGCAAGTTTTTTCTCTTTTTCTTCTTCTTATTTCTTTTGGTTTCTTCCTTTTATGTTTTCTCTTCAAATCCTCTCGTAGACATTTTTATTTTCATTCAGTTTATAATTTGTACTTTCTCCATAATATTTATCACTCACTGCATGTGTTTTAAACTAGAAAAAGCCCAAATTAATATTTATCACTTTCTTTTATGTTGTCTGCTATAATCTTACAAAATCTGAACTTAAAACTCCACTTGTGCATGAAGAAACAAAAAAGATAAATTGTGTTAAGAAGTAAATTGAACCAAATGGTATAGTTTATGGGTGAACTGAACCAAGAAATAGTTTAGGGGTTATCAGGACTTTTGTTATATTAAATTATTATTTTAGTAAGGATCGGATTTCCTTAAAATATATCCCCTTTTACAACTAAGATCTCAACATGAAATAAAATTGTGACTAGATCTCTACTCTTCATCTTCCTTGCAACCAACGTCGAAACTCTATCACTGTGGAACAACACCAGATTCAAACTCGAGAACAACAGTCCCCACCAACAGAAGATTCCATAGACGTGGAGGTCGCATGAGACATTATATGCTCAACCATTGCAAGGAGTAAAAAGCACCGACACTACTAGAAAACCCCCCTTTAGCTACGCTATATTTAGAGTTAGACACACTTTATTTCGTTTCTATGGCTTTGTAGATACACTTTCAAAAAACGTGTTAGAAGCGTCTTCGCAAGGACCGTGTCAGGCTTCGTAGAGACGAATTCGTTAAGTGTGTCTACTTGCATTGATACAATTTTAGAGACACATTTATATTAGTGGTGTAGTTACGTAGTATATTAACGCTTCATTGTGTGTTGAAAAAAATATAGAGACAAACTCCTAGATACGTTTATAAAACGTCTACTAATTTATGAAAAAAAATCATATTGTAGGACACTTATCCATGATTATGTATGTGTAATATGTAGGGGTGGGCATTCGGTTAATGCAGTTAAATCGGTGCGGTTAATTCGGTTGTGAAGAACTTCGGTTATGACAAACTGCCCACCGAACTTACTTGCAGAAATTGATTAACCGACCATGTTCAGTTACGTTTAAATCGGTTCGGTGTTTGGTTAACCGCAAAGCACAAATACTCAAAGTTCACAAATCTGGCTCGAATGAAGAAAAGGTCCATGACCAGGAGAACCATCGACGACCAGCACAGAAACAGAGAGCAAAATCACAGGGACCCTTTGTGGCAATTAGATTTGCTAGTGCTCTGCTCCAGCCGGCAGCCGATGCAGACGGTGCCTGCTGCTGTGCAGGCACCAAGGGACGACGCAAGCAGCAGACGGCGGAGGCACGAGCACTAGGTGACGGGCTGCTGCTACGACGGAGGTGACGGGCTGCTGCTATGGGGCCGGCGAGTGGGTTGTGACGGTGCAGTCGCGCAGATGGGGTCGGGGTGGTTGAAGGGGAGGCAGGGGAATGGCCCTGCTAGGGTTTTTGAGTGCCGTGGGGAGTTTTTATTTGGTTTGTGTGGGCCTGCACTATGGGTCGACGAGAGAAGAATGCCACTACGGGCCAGGCCAACGCCGCGAAGAGAGCCAGCTCGGTTAAATCGGTGGATCGGTTAACTGCAGGTCACAACCAAACCGTTCACTGATCACCGATTTAACTCGGTTAAATCGGTTCGGTTAATCGGTTTTGGTTATTTTTTGCCCAGGCCTAGTAATATGTGCGGTGCGTAGGATTCGAACTCAAGATCTCTCACCTCACACATAGCTTCCTTACCATCTCACCTACACAACAAATCTGACTTACATAAGTATGTTTTACTTTTGAGTTATCCTATGAAGAACCATTATGACACTTATTTGATACGCTTTATGACGTTCCTACATGCTACTCACAATTCAAAGCATGTCTAACCATGTATGATTTTGAAACGTTTTTTACAATCATGTCAAAAAGTATCTTTACGTGGCTATAGATATTGTTTGACACGTATTGTAGCGTGTCTTGACAATAATGACGCTTTAAATCGTGTCTAACTTCGTGTCTTTTTGAGATGATTTCAGTAACGTGTTAAAAAAGTATCCCTATAAGACTACTAACAATGTAAGCGTGTCTAATATCGTAACACTTTGATATGTTATCAAAATCGTGTCAAAAAACATCTTTATGCACTAACATAGAAACACTTTTAGGGTGCGTTGCTACTATAACGTAGCTAAAGGGGGGTGTTTCTAGTAGTGATTAACCATATCTTCTAAGGATTGAACCAAAAATAAGATCCGTCGCCGCTGTTAACCATCACCAACAGTGACCGGAAGAGCAGATCCGCCGCCGCCAGTAGTAACACCAACAGCCAGAAAGATGATTTCACCATAAGAGAAAATAGATACAATCCCTCCTCAAAGAGAGTTAGGTCAACGTACCTTAATCCCTTGATGAAGAACACGGCATTTCCGAAGAGAACGACACATGCCCTAGAGGAGATCCAGAACGAAATAGAAAGTCGGATGGAATACATCGAAACAAAAATTAGTATTGTGGAGGAAAGAAAATTTTATTAAAAAAATCTATCAAAAGAGTATTAGATCTATTAGAGGACTACTCCCCTTTTTCTTGTCACCGGCTAGGAGTCCGGAGAGGAGAAACAGGTGCAGCAGGGGACACTCCGCGGGAGGGGCATTTCGCCTGTGTCACCCCGGAGGGCGACGCGGGGACGAGGCTCGGATGGGGCATGAAGTGTTGGAACTTGGGGTTGGTCCAGTTAAGTTACCTTGTGTGTTTAAATTATTGATGACCATTTTAATTTTGTCTTAAGTCAGACTTATGTAAGTTTGTTAAAAATATTGGAGCCGGCCACGATAAGGAAGGGCGGCAGAAGTTCACTCACCCGGCCTTCTACGGCGGATGAATTATTACATCACATGTTTAGCAGAATGTTTAGCAGAACGGCTCACAGAAACCAACCGTGTATAAAAAAAACTCGCACAAGTACGTACATATCTCCACTCGTTTGAAACGTGCGCTAGCAGTAAGAAATTCTCGATCGCTGTCACTTACAGTTTGACCTCTGACTCCAAATTTCCTTGACTACCAAGCCTGCGTGAATCTTCCTCGACCCCTCCTCCGGCCTGCCTCACTATAATCCTACCTGCTACAAATAGCTCACGATCAGTTGGTTCTGCATCAGAAGCACGCAACATTAGCAACCTGACTCGTCCTTAGTCAGCGGGCACATCAATTTTAATCAAGGTAGATAAGCTAGTCTCTGCTCTGTCAGTCGTCACCTAGGTGCAGAAATGGTGTACGAGGCGGCTGCGGCCATCGCTTTGCGAGACCATCTGCGTCGTGGAGAAGAGAAGGGCGGCGTGAGAAGCCAAAGCAGCCATGGCCGGCTGCTGAAGCAGGTGGAAGAGGAGAGAGTGACGGCGATGAAATGGGTTCTTCTTCAGCTCTCTGGAACCTCAGGGTCAGGGAAGAGATCATAAGTTAAGGGTTTGCAATGGGTTGGTTCCATCATGATTTGTAAAAGTATAGTCCTCGTGTTGTAGAACACATGTGGTTAAAGGTCTCATTTTTATCGAATTTCAATTCGTTTGTCAAGCAAATATGATGGCATTTGGTCACTACAAGAAATCATTTATTCCGTGACGCAATCATTATGTCGCGGATTAAATAAAATTCGTCGCAAATCAGCATCCGCGAGGATTTAAATTTTCGTGGTGGAATGAGCGTCATTGATTAAATCTGCCGACGTTCCTTACTAAACGTCGCAGTCCGTGACGTATCTGGATCGTCACGAAGTAGCCCGAGGCTCATGCAGCCCAACCCCTAGCCCACTATTCGCGACGAAATAAATCGTCACAATTCCTGCTGACTTGGATGTGACGTGGCTGTTGACATGGATGCTAGTTGATGACGTGGACATTGACGTGGTGTGCTGACGTGGCTGCCTAGTTTGCATAGTTGGATGATGACGTGGCTTACTAGGAGGCCAATGACGTGGCTGCCTAGGTGGACGATGACATGGCTGCCTAGGTGGCCAATGACGTGGCTGCCTAGGTGGACGATGACGTGGCTGCCTAGTTGGACGATGACGTGGCTGCCCACGTGTACGATGACGTGGCCATATTTCCAGCCCAATAAATGTACAGCCCATAAAAAATATCTGGCCCACCAATTATAATAGGTTTTTCGGCTCATTTCAAGCTTACAATTCCAAAAAGGTACATTTGAATTTTCAAGCTTACAAAACTAGCATCACATCACATCAAATACATTTGAATTTTCATCCAATATTACATCACAAAGAGGATCCACACATCAGGTACAAGTTTTCATCCAGCAAGAGCTTTACCTCAATCCTAATTCTCCAGATTTATTCTGAAATTAAGAGAACAAATGTAATATCAGTATTTATCACATGATCTTGAACCTAGTAAGAGTATGCATCTTGTTGTGCATAACAAAAAGGAACAGAGAAATCTTTAAAATGTCTACTACAAGCAATCTCTTAAAGAATTAATACTAGTAACAGGAAACACATAAGGCAAGTTGTACTACTAACAGGGAACAAAAGAAAACAGGAATATTGAAATGTTCTGCTTTAAATGAACTGCAGTGCTCTTGCTTGAACTTTAAAAAACATAGGCTAGTGATATTCAATTGCCAAGTCATCGTCCATGTAACAGCCACCTATAACTTTTCTTTTCTTGTCATTTATCAGCATGTACTGAATGGCATAAAAAATCAATATCTTGTGGCTCCCCAAATCAGGTCATAACAGGTTCAGTTCCATATAACTACATCTACTTAACAGGTTCAGTTCCATATAAAAACACATAGGTTCAGACATTCAGTTGGCATTTGGTCACATATATACAGACCCAACATAAGAAAACCATCATGTAAAAAGGCACAAAGAGAAATGAGAAGCTAAGTGACAAATGTATTGGTCATACTATATTACAGCAGAGGACAAAAGAATTCCATCCAAACCATAATAGTTTATACAGTGCCACAAACAATTTCAGAGTTTCAGGCTAGCATGAACTAATCAACAATGACTGCCACTGCAGTTTAAACTATCAGGGCTCAAGCTGCCTAAGTTTATACTACCATATAGGAGTATTTTGCATGTATGGCTAGAATATACTTACATTTAATGATATCTCAACTCTTGTCCTCGGGTACTCCACATCTTCAAATGGTCCAGAACTTTGAGCTATCCGTCGGTAGCAACCATGATAGCCTGTGGAGCAATAGCATAAGTAAGCAAAGAATACAAACATGAAGCAACAGTGGTGAGAACCCGTAGTCAAGAAAACCAAATGCAAAGTTATATAAATTATGTCAAAGTGGTTTCCAATTAACACTGCATAACAGAATTTAATGTGGACTAGACCAGATAACAATGTGATCAACAAGTAAATCCACATTTAAGCATGCAAAGCAACAACAGTACAACATATCGGAAGTTTCAAGTATGCTTCATAGTTAAATCCCATTTTCTGCAATGTGCAAGTGCAATTTCAAAAGGTGAATAAAGAAATCTTAAAACATGGTGCCAATCAAAGCCACAGTCATGTTATTATGATTTGGAGTTCAGGGCAGTTCTCCCTATCAAGCAACTGTATAAACACAGGCACCAGTCCAGAGCTGACCACGTCCTCAGTCCAGAGGTTCTCTGTTAGTGTCACATGAATACATTGCTAATGATCAGAGCAGCTTAGCATATACATCAGTTGTAATTCAAACATATGCATTTTTCTTAGGGGTGGGGTTATTACGATGCAATTTGGATTTGGACAGTTAGATAAAGCAACACCTCATGCCTGAACAATTGCACTTGCACTGAGAAACAACCACCACGGAAGCACCAATTTGATTGATAAAGAAAACCTAAATAGCACAGAGCAGTGAGCACCTAGCAATCTAGCAACTAGCACCAACTAGCTAGAGGGAAGTACACCATTGAGGCTGCATTTTACAAAAAAAAATTCCAAGTCCCGACTCCTAAGAATGTCACATTGCAATTATATTTTTGTTTGGTGAATACATAGATAATAGATATTTTTGTGAAATAGTCAGGAAATGTTTAGCAAACTGATATAGGAAACAACCAAACAAACTCCAACAGATCTGACATGGTTGGGTACAACTGCATGGCTATAAATCAGTCATGGGCAACAGGTTGACAAGAGCAAAACATAAGAACAATCAAAATGGTTAGAACTAGTGGAAAAAGTTAACAGCGACAGTGGCCTTCGGTAAACAAGCAACATCATCAAAGTTGCAGAAACCATGGGTTAGAACTGATCATCATAATATCTAAAACTAATAGTAGATAAATGCAGGACAGCCAAACACAGCACCTAAGTGGAACTTACATAAATACAATCAAAATCTCTACACAAACACATAAAACATCACAATGCCACATCTGAGAGATCCCTGAGCAGCTACAGGACTAATTGAATTCTCTACCAATCAAACGTGCATGGAAATGGTGACACTACTAGGATGTGGTTTCGCGGGGATCAGAAGCTAGGGAGTGGACAAACAACAAACTCACCGACAACCCGCAGTTGCAGAGGCTGAGCACGGAGACGGGGCGCCAGTGATCCGCGAGCACGGGCACGCCCGCGGCAGCGGTAGGCCCGTCGACGGCCGGTGCGGGCACGAGGTTGGATCTGATGAGCCGCGCGAGCACGCCCCCGCCGTCCCCACTCCCTAGCGCGGACCCGGGGGCGCACGAGACGCGCACCGACCGTAGTGCCTCCCGCCTCCGGACCACCCGCATCTCGATCTACACCCCTTCCTCCCCGCCGTCCATCGGGATCAGGTCGACGGAGATGGCGTCGTGGGGCGGGGGCAGCGCGACCATGAGCTGGGACTGGAGCCGCAGCGCGACCTGGTCCTCGTCGTCCCCCGCCGACCAGTCGAGGTCGATGCGGAAGCCGAGGTCCCCGTTGCGGGTGGCGGCGGTGGGCGATAAGGAGCATGACGGGGACGAGGACACCGAGAAGGAAAGGGAGGAGGACGCCAGAGGGGGCGGGGATGAGGGCAGGCGCTCGTCAGTGTTGGTGTAGTCGCCGTAGTCGAGGGTGAGGTGGAATTAGGGTTCTGTCGAAGGGGAGGGAGCGAGGCGGGGGATCTGCGATGGGGGCGACGGGGTGAGCGCAGGAGTTGGAGAGAGAGAGGCTGAGAGGGGGGGAGGGAGGCGGCGGATCTGAGAGGCTGAGAGGGGGAGGGAGGCGACAGATCTGAGAAGATGTGGGTGCGTACTGCTAGGGTTTCGCGTCACGTGAGCGCGGCTGGGAGGCGAGGAGAGGTGGGGTGAGGGAGTTACGGTTTGGCATGGGGTTTCATCGCATTATATAAGGTAGGAACGCGATCAGAGCCATCGATTCTGCGATGAACGGTCCGCAAAAATTGGGCCATTTTGGGCCGAAGCAGACCTTGACCGATTCCTTCATTGTGTAACATTTTTCTTTTTCTTTTTTATTTTATTGTACCATTGTGAAGTATCACATAAAAATAACCATCTTATATGCACCAGCATATTTTTTATATACAATAGACTACATATAATTTGTCACCTAGGAGTTTCGAGAATTTTCAAGTATGTTTGCTATTTTCTATCATATAAATGAATTTCTACATGTTTACCGAAAATAATTCTAAATTGACCTATATGTACCTCTAATAAGATTTAAAAAAATAATCAAAAATATGTTTCCAGTACCTCTGTTCCATTATAGCTCATATACTGAAAATAGATGAAAAGTTCAAATGTTTTATATGGACCATTCAAACTTCTACTAGCAACATCATTATAAAATAATGATAATAATACCTTAAACTCCTCCGAAAATTGTATAATTTGGTATGGAATCATTTTATGAATGTAAAAGGTTGACATAAAAGTTTTATTATGTTTTGGTAAAACTTGGTGTACATTGTTCACAAAATGGATGGATCTCTCACATTCTTCCATACAACTCAACTTAAACTTTGAAGTTTATACACCCTAAAGCATTTTCTTCTTTATATACAGATCAAACTTAGATGAAAACTTACCTTTAGTCTCCTATTAACATTTGAGGAGTTACATTACCAGTTGTTGTGCAAAAAAATTGTTTTTCTATTTTTTAAACACCTAAATAACACACCCTTTCAAACAACTCAAAAATTAGTTATCTTAAATACCACCAATACATTTTTCACATGTGTAAGACAACATATAAGTTGCAATATAGGAGTTTCAGAATTTTTGGAATATATTTGCTATTTTCTATCATTTATATGAATTTCTGCGTAATTTCCAAAAGTATTTCCATGTTGACCTATGTGTACCTCCAATAAGATTGGAAAAAATTCACAAAAAGCATATTTAAACTTCTTTGTTCCATTCTATACCATGTTTTGGAGATTGATGAGAAATTCAATATGAGTTATGAGGAACATTCAAACTTTTATCTTAAAAGTACAACATAATAAATACAATAATATCTAAATTAGGTCAGAAAATTCTACAAATTGGCATAACAACATGTTTTTAGTCCACAATCTTGCCATAAAAAATTTAAGTAGTTTCAAGAAAGTAAGACCATACATTGTTCACAAAAGGAGACAACCCTCTTATAGTTTCCTAAAACTCAAAGTCAAACTTTGAGATTTGAATACCACATAACAATTTTGGACTCATATGCATCTAAATTTTGGACACAACCTTATGTTGGCCATAACATTAGCAAATACGAAGTTACATTACCATTTTTTCTTTTAAAAAGTTGTTTTTCTATTTTTAAATACCTAATTAAGACGTCTTTATGAAGTTACTTCAAACATTATTTACCTTATATACCCCCAACACATTTTTCACGTGTAAAAGACAACATTTAAGTTGCAATATAGGAGTTTCAAGATTTTTTGAATAAATTTGCTATTTTCTATCATTTAATTGAATTTCTACATGCTTACCAAAAGTAATTCCAAGTTAACCTACGTGTACCTCCAATAAAACTGAAAAAATTTCACAAAAATCATATTTAGGCTTCTATGTTCCATTCTAGGTCATGTTTTGGAGATTGATGACAAATTCATTTTGAGTTCTAAGGAACATTCAAACTTTTATGTCAAAAGTACAACATAATAACCACAATAATATTTGAATTTGGTCAAAAAATTCTACAAATTGGCGTAACAACATACTTTTGGTCCACAATCTTGCCATAAAAAATTTAAGTGATTTCAAGGAAGTGACGACATACACTGCTCACCAATGGATATATGTGTGACATAGTTTCTAATAACTCAACACAAATTTTGAGATTTGAGTAGTGATTTACATTTTCAAAGTTGTATGCATCTCAAACTTGGCTACAACCTTATATTTATCATAACATTAGAAAATATGAAGTTATGTTAACATTTGTTATTGAAAAAAATCTTTTATTTATTCTCTTTTGGTACAAGAAAAGAAGTTGTATAAAAAATATAAATGAAATAGCAATTAATATGCAAACGAATGATATTACATGAAAGATCATGATTTTACAAAAAATTAGAAAAAAGAATCAATAAATTTGGAGTTACTATGACCGAGAAACACTAGTTTCAAATTTTAATTATAGATTAAAAAGGAAAACCGATGGGGGAAACGATCTCAGCGTGCACCACGTGGACTCGGCGAAGATCCTAGTGTTGCCACGTGGTTCTGAAGCTCCACCACTCTGTATATGAAATAAACTATCGTTGAACCACCACAACTGACAAAGTGGTCCAGTGGTAGTATTTGCGCTCTTGATTTGTGAGGGTGCGAGTTCGACTCCCCACCCCCTCCTTTTTTCTGCCCCAGCTCCGGATTAAATCCGTGGGCGCTTTTGTTTTTTCTATTTGTAAAGATTTATTAAAATAGACAACAGATCATAGCACAAGTTAGAAGTTGGTCTGATGGCAGGCGCTCTCAATTTTGAGTCCTGCATGCAGGGTTCGAATCCCCCTTGCTGCATAGTTTTTTTTGTTTATTTATTATTCACGAAAGCAACAAGTGTTTAAAGTATATATAAATAAACTTCTGCAAACAAACACAACTCGACTTGTAGCTTAGTGGTAGCACAACTTCCTCCCATCCCGCAGGTCGTGGGTTCGAGTCCCCCCTTCCACCCTATTTTTTGTGCCAGATATTCCGGAGGCCAGCGTGGGCTGTTTGTCTGGGCCGTTGTGTTTGTCTGGGCGTTGCACCAATGGGCCGGTTGTCAGCCCAGAGTCCGGTTGAGGAGGTGGCGCTGAGGTGGCCTCCAGAGCTGCGAGCGGAGTCATATTCAAAAGAATTGAAAATCAATAGTCGCGGACAAGAGGAGTCATATTCAAAAGAATTGAAAATCAATAGTCGCGGACAAGACAACTTGTAGCTCAATGGTTTATACCTTTGCTAGGTGATCAAGAGGTTGTGAGTTCAAGTCTTTGACCCTCCTTATTTTTCTATTTTTTAATTTAATTTATCAATTTTTCATATCCATAATATGATTATTTTTTATTTACCTTCTTATTTTTTTTGTTTTTTAATTTAATTTATTAATTTTTCCTATCCATAATATGACTATTTTTTATTTACCGATCGCGATGAATCTACTCAAACGTCACGGCGTTGTGGGCCGGATTGCGACGAATTTAACAAATCGTCGTGATGTTTTGGGCTCCAATATCCATCAATGCACATTCGTGACGAAAAATAGGAATGCGTCGTAGAATCGTGACGAATTTAACAAATCGTCGCAATGTTTTGGGCTTCAATATCCATCAATGCACATCCGTGATGAAAAACAGGAATACGTCATAGACGCAGTGCTCTTTGTGATGTTTTCTAAAAACGTCACGGAGAGTGCGTCATGGATTAAATAGTTTCTTGTAGTGGGTGCTGTGGGTACTTAGCGCAGTGTAGGTAGGGTTTTGTAATGATTCAAATGTAAGGGCTTTGGTCATTTTCGAACCAAATTAATATTGTGTAAATAGTAATTTGTAACATCAGCATTCGTCTATGAGAAAAACTTATAATTAGCATTCTCTGTACATATTTACTTCCGATGGCTCTGCTATTTTGAAATTTGAACACAGATGGCGCTCATGCTCCTTTGACTACAGCTCTGACTGCCTTAGACTGACTCCAACAATAATCTGTATCCCCATCTTCAAAATCTCGTTATGAGAGAAAGAGAGAGAAGAAATCGATTTCGCAAAAGAGCAAGGCCTCCAGCGGCGTGCGGATCCCGTCGCGCATCTCTCGTGACAGTTGCTCCGCACCCTGGCCTGGAACCAGGCTGTTGCGCACACCTCCGTCGGGCGGCCGCGGGATCGAGCAGGAGGAGGCGGCCGGGAAGAAGGAAGAGGAGGTCGGGGAAGGCCCGCTGCTACCCCGAGGCCTGTTGCTCCCTGATCTCGACCGGGGGGGGAGTGTCGCTGTTCCCGTCCCCGTCAATCTCCTCGTGCGCCAAGCCCAGGACCTCGGCGGTGGAGAGAGCACGGTGAAGGAGCTCCGCGGCTTCAACCCGCCGCCCGCACCTCCTGGGCGGAGAAGGTGAAAGTGCGTCTAGGTCCCTAAGTGGATTTTGGTGAATTGAATGACAAAGTGATTAATGCTTGTTTGTTTAAGAATGTGAGCAGATCTTAATTTAAACATTCACAAGATATTGTTGTCACATATATGAGAATGAATGTTGTATGGCTCACATCAAACAAAGCAAGCAAGCATGTGATCTCTTGTGCAAATATTGATAAATGACAAGCTAAATGAAAGAAAATGTTGGAGTTTGTTTCTAGGTTGATTTACAAGGCCTCCAACACATGAGATAGCTTGGGTACAAATGAAAGGAATTATTTTGTGAGACATGATTATTTGCACCAAAGGATTTTGCAATGTTTCATTTGGATTCTTTGAAGAACATGTGGATAATTCTAAGATAATGGTTCTACAATTGGAAACTTGCAAGTCATGGACATAAGGAATGATGCTTCAAAATAATCAATGCAAGGCTTCATGTGGTGATTACAAAAAGGATACAAGGATGAGTATATACTTAATGATCCTCAATTGGAAGCTTGTATATTAATTTTCAATCAAGAACAAGCATTTGAAGTGGTATTTCAAAAGAAGGTTAATTGTTGGGGAAGCAAAGCCAAACTCAACGTGACTTGGGTAAGTGATGAAGAGATCAACCGAGATGACTAGAGCGAGGTACTAAGCATCTGTGGTGTTTTGCTAAGGTGAAGTAACTAGTATCCGTGGGGTCTCGAAGAATCATACCCTTGCCTTAACCTAGTGAAGTAATACAACTCATCTATGTGTTATGATTGGCAATATGGGGTGACTCAAAAAATTCAAGTGTGCATTCTTATGCTTAAGGGACAAATCTTAAGTCACCAGCTCAAGTATGGATGTGCTCACGAGGATAGCAATGTTGGAAGCCCTAAAGAGGAAATTGTTTAAGTATGGAAAGATTGAAGATCTACAAGCTCAAGAGGTTGATTCATTATTTACTTTTATTCTTGAGTATAGGAATGTTGTACTATCAAGAGGGATGCAACATTAGCTTTATGACGAACATCAAAGTGCTCATTAGTTGACCTTTGTGAGAAATAGCTTTGAGAGAGTTCCTGAGTGATCTAACAAATCTTTAACCCAACCTTAGCCACTTCATCTAATCGGAGAAGTGTTGGTGAGAAGTGAAAAGGGTTTTTGAGCTCTCTCTGCCCAGGGTGGTCTAACCACCTTGGGGGGTGGTCTAACCACCTTGGGGGGCGGTCTAACCACCCCTGGCAGCTAACGCCTAGTTTCTCAAACTGGCCGGCACCAGGCGGTCTAACCGCCTAGTGCAGACGGTCAACGGCGTTGGCTATGTTTCTAATGGCTAGTTTCTCTTGTGTGGGGTATTTATACTCCACGAGCTTCACAGGTTGGAGCTGCTGCATCTAGGATTGCTGGTGTGCTCCCCCTGCTGTTTTTGCTAAGCCAGAGCCAAAGAAACTCTCCCAACCATCTCTTGCGAGATTTGCTAGATTCAAGCTCTATTCTTGAGTTGGGTTGAGAGAGTGATCTTGCGTGAGCATTTGTGAGCTAATAAGAGTATCCCATAGCTTGAGCACTTGTGATTCACGTCTACAAGCCTTTGAACCATTTGTTACTCTTGGAGGTTTGCCTCCTAGACAGCTAGGCGTCGCCGAAGCTCCAAGTTGTGGTGAGTAGTGGCAAGTTTGTGAGGGCTATGATCTTGCCTCTTCGTGGAAAAGATCGCCTTAGTGGAACCGAGGAAAGTGGTTGAAAGTGACCCGGCTTGTTGAGAGAGAGTTAAAGACTCGTCTCTCGATCAAGCTCCTCAACGGAGACGTAGCCTTTCCCGAGTGGGAGGGGAACTTCGGGAAATAAATCATCGTGTCTCCTTTGTGGTTTGCTTCACTTGTTGGTTTCTAGCATATTACTATTTTCTTCTACTTCGATCTACTTGGGTGTGCTTGTCTTCGGGTGCATGGATCATTACCCTGCTTGTGATCATCTACTCAAGCCACCATACAAGTTTGGTCCGTGCTAGAAGTCAAGAGAAGCTTGAGCTTCACTTTTGCAGGTTCTCTGCTTGGAGGCGGTCTAACCGCGTCCAGGAGGCGGTTTAACCGCCCTCCCCAGCACATGGCTGCAGGGACGGTCTAACCGCCTTGTGTAGGCGGTCTAAATACCTGGTCCAGAGAGTTCAAGTTCTGGGTGGAAAAGTTTTATTTGATCGACTTGCTTATTCACCCCGCTCTAGGCTACATCAAGGTCCTTTCAATTGGTATCAGAGCTTGGTGCTCCGAATCGAGCTTAATCGCTCGAAGTTTGACGATGTCGACTACATGTGAGGTACCATTTGAGCCATGCTCTAGAGGGCGCACTCCCAGAAGGCGAGCTAGCAGAAGGAAGCCCGCACATGCCCAAGTCTTGGCCTCCTCCAGAATCGCCAGCACCAGCGTCACTGGCATGAGCACCTCCTTATCGTGCACGTGCTTATTGCGCTCCTTCCAAAACGACCAACAAGATAAAGGTGTCGAAGTCTTTCCTTCGAACCTTAGCGACCTGTTTCCTAGCACAGCACCACCAAGCCGCGAAGCACATAGGGCGGTCAGGGGCAAGGTCCTGTAGGAGAATATGCCTGATCGCTCTGAACCAAGTCTCGCGACTAAAAACACAATACACGATCAGGTGGTCTAGTGCTTCCACTTCCTGCGAGCAGAGCGCACAGGTATTCGTATCTTTCAGTCTGTGACGGTGAAGTTGGTCGGACGTCCAGCAGTGACCGTGCAAGACTAACCAAGCGAAGAACTTGCATCTCCCAGACATATGGACCTTGCAGATCTGTCGTGCTCCGAGGATGTCAACATGACCAGGAAAGAGAGCGGAATAGGCCGAAGCCGAGGAGTAAACACCACTGGACTACCATTTCTAGATAAACCTGTCAGGCTCCGATGTGAGCCTGACCTGCCGCACAAGATCCTAGACGGTAAGGTATTGGACCAGGACATGCACTGTCCGAGCGTGGGTGATATCGGCAACCCAGCGTAGCCCCGTCGCACCAATTTCGAGCCCCTCACAAACCATGCGAGAGCGCCAAATCCGAGGCGAGACGGCAGCCCAGAGGTTAGGAGCCAGAGTTTTGATCAAGCAGCCAGAGATCTAGCTGTCCTCCCAGAACAACACCCGGGCACCATCCCCAACCTCCACAGAAATGGAGGCATCCAAAAAGGCCTACGCAGCCCGGTCAACCGGGAACCGGAAAGTCGCCCAAGTCTGATCTGGGTCCGTACGTGCCAGCCAAAGCCAACATAGATGGAGGGCCATCCCAAAGGCGTGGAGGTCGGGCAAGCCAAGGCCACCACAACACGTGGGGCAGGCAACGTTCACCCAAGCTACCAGACAACGACCGGCCGAGGCCACCTCAGTACCGCACCAAAGGAAGCCTCGGATGAGAGTTTTGTCCACTCACAGAGCCCAGGGTGCAGTGGCTATTGCCATCGAAATATGCACAGGGATGGCTGAGAGGGTGGATTTGGCGAGGATCAAATGACCACTGTGGCTCAACAGTCAACCCTGCCAAGGAGGGAGACGCCTAGCGACCTTGTCGACCAGCGGCTACAAGGTAGCCTTGGGTAGCCTCCTGATAGAAAGAGGGACCCCGAGGTAGGTGCAGGGGAAATCGACGATGGTGCAGGAGAGGGTGGAGCAAACCAAGGAGAGGTGGTCCTCCGAGCAGTTAATGGCGTAGACCTTGCTTTTTGTGAAATTGGCAGCAAGGCCGGAGGCATTCTCTAACATCGACAACACCACCTTGACGACCTGTAAGTCCAACTCGACCGGAGATAATAAAGCGACAACATCGTCCACATAGAGAGAGGTGCAGAAGTGGATGTTCCTGCCCAGCTCCTGAAAAAGACCATGGGAATCCGCCTTGCGGAAGAAGGTGTGGAAGCATTCCATGACCAGCATAAAAAGCATAGGAGACAGGGGGTCTCCCTAGCGAAGGCCGCGCCCATGACAGATCCGCTGCATCGGGACACCATTAAGAAGGATTTTGGTGCTGGTGATCGAAAGAATGATGGAGATCTAGTTAGTCCAAGTGCATGGACAGCCGACCGCAGGAGAAAAACCCACTCGACTGAGTCGAAAGCCTTGGCTAGGTCAATCTTGAACATGATCCTAGGGAGGTTCCGCCTAGAGAGCGTTCTAGCCGTGCCAAGAACATACCAAAAATTATCGTGAATGAGGCGACCCTTGATAAAAGCACTCTGATTTGGGGAGATGAGAGAAGGAAGATGTGGGGCGAAGTGGTTGGTTGCTGCTTTGGAAAAGATCTTCCCAAAGCTATGAATAAGGCTGATGGGATGATAATCTGAGAGAGCGACCGGGTCCGGCTTCTTGAAAATGAGTGTGAGAAGGGCGTCGTTCAGGTGGTGGAAGCTCCAGGAGTCTAAGTCTGAGAGCGCATTAAATGCCCGTAGCACATCTCCCCTAATTATCGACTAGCAAGACCTATAGAAGCGACCAGTGAACCCGTCCGGTCTGGGAGCTTTATCCAGGGGTAAATCCTTGATAACCTCCCAGATTTCGGCCTCCGAGAAGGGGTGGGCAAGGCTCTCTATGTCCAACCGCGGGAGGCCAAGCTCCTCAAAATCGAGTGCGTAGGAGCGCTCGTGGCTGGTGTCGAGAATCCTGTCGAAGTAATCGAAGGCCGCAGCGACCTTCTCATCTTCTCGGAGGATAGAGCGACCATCAACCAAGAGGGAGGGGAAGAAATTCTTTCTTCCGCGGTGGTTAGCGTGGAGGTGGAAGAGCTTAGTATTTGCGTCTCCCTTGCGAAGCCATCTTAGACTAGACTTCTACCGAGCGATCATCCGTTGCAGCGAAGTGAGACCGAGGTAACGGAGCTTGAGGAAACGTCTCAACGACAGCTCCTCCACAGAGAGGGACCTAGAATCCTGCGCGACCCCCAGATGGAAGATAACCTCCTTAGCGATCTGGTTTTGCATGCGGATGCTACCGATCGCCTTGAAACTCTATTTGACCAGCGCCTTCACCGTCTCGCGAAGTAGGTGGTCAATCAACCATAGAAGGTCCGCGTCGAGGCGTGGCTCTGTCCACACCGCCTTGACGGTGTCGAGAAAACCCTACACCTTTGGTCAGAAAGCCTCAGAAGTGATGAAGTACTAAACAAGTTTTTAAGCAGGTTTGGAAATTACCATATGATGTACGAACGGAATGCTTGACTACTTTTGTATTTAGCTAGCTCTATGATGTACGGAAGTTACCTATGCCGTAACTTTCCTTAGGTTATCGGGACCTTTGTGCCCCAATGATAAGAGGTAGAATTTCGTGCTCCAATAGGTTATTGGATCGATATCATTTACGTATGTGAATGCATAATATTTTTGTCATATTTTCTTTTTCTTCCTTAAGCAATAAGACGCCAGATTCGTATGGTTATTTCGAAATGGATCAGGAGCACATGACCCCACCCTTGGCCCTCCAGCATCCTAGGTGTTGCGGCTGTGTGCTGGGCCATTTGGCTTAGTAGGAATGATGTGGTTTTCCAAAGATCGAAGCCTAATTCGTATTTGCAGGTAACTTTTAGGAGTGCTTTTTGGATCAGGAGTTGGTCGATCCTAACTAAAGAGGAGGAGAGAAGCAGCCTTTTGTTGGGGAGTCGAAGCTCGGAGATGACTGCCTTAGAATTTTTCAGCAAGTTTAGTTGGAATACGTCAAGAAGGATTACAAATTAGACGATTGCTTGCCGTTGGTTGTACTAGTTATGTTTGCACCAGTGGTGGCACTTTGTAATCTTATTTTCAGTTTGTGTTGGTGGGTCTCTTGAACGTGTTGAAGGCCGTATCCATGGCTGCAGTCTGAGTAGTGCCTTTGTATCGGACGGTATGTACACTAGTTCAATTTTGAACCCGAGACTAAAACCTTTTCGTCGACGTGTTCCGAAATGACCTTGGTCGCCCCCTACCTTTTAGTCCCAGTTGGTATTACCTACCGAGACTAAAGGCCAGGCTTCCAACAGCTACCAGCTATAATTATTGGCGCCGGGCTTTAGTCCCGGGTGGTGTTCCCACCCGAGACTAAAGGGTACCCTTTTAGTCTCGGGTGGGAACACCACCTGGGACAAAAGATTTAGTCCGGGGTGGTGTTTCCACCCCAGACTAAAGGGTACCTTTAATCCCAGGTGAGGAAACGACCCGAGGCAAAAGCCCCTCCTCCCACCTACCGCGCCCCACCCCTCCCTTCCTCTCTTATCTTTTCATTCACGTCAGTCTCTTCCTCTCCTCTCTTTTTTTTTCCTATGTCGTCTTCCTTATCTTTTCCTCTTCCTATGCAGGTGATGGGGAGCAGCCAAAGTGGGGCGGACGCGGCGCGGTAACTGGCCCGACGCGGCGACGCATGTGGCGCGGTGGCCCGCAGCACGGAGGCGGCACACCCGGCGCGACGGCGGCCCGCGGTATGGAAGCGGCGCACCCGGCACGGAGGCCCGCGGCACGGTCCGTGCGTAAGTGTTGGATTTTTTTAATCTTTGATTGCAAAATCGAATTCATGTACACATTGTGATTGTGAATCTTATGTGAATGGAATGAAATTGAACTTGTGTGCATGCTTTGAATCTTGTGTGAATTGATTTGTATGATTTTGAGAAGATGAATTTGTGGTGAAGAAATTGTGTTAAGTGAGTTGGAGCTCGAGCTGGAGGAGCTCCGCCAGGAAGTGGCGGCAGCAGGGAATGTCGTCGAGCTGGTATGGGTGGGCAGGGCCTGCTAGCATTTTTTTTGTTTTGGCGAAAAATCCTTTAGTCCCGGGTGGGAATCCCATCCTGGACTAAAGGACCCCTTTAGTCCCGATTATTTCACCCGGAACTAAAGGGGGTGCATTTTGTCTCTAATGATTAGTCCCGGTTGAACTTTGGGTTCGTAAGGGCCTTGGACTAAAGCTCGTCGCTCTACTAGTGGTATTTTGACCGTATACATTGTGCAGAGAATGTAGAGACCGTGTTTTAATCCTATTTCTAAAAATGTCACTCACGCAACCATCTTTCTTTTTCTAACCTAAGAAGTAAGGTCTAGCTTGTATGGCAAGTTGTTTCTCTTTTTTCTTATTTCTTTTGATTTCTTCCTTTTATGTTTTCCCTTCTAATCCTCTCGTAGACAATTGTAGTTTCATTCAATTTATAATTTGTACGTTTTCAATAATATTTATCACTCACTGCATGTGTTTTAAATTATTTTTTTAGTACGGGATCGGATTTTCATTCAGTTTATAATTTGTATGTTTTCCATAATAAAAGGAATTACATTGAAACATGCCACTAAATCTTTACCATTCATGTTCTTGGCAACCAATGCCGTCCACTGCTTCATGGAACTCAATCATCGTGGAACAACACTAGATCCGACTCGAGAACGCCAATCCCCACCAACAGAAGACTCCACAGACGTGGTGGTCTCAAAAGAAACGTTGTATGCTAAACCATTGCAGTGTGTAAAAGGCACCGAAACCACATCGACCTATCTTCTAAAGGTTGAACAAAAAATAAGATCCAACAATGCCGTTAGCCATCACCAACGGCAGCGAGAAGAGCAGATCCACTGTCCCTAGCAGTAACACGAACGACCAGAATGATGATTCCACCATAGAAGAAAACAAATCTAATCCATCTTCAAAGATAGTTAGGTCAACATACCTCGTTCTCTTGGCAAAAGAACACGGCGCTCCGATCACATCCCCTGAAGGAGAACCAGAATGAAACAGAAAGTACATCGAAACAAAAATTATTATTATGAAGGAAAGAAAAAAATACTAAAAAATCTAACAAAACAGTAGTAGATGTATTAGAGGGTTGACCGCGCTTCTCTTGTCACCGGCTAAAAGGCCGGACACGAGGAGAAACGAGGGCAGCAAGCACTCGCGCGGGTTCCGCCCGTGTCGCCTCCGAGGGCGACGCGGGGGATGAGGCTCGGATGCAGCCTGAAGAGTTGGAACTTGAGGTTGGCCCAGTTAACTTACCTTGTGTTTTAAATTATTGACCATTTTAATTGTCTAAGTCGAACTTATGTAAGTTTGATCAAAATATTGGAGTCGGCCACGATAGGAAGGGCGGCAGAAGTTCAAGTCACCCGGCCTTTTACGGCAGATGAATTATATTACACAACATGTTTAGCAGGACAGCTCACAAAAAAGGAGCGTATCAAGTGGAAACTAACCCACTTGTGCAAACTATGCAAACTCCGATCAGAGATGTTGGATCCAAAGGTAACGGAGAGAGGTGGGACATATTTGGAGATTCCTGCCCGCCAAACCCCTCAATAATCTCGGTTTTTTGGAAAGTACCCCTTCCCCTGGCGCACGACCCATCCGCGCATGTCACTTTGCATCTGCTGAACCCGCGAGTCGCCGCCGTCGTAGAGCCGTCAGACCGCCGCTCCCTTGCCAGCCGGCCGCCCGCCCCTTCCCAGCGCCGCCTCTCCACTAAGCCCATGGTCCGTCGCCTCCTCCCAGCGCCGCCGGCCCCTCGCTTGCGCCGCCGCCCCTCGCCTCGCCTTCACTTGCTTCTGCAAGAACGAAAAAACACCGGCACCAACGAGCAGCGTGCGTGAGCATCTGCTGCTAGCTGTGCGCCCGCGTCCTGCGGCAGCTGAGATCGGCCAGCTGCGGCGCGCGCTCACTACTAGAGAAAAAACCTTTGGTCCTGGGGAGGATTTCACATTAGTACCAGTTTTTTTGGAACCATTACTTATATGCACATTAGTACCGGTTGCGAAGGGGGGCCCGACGCGCCCCTCAAAGACACACATTAGTACCGGTCCGGGGCTGTTACATTAGTACCAGGCGTAATTAGTACTGGCTCCAGTCACGACCCGGTACTAATGTTCCACGCATAAAAAGGTAGCTCCTTCTTCCAGCCCGAGCCACTCTCCAACTCGAGCTCCAACTCCCCCATGGCGCCCTATGAGAGTTTTTGCCTGATTTGCGACGATTTCTCGATCATTTCACTCATTGAAGTGGTCTAGAGGTTAGTTACTTCCTCCTCTCTTGATTCATGCTTATTTTCTTGAGTTTTATTGGTTGAGATAGGAGTATTTTTGCACTTTCTAATGAGCTAGGGATGGAGATTTTTTCTATTTATAAATACTTTTGTATTAGAGTTGATTGCAAAGGATGTGCCGTGTTAGTTGGATGAGATATTGTATGTAACAATTTAATTTTTTTAAGAATAATTATTTATTTGAGCATATGTCAGAATTAAATATATAAATAGTTTTAGAATTACTAGAGAGGCTAGGAAAGCTAGAATTGATTTTAGAATTACTATAAATGCTAGAATTTTTTGGATGGGTTAAATAATTTATTGTCATTAGTATAGATGTCTACTACTGCTGGAGGGAATAGGGATGATGGTAGTGGTGATCGTCGTTCTTCACACAGCCAGGGGAAAACCAAAGTAGGACCTGCTGATAAACCAAAGAAAATGAGCACGTTGGAGAGAGAAATGTTTCGTTATTTGCAAGAAAAACATATAGATGTTGTTACAGCGGGGCAGGAACCTCCTTTTGGTGGCATTTATGCTCCACCAGCAGACTCGGGTGTTGGAGATCCACCGAGTAATACTAAACCACAGGGCGATTCTAAGAAAGCTAAACCTTCGTCGTCATGTCACAAGGATGGCTAAAGTTTCTCGTATTGTATCATGTATTAGTAGTGTTTCATATGTCGTACTTTAAATTTGTGTAAGACCTTCACTTAAGTTTGTTGTATTGTATCGTGTGGATTGGGTATGAACACATTAAATTTGTGTAAGATCTCTATTTAAGTTTGTCATATTGTATCGTGTGGATTGGAAATGAACACTTTAAATTTTTTTATGACCTTTTGTTTCGAAATACTTAAAGATTGTTTGGTGGTACTTTATAGATGAATCGGCAATGGATGTACCCCGACAAGAGAATCTCCAGTGAATACATTAATGGGGTGCGTGGATTTCTAGATGTCGCGAAAGCAAACAAGCCCCCGTCTGATTTCATTATTTGTCCATGCAAAATGTGCAAAAATCAGAAGGATTACTCATCGATAAAGAGTCTTCACGATCACCTATACAAATGGAGATTTATACCAAATTATTTTGTTTGGACAAAGCATGGGGAAAGGAGGGTTATAATGGAAGACGATGAAGAGGAAGATGATTGTATTCCAGATTGGACTCAAGAAGGTACCTTTGCAGATGATCCAATAGGAGAGGAGTACACGGGAGATACTCAAGAAGCTCCAATTGCAGATGATCCTCTCGACGATCTAGGTCAGGTGTTGCGCGATGCAAAGGAAGACTGCGAAAAGGTGAAGGAGTGAAAGAAGTTTGAATGTATGTTGGAAGATCACAAGAAACCGTTGTTCCCAGGTTGCAACCACTTTGGAAATGCTGCAATGGAAGGCTAAACATGGAGTTTCCGACAAGGGCTTCGATGAGTTAATGACGATCATCAAGGACATTCTTCCAGAGGAGAATGAATTGCCAGAGTCCACGTACGAAGCTAAAAAGGTTGTTTGTCCTCTGGGTTTGGAGGTTCAAAAGATACATGCGTGTCCTAATGACTGTATCCTCTACCGAGGTGATAAATATGAGAAATTGGAGGCTTGTCCTGTGTGTGGAGAGCAGCGTTATAAGATCCCACGCGATGAGGCAGATGAAGTTGAGGAGGGAGGAAGAGGAAGAAAATTCCTGCTAAGGTAATGTGGTATTTTCCAATGATACCACAGCTGAAGCGTTTATTCAGGTGCAAGACCAATGCAAAGTTGATGCGTTGGCACAAAGAAGAACACAAAGCAGATGACTATATCACGCACCCCGCTGATGGGTCGCAGTGGAGATTAATTGACAAAGAATTTCGGGAATTTGCAGAGGATCCAAGGAACATTCGGTTTGGTTTAAGTACGGATGGATTCAATCCATTCAGTGAGTTTAGTAGCGGTCATAGCACTTGGCCTGTGACCTTATGTATGTTCAACCTTCCTGGCTAGATGTGCATGAAGCGAAAGTTCATTATGATGCCAATAATCATCCAAGGCCCAAAGCAGCCAGGCAATGACACCGATTTGTATCTGAGACCGCTAATTGAGGATCTTAAAACATCATGGAAGAAAGAAAGCGTACCCGTGTGGGATGAGAACAAATAGGAGACTTTCAATCTACGAGCATTGTTGTTCATCACCATCAATGATTGGTCGGCACTTGGTAATCTATCAGGACAAACAAATAAGGGATTCCGAGTATGCACGCACTGTCTAGATGATACTTGCAGCGTGTATCTAAAACACGGTAAAAAGGTTGTGTATTTGGGCCATCGTCGCTTTCTTCCTCCTAAGCACCTGTTAAGAGATGAAGGGAAGCACTTTGAAGGTGTTAGGGAAAAACATAAGAAGCCCATTCACCGTGGTGGAAAAGTTGTATTTTCTATGGTGAAAGATTTGAAGGTGGTTTTTGGCAAGGGTTCCGGCAGCCAACATGTTCCAAACGACGTCGATGGACATGCACCGATGTGGAAGAAGAAGTCGTTATTTTGGGAGCTACCTTATTGGGAAGTCCTTGAGGTTCGCAATGCAATTGATGTGATGCATATGATGAAGAATTTCTGCGTGAACTTACTTGGCCACCTAGGTGTATATGGAAAGACAAGATACAATTGAAGCACGTAGGGACCTGAAAGCTATGAACCAACGAAAAGGCCTACATCCTGAAAAGAGAGACAAAGGAAATTACTTGGCTCCTGCTAGTTACACCCTAAGCAAGGAAGAGAAGCAGATAATGTTTGATTGCTTGAATAGTATGAAGGTCCCAGCGGGCTAGTCCTCGAATATACAACAAATAATAAATACGAAAGAGAAGAAATTCTCAATTAACTGATTCTTCCCTAAAATGTATTGACAGCTTCCACTGGATTCTCATTATTATTATACCTGATTTATGTCTTGCCCACATCTTTGACTCTATTGGCGGATATAAAGATTGGTACGAACCTCTCGTAGAATTATTGAGCGCTGCATGGGATATGATCCGTGTAAAGTGGGGGGCTTGAAAGAGAAACTTCAATTCTACCATGATTTCCCGGTACGTGTTTTCTTCATTGATCTCATGTCATATTTTTCAATACAAGTTAACAAATATATCTTAACTTTTATTTTCATATATGTGCAGTGCATGAAACAGCCACGCGGTACCAATCTATGCGGATTCTATGTATGTGACTTCATCCATCACTTTGCAAGTGGTAGCTTCAGCTCTTTCAGTGATAAGGTGCATACACAAAAATGCAGACAAACATATCCCTAGTTCTTATTGTTCATATACTTTTTTCTAACAATTAATAACTTCTTTTGAAGATTGCTAACATTAAGGAAGGATTACTCGAGACGTAAAGAATCTGGTTAATTCAAGAACAACTCTGCAGATTTATTCTAGACGAGGTGATTAGTCCCGCGGGAGAGTTTCATGACGGTGACTCAATGGTAACAGTGAGCAAAGAAGACATTGCTAGCATTGCTAATGAAGCTCAGCAAAGCACCGACAAGAACAAAGACGTCGATAAAGAAGGATCTTCTTCTAAGGACAATAACAAGGACGCCCAGAAAGAAGGAACCTCTTCTAAGGACAAGAACAAGAAGGTCGAGAAAGAAGTAGCTTCTGGTAAGGAAAAGAAAAAAAGACAAGAAAGTAGGAACTTCTTCTAGGGTCACTACCAGAGCACATCAACGACGAGGAGGATCTTGATTATGTGTAACATCAAAACGATTAAGACTTTACTCTTCTAACATTTGATTCCGTGTATATCTTTTTCGTGTATATATATATGTATATATGCACAAATGAATTTATAACACTGCGTATTAGTTTAGTATACGTGAACCAAACAAATACGTCTAAATATGTTCAAATATGAAACAAACTAAAAAGAAAAAAGGAAATTTAAGAAAAATAGATTAGTACCGGGTGGGGACAACACCTGGTACTATTGTGGAGGCCGCCACATCACCGTGGGAAGGCCACATTAGTACCGGGTTGTATCCCCACCCGGTACTAATGTCACATTAGTACAACCGGTACTAATGTGGCCTCCACATTAGTACCGCCTGGCCAGCAACTGTAGCGAACATGACCTCATATGCCATTTGTTCAAGTTGATTTTGGTGATTCATGATAACACAAGCAATGGGACTAACCATATTATCTAGCATGTCCTTGTAGACATTTCTAGGTCCAATGGATGCAAAAATACTACATTTCTAGGTCCCATTTGTTCAAGTTGATTTTGAAGCTAAACCGACAAGAAGAAAAAGAAAGGAAAAGACACCGTTGGATAAACCGACGGTCCAATTTCTAGTTGTGTCGGATGAATTGAGAGTAGAAGCAATGGTCAGCTCGCAGAAGATAGTAGCACCGGATGAACTGACGGTCAGGGTGTTTTAACCGTCGGACTATCCGATTCCTTGTTTGATCAAGACAGAGACGCGGCAAGTCAGGAGCTTCAGCACCGGATGAACCGATGAGGAGGCAGCAATTCATCCGGCGGCCCATGGAGACAAGACAGTGAGTTGCCAAGTGAAAATCTTTGAGCATCGGATGAACCGACGGGGTTTTCAGTGGTTCATCCGACGGCGTCAAGTCAGCTAATAGAGAGGTTTTTGTCGCCAGTCCTTCAGCACCTGATGAACCGACGGCATGAGAGAAGAACCGTCGGTGTATGTGTCGGAGCAATTATATCAGCAGGAGGCAACAGTCATGTGACGTGGAGGGCACCGGATGAACCGACGCTTGGGAAAAGTATAGTGGCAGTTCATCCCACGGTACCAACTTCAGTAGCCGTTAGCCAACGGCTAGTTTGGTAGCTTGGGCTATTTATACCCCCTCCACTCGCCCATTTGTAGATGCTGGATGCTGAGGAAGACTAGAGGAGTGCAAGATACATTAGAGATCATATCCATGCCATGCTAGTGCTTAAGTAAACATCCAAAGGCTTTGCACATGCTTGGTGTGTGTGCTTAGTGCTAGGTTAGCTTAGAGCTGAGTGAGTGCAAGGTGTGCCTACCTTGTGAGGTGATTCTTGAGTGGATCAAGTTGTACAAGGTGCGCCGAAAGCCTTGGAGCCTAAGGGGCTCTCTGGTAAACGTCTTCGACCCTCCGGCTTGGTGTGGAGCGGCGAGGACACTTTGTGTGGGGGACGTGGAGACCCCTTCCCTTGGTGGAGAAGCTACTTAGTGGAGGCATCATCAAGGTGGCCAAGGGAGCTTGGCGAGTGCCTTTGTGGCGAGCCTTTGTGACAAGTCAAGTGGTGCTTTTGGGAGAGACTTGGTGACCGGGAAGCAATACTCTTGTGTGGAGTGATTCAACAACGTGGACTAGGGGTGGCTTAGTGCCTACCGATACCACGGGATAAATCGCGTGTCAAGAGTTTACTTTCTCTCATCCCCTTTACGTTTCCGCATTACTTTCTTTCCATCCTTGTTTGCCTTTACTTTCCTAGAGTAGTATCTTGCTAGGATTGGTTATAGGTTGCAAAACTTGTTTTGGAATGGGAGTTTCACACTAGAACAACCTTAGTTGCACATCTAGGTAGTATGTTCTAGTTTATGTTTTGAGCAAATAGTGATAATTCTAGGATTAAGGTTTTAAGTTGCCTAATTCACCCCTCCCCCTCTTAGGCTACGAGCATCTGTTTCCATACAGCAACCGGTACTAATTAATGGGGTTTGCTAACCGGTACTAAAAATCATTTTTGCTAGTAGTGGCTGAAGGCCACAGTAGGAGGCAGTGAGGGACTGGAGGACACCATGTGTGTGTTCAAAGCGACCCTGTCCTCCCCTTCTCTAATCATCTTCTACATCCATGCTTTGAGCTTAAAGGCTGAAGCGGCTGGCGACGCAAGGTGATCTCTGCAGATTCGTGTGATCATGTCCGCTGGCAAGCATTTGCCCTGAAACTGTACTCTGGAGTATGAACTTCGCGGCAAAGAAAAGTCACAATGCGTGTGGCCATCGCCCCCATGGCCATGGTAGTAGTCACCGTCTGTCTCTCTCTCCTGGCGGCTTCAGGTGCTACCACCCATTGGCTCGTGTAGTCGTGTACGCAGCCTCGTGATCCGCAGAATCAGTCCAAAAGAAACACTTGGGGTGCACAAGCGGGAAGGGGTGGGCGGCCGACGGGAGAGCGGCAGCCCGACAGCTCTGCAGCGACGGCGACTCACGGGTTCGGCAGATACAAAGCGACTCGCAGAAGCAAAGCAACGCGGATGGGTCGTGCGCCAGGGGTGTTAGAAGATATGGTTGTTAGGATATACCGTGTGTGTGGTGTATGTATCTAGATGTAATCTATGTAGTTTGTTAGCTTGACTTGTAACTCAAGGTGTTGTAATCATCTTCTTGTACAAGCCACGCCAAGGGCTTTTCTTGGCTATATCAACATGCACCGAGAGCTAGGGAGAGGCATCTCGTTCAATCCACTTTCACATGGTATCAAGAGCCTTCTTCTCCAACGAGTTCTTCCATGGCGTTCGCCTCTTCCTCCTCCGGTCTTTCTACTGTCGTTGCCCTCACCACTTTCCTTTCGGTGACGGAGAAACTAAACCGCACCAATCACCAATCGTGGAAGGCACAAGTCCTCTCGGCCCTGAGAGGTGCGTAGCTGGCGGAGTGGCTGGAGGCCGATGCTGTGCCACCGGCGAAATTTCTGCCTAAGAAGAAGCCCGACGACAAAGATGAAGTTCCGGTGGCGAACTTGGAGTACGCCGCCTGGGTAGCAAAGGACCAGACGGTCCTCAACTATCTCCTCACCAATCTCTCCAAGGAGATCCTCGGTCATGTGAACACCGAGGTGACGGCAAGGGGGGCATGGGCTGCAATTCAGGCACTGTTTGCATCGCAGTCTCGTGCCAAGATCATTAGTACCCGGATGGCCCTCGCAACGGCATCCAAGGGTGCGTCTACGATCAGCGAATACGTCGCCAAGATGAAGGCCTTGGCAGACGAGATGGCGGGTGTTGGACGCCGTCTTGAAGATGAGGAGCTTGTCTCCTACGTGCTGACAGGCCTGGATCTCGACTTCGATCCGGTTGTGTCAGCAGTGGCGGCGCGTGTGGAACCAATCTCCATGGGTGAGCTCTACACCCAGCTCGTCAGCCATGAGCAAAGGCTTGAGTTGCACAACGGGGGCTCACAGTCCTCGATGAACGCGGCGTTCAAGGGAGGCCGCAACAGCAACAACAGCAACTCGTCCCGAGGTGGACGTGGTGGCGGCAGTGGTCACAATGGTGGCGGCCGCGGTGGTCGTGGAGGTTTTGGGTGCGGAGGCAGCAACGGCAGGCGAAACACCTTCCAGCCCGGCGTCTTCTGCCAGATCTGTGGCAAGGAAGGACACCCTACACCTCGCTGCTTTAAGCGCTTCGACAACAACTATCAAGGGCCACCACAGAAGCAGGCTTCATCGGCAACGGTGGGGTACGGCGTCGACACCAACTGGTACATAGATACCGGTGCCACAGATCACATCACGGGCGAACTAGAGAAGCTGACGACCCGTGAGAAGTATCTTGGAGGCGATCAAGTCCATACTGCGAGCGGATCAGGTATGGAGATTGAACACATTGGTCATGGTACTTTACGTTTCCCTACTAGAAATTTAGATCTAAACAACATTCTTCATGTTCCATCTGCAAGCAAAGATCTTCTTTCTGTTCATCGTATTGCAAATGAGAACAATGTGTTTTTTGAATTTCATCCAAAACACTTTTGTGTTAAGGACCAGGAGACGAGGAGAGTGCTTCTCACCGGGCCATGTAAAAATGGCCTATACCCCGTGAAGTCGTCAAATGAAAGGGCGCTTGGAGCGATGAAGCCCCCTACCTCCTTGTGGCATCATCGGTTAGGGCATCCTGCATCAACCATTGTCCAGCGCGTGCTCAACCACCACAAGCTTCCCTTCACCAAAGAGTCCAATAAAGTTGGCGTGTGTGATGCCTGCCAAAGAGGCAAAAGCCACCAACTCCCTTACCCGGTGTCCACCAGTGTCTCCACCGGAGTTTTAGATCTTATCTTTTCAGATGTATGGGGTCCTGCCCCTAGTTCAGTTGGTCGGAATAAATACTATGTTAGTTTCATTGACGACTATAGTAAATTCACGTGGGTATATTTGCTTCGCCAAAAATCAGAGGTGTTTGCGTGTTTCCGTGATTTTCAGTCTCTTGTTGAGCGGCAATTCAATCGTAAAATCCGTTCTGTCCAGACAGATTGGGGAGGGGAGTATCGTGCTTTGAGTCCCTTCTTTACACGCATGGGGATTTCACATCATGTTTCGTGTCCTCATGCACACCAACAAAATGGGTCAGCCGAGAGAAAACATCGCCATATAGTTGAAGTAGGACTCACCCTCCTTGCTCATGCTAGCATAAAATTTTGGGATGAAGCCTTTGTTACTGCTGTTTTCTTGATTAATCGGCTGCCTTCCAGTGTCATAAATCATGAAACTCCCTTCATTCGCCTGTATGACAAACATCCTGATTACAATTTTCTCAAGACCTTTGGTTGCGCCTGTTGGCCGAACATGCGACCCTACAATGATAAGAAACTCGAATTTCGATCCAAGAAGTGTGTCTTCTTAGGCTATAGTCATCAACACAAGGGCTATAAGTGCCTTGAACCAGCCACGGGGTGTGTATATGTCTCTCGTGATGTTGTCTTCGATGAACATCTTTTTCCTTTTGCTTCTCTTCATCCCAATGTAGGCGCGCAACTTCGAGCTGAAATAGCTCTCCTTCCTGACTCATTGCAAAATTCTAGTCATGGGGAAACGAGTGTGCCTGATCATAGTGTTGAGTCTTCATTATATACTAATGCTCCTCAACAGTCTGCTCGAGATTTGATGAATGCAGGACAAAATCCGGGTTCATTTGGTGCAAAAATGGTGAACATCAGGCATGATCACATGTGCCCCCCGGTGGGAGACAGCACGGCGGTCGAGGATGATTCGCCTGCGGTGGAACCTTCGACTGCTGCCGAATCCGCCTCGGGAACGAGCACCGGGCAGCCCTCCAGTGATGTCCCGTCACTGGAAGCGGATGAGGCTGGATCCTCTGCAGCAGCGTCAGCTGGTGCGGATGCGCCCCAGGATCCTGCAGCTGCTGAGGCCGGATCCGGTGTGGTGGCGTCTGGATCTTCTGCGACTCCATCGTCTGCTGCTCCAGTTGTGCCGATGGCATCCCCTTTGCAGCAAGGGCCGGTGACACGACTTCAAAGGGGTATTTCTAAGCCAAAAGTATACACTGATGGTACAGTTCGTTGGGGCATGAGTGCAGGTGTTGAACCTGAAGAGCCAACAAGTGTAGATCAAGCCCTCTGTGATACAAAATGGGTTGCTGCAATGGATTTAGAGTATCAGGCTCTACTTAAAAATCAAACTTGGCGTCTGGTCCCAAGACCAAAAGGTAAAAACTTCATTGGTTGCAAATGGGTGTTTAAGATTAAAAGAAAAGCAGATGGGACAATTGACAGATATAAAGGTCAGCTGGTGGCTAAAGGATATAAGCAGAGATATGGCATAGATTATGAGGATACTTTCAGTCCTGTGGTCAAAGCTGCAACTATACGTCTCATTCTTTCTCTTGCAGTATCCAAGGATTGGTGTCTTCGGCAACTTGATGTGCAGAATGCGTTCCTTCATGGGGTACTCGAAGAAGAGGTATACATGTCTCAGCCACCTGGTTTTGTTGATAGCAATCATCTTGATTATGTTTGCAAGTTGGACAAGGCACTCTATGGGCTGAAACAAGCGCCACGTGCCTGTTATGCAAGGTTATCCAGCAAATTGCAAGCACTTGGTTTTGTTCCTTCTAGAGCTGACACCTCATTATTTTATTATAATAAGGGAGGGCATACTATATTTGTTTTGGTGTACGTTGATGATATTATTGTGGCTAGTTCATCTCAGGAGGCTGTGAATGCTCTGCTTATTGATCTTCAGAAGTCCTTTGCCTTGAAAGATTTGGGGGATTTACATTACTTCTTGGGAATTGAAGTGAAACGTGGTAAGGGTGAGCTGCTTATGTTGCAAGAGAGGTATGCACTTGATGTGTTAAAAAGAACAGGTATGGATAATTGTAAGCCTATAGACACACCCATGTCAACCACGGACAAGTTGAGTATTGCATCAGGAAGTAAGCTTGGTCCTGTGGATTCCACCAAGTATAGGAGTGTTGTTGGTGCCCTACAATATCTAACCATGACACGTCCTGATATATCTTTCGCAGTAAACAAAGTTTGTCAATTCTTGCATGCCCCTACCACGACACATTGGAGTGTGGTTAAGAGGATCTTGCGCTATGTTCGTGGTACAACAAATCTTGGATTAAGAATTGGCAAGTCAAAGTCCATGGTGGTAAGTGCTTTTTCTGATGCAGATTGGGCAGGATGTGTTGATGATAGAAAATCTACAGGGGGCTTCACAGTTTATCTTGGGAACAATCTGATATCCTAGACGGCTCGTAAACAACCGATTGTCTCAAGGTCTAGCACTGAGGCGGAATACAAGTCGTTGGCCAATGCTACTGCAGAAGTAGTGTGGGTACAAAAGTTACTTAGTGAATTGAAGATTCAGCATCCTTCACAGGCCATATTGTGGTGTGATAATCTAGGTGCTACTTATCTCTCAGCCAATCCTATCTTTCATGCAAGGACAAAGCACATAGAGATAGACTTTCACTTTGTTCGTAAAAGAGTAGCACAAAAATTGTTAGACATCAGATTTATCAATACAGGGGATCAGGTTGCAGATGGATTCACAAAGCCTCTATCGGTAGCAAAGCTACGGCAATTCAGGAGCAATCTCAACCTTCATAGTGGCTGAGATTGAGGAGGGGTGTTAGAAGATATGGTTGTTAGGATATACCGTGTGCGTGGTGTATGTATCTAGATGTAGGGCCTGTTTAGTTCCCAAATTTTTTCCCAACTACCCGTCACATCAATCTTCGGACACTGATTAGGAGTATTAAATGTGGATTAATGACAAAACCCATTCCATAACCCCTACCTAATTTTTCGATACGAATCTAACGAGCCTAATTATGCCATGATTAGACAACGCTGTGCTACAGTAAACAATCTCTAATGACGGATTAATTAGGCTTAATGGATTCGTCTCGCGATTTCCCGTCCATTCATGTAATTAGTTTTGTAATTAGTCTATATTTAATCCTCCTAATAGACCTCCAAAGGAACCCCAAATTTTTTTGTTTGGGAACTAAACAGGCTCGTAATCTAGGTAGTTTGTTAGCTTGACTTGTAACTCAAGGTGTTGTAATCGTCTTCTTGTACAAGCCACGCCAAGAGCTTTTCTTGGCTATATCAACACGCACCGAGAGCCAGGGAGAGGCATCTCGTTCAATCCACTTTCACAAGGGGAAGGGGTGATTTGGAAAAAAAAACCGAGATTAGTGAGGGGGCTGCTGGCGGGCGGGTATCTGCAAATATGTCTCACCTCTCTCCGTGACCTTTAGATCTAAATCCAACGTCTCTGATCAGAGTTTGTATAGTTTGCACAAGTGGGTTGGTTTCTACCTGATACGCTAAAAAAACATCCGTGTATAAAAAACTCGCACACGTACGTACATATCTCCACTCGTTTGAAATGTGCGCTAGCAGTAAGAAATTCTCGATCGCTGTCACTTACAGTTTGACCTGTGACTCCAAATTTCCTTGGCCACCAAGCCTGCGTGAATTTTCCTCGATCCCTCCTCCGCCCTGCCTCACTATAATCCTACCTGCTACAAATAGCTCACCATCAGGCGGTTCTGCATCAGAAGCACGCAACATTAGCAACCTGACTCGTCCTTAGTCAGCGGACACACCAATTTTAATCAAGGTAGATAAGCTAGTCTCTGTGCTCTGTCAGGCGTCAACTAGGTGCAGAAATGGTGTACGAGGCGGCTGCAGCCATCGCTTTGCGAGACCATCTGCGTCCAGGGGCGGAGCTAGAGTAAAATTGTGAGGGGTGCGACACTTCACTAAAAAGCTTTGCTAGATGGTTTGTGTGCTGATTTAACTAGCTATGGGTGCGTTACATTGAACTGAGAGGGTGCGTAAATGGTGAAATATCGTTGGCAATCACTGAATTTCATTTCAGGTGTGGGTGCGGCCGCACCCACACTGAGCTACGTAGCTCCGCCCCTGTCTGCGTCGTGGAGAAGAGAAGGGCGGCGGGAGACTAAGCAGCACGGATACGGATACGCGTATCAGTATCGGAAGGATACGGATACGCGGATACGGCAATTTTCCAAACAACCCAATACGCGGATACGTTTGAACTATTTTTTAAATAAATAAATAACAATGTATATTAAATTGCAAAATATAAATTGTAGTTCACATAAAGACATTTAAGGTCTATTACACTAAAATAACATGATAACAACAGATAGTAGCAAACTAGCAGGTAGCAGCCAGCCAGCCATTATTCCCATCAACATCAAGCTTCGTCCACATTCTCTTGTGATCCTGTCTCATCCACACTTTCGACATCACCCAATCCAAATGACACAGCCTGCAACTCAGGTTCATCAATGGAGAGGTCAGCCACTTCAAGAAGACCTACACCATTAAGGGAATCAAAAGAATCTCCTCCAACATCCCACATCATTGTCTCTCCTTTCTTGTATGCATCAGTTCTTCTCGACAAATGTCTCAGATTAGAGTGCACAAATACCAAATCTTCAGCCCGCTCAGGAGTCAAGGCATTTCTCTTGACACTATGGATGAAGCTATATGTGCTCCAATTTCTTTCACAACAAGAAGAAGAGGCCGGTTGGCTCAACAGTTTCATGGCCAAACTCATCAAAATAGGGGCAGATTGTCCATGATTTGTCCACCATGTCATTGGGGAAACAGCCCATCTATCATGTATAGAATCAGGGTCATTGAATTCTTCTGAACAACTAGAAAACCTTGAGTATTCTTCCTTTACTTTAGCCAACTCTTGCGGATTGCGAAAGAATTTCTTGAAGCAAGTCATCCTCATTTGTGATATTTCCTTGTCCTTGTGAGGGGGTAGTCGGCCATCACCTTCTTGAAGCCAAATGTTGCTGTAAAATCTGGAATTGGCAGCAATTTAGAACATGATCAAGTAAAAAAATGAATCTGATTTTTAATTTGACAGTGCACCATATTACCTTGGATTTAGTGAATGAGCCAAACAATGAAGCGGATTATTGCCTTTTGTCCACCTAGCAATCAATATATCATGAATAACAGTATAGAGGTCTGACTCCTCATTTGGCTCCTTCCCTTCATACAAATATATTTCTTTCTTCACTTTCTCAATCATTGAATCCCACATCTCATAGATTAAGTGAAGACACGGGGTGTCAGTGTCCGCAAAGCGTATCATATCATAGATAGGAGTAGTGATCCTAAGAATGTATTCTACATTGCCCCACCAAACATCACTTAGTATTTTTTCCTTTACATGTTGGGCAGTTGAAGCATCCTCTTTGTAGATACTCCATTTGTCACTAATAACCATGTGTTGGAGAGCTGCTTTTACCTCAACAAATCGTTTTAGCATACACACAACCGATGCAAATCTTGTTTCAGCAATAGAAAGCAACTTCAAATGGCTGAACTCATTGAACATGGAAAGACGCATGCCATGATTCATTATGAAATTCTTGATCATACTAGCATCAACTTTGACATTGTTCATAAATTCTAGTTGACTCCAAACATGCATATCCTCATCAGTAGGCGATCTTGGCAGTTTAGGTTCACATATATTTTTCATAGCAAGGTTTAGAGTATGCACTACACAAGGTGTCCAAAATATGTGGTCGTTTTCAGCTTCAATTAAAAGACCCGCACCTTTGCAGTTTGCAGCATTATCTGTAATGATTTGCACCACATTTTGTCGACCCACTTCATCAATGATAGCCCTCAACTTCTCAGCAATATATTCTTTTGACTTGTATTCTCCTTCACAATTGTCAGCCCTCAAAAACATTGGTGCTTTCTCAGAAACAGCGATGAAGTTGATGATTGGCCTCCTCTGAGGATCTGACCAACCATCAGAGCATATTGTGACCCCTTTCTCTGGCCATGTGCTCTTTGTACTCTCTAAAAGAGTCTCTATGTGCCTTCTTTCTTGCTTCAACAGTGATTCCCTTGCCCTGTTATACCCAGGTGTTGTGTAACCTTGCAAATTGTGGCTGCAAGCAAATGCAAAAGCTTCTCTAAAATATGGGTTTCTAAGAAAATTGAAAGATATCCCTCCAGAATACATTGCTCTAACAATTAAAGAATCCAAGTGCTTGCGGTCTTGCAATGCCCATGATTTTTCCAATTGAGAAGCAGGTCCTCTCTTGTTCTTCTTGCTGCTGTCTGAAGAAGCTACAGGCAAAGAAACAGTGCGCGTCTTTGATCTTTCCACTAGATCCTTACACTTTTCCACTTCCCTTCTCATCTCACTCAGCATTTCAAATGTAACATTTGGACATGTCTTAATCCCCTGTCTTAATTTCTGCAGCAAATGAGCTTCAACTCTTGTGTAGCTGGTGGCTTTTTGAAATGGACAATAGTTGCATCTCCATAATATATTTCCTCCACCAGTTCTAGGCTTCTCTAGAATGGTGACATGATCCCACAATGGAGCCCTGATATCAGTTATTTGTCTCTCCCCAGATCCAACACTAGAACTAGGAGCAGCACTAGCACTAGCAGCACTAAGATTTGGAGATGCCATTCTGTTGAAATTGAAAGCTCCAATCAAGAAGATTGATAGAGAATAAGAACAGGGGAAGGGAAAGAACAAGAAAAGGGGCAGAGCTCCTTTGCACCTGAGCCGACGGAGGTCCAATCGAGCTTTGGCCGGTGGACGGAGCTCCCTGCGGCCAGGCTCGTCGTCGCAGCGCGGGGCTGACCTAGCCACCTGGGTCGTGCGGCTGTGGCTTGTCGATTCGTCGTCGCCGGCGAGGGCGCAGCTCCGGCGGGCGGCGGACACGAGCGGCGGCGCGACGGCCACGAGCGGCGGCGCGGTGTCACGCCTGGGGAGCGGCTGCGTGAGTCGTCCGTGGGGGAGGGGCTGCGTGAGTGCGTGGGGGGCTAGGGCAGGGGATCATCTGGTTTAGGTGGGCTGCCAGCTGCTTAGATGGGCCGCGTGTCCGCCCAAATACGTATCCAAAGGGAGGTTTTCGAGCCCAATACGGCCCAACTAGCGGATACGGCCAGGATACGTATCAACGGTGTATCCGCGGCGTATCCGTATCGGATACGTTTCCGATACGCGACACGGCAGCTCCCTGGCGTATCCGTGTTTCAGAGGCGGGAGAAGCCATGGCCGGCTGCCGAAGCAGGTGGAGGAGGACAGAGTGGCGGCGATGAGCTGCGGCGTTCTCGGGATTCTCAAATGGGTTCTTCTTCAGCTCTCTGGAACCTCAGGGTCAGGGAAGAGATCATAAGTGAAGGGTTTACAATGGGTTGATTCCATCATGATTTGTAGTAGAACATGTGGTTAAAGGTCTCATTTTTATTGAATTTCAATTCGTTTCTCAAGCAAATATAATGGCATTTGGTGTTGTGGTTACCTAGCGCAGTGTAGGTAGGTAGCAGGGTTCTGTAATAATTCAAATGTAAGGGCTTTGGTCATTTTCGAACCAAATGTTGTGTTGTAACATCAGCAGTCGTCTATGAAAAAAATATATAATTAGCATTCTCTCTACGTATTTACTTCTGATGGCTCTGCTGGTTAGTTCCGATGATAAGGAGTCATGTGTGCAGATGTGATGCCTCGCTCGCCTGTACGGAGTCAGAGAAGTAGTAGATAAGGAAACTATACAGTTTGAATGGAGATGAGACATGTTGTCACCAGCGGAATAAGCAAAACACTCTAGTGTCGGAAACACTCTGGTCATTAAAAAAACACTCAAGGCACTCGGTTAGTTTGAACTATTAGGCACTAGGATGACTAAACGCGTGAGGCTGTCACTTTGGGCCTTCACAAGTTTAATGGCATCCAGGTTGGTGACTCTGAGCACCGTGGTGCCTACACGTGCAAACATTGACTCTAAAACCTGAATAACAGGAGCCTCAACACTCAACAATCAACAGAGTCCAAAACTATGCGCACTCGTCAACCTCTATATTAAAATATTCAACCGACAGTCACACTTTAACAAACTATGATAGTCTGAGTCCATGCAGGATTCAACTGACATCTCCGAGACAGGTTATGCATCATCATAAAAAGTCACAAAAAAGCAAAGAGACCCAAGTATGTTTCCGGAACTTTCATCTGTCATGCTTTCACCTCTATTTTTTACCTACTCCTTTTTTTTTACTAGAGACGCACAACTGACATATCTGCACTCGTTTGGAAGGTGAGGTGTAGCAGCCTGATATTGGGTGTGTTTAGAAGTCCAACTTCCCCCAAAATTCACTATGCAAAAAGAAGATTTCCCATCACATCAAACATCACATCAAAAATGCTGGCACATGCATAGAGTACTAAATGCAGATGAAATCAAAAACTAATTACACAGTTTCGATGTACTTTGCGAGACGAATCTTTTGAGCCTAGTTAGGTCATGGTAGGACAATATTTACCACAAACAAACGAAAAGTGCTAGTGCTTTTCAGTTCGGAATAGTGCACTTCCCAATTCTGCCCAAAATCCGTGCAAAATCCAGAATTTTACATCCCAATTCAGAGAACTAAACACCTCCCTTAATTCGCTTGGCAGGGTTAGCACCGTTATCGCTGTCATGCTTTCACCTCTGACTCCACTCCATCCAGGCATCTCCTACTTCCTTGGCCGTCAATCCTGCACATCTTCCTGGCATCCTTCCTGCAACTTGAAAAACTCTGTCAGTCTTACCTACAAATAGCGTTGTTCATCAATCAGGCGTCTCAGCAACTGAAGACGAGGGTGTGGAAGAGCTTGCTGCAGCATCAGCAATGGCGTATGAGGCAGCCGCGGCCGTTGCTCTGAGAGACCAAAGCAAGCTGGGCAGCCTAGGGGGCAAGCAGGGCGGCACGAGGAGCCGCCGGTAGCGACGGGTGGAGGAGGAGAAAGTGGTGACGAGGTGTGGCGTTCTGATCAGGATCCTCAAGAGGGTTCTACCGCTCCCAGTGGCACTAGCACCGTCGTCGGAGAAGAAATGACGGGTGGTGTGATGGATTGACGATTCTTCTATCCCATCGTGATTTGTGTGCTGGTAATTATTCATGTAGAATAGATGTGATCAGGGTGGGGTTTTGTAAAATTGAAGTGTTCCAATTTCGAAAAGTTCAAATGTAAAGCTTTACCATCTGTCTGTTTTGGGGCGGCTTTGGCCTTCCGGAGACTGACGAACGTTCGGTAAAACGTAAGATGAGCGTTCTAGAACCCCCGGTGCATGCATATTTAATTCTGATGGCTATAAGTAACTCGGATGGTAGTTTTTTTAATTAAGGAATAAAAATCCCAGCCGCTATATCCACAAGTGGATATATATGACCAAAGGTTACACGACATCAGAGTACATAGACTCTAAACCTCACATCGAGGTAAACCAACAAACAAGAAGAAAAACGCACAAGCAGAAAGAAAAAGGAAGACTAAACTTCAATCTTCTTCTCTGCCCATGCTCTAATCAAACCTCCAACCGCTCACCAAACCGTTCCTCCGCAATTGAAGCCGATCACTTGATTTCCAAGGCGACGCCTCCAAGAAGTATACAACGTCGAAGCCACCGTCGCTGCCCCTCCAGTCAGCCGGAGGAAGGTTTTCATCACGAAAATCAAAGACCAAGCAGAGAGCCTCACAACCAACGCGTCCACGGAGGTTCACGACATCCGAAGACGCCGTTGTAGCTGACCCCGACACCAGCACCGGGATAGACTTTCGCCCGAAGCTCCGTCCAATGCCGGCCCGTCGACGAAGAACACGATGAACCACAACTCTAGCCGCAGTCGCCGGTAGTTTATTCATGTAGAATAGATGTGATCAGGGTGGGGTTTTGTAAAATTGAAGTGTTCCAATTTCGAAAAGTACAATGTAAAGCTTTACCATCTGTCTGTTTTGGGGCGGCTTTGGCCTTCTGGAGACTGACGAACGTTCTGTAAAACGTACGATGAGCGTTCTAGAACTCCTGGTGCATATTTAACTCTAATGGCTATAAGTAACTCGGATGATCGTGCATTCGTGTTTATGTTTTCTTGTGCTGAAATCTGGCTCGAGCAGTTGTCAATTTGCCATTCACTACTAGTAGGGAAATAGGCTTTCATCCCAGATTATTTGACATTAGTACCGGTTTTTTGGCACCCGGTTTTAATATACACATTAGTACCCGGTGGAAAGAGAGGACCCCGATGCACTCCTGTGAGGGCACATTAGTACCGGATGGGAACTAGCCCCGGTACTAATGCGCCCGTATTAATACCGGGGCTAGTCCCCACCCGATACTAATGTGGCTTGCACTACAAGAAACTATTTAATCCGCGACGAACTTTCTGCGACGTTCTCAGAAAACATCACGAAGAGCACTGCGTCTGCGACGTATTCCTATTTTTCGTCACGGATGTGCACTGATGGATATTGAAGCCCAGAACACTGCGACGATTTGTTAAATTCGTCGCGATTCTACAACGTATTCCGGTTTTTCGTCACAGATGTGCAATGATGGATATTGAAGCCCAGAACACTGCGACGATTTGTTAAATTCGTCGCAATCCGGCCCACAACACCGTGACGTTTGAGCAGATTCGTCGCCGTCGGTAAATAAAAAATAATCCAAAAAATAATAAATTAAAATAATCGGTAAACAAATAAAAAAATAGTCCACATATTGATAAAAATATCAAAAAAACTAGAAAAAGGAGGACAACCAAGAATTGAACCTTAGAACTCATGAAAGGGAAAGAGGGCACTTTACCACCAAGCTAGCTCTTTTCTTTGCATGTAGTCTAAGTATTTTATTTTTTTATACAGTTTTGGAGTACTGGTGATTAGGTGGCAGCGCCCGGGCCCACACCACCTCACCCCATGAGCGCCACCTCCACGCTGGCCCAGCGCCGCATGGGCCGGCAGCACCATGCTGGCCCAGCCGCACGGGCCGCCAGCGCCGCACTGGCCCAGCCGCCGCACGGGCCGCTAGCAGCGTCACGTTGGCCCAACCACCTCTGGAATATATCCCGCACCACAAAAAAAGGGTAGGATGGGGGACTCGAACCCATGACCTCAACCTTTGGGAGGCGCAACCCCCACCACTACGCCACTCGAACAGATGTGGTCACTCTGGGATAATTTTTTTATATGGAGTTTCTTCAAGATTCGCTTGGCACGCTCAGCCAATCATGTTTCGCCACGTGGTCGGCGGAGTTGAAGAAGAAGTGATTCTCATATTTATTTTTTTAATCCAGAATTAAAACTTGTAACTAGTTTTTCTCCCACGTAAGATCTACAAATTGGATGGTTCTTTTTTTCAATTTTTTCTAAAATCAACCTTTCCTTCAAGGATGTTTTGTTTGTATAGACATTGTTATTTATCGAAAATTTTGTATGCAACTTGCATTTCTTCCAAAAAGTGATAACTAGGAGCAAGATTTTTTTACACTAGATGAAGTCAAATGGAAAAGTGATGAATACCAAAGTTTCATATCTCATCAAGATCTACGATCTTTATTTAGGTCATTTTTTCATTTTCAAAAGTGCTAATGACATGTAGTACAAATTTGACAAATCTCCAACATAGTTCCTTAAACAATGTGATGAACTATCTAGTTTATGAACAATGTATACTCTAATTTTCACAAAACCTTATGAAACTTTTTATTCAGCCTTGTGCATCCATAAAATGATTCTACGCTAATTTACATAATTTTTGGAGAAGTTTTAGATATTACTATCATTATTTTATAACAAGGTGACTAGTACAAGTTCGAATTTCATATAAGTAAATTGATTTTTTTGTCAATATCTTAGATGTGGGCTAGAATGGACCATATGCGTCTAAATATAGTTTTTGTGAATTTTTATGAATCTTATTAGGAATACATATAGGTCAACTTGGAATTACTTTTGATAAGCATGCAGAAATTCAATTAAATGATAGAAAATAGCAAATATATTCTAAAAATTTTGAAACTCCTAGATTATAACTTATTTGTTGTCTTGTACATGTGAAAAATAGATTGGTGGTATTTAAGACAACTAAATTTTGAGTTTTTTGAAAGGGTGTGTTATTTAGGTGTTTAAAAAATACAAAAAAAACTTTTTTGCACAACAAGTAGTAGTGTAACTTCATATTTTATCATACTAAGACTAAAATACGATTGTGACCAAATTTGAGCTGCATACGACTTTGACAATGTTATGAGGTGTTCAAACTTCAAAGGTTTGTGTATAGGTATAAGAAACTATGTGAGAGATGTTACTATTTGTGAACATCTATAATCTCACTTTATTAAAACCATCTGAATTTTTTATAGCAGCATTATATACTTAAAATATGGTTCCATGTCAATTTGTAGAACATTTTGAGCAAATTTAAATATTATTATCATTATTTTATAACAAGGTGACTAGTGGAAATTCGAGTTTTCCCTAAAGTGAATTGAAGTTTTCGTCAATCTCCTAGATGTGGGTTATAATGGACCCAAATTATGTTACCACGTCAATTCGTAGAACCATTAGAGCATTTTATGATATTATTTGAATTATGATAGTGTAAATTCGAGATGTAAGTTTGAATTATCCCTAATAAACAGCTGTCGAAATCATTTTTTTCATTTGTTAAAGTTGTAGATCTTGGTAGAGCATGATTTTAGAAAATTTTAGAAAAAAGAATCATCCAATTTGGAGTTAGTATGAGGCAGAAAAACTAGTTACAAGTTTTAGTCAAAGATTAAAAAGAGAAAACACACTTGTTCATCTCAGTTCATAGCAAGTGCAATTTCTGTTTTTAATCTTCGAATAAAACTTGTAAACGGCTTTTCTTCCTCATACGAACTCCAAATCGGTTGATTCTTTTTCCTAATTTTTTCTAAAATCGAGATGTTTTACTCAGTGCCATTTGTTTGTATCTTAATTACTATTTCTTGATTGCTTTTCATACAACACATCTTTTCCAACTAAAAAGAGAATATAAAAAACATGTTTTTCATAATAATTGCTAATATAACTTAATATTCTCTAATGTTATGGTCAACATGAGATGTTGTCAAAAATTGAGGTGCATACAAGTTCGGTCACGTTATTAGTTGTTCAAATCTCAAAGTTTGTTTTCAATTGTAGGAAACTATGCGAGACTTGTGTCCATTTGTGAACATCTATAATCTCACTTTATCAAAACCATATGAATTTTTTATAGGAGCATTATACGCTTAAAATATGGTTTCATGTCCATTTGTAGAGTGTTTTGAACAAAATTAAGTATTGTTATCATTATTTTACAACAAGGTGACTAGTAGAAGTTCGAGTTTTCCCTACAAGTCAATTAAATTTTTCGTCAATCTCCTAGATGTGGCCTAGAATGGACCATAGAAGCCTAAATATGATTTTTTTGATTTTTTCTGAATCTTATTAGAGGTACATATAAGTCAATTTGGAATTATTTTCAATAAAGATATAGAAATTTCTTTAAACTATAAAAACTAGCAAATCAGTTCTATAACTATTAAGATGACTACAAAACAAATAAGATGCAGTATAGTACTTTTTAAAAATATATTTGAGTATACAAGATATATTATTTTGCAATTTACTTCACAAGGTGCTTTAAAATGAAAAAAGAAAACGAAAAATATTAATCTGTGAAGTACATTGCAACAGGCCTGATTTCGGTCTTAAATCCTGATTTCGGCCCATTTAACAACTACGGCCCAGAAAGACATATTAATTTTAGCCATTGGATCAAATTGAACGGCTCAGATGCTCCGTGCTTTGTATAAATAACCATCACCACCCGAAACCCTACTTGCCCGTCACTCCCTGCCCCTCGCCTCTCTTCTCCCACCCGCCGCCCTTCCTCCCTTCCCCTCTCCTCTCCCTCCTCGTTGCTCCTCTGCAGATCCACGCCGCCCAATCCCGCCGGCCACCGCACCGCCCGCTCCCTTCCCCTCTCCTCTCCCTTCCTTCCAGCCGCAGCCCCATCCTCCATTCCCCTCTCCTCTCCCTCCCAATCCCGCCGGCCACTGCACCGCCGCCGCGGGTTTGCGCGGATCTGGAGGCGCGGCGGCCGGGGCTGCGCGGATCCTCGCCGTAAATCGCCGGCCCGTCTTCCTTCCCGCTCCCACCCCCCACCACCACATGCCTTAGCATCCCTCTCGCCGTCGCCGCCACCCCAAACCCTAGCCACCTCCACCCCCACACCCGAGACCCTGCCTAGATCCTCCCACCCCGCCCGATGGCGCCGGGCGCCCCCGCAGCGGGCCAGGTCGTGGAGCGGTTCCGCGCGCGGCTGCGCGACGAGGCGGGCGGCGGCGGGGGCGAGCCGGGCGCCCCCGTGGTGGTGCGCGTGTACGCGGAGGCGCTCCGGGAGCTCACCTTCAATTGCAATCCGGTCATCACCGAGCTCACCATCATCGTGGGGCAGCACGCCGCGGTCGCCGCTAGGGGCATCGCCGACGCCGTCTGCGCCTGCGTCGCCGAGGTCGGTTTGCTGCTCCTTTCTCGCTCTGCTTCCTCCTGGGATAGTTGCTTCTTTTTTTTGTTTGGGGGTGGCTGCGAGGAAGCTTGATTTTTCGGTGCTGGGTAGTCTGGGCTATGCCAAGTCTCGCCTTGTGGTGTCGCAGCTAGGGTTTGGGGATTGGTGTGCTTATGGTGGAAGTCGAGAAATTCTGTGAAATCGATGGAGTACTGTATGTCCATAGCTTTTGTAATAGCTGCATTCGGTAGAGATTTGTTCTCCTTTGGAGGAAACAATGCACAGATAATCTAGTCTGTCACTCTACTTGCTGTACCTGTTTCATACACTTGGGTTTAGCAACCAGTGTGTGGGATTTTTTTTAAGGTTGGATTGAACTAATGGAAGTGATGTGTATGAGGTCGATGGTTAACATTTTATTTATTGAATTATTTCTCTTGAACTTTCTGTTTAGTACTATTGGGGAACTGAGATGCGCATGTTGGATTAAAAGTAGGTGTCTGGGCAGTGCAAGTGCAATAGCTAAATCTTTTGCCTGATTCATTAGCTCATTGTAGTACGAATTATGTTTGCTTTTTTTTGCCGCATCTTGAATTTCCAGCACTAGCTCATTGATATTGTTTGAAAAGTGCGTGCAGCTGTTTTTAATCCAATTATTGTACAACTTGAATCTGTAACCTGAATCTGATGGCCTATCTATTGGCATGCAATTCACAAGCTGATTTTAATCCAATTATTGTACAACTTGCACTGATTCTACCATCTCAGTAGGCCTATAAAATACATGCATGCAGTCCCAATGACGCTATAATTCTACCATCTTTGTAGGCCTATAAAATACATGCATCTCAGTGTAATTTTGAATAGATGTCTGGTTGCTTTATGTCTACCCTTTCTAGTCACGTGCCTCTGCGTCCAACCTTTTGGATATATTCATATGCCAGATTTTCTTCTTGAATTTGTAGCCCTGTTAGCTTTACCTTTTTATTTTATGCACCCTTGTATTTTATGAGCCCATGTGACATTCAAGAAATGTGTTCGAGCAATATGTACAATCGTCAACCTATTTGAAGTTGCAATATGACGAATCTTATTTTTAGTAATCTATAAGTTAGGGCCTAAGCATATGGAACAGGGCCCAGATTTTTTGCGGGACGGCCCTGGTAATGCTAACTGTTATCCTAGCACTTCCGTTTTTTCCACCTATGTAATGCTAACTGTTATCTACTAGATGTATTTATGTCACCAGCTTGTGCCCAAAAGGGCATGGTTATTCCAGATGGTGTTAACATGCTTACTTATATATTTTAAATTGACTGAAATTGGAATAAACAGAAGCTTGGCTTTGCACATTAATCAATTCATTCTACACTGTTGTACATTGAGATATAATTTCATATCCATTGGTAACTTAAATAGACCTATTTATAATTATTGACTCCTTTCAGGTAGCATCAAGCTTGACTCCCATGGAGATGGAGGATACAAGATGTGCCTTTCTGATGGGAAAAACAATATCGATTAACTTTACACTTTAGTGTTCCTTCTGCATGTTTTGTAGACTGTTAGTAGTAGCTATCCCATTGTGTAAATGCAAGTGCTGGAGCTAAGAAAATACTTCTAGTATAATGCTCTATATATAAGATTTGAAATTTGATCAGAGAACAGATACACCTTTGATGGTTAAAGTTTGTTCTAACTTGTAATCTTTGTGGAAACATGTTATCTGACTACCCCAAATCAATTTTGTTTCAGACCTAGGGTTGCTGCATTGATGCTCAGTGTCATGGACAAATCATGGCACCATCCCCCTTCCCCACCTTGCTGTAAGATCCCTCTAGATTTATATCTCTTGATTTAATTATGTGCTTGTTTGAACATGTATAAGTCACATTTCCATGTATTGGGTCCTGCTTTCTGCCATTTCGCCTTGGTATAAGAACCAAGCATTATTTCATTATAAACAGGACCATATCATGAAATTAAGGAACTATAAATTTGAAATTTACTTCACTTAAAACTTGTTTCTACTTGTTCTAGATGTGTGATTTCTGAAATTTACTCTCTAAATAAGAAGTGATGTAACTGGCATGACCTGTTCTTATACTATATTTCATCTGAAATTTACTAAGATTTGGGCTATTGTTACTTTGAATTGTTAAATTTGGCATGAGCTAGAGTTTCCTTTTCATGTACTGTAGAGTGAGTTGAGCTATTGTTGTCTTTGGATGCTAGGCTAGGCCTATATGTTAGAACATGTTTAGTTTTATTATTTCTGTTAAAATGTAATTACAGTTCAAGCATGACATGACCTTTTTTAATTTCAGGATTTATAAACTCACAAGGAATCAGAGAAAAGAGTGGCAGAATAACAAATAGCAAGTTGTTGTGTTTTTGGAGTGGTAGACATCTGAAACCACCATGTGTTCTCTACTTCAATTCCTGGTTGTGTTTGTTGGGTTTTTTTACCAGAGATTGTATCTTATTTGATGATGTAATTTCTGTTCATTGAATTTTGGTAAATGGGTTGGAAAACTGTATCATAAATGGCTGAATATGGGCTAATTTTGTGCTGGAATACAATTCTGAAATGGGCTTTGTGGGCTGGAATAGAATCTAAACCGGGCTGTGGTGGGTCAGAATGTTTATGTGTCGGGCTAAAACTGTGGCCACGTCATCATCCACGTTGGATGCCACGTCATCGTCCACGTTGGATGCCACGTCATCATCCTCGTAGGATGCCACATCATCGTCCATGTAGGATGCCACGTCATCATTGTCCACGTAGGCTGCCACGTCATTGTCCACGTAGGCAGCCACATCATCGTCCACGTAGGCTGCCACGTCATCATTGTCCACGTAGGCTACCACGTCATCGTTGTCCACGTAGGCTGCCACATCATTTTCCTTGTAGGCGTCCACATCAGCAGCCACATAATGATCCATGTCAGCAGCAATCCGTGACGATTATTTTCGTCGCTAAAACTGGGCTTTGGGTTGGGTTGCATGGGCCTCGGGCTGCTCCGTGACGATTCAGATACGTCACAGATCGTGACGTTTATTAAGGAACGTCGACTGATTTAATCAATGACGCTCATTCCACCACGAAAATTTAAATCGTCGCGGATGCTGATTTGCGACGAATTTTATTTAATCCGTGACAGAATGATTGCGTCACAGAATAATAGTTTCTTGTAGTGTTGGCCACATTAGTACCAGGTAGAAACTAGCCCCAGTACTGAAGAAAGCGCATTAGTACCGGGGCAAAAAAATCCCCGGTACTAATGCCCCGACAGTTGTCGTGGCCTTGCCCTCCACGACACTTAGAAAAATATCTACCTCCTCTAGCACAACACCCAGTCCTCCTCGACTCATCCCCTCCTCGATCCTCTCTCTTCTTATCTCTCAAACCACACACCACCACCGTGTATCTCAAGACTTCTGTGCTTCTTCCCTCTCTAACTCCTTCACCTTCTTCTCTGCCGCAGGGCGGTGGCCTCCCAACGCGACAGGCATGGGCAGGCGGCCTCCCGGCGCCGACACCAGCGCGCGGTCCTCCCGACGCGGGCGTGCGGCACGGGGGGACGTGGCCAGGGGCGGCGTGGAGGCCGGAGCACCAGCCAGGTGGCGGCCTCCTAGCGCGGGCGGGCGGCCTCCTGGCACCTGCACGGCCTCCTGACGGGCTGGGGTGCGGCTGGCGGGCCGGGGCACTGGGTGTGGCGTGGAGGTCGGAGCGCCATACGGCGGCCTCCCAGCGTGAGCAGGCGGCCTCCCGGTGCCGGCGCGGCAGCCTGGCCAGAGCCCGGCGGCCTATGGGCCAGCGTGTAGGTTTCTCTGGAATTTGTGTTCTTATCAATCTCTTTGATTTGATTTCCAGATCTTGTATATATAATCTCAATCTGTGTTGTTTATATTCTTGTGATTTGACTTTTGATCTGTAAAATCTGATATATATATATATATATGTGTGTGTGTGTGTGTGTGTGTGTGTGATTGTAGGATGTATATGATTTGTATGAGTTGTATGTTCTGTGATTGAGAATGAATGAGATGTACATGTCCGTGTTCTGTGATTGAGAATGGTAGAAGAAAAAGAAAAGAGAAAGAAAAGAAAAGAAGAAATAAAAAAAGGAAGGGAGAGAGGGGCTGCAGGAGAAAACATATTAGTACCGGGCCTCATCCTGACCCGGTATTAATGTGCACATTAGTACCGGGTGAGGCACCCGGTACTAATGTGTCTCCACATTAGTACCGATTCAACAATACTGGTTTGAAAACCGGTACTAAAAGAGGGTTTCCAACCGGTACTGAAGGTTGTTTCCCTAGTAGTGGCTGTGCATCTCAGAACTCGTGTTCAGTTCTGATGAACATCGTAGTACAAGTGGTATACGGTACAGTGTGACCATTATTTGAATTGTTGCAGGCACTAGGCCACAAATGATTTCTCCTGGTGGCTAAAACCGGTCTTTGCTGGCGTGCGTAGCAACCGTCAACAACTTTGAGCCAGTAGAAATAGCCTTTTGTGCTTACGGGTGTCTGCCCGCCAGCACAGAGGCCTTCTGTGCTAGCGGGTGCTTATGCCGCCCGCTAGCGAAAGATTTTCTCATTTCGCTGTAATTCTCCATATTCGTTTATTATTTGCATATAATTCATCATTTTCGTTTATTATTTGTTTTTGCCGATTTCGCTGATGGCTATAAGTACCTCGGATGATTGTGCATTTCTGCTTATGTTTTCTTGTGCTGAACTATAGCTGGAGCAATTGCCAATTTTCCATTGTGCATCTTAGAACACGTGTTCAGTTCCGATGAACATTGATCATAGTGCAAGTGGTATACAATGTGACAATTATTTGAATCATTCAATGATCAACTTCAAATTAAGCAGGGTGGATTATATTGAAGTCGAAAACAAGCAGACCGTAGACAAAGTTAGAGTGACACTTTTTTTTTATATAGAAGTGCTGAAGTAATAAAGAAGTTTTTAAGAAAATTTGGAAATTACCATATGATGTACGAACAGAATGCTTGATTACTTTTGTTTTTAGCTAGCTCTATGATGTACGAAAGTTACTTATGCCGTAACTTTCCTTAGGTTATCGGGACCTTTGTCCCCAATGATAAGAGGTAGAATTTCGTGCTCCAATAGGTTATGGGATCGATATCATTTACGTATGTGAATGTATAATATTTTATCATATTTTATTTTTCTTCCTTAAGAAATAAGACGCCGAATTCATATGGTTATTTCAAAATGGATCAGGGGCACATGACCCACCGTTGGCCCTCCAGCATCCTAGGTGGTGTGGCAGCTATATATATCACTCACGCAACCATCTTTCTTTTTCTAGCCTAAGAAGTAACGCCTAGCTAGTATGGCAAGTTTTTTCTCTTATTATTTCTTTTGATTTCTACCTTTTATGTTTTCCCTTCAAATCCTCTCTGGTAGACATTTTTATTTTCATTCAGTTTATAATTTGTACTTTTTCCATAATATTTATCACTCACCGCTTGTGTTTTGAATTAGAAAAAGTCCAAATTAATATTTATCACTTCCTTTTATGTTGTGTGCTATCATCTTGCAAAATCTGAACATAAAACTCCACTTTTGCATGAAGAAACAAAAAAGGTAAATCGTGTTAAGAGGTAAATTGAACCAAATAGTATAGTTTAGGGGTGAACTGAACCAAGAAATAGTTTAAGAGGTTATCTAGACTTTTGTTATATTAAATTATTATTTTAGTACTGATTGTTATATTAAATTATTATTTTAGTATGGATTGGATTTTATTAAAATATATCTCCTTTTACAACTAAGACCTTAACATGAAATAAAATTGCCACTAGATCTCTACTCTTCATCTTCTTTGCAACCAACGCCGTCCACTGGTTCGGGAAACTCTATCACTGTGGAACAGCACTAGATCCGAACTCGAGAACAACAGTCCCCACCAATAGAAGACTCCATAGACGTGGAGGCTGCAAAAGGGACATTATATGCTCCACTATTGCAAGGAGTAAAAAAGCACCGAAACCACATTAACCATATCTTCTAAAGATTGAACCAAAAATAAGATCCGCTGCCGCTGTTAGCCAACACTACCGACGCCCGGAAGAGCAGATCCGCTGCCACTAGCAGTAACACCAACGACCAGAAAGATGATTTCACCATAAGAGAAAACAGATCCAATCCCTCCTCAAAGAGAGTTAGGTCAACGTACCTCAATCCCTTGATGAAGAACAAGATGTCTCCAAAGAGAACGACACATCCCCTGGAGGAGATCCAGAACGAAATAGAAAGTCAGATAGAATCATCGAAACAAAAAATATTATTGTGGACGAAAGAAAATTTTATTAAAAACCTATCGATACAGTATTAGATCTATTAGAGGTTTGACTCCCGCTTTCCATGTCACCGGCTAGGAGTCTAGAGAGGAGAAACGAGTGTGGCAGGCAACACTCCGCGGGGCTTGTGTCAGCTCAGAGGGCGACGCGGGGACGAGGCTCGGATGGTGCATGAAGTGTTGGAACTTGGGGTTGGCCCAACTAAGTTTGTTGGTTCCACAGGAACAACTAGGTGTAGATCGGTGGGTCTTCTCTTGGCAGTGATGCAAAATATGGTGTTCTTGTGGTTAACCGAGACTGACTAGAGAGATGAAGAAAGGTCAGAGAGGGATTCACTGTGGGGTATATAGGAAGTAGAGGATGAACACGTCGGTGTAGATGGAGTCCGGTGATGTAGTGTAGTGGAGACCGGCGGTGGAGCGCAATGACGGCCGGCGGTGGGGCTTCCCATCGCTTCAGCACCTCCCTCTCGGTCGGTCTAGGGTTAGGACGGTGGGAAAATTGGCGGTGGCGAACCTCGTAACCCGTGCCCTGGCCCCCACCGCTCTACTTATTGCGCTGCGCGACAGGGGCCCACCAGCCGTGTTGTTGGGCTAGGCGTCCTCGATCAAGACGCGGTCAAGAGCCCGGTTGGCCTTTGGGTCAACCGGTGGAGATCAAACTAACAAATTACCTTGTGTTTTAAATTATTGATGACCATTTTAATTGTCTTAATTCAGACTTATGTAAGTTTGATAAAAATATTGGAGCCGGCCACGATAAGGAAGGGCGGCAGAAGTTCACTCACCCGGCCTTCTACGGCGGATGAATTATTACATCACATGTTTAGCAGAACGGCTCAGAAACCAACCGTGTATAAAAATACTCGCACAAGTACGTACATCTCCACTCGTTTGAAACGTGCGCTAGCAGTAAGAAATTCTCGATCACTGTCACTTACAGTTTGACCTCTGATTCCAAATTTCCTTGGCTACCAAGCCTGCGTGAATCTTCCTCGACCCCTCCTCCGGCCTGCCTCACTATAATCCTACCTGCTACAAATAGCTCACCATCAGGCGGTTCTGCATCAGAAGCACGCAACATTAGCAACCTGACTCGTCCTTAGTCAGCGGACACATCAATTTTAATTAAGGTAGATAAGCTAGTCTCTGTGCTCTGTCAGGCGTCAACTAGGTGCAGAAATGGTGTACGAGGCGGCTGCGGCCATCGCTTTGCGAGACCATCTGCGTCGTGGAGAAGAGAAGGGCGGCGCGAGAAGCCATGGCCGGCTGCCGAAGCAGGTGGAGGAGGAGAGAGTGGCCGCGATGAGCTGCGGTGTTCTTGGGATTCTCAAATGGGTTCTTCAGCTCTCTGGAACCTCAGGGTCAGGGAAGAGATCATAAGTGAAGGGTTTGCAATGGGTTGGTTCCATCATGATTTGTAAAAGTATAGTCCTCGTGTTGTAGAACACGTGGTTAAAGGTCTCATTTTGATTGAATTCCAATTCGTTTGTCAAGCAAATATGATGGCATTTGGTGTTGTGGGTACCTAGCGCAGTGTAGGTAGGTAGTAGGGTTTTGTAATAATTCAAATGTAAGGGCTTTGGTCATTTTCGAACCAAATGTTGTGTAAATTGTAATTTGTAACATCAGCATTCGTCTATGAAAAAACTTATAATTAGCATTCTGTGTACATATTTACTTCCGATGGCTCTGCTGATTTGAAATTTGAACACAGATGGTTCTCATGCTGCTTTGACTCTAGCTCTGACTGCCTTAGACTGACTCCAGCAATAATTTGTATCCCCATCTTCAAAATCCAGTTATCAGAGAAAGAGAGAAAAAATCGATGTCGCAAAAGAGCAAGGCCTCCAGCGGCGTGCGGACCCCGTCACGCGTCTCTCGCGACAGATGCTCCGCGCCCTGGCCGGGAACCAGGCCGTTGCGCGCACCTCCGCCGGGCGGCTGCGGGATCGAGCAGGAGGAGGCAGCTGGGAAGAAGGAAGAGGAGGCCGGGGAAGGCCCGCTGCTCCCCGATCTCGACGGGGGAGGAGTGCCGCCATTCCCGTCACCGTCAACCTCCTCGTGCGCCAAGCCCAGGACCTCGGCGGTGGAGCGAGCACGGTGAAGGAGCTCCACGGCTTCAACCCGCCGCCTGCACCTCCTAGGCGGAGAAGGTGAAAGTGCATCTAGGCTCCTAAGTGGATTTTGGTGAATTGAATGACAAAGCGATTAAATAACTAACTTGTTTGTTTAAGAATGTGAGTAGGTCTTAATTTAAACATTCACGAGATATTGTTGCCACATATATGAGAATGAATGTTGTATGGATCACATCAAACAAATCAAGCACGCATGCGATCTCTTGTGCAAATGTTGATAAATGACAAGGTAAATTAAAGAAAATGTTGGAGTTTGTTTCAAGGTTGATTTACAAGGCCTCCAACACATGAGATAGCTTAGGTACAAATGAAAGGGATTATTTTGTGAGAAATGATTATTTACACCAAAGAACTTTGCAATGTTTCATTGGATACTTTGAAGAACATGTGGATAATTCTAAGATAATGGTTCTACAATTGGAAACTTGCAAGTCATGGACATAAGGAATGGTGCTTCAAAATAATCAATGCAAGGCTTCATGTGGTGATTACAAAAAGGATACAAGGATGAGTATATATTTAATGATATTCAATTGGAAGCTTCCATATTCATTATCAATCAAGAACAAGCAATTGAAGCAGTATTTCAAATGAAGGTTAATTGTTGGTGAAGCAAAGCCGAACTCAACGTGACTTGGGTAAGTGATGAATAGATCAACCGAGATGACTAGAGCGAGGTACTAAGCATTTGTGATGTTTTGCTTAGGTGAAGTAACTAGTATCCGTGGGGTCTCGAAGAATCATACTCTTGCCTTAACCGAGGGAAGTAATGCAACTCATCTATGTGTTATGATTGGCAATATGGGGTGACTTTTCAAGTGTGCATTCTTATGCTTAAGGGATGAATCTTAAGTCCTAGCTCAAGTATGGACGTGCTCATGAGGATAGCAATGTTGGAAGCTCTCAAGTGGAAATTGTTCAAGTATGGCAAGATTGAAGATCTACAAGCTCAAGAGGTTGATTCAGTATTTACTTTTATTCTTGAGTATAGGAAAGTCGTACTATCAAGAGGGATGCAACATTAGATTTATGACGAACATCAAAAGTGCTCATTAGTTGACCTTTGTGAGAAATAGCCTTGAGAGAGTTCCTGAGTGATCTAACAAACCTTTAACCCAACCTTAGCCACTTCATCTAGTCGGAGAAGTGTTGGTGAGAAGTGAAAAGGGTTTTTGAGCTCTCTCTGCCCAGGGCGGTCTAACCGCCTTTGGGGGCCGGTCTAACCACCCCTGGCAGCTAACGTCTAGTTTTTCAAACTGGCCGGCACCAAGCGGTCTAACCGCCTAGTGCAGACAGTCTAACTACGTTGGCCAGGTTTCTAATGGCTAGTTTCTCTTGTGTGGGGTATTTATACTTCACGAGCTCCACAGGTCGTTGGAGTTGTTGCATCTAGGGTTGCTGGTGTGGTCCCCCTGCTATTTTTGCTAAGCCAAAGCCAAAGAAACTCTCACCAACCATCTCTTTGTGAGATTTGCTAGATTCAAGCTCTATTCTTGAGTTGGGTTGAGAAAGTGATCTTGTGTGAGCATTTGTGAGCTAACAAGAGCATCCCATAGCTTGAGCACTTGTGATTCACGTCTACAAGCCTTTGAAGCATTTGTTACTCTTGGAGGTTGCCTCCTAGACGGCTAGGCGTCGCGGACTAGCTCCAAGTTGTGGTGAGCAGTGGCAAGTTTGTGAGGGCTGTGATCTTGCCTCTTCATGGAAAAGATCGCCTTAGTGGAACCGAGGAACGTGGTTGAAAGTGACCCGACTTGTTGAGAGAGAGTTGAAGACTCCTCTCTCGATCAAGCTCCTCAACGGAGATGTAGCCTTTCCTGACTAGGAGGTGAACTTCGGCAAACAAATCATCGTGTCTCCTTTGTGGTTTGCCTCACTAGTTGGTTTTCTAGCATATTACTATTTTCTTCCACTTCGATCTACTTGGGTGTGCTTATCTTTGGGTGCAGGGATCATTATCCTACTTGTGATCATCTACTCAAGCCACCATACAAGTTTGGTCTGTGCTAGAAGTCAAGAGAAGCTTGAGCTTCACTTTTGCAGGTTCTCTGCGTGGAGGCAGTCTAACCACGTCCAGGAGGTGGTTTAACCACCCTCCCCAGCACATGGCTACAGGGGCGGTCTAACCGCCCTGTGTAGGCGATCTGACCGCTTGGTCCAGAGAGTTCAAATTCTGGGTGGAAAAGTTTTATTTGGTCGACTCGCCTATTCTCCCCCCTCTAGACTACATCAAGGTCCTTTCAATTGGTATCAAAACTTGGTGCTCCGAATCGAGCTTAACCGCTTAGAGTTTGACGATGTCGACTACATGTGAGGTACCATTTGAACCACTAGCTCTAGAGGGCTCAAACTACTCTTCTTGGTGTTCAAATGTCCTACATTCTCTTAAGGTTATGGGTCCCATTGCGGAGAGCATTGTAGTTGTGAGTATTCTTCTAAAAGATTGGAAGTATGTCTCTCTTGAGGAGTTGGAGCACACGCAACTCAATGCCTCTATCGTTAACCTTTTGCAAAGTTCTTTGTGTGAAGACTTGCAGGATCTTATACTCAAGATCAAGAACATTTGTCGAGATGCTCATCTCATTTGGGCATTACTAGTTGAGACCTTTGAAAATGCCAAATGGGATGAAAGTGAAGATGAAGATGAGCCAGTAGAGGAATGTCCTACAACCTCCGCAACATCCACTGAGCATCAAGCATCAATTCTCAAGGAAGATGAAGGCAAAAGAAGAGAAGGTGCAGATCCTTTGGACGGGACGGTCAAACTACCCTACTAGGGTGATCTAACCACCCCTGGCAGACAGACTGAGTCCTTGTGTGTCGAGGAATCTCTTCAAGCTCCAAGTTCATCTTCACTAGCTTTAGAAGCTTCTACAACATATTATGGTGAAGGTGTTTTCCTGATGCCCCAGAAGAAGAACAAGAATAAGAAGAAGACCAAGGGAGCAAAGGGCCAAAAGATTGAAGACTCAAGCTCTTCGGCTAAAGAACTTGAGCTTCTCAAAACTTAGCATGCCTCCTTGGTTTGTAACTATGAGTCATTGGCCAAACAATATAATTATGATATCAAATCCTTCTCTTGTGTAGCGAAGGTAGATAGAGCCAATGACATGCTTGAAGCTAAAATAGAAAAGCTCACTAGTGAGAATATGGCTTTGCAAGCTACTCACAAGGAACTTGAGTGCTCCTATGAGAAGCTTGTGGACTCATATGCTTCACTAGAAATTGCTCATGAGGTTGTTCTATCTTCGGTAAAATTCTTGCAACCTCTCTCACACACATGCACATGCTCACATGTCAATAAAGAATTTGCTTGTACTAAACCTTGTTATTCTCAAGCAAGCCAATCTAGCATTGAGCATGTACTTATAGAATCTTGTGATGACCTCATCGCTCAAGAAAATGATGAACTCATGCAAGAGGTTGAAAAGCTCAAGAAAGACTTGAGTGGGTTGAGGGAGAAGAGCAAAGTGCAACCTTCTCAAGATAACCGTACTAACATGGTGAAGACTTGAGAAGGGGTCAACCATCACTAGCTTAGCTCCTCAACAACAACTCAAGACCAGCAAGAGCAAGATTCAAGAAAAGAAGAAATTTGATCATGTCAAGTGCAATGAATGCTCAAAGAAGGGGTATTTCGCTTCACATTGCCCCATCAAGGTCAAGGCTCAAGAGACAATCTCTAAGAAGCAAAGAAGCTCCATCAAGAGGATATTGTGCTATCAATGCAAGGAGAAGGGTCACTTAGCTGTAGATTGCCCACAAGTCAGCAGTGCTGCCCAGGGGGTCTGACCGTCTCCTAGGGCAGTTAGACAGCATCTGTCCACCACAGCAAAGATCCACTGCAGTAAGGAGAAGAAAACTCCTTCTTCAAGCAAGAAGCCTACATGCAAGCCAAGACAATATAACCAAATGACTCCCAAGCCTAGAAGGGACAAAAGCCGCATTTTCTACACTTGTCGTGAGAAGGGTCACATGGGCAAGGATTGTCTAAATGGTAACATTCCTAAATCAAACATTTTTCTATTATGATTTCAATAAGCTTAGGAATTATAAGAATGGTACTTGTGCTATGAGGGTGATTAGTTCATCAAACTAGCATGAGAACTATTTAGGTTCCTAAGCACCTTGTGACTAACCTTGTAGGACCCAACAAGTGTTGGGTACCAAGAAATGCTTGCTGAGATTGCAGGTTGATCGAGATGCATTGAGTCATGGCTAAGGGAAAAGAATTCAAGAATTGATGTCTTGCCATGAGAAGAGCTAGAAAGTGAAAATCATTCAACCAATGTCATCTTGGTAACAAGTGCTTAATGTTGTGCCTTAGTCACTCTTAGTTCTCTGTGAACACTCATGAACCATTAGTCCTAGACTTGTGAAGCATGAGGTAGTGACTTTGACACTTTGGTGAATTTATTATCTCATACCATTTGATGCTCTTAATGGATCTCTAGTAGAGAATTTGCTATGATAAGCTTTGCAGGGAATTAAGTAAGTAATCTAGAAGCTTTTCAATGAACAAAAGCTTGCAAAATCACCAAGTGTACCTGACCTGGGTAGGACGGTCTTACCGCCTACCATAGGCGGTCTAACCGCCTAGGCCCTCTGAGAACGTTTTCGGATGATCCGACCATATATCCCAAAACTCTCTATCAGTCATCCGATGCTGGTCGAATGATCCAACATGGGGTCGGATGACCCGGAGTTGGGCTGATTTTCAAGAACTTGGTGAATGTGCATCAACAGTAATGATACACTTGACTTATTTCAATTTCTAAATCTTTTATATGTATTGACCAAGCTTTGATGCAATCTCCCTTTTGTTCTTAAATGAATAATGTGCTATATACAAGAAATTCAAATATCTCTAGCACTAGGTAAGCGGGAGCTTACTTCAAAGTTTGTGTCATTGGTGGGACTAACAATTTCTTCTAGTGAACTTGTAGTCTCATATATTTGTGCACCATATGCAAGCTCTTCATTGTCTCATTGAACTTAAAATACCAAGTAAGAGCTAGCCTTCTCTCAAAATTACATATGCACAAATTTAAATGGTCCTAAAGCAAAAGTATGCATTCCATGCACCTCACCATAATGCATCTAGGTCGTTGTATCATGCTAGTGTGCCATCCTTAGCATGTAATTGCTTCAAAGTGAATTTTGTTTGCCTCTCTAGATATTTGGTTGATACCTTCACATAAACTCAACTTGGTGTCTTATGAATGTCTCTGGAGAAAGGTATGAGCTAAATGTACAAGATTAGTGATTTACTTGAGGCGGATGCATGCACGTGGTGACATAGGATAGAAGTTTTGAAAAATCCAACTAGCATGTGTAGGAAGAGTGTTTATTTGAAAATATTTGTTTCTTGGTCTTTGTGACCTGATTGACCCACTTGTGACTATAGTTCTCCTTGATTGATTGATGGCTAGTCACAAGTGGTGATATTTTCACTAGAGGAGAATATATCTCTCTATCAAATATCTATCTCTCTCTTTCTTGGAAGAATCAAGAAATGTGAAATTATTTGGATATCCTATATTCTTTGAGAATTGGCAAAAATGGATCTTTATCAATCAAATATCCTATTCTCAATCTCAGGAAAAAGCTAGGAATCAAAATCCATCTTTGCTCGGCTTTTTCCGAATCACCTAGGGAGGGGTGGTCTAACCGCGTGCCCCATGCGGTTAGACCGGGTCCCAAGGGTTTTCACTTTTACCCCTTCCTATGACTCTACTATGGGGAATATTATCCTCTTACCCCCCATTCTCTCTCCCACAACCAGAATAGTCCCCATTCACCCCTATCCCATGGCTCTCTCCTCCTCAAGCTCTCACACCCTCTCCCATGGAGATTTGAGGATTCAACCAAGGAAAATCAAATCCTCTCTGTGGAAAGGACTCTCCTAAGGTGGTTGAACCGGGTCCCAAGCCGGTTCTTTGGATTCAACTTGAGTTCTTCTCTCTAAAGGTATTCAAATCTTATTTTGCCCGATCTCCTTACTCCGTGCAAAGTTTTGAAATTCCTTTGGTAGAACATCTACTGGAAACCCTTAGAAGGCATTCCTAGAGTTTGGTTCAATTTCGTTGGGTACATTGTCGAGAATAATTTTTAGGGTTGAACTGCCCCACACGGTCTAACCACCTTGTGTATTTTGACTCCAAAATTTTCTTTCGACCGTGGACTCAACGCTCATCTATCTAGAAATATCACTAGTGCTTTATCTTTCATATCTTAAGATTGTGTGTTGTTGTGATTGGCTAAAAGAGAAATTGGCTCAATTCTGGTAGGGGCAGTCTAACCGCCTACCCAGGGTGGTCTGCCCGCCCTACCTAGAATTGTGCCAATCGCTCTATCTGTTGAGCCTCGACGCTTTTTATCTAGCCAATATTGTCTTATACATCTTTGTCACACTCTTTGTGATCGAGGAACAATAGCAATGCCTAAGGGTTCCGCCATCGAGAAAAGGAAAAAGAGAAGTGAGGATGTTGTTTTCACTGAGACTGGGAAGAGTTCAGCCCCGTATGCTTATAGAGATAAATTGAGACCAAGGGGACAACCAAGTGTAGTGATGCAAGATTATGGTGAAGACATAGAGATGAGTGAGAGAAATGAGAGCAGCGATGATGAGGAAAGTGATGGGAACTATGAGCGTGTGGATCGACCTAGCTGAGGAGCAGCCGGTGGGAGTGATGGAAGTGATGATGGTGCTGGTGGTGATGAAGGAGGAAATGAGCAAGGTGGAGATATGGGAGGAGGTGATGGACATGGAAATGATGACGATGAGGTTGGTGGCAATGATACTGTCCCACCCCTTGTTGTCAATGTCATGCCAGAGATCAGAATATCTAATTATCCTCTTGTTAGGGGTCCAGTGAACTACTATAGTGAAGGGATGGCAGAAACAGTTAAAAATATGAGAAGGAAAAATCCTTACACTAGTGTGAAGACTACTTCAGATTATAGATTTTGGACTCCCTTTCAGCAGGATTTCTACACTACTGTCATCGCTTGTCCTAGAAATTCCAAGATCACTAGTGATGCTCACTACATTGATTGGGATTACATGGAAGGAAATGATGACTCCATTTACAATGATATTATCATAGAATGTGAAGCAAAGGGGTTGAAGAAAATCATGGGGTTCATGCAACATTGGAATAAGGAGATCATTGCTCAGTTCTATGCTGTAGTGTACTTTGGATACATTGGAACTGAGAGAAGCTATGTTTTGGATGACCAAGGGTGATAGGTGGCAAATTACCTTTGCTAACTTTCTTGCTTTATTAAGGCTTCCAAATGATCTGAATCTCAGAAAACTTCATGATGGAGGGGTAATTAATGCAAAGGAGATGGTCTTTATGTACCCCAAGAATAAGAGGGCATTTACGGGAAAAGTGAAGCCACTTTACACAAATTATGCAATCCTTAATCGGTTGTTTAGAAAGACCCTCACCCCTAGAGATGGATATTCCTCAAATGTCACAGTGTTCGAGAGGAACCTTATGGCAGCTATGAAACCAGGAGAGGCTCCATTTTGTGTAGGTCACTTCATATGGCAAGAAACCAATAATTGTTCGGAGAATTCTCAGAATTTATGTGGCCATAGTCCTTACATCATGTTTATCATCAAGAAATTCACCAACACTAGGTATCCAGAGATACGAGGCATAAACCCTTGCAGCCCAAGCACAACCACACCATCAGTGTACCTTCCTCTCTAGAAGAGCAGCAAAGAAATGAAGAAATTTGGGAAGAAGAAGGAGATTAGTAGCAGTTTGGGTAGAGAAGTGACACTCAGGCAGGGGGCGGCCTAACTATCCCCAGGGGCAGTCTGACCGCCCCTAGCAGAGACAGGAGAAAAAGCACACTTCTCCTTTGAGGAAATTGATCAATATTTTTATTGTAATGTGCAAGAGTCAGATGGATATAGAGGTTGAGCAATAAGTGCAGAGGAGGAAAGATAAGAAGATGAGGGACACCATGAAGCAATTGCATAACAATGCTGGCATTCAACCTCCTCGATCTCCTATTACACCATCTCCTCCAGGGGTTGAGATTCCTTCAGTTGATGGAAGGGTAGAAAGCTTCCTCTACTCAGATTACTGTAATCAATATGGAACCATGTTCCCCTCGGATACTGGTGGCTCCTCTTCAGCTCCTCCACATATGCGCTTCGACACCATGTTTGATGGTGATGCAGCAGTGACTACACCTGAGGAATGGGTTGCTCCTCCTCCTTCACATGATTGGAAGGCATGTCTATCTCATGGAATCTTTGATATGCCTCAACCATCACATGGTACAATACATTCTAATCTTTCTTCTTTCTCTAAAATTGTCATATTGGATTCGATTTATCTCACTTCTCTGTTACATTGGTTATTTGAAGATCCGATCGCTGGAGAACAACTTTGGGATACGTGGTCATGAGTGGCAATAGCTATATCATCTCCAGGCCCTTTTATGGATGCTTGAAGAAAAAAGGGGAGAAGAAGTGGATTAAAGCTTCAAGATTTAGCTACAAGTGTAGCTGATCTGTAGGAGGCAGTCTAACCGCCTGTGGCAAGCGGTCTGACTACCTGGCACCTGAGCTGAGAGAGCTCTGTAATAAATTTGGATTTCACTTCTTTGTGGACTTGAGAACTTGTAATGTGTGCTATCATGTGTGTTGAACTTATTTATGTATCCTAAGTGACTTTGTGATAGATTGTGATGCATGATTTGCTTGGTGAATGTTTTTGTGTGGCTGAATGGGGCAAGGCGGTCTAACCGCCCCAGCTAGGTGGGCTCACCGTCCTGGCCCAGACAGCACACACATGTTCCTTTGTTGATTGCTCATCCTGTCATATGCATCAATGATTTATTTTTCATTTGTCACACACACTTGTTACACTCTACTGATTCTGAGATATAAGGGGAGCTATCATGCGTTTCTCCCAAATTTGTGCTTTTGGTATTTGAGGCCAAGGTTTTGAAATTCCATTCAAAGCACAAATTAAGGGGGAGCTCTTGATGTATTTGAGAATCATATTGTGCTTTAATGATTTATTTGTAAGCTTTAATCAAGTTGTCATCAATCACCAAAAAGGGAGAGATTAAAAGTGCATCTAGGCCCCTAAGTGGATTTTTGTGAATTGAATGACAAAGCTTAAAGAACTAACTTGTTTGTTTAAGAATGTGAGCAGGTCTTAATTTAAATATTCACAAGATATTGTTGTCACATATATGAGAATGAATGTTGCATGGCTCATATCAAATAAAGCAAGCAAGCATGTGATCCCTTGTGAAAATATTGATAAATGACAAGCTAAATTGAAGAAAATGTTAGAGTTTGTTTCAAGGTTGATTTACAAGGCCTCCAATACATGAGATAGCTTGGGTACAAATGAAAGGGATTATTTTTTGAGAAATGATTATTTGCACCAAAGGACTTTGCAATGTTTCATCTGGATACTTTGAAGAACATGTGGATAATTCTAAGATAATGGTTCTACAATTGGAAACTTGCAAGTCATGGATATAAGAATGGTGCTTCAAAATATTCAATGCAAGGCTTCATGTGGTGATTACAAAAAGGATACAAGGATGAGTATATATTTAATGATCCTCAATTAGAAGCTTGCATATTCATTGTCAATCAAGAACAAGCATTTGAAGCGGTATTTCAAATGAAGGTTAATTGCTAGTGAAGCAAAGCCGAACTCAACGTGACTTGAGTAAGTGATAAAGAGATCAACCGAGATGACTAGTGTTGGCATTTCTTAATGTCACCACTAATGGTGCCCAGTTAGAGCGAGCATCACGAATAGCCATAGGTAATCCCAACGATCATGTGAAGGACCAGAATGGCAACCAGAGAGGGGGGATTGAATGGGAGCCGATAAAAATTCTTCTCCGAAGAGACGAACTCGGCCTATGATCTCAAACGCAACTCTGGAGTCCTCTACACGCCGCTAGCCAAATCCACGTAGCCACTGGAGTGCTACTGGATCTAGGAACTAGCCACACACTCAAACTACTCGAACACGCAGCGGAAAACAAACTTGAGCAGCAACCACTAGCCACCGATCAGACTGGTCCCTGGCACCGGTCAGACCGGTCCATAGCAACATGCTCTAAATTCTCTCAAACTAGCCCAGCAAACCAAGATGGCAATTCTAGGATGTGGACCAACAGGGAGAAATTCAGAAACTGACCAGGCTATAGAAAATCACCAAAACTTGAGCACACCGAGAACTCTCCACAACCAAACTTGCACCAGAAGCACTCTGCGAGCAAGTAGCAAGAACCAACCAAGGAGCAGCAGAGTTTTCACTAGGAGCCCTACACCGGTCAGACTGGTGGACAGCACCGGTCAGGCCGGTTCGGCTCAGAAACCCCCAAACCCCAAGAACTCTGTAACGACCCGGGTTTTCAAAAGGGGAAAACCCATCAACCTGCTCTCGTGATAGTCCCTGGATCAATCGCTATCACGCACAGATATCCATCACAGATAAATATCACAACCATACATCGAAATAAAGCATCAGAGTACGAATATTATTACATGTCCTAAATAAAGGAGTACATCATTACACGCCTCTTGGCAGAATAACATGAATAAGAGCCTATGCAGCGGTAGCTAGCTTCTGGAAGGTGTCTCCATCTTTATTCTTCTCCCACAGGCATCCTTGAGCGAAGCATCGTGCTCCTCAGTCGTACCATCCGTCGGCGTTGTTGTCGTAGTCTGACTCGTACCCTGCAAGCTCAGGGGCTATCCCCAAGGATTGGGATAGGTCCACGTCACCAACTGTATGCAAGCTTTAAGTGGCCTACTTCTAAAGGTAGAGAAAGGTACAAGGTAGAGGCTGGGTTTCCTATGCAGCAGCAGCAAGAATATAAATAGAATATCATCTCCAATTCCCACCAATTCCCATATCACTCATCCACAAATGGTTACACATGGTCACCCAGATCACCATCACCAGAACCTATCTTCATCTAGGGTCGGTGCGAGAACTCCTACTCCTCGCACCTCAATGATTGCACCCAGATCCGCGAGGCAGAGGGAGCAACTCCCCTCTCCCCGAGTACAACCATGGCTCACCAAACTCTCTCATCCTATAAGGGGGGAGGTAGAAATCCCAAAACGTAAGAGTCAGAGTAAACAACAGGCATGTCCATAACCGAGGATGTGGCTATACATATTGATCTAAACTCTGCAGAGCGTGTACACCAGTACCCAACTCGGAATAGCACCCGGACGGTGTACGGCCGACCGAGCCTACCCAACTGATCGAACACCTAGGAGTTACGATTCCATCCTGCATCCGAGTCTCAATGCGGTCCCTCGCAAAGGACCACCCCAGAACTATGAACATGCCCCCGTGTGGCCACACGGGGAGCGCCGCATAGGGAAGGGACTTCACCCTACACCCTCTCACTGATACCCTCTATCCTACTAGCAGGTATGGTATCGTACTTGCTAGGGTTGAAACGGCCCTATCCCCACTCTCGGCGAGGTGGTGTGTACAAAAGTCCCGTGTAACAAAGCGACCCACTCGGTTTCAGACCGGGGCGAGCTCTTATCCTCCAAGTCATCACAAAAACCCCAACACCTGTGCTCCTAAAACCGTGTACCCACCATAGGTACCAAACTGGGAATCGCCTGAGAAGACGAACCCTGGCCCCCGATCCCGGATCGGGTTGTCTTGAGCTCACCCCCGCCAAGTCACCCAAAAACACCTTCTCCTGCCAGTTTTTCCCCACACACGCCAAGAATACTACCACATTATCCCAACACATGCACAGCGAAGCTCAGCGTATAATCACGCATAAATATAGTAGTAGTAGTAGGTCAATCAAGGACAAGGTATTTAAAAAGGGCAGTGCAAGGTTTTATCACATCCATCATCATGCATAAGTAAAGCACTAGCAGTTCTAAAGCAATGCCTAATGGGCATTCAAAGTAGGTCGGGCGTGAACCTGGGAGCGGGTAGTCATCGTAGCCGAGGTCGTCGTCGTAGTCCTGGTTCAGCTCTTCGGCTCCGGCTGCTCCTAGAATCGTAATTAAATAAATAAACACGGCTGCTATTTGCAATTAACTCCAAGAGGAAAAACAAATAAGACCCAAAAAGGAGCAAACTCTAGCCTAGCGCGGAGTTTGAGATTTTAGAAGATTTTCAGAAAAGGTTTTGTATTTTTCGGAGTTAAAATGGATTTACTATAAATTTTCTAAGAGAAAATACATTTCTAAAAATAAAATACGCATTTACAATATTGCAGACTTTAGGCTAGCTATTAACTACCTCTAGCTGTCTCTACCTGGGCTTAACGCCAGCTACTGGCCGGCGCTTCGGCTGACGTGGCAGCCACATGCCTGGCTTTAAGCCAGCGGCTGCACACGTGGCAGCCTGCGTGGCAGGCTGGTGTGGCAGGGAGCGCGGGATCTGGGGCGGATCGCTGCGGCGCTGCGTCGTGCAGGTGTGTGTGTGGCCTGGCCGTGGGTGACCGGCCACACGAGATCCAAGCGGATCTTCCGCGGTCACTTGCGCGTGTGTGCGTGCATGCGTGGCCAAAACCCCAGAGGTTTAGGCCGGCGGTCACAGGTGTTCAAGGAAATGCTCCAGAGGAGCTCCGGCGCGGCAAGGCTCGCCGACGGTGAGGTAGGGCGGTGACCGGTCAACAAGTGCCATGGCTCGACTCGGGAGACGATGGCGCACACAGCAGGACCAAGAAAGGTGGCACCTTTGGCCGGAGCGGGGCTCGACGGCGACAGCGCAGGGATGGACGCAGTGGTGCGTCGCGGCGATTGCTGGCGTTGGTGCGTGGGCGTGCCAATTCGCCAGGCACGTACGCGCGTGCATCAGGTGAGGCTAACCGAGCCCAAAAACTAGGGCTTTGCTCCTTGTTCGTGATCACCGGGTCGGCGCGACCATGGCGGAGCTCTGGCCGGCGCGGCGACGGTGACGGCGTGGGTGCGCGGTCGCGTCGGCGGCGCGGTGAGCACGTCGGGACCCTAAAGGCGGAGCCTTTTCCCCTTCTTGCCCATGCGTGCACGGATGGCAACCCGGCGGACATGGCCGCGACGGCACAGCGAGCAAGACGGCGGGGGTCACTGGCGATCAAGGAGGAAGGGGAACAGGGCCAAGCGGTGTAGGCGCGTGCGTTGTCGACGGCAGCGGCACCTGCAGGCGTAAGGCACGGCTCGAAGGCCGGCGACACAAGCGACAGTGGTCTGCGGCAGTGGCGCGGCGCGTGCAGGGCGAGCACAGGGCCTCAAGGCGGGACCTTTCTCCCTCGGCGTGATGGCCGGTTCCACACACAAGCGAGAGAGGTGAGGGCTCACCTGAGTGACCCCTAGTCGACATGCAGAGCGGCGGTGAAGAGAGGCGGAGCGGAACGGCGGCGGAGCGCGAAGCAGGGGAAGCAGAGCGGGCGGCGCGGCTGCAGCAGGGACGGTGTCGGCTTCTCGGCGATCAGCAGTTCCCGCGGACGGCTCCGGCTTCGCGGCATGCTCCCTCGGACGACCCTCCCCGCCTCCTTCTCCTCCCCTCCTTCTTCCTCAGGAGCGGCGACGGAAACAGGGGAAAACCCCAAGGCAGATTAGGTTTGGGGCGCGGCCGCAGCGGTGGGTTTTATAGGCGGCGCGGAGAGATGTGGACGGCCGGATGGGCGCGGGCTGAGGTGACGCACATCCAGGACGTCGCCACGGGTGAGTACGGCGGCTTCCCTGAGCTGGCGCGCGGCGGATTGGCGCGGCGCGGTGGAAAGGGGAAAAAGGTGAGGCGAGGTGGCGGATGACCGGTGGGTCCCACCTGTCGGTGAAAGAGGAAGGTGGGATGGCGCGTGGGCCTTGTTGGGCTGCTAGCTCGCTGGGCCGGGGAGTGCAGGGGTGGAAACCGAGCTCGGGAAAAGAGATGGAGGGCCTCCGGTGGACTTTGGCCGTGGACTTGAGGCCCAACCAGCTAAGAAAGCCTTTCCTAATTTCTTAAACCCCTTAACCCTAAACTATTTAGATTCAAATTTGAATCAAACTTCAAATTTGAATCTCACTCAAATAAATCCAAATAAAAACCAAATAAACTCCAAGGTTCTCACACTAGCATTTTTATATTTCCTAGAATTTTTAATTAGCTCAAAAATTAAATCTAGGATTTTAGGGGAGAAAAAGAAGACATCCTTATTTAAATTAGCAAGCACTCAAATAATTCACCAAAAATTTTTAAATCCTCATTTTCATACTAAACATTCTGTAATAAAATTGCGGGATGTTACAGACTCCCCCCTCAAAAGAATCTCGTCCTCGAGATTAAGAACTTACCTCCGCCTCAAAGAGGTGTGGGTACTTCTCCTTCATGACCGATTTTTTCTCCCACGTCGCTTCTCTCTCAGTGTGATTGCTCCAAAGCACCTTGCAGAAGCGAGTGGTGGTGCTTCTTGTAGCTTTCTCGACCCAATCCAGTATCTTTACCGGATACTCCAAGTACTCCAGATTGTCTTGCAAGTCGATAGCATCGGTGGAGACATGCTTGTCTAGCTTCGGGTCGAGGCATCTCCGGAGTTGCGAAATGTGAAACACCGGATGCACTCCGGCGAGATCAGGCGGTAACTCCAGCCTATATGCAAGTTTTCCCACCTTTTCCACAACCTTGAAGGGTCCAACAAACCTTGGGGCTAGCTTCCCCTTCACATGGAACCACTTCGTGCATCTAAGCGGTGACACTCTCAGAAGAACGTAGTCACCCACTTCAAAGGAGATATCCCTTTGCTTTGGATCAGCATAGCTCTTCTGCCTGCTTTGAGCTATCTTCAGGTTCTCTCTTACCTTAGCCACATTTTCCTCAGCTTCAACAATGGAAGCAGGACCGAAGAAAGTTCTCTCCCCCACCTCAGACCGCATCAACGGGGTCCTACATTTTCTGCCATAGAGAGCTTCAAAGGGTGCCATTTGCAGACTTGCCTGAAAGCTGTTGTTGTACGAGAACTCAGCGTAGGGTAGACTCTTCTCCCAATCATTGCTGTAAGTCAACACACAAGCTCTCAGAAGATCTTCGAGAACCTGATTCACCCGTTCTGTTTGTCCATCAGTCTGAGGATGGAATGCCGTACTGTTTTCCAAGTGTGTGCCCATTGAATCGTGCAGACTCTTCCAGAACTGAGCAGTGAACTGAGCGCCACATTCGGACACAATGCTACGTGGTGCTCCATGCAACCTCAGAATATGCTCCACGTACAGATCGGCCAACTGACTCACACTGAACCTGTTCTTCACCGGTATGAAGTGTGCTACCTTGGTCAAACGGTCCACAATCACCCAAATCGAGTCATTTCCCTTCTGAGTGCAGGGTAAACCTACCACGAAGTCCCTGCTGATACCATCCCATTTCCATTGAGGTATCTCAAGTGGCTGTAACAGTCCGGTGGGTCTTTGATGTTCTGCCTTCACTCTCTAGCATGTGTCACATCGAGCAACATACTCAGCGATTTCCTTCCTCATGTTCTCCCACCAGAAACAGGACTTCAAGTCTTGGTACATCTTGGTGCATCCAGGGTGAATAGAATACCGGGAGTCGTGAGCTTCCTTCAGAATCATCTTCCGAATATCCTCCACACTAGGCACACATATGCAATCCTTCAACCACAACGTGCCTTGCTCATCAATGCGGTAGTCAGGGGCCTTACCTCTCGTCAGAAGGTCTTTCACTTCTTCAATCTCAGGACACTTCTTCTGGGCTTGCCTGATTTGGTCTTCTAAATTGCACTTCACCCTCAACTCATTGAGCTGACCCTTCTCGACGATGTCGAGCTTCAATCTCTCCATCTCCTTGTACAACTCTGGTTGTTCCTCCCGCACTATCAGGTTGTTGCAATAGCTTCTTCGGCTCAAAGCGTCGGCCACAACATTCGCTTTGCCTGGGTGGTAGTGAATGTTGAGGTCATAGTTCGTTATCAGCTCTAGCCATCTTCATTGCCTCAAGTTCAACTCTGACTAGGTGAAGATATACTTCAGACTCTTGTGATCCGTGTAGATATCACATTTGTTGCCCATCAAGTAGTGCCTCCATATCTTCAAAGCATGGACAACAGCTGCTAACTCGAGGTCATGAGTCGGGTAGTTCTCTTCATGCTTCCGAAGCTACCTTGAAGCATAAGCGATCACCTTGCCCTCTTGCATCAACACACAACCAAGACCCTGCCTCGAAGCATCACAATACACCACAAAGTCCTTGTTGTCATCGGGAAGGGTCAACACAGGAGTTGTGGTGAGTCGGGTCTTGAGCTCTTGAAAGCTTGCTTCACACTTCTCTGACCACACGAATGGCGTGTTGTTCTTCAGCAACTCGGTCATTGGCTTCGCGATCTTGGAGAAGTTCTCGATAAACCGGGGGTAGTACCCTACCATACCGAGAAAACTCCTGATTTCTGTCACTGTCTTGGGCGACTGCCACTTTGACACAACTTCGATCTTCAAGGGATCAACTGCTACACCTTCACCTGACAACACATGCCCAAGGAATGTGACTTCCTCTAGCCAGAACTCGCACTTGCTGAACTTGGCATACAACTGATTCTGCCTAAGTTGCTCCAGCACTATCCTTAGATGCTCTTCATGCTCTTCAGCAGTTTCCAAGAAGACCAAGATGTCGTCAATGAAAACCACGACAAACTTGTCTAACTCTCCCATGAATACCTTGTTCATCATGTTCATGAAGTAAGCTGGGTCGTTCATAAGACTGAACAATATGACAGTGAACTCATACTGCCCGTACCGGGTCACAAACGCTGTCTTGTAGATGTCCTCGGGGCGAATCTTCATCTGATGATAGCCGGATCGAAGGTCAATCTTGCCGAAGTACTTTACCTTCCTCAACTGATCAAGCAAATCATTAATGCGTGGCAACAGGTACTTGTTCTTGATGGTTACCGCATTAAGAGCGTGGTAATCAACGCACAGTCGTTGCGTTCCATCCTTCTTCGGTACAAACATCACCGGTGAAGCCCAAGGTGATGCACTTGGTCAGATGTACCCCTTCTGTCGGAGATTTTCAAATTCCTCCTTCAGCGTTGACAGCTCTAACTTGCCCATTCTGTAAGGACCCACGGGTGCTGTACCTGGCACAAGGTTGATCACGAACTCCACATCGCGGTCTGGTGGTAACCCCGGTAGATCATCAGGAAAGACATCGGGGTACTCACAAACCACTGGAACATCGGCCACTGTCTTCATAGTGAGGTTGTACACAGCTGCAACGTCTCGTGACTTCAGCGGCTCAAACGTGATCTTCGTCCCCTTGGGGTGTATCAGGGTCACTTGTCGAGGTGATGAGGAGATAACTCCTTTGTGAGTGGTGATCCAATCCATGCCTAGAATAACATCAATCCCATTGGACTTCAGCACAGTCAGATCTCCGAGGAACTTGTGACCCTTGATGAACATTTCTACCCCTTTGCATAGCAGGGTGCATCTGATATCTCCGAGCGGCGAGCTCATCACAATCGGTTTCGGTCGGGGAGTCATGGGGAGAGACATTTTGTTTACAAAGTTAGAGGACACATAGGAACTAGTTGCACCAGTATTGAAAAAAATCAAAGCTTTTGCACCACAAACTAAAAACTCACTGATCAAGACGTCAGGAGCATCGGCAGCCTCCTCCTCAGTCAGGAGGTTGAGTCTCCCACGGTCAACGGTCTGCTGGGGAGCAGCCTGAGGTGGCCTCCCTCCTTTAGCTGGTGCCTTGGCAGGTGTAGCAGCGTTCTTCTTGCTGCGGCACTCGAACGACTTGTGGCCTTGCTTGCCACAAGCGTAGCACGTAGGTGTGAAACCTCCGGTGCCGGGTCTTGACGCGAACTGCTACGGGCGGTTGTAGCCACCACCCTGTTGCTGGTAGTTGGAGCTCCTTCCCCTTGGGTACGGTGCACGGCTTCCTCCGAAGCCACGTCCGGGCTGGTTGTTCCCCGGGCGGTAGCTCCCTCTCAGCAGGTTGCTCTGCCCACTCCTCAGCCTCTGGAAGGATTGGTCACCATGGTCCCGATCTCCCATCCTCTTCTTGCCCTTCATGCGCTCTTCATGCCCCCTCCTTTCTTCCTCGAGCGTGATCACCCTGTTCACCAGGTGGCGAAGGGACTTGTGATCACTGGCCTTCAAGCCTTGGCGGAGACCATGGTGGAGGCCTCGCAGAAACCAGAACTGCTTCTTGTCGTCGGTGTTGGTGTCATCAGGGGCATAGCGCATCATTTTCATGAAGTGCCTCTCATACTCCTCCACCCTTATCGCACCCTGTGTCATGGTGCGGAACTCCTGGGCCTTCTGAGTCATGAGCTCCTTCGGCAGGTACTGTTTGCGGAACACCTCATAGAACTCCAGCCAGGTGATGAAAGCTGGGTTCGGGTGACTCTCGGAGTAGTTGTCCCACCAAGACTTGGCAGGACCCTCGAGCTGGTGGACGGCAAGAGCCACACCCTCTTCATCATTGTGTGTTGTTTCGGGATTCGAAAACATCAAAGTATGCTAAGTTGAATGTGTGCCCAGTATGCAAGGAGTCTAGATGGAAAGACGAGACTGGGACCAAGCAGGTTCCACATAAGGTATTGAGGCATTTTCCACTTTTGCCTAGGTTGAAGAGAATATATGCTTCAAAGCGTACTTCTGAGGAAACTAAATGGCATGCGAAGGTCAGGACGCCAGTGGACAATGTAATGAGCCATCCAGCTGATGGGGATGCATGGAAATACTTCGACAGTAAGGAAAAAGACTTTGCAGCTGACCCGAGGAACTTGAGGCTTGCCTTAGCTACATATGGGTTCAATCCATTTGGCAACATGAGTACCCAGTACAGTATGTGGCCAGTGCTGCTGACTTCACTGAATCTCCCACCATGGGAATGTGTGAATCCAGCAAATTGTTTTATGTCTTTACTCATCCCAGGTCCAAAATCTCCAGGAAAGGATTTTTGATGTTTTCCTTGAGCCCCTAATTGAAGAACTGCTAGAGCTACGGAAGGGTGTCAGTACCTATGATGCATGTACTGGTAGGAAGTTTGACCTTCGTGCTGCTGTGCTATGGTGTATACATGATTTTCCAGCGTTGAGCACGTTGTCTGGGCGAACAACAAAAGGGTATTATGCATGTATTGACTGCGACAAGGATCCGTTGTCTCGGGCAATAAGGAATAAGATATGTTACATTGGACATCATCAATATCTTCCAAGGACACATGCATGGAGGAGAAGCTTGGCTTTTGATGGTAAGCATGAAAACAAAGATGCACCACAGAAGTTCACTTTGGGTGAGGTCATAGTGGAGCTAGAGAAGGTGAAAGATGTTAGGCCAGGGAAGCAAGTGAAGGAACCTGAAATAACTGGTAAAAAAGGAAGCGTGATGTGGGTCCAAAGATTTATACCCGCAAATCTACGTTATGAAGATTGCCTTATTGGGAACATTTGAAGCTTCCACATAATCTTGATGTGATGCACATAGAGAAAAACATATGTGAAAACATTCTATGCACATTACTCAATGTACCGGGGAAGACAAAGGACACACATAATGCTAGGATAGATCTGTACGATATGGGCATCAGACATCATTTGCACTTACAGGAGAAAGGCAACAACTCAGTCAGTGCTCCACCTGCTCCTTATGTCTTGGGGAAGTAGCAAAAAGTCCAGTTTTGCAAGTTTCTAAAAGGTATCAAGTTTCCTGATGGATATGCTACTAACCTAGCAAGATACATAAGTGAAGACGGTTCGAGGGTGGTTGGAAAGCTCAAGACACATTCTTGCCACATACTCCTGCAAAGAATCATACCAACTAGAATTAGAGGACTGGTGCCTAAGGATGTGTATGAAGCAATTGCAGAGCTGGGGACATTTTTTAGGGGGCTATGCAGTAGAAATCTAAGGATTGATGTTGTGAAGCGGCTGAAAGAACAAATTCCATTGATCCTATGCAAGCTTGAGAAAATATTTCCTCCTGCATTCTTTGATGTCATGGTGCACTTGTGTGTCCATCTACCAGACGAGGCACTTGTAACAACCTAGAAAATTAAGTTATGAAAATGTGAGAAAATTTGAACTTTTCATTTGTTGATGATGTGTCACCATATTTAAACCCTCTCTACCCTCTCTTTCTAAATTCCTAAATAAATAAAACCAAAAATATAAAAATATATTTTCAAATTATGGTAAAGTATGTGATTTGGAGTTTATGGATTTTATTTGGATTTTATTGAGTGTGTTTTGAATTTGAAACTATTCAAATTCAAATCTATAGTTTAAACTTAATTCAAATCTAATTTCAAAACCTTATGCTGACTAATGGGCCAGCTAACCTCTTCAGAAGTCTAGTTACCCCCCTCCAAGTCTCGGCCTGCTTTCTTCCGTCGCCCTTCCCTTCGGCCCAGCGAGCCAAGGCGGCCCAGCTCGGCCCATCTTCATCTCCTCCCCCGCGCTGTCTCGCTGGCAAGTGGGGACACCGCCGGGCGCCTGTTCTTCGTCTTGACCAGGCCAAGACCGCACGCCTGCGCTTGCTCGGCCCGCGCCGCCGCGCCTGCGCGCACACGCCCGGCCGGGGGACAGGACCCCGACCGTGCCTGTGGCACTGACGCCGGGCCAGGCGGCCGCGCCCACGCACCGCCCGGCCTTTTCCCTTTCTACCCTCGCCTGTCGACGCGCTCCCGCGCCCGCTAGCCTCTGCCGCACCGCCACATCACCACCTCGCCTTCACGAGCCAATAGGAGCCCCAGCCGTGACGCTTTTGCCCTTCACCCCGGCGTGTTCGACCAGCTAAAGCCCCTGGCGAGACCCCTCTTGCAAGCCAGCGCTCAATTGGGGTTTCTCCCCTTTGTTACCCCTTTCCTCTGTTCGTCGCCGGGAGGAGAGAAGAGGGGGAAGGAAGAAGAGAAGGGGAAAGGGAAAGAAGACGGGGCGTACCACCACCGCGCCGACCTGCCGAAGACGGAGCACACCAAGACGGAGCCGGACGGGTCGTGAGGAAGGCCGTCCACGAGCGGGCGGAGAACGGAGCAGAGGAGCACGACGCGCCGCCGCCGAACTTCGCCGTCGACGTCGACATCTTCCCCGCCGCGGCCTTCACTGCATCGTCTACATCACCGACCCCCGGTGAGCCAGTGGCCGCGCCTTCTCTTCTTCTTCACCCTTGGGAGCACGCCCCTGCGCCGCGCCGCCGGCCTTCGAGCCATGCACATGTCCGTGCGCTCGCCGCCGTGGTGTACCCCAACGCCGCACCGGTCGTCGCCGTTCTTACCGCCGTTTGTACTGCCTGAGAACCGGCCTTCGAGCCGTAAGCTTCCGCGTGTCGGCCGTGTATGCCGCTACTGCTCCGCCGCGCCGCAACCTTGTCATGTCGCGGACGCGCGCTCGCAGGCTGGCCATGCCGCGTCCAGGTTCTGCCTGCGCGCGTGCACGTGCCCGGGCCGGCACACCTATGTTTTGGCCGTGCCGTGCAGCGCATCTATAACTTCTCGTGTTCACGCTCGCTTTTCTGCATAAGCTGAGCCGCATCGTCATGCTTCGCCGCCGCGCTGCTCGCCACACCGCGTCTCGCTTCGCCGTTGCAGCAGGCTGAGCCGGCCCTAGGGGTTCCCGTCGGGCACCCGGCCGCGCAGTGAAGCCGTGTGGTTTGCACAACACCACCGCGTCACATCTCTTTGTTTCCGTTCATCGTCGCAGCGCTGCTCGCCGCGCGTCGTGTCGCCGCCGCGCGCCTCACCGCGCCGGGACTTCTGTCGTGTCGCGCTGCGCGACGGCCACTCAAGCCCAATCCCAGGGCCGTGGCTACGTCACGCATGTCGCGAGATCCTAGTGTGTACCCCCGTGCGCTTGTTTGGGTGCAGAAGTCGTCGCCGTCATCAAACGCTGCGAGCCGTCGCCGCCGCGCCTCTGCGCCGGCGCGCACCGGAGCGGACGAGGATGGCAGGGGTGTGCCACGCGCCCCAGACTTGTTCAAGGGGCAGGGCCAGACTTGCTCACTTCTAACTCTAAGAAAGCTGCTTGGGCCGTAGCCCATTACGGTCCAGCGGCAGCCCTTTATTCTTTTTCGGCGAACTCTAATTTTTGTTCAGGGTGGTCCGACGGACTTTGCCCTTTTGGCCCAAAAGGCTGAGTCCAATGGGCCGTATTCGGCCCACTAACTCTTTCGGCCCACTAAGGCCCACTGACCGGTGACGATGACGTCACGGTGACGTCATGCTGACGTCATCAACTATTTTCAAAAATAAAAATCTTTTTCTGTTTTATAAATAATTTTGGAAATTATTTTATAAATCCTATAATCTTTGAAAATTCATAACTAATTATTTATAACTCCGAAAAATATGAAACCAGTTTCTATATTTTTCTAAAAATGAGATGGTGTTGTTCGTAGGTAGTATGGTTCTGTTTGAATCTTCTAAAATTGGGTTTCTTTGGATTTATTGCCTAGTTGTTTGTCGGTATCTTAGTGTCTCGTATCTCGTGCTGCACAGACCCGAGCAACGACCAGGAGGAGGCCTACGACCCTGACTACTACCCAGACCAGGACTTCGGATGCCAGCCAGGTGTCATGTCACTCCCAACCATATAGATCCCATGCTTGCTTTAGTTGCTAGTGCTTAATTACTTTTGATGCATGTTTTGAAATTGCATAGACAATTGATTAGCCGTGCCTTGAAATTGTTTACCTTGTCCTTGAAACACCTACTTTCGGAGCTAGCTACAGACCCCTAGCTAGTTCCCGGCACTTCTCCATCCATATATTTTACCCTTAGTTATGGATGGATCTCAGGTTTGGACCGAGGTTGGGATACCTCGGAACTCTTGCGTGTGTTTTGGGTGAGTGTGTATCCTTGACGTGTTACCGCGGGAGCGAGCTGCTTTGGTTACTTGTGAACGCCTGTCTAGGGGAGATGCGACCTGGCCTCCCGCCCTAGTGGCGTGTCGGACGGATGGAGTTGGTAAGTGCTTGCTCCTGCAATTAAGGACCGATCGTCTGTGTGACCCTGATCTTTGGGCTATTTTCGTGCAAACCGTTCGCTCACGTATGGGCGGGGTTCGGTCCGAGAACTAGTTGGTGGTTGGCTCTCAGCTTGTAGGCGGACCGGTGTGGTCGTGTGAGGGGGACGAGTTATAGCCCCCGAGTAGACGTCGCCCCGGCTCCTCCGGGGATGGTTTCATAGCTCCGAGGCCCTGCTGGCAAGTTTCGCGCCCCAGTTCAGGACGAGTCAGGCTCGGAGAGGCAGGAGAGAGCCACCCACTGCTAGGTCTCCGGCCGTTAGGTAGGGATGTGGAACGGCGGCCACCGTTTCTGCCCTATCCGGCGGGTCCAGTTGTACAACCTCTGCAGAGTGTTAAACCTATAGCTATAGTCCGTGTCCACTGGTATGGACAGCCCTTACGATCTCTCACCTGGCTAGACTCTTCTTGTGCTGCTTTCTCTCCCCTGTGTGTTGTGAGCCCGGCTTCGTGCCGTTGAGACGTGGGGATAGGAGTTGGTGACCCCCCCCCCGTCGCAGATGAGTGTGGGATGCTGTATCTTGGTTGAGATCCAGTATTTGGTGCTTCTTTCCTTGTTGGGGCGTTGACCCCGGAGGCGTTGTCCTCAGAGGTGTGGATCTCTTCGGAGATGGATACCTCTCGGCTATTCTGCTTACCTTGATGTTGCTACCGCTGCTTGCTTAACCTTCTACAGCCATAAATAGGATTACTCATGCATAGTAGAATTATTCTCTCTTGCTTATGCTCTTTGTTGGGAAGCTGACATGACCTACTCGCTTATCGAGTAGATGACGGACTTTCAGACCAGGAGCCGGACTACGACTTTGAGGACGACGGCTGGGAGGACTGAAGCTCGCTCTACACTCGAGTTGCCTGCGGATATGGAGTCTACTTCGCTACACGAGAGCCGCTGCGTAGATGTTTACTCTGCTTGATTCAGTCCTGTTGGACTTGTACCCGGCATGTGCCGAAATAATGTACTCAGATGCTTAATTATTATAATATTATGTGGACTCTCATGTATTTATTCTTGTTGTACGGTACTTTGCTCTACTTTCTGAGACAGGTATTTGCACATGATAGCCTCCTGGGACTATCACAGAGGTGCAGGGATCGGGTTCCCGTCTTCGAAAACCCGGTTCGTTTCAGCACTGCTGAGAGGTTCTGTTCAGTATGGCTGGATGTACCCAATAGAAAGGCGACTAGGCACTTTGAAGAATTTTGTAAGGAACAGGGCCAAGCCAGAAGGATCAATTGCTGAGGCATATGTGGCAAGTGACACCTTGACCTTTTGTTCTAGGTACATGGAGGATATGGACACTAGATTCAACACGGAGGATGATAGTGGTGGAGAGGTGCCATTGCCTAATGACATCTCTATTTTTAAGCATGGTGTTACTCTTGTTGGAGGTAATAGGGTCCAGTACATTGATGATGATGTCATGGATAAGTTAGTTTGTTATGTCCTACATAATTGTGAAGAAGCTGATGAATATAAGGAGTAAGTATGAGTTTTATTACTTTCAGAATTGTTTCTGATTATACAAAATTTTCATTTGATTAAACTTGTCCTTGCAGGTTGTACAGAGACGAGCTGTTGCAGGAAGGTGCACAACTAAGTAATGTTGATAAAATGGTTGAACAAGGATTTTCCAAGTGGTTTAGGTGCCACGTAAGTAACTACACAGATTTAGTAATTAAATGCATATGTAATTGTTCACTTAATTATTTCTGTTGCTACAGATTGAGATGAAATGCAAGGAGAATCCAGATTTGGTTAGCGAAGGATTGTGGGCACTGTCTTGTGGACCATGTCTACGAATTAAGTTTTCTGCAGCTTGCAAGATTAATGGTGTTCGGTATAGCATAGCGAATCGTGAAAAGTTCCTGCAGACACAAAATAGTGGTGTGATGACTCTAGGTGAATATAATAACAACATCATAGATTTTTATTGAGTCCTTAAAGAGGTAATTGAGTTGCAGTAAAACTCAAATCTTCAAGTTCGTTGGACTGTGGTTATATTTCGATGTGATTGGTACAGCCAAGAAGGCAGGGGGAAAGGCCTTCAAGATGATGGACATTTCAAATCCATCAATGTGCAGTCATTATGGTACAAGAGCGATCCTTTCATCCTATCATCTCAATCGAAAAAGGTATTTTACATTCAAGATACATCTTTAGGTAAAGGTTGGCGAGTTGTGCAGAAATTTGAACATAGGAATATTTATGATGTGGCTGAAAAAGATGAGGCCAGTCATGATGTGCATCAGGATGATTACCATTCAGATACTGAGCATGTGGTGCAAGAAGGTGATGATAACGTGCCATTGCCAAATATTCAAGGTGGGGAAGCCACTATAATTGAAGGCAATTTGCAACAATTTATAAGAAACAAGAAGTAAGCTCCAATTATTGATGAAGGTAGTGAGGATGAGAAGGAGGATGAGACAGTGCTGTAGTACTGTAGTGATGATGGTAATGATAACAATGATGACATGTCCCCAGATGATGAAGATAAAGATTTCTAGTATAATAATTGTGTTTATCCAAGTATAAGTAGTTGATATCATTTATACTATTTGTTTCGAACAGCCAGAGTTTGTTTGAGATTTCAAAATTTTTTTATGACATTATGGATTTCATATGTATAAATGCTTCAGCCACCAGATTGATGAACATGCACATGATCATGAACAAGTTTAACTCTGAACATGCTTCAGCCACCAGATTGATGTATAAATGCACATGAACAAGTTTAACTCAGATTTTAAAAGCTCAAAATCCATAAAAAACAGATTGATGAACACTATTGATACTTTAACAAGCTAATATCATATATTTATAGGCATGTACATGCCACCAGATGAAGGTTACTTGTCTTGTTGCCACATAGGGCAATACTAATTAGGCACATTTCAGTGAGCATTTAAATTTACAAGCTAAAGAAAGCGAGGCACAAAATAATCAAGACTTCCAGCCTGCTACGGCACAACTAAGTAAGAGGTTCATGTTTCCATCTGTTGGCATAGAGAGGTTCCACCAACATTCAAAAGCATCCATCACTGAGAAGCACTACTTAAACCCTAAAGCCTCCTCAGACGCAGCAATGAGTGCAGCATGCAGTCTTGCTTTCCTTTTCTTCTCTGCATTGAGCTCACCCTCAAGCCACTTGACATTTTCCTAAGACTCTGCCACCGCTTTTTGTAACTCCCAGAAGTCCATCTGTTGAAAAATGAGCAGCATGCATATGTAAGTAAAACATTACTGGACATGTATACTTAGCATGCATATAATTCAACATGCTTAGCATGTATACTGGACATTACTAAAACAACAGTTTATGGATACACTTAAACATGCATACTCAAGCAAATTCAAGCTTTTCTAGTTATAGATTATGGATGACAATAGCAGTAACTCGAAGTAAAAAAAAGTAGATGACTGCAGTAGTCAACTCACCTTCTTCTCCTTCCCCCTCAGCTCTGAGGTCATCTGTGTTAGTGTCTCCTTCCCCTTCTCCTCTATCTTGACCTCTGTCAGCGTCTCCTTCCCCTTCTCCTCTATCTTGACCTCTGTCAGCGTCTCCTTGCCCTTCTCCTCTGACTTCTATTTGCGGCGCTCGCTGACTCTCAGCGCGCGCTCGGCGACGCTGGACGAGATCCCCCGGCGCGCGCTGGCCTGCAAATTTGATAAGCAAGACCATGAATCAGCCTAGTCAAATGCTGATATTTGATAGAGAAGACCATATTGTAAACTGGCCAATCAATAATCTTGCAAAAGAATATTAATGCAGAACACTACCTAAATCATTGTTTGGATCATATTGTAAACTGGGTACTAAGTTATCATGAATAATTTCTACACTACCTAAACCATTGTTTGGACCATATTATAAACTGGGCACTAAGTGAGCATGAATAATTTCTACACTACCTAAATCATTGACAAGTAACTTAAAATTTCTTAATTAATCCAGCAAAAGGAAAAACCCACAGATCATATAATAACTTTACACTAATACATAAGGATACATGTGCCTGATATGAACTATGCATAAAACTAAATATGTGATTCCATATCTTCTACTGACAAATGCAAGCGTCTGATTCAGTGACTAATTGAAAACCCTCTCGTAGAATTTGCAGACCCACAACACTAATACATAAGGATACATGTGCCTGATATGAACTATGCATAAAACTAAATCTGTGATTCCATATCTTCTACTAACAAATGCAAGTGTCTGATTCAGTGACTAATTGAATACCCTCTCATAGAATTTGCAGACCCACAAATCATTTCCCACACTCTGTGTAAACCATCAACATCATCTGATCTAGGGCTAACTCTTTTTCAGTGACTAATCGAACTAAAAAAGATTCAACATAATCTCCTTCATTTGTTCAGCAGCTGCACTAAAAAAGATTGCAAAGAAACCCTGAATACGAACTGGGAAAGGCAAGAGATGGAACCTCAGGTTGTGCAGACGAAAATGTAGATCCGCCGGTGCGATTGGGATCATTCCTGACCCTCCCGTAGCCTGGTGGGACGTCAGGAACGATGTCCCCGACGCCGGCGGAGGTGCCGGAGGCGGCGGAGCCCCGGCGCAGCACCACGCCATGGGGAGCCTTGGTGAACCTCCTGGTCGCTGGGTCCCGCGTCTGGTTGCTCGCACGGGCGGACTGCGCGGGGTTCTTCTTCACCCGCTTCGTCATCTTCCCTCCGACGGCGACTGTGGCGGCGCAAGCGGGCGGATGTGGTGGTGGCACACGTGGGAGAGGAAGCGGAGGAGACGAGGTGGTGTGAAATGTGTGTGACGATTTGGGGGACGATTTGGGGGAAAACAGCTTTAATAGATCTGGTGGTGTGAAACTGTGTGTGACGATTTGGGTGACAGACGGCCCTTCAACGTTTTAAATTGAATAGAACCTCACATCAAACGAATACACCTTCCTAGCCCAATGGCAATGCGCTCTGAATCTAACACCACAGCTCCCAAGTTCGAATCCTGTGGGGGCCTTTTTTTGTTTTATTTTTTTTCTTTTATTTTGTTTCAGAATCACTTTAGTGGGGATCACTTTCTCAGAATCACTTGAAACTTTTTTGACAACATAATAGACCAAAAGGAGGAGCTCCTGCAAGTTTTGAGATTTTTTAAGCAAGATTAGATGTTTTTAACATTTATTCTTTATTAAATCAACAAATACTTACAATAATAGGCAAACTTGGTCTGAAAAATCCAAAACTTCACACAACATCGTAGATTGGATCCATAAGCATCCCAAAAAAGTTTCAAATGACTTCAAGCAACTGGTACTACACATCCCACATACGGATGAACATCTCCCGCTGAGTGACAATGACATGTGTGAGACATGTATGCTTTAGTGGCGATCTGCATCATCACTTTCTCAGAATCACTTGAAACTTTTTTGACAACATAATAGACCAAAAGGAAGAGCTCCTGCAAGTTTTGAGATTTTTTAAGCAAGATTAGATGTTTTTAACATTTATTCTTTATTAAATCAACAAATATTTACAATAATAGGCAAACTTGGTCTGAAAATTCCAAAACTTCACACAACATCATAGATTGGATCCATAAGCATCCCAAAAAAGTTTTAAATGATTTCAAGCAACTGGTACTACACATCCCACATAGGGATGAACATCTCCCACTGAGTGACAATGACATGTGTGAGACATGTATGCTTTAGTGGGGATCTGCATCATCACTTTCTCAGAATCACTTGAAACTTTTTTGACAACATAATAGACCAAAAGGAGGAGCTCCTGCAAGTTTTGAGATTTTTTAAGCAAGATTAGATTTTTTTAACATTTATTCTTTATTAAATCAACAAATATTTACAATAATAGGCAAACTTGGTCTGAAAATTCCAAAACTTCACACAACATCATAGATTGGATCCATAAGCATCCCAAAAAAGTTTCAAATGATTTCAAGCAACTGGTACTACACATCCTCACAACGGCTTACATGTCTAACTAAGACCTATGTGACTATGTGAGACTGTGGCCCCCTTTGTGAGATATTCGTATCACCACTATCTTCAAATCATCTTCAACTTTAATAGGGTGTTCATGGACACAAACTAACAGGTTTTCTGCAAAAAAAATGAAAAAAATTAAACAACATAGAAACAAACACCTTTTTACAAAGTATAATAAAAACACTGTCCAAAAAATATGAGCCCCTTAGGATTCGAACCCGGGAGCCAAGTCTTGGCAGTCAATTGGCCTTACCATTGGGCTATTTCAGTTTGTTCGTTATGAGTCAGGAGACAGTTTACATAAACAATATATCAGACTGACAAAAAAAAGGGCGCCAAGATTGGCGCCAAACGTTTTCTGTGCCTTTTGTCCCGAAAAAAAATTGCGCCTAAATCGCGGATTATTAACCTCCCTCCCCCACTTCTCGTCAAACCTCCCCCAAACTTTCTATCTTCTCCCCTCCCCATTCCTCGAACCGGAGAAGCCGCCGCCGCCACAGGACCCCATCACCGCCGACGACCTCCTTCCTCATCCCAGGTAAGTTGGTTCCACCCCGCCTCCACCTATCCCTCTCTCTCAACGACCCACCTACCTATCTCTCCCCATCAACCTCTCACTCACAACAACGAAACCCTAACCACAGCCGCCCCAGAATACGATTTGGTTACACGCCGCCCCCCTATCCCTCTCTATCACCTACATTTCTCTCCCCATCCACCTCTTTTGATTCCCGAACCTAACCCTAAGCACATCTGCAGGTCTCAATTCCCAACTTGGTCAGAAGCTCAATGGTGGCCACTAGGGGTCAACATAAGAACACACCTGCAGGTATGTGGAATACTGCAACTTTATTTGTTAAACGAGATCTACAATTTCGTTGAAGTACAACTGCAATTTTGTTGAAATTGTTGAGGACTTGTCTGCGCAGTACCATTCTGTTTACTTTATATTGTTGCAATTACTTGTGTCAAACCAATCTAGTTCTAGATAATAGAATTTGTGAAATTGCTTCAGTCCATGCTTCTTATTCAATTCTATTTGTCTGGCCATTTTAATTGCATTTGTCTGATTCATGGGTCCATTCTTAAGTTCAGTGTGTGCTAATAGAATTTTTCGTCCATGTATGTTGATACGAAAATAATAGTTCAGTCCCATCTATGTACATACTTTTTTCATAGAGTTATAAGAGTGTTTGGTTCAGTGTCATAACCAGGGGATTTAATATCTAGGACTCCAGAAATAGTTGTACCTCTTATCTCAGACCTTAGACCTCTGAAGTAGTCTTATTACCTCTTACCTATTAGTTGAAGCCTTTTTAAATTTCTAATACACCCAATTTCTTGTCCCTCAAAGAACATACAATAGCTGAGGACTATGAGAGAATCCGAGATAGACAAGTTGCGGAGAATCAAAAGATCTTTGAAGAGCTCGGATTGAATACACTAGCTTCTGACCTTAATAACTCCTTGTCCCAATCTACACAAAAGAAGGGGAAAAGCAGCAAACAAGGGAACCAATAATGAAGATTCATCATCATCGGAGTATCTCGTTGATGCGGATGATCAAGGAGATAGTACTGATGATGATGACACTAAATCTAATGAGCAGCCACAACCCATGGCAAATGAGGTGCTTCTTCTATCTTCAATGTAGTCCATGGGCCATACTAGCATTGCAATTACATGTTTCTATTCTAAAGTATGCTATAGGATTTAGATGCACATTCTTTGAAACATACATCTTGTTTAATATATGATATTCGTTATTAATGCACATGACTTACCTGAGTATTTTTTCCACAGATTCCCTCATCGCGTAGTCGCAAAATCATCTCTTCAAAGATCAAGAAGTCTATTCCCACAATGGCACCTGGGGTTAGGAATAGTAAGAGAGTGAGGGCAACTGCTGAAGCTGAAGTGCAGCCTTCTGCATCCAAAACAACAAGGTCAACAAGGCTGCATGTGCAGGAGCCTACAGCTGCTAATGATGACACTACACCTGCAGAAGAAGCCAATGGAACAGTCGGGCATGACAACACAGCATCAGAGGAAGCCAATATCACAGCTGGTCATGACAATGCAGATGTAGATGAAGACATTGGAGCTGCTGATGACAATACACTTGCTGAAGGCAAGTTCTATTTTTCCAGTCAGTTATGACATCTCTTTTGTTCATTTTGCAGAAATTAAATCATTTAACTAAATGCAATTTCTATTTTGTAGGTCCTCAACAGAGACGTCCAAGGAGGCCCAGACCAGCTACTGTTGGAAAACATCTGGATAGGATGACTAAAGCTATCGGAAGAAGATTGCCCATAGTTGTTGAGGAAGGAAAAAAGGCCACATGAACCTGTTCAAGCTGCCAAGTTAGCTTCAGAGGCCGGCGTCATCATTCGGGAAAGCATTCCTGTCCTTCCACATTGGAAGGATTACAAGAAAGACGACAAACACTTCAAGACCTTTGAGGGACAGCTAGCTGTAAGTGCATTACTGTTCCTATTTGAAACTTTCATACATGCTTAACCTTATTTGTCTAACTAAGTATCGAACTATCATATGCCTAGGGTCGCTTGGCTGTTAACACAAACCATGCCCCAACAAAGGTAGCTATGACCGATTTGATGCGCGTTGCGATAAAGAACCAACGTTATCGGCTCAAGAAGCGATACTTCAATGGTGTACCTGCAAATGAGGTTCGGACAACTTCTCCTGTTGGTTACATGACTGATGCAGAATGGAGGGCACTTGTTGCAAAGTGGTCTGATCCAAAGAATATGGTATGGGTATACTGCAATATATTCTTCATTCACTTATTTTCCAAAGACTCTTAACATTCTGAACTTGTGATATCATCTCACATGTTGAATCTCTTGTAGGAAACATGTGAAAAGAACAAGCACAACCGCAGTCAAGTCAAGTATCATTAGGCTACAGGTTCTCGCTGCTATGTGGCACACTTACATGCATATGTAAGTAAAACATTACCTTCTTCACTTACATGCACATTGGCACTGAACAAATTCATTTTCATTTCATCTGAGATTACTTTGCTGTGATTTTTATCCACTATACAGAAGAAGAATAGAATCATAGACGACCCCAACCTAGATCAGAATGAAGCAATAGATGCGGTGGAGGCCTTCAAGACTTGCCATACCAGCTCCAAACGTGGCCTGAGTGAGCCGGCAAGAGAGGCACTTGTAAGTGCATAGGGTCTATCTCTACTAGTTGATATTTAATTCTAATTGCATTGGATGTTGGTCTTATCAATTATCATCTTACTGTTGCTAAAGGTATTTACATGTAACTGTTTTATGTTCATAAATTTCAGGCTGATATGGAAGCTTTGAGGGCTGAACCTGTTCCTGAAGATGAGATGCCTGCATCAAGTGTGCAAGTCGTGTCCAAGGTGCTGCCCCAGAACAGCTCCAACCATTTCCTGAAGAGTGCTGGCTTCCAAACACCACCATCCACCAAGTCAGGTTCATCAAATGACAGTGAGCTTCGGGAACAACTTGCAGCTGAAGCGATGGCAGCTGTTCAAGGTGAACTAGACGACCTCAGGAAGAAAATTCAAGAAGCTGAGGAAGAGCGGGGGAAGACACAAAAGGAGCTGGAGGAGTACAAGAAGATTACAGAGAGGAACACCAAGGAGATGGCAGAGACCAATTTGCTCCTCAAGAAGCTCTTGTCCCTCCATGGAAATAGTTCTTCATCCCCATGAACACAACTGCTGCTCAGATCTGCTGTGAACTGGATGTTCTTTTGGGTACTCAGGAACTTGGTTTGGTCATGTGTGCAACTTTTAGTTATGTTTGGTCTTGTTTAGTGAAATGTGATGTCAAGTGGTGTTGTCCACTCAGTTGTATGCACACTGGAATACTAGTTTTAATCTTATCGAATGGTGTTCCCATTCTAGTATCATCTGCAAATTACAATTCCATTATAAACTGCAATTTATCTGTGACCAAAGTGATGTCACATCTGTGACCATAGTTATGTTATATCTGTGACCAAATCAAGTCCAATCTGTGACCATTTATGTGGCAAATTTGTGACCACATTACTTCAAAGCGTGACGATGGGAAATAGTATTCTGTGACGATGCGAACATGTATTCAATGACGATTCAAAAAGGTGACGTCACCTGCCACGTCAACGATGACGTCACTGCCACGTCAGCAATGACGTCAGCTGCCAGCGTGGCATACGCCGTTGCCGTGCTCCTAAATGGTAGGTTATGACGAAACAAAATGAAGTTCCATGACCAAACCTGATCGTCACAAAAAATAAACGCCGTTAACGACGCCATCAGTGCGTCAGGCAGACGGCCGATTGTGACGAAAACGGGGATTCATCCGTGACCAACAGCTTTCGTCATAGATTGAAATCAGTTCTATGACGACATATAATTCGTCACAGAATGGACACACATCTATGACGAAATATTGTGTTTCGTCACGGATGACCAAATGTGACGCGACCATAGTGACGAAACTCAAATCGTCACAAAATCGTCACAAATGAACATCAGTGACGATTATGGCATCTTCAGTGACGTTATGTCAACATCATGGATGACAACATCCCTACTAGTGTTAATCAATACATAAAGAAAAGTAAAAACAAAAGACAAACAAAACAAGCCAAACAAGTGATCCAAAAACCAAACAACAGAAACCCTTGATCACTTGCAATCCAAAGTCTCGGTCCCCTAAGGCAAGAGAAACAGCTCAACACAACCGAGAGAAAAAACCACCAAAGCTCTCAAAGAGCAAACTAAAGCTCACACAGAGCAAAGCAACCAAAACAAGGACTTAGACGACACAAAGAGCTCCCTCTGAACACATGCAGCTCCCCCTAAGCAAATGCAACTCCCCCTGAAGCAAACCATGCATCTTACCTTGAAGACCAGAGCTCTCAGCTCACACCGGTCAGACCGGTTGTAACATCTGCAGCAAACCTCCTGACCGGTCAGACCGGTACCACACACCGGTCAGACCGGTGGCCACCTGGGAAATGCACATGCCCATTTTTTGTCTGAAACTCCACCAAAACTTTCTAAATATATGCAGTAGGATTTTTCATGCCCAACCATCTCCCCCTTGTTGACAATGCATGAATCAAGGCATTTTTACAAAATTTACAACTAGAGGCTTCTCAAATAGACATAAAGCCATTAAATGTGCTAGGTACAAGCAAATGAACCACTTAGACTTGACAAAGGTTCGAAATAGCACAGCCGTCAAGAATGTTCAGTTGCATACACACAAGTTCAAGCCATGGTTAAAATTAGCATTTTTGAGCAAAATTTCCTCTCATGAGCAAAGTCCTACACATGCACAAAATGAGCCCAAAATAAACTAAATCACTCAAAGATCATGTGAGGATAACATATTTTCATTAAGAGATCATGGAGGACACCCATGAAGCCAATCAAGTCATGTCAAAGTCATGGAGTCAAAGCTACCATTTAGCACCCATTTTATGAAAATGTAGTAAATAAGGCATAAAGACATGATGGAGGACACTTTTCACTCCATATTCATTTTTATTTCCTTTTCTTCTTCTTTTTCCTCAATTGAATTAGTTAATGGTACATGAAATGCCTTTGCAGCAAAAAAAGCTTATGCTCCTCCAAGATGTGCAAAAGGGGCTAAACATCCAACATGATAAATGGTCTTTGACCCATCCAATCAAAACATGCGTCCAAGCATAATCTAAGCATGATATAGCCATTCAAAACACATAATGAGCATATACAAGCCTCTACTCATGAGAAAGAGCATATTAGAATTTTTGATAAAAACAAGCTATCTCATCATAGATATACAACCAAACTATCAAGAGCATAGCTTATCATCCCAAATATCAATCAAGCATATCTACAAGCTCAAACATAGCATATCATAGGGATCAATGTACATAGAAGAAGCCATTCCTAAAGATGCATATGATACAAATGCAAATGCAAAGCTATACATCAAGATACAAAGATGCCTACCATGGTACATAAAAGGAAGCATGCATGCTATACATCAAAAGTAAACATGTATGATACATATGCTACAAAGTGAGCTCCCAAAGACCAACTCAAAAAGGACAACACACACCAAGCTCTCCCCACAAACGAACAAATGTAGCTTGGTCAAGTGGTTTTGTGAATATATCGGCTTTTTGGTCTTGGGTAGGGACATGGCTCAACACTATGGTTCCCTTCTCAACATTATCCCTCAGAAAGTGGTACCTCACTTTGATGTGTTTTGTCAGGAATGGAGCACTAGGTTTTTGGCAACACTTATGGCACTGGTGCTATCACAAAGAAGTGGGGTCTCGGTACACTCCTCACTAAAGTCTCTCATGGTATAGGAAATCCAAAGTAGCTGGGAACAACAACTAGCGGCTGCAACACACTCAGCTTCAGTGGTAGACTGAGCTACACTCGACTGTTTACAAGAAGACCAAGAGACCAAAGAGGAACCAAGAAACTGGCAAGAACCAGAGGTAGACTTGCGCTCCATATGACACCCAGCAAAATCAGCATAAGAAAATCTGTGAAGTGTGAGTGTCGAGGAGGCAGAATATCAAAGACCAAACTCAGGAGCGTACTGCAAATACCTGAAAATCCTCTTGACGGCCTGCCGATGTGAAGTCCTCGGGGAAGCCTGAAAATGAGCGCACAGACACACACTGAACTACATGTCCGGCCTCGTCGCCATCAAGTAGAGGAGGGAGCCGATCATGCTCCGGTACTCCTTCTGGTCCACTGGTTCACCATCCTCGTCCGCATCCAGAGCTGTAGTCGTACTCATTGGTGTCGACATGGGCTTCGCATCATTCATGTTAAACTTCCTCAGCATGTCCTTGGTGCACTTGCTCTGGTGCACGAAGGTCCCGTCCTTGACCTGCTTGATGTGGAGCCCTAGGAAAAACTATAGCTCGCCCATCATAGACATCTCGAATTCCCTGCTCATGTCATCTGCAAACTTGGCAACAAGGTTACCACCAAAGATTATGTCATCCACATAAATCTGTACAATCAACAGGTTATTTCCATACTTAAGGAGAAACAGGGTCTTATCAACTGTGTCCATCACAAACCCCTTACTCAGCAAAAACCCTCTCAACCTACCATATCAAGCCCTAGGTGCCTGCTTGAACCCATATAGTGCTCTCTGGAGTTTGTACACACTGTGTGGGTATCTCTCACTCTCAAACCCCAGTGGTTGCTTCACATACACTTCTTCCTCTATCACCCCATTCAAGAAAGCACTCTTCACGTCCATCTGGAACAACTTGAACCCTTTAGCCACGGCAAAGGCTATAAGGATCCTAATTGCTTCCAGTCTGGCCACAGGAGCAAATATCTCCTCATAATCTATACCCTCTTTCTGGTTGAACCCCTGAGCCACCAACCTCGACTTATTCCTCACAACCATCCCATTCTCACCTTCCTTGTTCTTCCACACCCACTTGGTACCCATAGGACGGCAATTTGGTGGTGGATCAACTAACACCCAGACTTGGTTTCTCTCAAAGTTCTCCAACTCCTCATGTATGGAATTCATCCAGTTTGCATCAGAAAGTGTGTGTCCAATATCCTTGGGCTCGAAAGAGGCAACAAATGCAGAGTGAGCAAAGTGAGAAGTATTTCGTGATGTCGACCGTGTAGTTCTCTCATTGATGTCACCAATGATCCTTGAAGGAGGGTGATCCACTTGCACACACCTAGGAGCCTCTCGCCTGGAGACTACCTCTCCCTCCACAGCAGCTTCCACCCTTGCTTGCGGTACATGTTGATGCGTAGTAGTTGAAGTAGAAGGCCAGCCATCAACTGTAGTCGTCGTCGTGGAAGTAGAGGGTACACGATCCGCAACAGGTATATGATCCTCGCCATCTCCATCACCATCTTCTTCCTCCTCCTCAAAAAGCATCTCAGCCATCTCCTCGTCACTTGCACATTCAAACCAAGAGAGGTACATGGCATTGTCTCGTTGAAGGTCACCTCGGAAGTCTCCATGATTTTGTTAGTCTCAAGACTAAGCACCCTATAAGCTCTAGAATGGTTTGCATACCCAAAGAAAATACCATCACTAGATCTAGCCTCAAACTTATCAAGTTTTCACTTCTTGAAAGTAATGTAAAGCTTCATCCTTTGATTTCAATAAATAGATGTAACAAAATCTAGTGCAATCGTCTATCAAAGTCATGAAATACCGTTTACCACCTTTTGTCAACACGCCATTCATCTCACTCAAATCGGAGTGAACTAATTCTAGCGGTGCCAAGTTCCTCACCTCGACAGCCTTGTGTGGCTTGCGAGTTTGTTTTGATTCAACACAAACATGGCACTTAGAATTCTTGACAGAGGTAAACTTTTGAATTAAACTCAAACTAGCTAAGCGCATCATACAATCAACATTAATGTAACAAAGCCTCGAATGCCAAACATTTGATTTGTCATCGTTAAAAACACAATTCACAACTTTATTATAAACATCATCTGATAGAGAAAGGCAGAACAAGCCTCCGCTATCATAGCCTTTTCCACCAAAAGTACCAAATCTGGAAATGATACATTTATTTGACTCAACGACTAACTTATACCCTTCTCTACATAGTAGAGAATCGCTGACTAAACTCTTCTTGATGGTGGGAACATGCTGCACATTCTTCAATAGTATGGTCTTTCCCGGAGTGAACTTCAGAGTGACCGTACCAACACCATGAACATGCGCATGAGCACTATTCCCCATCAGGAAGGAGCCAGTCCCCCCGACCTTGTAAGAAGAGAACATAGAGATGTCAGCACACACATGAATATTAGCACCAGTATCCACCCACCACTCTGGTGAGGAGCACACTGAAATAACTGTAGGTAATAAATTACCGTACCCGGATGTTCCTGCAGCCTCGCTAATAACCATGTTTGCTATGTTGGGGCCTTTGCGATCTGGGCACTTTGAAGTAAAGTGATCCGGGCTGCCACAGGTATAGCAAGCCCCTCGTTTCTTCTTCTTCTTGGCCGGCCCCTCGGCTTGCTTAGCCTTGGGCGGGCTTTGTGAGGGCTTCTTCCTCTTGTGTTGCAGTTTGGGATTGCCCCTCTGCACAAAGTTTGCGCTCGAGGGTCCGTCCATAGCCCTTCCACGTGTCTTTTGCTCTCGCCTTCTCCTCAACATCAAGAGTTGTGATAAGGTCATCAAAAGTGAAGATCTTTCTCTTGTGTTTTAGAGCCGTAGCAAAATCCCTCCAAGAGAGTGGTAATTTGGCGATAATAGTGCTAGCCACAAACTTGTTAGGTAATTCACATGGATCATCTTTGTTGTAGTCTTTGATCTCTTTGGCTAGTGCCTGTACTTCATGGGCTTGTCCATGGCATACAGCTCACTACCAGCGTCAGAAGCTCCATACTGAGCCTCGAGAGCATCCCAGACCTCCTTCCCTGTCTTATTACGAAGATAGGTGTCTATCAGATTTTCAGCTAGAATGCTGATGATGTGACAAAACAGGTATACTTTGTGGACAACATAGTGACTGAAAAATTGGATGAGGACATTAAAACCTTACCAAGAATAAACCAGTACAACAAAACAATGATCATTGAGACGATTAATAGAACTAAGAAGCCCAGTGAAGTTGGAAAGCTTGCATTAGTAAATTTAAGGTAAGTACATGGCATCCTGCTGCATTTTTTCCTCTCAAACACGCAGCTAGCATATCCTTGTATTAATTAGAGAGGAATTGAAGGACCGGTCCCTTACAACAGTTGTAAAGCCTCACCAAAAAAATAAAAAAATGATTTGAAGGTTTTCATCCGGATCAGCAGCACGAGTGGCGATTAGCCATATCAAACATCCTACTTTGCATCCTACTTTGTTTTTGCACGAGTGACAATTGAAGATTTGTTCAATTTTCTTTTTCAGTTGAAGTCAAGGAAGGACGTACACATGCTATGATGATTCCTCGATAACACAAATGCAATCCCTGCAATCTCAAGGGATATTAGCTGAGTCTTGAGGGATATTGTCTGTGGATGCACAGTTAGTAGCGGACAATCTTATGTTGCTGCAAGTTTATGAGGAGGCAAGTGCATTAGGGAGACCGGAGACCCGACAAGACCTTTGGTGTGCTGAAAATTTTTGAACATGATAAAAGTTGTGCTGACGAGCACATTAGAAAGGGGAAGGAACTTAAAGAAACTTGTTATCAGAAAGAAGTGTAAGTATTCAGTCCATTCTGAATGATGGCGGTGCTTTTTTAAGGTTTTGGGGACTTTTACGGTGGACCATACCACCCTATACCACTATCGGAAAAGGACCAATATGTAAAGATCCGACGGTTGAGATTAATTATATACCACCACAATTTGCACCTATGGTATAGAGTGGTATGCATAGATGGTATAAGTGGTATAGGAGTGTTATTGGAAAAAATTTATCTCAGCGCGGTCTGGCTTGTCGGTGGTGGCGAGGATACCGGCCGCGCGCGAGCGGCAAGCACGACGGCGGCGGCCACACGGTCGAGCGACAGAGTGCGCTAACGGCAATAGCGACAGCCACACGTGAGCGGCAACAGCGGCAGCAATGACGACGCGAGCAGCAAGCGCGTGGGCAGCCACGGGCGAGCGGCAAGCATGACGGCAGGCAGGCCGAGCAGCAAGCACAACAGCAATGGAGTCTGAGTGCAATTTGCAAGCACAACGACGCGGAGGCCCCACGAGGCCACGATACCGGCAAGAGCGGCGGCTGTGCTCATGCATGCAGAGGTCTGCGGTGCGCAAGGTGAGCTCCTGGTTCCTGGAACCATCTAATCCACCGAACCCAATCCTACTCAATCCATTTAATCTGATCATTAATGGGTGTATAATCCACCCATGCACAGGCCTACTCGCGACCTGCGCGGCCTAGTGCGTGACTGCGCGGCGGGCGGGCTCCGTGGCGATCCCCGCGGCGGCGCAGGGCCGGAGTCCTTAGCGAACTGCGGAACGGCGGCGGATCGTGGGGTGGAACGGGAAAGCCCGCCAAATATAGCAAATTTATAAAAATTACCTCAATATCCTTACTAAAAATGAATTCATACTGCATACCACTACTTGGTGGTATGGTCCACCCTAAAAAATTAAATGGTGGAAGCATTCATCATTCAGTCCATGGGAATGCAGAGAGTTCTGAAGAACATGGCCGTGGCAAAGGTATGACATCAATTTACTTTCTGCTATAACTTCTGAAATTCATAATCAAGGTATGACATGCAAATTCATTATTTTATGCACTACCTATTTTCAAGAGAGGTGGAACATTTTCAGAGGATGCCCGTTCCATTGAAAGTTAGTCGTCCATTCTGAATACTGGTGATGCTTTTTTAATTGATGGAATCAGTCATCTTTCAGTCCATAGGAATTCAAAAAGTTCTAAAGAAGATGGTCGTGGCAAAGGTATGACATCAATTTACTTCCTACTATAATTTCTAAAAATCATAAAGGTATGACATGCAAATTAAAAAAATGAAGAAGAGGCCAAGATGAAGACTCCCAAGAAGGCAATTGGCAGGAAGGCAGCAGCTGTTGAAAGAAAAGGAAATGAAGAAGAGGCCAATACTGCCCATGAATCTACGCTGGCAGATATTCAGAACAACCGGAAGGGAAGTGTTGTTGATGATCCGTCCGACAAAGCAAAGAGTTCTCGCCATGACAAAGGTATGATATCAATTTATTTTCTGTTGTAATCTCTGAAATTTATAATCAAGGGTATGACTTGCAAATTAATTATTTTTTGCACTACATCCATAAGATGCCCTGCAAAAGGATAAACTGAAAGCAAAGAAGGCAGCAACCGCAACAAAAAAAAAAGAGAAGGCAACAACTGCAAAGATTTTTGCAGGCACTAGAGGAAGCCAGGAAAACGAAGAAGAGGCTAAGAAGAAGAAAGCAAAGGAACAACTAGCTGCAAAGGGTTGTGCAGGAACGCGAGGAAGCAAAGAAAATGACCAGAAGGAGGTGGCAGAAAGATCTAGCTGTGGACTACGTTCCCTACCCAGACTTAACTATAAATATTGAACGATGGTGATTTGTGATCCTTGGTCTAGTAGTCTCTATATGGACAAGTCGTGTCACTTTTTGTAGTGTATTCTGTTTGCCAGCACTCAAGTGAATGTATTTGTTATTTAAAACATGACCATTGATTTTGTTGGATTCTCTCTCTTTTTGTTTGGAAGGGTGGGGGACATTTGCTCACCGCTACTGGCAATTGATTCATCTGTAGTCATGGATTCTGCTATAGCTGTGAAGATGGACTCATCTAATGTCCAAAACACATGGATACACAACGGGAAACACGTCCTTTGCCGTGCGTTTCAGACGCACGGCAAAGAGCCATAAACGTAGGGCAAAGCGTTTGCCGTGTGTTTTTCGTCGAAACGCAAGGCAAAGCCCGCACGGCAGCATTTGGCACGGCAAAGGGACTTTGTCGTGCGCCTTTTCTCGCACGCACGGCTAAGACCCTTTGCCGTGCGTCAAACGCAGCGCACGGCAAAGAAAAGCAACCGACGGCGCGGCCGTCTGTAACGGCGGCCGCCGGCCTTTGCCGTGCGCCTCATACCAATACACACGAATACGCACAGCAAATAAATTTAAAAGAAAATAAAAAAATACAAGGCAGGCCTGGGGCCCGCCTCCGCTGGGCCACCGCCGCAGCGCCGCCGGGCAAACACCGCGCCGGAGCCGGCCGGGCAACCACCGCGCCGGGGGAGGAGGGCCGCTGCGTGCCGCGCCTTCGGTGGAGTTGGCTTGATGCCGTAGAATATGGGGATGAGGAGCTTGCACGACTCGACGATGTTGGCGAGCTCGTGGAGGTAGAACTCGGAGTCAAAGTAGCGCTTGGAGAAGATGGCCACGGCGACCTTGCACTGCCTGATGCCCTCGTCGATGCTCTCGCCCGGGCGCATCGACTTGTTGTCGAGGAAGGAGCGGACCCGGCCGCTGCTGAGGTGCTCCAGCCGGTCGTACAGCAGCCGCGCCACGTTGTGCTTGGTGTCCACCCCGCGGTGGTTGATGAAGACGTCGAACGCCGGCGACGACGACGGCCTCGTGCCGCGGCTGCGTCGGGCGGCGGGCGTCGTCGTCGACGTCTTCTTCTGCTCGCCGTCGACGACGCGGGACGCCCACCGCGCGGTCGCCGCGGCATTCCCGGTCGCCGCCTCCGCCGACACGTTCAGCCGCGACGCCATCACCACGGTGGAGGACCTCTGCTACCGCGCCGGATGCTGCCCCGCCGCCGCGCCGTGAGATGGAGGAGGGAGGGAGCTTCGGGAGGAGGAGGAGAGGGCGCGCGGGGGCGGGGGGAAGAGGCTGCGGCTGCAGGGTGCGGCGGGGAGAGGGAGTGGGTGGGGGGGCCTTTTATACTAGGGTTGGGGAGGGGTGCCGACGGGGGGCTGATGGGCCAGCCAGCCTGGTGGGCTTTTTGGCCGGCTGGCCCATTTAGCCTTTGCCGTGTGCTTTTTCTTTTTTTGTTTTTTTCTTTTTTTTGTCTCTTTATTTCTCTTTTATTTTTATTATTGATTCTTCTTCTCTTTTATTTATTTGTTTATTTTCAACCCTTCTACTCTTAAAAATATACCCAAATTTATGTCTTTTTACACCTCATAAATTTATGTCTTTTTACACCTCATGTACTAAACTTTGTCGTGCGATAAACTAGAAAACGCACGGCAAAGGCTTTTTTAGTAAAATCTAAATTCTACACAAAAAACACTAAAATTATCAAATGACTTCGAAAAAACACCAAAATTATACATACAATAACTTATATTGTCTATTGCTTATAGAAAAAAAATTGAATTCAAATTCAAATTTGATCGTTGCTTTTCATTCAAACATAACCATCTACTTCTCAACTCTCTAAAACTTCTTCAGAGATGTTTCGATTTGTAAGCAACGTACATGACAAAATGTTCAAAACTTGTTCAAATTTTTACTACAGCCTCCACGTATGATATCAAGAGCCCTTGACGAATCTTATAATTTTCGGACATCATTCGCATTTTTTAGAATTTTTAAATCATTTGGACACATGATCATGGTCGTGTTTCCTAGTCAAGAAGTTCAAATTTTCTTTTGATTTTATGGAAGAGGTCTTAAATTGGACTAAGTAAAATAAATATTATTTTTTCACTCACTTTACTCTATTATTTGAATCACTTGTAGTTCAAATTTGATCTCTTTGAAAAAAATTGCTTGAAATGCAACTAATTAGTTAAATATAGCAAATTAATCCAAAAATCTACCAAAATTTACCATGAAGTCTCACATGTTGTATGTATAGAGTAGAAAAAATTTCAAAGTGAGAAGAGTTTGTTTTGAGGGGCTATTAGATTTGGGGCTTAGGAGGACATATATATGGGGAAAAAAACTTTGCCGTGCGTTTTTTCAGAGACGCACGGCAAAGATGCGCCGGACTAAAAAACACATGGCAAAGAGGACAATAAAAAATTGTTCACCTCCTCTGGCTAACGGTGGTTAACGGTTGGTGGGAAAAAAATGTTTGTCGTGCGCCGGAGGGAAACGCACGGCAAAGGAAATATCTTTGCCGTGCGCCACGAAACAAAACGCACGGCAAAGACTCTTTGCCGTGCGTTTTATTTCCGGCTCACGGCAAAGAGTCTTTGCCGTGCGTTTTTTCTAGATGCACGGCAAAGGGAGGTCTTTGCCGTGCGCCCGATAGAAAGCGCACGGCAAAGATTGTAACGCACGGCAAACATCGATTTTCTCGTAGTGATATGGGTGTTCAGTGCCTGACTATGACACTCTATTTTTCTTATTCTTATAAATGGATTCGTGTTTTTATACATGAATTTTTGTTTTCATATATGGATGCGTGTTACTCATGGATTTTTGTTTTTAGTCATGGGTGGCGGCCACGGGCGGCGCATGGTGGAGGGGCGCCCAGTCGGGAGGGGGTGGTTGTGTTGGGACTGATTGTGATGTGGAGGAAGGGGTCAGATGGGATGTATGGAAGGGCATCAAACTGTTAGGATGGGCTGGGACGTATCCAAATGGGCAAATACGTATCAAATTCAGAGTTTTCGGCCTATTTAAAATCAAATACGAGGACAGGTTGTGGATACGTATCCTGGACGTATCTGTTTCAGAGACGTCTCAGACACGAGATACGCTACCAACCTGGTGTTTCCATGTTTCTGAGCTGATTTGGCTAAAAAAGACCAAAATTGTATGATACTCATTTGCATTAAACCTGATTGGTTACTCCAGCTCATATATTTAGACGATCATATTTATCCTCAATGCCTCACTTGGATAGAGTTAATCTACTTGATGCTTCCGGCTCAAGCGACCTAAAAGACTAGTCCAATAGGGGAAGGGTGACTCTCCCTTTTAAGGTGGCTTCCTCCTCCCAAGCTTAGTAAGGTGGGATTGTTAGAGGCTCACACAGTCACACGGTCGCCGCCCGACTACAACTGGGTCATTGGGCCTATTTTTGTTGCATCTTTGCCAACGGGTAATAGTGGAGGAAGATGTCCTCATCATTCCCACCCCCTGAAACAAGGGTCTCAGTTTTGATACCAAATGAATGATGCATCCGGCCCGGGCGAGGGGTTGGTTGAGGCCCAACAGTTGATACCAAATGAATGATGCATCCGGCCCAGGCGAGGGGTTGGCCAAGGCTCAACAAATTAAGGTTGCCCAGCCCCCAATAGTTCGTAGGCACACCCACTCGGGGAAAGGCTCAATCTCCCTAAAAAAAGTAGTCCGATAAGGGAAGGGTGGATCTCCCTTTAAGGTGACTTCCTCCTCCTAAGTTTTGCAAGGTGGAGTTGTCAGAGGCTCACATGGTTGCTGCCTAACTACAACTGGGCCACTTGGCCCATGTTGGTTGCGTGTTTGCCAATAGGTAATAGTGGATGAAGATGTCCTCATCACTATTGTCTATTTACAAATTCGATCTTTATGCAAATTTGTTATTTATGCATGCTAGCTTTTGAACAGCAAGGCAATTGTGTCATTTTGTCTTTACATATATATTAGACGACTGTCAATAGTCAGTATGTTCAGGCATATATTTCAGCAGGAGTACGTGTTGCATGATGCCTTTAGTGGGTCGAAGGTAGATCTAATGATGCAAGCCTCAGTGCTAATGCTTAGTTTTCTGACAAGAATTTTGTTTATCTTGGTGCTAATGCTCAGTTGTGCTAATACCCCTGTTCCTTAGTGCTGGAACTATTATGTTCAGTTGATTTTGTATTTATTATCTGAACTATGTTTATGCCAAACTTGATTCCGGTTAAAACATGGTTATGCAGACCTTGCTCGAAAAGTTGAATTTGATCTACCTGAAGGGAGAAGGTTTTCTGCATGACTGAATTTGATCTAGCTGCGAATGTAAAGCTCTGGGACCTGGGAGGTCAGGTATGGTTTCTCCAGCAGAGTTATAGACTTGTCATCGACAATCTTGTCGTTGAAACTTCTCCATTCAGCATTAGTCGTGGTTGATTGCTTTAGCATTCAGTCAATAGGTTACTTTGTGTCATATTCATGAGACTATCTTTCAGGTAAGAAAATCTCATGGTTTATTTAGGTCCTTTCTTGTGCATTCTCATCTTATGGTTTATTTATGATATATCCATAGCAATTAGTGCTTGATAGCATGTGCTGAGAATATACTTGCGAGCTTTTGTTTTATGATGTCATGTCAGATCATATACAATATCTTAATTAACTACCAGCCAATTCCATGAAGCTAGCATTTGCAATTTTTAAGCTATAGTGAATTAGTGATCTTTGTGGCTGAACAAGTGTAGCATTGTTAAGGAAAATATAGTTTTAGGAGTAAAGATTGCTGAACATTATCCCTAACAGTTAGGCAAGTCCTGATGAAGCTGGGCCATTCAAACTGACTCCATGAGAAGAATAGGAGTGGCGGCAGCAAAATCCATGGAGGGAAGTAGGAGCAAGGTTGCTGGTAGTAGGATTACGTGAGAAACGTTGTGGCTAGATCCAGGATGAACATCACTGAAGGCAAGCTGGTGTCCGTGAGTCTATGATTGGCCTTTGGCTTGTGTCCATTGCAAAAATGTACTGGCATTCTGAATCCAGGAGATTTTCATGCATTGGTTCTGAGTATGTATGCTATGGTTATAGACAAAAAAGTATCTGCTTGTTCTCAATTTTGATAATTTGTGTTTCAGTGCTCTATTCCTGAGTGTTACCACTGAGATTGAAAAATAAGAGGTACTGAAAATTACAATGTTGTACCTGTGGCTGTTTCAATTTGGGTGAGCTCATCAGTACTGGAAATTATAATCTTTGTCCTTGTGCTTGCTGCTGTATCTACGGCTATTACAATTTGGGTGAAGTCATCCCTTCCATTGGTGAGAAGATGCTCGGCAGGATTATCCCTGTGTTCACATCATGCATAGGGTTCCATTGTGTTTCTTTCCAACAGATTGTTGAAACGCAAACAAAACTTTGTTTTTGTGTACACCCATTCTATCATCTTATAATACATGTAATCAACTAGCACCAAATAAGGAAATTTTAACAGCTGCATTGCTCCATGCATGCCTTTGCTCGCTGATGTATCTATGCTTTACGATGATGTTCCAAATTAATTCACTTGTACAATACCATCATGAATGCTTCTTTATTAAAAATCTTAGTGCTCAAAACAAATTAAATCTTGTGCAAGTGTTGACAAATTGCATAGTTTGGAACAAGATGATGTGAATTATTTATGTTGTCTTGCTGATTTCTGCTATGCTCATTCAAGGATGCCTCTCTTGCCGTATAGGTTGCTCCTCTATCCACATTGCAGTAACATGGCCTCCTACATGAGAGGTGAGTCCAGCCCTAGGATTTCTAATTAGATGTGTTCATTGCTTCTAATTTTGTTCTTTGCTGTAGTATAGTTTTGTCAGCTGATGAATTAAAATAGCAGAAGTCAAGGCTGGCAAAAATTGACCAGAGTTTGAAGATTAAGCAATAAGCAGTCCCAAAAGTGAAGGCCAGGTGTAGAACAATCACCTCAGCTTTGTTCTTATGGATGCTTATAGTACAGAAACCAACCAATTCAGATTGTTAGCATTAGCAGTACAGTGATGGCTGCAATCAGCTCCTTGTGGTCTTTTTCGCCTATGACTATTTATAACTGGTACATTTCCTTTTTGTTTTTGGTTTGTTGGAATAAATACTTAACTATAATTGTGCCTATTTTGACATTATTATTGTCATGTTGAATGTATGTGAAATGTATATAGATATTTGATGCTCGTAGCAATGCACGGGCACTTTCTTAGTTTGCCACTGAAAAAACAAGTTTAATTTGACAGTGTATGCTCTCAGCCGGGAAATTAGCTAGGCTTTGCCTCCTGATATCCACAGCAATATTCTACCAGGAATACATCAGTCAGGTAAATTCTTTTCCGAAAGAGTGGCGCCATAATTCCTGAGTGATGATTGCTGGCTAACAGCAGGTCCATGCCCATGCATTCACTGCCGAACTGTGTGGAAAAAGAAACTTTGATCCTGGTAGCTTGGCCTACGCATATCTGCCCATGATATAGTCCTCATACGTGTATATACATTCCATTTACGAAGCCCAGCTGGTTGATCTGATTCGTCATATGGTAAACAAGTGGTGTCATTGCGTGTTCACCTAAAGAGTAAAAAAAAGTTTTGCCTTATCTATAACAACTATATAGGTCAGACCCACTACAAGTCATGGATAGATTTCTCTCAACACGCAAGCATTCCACATCACCATCCACTATACACCATGTCAACATTCACTATACGTCATGTTACCATCCACTAGATCATATATTTATGTCTTCAACCGATTTTTTGTGGTTAATATCATACCTTTGTGAGTAGCATGCTACAAAATTCTCATAGTAGAGAAAAATATAGGATCGATAATTTAGAATGGTTCTCTCTCAACAAAATTATCATGCTTCCATGTATAATATTATTTAGAAAAGAATGTTGTCATAAAATCACTTTGGTATTCCTACTTTCATATTGCACCTTAAAATTTTGTTTAAAAAATTTCCGCAGCATAATGCAAGGTATCACCTAGTATATATAAGATTCAAGACCGTTGCTGAAGCCGCCTCCTCCCTTTAGAGGATGGCGCCACCGCCTCCTCCTCCCTTTCCAGCCCGTCATCACCGCCACCACCACCGTATCCGCCTCCTCCCCATTGTGACCGTGGCAAGGCTACGAATTCTGAAATTTTAGGCACACGTACGTATATACAGACCGCTTATACGGTTGGTTTATATGACTTGTAATGCACTTCATCAGCGGAAAGAAAAGGGGAGTGAGAAAATGCTGCCACCCTTTCCCATCGGGCTCTTTTACGGTGGACCATACCACTAGGTGGTGGTATGCAGTATATGATTTTTATTGTTAAGGGTAAATAGGTAATTTTTGTAAATTTTTAATAAATTTGGCAACTTCGGGCCGAGACAAAAATTCGTTTATGACAAAAAAAATTGAAATGAAAAAATTTGAAAAAAAAATTGTTTTGAAATTTGTAATGAAAATTTTTGTTCTTGAAATTTGAAAAAAAAATGTCCATACCACCAGAGGGAAATGGAAAAAATTGAAAAAAATCATTTTTGAAATTTGAAATGAAAATTTTTGTTTTTGAAATTTGAAAAAAAATTGCCAAATAAATATTTTGAAATATTTTGTTTATGCCACCAAGAAAAAATTGAAATGAAAAAATTTGAAAATTTTCTTTTTGAAATTTGAAATGAAAATTTTCTTTTTGAAATTTGAAATGAAAATTTCCGCTTGAAATTAGAAAAAAAATGGTCATACCACCAGAGGAAAATAAAAAAATGAAATGAAGAAATCATATATTTCATTTATGCCACAGAGAAAACTTTCAATAATACCCCTATACCACCTTATACCACAGGCACAAGCTGTGGTGGTATATAATTAATCTCAACCGTCGGATCCTTTCATACTAGTTCTTTTGAAATTGTGGTATAGAGTGGTATGGTCCACCGTAAAAGAGCCCTTCCCATCATGGCCAGGTTCAATAATTTGGTTGAAGTTACATGTCTTATTTAGAATAATTGTCACAAAAAGTCTTATTTAGAATAAAATTGATAAAGTGATCAATGATTTTGAAAGAATAAATATTATGAAAAAATAATTAGAAACTACAAACCGGGTGAAAGAGAAATCTCTACCGGAGGATAGATTAGAAACAAATAAGAAGATAAAAGCAAAACTTCAGCAGGAATAAGAATTGAAAATTAGGAATGGAAAAAGAAAAGAGCTAGAAGTCATATTGACCACTTACTAACATGTAGGCTAGAATTTTCCCAAAAAAAACATGTAGGCTAGAAAAAAAAAGATGGTTGGGCGAGTGATATATAATCACCCCGTCACCTTAACGGGGTAAGGGTAGGGTCATGTGCCCCCAAACCAATTTGGAATAACTATATAAAGTTGATATCTTGTTTCTTTGCAAGGTAGAAGAAAATATGATAAAAGGTATCAGATAGCACAAATGATATCGACCTATAGCAACAATTTGGACATGGTAATGTAGTGTTGTATTTTTTCATTGCAGCGCAAAGGTCCCGATAACCCAAGGAAAAGACAAGAGTTACCGCTATACCATAGGTGTGCAAGTTTACCCAATGGTTAAGTACAGTACATGCATGATAGGAAGATTGTTTGCACCGATCTAGCTAAGAGCAAAAGTGGTCAACCATTCCATTCGTACATCACATGGTAATACAAAAAAAACATCTTTTTAAAAACATGTTTATGACTTGGTATGTATTTCTGTAAAAAAAAAGTGTCATTCTAAATTTGTCTTAAGTCAAATCATCTTCAGTTGCACAGCACCGGTCTTTTTTGGCTTCGACTTCAATCCACCCTGTTGTTTAATTTGATGTTGATCATCGGGTGATTGTCGGCAACTTTAGTCCCCTACCCTGTCGCAACCTAAGAAACCATGCATTGTGCCTTTGCAATGGATCTTCCATGCCAAAACTAAGCCAAGCAACTACTGAAAGGTGCAACATCCATAGTGAATCTGGACACATTCTATCACTTCGGACAGTGGCATTGCACCTCCCCGCAACTTAAGGCTTCGATCCCTGAGAAACTAATAAAGGCCGGCAAACCTGTCATCAGCGCTATTCAGTTATGGGCTCTTCAGAACTTTACGCCGGCAAACCAGTTATCAGTGTCATTCAGTTATATATTCTTCAGAACTTCAGGCCGGCAAATGAGTCATCATTGTTATTCAGTTATATATTCTTCAAAACCTTAGGCCCCTATCTAGCTGCTGAAAGCAATGTGCCTTTGTGTGTTGGTCCCTCCTCCATTTGTGGCACAAAGTGGCAACCAGTATATGCCCTGTCCATGCAAGAAGGAAAGGGGAAAGAGGTGGGGGCAGAGGTGACATGCTTGCACATTGACAGTGGCTGCTGCATTTGCTGCCTCTCCTTTCTTTGGCCAAATTATTGCCTTGTGAGTGGGACTGGGAGAAAAGGGTTGTCCTTTGTGTCTGCAGGACCAAATGCACTGTTTGAGCTTTCTTTGCAAGTGCAAGTGATGAACTCACATGATCTTAATTTGCAGAAGACTGATGAAGTTGTATGGTACTAGGGCATACATATAGCTAGCTGGTTCAACATCTGATCTGATCCAACCGCACTAGAAATGAATTGTCCGGAATTGTTACACAGTTTGTCAGGAAAGAATTTACCTGGCTGATGTCAGCAAAGCCTTGTCGGCAAAGCCTTATCTCGGCTGACACTAGGTCAGAAACGATTTGTGCTGGCGGCTAAAAAGAGTGTTTACTGACGGTTGGAGGAACCACCAGCAACTTTGAGCCCGCCCGCCACCAGAGAACTCTTGGCTGGCAGGCATCTTAACGCACCCGCCAACACACATAGTTAAACCAGTTTTTTCATTGACAAATAGTGTGTCATTATGGTTCAGAGTGATGGTGGCTGGCCAACAGCGGAGCAATGCTCATTTCATTGGTAGGCCGTAGGCAAGGGATACACACATACACAGAAAAACTTTGATCTTGCTAGCTAGGTTGGCCTCTCGCGTATCTAACCATGATATAATCTTCACACTTTTATATGCTCCCATTAACAAAACACAGCCGGGTTGATGTAATTCGTGATGTTAAACAAAACGGTGTCAGTGTTCTTCTTAAGAGTCAAAAGTTTGAGTTGTGCACGAAATGTCTTCTCTGCAAAGATCCTTCATAACTAACAAAGGCAGCAAGCAGAGCTTTTGCAAAGGATAAAGTATTATATGTGCACATGCATGACACTGATGAGGCTATCCAGAACCTGCGTGTCCCTCTTGAATTCTGATGCCTCTTAGGATCAACACATTGTAACATGACCACGTGTTGTGTTCTTGGCTAATCAGAACAATTTTTCACTGTATAGTGAGTTAATGATGTTTGGTTTTGAATATACTAGGATTAACTGTTTATATGGAATTATTATAAAAAATTGTACTATGAAATTAATAGGATCAAATTAAAGGATGCAGTGGAAATATATGGGGGACTATGTAGTTACTGAAATTGAAAGAGACGCGTTATGTCCTGCAACTGTGATGAGATAGTCTTGGCCGTCCACCCTTGCCTTTGCGAGATGGTACCTCCTTATGAGCCGTTCTTGCTTCTAGAAGTGTCAATACAGCTTTTCTCTTGGTCCCATGCATTTTTATTTTGTTAACGTCAAATTGATAAGGTGGCGAGCTCCTTTTGTGCCAATTAGGTACTTTGCTTTTGGCACATATGGAGTTGCCTGAATCGGCATGAGGTTGGGCAACAAAAATGGTAATGGTCTAATGGCTGAATATTTTCTCCATTTTTTTATCCAATACTGCTAGAGTGCTAGTTGTCGCTCCAATTTCTTTTGTTTTGCGTTTCAGAAAAATGCTAAACTTGAGCAAACATTATAGTTTAAAGCAACGTGGGATTCCATACAAAACTTTAAAAAACTATGTATAGTTCTCGAAAACATGTCAGTTGAAGTCGTAACGTGCGAAGTCCGGATGTCATCACACCCCTTGACGGCGAAAACAAGCACAAATCTATATAACAATCGTCCGAGCAAAGGAAACTGCTTATTTCAATTCAAAGAAAAGAAACACTCCTCTTCAATAGACAATAGAAAGATAGTGCTGAATGTGATGTATGAAGCGCTTTAGATAATGCAGCAATTGGCAACTGAGACAGTTTAAGACTGCATAATTTCATCACTATCTTTAGAAGAACTTAAATAGCTAGCATAATAGGTGGCCTTTGTTAATAATTTGGTTAATATTTTTTCTTTATTTATCTCTAAGTATATACTTTAAGAGGTTTTTTTCGGTACACAATTCCACCCTGTACCACCACTTTAAAAGGACTCGTATGTAATAAAAAAGGATCTATTTGTAAGGATCGGATGGTTGAGATTAATTTTGTACCACCGGTTTTTTTGTGTGGTACGGGTGGTATTCATAGGTGGTATTGGTAGCATATGAGTATTATTGGAAATGAAAAATATTTTTGTTGCAATATATGAAATTGGATATATGAAACGATTTAGGTATTGTACTCGTCGGCGGTATATTTTTTCCGAATAATATTCATTCACCAAATTACAATTTTACCCACAACAAAAAACCGATAATACCACCGTACTACCAAAGAGTGGTATTGTGTACCGAAAAAGAGCTCTACTTTAAGTAGGTCACTAAAGGTTCTCATCTTTTTGGCACCTTCAGAAGAAAAGAGAAGGCTTTGTTGTGTGCCATCCACCAACTAATGTTCCAATAACACTAAAAATGTGCCTCGTAAAAATAACACTAAAAATGTGTAACAAGACCGCGTTATTGAGTTCTATCCAATTTAGATCCTTCATTAGGTTACTTAGTGCTCTTGGGATGTTTTTGTACATAGTATATAGTACAAAATGATGGTAAGAATGGAAACAAACTTGAATGTCAAAGAATGAATAGATCTGTTTCTTGCACAAGTTCTACACTTCTACTCTGAAATTCCTTCAAAAAAATATGAAAGATCGTCCCTTCAATATTTTGCTCGCAATATTGGACTAAGTCGAATATTTCATAGTTCTCATGATTAGAGGCCTCATATAGTTAAGAAAAATAATGCTACTTCTGCCTACACTGCTAATAAGCAACACTAACGTTGCTATGCTATCGAAAAGCAAACATGGATGGAGACGACAAGCAACATCATTGTATTGATAGGCTGGGAAAAAGTGTGCAAACGTGTAAGGATGCCTCTTTTGGGTCATGGGGGGACAACCCAGAGAAAGAATGCATGTGCCATCATGCCTCAAATCAGTAGATGGATGAATCCAGTTACTCCTTCCATGATTTTAATTTGATTTCATCATGCACAATATTGTAACATATACAAGAGCCCACGTACGGTACATCAGTGTACATATTGAGACCTCTGATCCCTCAATCTTGGCAAAGCATGTTTTGTGAACCTTCAGATCCTGTCAATATAGCTCCACACTGAGAGGTATGTTCTCGGTAATGTTAAACTGAGATCTATTGAAAATTAAGCTGAGGGTGACTTTTGTTGCTACAAGGATTTGACAAAAAAACTTCGACTTTGAGTTTTTCCTAATATTATTCTGTCTTGGAGCACTATCTGCAGCTCAAATTCTGATGTTGTACCTTAGCCGATTGCTTGATCGATCCTAATCCTTTAATGATTGCATTAATGTCTTTAATTAGTGTTTATTTTTTAAATGAGAAATTAAAGCTGCTTTACTCTGTTTTTTCTCTTTGTAATTTTTAAATATATGGTGTAATTGCAAGTGTTCTATTTTTTCTGAAACTTGCATGTATGGTCTTTTCTGAATATTTTCTGCTTAATTAGTATGTGAAGGTAGAACTCCTTAACCTCAGGCCTCTTTTTGGAAGCCTAAAAAAGTATTGAACGCATCTCTCATCATGTGTATGTAATTATATGAGTCCATCAAGTGCGGTATTAGTAACTCAGGCTACTTTGCTTGCATGCATGACTTCAAATGCTACTTGAAAGCGTCCCTTTGGCCAAACTTTTACAGCTCAAAGTTACCATCTTTCTGGTACGCATGAACCCCAGATTCTCTTTTCTTCCTCTAACGTAGTTAAGATGACCATGTATCATGTATGTCAGCATATATGCTCTTGATTAGTTTAGCAGAAAGCATAATTAGTGGATCCTAAGCTAACAGGAGGGCCCAGTGATAACATTTGTTAGTGAAAGCAGGCATGCAAGTTGGCTATTTCTTTTTAAGGGAAATGGAGTGGCTCATTATATAGACTTGTTCATGATCTCATTTGGGCAAGTTGTGTGCTCCATGGAGCTTGAGCAAGAGCACTCACACTTACATGGGTGAGCTCTCTCTTGAGCTGATTATTGCTGTTTGATTGGTGTTTGTGCCCTTCCCTTATCTGCTCCTCATTGGAAGGTACTACTCACTCTTCAATCAATTCTTACTTGTTCAGCCGATTCAGTTTATGCATCTTAGATTCATTTTGTGTGTGTCAATTACAAGTTCAGTTAATTGTGTCGGATGCCTTTTGCATGTAAAAATGTCATTTCACTTAGATGGCACCACTCATGTCGAACATTCAGTAGTATGTTCTTTTGTAGCACGGTACAAAATTCTCATACATGACTTAACTACATGTTCTTTTAGGAGACAGAGAACTTCCATTCATAGAAATTATAGTTTCATTCTCTTAGTTCTTACATGATATACAAATGAGCTAGTTTAAATCTGTCCATGAGGCCATAGTTACAGGTAATGAGTTCCATGAAAAGTGTCTTCTTAAAGATTAGCAGCAATCATACAGTTTTTTAATTCTAGAATATGTGTTACGTTTCAATATACAAGCTATGTATCGTTTGTGTTTTTATTCTCATAGGGTGAATAATCGAACATTATCAAACCTATTTTCAGGGAGCATATCTTAGCATATCATTTCCTTGAGAAAATATAATGATACCATGTCTAGTTTCATATCCATGAATCATCAGACATCCACAGATCCTTACTTGAGTGGTCAGGGCCTATGTGACCAGGATCAGCATATAATCTCCCAGTATTTTACCATAACTATTGATTTCTGTAAAAAAATGATGTATTTAGGTTCATCAATTGGAGCATGAGATGGAGCTCTACCATGGATATCTTGAAGATCACTTCAACATCCACAAACTCAGGTAAACCATTCATATATCATAAACCATACCCCTGCTCCTAATGCAATTTTGGTTGTTACATAAATTGAAACAAAATAAGGTGATCCTATGCAACTTAATAGAGATTGCAAAAGAAGTAGAACCTAAATCACGCAATGTCACATATACTAAGTTGTGGAATCAAATCTGGTGGCACTAACTAGTTTGTTATCAAACAAGTGGACTAGTGCACCACCTCCAAAAGGTTGGGGCTATGCTCTGCCTTTGGAATCTCCATCTAGTGGCGCAGCATGAAGGGGCGTGTATATATGTTAAACTGTTTTTTATGTTAATCAGGTGCATACATGTGATTCACTTAACTTTTAAAAACATATGTTTCAACAAATGAGGTGTTTCTTGTAGCAAAGATAATAAGCGTAAGAATCAAAAGCCACACGGCTTCGTGGAAAACTTGCTTCCAGGCAAACAAAATCTTCACTCTTTATTTGTGCGGTCAGTCAAGCTTCTTTTTTTTTAAAATGGAGGATGAGAAAAATGAAGGCGCCACAAATCTTTCAAGAAAAGATCGAATTTCCCACATGTCATCATCACGAATATGAATCTTTGCTAAGTGAACAAGATGCCCAACTCATGTGGAGAGACGACGTGTGATCCCACGGACAAGATGAGAGTGCCATCGAATAATTTTCCTAACTGGACTTGAACCTTATTTGACCATGATATAGTGCGGGAGTGCTGGATGGTTTATCACAAAAGGAGATCCTGATTCCTTCATTTGTTGTGTTATGGGCCCCGTTCAACTAGTGAGATTCTAAGGACCTTCATTCCCTTTTATTTGGCGCCTCAAGTGATGAACCTAAAAACAAAAAAGGTCTCGAGTGATGTGCACTGCATCACAAAGTTGTGACCTGTGCATCATCGCCAACTATCCTAAAATGACCAATGGGTTTCTAGTTTTCTTCCCTTCTCCACTGCGATATTAGGTTTGATATCTTTTTTTTTTTGGAAAAAGACAATCAGTACATGCACCATCTCATTTGCCCCCACTGTGAAAGTTTCTAGCCACATGGAGATGTCTGCTTGTTCGGTTACTCTGGAATGGAGGTCTTTTACAGTGCACAATACGACCCTGTGGTAGTATTACTGATTTTTTACTATGGGTAAAATGGTAATTTCCTCAAATATATTATTTGAAAAAATTTCCCCCACTGCCCATTCAGCCGAGACGCACCCGATTCATATATTTCATTTCCTATATTACAACAATGCCATTTTACATTTCTAATAATACCTTCATACTACACATACGACCTGTGAATACTACCGTACTACAGCTAAAAAAACCGGTAGTATAGAATTAATCTCAACCGTCAGATCCTTACATATAGATCCTTTTCTATTGCATACAAGTTCTTTTTCAATCGGTAGTACATGTTGTATTGTGCGCTGTAAAAGACCTCCTAGAATGAGTCCCTGGTACGATTTCTGATTCAAATGGTTCACTAATTTGTATAATCTTGAGATATAAGCTGGATTGGTTCCTAGGTTTAATTCTAACTAATGGAACGAACCCTTACTAATTTTTTTATTATCAAATTGAACATGTCACCGAAGAATCATGAGCAGGGATCTAGTTAGTGAATATGGGACTTTGGGTACGTACATGCATCTTAAACTTCATGAATACTGAGAATGACCCAAGAATGCTGAATAATTCAACTAACTAGAAGAAACTTTATTTGACCATATCAGTGCAGGAGCACTACTGCTTGGTGATTTATATTGGTCCCATGAAAAAGGGGAATCCCCGATTCCTGATTCTTGCATGCATTTCTTGCGCGGCCCCCACCCAAGTAGTGAGATTCCAAGGGGCTCCCTGGTGGCCGCTCAAGTCTCAAGTGCTGATTCCTCTCAAAAAAGGATAAAAAGTTGTCAAGTGCTCATGCACTAACTTCGTAAAAGTGGTGACCTATGCATCATCGCCAACTAACTTAAGATCCCCCATGCATGAAAAATCCCTCCTTTCCCCTCCTCCCTCTGCCATGATGATAATTAGGTTCGCTATATCTTTTCCGGGGAAAAGACACGGATACAATTCTATAATTGGACGACACACCTACACCGTCGATTTGCCCTCGTTGTGGCGACAAAATTCCGATTATTTGGAGTAGGAAAACGGTCGAGAGGTTTGGATAATTTTCTCGAATGCTTTCATCAAAACGGGTGACAGTTTCAAATTCAACACCGAAATTCATATAAATAAACCCCATCGAAGGGATTAAATATATGGTGAAATTGGACACTTTGGCCCTTTTATATATATTGTCCTGTTAGGAGCTGAAACAGAGATTATTGCAAGAGTGGCATTTGGGGGATGTGGGTCAGCCAGGTCACCAGGTGAGGTGGCTGCCTGGTCCAGGCCGGGCCTGACTCGCTGTGTATGTGTTGACAGCAATTAAGCCGTGACGCCACTGGTGACGGTGCTGCCTACCAACATTGGGGGCGTCGCTGTCATATCCACCCCGCTAAGCTTACAAGAGATAAGCTATTCTAGGCCTACGACGATGACTTGTGACTTGGATTAAAATTTTATTGTCGCTCAACGTGCACAGTGGCTGTCCACTTCAGGGTGACCCTGACGCCCGATGTCCAAGCAAACAGAATAGTTGTAGCGAGCTAACGTGAACCACTTTCTGCGCACGCACGTTGCTCTGTATTATTGGCTGATGTTAGTGGCTTAATCAGTGCAAGGAAATTCGCAAATTGCAACATCTAATTGACCCTTGGACAAACATTAAAAAAAATAATGTTGTGGGAAATTTGAACCCATATTTTCTTCTGCCTTATAATCATCAATCAATCCCATGGCGACAAAATATTAACAAAATATTAATACACAGTACGTAGGACTAGTTGACAATAGCGACGGGTTGGGAAAGCGAGAACCCTAATCCCCAATCCAGTCAAACTTAGAGTTCACATTGTACACTTGTCCGAAGGACAAGCTGAACAATTGTAAAATATACTCCCGCTGCGACGGGTTACCAACAACACTTGTCCTTCTGGCTCTCCCGGCGGCGAGGGAGGAAGAAACAGATCCGAGGGGCGAGGCCGGAGGAGAGCGACGACAAGGGAGGCGCCACCTTATTTTGTCGTGTGGGAACGCCACGACCACGACGAGGAAAGGGAAGGTCCGCCGCCGCCCGTGTGGCGCCAGCCAGCACGCAACCAACAGCGGCAGCAAGCAATCATCAGCGACAGAGAGGGAGAAGCTGACACGCCTGTAAATCCACTCAGCCAGCGTCATCGGCCTCCTCCTCCCGGTCCAGTCCTCCCGCGTGCCACTCAAAGCCAGCCAGTGCGGCCAGAGCCCCACCGAGCGTCCTCGCTGCCAACTCAATTTCTCGCCGCCGCCACCGCCATGGCTCTCGTAGTAGCCTCTGGCCGCTAGCAGCTAAGCTTCGTTCATCCGTGGCGCCACCGCTGCTTCTTCTTTACTCGACGTAATTATATCCTCCTCCTCTCCCTGCTTGCTGGTTGCTCTGTTCCAGCGGCGGCGCTCCCGTCACCTTGCTTCGTCTTGTTGATTGGCGATACTCCTCGATCTCGCTCTTGATTTCCGGCGAGGATTGAGCTCTGACACACGCCGTATTGTGTCTGTTGGTGATGTAGCCGGCTGCAGCCGCTGGCGACGACGAGCGGCGCTCCGGCGGGGCGGTACGGTGCCCCCGCGGCGGCGGCGGCGGCGACCGGTGGCGGGGCCATGGGGATCTACGAGCGGCAGCGACACATGGTGGCGGCGGCCGGCCTGTGGGGGGAGCCGTTCCGGCCGGACGGTAGCGACGCTTTCGTCGCGCCCCTGGCCGCCGTCCCTCCTCCGGTAACCGGCGTCGCGGCGGTGGACGTCGTCGTCGAAACAGAGGTCAAGTTCGCCTTGCCCTTGCAGCAGGCGCAGGACGAGGCCGTCCCGCCGCCGGTGGAAGAGGCGGCGCCGTCGTCCGACAGCTTCAGCCACGACGACGCCAGGCCCCGAGACAAGGTGACTGACGGAGACCCAGCTGCTGAATGAATTGCTGGCACCAGAGAAATTCCTCGCTCCCTGACGCTGTGGCTTTGCTTTGCGTGTAGACACAGAGGAGGCTCGCTCAGAACAGAGAGGCTGCTCGGAAGAGCCGGCTACGGAAGAAGGTGAGCAAATTCAAGCGAATTTTTTCAAATTACTTTCTCAATTCTATTTTTCATGATGAGGTTGTAAGAAATCTGAATTCGAATTTGCCGATCTCTGATGGGTCGCTGGTTTGGTTTGGTGGATTCGAATGGCAGGCCTACATCCAGAACCTTGAGACGAGCAGGCTGAAGCTGGCGCAGCTGGAGCAGGATCTCACCATGGCCAGGCGCCAGCAGGTATAGCTAGGAATAATTCAGGGGGTGCAAGCATATTGCTGGAACTCCGGCGAGACGGCCCGTCGCTAACCGCGGCTACCATTGCGGCAACTCCGCCGCTGCAGGGCCATGGCGCCGCCGGAGCCGGACTTCTCGCGCCGCCCGTGGTGGACCCGTGCGTGACGGCGTTCGAGCTGGAGTACGCGCGTTGGGTGGAGGAGCAGAAGAAGCAGGCCGCGGAGCTCCGCGCCGCGCTGCAGTCGGGCGCGCCGGAGCTCCAGCTGCGGCTCCTCGTCGACGCCGCGCTGGCGCACTACGACGCGCTGTTCGACTCCCGGTCGCGCGCCGCCCGCGTCGACGCCTTCTTCGTGCTCTCCGGCGTGTGGCGCGCCCCCGCCGAGCGGTTCTTCCTCTGGATCGGCGGGTTCCGACCATCGGAGCTCCTCAACGTCCTGGCGCCGCGGCTGGAACCCCTGGCGGAGCGGCAGGCGTCGGCGGTGCGCGCGCTGCAGAACACGGCGAGGCAGCTGGAGGACGCGCTGTCGCAGGGCATGGGCAAGCTGCAGCAGACGCTCGTCGACGCACTCCTGACCGTCGACGTGCCGGACGACGGCGGCGGCTGCGGTAGCGGGTACGCGGCGCGGCAGATGGCCAGCGCGGTCGGCCAGCTCGACGACCTCGTCAGCTTCGTGGACCAGGTGACCGCGCCACTGCAGCGCTGCCTAGCTAGTTGCAAGCAGAGCACGTCATGCCGTCGTCCTTGTTCTGAGTTCTGACCTCTTCGTTCCCGGCGCAGGCGGATCATATCCGGCAGCAGACGCTGCGGAACATGAACAAGATCCTGACGCTGCCGCAGGCGGCGACGGGGCTCCTGGCGCTCGCCGACTACTGCCAGCGGCTGCGCGCGCTCAGCTCGCTCTGGGCGGCGCGCCCACGGGAGCCGACGTAAAGTGCGCTCTGGGCGGGCGCAGGCGACGGCGACGGCGTCGGTGAAGAGGAAGCGGCATTGGCAAGAGCACGTGCGCGCGCGGTTGGCTTGGCTGGGGACCGGATCGGCCGGCGGAGGAAGATGCCAAGACGGGCTGCGTCAGTGTATCGGCTCGTCCAGCTCTGCATCTCGTACGGGCAAGCGATGTGCGTTTGCTCTGAATGAAATCTGAATCTTCTGATGGTTATTACAGTACAGCAGTAGAATTTGGATTCGGTTGGCAAATCTAGAGATTTATTACAAGTGTAAATAGAGTATACATAGTTGTTTGGAACTTTGGATAGGACATGCTTGTGAGACTGTTGCACATTGTCTCTCTCAACATGTAACTACTGTCATTTTTACTGAGATAATGTGCAAATGTTGATGAACAATCTACTCAGTGGACGATAGCTGGAATTTTGATCTCCAAACAAGGATTTGGTTGCGACCAAAAATTTAGTTAAACTTTTGTAATAATGCTCTCCCCTGGACTAATAATCTCATCTAGAAGAAATCCGCATAATTGTTTTTGAATCAGTCGGATTTTCTGTCTCGAGGAATCCTTCCTTGATGTTGTCAATCTACCAAAGAATATGAACAAAAGAATATCAACCGGAGAATATGAACAATAAGAACTACATGTAGTTGCAGTGTAGTTGTGTGGATGCACTTTATCTTCGAATCTGCTACCTTGAGGGAGGGATGAAAAACCATGTAAGAACTCGCATATATATAGTACCCTCATAGATTAGTGTCGGAAGGCTGTGTCATGCACTGCACATATGCGAAAACAAAGTTATGAAATATTTTTTATTGTATTGTAAGAAGTGAATAAGCTAAGACACATACTAGCCAATCATAATGGACATAAAGGTTCTCTTTGAATTTTTCGGGGTACTTAGCATTGAGACAAGTCTATGCAAGTTTTTATCATATTTACGACATCTTTATATTTGCTTTTGTCTGTCGTCTTTCTCAAAGAGTCGAAGACAAAGACCTTGCTTAAAGGCATATAGAAAGCAAAGAGAATCTAGTGGAAGTTGTCTATAGATGCAGAAGTAGTAGTTTCTTAAAATATGCAATGTAATTTGAAAAAGATAAAGAGGTGAGATACACGTTGCTCACCCAAAGTTGTATGGCATAAATATGGCACTCTTGGTATGGTGTTTGTCTAGATACCTGCATACATTATCAAATGTATCCATCTCATGGCCTTTGATAGTGACGTGAGTTATCATCAAAGGATCCATGAAGCCGACATCTATGATTCCTTTCCTCCTGCATTGTTGCTTGTTGAAGCTGTATGATACAAAATATAGAAGTTTAGATATGGTACGGTGGCTACAGCATTGATTTTCAGCTTATAGTAGAATAAACACTTACAGAGTCCAGCAACTGACGAATGCGACGTCAAGTGCATCAATATTGAATAGGAACCAGAATTCCTCTAGGGGAATAGGGAATATGGTTCGGCCATGGAAATAATGATGGTCCTCAATGCGAACTTCGAGAAATTTCATCACGGTGGCTGCTGCTGTGATTTGCCACTTGTGCAATTCATACATCCTTGTTGGAAGATACGTTAGCAATCACGGCCACACAAGCGGTAGCCTAGACATTATTTTGGTCTAATTGCACCTTTATGCGGTGAGATTGGAGCCTCCCCTTGAAGTTGAGCAGGAATCAGACCTGAATCTTTAGCAAATTCAAGCAGTTGCTTCTCATAATTTGAAAGTACTGTATTTGACCCTTCGTGAGTGTAGACACCGTTTTTTGACATGTGTCAATAAGAGGCGAAGAGGCATCAGGAAAGTTACAGAGCCGATGAAAGAGAGAGAAGATGGAGCAACTAGCCGATTCGAAATCAGTCGATTGAGAAGAAGTCAACGAGACCAGCCGACGGTCAAAGAAGAGGATCGGCCGATATGAAGGAAAGAGAGCAGCGAAAGAAGGATACACAAAGGAAGGAAAGAACGCTCAGGCGGGTCAACATCGGTTGGCAACGGGTCAAAGATAGTCAGAGAGTCCGACTCTTGCATGAGTCATTTATTTTTAGTAGTTGTAGTTTCTTTTAGTCAAGTAAGCTTTGTCGTAATCGACTAGGAGTCAAGTTGCCCTCAGAGCATAAATAGCGATCTTGCGTGGTCGGAGAAAATTGTACACACCAACAAACACAAAACCTTTACTTTTCTTGCAATTTACCTTTCAAGTCGGCGACTTCGCCAAAAGTTTCTTTCTTCTTGTTTTCTTGTTTCTTCAAGCACCGTCCTTCGAGTTCGCCGGGCTGCATCGATCGACCTCCGGCAGGCTTGTGAGTACCGCTTTACCGAGTAATTTCTAGGTTTTAACCTCTAGGCGTATCGCTATGGTTTCATCTAGATTTATTCATAATTTATCGATATCAGCTAGATCTACAAGTTTTCAGTATCGATTTCTTGTTTATTTAGTTTTTATCACCAATTTATCCCGCTCGAGGCTCGATCGTATCGGCTACCTCTGGTTGCATCCTCGATGTACTGATCCCACAGCCGATCCAGATCTGTCTCGCTGCTGACATCACCAGATCGGCTGATCTAGCCGTTCTGAACATACTTGCACTTCGGCTGTGTTGACGGCTGTTAAGTACCGCTTTTAGCCGTCAAAATTTTCACATAAATAGAGGCATATGCACTTATTACTCGCATTTTGTTATGAATAATGTAGTTCCACTTGTCCTTGGAGATTATTTGAATGTAGGTGATTTAAGCATAAAAAGAGATGGAAACCCACCTTCTATGGAATGATCCATGCCAACTCAACTGAGGAGGTGGCTGCCACACTAATTCTAGGTGGCATCCACGTCACTGATCCAAGGAAGGCATTTACCGACGAATCAGAGAGTGACACATGGACTTCACAAGGATCCATGGGCCCACCTAGGATTCCAAAACAAGCCATGCACCGAGGAAAGCTCAAAGGACCCACCATTCAGCCACCTGGAGAAAGCACAAGCCAGGGGGCACCCTAGATGGTCGGCCGACCATAGGATCGGCCGAATCGACCTAGGGGCCGTCCATCCTAGCCTTCCATGTGGTGCTTCGTCATTGGTCACTTGTTGCAATCTCGGGTGTTTTGGAGGCATTTGGTGCCCGAAGCAAACTTGGGCCTTGCCTATAAATATAATGGGAGGGGCTCCATTTCTCACACACCACTCTCTTGACTCTCCTCTCACTTTTAGTTTCCAAGGCTAGGGGGTAGGCTAGAGTAGCTCTTATTCAGATTCCAAGTCTACTTTGGGATCTAGGTATGAGTTCTCTTGTATCTTTATTTCTTTGTATGACTTTGATCTACTTCAGTTATTCAGCTATTTCATATAAAGTTATAGTAGATCATGTGATTGATATGTTCTTGAGTTCATCCATTGTTCATCATTTAGAGGCTCGTGTTTTTCATGAACACTACCTCTCGATCCAGTTGAAGGATGATTTTCTCATTCCTTATGTGTTTGTTCATAAGTTAAAGGCTTGTGTTCTTCACGAACACGGCCCTTTGATCTTGTTGATTAGACACAAGAGAGTTCATATCCGTTCGTATGACTAGCCCTAGTTTGATCTAGATTGATGGCATCGTTGTGTTGCATGAGGTTTGTGTTTAAGCTACGGTACTCGGTCTAAGTTGGCCAATTATCTAGTGGCTTCACCCTGGGTCACAATAGCCCGGGCCGGGTGAAGTCTAGCAGCAACGCAGGCATGGTGCCTGGGTTATATGGCTTCGTTAGTTATGAGCTTGCACCCCGTAACGATAGAGGTAGGCCGCACTGGTGACAGTTGTTGGACCCTTTGAAACCCTCCACACTGGGGTATTGCTATAGGAGTCTAAAGGATAGTTTCGCAGAGTGCTGGTCGTCGCGGGCTATCTCCCCATTTGTACCTGGGTGCTAAACCTCCAATCATGCAATGCATTGTACCTCTCTTTCTTGTATCGTCTAACTCTTGTATGTATAGTACCTTAGAACCTAGAGCTAACTCGTATGGTCCCCCTATGCCGTAGTGTGCTTGTGTAGAGGCAGATCAGAGTGTGTGTCACACTACCCTTATCTTATCATTTATCTTACCCCTGTATTTGAGTTGTTGTCTTCTATTTCTATCTCATGGTTACACTCAGTGCAAAAGCATAAGTCTTGATATCCGGTATTGCCTTCCACGGATACGATACCCTTGGAATAGTCACTTCCCTAGGGAAATGCTACAATGATTTATCTGTGTGCTTGCGGATTCATTCACGATCGTTAGATTTACCTTTGGCAAGTCTTGACGCTCGCTCTAACTCGGCGTCGTTAGTAGTTACGTTCAGAAATGGCAACAATCATTTCTTGCGCTATTGCCAGGGACGGATTCTAAACCCGTTCTTAGGTGGTTGCATTAAGAAATGTCAACAAGCATTTCTGGTGCCATTGTCGGGGAAGGCACAGGATTGTCATGATTATACTTTACATCTGTTTGTAAAACATGAGTAGGTTAGAGTAACTCTCAATGCAGGCTAATCTTGATTGTCTAAATCTAAAACTAAAACTAAATTTAATTCTAAATCAATTTTCAAACTAAATCTATATCTAAATTCAAATTCAAATCTAAATCTATATCTAAATCAACAATAATAACAAAATTACAAAAAAATGTTGATGTCAGCCCGCCAGCGGGCTGACGTCAGCATTTAACTCATCCCACCAGCGGCGGCAGCGTCGTCGAGGAGGCCAGCATCGGGGAGGTGGTCGGCATCGGGGAGGTGTCCGCCGGTGGGAAGATGGTAGCGTGGACGACAGGTAGGCGGAGAGAGGGCGGTGTAGCGACGGGGAGGTGGCCGCGGTGAGGAGTTCGATGCAGCGACGGGGAGGATGTCGCGGCAACGGCGACATCGAGGAGGGCTGGTGTCGAGGAGGCCAGCGACCGGGACGACGGGGAGGCGGAGAGGCGGCACGGTGACAGGGAGGTCGAGAGCTCGAGAGGCAGAGAGGGCAGCACAGGCGGAGAGAGAGCTCGAGGCCGCGGCCGTGGCGACGGCAAGGAGGCTGGCGTCAGGGAGGTGGCCGGCGGCGGGGAAGGCACGAGCGTAGCGGATCGGCACCGGAGAGGGCGGGGACGTCAGATCAGCACGGGGACGACGGGGAGGCGGAGAGGGCGGCGCAGCAACGAGGAGGCGGAGAGGACTAAGTGTTTGGGAGGAAGAAGGCCCGCGTCTATATACCCCTCCACATTTGTACCAGGGCTCAACTAGCCCCGGTACAAATGTGCTTTTCGTTAACAAAAAGGACATTTGTACCGGAGCTCATCTGGCCCCGGTACAAATGTGATTTTCCTTTTGTTTACCTCCATTTTCCTTTTAATTTTCTTAAAAGATCCTATATTGGTAGTTTATTTATTATAACTAATATACAACGCATAAAATGGCAACACACATTTAATATACTTACTTTACATATATACTATGAAATAATAAATTAACAATCAAAATGAGAATTTCATTATCATTAACTAGTAATATCTTCTAATGGTCATTATTTTTCCCTACACTTTAACAACCAAAAATTAATTAATTTTTTTCATGTAAAATCCTCCTTAACTAGAACATCCAGTGTTATTAATATGGTAATCATCATTTGGTCTTGCTTGTGTATATTTCTACGTAAAATTATTATTTTATTTTTAATGAAGCTAAAAAATGAAATAGTTACTATTTTTTATTAAGATAAAACTATTTAATGGGAGGATTAGGATCAGATAAAATAATTGACTACTTAAAATAGTTAATATTCTCAATCATAGCGAAATATTACAATACTTTGTTACATGAGCACAAAGTTAAAAAACTTATTATACATCAGCATCTAAGGGAACATTAATAATCTTCCTCTTCACGAGTGTCCTTTGGTTGTGGTCGCGACGTAAATATGGAGTGTCCTCTTCGGCTAAGAGGATGCTTGGGTCAACCTTAACTGAAAATGGAGGAAGGTCATGGAACTTATCATAATCTTCTGAAATGTCAGTCTTGTTCTCAACTCTAACGATTTTTCTTTTTCCTAGTAGAACTATGTGATGCTTTGGCTCGTTGTCAATCGCCTTGTCAGCGCCCTTCTTTGTTGCTAGCTTGCTTGATATGTCTTTCACATAGAAAACTTGAGTCACATCATTGGCTAGGTGTTGACGGTCAAATTTGACACCCCTAGAGTACTTGTTACATGTAGGTTTTGTCTCTCATTTGGAACTAACCCGCCACTAGGCACTCTCATGACATAACAAGTTCAACACAAGCATGTGTTTTTGGAGTTTTGTGTTTACGTAGGTTTTCGACATTTAAACGAGCACTCTTGAGTGAAGTTCATAACACATGACTCGGAAGGATAAAGAAGCCCAATGCAAGTGCAATAACAAGATGAACAAGACTCAAAAGGCTCCAAAGGTCATCATGAGATTTGGAGATTTACCCACGAGCAGATCAACTCAACTTGGGAGATATTCGAGCAGCCCGGAACAACATGATCTTTCGATGCAAATTCGGAGACTTAAACAGCCTCTAATAGCAAAATGTTGAGTACCAAATTTGTGGGCCTTGTTGAGAGTTTTGATTAGAATATATGGAAGGCCCAATTCGGATCAGGGAGCTAGGAGATATGGCCCTTGAAATACCTGCTGCGCAGACAAGTTCGAAATCAGACAAATTATCTTCCGAGTCTGTTTTGAGGATCTTATCTTTGTTTCCAAGAAAAGCAATGAATACCAAAGTTGGAGATAATTTCGTGCCACACAATATGGACACCGAATTTGCATTATTTGGAGATCGTACGTGGGAGATATGATGTTGGTGAGGAAGGGTTGCATAACAGGAAAATCTGAGCGAGGCTGATTTTATGAAAACCAAGTTTGCTTAACTCCCAAGCAAGATCTCGTGCAAAGCAAGGTGGAGCACACCCCCAAGGCTCCCTAAGGGTATAAATACAACCCCCTAGGTGCCCAAGGAGGGGTGATCATTCAGATCCATTCACCAGAAGTCGATGCGAAGAGGGAGACACACTGAAGGGAGTCGACGGTCGCCGCAAGTCCTCGAGTTGCCTAGCTAGGAGATGGCTTAGGCCATGCCCTAGCCGCCATGGTTAGCCTTGCGTGGTGAAGCCATGGTGGAGTTCCGGAGCCATGCCTTGAATTCATCAAGGCATTTATACATTCAACATTCGATGGTGATATAAATCATTCATTGTCCTTACTTTGATCTACTACGAGTCATGCTTATTCATATGTGTAGCTACCATATGCCATTAGTAGGAATAGATCTAATCATGGTGATTAGTCTTTGTCTTGCGGATTCATCGTAGTAGTTCACGAGAAGTCCGTGGTTGATTACGCTCGTGACAGCCTAAGGGAGGGAAAAGGCCGAACAAACGTGTAATGTTGAGTTCAACCTATGATGAGTATCATGAGTGTCATCGGGTAAAGCTTTGGGAAACCTTAGGCGTGTCGCTGATGCACACCTTGCAATGGCGTTCATGGGAAAGTACTAGGTTACCTCTTTATCATAGTACGAGATTAGATTGATCTTCATGTTGGCCGGAGTTGCAACTAGAAGATGGTAGGCTTGGATTACCTTTGGTCGTGTTACCTTGTGTCGTCCGAATGCGATCATTCATCCATATACACTCATGTTCACCCTCATATGCAATCTATGCCTAATGTTGGATTAGATCTGCTAGCTAGATAGAAAACCTTAGGTAGTTCAATGTCAATCCACGGATTGATAAACGTTGGGGGAATACTCTAAGGGAAGAGCTATAATGATCTGTGCACTTGCGGTTCGAACTTGATGTGCTTTTGAGCCGTCAACACTAGGACAAATGGTTTGTCTTTGTATCCAATCTTATTGAGATCCACAATTGTCATCCCAAGTTTTTCTGTCGTTACACCTCCTCTAGTTTTTTTACCCACCAGCACTTAAAAAGTGGGATTTTTAAAGGTCCGTAGTCCAACTCTCATATCTCTTCAATGACACCATAGTCTGTTTCTAGGTTTCTATCGTTGTCTGTTGCATCTATATGGACACCACCATTTTGGTTCGTGCTCTTTTGGTCTTGGGCTCTCGTGTACAATGTGTACCCATTTATCTCGTAAACTTGGAACGTAGGCACTGTGATAGATGGACTTCTAGCCTACCATTGGAGTTACTCTTCAATAGTTTTATCACCGATCAGTTTTTTCCGCAACCAAGTTCCAAAAGTATCAACATGATGACGTGTAATCCAGGCCTCAGTCTTCCCTTTGTTTGAGGCTCGTACAATAGACTTGTGCTCCTCCCTGTATGGAGCCACTAGGGATGATTATTGTGGTACAGTGGAATGTGATTTACGATATAACGTTTCATCCATATCCATCTAAGATTTCTTCCCTAGTGTGCTCTTTCCTCTGAGTCTCCCCTCATGGCGTGATACAGGGAGTCCAATCGGAGCAAGCTCATCCATAAAGTCGACACAAAACTTAATGACCTCCTCTGTAGCATATCCCTTTGCGATGCTTCCTTCAGGACGGGCATGATTACGGACATACTTCTTGAAACCAGACATCAATCTCTCAAAAGGGAACATGTTATGTAAATACACAAGCCCGAGGATATTAATCTCTTCAACAAGATGGACTAGAAGGTGGGTCATGATAGTAAAGAAAGAGGGTGGAAAGATCATCTCAAAGCTGACGAGGCATTGCACGACATCTTTCTGCAACTGCACTAGCTTGTTTGGATGGATTGCCTTCTGAGAGATCTGGTTGAGGAATGCACATACCTTGACGATTACCAATCTCACATTCTCTGGTACCTTAGTGCAACAGGCAACAATTGTGTCATCAACACTTGGCAGTCATGAGCCTTCAGATTTGTGATTTTTTTCTTTGTAATTTATTGTTCGCTGTATATTTGAGGAGTAGCCCGTCGGGACCTTGATACTACTCAAGCAATCAAACACCGTCTTCTTCTCTTTGTTTCTTAGGGTGTAACTAGCAGGGGGCAAGTAATTTCCATTACCTCTTTTTCGATATGCAGGCCATCTCGCTGTTTCATAAATTTCAGATCCCGACGTGCTTCAACTGTACTTTTCTCTTTCCGTATACATCTAGGTGGCCAAGCAAGTTCACACAAAAATTCTTCATCACATCAATTGCATTGAGTCCATTCAGGAATAGTATCATCTTGTTCTTCATCATCTTCCATTATAACCCATCTTTCCCCATTCTTTTTCCGTACAAAATAGTTTGGCATGAATCCCCATTTGAATAGGTGATCGTGAAGACTCTTTATCGATGCGTAATCCTTCTGGTTTTTGCATTTTATGCATGGATAGATAATGAAATCGGATGGGGGCTGTTGGGTTCAGCCACTTGTAGAAATCCACGCACCCCATTAAGGTAATCCGAGGAGATCCTCTTGTCCGAGTATCCATTATTGATCCATCTAGAAAGGGTCAACAAACAAATTATATTATTATCATGCAACAAATTCAAATGAAGGCACTATGAAATTTGAAATTTAAAATAAATTATACCTAATTATTATATACTTGTGAAAGACTAAACTATGAAATATTAGTGAAGAACTAAACATTTAGTTTATAAAAATTATTATCTTTACCTAAATCACATTTCATGAAAATAGCCAATATTACTTTTTTTCTTATGAATAAATATATAATATGAAAATATAATGAGTAAAATAAATTTCTAATGGGGAAACTAATTTTCTAATGAGGAAATCAATTTTCTAATGATGAAATCAAGTTTCTAGTGATGACAACTAATTTTCTAATAAGAAAACTAATTTTCTAATGAGGAAATCAATTTTCTAATGATGGAAACTAATTTTCTAATGACAAAAATATAAATATAAATAAATAAATTGAAAAAAAATCTATCATCACATACAACATCTCATCCATCTAACATGACACCTTCTTTCTATAGAACATAGACAAATATCCATCTAAATAAAAAAATCACCATTCTTAGCTCATTCTAAATTTCACAAAATACTCTAAGTACAAAGCATAAAACTTAAAACGGCAACCGTATATCAAGGGAGGATGAAGTAACTAACCTCTACACCACTTCAATGAGTGAAATCGTGGAGAAATCGTCGCAAATCGGACAAAAAACTCCCTACGACACCATGGGAAGAGGGGAGCTTGAGTTGGAGAGGAAGAAGAAGAGTGGGAGAGAGGGAGCTTGGGCAGAGGAAGGAGAAGACAATTATAGCCATTGCACATTTGTACTGGGGCGAGTTACAAACCGGTACAAATGTGCTAGCCTCACATTTGTATCGGGCGTAGCCATCAACCGGCACATTTGTACCGGTGCTAACCCCCACTCGGTACAAATGGTCCCTCATGGGGGCGCGTCGGGGGCCTTCCTCCCCACCCAGTACAAATGTGAAATCTGACTAGGGGCCATTTTCTCTGGTAGTGTCAGCTGTCCGATTTTCTCTCAACAAAAGATAAATAATTTAGGTAAGAAGATCAAATCAAGAATTTCATTATATCCCTTTCTTCTACATTCGATTTTATATCATATTTCATAAAGATAAATAATAGGGATAAGCTCTGGAACAGAAGTAACAAAACACATAAGAGGTGGAAATCTAAATATTCCTACCTAATATATCAAGACAGTCTTATTAATAATTCTAATTAGTTATCTTGAAATTTGGAATCCCGTAAAAAATCTATATTATGCTCACTCGAGGAAAGTAGATGTGGATACGGGCTTATACCCTAAAAAAATACACTAACTTCTTAAAAGATGAACATCTACAAAACTAGGTGATACCCCATGCGTTACTGCGGGAATTTCAACAAATTTTGAAGATAAAATTTGAAAGTAGAACTAAAGTGACTGCATCGCAACATTCTATTGCAAACAACACATTGCATACATGGATGCTATTAGCTGTAGAAAATCGATAGAAGAAATAAATTGATGATTTTAGTGGATAGTGATGTGGACACTTTGTATGTTGAGAGAAGACATAGTGAATGATGATGTGGCACGCTGAGAGTTGAGAGAAATAGTAAGTGAAGTGCTTCTATATAGTTTTGTATGATGATATGAAAAAGTTAAGAAAAACTGTACGAACTATGCTGGGCGGAGCCGAAACAGGGAGTTGGGCTTCTTGTAGCAGCTACTGGGCTTTTTGTTGGGCTCTGCGTCTGCGGCACGATGATTTATATTACCTTCGAGTAGCCCCCCCCCCCCCCCCCCCCCCAAAAAAAAAATTGTTGCCAAATTCCAACAGAGAAGGCGCAGCGCGCCCCCCTCCTCTCCCAACGGCGCGCCGCTCCCAATCCTCTGCTGACGTCATGGGCCCGCGGCTGGGCGGTGGTGACGCCGTCGGCGGCGGATTCTCGGGTCGGGGAAAGGGCGGAGGCGGATCTTTCCCTGACTCCGGGCTCAATACCATCTCGAGCGGCGAGGATACGGCGGCCAGCCGCACCGTGGCAGCGGGGCGCAGCGGCCGCGGATCCAGCCGAGAGGTCAGAGACGTCGGGGGCCGAGGATTTGATGCCGGAGGGGGAGAGGATACGAGGGCCATCGAAGGAGAGCGAGGCAGCTCTGACAAGGCAACGGCGGCGGAGAAGGTACGAAGTGCCATTCTTTTACCTTCTTGGCCTTGCTTGAACGACACCAAGAACTTCAACGACAACAGAAAGAATACAAATCTATGTTACGGTACTAGCTACTTAAGTTGATTCTCGAAAGATTATTTGGCTTTCTTGTTTCTGCATTCTTGGAACCGGTCGAGGTTTTCAGGGATGCATATCCAATTAACCTGCCTATCTATAGAAAGAAAAGATCACCAGTAGGCAATCCTAAGAGAGAAAGAGAAAATCGCCTGCCACTTAGAAGAGAGGATTGCTTTAGCGCGTGACATTTGGGTTTAGGGTCCTGTCCTCTGGCTGGCTCGGTCCCTGTGAAATTCTAGATGGAGTCTTTCCTTGTTGCTGTTTCTGAGTTCTTAGAAGTGATTGAGGAAGTTGCTTGTCGTCTTATAGTCCTGACAACAACAAGAACTTATGAGAGCAGCAATAATACAAATTTAGTTGTTAGGGTACTAGCTGATTAAGTGATTCTCGGCTGCTGGATGTGAATAGTTGGTAACATAAAGTTCACCATTTCTTTTGAGGTGGGCGGCCTGATAGTTGGTACAAAGTATCTCTGGGAAATCCGGTCATTAATTTTACTAAAGTAGCTTTCCTACATAGCAAAATTTAGCTGTCAACTTAATAGCAGCTCAGGTATAAGGATGCCTTTTGCCCTCCTGTGATGGTTCTGATTACCTACTGCATCTTGGGACTTCCATCCCCAAATTATCAATGTGCTCCCTCCAGGTTACCATGAAGCATGATAATTTTATTTGATTCTGAAGTTTAGACTTCCTTGTCCTGATCAGGTTGAAATTTGCTGTTCTAGCAGTGTTCTTATTATCCTAATGACCTCATCCATTGATGTGTAACTAATGCATTAGTTTACATTTGGATTGGTTGTAATCTTAATTTCACATTTCAATGTATCACATTTTGGATGCTTCATAATCTTAATTTCAGTAGTCTAAATGTCTAATGGAAAGAAACGAACTTTCGGTCACAAAATATCGTCTGCAAGTGTGTGAAGGATTATTTGGTTTTCTTGTTTCTGCATTCTTGGAACCGGTTGTGGTTGTCAGGGAGGCATATCCAATTGAGCTGCATATTTATAGAAAGAAATGATGACCAGTAGACAAGCATAAGAGAGAAAGAGAAAATTGCCTACCACTTGGCAGAGAGGATTGCTTTAGCGCTTGACATTTGGGTATAGGGTCAGGGCCCTTGGCTGGCTCGGTCCCTGTGAAGTTCTAATGGATTCTTTCGTTGTTGCTGTTCCTGAGTTCTTAGAAGTGATTGAAGAAGTTGCATGTCGTCTAATAGTCTTGATCAGTACTTGAATTTCTTTGCTGTATCTGTCTTTTGATTTCTTGTAACTGATTGAGATTAGTTAGTTCACAGATCACAGATATATAATTAACTTTTATCAATCTTTTCCTGTAACTGAAGGATAAAGGAGTTCATGGTCATAAGTGTCAAAGATGTGAAAAACAATCAAATTTCAGCAGAAAGTCTTTGGAATATCTGGCAACAACGCCTTCCGGTCATTATCCCAAACTATCAACCACCTTCAGCCCTGACAACCGTAGAGCAGTATCAACATCCTCAAAGGCAAAGTACAGTTCACCAGTTCTAAAGCCCAGCCATAGTAGCTCATCTGCAAAGAGAAGGCTTGATCTCCAGTATGAAGATGATGGGGATGTCCTACAAGACAGCAGAAGCAGGGCCCATTCAGAGATGCCATACCATCACCAGTTTCATGATATATTTGTCTGCTCTCATGACCTGGGAATTCCGTTGGGAACTCTAGCATATTATGCAGCAAATAACAGAAAGTTTGATTTGGAAATTCCAGCAGGTTATTTTCGTGGTGAACAATTTCTCTCACCAACTGATGGTGCCAGAGTAGTCATTGCGAGATCTGCAGGAGTTCTGGAACAGTTACATGAATATGATAGAAGTCTTGCAGGGCTTTATGATTTCACCAACTTCGTGGTATATAGGAAAAAAAGGGTGAAGCTGAGTGATATCAAACCTGGCAGCATTGAGAGACTTAAAAAGAGCAATTCAGACGAGGACTACTCTACATTTGCTTTGCAACTGCATAAGCACTTCTTCATCATCAATCTTCCAAGTGAACTCAAGGGATGGTTCCGCTTGTTGTTGGAAGATCCAACGTCACATGAGCATCTGATTGCTCACTCTATCTCACTGATGGAATCTGCCCATGCGATATACTACTTCATTTATATCTATGGTGAACTTAAAGCATTGGAACAGAACTGCTCTAGTGACTACTGCGATGTAGTTCGCTACCTGAATAAAAGGCACGGTGACTGGAAAACACAAGCAAAGCTGAATAGGTTCGCCAAGGAGGTCCTAGAATACCGAAATCCAGAAACGGGGCAGGTCGTTGTATACGGAGATGATGCTGATGAGTTACTAAAGCTCTGTCGCAATTTGATTACTCATATTTTAGGCAAGCCGTTGAGTAGGCAGCTCTGTCTCAGACATAAACATTTCCTGGCAATTATCAATTCGGTCTTCCCAGGACTTCTGTTTGATTTTCAAGTTGCCATGAGTAGAACGGGTGCCAGACTTTCTGAACTTTGGTAATCTTTCAAAGGCCAAGACAGAGAATACAATGTTCATATGCCAATATGCCATTGCTGTATAGACATCATCCTCAACATTTTGAATTTTGATAACCATGTTTGTTTCATCATAAAAAGCTGAGAAATACATGTTCATGTGCGATTGCTGTATAGACTTGAGCCTCAGTATTTTGATATGATGTTCAATTTTTCTTATTAGTTTTGTATTCTGTGTATGTGCTGCAAAATGCAGTAATTTTTTTGAAATGCCTAGTTTCAAATACATCCGTTCACTTTCATGACAATATGTAACGCTGTATCTGTATAGATGCTTGTTGTATGCTGCTGGGATAGGCCTTTTGCTTTTGTATCAGCTTTCTAAAGTTGTTAGCTTATGAATGTGATGACTGTAGCTCTGCCTCCTCGCTGTATGAACACTGATTAAGTGATTAAGTGACTATAGCGAATGTCAAAGCATTCGTAAAAGGAATGAGAAGAAGCAGCTAGTCAATTTCAATTTTTTTATTGATATGAAACAAGACGGCCACGGCCTACAGCGCACAACCAGGCTGGCCACATCACCCAAAAATGTCCGCACCGTCCGATCGCGATCTGACAACTAACAATAAACCTTTGTTTTTTAACATTTAGACCCTCAATTTTTAAGAAATCAAACCCGCAATCCTAGATATAGGTGCCAGTGTTTTATATTTCGCATTTCCAAAGAATCAATCTTATCCTACATTGATTTCATGGATATTTCTCAATTATACCCTCACATTGAGTTTGTGGTCCTAGATTGAGTGTGACATGCATTTTTCATTTAGATACTCATGTTTCTAAAAATCAACCTGACACCGCCTAATCACGACGTGACGGCTAGTGATAAAGTATTGTTGATTACTTTTTACTTATGGACCCTCTCGTTACTTTTTACTTATGGATCCTAGATATATGTGGTGGTGTCATTAAGTGGCATCATCATTTTGGAATTATACCCTCGCATTTTGAAGGAATCAAAGCGTGTTACTAGATTGAGTTTGACAGACTTTTTGCATTTAAACTCTTGCATTTCTAAAAGAATCAACCTAAGAATGAGTTGAGTGACACGGAAATTTTTGCAAATAGGCACCCGCTTTTTGAAAGAATCAACGGGAGGTTGAGTTGAGTCGGTGCATATTTTTAATTACCCCCTTGCATTTTTTAATAAATCAACCCACACTCCTATATAGAATGGCTTGGACATTTTGCATTTAAGCCCTTGCATTTGTACGTAGCTTCGGAGGCCAACCAGCCAGGCCACGTCACCCGAAAATCGATATGCCGTCTGATCGCGATCCAGCGGCTAGCCATAAGTTATCAGGTTTTTATAGTTAGACCCTTGCATTTCTAATAAATCAAACCCGCAGTCATATATATATAGGTGTTGGTGTTTTGTAATTAGACCCACACGTTTCGAAGGAATCGACCATGTCCTACACTAAGTTTGTGAACATTTTGCAATTATACCCTCACGCGTGGTAGACATTTTGCATTTAAACCCTCACATTTCTAAAGAATCAAACCTACAACATGTGATAGTGATCCGATGACAAGCGAGAAAGTATTACCGTCATATTTTTACGTCTAGGCCCTCTTAATTCTAAGAAATGAAACCCGTGGTCCCAGCGTTAGGTGTCGGTGTTTTATATTAAGGCTCTAAGGTTTCTAATGAAACAACGTTGTCCTACATTGAGTGGAGCAATCATTTTGTAATTGTGCCCTTGTATTTTAAGGAATCAAATCATTCTTCTAGATTGAGTGTAGTGGACCTTTTGCATTAAAACCCTTACGTTTCCAAAGATTCAACCTAGGATTGAGTTGATTGGTGCGGAAAATTTTGCAATTAGCCACTCGCATTTTGAAGGAATCAACCTGAGATTGAGTTGAGTTGGGCGCACATTTTTCAATTATCCCTCGCATTTTTTTAGAAATCAACCCATGCTCCTAGATAGAATTGCAAGGACATTTTGCATTTAAGCTCTCACGCTTATATACATTTTATGTAAATAATGCTTACACCCACCTCATTTCTCATATTTCGTCCAAAGACAATTTTGAATCATGCAAAACATCACATACTTCATGCTCGCCAATCACTAGTGAACAACTAAAAGGCCAGGTCGGAGCGGAAACTTATTCCACGATCTCGATCACATATTCACTTTAGACGATGCTGACATGCAGAATGCTTGGGGTGCAAAATTGCGGTCATATTTGCGCAGCCTGCAATCAGATCGGGCAATGTCGTATGCTCGCAGGTGGCCATGGCGGGCACGCTTGAGGCGGAACTTTGTGACACGGAGCACGTACTCATCACCGATGCGCACATGTCCAGCGGCATCTCCCCACCGTCCGTGGTGAGGGGCTCGAGGATGCAGAATTCCGCGTATCCCATGCCGGCAAGCGTCATGAAGCTCTGCCTCAGGACGCCATCCTCCGGGTCTGTATCGAAGAGCCCGTCCGCCTTGACGAGCTCCCATTCCGGGCGCGGCCACTCGCCGTCGCCGGCAGCGGGCGGGACGACGTCGCAGGCGCACACGTAGCCGGGCGAGTGGAGGCCGACTCAGGCGTCGAGCGTGGCGTCGTAGTGGCCCTGGCCCCGGAACGGCAGCAGCCACTCGCCGTGGCGCGTCCACTTCGGGCTCGCCGCCGCCGTGTCGAGGGAGAAGGTGCCGAAGTACCTGTGGTAGGTCCCGTAGGCGGACACGAAGACGGTGCGCCCGTCCGGGTGCACGGCGTAGGCGGCGATCTCGATGGGGCCCCAGGGATCGAGAGCGCCGTCGACGGTGAGGAAAGGCAGGCGCAGAGGCCAACAGGCGAGCAGGCTTGGGTCCAGCGCCACCGCCGGGGCGATCGCTGCCGCGTAAGAGTACGGGTCCGCGGGCGGCGTGTCGTCCAAGTCCAAGAAGTGCAGGCCTCCCGCGTGCAGCGCGTGCAGCCTGGTGCTGCCGGCGGCGGCGGCGACGAAGCGCATGGGCTGCAGCTCGGGCGGGTGCGCGGGGCCGTCGGCGAGCACGGCGCCGGCGCCGGCGTCGTACACAGCGGCACGAGTGGGGCTGTTCCTTGGCTGCCACAGGGCCAGGATCTTGCTATCGCCGACGGCGCCGAACAAGACGTCATGGCTTCCCCTGGACGCCTCCAGCCGGAGCGAGGGAGGATCGCCGCCGAGAGCCGCCGTCGACCGCTGCCCCAAGGCGTGGACCTCAACCTTGTGGATGCTGTACCCCTTGTCCCAGTCATCCAAGGCCAGGTACAGGTGCTTCTTCTTCGTCCTCTTCTTCTTGTGACCTGTTGATGATGATTCACGCCGCCGCTTGCCCTCGCCGCCGGTCACATCGCCGCCGGTGGTGTGACTCCGCCGTTTGCCCATGATGGTACCGTATGCGTTGCTCTCTCTGCCGCCGCCGCGCGCCTTCGATCTCTTGCATATATAGAACCGGTGGCCACGACGAACCGACTCGGATTCCAAATGGTCGGATTGACCGCTCCGAGTACCTAGTATGACTCGGCTGTGATGTTTTTTCGGGCAATGGAAATCACAATCGTCGGAGGAAGAGGCCAAGACGGGGCCGTATCAGTGTCTCGGTTCGTCCAGCTCTGCATGTGTCGTACAGGCAAGCAATGTGCGATTGCTCTGAATCTTCTGGTTACAGACTTAGACTAAGACCGTCTCCAGCGGTGTGCCGTGGTGCATCTGCAAAATCAGCTGTTTTGTGCTGAGGAGAGACGGAGGGCACCCGCGCCTTCCAGCGGTTTCGCACATCTGCAAGCGCATCCCGCACCGGCCGTTGGCTCCCGCGAGAAGAGGGAGCCCGCGCCGACCCTGCTCCGCCTCCGCGCCGGCCTTGCCCGCCGTCGAAGCTGCCGCGGTGGATGAGGACCTCGCTACCTCGGGTCGACCTCGGCCCCTGCTCTCTCTCCCGGCGAATCGAGCGCCACTGCCGACCGAATCCACCGCCGGATCTGCCGCGCCGCGCGGAAGCCGAGGCGGAGGAGGGCCGTGTCGTCGTGCGTGGACGCGAGGAAGCGGCCGCACCGCCGTGCGGAGGAGGAGACGGAGGGCGCCGCCGCGGCCGCAGCTCGCCCGCCGTCGCAGCTCGCCACCGTCGTGGAGCTCCTCCGTGCTGCAGCTCACCTCCGCACCGGGGACGGAGGAGGCGAGGCGGAGATGGACGGGGGCCGGCGGGGGCGAGGCGGGTGGGGCCCGCAGGCGGTTGGGATGGGGGAGGCCTCCGGAACCCCAGGAATGCGCGAGCCCGGGGCGTCACTGCATTTTGCAGCGCCCGTTGCGGCGACGGCTGGAGGTGCTACAGTGCCTGCCGGTGCTACAAAATGCAGATGCAGCGCCATTTGCGCGCACCGCTGGAGACGGTCTAACTCCAGCAAGCTGCTGCATTCCCATCTTCAAAATTCCATTTTGAGAGAAAGTAAGAGAGAGGAACAGTAGCTAAAAAAGATGAGCACTCCAGCAGCACCCCTTCCCCTTGCGCATCCACCTCCGGCCGTTGCCTCCCGCGGCGCCCTGGATTCCTCTGCGGAGAGGAAGAGCGAAGGCAGCCTGGATCTGCGACAGTTCGTCCGCGCCGCCGCCGCCGCCGGGAGCCGACGCCACCACTCCGCCTGGAAGGAATCCGCGGTCAACACGCGCGGAGGGAGCCGCGCCGCCGCCGCTGTTGGAGATCGCGTGGAGGAAGGGAGCCCGCCGTCGGAGCTCCTCCATGCTCCTGCTTCGCCTCGGGCTCCTGCTTCAGATCCAGTTCGAGGCGCCCGGAGAGGAGAGGGAGGAAGCCGTGAAGCTCCTCCCCGCCGCCCCCTGCTCCGCCTCGCGCCAGCGGCGTCCCGCTCCACCCCTGCTCCTTTCTTCCTCCAAATCGATGCGGGCCGCCCCTGCTCTTCCCCGCCGTGCCCTACTCCGAATAGAGGCCGGATGCCCTGCTCGACGCGGAGAGGAGAGGGAGGGCGGCGACGCGATCGCTGTTGGTGGCGTTGTAGGGCGGAGGAGAGGGAGAAGGAGAGGTCGCCATGCGAGAGAGAGGGAGAGCGGGGGTGCCGAAGAGAGAGAGGGTGGGGAGGAAGGGGAGCAGGGGCGGTTGGGATGCGGGTGGAGAGAGAATCCCCCGAGAATGCACGTGGGGAAGGCCGTGAGACCAAAATGCAGATGGGGTTGAGGCAATTGTTGGAGCCGCTACAGTGTCTTTTTCTCCCTCATTTTGTGCGACGGAGACGGGATAGGGGAATTTATATATACAAGTGTAAATAGAGTATACAACCTAGTTTAGAAGGTTGGATAGGACATGCTTGTGAGGATATTAGCTTTACTGTGATATTACAAGGTTGCACCTAGAGTATACAAACCTTGTAATATTATTAGGTGTTGGGGCGGCAGAAAACATCATCTCTCGGCTCCGGGGGTTTATTTCCAAAAAATTACTCAGCTCCGGCTTGATTAAAGAAATTACATAGAAACCTGGGCCCCGCACGTCGGATCGCGTGGCAAGCATACACCGAAGCATGAAACATTAACCAAGAATGAGCCTTCTTTCTCCAGGACAAGCTTTGGGCTTTGGGATCTTTGTCTGGTGAAAAGGTTATCTACAACCTAGGCTCCGCCAGGAATCCTTCGGGATCCGGCGCCAAGAATTCTTCGAGTCCGCGAAGCGCCGGCCGCATGAAAGAGACACCGAAGCCGAGAACCTTCAAGCAAGGAATCAACAAGGAGAAGCCGCGAAGCTCAGAGTTTTCAAGACCCCCATCAGTTTAGACTCGGTCAAAACTTCTACAACACGGAACTGCTACCTCTCCGCGTTTCGTGGCGCATCACACGGAACTGTTGTCCCCGACAATTTTTGCGCTCCGTTGTCCGTGGCGCTAGATCCGCGTCATGTACATGTACAAGATTACCCTTGAATATTCTTCATAGATGCTAGGGTTTTGAGATTAAAATTGGAATGTAAATTCAGTCTCTTGGCACTATAAAAGGAGACCCTCTCCTCATTGTAAAGGGGACGAATTTTTAGGAAAAAGAGAGAGTAATGTACTGTGGAAAGTTAGCAGCCCGACGCATCTCGATCTAAACGTGTGTTCGTTTTGTGATCTTCATTTCTGTTAGGGAACTCGGAGATCCCAACAGAGGCTCCCACCATGTTCTTAGCCGTTAAAGAGCCCACGATGACATCCGCTAAGAAAAAATCTGCTCCCGAAAACCAGGAAGAGCCAAAAGTGGCTGCCAAGGAAAACAGAATCATAGTCGTGCCGGAGCCCAGACCAGAGGATGTGGACTTGGCGCGCACTCGAAGCGAGAAGAGGAAGGCGGTGGGTAAATCCGCGCAGGGTTCCGACCCAGAAACGAGCCTGATAATTGACAAAGAAGGAGCGACCGAAAAAGAACTGGCTTCGATCTTAAAGCAAATCGAGGCCATGAAACGAGAGAAGGAAAGAATTGCCCTAGAATTGGAAACACAAAAGAAAGCCGACGAAAAAAATCAAGAAACAAATGGCAGCGAAGCTGCGTTTTGCTCAGATGCAGGAAGAATTGGACGAGTTACATTCCCATCGCCACACTCCGCCATTTCCCACCCCAAACCACGAGGAAGACCCACCTCCACGAAGCGAAAACCCAGTGTTCAGTTTCCCGATACATAACACAGCAGGAGCATATGTGTCCGTCGATTTCAACATCACCCTTGTCTCTAGGCCTGCAAACAGCGCCATGACCTTTCACTTACAAAACAATCTCCCTACCAAAGTATAATGGCTTGACAAACCCTAGACAGTCCATCATGAGTTACGAAGCTGTCGTGGCTTCGACCGGGGGTGATGAGGTCGTTTTGGCCAAATCTTTCATAATAGCGTGCGAAGGGGCGGCTTTGAATTGGTACTCACTGTTACCCCCACACTCGGTCTATAGTTGGATCGACTTGAAAACCAAGCTCATTCAAAATTTCCAAGGCTTCCAAGCCACCACCACAGATGAGGGAGACCTATTCTATTGCATCCAAAAAGACAAGGAACCTCTAGCAAACTATGTGAGAAGATTCCTTCAGCTAAAATCTCAAACTTCGGATGTGTCAGAGAAAGTTGCTATAGCCGCTTGCATCAAGGGGCTAAACCCAGGGCAAACCGCATCTCACTTGTTCAAAAAAAAGCCAAAGACAATGCAGGCTCTTTTGGTAGAACTCGAAGAGTACTGTAGATCCGACGAGGATCATAGGCGAAGGGTAGCCGAGAGAAACCGGCTAAGGCAAAACCAGAGGGAGTATGATTGGGTTCCGTCACACCAAAGCGTGCAAAACAATAGATCACCATACCTCTCAAACCAAATACTCCCAATCGAAGCCGCACCAAATACCCAAAACCAAAATCAAGTCCCCCCGCAAAAATCAGGGCCACACCGAGCTTCGCCAGGTTCTGGCCGGGGTGGTCATAACCAAAGAGGAAGAGGCAGAGGAAATGGACTGTCCCCTCAGAATCAAAATTTCCGCCCTCAGCTATTTTATTGTTCCTTCCATGGAAAGCAACCCCACCATTCCACTGACAATTGCCCCGAAACCAAAAGAACATTAGAAAGAATGGCCGAGGAAAAAAAGAGCAGCTCAAACCCAACCTCAACCCTTTCCACCTAAACCCATCAACCACACTTGGCCTCAGCAGACCTTCCAGCCCAACCCATATCCCACAGCACCACTGCTGCATCCTCACAACCAAGGGAACCAAATTTTTTTTTCCAAACTAGCACCCACAATCATCCACAACCAACCTGGCAAACATAGCCAGTTCCTCAATACCAACCACAAAATCGTCAAAATATCCAACCCATGCAAGAAATCCCACCACCGCCCCGGGGATGCCAAATGTAGTCCCAAAGGCGGAGCCAACCAACCCAAGAAACGATCCTAAAGCCCTGCCAACTTTCGGTTCTATCATGGCTATCTCCCAAAGCGCAGCACAAAATTAGGAAAGCGCCTATCGTGAGATGTTTCCCATTGTTGGAGGATCGTCTCTCGAATTCGAAAACAAAAAATGAGAAGGAACTACTTCAGAGAAGTTCACACCATAGTTCAAGATGGGCCACCAGTAAAACCACCTTGGGCACATGTGCCCATCACCTTCACAGAGGAAGATTTCAGGCTAAAGACAGTTGCGCACAATGATGCCATGTTCATCAAGACTATTATCGCGGGTTGGGAAATTGGAGAGGTCTTAGTCGATAACGGCAGCTCCGCGGACATCCTGTTCGCCAAAACCTTCAGGGAAATGAAAATAGACCCGCACTTCCTGCAAGAGGCTGATATACCATTACTGGCCTTTGGGGGAAAGCCAGTCAGAGCACTGGGAAAAATTTCATTACCTGTCTCTTTTGGAAATCTCGATAACCCAAGAACCGAGCTAATCACATTTGATGTGGTGGAAATGCATTACCCTTACTTGGCCATCCTAGACAGGGGGTTCATCAACAAGTTCGATGCAACATTTTGGCAGTTGTTCCTATGCATGAAAATCCTGGCCCTTAAAGGAGTCATCACTGTATATGGTGACCAGCAAACAGCTAGGGTATCGAAAGGGGCATAGCGCCAGGCCAAATAAGCATCCATTACTTGACTCAGGCAAAAGCTGACGAAGCCGAGGAAAAAAAGAAGAAAAAATAGTACACGGAGCCAAAAAGAGACAAAGAAAAAATAAAAATAAGCGCCCATGGTGAAACAAAAAGGGTTCAGCTAGACGTTCACATGCTAGACAGGGCAGTGACGATCGGAGCCGAGTTAAACCCACAAGAGGAACAAGAACTAATGAAATTCTTAAGTAAAAATCAGGACGTATTCGCGTGGTCAGCCCATGACTTAAGGGGTTGATCGGGACATCATTGAGCACAGGCTGGAGATGGACAAAAACATCCAACCCAAAAAGCAAAAGCTCCGCAAAATGTCAGACGAAAAAGTCGAGGCTGTAAAGGTGGAGGTGCAAAGATTGTTGGACGCCAATGTAATTCGTGAGGTAAAATATTCAACCTGGCTCGCAAACACGATCCCGGTAAAGAAGAAAAACAGAAAATGGAGGATGTGCATAGATTTCACGGATCTAAACAAAGCTTTCCCAAAGGATGATTACCCATTGGAAAGAGTGGACAAGATAGTTGACGATGCAACTAACAGCGAGATGTTATCGCTACTCGACATGTTCTCGGGATACCACCAGGTCAGAATAAGAAAAGAGGATGAGGAAAAAACCAGTTTCATTACCCCCTTCGGCATCTTCTGTTTTCTAAGGATGCCTGAGGGGATCAAGAATGCGGGGCCAACTTTCACAAGAATGACGGTGACGAGGGCCTAGATTAGGGCCCCCAAGCGGTAAGATAATTACCCTTGAGATGGAGTCTTCTGACAGCATTAACAATGTCAAGACTAAGATCCAGGACAGGGAGGGATGCAGATCTTCGTCAAGACCCTCACTGACAAGACTTCCTCATCTCCGAGTGCTTTCCGCCTCGCACGAGTACTCTCCGCCTCACACGAGTACTCTCCGTCTCCGAGTACTCTCCGCCTCGTACAAGTACTTTCCGCCTCACCTCCGACTACTCGTTCTCACGAGTAGCTTCCGTCTCCGACTAAGACGGGGCCCACACGAGGAGGTCGGAGCGAGGGAGAAGGGGCCCCACACGAACGTGGCACCCCCGATGCTTAAGGCTTCGGGGGTGCCACGTTCGTGTGGGGCCCCTTCTCCCTCGCTCCGACCTCCTCGTGTGGGCCCCGTCTTAGTCGGAGACGGAAGCTACTCGTGCGAACGAGTAGTCGGAGGTGAGGCGGAAAGTACTTGTACGAGGCGGAGAGTACTCGGAGACGGAGAGTACTCGTGTGAGGCGGAGAGTACTCGTGCGAGGCGGAAAGCACTCAGAGATGAGGAAGTCTTGTCAGTGAGGGTCTTGACGAAGATTCGATGCTTAAGGCTTCCCTATGACGACACACGTGGCACCAGTTTCCCACGCCATGCAAAGACCGCAGCTGGCGGGGCAAGCGGGCGGCCTGTTCTGACAGGAGTCGTAATGCTGCACAATGCATCCTCACGGCCTCCAACACATTGTCCCGTCCAAGCACTGCTGCGCACCACCCCGTCAGAGCAGGCACTCGATTACCATATATAGGCGGCACCTACCTACACTTAAGCCATAACGTGGCGGGCCTAAGCAACACTCAAGAGGGCTGAGTCATCAAGTGAACTACTCGGAGGAGGCGCCAAGTACCCGGAATGAACAATGCCACTCGCACACGCGACAGTCTCCAACGCCACTACAACTCAGCGCCCTTCAATGCCTCCTGACGGACATCAACGTCGGAAAAGGCCCCCCAATACCGTAGCACTGTAGCTTTTTTTATTCCCTCTTTGCCCCTCACCCTTGCGTCTATAAAAGGGGGAGGAGTGTAACCGTTTGAGGAGCTGATCGATCACATAGTTTGTAACCCCTACTACAGACATCCCTGGCATAAGAACATGACTACTCGGAACTGGACGTAGGGTATTACTCTCCGGAGGCCCGAACCAGTATAAACACCCGTGTCTCTCGTGCCATCCATCCGGATCCGACACACAATCCGTTACAAATCTACTGCCGGCGGTAGAGAACCCCGACAGAAGGCTTTGGTATTTCCCGAACAGTTGCGAAGAAATTTGCTGGCATATGTGGATGACATAGTCGTCAAAAGCAACAAGCGTGGAAACCACATCTCAGACTTAGCGGAAACTTTCATAAATCTGGGAGTCGCAAACTTAAGGCTAAATCTCGAGAAATGTGTGTTCGGAGTGCAGCGTGGGAAAGTGCTTGGATGTCTTGTGACAACAAAAGGAATACAGGACAACCCCGACAAAATCCAAGCTGTGATCAAAATGGAAGAGCCTAGATCCCTGAAAGAAGTTCAGAAGCTCACCGGAAGAATCGCAGTGTTAAACAGGTTCATGTCCAAGGCCGCTGAGCGAAGCCTGCCTTTCTTCCAAGTGCTCAGAAACAACAAGAAGTTCGAGTGGGGGCAAGAACAAAGCAAAGCATTTGTGGAGCTCAAAGATTATCTCACTAGTTTGACAAAACTATGCCCTCCGGAGCCCGGTTCCCCGCTCTTGCTTTACATCTCAGCCTCAAGGACCGCGGTTTGCGCGGCTCTGATACAAGAAAAAGGAAATGGAAGGGAGGCCAACACAGGTCCCAGTCTACTTTGTCTCGGAGACATTAACGGGATCGAAAGTGTTCTACTCAGAGTTGGAAAAAATCGCGTATGCAGTAGTCATGGCAGCGCGAAAGCCAGGCACTATTTCGAGTCCCACAGAATCATAGTGGTCACAGACTAGCCCTTGCATGAGCTATTCAACAATAGAGAAGCTTCGGGACGAATTTCTAAATGGGCACTCAAGCTTTCAGAGCATGTGGTTGATTTTGAGAAAAGAAGAGCGATAAAATCGCAAGTATTGACAAACTTTGTCCCAGACTAGACATCTCCAGCAAACTCAAGCTCTGCAGACATTGAGCAGCCATGGATCGCATATTGCGATGGAGCCTACTACCACAAGGGAGCTGGGGCTTCGGTAATCATCACCTCGCCAGCCGGGATCAAAATGCGCTTCGCGGTCAGGTTGGTCTTCGCAGAGAATGAAAGAGCAACCAACAACACGACAGAGTATGAAGTGTTGTTCCTCACTTTGAGAAAAATGAAAGCACTAGGGCAACAAAGGTTCATCGTAAGATCAGACTCTAAGGTCATCCAAGGACATGTAGAGAAAGATAGCGAAGCCAGGGAGCCGGAGCTCATAAAATATCTCGCAACAGTAAGATCAATGGAAAAACACTTCAAGGGATTCACCGTGGAACACATCCCCAGGAACTCAAACAATGAGGCTGATGCGTTAGCAAAAGCCGCGGCACAAAACCAAGCTCTACCTCCGGATGTCTTTTATGAAGTCTTAACTTCACCCGTGGTCAAAGAGCCCAAAGCTAAAACAATCAACGTCATAGAGAAGTATGATTGGCGGGCTTTGATCCTGGCTTTCCTAAGAGGCCACTACGAGCCTACCGAGGAATTATCGTTGAACCGAATGAAGCAAAGAGCTCGAGGTTATGAAATAATTGACGGGGAATTGTACAAATCCGGCATATCAGCTCCGTCCCTAAAATGCATTAGCTTCGATGTCGGGAAAGAGTTGCTAAGGGAAAACCATTCCGGATTTTGCGGTGCTCACATCGGTTCGAGGGCTTTGGCACAAAAGGCTCTAAGGCAGGGTTTCTATTGGCCATCCATCATCGACGATGCTCACCACTTGGTGAAGACTTGCGAAACTTGCCAAAAGAATGCCAACAATCAAAATAATCCATCGATGCCCACTCAGTTAATACCACCATCTTGGCCCTTACAAAGATGGGGGATGGACCTAGTTGGACCACTTCTAGCTGCACAAGGAAATTGCAGATTCGCGGCTGTTGCCGTGGATTATTTCACAAAATGGACTGAGATCAAACCGTTGGCTAGTATCACGTCTCACAACATCCAGAATTTTTTTTGGCAGAACATAATTTGCAGATTCAGAGTGCCAAGGGAACTAACTGTGGACAACAGAAAGCAGTTTGACTGTAATGAATTTAGGGAATTTTGTTTGACCATGGGGACCAAGTTAAAATTTGCCTCCGTATACCACCCATAGTCAAACGGAGCAGTTGAAAAAGCAAATGGGCTGATATTCTCAAGCATAAAGAAATGTTTGTTCAATCAAAAAAAGGGGAAGTGGTTAGAAGAACTGCCGAAGGTAACATGGTCTCATAACACCACCACATCAAGGACCACCGGCTTTTCACCGTTCAAGTTGCTGTTCGGGTCCGAAGCTATGACTCCGGAGGAAATCAAAAATGAAAGTTTACGTGTGTTGAAATCGCAAGCAGATACAAGTATCGAAGAAGTAGAGAAAGATTTGATCGAGGTAGGTGTGCTTGAAGCTGCCGAAAACTTAGACAGGTACCAGCAAGAAACCAAGAAATGGAGGGACAAAAAAGTCGTAAGAAAAGAAATACAAGTAGGGGATTTGGTCACCAAGAAGAAAAAGAATTTCGACAATCCAGGAAAGTTGCAATAGGTGGGGGAAGGCTTGTACATAGTAACTAAAAGTCTAAGACCGGGATCTTTTCACTTGGTGGATCAGTTGGGCAACACGTTGCCACATACGTGGAATGCAGATAGCCTTCGCAAGTATTACCCTTAGGAGCATATAGTGTACAACCTCTGGCTTCGTGAACATATAAACGGAGCCAGAGCCTAGCTATCTTATGATTTTACTTTTTCAGCATTTTACATTTCTCAAGGACCGTACTCTTTTTCTTGCTAAAGGGGACTCCAAATCAGGAGGCAAGGTTTTTAATGAGGCGGATCCATGTATCAAATTTCAATTTCAATGAAATTATCTTCCCCTTAGCATTGTGTCTATCATTTACTATTTTTACTTTTAGTTATTTACTTTCAGTCATTTACTTTCTGCTAGGGGGTTTCTGCCCAAGAGCAACAAAAAGCATTTCTGGTGCTGTTGCCGGGGATGGATTCTGAATCTGTTCTTAGGTGATTACGCTACGAAATGTCAACAAGCTTCGGCCGCAGCAACATCACCAGACCGACCAATTGCTTCCTCACCCCCTCCGGGGAAGCTGCTGATTTCTTCTTCTTTCGCACAATGTCAACTAGATCCACAACCACTTGAGTCGAGTCGCGAGTCCGCTTGGAGGACACCCTGGGCTTCGACCGAGCATCAGCTTCAATCCCAAGCTCTGAGAAGATCGGTTAACCCTGCAACCCCCTGTCACCAACTTGCGCGCAACCTGATATTCTGCATCAGTATAAGGACCGAGCATGTCTACCACTCGCCGCTCAACCTCCCCTACAAACTCATGAGCATTCTTGCCCTCCGGCATCTTCAGCCCAAAACTGGGAAAAGGAATTTCCTTGTCAAACCAGTTAACTGACAACCATTTTATCTCTCTTGGGTTCCAACCAGCAGCAAGAGGCCAAACCTTAGCAGCCACAAATTCCTTCACCACATGACGACCAAGGATGAATTGAGTAGCTAAGCAGAAAGCTTTTTCACAATCCTTGAAGCCCTTGGTCTTCGTGAAATCCGGGCCTGTTATATAGTTCAGTGGCATCATTATCGGAACGCTAAAAGGATAGTATCCAGTCCCGTCAGAGCCGCGGGGCATGTTGACCTTAACATAAAACCAGTACGACAACCAATCATCGTCCCACTTGTTCTTATGCGCGGGGCTCAGCTCCATTCTCTCAATATCTTTCTTGGTATTCTTCTGCCGAGTCGTGAAAGTTATGCACCCAAAATGATTCTCAAAAACAGTGGTGCTCCCCTCTAACTGGAAATTTTATTTCTGCACATGAAGCTCGTAGAACCGAACAAAAGCTTCGGCATCTACCCGACCACCGCATGTGCGTACCGCAAAAAAGAACTTAGATAACTGGATGAATGCATTTGGCATCAGCTGATGCAGTTTAACGCCATACCTATCCAATATCTCGTGGAGAAAACGTGAGCAAGGGAACCTCAAACCAGCATTGAAGAAATCGTGAAAACCACAGCTTCGCCTTTTTTCGGCTTCGGCGTTGCTTCTCCCTCCGGAGCCCGGGCAATACCTTCCGGAAAAAACCCTTTCTCTTCATAATATTTCAACAAATTTTCTGAGACCAACGAAGCGCCAAAAACTAATGATGGAGTCTTTGGCTCTCTACCAGCCATAAGCTCCGACGGGGAAGCTTCAACGGCAGAAAGATCGTCACTGCAAGATGCGTCTCTAGCCTTCGGTGATACCTCGTAATCTACTATATCACCAATTGGTTCCACTAGAGCTTCGGGTGGAGCACTAGCAGCAACTATCTCTTCCTCCATCATCGGTCGAGCGGTCTGCTTGGTGCGAGCCAGAACTAGCGAAACCCAAAGTCGGCTAAACAAAACTTCGGGCTTCGCAAATGGCCAGAACCCAAGCTTTCGATTAACAACAGCACAACAAGCACGAATCTAAAAGCAACCGAACTCGGGAACCTAGGTCTGGAGCTTCGGGAAAGCAAGCTAACAAGGACCCCCGCCCCCTTATATACCCCGAGGAGAGAGAAATAAGCGCAACCATCTTGGAATACGAACAGGCGTCTCGGGAAACGACGATTTGTGTCGCGCAACGGTCGGCTACGCGAAGCTAAAACAAAAACACGCAATCTTCCCGTCCCGAAGGTGACGTTTTCTTCAAGATAAAAATCGCAAAAGAAATCGAGGAGCAGGATAAACTTTCAGTTTAACACTTCTCCTCGAGGGACTACTGTTGGGGCGGCAAAAAACATCATCTCTCGGCTACGGGGGTTTATTTCCAAAAAATTACTCGGCTCCGGCTTGATTAAAGAAATTACATAGAAACCTGGGCCCCGCACGCCGGATCGCGTGGCAAGCATACACCGAAGCATGAAAAATTAACCAAGAATGAGCCTTCTTTCTGCAGGACAAGCTTTGGGCTTCGGGATCTTTGTCTGGTGAAAAGGTTATCTACAACCTGGGCTCCGCCAGGAATCCTCCGGGATCCCGCGCCTAGAATTCTTTGAGTTTGCGAAGCACTAGCCGCATGAAAGAGCCACCGAGCCGAGAACCTTCAAGCAAGGAATCAACAAGGAGATGCTGCGAAGCTCAGAGTTTTCAAGACCCCCGTCAGTTTAGACTCGGTTAGAACTTCTACAACACAGAACTACTACATCTCCGCGTTTCGTGGCGCATCGCCTGCTCCGTTGTCCCCGGCGATTTTTGCGTTCCGTTGTCTGCGGCGCTAGATCCGCATCATGTACATGTACAAGATTACCCTTGAATATTCTTCATAGATGCTAGGGTTTTGAGGGTAAAATTGGAATGCAAATTCAGTCTCTTGGCACTATAAAAGGAGACCCTCTCCTCATTGTATAGGGGACGACTTTTTGGGAAAAAAGAGAAAGTAATGTACTGTGGAAAGTTAGCAGCCCGACACATCTCGATCTAAACGTGTGTTCGTTTTGTGATCTTCATTTATGTTAGGGAACTCGGAGATCCCAACATTAGGCACAGAGTAGTGTTCACAGTTGCTGTTTGTCTCTATCAAATCAACCTGTAACTACTGTCGTTTTGTAAGTAGATCATGTGAAAAATGTTGATGAACAACCTACTCGCAGTGGATGACTAGCTAGGCCCCGTTTAGAACATATAGGTGGACCATTGCATTTATATATATTTTCCTGTAAACTTGAAAAACAATGGTTCTAACTTCTAACACAGGAAGTGTCATGAGATTCACATTGGTGCTAGTACTCCATCGGAATGAAGTATGGGGTTGCCTAGAAGACACCGAAATAAAATGATTTGGTATGTGATGTTCAAAAAACTGCTCACAGAGACAACCATGATGCACACAGTTTGAAAGATACAAGCTTGTAATCGACCATATATTATATAAATGAAACAATGTCAAGGAAGAAACAAAATCATTCCAACACTAATATTGATTTGTGGCAAGGAACAATAATAATTATGTGTCCATCGGATATTTTTTTTCCAGCATCCTTCCAAATGGCAACTTTGAATTGGATAGTCCTTAATGTTGAACTATTGGTAGCAGGAAACAGAAAAGGTGATGAATGATACGATCTGTTTGGATAAAATAGTACAAGTGTCAATCACCTAGAGTTGTAAAAATGCATCAAACACCCCCACAGAAAAATGTTATTACTGTAAAGTCCTACAAAAAATGTCCAGCAAAACCAACTGAATACAAAGATGGTCTAGCAAATTAACTGAAAATGGTATTTGAATTAACTGAATACAATTTGTTGTGCTTGTTCCGGTGTCATGCAACCGAGATAGTATTCGCTAACTCTGTGTGGATGTTTTTTTTAAGACGTGCAAAGCACGTTTTTCATTAAGAGAGGAGAAAAATCATCCGGTTTAGAATACAACAAGGCACGAGGCCTAACGACAAGAAGGCGAAAGCATTACACCGCCCTCATCGGGCGAACCCCTAACAACCTAGCGAGCGGGAGGAAGCCCGCGCGCGCCCAAGTCCTAGCCTCATCTAGGATCGCCGGAACGAGCGCCACCGGCATGAGAGCTTCCTTGTCATGAACGCGCCTGTTCCGCTCCCTCCAAAGCGACCAAGCGACCAGCCAAACGAAAGAGTCGAAGCCTTTCCTCCGGGCTTTAGCGACCTGCTTCCTGGCGGAGCACCACCACTCTGCGAACCGCACCGGGCGATCCGGAGCCAGGCTCGGAAGGAGAATGTGTCTGAGAGCCAAAAGCCAGGTCTCTCAGCAGAAGACACAGTCCACTGTCAGGTGGTCGAGCGTTTCGGATTCCTGGGCGCATAGCGCGCAGGTGTCCGAGCCCCTAAGCCCGTGACGGTGTAGCCGGTCCGACGTCCAGCAACGGCCGTGCAAGACCAGCCAAGCGAAGAACTTGTACTTCCCCGGCATGTGAACCTTCCAGATCTGCCATGCTCCGAGGATGTCGACGCGACCAAGAAAGAGGGCGGAGTAGGCCGAAGCCGAGGTGTAAACTCCGCTAGGCGACCATTTCCAAATGAACCGGTCAGGTTCGGACGTGAGCCTGACCTCCTGCAGTAGGTCCCAGATGACACGGTACTGCAAGACCACCTGCATAGTCCGGGCGTGGGTTACATCCGCGACCCAACGGATCCCGGCCGCCCCCGTCTGCAAGGCCTCGGCGACAGTGCGGGACCGACGCACCCTAGGCGAGACCGCGGCCCAGAGGTTTGGTGCCAAGGATTTGACGGAGCACCCGGAGATCCAGCTGTCCTCCCAGAAAAGTGCACGGGTGCCATCCCCAACCTCCACGAAGATGGAGGCGTTGAAAAAGGCCTGAGTGTCCTTGTCAACAGGGAAGCCGAATGCCGCCCAAGTCCTGTCCGGGTCAGTCCTCGCCAGTCACAGCCAACGGAGACGCAACGCAGTACCAAAGACACGGAGGTTGGGCAGGCCGAGCCCTCCGCAGCGAGTGAGGCAGGTGACGTTCACCCAAGCGACCAGACAGCGACCGCCCGAGGCCACCTCTGTGCCAGACCAGAGGAAGCCACGGATGAGGGTTTTGACCGCACGCAGTGCCCAGGGGGAGATGGAAATCGCCATCGAAATGTGGACCGGGATGGCAGAGAGAGTAGATTTGGCAAGAACGAGGTGGCCACTACGGCTCAACAGTCTGCCCTGCCAAGGGGGCAAGTGCCTAGCGACCTTATTGACCAGTGGCTGCAGAGCCGCTTTGGGTAGCCTTTTGATAGAAAGGGGTACCCCAAGGTAGGTGCAAGGGAAGTCGGTGATCGTGCAGGACAGAATGGATCGGACCAGAGACAAGTGATCCTCGGAGCAATTTATAGGGTAGACCTGGCTCTTGGTATAGTTTGCCGCCAAGCCAGCCGCGCTCTCGAAGAGCAACAACACCGCCTTGACGACCCGCAGATCGAGCTCGACCGGAGAAAAGAAGGCGACCACATCATCAGCGTAGAGAGAGGCACGAAAGCGGATGTTCCTCCCAAGATCAAGAAGGAGACCACGGGTTTCCGCCTTACGGAATAGGGCATGGAAGCATTCCATGACCAGCACGAAGAGCATGGGGGATAGGGGATCCCCCTGATGCAGGCCTCGACCGTGGCAGATTCGCTACCCAGGGGCACCGTTAAGCAGCACCCTGGTGCTAGCGGTGGACAGAATGACCGAGATCCAGTCGGTCCATCTGCGAGGGCAGCCGACAGCCGAAAGGAGCTCAAGAAGGAAAACCCAGCCGACCGAGTCGAAAGTTTTGGCTAGATCAATTTTGAACATGATCCTAGGGAGCTTTCGACTAGAAAGAGCTCTCGCCGTGCCAAGGACGTAGCGGAAGTTATCATGGATGAGGCGACCTTTGATGAAGGCACTTTGGTTGGGCGAGATTAGAGAAGAGAGGTGTGGGGCGAAGTGGTTGGCAGCTGCTTTGGAAAAAACCTTCCCAAAGCTATGGATTAGGCTGATGGGGCGGAAATCAGAAAGAGTGACCGGGTCTGGTTTTTTGGGTACGAGTGTGAGGAGAGCACCGTTCAGGTGGTGAAAGCTGCGGAAGTCCATGTTAGAGAGGGTGTTGGACGCCCGCAGCACATCACCCCTAATGATCGACCAGCAAGATCTGTAGAAGCGACCCGTGAAGCCATCCGGGTTGGGGGCCTTGTCCAGTGGGAGGTCTTTGATTACCTCCCAGACCTCAGACTCCGAGAAGGAAAGACCGAGGTCCTCCAGGTCCAGCCGCGGGAGTCCCAGCTCCCCGAAATCGAGGGCGCAGGAACGCTCATGGTGGGTACCCAGGATTCGGTCGAAGTAGTCAAAGGCTGCAGAAGCCTTGTCCTCTTCCCGAAAAATTGGACGACCATCGACCAAAAGGGAGGGGATGAAATTTTTCCTTCTGCGGTGGTTGGCATGGAGGTGGAAAAGTTTAGTGTTAGCGTCCCCCTCACGAAGCCACCTGAGGCTAGACTTTTGCCGAGCGATCGTTCGCTGCAGCGAAGTGAGGCCTAAGTAGCGTAGCTTGAGGAAACGCCGTAAGGAGATCTCCTCAGGAGAGAGCGACCGGGAATCCTGTGCGACCTCAAGACGGAAAATTACCTCCTTGGCAATTTGGATCTGCAGGTGAATGCTACCGATCGCCTTGGAGCTCCATTTTACCAACGCCTTTGCTGTCTCACGGAGGAGGTGGTCGATCATATGGAGTGGGTCAGCATCAGGGTGCGGCCCCGACCAGACCGCCTTGACGGTGTCCAAGAAGCCTTCGACCTTAGGCTAAAAGGCCTGGAAGGTGAAGCATTTCTTGGAGAGCACCCCACAGTCGAGAAGAAGGAGGAGGGGGCATGATCGGAACACCGAGAAGAGACAGCATGTAGAGCGGAGGAGGGGAAAAGAAACTCCCAGTCCTGTGAGACAAAAACTCTATCAATACGCTCCAGAGTAGGATGCGACCTCTCGTTGCTCCAGGTGAAGAGACGGCCCTGAAGATGCAGTTCAAGAAGCTCAAGGTCGTTGAGGAAACGATGGAAGCAACCCATCATTCTGCGCGAAAGGCATCCATTGTTTTTGTCAGCCGCCTGATAGATTAGGTTAAAGTCCCCGCAAAGAACCCAGGGCCCAGAAAGCGTAGGGCACAAGGTGCGGATCTCAGCGAGGAAGGAGACTTTATCCGCATTGGACTGCGGGCCGTAAACGGATGAGAGCCACCAGGGCTGAGAGGGTGCGGAGAGCAGCACGACCTTCACCATAACGTGGTGCAGGCTAGTAGAGGGAGAGGAGACGAGCCAGATGTCTTTGCGCCAAGCGACCAGAATGCCACCGCGGGAACCCACAGCCGGCAACGCAACATAGTCAAAGTCGATGCCTAACATATCAAGCATGAAGGAAGGAGGTACAACCGCGAGCTTAGTCTCCTGCAGACAGAGAAGAGAGACACGCTCAGAAGCTACCAACTCGCGAACTGCCGAGCGTCTAGCACGGTGGTTAAGTCCACGGACATTCCAAACAGCTATGTTTACCTCCATTTAAACATAAAAAAGAACGACCACACGACTTACGCAGACTCAGGCCTGCGCGTCGACGACCAGCTGCTCCTCCGGGAAGAGCTCACGAACTGCCGCCTGAAACTCATCGTCCTCCAGTACGGAGCACTAGAAGGACCCCTCGACATGGGCGCCAAAGAGCTCACGGATAGCTCTGCAGTGCTCCTTTGACAGGCCTACAGCGAAGAGCCTGGTGTAGCGCTGGAACGCAGCAGCGTCGGGGCCTCGCGCGGCCCAACGACCTCCAGCTTCCGCATCAGCAGGTTCTGGCCCGCGGTGATCGGGTTCGGGCCCTGGGCCCTGGAAACCGCGGCAAGACGACTGCTGCGGCGGAGCGTGGCGAGTGGCGGGCAGGCCTTTGCACGGCGACGGCGCGGATCCCCCAGAACCGGGGGCGGAGGTGGCCACTGTAGAGAGGCGTAGAAGTCCGCCACCAACGACACGAGGTCTCCCTGAGAAGGTCCCTCAGTCACAGCAGGGGTGGAGAGCGCGACCTGAGAGCCTGGGAGGGAGCGGAAAGCTCCGCGGCCATCGGAGAGACGTCCGGCGAGTGGCGAGGGGTAGAGGGACACGACTCGGTAGGGCCGGAGAAGTAGAAGGCGACCGGAACAGAGGCGGGGCGACCACGAGGGAAGAGCCGAGCAAGGAGTCCTCGGGCAACGTGAGTCGGCGGGCCGCCAGGGGGGAGAGCAGTCCGCGGAAGACATCCGCCATCGGCACCACACGTGGGGGGGCAGAGCTCTCCCCTCCACGCGCGGAGGCTGTCACAACGCCCCCGTCAAAACTGCGGCAGGCGGGAGGGGGGGGGTGACGCAGGCGGTGTGGAGGCTAGCCCGACGTCAGGCACGGCCGAGTCGTGGGTCAGGCCGCGTCCGGCAGCGTCCAGGCTGCCCCGTGCAGCGACCAGGCTGCGGCCGGCAGCAGCCAGGCTATGGCCAGCGGCTGCCGGGCGACCGGGCGGTGGCTGGCCGCGGCCAGGCTGCGGCGCGCCGCGGCCAGGCTGTGGCCGACAGCGGCCAGGCTGCGGCCAGCCGCGGCCGAGCGATGGCCAATAGCAGCCGGGTCACGGCCGGCAGCGGCCGGGCCCTGGCTGGCGACGATCGGTACCTGGCCGGCGGCGGCTGGGGCAACGGCGTCCAGGCCACGGCCGGCGGCATCGACGGCGCCCACGGCGCGAGCAGGCGAAGCAGAGGTGGCGACCGGGAGCGCCGCCTCAAGAAGCATCGGGTCGTCGGTGAAGCTCCTGGGCGGCGTCAACTCGCGAAGAGGAGGGAGATGCTCCGGCCGCGGGCACTCGTCACAGCAGAGGCGCCGGGCGACCGGAACTGAAGAGGAGGCAGAGAAGGCCTGAGATAACGGAGCTGCCACCGGCGGCGCACGTACCTCGGCCGCCCGAGTAGAGGAGGGGGCAGCAGGAGCGACGAACGGCGCAGCAGTGGCGGAGAGATGAGACGACTGAGGTGGGACGACAGGCGGGCAGTGAACGCCTTGTAGCGCCCAGTAGGGGTAGGAGGGAGCCGGGGGGACCAGCGGAGGAGCGGAGGTAGGGGCACCCCAGCAGGCGGTTCCACGCCCCCCTGCGGCACGACCAGACTGCCCGTCGGGCGCGGGTGGAGGCCCCCCCCTCGGGGCCTGCGACGGTGCGGCAGCGCCTCCAACGGTCGAGGGCCCCGGCTGCGGAGGGGCAAAAGAGCGACCAGAAGAACCAGAAGGGCCACCATTCGGCCCTCCCGACTGGGAGGTACCGTCAGCCGGGGGAGCCAGAGTGTCGAAGATCTGGACGATGTCGATCGTCGCCCGGTAGCGCAGGCAGGGCTGGGCGGCGCCCAACCCGGGGAACTCGATCGGTGCCAGCATATCCTTCTGCACCGGGATCAAGTCCGGGTCGATGCAGCCGGCCTGGACGATGAGCTCCTTGAGGTTGGCCTTCGACTCGGACTCAGGAGCCAGAGTGATAACCGCGCAGGAGGAGCCGAGGACGTCCTGCGCCGTTGTACGCAGCCACAGGTGTGGAGGCACACCCTTGATGCCCACCCGTACCTGGTAGCGCAGCGCCGCGTCGACCGCTCAGTTCTCCCGCCACCACCGGCGGAAGGTGAGGCGAAAGGGCCCATCCGGGGTGGGCGCCTGAAGAACCCGCAACATCTCAGAGGAATCCTAGAAGACGATGAGAAAGTCCTCGGGGTGGAAGGAGTAGGCCATGAACGTCCCTGGCTGGACGCCCAAGCGACCGGTGAGGTAGGCGACCACGTCCATCGTAGAGGCGGACGGACGAGTGTACGCGACCATAGCGACCAGAGCGCGCTCCAAAGCGACCTCGTTGGCCTCGACGTTGGGGATGCGTGCTACGATGCACGACTCCAGCTGCGGTTGACGCGAGGGGTGCCCTAGGGGCGCAGGTGGGGGAGGGGGCGGAGGTGGGGGGCGGCGGTCTGCGGCGCCGGGAGCGTGGACCGCAGCGGAGGCCCTGCGGGAGGCGGAGGAGGGGCCGCGCCCCGGGGACCGCAGCGGAGGCCCCGCAGGAAGCAGAGGAGGGGGCGACACCCCCCAGGCCAGCTCGCCCGCCCTGGCCGCGGCACGACAAGGCGGCGGCACCCCTCCCGAGGGGCCACCTGCGGCGGTGGAGGCCGGGCGTCACGGGCCGCCGGAGGGGGGCGACGACGCCCCTCCGGCTGGGGAGGCGGCGGAGCCTCGCGGGCCACCGGAGCAGGGCAATGACGGGGCTCCGGGGGTGGCGGAGGCGGCCGGGAGCCCCTCCCCTGCGCAGCAAGAAGAGGGGGCGGGGAGCGGCCGGCCGGACGCGAAGCGACCAGGGGTGGGGAGGGGGTGCGACCTCCCGGACGTGGACGGGCGCCCTCCACCGTCACCAGGCAAACCTTCGGGCGCCCGCACGAGCTCTCGTGGTGGCCAAGCTGGTGGCACCGGAAGCAGCGCGGCGCGTGAGGGCAGGAGGCGGCGATGTGGTCTTCACCGAAGCAGTGTGGATGTTTTTTCTTTGTTGTAGTATATTACTGTTGTAATTTGCTTCCTCTCTATCAATCCATGCGATGTTTTCATTTAGAAAACATACCCAGCCAAACTGTCACCATCAAATCTGTCATTTCCTGGAGCTAGATTGGATTTAAGGTGAAAGTTTTCTTGCTGTTGACTCCACACATGCTCATGCTTTAGTTATGAAGGACCGAATAGGCGACCACAAAGTGAGGGGAGAAGTGAACGAGAGTCGATAAAAATTCTTCCCAAAGGATGAACTCGGCCTATACCCCGATTGCCACTCGAATTACTCGCACACACCAAAGAAGCTCTATACTAAGCACACACAAGCCTACGAGTCCTAGAGACAAGCCACGAATCATAGAGCGGAAGCACTAGACAAGAAACAAAGGACTTAGCCAAATCTGCGAGGTCTAGAGGCGGACTGTCCGGCAGTACGAGCGCACTATCTGCGGGGAGGGAGCAGACTGTCCGCACGACCCTTGCGGACTGTCCGAAATTGCGGACAGAACCTCCAGTAGCGCACCCCGAAAAATCGGACTGTCCGCGTGAAGACCGCGGACTGTCCGGCCCTTCACGGACCGTCCGGCACTCGAGTACGGACCGTCCGCAAACTCCGTGCAACCAAAAATACCTGAGGCAACGGATCGAAACATGAGCACGCAAGAACTCGTGAAGAACACGACGAACAGCTGAACTGTCCAGCGCCTCGCGGACTGCCCGCCTAGGAGGTGCGGACTGTCCGCCAGCTACGGACAGAGCAAAAAAAGCTCGAGCTCGCGAAGTCAAACCTCCAGACTGTCCACACGACCCTCGCGGACTGTCTGAAATTGCAGACAGAACCTCCAGTAGCGCACCCCGAAAAATTGGACTGTCCGCGTGAAGACCGCGGACTGTCCGGCCCTTCACGGACCGTCCGGCACTCGAGTACGGACCATCCGTAAACTCCGTGCAACCAAAAACACCTGAGGCAATGGATCAAAATACGGACACGCAAGAACTCGTGAAGAACATGACGAATAGCTGAATGGTCCAGTGCCTCGCGGACTGTCCGCCTAGGAGGTGCGGACTGTCCGCTAGCTACGGACAGAGCAGAAAAAGCTCGAGCTCGCGAAGTCAAACCTCCAAACTCATCACCGGATCTCCCAAACCACTTGAGCTCTTGAGACAAGATTTGGGGGAGATTAGAAGCGTCACTAGGTGAAGCTATGCCCCAAAAATCTTGACCTCTAACCCACTAAAACACCGGAAATCGTGGATCACATGAACAACCTCCAAGAACTCGGGTTCTTCCAAAAACTCGCAAATCAAAGGGATTTCCCGGCGTTTGAGGAGTCAAGATCACACCCAAAGATGAACAAGGCATCGGCCCATGATCCCCTCAAAGAAATCCAAGGAAAAACGCCCTCAAATGAACAAATCGAGCGAAGAACGAAACACCCAAAAATAACTTCAAAAATGACACGAAAATCACAAGAAAATCACAAGAAACTAGGAGAGGGAAATCATCACAACGCCGAATGCTTCCATACATCCAGAGGTCAGAGTCTCTACCCTAACGAAATACTGAGAAAAGAAGCAATCTGGAGCGATCTACCGGGGAAGGAGACCCTAGAACCAGAGAAAGATATGCCATACACCTCTCCTCTATTGGAGTCCACTAGAGGAAGCAAATGACCACGTTACCCCTACAACTTAAACTTAAGATACACACCCCTCAGGGGTATTTTGGTTAAGTCTTCGGATATTCCCATCGAGCGGACTTGCTTAGCCTCGACGCAAGCCCCGCGATCACGCCATGTGCCCCCCGTCTTGAAGCTTCCTGACGCTCCCGGATCACCGTCTCCGTCGCGTGGGGCCTACGGCCTTGGTTTTGAGGCCCAAACCAAGAAACCCTCCACCGATGGTTTTGTGGGCAAACCACCAAACCCCGCGTGTAAATTTCGGCCTCGAACGCTACCTTGCACCGGCCTATGTCCATGACTTCAACTTGCTCTTGTTGCACCGCACGGCTCGCACTTGACCCTAAGGCCACCGGGTCCATCGAACCAAGCCTACTTGCCTCTCCATCACCCGGAGGCACCACGGCTAAGGCCTTTCACGCTTGTTCTTCACCTGCACCAACACGAGTCAAGCCACAACCTGTACCTGCACACTGAGCCAAGCATCAGTCCACACAACGTTGTCAATCACTCATCACTAACGAGATCCTCCACTGGTCTTCGGACACACCTGGTCCTCAAGTTCCACACGAAAGCATGCAGCGTGTTCATTGCTGCTACGCACTCCCACTATCCGCCGGCTACTCCTCTTCATCTGTCTCGTCCTGTTCGAATATCATGATGGAAATGAGGATCATTGAGAAAATGGATATCAACATTTTTAGGAGGAGAAGAGATTTATCAGCACCCTCAAGTTTGGCAACTTTTTTAGCTTCCGGTTACAATCTCCAGCTGTTGCGAATGTTGCTTGCTCCATTTGCTCTGTTTGCTCCTCTTCAATTTGCCAAACTTTGAGCCACTCGGTCAATAACCCACACATTTCATTGATCTCCTTCAAACGCTAGAGTAAAATTAAAAATTAAGCACAATTAACAGAATGTCAGAAGTGAGGGTTGTTTAATTGAACAACGAACTATTTGATAGATGGAAGAAAGAACTATGGAGTCAGCCAAAACTGTGAGGGTGATGGAATGCTCAACGCTTGGTATTCTCAGAGATAACTTACAGATTTAAAATGTTCGCAATCGTCATCATACTTAGTCTCGAATTTGACAGTGGGACGGTTGGGAAGTGTGTCAATGGCATCTTTAATGGCTCCTCCGACACATTTGATGATTCCATCATCCATATCAGCTGCTGGATTGTAATTACTATCACGGTGATGGTTGCCTTTAATTTCAACGTCAACCTTGTTGAGAGAAGAGAGGTGATGGAGGCCCAGATTAGAAGCACCATTTAGGCACTGCGTCTTATGCGCACTGAACGCAAGCTGGAGATGCTCAAGCTTGGGCATTGATCCTGCTTCAAACTCTACTGCGGTCCCACACAAACCAATCACCAGGGATAAATATTCTACACTTCTGAATCCATTCCTCCCTCGGATGATGATCCTTCCATTGGTTCCTCCAGAAGTGGCAAGTTTGAGAACCAGCAAACTTGAGATAGCTCCGAGAATCTCAACATCTCCTGGTGTCATAAATATGATATACAGTTCTAATACTGCGAGATTTCCAAGTGAACCCATCCAAATTGGCACCTTGGTGACACATTTGTTCATGTGGAGCTTCTGGAGGCTGCAAGTAGCTGCAGGGCGCCATGAATCCAATGACAGTGGGTAGAACTCATCAGAGGCGTCCATGATATATAGATTATGAAGATTGCATGAAGATATTAAAGTTCCCACATAACTTCGAAGGTTCTCTGCTTGGCTTCGTCCTTCAGAGTCATCTGACCAGCGAAAATTCAATAAAATTTTCAATGTCCTCAACTTGGTCAGCTTAGTGAATTCTTGCATGATCTTCCCTTGGTTGTATGATTTAACTCCAAACTCCTTTAGCTCTTCCAGGTTTTGCAGATGTCCAATCATTTCATCTGGAAATATAGTTCTGCAATTAACATACAAATGGGTGAGTCGGTGTAGCTTTTTCATAGTTGACGGCAATTCCTCAATCCTGGTACGTTGTATGTCCAGTGTCTCTAAATACTGCAGTTCCCCAATTATTCCAGGGAGATTAGTTATTGAAATAGAGCTGGGACACAAGTACTTCAGATGAAACAGAATTCCTATATCTGCAAGATGATGGTCTTTCAAGTACCAACATTCTTCTAAGTCCAACACACGAAGAGCTTTGAAAGATGACAAAGAAGTTTGCATGGGATGTCTAACTACAGTGAGTGTTCGAACATGGGAAAGAATCAAACTTCTCAGTGACGTAATGTTTTCTTCATCATGGTTGTTGACACAGAGCCTACGAACTTTGTGTTCTGAAATGTATCCATGATCTGCAGCGTCTAATGAGGTTACAAAGTTCTCCTCAGTGGCCTCGCATTTTATATAATCAAGAATGATGTCATGAACCCGGCAGGCTGTAGCCTGACCATGCTCTACATCAACAGGTTGGATCAGGCTTCTGTTTATGAGATCGTTAAAATAACGCTCACCAATTTCATAGGCCCTTTGTCCTTGTTCCTCTTGAACGAACCCTTCAGCAATCCATCTATTTATCAAACGTTGTTTTTTGATGACATAATCTTCTGGGAATACACTCAAGTACAAAAAACAAGTTCTTAGAGGGTGAGGAAGATCAAAGTAACTCAGTGACAATGCCTTCGTTATGTCCTCAGCATCAGGATCCTTAGCAAGTGCTCGACCAATAGCGGTTAGTACCCTGTTCCATTCATCTTTCAAAAGCTTATCAGCTAGCAAACTAGATACAGTAATAAGCGCCAAAGGTAATCCACCACATTTTTCCAGAATACCATAACAAACCTCTTCAAGGTGAGGATGGCGTACTTCATCCGAACCAAATGCTCTTGCGCAAAACAACTTTTTGGAGTCATCAAAACTAAGGGATCCCATTCGATAAACATAACCACCTTGAGAAGAACAATGTGATGCAACCTTTAGGCTACGGGTTGTAGTTATTACTCTGCTCCCACTATTATTATTCAATAATGCAGGCTCAATAGCTTCCCATGATTTTGGATCCCATATGTCATCAATTACAACAAGGTACCTGCCACATGATTTAAAAATATTCATTTAGATTTGAAACCCTATAGGCGAGGTTGGATTTGTTGATTGGTGATCCAAATTCATAGTACACAAGATAGAGGCCAACTTCTGACGAAGCGTAGCGGAGACCCGCCGGAGGCTAAGGCCGGAGCGGAGTCTGAAGTTGGCCCATTGGGCTGCATCCCGTTTGGACAGATCGCGACTGGGGGGGTGCGGGGGGGCGGAGCCCCCAGCGGTACGGTACGGGTCATATAAACCCGTTAGGGTTTTCCATTGGAGATTGATTCATTCTACTTCTTGTAAGCCGCCGCCGTTGGCGTTTGTAACCGGACTCCGATCATAGTGAAGTTGCTTGCTGGCTGGCGCCCGTGGTTTTTCCCTCTCGTGTTGAGGGGGTTTTCCACGTTAAAATCTCGTGTCTTCTGCGGTTTGATCTCTTTACTTCTAGTTCGTTTTGCGCCATCGTTTATAACAAGTGGTATAAATTCCCGAGCCGGATTCTGCTGCGCTCTATAACAAGTGGTATCAGAGCCGAAGGTCAGAAAAATATGTGAAAATATCTCTGGGTCACACGTTGACGGGGGAGCCTGTTAATGTCTCCGTAAGGTCACGAAAATCCTTGTGACAGGAGAATTGCACTCTGAGCCTGTAATAACTTTCCATGTTGTGCACATGGGTTGTCATGTGATGGAAGAGTTGGGCTCGATGTGTGACGGGGGAGATTATTGGATTAGTCCCACATCGGAAATTGATGGTGGGGGAGCACAACATAAAAGTGGTGGCAATCCTCACCCATCAGACTAGTCTTTTGGGTTGAGTTAGGCCCGCGTTCTTATTGTTGTGGACACTGTTGGACCTAGGCCTGTTGAGACGCCGACACATGGGTATAAATTCCCGAGCCGGATTCTGCTGCGCTCTCTAACAGGATTGTTGCCAATAAGGCTAATGAAATGCCAAGGGATTGATGAATGGTGATAGGAACCAGCCTGCCAATGAAATGATACTGATGTTCTCATGTGTGTAATCAACTTCTACCAACAAAAATATTATACATATATATAGCCTTTTTCCTCAAAAGGAAAATAGTTGTGCATATTCATCATAGGGTTACAATATTTTTTTTACCATAGTTTGCACGGGTTTTCACGGAGGCATTGGTTTGCACCTGATACGTTGTCTTCATCATATTAGGGAGAAAGAAAAGGTCCAAAGGGAAAGAACAACACAAAAGCAAAAGCAGAGAAGACACAATAAGAAAAAATACATAAGAAAACCACACACACGCACACGGCCCACACACATCTCGAGCCCAAATATTTCATCCTGAATCCCTGGACTGGTCTTCTGTTAGTGAAGATAGCGTTCTCTCTCCACATTGCCAACAATGGAAATCGCAGAAATGGAAAATTATATACCAAAAGAAGGGAAAATGAATCTGTTAAACTTGTGAATTTATGTACTGGATTTTGTAGCTTTCATAGTTTATAGGTCATTTTTGACTGGTGGCCACCATCGTGTTTCAATGCATAAACCAACACATATTTGTGATTATGTGAAACATTATATTTTTCTAAGTTTTGATGTTAAACAACCTAAGAAAAGTTAGAAAAAAGTGTAACTATCTTACAGAACCATACAAGTAGTTTATAATTAACGAACTGGTGTAATAGTTCCTTATTTGTATCAAGAAGTAACATTTAATTTTCACTTTTGCGCATTCGTGTAGTCGACAATTTGTTGTTGTAGACAACTCTAATGTTGTCAGAATTATGTAGGCTTCAACAACAAAAACATACATAATCAATTTATCATAGATGACGAAGCCTAAATACCTTTTATCTTGGAGGTACTCTCTGAGTCTATTGATGAGCTGATACTCATCATCATCTATAGTGTCGTAACTGATCCCCACCTCCTTAGCAATGTCTCTTAAGATCTTCTTTATGTCGGGATTTCGAGAAACTGACACAAAAGCTGCACATGGAAATTGGCTTTTAATGGTGTGAAAGACTTGGTTTGCAAGAGTAGTTTTGCCAAGACCTCCACAGCCAACAATTGAGAGAATTTTAAGTTTGGCACAAGACCCATCCATGGCTAACCGCTCAATGATATCTTTCTTAGGTTCCTCGATGCCAACAAGCTTATCCATGTTCTTGTAAAGCACCAATAACCTGCGGTCAATAGTTGGAGCACAAGAATTATTTTCTCCCAAAGCGAAATTATACCTCTTATGCATCTTGCTCGCCTCAACCGCACGCTTCTTGAGTTCCTCGATCTCACGGGCGATCTCATGGCGAGTTTGAAGCCTGTTCAATTTTTTGAAGAGTTCCTTGAAGAGTGCCTTGAAGCTACTACTACGCCCATGTTGTTGTCCATGGTCCACACGAGATAAAAAGGCATCGATGCAATCCTCCATGTCGTAGGCCAGCTCTCGTAGCTTATCCTTCCACACTCGCATCAAAGGGTTGAGCTCCTCTGCATCCGCTAGCACCTGGAGCGCGGCACCCATGGTGCTCAGCTCGTCTCTGAGGAACAAGATCTGCTTGCGCACACCTTTGAGCTTGGCATAATCTGCCCCCAACAGCTTGGTGAGCTTGGACACGAGAGGCATTATCACCCCCGTCGAGGCGCTCACCAGAGCAGCCTCCATTGCTCTGCCACCTAGGAACCAACCTTATGAGAGCAGGAAGTCGTCAGGTTACCTGAACGCTCCGACTGGTGCAGCGACGCTGGGTGGGAAGCTCGGGCCTCGGGGTCGGGGGGCCGATGAATGATGGACGGCCACGGAAGCACTTTCTGCGGAGCAAGCGCTAAATCTGAGGTTGCCGTAGCATTCGGAGGCCGCACGCCGGTCGCGGGGCACGAATCCAGCGCCTCTGTCTGGGCGGCGGCGGCGGCGTGGATTGAGGAAGCCCCCAAAAGTTCACAAAATTTTCGCATCGCAGACCGTGTCACCACTCACAGAACACGTTTTCCAATGCAAAATTTTCATCATTTTCACCAAAATTTCCACCGACTAAACGGTGCCTGAGCACGGTGGGTACAGCGAGTGGAAGGAAGGCGGCTATTGCTGCGCAAGTGCACTAGCAAAGGTTTGCACACTTTGGGTATTATTGCCTTTGACTGTTTCGTTGGACTGCAGTGCAGTACACGCCTCGACACATCTATTTGTCAACAGTAATGCTACGGTCTTGACGTCCGATGTGTCAGACAGATTGATTTTGAATGTTGTGAAATTCTTCTCCATGTTGCATGCTATATGACTCGATGTTGCGACGAGTAACTTGATGTTGCGACGAGAGTCGGACGGATAGTTTTTGAATGTTGCGAAATTCTTCTCAATGTTGCACGCTACACGACTCGATGTTACGACGGGTGACTTGATGTTACGATGAGATTTTTTGCTATAGTGCTTAGATCTGACGGCTTTCATTGTTTCGGATGCTTCATGTGAATGTTGCAAATGTTTCGTATGGATGTTTGTGATGATGTTGCAAAGAGAATCATGATGCGTGATGTTGCAAATATTTAATGCACATGTTGCAAGTGCTTTATTTGAATGTTGTATTTTTTTAACGAGACATTTGAATGTTCCAATCAACACGCCGTTGGATGATTATCAACATTTTTAACATATTTTTTATGTTGTAAACATTATTTTTCGATGTTGCGGATGTTTGAGTTTCCATGTTGCATACATGTGATGTTGAGTGTTGTGTCGAGAAGGAGGAGGGAGGAGAGCCCCTGATGTTGGATGTTGCAAATATTAATTTTAAATATTACGGATGTTGAGTTTCGATGTTGCAGACATGTAATGTTGGGTGTTATGTCGAGAGGAGGAGGAGGGAGGAGCAGGGTTCACAAAATCGGCTCCGACCGGTTTTTCTGATCGCTAAAAACCGGCCCGGAAAACCGACCAAACCGAGCGGTTTTCCGAGGTTTTTTTCTAGGGTCGGTTGGGCCGGTCAATATATCGGAAAACCGGTCTTTTTTGCTACCGAGCCGGAGCGGTAGGAGCGGTTTTCGCGAAAACCGACCGGTAGCAAACGGTATTTAAAACCATGGGGAGGAGGGCTCCTGATGTTGGATGTTGCACGCAACATAGGTCGCAACATGAGTAGTTGGGGTATTATGTCGGATGTTGGATGTTGCAAGCAACATAGCTCGCAACATGGCCCCAACACGCTGATGTTTGGATGTTGGTCGCAACATGCTCGTCACAAGCTCGCAACATGCTCGTCACAAGCTCGCAACATGCTCGTCACAAGCTCATAACATGTACACTGTGTCGGGGGAGGAGGGAGGGGGCGCCAAGTTGAATGTTGGTCGCAACATGGTTCGCAACATGGCAGAATTGTTCGCAACATGCTTCGCAATATCAATATGCTTCGCAACATGATCCAACGGCTGATACATTTTCTGATTCGAATCGTGTGGTTGAGAAGGTGTCCGATGCTAGCGCTCGGAACGGACGTCCGGGCGCTAGCAGCTCCGATTTGTCTATTGAGAGTAGGTTGCTGTTAGCAAGGGTCATACACTACATCTGCGATGTTTGCTGACAGCATTGGATGTTGTTATCTTGATTCAGAACTAAGGTACTGTTTAGTTGGAAGAGAAAATTTTTGGGCACCCCTTTCGAGATCTATTAGGAGGACTAAATATAAATTAATTATAAAAATAATTACGCGAATGGACGGGAAATCGCGAGATGAATCCATTAAGTCTAATTAATTCATCATTAGAGATTGGTTTTACTGTAGCACGACGTTGTCTAATCATGACATAATTAGGCTCGTTAGCTTCGTCTCAGAAATTAAGGTAGGAGTTGTGGAATGAGTTTCGTCACTAATCCACATTTAATACTCTTAATTAGTGTCCGGAGATTGATGTGATGGGTAGTTGGTGAAAATTTGCACTCTGCCATGAATTTGGGCTACAAACTGAAGGACCTATTTTCAAACTGAGGTGACCCAGGAACTTGCTTGTTCGTTTAAAGACATTTTCTTCGGTACACAATACATCCCAATGGTGGTACGGTCGTATTGTCGGTTTTTTCGATTTTTTCTCTAAGGGTAAAATGATCAGTTTTTTCCCAACGGTCGTACAGTTTTTTCGAAAATAATAAGATTCCAGTAAAATGAATGAAGATATAATGTTAATTAATAAAGATTTGATATATTAAAAAATGACAGTTTACATTTCCGATAATACCCTTTAATTACCAGTACGACCTTTGAATACTACCGTACGACAGCTAACAAAACCAGTCGTATAGAATTAATCTCAACCATCCGATCCTTACATATAAGTCCTTTTCTGTTACATACGAGTCCTTTTCCAACAGGTCGTACAAGACGTATTGTGTACCGAAGAAAACCTCTTAAAGATTACCATCAAGATTGGCCAAGGAAATAAGCATTTGATTGCAGAGTGTAAACGAATCTAACAATCCAAAGAAACAATCTAGTAATCCATAAAAATTGTAAGGTACCAGTTGATTATGATTGCTGCAGTAGTGACAGTATGACACAGAAAACGCGTGGATTCCACATGCTTGTCCAGTACAATCGATCAGAACACCGAAGTTGCAGTTTTCTTTTTTCTTTTTGTCAGGACAGAGTTTTAATCAATCGAGAACCAGAGGAACACCGAAGGTGCGAGGTGAAATCGGAGCAGAACACAGCAACCCTAGAATGGATCAGCGGCACTCAACGGAGAAGCTGAAAGAGAGAGAGAGGCTTGATTGGCGTGGCGGCTCACAGGAAGTCACTAGGTCTGATGGATCGAGAAGAGGGAGTGCGCACATCTCGCCGCGGGGTGTACGCGGCCGAGGAGGAGCGGGGGCGATCGCGTCGACTCGGAGGGTGGGGGATGGTGAAGCGGCAACTTGGGGGTGGTGGAGCTCCTAGTTGTCACCGAGTGACAAATTAGCAAATCATCACCGCGGGGGTGTGCGGACGTGGGTGGATTGTCAGGTTGGGTAGATTATCTACAAACAAACAAAAGTGCTGATGTCATCTTTGCATGCAAGTTGTTTAAAATTTAAAAAATCTATAAATTATAAACCGAGTATCAAAATTAAATTCCGATTGCACCATTGAATTTCTGACAATAAAAACTTCAAAACAAGATCCCACTTGACTATATTTTGACAAACTTTTTTTATTCATATTTTTTAATTAAGGTTATATATTCTATTATAGGCAGAACAAAATAAATGAAGTGTCGGAATAAACGACAACAGTCAGAACAAGATCATATTATAGGCCGAACAAGTTTGTATGTCATCTCGAACAAAACAAATGTAGTGTCATAACAAATCAAAACAAGAGTCGGAATAAATTATTATTATAGACCGAACAAGTTATTATTATAGACGGAACAAGTTATTATTATAGTCAGAACAACTTATTATTATAGTCAGAACAAATTTGTATGTCTTCTCGAACAAACAAAATAAAGTGTCAGAACAAATGAGAACAACTATCAGAATAAGATCCTAATATAGTCAATACAAGTTTGTATGTCATCTTGAACAAAATAAATAGAGTGTCCGAATAAATAAATAAACTAAGGGAAGAAAAAGAAAAAGAAAAACTAGAAAGAGAGAAAAGAAAAAAAACGAAAAAATAGTTTAAAATAATCTGTAACTCTATGTAGTCACGAAGTGTTGTGTGGTGCAATGGTTGCTAACTACCTTGTTTAGTTGAAGATCTGAGGTTCAAAACTTGTGATTGATAGAATTTTTTTTTTCTATTTTAACTAAACGAGCCGAAAGAAAACAGAAAAGCAGAAGAAGGAAAAAACAAAGAAGAAGAAAAAGAAAAACCGAAAAAAACGAGTCGAAAGAAAACAGAAAAAAAGAAAACAGAAAGAAAACTGGAAAAAAGAAAGCGGAAGAAAACCAGAAAACGAGCCGAAAGGAAACTGAAAAAAAACAAAGCAGAAGAAAAAGAAAAACCAGAAAAAAACGAGCCGAAAGAAAACACAAAAAAAGCGGAAAGAAAACTGGAAAAAAGAAAGAGGAAGAAAACCGGAAAACGAGCCGAAAGAAAATCGGAAGGAATGAAGCGGAAAGAAAACTAGAAAAAAGAAAGCGGAAAAAACGAGCCGAAAGAAAACAGAAAAAAGAAAGCGGAAAGAAAACTGGAAAAAAGAAAGCGGAAGAAAACCGAAAAACGAGCCGAAAGAAAACCGGAAGGAAGGAAGCGGAAAGAAAACTGAAAAAAAGAAAGCGGAAGAAAACCGGAAAACGAGCCGAAAGAAAATCGGAAAAAAACAAAGCAGAAGAAAAAGAAAAACCGGAAAAAAAAACGAGCCGAAAGAAAACAGAAAAAAAGAAAGCGGAAAGAAAACTGGAAAAAAGAAAGTGGAAGAAAACCGGAAAACGAGCCGAAAGAAAACTGGAAAGAAAACCCACTAGTAGAAATGTTAATATCTATGACGATTTGGTAGTGACGTTTAGTTTATTCGTCACGGAAGTGGTCTCTACCGTGACGAATTTTGTAACTTCGTCACAGATAACGAGTGACGGTGCAAAGCCACTCAAAATAATGACGAAACTCAGATGATGGTCACCGAACAACGAACCTATTTCGTCACAGATGAATCATTCCAGTTCTGCTCGTGAGGAACCAATGACGAAACAAACTGACAGCGGCCAAGCCCCGGCGGGGTGCGACCTGGCCACGCCAGGCAGCTCCACGACCTGGGGCACGCGGCGACGGCCGGTTGGCGGATGCCCACGCACGCGGATCCTCCTCTGGCGTGCAGGCGGGCCCCGTCGGGCCGATGTGGCATGCTCCGATTGGCTCCTAGCCTCCACCCCGGATTGCTCACGCGGGCGCGCGGGGAGGAGTCTTGCCAGGCCACGCGGCACAAGGCGATTGGCCCTCGCGGCCTCTCGCGGATCGCGGCCGGGGCTCGCGCGCCATGCGCGGGAAGGAGCCGGGCCGGGACACACGGCACACGCGCGCTGGCGCAGGAAGGCGGTGCCCCGGTTCGCCCCTGGGTCCCTGTAGCGACTGGAATTTAATTCGTAGTGGGGAGCAAAAAAACAGAGGAGATGGGACTCGAACCCGCGCCCTCGCACTTCAAGAGTGCAACTACTACCACTGGACCACTTCGTCAGTTGTACTTCTTCGATGATAGTTTACTTCATATATTGATCGATGGAGGTTTGGGACCACGTGGCAGCACTGGGTTGGTCGAGTTGCTTCGTCGGGACCACGTGGCCCACGCTGAGCTATCGTTTTTTTCTTTTTAATCTACAATTAAAATTTGAAACTAGTGTTTCTCGGTCATAATAACTTCAAATTCAGTGATTCTTTTTTCTAATTTTTTGTAAAATCATGATCTTTCATGTAATATTGTTCGTTTGCATATTAATTACTATTTAATTTATCTTTTTTATTTAGCTTCTCTTCTTCTACCGAAAGAGAATAAATAAAAGATATTTTTGCATAACAAATGGTAACATAACTTCATATTTTCTAATGTTATGATAAACATAAGGTTATAGCTAAGTTTGAGATGCATACAACTTAGAAAATGTAAATCGCCACTCAAATCTCAAAGTTTGTGTTGAGTTATTGGAAACTATGTCAGAGATGTATCCATTTGTGAGCAGTGTATGTCGTCACTTCCTTGAAACCACTTAAATTTTTTATGGCAAGATCGTGGACCAAAAACATGTTGTTATGCTAATTTGTAGAATTTTTTGACAAAATTCAAATATTATTGTGATTATTATGTTGTACTTTTGACGTAAAAGTTTGAATGTTCCTTATAACTCAAATTTCATTTCGCATCAATCTCCAAAACATGGCCTAGAATGGAACATAGAAGCCTAAATATGATTTTTGTGAAATTTTTCCAATCTTATTGGAGGTACACATAGGTCAACTTGGAGTTACTTTCGGTAAGCACGCAGAAATTCAATTAAATGATAGAAAATAGCAAATCTGTTCGAAAAATCTTGAAACTTCCAGAAGACAACTTAAATGTGTTCTTTTACATGTGAAAAATGTGTTTGAGGTATATAAGTTAATTATTTTTCTAGTTACTTCATAAAGGTGTCTTAATTAGGTACTTAAAAATAGAAAATCAACTTTTTTGCACAACAAGTGGCAATGAAAACCCACAAATGTTGATACAAGGGTAAATGTGAGATTGTATACAAATTTTTAGGTGTATATGAGCTATACAAGACTTTAGTTGTTTGAAACTTCAAAGTTTAAGTTGAGTTGCATGAAACAACAATGTGAGAGACCTATATAGTTCGTGAATAGTGTATAATCCAATTTTCACAAAATTTTATGAAACTTTTTTGTCAAGCTTGTACGTTCATAAAATGATTCTATAACAATTTTTAGAATTTCTAGAGAATGCTTATGTATTATTATCATTATTTATAATAAGATAGTTAGTAGAAGTTTGATTTTTCCTAAAATATAATTGTATTTTTCATATATATTTAGGATGTGGGCTACAATATATCATTGTTTATGTAGTATATATAAATAATATATTGATGCATATAAGATAATTATTTGTGTGTGTTACTTCACAATGGTACATGAAAATGGAAAAAGAAAAAGAAAAACGTTTAACAGCTAGGAATGGGTAGGAATGGAACCAGGCCCGATTCAGCCCAAATAGCCCAGCTTTTTCTAACCGTTCATCACCAATTCGATGGCTCAGATCGTGTTGCCATGGTATATAATGTGCTGTGCATCCGCTCCATCCCCGCGAACCCTAGTCCTCCCCTCCTGTGTCTGCCTCCCTCTCCCCATCAACTCCAGATCGAGCATCTCCCCGGCCGCCACCCTCTCTCGACCTCTCCCCCTCCCCTCCCCACCCGACCTTCCCCTCCGCTCCATTCCTCAGATTCGCCTGCAGGCCTCAGAGTGCCCTCCTCCTACCTCCCCCACCAGATCCCATCTCCCTCCCCTTTTTCGAACGCTGGGCGGAATCTCACCTGCTCGCTTGCTCCCCAACCCACCGAGGCCTCCTCCCCCGCCCGCCCCGCGATGCCGGCGTGGGCCGAAGCGGCGCTTGTCCTCGCCTCACCATCCCCGGCCACCGCCTCCTCGTCCACCTCGCCATGCGGCGTCGTCAGGCCGCGCGCCACCGCCGTGGAGGCCGGCAGGCTCTTCTGCAAGGTGCGCCCTCACCTCCCCTACGCTCCGCCGCTCTGGCCATTTCTTACTCTCTAGTACTCTATATGAGGTGTGCAGTGTGCTAGTGGTGGCCTAGTGGGTGAGCTGATATTGGCGTCGTTCCTCGGCAGATGTGCTGCTGGCTGCTGCTCACACGTTGGTTGCTGCGCTTAGTCTAGCATTGGCATCAAGCAGCTGTTGTGTTCATGTATGTGTCATTCCTTTTTTTATTCGACTCGACTTGTACTGAAATTTTGGTCGGAACTGCTTGTTGTTGCTCGAATTGGATGATGTGTAGATTGGGTTGCAAATAAGGCTTGGAGCATAATTCGTGTAGACTTGGTTGGTTGTACTTAAATCTAGTGCTCTTTTAACTGCTGCTGTGTGGATTGTGGTGCCAATCTGACCCGTTTTGCATGATGTTTCGTGTGCTATTGGCCCTTCCACTCTTGTAACGATTTTGCTAACATGCTTTTCTTCGAGTCTTGGGGCTATACACTACAGTGTTTTGGGTGTTCAGTGTACTATGTGCAGTTGGATAAAAGATATTTGTGCTTTTTATTCAAATTTGACATGGAGTTCGAATTAATCTATCTAAACATGGTACAATGGCCTGGGCTGCCATATCTGTGCTGTATTGGTGTTGTGATTTTACCTGTTCATGATGCTTCTCGTAATATGCCAACCCTTTTTCGTAGATTGGTAGATACTTCTGTTGACAAATAAAAAAGAGCTACTGATATTGTCAAAATTCGTTGCTTATGCACTAAATTCTGATGCCTTGCTTCTGAAATTTGTTGTGCCCAATGTGTAGTCGATTTTCTACAAGTGATGCGAGGCTTTTCCTATCATCTGATGGTGACCATTGCATTTTATCCTTATGCTCGAACTGTTCTGCTCAACCCAGATGTTCATAAGGTTCTGCTTTACTGTGCCAGTTTACTGTTTATGCCATGATACTGACAGTGGATCAACATGTATCCCACCTCATGTTCCAAGCTTAGTTATCCTGAGTCAAGTGGATGATGGTTTGTTGCTCTGCAGGGGTTTCCTTGTAGCATGGGTTCCAAAGCTAGATTCCAGATTAATATGAATCTGCATATTGTCACAAATCTGTTCCGTGGTTAGGATGATGAATCTATGCTTAGTTAATGGGTGTATAGATATATATGCTGCTGTTCCTCAATGATGTCGTAGCTTTTAACTGCTATGGATCCTCTTGTTATGCACATGCTTGTAGAAAAAGATATGTACTGCTACTGCTGGAATTCGTTAATATACCTGATGATCATCCATGCTCTTGTTTACTTGTTTTGGTATATATACTGATGGTGCCCCTGCTGTTTGTTGATTCGAGCCCATCCATATCTGCATTTGTCACATGATTAAAATGACTACGCCATCCATATCTGCTTGTGTCACATGATTAAAATGACTATGCTGTTTCTGTATGGTGACATAGCTTTTACCTGCCTCCATGTTTAGCTAGATATGCATGATAGATGAAGATATATATTGCTTCAATTTGGTTATTCTTTTCTACATATCTACATAATAATGATATGATGTTCCTGCATGCTCTTCATACTTGTGTTGATATACTAGGATAATGACATGATGTTGCACGCTATAGAACTAATGATGTTATGAACACACAACCTGTTGGTGGCATCTGTTTGAATGTGTTGTTGCTGTTCGCTTGAGACTGTTTTGTTGATCAGGATAATTAGTAAGCTGTGCTTTGCATGTCAATTTTCATGCCTGTTAGCTAGCTCTCAATTTTAATTAGGGAATGCCTGTCAGCTTGCCTTCTTTTAAGTGATGCTTGGCTACTGTCATTAGCTATTGCAACGCCACTTTCCTGCTACAGTTCAATAATTAGAATTATGGCTGGGCTCTATTATGATAGATGGTGTCTTGTTCTATCAGTTTGCTTGTTTATTTACTTAGCAACACTTTTGGTGTTAAACTTGATATGCCTTGTATTGTGACAATAATTGAGTATATATTCTGAAACATAGACTAATCTTTTCATAACAACTGTTTACACGATCATGTTTAACCTGTAGCTTGCCTGTTAGAAGCTTTAACCTGCAGCTTGCCTGTTAGAAGCTTTAACCTACTGGACTTCTGTAGTACTTAATTATATGCTACACAATTACTTGTTTGATATAGGTTGGTCACTGGGAGCATCAGTATGCATGACTACCTGTTTTAGTTTTTAATCTTTTGCAATTTTACTCTGAATTCTGTTTTGAGTAGAACTTGAAGACTTTGTCAATGCAACTGCAGGAACTGGAACTTAAAAGGATAAGGGACCAAGACTAGATGAGGTAGCATGCTGAGTTCGAGGTAAAATTGGAGTTTCTGTCATGGTGGCTTCTGATGCTAGATGAAAACATGCATGTTGTTGTGTGATGGTGAATTTGCCATTGTGGATCTATTCTGAGCATGTATGCGAGATCTCTCGGCTGTGTAATTTGCTTAAATTATGTGTATCATGGGTTGTAACTTGTTTTGTAATAAATGGGCTTAAATTTGGCAAATTTTGGTGGGCTGAATTTTTAGTATTGCTGAATGAGCTGAAATGAAAAAGTGAATCAGTGAAATAATTGGCCCAATTTAGGCCCATCTCTGAATTGTGTATGTCGTGTTGACATCATCATTGCCATGTCAACTGCCACGTCAGCGTGCACGTAGGCAGCCACATCATCGTCAACGTAGGCCACGTCATCGTCCATGTAGGCAGCCACGTCATCGTCCACGTAGGTAGTCAGCGTGGAACGCAGCCACGTCAGCAGCCAGCGTGGCACTGAGCCACGTCACCAGCCAGCATGGCACCGAGCCACATCAGCAGCCAGCGTGGCATCGAGCCACGTCAGCTGCCAGCATGCACGGCGCCACGTGGCAGTCACTTCCATGATGAAATCAGTGACGAAAGTCCTTAGTCATAGAAGACAAGCGGTTACGTGACGAAAAACGTGTTCGTCACGGAAAGGAGCAGTTCTGTGACGAAATTGCCCGATTCGTCACGGTGCGTCAAATGTGACGCGTGTTCTATGACGATTTTAAAATCGTCATAAATTCATCACAGAAGGTTTTCGATGACGAATTTGACATGTTCGGTGACGAAAGTGTTTTGTCATTGATGTGAACTTTTGTACTAGTGACTGGAGAAAGAAAACTGGAAAAAAGAAAGCGGAAGAAAACCGGAAAACGAGCCGAAAGAAAACCGGAAGGAAGGAAGCGGAAAGAAAACTGAAAAAAAGAAAGCGGAAAAAAACGAGCCGAAAGAAAACAGAAAAAAAAGAAAGCGAAAAGAAAACTAGAAAAAAGAAAGCGGAAGAAAACCGGAAAACGAGCCGAAAGAAAACCAGAAAGAAAACCGGAAGGAAGGAAGCGGAATGGAAAAAAACAAAGTAGAAGAAAAAGAAAAACCGAAAAAAACGAGCCGAAAGAAAACAGAAAAAAAAGAAAGCCGAAAGAAAACTGGAAAAAAGAAAGTGGAAGAAAACCGGAAAACGAGCCGAAAGAAAATCGGAAGGAAGGAAGCGGAAAGAAAACTGGAAAAAAGAAAACAGAAAAAACGAGCCGAAAGAAAACAGAAAAAAAGAAAGCGTAAAGAAAACTGGAAAAAAGAAAGCGGAAGAAAACCGGAAAACGAGCCGAAAGAAAACCGAAAAGAAAACCGGAAGGAAGGAAGCGGAAAGAAAACTGGAAAAAAGAAAGCGGAAAAAAACGAGCCGAAAGAAAACAGAAAAAAAAGAAAGCGGAAAGAAAACTGGAAAAAAGAAAGCGGAAGAAAACCGGAAAACGAGCCGAAAGAAAACCAGAAAGAAAACCTGAAGGAAGGAAGCGGAAAGAAAACTGGAAAAAAGAAAGCGGCATAAAACCGGAAAACGAGCCGAAAGAAAACCGAGAAAAAAAACAAAGCAGAAGAAAAAGAAAAACCAGAAAAAAACGAGCCGAAAGAAAACAGAAAAAAAGAAAGCGGAAAGAAAACTGGAAAAAAGAAAGCGGAAGAAAACCGGAAAACGAGCCGAAAGAAAACCGGAAGGAAGGAAGCGGAAAGAAAACTGGAAAAAAGAAAGCAGAAGAAAACTGAAAAATGAGCCGAAAGAAACCGAAAAAAAACAAAGCAGAAGAAAAAGAAAAACCGGAAAAAACGAGCCGAAAGAAAATAGAAAAAAAGAAAGCGGAAGAAAACCGGAAAACGAGCCGAAAGAAAACCGAAAGGAAGGAAGCGGAAGAAAATCGTGAGAGAAAAAAAAACAACAGCGTGACGGCTTGTTAATTTGTCGCTGAAGCGATATATAAGATTTGCCGGTGGAGCTCACGCGTTAGCTCGGCCCCCTTGAGCCTTCTGAACTTCTCTGTTCTCCTTTTGTTTTCTCCTCGGCTTCATTCCTGTGCGGAACGGTGTACTACTGGTCAACAACTCGTTCACTATTTTCTGTTCATTTCAAAATTCAGATATGTGAGTTCACAGATGAATTTGAATCTGCCGGTTCGTCACAAATCCTGTGATTATAAAGTACTTCTAGATGCCGTACCACATCTGAAGTCACCTGGTCTAGATGCGTGCCACATCTGAATGAGGCGACTGAAACAAGCCGTTGGTGCCGGCCACATGCAATGCCGATGGGGAGCAAACTTTTGGTGCTCAGCCTTTATTCAGAGCTAATTTAGAGTCTTACAAACAACATTTCTGGAATAACATGGTATCCATGGGATATGCTACCAGAATTACAAGGATAACAGGAATTGTAAAAGCTAATCACCAATCCATCCAGCATCACGCAGATGGCAGATATATGAAGTGGCAAGCAAGCTCTGTTTCTGAACTGCTACAGTAACCAGAGGCAGAGATTCCCAACAGCCAAATGTTTGGAGAAGCATCAAGATACCCAAAACGGACAACAAACACCTTGGCACAATGGACAGCGTGATGAGTCCCAGTTATGTTGTGCAGATAGCAAGCCTGTTCTGAATCGATGTGGCCAACAACTCAACTTATTGCAGACAACCAATCTGAAGAAACGCTACCGGGTACATCCAGATGGAGGCAGAACAAACTCATACGCCATTCTGATTGCTGCTGCTAAGTGCTAACATTCTCCCTCGTGCTGCCCCACTCCTTTTTCATCAACCCACTGGACCTCCTCTTCAGTCTTCACATGGGTCATTGTAGTGAACATGACCTCATATGCCATTTGTTCAAAACTTAATTTTGGTGATTAATGACAACATGATCAATAGGACTAACCATACTGTCTAACATGTCTTTGTAGACACTTCTAGGTCCCAAGGATGCAAAAATACTATATGCCTAAATGAGAAGATAGTGTATTTTTCAAGGGTCAAAACCGTGGAAGAAAAAGAAAGAAAAGAGTAGCGTCGGATGAACCGACGGTACACTAGAAGACAGCGTCGGTGCAACCGCCGGATGAAGTGGTACACTGCGGGAAGACTCAAGTCAACATGAAGATCACCGGATCATCCGACGCCCCCAATTCTAGTTGCGCTGCATGAATCAAGAGACCGAGCAAGCAGGAATCAACTGCACCGGATGAACCGATGGTGAAGCAACGGTTCATCCGGCGACTGCATGTTTGCTAACAGAAAGGTCCAGGCGCGAAGCTCTTAAGCACCGGATGAACCGACGGTAAAAAGGAGTCAAGCATCGGTTCATCCGGCGGGCTCGTTTTAGCTAACAGAGACGCCCGGAGAAGATTTCCTTCAGCACCAGATGAACTGACCGTGCGTCGGTTGAAGCGTCGGATAAATGACGTCAGCAGAGTTCAACGGTTACGTGCGGTGGAAGGCAACGGTCAGTAGCACCGGATGAACCGACGCCCGGAAAAAGGACAGCGTCGGATCATTCGATGGTACCATTTCCAGAAGCTTTGGCCCAACGGCTAGTTTGATGCCTTGGCCTATTTATACCCCTTCCACCCCATCATTTGGAGTTGCTGGAGTGTGTGGAAGTGCAGAGGAGTTCAAGACTCATAGAAGATCATATCCAAGCCATCTAAGTGCTAAATTACTCATCCATAGACTTGCACATGCTTGGTGTGTGTGCTTAGTGTTAGGTTTAGCTTAAAGCTAAGTGAGTGCAAGGTGTGCCTACCTTGTGAGGTGATTCTCGAGTGGATCAAGTTATACGAGGTGCGCCGGAAGCCTTGGAGCCTAGGTGGCTCTCCGGCAAACGTCTTCGACCCTCCGGCTTGGTGTGGAGCGGCGAGGACACTTTGTGCGCGGGACGTGGAGACCCCCTTCCCTTGGTGGAGAAGCTCCTTAGTGGAGGCGGCATCTAGGTGACCGAGGGAGCTTGACGAGTGCCTTCGTGGCGAGCCTTAGTGGCAAGTCAAGTGGTGCTCTTGGAAGAGACTTGGTGACCAGGAAGCAATACTCTTGTGTAGAGTGCTTCAACAACGTGGACTAGGGGTGGCTTAGTGCCTACCGATACCACGGGATAAATCGCGTGTCAAGAGTTTGCTTCCTCTCATCCCCTTTACGTTTCCGCATTACATTCTTGCAATCCTTGTTTGCCTTTACTTACCTAGAGTAGTATCTTGCTAGGATTGGCTATAGGTTGCAAAACTTGTTTTGGGATGGGAGTTTCACACTAGAACAATCTAGTTGCACATCTAGATAGTATGTTCTAGTCTATGATTGATGCAAATAGTGATAAGCTATAGGTTAAGGTTTTAAGTTGCCTAATTCACCCCCTCCCCCTCTTAAGCTACGGACATCCGATTCCTTATGGTCATCCTATTTGGAATCACAAAGGAAATGAAGCTGAAAGTGATGGGGGAAATGGGAGCAGCATGTTGTTTGGATGAGAATGAACAGTTGACTAGTACCCTCAAGTTTTACCATTCGTACCTCTTGTTTGGTCCGCACTTCATCAATTTGCCAAAACTTATTATCCCACTCATTCAAGGCCTAAAAGTGAAATAGAAAAACAAATATGAACAAGAGCATGAGAAGTAACAATTTGTTTCATTTACAAACAAACAAGTGCTACAAGCTACAATTTGTATTATTGAACAACAGAGTGTTTTCTAAGTGGAAGAAAGAAATATGCTGAAACAGCAACTTGGAGATTGATGGAAGGCAGTTCTGAGAGTGAACTTACGCATTCAAAATGGTGACAATCCTCATCATCAAAAGTTTCAAATCTGACTGTGGGACGGTTGGGATGTGTCATGATGACACCATTAATTATGCACATTGAACGTGAGCTTCACGTGCTTAAGCTTTGGCATTGACCCCACTTGAAACTCCAGGGTGGTCCCGCACAATAAAATACGCACGGAGAAATATTTCAGACTTCTGAATCTGTTGTTGCCATGGACAATGATCCTCCCATTCGTGCCTTCAAAAGTATCCAGTTCCAGAAAAAGTAAACTGGGTATCACTCCACGGATCTCTACATCCTCTGGTCTCAAACAGTGGATAAGGTCCAGTTTTAGCACCATAAGATTTCCAAGCGAGCCCATCCAATTTGGCACCTTACAGATGATCGCTTTTTTTATGTAAAGCTTCCGGAGGTTACAGGGAGCAGCAGGGTGCCATGAATCCAACGACGGTCGGGACACACTATATGTGGAGACCGTGATATATAATGGAAGAAAGAAATATGCTGATGAAGAACTCAGACGTTGATGGAATCATGAGTACCGGTAGTTCTGAGAGGGAACTTACATAATCCAAATGTTCACACCCTCATGACGATGATGCTCTGTTTCGCACAAAATCACGATGCTCTGTTTCGAATCTGACAGTGGGACGGTTGGGATGGGTCACGATGGCACCGTTAATTGCACTTGCCACACGACTGACAGCGCCATCACTCTTATCTTCTGTCGGATTGTAATTGCTTTCCTTCCTGCAGTTTCCATAAATTTTGACCTCAACCTTGCTGAGAGCGGAGAGATGCTGGATACCCAAACTGGAAGCACCATTCAGCACCCCTCATGCACACCGAACTTGAGTTACATGCTCAAGATTTGGCATTGATCCCACTTTAAACTCTAGCGCGGTCCCACAACAATAAATACAAAGGGAGAAATATTTCAAACTTCTGAATCCGTTTCTATCATGGACAATGATCCTCCCATTCGTACATCCAATAGTTTCTAGTTCGAGATAAAGTAAACTGGGTATCTCTCCAAGGATCTCTACATCCTCTGTCTCAAACAGATGATATAATTCAGTTTTAACACCATAAGATTTCCAAGGGAGGTCATCCGATTTGGCACCTTATAGATAGATGGGAATGAAGCGCAAGTTGGGTGGTGGAGCAGACGCCGTGACGCGTTAGCTTGGCCCCCTTAACTTTGTGGCCCGTGGCCTCCGTTTTCTTCTCCGCTTTATTTCTGTGCGCAATGGTGTACTACTCGTCAACAACTCGTTCACTATTTTCTCTTCATTTCAACTACGTGAATTCACAGATTGAATTTGTGTCACACCGGTTTTTCCAAAGAAAATCAAGTACAGATATATATGCATGTTAGGATGAAGTTTCATGCATATAATTGACATAAGTGAATAACAGTATAGTATCCCGTAAAGAAAGAGAAAGATTATCAGAGTATTACGCTAAATTCTGGAAACGAAGGCTCCAAACATCACAGGTAGTCGACTGGGGATTACGTACGCCTAGCACCAGCAACATCTTCACACATCTTTGACTGAGCAGCAGTAAGCAAGGATGAGTACACTTATGGTTGGTACTCAGCAAGACCACAAAAATAACCAGAAACGATTTAAAGTCCATCTTTAAGTTTATTAATCATGTGAGGGTCCAGGCCGCTCTTGACCGTGAGCACAGCTAATCGATTAGTTTTACACTCTGCAGAGGTTGTAGACTTTCACCACAAGACGCGTAAAAGTTCAGAAGAACTTTGGACCCAACCATGCGATGCTTGCAAGGCATCATACCACACTACGGAGGTGTGATTGCATAGGGACGCTACGAGACCTTTACAAAGTTTTCCCAGAAAGTTGCAACCCACAAGGTTACTGGATCAGTTAGCAAGGTATGAAGTCCCCTAGCGGGTACCGTGTCTTAGCGAAGCCTAACTCCCTGCTAGAGCAAGTCCATACCCCACACTACCGCCGCCCCGTGTCCTTATCTGGTAAGGCCACTTCTAACTAAAGTCCCTAATTAATTAGCCAAGATCAGAGCCATTTAGTTCTCGTGATTGCACTGTTGTTCTGGGTGGTTCTCCATGTTCCAATTAATACATAGTATTCTTGTAAACAAAGCATAAGTAGAAGGGTGGTTAGGGACACTTGTCTTTCTCCAACAAAAAGCTACTCTTACTACTCCTAAGCTCTTCCTTTCTTGAAACTCTTTATCTTCAAAGCAAACGAACAACGATCCTTCTTCTACTCGAAGCAAACATCGGGCACAAACATACAAGGAAAACAAACAAGTACAACTAAGAATAATGTACTAATCAAAAGAAAAGCTTTCAAAGAGTGCACTAAAGGATAGACTCGAATCTATGGTTACGCAAACGCAAGGAACGTTCAAAACGGAACTACGGTCGAAAAGACAAAGCTATTGAGAGATTATTATCAAACAACAAGAGACTAGGTGCTGGATTTATTTTAATAAGAAATCATGTGGAAATAATATTTCAGAGAAATACTCTATGTTAGAATTAAGCAAAGTTATATTTAAGTATAGAAAATATGATAAACCTAATCATATTTTATTTGCAGACATTTAAGTACAAGTTTTATCAAATTAACAATTAAAATTAAAAAGACAAAGCATGTGCAAGGTATCTAACCGAATAACTTTATATCTCGTGTTCAACTAAACATATTAACATTGAAAATGTATTTATAATATCATTAAGCACATTAACTTTATTATGAAAATTGTTGTATAGCTCTAACATCTTTTATTTAACAAAACTAGTTATAAATAAGAATTAACCCATTTACATCATGATTAAAGAAAAACTAGAATAGAACCTAATCACTTTTATTTAGAAAAACAATGGAATAAGAATTAATCAAGATTAACATGCAACTTTGATGTTAAAACAAGTAACAAGTGATACACATGCTAATGTACAAGTTAAGGTGGAACGGACGAGAACGGTAGAAACGAACTATAACGCACATGCAAACCTTAGGCTAGGGTCTAGGAGAACTAGTCTACAAAGCGAACTAGACTGAACGACTAACACACTAACCAAAGGTAAACTGATGTGGCAGGAGAAACAGATAACAAGGCAAGCTCTAAAGAAAGGTAGCTACGAAAGATTAGGCACAAGAACATAGCTGGTTCATAAAGAGACAACCTAAATGAGATAGGATAGACATGAATTATCTATTATAAATGAGATTCTAAGAGAAACATGAAACAATCATGATAGGATTACTTGGTAGAGAAATGCAGAACAGAAGCTCTAAGATATCTATTTGGATCATCAAAGCACACAAACCGTGCTTAAAAGGGAAAGGCTCTACTAGATGTATGAAAGACACATGGTTTGAGCTTGAACTAGGATCGGAAAGATTTAGAGCTTGAAAGGAGACTAGCTCTACAACAAAGACACACTGATATAGAGCTGACAAAGAACGACTATCGATCGATTGACATTTATGAACATGAAAGACTATAAGCTTAAGTTTATTTTAATTAGCAAAATATATGTAGAGGACATTTCATAAAGAAAATACCTTAAGTTGTAATTAATGCAAATTAAACTTTATTTGCAAGAATTGAGGTATAGAACCTAGTCAAGTTTTATTTATAAAATATGCAAATATAAATTATACCAATTAAACATTTACTTTAGAAAAGTTAAAACAACTACTCGAATTAAAACATATGTCGTGTTGAGCTAGACAAACTTTATTAGAAAACACATGCACGTTGACATTAGTCATTTTAGCAAAAAAATTATGAAAACCGAGTTATAACTTAACCATATTTTAATTAGAAAGATTAACGTATAAATTATACCTTTTTAAGCATTTAGCTTTGAAAAAGGCTAAACTATGTGAGACATCTAAACTCAACTTTATGATTCAAGTGGATCATATTATTATTACTGAAAACAACATTATATTGATACTAATCAAATTAACATATATTTATGAAAGCCGGTGTAAAAAGCCTAATCAACTTTTAATTAGAAAAGTTAATTAATTATTAAGCAATTAACATTTGGTTAACGAAAAACTGAGATAAAGATCTAATTAGATTTCATGTTCAAAAGCATGTGAAATAATCATTAATCAAATTAACATTGATTATGAAAAATGGTGTGTAGCACTATATTGCTTTTATTTATAAAAGGCATGCATAACTAAGCATTAATCAAAATTAATATTAAATTAATTTTCAGAAAACTTGCATGAAGAAAACTCACCACTAACATGTACTTCACATTATTATGAACCTAACGCAACTTGAATGGATTAAAACGGAGCTACATAGTAGATATGGGTAAAACAAGATGATAAGGACCTAATTGTGATAACTGAAGATTTGAAGGGCTAGCAGATAAGATTCCCGAGACACAACAAACAGTGCCCGCGAATAGATCTAAAACTAGGGTTAGATCTATAAAAGTCTCGGGTGGGCTTTATGTGTGAAAGGTGAGATCTTATTAGGGGGTTCCCTGAAAACTTGCAAGACACAAGAATTAAGAGAAAGATTACATATTTCCGCAGGATCCTAAAAGCAAAACAGGTTTTCTTCTACCTTGGATCAGGGACGGACAGATACGCACGGACCAGAGCGGTTCTGGAGGCCAATATCACCGAGGCTCTGGCCTCCTAGGGTCACAGCCGGATGGCGTAGGGAAGAGAGAAGTGGTAGAGGAGCACGGGGGAAGTCCTCACCAGAGGCGGAGATGGACGGATGGGGCGGATTCCAGTGGCGGACGGCGACGGCACCCTGCAGCTCGACCTCCGACCATGTACAGGAACATAAGAGAAAAAGGAGAGATGGGGATTCGATGAGAACGACCTCCAAACGTGCACGGGAACAGCTAAACGGAATGATATAGACGAGACGAACGCGATGGTATCCTCACCTCCGGCCATAGATGAACGAAGGCGACGGAAGAGCTTGCTGGAGTTGGAGAGGGATCGCAGGAGTTCGGGAAGAGGACGGAGCCGACATCGGAATCGAGCAATCCACCACACCACGGCGTAGGGCTCGACGAGAGAAACTCCATGGTGGTGTCCGTCTGCACCGAAAGGCCACGGTTTCGCCAGAAAAGCTCGGCTGAAAAGTTCGCCGGAATTTAGTAGATGCGAAAGTTCAGCGATGGTTTGTGGGAGCTAGGGTTATCGAAACGAGATGAGGTTGGCAGCATTGGAAAGAGGACGTGAAGGAGATAACCGGCAACTATTTATTGGCCGAGATAGAGTCCGGATTTATTTTCCCTTCTTTTTCTAATTTCGGGAATTAATTTCGGATTAGAAAACAATTTCAGAAAATCCTGAAATCGTAATTAAATCACGAAACATACTCTGGAAATTTCAAAAATTACAGGAAAATTCCCAGAGATAGATTGAGACACGAATAATCCAAATAAAATATTTGGAGCTCATGAAAAAGATTTAGAGCCTTCTAATAAATAGAATAAGCTCAAGGAAGATGAGAATAAATTCTAGAAAAAGCTGGAAAATTCTCGGAAGGTCTTGATCAGTACCTAAACGTGTTTTTAAAAATATTTTGCACTCAACAAAGACCAAGATGCATTGACATGAATGCAACACTCATCGATCCATTTGTTTCTATCTGAAAAACAAACAAAGACTTTTTCCTATACTGTATTTCCTGTAAAGAAAATAAATGTTGAGAAATTTTTAAAATTGAGTGAAAACTTGAAGGACCGAATCGGGCGACCAGAGGGGGGGAGTGAATGTGAGCCGATAAAAATTCTTCCCGAAGGTCGAACTCGGCCTATACCCCGATTGCCACTCCAAGAGTTGTCGCACACAAAGGAAGCTCCAAACAAGGCTCACACAAGCCTAGAAGATTAACCGACAAGCCTAGGAGCAAAGAGCGGAAGCACAAAAGGACTTGGGCACTGCTGCGAAGTCCCTGGCGGACTGTCCGGAGTGACCAGGCGGACCGTCCGCGAGGAGGGCGCGGACCGTCCGCGGTGGCTCGGCGGACTGTCCGAAAAAGCCACCAGAACCTCCAGTAGCGCACCGAGAAAAAAGGGACCGTCCGTGATGGACCCGCGGACCGTCCGCCTCGTTACGGACCGTCCGCCACTTGAGTACGGACCGTCCGTGAACTTCGCGCACCAAAAACCAACCGGCTCAACGGATCAAACGAAAGACGCTCAAGAACACGCGAAGAACACAAAGAACACCAACGCTCCCTGCCCTCGCGGACCGTCCGCCAGGGTCACGCGGACCGTCCGCCACGCACAAACAGAACAGAAAAATGCTCGAGCTCGGGAGTCAACTCCACCTTTCCATCACCAGATCTCCCAAACGGCTAGAGCTCTTGAGACAAGATTTTGGGGAGATGAAAAGCGTGACACAAGGAAGCTATGCCACAAAAATCTCGGCCCCTAGCTCCCTAAATCATCGGGAATCGTGGATCACACGAAGCACCACCATGAACTCGGGCTCCAACCAAAAACGCACGAATCGAAGGCTCTCCACGGCGTTTGAGGGGTCAAGATCACACACAAAGATGCGCAAGACATCCACCCATGATCCCCTCAAAGAAATCCGTGAAGAAATGCCCCCAAAATCACGAATTGAGCGAAGAACGAACCCCCCCAAAAATAGCCCCCAAAATGACACGAAAATCACAGAGGACTAGGAGATCACCGCAACGCCGAATGCTTCCATACATCCAGAGGTCAGAGTCTGTACAAGAGTCTAGCCTAAGGAATCCAGAGGGAAAAGAAGCAGTTCAGAGAAAACTACCGGGAGAGAAAGCCCTAGAGTCCAAGAGAGAGATGCCATCCACCTCTCCGCTATTTATACGAAGTCCATCGGAGGGAGGTAAATGACCACGCTACCCCTACTACTTGAAATGAAGATACAACCCCTTAGGGGCAGTTTGGTCAAGTCTTCATCGGACGGACACGCTTCCACCGCGGCTTCGCTTCACCTTGACGCAAACCCCACGATCACGCCACGTGCCCTCCGCCTCGAAGCTTCCCGAAGCTCCCGGATCACCGTCTCCGTCGCCTCGGGCCTCCGGGCTTGGTTTTGAGGCCCAAACCAAGAAACCATCCACCGATGGTTTTGTGGGCAAACCAACAAACCCCGCGTGCAAGCTTCGGGCTCCATCCACTACCTTGCACCGGCCCATGTTCACGACTTCAACCCGCCAGTCTTGCACTGCACGGCTTGCACTTGACCCCATCGGCCACCGGGTCCATCGAACCAAGCCTACTTGCCACTCCATCACCCGGAGGCCGCCACGGCTAAGGCCTTTCGCGCTTGTTCTTCACCTGCACCGACACGAGTCAAGCCGCAACCTGTACCTGCACACTTAGCTAAGCATCAGTCCACACAATGTTGTCAATCACTCATCACTAAGGAGTGACCCTCCACTGGTCTTCGGACACACCTGGTCCTCAATCTCCCCCTTGATGAGTGCATTGACAACACCCATAGAAATCACACAGAGAAAAAGAAAAGAAAAACAACCACGAACAAAAACCTCCCAAGCCAGTGATCCAAAGCCAAAGAACAAGCGAAAGACTTGATCACTCGCCAATCCAAGTCTCGGCCCCCTAAGACAAGGGCAACAGCTCGACACAGCCGAGACAAAAAAAATCTCACCAGGAGCACATCACAAAGCACAAAACTCAGGAAAATCAAAGGAGCTCCCCCTGCACATATGCAAACTCCCTGTCACACCCGAATTTAAAGGCAAATTCGAATGCTCATATTATATGTGTGACAGGATCAAGTTTCACACATATAACGACTCAGTGATAACCAAAACACAATACCATAACGTAAAGAGAGTATTAAACTTTATTACAGACCAAAATGTCTCATAAACGAACTAATATTTAACGTGTAGCAACGCAGCAGATGGGGTCAACACCACAGCCAGCTGACTGGTGGCACACCCGCCTAGAATTCGTCGAAGTCTCCAGGGAAATCTTCAAATCTCTCCAAATCTGAACAACATCTGGATTGTGTCGTTGCAATAATGAAAACAAGCGTGAGCACATGCCGTACTCAGCAAGCGGAAACATAACATAACATGCAAGGCTTTATAGTGGAGGCTGTTGGGTTAAACATTCAGCATTTTAGTTGGTCAAGTTTTATTAGCAACATAGTTACTAGCAAGTGTAAGTTTATACCAAACCCACAATTAACATTAGAGAAATAAACAACATAATTAAAGATGGATGCATCAAGTTAATCATTGACCTCCATAGATTAATCATGTGAGGGTCTAGGCCGCTCGTGACCGTGAGCACGGCTAATCGATTAGTTTTACACTCTGCAGAGGTTGTACACTTTCACCACAAGTCGCGTAAAAGTTCTAGGAACTTTAAACCCAACCACGCGATGCCGGCCAAGCATCATACCACACTACCTAGGTGTGATTGCATAGGGACGCTACGAGGTCTTTACAAAGTTTCCCCAATGTGAAGCAACCCGCGAAGGTTCCAAGCCGCCGCAAAGTATAAAGTCCCCTAGTAGGACCGTGTCTTAGCAAAGCACACTCCCTACTAGAGCGTGTCTATACCTCAACTAACGCTTCCCCTTGCCCTTATCAGGTAAGATCACCCCAACACTAGAGTCACTAATTAATCAGCCAAGGCAGAGCCATGTACCCTTGTGGTTGCACTGTTATCCTGGGTGGTCGCTCCATGTTCCAATTAAACAAGGTGTTCTTGTATTAATGAAGGTATAGCATAAATAAATCAAGTTTCAAAAAGTTTCATTAATACCATCCACCACGTTAAGCATAGCGAGAGCTACCCAACAATAAAAGTAAATACCCAGGTTGTTCAAGGTAAAGGGATAAAGATAATCTAGTCATGTCCTTAAAAAGGGTCCCATCAATTTAATGCAGGCAAAAGTAAGAACAGTGAATTAAATGCATGTTGTATAGGTAAATGGGTATGCATCAAGGTAGACTTGCCTTCAATAGATCCTTGTTGCTATTCAGACACTTGAGCTTCTTGGTCTTCAAATCCTTCAGCCCAAACGTTCTCTACGCATCACATCAATTACATACAAGCAAACAATGGAATAAAATAAGAAACAATCACCAAACAGCAAGATCAAAGCAAAACAGGGGCAAAAAGCTATTCTACTCTTCGATATGATCATTTGGACATAAAGAACGCTAAAAACGGAGCTAAAACGGAAAAGATATGGCTAGAAGAAGGTTCAAGGGCATAACTGTGAAGATTCTAAGGTTCCAGGGACCTATCTGCAAGAAACCGAGGCTAAAACGTGAAGAAACTTGAAAACAGAGGGGCTTGATTGAAAACTAAAAGATTTGGACCTCGGCAGCTATTTTAAAAGAACACAGGGGTTAAAACAAAAAGAAAAGGACTAAACTGAAAGGATTTTCATATGGTGGGAGGACCGGCTTTAAATTTTGAAAAGGACAGGGGCTTTTTCGCAAAACGGCACAGTCAACCGGGGAGTTAGACTTGTTGACCATTACGCTGACTCGATCGAATCGATCCCGGCCGCTGGATTGAGATCGGACGGCGGGGATGAGGCGCGTGCGACGGGCGGCGGCGCGAAGGACGGCGAACGGCGGCGCGCGACCGGAATTTCGCCGGCGCAGCTCGAACTTGAGCTAGGGGGCCCGGACGACGACGGGAACTGGCTGGGAAGAAAGAGGGTGCTACGGCGAGTCGATCTAGGGTTTCGGGGAGGGCAGATGGCCGGCGACGGCGACGCAAGGCTCTGCGCAGCGGCGGCGGCGCAAAACTCGACTCCGGCGAGCTCGATCTCGCGCTGTAGAGCTCCTGGGCAACAACGTGCAGCACCTGTGTCTTCCTCACCTCCTCGCGGTTCTCCTGGCGGTCTTCTCGTCGAGGAAGCGGCGGCGGACCGGCGAATCGACTGCGGCGGCGGATTAGGGTTCCGGCGCATTGCTGTGGAGCTCGAGGCGGCGACTTGAGGAGGAGCGGCGGGGTCTCCGGGGTTTATAAAGGGCCGGGCGGGCTTGGCGTGCAGGACAGGGGCACTTGGAGGCAGCGACGGCCAAGTCTCCAGCTCGGACACGGCGGCGGGCGAAGACGAGTCCGGGGTGGGGACGGAGGTAAGGGATGACAAGCGGGGCCCGCACGTCAGCGGCTGGAAGCGGAGCGGGAGAAGACGGGCCGCGCTGGTCCGCGACTTGGCTGGGCCAGAAGCAAGGGCGGACGGTTGGAAAAGAGCAGGGGCTTCGGATGGACTTGAAGAGCTGGGCCGAAAAAAGAAAAAGCAGGCCGAAGGAGAGGAAGAGATGGAGGATTAAAAGGAAAAAGCTTTTGTTATTTTAAAACCACTCAAACACTTATGAATTCAAATTCAAATTTGAATTCAACCAAACAAAAAAAACAATGCTCCAGCATGTATGCAACATTAAACTCCTATATTTATTTATTTTATTTTTGAAAAAATATATTAAATGCCTAAAAATTCACACACTCCTTATGATCCTTAATATCAAAGCCCTGTTTCTATTCAAATTTTATTGAAATTAAATTTTTGCCAAATTAGGGTGTTACACTCCCCCTGAGCAAATGCAACATCTTCTTCTCAATTTTTCTCCTCACACGCAACTCACAAATACATACCAAATTTTCACAAAAACTCCCCATATCATACAAAACTCTCCCTCTTGTTGACAATGCATGAATCAAGGTATATGAAACTCTTCCCCTTATTTTCATGAAAAATACATGTCAAAGCACATATACAATCTACCAAGCTTCTCAAATATACAAAGAGCACAACAAAATGCTACAAATGAGACATAGAGCAAGCAAAGTAGACATGGTGTATCTAGCACATTGCCATCAAGAATGTAGAGACATATAAGCATGTGACATGACTAAAAGCAATTTTAAGCAATTTTCACAAAGAAATAGTCATCTCATGAGCAAGACTCTCTCTATACCAATTTGAACATAAATGCACTAGATCATCCAAAGTTTATACAAGATCACCAATTCTCATCACAAGATCATTATAAACGCCCACAAGCTACTCAAGTCATGTTAAAGCCACCGAGCCATGTGTCTACTTCTTAAAATGAGACTTCTCATGGTAGACAACATGCTATGGTTTAGCACCCAAGATATGAATATCAAAGCATAACAACATGATTAGGAGCTCATTTTTCAAGCATAAGGCAATTCATACACGAATTTTATTTTTAAGTTTAAACATGGTACATGAAGTGACTTTGCGGCAAAAAGAAGCTTATGCTCCTCCCCAAGCAAGCAAAAGGGCTAAACATTTACAATGAGAAAAGGTCTTTGACCCCAAGCAAAGAGAACATGATTCTCAAACACAAACTAAACATGATATAGGCATTCAAGCACAAATTGAGCATAGACAAGCATCTACTCATGAGAGACACAATTTTAGCATTTTCATCAAAAGAAAGCTATCTCAACACAAATATATGGCAAAACTATCAAGAGCATAGCATTCACATCCACAATTTACCAAACATGCACAAGTCTCACCAATAGCACGTCAGTGATCAATGTATATAAGAGAAGCTCATTCCTAGCTCAAGTGATCCAAAGATGGCTATCCTACCAGGTTTTGTACAAAAAGTAAAATGCATGAATGCAATGCAACAAAATGAACATATGACACATATATACATGAGAAGCTCCAAGACTCAGCTAGAAAGGAAAGCAAACTCCAAGTTCACCCCACAAGCGAGTGAAAGTGACTTGATCAAGCGGTTTGGTGAAAATGTCGGCTAGCTGGTCTTGGGTAGGGACATAGGACAAAGATATGTTTCCCTTCTCAACATTGTCCCTCAGAAAGTGGTACCTCACTTCTATGTGTTTCGTTTTGGAGTGGACGACAGGATTTTTGGCTACGCTTATGGCACTAGTGCTATCACAGAAAAGTGGAACCTGGGAGCACTCCTCTCCAAAATCACTCATGGTGTAGGTCATCCAAAGCAGCTGGGAACAACAACTAGCAGTAGCTACATACTCAGCCTCTGTAGTGGACTGGGCTACACTGGATTGCTTGCGAGACGACCAAGAGACCAAAGAAGAACCAAGGAACTGACAACACCCAGAGGTAGACTTGCGGTCCAACCGACACCCAGCAAAATCAGCATCGGAGTAACGGTGAAGTCTGAGTGTCGAGGAGGCAGAATACCAAAGACCAAACTCAGAAGTGTAGTTCAAGTACTTGAAAATCCGCTTGACAGCCTGCCCATGTGAAGTCCTTGGTGAAGCCTGAAAATGAGCGCACAGACACACACTGAACTGTATGTCCGGCCTTGTCGCCGTCAAGTAGAGGAGATAGCCGATCATGCTCCGGTACTCCTTCTGGTCCACGGGTTCGCCGTCCTCATCCGCATCCAAAGCCGTAGTGGTACTCATCGGTGTGGTCAGCGGCTTGGAGTCGTTCATGCCAAACTTCTTCACCATGTCCCTGGTGTACTTCGCCTGATGTACAAACGTCCCGTCCTTGCACTGTTTGATCTGGAGGCCCAAAAAAAACTGTAGCTCGCCCATCATGGACATCTCAAATTCCCTGCTCATGTCATCTGCAAATCTGGCAACAAGATCATGAGAAGAGCCACCAAAGATTATGTCATCCACGTATATCTGAACAATCAACTGGTCATTCCCATGCTTAAGGAGAAACAGGGTCTTATCAACTGTGCCCATCACAAACCCCTTACTCAGCAAAAAGCCTCTCAACCAGCCATACCAAGCTCTAGGTGCCTGTTTCAACCCATAGAGCGCTCTCTGGAGTTTGTATACACGGTGTGGGTATTTTTCACTCTCAAACCCCGGGGGTTGCCTCACATACACTTCTTCCTCTATCACCCCATTCAAGAAAGCACTCTTGACATTCATTTGGTACAACTTGAACCCTTTAGCCACGGCAAAGGCTAGAAGGATCCTAATTGCCTCCAAACGGGCCACAAGAGCAAATGTCGCCTCATAGTCTATCCCCTCCTTCTGGTTGAACCCCTGAGCCACCAACCTCGACTTGTTTCTCACAACCATCCCATTCTCACCCTCTTTGTTCTTCCACACCCACTTTGTTCCTATGGGACGGCATTTGGTGGTGGATCAACTAACACCCAGACTTGGTTTCTCTCAAAGTTTTTCAACTCCTCATGCATGGAATTCACCCAATTCTCGTCAGACAAAGCGTGTCAAATATCTTTGGGCTTGAAAGAAGCAACAAAAGCAGAGTGAGCGAAATGAGAGGAATTCCTTGACCTCGACCGTGTAGTGCATTCATGGAGGTCACCAATGATCGTCGTCAGTGGGTGATCAACTTGTACTCGTCGCGGAGCCTCTCGCCTGGACACAACCTCCACTCGAACAGCCTCAGTCGTAGTGAGTGTAGGGGATGGTCCATCCTCGATCGTCATCGTAGTAGTGGAAGTAGCGTGTACACGATCAGCCACAGGAGCACCACCATCATCATCATCCTCGTCTCCATCTCCATCCTTCTCATCCTCAAAGATCCTGACACCAATTTCCTCGTCACCTGCACACTCAAAAGCAGAAGAGCTACATGGCTGTGTCTCATCGAAGGTAACCTCGCAAGTCTCCATGATTCGGTTAGTGTCAAGGTTGAGCACACGATATGCTCTAGAGTGAATCGCATAACCGAGAAAGATACCATCTGAACACCTAGCCTCAAACTTATCCAACTTGCCCTTCTTCAGAATGAAACACTTGCAACCAAAAGCTCTAAAGTGACTCACCTTGGGTTATCGGCCATGCATCAACTCATAAGAGGTCTTCTTCTTAAAGGCACGAAGGAAGATGCGATTTGAGACATAGCAAGCGGTATTGACCGCCTCGGCCCAGAAACGCCTAGGAGTCCTATGCTTATCGAGCATCGTCCTAGCCATCTCACAAAGGGTCCGATTCTTCCTCTCCACAACGCCATTCTGGCAAGTGATGTATGGACAAGAGTACTGATGATCGAGACCAAGATCACTGCAAAAGGCATCAAAATGAGAGTTCTTAAACTCCGTGCCATTGTCACTGCGTATAGCTCGCATGGCATCTCCATGTCTCTCATTCTTCAACCTCAAGATCAAGTCCCGAACAAAGCCAAATGTCTCACTCTTATCCTCCAAAAAGAAAACCCAAGAGTACCTCGAAAAATCATCAACAACCACAAGAACATACCACTTCCCACCCGCAGAGCGAACACGAGCTGGCCCAACCAAATCCATGTGCAACAGCTCACAAGGTCGCTCAGTCATGATAGCAGTCAGAGGGGCGTGAGAAGCAGCAACCATTTTTCCATGCCGACAAGAAGCACAAACCAAATCCTTCTCGAATTTCAACTTAGGAAATCCTCGGACAAGATCAAGACCACTCAAGCGGGAAAGCAACTCAAAGCTCAAGTGTCCCAACCTCTAATGCCATTTCCAAAGCTCGGCCGACACGCCAGCAACAAAGCATCGAGGAGGACCAACAGACTGAGAAAAATCGGCACGAAAGATTTGACCCTCGGGAACAATCGTACAGACAAGATCGCCTCGAGAATCAAGCACACGAGAAGCACCCGACTTAAAACGAACATCAAAACCTTCGTCAAGTAACTGAGATACTGACAACAGGTTAAAACCAAGTGACTTGACCAGGCCACACTTCTTAAGGTCACCTTGCTACTCACCGTCACCATACCTTCAGCAAGTACTCGTCCTCTCCCGTTATCCCTGAAAGTGATGTACTCCCTCGTACTCACCGGGGTGAGGCTGGAGAACCACCCACAATCTCCGGTCATGTGTCTTGAGGAACCGGAGTCGATCAACCAAAAGTTCTCCAAGCTTCCCACCTGCAATAAAAAACGAGGACGAGAATGAGCAAGCGACTCAACACTGGGGTTAGTACCAAAAGAGTCAAACCAGTGTTGAGCCATTTGCTCAAAAGAAGGGTTAGCAAAATCCATCCTACCAAAACCTCTAGGCGGAGTCCTCTCACGCCTACCACCAAAGGACCTGTCACGTCTCACTAGAGGAGTACGCGCACCACGAGGAGGAAAATGTGGCCCGTAGTCCATCTGAGACCCAAAGCTCCAATCGTGCCTCCCAAACTCGTAACGGTCATGAGAAGGAGCACGCCGACCCAACTCACCACGCCCAAACCCAACACGCCTATCTCTCTAAGGGAACACACCTCCACCTCCACCTCCACGAGTGGGAACTGTCCTCACAAACACGTCACCCCTAGGTAGAGGCCCTCTACGAGGCTCAGGTACCTCTACAAGCAAGGTGGTACCTGTCCTTGTTTGCCATCTCCCTAGCAAACCTCTCATCCCTCTTTCTCCAGAAACAGAACTCATCCTTATACTCGTCCCTCCCACAATACTCACAATGGAAGTGAATTGGCACTGGCTTAGGCTGTGGCTTCTCTACAAGCTTCTCTCCAGCTTTCTCTTCTGTCTTCCCATCAAAGACACTCCCCTGGGTGCTCACAAACTTGATGGATTTTTGGTAGTTTTCAGCTTTGTGGGGGAACACTGGTGGATCGGGTGTTGTGTCTAGCTTGTTTCAGAGGTGATTTGGCTTGGGTACAAATTTGTTCATTGGTGTGGTATGTGGTGGAATGGGGATCTCTCTGACTTTCTCTACCCCCTCACCACTCTTCTCACCATACATGTCAGCCCCCAACGCCTGACCATCAAACCTCTTAAACTGAGCCAACATCATACTCAATTGTGGCTCATGCCCAGACAACCACCCCATCATTTTTCTCAATTCATCATTTTCATCCTGCAGACGGTCAACATAGTTTGCAAGTTCCATGTTTTTCAAAGCATGCATTTCACAGGTTGAACATGATGTAGGAAGAGGAGCTTTCAATGCCGCCTCAAGAGAGACAATTCTAGTGTGAGATTCATCTAGCCTAGCATGCAAAATAGGACATGAGGTACAAGAACCTAGTAAAGCTGGCCTAGACTTCAACTCATCACATTCAATCCTAACCACATCTAGTTCCTCCAAAGTAGAGGCATGTTTCTCCTTGAGAGCAGTCAAATCAGCAAGAAAACTAAACAATCCCCACAATCAATCTCATCCGACACCACAGGAGCAGATTTCAAAGAGCCTATCTCATTTCTAGCATCCACAAGCAAGGATTCAAGCTCAGCAATTTTATCCTTGGCATCACCCAACAAAGACCTAAATTCCCTCTTATCCTTGTTGGTCTTTCGAAGCATATCATCACAGTTATCAAACAACTCATTGAGCCTAGCATTCTCCTCTAACAAGAAGTTGGGATCTTGTCGTACCTCTTCATCAGAGTCGGAGTTCAAATTCGAGCTGTGCTTCCCACCCTTCTTGGAGTGCGCCATGCCACAAAAGCCTCCTTGTGCGACGAAGCTCAAGCCGGTAAAGTTCTTGCCCGTGTGCCGCTTGTCCTTGCGCTTCTCTTGCTCTTCTTCGCTGCTCGAGTCGGAAGAAGCATCACTTGAAGTTGAGTCAATGTCGCTCGCTCCGGCCACCATCGCTCGAGTGGTCTTTTTCTTGTAGCCGCCACCCTTCTTGTGCCTTCTCTCACTCTTCTCCTTGTGCTTGTCCTTGTAGTCGTTCCGGGAGTGGTGCTTGTTGTAGTCGTGCTTGGGCTTGCCCTTGTAGTCGTTCTTGATCTCCATGGCTTCAGGGCATTCGGCGATGAAGTGCCCGTGCTTCCCGCACCGATAGCACATCCCCGAGCTCCGCCTTGCATTCTTGCAGTTCTCGTACATCCGCCCAAACCTCTTGCTCAACAAAGTGAGATTGTCCTCGCTCAGCACCTCAAAGTCCTCATCTGGTGTTAGCGTTAGACCTTGACCCGGAGACAAGAGCCAAACTATGAGGATCAGTGGGGCTCTCGCTCTTGGCTCTCAAGCCATGATCAACCTCTGAAGACCTGAGCTTTGAAAACAGCTCATCCAACGTCAGCGTATCATACACGCTCGACTCCTCAATGGCCTCGACCTTGGCACTCCACACAGACCTATCTAGGGCATGCAAAAGCTTGATAGCTTGATCATGATCCGTGTATGGGAGCACTGTCACATTAGCCCTCATGTTGTTGACTATGCTAGTGAAGCGCTCGAACATTGCATCGGTCGACTTGCCAGGGAGATGAGTGAATTTCTCATACTCTCTCCGGTAAGTGGAAAACAAACGGGCTTGCACTTGGGCATTGCCAACATGAGCATTTCTTAACTTGAGCCATATCTTTCCGGCCACATTCTCTCCGTACACTCGCTCGAACTCCGAGGCACAGAGAGCACGGAACAAGTAATCAACGGCCTTGCTGTTGGCCTCAAACATGTCCCGCGATCCTGGAGGTCGAAAACTATCTGGGATGACATATTGATCATTTTGAGTGACCTCCCAAATAAGAGTTTCCTTCCCTCGCAAAAACGCGCCTATGCGCCTCTCCCACATCGGGTAATTCTTGCTATCAAAGTGCGGAGGACCCGACCCCTTGCCGTAATCGCCCATCTTTGGATCTTAGACTGGTTAGAATCAAGAAGATCCGTAACCGGCTCTGATACCAATTGAAGGACCGAATCGGGCGACCAGAGAGGGGGGAGTGAATGGGAGCCGATAAAAATTCTTCCCGAAGGTCGAACTCGGCCTATACCCCGATTGCCACTCCAAGAGTTCTCGCACACAAAGGAAGCTCCAAACAAGGCTCACACAAGCCTAGAAGATCAACCGACAAGCCTAGGAGCAAAGAGCGGAAGCACCAAAGCAAGAACCAAAGGACTTAGGCACTGCTGCGAAGTCCCTGGCGGACTGTCCGGAGTGACCAGGCGGACCGTCCGCGAGGAGGGCGCGGACCGTCCGCGATGGCTCGGCGGACTGTCCAAAAAAGCCACCAGAACCTCCAGTCGCGCACCGAGAAAAATGGACCATCTGTGATGGACCCGCGGACCGTCCGCCTCGTCACGGACCGTCCGGCACTTGAGTACGGACCGTCTGCGAACTTCGCGCACCAAAAACCAACCGGCTCAACAGATCAAACGGAAGACGCTCAAGAACACGTGAAGAACACGAAGAACACCAACGCTCCCAGCACCTCGCGGACCATCTGCTAGGGTCACACGGACCGTCCGCCACGCACGAATAGAACAGAAAAATGCTCAAGCTCGAGAGTCAACTCCACCTTTCCATCACCGGATCTCCCAAACAACTAGAGCTCTTGAGACAAGATTTTGGGGAGATGAAAAGCACCACACAAGGAAGCTATGCCCCAAAAATCTCGGCCTCTAACTCCATAAATCACCAGGAATCGCGGATCACACGAACCACCACCATGAACTCGGGCTCCAACCAAAAACGTACGAATCGAAGGCTCTCCACGGCATTTGAGGGGTCAAGATCACACACAAAGATGCGCAAGGCATCCACCCATGATCCCCTCAAAGAAATCCGTGAAGAAATGCCCCCAAAATCACGAATCGAGCGAAGAACGAAACCCCCCAAAAATAGCCCCGAAAATGACATGAAAATCACAGAGGACTAGGAGATCACCGCAACACCAAATGCTTCCATACATCCAAAGGTCAGAGTCTGTACAAGTGTCTAGCCTAAGGAATCCAGAGGGAAAAGAAGCAGTTAAGAGAAAACTACCGGGGAAGAAAGCCCTAGAGTCCAAGAGAGAGAGAGAGAGATGCCCTCCACCTCTCTGCTATTTATACGAAGTCCATCGGAGGGAGGTAAATGACCACACTACCCTTACTGCTTGAAATGAAGATACAACCCCTCAGGGGCATTTTGGTCAAGTCTTCATCGGACGGACATGCTTCCACCGCGGCTTCGCTTCACCTTGATGCAAACCCCGTGATCACGCCACGTGCCCTCTGCCTCGAAGCTTCCCGAAGCTCCCGGATCACCATCTCCATCACCTCAGGCCTCCGGGCTTGGTTTTGAGGCCCAAACCAAGAAACCGTCAACTGATGGTTTTGTGGGCAAACCAACAAACCCCGCGTGCAAGCTTCAGGCTCCATCCGCTACCTTGCACCGGCCCATGTTCACGACTTCAGCCCACCAGTCTTGCACCGCACGGCTCGCACTTGACCCTATCGGCCACCGGGTCCATCGAACCAAGCCTACTTGCCACTCCATCACCCGGAGGCCGCCACGGCTAAGGCCTTTCACGCTTGTTATTCACCTGCACCGACACGAGTCAAGCCGCAACCTGTACCTGCACACTTAGCCAAGCAACAGTTCACACAACATTGTCAATCACTCATCACTAAGGAGCGACCCTCCACTGGTCTTCGGACACACCTGGTCCTCAAAATTATTGTTTAATTTTTCTTCTAATTCACATCCTGAAATTCAAAAATTTCAGGGTGTGAAAAATCTACCCCCCTAAACGGAATCTCATCCCGAGATTCGAAGAAGGAAGTCACAAGGATAAGGGAGATAAACAAGAATATTGCTATTGAGATAGGTAGGCAGTCATCCTCTTTTGTCGATCGGTGTGAAATCTTTAATCTTCATCCATCTTGGACATTGGGGTCTTCATTAGAGTGAGCTAGATGGGATAATAGCAAGCACAAGATGGGAAGGAAAGTAGAGTGATGTCTTCTTTCTTCAACTTGCTCACTTTTAAATGGCGACGATGGCAGTAGCATTTACTTTAGCATTGCTGCAGGCTTCCATTTCTTCTTCTGAAGTCCTTCATTTGATCAGGTAGGGAGAAAGAGAGATAACAAGGATGTAGGAAGCACAAAGGAAGAACCCAACTAAGCAACTGATGTTGTTGCAGATATAAGACCCACAATACGCCAACACTCACTACAAAGAAACGAATCAATCAGGGTCATAAAACCAAGCATCATCATGCAAGCACTGAATTCCACCAATCAAGAGTCAAAGGAACGATGCTAAACGTTGTTAATAGTCAAAAAGGTATCCTCCTAAGCATAAGCATAGCTTCTTCAGTCACTAAGGATCGACTTCAACCGATAAATTGATAGCTCCATTGTTCGGGTGACTTGGACAAGCATGCTTCAGGACATGTTGCATGGATCATCTAGGGATGTTGAATTAGAAAGGACACTTTGGAATCAAAAGTCAAGGAAAGATATCAAAGCGGCATTGTTTGAAAAGCAAGGAGAGGCAGGATGGGCAAGATTGCACAACTGATAAAATCAAGGAACAGATTGGTTATTAAAGAATAAGAAGAAATCTCAAGGGTATAAAAGAATAAGGGATGAGAGAGTAACAGTAGCACCGATAAATCAAGGAGGTGTATTGCATGAAACAGGTGTCGGTGTCTGGATTAACACCGGCACCAACTAGTGATTTGTGTTGAGATTGGCTCCTCGATGGTCGGCGCTAAGCTAATGGGACACGGGGTTTATCCTAGTTCTGGCCACGCGGCCGTATGTCCAGCAGGGTGTGCTTGCGTACTGTATTAGCTTGCACCGTTGGTGCCTGTAGAGGGGGGCTACAAGCAAGGCGGGAGAGGAGGAAATTCCCCCAAGTCCGTACTAGGGTGATTGAGGCAAGTGCCAATATCAGGAAATGGAGTGAAGTGCTGTGAGCGGGTATGTGTGGCGAATGAGTTGTCGTCCCCCTTGCGGGGCGTCTGCATCTCCCTTTTATCGGCCAAGGGAGAGCAGTTACAGGAATGCTACACAGCAGCCGGCACAGTGGCTGCGTACTAACGGGTAGGGCGCCGGCGGTCTTGTCCCCACACGTCGTGGTCCCTGGCGCGAGTTGGTAGCACCCTCCGGCTTCTGCGGGCGGCGTGGAGGTCACTGTGGCCCGTCCGGCTTTGACTTCGAGGGGTCGCACCTGCTGAATCGAGGGCCTGGCCGCCGGGGGAAGGATCGGAGTTGGTGGTGCAGGGACGCGGCGCGTCACCGGCCTGTCCGCACAGTGCTGCCCGGCCTGTCCCACAGTGGCAGGTGTGGTGGCACAGTGCCGAGGATGGCCGCACAACGCCCGAAGTGGCCGTGCGGCGCCGGAGTTGGCGGAAGGGATGTGGCGCACGCCGCTCGTACGGTGGTGCCAGTCAAGATGAACACCCGCTCACCGCCCGTACACCTTTCGAGGGTGCCCCCATGCCCGACTGAGGGTCTCACCGCAGAGGGAGGACGGGAGCAGGTAGTACAGCGTCGTGGAATGACGCCCGCCTGTTCGCACAGGGCCGTGCGGCGCCCGCACAGGGCCAGGGATGGCCGCACAGTGACGGGTTAGGCCGTACTGTGGCAGTGTCAAGCGCTCTGACCGTGTCAGATGCGCAGCGTGGGAGGAGATCCACCCTTAACTTTGGTGTCCCGCCGTGGGGCCGGGCATTTAATGCTGTTGTCGGGCGGAGTGGAGACGGTCGCTCGCTCGGGGGGAGGAGGGGCGAACCCCTCGAGCGAGGCAGAAACCCGCTCGAGGGACCGGAGCCCTCGAGCGAGGCGGAAATCCGCTCGAGGGACCGGAGCCCTCGAGCGAGGCGGAAATCCACTCGAGGGACCGGAGCCCTTGAGCGAGACGGAATTCTGCTCGAGGGGTCGAGGCCCTCGAGCGAGATGGAAGTCTGCTCGAGGCATCGAGGCCCTCGAGCGAGGTGGTCTGGCAGGGCTTCTCAGTGAAGGCCGCCGCTGGGCCGTAGCAGGCCGTGGGCCCGTGGTGTCCCGAGACCAGGGTTCTGGGAATTAGTCCACAGCAGTTTGCGTTTAACGAGGGTGATTATCCCCTTAGTTTGGGGACCCCTAATGACCGTCCCCGACAGTAGCCCCCGAGCCTTTGCTGGAATGGGGACCGTTCTAGCAAAGGATGTCGTTCTCGGGTGCTATGTGCGAGTTTCGTCCCCTTTGATCGTGCATGCTTTCCTGTGGGGGCGCGCTAGCGCAGCCGCGGGTGTAAGCCCCCGAAGCCCTGCAGGAGTGCGTGCACTCGTGCAGGGGTTGAATACGTAGGGTGACGTGGCTCGCTTTGCATTTGTTTCAGCCGGCCTCGGCGTTATTTCAGCCAGCCTCGGTGTTATTTCAGCCGGCATCGGCGATCTACACAGGTGGGGAGGCATCATGTTGACCCAAGACGTTTCGGGCAGGCTACCCGCTTTCGGTAGGTTGATGCGGCGATCATTAGGGTGGTCGTGGTGCGAGGAGCCCCCAAGCCCTGGCCCAATCAGGGGCGATCGGGTGAAGACTCTCGGCTTTGCCATTACGACTCTCGTTGCCCTTCCACAGGGTAGAGGGGTGGGGCAGACCGTGCTACCCTCGAGCGGGCGGCGAGCGACGGTTGCCTCGGTGAGCTATTAGTGGATAGTTCAAGTGGGCGTCCGTGCCCTATTCGATAGGGGTTGGCTCGTGGTCCGGAGACACGTCTATGTAAGCGCTTGCGAAGGTTTGCCAAGCAGGGCTCAGTCCCGTTCGATTGGGGCCGAGGGCGCGGAAGCACTCCCTCGATGGGATCCCTCGATTGCCTGCCTTCGTCTCGGCCTTGAACACGATATGTGGGGCACCCCCAAACTTCATGTTCAGGGACAGGCTCGACCGCGCGCACCGTGATCGTTCCTGACTCTGTCTATCTGAGGCGCCTATTCGAACCCGTCGAGGGTTAGGCCCCGTAACTCTGATTAGTAGGCCATTTGCGGGGGGGCTCCAGGCGCTCCCGCCTTGGCAGATCTATGGCGCTCGTCGATTTGCCATCGAGCCAAGCTTCAAACCACTGATCAGTACTCCCCTAAGTCGAGGGGCATCTGCGGCGCCCGTCGTACCCTCAGCGGGCCGGGTCTCGAGCTGTTGATCAGTAGAGCCTGGTGGGCCAGAGCCTTGGGTTTCTCGAGTTCGTTCTCGAGGGTACGTTGACAGACCGTGGCCTTGCGGCCTTGACGTTTTGGATCGGGGTGCCTATCGTATCCCTTCGAGGGGTCGGGCCTCGAATCCCCGGCTCGAGGTCACCTGGGGCTTTCCTTATACGAGAAGGAATCCCCTGGCGTTTGAAATTTGTCCGCAGGGCGGTCGGCTGCCGTGCCCACCCGGTCGTGGCTGACGTGGCGTGGGGCAGGCGAGGTGGGCGCGCCTTTTCAGGTGACGCGACGTGTGACGGCGAAAAGACGGGACACGGTGTCCCTTAGATTACCGCGCGGTAATTACGGCGCACGCACGCGCGTGCAGCGGCTTCGGGGTGGTGGGGCCCTACCGTCAGTGACGGGCGGCACCCACCGCATTAACTGTCGCTGTCCACCGCGCTTCCGGGCACTCCGCCCCTTCCTACTCTATAAAAGCAGGGGGTGCGGGGGGGAGCTCCTTACCTTAGCCATTCGCAAGCACATCTTGTTCTTCATTTCCTGCATTGCTGCGCACTCCGCCGCTCCAGATCCCCTCACACGCACCCGCTCCATCCTATCTCACCATGTCTTCGGTCAGAGTGCTGGAGGTGCACCCATGGCCCCAGTCGTCGGTGGACCGGCAATCCATGGAGGGGCTGGTCGCCGGCGGCCAGCTGGTGCCGGCTGGCGATGAGGCAAACCCGGCGTGGATCATCCCGCCGGCGTCGCACCGGGAGCCGTCCCTGCCGCCGGGCTACATCATGAGCTTCATACGGCTGCACGAGCGCGGATTCAACGCCCCCACGAGGAAGTTCATGTGGGGGTTGTGCTACCACTACGGGGTGGAGCTCCACAACTTCACCCCCAACGCCATCTCGCAGGCGGCTTCCTTCGTCCCCGTCTGCGAGGGATTCCTAAGAATCCCAGCGCACTGGGAGCTGTGGATCCATCTCTTCCACGGCGAGCTCCACACGCTCGCCACGGGGGAGAGGAAGACGCGCCGAACCGTCCGTGCCGGCGGTCTCACGTTCTCGGCATGCGACTCCCGGAAGGAGCTGTATCTGCTCTGCTCGATGACGACGAACTACTTCGACTGGGAGAAGGGGTGGTTCTACCTGTGCAACGACGGCACCGGGCTTCCGCCGTACACCGGGAAGGTGCTGATGGAGAGGTCGATTTCGTAGGCACACGGGGTGTCACCCGTGTCGAAGCAGAAGAAGCTCGAGCCCCTCACTGATGCCCTGCGCCAGTTGGCTGACACAGGGCTGACCGTGGCGGCTGTCATCACCAACTTCCACCTCCGGCGGGTGATCCCTCTCATGGAGAGGGAACTTCCCATCTTCGAGATGAAGAATGACACCAACCCCGCGGCCCTGGCGTGCTCGTGATTGCTGGAGGAGCTGCTCGCCCAGGCATACGCGACCACGAGGGCATGGCGCACGGTGAACCTCGAGGTGGTGCCGCACAATGACGACGACCTGCGGTCGTTTGCGATGCTCCCGGACACCGATCTGGTGAGCTTCAGTTCCTTGGTTCACCCATTTCATCCCCGCGCTCGATCTAATGGTGATTGTTGGTGACAGGGGGTGCACGTCAACGTCCCTACCTTAGATCCGCCGACGCCCAGGTCGCACGCTGCCAACCGCTCCAGGCAGCAAAGGCAGAAGGACCAGGCGGACCAGGCGAAGGCGAAGAAGACGAGGCAGCAGGAGCGCCTCAACAGGTACAATGAGGAGTACCTGGTGCGGGAGCAGCAGGGTCTCCCCCCCGCCGGAGCCGGTGATTACGTCTTCGGACGAGGAGGAGAGTGAAGGGGAGCGGACCATCTCCGACAGGTGGGAGGCCGCGCCGCCCCCATCGCCGGGGGCCGAGGAGGTCCTCGCGGAGCCAGCCCCCGGGACGGATACGGTGCCCCTCGACAAGGGGGCACCGTCGAGGGTGCCGGGCTGCCGGCTGGGTCAGAGGCGGCGCCCCCAGACCTCTCAAGGAAGCGCAAGTGGCGCATCTCCGGCCTGCGGTAAGTCGCGTTCCGCTCTTCGTGTTCTTGATATCATAGATTGTTTTGCTGATCTTTTCTTCCCTCTGTCGTGAGGATGGTGCCCGCTGTCCCCGGCCTCACACCCGTCAAGGCGCTCAAGGTAGGAGCGCAAGATGCACCACGCATGATGAGGCCTCGCTAGGCGAGGACGTCGCAGATGACGGCGGGTACGGCAGCGACGGGCGAGGCGTCGTGAGTTGCGGCTGCGGCCACGGGACCGCAACGGCGGGAGGAGGCGGCGGCAGAAGCCCTTCAAGCGGCGGTGACCCACGGGACCCAGCGGGGGTGAGAGCAGGCCCGCATCGCGGGTCGGGGAGCAGAGGGCCGCGGCACGACCGGGGCTCCTGCTGATGGTGATTCGACCCCTGCTGGGGTTCAGGTGGTGGTGGCCGCGCCAGCCCCCGGGCCCGTGCCCGAGGTACTGGTGGTGCGGTCCGACGGTTGCATGATGTCACAGGTGGTGGCGACCGGTGCCGGGGCGTCGACGTCCGGCGTCCCGGCCCCGACGTCTGGTGCCCGCGCGCCGCAGTGGGAGCAGAGGCTCCGTCTTCCCGGAGTTCCATCGAGCCTGGTGGAAGAGGCGAGGTCAGAGAGGGTGCTGTGGCGGGAGTTCGGTGGCCTTGGTGCCTCCCTGCAGGCCACTCTGGCTGACGCCCTCCAACTCCACAAGGGTAGGTCGCTCCAGGTCTTTCGGGTAAGCGTGGTTGCTCAAGGGCTTCTTGTTTCCTTTTTCCTTGTTTATGTGCTTTTCGTTTGATTTTTGTTCTCCTTTCTCCCTTCCTGATCTGTAGGAGCTACAGAGCAAGGCGGGTGAGAGGTTCGCCCACATCGCCGAGCTAAGCTCCGACCTCGACTGGTATCGGACGCAGTACGATGCCCTAGACGTGATGGTGGAGGCCCTGCGGACGGACAACAGCTGGCTCAAGTACAACCTCATCCGCGCGGAGGAGGCACGTAACGACCAGCGGTCCGTGGTGGCGCAGAAGGCCAAGGAGGTTGAGGAGACGAAGGTCGCGCTCCAAGGGAAGGAGGAGGTGTTGGCAGCGGCGAACGAGGAGTTGCGGAATGTGCGCGCGGCACACGCCGAGGTCCAGGCCGTGCTGACGCAGAAGGAGACGGCCCTCACCGAGGCGCAAGCCCAACTCCAGCAAGACCGCGCAACCCTCGAGGGAGCGAGGTCCTGGCAGACCCAGGCCGAGCAGAAGACCCAGGAGGTTGAGAAGCTAGGCGCTGCTCTGCAGGAGAAGGCTGAGGCGCTCACCGGGGTGGAGGGTCAGCTCCAGCAGGAGCGCACCGCACGCGAGGAGGCGCAGACCCAGCTCCAACAAGAGTGCACGGCGCTTGAGGATGCCAGGTCCGCCCTTCAGCATGAGCGTGCAGCACGAGAGGAGGTGCAGTCCCAGCTCCAGCAGGAGCGCGCCGCCCTCAAGGGTGCCAGGACTACGCTCCATCTTTAGGAGGCGGAAACCGAGCGGCTCACTGGGGCCCTGGTTCAGGAGGGCATCACCGTCGAGGCCATGAGAACCGCCACCGGGGAGAAGGATGCCTCGATCCTGCAGCTGCGGCAAGAAGCTGGGGTCTGCGCATACAGAGCTCGAGACAGAGAAGAAGCAGGTCGAGGGTAAGTCGCAGCCCCCGAGTCTTTATTTGTTGTTCAGGCTTGTTGAGATCCGCTCTCGACTCATCTTTTCTTGCCCCAGGACTGCGAAAAGCTCTGGGGGAGTCTGCGACGCAGGAGGAAGCGCTCCAGGCGGCCTACACCTCGTCCCAGCAGGAGCTCGAGACTCTGGAGCAGGCGGCCCTTGAAGCATGCCGGGACATCGAGGAGGGTGCCGGCTCGTCGGGGAGCAAGCTAGCGAGTCGCCTTCGGGCTCTGAGCGGTCGCGTCGTCGAGCGTGTGAAGGGCGCTCTCCGTCTTGGTGTTCAGAAGACCCTTGGCGTGGTGTTGACGCACTAAATTGTTGACCATGCGGCGCTGGCCACAGGGTACATCGTCGCGGACGGCCTCGACGATGATGGAGTGCAGGACGCCATGGACCAAGCCGATGCTGCCGCTGCCGACGCTGCCGCCGATCTCACTGACATGTTCGAGGAAGACCTCTTCCCGAATGCTGCCCCTGCAGGCCCCCTCGAGCCCTGAAAGTAGCCGGGCACGAAAGCCCTTAGGTCGCGGCTAGAATTTGAGCTAGGTGGCTCTTGTAAATGAACAAATCACTTGTTAAGTTTGTAAACTTGTGTGTGACTTGTTTTTAAGTATGCCATCGCGCCTTCCTCGTATCTTAGGCAAACTTCGGCCAGGATCGATTGCTCTCGCGAGTATCCTGAGGGTAGAGTGGTGAGAGAGAGAAGCCGTATCCTGCTGGAGACGTAGGCGGTCCCAGACTCATCTGGCTTTACCCTCTTAGTTACTCGCGCCCTGCTTCTATTTTGCTTAAGCGTCTGAGGCGTGACACGCTTAGCATTTTCGAATAAAGGTTTTTTTGCAAAAAAATGGGACCGCTCAGGGGGGGTGCACCCCATAGTAGCCCCCGAGGGGGACTTGGTTTTCAGAGGAAAGCCGAGTCTCCCTTGTCGTTTATTCACAACCTTAGTAGATATACAACTGGCTTGGGCGCCAGATATGTGCAAAGTGAATTGGAACTTAAGGGTAAAAGCGATGTAGCTGTTGGATGTTCCAAGCGTTGGTGAAGATTTCGCCCTTCTCGTTTGCGAGCTTGTACGTGCCGGGCTTGAGGACCTCGGCAACGATGTACGGTCCTTCCCACGGCGGTGTGAGCTTGTGGCGGCCCTCGTTCTTCTGTCACAGTCGGAGTACCAAGTCTCCCATGTTGAGGTCTCGAGGCCGGACCTTGTGCGCTTGGTAATGCCGTAGGTATTGTTGGTACTTCTCAGAGTGCAGGACCGCCACGTCGTGGGCCTCATCGATGTAGTCCAGTGCGTCTTCACGGTCTTGCTGGTTCTGCTCCTCCTGCTAGGCTTTGACCCTCGGGGACCCGTAGTCCAAATCCGTGGGGAGGACAGCCTCTGCGCCGTAGACCAGGAAGAACGGGGTGAGACCCGTGGCTCTGCTCAGGGTGTTCCTGAGGCTCTAGACGACTGACGGCAGCTCTTGAATCCACTTCCGGCCAAACTGGTTGAGCTTGTTGAAGATCCTTGGCTTTAGGCCATGCAAAATCATGCCATTGGCACGCTCTACTTGGCCATTAGTCTGTGGGTGTGCCACGGCCGACCAATCCACGCGGATGTGGTAGCTGTCGCAGAATTCTAAGAACTTCTTACCGGTGAACTGAGTGCCGTTGTCCATTATGATGGAGTTGGGTACCCCAAAGCGATGCATGATGTCCGTGAAGAATAGCACGGCCTGCTCGGACCTGAGGCTGCTGATGGGGCGGATCTCGATCCACTTCGAGAATTTGTCGATGGCCACCTGTATGTGGGTGAAGCCCCCGGGTGCCTTTCACAAGGGCCCGGCCATGTCCAGTCCCCACACGGTAAAAGGCCATGTGATGGGGATGGTTTGCAACGTGTGAGCCGGGAGGTGGGTCTTGCGCGCGTAGTATTGGCACCATTCGCAGGTGCGTACGACCTCGTTGGCGTCGGCGACCGCCGTCGGTCAGTAGAAGTGCTGGCGGAACATCTTGCCCATGAGGGTGCGCGGAGCGGCGTGGTGGCCGCACTCACCCGCGTGGACGTCTTGAATCAACTCCCGGCCCTCAAGGATGGAAATGCACCGCAGCATGATCCCCGAGGTGCTGCGCTTGTACAACTCACCGCCAATGACGACAAAAGACTTGGCTTTCCTGGCGATTCGTCTTGCCTCGGTTCGATCTGGGGGTAACTCCCCTCGGTCGAGCCAGGCGAGGTACTCGTCGTGCCAGTCCCGCGGAGGGGGCGGAAGCTCGTCGGTCTCCATCACCTCGGCCTCGTCCGCCTGGGACCCTTCGAGGTCCGAGGCCTCGAGTTCCCCGTTCGAGGGGTCCTCGTCCATGGGCTCGGTGCCCACGGCCTTTGAGGGGCCAGCCCCCGAGGCTTTGCCAGAGATTCCAGCGGGTTTGTCGAGGTCGATAGAGGGCTTGGTGAGGTCGCGGGTGAAAACATTCGGGGGGATGGTGATCCGCCCCGAAGCAATCTTGGCCAGCTCGTCCGCCTCCTCGTTGTACTTGTGCACGATGTGATTAAGCTCGAAGCCAAAGAACTTTTCCTCGAGCTTGCGCACCACAACGCAGTATGCCTCCATCTTCTCGTCGTGGCAGCTCGCGTCCTTCATCACCTGGTCAATGACCAGCTGAGAGTCTCCCCGAATGTCAAGGCATTTGATGCCAAGCTCGATGGCGATGCGCAGGCTGCAGAGGAGGGCCTCGTACTCTGCCATGTTGTTCGACGCGGGGAAGTGTAAGCGCACTAGGTACCGCATGTGCTCTCCAAGGGGTGAGACAAAGAGCAGGCCCGCGCCTGCGCCCGTTTTCATTACTGAACCATTGAAGTACATGGTCCAGCACTCAGCTTGGATCTGAGGAGTGGGTAGCTGAACGTCGGTCCATTCAGCCACGAAATCTGCCAAGACCTGAGATTTTATCGCCTTTCGTGGTGCGTAGGTGAGTGCTTCACCCATGAGCTCCACGGACCACTTAGCTATTCTACCCGAGACATCTTGGTTGCGGACAATCTCCCCCAAAGGGAAAGAAGATACCACGGTGACAGGATGGGCCTCGAAGTAGTGCCGCAGCTTGCGTCGTGCGAGCACCACCGCGTAGAGCAGCTTCTGGATCTGAGGGTATCGCGTCTTGGTTTTTGACAACACTTCGCTAATATAGTAGACTGGCCTCTGGATAGGTAGGGCGTGGCCCTCCTCTGTTCTCTCCACGACGATGACCACGCTGACCACCTGGGTCGTCGCGGTGACGTAGAGATAAAGGGGTTCGCCTTCCTGGGACAGCGTCAATATCGGAGCGTGGGCGAGTGTTGCCTTTAGCTTGTCGAGGGCCTCCTGGGCCTCGGTGGTCTAGGAGAAGCGCTCGCTCTTCCGTAGAAGTCGATACAGGGGTAAGCCCTTCTCTCCGAGACGTGAGATGAAGCGACTCAGAGCTGCGAGGCAGCCCAGAACCCTCTGCACTCCCTTCAGATCGTGTATCGGCCCCATCCGCTCGAGGGCCGACACCTTTTCCGGGTTGGGCTCTATGTCTCGCTGGGAGACAATGTAACCCAAAAGCATGCCGCGTGGCACCCCGAAGATGCATTTTTTGGGGTTTAACTTAACCCTGCTTGCCCGGAGGCAATCGAACGCAATGCGTAAATCATTCACCAGGTCGTCCGCCTTCCTGGATTTTACTACAATGTCGTCGACGTATGCCTCAACGGTCCGCCCGATGTGATCCCTGAAGACGTGGAGCATACCTCGCTGGTATGTCGCCTCGGTGTTTCGGAGACCAAATAGCATTGTCACGTAGCAAAACATACCAAATGGTGTGATAAAGGAGGTCGCGAGCTGGTCAGACTCCTTCATCTTGATTTGGTGGTAACCCGAATACGCATCAAGGAAGCATAGCAACTCACACCCCGCGGTGGAATCGACTATTTGATCAATCCGTGGCAAAGGAAAAGGAACTTTGGGACATGCTTTATTGAGGCCGGTGTAATCTATGCACATCCGCCACTTCTTGTTCTTTTTCTTAACTAGTACCGGATTAGGTAGCCACACTGGATGAAATACCTCCTTGATGAACCCGGCCTCCAAGAGCTTGCGCAGCTCCTCTCCAATCGCCCGGTGTTTCTCTTCGTCAAATCATCGCAGACGCTGAGATACCGGCTTGGAGTTGGGTAGGATATCAAGTGAGTGCTCGGCTACCTCCCTCGGAATGCCCGGCATGTCCGTGGGACTCCACGCAAAGATGTCAGTGTTGGCGCGGAGAAAGTTGACGAGCACCACTTTCTATTTCGGGTCGAGGGTGGAGCTGACCCTCAGCACCTTGCCCTCGGGAGCACTAGGTCGAGGGGTACAGCTTTGGTGTGCTCCGCGGCCTCGAAGCTGCCGGCGTGCTTGTTTGTGGAGTCGAGGGCCTCGTTGGCCAGCTTCTCCAGGTCCAACATGAGGGCCTCATCATGCGCAAGCACCTCGGCGCGCTCAACGCACTCGACGTTGCATTCGAACGCGTGCTTGAACGACGGGCCCACCGTGATGACACCCTTGGGCCCCGGCATCTTGAGCTTCAGGTAAGTGTAGTTCGGGACCGCCATGAACTTGGCGTAGCAGGGCCGGCCAAGGATGGCGTGGTACGCTCCCCAAAACCCCACCACCTCGAAGGTGAGGACCTCCTTGCGGAAGTTGCTCGGTGTGCCGAAGCAGACAGGCAGGTCGATCTGCACGAGAGGCTGGACTCGCTTGCTCGGCGCAACACCGTGGAACGATGACTTGCTGGGTCGCAGCTTGTCCAAACCAATCCCCCTGAGCTCCAGGGTGGAGGAGTACATGATGTTGAGGCTGCTGCCTCCGTCCATCAACACCTTGGAGAACCGCGTGTTGCCGATGATGGGGTCGACGACAAGCGGGTACTGTCCAGGATTGGGGATGTGATTCGGGTGGTCTTCACGGCCGAAGGAGATCATCTCCTCCGACCAGTTGAGGTACGACGGCACAGCCGGGTGAACCGAGTAGACCTCTCAATGTTCACGCCTGCGCTGCCACGACGTCATATCGACGGTGGGCCCCCCGAAGATGAAGAACACGTTCTCCACCTACGGGAAGCCATTCTTGCCCCTGTCGCCCACATCCTTCTTGGCGTCGTCCTCCTTCGCGGTGACTCAGTTGTAGTACTTCCTGAGCATGTCACACTACTCGAGGGTGTAAGCGACAGGGGTCTTGTGGTACGGGCAGGGCTTCTTCAGCATGTCGTCGAACACTCCGCCTCGAGGGGGGCCTCGAGCCCCCTTGTTAGCGGCATCGACCGTGTTGACTTCCTCGGTGGCCTCACCCTGCTCCATGGGCTTCTTGCCCTAGTTCTTCTTGCCCTTCTTGCCTTGCTTCTACTTCTTTGAGGCCTCCTTGGGCTTGCTGCCCTCCGCGGGCACATCCTTGGCTCGTTTGCCCTTCTTGCCGTCGAAGATCGCCCCCACCGCCTCCTCTCCGGAGGCGTAGCTGGTGGCGATGTCGAACAGCTCGTTGACGCTGGTGGGAGGGTTCTGCCCCAACTCGCACACAAGGTCCCAGCAAGTCGTGTCCTCCAGGAAGGCGTGCACGACCTCGGACTCACCGACACTCAGAAGCTCGGTGCAGCGCTTGGAGAAGCGGCGGATGAAATCCCTCAAGGACTCACCGGCCTTCTGGGAGCAACCTCTGAGGTCCCAGGAGTTCCCAGGGCGCACATACATGCCCTGGAAGTTACCCATGAACGTCTTGACCAGGTCGTCCCAGTCGTGGATCTGGTTCGTGGGTAAGTGCTCGAGCCACGTCCGCGCAGAATCTGCCAGGTGCAGCAGCAAGTTGCGGATGATCATGGTGTCGTCGGTGGCGCCGCCCAGCTGGCACGCTAGGTGTTGACACTTCTGAACGTTGACCACTTAAGAACAGATTTGGAATCCGTCCTTAGCGTCAGCGCTAGAAGTGTCTGTTGGCACTTCCCAATGTCACAACTAATTGGCGTAGGTTAGCGTGAACATTGAGAGTTGTCATAGGTTTAATCTAAACGATCATGAACGAATCCGCAAGCGCACAGATAAACCATTGTAGCATTTCCCCATGGAAAGAGAGTATTCCAAGGGTATCGAATCCAAGGAAGGCAAAGGCGGATATCTTAGACTTATGCTTTTGCTCTGAATGTAAACCAAGAGATAGATATATGGAAAACACACTCAAAGGCAGGGGTAAGATAAAAGATATAAAAGGGTAGTGTGACACACACACCTCAAATCTACCTCTACTCTAGCACACTACGGCTTAGGGGAACATACGAGTTAGCTCTAGGTTCTAATATACTAATCATACAAAGCTAGAAGATACAAGAGATAGGCATGAGTATTGCATGAGGGAAACATGGTTCAGCACCCAGGTACAAACAGGGAGCTAGCCCATGACGACCAGCACTCTGCGAAACTAGACTTTAGACTCCTACAGTAGGTACCCCAATGCGGAGGTTGCCCTAGGATCCAACAGGGCTGTCACCACCTGAGGACCGACCTCTCGTTATGGGGGGTATGCTCATAACTATCGTAGCCAGACAACCCAGGCACCATGCCTACGTTGCTGCTAGACCTCACCAAGCCCGGGCTATTGTGACCCAGGGTGAGAGCCACCAGAAGACTGGTCAACTAGACCGACTACCATAGCTTGAACACAGACCCCATGCAACACTCTCATGCTATCTAACAAGATCAACTAAGGCTAGACATACGAACAGATATGAACTCTCTTATGTCTAATCAACAAGATCAAAGGGTCGTGTTCGTGAAGAACACGAGCCTCTAACTTATGAACAAACACATAAGGAAGGAGTTTATCACCCTTCAAGTGGATCAAAAGGTAGTGTTCACGAAGAACACGAGCCTCTAAATGATGAACGGAGGATGAACTCAAGAACATATCAAGAATATGATTTACCATGACTTTATATGAAATAGCTGAATAACTGAAGTAGATCAAAGTCATACAAAGAAATAAAGATAAAAGAGAACTCATACCTAAACTTCCAAGAGGACTTGGAACCTGAAGAAGAGCTAATCTAGCCTACCCCCTAGCCTTGGAAACTAAAAGTAAGAGGAGAATGAGAGAGTGGTGTGTGTGAAATGGGAGCCCCTCCCCTCCTATTTATAGAGGAGGACAAGGCTTGCTCAGACGCTCAAATGGCCCCTAAACACCCGGGAGTGAGGTAAGTGACCAATGAGGAGCTAACACGTGGAGGGCCAGGATCAGGGGGCCCTAAGGCGGTTCGGCCGATCCTAGGATCAGCCGACCCCCTAGGGTGGCCCCCTGGCCTGTGCTTCCTCTGAGTGGCTGCCCTGTGGGCCCTCTGATCCATCCCCGGTTCATGGCTTGATTTGGTATCCGAGGTGGGCCCTTTGATCCATGTGAAGTCCATGTGGCGTCCTTCGATTCATCGGTGAGTGCCTCCCTTGGATCGATGACGTGTCTTGTCATGTCTCCCTTGGTGGCAGCCACCTCCTCAGCTGAGTTGGCATGGTTTCTTCATAGAAGTGGAGTTTCCTTCTCTTTTAAGGGGTAAATCACCTACATACAAATAATCTCCAAGGACAAGTGGAACTACATTATTCAAACCTAAATGCTAGTAAATAATGCATATGCCTCCATTTATGTGAGAATATTGAGGGTTGGAAATGGTGAATTTCCACCATCAACAAACTCCCCCAAGCTAACCTCTTGCTCGTCTCGAAGCAAGACATTAGAGACTTAGGTTGGTTGATCAGGAGTTGCTACAACAGTATTCTCAACTTATGGCAAACATACAACAAAGTACTCTACCAAGAGTTGAACAAGTTGGCAATGTTCTTACCTTTCACCTGATACGTGGGGCATATAGCTTCACCTACCTTGGGCGGTTGAGAGACAGAATGGTTATATAGAGAATGCATAATCACTCATACCTTGATCAGCTTAGCAATCCGGAGGTTTTGCAAATTTTTCAAAAGAAAATCAGAGTTCCTCGAATGATACTCTCGGATCGCTCAAAGGTGTATGATTCCTCACCAAGGCATCAATGTTGCCTTTCTTCACATCCTACTCCTAATAGGCTTTATGTGGAGCTGTAGGTAGGGAAGATGTGGCATACTTGTCTCTCATATATTGCTAAGTCAAAAACCGGATCCTTGGAAGAAACAAACATACATCCTGATCAAGATGTGCATATGTGTGTGATGGATATGAACATGGCATGGTGGGTACTAGGCCCGGAAATGGGTGCTAGATATTGCCACGTTTTATATGAGGAAATGAGGGATTGATGGTAAGGTGGACACTATCCCCGGAGTAGGTACTAGTTATTACCATCTATATGGTGGAACTCTTTCTCTTGCACATATCAATCCCTTTTTCTCCTTTGAAATTTTTCCGAGACTTGGGCTAGCTCTCTTTATTTATTTTTGCCATGCTTTTGAGCATGCTTTTCTCTTTTTCTTTAAGCTAGCCCTTTGTCTCTATTGGAGATATTTGGAGAGGGATGAATAATGCAAAGATACATAGAGTTTTATTTTGCGGAAGAATGCATAAGCAGTATGGAGTAAATGATGAATGCTTAACTTCCAGTGTAGAAGTTTAGTATGAACGTGTACATGATCTTGATCAGGGGAGTTTGAGTTCTAATAAGGGCCACAACCATTTGGCAAAGCTCAATGAGAGAACAAGCTGCATATGTGGAGGCTAAGAACTAGAATCTACATATGGCCTTAGATGGGAAATTCTCATCATTGAGGAACTCATCATGTTTTGATTTTTTTTTTCAAAAAGGAAAACTCCGAATGTCAAGCATCACTAAGCACAAGATCATAGCACTCTATTCTACCATATCATGTCTCACAACAACTTAGGCAAGGATCATGCTTTCTTGTACCCACAGTTTTCAAGCTAAGGTTTGAACATACAAGCCAACAAACTCAAAACTTAGGTAGGATACAAAGTTGTAGGCAAGACATATGAGGAGAATAAATAGAGCAACTATTCATCATTTCAACCATAGAGGCAAAGCATTCTTACTAAGCATATCAAACCAAACTAAGCAAATGATGATGATGAAAGCAAATAAATATTTTTGGTCTTTTTATTTTGCAGATTTTTTTAGATTTTCATTTATAAGATATTCTGAAAATGAAGGAAGATACAAGTTACCTCAGGATGGGGGTCCTCCCCCAAGCTAGCTTCAGGCTCACTGCGGAGGAGGGTAGAAGAAACCCTGACTCGCATAGTAAGCCCTCTGCACATCCATGTACTGCCGCTGATCTTGCTGCATGGCTGCTATCTCTCACCAGCCTGACGCTGCCACACTGAGGTAGACTCGACGTGGGTGTTCAGCGTCTCCTCCAATCCCGTGACCTGAACGGTGAGCTCTCCCAACTGCTGTGCAAGCTGAGCATCGTGTGCAGAGGCTGAAGAGTGTCACCGGAAGGACGAAGACGGAGGTGGACCATCAGAGCTGGAACTAGCGGGTGTGGCCCACTGAGCTCTGCTCGCGCTCGCCAAGCCGTGCCACTCGCACTCGGCTGGTAGGTGGGCTGGTCCCAACCATGTGCACATTCAGGGGTAGCCCCGGACATGTACCCCGCAGGGGCCCCTCCTGCCACCGATGGTGTAACAGGCTGTGGCTGAGGCTGTGGTGGTGGTGTCGGCTGTGGCTGCTGCTGCTGCATGTGTGCTCTCTTCGCCGCGCTCCTGGTGGATCTGCCTGAAACACCAGCACAACGGCTTTCCTCTTGTGTAACAAGGGGAATGGTGAGTGACTCCGAGTTATACAATCCAAACCCCGGGTTAGGTAACGGGATTTGATTTGCATAGCCCGGAAAGAAGAAAGTCAAAGAATCATTTGGGCCCCTCTTGAGTATATGCCCCTGGATCAAGTATGCCTCATCAATGAGAACTCGAGGCGTCCCGATGAAGGGTACGGGATTCCCGCTAAGAACCCCGAGTCTGAGAGCAATACGAGTCACCAAAGCCGTACACTCAATAGGGCCTATCATCTTGAAATTCGTCATCCACTGCCGAATCATTGCTTTGACGGGAGAGACCTTGATTTGGTTGACAGCGGCGTATAATAGCATCATCTCATCGCTGCGCACGGGCCGAACATCCTCTCATGGAAAGAGAGTAATGGCGAGCCACTTGTGCCACAGACGGAGAGTGGGATGCACAATATCGTTGCACCGAGGTACAAACTTGCCACTGTAAACAAGACCAGAGATATCTGCCCAGAAAGATTCCCGAACATAACCCTCACAAGCTCGCTTTAAAGAGACAACACAACGAGGACTAAAACCAAGAAGACGACTAAGATCCTTCCAAGAAAGATGATAATCGGTCCCGAAAAGACGAAACTCAACGCCATCCGGGGTCTCGGCAAGAGAGCAAAGAAACTGGATGGTGAGGGGCCGAGAGCCAAGCTCTGTGACCGGCGCAAACTCCTCCCAACCAAGAGCATTCCAAGTAGAAGCGAACTCAAGATTCATACCTATTTTCTCCATGAGAGCCGGGTCGAAGTCCCTGGTGTGGGCGAAGACTCAGTCCTTCAGGAGAGCATAGGCTTGCTGCTCTCGATCGCCCCGCAAGCTGAGGTAGGGGGTGTTGTCGACGACCTCCTCCGCGGCTTGTGGCTCAGCTTGCCCCTCTTGCTCTTCTTCGTAATCCATCATTGATGGGCTCGGCGTCAGCTCGGCGGGGGGTGGATGCACTCGTGCTTGTCCACGAATGGGAGCGTGAGCGTGTCACCATCCGGAGAGTGTTTGCCGCCCAATTCATGCTAGCACAACAACAAGGGGCAACAAAAGCAACTCGGTGATGGGTTAGTGAAATCGAATGAAGTTCTTACCGAGCTTGCTCCACCAATAGCAATAATTTTAGCAACACAATAGAGAGACCACTTGATGATCCAATCTTGAGTAAGAAATCCAAGAAAACCAAGAGAGCAAGGAGTAGAGAGGGGAGTGTGAAATGAAATGAGTTGAATGGGTGAAGAACACCCCCTCTCGGGTCCAATTTATAGAGCAAAGGGGCAGCACACCGCGGGATAGCCGTTGGGCAACAGCTAGGAGCCGTTGGCCAAGGCTGGGCCCACTTGACCGTTGCCAGGGTTTGGATGAACCTTGGTTCGGCCGGCCCACTGGTGGGCCCAGTGCTGGCCCCCTTTTGCTCGTGTGCCACCAACGGCTATATGAAAATATGCCAAGGTGCACCGGCCAAAGTTTACTCCAGAAATTGCCCAAATAAATTTTTTATGGTTTTCAAACTCAGAAATAATTTTCAGAATTTTTATTTTGAAAGGGAAAAGGGCTAGATAAATCTAGCATGCAAATGCAGAGTTTTGGAAAATCAAACATGCAATTTTGGAAATGAAATTTTGGAAAGGGAAATATGAGATAAATACCAGCTTTAACCTTTTTGGTAGAAAGGACCCATCATTTTTAGTCCGACGAGTTGGACTCTTCTCAGCGATCAATTCCATTCAGCACCCCACTCCTGAGAAGTAGAGGTTGGTGCCATCTCAATCTTCCACCATTCTTTCTGAATTTTTTTTAACCTCTTTGACGGAGATTTCTTCCTTAGGGGTGAAGGCTCCGTCCTTCCCCCAAGCTGCTCAACACTATCTTGCACCAAATAGCATTGCTCTTCTTTGTCCTGAAACTTGAACTTCAAGTTCCTCTCCCCATTGCGGAAACGGATGATACCGGATCCCACATTGATTCTAGCTCGGACATCACTGAGAAATGGTCGCCCAAGGATGAGCGGCATTCCTCCCTCGTCATCCATATCGAGGACCACGAAATCCGCGAAGACATAAGAGCTCTTGACCTTAACCAATAAACTCTCGGCAATTCCTTCTGGATATCGGATCGTTGAATCGGCGAGTTGGATAGTTCGTGCTGTTGGAGAGAGAACTGGATATCCCAGTTGCTCGAACATGGCCTTGGACATGAGATTAACACTTGCACCAAGGTCACAAAGAGCATGCCTGATCTTCTTGTAATAGATCGTGCACGTGATAGTCGGGTAGCCTGGATCTTTCTTGTGCACCACTGCTGATTCCTCCCATGGATCAAGAATTTGTTGAATGGGCTTTCCTGCATAGTCAGAGGCACGTGTCTTCCTAGGTGGCTTACCCCACCTGGTTGACACTACACTAACATTTTCACAAGAGGATACAGGTTGCCCCATGATCCTCCCGTTATCAGGAGATGGAACCAAAGCAGCCAGCTGAGCCAACTGGGTTTCTAACATCTTGTTGAAACTCAGCTGACTCTTCTGGGCAGAAGAAAAACTATCAAGCTTAACGTTGAGGCTTTCCATAGTTTTATCAAGGGCAGCTAGCTTCTTGTTAATACCTTCATTAATCTTAGCTTGCCCAAAAACAAGATCTCTCAAGGAAGGTTGGTTAGGATTGTAAGAGTTACCTTGGTTACCTCCTTGATAATAAGGGCGTTGTTGATTCCATGATTGGCCTCCTTGTTGAGATGGACGATAACCATTGTTATTGCCATTCATGTACATCACTTCCTCCTGAGTCTCCGGACAATAGTTGCTTGAGTGCCCAGTATTGCCACAGACTTCACAAGTCATGTGAGAGTCCATAGGTAAAGAAGTAGTGGCCATGGCAGCCTTCTCGCTGGTGTAGTCATCCAATCTCTTCATAAGAAGATCCATCTTGGCAGTAATCATGTCTGCTTCCTTGACAGTATGAGTACCCCTCGGTCGTGGTTGGAGTCTTTCATCACTCCACCCTTGGTTGGAGACCATCTTCTCCATGAGTAATTTAGCATTATCAACAGTGAGTGAGAAGAATGCTCCTTGAGCAGCATCATCAATATGGCCTCGGGCTGTCGGAGTCAACCCATTATAGAAACTTTGAAGAATGAGCCAATCTTCCATCCCATGATGAGGACAGGCCAGGACATACTCCTGAAGCCTCTCCCAAGCCTCTGGAATAGATTCACTTGCTACTTGCTGAAAACCAGAAATCCTTCCACGAAGAGCATTGGTTTTACCCAATGGGAAGAACTTCTTGAGAAATGCCTGTGAACACTTGCTCCAAGTGTCAATAGATTCCCGGTTCGCATAGAACCATTGCTTAACCTTTCCCAAGAGGGAGAATGGAAATAGCCGTAGATGAACAGCATCCATATTTGCACCCCTGATGACGAAAGTGCTGCACAGCTCTAGGAATTGCTGTAGATGAGCATTGGCATCCTCATTTGGCTTGCCACAGAATGGGCTAGCCTGTACCATTGTGATTAGACCCGTCTTGATCTCAAAGTTTTCAGTCCCCATTGCCACCTCAGGGCCTTGCAGCACCTGGTCAGCGGAAGGAGCTGAGTACTCACAAAGTGTCTTCTGGGCCATAGCGTTGGACGTGGATGGTACAAAGGAAGCTGGTTCGCCCTCCGGATGAGTACGACGAGGTGAGCCAAAATGAATTCGAGCTTTCCTCACAAGTGACTCGGGATATTCAGTAAAATTCCCCAGTAGGTCGAAACCAGTCATACACTACCAGTCTTCATTATCTAAAGATAAAATAAGACAATCAAGGTTAGCCTACATTGAGGGTTGTCCTAACCTACTCAGAGTTTATAAACAGATGCAGAGCATAGTCAAGATAATCCTGTGCCTTCCCCGGCAACGGCGCCAGAAATGCTTGTTGACACTTCTGAACGTCGACCACTTAAGAACAGATTTGGAATCCGTCCTTAACGTCAGCACTAGAAGTGTCTGTTGGCACTTCCCAATGTCACAACTAATTTGCGCAGGTTAGCGTGAACATTGAGAGTTGCCATAGGTTTAATCTAAACGATCATGAACGAATCCGCAAGGCGCACAGATAAACCATTGTAGCATTTCCCTAAGGAAAGAGAGTATTCCAAGGGTATCGAATCCAAGGAAGGCAAAGGCGGATATCTTAGACTTATGCTTTAGACTTTAGACTTTAGACTCCTATAGCAGGTACCCCAACACGGAGGTTGCCCTAGGATCCAACAGGGTTGTCACCACCTGAGGACCGACCTCTCGTAATGGGGGGTATGCTCATAACTATCGTAGCCAGACAACCCAGGCACCATGCCTACATTGCTGCTAGACCTCACCCGGCCTGGGCTATTGTGACTCAGGGTGAGAGCCACCAGAAGACTGGTCAACTAGACCGAGTATCGTAGCTTGAACACAGACCCCATGCAACACTCTCATGCCATCTAACAAGATCAACTAAGGCTAGACATACGAACAGATATGAACTCTCTTATGTCTAATCAACAAGATCAAAGGGTCGTGTTCGTGAAGAACACGAGCCTCTAACTTATGAACAAACACATAAGGAAGGAGTTTATCACCCTTCAAGTGGATCAAAAGGTAGTGTTCACGAAGAACACGAGCCTCTAAATGATGAACGGAGGATGAACTCAAAACATATCAAGAATATGATCTACCATGACTTTATATGAAATAGCTGAATAACTGAAGTAGATCAAAGTCATACAAAGAAATAAAGATAAAAGAGAACTCATACCTAAACTTCCAAGAGGACTTGGAACCTGAAGAAGAGCTACTCTAGCCTACCCCCTAGCCTTGGAAACTAAAAGTAAGAGGAGAATGAGAGAGTGGTATGTGTGAAATGGGAGCCCCTCCCCTCCTATTTATAGAGGAGGACAAGGCTTGCTCGGACGCTCAAATGGCCCCTAAACACCCGGGAGTGAGGTAAGTGACCAATGAGGAGCCAACATGTGGAGGGCCAGGATCAGGGGGCCCTAAGGCGGTTCGGTCGATCCTAGGATCGGCCGACCCCCTAGGGTGGCCCCCTGGCCTGTGCTTCCTCTGAGTGGCTGCCCTGTGGGCCCTCTGATCCATCCCCGGTTCATGGCTTGATTTGGTATCCGAGGTGGGCCCTTTGATCCATGTGAAGTCCATGTGGCGTCCTCTGATTCGTCGGTGAGTGCCTCCCTTGGATCGATGACGTGTCTTGTCATGTCTCCCTTGGTGGCAGCCACCTCCTCAGCTGAGTTGGCATGGTTTCTTCATAAAAGTGGAGTTTCCTTCTCTTTTAAGGGGTAAATCACCTACATACAAATAATCTCCAAGGACAAGTGGAACTACATTATTCAAACCTAAATGCTAGTAAATAATGCATATGCCTCCATTTATGTGAGAATATTGAGGGTTGGAAATGGTGAATTTCCACCGTCAACACTAGGCAGTAATTGTTGAGCCATACCCGGGGGTCTGTTTCCCCTGAGTACTTATTCACGGTCGTCGGCTGGCGGAAGCGCGGGGGAATCGAGGCCGTGCGGATCGTCCGGCCGAACACATGCGTGCCCGGCGGCTCCGGCGACGGACCCTTGTCCTCCCGGCTATCGTACCGCCCCCCACGCCGGGGGTTTTACCCATAGGACCCTGCGGCGTCCTGCTTCTTCTTGTTCAGGACGTTGCGAGCATCGCCGTCGTTGGCTGCGCCACGCGTGTCCCGAATCCTGTCCCTGACGGGGGTCCGCTGGTTGCCTTCGTGGATGGTGGGTGCCCGGTGCAGAGTGTGGACCGACGCCTCTGGATCCCGGCCGCCGCTGCCAGTCTTCACACTGGAGTGGTGGCGCATGCGGGAGGCGGAGTTCTCGGCTTGTTGCACCGCAGCCTACTCGATGAGGGCCTGCGCCGCGCGGCGCAGGTTGCGTCCCTGGGGCGTCGATGTCTCGGGCATGGCCCGAATCAAAGTCGCTGCAGCCACGAGCTTCTGACTGGCCCTCGCCAAGTTCGGCGCCTCGTCCACATTAGCATCGGTGTTGATGCGCTCACGGGCCACGCGTCCCGCAGCACGCGCCCCCTGTGTTGAGGGGTCGGCCCTATCTCTCTCGAGCGTGGCCTTCAGCTGCCACAGCTGCTCACATTCTGCGTTCAGCTTCACCTCCAGCTCGCGGAGCTGGGCCATCTGCGTGGCACGCGCCGCGTCAGGTGGTGGTGGTGGTGTCCCCACCGGTGGGGTCACCGCCACGGTGTTGCGGACCCCTGCGTCGCCCGCTCCACCCCTGCGTCTTTGCCTTCGTCGAGGATGACGACGAAGCACTCGTGGGTGGGATCATAATCCCCCTCGCTGGAATCGTCGGAGCAGGTGAGGCAGTAGTCTGCCGCGGCCTGAAACCGCCTGAAGGCGTCGGGGTTCCGAAGCCCAGAGTAGTCCCACCCACATCCGCACTCCTCCCTGTTAGAGTAGCGGTAGGACTCGCCAGGTGAGGTGGCAACAAGGTTCCGGATGGACATGAAGTGGTGGTCCGGAAGATCCTCGTACGCAGCCAGGTTGGTGCCGACCGACGAAGAGTACGCCATGGAGGCGTTGCGCATACCGTGGGGGAACTGCGGCAGCGCAGCCGCGGCCCTTCCCGCAGGATGTGCTGTGGAGTCCGCTGGTGGAGGCACGTCGCCCCGTCCTGCGGCGGCAAGTGGGAACTCACCGGCTTCGACCCCTTGGGGGAGCAGCACCCGCCGCTTGGCGTCGCACCGTGCGCGCTCGTCATGAGCGCTTCCCCGAACACTTGTGGCGTCGGGGTGGCGGCTGGAACACCGCAGGCATTGGGGCCGCCACCATCCCGGGCGGTGCCGCCTTGAGCACGTCCCTATTGAGGACAGGCATGTGGTAGCCGTTGCCAGTGGCCTGGTAGTGGATGCTCCCAAACCAGATCTCGAATACGGCCGGGAACGGATCGGATTGACTCCAGGCGGGCCTCTCCGACGTGCGCTCGGTGATGATCACCATCGAGAAGTCAGGTGGACGATCTCAGCACGACCCCTACCTGGCACGCCAACTGTCGGTGTCCGGATTAGCACCGGCACCAACTAGTGATTTGCGCTGAGATCGGCTCCTCGATGGTCGGCGCTAAGCTAATGGGACACGGGGTTTATCCTGGTTTCGGCCACGCGGCCGTACGTCCAGCAGGGTGTGCTTGCGCACTGTATTAGCTTGCACCATTGGTGCCTGTAGAGGAGGGCTACAAGCAAGGCAGGAGAGGAGGAAATTCCCCCAAGTCCCTACTAGGGTGATTGTGACAAGTGCCAATATCAGGAAATGGAGTGAAGTGCTGTGAGCGGGTGTGTGCGGCAAATGAGTTGTCGTCCCCCTTGCGGGGCGTCTGCATCTCCCTTTTATAGGCCAAGGGAGAGCAGTTACAGGAATGCTGCACAGCAGCCGGCACAGTGGCCGTGTACTAACGGGTATGGCACTGGCGGTCTTGTCCCCGCATGTCGTGGTCCCTGGCGTGAGTTGGTAGCACCCTCCGGCTTCTGCGGGCGGCGTGGCAGTCACTGTGGCCCGTCCGGCTTTGACTTCGAGGGGTCACCCCTACTGAATCGAGGGCCTGGCCGCCGGGAGAAGGATCAGAGTTTGTGGTGCAGGGACGCGACGCGTCACCAGCCTGTCTGCACAGTGCTGCCCGGCCTGTCGCACAGTGGCAGGAGTGGCGGCACAATGCCGAGGATGGCCGCACAGCGCCCGGAGTGGCCGTGCGGCGCCGGAGTTGGCGGAGGGGACGTGGCGCAGCCGCTCGTACGGCGGTGCCAGTCAAGACGTACGCCCGCTCACCGCCCATACACCTTTCGAGGGTGCCCCCATGCCCGACCGAGGGTCTCGCCACAGAGGGAGGACGGGAGCAGGTAGTACATCGTCGTGGAATGACGCCTGCCTGTAAGCACAGGGTCGTGCGGCGCCCGCACAGGGCCAAGGATGGCCGCAGAGTGACGGGTTAGGCCGCACTGTGGCAGTGTCAGGTGCTTTGACCGTGTCAGATGCGCAGCGTGGGGGGAGATCCACCCTTGACTTTGGTGTCCCGCCGTGGGGTCGGGCATTTAATGACGCTGTCGGGTGGAGTGGAGACGGTCGCTCGCTCGGGGGGGAGGGGACCCCTCGAGCGAGGCGGAAACCCACTCGAGGGACCGGAGCCCTCGAGCGAGGCGGAAATCCGCTCGAGGGACCGGAGCCCTCGAGCAAGACGGAATTCTGCTTGAGGGATCGAGGCCCTCGAGCAAAATGGAAGTCTGCTCGAGGGATCGAGGCACTCGAGCGAGGCGGTCTGGCAGGCCTTCTCGGTGAAGGCCGTCGCTGGGCCGTAGCAGGCCGTGGGCCCGTGGTGTCCCGTGACCAGGGTTCTGGGAATTAGTCCACGGGCAGTTTGCGTTTAACGAGGGTCATTATCCTCTTAGTTGGGGGAACCCTAATGACCGTCCCCGATAACAGGTAATATCATTCAACGGAAAATGAATGCAAGATCAAGATCAAGGAGGAGAAAATAAATAGACAAGGATAGAGAGTTTAACATTTGCAAAATGAAGTGCAAATGAAAAGGAATCAAGTTAGAAAGGTGAGTTATCAAGAAGGATTGAGAAAAGATAATGGTCAAGGAGTGAGAATATTCATCACAAAGCTCAAGGGAAAGGTAGTGATGAATTTTAGATCAAAGGAAACCGTAAGGAACGACCATTTCTATCTAGGCTTACGTCCTACAGTCGATACAGCTCTGATACCACTCTGTCACACCTGTTTTTCCAAAGAAAACCAAGTGCAGATCTATATGCATGTCAGGATCAAGTTTCATGCATATAATTGACATAAGTGAATAACAGTACAGTATCACATAAAGAAAGAGAAAGATTATCAAAGTATTATGCTAAATCCTGGAAGTGAAGGCTCCAAACATCACAGGCAGTCGACTGGGGGTTGCGTACGCTTAGCACCAGCAACATCTTCACACATCTTTGACTGAGCAGCAGTAAGCAAGGATGAGTACACTTATGGTTGGTACTCAGCAAGGCCACAAAAATAACCAGAAATGATTTAAAGTCCATCTTTAAGTTTATTAATCATGTGAGGGTCCAGGCCGCTCTTGACCGTGAGCACGGCTAATCGATTAGTTTTACACTCTGCAGAGGTTGTAGACTTTCACGACAAGTCACGTAAAAGTTCAAAAGAACTTTGGACCCAACCATGCGATGCTTGCAAGGCATCATACCACACTACCGAGGTGTGATTGCATAGGGACGCTACGAGGCCTTTACAAAGTTTCCCCAGAAAGTTGCAACCCACAAGGTTACTGGATCAGTTAGCAAGGTATGAAGTCCCCTAGTGGGTACCGTGTCTTAGCAAATCCCAACTCCCCGCTAGAGCGAGTCCATACCCCACAGTACCGCCGCCCCTTGTCCTTATCAGGTAAGTCCACTTCTAACTAGAGTCCCTAATTAATTAGGCAAGACCAGAGCCATTTTGTTCTTGTTGTTGCACTGTTGTCCTAGGTGGTTCTCCATGTTCCAATTAATGCATAGTATTCTTGTAAACAAAGCATAAGTAGAAGGGTGGTTAGGGACACTTGCCTTTCTCCAACAAAAAGCTACTCTTACTTCTCTTCAGCTCTTGCTTTTTTGGAACACTTTATCTTCAAAGCAAACAAACAACGATCCTTCTTCTACTTGAAGCAAACATCGGGCACAAACATACAAGGGAAACAAACAAGTACAACTAAGAATAATGCACCAATCAAAAGAAAAGCTTTAAAAGAGTGCACTAAAGGATATGCTCGAACCTATGGTTACAGTTGACGGTTCAAAACCGCGTTCAACTTCACCGCAAGTCCACAGAGTTACTTGGTGCCTTTTTCACCAAGGGAGGGGACCCCCTTGGTTCTTGTCAATCCACGGAGCAAGGGAATTACTTGCGTTTTACCTAACACTAACTTAGTAGATTAAGGACTTTATGATGGTTAAGATTAATCCATAAAGTAAAGAAAAACTAACCCTAGATTATGTTAAGAGAAAGAGAAAGGTGGTTCACGAGTATGAAAGACGTATGCCCTTGGAGTCTAGGTACTTGAGATACAATCACCCAAAACATGGTAAAACCCCGATCCAATCTATCTAAGGATGTGAACAGAGAGTTAAGCGTTTCCCTTCCCTCGTTCTAGTCACTACGCGAAGGTAATCATCTCTAACCCTAATGAACACGGTATGTTGACGTGATCTACGGGAGCAACCCCGATGGCAATGGTAGCTAACCATAAACATTAAGCATCATCAACATGAAGATATGATAGACAAAGATCCAAACAAAGAGTGGGTGACTACATGTCAAGATCCATTACAACTCCATGGACAAATGATTACTTTACCCCATCAAGACGCTAGGCATGGCACCGTTGAACATGGTGGATGCCTCCGATGGAGTCCGTCTCTCGGTGTCCTTCAACTCCGGCGGCGCCATGGCAAGGCCTCGGCATCCTCCTTCCTCATGGTGGCCTCCGTTGACCTAGGTGATGATCCTCTTGAATCTTCACCCTCTTGATCAACCCTCTTCCTTGTGTTTGATCTCCCGAGGCTTCTTCGGTCGTCTTTCGCGAATGGCTCCTCTCCCCAAACAATTAGGGTTCCGCGAATTTATCACCGAAGAAAGGCGGTGGTGAACCGAGGCGAAAAGGGGGTGGGCCGGCCGGCCTGGCCCACTTTCAGCCCGGTTTGTCTCCGTCTTTTGCCACGTGTCGTTTCTTGCATTTTGGGGTTTTTCCTCCTTCAGATATGGGCTTTGGACGTCGTTATCTCCGCGACCAAGTCAAGGGGTCTTCACGCATGATCTTCCGGTCTTTTCATCTTGGTCCTTGGACATTCCTCATTGAAGCTTGTTGGTCCTTGCCACCTTTGGAGTCAAGTTCACGCACGGTCGGAGCCTCTTGATCATCATGTAAATCGTCCTCCGAACCGAGTGCATCTCTCCTCATTTAGTGCATGAATTCCTGCGTAAACATTATACTCCAAAACACACATCCAACGATGAACTTGTCATATCATTAGTATGCCTAGTGGCGGGTTAGTTCCAAAATGAAATCCAAACTATAACATAACAAGTGTTCTTGGTTGATGGAAATCGACCGCCAACATCCCCCCCACGCTTAGATCTGCACGTCCTCGAGCAAGTTGCTCAAAAGTTGTTCATCCATGGAGTTTGAAACATGCTTCGTCAAATCCTTCCTTTCAAGTTAGTCAATCATTCATCTTTAATATAAGAGACATGAAACAAAAATCATAATGTAAACGTGGGCGTTTAGAAACTACTAATTCAAGACTTACCCCACAACTCTTACCTTTTCACTAGAGATCTTCAACTTCATCTACACTTGCTTTCTTACTTCCTTTGGAGGGTTTTTGCAAACTTTTAAAAATAAAATTCCTGCACAAAGCATTAGACAAAGTCCTTCTCCATGTTCTTACATGTCACTCATTAAAGTGGCTATCCTAGATAATTTTATAAACTCTCACCTCCCACAAGTCTCTCTTATATGATGTAAGGTAGAGCTATAGGTGTGGCTAGTGAAGTTAGCACAAGTGTTATCAAGCTAGGAGAGTCCTCTAGTGGTTGTTCACCTTCCAAGCCAATGATTATGAGATTTACCATAATGTAGGGGTGTCAAGGATGAGAAGATTTAGAATGGTGGACATGTGCAAAGGGAAAAAGAGTAATGACTTCGAGGCACTAATGATGTCCTCGATGTCGGATTGCACATGGTATGGAATAAGATTCGTCCCTAACATCGTGGCATCCTTCCTTGCACTTCATTTGGTCTTCACTTAACTTGTCATCCCTCACTTCACCTTTGTTGCCTTGCCTTGGATTTTCTTTCTTTTCTTTTTCTTCTTTCTTCTTTCTCTTTTTTTCTTCTTTTCTTCTTCCTCTTTTTTTTCTTTTTTTCTTTTTTCTTCCTTTTTTCTTGTGTGCACACCACACACATACACACATATTTTTTCTTTTTCTTTCCACCTCTTTACCTTTTTCTCACAAGCTTTTCGCTCAACTTTTGAACATTATCACAATCTGAATTTTAAATAAAACATGCCTAGAGATTGAATGAATCTTTGAATATGGGTTGTGTTCAAGGAGTAGGACGATAAAAAGATGTTTATAGGTTTGGGTAAGGAATCCGGCGATGTACGGGGCATTCAATGTGAAATTCCCGTTACCGAATACATGAAGAGGCTAGCAACAAAAGGTATACATCAAGGACATGATCAGTGCTTGAAATTAGACCTTCCAAGAGAGTAAAATCATAACTTAACTCATCATGCTAAACCACACTTATGGTGGAGCATATGTATGTATGTAAAGGCTTTGTATAGGATAGATATCACTCTCAACTTGGAGAAAGAACTTGCTAACCTTCATAGCAAGGTGTTTTTCTTAATTTTCCAGAAATAAAACCTCCAAAGTTAGTATTACTAAAAGTGTAGACAAAGAAAAGTCCTAGATCTTAGTTTGAGTATGGGTGCTTTAGAAGGGTAAGTTTCCACTAAGCACCACGGTAAACAATTAATCAAAAGGCTCATGCTCAAATAAGAAAGATAAATTAAAGATATAACAAGAAAAGAAACATGAGACATTGCATAAGACACTTTTTATTTCTTTTTTTTCTTTGACTCAACGCAAATTTAAGACTCTTTCAAGCTAAAAAGATAAAACAAAGACTCACACACTTGACTCAAAAATTAAAGAGTAGACTCTCACAGCACTTTAAGCAAAAATTTAAAAAGGTAGCTAGCTAGCTCCCCCCCCCACGCTTAGATCGTATGACGTCCTCGTCGTAACTTTACAAAAGGCACAAGGGGAGAGAACTATCTAACTACAACACCTAGTGGTACTTTCCACACGAGTTGCACCACTCCTTCTTCTTGAAATTTTTATTCATCCCGAAGAGCTTCCTTATGTTGCGGTTGAGGTACTTGAAGTCATCTTCCGCCATGCGCTCCCAATGTTCAATTCTTTCTTGCATGGCATTGATGGTGCGGAAACACTCATCAAGGGATGAGAAGAGCTCCGCAATGGCATTGCGGCAAGCTGCACAACACACGTTGTGCTCTTCTTCCAGATCATCATCTCCATCGTCTCCACCATCCGGATCATTACCACCGTCTGGGTTGCCTCCTTCGCCTTGCGCTTCTGAATGCTTCTCCGGCTCCTCATTGGGCATCTCCTCCCAAACGTAGAGATCGTTGTCGTCTCTTCCGCCAGCTGCCCACGAGCTAGGGCTTCGATCATCAGAGTAATCACTATCTCCATAGAAATCCGCCGGCTCGGGGGTCTTCTCCTTGTAATCCTTCCTCTTCTTCCCAAGGAGCCTCTCGGAGCGGCGAACGGGAGAAGAGGGCTTCTCCTTCTTCACCTCAACCCAGGGATTTGGGCTAGCCATGCGCCCTCTTGGAACACGCCCTCCACATTGAATCCTCGCGGTTCTCTTCACCTTCTTCTTGGGCTCCGGCACCACAGCACACCGGCGAAGCTCCTCATTCGCAAGGGTTGGAGAGGAGAGGTGTGCTTCTTCTTTCGTGGTTGCCTTCACCTCCTCCTTGCCCTTGGTGCTGCTCGAGGATGCCATGGGTGCTCGGGTGCTTTCGTGGAGGTTGGAGATTGCAATTGAGATGTAAACCTCGAGCTCCCCAGAAATTCTTAAATATCCCTGGAAAGATTTGGCCGAAACCCTCCCTTACCTATTTTTGTCGCAGCCAAAAAGGGAAGACAGGAAAAGGAAATGCACCGAACCGTGTCCCAGAGAAAAACGAGCGAAAACTAGCGAAGGGGGGTAGTGGGCCGGACGGCATGGGCCGGTCGGCTTACCCCCTCCTTTGGGCCCCCGCGGCCCAACTTTCACGGCCCTCGGTGTTTCGTGAATACTAGCCTAGGTGGTGGTAGGGTCCAACTAAAAATTATGAAAAGGACTCGTAAATATGAAAACAAAAACAAAAACATATTTACAGAAAATTTACCTCGTTTTACGTCTTAGGCTTGACGCTCGGGCTCATCCTCCATGTGATATATATCAATGTAGTCGATGGGCACGATGTCTTGTTCAAGAAAAACCATTAACCGTTGTCCATTAACCACATATTGATCTCCTTTCACGTCCATGATTGTGACCGCTCCATTTGGCGAGACCGAGTGAACGATGTACGGTCCATCCCATTTGCTCTTCAATTTTCCTTTCCCGAATATTTTGAACCTTGAATTATAGAGGAGAACCTTGTCACCTTCTTTGAATTACTTTGCTCGAAGCCTTTTATCATACCACCTCTTCATTCTTTCCTTATAGATGGTTGCACTCTCATAATCTTTGAGCCTCATCTCTTCTAATTCACTTATTTAAATTTTCCATTTGATTCCCGCGGCATCAAAGTCAAGATTCATCTCTTTGATTGCCCAATACGCTTTATGTTCTAATTCCAAAGGTAAGTGACACAATTTACCATAAACAAATTGATATGGTGTCATACCTATTGTTGTCTTGTATGCCGTCCGATATGCCCACAATGCTCCATCCAATTTCTTTGACCAATCTTTACCTCCCTTTTCAACGGTCTTGTTAAGAATGCTCTTGAGCTGCCTATTTGAAGTTTCCGCTTGACCATTGGTTTGTGAGTGGTAAGCCGTGGCCACTCTATGCTCGATCCCCAACTTGGACAATCATTTTCTGAAGCTATTTCCCATGAAGTGTGTTCCTCCATCACTTATCAATACTCGCGGGACTCCATAGCGTGGGAATATAATATTTTTGATCATGGATATGGATTCTTCCGTTGAAGCTTTTCGACAAGGGATAGCCTCCACCCATTTGGATACATAGTCAACCATAACCAAAATATGCTCATATCCATTTGAACTTGTGAAGGACCCCATGAAGTCAATCCCCCATATGTCGAATAGATCAATTTGCAAGTTGTAATTCAAGGGCATAGCATTTCTTTGAGTTATATTCCTCGTTCTTTGACATTCCGGACAAGAAGCAACATACCTTTTCGAATCTTCATGCATCTCCGGCCAATAAAATCCACTAGCCCATACCTTTGCTTGTGTCCTAAAATGTCCATAGTGTCCTCCATATTCTCCTGAGTGACACTTTCTCAATATTTCACCTCTTTCATCTCTTGGTATGCACCTTCGTAAGACTCCATCCACTCCAAGTCTAAAGAGATAGAGGTGATCATCTCTCATCTTATCTTCAATAGGCTCTTTATCATCCCCACGATTCATCCTTGATAAATGTCGGCCACAACATTTTTCGACCCCTTTTTGTCCCGAATCTCCACATCAAATTCTTGCAAAAGAAGGATCCATCGAATCAACCTTGGCTTGGCATCTTTTTTAGACAAGAGATACTTGATCGCCGCATGATCAGTGTAGACAATCACTTTAGAATTCACAATATATGATCTGAATTTTTCAAAGGCAAACACTATGGCGAGCAATTCCTTCTCCGTTGTTGCATAATTTAATTGAGCTCCATTGAGGGTTTTGCAAGCATAGTAAATAGCGTGTACCTTGCCTTCTTTTCATTGTCCCAACACCGCTCCAATGACATAATCACTAGCATCGCACATTATCTCAAAAGGTTGACTCCAATCGGGCGGTTGAATGACGGGTGCGGTTACAAGAGCTCTCTTTAATGTCCGGATTGCCGCCAAGCACTTGTCATTGAAATTGAATGGCACATCTTTTTGGAGAAGATTGGTCAATGGCTTGGTAATTTTTGAGAAATCCTTGATGAATTTTCTATAGAATCCCGCATGGCCTAAGAAACTCCTCAAAGATTTGACATCCGTTGGGGGTGGAAGCTTTTCAACCGTTTCAACATTAGCCTTGTCCACCTCAATCCCTCTCTCGGATATCACATGTCCCAACACTATACCTTGTCTCACCATAAAGTGACACTTTTCCCAATTTAGCACCAAATCAACCTCCGAACATTTAGTGAGAACTTTATCCAAATTTGCCAAGCAATTTGCAAAAGATTTACCATAAACGGAGAAATCATCTATAAATACCTCAACAATTTCCTCGATGAACTCTGAAAATACCGCCATCATACATCATTGAAAAGAGGCTGGGGCATTGCATAAACCGAAAGGCATTCTTCTATACGCAAATGTTCCATAAGGGCATGTGAATGTTGTCTTATGTTGATCATCTGGGTGAATAGGTATTTGCATGAACCCTGAGTACCCATCAAGAAAGTAAAAATATGCATGATTTGCTAACCTCTCAAGCATCTCATCGATGAACGGTAGGGGGAAGTGATCTTTCTTCGTTGCTTTGTTCAATTTCCGATAGTCAATATGCATCCTCCATCTGATCACAGTTCTTTGTGGTATCAATTCATTCTTCTCATTTTTCACCACGGTCAAACCTCCTTTCTTAGGCACACAATGTACGGGGCTCACCCATTCGCTATGCGGAACCGGGTAGATGATTCCGGTGTCCAACAACTTGATAACCTCCTTCTTCACCACCTCTCGCATGGCATGGGTTAACCTCCTTTGATGGTCCACTACGGGCTTGCATTGATCCTCCATAGGTATGCGGTGAGTGCAAAATCCTGGGCTGAGTCCTTTAATATCATTTATCTAATATCCCATCACTTTCTTGTGCTTCTTTAATAAATTCAGCAACATATAATTCTCCTCGAGACTCAATTCATCACTCACAATCACGGGATAAGTCTTGTCCAGGTCCAAAAATTCATATTTCAATCCTTTGGGCAATGGCTTAAGATCCACCTCCAGTGCTTGTGGTTCCTCATGTACAATTTCTCCAAGATCTTCAAATTTGTCCTCCTCTAAGCTTCCGCCTTGCGGTTCTAGTCCCTTGGTTACTTCCACTAGCTCTTCATCCAATTCATCATTAGATTGATTCTCCATAGCTCTTTGTAGCAGATCCCTGAAAGTTTCAACAAAACGAAGGCTCCCTACCTCTTCGTCATCAAGAGGTAGGGGTGAGGCAATTCTAGAAGCGGGAAGGAAATTGTATGTGTGATTATTTCCATCAAGATTAATAGTTACTTTTCCTTCTCCGGCATCTAAAACGGCATTAACCAGCTTAAGAAAAGGTCTACCAAGAATTACATGATCATTCTTATTATAGTAGACATCAACAATGAAGAAATTGGTTGGAATGCATTTTTTGGAAATTAAAACTTCTAGGTCACGAGCAATTCCTAGAGGTTTAACAATTATATCATCTCCCATAATTAATTTAGTAGAGGTTGGAACTAGGTCAATGGTGTGGTCATGAATTCATCAAAAATCTTAGAAGAAAAGACACTTACTTGTGCTCCAATGTCGCATAACGCCTTGCAATTAATGTTATTGACCTTGCAATCTATACGCGGCGATGTCTTCTCTTCTTCATCGGATCCTATGGCAATAATTTCAGCGAGGCATGCAAATGGTGATGCCTCGGGCTTGATTCTCATGATTCTTTTAGCTTCGACCATATGGTCCGGATCAACTTCTTCTTCGCCAAAGAGTTTTTGAAGGACCTCCCCGGTTGTCTCTATGTTGTATGAATGTTCCACTTGTTTTTCCGCGCGGGAAGTCTATCTCCAAAGCTCTTGCCGTTCCCTTCTGATTAGGGAATGGTCTCGTCTTGTCAAAGATTTCTCCAAAATCAAGTGGGATCCAATCCATTTGCTCAAACTCCCTTAGTGGTTTCGCGCTTGACATAGTTCTTTCATTTGCTTTGCTTGTCTCGGCGTGATCACTCTCCGGGATAGTTCTAGTTTCCTCATGTTTGGCTTCTTCAACCTTCCTTGGGATTGGTTCCTCTTTCTTCTCTTCCGGAGCTGTATTTCTGAAAATTGCAGCAAGGGGTGCCACACTTGTATCACATTCTGGCTTTCCCGAAAGTCGTATTTCTCAATCTCTTCGCATGGCTGCCGCTTTACTTATTTTTTTTGTAGAAGTTTGGCAGCTTCCGTGAGTGTTGTCTCCATGAGATCCCCTCTTGCACACATTTGAACGTATTCCATGCAACTAGGGGTTTGGGAAAAAAAGAATGTATGCAATAGTACGTCACCCGGGAATCTGAGTCTTGGTCCTTGTTCAACTAGTTTATTAAATCAATTCCACGCTTGATCAATCCCGTCTTCTTTTCCTTGCTTGAAAGTCATCACTTGCATCCTTATATGTTGAATCTTGGTTATAGGAAAGAACTTGGCACAAAATTTCTTTACCAATTGATCCCAATTTCCCTCGGCTTCGAAGGACGCAAATGAATACCACTTTGTTGCTTCATCGGCAAGTGAGTAGGGAAAAGATCCCATTTAAACCAAGTGTCGGGAACTCCCTCTTGTCGCACCATATTGCACAATGTCGTGAAGCGCTAGATATGTCTATATGGATTGTCCGTCTCCACCCCTCGGAGCGGATTAGTTGCTGCCATCTTGATGATTTGAACTCTAATTTCGTACCTTGTCGCTTCGAGAATCGAATCCGACTCTTGTACCTTGATGTCCTCACATCGAGGGCTAGCATAGTCTCTTAATGATTTTTCTGGTTCCTCCAAAGGATTTCCAACGAATGCCATCTAGACAATCAAAAATAAAAAACAAAAAGAGTGTGTTTCTTGAACACAAAGGTTAGATGTTAGTAATCAACAAAATTAATGTGAGATTAAACGAAGTAAACTGGCTTGCTCCCCGGCAACAGCGCTAGAAAAAGGGGCTTGTTGATGGTTCAAAACCGCGTTCAACTTCACTGCAAGTCCATGGAGTGACTTGGTGCCTTTTTCACCAAGGGAGGGGACCCCCTAGGTTTTTGTCAATCCACGGAGCAAGAGAATTACTTGCGTTTAACCTAACACTAACTTAGTTGATTAAGGACTTTATGATTGTTAAGATTAATCTATAAAGTAAAGACAAACTAACCCTAGATTATGTTAAGAGAAAGAGAAAGGTGGTTCACTAGTATGAAAGACATATGCCCATGGAGTCTAGGTACTTGAGATGCAATCACCCAAAACACGGAAAACCCCGATCCAATCTATCTAAGGATGTGAACAAAGAGATAAGCATCTCCCTTCCCTCGTACTAGTCACTATGCGAAGGTAATCGTCTCTAACCCTAATGAACACGGTATGTTGACGTGATCTACGAGAGCAACCCCGATGGCAATGGTAGCTAACCTTAAACATGAAGCATCATCAACATGAAGATATGATAGACAAAGATCCAAACAAAGAGTGGGTGACTACATGTCAAGATCCATTACAACGCCATGGACAAAAGATTACTTTACCCCATCAAGACGCTAGGCATGGCACCGTTGACCATGGTGGATGCCTCCGATGGATTCTGTCTCTCGGTGTCCTTCAATTCCGGCGGTGCCGTGGCAAGGCCTCAGCGTCCTCCTTCCTTATGGTGGCCTCCGTTGACCTAGGTGATGATCCTCTTGAATCTTCACCCTATCGATCAACCCTCTTCCTTGTGTTTGATCTCCCGAGGCTTCTCTGGTCGTCTTTCGTGAATGGCTCCTCTCCCCGAACAATTAGGGTTCCACGAATTTATCACCGAAGAAAGGCGGCGGCGAACCGAGGTGAAAAGGGGGTGGGCCGGCCGGCCGGCCTGGCCCACTTCCAGCCCGGTTCGTCTCCGTCTTTTGCCACATGTCGTTTCTTGCACTTTGGGGTTTTTCCTCCTTCGGATATGGGCTTTGGACGTCGTTATCTCCGCGACCAAATCAAGGGGTCTTCACGCATGATCTTCCGGTCTTTTCATCTTGGTCCTCGGAGATTCCTCATTGAAGCTTGTTGGTCCTTGCCACCTTTCGAGTCAAGTTCACACACGGTCAGAGCCTCTTTTTCTGAAAAACAAATAAAGACTTTTTCCTATACCGTATTTCCTATAAAGAAAATAAATGTTGAGAAAATTTTAAAATTGAGTCAAAACTGTTGTTTAATTTTTCTTCTAATTCACATCCTGAAATTCAAAAATCTCAGGGTGTGACAAATCTACCCCCCTTAAACGGAATCTCGTCCCGAGATTCGAAGAAGGAAGCCACAAGGATAAGGGAGATAAACAAGAATATTGCTATTGAGATAGGTAGGCAGTCATCCTCTTTTGTCGATCGGTGTGAAATCTTTAATCTTCATCCTTCTTGGTCGTTGGGGTCTTCATCAGAGTGAGCTAGATGGGATAATAGCAAGCACAAGATGGGAAGGAAAGTAGAGTGAGGGCTTCTTTCTTCAACTTGCTCACTTTTAAATGGCGACGATGGCAGTAGCATTTACTTTAGCATTGCTGCAGGCTTCCATTTCTTCTTCTGAAGTCCTTCATTTGATCAGGTAGGGAGAAAGAGAGATAACAAGGATGTAGGAGGTACAAAGGAAGAACCCAACTAAGCAACTGATGTTGTTACAGATATAAGACCCACAATACACCAACATTCACTACAAAGAAACGAATCAATCAAGGTCATAAAACCAAGCATCATCATGCAAGTACTGAATTCCACCAATCAAGAGTCAAAGGAACGATGCTAAACGTTGTTAATAGTCAAAAAGGTATCCTCCTAAGCATAAGCATAGCTTCTTCAGTCACTAAGGATCGACTTCAACCGATAAATTGATAGCTCCATTGTTCGGGTGACTTGGACATGCATGCTTCAGGACACGTTGCATGGATCATCTAGGGATGTTGAATTAGAAAGGACACTTTGGAATCAAAAGTCAAGGAAAGATTCCAAAGCGGCATTGTTTGAAAAGCAAGGAGAGGTAGGATGGGCAAGATTACACAATTGATAAAATCAAGGAACAGATTGGTTATTAAAGAATAAGAAGAAATCTCAAGGGTATAAAAGAATAAGGGATGAGAGAGTAACAGTAGCACTGATAAATCAAGGAGGTGTATTGCATGAAACAGGTAAGATCATTCAACGGAAAATGAATGCAAGATCAAGATCAAGGAGGAGAAAATAAATAGACAAGGATAGAGAGTTTAACATTTGCAAAATGAAGTGCAAATGAAAAGGAATCAAGTTTGAAAGGTGAGTTATCAAGAAGGATTGAGAAAAGATAATGGTCAAGGAGTGAGAATATTCATCACAAAGCTCAAGGGAAAAGTAGTGATAAATTTTAGATCAAAGGAAACTTTAAGGAACGACCATTTCTATCTAGGCTTACGTCCTACAGTCGATACAACTCTGATACCACTCTTCACACCTGTTTTTCCAAAGAAAACCACGTGCAGATCTATATGCATGCCAGGATCAAGTTTCTTGCATATAATTGACATAAGTAAATAACAGTACAGTATCACGTAAAGAAAGAGAAAGATTATTAGAGTATTACGCTAAATCCTGGAAACGAAGGCTCCAAACATCACAGACAGTCGACTGGGGGTTGCGTACGCCTAGCACCAGCAACATCTTCACACATCTTTGACTGAGCAGCAGTAAGCAAGGATGAGTACACTTATGGTTGGTACTCAGCAAGGCCACAAAAATAACCAGAAACGATTTAAAGTCCATCTTTAAGTTTATTAATCATGTGAGGGTCCAGGCCGCTCTTGACCGTGAGCACGGCTAATCGATTAGTTTTACACTCTGCAGAGGTTGTACACTTTCACCACAAGTTACGTAAAAGTTCAGAAGAGCTTTGGACCCAACCATGTGATGGTTGCAAGGCATCATACCACACTACCGAGGTGTGATTGCATAGGGACGCTACGAGGCCTTTACAAAGTTTCCCCAGAAAATTGCAACCCATAAGGTTACCGGATCAGTTAGCAAGGTATGAAGTCCCCTAGCGGGTATCGTGTCTTAGCAAAGCCCAACTCCCCGCTAGAGTGAGTCCATACCCCACAGTACTACCACCCCTTGTCCTTATCAGGTAAGTCCACTTCTAACTAGAGTCCCTAATTAATTAGCCAAGACCAGAGCCATTTAGTTCTCGTGGTTGCACTGTTGTCCTGGGTGGTTCTCCATGTTCCAATTAATGCATAGTATTCTTGTAAACAAAGCATAAGTAGAAGGGTGGTTAGGGACACTTGCCTTTCTCCAACAAAAAGCTACTCTTACTGCTCTTCAGCTCTTGCTTTCTTGGAACTCTTTATCTTCAAAGCAAACGAACAACGATCCTTCTTCTACTTGAAGCAAACATCGGGCACAAACATACAAGGGAAACAAACAAGTACAACTAAGAACAATGCACCAATCAAAAGAAAAGCTTTAAAAGAGTGCACTAAAGGATAGGTTCGAATCTATGGTTACGCAAACGCAAGGAACGTTCAAAACGGAACTACGGTCGAAAAGACAAAGCTATCGAGAGATTATTATCAAACAACAAGAGACTAGGTGCTAGATTTATTTTAATGAGAAATCATGTGGAAAGAATATTTCAGAGAAATACTCTATGTTAGAATTAAGCAAAGTTATATTTAAGTATAGAAAACACGATAGACCTAATCATATTTTATTTGCAGACATTTAAGTACAAGTTATATCAAATTAACAATTAACATTAGGAAGACAAAGCATGTGCAAGGTATCTAATTGAATAACTTTATATCTCGTGTTCAACTAAACATATTAACATTGAAAATGCATTTATAATATCATTAAGCACATTAACTTCATTATGAAAACCGTTGTATAGCTCTAACATCTTTTATTTAACAAAACTAGTTATAAATAAGAATTAATCCATTTACATCATGATTAAAGAAAAACCGGAATAGAACCTAATAACTTTTATTTAGAAAAACAATGGAATAAGAATTAGTCAAGATTAACATGCAACTTTGATGTTAAAACAAGTAACAAGTGATACACATGCTAACGTACAAGTTAAGGTGGAACGAACGAGAACGGTAGAAACGAACTATAACGCACATGCAAACCTTAGGCTAGGGTCTAGGAGAACTAGTCTACAAAGCGAACTAGACTGAATGACTAACACACTAACCAAAGGTAAACTGATCTGGCAGGAGAAACAGATAACAAGGTAAGCTCTAAAGAAAGGTAGCTACGAAAGATTAGGCACAAGAACATAGCTAATTCATAAAGAGACAACCTAAATGAGATAGGATAGACATGAATTATCTATTGATAAACGAGACTCTAAGAGAAACATGAAACAATCATGATAAGATTACTTGACAGAGAAATGCAGAACAGAAGCTCTAAGATATCTATTTGGATCACCAAAACACACAAACCGTGCTTAAAAGGGAAAGGTTCTACTAGATGTATGAAAGACACATGGTTTGAGCTTGAACTAGGATCGGAAAGATTTAGAGCTTGAAAGGAGACTAGCTCTACAACAAAGACACACTGATATAGAGCTGACAAAGAACGACTATCGATCAATTGACATTTATGAACATTAAAGACTATAAGTTTAGGTTTATTTTAATTAGCAAAACATATTTAAAGGATATTTCATAAAGAAAATACCCTAAGTTGTAATTAATGCAAATTAAACTTTATTTGCATGAATCGAGGTATAGAACCTAGTCAAGTTTTATTTATAAAATGTGCAAATATAAATTATACCTATTAAACATTTACTTTAGAAAGGTTAAAACAACTACTCGAATTAAAACATATGTCGTGTTGAGCTAGACAAACTTTATTTAGAAAACACATGCACGTTGACATTAGCCATTTTAGCAAAAAATTATGAAAACCGAGTCATAACTTAACCATATTTTAATTAGAAAGATTAACGTATAAATTATACCTTTTTAAGCATTTAGCTTTGAAAAAGGCTAAACTATGTGAGACATCTAAACGCAACTTTATGATTCAAGTGGATCATATTATTATTATTAAAAACAACATTATATTGATATTAATCAAATTAACATATATTTATGAAAGCCGGTGTTAAAAGCCTAATCAACTTTTTATTAGAAAATTTAATTAATTATTAAGCAATTAACATTTGGTTAATGAAAAACTGAGATAAGGATCTAATTAGATTTCATGTTCAAAAGCATGTGAAATAATCATTAATCAAATTAACATTGATTATGAAAAACGGTGTGTAGCACTATATTGCTTTTATTTATAAAAGGCATGCATAACTAAGCATTAATCAAAATTAATATTAAATTAATTTTTAGAAAACTTGCATGAAGAAAACTTACCACTAACATGTACTTCACATTATTATGAACCTAACGCAACTTGAATGGATTAAAATGGAGCTAAAACATAGAAGATATGGGTAAAACAAGATGATAAAGACCTAGTTGTGATAACTGAAGATTTGGAGGGCTAGCAGATAAGATTCCCGAGACACAACAAACAGTGCACGCGAATAGATCTAAAACTAGGGTTAGATCTATAAAAGTCTCGGGTGGGCTTTATGTGTGAAAGGTGGGATCTTATTAGGGGGTTCCCTGAAAACTTGCAAGACACAAGAATTAAGAGAAAGATTACATATTTCTGCAGGATCCTAAAAGCAAAACAGATTTTCTTCTACCTTGTATCAAGGACGGATAGATACGCACGGACCGGAGCGGTTCTGGAGGCCAATATCGCCTAGGCTCCGGCCTCCTAGGGTCACGGCAGGATGGCGTAGGGAAGAGAGGAGTGGTAGAGGAGCACGGGGTAAGTCCTCACCGGAGGCGGAGATGGACGGAGGCACCGGATTCCAGTGGCGGACGGCGACGGCACCCTACAGCTCGACCTCCGACCATGTACAGGAACATAAGAGAAAAAGGAGAGATGGGGATTCGATGAGAACGACCTCCAAACGCGCACGGAAACGGCAAAACGGAATGATATAGATGAGACGAACGCGATGGTATCCTCACCTCCGGCCATAGATGAACGATGGCTACGGAAGAGCTCGCCGGAGTTGGAGAGGGGTCGCCGGAGTTGGGGAAGAGGACGGAGCCGACATCGTAATCGAGCAATCCACCACACCACGGCGAAGGGCTCGACGAGAGAAACTCCATGGTGGTGTCCGTCTGCACCGAAAGGCCACGGTTTCGCCAGAAAAGCTCACCGGAAAGTTCACCAGAATTTAGTAGATGCGAAAGTTCGGCGATGGTTTGTGGGAGCTCGGGTTATCAAAACGAGATGAGGTTGACGGCATTGGAAAGAGGACGTGAAGGAGATAACCGGTAACTATTTATTGACCGAGATAGAGTCCGGTTTTATTTTCCCTTCTTTTTCTAATTTCGGGAATTAATTTCGGATTAGAAAACAATTTCAGAAAATTCTGAAATCGTAATTAAATCACGAAAAATACTTCGAAAATTTCACAAATTACAGGAAAATTCCCAGAGATAGATTGAGACACGAGCAATCCAAATAAAATATTTGGAGCTCATGAAAAAGATTTTAGAGCCTTCTAATAAATAGAATAAGCTCAAGGAAGATGAGAATAAATTTATGAAAAAGCTGGAAAATTCTCAGAAGGTCTTGGTCAGCACCTAAACGTGTTTTTTAAAATATTTTGCACTCAACAAAGACCAAGATGCATTGGCATGAATGCAACACTCATCGATCCATTTGTTTAATTCCGAAAAACAAACAAAGACTTTTTCCTATACTGTATTTCCTGTAAAGAAAATAAATGTCGAGAAAATTTTAAAATTGAGTGAAAACTGTTGTTTAATTTTTCTTCTAATTCACATCCTGAAATTCAAAAATTTCAGGGTGTGACAATTTGAATCAGCCGGTTCGTCACGAATCCTGTGTAATTATTAAGTACTACGTCTAGATGCCATGCCTCATCTGAATGAAGCCACTGAAACAAATTGAGGCTGTTCGGCTGGTAGAATGAATAGTATTCAGCTGGTAGATTGAATAGTATTGTGTGAGAGGAAATAAGCCGAAATAAGCCGGGGATCAGCCAGCCGAACAGCCTCAAAGCCGTCGGTGCCAGCCACACCCAATCCTGATGGGGGGCAAAATTTGAGATTTTTTACGGTACACAATACGACCTGTACGACCGGTTGAAAAAAAGACTCGTATGTAATAGAAAAGGATCTATATGTAAGGATCCGACGGTTGAGACTAATTCTATACAACTGATTTTTTTAGTTGTCGTACGGTAGTATTCAAAGGTCATATGGGTAGCCTAAGGGTATTATCGAAAATGTAAAATGGTATTGTTGTAATATAAAAATGAAATATATGAAATGTTTTAGGTAGTATAAGGGGCAGCGGGGAATTTTTTGTCCAAATATATATCTACGAAATTATCATTTTACCCATAGGGAAACAACCGAAGAAACCGATAATACGACTATACGACCATTGGGTCGTATTGTGTACCGCAAAAGACCTCCAAACTTTTGGTGCTCAGCCTTTATTCAGAGCTAATTTAGAGTCTTACAAACAACATTTCTGGATTAACATGGTATCCATGAGATATGCTACCAGAATTACAAGGATAACAGGAATTGCAAAAGCTAATCACCAATCCACCTAGCATCACGCATATATATGAAGGCCCTGTTTTGCAGGGCTCCAGCTCCGGTTTCTTCGGCGATTCTGCTGGAGTCCTACCAAACACTTAAAAAGTGGAGCGGCTTCATACTGTAACATGTGAGAAAGTGGAGTTGCAGCTTTGCCTGCGAGGAGGTGAAGCCGGTGGAGCCACAAAACCCAGCCCCGGAGGCTCCAGCTCCGGCTCCACACTTTTTGCAAGGAGCCGAAGTCCTCCCAAACAGGGCCGAAGTGGCAAGCAAGCTCTGTTTCTGAACTGCTACAGTAACCAGAGGCAGATATTCCCAACTGCCAAATGTTTGGAGAAGCACCAAGATACCCAAAAGCGACAAACAGACGCCTTGTCACAACGGACAGCGTGATGAGTCCCAGTTATGTTGCGCAGGTAGCAATCCTGTTCTGAAATCAAAGTGGCCAACAACTCAACTTCTCGCAGACAACCAATCTGAGAATTATATATATATATTTCTCTATTTTGCAAAAATAAATGGTCTGCCAGAAATTTAGCAAAACTATACATCTGCCGCCGTACCTCACGGCGGTAGGGGTCCTACCGCCGTGCGGCACGGCGGCAGGGGCCGTGGCCCACTGGCAAGGGCACATACCGCCGTGCCACACGGCGGTAGGGGCATACCGCCAGGCGGTAGCGTGACCTCCAGGTACCGCCGTAGGCCACGGCGGTACGTATGTACCTACCGCCGTGCCCTACGGCGGTAGGTTTTTTTTGGTAAATTTCATTTTTTTGAAGCATTGATACTTAACGACGAACCATTGATACTTAACGACGAATTACAGAAACAAGCAATGGCACGTACGACACAAATACCCTAACTTTGTGCCGCTGCTAGTCCTAATGTGCCTTAGGGAATTTAGATAAACGATTACAACATTTGTAGTCTAGTTGTACGAGTAGTACCCGGAGAACCCGGACATCATAGACCCGCCGGAGTGCTAGGAGGGCATGTAGTACCCGTACCCCGGCGGGGGTGGAGTTGGATCAGACGGTGGCGGGGGTGGAGTTGCTGGTGGAGTGTTGTCCTTCTTCTCGTGGCACGGACAACAGCAGAACTCGTCCTCACAGCCGGTGTTCGTCTTCACCACCATTGGTCCGGTCACCGGTCCGTCGTCGTCGTTGGTAGATGTCGGATCTGGAGAAGCCAATGCCGACGCGAGCTCTTGCCTCAGGTTGAAGATGACAACATCCTCGAGGTAGTTGATGTACTATTGATACGGGTCAATAGCTGGGGGATCCACCCATTGCACGAAACCGCAGTTATCTGGTTGGTCGGAGTACTGCAGAAACCGTGATTACATTAGTAAATCATAAAATGATGAAGGACAAAGGTGAAGGAGTTTTGCTTACCCATGCTCGTGAGCAATGCCAGAAGCGTCGACCAGAGTTGTTCCATCCCTGGTAAACCCTGCATGACACAGAACTCACCGTGTGTACACCTTGGCCAGTTCAACGTTTGATTTGGTGCGTGCTTTCTAACATCACGCATGGATTTGAAATCTCTCTTATCTAAGACTGGAAAATTGTTGTTGAACTCTGGATCTTGCTAGCTCCATAGTGCTGGACCGAGGGAGCCATCATCATCCCCAGTCCAGGAACTCATTGGTGCTTGTTGTGTTGTGAAGTGACACTGGAGAAGAGTGCTCACATATATGTAGGCAATGAAGCAGACTGGACGGTGGGCCTTTCGATCCGGGGCAAGAAAAACGGGCAGTGACTCGGAGGAAACACACCCTAGTACTAGGTTCACTATTTGGTGCAGTGACTCACAGAAAACACACCCTATGTGTTCACTGTTTGGTGCAGTGACTCACAGGAAACACACCCTAGTACAAGTTTTACTATTTGCATCTGAAATGCATCTGAAATCAAGTTCTTAAAGATACAACCCGACTCTAGAGAATGATGAAATGAAATCATAATTTTTTGTGGATACAGTAGCACTCGGCGTCTAGTACTCTACGTCTACTGGGTACAACGGGGGTATTTCCCCTTCCTCATAGCATCCGACCCAGCTTCCTTAGCCCGGCGAGCTCTCTCCCTCTTCCTCTCTCTATCCGCTTCACGGGCCGCGGCCGCTTCACGTTCTTTCATCTCCGGGCGAATGCGAATTTCCTCCTACTGCTCCTTACGTTTTTCTTCTTGTTTTTCTACCTCAACCATCCTTTGCCACCTCTCACGTGCTGAACGACCCATCGCCTCGACGTAACGCTTGTCTTGTTCGGACTGCTCACAATCTAGCCACTGCATAAAGTCACAGAGAGGAGGTGGAGTCTTTTTTTAAAGACAAGTTAGCACATAATAAAATAGCAATGACATATTATTATTTAGTAATGCAGTTTGTTCTTACTTTTGGTCTAACATTGCGACATGGTGGGAGGGGGTCATGCTCGTAGTTCACGCACATGAAGAACCTCATCCTGTAGGCGTAGCCGAGAACGTTGCACTTGACAAGCTTAAAGTTGTCACCACAGTAGCACATAGGAGTGTGGATCCCCTTTGGCACCGCAACCTTGTCCTTCCTACTGGTGAGCAACTCCAAGTTCAACTCAGGACCCGAGGAAGCCATTACAAACCTACAAAGAAGATGAGAAATATGATAATTTATTACATGTTTCATTCAAAATTAGACAACAATACATATCAGGATACGATAATAAATTTGTAGGCAACAAAAAACAACAAGCAAATAAAAAGGTAGTTCAATTATTACAACATGATAACATGCATAAGTTCAAATATTACAAGACCTTGCCAAATTAAATGGTTCAAATATTACAAGATGATAACATGCATAAGTATTTCAAATATTACAACACGGTAGCACAAACAAGTACGATCACTGCATTCCTTCGGTGTAGCGACGGGAACGACGTCCACGTCCACTAGCTGAAGGAGCTGGAGCAGTGCCAGTGGATTAATAAGATGGTTCGGTGCATTTCTTGTAAGAGTGTCCTGGATTGTTGCACTTAGAGCATATCTGCACCGGAGGTCCAGCTTCAGCCTCGTCCATGTTGTTCCAAATCCTCTTCTTCTTCTGTCGATCGACACCTTGGCACATGGTTGGATCTGGATTTGGTATGTACAATGCATTATCTTTGGGGTCTTGAGTGAAAGTTCCAAGATGCAGGTAGCCCTCAATAGTGTGGTTTGAAGTGTCTAGAATGGTTTGCTTGAAAAAGTATTTAGGCACGTACCGACCCCAATGGCTATTCTTTGTTGCAAGGCATGCAGTGATCACATGTGAGTAGGGGTAGTGTAGCAGCAGTGGCTTCTGGCAAGAGCATGAGCATGTCTGATTCCCAATAACTGTTTGTTGTATTGTTATTTCACCATTCGCTTTTTGTGATTTGGACTGGCAATTTATCTGATATTTCCACTGAACTTCCTCACCCGGATCACGACGTAGAGGTTGTGGGTAAGCTCTATGAGCAAGAGCAGCCTTCTGTTTTGTGGTCAAGTACTCAGTCATCCATGTTGAATACACCTTTGGACAGTCCTGCATAGCTGCATGTGCTGCAGTAGCACGCTCAAGAAAGTACTTCATTGTGCGGTACAAGAAGAACTCAATGATACCAACAAGAGGGAGAGCTCTGGCACCACGCAAAACCGTGTTGTAGACCTCAGCAAAATTTGTTGTCATTATCCCATGCCTCACACCTCCCTTATCAAACAGGAGACACCATTTCTCCTTAGGCTCATTCTGAATCCACTGACTAAAGGTCTTCACAGCACGTCCCCTTCTCCTTCTGACATTTGGAGCATCTAGCCCCATGTCCTCCAGAGAAACTGGCTCTTCCCCGGGTTCAGTACTTATTGGCTTCTTAGTTATCTCTTCCGATGCTTTCTTCGTCAGATCATCTAATTTTGCCACAGCTCGTAAAACTTTTTCTCCTGATTGGTTAACCGCTTGAACAATTGAGTAAGTTCTTTATTCTTGAACTAGCTATGAAAGTTTGCTCCCATATGCCTCATGCACCACCTGCTATGCACATCTGGCCATTGTGCTGCTCTGTTACGTTCTTCACTACCTTCTTTGATGTCATTAATGGCCTGCAAAATACCTTTGTGTCTATCGTGTATCACACACACGTCTGACACATCTCCCACCACCATCTGCTTCAATCTCTCCAGAAACCAATACCAACTGTCACCATTCTCTCCCTCTGCAAAAGCAATTGCCAATGGCAACAACTGATTGTTGCCATCTGCAGCCACAGCTATAAGGATAGTGCGCTTGTATTTTCCTGTTAGGAATGTGCCATCTATGCAAATGACTGGTCGACACTGTTTGAAGGCAGCAATAGTTGGACCCAATGCTAAGAATGCCCGCTGCAAGACTTGCTTCCCTGGCCTTGATACAAGATTATAAGTCTTGATATCATAATAACTACCAGGATTGAGCGTGGCAATTGTGTTGAGCAATCGAGGCAGATTGTCGTAGGATGCTTCGTAAGTACCCCACCTCATCTCCAATACCTTCTTCTTCCCCATGTATGTCTTACCATAACTTATCAGATACCTAAATTTCTCCTCAATTGCCAAGATAATGGACTTGGGCTCATAAGCAGGATTTTCCAATCTTAGCAAACATCTGGCTGGCTACAAAACCGGTCGAGAAATTACGATGGCTTGCATCTAGCTGGTCAAGTACACAAGTGTGATCCACAACAGACCTGACCTCCCAGTAATTTTTCCACTTGCCCTTGGAAGCATACACTCGAAAAGGACAGTTGGCCTTCACACATTGTACATCATATATGTGTGGAGAACTCTTCACTACCCTGAACTCTCTCTGCAGAGTAAGGGTGGCCCACCTCTTCACTGCATCCTTCACCTCTACTGCACTCTTATACATGGCGCCAACAGAAACCTGATTCTCTCTATACTCCCAGGACACATTCTCACCAGGATTGACAGATAGCTGTGAGAAATTGTAACTGTCCCAGTCCCTTGGCACTAGCGGGTCATCCTCATCATCTGAGAAGTCCTCTTGCAACCCACGTTCATCCTCATCGGCCTCCATTTCGTACTGCCTGAGTACTTCTTCATTAACTTCCCCCTCGTCAATTTCACCACGGGCCTCAAAGGGTGTGTCACTATCTCCTTCTTCTGCCTCAGTGGCAGCACCATCTCCTTCTTCTGGCTCAGTTGCAGGACCATCTCCTGCTTGTAGTTCAGCCTCACCCTGGTGAGCAGCACTACCCTCCTCATGCACTTGACTACTAGACCCAGCCTTATGAACAACTTGGATAAACAACATCACAGGAAAACCAATTTGACATGCTGTTTTGATATAACTCCTCCAATGTTCAGTGCCTTGAAGTGGCATAAGCTCCCAATATACTGCCTCACTCCTGTTGATTAGAGCCATAATGGACAAGTCATGTTGCTCTGCATCTACATGGAATGCCCTATAAAAAAGTTGGTAATGGACCCCCAAGTTCTTTCGGCTGCTCTTCTAATCACATGGTCAACCGAATTAAATTCTGACAAGTCAACTCCATGTTCACCATATCTAATCTGGTCATTACCGAAATACAACTTGACAGTAACTGCATCCAACATGTCTGACAGCATGAAAAAAAACGCTATTAACAAGTGGATCTGTAACTACAAAATATATCTACTCAGAGCTACACTAAAACTATAATTTTACTAATCGATCTACACTAAAACTATAATTTTACTATGCAGGTCTACACTAAAACTATATTTTTACTAAGCAGATCTACACTAAAACTATATTTTTACTAAGCAGATCTACACTAAAATAGTACTCCAAAATATGAATTATCACAGTTCAAAATATTAAGTACCAGAGTATTTACCACTAACGAGACGAAAAACCGGCAGAGCTTCGCACCTTCGCCACCTCCTCCTCACTCCCTTCTCCTCTCCCCCCTCTCTTTCTTTTTTTTTGAATTATTATGACATTTTCGGCTGAATTTCGGCCTTATATAGGCAGCAGATCCTAGCGCCGTGGGGCACAGCGGTACCAGACCTGCTGCTGCTATGCCCCACGGCGGTAGGGACATACCGCCGTGGGTACGGCGGTATGTCCCTACCGTCGTGGGGTACGGCGGTATGTCCGTCGGACCCTACGGGCCCACGCCTGGCCATGGGCCACGGCCCCTGCCGCCGTGCCGCACGGCGGTAGGACCCCTACCGCCGTGGGGTATGGCGGCAGATGTATAGTTTTGCTAAATTTTTGGCAGACCATTTATTTTTGCAAAATAGAGAAAAAAATATATATATAAAAATTCCCAATCTGAAGAAACGTAACGCTACCGGGTACATCCAGATCCAAGTCGAACAAACTCATACAGCATTCTGATTGCTGCTACCATTATCCCTCGTGCTGCTCTTTTCATCGGCCAGTTGGACCTCCTCTTCACATGCGTCATCCTGTTTGGAATACCACAAAGGAAATGAAGCTGAGGAGATTGATGGGAAAGTGGGTGACTGGGACAGTATGTTGTTTGGATGAGAATGAGCACCCTGGCCTCAAGTGTTACCTTTCCTACCTCTTGTTCAGTCATCACTTCGTCAATTTGCCAAATCTTGAGCCACTTGGTTAAAACACCCCCACTGTCTTGATTCATCTCCCTATTGTGCTAAAAGTGCAAAAAAAAAAAGAAAAAAAAACCAAGAGAGTCAGAACTCAGAAGTAACTATTTGTTTCCTTGACAGATAAACAAGACAGTCAGAAGAAACAATTTGTATGATTGAACAACATAGTGTTTTCTAAAGGGAAATATGCTGGAGCAGCAAGTCAGAGGTTGATGGAGTCATCAGCGCTGGCAGTTCTGAGAGGGAACTTACGAGATCGAAATGTTGACACCCCTCATGATGATGCTCTGTTTCGAATCTGACAGTGGGACGGTTGGGATGTGTCACGATGGCACTGTTAATCGCACTTGCCACACATCTGACAGCCCCATCATTCTTATCTTTTGTTGGATCATAGTTCCTATCGTCCATGCAGTTCCCCTGAATTTTGATCTCCACCTTGCTGAGAGCCGAGAGGTGATGGAAGCCCAAACTAGAAGCACCATTCAAGCAGCCCTCCTTATGGACACGCAACTTGAGCTTCACATGCTCAAGGTTTAGCATTGATCCCACCTTAAACTCCAGCGTGATCCCACAAAATGAAATACGCAGGGAGAGAAATTTCAGACTTCTAAATCCATTGCTGCGATGGACAATGATCCTACCGTTGGTGCCTCCGGCAGTTTTTAGTTCTAGAAAAAGTAAACTGGGTATTGCCCCAAGGATCTCTACATCCTCCGGTCTCAAACAGATGATACCATACAGTTTTAGCACCACGAGATTTCCAAGGGAGTTCATCCAATTTGGCACCTTATAGATGGCCCAATTTTTTATGCAGAGCTTCCGGAGGCTACAGGCAACAGCAGGGTTCCATGAATCCATCGACAGTGGGTAGGTATCAACACTGAAGTTCGTGATATATAGATTATAAAGGTTGCTTGAAGATAATAATGTTCCCACATAATTGTGACAGCCCTCAGCATGGATTAGTGCTTCGGAGCCGTCGAGTGAATCAAAATTAAAATGCCATTTAATTTTTAATGTCCTCAGATTAGTAAGCTTACTGAATTCTTTCAAAGACTTCACTTGTTCATAGTATCGGACTCCGTACTCACTCACTTCTTCTAAGGTGTGCATCTCTCCGATCATCCCATCTGGAAATCTAACATCTTCATTAACATATAAATGGGCCAGTCGTTGTAGTTTGGTGATAGTAGATGGAAGCTCTTTAATGCGTGTACCTCGTACATCCAGGGTTTGTAGATACTGTAGTTCTCCAATTTTGTCTGGAAGCTTAGTTACTGAACGTGAGCAGAGATGCAAGTACTTCAGGTGAATGAACTTTTCAATACTTGCAAGGTGATGGTCTTCCATGCCCCAGCAATCTCCTAGGTTCAACACACGGAGAGTAGTGGAAGGCCACAAAGAGGTTTTCACGGCCTGTCCAATTATAGTAATTGACCGAACATGAGATAAATTGAAGTTTGCCAATATGGAAACCTTTCTTTCCCTGTGGTTGCTGACACAAAGCCTACGAACCTTGGATTCTGTAGTAGTGTGCATATGTTCTGCAGCATCTGATGAAATTGCAAAGTTCTCTTCCGCAGCCTTGCATTTGATGTAGTCAAGAATGATGTCATGAACACGACATGCCTTTGCCTGACCATATTTGACACCAACAGGTTGGATCATGGTTCTATTGATGAGATCATTAAAATAACCCTCACCTATGTCATATTTAGTTCGCCCTTCTTCCTCATGGACGAATCCTTCTGCAATCCACATGTTGATCAAATGTTGTTTCCTGATCACATAGTCTTCTGGGAACATACTCAAGTACAACAAACAAGTTCTTAGATGGCTTGCTATATCAAAGTAACTCAGAGATAATATGGTTGTCATAGTCCCAGCACCAGGATTCCTTGCAAGTGCAGAGCCAATATTGTTTAGTACTCTGTCCCATTCACTTTTTGCAAGCTGGTCAGTTAATATGCTAGATATAGTAATAATCGCCAATGGTAAACCATCACACTTTCTTAATAACTCATCTGGAACACTTCCCAAATGTGTGTAGCTCAAGTCTTCAGAACCAAATGCTCTTTTGTAGAGCAACGTTTTGGAGTTATTGAAACTGATAGGCTTCATTTGGTACACATCACCTCCTTTGGAAGAGAAGGATAATGCAATTGTAGTATTACGTGTCGTAGTGACTATTCTGCTCCCAGGTTCACAATTTGTTAACGCGGGCTTGATATGTTTCCATACTTCCATGTCCCATACATCATCAAGTACAACAAGGTACCTGCTACCACATGATTTGAACAAAAAAGCATTTAGTGTGGAAAGCATGTACAATAAAAGATGTTTATGCATCATAATATCAACTGTGGCTCCCTTCCTCCTTCTTGCTCTCTCGCCTTCAATAACTCTCTGGCTAGGTTTGCATGGACATGGTAGGCTGGTGCCAGTGGCTGGACATGAAATAAACACCTGACTATGTACAGGCAGAGGCTCAAAATGTATAACTCCTTCGGGAAAAAAATTCCCTGGGACTGCAAGGGATGGCTAGGTTCATGGAAATTAGAACAACCGGACAGAGTGTTTAGACCGCCAAAGGACTGACAAACCAAGACATTATTTCCAAAACATCTAGTTATTTTGAACTATGTATTTGTGTTGGTAATCTTAATTAAGATGAAGTTGTGTTATGAGTAAGCCAAAAACTAGATTATTAGGATTACCTTCTGTCCTTGAGGTGTTCCCTAAGTTTATCAATGAGCTGCTTCTCATCATCATCCTGAGTGTTTTGATTGAGCTTGACTCCTTTAGCAATATCTCTGAGAATCTTCATCACATCAGGACTTTGAGAGACCGACACAAAAGCTGCACAGGAGAACTTGGTTTTAACGGTGTCATAGACTTGCTTTGCAAGAGTAGTCTTACCAAGACCTCCACAACCAACTATTGAAACCACTCTAAGTTTTGCAGATGACCAATTCCGCTCCATGGCTAACAACTTAATGATTTCCTTCTTAGGCTTACCAATACCCACTAGCCTATCGATCTCCTCGTAGAGCGCTGGCAGCCGAGGGTTGACAGCAGAAGATGAGCTGGATTTGGATGTCAACTCAACAAAATTATACCTCTTATGCCTCTCGCTCACCTCTACCACACGTTTCTTGAGTTCTTCGATCTCATCCGCAATCCCATGCCGTGTTATCAGTTTGTTGAACTTGTGAAGTAATGACCACAAGAATCCTGTAGGCTCACCTCCATGGTGATCATCACGAGCCATGAAGTTATCCACGCAATCCTCCATGTCATAGGCCAGCTCACGCAGCTCATCCCTCCAGTACCTCATCAGAGGGCTGAGCTCCTGCGCGTCCCCAAGCATCTCGAGCACCGGAGTCATGGCCCTGAGCTCGTTCCTCAGGAACTTGATCTGCTTGCTCACGCCTCTGAGCTTGTCGTACTCTTCCTCCAGCAACTTGGTGAGCTTGGCCAGCAGCCGCTTCATCACCCCCATGGACACGCTCACCAGAGGACCCTCCATTGATTTCTTTGATCTGCCACCGACTCGACCTCACAGGAACTGAAAGTATTTCCTGGATCTGAAAGGTTCAGCTGCTATGGCGTTGAAGACTTGCAGCAGGAGGCCCTCAGTTTCCTTGCACCATCCAATGCTCCTACTCAAGCGAAGCTCAGAGTGAGTGACAAAGTGCTCAGGGAGGAATTCTTGGGGCAGAGCACGGAGTTCATGGCCGCAGGGAGCAGGCACGGGTCCGCGGAAGACGGCCGTGGGGGTCGCGATGCGGCCGCTCTGGGCCGTGGCGACGGCGGCGTGGATCGATGTGGAAGGGCAAGCGTGTGGTAATTGACCAGTAGATGAGTGTGTGGTGACCGCTTGTTTGAGGTTTTGGGAGCGGAGCATCTCTGCTAACCACTTTGACGGCGACTTTGGAGACGAATCCGGAGTAGGAGTACCGTGGCGGGCGAGGCGTGGCCCCCGCGCACGAGTGAGAGGGGGAGTCCAACGGCGGATGCGGCAAGACCCCCGCACGTTGTGTTGCGGCTCGGATTCAGTGTCATCATTCCGTTCAGATTGTGGGCTAGTTGCAGCGGCGCTATGACGGTGGGCTCTGTATGGCGGTGGTCTTCTTGGTGTGGTAACGTCTGCGTCCTTTATGTCCTCTTTCAGCTTGAGGTCACGTCGAATGTTTCGACGACTGCAATTGTGTGGTTGATGGGCGGGAGCTCCAGGAGTACTTTGCCTTTGTTGTAGGTATTGTGTATAGAGTTGCGGTTGTGTTGATAGCCCAATCCAACCAGCCGTTGTGTATCGTCTAGTGTAAGTCGTGTTGATGTCTCAATCCAGCCGAGCTAGCATAGTTAGCTATTTTTTTTCTCTTTCTTTTGTTTTTCTGCCTATGGTCTCCCAGGACTATATGAAACACGCACCTTCCTGTGCGGTTCATTAAAAAATAGATGAGCGAGCGAGTGGGACAGTTGCTGAGTAGTTGCCGGAGGGGGACTGTTGCAGAGGAGGGAAAAGTGAAAGGATGAGGAGGCAGCGTGGCCCGGCGCCAGCAATTTCTTGGAAAGGGAGGTTGGTGAAGGGGACGATGACTGGTACGTGGGCTCTGAGGGCTTCTCAAATGTGCAGACGGGACTTGGTTCTATGTCACTACCGAGAGTGTGGGGCTATGGGCGCACGTTGACGCGCTTTTTGACGTGCTTGCCGTTGCATTTGCCTCCACATTTCTCCGTGCTTTCCTGCTTGGCTTTTAGAATGAACACCTTTGCAGTTCGCAGTTTCGCACTATGCTGCCGCCGTGCTCCCTTTTCACCACCCTTCCAGTATGTTGTGGATCGAATGATGAAGAAACTGTAGGTGCAAATGAAGAATATGTGTTTTACTTCATCAGATGTGCAAAATTATTAGCGTCCGCGCTTTATTAAACTGTATTTGCATAATTTTTGAAAGAAAGAAAGAAACTGTATTTGCGTAACGCTGCAGCTTTTTTGCCTCAAAATTTTTTTGAAGTTTGCCTAAAAATAAATAACGCGCTGCAGCTTTTGGTTTGCAAATCTTGACACTGTTTTTGATTACCACGACTCCATTCTACTCTTGAGGCCAGACTGGGGAACAGTGAGTTCACAGACGAATTTAGGATCACCAGTTTGTAGATAAATCCTTTGATTATTACATCTGAATGAGACTGGAATTGTGCACAAATTAACCGTCCAGACGACGGCTCTGCACCCATACACAAGTTAATCAGATGCCGTCGCCCTGTTGACTCGCAGAGGTGGTGCCAGGCAAGCAACCACCGCGCAGAGGCGTGTTTTGTTGCGAACATCAGAAAATTTGAAATAATTTCACTCGCCCATTACATGTGACTCTATAAGCAGGAATGCAAATAGACGCAACGTTGGAATCTATCTATTATATATATCTTAATAATACAGAGTTAAAAGAAGTTACCATGTTCGCCGAGAGGGTCTAGAAATTTCCACATTAACTCAAAAAAGAGAAGTATATCCACTCTTGAATTTAATAAAGATCTAAAAATCTAGATTAATTCAAAGAGACAAATTCAGAATTAAAAGAAAAACCAAAATTCTAATATCCGGATGGAGTACCTTGAGTTCAAAAATAAGTCCATCTCACCCTCCCAATGTTGAAACAAAAATTGGAACTAAAGATGCGAAGATATATACAATTTTAATATATGGAATATAGTACATTGAGTTTAAACTTTAAAATTCTAAATGTACCTCTCGAAGTTATACTTCATATAAATTTTCTATATGATATATTTATAAATATATATAAATACAACTCTAACTTCAATTAACGAACTAAGCATATTTTTTGGAATATGATAGGGATGTTAAGATTAAGGGCACGCTTGGTACTCTTGCGGGTGGCTCGCGTCGCCTCGCCTGTTTGCCCGACAAGCTTGTCTAACTCAGTAAGAAAATCCTTACCGGTGCAGGAGATTGTCAAATCGACGTCGCAACTGCCGAAATGAGCTTCGCTATCGTCAAATCTAGGCCCACAAGAACTAAATCAAGCTCTACCATCACAGAATAAAACCCTTTAGCCACTAAATCAACCTCCACTATCAATTCGACCTCTGTTGCTGTCGCATTGACCTCCACCGTAGCCGTATTGACCTTCACTGCTACCAAATCGAGCTACGACGTGCTGGATCGAGCTATAAAATCTTTGCGGCGCAGGAGACCGTTGAATCAACACCGCATATGCCGAAATAAGCTTTGTCGTCGTAAAATTCAGGTGCACAAGAACCAAATCAAGCTCTGTCGTCGTGGAATCAAACTCTTCAGCCACTAAATCGACCTCCGTTGCTGTCAATTTAATGTCTGATGTCGTCGATTCGACCTCCACCATGGTCGAATGGACCTCCACTACTATCGATCGAGCATCTATCACACTGCTGGATCGAGATACAAGGTGAGCAATGGCAAGGAAAACAAGCGCTCCCATGGAAGCACACCTTGCTTTACCTGGCAACGCGAAGCAAGTAGACAAGGTGAGCAAGTGCCAACAAGTGTACCAAGATGCCTTAAATCTCTTAGTTTTTTTAGATAGGTAATGAAAGATACAACATGGGAAGGAGGTCAAGGAAAGTAAATACTTGAGTCTGGCATATACAAACCTACAGACATGATGGAGACAAAAAAATTAGATTTCACAAGAGATGATAAGATAAGATAGATTTGATGAGTAACGCATGTAGTTTTGCATAGTAGTAATTTGACAAAGAAGATGTTAAATATTGTTTGGTATTGATCATATGGGTTTGGAGACAATGATGATGCAAAAGTGAGACAATGGCTTCCTAAATAGCAACCAACACAATACGACCGCTTTGGTCAGAGAAGAACCGAGTTTGCATACAACAATGGTCGACAAAGCAGGTGGTCATAAATGGCTACGCAAATTGGCAATATGTAAAAAAAACAAGAAGGTGCAAGGTTGAGAGAAGGGGAAGGACAATGGGAGAAAATAGAAGCATTGTGATATAGACAAATATTGTGATACAACCGAGAAGCAAGCATGATGGGCTTAGAAATATAAGCTGCCCATCAATGCAAATATCTATCTCGCACAATAGTCATGAGGAAGATAAATTGAATGATCAGCATGATGTCACCATTTAGGATAAGCCTTCTCTATAGCAGAGGGATTTCGTGTCCCTTGAACATGGGTTGCTTGCGAATAGGCAAGCTATTAGTGACATGAGGTCCTCTGCAGTAACTAAAGAGGAACAATTTCTTGACCGCAAATATCTATAAGCATAGTACGATTCCAAATAAGAATGGAAGTGATGAGATCAAATTGGTATGTCGTATATTTGCTAAATTGTTGGAAACTTTTGGACTTAGATTGTTATGTGATGCGTGAAGAACCAAACAACATAATGAACACAAGTATGCCAAAAATGAATAATGGCACCTATTATTGAAGATTAGTAGTTATCATGAAATTTATAAGAGAGAGAGCTGGTTGCCATGTACCATCAACGAAGAAGGGTATAAGAGAGAGAATCAGCCGCCATGCACCATCAACAAAGAAAGGGCCATCGATGAGCAGGAAGAAGAAAAAGAAAGGGGCGTTGGCCGCCGATCATGAGGAAGAAGGGACTTTCAGACGGAAGGAAGAAGGTACTGTTGGATGGAAGGAAGAAGGAGGTGCACCCAGATTAAAAGAGAGGGGGACATGCCCTGTCGTTGCTTGAGCCCATCTCGGATCTAGAGGAAGCTTCAATGTTGCCTACGTCGGCAACCAGCGCTACCACCAAGTACGACGAGCTCGACTGAGGAGTTGGATCCACGCATTGAGAAGTAGAGCACCCAGACTCTGTGTGAGGTCAACACCTGACCCAAACTCAGGAGCCGCAGAATCAACGAGGCGGAGTTCAACCACCGAGAGTAGGGGAGCGAAAGGCTCTGTTAGCTGAGGCGGGGACTAAGTGATGAGATGGTGAACAACGATTTTAGTATGCAAGGGTGCAGTGGAGCGTCGAATGACATTCATTATCGGGTCAGTTATCATCCATCAATTAAAACACCGTCCAAATAGCAGAATTTGAATGTATCAATATCAGTTTTGAATCTCGAACTCCAATATCTACATCGGTGTTAGTGATTTCAAAAGGATGAATAACGGATTAAGAGAGATAAAGATATATACAATGCTAACATAGCATTTTAGAAATATATAATTAATGAAATCTAGCCCGCTATTAGCGCGGGCCAACTTGCTAGTTATCTTAATACAACAAAGTTAGAAGAAGGCACCATATTTGCCGAGAGGGTCTAGAAATTCTCACATTAATCTAAAAAAAGAGAAGAATATACACTGTTGGATTTTATGAAGATCTAATGGTCTGGATTAATCTCAAAAATATAAAAAGAGAAAAATATACACAGTTGGATGTTATGATGATTTTGATGGTCTAGATTAATCCCAAAAGATTGAAAAAAGAAAAGAATATATATACCACTAGATGTTATTATGATTTAATGGTGTAGATTAATTCCAAAAAAACCATGTCAAATACTACTAAATATATATAGTTTCAAAATTTAGAAAACAAGGAAATTAAAATTTGACTTCTAAGTAGTTGATTATGTTAAATAAAAATATGAATTTGGAATAAAAAAAAGAAAGACATACAACCCTAATATAGAAGAGTACGTTGATACATAAGGAAATTAACATTTGACTTCTAAGTAGTTGATTATGTTAGATAAAAAGATGAATTTGTAATAAAAAAAAAGGCGTACAACCCGTTGATACCTAAGGAAATTAACAATTGACTTCTAAGTAGTTGATTATGTTAAATAAAAAGATGAATTTGGAATAAAAAAGAAATACGTACAAATCTAATATATTATACAGAAGAGTACATTGATACGTAGGCTATTAAACGTGACAACCTAAGTATATATTATAGTATAATACAATACCACCTTCAATTTAGGAACTGAGGAGAATAGTAAGTTTAGAACTAAGTTATTGAACGCCTAATTTTAGCAGTAACAAGTAGCTCATCAAAGTCCGGATAACCTCTAAACTATAAAGTTGTTAATTTAACTACCTAAGTTTCAAAAGCGGGCTTATTTTCACCTTTTTCATTCAATTTAAAGTTGTTTTGCCACATGGATGGCCACGTCATCACTCCTCTCTCTCAACTTCTCTCACACACTCTGATGTCTTTTCTCTCCCATGGTGTTGCATCACCTCTCTCTCATCCCACGGTAGATGAAGGGGCTGAGGGTGGTTCTCATCACGGCGGTGTCACGTGGCTTCATCAACGGTAGCATCGCCCTAGGCACCAGCAGTGGGAGCCCCTTGAGCATCATGCCCATGAGCATGATGGCAGGAGTGCCTTGAGCGTTGCAGCCGCTGCTTGGGGTGGTGGACTAGGCACCGAGTCTAGTGGCACAGGTGGAGCACTGCACGACAACAACATCATGGTGATCGATCTCGCCACTACATAGTCAGGGATCACAACCCCAACGCAACACATCTGATTTTAAGTGTTGGCCTATTTCTACACTCGATATATCACTAGCAATTATGCCCGTGTGTTGCAACGGGAGAAAATATTTACTTGTCTCGCTATTGTCGACGTCGGTCGCGCTGTCACAACACGGCCCCTTGCAACTCTCTGGCCTCACCATCATCCCCACTGCGCCCGTGCCATCCCAATCTCGCTCACCGTCGTCTGTGCCTCCCAAAGATCACCTTAGTATGTCAGTATAAGATTTTTTTACTCTGCATCAGCTTCTCTCGCACTCGTGCAATTATATATTCAACAACTTATATATTTTATTCATTCACCTCCAACTACCATATTCATTTGAAAATCCATTCAATGACTTATATTTGATTCGGGGACTAATTTGAAATGAAATCATTTTTTCAGGGACCAATTTGCAAAATCAACACAACTTCTATTTAGTTTATGTCCTTATTATGATATTATCTGCCTAAAAAAACTCTATGCAATTTCTATCTTTATTAAGGATCACCTTGTAAAATACCAAAGATATTTTTGAGACAGTCGTAAGCCTATGACCCTTTCATCCTAAATCCCGTTGACTCGTATCGATCTCTCTCGCGCGCGTCAATCCCAGGCCGGCGGAGGAGCAGCTGAGCACGGGCACCGGTGGTGCTCGGCGCCCCTCTCCCTCCCGAGCTGCGGGGCAGCTAGCGCGCCCACCCTCCATCAAGCGTGTCCGTCTCCTCTCTCTCTCTCTCTCTCTCTCTCTCTCTCTCTCTCTCTCTTTCTCTCTCTTCGCCCGACTCATCTTCCTCTCCCACCCCCGCCGGATCAGCTCTCCCTGCCCCTCTCTTATCTCCGGCCTGGAGCGTCATCGACGCGCGGACGCCGGTGAGCTCTATGCAAGCTTCCTTTCCGCCGCAGATCCGTGGGAGCTCCCTGCACGGCCGCAGCGCCCCCTCTCTCTCTGTCCGGAGTAGCAGCTCCTTCTCCCTGGGGATTGTGTTGCGGGCGCGCGGAGCAGAGGCGACGACGCGGGCGCGAGGAGCAGAGACGGCGACCGGAGCTGCTGCAGGCAGCCTCGACCTCTCCGGTGTCAGATCTGCTCGAGCTCGGCCTGCTCCTCCGCTCCCCCACATGTGGCTCGGGTCGCCGGCATCCATGGATCTTCCGGCAGAGGCGGCTCAAGCTTGGGCTAGGAAGAGCCCGGCGGCGGCGACGGAGGCGTCGACCTCCCCATCTCTTTGCTGCATCGATGGACTACTCCTAGAGTCCAAGTACCCGGTGGCCGGTGCGTAGCTGATGCGGAATTGCGGACAGGAGAGGGGAGCAAGAGACCCGAGACCGACAGGTGGGCCCTAGCTGTCAGGACGGACCAAAAATTGGGCAGAAGCAATCCTTGCTTTAATATTAGGTAGAGATCCTTGCTTTAATATTATAGTAACTATGCATGTGTGTTGCAACGGGAGTATATATTGCTCTCGCAAGTTGCAATCTTCGACCTCATCGTCATCGTCATCGTGCTAGCCTAATCTCATGTTCTCGCCCACCATCGTTCACGCCTCCCAAGCAGCCTCATCGTCATCTGTCAACCTCACCTTTCCCGACTATGTTTTCGTTTCCATCAAGCACGTGCTACCTCAATCTCGTCCCCCGCCTCACCTGACTCACTGCCATCCACGTTGGTTGTGCAGTCGTTACCATCGTGTATGAGTCACACTCCGACCTCGTCCACGATCATCTCTCGCCTCCCTGGCCTCATCGTCACGTCCGTACCACCCTGACCTCGCTTGCCGCTGTCCCCCTGACCTCGCTTTTCCAGATCGTTGTATCATCCCGACTGCCCACGTGCCTGCCTAATATAAGTAGACTGAGATAACTTTGTATGAACTAATGAAATATGACACATCTAATGTACTGTCGCTTGAGGGGTTACTTGTTAATCATATGCTAATTGATGATGGTTAGAGGTGATGGCACTTTGATATTATATCTATATAGATACTATGCAAAATACATGTATAATACATTTAACTGCAGTGGCGGACCTAGAGATTTTGTAGAGCCTGGGCGAATGTAGCAACTCATAACAAGCGAAGTCAAAGTTTCAATTAGCTGCCAAATTTCAGTCATTACTTAAAACAGTTGGACAATGTATCAACAGATTACTTTGTTACCGTCAGACCTGTGCCTGCCTTGTGGCTTGGTTGGTTGCCGGTGCTTGCTACAATATTATTTGCCTATCTGCTCTCTAACTGTGCATCCATGTAGGTGTAGGCTCGCTGGAGCCTCTGGGCAGGCACCCAGGGTCGCCGGGCCCTGGGTCCGCCACTGTTTAACTGATATTTGTCTACTCAATCAAATCAACTTGCATAGGAAAACAAAAGAAACAATCGAACAAGGTCCGCAAGGAACGCTCATTATATTTCAATGTATTGTAAATGAAAGTAACATAGCTTAGCTGAACTGGTTGGAGGTCTACGTAACGTGAAGCATGGTTCCGATTCCGGGTTCGAACCACCGCGCCCACCCTTTTGTTTTCGAGGCTGATTTTTAGCGGGATGTCTGGTTTGGTCCGGTCTGGGTCGGTTCGGACGGTTTTGGTTTTGTGTCTCCCTCTCGGTTTTCTGCGGTTTTGCAATCTGGAGACCGGTTTTGCTCCGGTTTCGTATGCTGGAGGCCGGTTCCTCGCCTCACGGAGTAACGTGGGTCAACAACGTAAGAAGATTTCGAGCAGAAGCGTTTCTCGCTTTAATAATAATAATATTATTATTATATTAAAGATAAAGATTAAAGATATAACCCATTGAGTGTGGCCCGCGTGCCCCTCTCTCCGTTGTAGTAAGCATGTGGTATGCCAGCACACCTAGATGGTGCAGGGTGGTAGGATAGGTGATGATGCAATACAGGGACGACGTTGCACGAGAGGATAACTAGAGGGGGAGGAGCTTATTAGAGGAGGAAGCGAAAGGGAAGCAGGAAGAGATAAAGTGATGACATTCACATTCCTTCCAGTCATTAAAAACAATTACTGCGTGGTAAAACAACATTGAATTTAATGTCAAATATGAAAAATACGTCCGTATTGGAAAACAAAAGGTTCAATTAGACCTAAGCAAAATGTGGAATGCGGGCTTAAGCCCTAAATTATTCGGGCCCAAAATAATGTGAACAAGCACCAAGGAACAATAGCTTTGTTTTGGTCAGTCCGGTAAGGCTCAGGCTGGACTGGGCTGCCCACCCTTTTTAGTTTTTTTTTTGAGATTACAACACAGACGTTCACAACACGCACGCACACTCACCCCTATGAACATACGTACGCAAACCCTACCTCTATGAGCACCTCCGAAGGACTGAGCACCGGCAATTCTAGAGATTCTCGAAGTCACCACTGGCGCCTCGTCGTCAATGGGAATGTCGCTTACCACTTAATGCATAACGCCGGAAATTCCCGGAATAAATCCAGAAAAAGGTGCGAGCACCAAGATTTTGAACCCTGGTGGGTAGCGTCCCACTGGACCGTCTTACCATTAGACTACAAACCCATTGGCGCCCACCCTTTTTAGTTGAAAATCAATTAAAAGATCGGGTTGAGCTTGGCCCACCCAATTTTTTCGGACGAAAAAGATGTGCGCCACGACCGACCCTATAAATGTCACGGGCGGAGCTTAGCTTGATGGGCTTGGGACGGGTCGAGCTGGGCCAAGCTTGCTTAGATCATGTTAAATAAATAGTTCTATAGTTAAGAGGTTATCCGAACTCTACTGATAGTGCAATGTAGTAATTTGAATTTTTTTTCCTATAAAACATATGTCAACCATGGTCTAGGTTAAGAAACGTGATTAGATAACAGCAATGGAAAATGGATACGTCATACATGACAGACAATGCATAATATACTACTAATGGTACATTGCCGACAAGGTCATTGGCCCTATATTGATATTACTTGCAACTTGCAAGAGTCACAATCACTGCTAGGGAAAGCAACTTTTGTACCGGTGCTATACTCCCCTTTAGTACCGGTATTGTTCAGTCGGTACTAATGTGAAGTCACATTAGTACCGGGGTGAAGAACCGGTACTAATACCTCCTCTCCGTCACGTCCGTCTGGCTCCTTCCGTCCCCGTGCGTCCCCTCCGTCCCCTCTCCTTTTCTTTTTCCTTTTTATTTTCCTTTTTATTTTCTTTTTTTATATTCTCATCTCATCTCACTAACACAACTCAAATCATATCACAAGATTCATCTTCTCATTCACAAAATTCACAAGATATTTACAACACACAAAATTCACAAGATTTACAACACAAATTCACAAGATTTACAACACAAAATTAACAAGATTCATCTCCATCTCATCTCACAACAACAAACAAGTCACAATCACTGATTCAATCCAGAGGAGGAAGAACACCATCACAAAGAACTAACAAGAACAAAGGAGGAGGAGGAATCACAGATTCACCGGCGGCCTGGCCGGCCTACCGCGCCGCCTGGCCCCTGGCCGGCCTGCCGCGAGCCGCCGCCTGCCGGCCTCCCGCCTAGCTCACCTGGCCCCTGGCCCCGTGCGCCGGCGACCGCGAGCGCCTCGCCTGGCCCCTGGCCCCGTGCGTCGACGGCCGTGAGCCCCCGCACCGAGAGGCCGCGAGCCGCCGCGCTGGGGTCTGCATCCGGCCGCCGCGCTGGGGTCCGTGTCCGGCCGCCACGCGCGCCTGGGTCCGCGTCCCGCTGCGCGTGCCTGGGTCCCCGGTCGGCCGCCGCGCCTGCCGGCCGCCGCCCTGCGCAAGGTCGAAGAGAGGTGAGAGATGGATCGATGCCATGTGAGAGAGAGAGAGGAGAAGATAAGAAGCCATGTGAAAGGAGCCAGAGAGGAGATAAGAACGAAGATGAGGAGAAGATAAGATGAGCAGGGGGCGCGTAGGGGGGTGAAGGGGCCGCATGACGGGGCGCTCGAGATGGTTTTTTTTCCAAAAGATCGAGACGGCGCCTTGATGGAGAAATTTATTTGTACCGGTGCTCCCCACCCACCGGTATAGATGTGATACTTTTTGTATCGGGTGATAATATGCCCCGGTACTAATGTGTTGGCGTTCACATTAGTACCGGCTCGTATTCAGCACCGGTACTAATGTTCCACATTAGTACCGATGCTGAATGCGGGCCGGTACTAATGTTTGTCATGAGATGGCTCCGCATATCTCTTTTTTCGCACGAGACATTAGTACCGGTGCAATTTGACATTAGTACCGGACGCCAAAATAACCGGTACTAATGTCAAATTTTACCTGGGATGGAAGCCTCATTCCCTAGTAGTGAAGATAAGACTTACTCCAACAAGGAGTTGCATTTCTACGAGGCAAATCTATTTGGCTCGCATACAGAGTGTTTTGCATCTCTCTCTCATCGTGATGCCTCCAACAACTATTGCATTTCCCTCTCCGCAGCACCACGCTGTCGAGCTCCACAGCACCAACCTCCACAGGGCCATGCCATCGAGATGTTGCGACGCCCGCGCCGACGAGCTGCAGCAACACCGCCCCGCGCCATCGGAAGAGCTCGGCTGTGGGAGAGACGAGCAGTGTCGCGCGGGGAAGGAGGGTGGCGGAGCGAGAGGGGCGCCGGCGAGCCAATCCGTGCCTGCCTTGTTGTCTCCCCTGCCCCGCCGGCCCCGCAGCGGCGAGGAAGACGGCGACCAGCGGTAGCATCGCGGTGTGCGGGTGCGCTCCTGTCCGCGGGGGGAGCAGCGTTGGGTGCGACGACGGCACGGTGAGCTCCGCATGCTTGATACCGACAGCGGCGAGCCAAGACGAGATCTACAGCAGTTGGGCGCCGCGGCGGTCCTCGGCGAGTTTCGTGGCCGAATCGCCAGACGGGGCGCGAGGGCCGCGGTGCGTGCATGAAGGTCGTGCTCGCCGGCCTCCAAGGAGCGGCGGCCCGAGCTTCCCCGCGCCCCGAAGGCCGCGATGCGGCATCCGATCGGGGTGCACCGGCCAAAGCTCGCCGGTTGCAGCGCGGCGGCCTGGACTCACCCTCCAGGGGGCGGCGGCCCGAGTTTGCCCGTCAGGGGCTCGACGCGAATGAAGGTCTGGCCTCGCGAAGGGCTCGCCTCGTCGATCCGCTCGTGCTCCGCGATTTGCCGCGAGACGGAGGAGAGGGAGGAGAAGGTTTTCCTGCGAGGAGGACGACGCGGAGGTGAGAGAGGAGGAGGCGCTCCCTCCCCTGCCTCCCTCAACGGCGGCGGAAGTGATGCATCGGAGGAGAGAGGCGAGCTAAAAATGCCTTCCCTCTCTCCTCCGATGCAAAATGCCTGTTGTGTATGCCTGCTCTGTTGGAGACTATTTTGGTGATGCACAGGGTCATGGGAGACGCATAAATGGCTTTGCCTATGCTTGTTGGGGTCAGTCTAAGGCGGTGCCAATTTGTAGCCATTGGTAGCAGATGAGCACAAGGCATGACTTCTGCCTTTAAATGAAAAGCCCATGGATCAGTATTAGTTTTTATATTTCAAAACATTCATTAATAAAATAATAAAATAAAGACCAAATTCATTAAAAGGTTGTATGTGTGGATTAGTTTATAAAGTCTTTTGAAATAAAGAGCATATAAGGTACTACTTTGAGTACAGAAATTTGTTCAAATAAATATGATATAAGTATAACACTTTTTATTCTAAATTATTATTAGAGATAAATAGAAGAAATACAAGTTCAAAGTAAAAAACAATATAGAAGTGAATCTAGCTGCGCTATTTGCAAGGGTCACCTTGCTAGTTATGTTGTATCCAGCAGTTATTCAAAGCAGATTAATTACTAATTAGAGTACAATCAATACAATCCTGACCAAAAGAAAGGGATTCAACGCCCATGTTCTGGTGTTCAACGCCCATGATCCTGACCAAAAGCAGAAATAAAAGCAGAGACCTCTGTTCTGGCCTGGGAACCGGCCGGACAACAGCGAAATGTCTTGGCATAAAAAGTAACAAGAAGTTTCCATGCTCTCTTTGCACTGAGAAGAAACGATGGGTAAGGCTGTCCGCACTCGTCAACCTCTATATTCAACCTCTAAAAGAAATATTCCTACCTGGTCATCAAAATTTTGAAGTCCATTACCAGTTTTTCCGCATCTGTCAACCTCTATAACTCATACTCCATACCAACCACCGGCTGCGGGCCCCACTTGTCAGCCTTTTTTTATCCCCCGTCGGCCTATCTCCCCACCTACCCTCTCTCTCTCCCCACTTTCATCGCGAACTCCGCCCGCATCCCTCGCACCTCCTCTCCTCTCTGGATCGCACCGCCCCCGAGGCGGAGCTCATCACCAGGGTCGGCGGCGGAGGTTGCAGGCACGGCCCGCGGCGGTCCCTGCTTCCTCCGTCTAGCTCCTGGCCAACGCGCGCCCTCCTCCCTCCCTTGCGGCACCACAGCAGCAGAGCAGCTCGTAGCCGTGGCGAAAGGACGGATGCTGGCGGCGCTGCGGCGGAGCGCTGGATCTGGTGGGCGCGGCACTGCGACGGAGCGGACTGATTTGCTGTCCGCGCTCGGTGCCCATGCAGGGGAAGTGATAGGCGATGGCCCGATCTTCCGAGAGGTAGGGGATAAATTCGATTGGTGGAGGCTCGACATTGGCGATCTTGGCTTCAAATCAACATGATTCGGACCCTGCAACCGTTACACCACTGCTCCGTTGGTTATCAATCAAGCACAACTTGATTGACCTGGTCATGAAGGCTTTTCCCTGCAAGCGAATCGAAGAACACAAGTAAGAAAGGATAAATACGCAATCTGAAATTGCAAATATGGATGAAGCAAAGATAAATATGAGGTTCAAGTTCTGATCACAAAAGGACTAATCAACACAGTGGTGTAGAAGAAGAACGGGCCCCCTGATTCACAGCAAAGGGACTTGTCGTCACAGTGGCGGCGAAGATAGTCTGTTTCTCAAAGGAAAACTAAAACTCAAACAAAAATCAAGTTTTTAATGTGGCGGCTACTGAGTTCATGAGAGGAGGGGCGTCCTAGGGTTGGGGGCGACCAGGGGTGGGGTGCCCACAACTTGGGCTAAAGGGCCGATAAACTGGTGACGCAGCAGCTTGGCAGATTCTGGACGTTAACTTGTTTCGACGATTCCCGTTGACTCCGAACGAATTTGGGCCTGAGACCAGTACCATTGGAAGCTCTATGAAATTCTGGTTCCACCCATATAAAGAACATCCAAAACACACTCCATATGCAACCGGGGCATCGATTTTAGTATGTGCTGCTCCTGGACTCCGAATTGGGCTCGAACTTTAGTTGATTTGGCCCTCCACCTTGGGGACCCCAACCGGATTAGCCTCGAGCCTCCTTCTTGACTTGGAAACTCTTGCCAGACTCCTTCTTCTTCACTCCATGCACCACTCATGGACATATGCATGGGTGCCATGTGCTCATCAGGGAGGGAGGTTGGAGGCAGGGGCGCGGCGGCGGCTCGTTCTCCTGGATCCGGGCGAGGCAAAGCCGGGCGCGGTGGAGCCGGACGGCGGGCCTCACGGCAGCCCTTCGCCACAACCGTCGCGGCGGTGCTCCCTCCTCTCTCTCTCTCCCTCCCTTGCTCGGATCCCGACGGCGCTGTGGCAAAGTGTTGAGGCAGAGCAGGGGTGGCGACACGACGTGGGCTCCCTCGGAAGCAGAGCAGGGGCGATGGCGGGACGCCGCCACGCCGACCTGTGGTGGCTTCGTGCCCTCCCCCTCTGTTTGCTTGTAACACCCTAATTTTCCTTTACTAAAATAATGTAGCAACATGGTGTTTTAGTTTTTGTGTCTAAGGTTTTAAATAAATTCTCAAATAAATTTGGCTCTAAAATATTTAAATATCATTTTGAATAATTTTAGAAACAGCAATTGCTTGTGCATCATATTTTGGTTGCATAGTTTTTGTGTATATGTGTGGTTTTGAAAAGTTTCAAAAATAGTTTGTTTGAAAGTTTGAAAGGGTTTTAAAAGAAAAGGTTTTGAAAAAAAAAGAAAAACCCCAAACCCTCTCTTTCCCCTCTCCCCTTTCAGCCCACGTGTCCCCCCGGCCCATCTCTCTTTCCCTCCCTTTCTTCTTTTTCACGAGGGCCGCTTCTTTCTTCGCCGGCCCATCTCCTTGCGCGGCCCAGCATCATCTGCTCCCCTCTCTCTTCCACTGACCGCCCGGGCCCGCTCGCCAGGTCCATCTCCCACCTCCAGCCCCTCCCCTCCCCTGCATCTCAACCGTGGCCGCCGGCCGTTTTCCGCGCTGTGCGCCTTTCCCCGCATTCAATCCTCACCATTAAGGCGCAGTGAAGCACCGGCCGCCATCTTCCCCTTAACTTCCATTCGTTTCCCCTTCAGTTACTCCTTCCCCTCCTTGATTTCCATGAACCGTCGGCGCCCCAATGGCCATTGAAGGCCATTGCCCCCGGTCGCTGCTCCCTCTCCCTCCTTTGCCGTATAAGAGCCGCGGCCGAAGCCCTACGCGCTCCTTTCGCATCCGCTATCGCTCCGCACCCTTCAACCTCGCACACGCGTCGTCGCCCTTTGAAGCTCCGGCCGCCGAGCCATTGCAGGCCGCCCGAAGCTCTCCGTCGCCGGTGTACGCCTCCTCGGTTCCTCCTCTTCCTCCTCATCGCACGTGCCACCGCACGAGGACTCGGCGTCCCCGGACATTCTCCTTCCCCGCCGAACCGAGCCGCCGCCGGAGATCCCCTGCCCTCTTCTTCCGCCGGAGTCCTGCCGCCGCGCGTCGATCTCCTCCCCCTCTGCCTCTCCACCACCAGGAAGTCCCTCTGGAGCTTTGCAACGAGGTGAGGAAGCGCATACACCTCCTTAGCCCGCGCGTCCCGCGCCATTCTCGCCGCCCGCGCTCGTCGGAGTAGGCAGTGCCGCCCCCTTCCGGTGTGCGCCACTGTGGCCTGCTCTAAACGCCTCCCTAAGCCCCTAGGTGGCTTCGCCATGTTCTCAGCTCTGTGTAGGGCCTTTCCGCGCCCAAAACCATGGTCGGACGCTCGAGTTCGAGCTCCTCCGGCGAGCTCTGCGCCGCCGCCACCGCGTGCCGGCCAAGCGCCGCCGCCTAGCCGCTCGCGCGTCACTGCAGCCATCCGCGAGTAGATCAATGGCCAAGATCTTTTCCCCGCCCTGGTCAACCGGATCTCGTACCGGTCAACCCCGCTTTGCCGCCGCCACTTTGCAAAAACGACCCCGTGCTTTCTTTTATCACAGATGTATCCTCCCACCAGTTAAAACCCTTACGTTCAAGTCCTTTTCTTTACGTTTAGACCCCTGAGCTTTTAAGTTTTTCCCCAGCCGTCTGTGGTTAGATCTACGGCTCAGATCTTTTCGGCCCTGAGTCAACTGAGTCAAGTACCGGTAAACCGCGCCCTCCGTCGGCCTTTTTGCAAAGAAGCCCCTGAAGTTTCCAATATCACAAAAATACCCTTCCACCTTATAAAACCCTTACAACCAGGTCCAGGTTTTCTCGTTTTAGCCCCTGTTTTCTTAGGTTTTTCCATCCTGAGGTCCAACCTTGTCTTTTTACGTTATAAACCTTCAGTTTATAAGCGTAAATATGTTTTAGCCCCTGGTTTCTTGCAGTTAAGCCCCTGGAAGCCCTGTTTCTTCACAGAAAAGCCCCTAAACCTTGTTTTGGCCGTATCTTTTGCGTTTTATCTCCGTTTCCACCGTTTCAAGTTGCGTTAGGTTCATATCACCTCAAACTACGTGATAGGACCAATGTTGAACATGTTCTTTGTTTTATAATTTATTTAAATATTAAATATGATTAAATCCTTATACACATACTTTTCTAATTAAAATCTAATTAGAGTTTAACACGTGTTTTCATAAGAAAGATAATATGATTAATACTTATTAAATAATTCTTTCAATTAAAAGCTAATTAGATGTATACCTCGGTTTTTATAATCAAACTTAAATTGATTAATGATTATGCAATTTGCTTTCTAAATAAAAGCAACATAGGCTATATCCCAAGTTTTCTTAATTAAATGTTAATTTGATTAATATGAATATAAATGTGTTTTAAATTATAATTTGATTAGTTCAACTCGAAATATAAAGATATACGTTTAGATGTTTCACATGCTTCTTTTAGAAGTAAATGTTTAATTTGCATAAATAATACTTGAATATTTATAAATAAAATTGGACTAAGTTCAACATAGTTCTTTTTCATCTAAATATAACTTGCTTAATTCTAAATAGGGTATTTCTCTGAAATAACCTATGCACATGATTTTACTTAACTAAAAGATACCTAGCACATAGCTAGCCCTTGTTTGTGATCATCCAAATCTCCCGATAGTTCCGAGTGTTTTTACGTTCGCGTTCCTAGAGCCAAACCTTGTCCTTTCTTTAAGCTTTTCATGCTTGGTGTATTGTTTTATTTATTGTATGTTTTCTTGTGTTCTCATAGACATTGTACCGGTTTCAAGTGAGCAGCCAGTTGGAGTGGATCAAGAGCAAGTTTTTGAAGAAGAAGAACCCCAGTGTTAAACAAGGAAGGCAAGTGGATTTCCTCTCCTGCATATTCTATTTTGTCTCACACAACTTACATGATAACTAAAATTTACATTTCTGTCGTATTGCATAAATTTGATGGGAAATTACCTTTTTAAGGACATGACTAGATTTTTTTATCCTCATTACCTTGAACAACCCTTTTAAATAAATGTTTTGGGTAGAAATGCTTAGTTGCTATACCTTGGGATGGTTCAATGGAATTTTACAATATGATGAATGTTGATCATGATAACTTTGGTGAAGATGATGCTATGTTGATAACAAGATCATATATTTTAATCGGAACATGGAGAACCACCCAGGAAAATAGTGCAACCATAGTCCATATGGCTCTGGCTTAGCCAATTAATTAGGTGTGTGAATGTACTGATGACCTTTTCCGAAAGGAGCAGAGGGGGATCGGGGTTGAAGGGGTATAGCCCAGTTCTTTTGGGGTAGCAGCCTTTGCTTAGGTGCTGACCACTAGGGAGGGTTATGGTCCGCCCTGATATGTAACTATGCGGGTTGTTAGTCTTTTGCATGCCTTTGTAAAGGCTTCGTAGTGGACCCCTAGCCACTCACCTCGGTAGTGTTTAAGGGTCTGATCAACCCGGGCAACATGGCGAACACGAACTGTGGGTAAAGTGTACGACCTCTGCAGAGTGAAAACTGATCAATCAGCTGTGCTCACGGTTAAGAGCGGCCTGGACCCTCACATGATAAGTGAACTTGAAGATGGAATTAAATTGAGGTTTATGTATGGTTTGAGATGGAAAGTTTTCTAAAGTCTTTTTAAGTGGGTTGGTATAAACTTACACCTAGTAAATAGGTGCTTGCTAATAAAACTTGACCAACTTTAAAATGCTAACCGCTGCAAAAACTTAGCCTATCCTTAATAGCCTTGCATCTTCCCACACTTGCTGAGCTCCAACCATAAGTGTGCTCACCCTTGCTTACCCGCTGTTCAAAGGAGAAAACTGGAGAAGAGTACTTCAGCGACTACAATGAGTTCTGAGGCTTGCGTGCCCCTAGTCATGTGCCTGTGGATGCTGAAGATGGAGTTGCGTCATCTAGTTATCGTTTGTTCGTTTTAAAGACCTTCGAGTCTATCGTCTGAGTGTAATAAAAGATAATGTAATGGTTTAACTCTTGTATGTTTTTATTGCTGTTTATGGATATTTCACTCATGACGTCTATCATATGTGTGTAAAATTGATCTTGGCGCACATATGAGATGCATTTGGTTTTCTTCGGAAAATCAGGTGTGACATTGCTCCTCCTCTCGGGCGACATCGAGCATGACCTCTCTCCCCTTCTCTCCCTTTCCTCGTGGCAGCCCAGGAATCTCCAAGGTGAGGTGGATCGGTGGCGAGCAGGGAGAGCAAGGCCGCCGCCACCAGGTTTCCTCCCTCGGCCTCCCTTCTCTGGCTGGCAAAGCTTGGCAGCCCACAATTCATCGTGAGGAGCTCCGGCGGATCCACAGCCTAGAGTACGACGGCGCTGCACCTCCAGTTCCGCTTGTCTCCTCCTCTCACACCATGCGGCGCTGCCCCTCCTCTCCCCCATGGTGGTTGAGGATGGCGTGAGGTTGCACGGGACCTGTGCATACTGTTTCTCCCAGACGATGCTGGATGTGGCATTTGACCGGAGGAACTGGACGGTTGCGTCACTTTTACCGTCCCCCGCTGTGGGGGAAAACGGTAAGAGCAACCTTCGGTTCACTTTGCGGTCACGTTCCGGACGTCGGGCGACAGCCTAAGTCGCTAGTCGCCCTGTAGTTAGAACTTGCAAACACATGTTCTTGCTAGTTGCTGCTAAAAAGTAGACCCCCACGTTATCCCCGTGTAGGGGCGACAGGCGACACGGGCGGACGCCCCCACCCACCGCAGTCACGCAGCCAGCAAGGACGGTGTGGTGGGGCTCCTCTTCTCCTTCCTCTTGCCAGGCGGACATAGTTGCTGCAGAGGTGGGACGGACCCGCCGTGGGGTGACCAGGAATGACATCGGTGAGGCCAGATTTGGTGCCTCAGCGGTCGGATTCGATGGCCATGGTGCCGGATCTGCAGGTGGTGCCGGCGGCTAGTACCAGCAGCGGTGACCATGAGCGAGGCAGTCGTTGGTCGCTACGTGGGCCTAGCAGCAGGCCTACAGTGGTAGGGGGCTGACGAGGGGCTCGGTGAAGTGCGCACAGCACGGAGCGACAACGACCGAGGCAAGGCTCTGTAGGTGGAGGTGTGTGGTGGGTGCATGGATGATGTCTGTCGACCCTACATCGATGTGTGCGGTGAGGCGGCCGCATGGCGTGGCGGACTCGATGCGGCCGCGCAAGTGTCAATGTGTGCGGTGAGACGGTCGTGTGGTGCGGCGGCCTTGACGCGTCCTTGCGATGGCAGGGCTCCACGTCCAGTGCAGAGGGCCATGACGTGCGGACGGTGTGTGGCTACAGTGGTCTGGAGGAGCTTCAACTATGGGGTTGCAGGGCAAGGCGGCACAGGCGGCGTCTGGGCAAGCATCAGTGCCATGGTGGCGCGATCAGGAGCGTGCGTCAATGATGCAGAGTTGAGCAGCCGGAGAGGACCTGCGCACGGTGGGAAGAGGCACGGCAGCGGTACCGTCCCTATGTGGACTTCTATGTTCTCACTGGTGTTGATGTAAGCGGCACCCTAGGGCATTGCTCTCCTTGTTGAGGGTGTCATCTTTGGAGCTTCATCTCAACAGCACGAGGTTCTCAGGGTGAAAACCCTATCCAGTTTTGGACAAGTGACGACGGCGCCCCAGGTGTCGTACCCTCCTTGGAGGTGTCGTTTCTAGAGACCCAACTTGACTGATGGTTCTACTGGCGATGATGGATCATGGGAGTCTGCATTTGGTGGTGGTGTTTGCGGCATGGTGCGAGTTGATAAGCTTCATGGGGGTTGCTAAGCTCTCGTGGAGACGATCACAACTCTGAAGGCAAACAAGGGTTGCTGATGTGTGTCGGGGTGACTGCTTGCAGTTGACTGCAGCGGCTAACATTGCTAGCAATTGTCAGTGAGGTGTGGGACTGCGTCGAAAGACGGCGCTTGAGGCAACAACCTATTGAGACGATGTTGGCATTCGATTTCTGTCAAACTAGCCATGAGTTTACCTTCAATGTTGGTATTAATTTGATATCCAAACAATCGATCCTAACCCTCGTGATATATCAAGTTCGCACTCGTATGTGGTTTTTGGAGTTTATTATTTGCACAGGAATTAAGCGCCTAAATGAGGACTTCCGAGTAACGTTCATCAAGCACTTTGCGAGAAGATCATGAAGCCCGACACAAGTCAAGACACAAGGTGAACATGACTCCAAATGATCTAACGACTGAAGCGTGAAGCTGTGAAACTTTGAGGACCTAAACAGAAGATGCGGGAGTTCACGCGCCAAGCACCCTTATCTAAACCGTGGGGAAAACAACGTTAAGGACCCACATGCAGTTCGGCAAAGACTCAAGAAAACATGAGTAGCATCTGGAAGCGAGACGAAGGTGAAACGGGCCAAAATGGGCCCAGGCTAGTTGGCCTAGGCCGGCCGGCCCAGCCCATTGCGGGCCCGGTTCATCACCCCCTTTGACCTAGCACCCCTTCGGGCTATTTATAGTCCCCGTGCGAAGAGCCACGCATCAAGTTATTTGTCATCCACCGCCGAGGAGTAGAGAAGCTAGAGGGACACCATCTCGGAGAGGAGGGTCTTGCTAGTTGTCTAGCGTTTCCCTAGCCGACGTGGGAACCTTGCATGGAAGACCACGTCGGAGTTCCGGAGCTAGGATCAAGATCAAGGTAGGATCCCAATTGTGATCTTGTTCATGTAATCATTCATGGTGAAGTATTTGTGAATCTGATTTCTAACGATCAAGTGCCTTCTCTATGATTTTGTCTTCTCTTGGTTTTGCTTTTTCCTCAATCTATTCTATAGATAGATTGCTCAGGGTGCTCTTGTAGCTGCGGTGGATAGAGGTGCATACCGGATCAAGTGTTTTCAACATGTTCCTCATGAACGTGCTCTTAGGTTCACCTACACAAAAAGCGGGGGCATCGTGACAGGATGTTGATCACGCGTACGGTAGGTGCCTTTGAGGATTGGAACGGAGGCCATGGTTTAAAGATGCTTTTTATGAGATTCACATTGCTATCTTCATCTCTCGCTTGGAACTACAACAAAGGCATGATCTAGACTCTCTAGATCGGTTATCTCTATGTTTTCTTTTGCTACCTCTCGTGTTTAGTAGATTAGATGTATTTGAAACCTCTCAAGAAGATAGTGCTTTCTCACTTTATTGGATTGAATCTTGCATTACACATGTTCAACGGATTCGATACCTTGGGTTCACACTTAAGTGAAAAAGGGTCCCATGTGATCCGTATGCTTGCAGATCGAAGTTTGCAACGACAAACAAACGTCAACAAGCCCCTTTTTCTGGCGCCGTTGCCGGGGAACAAGCAATCAAGATCCGATCTAGTATCATGTTTGTAAGTATTTTTTTAGTTTTTCTTTTGGTTTTTCTTTTGCATCTATTAACTTTGATCATCCTCAAAAATCAATCTAATGTAGTTTTTGACTAACCCTAAATTTTTCTTTTTGATTTTTGTATATTTTGTTTATCGCTAACCCTAACGGAGATGGACAGCTACCTCTCCAACAAACCCAAGTTTTCCTTTGGGGATGATCCAGAAATACTTTACAGGCAAAGGAGACATGCAACACAAGCTAACGAATTTGAGATTGTAGATCCAAAAGCCGAGGTCGAAGGATCGTCAGAATCTCCAAAAGAATCACCACCTCCAAGTCCAAAGGGAGATCAACCTCAACCGCCACCCATGGGAGAAGAATCGCAGCCAGAGAGCAAGATCGGGGAACTATGCACCCCGAACATCGATGATCTACCAATCCTAAACCTTGAAGACGTCAGAAGGCCGTTCAAGATCCATATCTCAACTATCCGCATGGTGCAACATTCGCCTTTCACCGGTAAAGAGGATCCAAACCTTCACCTCCAAGCATTCGTTCAACTATGTCAAACTTTCAATGTGGATGGGGTGACTCAAAATCAAATGAGGCCACGCTTTTTTCATTCTCACTACTTGGAAAAGATTTGCATTGGTTCCACACTCTACCGGCAGAGTCGACACTAAATTGGGAAGCATTGATGAGGGCCTTCATGAAGAAATATTATTCGCCGGCCAAGACTCAAAGTTTGTGCAACAAAATTGATACAATTTTTCAATTTCCCACGGAGACGACTGAAGGAGCTTTGGAGCATTTAAATGAATACATGCGAGCCGAATTCCTTGAATGGCATATCGATTCACTTATGAGGAGGATGGAGAAGATGGAGATTGAGAAGATAGAAGCTATAGAGGCTGCTGAAGTAAGATCCACATGTGAGGAGTGTGGGGAGTACGACCATGTCCAGGAAGATTGTCCGAAGGAAGCAAAGGTGCTCGACTACATGAGGAAAGGAGAGGTGCCAAACTTCCACTACGATCAAGGTAAACCTCAATTTAATGCAAGCTCGTCCATTCAAAATTCGGTTCCTCTTCGTATACAATTGAAGGATTTCATAGACGAGCAAGCTAAGATCAACGAGGACACCGTCACTAAGTTTAAGGCTATTGACAAAATATTGGAGAATATAGACGGCAAGGTGCGGAAGCTCTAACCATCAAGTGCTCAACATGATGAAGATGCTAGAGACGCAAGTGGGACAACTTGCTAGGCACCTAGTGGGTAATGAAGGAAGATTGTCGGGACAACCCCAAGGTCCCGAGATGGTGAAGGCCATTCAAACTCGTTCGCCGAAGTTTGAGATGCCAAGCCAAGACATGAAGATGCTTCCGTTAAAGTCTCTCTACTTCAAAGACATACTTGCCGACAAGTATGAGGTGGCGACACTCGGGGTAGATCACATCAAGATGTCTGAAGAATGCAGCACCGCTATTGCAAATCAATGACCCAAGCAGCAAAGGGACCCCGGATGTCCAACCATCCCGTGTTCCATTGGCTCATTCAAGTTCAAGAAGGCATTATGCGACCTTGGAGCAAGTGTGAGCATCATGCGAAGAGACGTGTTCGAGAAGCTATGCCTACCGAAGCTAGAGCCTACGGCCATCTGTCTAGAGTTGGGTGACAACTCTATTCGCTATCCTATGGGAATCGCCGAAGATGTACCCGCAAAAGTTGGAGATCACTTCATCCGCGTCTTTTTCGTGGTGCTCAAGATGGGAGAAAGGGAGAAGCCGCCACTCATCTTTGGGAGGCCATTCCTCAAGACCGTCAGAGCAACGATTGACGTGGGCAAGGGGGAGATCAAGTTCAACGTCAATGGCACAAGGAGCATATTCAAGTTTCAGTCACGTTTCGAGGTATGCAACACGATCAATGTTAAATATGTTCCACCTCATCGTTGATTTATTAGGGAAGAGCCAAAGAAGGAAGAGCCCAAGAAGAAGGAAGCGAAGGATATCAAAGAAGAGGTTGCATCAGTCAAGACCAAAGAACAAAAGCCGCATGTGAAGACCAAAAAGATGATTAAGGCGAAGAATAAGCCTGCGCCCAAGCCAAGGATGGTGCAGAAGTGGGTACCCAAGATTGCAACACCCACAAAGAGTGTTGATCCGAAGTGAAGAAGAGAAGAAGTCTAGCTATAGACTATAAACGAAATGCTAGGCGGGAGGCAACCCGTTCGTCGAGTCAAGAATAAGCTACCGGGAGGACAACCCGATCAAGAATAAAGCTACCGGGAGGGCAACCCAGAAGATTTCCGAATTTCAAGTAAGTTAGTCTTAGAATTTGCTACACAAGACACTTTATTAACTCTTAAGTGGTTGAACAAGTTTTCGGAGAACCTTTTATTTGCTCGGACATTATATTTTAATTTTCCTATCTCAAACCAATGACACGAGCCATCCCATGATTTATTTGCCTCTTTTCGAGAAACTAGAACCAAAAATTCAGATCCTATCCAAGCCTTTCATCCTCTTCATGATGTTAAGGTTGGCTTGTCTTACATGTTAATGACACATGAGTAGAGCCCCGTGTTGTTTCTTAATGATTTTTAATCTTTGACGCATGGTAGGACTCATGTGAACCTAGGAAACTTGATTTTTGGTTTCATTCAACTTGACATCCACCGGTTTCTCTAGAATTAGAATTTTATGAGCCCCGTTGTTTTTATTTGTTCAGAATATTCTCTCTCATGTTTGGCCAAAATTAGAACCTAAACCCATACCCTCACGGTCAAGCCGGAGGACCTTGCTATCAAGTAATGAATGCAAACGATCCCGGTGTAACCAAAATAAAGGTAGTCGGAAGGTTTTCGACTTACAATTGATTTTGATGCCTAAAAACTCCTCTAAGAATACATTTGGACTCATTGCTAGCTCTGAGTTAATTTTTGATTTTCGAAATTAGAGGAGTGTTTAGCGTTAAAACATGATTAAGGGAAGGATTTTGAGTTTGCTTAACACTTTGTGCTCCATAATGCATCACGAGAAGGCATCCATCATTTGGCATCTTGGGCACATGCAAAGAACAAGCTTGAGGGGTAGCATGAGCTTTGTTTTGCTGGAAACAAGTGAAAGCACATGAAGCATGGAAGATAAGAGGTGACACAAAGTAAAGGAGGAAAGCATTAATCTCATCATTTCAAAACAAAGGAGTGGCCGAGAGCGTTTGGGCGTGGATTCTTGTGGAGCACGAGGACACAAGACAACAAGGGAGCAAGAAGCATCTCGGAGAAACCTGGAGCCGGGAGGAGCAGGAGGCCCCCTAGGCCGATCGGCCTAGGCCGACCGGCCTGCCCCTTCCAAACAGTCCCCCTGTGCTCCCCTCCATCTGGTAAGTAGTTCATCCATTTTCTAGTTTGTGTTCTTGAGTTCATAGCCCAGAAGTTCCAGAAACCACCTAGAAATATTTGTGCCTCACTTCCTTCTCTAAAGATCCCTAAAAATCATTACAATTTCTTGCCCTTCCATATACTTTCTTTGTGCATTTTTCTACCAACGAGAAACCCCCGGGAGAGTTGTTTGTGAATTTGTGCAGCAAGGCACGATGAGGAAGGCCATGAACATCGTCCTTGGAAGGAAGACACGATCGTCGTCATCGAAGGTGCCATCAACTAGCTCTTCGCAGAGGCACTCTATCTTCGAGTCTCCGCGAAGCATGGAGAAGGACGTGGCACCACCGAGGAGCGAAACGATGCTCCTTGGGAATGAGGAATACACGAAGCTCGTCCATACGGTACACCGAACCACAAGGGCACATGAAGGAGCCATCCATTCGACCTCAACACCACCATATGCTCTGAGGCACTCCAAGATTGGTTTCATCATAAAGACGGAGGATCAACCATCGGAGGAAGAGTGAAGGAAGGAAGAAGAAATAATGCTTTCAAGGTTTGATTTTTCCTTCTTTTGTCCTTTATTTTTCAGTTTGTGTGCAAATTTTTGTGTGTGTAGCATTTTCTATTTTTATTTATTTTCAGCATGTGTGTGGTAGTAGTAGTCTTTGTTTTCCATCACCATGAATAAATTTCACCATCATTCTATGATCTTTAATATAGATGGAAAATTGTGCCAAGTTGATATATGATGACCATTGCCGCTTTGCTAATCTTTGTACTTGTTTTATGCATGATTAAGCTAGTGCACTCTTTAATGCAAATTTGAAATTAATTTAAATGCTAGCTTAATCCTTTGCGGAGGTTATGATAAAGATGAGACCCATAGCTTTTCTCATGCTCTCAATTTTGGATGGGTTAAAGAGGATTTATTTTTGTTCTTAAAAAGTAATGCTAACCTTGTCATTAATACCTCTTGCGCTTTGCTCTACCTATCCAAAGCCTTATATTTGATTGAGTGCAAAAACCTTAGTGTACAATATTTATTTTTGGGTGCATTGATTCAAGGCTTGATTTCTCTAGCTCGAGATTAAGAAGTTGGTCATTCCGTTTTTGCGTATCTATCTTTATGCTAGCCTTTTCTATCCGTGCATTGTAAATTTCCACAACGAAAATTTTGCAAACCTCGCTGGATATCCACCCACAAACCCAAAACATCTTTTTGTGTTTACCTCCTTGACCACAACCCAATTTTTGAGTATGGATGAATATTTCGAGGAAGATCAGAAGAATGAAGGTGCCGAAGATAGAAGTATGATTTTGGGAGACCTCCAAGACGACATGGTGCGTGAAGGATCCCTAGAAGATTTCAAGTGTTTCTCTCCAGGAAAATATAGGACTTTTAGTACCTACCTTGGCACAAAAATTTTGTCACCTCTTTGCCCGAGGATGTGCAATCGTCTAAGCATGGGGGAGTTGCTAAGATGGTAGGTACAGTGTAATCTAGAGTTCAAGGGGAGTATATAAAAAATGAAAACAAAGTGTGAAAGAAAAAAAAAGAGAGATGGAAAAAGTATGTGTATATATAAAAAAAGAAGACAGAAAGAGAGAAAAAGAAATAATAATAAAATAAAGCTCCCTGGCTCTCTAGATGCATTAGGAATTTCAAGTCAAGAGGATTCAAGATCAAGTCCAATAACGAGGACTTCGTTTGTGCCTCGGGATCACTCTTTGCCATTTCATGTCCACCCATCTCAAAGTGTGTGTGTTTTTTTCTCTCCCCCCTCCTTGAGAACATTATTTTTCCAATGACCTTTTTGACGAGTCTCGGTAAGTCCGTGAGAAGCTTGTCTTGTTTTGATAATATCTCGATTATAATATCTTGGTAGGACTAAATTTTCCCATAACCTCCATATAAAGCCTTCCACTAAATATTTTGAGAGGGGAAAGGAGTAGAACAAATAGGCTTGAGAGACTTAATGAGATGAGAGTTCATGAGCAAGATGCAAGGAGGTTTAAATTTTTGAACTTGGTGTAGGTCTTTTTCTTCACCTTGCACTTCATTTCAAAATTTCTGAGATTCATTTAAAATTTGGGAGCATGATTAACTTCTTGTGGGAAGAGCTTAATTGATATCCATCCTCCGTAGGGATGAAGGCTAGTTACATTATGGAACTTCAACAAATATAAATTTAGAGACCATTATGTTTTCTCATGTATGATGAAGTGCAGGGTATGAACATTGAAAGGCAATACTGATATCCGTTGAAGGCTTACTCGAGGACGAGCAAGGTTTAAGCATGGGGGGATGTTGGCGGTCGATTTCCGTCAACCTAGCCATGAGTTTACCTTCAATGTTGGTATTAATTTGATATCCAAACTAACGGTCCTAACCCTCATGATATATCAAGTTCGCACTCGCATGTGGTTTTTGAAGTTTATTGTTTACACAGGAATTAAGCATCTAAATGAGGACTTCCGGGTAAAGTTCATCAAGCACTTTACGAGAAGATTATGAAGCCCGGCACAAGTCAAGACACGAAGTGAACATGACTCCAAATGATCCAAGGGCTGAAGCGTGAAGCATTGAAACTCTGAGGACCTAAACAGAAGATGCGGGAGTTCGCACGCCAAGCACCCTTATCTAAACCGCGAGGAAAATGACGTCAAGGACCCACATGCAGTTCGGCAAAGACTCAAGAAAACACGAGAAGCATCTGGAAGCGAGATAGAGGCGAAACAGGTCAGAAAGGGCCTAGGCCGGTCGGCCTAGCCCATTTTGGGCTCTGTTCATCGCTCCCTTTGACCTAGAACCCCCTCGAGCTATTTATAGTCCCCGTGCGAAGAGCCACGCATCAAGTCATTCGTCATCCGTCACCGAGGAGCAGAGAAGCTAGAGGGACACCATCTCAGATAGGAGGGTCGTGCTAGTTGTCTATGGTTTCCCTAGCCGACGTGGGAACCTTGCATGTAAGACCACGTCGGAGTTCTGGAGCTAGGATCAAGATCAAGGTAGGATCCCGGTTGTGATCTTGTTTCATGTAATCATTCATGGTGAAGTCTTTGTGAATTCGATTTCTAGCGATCAAGTGACTTCTCTTGGTTTTGCTTTTTCCTCAATCTATTCTATAGATAGATTGCTCAGGGTGCTCTTGTAGCCGTGGTGGCTAGAGGTGCATACCGGATCTACCAAGTGTTTTCAACGCGTTCCTCGTGAACATGCTCTTAGGTTCACTTACACAAAAAGCGAGGCATCATGACAGGATGTCAATCACACGTACCGTGGGTGCCTTTGAGGATTGGAGCGGAGGCCATGGTTTAAAGATGCTTTTTATGATATTCGCATTGCTATCTTCATCTCTTGCTTGGAACTACAACAAAGGCATGATCTAGACTCTTTAGATCGTTATCTCTATGTTTTCTGTACCTACCTCTTGTGTTTAGTAGATTATATGCATTTGAAACCTCTCAGAAAGATAGTGCTTTCTCGCTTTATTGGATTTGAAAGACATGGGTACCCCTGGGTCCCCACCGGCAAGTGTCCCAGAGGTCCCTGACAAGTGGACCCGACCTTCCAGAAGCACCACCGACCTGCAAGTGGGCCCAACGACCTTATCCACAACTCCGATGACTCCGGGCGACCTTATCAAAATCCCGGAAGACCCGCAGTACTTGACGTGCAAGTCAAGACAGTAGGACGCGGTGCGCCGCCGCCCCTAGGTCCGAGTATCACGGGATACTCCTTGTAATCCGGAAGATAGCTTCCCAAAATTGTAACCGACCCAGACATGGGTCCACCGACCTTGAATGGAAACCCTAGTCCGTCCTCCCCATATAAGGCGGCCTAGGGCTCCATTCAAGGGACACCTTCATCTCTCTCGCATAATCCACCACCACAACTGGACGTAGGGTTTTACTCTTCAGAGGCCTGAACCAGTCTAAACCCTTGTCTCCCCGTGTTCATCGCCATACTCACCTCGTTCCGAGTTCACCACATGGACTACCACCTACACTCTTAGTTTCTGATCCTCTCCTTAACCTGCAAACTGCTTGGGTAGCCCCCTGTTCGCACCCAAATTTGGCACAAGGTCGATCAGGCTAGCACCACCGGTCAGATCGGTGTACTCGGACGGTCTGACCGGTCAGGCCCTGTAGCCGATCCGGCAAAAGCCACACCGGTCTGACCGGTGGGGCTGACCGGTCTGACCGGTGGACCCCGAGTTCGAGTAGAATTGAGGAGTTCTGGTTGTTTTCGAGTTGTAAATGACTTCCTTGCAGGGCAAGACCTCCCCACCCTATAAATATAAAGGGCCACGGCCGGTTGAGGGCTTATCACCCAATCGATCATATCTTTTTACAACTTTTGTCTCTCAAACCCTAGCTTTTCCAATCCCTTTGCTTTCCTTGTTTGTCTCGACGGCGATCAAGGACATTCTGAGTGGCCTGCCGATCTCAGAGCAACCCTAGGCGCACCACCTCCGACGGGGTCCCTCCCGAGGCGGTGCTCGTAGGTCTTCACCGCGCCTCTGCGCGCACCGGTCAGACCGGTGCATCTGACCGGTCAGACCGATCAGGATAGGAGCTCGGTGAGTTCACAGTTTCGACTGCAACACGATCTAGCGCTCTCCGCGTTGTTGACCGAGAAAGCGTCAACAAATTGGCGACTCCGCTGGGGAAGAAAGATCAGGTTTCGAAGACCGTTCAATCTAACCTAGCTCAGATGGGTTCTCGTTGCGACCTCGACATGAACAACATCGTTACGGCTTCAATGGAGGATCTCTCTCCGGAGGAACAGCAGAAGTTCAAGGCGTTGCAAGAGTACCTTGAAGTCCAATTCCTCGCAGGCGTCAAGAAGGATCATCATGGCAAGGTAGCAAGATTGAAAGAATTCGAGCTGCCGCCGATCAAGCTAAACGACAACATGGTTGAGGTAGTAACCAATGTAAGCAAACCACCCGCTACTTCATCTCCTCAGAAATCTACTACTGATGATGATGGTTTGGTTGCATCTTATATTACTCGTTTAGAATGCTTAGAGGATCTTGAAAAAGAAAGGAGCATTGCTGGCTTTAATAAGAATGAAACTAATAGCAGTGGTCCTAAGTTTAATACTAATAAAGGGATTCATCCTAGCTTAGCACCTTTGCCTGTTACTAATAACATGAATTATCAGTATGGCATGCCTCATGATCCCATTGGTCAAACCCTGCCGTTTCAACCGTTCAGGCCAAATATGGCCGCACCGGTCGAACCGGTGCAAGGTACCGGTCAGACCGGTCAGACCAGTGCTCTGGATCTTGTGTATGAACAGCCTGAGCCTATTTCTGTCATGCCAAATTTTAATAATACTTTTAATCCTGAACCATATTATAGCACGACTGTTAATTCAATGGCTCAAAAGAACATAATTCCTGATGATGTTTTTAAGAGTTATAGGCATGCTCATGCTAAGATGTCTCCCTATTTGAATAAAATGAACATGGTGAATCCAGGTCCACGACAGCCAAATAATCCTAATTGGGTGGAATTTAGCAAATTTAAGGAAGATTTGGCTAATGTGGTAAAAACTAAACTTGGTGTTGATATTGGTAATACTAATTTGTACCAAAAACCATATGATCCCGAGTCTGATAATTTTCCTCTCCCACGTGGTTGGCATATGCCTGACTTAATTAAATTTAGTGGTGATGATGATCAAACCATGTGGGAACACATTAGTCAGTATACAGCTCAGCTAGGCGAAGCAGGTGCTTTTAATGCTTTGAAAGTACGTTTATTTTCTTTATCTTTGACTGGCACTGCTTTTGCTTGGTTTTCATCACTTGCTCCTAGTTCTATTATATCTTGGGATATGTTAGAGCGTAAGTTTCATGATCATTTCTATAGTGGGAGCATGCAATTGAAATTGACAGATTTAACATCGGTTAGACAAGGAAGGGATGAAAACGTCTCTTCTTACATTAAAAGGTTTAAAGAAACTAAAAACCGATGCTTTAATTTGTCAATTACTGATATGGATCTTGCTAATATTTGCTTAAAAGGTTTAAGATCTGCTATTAGAGATAAAATAGAGGGTTCAGACTTTCTTTCGGTTGCACAAGTTAAAGTAAGAGCTTTAATTGTTGAAAACCGATTGAATAAAGAAAAGACAATTTTAAATTACGTCGTTCTAATGTGCATCACATTGACTATGATTTTGATAGTTCGAGCGATGGAGATAAAGAAATTTATGCTACTGAATTTATATGGCCCTCTAAAGAAAAATCCTATTCTTGCTCATCTCTTAAGCCGGCTAGTAAGGGTCGGCAAGAAGTTAAATTTACTTTTGATGTTTCTAAATGTGATCGTATATTTGATGAATTACATAAGTCTGGAAACATTAAATTGACTCATACTTTGCCTCCACTTGATGAATTAAAAAGGCGTGCATATTGCAAGTTTCATAGTTCTTATTCTCATGCTACTAATGATTGCAATGTGTTTCGTCGATAGGTTCAATCGGCCATAAATGAAGGTCATTTGACGTTTCATGAGATGCAAGTGGACAAGGCTCCTTTTCCTATCAACACTCTGGAATTACAGCAGCCTAAGGTATTGGTTCGGCCGAGTCAAGCTGAAGCAACTAAAGGCAAAAACATGGTGATCGGGGAAGCTAAGCCCGATTTGAGAGGAAAGGAGATAGTTCGAGAAGTTGCTTATGAAAAGACTCCTGATGGCAAGGAAACTTTCAAGGTTACTGTTAGAGCCTCTGGACATGGGGGGCAAGGGTCGTCCACACCTACCGAGCAGCGACTGTCTGAGCCTGATCAGGCCAGACCGGTCAGACCGGTGATGCTGACCGGTCAGACCGGTGCGCCCCAGAGCCGTCCGAGGATGATCAAACCAAGCCGTCCAGAGATTGGTAGTTGGAAGCTTAATGTAGCAAAGAATCAGGGAAGTGGTCCTAAGCCAAAGATCACCTTCGACATGCTATTTGACAAATATTCCAAACAAAAGGCCGTTACAAGTGATCGGCCATTAAAAAAAGGATGAGGTCACCTACATATCAAGAGGGGTCGTCTTCGCCCCCAAGGGCTGCTATAAGATACAAGGGTGAATCATCTCAGCCAAGGCAACACTTTGCTCCATCTTGGGCGCCATCAAGTTCACATTCGCCGTGCCCAATTTATGATGATAATGGAGTCATGTGGGTGCCATATCAACAAGCATTCCATCCTGGATGGGCAGAGCCAAGAAGACCAGCCATGGACAAAATCTCCAGACCGTTCCACGACCGATTGACACCTCGTCTTTCTGGTCAGGGGTATCAGACCCCACCGGTCAGACCGATGCAGTCTACCGGTCCGACCGGTGCTCCCAGGAGGATTGTACCATCTCCTACGAAGCAAGTCTACATGCCAAAATAGAAGGAGGAGGTGCAGAGAATGGATATCAACTCAGAGAGGACTACGAGTAGAGACATTATTCAAATTGGGTCGATGGATGTTCCTATTGAAAAAGGTGGCAAAAGACTGATTGTTTCAAACAATAAGGTTGTGATAGCGATATTAGGAGCATCTGCTGCTACAAATGACCATGAGGCCAGCAGGAGTGGTTCTAACTCCAAATACTTCTTACCAAGGTGGTGTCCTCCCGGATTGACTCGCACACAAAGGAGGAAGCTTCAACGCCTGAGGTTCAGGGAAAATAAGGAGAAAGAGCTAGAAAAGCAGAGCGACGAGGCATTCAACCAGTACAGGCCCATGGTACCACAAGGCAAAGAGTAGAGGATCAAGACCAGCTCACAGGCAGCACTGGTCAGGCCAGTGGAGCTGACGGTCAGACCGGTCACACCGGTCAGACCGGTGGACGTCAACGGTCAGACCGATGACACAAAGGTGCCACCCAGTTTTTCTTCCTCGGCTTCTATGGTTTATGATGACAAGTCTACATCGGTTCATGCTCCAGAAGACGATGAAGAGCTTGTTGATTATAGTTCATCTCCTGAGCACATGAATTTGGACATCAATGTGGTGCATATGTCAATGGATGGTTATGTGCTTTCAGAGGAGGATGTTCCTCATCTCGATTTCGAGCCAAAGGAAGCTATTTTCCAGAAGCCCAAGACCACTAACAATCATCTTAAAGCTCTATACATGAAGGGTCACATCAACGGGAAGCCTATCTCTCGCATGCTAGTGGATGGAGGAGCGATCGTCAACTTGATGCCGTATTCTTTGTTTAAGAAGCTGGGAGGTGTGGATGAAGAGTTGATCAAGACCAACATGACGATCAGTGGTGTATCGGGAGACAAGCCAATGGGCGCCAAGGGTGTTGTATCGATGGAGCTCACCGTCAGAAGCAAGACATTGGCTACTGCTTTCTTCGTCACCAAGACCCAAGGTAACTTTAGTTTGATCCTTGGTCGTGATTGGATTCATGCAAATCAATGTGTGCCTTCTACTTTGCATCAATTTTTAATCCAATGGGTAGGCGACGAGGTAGCGGTTGTTCATGGTGATACGTCGGCTTGTGTTGCAGTGGCTGATAGTACCTCTGTGAATGATCATGAAAATCTTAAATGCTTATCTGGTCTAGATTTATCTGGATTGAAACTTATTGCATCTACCAAAGATGGTTTTGCTAATGCTGTTATGAAGCCGGTTGAAGATCAGGCTACATCACTTTTTGGGATTTGATGGATGCAAATATAAAGTGGTTACAGCGGAGGTGTGAACACTATCGTGCGCATAAGAACGATATGTGTGAGGCCATCGAAGATTTTGATGATTTAAGCAAGTTAGGACAAGGGTTTACGTCGGCTGATCCTCTAGAGGAGGTAGACATTGGTGGCACTGTACCTAGGCCGACATTTGTAAACAAGAATCTTGATCCTTTGTTTAAATCTGAATTAATAAAGTTATTAAAAGAGTATGTTGATTGCTTTGCATGGAGTTACAATGAAATGCCTGGTTTAAGTAGAGATTTAGTAGAGCATTGTTTACCTATTAAACCTGGTTTTAGGCCTTATAAACAACCACGTAGAAACTTTAATCCTGACATTTATGACCGAGTGAAAGAAGAAATCAATCGGTTGTTGGATGCTAAGTTTATTAGGCCTTGTCGTTATGCTGATTGGATCTCTAATATTGTGCCTGTTGAGAAAAGAGGAACGAAAAAGCTTCGTGTTTGCATTGACTTTAGAGATCTTAATAAAGCTACTCCTAAAGATGAGTATCCTATGCCTATAGCTGATTTTCTTGTTAATGCTGCATCCGGACATAGAATTCTTAGTTTTTTTGATGGTAATGCTGGTTACAATCAAATCTTCATGGCCGAAGAGGATATATCCAAACGGCTTTCATATGTCCGGGTTTTGTTGGATTATTTGAGTGGGTGGTTATGATCTTTGGATTAAAAAATACGGGAGCTACTTACCAAAGGGCTATGAATTTAATCTTTCATGATTTACTTGGCATCATAATAGAAGTTTATATCGATGATATTATTGTCAAATCGACTGGAGTAGATTCTCATTTAGCTGATTTAAGACTTGCATGTGAGAGAATGTGTGGATATAAATTGAAGATGAATCCACTCAAATGTGCTTTTGGTGTATCGGCTGGAAAATTCTTGGGTTTCGTTGTACATGAGAAAGGTATAGAGATAGATCCTAAGAAGATTAAAGCTATTAAAAATGTAAAGGCTCCTGCTTGCAAGAAAGATTTGCAAAAGTTCTTGGGCAAGGTAAATTACTTGAGGAGGTTCATTTGTAACTTGTCCTGGAAGGTGAATGCTTTTACTCCTTTACTTCGGTTAAAAAGTGATGCTGATTTTACTTGGGGGGCAAAACAACAAGAGGCATTTGATGAGATTAAGCATTATTTATCTTCACCACCCGTTCTTCAAGTGCCCAGAAGTGGTATTCCATTTAAATTATATGTGGCGGCTGAGAAAGATGTCATTGGAGGTGTTTTGACTCAAGAGACCGAAGGAAAGGAATATATTGTTGCTTATGAAAGTAGAAGACTATTGGACGCCGAAACAAGGTACACTCCTATTGAAAAGTTGTGTTTATCACTATATCATACTTGTACCAAGTTGAGGCATCATTTGTTACCTAGCACTTGTATAGTAGCATGTCAAACCGACATTATTAAATATATGTTGCATAAACCAATTTTAAGTGGTAGAGTCGGCAAATGGGCTTATGCTTTAGTTGAATATGATTTACATTGTGAGCCATTAAGTTCAATGAAAGGTCAAATTGTTGCCGACTTTGTTGTTTGACATAGAGTGGATAAGCAACTTAATTTAAATGTCGGTTATGTTACTCTTACCCCATGGAAATTACATTTTGATGGATCGGTTTGCAAAGATGGTTGTGGTGTTAGAATTATCTTTATTTCACCAAGTGGGGCTGTTTTTGAAGCTCTTAACCGATTGGATCATAAGTGTACTAATAACCAAACCGAATATGAGGCTCTTCTATTTGGATTGGAGATTTTGCATAGCATGGGGGTGAAACATGTGGAAGCTTATGGTGATTCTTTATTAGTGGTACAGCAAGTTTCCAAGGTATATCAATGTTTGAATGGTTTCTTAAATGCATATCTTGATAAATGCTTAGATATTATATCTTGTATGGATGAGTTTGTTATTTATCATGTACCATGAGAAGAGAATCCGAGGGCTAATGCTCTGGACAGCAAGCATCTGGTTATAATGTTCGGAAAAGCATTTTTCAAGAACGCAAACCGATGCTTATGGCCGAGTGTTTTGCTCTGGAGGCACCGGTCCAACCGGTACCTCTGACCGGTCTGACCGGTCTGACCAGTCCCTTGGTCAGAAATCTTCTTCGGCTATTGTTCATTCTAAAGATAATAAGGACGAAGTGGATGATTGGAGAAGGCCTCTGGTAAATTATTTGCAGGATCCTTACAGTTTAGTTGATAAAAAAGTTCGACGCTGGGCTCTTAAGTTTATTGTTGATGATGGTGGATTATATCGTCGAACAATGGATGATTTGCTTCTCAAATGCTTGGGTCCTAATCAAGCTAGATTGGCTATGGCAGAGGTTCATGAAGGGATTTGTGGTACTCATCAATCGGCTCCTAAGATGAAGTGGCTTCTTAAGCGAGCGTGCTTTTATTGGCCTACTATGATAGCTGATTGTTTTAGATACTACAAAGGATGTGAAGAGTGTCAGAAACATGGAGATGTTCAGTTGGTACCTGCTGCGTTGATGCATCCAATCATTAAGCCTTGGCCTTTCAGAGGATGGGGTTTGGATTTTGTGGGTAAGATTCACCCTCCTTCGTCGAAGGGACATTGTTTTGTGATTGTGGCGACTGATTATTTTACCAAATGGACTGAGGCAATTCCTTTGAAGAATATGACACATAGAGAGGTGATTGAGTTTATTACAGAGCATATCATACATAGATTTGGCATTCCACAAACTTTGACTACAGATCAAGGGACTTCGTTTGTTTCAAAAGAGGTGCGTGAGTTTGTTAATTCTTATGGTATTAAATTGCTCAATTCATCTCCATATTTTCTCAAGCAAATGGTCAAGCCGAGTCTAGCAATAAAATTTTGATTAAGCTCATTAAGAAGAAGATAGAGGACAATCCTAGAAGATGGCATGAGGTATTATCTGAAGCTTTGTGGGCTCATCGTATTTCTAGACATGGTGCGACTAAAGTTACTCCTTATGAGCTTGTATATGGTCAAGAGGCCGTTTTACCTGTTGAGGTGAATCTAAGCGCATATAGACTTGCAAAGCAAAATAATCTTGATGTTAGAACTTATGATGCCTTGATGATGGATAATATTGATGAGGTGACCGACAAGCGTTTGGAGGCTTTAGAAGAGATTGAAAAAGACAAGAGGCGAGTTGCTAGAGCTTATAACAAAAAGGTAAAGGCCAAATCTTTTCAGGTAGGTGATCTGGTTTGGAAGACAATTTTGCCTATTGGGACTAAGAGCAATAAATTTGGTAAATGGTCTCCAAGTTGGGAAGGTCCGTATAAGATTGTAGAAGTTTGTTCTGGAAATTCTTACATGGTGGAGACTTTGCAAGGACAGCAACTTCCGAGGGCTCTCAACGGGAGATACTTCAAGAAATTTTACCCAAGTGTTTGGCAAGATTCTTGATAGCACTATGGCTGATTTATTCAAAAATCGCCCTTAGGATAAAAATGCTGGTGAAATATGTCACATCGACCTTAGAAATATTTTTTAATATGCAAGCTTTACTAAAAAATAGGGGGGCATATGTTCGCACCCAAATTTGGCACAAGGCCGATCAGGCTAGCGCCACCGGTCAGACCAGTGTACTCGGACGGTCTGACCGGTCAGGCCCTGTAGCCGATCCGGCAAAAGCCACACCGGTCTGACCGGTGGGGCTGACCGGTCTGACCGGTGGACCCCGAGTCCGAGTAGAATTGAGGAGTTCTGGTTGTTTTCGAGTTGTAAAGGACTTCCTTGCGGGGCAAGACCTCCCCACCCTATAAATATAAAGGGCCACGGCCAGTTGAGGGCTTATCACCCAATCGATCATATCTTTTTACAACTTTTGTCTCTCAAACCCTAGCTTTTCCAATCATGTTGCTTTCCTTGTTTGTCTCGACGGCGATCAAGGACGTTCTGAGTGGCATGCCGATCTCAGAGCAACCCTAGGTGCACCACCTCTGACGGGGTCCCTCCCGAGGCGGTGCTCATAGGTCTTCACCGTGCCTCTGCACGCACTGGTCAGACTGGTGCATCTGACCGGTCAGACCGGTCAGGACAGGAGCTCGGTGAGTTCACAGTTTCGATTGCAGCGCGATCTAGCGCTCTCCGCGTTGTTGACCGAGAAAGCGTCAACACCCCCTAGCAGATCTGTCCAGGTCTCACCCCCTGATAGTTGGCGCACCAGGTAGGGGCGATCGGGAACTCGTTGTGCAGCATGGTGGCCCGATCTGGTGTTGTCTTCCCGGCGAGCATGGCGGCCATCCTCGCCAACCCTGTGGAGATCTGCTTTGGATCCTTCTCGACGACCTGTCCTGTTCTGGCGGTCGCAGCTCCTCCAGCGGCCACAGAGCAGGTCACGACGGCGCCTGTCGCCACCCCTGTTTCCGATCTAGTATCGGAGACCCACCCACCCAGACCCTATGACCTTGTTCAGGGGAAGGAGCACATTATCAAAATGATGAAGGAGACCTTGGAGATCAGCGAGCGAGCTCAACACTCGGCGCAGATGGCGCTACGCCACGATACCTTCCCCTTCGATCTGCAGTCTTCGCGTGGCCTTCGCCTCAGCCAGCTGTCCACGCCATCCCATATCCAATCTGGTTGGAGGCCATCTGGCGACCTAAGGCCTGTACATCACGCGCGGCGCGACCCTCTCGACGTGCCTTGCACCTACCATAAGGGTGCGAAGCACACTCTGTGTGGATGCCGCCTGCAGAAGAAGATCCACCAAGAGCGCCCCCGCCGTGCTACACCACCTCCCCAGTCTCCGAACTGTGGCGAATTCCAGAAGGTACGGGTCCGCATCTCCCCCAACGACTCGGACATCGTCTTTCGCCAGGTGCTCGTCGTCTCCGAGAACGAGCCACCCTGACACAGCACGACGAACTCTGAGGAAGCGGCGCGCATATAGGGCAACACCATGCGTTCCCAGTGACATGCGGAAGAACAGCACGTCGTGACGACCAGCGGGACCGGCGCGACGACCGCGACAACCGGGACCCCCCGCGACAACCGACGTGACGATCGCAGCGACAACCGCCGCGACGACCCATCTCCAGAAGCTCGCCGCGACGAGCGCAGCCTGCCGCCTCCACCTCCGGTAGGCAACCCCGACGGGCCCTTCCAGCCTGCGACCCACACGATCAACATGATCATTGGGGGCCTCAAATCCCATGTCAGCAAGAGGCGCTACCACAAGGACAAGCGCAAGGTCCACCTCATCCACACTCAGCCAACTACACCTCTGTGTTGGTCTGAGCAGGCGATCACGTTCTCTAGAGCTGATCACTGGGTCCACATCCCAGATCCTGGGTCCTACCCACTCGTCGTCGAGCCCACGGTGGACGAGGCCCTGCTCTCTCTCCTAGACTCTCATTGATGGGGGAGCGGGCTCAACATCATCTTCATTGAGACCCTCAAGAAGATGAAGTTCGACTTCGACAAGCTCACGATGTGCGACGAGCCCTTCTACGGCATCATCCTAGGGAAGGCGACTTACCCCCTGGGTCGGGTCTCCCTCCCCATCACTTCCGGTACCAAGGCCAACTTCCGCACGGAGTACCTCAACTTTGAGGTCGCTAACTTCAAGTCCTCCTACCCCACGATCCTAGGTCGCTCGATGCTGGCCAGGTTCACGGCCATCCCGCACTACACCTACTTGGTGTTGAAGATGCCTGCTCCAAACGGGGTCCTCTCCATCCTCGGGGACCTCATGATCTCCTTCAAGTGTGACTCCGAGGGCCTCGACACGCCGCGACCTCCTCCTGCGTCGACGCCTCCGCAGTCTTGGTCGCTGAGGCCAAGAAGGTCGCTCCGAGCGACCTAGCCATCTCGGAGCAGAAGCGCACAGACACCACCCTGGACGCCGCACCCTCCACGAGGAAAGTCTGCCTCGGCCTTGCCGATATAGAGAAGACGGTGGTGATCGGCGACGGCCTCGACAAGAAATAGGAACTCACGCTCACTAGTTTCCTCCGGGATAACGCGGATATATTCGCATGGAGTCCATCAGATATGTCAGGTGTCCCCAGGGAGCTGGCTGAGCACTCCTTGGATGTAAGCAAGATGGCCAAGCCTGTCAAGCAGAAGCTTTGCCACTTTGCGAAAGATCGCAAGGACGTCATTAGGGTAGAAATAATAAAGCTCCTAGCTGCCGGATTTGTCTGCGTGTGTAAAAATCTGGTTTGGCTCGCCAACCCGGTGCTTGTACCCAAGAAAACCGGTCAATGGAGAATGTGTATCGACTACACCGACCTCAACAGGCACTGCCCTAAAGACCCCTTCCCTCTTCCGAGCATCGACCAGGTTGTGGACTCCACGGCCGGAAGCGTCCTCCTATGCTTTCTCGACTGCTACTCAGGGTATCACCAGATAGCCTTGAAGGTCTCCGACCACGACAAGACGGCATTCATAACACTGCACGACATCTACTACTACACGACCATGACCTTTGGTCTCAAGAACGCCAGGGCGACCCACCAGAAGGCCATCCAGAGGTGCCTGGAGCGCTAGATCGGCAAAAACGTAGAAGCCTACGTCGACGATGTGGTCGTCAAGACTACCCAAGAGGACAAGCTCATAGCTGACCTCGTAGAGACCTTCAGCAACCTCTGCTGCTATCGCTGGAAGCTTAATCTAGAGAAGTGTGTCTTCGGTGTCCCGTCCGGCAAGCTCCTGGGCTTCATCGTCAGCAATGGGGGCATCGAGGTGAACCCCACCAAGGTGGATGCCATCCGCAAGATGAAGCGACCTACTGGGAGGAAGGACGTCATGAAGCTCACCGACATGATGGCGGCCCTAGGTCGATTCATTAGCAAACTTGGAGAGAAAGGTCTACCCTTCTTCAAGCTGCTGAAGAAGGCGGACAAGTTCGTCTGGACAGAGAAGGCCGACCAGGCCTTGGAGCAACTCAAGACCTTCCTTATGTCACCCCCGGTGATGGTGCCTCCGGCACCAAAGGAAACACTACTATTCTACATCTCCATGACCACCGTGGTGGTCAGCTCGGTCCTGGTGGCAGAGCGACCTGAAGAGGGTAAACCTTACCCTGTCCATCGACCCGTATACTACGTCAGCGAGGTCTTGTCGGATAGCAAGACTAGGTATACCCAGCTGTTGACACTTCTAAATGTCGACCACTTAAGAACAGATTTGGAATCCGTCCTTAGCGTCAGCACTCGAAGTGTCTGTTGGCACTTCCCAATGTCACAACTAATTGGCGCAGGTTAGCGTGAACATTGAGAGTTGCCATAGGTTTAATCTAAACGATCATGAATGAATCCGCAAGCGCACAGATAAACCATTGTAGCATTTCCCCAAGGAAAGAGAGTATTCCAAGGGTATCGAATCCAAGGAAGGCAAAGGCGGATATCTTAGACTTATGCTTTTGCTCTGAATGTAAACCAAGAGATAGATATAGGGAAAACACACTCAAAGGCAGGGGTAAGATAAAAGATATAAAAGGGTAGTGTGACACACACACCTCAAATCTACCTCTACTCTAGCACACTACGGCTTAGGGGGAACATACGAGTTAGCTCTAGGTTCTAATGTACTAATCATACAGAGCTAGAAGATACAAGAGATAGGCATGAGTATTGCATGAGGGAAACATGGTTCAGCACCCAGGTACAAACGGGGAGCTAGCCCACGACGACCAGCACTCTGCGAAACTAGACTTTAGACTCCTATAGCAGGTACCCCAACGCGGAGGTTGCCCTAGGATCCAACAGGGCTATCACCACCTGAGGACTGACCTCTCGTTACGGGGGGTATGCTCATAACTATCGTAGCTAGACAACCCAGGCACCATGCCTACGTTGCTGCTAGACCTCACCCGGCCCGGGCTATTGTGACCCAGGGTGAGAGCCACCAGAAGACTGGTCAACTAGACCGAGTACCGTAGCTTGAACACAGACCCCATGCAACACTCTCATGCTATCTAACAAGATCAACTAAGGCTAGACATACGAACAGATATGAACTCTCTTATGTCTAATCAACAAGATCAAAGGGTCGTGTTCGTGAAGAACACGAGCCTCTAACTTATGAACAAACACATAAGGAAGGAGTTTATCACCCTTTAAGTGGATCAAAAGGTAGTGTTCACGAATAACATGAGCCTCTAAATGATGAACAAAGGATGAACTCAAGAACATATCAAGAATATGATCTACAGTGACTTTATATGAAATAGCTGAATAACTGAAGTAGATCAAAGTCATACAAAGAAATAAAGATAAAAGAGAACTCATACCTAAACTTCCAAGAGGACTTGGAACCTGAAGAAGAGCTACTCTAGCCTACCCCCTAGCCTTGGAAACTAAAAGTAAGAGGAGAATGAGAGAGTAGTGTGTGTGAAATGGGAGCCCCTCCCCTCCTATTTATAGAGGAGGACAATGCTTGCTCGGACGCCCAAATGGCCCCTAAACACCCGGGAGTGAGGTAAGTGACCAATGAGGAGCCAACACGTGGAGGGCCAGGATCAGGGGGCCCTAAGGCGGTTCGGCCGATCTTAAGATCGGCCGACCCCCTAGGGTGGCCCCCTGGCCTGTGCTTCCTCTGAGTGGCTGCCCTGTGGGCCCTCTGATCCATCCCCGGTGCATGGCTTGATTTGGTATCTGAGGTGGGCCCTTTGATCCATGTGAAGTCCATGTGGCGTCCTCTGATTCGTCGGTGAGTGCCTCCCTTGGATCGATGACGTGTCTTGTCATGTCTCCCTTGGTGGCAGCCACCTCCTCAGCTGAGTTGGCATGGTTTCTTCATAGAAGTGGAGTTTCCTTCTCTTTTAAAGGGTAAATCACCTACATACAAATAATCTCCAAGGACAAGTGGAACTACATTATTCAAACCTAAATGCTAGTAAATAATGCATATGCCTCCATTTATGTGAGAATATTGAGGGTTGGAAATGACGAATTTCCACCGTCAACAAACTGCCCCAAGCTAACCTCTTGCTCGTCTCGAAGCAAGACATTAGAGACTTAGGATGGTTGATCAGGAGTTGCTACAATGTTGTATTCTCAACTTATGGCAAACATACAGCAAAGTACTCTACCAAGAGTTGAACAAGTTGGCAATGTTCTTACCTTTCACCTAATACGTGGGGCATATACCTTCACCTGCCTTGGGCGGTTGAGAGACAGAATGGTTATATAGAGAATGCATAATCACTCATACCTTGATCAGCTTAGCAATCCGGAGGTTTTGCAAATTTTTCAAAAGAAAATCAGAGTTCCTCGAATGATACTCTCGGATCGCTCAAAGGTGTATGGTTCCTCACCAAGGCATCAATGTTGCCTTTCTTCATATCCTACTCCAAATAGGCTTTATGTAGAGCTGTAGGTAGGGAAGATGTGGCATACTTGTCTCTCATATATTGCTAAGTCAAAAACCGGATCCTTGGAAGAAACAAACATACATCCTGATCAAGATGTGCATATGTGTGTGATGGATATGAACATGGCAAGGTGGATACTAGGCCCGGAAATGGGTGCTAGATATTGCCATGTTTTATACGAGGAAATGAGGGATTGATGGTAAGGTGGACACTAGCCCCAGAGTAGGTACTAGTTATTACCATCTATATGGTGGAACTCTTTCTCTTGCACATATCAATCCCTTTTTCTCCTTTGAAATTTTTTTCCGAGACTTGGGCTAGCTCTCTTTATTTATTTTTGCCATGCTTTTGAGCATGCTTTTCTCTTTTTTTTCTTTTTTTAAGCTAGCCCTTTGTCTCTATTGGAGATATTTGGAGAGGGATGAATAATGCAAAGATACATAGAGTTTTATTTTGCGGAAGAATGCATAAGCAGTATGGAGTAAATGATGAATGCTTAACTTCCAGTGTAGAAGTTTAGCATGAACGTGTACGTGATCTTGATCAGGGGAGTATGAGTTCTAATAAGGGTCACAACAATTTGACAAAGCTCAATGAGAGAACAAGCTGCATATGTGGAGGCTAAGAACTAGAATCTACATATGGCCTTGGATGGGAAATTCTCATCATTGAGGAACTCATCATGTTTTGATGTTTTTTCAAAAAGGAAAACTCTGAATGTCAAGCATCACTAAGCACAAGATCATAGCACTCTATTCTACCATATCATGTCTCACAACAACTTAGGCAAGGATCATGCTTTCTGCTACCCACAGTTTTCAAGCTAAGGTTTGAACATACAAGCCAACAAACTCAAAACTTAGGTTGGATACAAAGTTGTCAGCAAGACATACGGGGAGAATAAACAGAGTAACTATTAATCATTTCAACCATAGAGGCAAAGCATTCTTACTAAGCATATCAAACCAAACTAAGCAAATGATGATGATGAAAGCAAATAAATATTTTTAGTCTTTTTATTTTGTAGATTTTTTTGTATTTTCATTTATAAGATATTCTGAAAATGAAAGATACAAGTTACCTCAGGATGGGGGTCCTCCCCCAAGCTAGCTTCAGGCTCACTGCGGAGGAGGGTAGAAGAAACCCTGGCTCACATAGTAAGCCCTCTGCACATCCATGTACTGCCGCTGATCTTGCTGCATGGCTGCTATCCTCTCACTAGCCTGACGCTGCCACACTGAGGTAGACTCGATGTGGGTGTTCAGCGTCTCCTCCAATCCCGTGACCTGAACGGTGAGCTCTCTCAACTGCTGTGCGAGCTGAGCATCGCGTACAGAGGCTGAAGAGTGTCGCCGGAAGGATGAAGACGGAGGTGGACCACCGGAGCTGGAACTAGCGGGTGTGGCCCACTGAGCTCTGCTCACGCTCGCCCAAACCGTGCCACTCGCACTCGGCTGGTAGGTGGGTTGGTCCCAACCAGGTGCATATTCAGGGGTAGCCCCGGACATGTACCCCGCAGGGGCCCCTCCTGCCACTGGTGGTGTAACAGGCTGTTGCTGAGGCTGTGGTAGTGGTGTCGGTTGTGGCTGCTGCTGCTGCATGTGTGCTCTCTTCACCGCGCTCCTGGTGGACCTGCCTGAAACACTAGCACGACGGCTTTCCTCTTGTGTGACAAGGGGAATGGTGAGTGACTCTGAGTTATACAATCCAAACCCCAGGTTAGGTAACGGGATTTGGTTTGCATAGCCCGGAAAGAAGAAAGTAAAAGAATCATTTGGGCCCCTCTTGAGTATATGCCCCTGGATCAAGTATGCCTCATCAATGAGAACTCGGGGCGTCCCGATGAAGGGTACAGGATTCCCGCTAAGAACCCCGAGTCTGAGAGCAATACGAGTCACCAAAGCCGTACACTCAATAGGACCTATCATCTTGAAATTCGTCATCCACTGCCGAATCATTGCTTTAACGGGAGCGACCTTGATCTGGTTGACAGCGGCGTATAATAGCATCATCTCATCGCTGCGCACGGGCCGAACATCCTCTCATGGAAAGAGAGTGATGGCGAGCCACTTGTGCCATAGGCGGAGAGTGGGATGCATGATATCGTTGCACCGAGGTACAAACTTGCCACTGTAAACAAGACCAGAGATATCTGCCCAGAAAGATTCCCAAACATAACCCTCACAAGCTCGCTTCAAAGAGACAGCACAACGAGGACTAAAACCAAGAAGACGACTAAGATCCTTCCAAGAAAGATGATAATCGGTCCCGAAAAGACGAAACTCAACGCCATCCAGGGTCTCGGCAAGAGAGCAAAGAAACTGGATGGTGAGGGGCCGAGAGCCAAGCTCTGTGACCGGTGCAAACTCCTCCCTACCAAGAGCATTCCAAATAGAAGTGAACTCAAGATTCATACCTGTTTTCTCCATGAGAGCCGGGTCGAAGTCCCTGGTGTGGGTGAAGACTCGGTCCTTCAGGAGAGCATAGGCTTGTTGCTCTCGATCGCCCCGCAAGCTAAGGTAGGGGGTGTTGTCGACGACCTCCTCCGTGGCTTGTGGCTCGGCTTGCTCCTCTTGCTCTTCTTCATAATCCATCATTGATGGGCTCGACGTCGGCTCGACGGGGGTGGATGCACTCATGCTTGCCTGCGAACGGGAGCGTGAGCGTGTCACCCTCCAGAGAGTGTTTGCCGCCCAATTCATGCTAGCACAACAACAAGGGACAACAAGAGCAACTCGGTGATGGGTTAGTGAAATCGAATGAAGTTCTTACCGAGCTTGCTCCACCAATAGCAATAATTTTAGCAACACAATAGAGAGACCACTTGATGATCCAATCTTGAGCAAGAAATCCAAGAAAACCAAGAGAGCAAGGAGTAGAGAGGGGAGTGTGAAATGAAATGAGTTGAATGGGTGAAGAACACCCCCTCTCGGGTCCAATTTATAGAGCAAAGGGGCAGCACACCGCGGGATAACCGTTGGGAAACGGCTAGGAGCTGTTGGCCAAGGCTGGGCCCACTTGACCGTTGCCAGGGTTCGGCCGAACCCTGGTTCGGCCGGCCCACTAGTGGGCCCGGTGCTCGCCCCCTTTGGCTGGTGTGCCACCAACAGCTATATCAAAATATGCCAAGGTGCACCGGCCAAAGTTTACTCCAAAAATTGGCCAAATAAATTTTCTATGGTTTTCAAACTCAGAAATGATTTTCAGAATTTTTATTTTGAAAGGGAAAAGGGCTAGATAAATCTAGCATGCAAATGCAGAGTTTTGGAAAATCAAACATGCAATTTTGGAAAGGGAAATATGAGATAAATACCAGCTTTAACCTTTTTGGTAGAAAGGACCCATCATTTTTAGTCCGACGAGTTGGACTCTTCTCAGCGATCAATTCCATTCAGCACCCCACTCCTGAGAAGTAGAGGTTGGTGCAATCTCAATCTTCCGCCATTCTTTCCGAATTTTCTTTAACCTCTTTGACGGAGATTTCTTCCTTAGGGGTGAAGGCTCCGTCCTTCCCCCAAGCTGCTCAACACTATCTTGCACCAAATAGCATTGCTCTTCTTTGTCCTGAAACTTGAACTTCAAGTTCCTCTCCCCAATGCGGAAACGGATGATACCAGATCCCACATTGATTCTAGCTCAGACATCACTGAGAAATGGTCGCCCAAGGATGAGCGGCATTCCTCCCTCGTCATCCATATCGAGGACCACGAAATCCACGAAGACATAAGAGCTCTTGACCTTAACCAATAAACTCTCGGCAATTCCTTCTGGATATCAGATCGTTGAATCAGTGAGTTGGATAGTCCGTGCTGTTGGAGAGAGACCTGGATATCCCAGTTGCTCGAACATGGCCTTGGACATGAGAATAACACTAGCACCAAGGTCACAAAGAGCATGCCTGATCTTCTTGTAATAGATCGTGCACATGATAGTCGGGTAGCCTAGATCTTTCTTGTGCACTACTGCTGATTCCTCCCATGGATCAAGAATTTGTTGAGTGGGCTTTCCTGCATAGTCAGAGGCACGTGTCTTCCTAGGTGGCTTACCCCACTTGGTTGACACTACACTAACATTTTCACAAGAGGATACAGGTTGCCCCGGGATCCTCCCGTTATCAGGAGATGGAACCAAAGCAGCCAGCTGAGCCAACTGGGTTTCTAACATCTTGTTGAAACTCAGCTGACTCTTCTGGGCAGAAGAAAAACTATCAAGCTTAACATTGAGGCTTTCCATAGTTTTATCAAGGGCAGCTAGCTTCTTGTTAATACCTTCATTAATCTTAGCTTGCCCAAAAACAAGATCTCTCAAGGAAGGTTGGTTAGGATTATAAGAGTTACCTTGGTTACCTCCTTGATAATAAGGGCATTGTTGATTCCACGATTGGCCTCCTTGTTGATATGGACGATAACCATTGTTATTGCCATTCATGTACATCACTTCCTCCTGAGTCTCCGGACCATAGTTGCCTGAGTGCCTAGTGTTGCCACAGACTTCACAAGTCATGTGAGAGTCCATAGGCAAAGAAGTAGTGGCCATGGTAGCCTTCTCGCTGGTGTAGTCATCCAATATCTTCATAAAAAAATCCATCTTGGCAGTAATCATGTCTGCTTCCTTGACAGTATGAGTACCCCTTGGTCGTGGTTGGAGCCTTTCATCACTCCACCCTTGGTTGGAGACCATCTTCTCCATGAGTAATTTAGCATTATCAACAGAGAGTGAGAAGAATGCTCCTTGAGCAGCAGCATCAATATGGCCTCGGGCTGTCGGAGTCAACCCATTATAGAAACTTTGAAGAATGAGCCAATCTTCCATCCCATGATGAGGACAGGCCAGGACATACTCCTGAAGCCCCTCCCAAGCCTCTGGAATAGATTCACTTGCTGCTTACTGAAAACCAGAAATCCTTCCACGAAGAGCATTGGTTTTACCCAATGGAAAGAACTTCTTGAGAAATGCCTGTGAACACTTGCTCCAAGTGTCAATAGATTCCCGGTTCGCGTAGAACCATTGCTTAGCCTTTCCCAAGAGGGAGAATGGAAATAGCCGTAGACGAACAGCATCCATATTTGCACCACTGATGACGAAAGTGCTGCACAGCTCTAGGAATTGCTGCAGATGAGCATTGGCATCCTCATTTGGCTTGCCACAGAATGGGCTAGCCTATACCATTGTGATTAGACCCATCTTGATCTCAAAGTTTTCAGTCCCCATTGCCACCTCAGGGCCTTGCAGCACCTGGTCAGCGGAAGGAGCTGAGTACTCACGAAGTGTCTTCTGGGCCATGGCGTTGGACGCGGATGGTACAAAGGAAGCTGGTTCGCCCTCCGGATGAGTACGACGAGGTGAGCCGAAATGAATTCGAGCTTTCCTCACAAGTGACTCGGGATCTTCAGTAAAATTCCTCGGTAGGTCGAAACCAGTCATACACTACCTGTCTTCATTATCCAAAGATAAAAGAAGACAATCAAGTTTAGCCTGCATTGAGGGTTGTCCTAACCTACTCAGAGTTTATAAACAGATGCAGAGCATAGTCAAGATAATCATGTGCCTTCCCCGGCAACGGCGCTAGAAATGCTTGTTGACACTTCTAAACGTCGACCACTTAAGAACAGATTTGGAATCCGTCCTTAGCGTCAGTGCTAGAAGTGTCTGTTGGCACTTCCCAATGTCACAACTAATTGGCACAGGTTAGCGTGAACATTGAGAGTTGACATAGGTTTAATCTAAACGATCATGAACGAATCTGCAAGCGCACAGATAAACCATTGTAGCATTTCCCCAAGGAAAGAGAGTATTCCAAGGGTATCAAATCCAAGGAAGGCAAAGGCGGATATCTTAGACTTATGCTTTTGCTCTGAATGTAAACCAAGAGATAGATATAGGGAAAACACACTCAAAGGCAAAGGTAAGATAAAAGATATAAAAGCGTAGTGTGACACACACACCTCAAATCTACCTCTACTCTAGCACACTACGGCTTAGGGGGAACATACGAGTTAGCTCTAGGTTCTAATGTACTAATCATACAAAGCTAGAAGATACAAGAGATAGGCATGAGTATTGCATGAGGGAAACATGGTTCAGCACCCAGGTACAAACGGGGAGCTAGCCCGCGACGACCAGCACTCTACGAAACTAGACTTTAGACTCCTACGGCAGGTACCCCAACGCGGAGGTTGCCCTAGGATCCAACAGAGCTGTCACCACCTGAGGACCGACCTCTCGTTACGGGGGGTATGCTCATAACTATCATAGCTAGACAACCCAGGCACCATGCCTACGTTGCTGCTAGACCTCACCCGGCCCGGGCTATTGTGACCCAGGGTGAGAGCCACCAGAAAACTAGTCAACTAGACCGAGTACCGTAGCTTGAACACAGACCCCATGCAACACTCTCATGCTATCTAACAAGATCAACTAAGGCTAGACATACGAACAGATATGAACTCTCTTATGTCTAATCAACAAGATCAAAGGGTCGTGTTCGTGAAGAACACGAGCCTCTAACTTATGAACAAACACATAAGGAAGGAGTTTATCACCCTTCAAGTGGATCAAAAGGTAGTGTTCACGAAGAACACGAGCCTCTAAATGATGAACAGAGGATGAACTCAAGAACATATCAAGAATATGATCTACCATGACTTTATATGAAATAGCTGAATAACTGAAGTAGATCAAAGTCATACAAAGAAATAAAGATAAAAGAGAACTCATACCTAAACTTCCAAGAGGACTTGGAACCTGAAGAAGAGCTACTCTAGCCTACCCCCTAGCCTTGGAAACTAAAAGTAAGAGGAGAATGAGAGAGTGGTGTGTGTGAAATGGGAGCCCCTCCCCTCCTATTTATAGAGGAGGACAAGGCTTGCTCGGACGCCCAAATGACCCCTAAACACCCGGGAGTGAGGTAAGTGACCAATGAGGAGCCAACACGTGGAGGGCCAGGATTAGGGGGCCCTAAGGCGGTTCAAACCTAAATGCTAGTAAATAATGCATATGCCTCCATTTATGTGAGAATATTGAGGGTTGGAAATGGTGAATTTCTACCGTCAACACCAGCCGCAGAAGCTGCTCTATGCCCTCCTCGTCACATCGCGCAAGCTCCGGCATTACTTCCAGTCGCACAAGATCAAGGTCGTCTCGGCCTTCCCCCTTGGTGAAATCCTACGCAGCTGCGATACCACTGGACGCATCGTCAAGTGGTCCATTGAGCTAGGCGAGTTCGACCTAGAGTTCTGCCCACGGCAGGCCATCAAGTCCCAGGTCATCGCGGACTTCGTTTCGGAGTGGACAGAGATCCAGCAGCCTCCACCATCGGAACGACATGAGCATTGGAAGATGTACTTTGACAGTTCCTTGAACCTTGAAGGGGCCGGTGCAGGAGTGCTCTTCATCTCCCCCCAAGCCGACCACCTGAAATACATCCTGCAGATCCACTACATGGTGTCCAACAATGGTGCCGAGTACGAAGGCCTCATCCATGGGCTACGCATCGCCATCTCCCTCGGGATCAAGCGCCTCATAGCATACGGCGATTCCAAAGTTGTCATCGACCAAGTCAGCAAAGACCCCAAAGCCAAGAAGGATGCTATGGATGCCTACTGTGCCGAGGTGCGCAAGCTCGAAGGCCACTTCGAGGGGATTGAGTTCCATCACGTCTGTTGCAACAATAACGTCGCGGCTGACGTCCTCTCCAAACTAGGCTCCAAACGTGTGCTGGTTCCGGCTGGCATCTTCATCCAAGACCTGCGCAAGCCTACTATCAAGCTTCTTTCCGACCTAGAGTCGCCAGTCGACGATGCGATCCCGCCTGGTGGCCGCGACGTCCTCATGATCGAAGCTGAAGACGATTGGCGCCTCGACATCCTCGCCTTCATCCTCGAGCACCAGGTCCCCGAGGAGAAGGCAGAGCGCGAGAAGATCACGAGGCGTAGCGCCAACTATGTTGTAGTTGGCATAGAGCTCTACCGGAGGTCCGCCTCCAACGGAGTACTGATGAAGTGCATCCTGCGATCTGAGGGCCTCAGGCTCTTAGAGGAAATCCACGGCGGCAAGTGTGGCAACCACGGCACTTCTACTAACTTGGTGGGCAAAGCCTTCAGGTCTGGCTTCTACTGGCCTACCACCATGGCCGACGCTCAAGACCTTGTTCGGCGATGCAAGGGGTGCCAGTTCTTTGCCAAGCAGCAGCACATGCCAGCCCAGGCCCTGCGGACCATCCCTCCATCCTGGCCCTTCGCAGTGTGGGGCCTTGATTCTGTGGGGCCCTTCAAGACCGCCCAGGCGGGTACAAGCACATCATTGTGGTGGTGGACAAGTTCACCAAATGGATCGAGGTCAGGCTCGTATCTAGTGTCACGTCAGAAGAGGCGGCCAAGTTCATCGAGGAGATCACCTACCTCTTTGGGGTCCCCAACAGGATAGTCACCGACCTTGGCACAGCCTTCACAGGGGCTGACTTTTGGGACTTCTGCCAAGACAGCCGATCGACGTATACTACTCCTCGGTGGCGCACCGACGGTGCAACGATCAGGTCGAGCGTGCCAATGGCATGGTACTGCAGGCCGTCAAGGACCGCATCTTCAATGATGCATCACCCTATACAACCAGGTGGCTTGTGGAGCTCCCTCATGTCATCTGGGGTCTCCGGACCCAGGTCAGCTCGGCCACAAGGTACTCCCCATTCTTCCTGGTCTACGGGTTAGAGGCCATCCTCCCCACCGACGTCACCTTCGGGGCTCCTCGCATCTAGCACTTCAACGAGGGAGAAGCAGAGCAGATTCGTAGGGTCGACCTCGACAGCCTCGAAGAGCATCGTGTGGCCGCGCTTATGCGCTCGCCACGAGCAGTAGCTACGTCGCTACCACGACCACAATGTACGGGAACGTTCCTTCAATGTTGGCGACCTAGTCCCACGGCGGATCCAGAACACCAAGGACATGCATAAGATCTCAGCACCTTGGGAAGGCCCCTTCATAGTCAAGGAGGTCGTTGGACCGGTGACCTATCGCATCCAGTGGGCCGATGGCCAGGGCGTCCCGAACCCCTGGAACATCGAGCACCTATGATGCTTCTACCATTAGTAGCCTTGTATCAGAATAAAAAGCTATGTACTCTATCCTTTGTAATTCATAGTCAATAAATATAAAGATCCCCCTTCGGCAGTCTTTCTGTCGACCTACTTTTTGGGTCTCTCTTTATTTTCTGTTCATCCCTCGCCCTCGACACGCTCGGGGGCTTGGTATAAAGCCAGACCCGACGCGCTCGGGGGCTTCGTCTTAAGCCAGGTCCGATACGCTCGGGGGGCTTGGCTTTGCCAATCTAAGGGTCGTATGACCTGAGGAGGTTTACCTTTCCTTTTACAAAGTGTTTTCCCTTACCACAACTTTTATGCTTCTTATGAGTATTTTTAAGTCGTGTGATTGCAAGACTTTGTGTCCAAGGCCCCCCCCCTCCGCATGCCGGCTGCATATAAGCCTCCACGCTGAGCCGTGCAGTCAGCAAGCCGTTCCTCCACTGAGTTGGGTTTGCGGAGGGGAAGGGTTTCGCAGCTTCATTACTTTTGCGTTCTTATAACAAGCACCTTAGCCAAATAAGGGACCACGCTCTTTAATTAAAGCGACCTTTTCATTCATGCAAGTTTATTTACATCGTCAAAAGAGTCCATGACCCATTTACATTAACAACCTAATACACCCTGAGTTACAAATTTCAGAGTTCTAACTTCTTGACGACCACCTCCGCGGTAGCCTGAACGTCTTCGGAACCCACCAGCGTTGCCAGATTGATTTCTTCTGCGACCTTCTGTAGGTCGAATGCTAGCTCGTGGAACTTCACCGTGGCCAGTGTTGCGGCTGCGGCGAGCTTGCCGGTGTCCAGCAGCAAGGTCTTCATCCGACCTTCTGCTTCCTCCAGGCGAGCAACAAGCTCCTTGGGCTCCCCCTCCACCTGAGGGATGTAGACGTCCATCAGATACTCAGCGGCTTCCTTGAGGTCGCCCAGCTCCTTCTCAAGATCTGTAGTCATTTCTTGATGATCAATGAGAGTCTGCATGGCCCGGGAGAGATCAATCTCAAGGTCCTGGCGTACACCACACTCATAAGCAGCCTTCCGAGTAAAGTAATACTCACAGTCCTGGGCCGCCTTGGTCTTCTCCTTGAGGGTCTTTACTTGGTCCTTCGACTGCCGGAGTTCCTTCTTCAAGGCAGCCTCCTTCTTCTTGGCATCTGAATTCAACAAGATAAAGGCCGGCATGCACCGTAAACTCCACAAATCAAGGTCAGGAGCGTATTCAGACATACCTTCTGTGACGATCTTGAGTTCGTCCTCAGCATCCTTCGCCTTCACCTTGGCGGTTTCAAGCTCCTCCTTGAGAGCGGCCATCGCTCTGTCCTTCAGGGCCATGTTGTCCTTAAGGCGCTGGATCTCCGATGCGGCTTCAATCTTGGCCAGCAACACGGCCTCCCGAGCCGCGGTGGCCTCCGCGTGCAGCTTTGCGCCTTCCTTCACCAGGTCCGCCCTGGCCTACGCTCGCCCGGTGAGCGACTACACCAACACAATTTCAAAATCCACAAGTTATCATAACAAGTTGATGAAACTAGCTCCTAGGCAAAAAGCAAAACTTACAATAAGTATCCTCCCAATTGCTTACTGCGCCTCCTTGAACTCATCAAAGTCCCGGCGGTCAGCAAGGATGTCGTCCTCCCATAGGGTGCCGGAGTAGAGGCACCTGTTGTTGTCGTCCTTCTCGCCAGGTCCGCTCCCTCCTCCAGCCTCCGCCTCCTGCGTCAGCGGCAGGTCCGACACGAGTGGGTCCTCTTGTTGAAGACATTCGACCTGCTACGCACTATCGGAGGCGACCTTGGTCGCCGCCGATGTTGTCGTCCCCATGGCCCCAGGGGCCTGGCTTGTGACGTCTCTAGCTGACGTCGTCGGTGACTGCTCCATCGATGCCTTCCTTGACTTGTGCCCAAAGGCCTCCTGGCCTGAGGCATTCTTGACACTTTCTAATGTAGCAGGGGTCCCCCTGTCAAAAAGCAGACTTTGTCACCAATAATGTATACAAAACATGTAAGGTCGAGCACAAAGGATCAAATTCGATGACGTACCTACCACCAAGCTTCAACCCGAGCTTTATCGGCCTGGGCAGAATCTTCCTCTGCTTCTTCTGCGACCCTTGGTCGCTCGCCCCTTTAGCACTCGGCTTCGGGCGCTCTTCATCAAATACCCCAAGGGGTGTCTCCATCACTTGCTCGGCCGGCGCGTCACGCGACCTTGAGTCGGCGTCACGCGACCTTGCGTCATCTTCTTCACCAGCGCCCGTCCCGACCTCGATGCTGGCTGTCGCCATCTCCGACGACACGCTGGCATCTTTCCTCTTCCTCTTCCTCTTCTTCTTCTTCTCCACCACCTGGGTGGCGGCGACTACTTTGGCGGCCTTGGACGCCACCATCTTGCCGGCGACCTGCCGCGTGCGTCGGGTCATTGGAACGGAAGTCCCTGCGGTAGGATCTTCATCATCACTACCTCCCACCGACGAGTCGGAGAGGTAGTCGTCGATGTACTGCTGAGGAGGCACCTGGATGTCCTCCGCAGCTCGGACCTTGAAGCTTTACTCACCCTCATCAGGGAGGGGAGCTGGGCTCCAGTACACACCTTCACGACCCTGCATCAGGCGACCTTCGTCACAAACCATCAAAAATATACACAGGCAAGTAATCAAGGTCAATTTCGCGACAGATGACTTACAGCTTCGGTGGGGCGCTTTAGGCACAGTGCCTTGGGGCACGTCCGGTTCCGGATCTGCTCAGCGAACAGCTCCTTCACCCGAGCCACCATCTCCTCCTTGGAGACCTTGCGTTGCGCCACATGGGTAGGGTCGGCCTGGCCCCAGTACTCGTAGGCCGGATGCACCCGATCTTGGATCGGCTGCAGGAGCCTCCAGCTGAAGCTGATGGCCACCGTGCCACCCATCAGCCCTCCCGCCTTCAACTGTGCTAGGTCGTCCAGCAGCGGCTTGATGGCATCAGCCTCCCGCGACGTCAACTGATGGTTCCACTCCGGCGCCAGAACCGGCGTGAACCCCGACCTTGTCGCCAGCGCCGGCTTCGGGTTGTCGATGTAGAACCACCCTTGCCTCCAGCCTCGGGTGTTGTCCGGCAACACCATCTCGATGTACACTAGCTTCATGTGGTGATGAAGCATGAAGCCGATGCACCCAACAACCTCTGATTTCCCCGTCTTCTTCAGCTCGAAGAAGTACCGCCACAGGCCGAAGTGTGGCGGTATCCCCAAGTACGCCTCGCATAGGTGCACGAAGGAGGAAATGGTGGTGATGGCGTTGGTAACAAGATGTACCAGGTCGATCCGGTAGTAGTGGAGGAGCCCGTGGAAGAAGTCACCCATGGGGACTCCAAACCCGCACTCGACGTGCGCGATGAAGGCCACGGTCTCCCCGGTCCCCTCGGTGGTGAAGGCTTCGCCGGTGGCCGGCCTCCAGCCCACCTGCTCCTAGGGCTTCAGTAGCCCACGCTCCACAAGACCTAGGAGCTGCTCCTCAGTCGCCGTCGAGGGCTCCCAGATGTTCTTCGGCGGCGGTGCAAGTTCGGGAGCCATCTCCTCTTCTTCGAAACCGGTGGATCTAGCTCTAAAAACACCTAGGGATTTCATGCGCATATGGCAGTGTGCGGCACGGCAGATCTGAGCATGGCGGCGCCAGCGGATTCGTGCGGAAAGTTCTAAGTGGCAGTAGTGAAACCCTAAGCCTGCGCAGAAATTAAAGTGAGTGGGGTCCCCAGCCCTCCACTCGGCCTTTTATAACTAGGCCTCAACGGCGCTATGGGCAGCAGCGCCCAACGTCTCTGGGGTTCGACGGAATTTTCGGCGACCCAACAGATCTATCGCCCAATGGCTCTTTCGGCCTAATGGTCACAGGCAGTAACGGCTCGTGCCGTGTGCAAATCTATGCCAGTTGGCTCTCTGGTCGACGGCTTGGCGTCCATAGACTCGTCATGCCCTACTTCAAGCCCCCAAATCTTACTACAACTGACATCTGCTTCAAGGTCCCCTGACCGTCTGACGACCTCCGGGTCCATCATATCGCTCTCGCCAGGTCGACAAGGCCCTGCTGCCAATTAGGTCGCCTCTGCCTACACAGCAGGTTCACACCACGGCTCCTGGGCCCTGCTGCCTATTAGATCGCCTCGGCCTACACAGCGGGTTCACACCACAGCTCCTGGGCCCTGCTGCCTGCTAGGTCGCCTCGGCCTCAACGGCGGGTTCACACCACGGCCCCTAGTTCCTGCTGCCTATTAGGTCACCTCGGCCTACACAGCGGGTTCACACCACGACTCCTGGGCCCTGCTGCCTATTAGGTCGCCTTGGCCTACACAGCGGGTTCACACCACGGCTCCTGGGCCCTGCTGCTTACTAGGTCGCCTAAGCCTACACGGCAGGTTTACACCGACGGCTCCGTGCTTAATGGCTCTACTACCGTTGGCGGCCTCCTGGCCATGATTACAGCTCCTCCTTGAGGTCGCTAAGGCTCGGCTGCCTTTCAAGTCGCCTACCGTGTAGATCCAAGTCAACACGGGCTATATGTCACTTCTTAAGGCCTCCTGAAGGTCGGCGTGCTCACACAACTCCGCTGGGACCTTGGTAGCCATACCATTACCGCCTGGACGCCTCTACATCTACTTGAGACACTTCATTTGTCATGCAAATATGTATATACAACTTCATAAGCTACAAGGAATCTGGCCCTTGGCCAGTTACAAGATACAAAGATATTAATGGCTCTGAACTACCCTACATAAGGTTTGCGACGTAGTCTACACTAATAAGGCACGTCGCAAGCTTTCTCCTAGCTCCAGGACCTAGCTGAAGACCTCTACAGCCATTGTAGAGGCAGCTGCCACACAACCACCTCTACTCGAGCTCCAACAGGTTTCCTGTGGTACCCAGCATCAAGTCTGAGCTTCACTACAAGATTCCAAATGGAACCAGCATCATCTCGGGCCTCTCCGGGTGGAGCGTCGTGTTCTCCAGCATCACATCGGGCCTCAGCGTGTAAGGCCCGACGATGCATGTACTGCTCCATGCTCCACCTAGATTCCTCGGTGGGCCCGAGAGAAGAGGCTGGTCGAGTTCTTCCAGCTTTGCAAGCATTCTTCTAGCTCCAAGCATGAACGGCACTAGCTCTATGCTCCGGTGGGTGGACACAAGTCCATAGGATGAAAAAATTACTACTCAGCATTGCCATGGTTTCCTCAAGTGGCTTGGGTGCTTCGCTCCATGGAGTGGGTACCTATTTATACCCGCAGCATTTGGCCTTTGATCTTATCCGTAAGCCTCCTTGCGTGGCGTCTTTATCCTCAAGGTCACTGTACCCGTGTGGAGCACGAGGTTACTGTTCGTCCATGGGAGGCATTGGCGCGCCTTTCCCCTACCTGACTGCCTTTGGCGCTTTTTGTCTCTTATGGATGGACAGCAGGCATGCATCAAGTGTGAAGGCAGACCCGTGACCGTACAGTGTGCTTATGATTCAGGTCGTGTCAGCCTTTGGTGTCTGGCGTCTTCTGCAAGATTCCAGAGGTTTTGTCCTATTGGATCAATTGGTCAGAGCATGATCTGTTTCCTAAGCAGAAGGCCGTAGGTTCTTTCTTTCTTTCTTTTTCTTCGGAGCATCAAACCGGCCATTCTGGTCACTTTACTGCTCAGGGGCTACTACACTAGTACGTCTTGCGACGCCCTATTTCCCCTAGGTCGCCTCGACCTACTGGAAGCCTGCTTCCATTACTCCTCTACTCGACCTACCTACGGTTGGCATGGCGACTTTCCTGAAGGTTGCAGAAGCTACTTTATGTTACCTGATCCAGGTCAGGTCGGCGGTCCTTTAAGATCGACGTCTTGTCTTCACTTCGACCTTCTGGCCTTACATTCCAGGAGCTCGATGTTCGTCTTCGTGCGCGCATTGGAGGGGTTTTTCTTTTTTGGATCCTCGTGCACCCTACACGACCTCGACGGTGTCGCGCCTTCACCAATCTTTGACACGACATCGCATCGGCCGCTACGCCTACACGTCGATAGGGGGCTTGAGAGACATGGGTGCCCCCGGGTCCCCACCGGCCAGTGTCCCAGAGGTCCCTGACAAGTGGACCCGACCTTCCAGAAGCCCCGCTGATCTGCAAGTGGGCCCAGCAACCTTATCCACAACTCTGATGACTCCGGGTGACCTTATCAAAATCCCGGAAGACCCGCAGTACTTGGCGTGCAAGTCAAGACACTAGGACACGGCGCGCCGCCGCCCATAGGTCCGAGTATCACGGGATACTCCTTTTAATCCGGAAGATAGCTTCCCAAAATTGTAACCGACCCAAACATAGGTCCACCGACCTTGAATGGAAACCCTAGTCCGTCCTCCCCATATAAGGTGGCCTAGGGCTCCATTCAAGGGGACACCTTCATCTCTCTCGCATAATCCACCAACACAACTGGACGTAGGGTTTTACTCTTCGGAGGCCTGAAGCAGTCTAAACCCTTGTCTCCCCGTGTTCATCGCCATATTCGCCTCGTTCCGAGTTCACCACGTAGACTACCACCTACGCTCTTAGTTTCTGATCCTCTCCTTAACCTGCAAACTGCTTGGGTAGCCCCCTAGCAGATCTGTCCAGGTCTCACCCCCTGACAGGATTGAATCTTGCGTTGCACATGTTCCACGGATTCGATACCTTGGGTTTACACTTAAGGGAAAAATGATCAAATGTGATCCGTACGCTTGCGGATCGAAGTTTGCAACAGACGACTTGGCTTGCAACAGACTGCGGCGGGTAGCATAGCTTTGCTGGGTTATGCCGGTGCGGTACATCATCGGAAGACGGCGCAAACGATTTCCTTGACTTGCCGGCATGGTGGCAGAGGTCTGGTGCGGCTGGAGCGACGAGATGATGTCGATCTTCGGTGGTGAGTTGGTTGTTCGATGGTGTCCCTAGGAGGTGGGGCAACCCTGTGCACCTTTCTGATGGTGTGGAGTGTTGTGACGGACGTGGCGAGGCCCCCGTGTGCGGTGTTCGTCGAGGCGACGAGAGCGAGAAGTCCAGCGGCGAGGCCCATGTGTTTGAGGTCTGGATTTGGTGGTTCCACCTTGTCAGGAGGAGTGTGGTGTTGTAGCGATATCACAACGAGAGGTCCCGCATGACGGCGACCATCTTGGTGCGGTGCGGTCTGCTCTGCCTTGGGTTTGATCGGTGCAGGTTATGACATGAGGTTTCGGCAATTGCTTGAGAGTGGTTTTTCGGTTGGCGCTGCGACCAGTTTTTCGACTGGTTTCAGTTTTGTTGCCTTGCTGAGGTTGATAATTTTATGGTCGTGTTGATGTCTCAATCTAACCGACCAGCGTTTTTAAGTGTTTCCCCGTGTTGATATCTCAATCCAACCGAACGAGTTTATTTTATCTTTCTTTTCTTTTTCCTGTCTATAGCCTCCCAAGTAGGGTTGTAATCTTGTATTCTTCGGCTATATCAATAAAACATGCACTGTATTGTGGGTTTGTTAAAAAAAAAGTTGCTGATACCGTTCCCCTCTCAGTGTTCCTGTTCCTTCTCTTTATTAGTTCGCTCCTCTCCATCCTCTTCATAGATCATAGGTCCGTTCGTCTTCGTCCTCTTTATCTGTTTCGTCCTCTCCTCCTCGTCTGTATCATAAAAGAAATTAGTATGACGGAGAGGAGGATTAGCACCCACTAAGTTCGAACTTTTTTGGTACCTCTTGTTCAGTCTATCCGTCTGTCGTTCCTGCTCTGTATCCTCCTCTTCAATTTGCCAGATTTTGAGCCACTCGGACAATAAACCCCCCAGATGTCGATTGTACCTCCTCAAAGTCTAGAAGAGAATTCAAAAGAAAGCACAAACAAGAGGGTGTCAGAAGTAGGGAATTATGTAACAGGACAACCAAGCGTTTTGTAATTAGTGGAGGAAAGAAATATCTAACTGTAGAAGCACCTAAGAGGATCATGGAATCATTAGTGCCCGAGGTTCTAAAAGGGAACTTACCCATTCGAAATTCTGACACTCGTCGCCGTCATCACACGCTGTTTCGAATCTGACGGTGGGACGGTTGGGATGTGTCACGATGGCATCATTAATGGCACTTGCCACACATCTGACAGCACCAGCATCCTCATCTTCCGTTGGATAGTAGTTGCTGTCATACATGCAGTTACCATGAATTATGATCTCAACCTTGCTGAGAGCGGAGAGGTGCTGGACGCCCAAACTGGAAGCACCATTCATGCACTCCCTCTTATGCACACGGAATGTGAGCTTCACATGCTCAAGATTTGGCATTGATCCCACTTTAAACTCCAGCACGGTCCCGCAAAAATATATACGCAGGGAGAAATATTTCAAACTTCTGAATCCGTTGCTGCCTTGGACAATAATCCTCCCGTTGGTGCCTCCAACAGTTTCTAGTTTAAGGAAAACTAAACTGGGTATTGCACCAAGGATCTCCATATCGTCTGGTCTCAAACAGATGATAAAAGACAGTTTTAGCACCACGAGATTTCCAAGCGAGCACAGCCAATTTGGAACCTTATAGATGCTGCATTTTTTTATCCAGAGTTTCCGGAGGCTGCAGGGAGTAGCAGGGTGCCATGAATCCAGGGACAGTGTGATGCCACTATAGGAGCTCGTGATATATAGATTATAAAGGTTGCATGAAGATAATAAGATTCCCACATCACTGAGTCTGTGACAGCCGCCCTCAGCTTGGCTTAGTTCTTCTGAGCCATGGAGTGAATCAAAATCCAATATAATTTTTAATGTTCTCAGCTTAGTTAGTTTACTGAATTCTTGCAGATACTTCTCTTGTTCGTAGGATCGATACTCACTCAACTCTTCTAAGCTGTGCATCTCTCCAATCATTCCATCTGGAAATCTAACCTTGTCATCAACATATAAATGGGCCAGTCGTTGTAGTTCGGTGATAGTTGATGGGAGCTCTTTAATGATAGTGCCTCGTACATCCAATGTCTGTAGATATCGCAGTTCTCCTATTTTCCCTGGGAGTTTAGTTATTGAACGTGAGGACAAACGTAGGTACTTGAGATGAAACAGATTTTCAATACTTGCTAGATGGTGGTCTTCGATGCCCCTGCAACTTCCAAGGTCCAACACACGAAGAGAAGTGGAAGGCAACAAAGAGGCTTTCACACTCTGTCCAAATATAGTAACTGATCGAACGTGAGATAAGACCGGGTCTGCCCATATGGTAACATTTGCTTCAGTGTGGTTGTTGACACAGAGCCTACGAACCTTGTATTCTGAAGTGTATGCATGCTCTGCCGCATCTAACGAAGTTACAAAATTCTCTTCAGTAGCCTTGCACTTTATGTAGTCAAGAATGATGTCATGGACTTGACATGCCTTGGCCTGACCGTACTTTACATCAACAGGTTCGATCATGCTTCTATTGATGAGATCATTAAAATAACTCTCACCAACTTCATATTTAGTTCGTCGAGCATCCTCATGAACAAATCCTTCTGCAATCCATCTATTGATCAAACATTCTTTCTCAATTTGATAATCTTCTGGTAAGACACCCAAGTATAGCAAGCAAGTTCTTAGATGGTGAGGAATATCAAAGTAACTTAGAGATAATATAGTTGTCATCTTCTCAGCACCAGGATTCTTCGCAAGTGTAGAGCCAATTTCATTTAATACCCTGTCCCAGTCACATTTTGCATGCTTATCAGTTAACATGCTAGATATAGTAATAATCGCCAACGGCAATCCATCACATTTTTTTAATATCTCATCTGGAACAGTACCCAAGTGAGTATAGGTCAGGTTTTCAGAACCAAATGCTCTTTTTAAAAGTAACCTTTTAGAGTCCTCAAAACTGAGAGATTTCATTGGGTAAACATTGCCTTGCGAAGACAAGCATTGTGCAACAGCAGCGCTACGTGTCGTAGAGATTACTCTGCTGTCACCTTTTTATTCACTAATGCAAGCTTTATAGTCTCCCATGGTTTTGCATCCCATATATCATCAATTACAATAAGGTACCTGCAAACATTTTTTGAAAACAAAGCCATTAGTGTGAAAGCCTCAAGTTTATAATTGTATTTCCCAGTGATATCATTAACAATGGCTAAAGAATTTTATAAGTATGTTAATGGAAACCTGAAGTTATTAACAAAGTATCATTATTATCCCAGTTAGGGACATTTTTCCCAAACATATGGCAGAATAGGGGGTCCAAAAAATGAAACAGAAAGCCCCCAATATTATAGTTTATAAATAGTTACTCACCTATGCCATTGTAAAGATGGTTTAAAGTAGTCTCCCAAATTTATATCTAAATTGCTCGCCTTTACCATCCTACACAATAAACAAAAAGTAACCCCTAATGGTCATCTAAGTTACCCACTTATGCTAATATAAAGATTAAAAAAAAACCCCTCTAAATTTGCAACTAAATTTCCTTTCACACTAATACTTAAAAACTAAATTGCCTGTCACTCTTATATGTTTGCATTTATATTACCCACATATGAGGTAACCCTAAATTTGTATCAAAATCACCTTAATTAAAATATACACCAATATATGATTCTAAATTGGCTATTTCTTACACTATCGTTATATTACAGACTCCCTCCATCCTAAAAAAGCATGTCGTTTTATGATTCAAAATTTGTCCCAAAAAGCATGTGTTTTACTTAATTTAGCATGTGGGCATGCAATAATAAATTAGCACCAAATATAGCAAATAAATAGGGGAAGTCGAGGTCATTTTACCTCCTTAATAATTTGTTTCTAAAACTTCTAAAATGGCATGCTTTTTGTGACAGAGGGAGTAATAATTAAGGTATATAAGCGTTATGTGTGTCACCATTTATAAATATATAGAAGAAGTGATGATGAGAACATATATTTTTATGTTAAATAATAGCTCAAACTTAGGATCCACTAAATAAATGAAAGCTCATACTTGTGATGCAAAGTGAAAAGTTTAATATTTTAAATGTAGATTAAAACATTATAAAGTAACTAACAAACTAACTTGTATCACAATCGGATGAAGATAATAAGTAGATATCTATATAAGTGTTGTGTTCGAGAGGAAGCTCAAGGTAATAGTTTTGTAGTAATGTGGCATTATTCTTTTTCCATTTGGGATCTCGCATTAGTTCTCATGCTAGAAAATAAATTATGACAATTCTCACAAAAATCGGAAACATAAAACATCAATTCAATAAATTCTAACAATCATAGTCATGTGTATTTTTTTTGTAAAAAGTTAACCACCACTATCATTATGAGAATATTATAAAGTAAACTCCTAGACCTATATCTAAATTACAGATCTCTGCCATTATAAAATATAATCTTCATTCAGTTTACCCATGCATATAATTATAAAGCATAATTTAAAAATGACATTTCAAATTTGTATCTAAGTAACCCACATATGTGGATATGTCATTACTAAAATAATCTAAAGTAAACACCTAAATTTTAATCTAATTATCTTCATGTGCATCATACAAAAATTTCCAAAAGTAAACAAATATATAATTTTATATTATCTAGTTTTATATAATTTTTAGGAAAAAGTCTATTTTGACCATCCAACAATAGGCTGAGTTTGGTTTTGGTCATCGAACTCCAAAATCGGAAATCATTGACCATCCAAATGTCAAAACCATTCAAATTTGGCCATCGGGCGTTTTTGATGGGTGGTTTTAATTTTTTATTTACAATTTAGTCATTAGATCTTAAAATGATTATTAATTTTTGCTCGTAATTCCGATTTACGTGATTCATGCGGTCACGCGTTGATAATGGTGAGATTTATCTTTCATATATTATTTATACTATTTTATCACTATTTGTTATATTATTCTTATGTTGTGGTGTGAAAACAACACTATAAGAAAAGTAAAATAAACTGTTACAAAATAATATGGACAACATTTTAAAAGATAAAGCTAATCGGTATGGATGCATGACCACAAAAATCACTTAAATCTGAGTTATGAGAAAAAAAGTAATCATTTTAAGATAGGAGGATTAAATTGTAAGTAAAATGAAAAACTAAAAATAGTGTACTGATTAAAAAACTAGATGGAATAATCATTTATCTTGTTTTAAGATAGGTGGAATAAGATGAAGTTTTCCACGCTTTACGACATGTTCGAACTCATATGCACTTGAAATTTTAATATACCTTGTGTTCACCTTATAACTATGAAATACAAAGTTTCACTACTGATGGCTATGGAAAACAAATATTATTTTTATGTTGTCCTTATAAGGAACAAGATAAGGCATATAAATAGTATCCAGAAATGGAAGTATATACTAAAGGTGTCATCAATGAATAGATGGTGATTTTAGAAAAAATCAGAAAAAAGAATCATCAAATTTGGATTATGTATGATGGGGAAGTACATGTTACAACATTTGATTGCAGATTAAAAGGAGAAATGCAAACTGTCACATCCCGATTTTTAGGGAATTTTAAAAATACGAACTTATTAAAATTTTCTCTAATTATAGGCTTAATTTTCTTTTCTCTAGATATTCCAAATTTTTCTTAAATAAATTTTGCATTTAAACCTACATTTATGTTGCATTTGATTGCTGAGTGATCCTCTAAAGAATTTCGTTTGAAATTTGAATTTGAAATCACATTTGAAATTCCTTATTCAAACTATAGTCAAATCTCTTGTCTTCGCCTAAGGATTTTGGGATGGAAATAAATTTGAAATTCTATTTCAAATTTACTTTTCAAACCCTAGTTTAAACCTCTCTTCTCCTAAGGATTTTGGGTAGAAAATAAATTGGAAATTTATTTCCAAATTTACATTTCAAAACCCTAGTTGAACCCCTAAGGATTTTCGTTTGAATTCGATTTTGAAAACACATTTCAAATTCACCTTTCAAACTATAGCCAAAATCTCTTTTTTTTCTAAGGATTTTGGGTTAAAGTTAATTTGAAAATTTTATTTCAAGTTTGCTTTTAAAGCCCTAGAATAAATCTATAAGGATTTGTGGTTTAAAAATAAATTTGAAATTATATTTAAAATTGAGCTTTCAAACCCTAGATTAAACTCTTAAGGAATTGAGTTTGAAATTGAATTTGAAATCCTATTTCAAATTCACTTTTAAACATTAGAAAAGTCTTTTCAATCCAAAGTCCATCGAACCACCCGTCTTTTCCCCTTAGCATCAGCCTGCTCCCTCCCTTTTCCCCTCTCGTAGCCCAGCCCAGCCACATTTCCACCAGCCAAGGCCCGCTGTCGCTCGCGGCCCAGCCTGCCCCCTCCCCCTAGCACGTGGCCCAGCCAACCAGCGCGAGGCGGCCCAGCACTCGCGGTCCAAGCGCGGCCCAGCAGCGCGGCCTGCCTGCGCCCGCTGCTACCCTAGCGCCGCCGCCGCGTGCCACCGCACGTCGCGCCGCTGCGTGCCACCGCCGCCGGTTGCCGACCTCCCCGACCGCGCCACACGCATGCACGCGTGCCGCCGCCGCACAGCACCACCGCCACCGCACCGCCGCGCCGCCGCCGCGCACCGCTGCGCCGCCGCTGCCGTACACCGCCGCAGCGCGCCACCACTAGGGAAAAGGCGGAAAAAGCCTACACACTAGCGACTGCAACCACCCCAACCCCCCCTAGGACCCCGCACGCACAATAGCCCGGCGCCGCAACCGCAAATGTCAACACCCGGTAACGGCCATGGCGGAAAATCCTACCGCTTTTTACCGGCAAGTTCACCTTCGTACGGCCGACCCAGTCCTCCCCGACCTTCCTGCGAAGCAAGCACCCTCGACCGCCTATAAATACAGGGGTACCCCCCCTCCCGGAGCACCACAACCTCGAGCTTCAGAAGCTCTTCTGCCCACCATGGCTGGCCCCCTCCCCATACTCCTCTCTCCAAACTCCGTAGCGAAATCAGTCGCCTAAGTCCTCCTCTTCGCGCCGGTGTCCTCGGTTTAGCCCCTAGGAAACCATAGCCCACTCCCCCAAGAGCTCCAGAGCTCCCCCTCCTTCTCCCATGGCCACTGGCTGGAGGTTGAAGAAGGGGTGTGCCCTGACATGTGGGCCCCACCCGTCAGCCACTTCCTTCCCCCACCCCCTCTCTTTTCCCTGGCCGCCGAAGGCCTAAAGGCCGCCGGCCCTTTTGGGCTGTAGCAGGCCGGGCGGCCCATGCGCGGGCAGGGAGGCAGCCCACGGGCACCCTCCCCTTACCTGGCTACTGCAGGGCCTAAAGGCCGCTGGCTGTTGGGCCAAAAGCAGGCCGGCCCATGTAGCTGGCCAGATTCGGCCCACGCGTGCGCATCCCCTCCCTTTTGATTTTTGCAGCTGAAAATTGCTAGGTACACCCTCCTTTTGCACACAAATTCTTGCTTCTAGCCCCTAGCCACTTCCAAAAATTCCAAGAAAATTCCTAAAAATATTGGGAATTATTCTAAAACTATTCATGCCCTTCATTGTCATAGATCTTTTCATTAGACCCCTTTTCGATATATGCCCCTCCCCGGTCTATTAAAAATCCCTGCGAAAGCGTACCCGGGAATACGCGTCTCGCATACTTTGTTCCAAAAATCCCAGGAAAATTCTTAGAATTATTTTAGGTATATCTAAACCTATTCCAACCTTTTTCACCACCTTTCACACCTCTTGGAGCTCGTAAGGATTTTATCTAGCTCCCGATCTTTTCTGAAGCCCCGCCGTTGTGCTGCTCGGATCTAGGGTCCACCTCCACCACCCTAACCGTTATGCCGCCAACCGGAAAACCAAGATATCTACCTCGTCTAGCCAGCATGCCGCCCACTAGGAACGCTGAGTTATCACCCTGCCTAAGCCGGCATGCCGTCCGATGACCAGCATAATTCTATCCAAATCCAGACGTTATGTCGTCCATCGGAAACCCCGTGGTTTCCCTTCCCTGGGGACACACTCACCAGACGGTAGACATGGATGACCGGGACTCTGCCCGAAGTCGAGGATCCCGAAGGGTGTGAAGCCCAGGACCCTGGTCGTCTATGAATCGTTAAGGATCTTCAAGTATAAAGGCAAGTCCCAGCACCCCTCCTTGGTCATACTTCCGCCACTGTTTTATAATAAAATGTGCTAAGATAATAATTTGACTTGTATTTGCTGTAAGGACGGGTTGATCCCGATCCCGACGAAGTTGATGACCGAGCATCAACCCTAGATTTACTTTTTACAATTTATTCATGGAAAGGAGCTGTGGAAATAGGGAGAGATAGAAATAGATAGTAGATAAAAAAATGAACCCACTAAAGTGAGTTAGACTCCCTAAGGACGGACATGGGAGTATGGGGATAGCCTCGGTAGAGGATCCTATCAATGCTTACTTCGATCGTATAAGGATCGGTTCACAGGAAAGTCTTTCCAAGGATTTGGTACGGCCGCATGGGCCAAAAAGTCATAGCCTTCGGGAATGCTTATTTATGTGAGGACTTGATCCACACCCCACTACTAAACCTAGTAAACCATCCAAAGGGGTCGTGGTGGGTAACAGATGCGCTGGAGCAGGACCTTCGCATAGCTCAGGTCTAGTCGGTACGGGTCATCGAGAATGTTATGGCGTCTGGGTAACGCGGTGGTATTTATACCACATTTTTATGCATATGCTTTTGTCCCGAGATGTGGACCCACGAAGCAGGTGGTGGTGGAATGACCCCTACTTAGGCCCCAGTGTAGACGTGGATGGAGCTAGGGAATGTTGTCCAGGATTGGGTGATAATGTAATCCATGAATGGACGCCGGTGGGTACGGGTTTCGTAGGTCAGTACCGCCTGTGATCGAGGTAGGGGCTGACCGACCATGCAGGTAAAGCATACGCCTCTACATATAGTATAACCTATTCGAATAGCCGTGACCCTCGATTATGAGCCCAACCAACCTAAGCCTACCTATAGCCCCACCGAAAACCCATAGCCAACAAGGGTAGGGTTGACTTGTGTTGATTAGCTTGCACTATTCCGGTTGGCCAAGCCCATCTCTATCCCTTACTCTAACTAAAAACTTTAACTAGCCCTCCTATGAGAAAACCTTTCACCTTTAGCCCTCCTAAAACCATAGGTTTGTTTTCCGTAAAAAAACTCTTAGCACCACCTTAGATAGAATTTCTATGCTTGACTCCCTCTCTTCAAAATTCTTATTTGAGCCAAAATTATAGGATACCCATAACCTACCCTTAAAACCTTGTTAGTTTGGTTGTTTGATCTTTTCAACCCTTGCTAACATTTGCTTGTGCTAACTCTTTGCATTTGCATTTTGTATCCCCCTCATTGTCATCTTCCGCTTTATGATAGCTTGGTCTTTTTGTGAAACTTTATGATGAATGCTTTCATATCTATGTTAATGCTTGCCGGTATGCGTTACTCCTTTTTGCAATCTTATGTAAACATGACGTTTAGACATGATTGGAGACCACCATCATTCAGTTTTACATACCTTGCTATCTTGTTGCATTGGTTGGTTTATAAACTTTGCAATGCGCCCTACTTATCTTACACTACAAGGAATTTTTAATCTTGGAATAAACATGGTGTTTTGACCTTGGTTAATAAATCTTTATGGCAAGGGAGAAGTTTGGCAACCACTTTATAAGCATGGAGCTTAGAATTTGGTGGAAACATTGTTTTGTCTTTATACCATCCTATCATTTGCATGCACCCTTGCACACACGTACACCCATTAGGTTTTTAATTTTTCACTAGATTAACTATGCCACAAGTTAAGATCTTAGGGGATGTCTTTGGTTTGTCGGCATAGAGTGAGTATTCCCGACCGTCACCTCGGAGGTACTTTGTGCTTTAAAATTGTTTTGCAGGCATTGTGAATGAGGCTTGTGACAAAGGGTGAACATTGGAGGACAATCAAGACAAAGTGAAGAGTATGACGATCCACACATGGCGGTAGACTTCAAGATGGTTCATCATCTTCCATGCCTAGCAACATGCTAAGCATGGGGGAGGATTTGGTGGACATGAGAAAACCGCATGGAGCAAGGATCGCGGTTCTTCTTCCATGTTAAGCACAATGCTTAAGCATGGGGGAGGCCGCGCTACACTTCAAGCATCAAAGGACGGTAACAAATCCTCAACCCTATTTTTGTCCTTATCTTTCTGTATGCTTGTACATATATTTATGCCTTCAACAACCTTAGATGCAACCTTTGTATATCTCTCTATAAAATAACATGGCTACTAGGAGTACAACCTAGGTTTGTTTTTGTTTTCAATAATAATCACCGTTACCTTGTGCTCACCATGATGATATCTCGTATGCTCTTACTTATGGATATATGATGATTGTTGCCACTTTGATCATTCTTGTGCTTGGTTTTTATATGATTAAGCCAGTGCTCTCTCTTTTAATATGAATCTGAAATTTATTTAATGCTAGCCTAATCTTTTGTGGAGGTTATGATAACTAAAGTCCCATAGTTCTTTTTCGTTGCTCTCAACTTTGAATGAATCAAAGAACCTTTTTTTATTCTCAAAAAGTTATGCTAACCTTGTCATGAGTACCGCTTGCATTTTGCTCTACCCATCCAAAGCCCGAACTTACTTGAGTGCAAAACATTAGTATATACAAGATTTATTTTCGGGTGCATTGATTCAAGGCTTGATTTCTCTGGCTCGAGACTAAGAAGCTGGTCATTCTGTTTTTGCGTATCGTTCTTTATGCTAGCCTCTTCTATCTGTGCATTGTGAGTTTCCACATTGGGAATTTCGCAAACCTCGCCGGATATCCAACCAAAACCCAAATATATCTTTTTTTGTGTTCACCTCCTTGACCACAACCCAATATATGAGTATGGATGAATATTTTGATAAGGACGCCAAGGTAGAAATTGAAGGTGCTTCAAGTAAGGGAGACTTCCAAAAGGACCCTTAGAAGATTTTTCGAGTATCTCTCTCTAAGAAAATATGAGAGCTTCAATTTCTACCTTGGCGTCCTTATCACCTTTTTTGCCTGTGGACGAGCAAACGTCTAAGCATGGGGGGTTGCCAAGGAAGTGCTAGTATAGTCTAGAATTCAAGGGGAGCAAATAAAAAGGAAAAAAAGAAAAAGTATGATGAAAAAAAATGGAATGAATGAATGAAAAAAATGATAAAGGATAAAAAGTATGATGAGAAAAAGAAAGAAAGAAGAAATAATAATAATAATAATAATAAAGCTCCCCGGTTCTCTAGCTATGTTTAGTGCTTTTTGAGTTTTCAAGAGGATTCAAGATCAAGACCCATACTCATCTTTCCAACCATGTGCAATCCGATAACGGGGACCTCATTTGTGCCTCGGGTTCACTCTTTGCCATTTGCACATGTCCACCTATCTAAAAGTGTGTGTATTTTTCTCTCCCCCTCCTTGAAAACATTATTTTTCCAATGACCTTTTTGACGAGTCTTGGTAAGTTCATGATAAGCTTGTCTTGTTTTGATAATATCTCGACTATAATATCTTGGTAGGACTAAACTTTCCCATAGCTCCATATAAAGCCTTCCACCAAATATTTGAGAGAGGAAAAGAGTAGAACAAGTAGGCTTGAGAGACAAGATGAGATGAGAGTTCATGAGCAAGATGCAAGGAGGTTTATTATTGATCTTGGTAAAGCAAAGTTTTCTTCATCCCACTCTTTATTTTCAAAATTTCTGAGATTTGTTTAAAATTTGAGAGCATGATCAATTACTTGTGGAAAGAGCTTAAATAATATCTACCCTCCATAGAGATGAAAGCTAGTTACATTATGAAACTATAACATATATAAACTTGGAGAGCATTATGTTTTCTCATGTATGAACAAGTGCAGGGTATGAACATTGAAAGGCAATACTGACATCCATTAAAGGCTTACTCGAGGACGAGCAAGATTTAAGCATGGGGGTATGTTGACGGTCAATTTCCGTCAACCAAGAGCACTTGTTACACTTTGGTTTGAGCTTTGATCTATAACTAACCTGCCACTAGGCACACTAATGATGTAACAAGTTCGCACTTGCATGTGGTTTTTGGAGTGTGTTGTTTACGCAGGAAATAGGTACCTAAATGAGGACTCCCGGGTAGAGTTCATCAAGCACTTTGTGAGAAGATGACAAAGCCCGGCACGAGTCAAGACACGAAGTGAACATGACTCCAAATGACCCGAGGACCGAAGCATGAAGCCATGAAACCCTGAGGACCCGAACGGAAGATGCGGGAGTTTGCGCGCCAAGTACCCTTATCTAAACCACGGGAAAAACGACGTCAAGGACCCACATGGACTTCGGCAAATATTCAATAAAGTGCGGGAACCATCGTGGACGAAGATGGGCCCGAACCGGGCCGAAAAAGGCCTGGGCCGGCCGGCCCATGCCGACCGGCCTAGGGTGTTCCGGGCCCGGTTCGGCCTCCCTTTTGACCTACATGCTCCTCGGCTCATTTATACCCCCTGCCTCCGACGGCCGCCACATCCATTCATCAGAACTCGGTGAAACCTAGAAGTGAGCATCGGAGGGAGACGACGGTCGCCGAAGTTGTCTAGGAGATGGCCTAGGCCGACCCTAGCCACCATGGCCGCCCTGCGTGGTTGTGCCATGGCGGAGTTCTAGAGCTAGTTGAGGTCTTCGATGGTATGTACTCGGTGGCGATGACCTAAATGCATCTACTATGTGAGTAAAGTACTTCATGTCATCCGATCTTTAGCGACTCGATTCCTCTCTTTTACGATCTTGTGCTTTCTTGGGTTTGCTTTATTTCAATCTATGGTTAACATAGATTGCTCGGGGTGATCTCGTAGCCATGGGGGCTAGGGGTTCATACCGGATCCACCAAGGAGTACGACACGCTCCCTCTGAGCGTGCTCTTAGGTTTACCCATACAAGAAACAGGGCATCGTGACAGGGTGTCGATCACATGTAAGATGGGTGCCTTAGAGGGTTTGACCGGAGGGTAGTAGTTTAAAGATGGCTTTTAGATGAGATGCTTGTTGCACTTGCTCTTTCGGCTAGAACTACAACTAGAAGATGTAGGCCTTAGTTATCCTTGTTTGTTCCTTTATGTTGCCTATGTTATGGATGTGATCAACTTTGTGACATCACATATACATCTTTAAAGGTAATCTCATATGCAATCAACGCTTAATGTTAGGTTAGTTCGATAGATTAGGTAGAGATCTCTAGCAGTTTGCTTCCGATCCTTGGATTGACAATCCTTGGGGGGGACCCTCCTTGGTGAAAAAGGCACCAAGTCACCCGTAGGCTTGCGGTGAACTTCAACAAGGTTTTGAACCGTCAACAAGCCCCCTCGTGAGCATTGGAATGGAGAGTCATTGGAGACGCGTGTTGGTTAATCTGTGTCTCCGAACTGCTCAAAATAAAAAGGAAACCACCCCTGCCCCTTCATCTACATGTGAAACGGTTCCCGAGGAAGAGCAAGAGCCGCGTAGTGGGAAGACCCTGACGGTTCCGTCCTTTCTCATAAATCCCCAGTCTCCTCATAGATTCTACCATAAGCTTTCCTCTCAAAGAAACCCCTCCCTCCTTTCTTTCCCATCTCCGGTCACCAAGATCAACAAGAAGAGCGTGTTCGCATGGCATCATCTAGTGACCCGTCCAAGAAGCGGGTGAGGGGCGAGGACGACGATGAAAGCCGTCGTAAGAAGTTGATCAAGGAGGGGAAGGAGGCCAAGGAGGAGCCCTCCGACGACGAACCGTTCGCCAACGACAACTTCGCCGTCGAAATGCTGTCTGGCGCATTCAAGAAGCTTCGAGGTGTGGCCGAGATGATGAAGATCAAGGGCGCACCTCATGAAGCTTTCAAGGATAGGACCGTCAAGGTTTCTCTAAGTATTTACTACGAGCACTTTGGTTGTCGCAAAAAAGTAATCATTTAATCATTATGATATTTTAATTAATATTTGTAAATTTAAAAAGTAATCATTTTAATTATTGTACTTGTTTTCTTTGTAGTAAATTAATTGTTATACTTTTTCCTAATTTTTAATATAGAAATACTAAGTTAAGGTATATGCATGATAGGTGCCACCATGTAGACCATTTACAAATGTATGTGAGAAAGTAATGAAGAATATGTATTTTTATGCTAGACTTAATGTATGGAGGTGCCATAAAAAAATAGTGTGAATGAGGAGGGAAATGTATACTAACTAAAAATCAACCGCAATTAGACAAAAATAAGTACACATCTATATCAGTATAATGTTGAAGTATTTAAAAACTAAGAGTAGTAGGTAAACAGTTATGATTATTGGCTAGAAATTTAATTTTTAAATAATTTGCAAATACAATAGTTTTTAAAAGTATTATCCCCTGCGGGACCATAGGGTTTATGGACTAGTAGACACAAAATACTTGTGTGTTTCATCAAATTCACTCGAACATAAACTTCAGTGGTTGCTTGATGAGCTAACAAAGTAAATGAGGAAATATATATGTTCATAAGGCATGCCACTAATGAATAATTACTGGACAAGGATATGATATTTCTATTACAATATAATCAACAATAAGGTCTTTCAATTCCAGATCATAGTTTTTAATATTGGTATCAATTTGAACACAACAGATTTTACTGTCATAATTGTAGCACGTGCATACAAAATCATAGATGATGGGGTTACCTTTTCTCCTCGAGGTGTTCCCTGAGTTTATCAACGAGTTTCTTCTCATCATGGTACAACATACTGTCCTTAATACCAACTTCTTCAGCAATGTCTCTTAATATCTTTTTGACATCAGGATTTCGAGAAACCGACACAAAAGCTGCACAGGAAAACTGACTTCTCATGCTTTTGAAGACTTGATTTGCAAGAGTAGTCTTACCAAGACCTCCGCAGCCAACAATTGAGAGCACTTTAGGTTTTGATGAAGGAGCCTTATGTTCCATTGTTAACCACTCAATGATATGCTTCATAGGACCATCAATGCCGACGAGCTGATCTATCTCCACATAGAGCGCCGACAGCCGAGGGTCAACAGCACAATACGTACTAGAATTGGAAGCGATCTCGAAAGATCTGTACCTCTTGTGCCTCTCGCTTGCCTCCATGACACTTGCCTTGAGTTCTTTGATCTGGTTGGCAATTTCATGGCGTGCTATAAATCTCTTTAGCTTGCGATAGTATTTCTTGAAGCCCTTACACCCATCCTGCCCATGGCCGTCAACCCGTGCCATGAAGCCATCGATGCAATCTTCCAAATCATACGCGAGCTCTCGTAACTTGTCCCTCCAGAGCCGCATTTCAGGGTTGAGCTGCTCCGCATCTGCGAGCATCTCGAGCGTGGCACTCATGGCGCTCAGCTCGTCTCTCAAGAACTTGATCTGCTTGCGAACACCTTTGAACTTGACCCACTCTTCCTCCAGCAGCTTGGTGAGCTTGGACAGCAACGGTTTCATCACACCCGTGGAGACGCTGACAAGAGCAGCCTCCATTGCTCCGTCACCGACGAGCTCTCGCTGCTATGCACCTGAGATGTGTGGGCAGCACGAGCGGCGATGGCCCGTTGAACGCTGGAGCAGGAGGCCTGTGGAAATAGCACAGAATCTTGAGATCACTGACACACCCTAAGACCGAGGTGTGGATGCAGGGATGAGATCCGGAACCTCTGGGTGATCGCAGCGGCGACAGAGGCGTGCAGTGGATGGAGTTGGGAGAGGAAGGTGAGTGTGCTAGTGTGAGTGGAGTTGTGGATGCAGAAGCACAAGCAGCAAGGATATATGTAGCCTTCACTGGAACAGTGTGTTTCTGTGAGCAGCATCTCTTTTACAAAAGGGAACTGGATTCTCTTATCCTAAAATGTATCGTGATGCCATTTTTATGCGTCCTAATGCGCGCCATTATTCGCTTGCTTTTGCTTTGGAAAGGGTTGCCTACTTGTCTAGCTGTTTCCCATTAGAGAGAGATGTCCTTATCGATCTTGACTCCACAACTCTGTGCTGGCCAAGTCGCTCAACACGTTTGTTGGCCGAGCCCCTTCTCCTCCTCACGCTCACGCACACAGAGAACATCGGCAAGGGGGACACAACACAAGTATTTGCCGGCGACGAACGCCGCGGAGCCGCTGCTCCTATATCTTGGCTTGCTATTGATTAAAATGGACACTGCAACGAAGTACAGAGGAGCTCAGGGCTACAAATAGGCCAGAGCATCGTGCCCGTGCCCGGCCTTTGCGCCGCGCACTACTAGGGAAACGCACATCTGTACCGGTTTATAACCCTCATTAGTACCGGTTTCCAAACCGGTATTGTTCGATCGGTACTAATGTGAAACCGGTACTAATGTGGGCATTAGTACCGGTTGGTATTGAGGGCCGGTACTAATGTGCCCGGCCCCGGCGACGTGGCACGGTCCACATTAGTACCGGTTCTTGTTTCCAACCGGTACTAAATTTTTTTTATTTTTTCCTTTTGTTTATTGTTTTCTAGTTTATTAATTCTATCGTATTTACGTATACTAATCCTAATGCTTGATACGTTATAATATATATTCGTGTGCCATATAAAATATTTGAGATAATACTATACATGCATACGTATATATGTATTAGTATAATATCTAATATTATACTAGTACATATATTCGTATGCATGTATTATCTCAAATCTGGTAGTTGATCCAATGCAAGAACATATATAATATTGTGCATACAGAAATATGAAAAATATATATTAGTGTATATAATACATTGCATCAAAGGTTAGCAAGGTTTAATATTAGTTTTTTTTTGCTTCCTGACGATTGGTTCTTTGCAGAGCTTTTTCCTCTCTTGCTCCCCTGCTTAGTCGACTGTGCTTGTTCCGTCGACTTCCCAGTTGCTTTTGCAGTGGACTTCCCCGATGTTTCTTCCGTGGACTTCCCCGTTACAATCACAGATGATAAGCCTGAGTAGAATTCTCCACCTGGCGTAATCACCTCATCTAGAAGAAATCCGCATAGTTGTTCTTGAATTAACCGAATTCTTTCCGACTCGAGGAACCCCTGCTTGATGTCATCAATCTACAAAAGAATATGAACAAAGAATAAGAACTAGTACAAAAAAGAACTACATGCATGTGTCGTTTAGTTTAGTGGACGCACCCTATCTTCAAGGTTGGTACCTTGTGTGATGCTTGAAAAGGTATGCATGAACTCACATACATAGTATCCGCACAGATTGGTACCTGAAGGTTGTGTCAAGCACTGCACATGTGCGAAAACAAGGTTATGAAATATGTTTAATTATATTGGAAGACATGAGATATGCGGACTAGCAGAATACACATACAGGGAAATCATAGTGGAAATAAAGGTTCTCTTTGTATCTTCCCGAGTGCTCTACACAGAGGTGAGTCCATGCAAGTTTGATCATCTCTACGACATCTTGGTATGCGCTTTTGTCTGTACTTGCCCTCAAAGGGTCGAAGATGAAGACCTTGCTCAGAGACGGACAGAATGCAAAAAGAATCCAGTGGAAGTTGTGCATACGTGTAGAAGTATTAGTTTCTTGAAATATATATGCAATGTCATTTGAAAAAGATAAAATAGATGAGATACACGTTGCTCACCCGAAGTTGTATGGCAGAAGTATGATACCCTTCTCATGGTATTTTTCTAGATACAAATATATATAGTCCAATGTGGCCAGCTCCCATTTTCTGACACAAGTTTGATTTATCATTAGTGGATCCATGAAGTCGACGTCCCTTATTCCTCTCCTCCAGCACTGCTGCATCTCAAAGCTGCATGATTGAAATTAAATTCAAATTAAATACAAGTTAAGATAAGGTAGAATGTCTAGATCATTGTTTTCGAGACTTGCAGAGTCCAACAAGTGATGAGTCCTGAGTCAATTGCATCTTGATTGAATAAGTACCAAAATTAGTCAAATTCCACACCAAAAGTTTCTCGACTACGGAAATAATGTCGATCTTCTATGGTAATTTCCACATAGGTTACACCGCTAGCTGACGCAGCCATGTACCAATCATGCAGTTCATGCATTCTCGTTGGAAGATACGGCACCAACTGCGGCCACACAAGAGGTTTACCCCACTGATACTTCAGTCTATTTGCCCCTTCATGCTTTGGGATTGGTTCATCCCCTCAGATTTGACCAGGAGTCAGACCTGAATCCTTATTGAATACAAGCATATGCTGCTCAAGCGAAGAAAGCACCTTGATGGGGGAGACAGATTGCTTTGACTGGGTGCCTAGTTGTAGAATTGTAGATTTAGCTTTATTCGCCAACTTCTTCTGTTTGTCCATCTTGAGTGCCTGTCTGTCATAGTCACTCAAAGGAGGTGGCTGGGCTTTTATTCGTTTCTCCACCTCCATTTTTTCATGAAGCGATGAAATTTGACCCGGTCAATTGGTTTCTCAACAGGTGGCTTCTTCGCTTTGAATATTTGTCTATGAAGTTCAGCCCGCACTGAAGCATCTAGCTCCTCCTGAGTCTTCTCGTAAGATAATTTCGTTTGAGGCTTCTTCGGCCTAGGCTTCGTCTGCTTCTTTGGAGGAGGGGGCGGAGGATGATGCATAGCTCGTCGTTTGGTACCCTTGCCCTGTTGCTGAGGGGGCGGACTCTCGCTTGGGTCCCGATCAACTAGAGGACTCATGCTTCCTGTTGGAGATGACGGTAGTTGATGATCTTCGCCTTCAGGAACGGGGGGTGTAGATGAGGCTTCTGGAAGAGGTGCTTCTGGTGAGGCTAGGGGTGCTTCTTTGACTGGTTTCGTAATCTTTATGTGAGCCTTGGCCCACAATACCCAACCGTGCACGGTATCTCCAAGCACCTCTTCCCCATCAGGTCCCGATAACTCCAGTTCGAGGTCTTCCCAACCGGGGACCACTCAGTCGATGGCAACTTTATGGTAAAATGATTTACTGAATTCCACACCCATGAATGTTTCCCCCGGTTCCGGGACCTCAGCAACACCATAAGCCACTGGTAACATCTTGTTTCTGAGTTGAGCGTCAAGCTCACACGCTGACCTCACTGTGATGTCATCCACGGGGAACCGTTCGTGGTAGACCTTGGCTGCTTTTGCTAAGGCTTGGGGTGCTTCTGGTGAGGCAACCGGTGCTTCATGTGAGGCTATGGGTGCTTCTGCTTCCTTGACCGGTGCTTCCGTGTTTGCTGGTGCTGCATCCATTGAAGCGACACTACTTTTCCCCTTAGTAGATGGCGGGCTCATTTCATCTATGGGCCCTTGCTGAGATGATTGTTTGTTAAGAGCAAGGGCCACACGCTCGTCAATGATGGCCTCCATTCTTGCCTCAGTCATTTCTACGCGCTCTTGCAATTGTCTGATTTTCCTATCTTGTTCGTCCTTATTCCTTTTGCGCTTCTTATATGAGTCAATGTGCTCATGCCATGCGACTTTCCATGGAATCACACCTTTGCCTCGGCAACTTCCACCATGTTCTCTAGTGCCTATTGCAGCAGAAAGCTCGTCCTTCTCTCGATCTGCTATGAATGTTCCTTCGGCAGTAGCCCTGATCAAATCAACAAGCCTTGTAGCTGTCTGTCTTAGTTGCTCACCCGGTATTAATGATCCATCTTCGGGATTGAGCGTGCCACCATGTGCATAATAGTAATTCCGCACTCGGTCAGGCCACTCCAGAGTTGCCGGTACGATCCCACGTGCCATTATCTCTTGCTCCATCCGATCCCATTTGGGCAGGGCCATCGCGTAACCTCCAGGGCCAAGATGATGGAATTCTTTCTTTTTACGTGCATTGGCTGTGTTGGTTGCAATCAACTTGGCGGCATCTTCCGATTGCTTGCCCTGCACAAATGCATCCCAATGATCTCTTAACTTGGCATATCCCGGCTTCTTAAAATCGGGTGTAAGCCCCTCCTTGATGAACTCCTTGGTCAGCCACTTCTTGTACGTCTGAAAGGCAATTGCACCCTTCTGCAGGGCCCAAGTGCGCACATCTTTCAAACATGTGCCTTCGGGAAATCCGAAGTGTGCTTTCACCTCGGCCCAAATCATGTTCTTCTCTGTGACCGGGACAACATCTGGCCGAACCGGTACCGGGGGTTCATTCTCTTCATGTTGCTCTTCATCCTGATCTTGATCTTCGTGCTCAGCTTCTGCTTGATCACCTTCTTCGGGTAGCAAGTCAGGTGCGTCAGCTGCTTTCCAAAACCGAAAGCTTATTGGGATGTTGTCCCGAACAAGAGCCCCAATGTGATTTACCAACTTGACAACATTTTCATGTGGAGCTAACGGTCTCCCATCGGGAGATACTTCCGTGATGATGAAACGCCCGTCTAGCTTCTTCTTTGGGCCGCGTTTCCCACTCGGCTTCTTCTAGCTGCTCGATGCAAGCTCCTGGAAATTTATGAACTATTAACTCATTTTCTATAATTAGTAGGTTCCTCGAAAATCATGACGAGGTACTGGTTTTTATTAATTATACCTCGGATGGTTCTCCATCATTGCTTCCTTGAGCAATTGGTTGCTCCCTCTCATTGCCATTAGCAAACATGTTCAGGTAGCTGTCGGCCTCTCTGTGATCCTGTTCTTGTTCATTCGGTGCATCATTCATAGTCGAGCAATTAAATCCATGATCATTTGCTCCGCTTCTCGGTCCTCTTCGGTTCGCACCATTGTAACTAAAATAATGTAACAAAAAATAATATGAGGACAAACTATTCCAATGATGAGACTATTAATATGAGGACAAAAAATAATATGTGGACAAAAAATATTATTCCAATGATGAGTCGGTAGCGTGGCGGGGGAGTCGGTAGCATGGCGGGGGAAACGGTAGCGTGGCGGGGGAGTCGGTACCGTGGCGGGGAAGGGGGGGTCAGGAGCGTGGTGGAGGGGAGGTCGGGAGCGTTGCGGGGTGGTCGGGAGCGTAGAGGGTGTGTCGGTAGTGAGAATCGAGCGAGTCGGTAGCGAGTCGAGAGCGAGTCAGGAGCGTCGATGGGGCGTCAGTAGTGAGAATCGAACGTGTGCAATTCAAATTTAAATAACATTTACATCCATATTTAAATAACATTTAAATCCCCATCCAAATTGAATTCTAAATCAAATTCTAAATCATATTCTAAATATCATTTACATCCAAATATAAATAACATTTAAATCAACATCCAAATCCAAATTGAAATCTATATCTAATTTCTAAATCTAAATCTATATTTCTAAATCTAAATCTATATTTATAAATAACATCTAATTATAAATTAAATCTAAATCTAATTTCAATCTATAAATATATCTAAATCTAATTAAAAAATGAAAAAATAGGGGGCTGACGTCAGCCACCATCGGGCTGACGTCAGCCCCCAAATGCAGTTCGGCGCGCGCGGGGCACGCGGCAGCGACGACGCACCACGGCGTCGGTGGGGTACCGGGGCCGGGGCGGCGGACGACAGCGCGGGCTGGGATGGCGGATGGCGGCGGACGGCGGTGCGCGGGCAGGGACAAAGACGGCGCGCTGGGGACGGCGCCGCTGCGGACGTACGCGGCGGCGCGCGTGGCGCGGTGGTGCGTGGCGCAGGCCGGGGCGCGGCGGACGACGGCGGACGGCGGTGCGCGGGCGGGGACGAAGACGGTGTGGCGCAGGGACGAAGACAGCGCGGCGCGGCGTCGGCAACGGGTGGCGCGCGCGGGCCCTGCAACGGCGGTGCGCGTCGGGGTCGTCGGGGACAGGGGCTGGCGTCGCGGTGTGGAGGACGGCGTCGACGTCGGGGGCGCGGCGGACCGGCGGCCGGCGGCGAGGGAGACGAGGGGCGGCGGCGCCGGCGCAATCGGCGATGAGTAGGGGACGAAGGGCGGCGCGGCGAGGAATTGGCTAAGTGTGGGGAAGAAGGGGGACGCAGCCTTATAACATCCCCACATTAGTATCGGTGCTCAACAAGCACCGGTACTAATGTGGACATTAGTACCGGGGCTATTTTAGGCCCGGTACTAATGTGACTTTTCATTTGCCGCCAAATGGAGGAGCACATTAGTACCGGTGCTAGTTTAGCACCGGTACTAATGTTGTTTTCATTTTATTGCCCACTGTTTACCTTTTATTTTTCGTTTTTATTTTCTATATTGTTCTTTATTTATGGTAAATCATATACAATGCATAAAATGGTGGAACAAGCTTATTTAATTTTCTTTACGTAGATACTATGGCATTCTAAATTTAACAATCAAAATTAAAATTTTCTTATCAATAAGCTACTAATATCTTCTAAATTGTCTTTTTTTTCTTGATTTTAACAAACGGAAATAATTTTATTTTTTTCATGCAAAATCTTTCTTAATTAGTACATCCAGTGTAATTAATATAAAAATCATGATTTAGTCTTGCTCATTTATGTTTTTATGTAAATTTATTATTTAATATCTGATAATGCTAAAAAAATTGAAAAAATTGAAAGTTTTGTTAATAAAGTAGCAAAATACTAGTTCATTCAAATATTACAATACTTTGGTACATATTATACATCATCATCTAATGCAACATTAACAATCTTCCTCTTCACGAATATCCCTTGGTTGTGATCACGACGTAGGTATGGAGTGTCCTCTTCGGCTAACAGGATGCTTGGGTCAATCTTTACTGAAAATGGAGGAAGACCATCGAATTGATCATAATCTTCTGAAATGTCAGTCTAGTCCTCAACTCCAACAATTATTCTTTTTCCCGGTAGAACTATGTGACGCTTTGGCTCATTATTAACAACACCCTTATCATCACCTATCTTTATTATTAGTGGTTTGCTCGATATGTCTTTCACATAGAAAACTTGAGTCACATCATCCGCTAGGACGAACGGTTCATCTTTGTATCCAATCTTGTTGAGATCCACTATTGTCATCCCAAATTTGTCTGTCATTATACCTCCTGTAGGGTTTTTAACCCACTGGCACTTAAAAAGAGGGATTTTTAAAGGTCTGTAGTCCAATTCCCATATCTCTTCAATGACACCATAGTATGTTTGTTCATTTCCTTCGTTGTCTATTGCATCTATACGGACACCGCTGTTTTGGTTTGTGCTCTTTTGGTCTTGGGCCCTCGTGTAGAATGTGTATCCATTTATCTCGTATCCTTAGAACGTAAGTACTGAGATAGATGGACTTCTAGCCAACCATTGCAGTTGCTCTCCAATAGTGTTATCACCCATAAGTTTTCTCCGCAACCATGATGCAAAATTATCATTGTGATGACGTGTAATCCAGGCCTCTGACTTCCCTTTGTTTGAGGCCCGTACAATGGACTTGTGCTCCTCCCTGTATGGAGCCACTAGGGATGATTGTTGCAGGATAAAGGAATGTGCTGTACGAAATAACGTTTCATCCATATCCATCCGAGTTTTCTTCCCTAGTGTGCCCTTTCCCCTGAGTCTCCCCTCATGGCATGATACAGGGAGTCCAATAGGAGCAAGCTCATCAATAAAGTCGACACGAAACTCAATTACCTCCTCTGTAGCATATCCCTTTGCGATGCTTCCTTCGGGACGAGCACGATTACGGACATACTTCTTGTAAGTAGACATCAACCGCTCAAAAGGGAACATGTTGTGTAAATACACAGGCCCGAGGATAAAAATCTCTTCAACTAGGTGCACTAGAAGGTGGGTCATGATAGTAAAGAAAGAGGGTGGAAAGATCATCTCAAAGCTGACGAGGCATTGCACGACATCTTTCTGCAACTGCACTAGATTCTTTGGATGGATTGCCTTCTGAGAGATCTGGTTGAGGAATGAACAAACCTTGACGACTGCCAATCTCACATTCTCTGGTAGAATACCCCTTAGTGCAACAGGCAGCAATTGTGTCATCAACACGTGGCAGTCATGAGCTTTCAGATTTATGAATTTTTTCTCTTTGTAATTTATTATTAATTGTATATTTGAGGAGTAGCCAGTCGGGACCTTGATACTGTTCAAACAATCAAACATCATCTTCTTCTCTTCCTTGCTGGGGGTGTAACTAGCAGGGGCCAACCAATTTCCCTTATCTCTCTTTTCGGGATGCAGGCTTTTTCGCTGTTTCATAAATTTAAGATCCCGATGAGCTTCAACTGTATCTTTTGGCTTTCCGTATACACCTAGGTGGCCAAGAAAGTTCACGCAAAAATTCTTCATCGCATGCATCACATCAATTGCATTGCGAACCTCAAGGATTTCCCAATAAGGAAGCTCTCAAAATATCGACATCTTCTTCCACATGGGTGCACGTCCATCCTTGTCGTTTGGAAAAGATTTGGCACCAGAAGCCTTCCCGAACACTACCTCCAAATCTTTCACCATAGAAAATACAAGTTTACCATCACGGTGCACTGGCTTCTTACGTTTTTCTCCAACACCTTCAAAATGCTTTTTCCTTCTTCTCTTAACGGGTGCTTAGGAGGAAGAAATCGACGATGGCCCAAATACACAATCTTTTTACTGTGTTTTAGATACACACTGCAAGTATCATCTAAACAGTGCGTGCATGCTCGGTATCCCTTGTTTGTTTGTCCTGATAGATTACCAAGTGCCGGCCAATCATTGATGGTGACAAACAACAACGCTCGTAGATTGAAGGTCTCCTGTTTGTCCTCATCCCACACAGGTACACATTCTTTCTTCCATAACATTTTAAGATCGTCAACCAACGGTCTCAGATAAACATCGATGTCATTGCCTGGCTGCTTTGGGCCTTGGATGATTATTGGTATCATGATGAACTTTTTTTCATGCACAGCCATGGCGGAAGGTTGAATATGCATAAGGTCACTGGCCAAGTGCTATGACCACTACTGAACTCACCGAATGGATTGAATCCATCCGTACTTAAACCAAATCGAATGTTCCTTGCGTGTTCTGCAAACTCAGGGAATTCTCTATCAATTAGTCTCCACTGCGACCCATCAGCGGGATGTCTGATCTTGTCATCTGCTTTACAATCTTCTTTGTGTCAACGCATCAACTTTGCATTAGCCTTGCACCTGAATAAACTCTTCAGCCGTGGTATCACTGGAAAGTACCACATTACCTTAGCAGGAATTTTCTTCTTCTTCTTCTGCTTCTCCCCCTCAACATCGTAAGGGTCATCTCGTGGGATCTTATAACGCTGCGCTCCGCACACAGGATAAGCCTCCAATTTCTCATATTCTTTTCCTCGGTAAAGGATACAGTCATTAGGGCACGTATGTATCTTTTGAACCTCCAAACCCGGAGGACAAATGACCTTTTTAGCTTCGTACGTTGACTCCGGCAATTCGTTCACCTCTGGAAGCATGTCCTTTACGATCATCATTAACTCATCGAAGCCCTTGTCAGAAACTCCATGTTTAGCCTTCCATTGCAGCATTTCCAATGTGCTACCCAACTTCTTGTGCCCCTCTTTGCAATTTGGGTACAATGGTTTCTTGTGATCTTTTAACATACGGTCAAACTTCTTTGCCTCCTTCACCTTTTCGCAATCTTCCTTCTGCTCTCGCAACACCTGACCTAGATCATCAAGCGGCTCATCTTCTCCTTGTTCAGGCTCTCCCTCAATTATTGCAACATCATCCTCACCCATTGGATCATCTCCCATTGCAAATGCACCTTTTTTAGTCCAATCAGGAATATTGTCGTCTTCTTCTTCGTCATCTTCCATTATAACCCCTCTCTCCTCATGCTTTGTCCAAACAAAATAGTTTGGCATGAATCCCCATTTGTATAGGTGATCGTGAAGAGTCTTTGTCGTTGAGAAATCCTTCAAATTCCTGCACTTTCTGCATGGACAAATAATGAAACCTGACGGGGGCTTGTTCGATTCTGGAACTTCTAGATATCCACGAAGCCCATTAAAGAATTCATTGGATATTCTCTTGTCGGTGTACATCCATTGCCGGTCCATCTACAAATAAAGAATATATAACCGAACAAAATATATTATTATCATGTAACAAGTTCAAGATTATATGTATTACACTAATTCATAGTGATCAAATCCATATTCCACATGAAATATAAACAAGATTATAGTGAGGTGACTCTTTTTCTAACTAAAAAAGTATTATTGTAATGAGAAAACTATTTTTCTAATGAGTACGTACTAGTGTTTAAATGAAGGCAAGTGATTATGTTACATAAATCCAATCTGTTCAAATCCATATTCCACATGAAATATAAACTTTTTACTAATTTTCTAATGAGCAAACAATTTTTCTAATGAAGAAAACTATTTTTCTATTGAGGAAACTATTTTTCTAACTAAGAAATAACTATTGTAATGAGAAAACCATTTTTGACTCGGTACTAGTGTTTAAATAATGAATGGAAAACTATGTTACACAAATTCAAACTACTTAAATCTATATTCCACATCAAGTATAAACTTATTCCTAATTTTCTAATGAGAAAAAACCATTTTGATGGTATTGAAGAAAACATTTTCCTAATAAAGAAACTTTTTTCCTTAAGAAAATATTTTTCTTATAAGAAAACATTTTTTATAATGAGAAAACTATATTTCAATTTAAATTATTTTTATTATAAGCAAATTATTTTTTTGACTAATAAATTATTTCTCTAATTCTAATATTAATATTCTAGTCGTTTCTCTTAGTAAGTACATCTAAAGCATTTAATATATTTATTTCTACAAAAATAATGCAAAAAAATTAATTTGTATCATCATATAGAACATCTCATCCAACAAAGACGGCGCATCCATTTCAATCAATTCTATTAGAACATACTCCTATTTCAAAGTGCTAAAATCCCCTATTCTTATTTTATTTTAAAGTGCTAAAATACTCCTATTTTAACCAATGAAACTCAAGAAAATAAGCATGAATCAAGGAATGATGAAGTAACTAACCTCTAGACCACTTCAACGAGTGAAATCGTCGAGAAATGGTCGCAAATCCGGCAAAAACTCCTCTAGGACGCCATGGAGAAGAAGGAGCTCGAAGTGGAGAAAGAAGGTGGGGGGGCTCGGGCTGGAGGAGGAAGAAACTGAGATATAGCCGTTAGACATTAGTATCGGGCCACATTAGTACCGGCTCTTAATATGGGCCGGTACTAATGTCCCGCCCACACATTAGTAACGGCCCATATTGAGCACCGGTACTAATGTGGGACATTAGTACCGGTGCTCAATAAGAGCCGGTACTAATGTTTACCATGGGATGGCTCCGCCCGCCTCCTTTTTGGCACAGGACATTAGTACCGGTTGTTGCAACATTAGTAGGGGCAAACAGAACCGGTACTAATGTTATTATTGCCCTGGGACGAAAGCCTCTTTCCCTAGTAGTGACGATCGGCAGGACCCGCTCGGCGTCGCCGTGAGCTGCATGCTCGCCCGGACGACGCGGCATCTTCCCACGATCCACGCCACGCACACGGACTCCTCTAACTGTCTACGACTAGGACTCTATCCACTCGGCAGGCAGGGCGCAACAAACCAACACCTAGACCCACTTAATCCTAACAAACTAATGCACGCACACACGTGCCCTTGACGACTCAACTTCCTAGACTTGTACGTGACGCACACACGTACTATAACCAGACTCACATACGTGACAACTGCACTAGACACACATGCCATGCCACGGTGCAACACATGCACCCACACACGCACGGCACGATATAGACATTGACGCGTTTATTCCTAACAATCTCCCCTAAACGCGACATCACGGACACGATCTTCACAGCAGCGTCGCCTCCTCCTCAACGTCGACGAGCAGCGCCCTCTCCCTCTTCTTCTTCGGGCAGTCTCACGCCATGTGTCCACGCACGCCGCAGTCAAAGCACTTTCCTCGGTAGCGGCTCCTACCGCACCCCGAGCTTGTGCTACTGCCGCCATCATCGTCGTCGTCGTCGCATGGCCGCTGCTACCGCAACGCCCGCCGCCTCCAAGTTGGCGCGAGCGTGCCTCCCACTGGGCCTTGGTGAGCAGTAGCTGCTCGCCGCTCCCTGACTTGGCCACCGGCTCTTCCTCGGCGTCCGCCTCCTCCGCGACCTGAAGCTGGCCGACGAGCTCGTCTAGCGTCATGGTGTCGAGGTTGCCGTGGATCTCGATGGAGACCGCCACCTGCTTGAGTCTCCTTGGAACGGCGCGCAGGACCTTCCGGACCACCTTGGAGTCGATCAACACCTCGCCGTGGTCACGCAGACGCGCAGTCAAGCGATCGACACGCACAGCGAAGTCACCCACCGTCTCGCTGTTGTTGAAGCTCAAATTCTCGAACTCCTTCATCAGCCGCTGCACATTGGCCGCCTTCACACGCTCGTCGCCGCCATGCATCTTCTTCACGGAGCTCCAGGCCTCCTTCGCCGATTTCTTCACGGCGAGGCCGGCCTTCATCTCCGGCGGCACACCAAGGAGGATCGCGGCCAGCGCACGCCGATCCTTGGCGCGGTCCTCGCTCTCCCCCTCAACCGCATCTCACAGCTCCAGCACCTCCAGCGACACCTGCATAACCGAAGACCACTCCTGGTAGTTGCCCTTGGTCAGCAGCGGCAGCTCCACCACGCCGGAGCAGGGCACAACGCACTCCATGGTGACGCCCGAGCTCGAACTGGCCTCCTTCTTCGGTGAGTCGCTGATCTTCATCTCCTCTACGAACCTGGCTCTGATACCGAGTGTTAGCTGGGCCCCTTCTCCTCCTTACGCTCACGCACACAGAGAACACCGGCAAGGGAGACACAACACAAGTATTTGCCGGCGACGAACGCTGCGGAGCCGCTGCTCCTATATCATGGCTTGCTATTGATTAAAATGGACTCGGCAACAAAGTACAGCTCAGGGCTACAAATAGGCCAGAGCATCGTGCCCGTGCCCGGCCTTTGCGCCACGATCGGCAGGACCCGCTCGGCGTCGCCGTGAGCTGCATGCTCGCCCAGACGACGCGGCATCTTCCCACGATCCACACCACGCACACAGACTCCTCTAACTGTCTACGACTAGGACTCTATCCACTCGGCAAGCAGGGCGCAACAAACCAGCACCTAGACCCACTTAATCCTAACAAACTAATGCACGCACACACGTGCCCTTGACGACTCAACTTCCTAGACTTGTACGTGACACACACACGTACTATAACCAGACTCACATACGTGACAACTGCACTAGACACACATGCCATGCCACGGTGCAACACATGCACCCACACACGCACGGCACGATACAGACATTGACGCGTTTATTCCTAACATAGTTCACATGTCTATGTCACAAGGAATTTGGTATGTATGATGAAAGTTTCTTCAGGCTCTGGTTTATCAATAATTCCTACAGTACCGACCTAGTTTTCTGGGTTGTATCACTGTAAGTTGTACAGCTAGCTCTGAATTTCACAAGTCGAACATGGTTCAGTGCTCATTGAAACAAGAAGCCAAAGGAGGAGGGCATGATCTGTGTTGAGAGAGAAAACTTACAATGAAAATGAGAAGTGAGGGAATGAATGAATTGATTGATGGAGGGGGGAACCCCTGTGTTTATATACAAGCCCAAGAGGTATGGGAGGCACCCCTTCGGGTGGCTCTTTGGTGAAAGGGTAGTTACCCTCTAATTACATTTCTAATTACATCACTAATTACATGATTAGGGTAATTGATCACTAATCAATGTTTCACAACACTCCTCCTTGATCAATTGCTTCATGTGATCTTGATGTAATTCTTCTTCAATCATCTTTGAATATTATCTTGAAAAACTCCTCCAAAAACTGTAACACCCTGAAATTTTCAAATTTCAGGATGTTAATAGGAAAAATAATTAAGCAACGATTTTCTCATAATTTTAAATTTTGCCTAAATTTTATTCTCTTTACAAAAAATTTAGTATAGGAAAAGCAATTGATTGTTTTTTATAAATTAAATAAAATAAATATGTATGTGTGGTGCATTCATATTTTGGTTTGCATTTGTTTGTTTGTTGTGTGTTGAAAAGAAAAAAAGAGAAATCCCCAAAACCCAAAACCCTTCCCTTCCCTCTTCCCCTCTCAGCCCAACCCAGCCGGCCCTCTGTCTCTCTCTTTTTTCTCTCCGCGTCGGCCTAGCTCCTCTTTCCCCTCTTTTCCTTTCCCTTTTCCTTTTCTTTCTTTCTCCCGAAGCCCATCATCTCCACCAGACCAGTTAGCCTCTTTCCTTTTTCTTCTTTTTTTCTTCCACCGCGGCCACCTTCTCCTTTTGGCCCGTCTCTCCTTCCGGCCCACCAGACTCCGCCGGCCCATCTCCACCTCCCCTTTCTCACGGCGACTGACCGGCGGGACCCATGTGTCGGGATCATCCCCTTCCTCCCGCCGGCCTTCATCCACCCATGGCTGCCGCGCCGCCGGCCACCCCGGCGCCGTCTCTCTTCCCCGCACCACTCCTCCTCTCCTCCTCCTTCGCGCAGCACCGCCGCCCCGGAGCACCGCCACCGCTGGAGCTCCGCCGCCTCGATCTCCCTCTCCTCTGCGTCGCTCGTCGCTTCAAGCCTCGGGGTAAGTTCGCGCACTCCCTAGCTTCTCGTAGAGCCCATCCGCTCTCGAATCTATCGCCGGGAGCTCAAGATCGCCGAACGCCGGCGAGCCTCACCACCTAGCACCGCCGCGCACCGCCAGCCCTGCCGGAGCTGCTCCCAGCCGCCAGATACGCATCCAACGGCCTGGATCAATTCCAGCCTGAGTCAAACTGTCAACGTAACGGTCAACACCCGCGCCCCACTGTCATTTTGCAAATAAACCCCTGGAGTCTTTAATATCACAACGGTACCCTTCCACCTATAAGAATCCTTTCAGTTAGGTCCTGTTTTTAGCGTTTAGACCCCTGAGCTTCTCTGTTTCTTCCACCCGTGGTCCAACCTTGATCTTTTGCATGTAAACCCATCGGTTCTTTTGTAAGTTTAGGTTTTAACCCCTGGTTTTTACGGTTAAGCCCTTGGAGGCTAAGTTTCTTCACAGTTTAGCCCCTAGTTTTCACGTTTTAGCTCCGTTTTGACCGTTTCGAGTTGCGTTAGGCTCATATCAACTCAAAGTACGTGTTAGGAGCAATGTTGAACATGTTCTTTGTTTTATAATTTATTTAAATATTTAAATATGATTAAGCCCTTCTACACATGCTTTTCTAATTAAAATCTAATTAGAGTTCAACACGTGTTTAATATAATTATAACTTGCTTAATTCTAAATAGGGTATTTCTTTGAAATAACCTATGCACGCCTTTATTGAATTAAAATATACCAAGCACATAGCCTGTGTGATATAATCCAAATCTCTCGATAGTTCCGAATATTTTTGTGTTCGCGGTCCTAGAGCCAAACCTTGTCCTCTTTTTAAGCTTTTCATGCTTGGTGTATTGTTCTTAGTTGTTCTTGTTTGTCTGATTTGCATGTGTTTGTGCATCATGTTTGCTTCGAGTAGACGATCGAGCTGCTGATCGGAAGTCTTGAAGATCAAGAGAGCAAGTGCAGAAGAGCAAGAGTAGCTTTTTGTTGAGAAAGGCAAGTGACCCTAACCATCCTTCTACTATGCTTTAAACAAGAATATTATGAATTAATTGGAACATGGAGAACCACCTAGGAAAACAGTACAACCACAAGACATATGGCTCTGTCTTGGCTATTTAATTAGGGAAGTCTTGTGTGGCTATTAGTCATGGTAGCTTGTGGTACAGAGGAATGCTTTTATGACTCTTCTACTCTGGACAGATATTGGAACAGAATTGCTATTCTAGGATGACTTGGTCCGAGAGTAGGAGGGTACGAAAGTTAGCCTCTAGGACGTGCTACTATGGACTAATACACATAGGACTCTTTGTAAAGGCCTCGTAGCGTCCCTATGCAACCACGCCTCAGAAGTGTGGTATTGTGCCTACTTTTGCACAGCATGGTTGGGTTCAAAGTTCTTCGGAACTTTTACGCAACTTGTGGTGAAAGTGTACAACCTCTGCAGAGTGTAAAACTATTATAACAGCCGTGCTCATGGTCAAGAGCGGCCTGGACCCTCACATGATTAATATACTTAAAGATGGACTTTAAATTTGCTTTCTGGTTAATTTTCGTGGCCTTGCTGAGTACCAACCATAAGTGTACTCATCCTTGCTAACCACTGCTCAGAAGAAGAAGAAGAAGGTGTATGATGTCCAGAAGATGGTGCTAGGCATACGCAACCCCCAGTCGATTGCCTGTGAAGTTGGAGCCTTTGCTTCCCCAGGATTCCGCTGTAAATCTCTCATAATCTCTCTTTCTTTACGTGATATTGTTTTGTTATTCACTATGATGTCACTATATGTATGAAACTAGATCCTGGCATACATATAGCTATCACTTGGTTTTCTTCAGAAAATCGGGTGTGACAAAAACCCTTTGGGGAAAATCTTGAGGAGAAACCAATTTGTATGTGTATATGTCATTAAAACTCCTTTAAAACCCAGTGGGAAAATATAAGAAGAAAATGATATGGCATAGCAGATTATTGTCCCATTGAAAAACTTATATGAGAAACCTTGTAAGGAAAAACTCATAAGTAAGTTTTGGAGATCAATAATATTATGATCTGAGGATCATGTTTGAATATCCTTCCCCAAAACTAATGGGGAAAATATGAGAAGTTATAATTATATCTTCTTAAAAACTCTTGTAGAGAAAATAGAATATATGACATAGAATATGTCTTGAATACCACCATTGAAACCTTAGTGGAAAAATTAGGTGATATGAGATATGTTCTTGTATTGATATTGCCTCATTAAAACCTTTTATGAGAAACCTTGTAAGGAAAAACTCATATAGGAAAAAAGAGTACAATATTCATAATCTGGTGATTATGCATAATCTGGTAAAAGAGTCTCCCCCTGATTCTTGCAAATCTTTGAGTTGTCTCATACCAATTCCAAAGACATATTTTTGGAACAATGATGTTAGTGATGACTTTGTGAATAAATCTGCAGATTATCACATGATTTGGTTTGCAAGATTTCTATTTCACCTTTTGTTTGTAATTGACGAGGATATCTCCTCTTGAATCTTACAAAATTTAAGTTGTCACTCACCACTTATCATGAATACCATTCTATGGTGTAGTGGTGGATAAGCTCATCAGTGAGTATGTTTTGCAAGATATTTATTCTCTCATTTTGTAAAAATGAGGATAAATATTTTGATCAATACAAGATGCATTATCATATATGGATAATGTTAGTGATTATATGGAATCACATTTTATCATTACCCAAAGTCATACATATGAATATGATTCTTTATAATGATAGATAAAAGTTTCTATTATGGTGTCCATTATGATGACTACCATGAAACTTTATTATCTGTATTAGTCTATGATCTGGCAATATGGGGATTAGTTCGCCAGTATCTTGATATCCTACTTGGCCAAGTCTCAAAATATTAATCAAGACATTTTAGTACCATTTGATATCTATTGATATCGTTTTTGACTCCCACCAATATGGTGTTTATATGTGTTAAAGAATGATGATGGAAAATCCAAGTTGGATTTGTTTATGAACACATATGCAATCATAGTGATTAGAGTAATCATTCTATGGAAGATACTCGCTTAGTCAGTTATACCACAATCAACTTGACTGTTTCAAGTCATGGAGTGACTTGAGTACTACACAATATATGTTGCTATTTTATTTATATTTAGAATATGAAATAAGTCGAAGACTTGTATATCCAAATCTATGAAAGTTATTTGATCTGCCAATGGTTAAATATAGGAACATAATTTTCACATATACCACAACGGTATTTGCTCGGTCTCTGTGTGAAACCATTGCTACAACCTCTCATTATTTCATCACCTTGCTTTCATAAAGAATGCATTTGTGAGAAGATGGTATTACTGTGGTAAATACCTCTCACTAGTGAATGAGAGAAATTCTCCATAATTGCCACCTTTTCTTTGACCCAATTTGAGTGTTGATACACTCTGCCTAGGACTTTTGGTTTGGATCCAGTTTAAGATGTATAGCAATTTGGAGGAGTATTTGTTGACATTTTGTAGACTTTGTATGATTGATTCAATGGAACCAATATAGCATGTGAAAATATTTAGAACTCTTATCTCATTTCTTTGGATGTTCCAATGATGCCTCAGTGCCAAAATTTATGTGCGCATGTATTGGGCTTTTGAATGTTAAAAATTCATAGGTTTTGGATTTGAATATCCATAAAGTGTCTAACAACATGCATGATGTTGATTTGCATTTACTATAATGGAGGATGTATCTCCCTGTTTCCGCGGATGCTTATTAACAAGTTATATCCCTAGTGGCCATACTTCTCCCCCTCTTATTTTAATTTGGGAGTTGAGTGATCTTGTTAGATTTCCACTCTTTTCTGGCACACTTAATTGTAGGGATTGAATAAGATGACACTTTTGATAAGTAAATGCATTTGGCAGAATATTTGTAATATATTACAAATATAAGATGTTCTGAACTGATGGTTCAGATATTCTTTGGTATGTACGTGCATGTGAGGATTGAATGTGATGTGTAACATTCATTTTGTATTCCTGGCATTCTATCACTACGTGAAAACCTCAAATAGGTCACGCAGCATTTGTAACGGACCCTTAACACCCGTTACATGGACCCCATCTGTAACGGTTGTTGTTTGGCGCCCGTTACGCATAAGCGTGGCAGGCTCGACCACGACCTTGCCCTGACCTCGCCACCATAACGCCCGTTACCAATGAGGACGTTAACATGCATCCGTTACGAAAGTAAAACCTACCGGTAACGGGCTCTTTAAGTCCGTTACCGATGACTTTTCTATTGGAGACGCGTTGTTTTTAGGACGCGTCTCATTTTATGACGACCTAATTGGCGATGCTTGTTTGGAGCTAGCATCTCCTTTGTTTTCTCACAATAGAGACGCGTGTTGTTATTACGCGTCATTGTTTTTGCGTTCCGACCACTCTGTTATCTCGGACAACTACACTCGCTCTCTATCCTCTGAGGGCCCCACTCGCTCTCTCCCCGCCGTTGCTGCAGCAGCATTTTCGCACGCTCTCTAAAGGCCCCACTCGCTGCGTGCGTGCTCTCTGAATGTCCCACTCGCTGTGCGCGCGCTCTCTCTCTCTCTCCTCAGAAAGCCGGCGCTGCAGCAGGCCAACCGGCCGCGTGCGCGACAGCGAAAGGTGCCAGCGGACGTCAACCACGGCGCGGCGTCCCTCCGCGTCGTACGTCATCCAAAGCAGTAGCTTATCCTCCTCCTCGGGCTCGGCGCCGTCCTCCGTGCCGTCGCCGTCGCCGTCCTCCGTGCTGTCGCCGTCGCCGCGGCCGCGACGCCTCGTCCTCCTCCTCGGAAGCGCTCGCCTCGTAGATAGTCCTCGTCAAGGTGGAAATTGCCCCCTTTTACTGAACTTTGCTGTCTTAATCCTCTTACTCATCGGTTTTGGTGATGCATTATGCTCATTTGATGTATGAAAATTGCAGATGGCTGCTGCTGCTCGGGCTTGGATGTACAGTAGTAAGTCCTGAGATTGGGCCAGTTTCTTAATGGGGGTCAATGGTTTTCTAGATCAAGCAGAGGCGGATATGAGAAACCGTGGTGTTCAGGCAATGCTTTGCCCCTGTATATATTGTCTCAACGAGAAGAAGTTCGGACAATGGGATAACATTTTTCACGAATTGATCACACATGGTTTCAAAGAAAATTACACGTGTTGGAATAAACATGGTGAGGAAGGGCTTAATGAAGTCGAAACAGGATGCCTAAATGAAGGTGAAGCGCGACACCATGCTACAGGCCTTAATAATGAAGGGACAGCGCTATGCCATGATGAAGAGCTTGATGAAGGTGGAGTTTTTGATGAGGAAAATGAACCATTCCCACCAATTGTGATGAGGCCTGAGGATATCACTGACAAGAAGTTACGGGCTTTAATGATGGTGAGTTGTTGCAACATGTGCACAATGTTGATCAAATGTTGTGGGATGTTGAGTTTCAAGCTGTATACAGCTTCTGAATTAGCGAGGCTGAAGCAATTCATTGAAGATTCAAAGAAATCCCTCTATCCTGGTTGCAAGAAGTACTCTCACCTTTCTGGTGATCTAAAACTTCTGCAGCTTAAGGCAGATCATGGTTGGAGCAACAAAAGTTTCAAACAAATATTGGATCTCCTTAAGGACATGCTACCCGAGGGAAACCAAATAGCCGAGTCTGTCTATGAGGCAAAGAAGATAATTTGTCCTCTGGGAATAGAGGTTGAAAAAAGTCATGCTTGCAAGAACAGTTGTGTATTGTTCCGTGGAGATTATGCAGACCTTGACAAGTGCCCCAAGTGTGGGTTCGATCGGTACAAGAGGGAAAAAGATGGTGGTGGTGATAACAATGCTGATGATGACGAGAATGAGCCCGTGGAGATCACAGGCAAGAAGAAGAAGAAGAAGAAGGTTAAAGGGGCTCCTGTGAGGGTAACATGGTATTTTTGCATCATTCCTCGGTTGAGAAGATGGTTCGCCACACGAAAGGAGGCCCAACTTTTGTGTTGGCATAAGACACGAACGATGGAAGTTGGAAAGATTAAGCACCCCGCAGATGGCCAACAATGGCAAAACATTGATTCCCACTTTAAGGAATTTGCCGGTGAAAGCAGGAACATTCGGTTCGTTATGAGCACAGATGGCGTGAACCCATTCGGTAACCAGAGCTCAACACATAGCACTTGGCCTGTCGTGCTGTCAATGTACAACCTTCCACCCTGGCTATGCAAGAAACGGAAATACATGATGCTGACAATATTGGTCTCCGGGCCAAAGCAACCTGGCGACCGTATTGATGTCTACTTGAGGCCACTAGTTGATGACTTGAAGATACTTTGGAAGCCTGGTGTGAAGGAGGTTTGGGATGAGTTCGGCCGTGAGGAGTTCACATTGCATGCCATGTTGTTCACCACCATCAATGACAACCTGGCTCATCGCAACCTTTCTAGCTAGAGTAAAAGGAAAGGTGCAGCTTTGAAGGACCGAATCGGGCGACCAGAGAGGGGGGGAGTGAATGGGAGCCGATAAAAATTCTTCCCTAAGGTCGAACTCGGCCTATACCCCGATTGCCACTCCACGAATCCGTGCACACAAGCGAAGCTCCAAACAAGGCACACACAAGCCTAGAAGATCAACCAAGAGACCTAGGAGCAAAGAGCGGAAGCACCGGACAAGAATCAAAGCACTTGGTCAATTCTGGAAACGGCCAGTGCGGACTGTCCGGAAGGTACGGGCGGACTGTCCGTGTGTGTACGGCGGACTGTCCGGCCCTGCCTCGCGGACCGTCCGAAATAAGCAACCGAACCACCAGAGGCGAACCCCGAAATTCGGACTGTCCGGCTGTGCCTTGCGGACTGTCCGCCAGTGTCGCGGACTGTCCGTGAGGGCAGCGCGGACTGTTGGTCCAGCTCGCTGGAAACCCCAGACAAAAACCCTAGACAAAACTTCCCACGCGGACTGTCTGTGAGCTATGCTCGGACTGTCCGCAAACCAGTTGCAACGAAACCCTAGGGCCACAACGGATCGAAACACGAGTTCGCAAGAACAGATAACGAACACGTGACGAACACAGACGCGCGGACTGTCCGCGGGCACCCTGCGGACTGTCCGCAAGCCCCGGACAGAACTGCTCGAACTCAATCCCGCGAAGTCAACCCTCCAAATCCATCACCAGATCTCCCAAATGCCAAAAGTTCCTGAGACAAGATTTGGGGTAGATGATAAGCAACACAACGTGAAGCTATGCCCCAAAAATCTCGACCTCTAAGCCACTAAATCGCCGGGAATCGCGGATCACACGAACTCCACCAAGAACATGAACTCCGGCCAAGAACTCACGAATCGAAGGCTCTACACGGCGTTTGAGGGGTCAAGATCATACACAAACATGCACATGGCATCCACCCATGATCCCCTCAAACAAATCCATGAAGAAACGCCTCCAAACTCACGAATCGAGCGAAGAACGAAAACTCCCAAAATAGCCCCAAAAATGACACAAAAATCACAAAGGACTAGGAGATCACCGGGATGCCGAACGCTTCCATACATCCAGAGGTCAGAGTCTGTACAAGAGTCTAGCCTAAGGAATCCAGAGGAAAACGAAGCAGTCCAGAAAAATCTACCGGGGGAGAAAGCCCTAGGAAGCAAGAGAGAGATGCCATCCACCTCTCCGCTATTTATACGAAGTCTATCGGAGGGAGGTAAATGACCACGCTACCCCTACTGCATAAATGAAGATACAACCCCTCAGGGGCATTTTGGTCAAGTCTTCATCGGACGGACACGCTTCCACCGCGGTTTCGCTTCACCTCGACGCAAACCCCACGATCATGCCACGTGCCCTCCGCCTCGAAGCTTCCTGAAGCTCCCGGATCACCGTCTCCGTCGCCTCGGGCCTTCGGACTTGGTTTTGTGGCCCAAACCAAGAAACCGTCCACTTGATAGTTTTGTGGGCAAACCACCAAACCCCGCGTGCAAGCTTCGGGCTTCAACTGCTACCTTGCACCGGCCCATGTTCATGACTTCAGCTCGCCAGTCTTGCACCGCACGGCTCGCACTTGACTCCATCGGCCACCGGGTCCATCGAACCAAGCCTACTTGCCACTCCATCACCCGGAGGCCACCACGGCTAAGGCCTTTCACGCTTGTTCTTCACCTGCACCGACACGAGTCACGCCACAACCTGTACCTGCACACTTAGCCAAGCATCAGTCCACACAACGTTGTCAATCACTCATCACTAAGGAGCGACCCTCCACTGGTCCTCGGACACACCTGGTCCTCAATCTCCCCCTTGATGAGTGCATTGACAACACCCATAGTAACCATGATAGAGAAAAAGAAAAGAAAACAACCACGAACACAAACCTCCCAAGCAAGTGATCCAAAGTCAAAGAACAATCGAAAACAAGATCACTCGCCAATCCAAGTCTCGGCCCCCTAATACAAGGGCAACGGCTCGACACAGCCGAGACATAACAAAGCTCTCAAAGAGCACATCACAAAGCACAAAACTCTGGAAAAACAAAGGAGCTCCCCCTGCACACATGCAAACTCCCCCTGAGCGAATGCAACCTCTTCTTCTCAATTTTTCCTCACAATGCATGAAAAATCTCCCCATATCATACAAATCTCTCCTCCTTGTTGACAATGCATGAATCAAGGTAAATGATGCTCTTCCCCTTGTTTTCATGAAAAATGCATGTCAAAGCATATATACAATCTACCAAGCTTCTCAAATATACAAAGAGCACAACAAAATGCTACATATGAGACATAGAGCAAGCAAGGTAGACATGGTGTATCTAGCACATTGCCATCAAGAAGGTAGAGACATATAAGCATGTGACATGGCCAAAAGCAAATTTAACCAATTTTCACAAAGAAATAGTCATCTCATGAGCTATATCCTATCCAAGCCAATTTGAACATAAAGGCACTAGATCATTCAAAGTTTATGCAAGATCACAAATTCTCATCACAAGATCATTATAAACGCCCACAAGCTACTCAAGTCATGTCAAAGCCACCGAGCCATGTGTCTACTTCTTAAAATGAGACTTCTCATGGTAGACAAGCATGCTACGGTTTAGCACACAAGATATGAAAATCAAAAGCAGAAAAACATGATTAGGAGCTCATTTTTCAAGCATAAAGCACTTCATACACCAATTTCATTTTCGAGTTTAAACATGGTACATGAAGTGCCTTTGCGGCAAAAAGAAGCTTATGCTCCTCCCCAAGCAAGCAAAAGGGCTAAACATTTACAATGACAGAAAGGTCTTTGACCCCAAGCAAGGAGAATATGATCCTCAAGCACAAACTGAGCATGATATAAGCATTTAAGCACAAATTGACCATAGACAAACATCTACTCATGAGAGAGGCAATTTTGTCATTTTCACAACCAAAATGCTATCTCATCATACATATATAGCAAAACCATCAAGAGCATAGCATTTACATCCACAAATTACCAAACATGCACATATCTCATCCATAGCACATCAGTGATCAATGTATATAAGAGAAGCTCAATCCTAGCTCAAGTGATCCAAAGATGGCTATCCTACCAGGTTTTGTACAGAAAGTAAAATGCATGAATGAAATGCAACAAAATGAACACATGACACATATATACATGAGAAGCTCCAAGACCCAGCTAAAAAGGAAAGCAAACCCCAAGCTCACCCCGCAAGCGAGTGAAAGTGGCTTGATCAAGCGGTTTGGTGAAAATGTCAGCCAGCTGGTCTTGGGTAGGGACATAGGACAAAGAAATGTTTCCCTTCTCAACATTGTCCCTCAGGAAGTGGTACCTCACTTCTATGTGTTTCGTTTTGGAGTGGAGGACAGGATTTTTGGCTACACTTATGGCACTGGTGCTGTCACAGAAAAGTGGAACCTGGGAGCACTCCTCACCAAAGTCACTCATGGTGTAAGTCATCCAAAGCAGCTGGGAACAACAACTAGCAGTAGCTACATACTCAGCCTCGCTGGTGGACTGGGCTACACTCGATTGCTTGCGAGATGACCAAGAGACCAAAGAAGAACTAAGGAACTGACAACACCCAGAAGTGGACTTGCGATCCAAACGACACCCAGCGAAATCCGCATCAGAAAAGCCATGAAGCCTGAGTGTCGAGGAGGTAGAGTACCACAGACCAAACTCAGGAGTGTAGTTCAAGTACCTGAAAATCCACTTGATGGCCTGCCGATGTGAAGTCCTTGGTGAAGCCTGAAAACGAGCGCATAGACACACACTGAACTGTATGTCCGGCCTCGTCGCCGTCAAGTAGAGGAGGGAGCCGATCATGCTCCGGTACTCCTTCTGGTCCACAGGTCCGCCGTCCTCGTCCGCATCCAACGCCGTAGTCGTACTCATCGGTGTAGTCAGCGGCTTGGAGTCGTTCATGCCAAACTTCTTCACCATGTCCATGTACAAAGGTCCCGTCCTTGCACTGCTTAATCTGGAGACCCAAGAAAAACTGCAGCTCGCCCATCATGGACATCTCAAATTCCATGCTCATGTCATCTGCAAATCTGGCAACAAGATCATGAGAAGAGCCACCAAATATTATGTCATCCACGTATATCTGAACAATCAAAAGGTCATTCTCATGCTTAAGGAGGAAAAGGGTCTTATCAACTGTGCCCATCACAAACCCCTTACTCAGCAAAAAGCCTCTCAACCTGCCATACCAAGCTCTAGGTGCCTGTTTCAACCCATAGAGCGGTCTCTGGAGTTTGTATACACGGTGTGGGTATTTTTCACTCTCAAACCCCGAAGGTTGCCTCACATACACTTCTTCCTCAATCACCCCATTCAAGAAAGCACTCTTGACATCCATTTGGTACAACTTGAACCCTTTAGCCACGGCAAAGGCTAGAAGGATCCTAATTGCCTCCAAACGGGCCACAGGAGCAAATGTCTCCTCATAGTCTATGCCCTCTTTCTGGTTGTAACCCTGCGCCACCAACCTCGACTTGTTTCTCACAACCATCCCATTCTCACCCTCTTTGTTCTTCCACACCCACTTGGTACCTATGAGACGGCAATTTGGTGGTGGATCGACTAACACCCAGACTTGGTTTCTCTCAAAGTTTTCCAACTCCTCATGCATGGAATTCACCCAATTCTCGTCAGACAAAGCGTGTCGAATATCTTTGGGCTCAAAAGAAGCAACAAACGCAGAATGAGTGAAATGAGAAGTGTTCCTTGACCTCGACCGTGTAGTGCGTTCATGGAGGTCACCAATGATCGTCGTCGGTGGGTGATCAATCTGTACACGCCGGGGAGCCTCACGCCTGGACATAACCTCCCCCTCAGGAGCAGCCTCCACTCGAACAGCCTCAGTCGTAGTGGGTGTAGGGGATGGTCCTTCCTCGATCGTCATCGTAGTAGTGGAAGTAGAATGTACATGATCAGCCACGGGAGCACCACCATCATCATCATCCTCGTCTCCATCTCCATCCTTCTCATCCTCAAAGATCCTGGCACCGATGTCCTCGTCACCTGCACACTCAAAAGCAGAAGAGCTACATGGTTGTGTCTCGTCGAAGGTAACCTCGCAAATCTCCATGGTTCAGTTAGTGTCAAGATTGAGCACACGATATGCTCTAGAATGAATCGCATAACCAAGGAAAATCCCATCCGAACATCGAGACTCAAACTTATCTAGCTTGCCCTTCTTCAGAATGAAACATTTGCAACCAAAAGCTCTAAAGTGACTCACCTTGGGTTGTCGGCCATGCATCAGCTCATAAGAGGTCTTCTTCTTGAAAGCACGAAGGAAAATGCGATTTGAGACATAGCAAGCGGTATTGACCGCCTCGGCCCAAAAATGCCTAGGAGTCCTATGCTCATCAAGCATCATCCTGGCCATCTCACAAAGGGTCCGGTTCTTCCTCTCCACAACGCCATTCTGACAAGCAACGTATGGAGAAGAGTACTGATGATCAAGACCAAGATCACTGCAAAAGGCATCAAAATGAGAGTTCTTAAATTTTGTGCCATTGTCACTGCGTATAGCTCGAATGGCATCACCATGTCTCTCATTCTTCAACCTCAAGATCAAGTCTCGAACAAAGCCAAATATCTCACTCTTATCCTCCAAAAAGAAAACCCACGAGTACCTCGAAAAATCATCAACAACCACCAGAACATACCACTTCCCACCCGCAGAGCGAACATGAGCTGGCCCAACCAAATCCATGTGCAACAGCTCACAAGGTCGCTCAGTCATGACTGAAGTCAGAGGGGCGTGAGAAGCGGCAACCATCTTTCCATGCCGACAAGAAGCACAAACCAAATCCTTCTCGAATTTCAACTTAGGCAATCCTCGGACAAGATCAAGACCACTCAAGCGGGAAAGCAACTCAAAGCTCAAGTGTCCCAACCTCCTATGCCATTTCTAAAGCTCAGCCGACACGCCAGCAACAAAGCATCGAGGAGGACCAACAGACTGGGAAAAATCGGCACGAAAGATTTGACCCTCGGGGACAATCGTACAGACAAGATCGCCTCGAGAATCAAGCACACGAGAAGCACCTGACTTGAAACGAACCTCAAAACCTTCGTCGAGTAATTGAGATACTGACAACAGGTTAAAACCAAGTGACTTGACCAGGGCCACACTTCTTAAGGTCACTTTGCTACTCACCTTCACCATACCTTCAGCAAGCACTCATCCTCTTCCGTTATTCCCGAAACTGATGTACTCCCTCGTACTCACCGGGGTGAGGCTGGAGAACCACCCATGATCTCCGGTCATGTGTCTTGAGCAACCGGAGTCGATCAACCAAAAGTTCTCCAAGCCTCCCGCCTGAAATCAAAAACGAGAGCGAGTATGAGCAAGCGACTCAACACTGGGGTTAGTTCCAAAAGAGTCAAACCAGTGTTGAGCCATTTGCTCAAAAGAAGGGTTAGCAAAGTCCATTCTACCAACACCCCGAGGCGGAGTCCTCTCACGCCTACCACCAAAGGACCTGTCACATCTCACTGGAGGAGTACGCGCACCACGAGGAGAAAAACGTGGCCCGTAATCCATCTGAGACCCAAAGCTCTGATCGTGCCTCCCAAACTCGTAACGGTCACGAGAAGGAGCATGTCGAGCCAACTCACCACGCCCAAACCCAACAAGCCTATCTCTCTGAGGGAACACACCTCCACCTCCACCTCCACGAGTGGGAACTGTCCTCACAAACACATCACCCCTAGGTAGAGGCCCTCTACGAGGCTCAGGCACACCACGAGCAAGGTGGTACCTGTCCTTGTTTGCCATCTCCCTAGCAAACCGCTCATCCCTCTTCCTCCGGAGACAGAACTCATCCTTGTGCCCATCCTTCCCACAATACTCACAATGGAAACGGATTGGCACTGGCTTAGGCGGTGGCTTCTCTATGGGCTTCTCAACACCTTTCTCTCTTGACTTCCCCTCAAAGACATTACCCAGGTTGCTCACAAACTTGATGGGTTTCTGGTAATTCTCTGTTTTCTGGGGAACGCTGGTGGGTCTGGAGTTGTGTCAAGCTTGTTTCTCAAGTGGTTTGGTTTGGGTGCATATTTGTTCATGGGTATGGTGTGGGATGGTGTGGGTGTCTCTCCAGCTTTCTCTTCTCCCTCACCACTCTTCTCACCACACTTGTCAGCCACCAACGCCTGACCATCAAACCTCTTGAACTGAGCCAACATCAAACTCAATTGTGGCTCATGCCCAGACAGCCAACTCATCAACTTCCTAAGCTCATCATTTTCATCCTGCAGACGATCAACATAGTGTGCAAGTTCCATGTTTTTCAAAGCATGCATCTCACAAGTTGAACATGATGTAGGAAGAGGAGCTTTCAATGCTGCCTCAAGAGAAACAATCTTAGTGTGAGATTCATCTAGCCTAGCATGCAAGACAGGACATGAGGTACAAGCACCTAGTAAAGCTGGCCTAGACTTCAATTCATCACACTCCACCCTAACCATATCTAGTTCCTCAAGAACAAAGGCATGTTTCTCCTTGAGGGCAGTCAAGTCAGCAAGAAAAACTGAGCAATCACCACAATCAATTTATTCCAACACCACAGGAGCAGATTTCAAAGCAACAATCTCATTACGAGCATCCACAAGCAAGGATTCAAGTTCAGCTACCTTGTCCTTAGCATCACCCAACAAAGACCTAAATTACCTCTTCTCCTTGTTGGTCTTTCTAAGCACATCATCACAGTTGTCAAGCAACTCATTCAGCCTAGCATTCTCCTCTAACAAGAAGTTGGGATCTTGTTGTACCTCTTCCTCGGAGTTGGAGTTCGAGTTCGAGCTGTGCCTCCCACCCTTCTTGGAGTGCGCCATGCCGCAAAAGCCTTGTGCGACGAAGCTCAAGCCGGTGATGTTCTTGCCCGTGTGCCGCTTGTCCTTGCACTTCTCTTGCTCTTCCTCGCTGCTCGAACCGGAAGAAGCATCGCTTGATGTCGAGTCGATGTCTCTCGCTCCGGCCACCATCGCTCGAGAGGTCTTCTTCTTGTGGCCACCACTCTTCTTGTGCCTTCTCTCGCCCTTGTCCTTGTGCTTGTCCTTGTAGTCATTCCGGGACCGGTGCGTGTTGTAGTCGTGCTTGGACTTGCCCTTGTAGTCGTTCTTGATCTCCATGGCTTCAGGGCATTCGGCGAAGAAGTGCCCATGCTTCCCGCACCGATAGCACATCCCCGAGCTCCTCCTTGCATTCTTGCGGTTCTCGTACATGCGCCCAAATCTCTTGCTCAACAAGGCGAGATCGTCCTCGCTCAACACCTCAAAGTCTTCATCTGGCAAGGACACAAGACAAGACAAAGAGAAACCACCGATGTTAGCATTAGACCTTGACCCGGAGACAAGAGCCAAACTATGAGGATCAGTGGGGCTCTCGCTCTTGGCTCTCAAGCCACGATCGACCTCAGAAGACCTGAGCTTGGAAAACAGCTCATCCAACGTCAGCGTATCATACACGCTCGACTTCTCAATGGCCTCGACCTTGGCACTCCACACGAACCTATCCAGGGCATGCAAAAGCTTGATAGCTTGATCATGATCCGTGTATGGGAGCACTGTCACATTGGCCCTCATGTTGTTGACAATACTAGTGAAATGCTGGAACATCACATCGGTCGACTCGCTGGGGAGATGAGTGAAGTTCTCGTACTCTCTCCGGTAAGTGGAAAACAAACGGGCTTGCACTTGGGCATTACCAACATGAGCATTTCTCAACTTGTGCCATATCTTTCCGGCCACATTCTCTCCGTACACTCGCTCAAACTCCGAGGCACAGAGAGCACAGAACAAGTAATCAACGGCCTTGCTGTTGGCCTCAAACATGTCCCGCGATCCTGGAAGTAGAAAACTATCTGGGATGACATAATGATCATTCTGAGTGACCTCCCAGATGAGAGTTCCTTCCCTCGCAAAAACGCGCCCATGCGCCTCTCCCACATCGGGTAATTCTTGCCATCAAAGTGCGGAGGACCTGACCCCTTGCCGTAATCGCCCATCTTTGGATCTTAGACTGGTTAGAATCACAAAGATCCGTAACTGACTCTGATACCAATTGAAGGACCGAATCGAGCGACCAGAGAGGGAGGGAGTGAATGGGAGCCGATAAAACTTCTTCCCTAAGGTCGAACTCGGCCTATACCCCGATTGCCACTCCACGAATCCGTGCACACAAGCGAAGCTCCAAACAAGGCATACACAAGCCTAGAAGATCAACCAAGAGACCTAGGAGCAAAGAGCGGAAGCACCGGACAAGAATCAAAGCACTTGGTCAATTCTGGAAACGGCCAGTGCGGACTGTCCGGAAGGTACGGGCGGACTGTCCGCGTGTGTACGGCGGACTATCTGGCCCTACCTCACGGACCGTCCGAAATAAGCAACCGAACCACCAGAGACGAACCTCGAAATTCAGACTGTCCGGCTGTGCCTTGCGGACTGTCCGCCAGTGTCGCGGACTGTCCGTAAGGGCAGCGCAGACTGTCGGTCCAGCTCGCTGGAAACCCCAGACAAAACTTCCCACGCGGACTGTCCGTGAGCTACGTGCGGACTGTCCGCAAACCAGTTGCAACGAAACCCTAGGGCCACAATGTATCGAAACACGAGTTCGCAAGAACAGATGACGAACACGTGATGAACACAAACGTGCGGACTGTCCGCGGGCACCCTACGGACTGTCCGCAAGCCCCGGACAGAACTGCTCGAACTCGAGCCCGCGAAGTCAACCCTCCAAATCCATCACCGGATCTCCCAAATGCCAAAAGATCTTGAGACAAGATTTGGAGTAGATGATAAGCAACACAAGGTGAAGCTATGCCCCAAAAATCTCGACCTCTAAGTCACTAAATCATCGGGAATCGCAGATCACACGAACTCCACCAAGAACACGAACTCCGGCCAAGAACTCACGAATCGAAGGCTCTACACGGCGTTTGAGGGGTCAAGATCATACACAAACATGCACAAGGCATCCACCCATGATCCCCTCAAAGAAATCCATGAAGAAACGCCTCCAAACTCACGAATCGAGCGAAGAACGAAAACACCCAAAAATAGCCCCAAAAATGACACGAAAATCACAAAGGACTAGGAGATCACCAGGACGCCGAATGCTTCCATATATCCAGAGGTCAGAGTCTGTAGAAGAGTCTAGCCTTAGGAATCCAGAGGAAAACGAAGCAGTCCAGAAAAATCTACCGGGGGAGAAAGCCCTAGGAAGCAAGAGAGAGATGTCATCCACCTCTCCGCTATTTATACGAAGTCTATCGGAGGGAGGTAAATGACCACGCTACCCCTACTGCATAAATGAAGATACAACCCCTCAGGGGCATTTTGGTCAAATCTTCATCGGACGGACACGCTTCCACCGCGGCTTCGCTTCACCTCTACGCAAACCCCGCGATCACGCCACGTGCCCTCCGCCTTGAAGCTTCCCGAAGCTCCCGGATCACCGTCTCCGTCGCCTTGGGCCTTCGGACTTGGTTTAGCGGCCCAAACCAAGAAACCGTCCACCTGATGGTTTTGTGGGCAAACCACCAAACCCCGCGTGCAAGCTTCGGGCTTCAACCGCTACCTTGCACCGGCCCATGTTCATGACTTCAGCCCGCCAGTCTTGCACCGCACAGCTCGCACTTGACTCCATCGGTCACCGGGTCCATCGAACCAAGCCTACTTGCCACTCCATCACCCGGAGGCCGCCACGACTAAGGCCTTTTGCGCTTGATCTTCACCTGCACCGACACGAGTCACACCACAACCTGTACCTGCACACTTAGCCAAGCATCAGTCCACACAACGTTGTCAATCACTCATCACTAAGGAGCGGCCCTCCACTGGTCCTCGGACACACCTGGTCCTCAAGCTTGCCCACATTACTTGGAAGAAACTTGTGCAGTGTGGCTAAGAAATTCAAAGAAATTCTCATTTATGGGGCACGGTCGTTTCCTCAGCAAGAAACATGCCTACCGGGACATGGATTGTCAGTTTAATGGGGAAAAGGAGAATCGACAGGCGCCAATGCATGTGACTGGAGATCTGCTCCACTTGCAAGTCAAGGACGTCGAAACTATCGAGGAGTTACCCAAATTGTCTGAAAAGAAACTTCATAAAAGAAAGAAGCGAGATGGTGAAGAAGAAGAAGAAGATGGGCGAGGAATGTGGAACAAGAAATCAATTCTATGGGAGCTAGAGTATTGGCCGCTTTTGGATGTACGTCATTCTATTGACAACATGCACGTCAAGAAGAATGTGTGTGAAGCTACTTTGGGAACATTGCTACAACAGAAGTCGAAAGGAAAAGATCATAAAAATGCAAGGGATGATCTTAAAGAAATGGGCATTAGGCCGGAGCTCTATGCAGAGGAAACAGACACGGGGATGGACCTTCCCGTTGCTGCAACCACCTTGTCAAAGGCAGAGAGAAAAGAATTCTGTGAGTTTTTCCATGGTTTGAAAGTACCTTCAGGCTACTCAACGAACTTCAAGAGGCTAGTGTCGGTGAAGGACATGAAAATGAATTTCAACTTGATGAAATCTCATGATTGCCATGTGTTGATGACATCTATTCTTCCTGTTGCACTAAGAGGTATCAAGACAGAACTGGTTCGCGACACGGTCATGAGCTTGTGTTTATTCTTCAATGAAATAGAACAGAAGATGATTGATGAGGAAAAACTATTGGCCTTAGAGAGGAGGCATTTCGAGACCCTATGCCTGCTTGAAGCTACCTTCCCACCATCATTCTTTGATCTCATGCTGCATCTAACAACACACCTCGCGAGGGAGATCTAGTACCTTGGCCCATCTTACCTTCATCAGATGTTTCCATATGAGAGGTACTTTGGATTCCTCAAATCATTGGTACATAACAGGTCATTTCCGGAGGGAGCCATTGTTCGTGGCTATGAGACCATCGAAGCAGTGGAGTGGGCCATGGGTTATATGGACCCCCAAAACCCCATTGGTGTGCCTCGTTCATGGCATGAAGGTAGGTTTTCAGGTGTTGGGACCCTGGGGAAAAAGTCAATCACTCCGCACCCAGAGGACTTCAGTAAGGCTCATTTCACCATGATAGAACAGAGTGTAGAGGTTACACCATTTGGCAATGAGCACAAGCAACAACTACGTGAACAAAACCCTGGTTGTACTGAGGATTGGGTTGCAAAGAGGCACATGCAATGCTTCAACAGGTGGCTCCGATATTATGTCCAGCAGAGTGGCAGCGCTGCTATAACCGACGATCTAAGAAAACAAGCAGCAAGGCCATTATTCACTGTTACAACATATCAAGCAATGGATATCAATGGATACACGTTCTACACCATGGCCCAGGAGGCTAAGAGCGTCTATCAAAATAGTGGTGTCCGTGTACGGGCTGTCGACAATAAGAAGAACACAGCCACATATTATGGTCAAATAGAGGAAATTTGGGAGCTTGATTATGTAGGATTCAAGGTAGCCTTGTTTCGGTGTAGATGGGTCACCAATGCGAAGAGAGCTATGATCAAGGACAAATTTGGTTATGTTAGTGTTGATCTCTCGGTCTTTGGTTACAAAACCGAACCGTTTGTCTTCGCCAAGGATGTTGAGCAAGTGTTCTATGTACCTGACCTTGCAAAGAATAAGTTGAGTGTGGTTTTGCCTAAAAAAAGGATTGTTGGTGTTGAAAATATTGTTGAGGAGGAGGAATACAAGCAGTTTGATGAAAGTCCATCCTTTCACACTTCATACATGCCCCGATCTTGGGAGCCGACAAAACACCATACTTCCGAAGCGACCATCGTGAAAAGATCCATATACAAAAATCAAAGAAGAAAAAGAAGCAAGATTGATTTCTGCTGAATCCGATCCTTTTTGTAAAATGCAGGGATGTCTATTGCTGGAAATGGAATCCTTATTGTAATATATATAGGATGTGTATTGGTGGAATTTGAATGAATCTCCTTTCTGTAATATATGATGCCTAAGATACTGCCTAAGATGCCTATAAGCGAGATGTGCAATTAGTAGTACCACTCATCTGAGAGTATTGATATTATTTTGTCTACATTTCGTCAAACTTCAAAGAGTTTGACTCCTCGATAAGCGAGATGTGCAATTAGTAGTATCCACTCATCGGAGACGCGTCTCCTGTATCTTCCCTCCAAAATAAATAACCGTTGCCCCAACCCCTTCTTCTACCCGCGAAACCACCACAGCCCCTTCATCTACCCGCGAGAAAACCACAACTGCCTACACTCCTCGTCGTGCCTCCTCCGCTCCACGCCAAGCGACTTCCCTTCCACGCCGGCACTCATGGCATCGAGGGAGCACTCGCGGTTGCTCGCGGAACTCCCGGCGGAGGTCCTGGCGATCATCGTTGGCCGAGTCGGTGCGACATCGAATCAGCCTATGGAGGACCTCTGCAGCCTACGGGCAACCTGCAAGGACATGCTCCGCCCCTGCCGCGATAGAGACGTCGGTAGGTGCCTGGCAGTGGATCGGGTTCCAGTCGAACAGATGCAGAACAACGACCCCGTCGGCTACGACGTCTTCCTTCGTAGCCTGGCTGTAGCCGGCAACCCGGTGGCATGCTTCCTCACCGGGATGGACGACATCTTCGGCAGGAACCACAGCCCTCAGCCTCCCCTCGACGAGCTCCACCACGCTACCAAGGACGGGCACAGAGGGGCGGCCTATGTGGTCGCCGTCTTCCTCTACAGAGCCAACAGCGGGGCCGATGCCGACGCCACTGCAATTGCGTACATGAAACAGGTTGAGGGCGAGGAGCAAGGGCAGTGGCGTCCGCATTTGATCAGCAATGTGCAATCCCTAGATTTCCGGCATCGTGGGGTCAATCTGACTTGGCAAATTAGGAGTGTCTCCCTCCGCCGTGGCCTCCGCCGGCCGATGCTGCCAACAGTGGTGGCGCGAGGCAACATTCAACATTGCGCAGGCAAAGTATTCTGTGGTACAGCGCCGAGCCGGAGAGGGTTTTGCATGTATTTCTATAGTGATGAATGTAGATTCGTTACAAATGTAATGTCTTCTTCTATCGTGTAAAGTATCGTCCAATCGGTTATTGATAGACAAGATTTGATTTCTCACATTTCTGAGTCAAATCCAAGGTTGTGGCGCCCTCTGCTTCCTCCTCTGTTCTATTGGAATGAAGAATAGTTTGTGTGGGAAAATGAGACGAGGATTAACCATCCCGCGTCTCTAATTAGGGTGGGGCCCAGTTCTATTGGAACGAAGAACAGTTCTCATTTCACCTTTTAATCTGCAGTCAAATTTTGTAACATGTATTTCTCCGTCGTGCTTAGTCCAAATTTGATGATTTTTTTCCAGTTTTTTCTAAAATCCCCATCTTTTCATTAATTTCATTGTTTAATGTATATTCCTTTTCGTGAATAATATTTATATGCCTTATCTTGTTCTTTGTAAGTCCAACATAGAAATAATATTTGTTTTCCACAACCATTAGTAATGAAACTTTACATTTCATGATCTTAAGGTGAACACATGCTTGTGTTGAAATTTCAAATGCGTACGAGATCGAACATGTTGCAAAGTGTGGAAAACTTCAATGTTCAAGCAACATTCTAAGAAACTATGTGAGAGATGTAGCCATTTGTACACAAGTATATTCTTCCTTTATCGAAACCATTTGAATTTTTTATGACAAGTTTAGGTACCCAAATTATGTTTCCACGTAAATTTTTAGAATTTTTGGAGCAAACTAAGATGTTATTAGAATTATTATATCACAAGCATGAGATGTATATTCGAATTATAAGAATGTTAGGTATACAAGTGTGACTGTTGATATTTTATTAAAATACCAAATGTCCAAATATGAATTGATGTTATTTTTAATGAATTTTTAGGTGATGTTTTACTGGCTCTAATATTTGATGGATGCGAGTTTCAGTTCTAAAAAATAGTGTCGGGACCACGCGTCAGTGTCAGTAGCTTATATAAAGAAGATAACCGCCCAGACCTACCTGCCAATGAAGGCGACGCGAGTTTACTAACCAGCGTCGGTGATGACTATCCATTGTCTCCAGGATCGAGTTCATCACAGAAGGAACAGATACTGTAGGTGACGTTGATGGATCTGCCCGCGTCTCTTAGATCGAGTTCATGTGACATGTATACAAAATCCAACAACCAAACTAACCAGTTCATGATCGACAAACAAACTAAGCAGTTCATGATCGACAAACTAAGCAGTCCAACAACCTGACGAACAAACTGACGAACACACAATAATCACAAACACATTATTAATGGTACAGGAGTGGATCAATTAGTCGGTCGCCGCTGTCGGAGTCCTGCCGTCGGAGCCGTCGGAGCCGCCGTCAGAGCCGTCGTCGTCGCCGAGGAGAGACCGCTGGACCACGGGGAGCTTCTCAAACTTTTCAGCCAACACGTGGATCCTGAAGGCGAGACCCTTGAGGCTGCGATCCTTGTAATCGTCTGGCACCTCGATCTTGAACGATGCGCCAACATCTCGGAGCTTCATGAACGCACCCTGGAGCAAATCGATGGCGAAGCTGATGTCGGCGGCCTCCGAATTCTTCTCCTCCTTCTCCTTGGGCGCCGTCGGCTCCTTCCCCTTCTCCTTGATGGTCAACTTCCTCTGACGGTGGCTTTCGTCGTCGTCATCCTCTCTTCGTCCCCGCTTCACCGACGGGTCACTCGACGCCATGCTCTTCTCGCTCCTTGTTGGTGTGATCTCTCGTTGACCAGAGTTTGTGGTTTTTTCATGGCAAGGGGGAAGAAGATGAAGTGAAAGAAATGATATGATTATGGAGCAACCAGCAGTCAGGGATTTATGATGATAAGGCGTGAACCATCAGGGCGCCTTCCTTCCCACGCCCCACGTCCCCCTACACCTCGGGAACCATTTTTTGGGAGCAAAACCGTCCAAAAACACACGTCGTATTTCAATTTCGCGAGAAGGTGGAGGGGCAGGGGCAGTTGTTGGTCCCACGTGTCAGCAGCCAAACTGCGTCGCATTTCAAGTTCCATATTATTAGTAACGGGTTTATGTAAATGGCCGCGTCGCATTTCAATTTCCAAACCCTGTCGCCTTTCAATTTCCAGATCCCGTCACCTTTCCATTTCCTTCCCCTTCTCCTTCATGGCCGCGGTGTGCATCATGGAGCTGCTGCCACATGAACTGGTCACCCAGATCATCCTCCGCTGCATCAAGGGTGAGCCTGTCATTCATTTCCTGATCCTTTGTAATCGGGTCTGCAGCACCTTTCGGCGCATCTGCGACTCGGATGAGGTACTCCTGCAGGTGTCGCTGTGTGAGCTTCGTCAAGAGTGTAGGAATTGCTACGTCAGGTCCTTGTTGGAGGAGCGCTTCTGCCTCGCCAAACATCTGGAGGCATTATGCTTCGAGCGGATGGAGAGGTTGATGAGACGGCGGAATCCCGATGAGGGTCTGCAGCTCGTCGGAAAGGCCGCTGCCAAAGACGCCGGTGCGAAGTACTTCTTAGCGATGCTGAAGTACCGTCGCAACCTGTGGACCCCGAAGCGATGGCACTACTCCACGAAATCAGTGGCGGGCCGTCGCCCCCTGACAGACGGTGGAAGAACCAGAACCTACACCGGCTGCGCTACCTCGTCTGCCGGGATCTCCAGAACATTGCGTGGTGGTACTGGCTTCGTGACGGCGACAATGACATTCCGTTGCTGCCCATCCAGAATCCCCACGTCTGCATTTGGACAGCGGGATGTAGGCGCTACGGGCCTGAGACCCCAGGGATCATCCACTACTGCAGCGTCGAGTGTCGCATCCGTCATGAGTTCGACCTCTGGACATGTGGATTCAGCGTCGCGGTGGAGTACGCCGTCAGCAGGATGAACATCGGGATGTAGGCAGAAGCATCAATAAAATTTATGTATCTTAATGTAAATTATTACATATTCTGTGTCACATCCACAAGATTTGATTTGTCATGTTTCTGAGTCAAATCGAAGGTTGTGGTGGTCTCATTTTGCCATATTAGAGGCCTAGGGTGCCCTCTTGGATGTCAAAGCGGGAACAGCGGCTACGGCAGTGGTGGCCTCTGCTAGTCTGCTTCCTCCTCTGTTCTATTGGGTGGGCGTAGGAGACGAGGATTGGAGGGGCAAATGAGACGCGGGTTAACCACCCCCTCTGTTCTATTGGAATGAAGAACAGTTCCCATTTCTCCTTTTAATCTGTAGTCAAATTTTGTAACATGCATTTCTCCGTCATACTTAGTCCAAATTTGATGCTTTTTTCCTATTTTTTTTCTAAAATCCCCATCTTTTCATTAATTTCATTGTTTAGTGTATGTGAATATTGTTTATATGCCTTTATCTTGTTCTTTGTAAGTACAACATAGAAATAATATTTGTTTTCCACAACCATTAGTAATGAAACTTTGCATTTCGTAATCTTAAGGTGAACACAAGCTTGTGTAAAAATTTCAAATGCGTACGAGATCAAACATGTTGCAAAGTGTGGAAAACTTCAATGTTCAAGCAACATTCTAAGAAACTATTTGAGAGATGTAGCCATTTGTACACAAGTATATTCTTCCTTTATCGAAACCATTTGAATTTTTTATGAAAAGTTTAGGTACCCAATTTATGTTGCCACATCAATTTGTAGAATTTTTGTAGCAAACTAAGATGTTATTAGAATTATTATATCACAAGCATGAGATGTATATTCGAATTATAAGAATATTGGGTACACAAGTGTGACTGTTGATATTTTATTAAAATACTAAATGTTCAAATATGAATTGATGTTATTTTTAGTGAATTTTTAGGTGTTGTTTTACCATCTCTAATATTTGATGGATGCGAGTTTCATTTCTAAAAATGGTGTCGGGTCCACACGTCAGTGTCAGCAGCCTATATAAAGAAGATGCCTGCCGACGAAGCCGACGCGGGTTTACTAACCAGCGTCAGTGATGACTATCCATTGTCAGCGTCAGCAGGCAAACCTTGCGCGCGCTGTACAAAAATTCCCACCTATATTGACTATAATGCCCATGGAATTTCAATTCCACCAGAGAGCCGTTCAAGGCCACGCTAGTAATTTCTGTGAACATAGTAACGCGCGCGCAGGGGACATATACTCGGGAGTCTAATTCAGACAGATCCACCACGCCCGCACTCTCCTCGCCGCCGCCTTGCTCCTTCTCCAGCCCTAGCCCGCCACCGCCGCTCTCCACGCCGCAGCCCTGCTCTTCTCCAGCCCCACCGTTCCCGGCGTGACGTCAGCGAAGCGGCTCCAGCCGTGACGACGGTGACGAGGACGCGGTTACTGGCATGCGGATGGTGTCCCGGCCAACCTAGAGACCGTAACGCGGATCCGGCATCCCCGGCCACGACGACGAGCCGGCCACCTCAGGCAACGAGGCGACGCGGATCGGGCCTCTCCGACCACCATGAGAACAACTATTTCATTCGTGACAGAGGTTAGTGCTGCTTGAACCCCCAACGCCCTCTCTGTGCTCGGCCACCCAATCTGCTATTCCTGTCAAGGTGGATTAGGGAGACATGCTACTTTACAGTTGTTCACATAGGATTATTCTCCTGGAATTGCCTGCATTAGTACAGCATGCCTTAATAGTTCATTTTTAATTGATTAGTTGTGGATTTGACAGATGAATTTTGTTGCTCCAAGTCTGTTTGAATAAATTGTTGCTAATAGATGAACTTATATGAACTGTTGAAATTCTGTTATGCTTCGAATGTACCAGATCGACAGTTATGCTTTGGACCTGTTAGCATACTTTAATTCAAATTGCTTTGTCCTCTTGTTGCATGTACACATGGAACACACAATTCATTGCTGCTGAAGTTGGACAAAGAAGCAGTTGAAGGAATTTAGTCTCTGCTTTGATATATAAGCATATTGCTTCACCCTGTCAAAATGGTTAGCACCTATCCCCAACCTGTATGCTAATATCAACTATTTTGCCTGTCAGAGAATAAGAATTTATCTTATTTTGTTTAGGTTTTCAGTCTAGCTTATGTTGCTCTACTGACGACCTGACATATCATCTATGCAATCTCCCACAACACCAAACTCCTCTTCCTCCAGTGCACCATCACAGCCCATCGACGGTGAACCTTGTTCACAGCCTATCAACGGTGATCCTTCTTCACAGGGTCACTCAGCACATACTGCTGTTAGTAGTACTCGATCCCGCGGGTCAAGGACACAAACCAAATGGCCAGAAGACAAGTTGACCGCAACTAGACTTGATAACAATTATTGGCCTACCCCAGATGCTGCGAGAGATAGATTTGTATTGGTCTGTGGCCTCATTGCTCGAGAGAGGGTGTCAATCAACAAGGCAGTTGAAGATCTCTCAGCAATTGAGAAGGAAGAGTTGTTCACAGTTTTAGAGGAAAAACTAGATTACCCAGCTAATCTGGCTGAATCTGTTCGCAAGAAGGTAGTTAAGGCAGCTATATCAGAGATTGCAACCTTGCAACGGCGGTTCAAGACCCATTTAAGAAAAAAATTTGTGAGACAAGAGGAGACTCCCTTTGTGAAGCATGCCTTTTTGCAGCCAGAAGACTGGACCGTGTTTGTGCAGGAAACCAATTCTCCTAGATTTCAGCGATTGAGCCAGGGGATGAAAGAAAAGAGAGCATTGCATGATAAGCCACACAGGATGGGCAGAAAAGGTTATGTTCGTAAAAGGAAAGAGTGGGAGGAGGAGGATGCAAAGCTAGCTGAAGAAGGAAAACAGAACCCTTGGGACCAATTTCTTGGACATTCGAGGCCTTATCTGCGGGCAAGGGTAGGGAAGAGGAAGACCACTAGTGAAGGAAGCAGGGACATAACATTCAGTAACCCTACGGTGGTAGGGGTAGCAACTAGGGTGAAAACACTTGCAGCTCAGGCTAGTGATGGTTCTTTCGGGGTTAGGGAGAATGATATCCTCACCGCAGCACTTGAGACTCCAGAGCATCGAGGTCAGGTCCGAGGTGTGTCTAGTTCACTTGGCTGGGGTAAAGGGTTTGGTGAAGAGTTTGCTGGAATGTACAGGAAGAAGAGGAACAAGAAGGCTGTACCGCAGATGGAAGACCTAGTTGGTGAAGCAGTCACCAGAATTGTCTCCATTCTAGCAGAATCAGGCTTTGATATACGGAAAAATGTACTTCATCCTCCCCAATCACCACCTGTCAGTAGCAGCGAGGAAGAAGATGTGCATGGCCTCAAGGAAGAAGATGTGCATGGCAGTGAGGAAGAAGAAGCATGTGGCAGAGAGGAAGACCATTGGCATGTTAGCGAGGACGAAGGTAATCAACAGCACATTGCTAGTCGATCACTTATGCTGGACACAATAGATAAGCTGACAGAGCCAATCAAGTGCAGCCTTTTGGATGGCTCCGGGAATAAAGTGGAGCTCGCACTAGCCATTGTCTTTCCATTGCAAAAGACTCTCCATACAGTACCAGTGCAGGATGGGTATGCTGTGGTGCAACCTAGTTATGTGTGGGGCAATACAGGTCACTACCCTCTGCCTGTACCAATTGGGAGGGATGAAGTAACAACCCTAGCTGAGGCTCTCTGTCTAAGGATCCAATGGTCAAAGAACAGGATCCATGTACCACCCAGTACGAGAAATACCAACCCTGCTCCCACATCAGGTAGTAGGGGTACAACATCAGATGGAGTTACTGCAGCTCAGCGTCAGCAAGAGAAAGCTCAGCAGCCGCAGCAGCAGCAGATCAGCAAAACTACGCAGCAGGAGCATCAACAACAGTAGGAGGAGGACAGGCAATCTCCGCCTAAGAAACAGCAGATCAGCAAAACTACGCAGCAGGAGCATCGACAATAGCAAGAGGAACCCAGGCAATCTCCACCTAAGCAGCAGTAGCAACAGCAGCAGCAGTGACAGGCGGAGGACAGGCAATCTCCGCCTGAGCAGCAGCCACCGCAGAAGAAGGGGGCCAGGAAACCTCTGCCTAGAGATGAGCTTCTTAACTATTTTTGGGCAATATGGGATCCAAAATACAAGCTTGCTGTGCCTATGTTGTCAGAAGCGGACTTACAGGCTGCTGGACCGAATTGTGCCAGGTTGCATGCTTACGCCATGGAACACATTAAGGATAAACTTAGTTTTCCAGTAAAGTTGCCTGAAGACTCCTTTCATGGTGCTGGTGATTTAATGTTAAACATTGCATTCAGTCACATGTATGACCTTATAACCCTGGTTGCTCTGGATGAGACCTTCTTGAGGTTGTGGACATTGTAAGTGCCTTAAAACCAAAACAGATATTTCTTTAATTTTGACCACAAAGTTCATGCATGCTAACATTTGGATTTTTTGTAGGAAAATGATGGACAAGGCAGCGGAGATGAAGATCAGTGTTGGGTTTTTGGATCCACAGGTTCTCACGACCACAAAGATTGATAAGGAGTCTAACCTTGTAATACAAGCATTGAGAAATGCAATGACGAATGACTACGTGGTGGGTGCCTTCGGCACCGGTGGCCACTGTGTAACACTGATCATCTGTATGAAGTTCAAAGAGGTTTGGTATCTAGATTCTGCTAAACATCATCCCACGCGAAAGTTCGAAGACCTCCGAGCGCTTGTGAATTGGTCCGTACCTTGTAGGTTTTGTTCACAAAATTCAATCTCTTAGTGTTTCTAATCGGTATTGCTGATCATGCAGGGCCTCTGAAAATATAGGCCCAAATGACGAAGGGATGAAAGGAAAGAAGACAAAGCTAAAATCCAATCAGACATTCAAGCACAAGCCAAATACCACTGTAAGACCGAGGTTTTTTTATGGTCCCTTCATACCAATTTGGTACTGCATTAACTTGTCATTTTGGTACCTCGATGCGCAGTGTGCTCAGCAGCCATCAGGGTCCTTTTTGCATGGATTCCATGTGGCATTCAATATGTTCAAACTACTCGAAGACATACCTCACATCAAGAAGGCTGTTGTAAGTAGATAATGCTCTCACCCTTGTCTCTGCTTATATTCTCCATTTGATTTTAGAAACTGATTTGTACTTGTATTCTCATAATTATTTTATTTTGCAGGATTTCAAACATGCCCTAAATGTTTCTACAGAAGATCTAAAGCCGGTCCGGGAGATGCTGTGCGAGTACATTGGTAAGGAGATCCTCGACCGAAATGACAACCTCTATAATGGTGCACCGTGAGTTCATTGTACTGCCTGACAAACTTGAAACTTGCTACATTCAGCCTAGTTTAGTATTGCCTGAGAAACCTGCTTGGCTGGGGTCAGATGTTGCCTGGTTTAGGCAATTTTCTCAGGACTCCATCCAAACAAAGCACCGATGACGAACTTGAAACTTTAGCATGCATGTCGATCTGATGAGGAACTTGATGTGATCTCGCATTATTGTGTATACATATGTGATCTTGCTTGTGTATATATGTGATGAGAATGTGTTTGTGATGTCTCCTAGCATTGCTATGGTGGCTGCCAAATCCTGGTTGTTTCCAGGATGCAGCACCTGATCTGGTGGCTGCCAAATCTTGGCTGGTCCCGGGATGCAGCCAGAAAACGGGCAGGTTACTGTAGGTGCCCTACGTATCGGTCACGGGCGTTAAGTAAGGCACGTTACAAAAACAGATCCGTGAGTAAGGGGCTTCACTTGGAACGCCCGTTACAAGTATGACAACACTGTAATGGGCCGCATAAAGGCTCGTTACTAATACTGACCGGTGGGCCCCAGAAGTTGATGCTTTCGTCAAGACAGAGGAGACGCGCTTCCAGAGCACACATCTCCTGTCGTCGAGGCAGACGTGACGCGCGTCCAGAGCACACGTCTCCTTTCGTGGAGACAGGTGAGACGCGCGTCCAGAGCACGCGTCTCCTGTCGTCCAAACAGAGAAGGCACGCATACAAAAAATGTGTCTCCTTACGTGCAGACGCGTGTCCACAGCAAACGTCTCTGATATTGAGTTCATGTAACGGGCTAGGTTTCTGTGCCCATTACCAAAGGTCCATGTGGGTCCAGAGAAACAGACATTTCAGGTGACCGGTAACTAGTTTCGGTAACGGCCTTTGTTAGACGCCCATTACAATTACGTGTTATCAGTAACGGGCATCCGCCCGTTACCTTTCTTGGCTTATCTGTAACACTTGATCGGTAACGGGCGTTTTGCCCGTTACCAATAGCCATCCGCGCCCGTTACCAATGTCTGTTTTTCACGTAGTGTATGTGTGGTATTAATCTCCCCCTAATGCCTGGAATTATCCTCAAATTATGATCAACATACGAGCTTTTGTGTAAATCCCCATAAAAGACCTAAGGTATTATATGAATGATGGATAATAATACCTTTGATGTAGGTCCCTAATGCCCATGATGTATGTTGTGAGGTGGTGATATCGGTATGTACAAAACATAACCGACACGCAGATGGGAAATATTTGGTTGTGGCCAAGCTTTCACGTACTAACTGCAACAGAGGGAGCCGTATGATTGCAGCTTGATGAATGTAAAATATGTGGTGTGTAAATCAACATATTACCAACTTGATGTTGATAAATTGCATTCTATTTTGATGGTCATATAAATGAGTTATCTCTGTAAGAGATTCAATTAAGCCATAATTAGTATGGATATATGGTACTTAGTGATATAGTTCCCAAAACCAAATAATTCCATATGAATGGATGTGATCCTGCGTCCAGAAAAGTTTTGCTCAAAGTTGAAAACTAGAGCAATTAATTTGGTAATTTGTGATGCCTTATGATCAGTAAGGAACACATATGGGACTATTTGTAAATGAATTTATGAGCACCTGAGAGTGCTTAGATAATCCATAAATGGCTGAATATGCCAACTTATCTTGAATGCATTTCAAGAAATTGAGTGGCTCATTGTTTATAATTTTAAGGTAAGAGGGCCTTAAAATTAATTCTCAAGTGACACATGTGGTGCACAAAATATGATGATTTTGAGAATGTATGCTATGACCAATAGGATTGATAATAATTTTTCTTATCATTCATGAGTTAGAATGACTAAGGCTATCATGCCAATTCTTGATATAATCAAGATTGAAAAATTATTTGATATGCAATATGCCATATGGGATTTATGTATGTACATATAACATATCCCAGATGATATGAAAGGAATTGTATGAATCTTGAATTTTTTTGTCCATTTTACCAAGTTGAGTGCTGATTTTTCATCATTATCCTTGGTAATGGGTTTCAATATGAAAACATATAGAAATGGATGTCACGAAATTGGGGGTATTTGTAGAAGACATGAGTGCATCTACAATGAATAATTGAATACCCATGAGGAGAGTATATATCCCTCATATTTGTGATAGTGGTGATCCACTTTATGAAATTCCATTTCTTTCTGGTTGTATCCTGAATAAATACCATGTCTAAAGTACATGATATTAATGATGGACAATATACTACACATGTAGTATAATATTAAACTAATGATAATTCCATGAATTTATATGGAAACATATGGAGATCTAATTTATTAATTTATTGAAGTGCACTTCAAATTGATCTCATTGAATTTGCTTTCCTCCATGTTGACGGCTGTTAAGTACCATTTTCATGGCCGTCAACTCCTACAAATTGAAGCATGAATTGTACATCCACACTAGAATAGGAGCTTAAACTAATACTTTCCACCAGTGTCGATGTCTATTCGAATGCAGGTATTTAGCATAGGAAATGAGAAGAATCCATGCACATTCACTCCACTCCAATCCAAGGCACTCAAGTGCTGGCCAATGAGGGGCTGCCACATGGATTCTCCTGGATCCATGATGTCACCAATCCATGTGAAGAGCTCTCGACGAATCACACGCTGCCACATCAGCATCACATGGATCCATGGGCCCACTTTGCTAACCAAACCGTCAGGAAATGTGCCATGCACGGAGGATGGGCATCAGGGCCCACATGGAAGTGAGCCAGAGGAAGCACAGGCCAGGAAGCCACCCGAGGGGGCCGGCCGAACCGACCTAGGGTCGGTTCATCCTGGCCCTCCACGTGGCTCTCTCCCATTGGCTCTTGGCTGCATCCCGGGGTGTTTTGGAGCATTTGAAGCCCCAAAGCAAGCCACTCCCTTGCCTATAAATAGAGGGGGAGGGGCCTCATTTCACACACACGCTCTCTCTCTCCCTCTCTCTAATTCTACCCATGTGAGATGATTCTCACCTCTATGTGGTAGAATGGGGTTGAGAAGAGATCTAGACTAGGATTAGTTGAGAGATAGAGTAGGAGTGAGGAGTGAGTTGATGTTCTCGTGGATGCTTGTTCTTCATTTAGACCAAAGTGAGTATTTCAGTATTTCTTATTTAGACTATGGTGGACATCATGCATGAATGATTTGTTCTTGTGTTCTTAGCTCGTTCATAAGTTAGAGACTTGTGTTCTTCGTAACACAAGGCTTTGATCCTTTAGAGCTAGTTCTCTAGTTCAAGTATCTGTTTGCATGCTTTGATCCTGTTTAGCTGAGTAAGTGTGTTGTATCTCATTTGCATCCAAACCTTTCTTGCTGCTCCGTAACTTGATGACTAGTATGATCTGATCTGTTCTCTCTCTAGTTTGTGGTTTCGTATTTATACGGGTTGCTATAGTGTTGTTAGCGGGTCGACAGACGTAACCGCGCTATAGTAGTTATTGGGAGTGCAGACGGGGTGTCTGGACTCTGGTTATCCTACGAAGACCAAGTGCGTTCACGTAACGATAGAGGTAGGCCGCAGTGGTGACAACCTGTTGGACCCTTTGAAACCCTCCGCGCCTGCGTACCGAGTTGGGCCCTGTTGCCAGTACATTGGCCTCTCCCTAAAAAGTTAGGATGGGCTGGCGCTCCACAGAGAGGACTAATAGCGGATAGATCCATCTTGAGAGTTAAGTTCCTTAAGAAAGTGCTTCTCATATCCCTACCTATCTCAGCAGTAGCTAGTGTCCTTAGATAGACCCTCTCTGGTTACTCTCCCGTCCTAGGAACGAAACCCTACGGGAATACTCATTTTCTGAGGGAGAAGTGCTACAACGGTGTATCCGTGCGCTTGCAGATTCGTTCGCACTCGTCAGTGTACCCGGGAGTCTCTTACACGCTCACGCTATTACGACGCCTAGTGTTGAGGTTAAGAAACGCCAACACTCCACTGGGGTGGAGGTTTTGTTTGAACCAAATATTTTATTTGGAAATCATGTGCACATGAATGTACACCACACTGTAGACAAACATGAGTTTTGTTATTACGGTCACTTTTAAGAAAAGTGACATTTTATGCATGAGATCCATTTACTTGTATATTTTATGAACTGAAAGTTCTATTCTTTATTGATAACTCTACTAGGAGTTCAAAGAATAAATGGATCTTGTTCCTATTGTTAATCAGATTTGTAAAATCTGAAATGAGGAAATTTAGTAACACCCAAAGGTGTATGTGTGGTAGTGCCAATTGTGGATTGTATTGGGTATTTCTGTTAGAGCAGAACTATGGTGGCTTGGATGCCGTGAATCTCCCAATGATATTATTGATATCATGTACTCATATTGGATGGTAAACTCAATCCAATGCGAATTCAGAAACTTCCATTTTGGAAACATTAGTCATGTCCTACATGAGTTGATCATGTATTTGAATAAATTTACTCGAGAGTAAATTATATAGCATGAATATATTGTGGTGCAAAAATTATCTAAATCAAGTTGATACTTGACTATAAGTGGACTATTCTACAATTGGCAAGCAATAGAAGTTGTTGCACATAATTTTGGACTCCATTCTTGTGAGAATAGATGATCTGGTGATCATTGCCAAAAGATACTCTTTATAGAATATAGTCGATAAATTATGTAGCACTTTCTGCTATTTAATTAGTTAAGTAAAAATTGATGCTTAAAATTTGAATTCAAGATAAGTCTTGAGTTATTCAATATAAAATCATGTATATTCAAATTGTGATTTGAATTAAAAGTAGTATGAACCTCATCTTTGATAGGCGGTGATATCGCTATTCTTATCGAGTGTGACTCGATCATCACATACTAGTGAGTTAACACATCAAAAATATAATCATTGGTATGGTGTAAACATTGGAGTGGTGCTATAGGCATAATTTGCATGATTGCAATAAATACCTTAGACTCCACTCATATGTGTAACACTAGTAATATTAGGAGGTTTTTTTAAGGAATAATCACCATGTTGCTGATATGATTATGCAACATTAGTGAAGGCAAGATGATTCTTGCAACAAATTTTAACTTACTGATGTAAATTTGTGTTGTAAAATATGCAACATAATGAATGTAAGATGATTCTTACAAAATTAATGTATAAGACATTTTAATTCCTATAGAAATATTTTGACTTGATAGTCATTTAAATATTTTTGTCCTTTTATATGAAATGTGGATATACACTTTGAAGATAATCATCATAAAGATGTAGACCTCTCAGTGATGAGCAAAAACTGACTAAAAACGCGGATCTCAGGGCAAATAAGCTCTTATAAAGAATGAGCAAAAACTGACTAAAAACGCGGATCTCAGGGCAAATAAGCTCTTATAAAGAACTTATTGCAGCCAGCGCCTAGGTCACATCACCTTGTGTTATTCCCAAATCATATGTATAGGCCTTAATTTTAATTTTTGCTTGATATTCTAATTTATGTAGAAATTTGATTAAGCATTAATCATGCAAATAAAATTAAATTGCATATGTAAAATTGTTCTAACACTAATAGACGATCTGCGGATCATAGAGATGCATAATTACTGAGGTAATATTAGCATCCAAATTACATAGCTGCAAATACCGACTGGTACATAACACATATTTATAGAACAATTCAGGAGCTGATACACAAACATGTAGAACTAATTATTCTAGACATTTAAATATAAATAAGCCTGGGGGCTAATTTGTAAGTTGGAGAAGACAAAAGGCTTGGAGGCCTGCTGAAATGGCTCGGACGGGCCGGCCTGTGAGTGGCCCGGGTGGGCAGAATGGCCTGCAGGCCGTGGCGGCCCATGTAGCGGCGGCCTGGTGGTGGCCCGGAGGGACCCAACCGGGCGCAGCCCGTATAAACAGCAGGGGGTGCCGGGTGATCCCTAACCGCCGCCTCACAGAGCCGCCGTTGGTGATGAGTCCGGCCGGATGGCCGGCGCAGATCCGGACCACCGAAGTCTGTTGCTCCACTCCTTCCATTTAGTGCTCTCGTTGTCCCCCAGTGTGTCGGCCGCCGGCCGTTGGCCGCTGCGCCGCTGGCGCCATGAATCTGCTCCATACCGCCGCCCTCAGTTTGAAGGCCTGCCACCGGCCGCCGGCCTTGGCCGGGTTGGAGGCGCAACCGCCAAAGGTGCAACCATCGTTGTAGGGGCTGCGGAGGGGTCGCTAGTGCGGACTGCAGAGGCTAGCGACTCGGCTGCTAGCCCGCTACCATGGCCGAAAGTGCTGCTGCCCTCGAGGCCGGTGGATGTGATCACCGTCGAAGATGCGACTGCGCTGATGAAGCCCAAAGCGGAGATTTATGGCGATGAAGAGGTGATTGGAGGCCGTCCGCCACCAATGGAAGTACTAGCCTGAAGGGCAATGCAGCCCCGACAGTGTACAGTGGCGAGACGGTCTTTGACTCTTTGCGCTCGGAGGAGGCATTGGTGTTCTACTGGCGGACAACAACACTCGACGTGGTGCCACCATGGATGGTCCAAGCTGTTGGCTTTGTCGCTGCAATGAACCATGGAGGGGACTCTGCTAGTGCTGCGGCCAGCGACGCCAACCAGTGAAGCCTCGACGTTCATGGCGATGATTTTTGGTGACTGCAGCCACCGAATCAGCGATAGTGATGCCATGGCGACCTTGCTGTTTAGTTGTGGCCTTTTGGCCTGGACTTAGTTGGTAGAGCACTGCGAGGACTCAACGGTGCAGTGCCCTGTTGTTCTGGCCAGTGAAGGGACGATGTCCCACTGCTTCAGATCACCAATGAAGTGGAGATCATGTCGGCCATGACATTCTGCAAGACTGCAGAAGTGCAGGACAATGACCTTGACGTGCAAAGAAAAAGCATGTCCCCTGTCGCGGAAGCAAACTTGGGGGTGCCGTCCATGGAACATCACCAGCGATCATGAAGAGTAATGGCAAGAAAAACAGTCTTGCCGACCAATGAAATGTAAGTCTGTAGAAGTCTTCTTACAGAGTAATGGTGAGGCTCTCTATCCTCTGTTCTTCTGGAGCGTCTCCTTCTAGCCCAGTAGAGAGAAAAGTGCAGGATAACGTGTTAAGAGAGAAAACTTAGGCCCTGTTTGTTTATATGGGGCTAAAGTTTAGCCTCCCCACTTTAGCCTCATTTTAGCCCTTTTGCATCCAAACAGGTGGGCTAAAACTTCAGGGCTAAACTTTATCCTCTCAAAAATCCTTAGCCCACCCAAGGTAGGCTAAAGTGGGCTAAAGAGGGCTAAACAACTCCTTTTTCCACCCCTACCCCTTCCCCATGTGCCAACCTCTTTTCTATCTGCATTTATTAGGGGCAAATGAGACATTTTAACATCCATGTGCTACAGTTTAGCCTATGTAACCAAACAGCAAAATGGGCTAAAGTTTAGCTCTCCACTTTAGTCTCAAAGGCTAAAGTGAAGGGCTAAAGTTTAGCCCTTTGTATCCAAACAGAACCTTAGAATGAAAATGAGAAGTGAGGGAATGAATGAATTGATTGATGGAGGGGGAAGTGGCTCTTTGGTGAAAGGGTAGTTACCCTCTAATTACATTTCTAATTACATCACTAAATACATGATTAGGGTAATTGATCACTAATCAATGTTTCACAACAATCTGCATATGCAGTGCCTAGCTTAGGAAATACAGGTTGTTTATCTCTTTATTAGTATATATAAGGCCCATATTTGACATTTGTAATCCGGCAAACGCCACAGGCAGCTCATGTTGGTGTTTGTCAGGAATCAGGATGGTGCTGTTATTTGGAGCCTGTCAATAGAGCCTGCAAATTAAAGTTGTGGGGAAAGTTCTGTTATCACAAAGAGGCAGAGCATGTGAATTTGAAGGACGAATCCAGTTCAGTCGGTCAAAGATCATAGAATTGTAGTTATTTGTTCGCAATTTTCTGTAATTTGGTCAGCGTCGTCAATCAAAGTAAAAGTCCAGTCGTCAATCAAAGTAAAACTCCAGTCGATATCTGCAAAGACCAACTGTGCCTAAGAGAGGACCCCGCGACCTCAGGGCGCCCCTCGCGCCCCCATCACCCCGCCGCCGCCGCCGATTCCTCCCGTCTCCGGCAGTCCCCCGCCAAGCCGGGAGCGGATCCGGCCTCCCGCCGCCCTCCTCTCCACGCTGGTCCCCGCCGCAGCTCGCCTCGTGCCGCGTGCGAGGAGATCGGGTCGCATCCGCCCTTCCCGTCCCTGCCGGCGACGCCGCCGGCGGCCGGCAGTGCTCCGCCCTCCCTCGGTCTCCGGGCCCTCCCTGCGCCCGCCTTCTGCTCCGCGCTGTGCTCCGGCCGTCGCCGGAGCAAGGGTCGCCGTGGCTCCCCCCTGCGCCGGCCGCTCTGATCCCCCGCCTAGCTGCTCCGTCCGGGCCCCATACCGCTGCTGCTCTGCAAGCCGCCGCCGTCGCCGGCCTCCCGGGCCCAGCCGCCGCGGACCGCTTCGACGAGCTCGATGACGAGCTGGACGTCGTCTGCACCGCTGCCTCCCCGTCCCTGCCGCTCCCGCCAGCCCTCTCTGCGGCCTACTCCGGCCGGCCAGGCTCGGCGCTGCCTGCGGCCAACGGCGGCCTAGACGTGGCCAGCCGTGGCCTGGCCGCCCTGGCAGCGGTGGCAGGCCACGCCGCTCAGCCGGCTGTCCCGGCCTCCCTCTCCCCCTCGCATGCTCGCCTCCCGGTTGCTGCTCCCCCCTCCCCCCTCCCCGTCGCCGACCAGGTGGCTGTTGGTGCCCCGCCGCCTCCCTCCTTCCCGGCGGTGGCGCCTGTGTGCACAGGGGACACCCTCGCCGCCGTCCCGGGCCTCTCCCCCGCCACGGCTGCCACGCTCGCCGCCGCCAGGCCGGCCGCGGTTGCCTCCGCCCTCCGTGTGCTGGAGGGGTGCGCGGGGCACAGCGGCGGCAAGGTGCCGCCCTCTACCTCCACCCCCTCTGCTTGGCCGCGTCCTCTCCGTGAGCTGGAGATGTGCGCGGGGCTCATCGGCGGCAAGGCGCCGCCCTCTCCCGCCACCCCCGCTGCCTGGCCGCGTCCCCTGGAGGCGGCGGGCACCGACCGCTTGCCGCTTGTCTCTGCTGCAGGTGCTGGGGCACGTTCTGCTGGGCTGGGGGATGGTGGCCCCTCTGGCCCCTGTCTGCCTCCGGTCGCGCCGGTGGGGAGGATTGAGCCAGGCTCGGCGGAGCCCGGCCCCTCCATTCCCTCCTCCAGGGAGCTCTAGGACCTTGAGCCTTCAGGCTCCTCCGCCTCGGGCTCCTACTCCTCGGTGTCGCACGGTCGCTCCCCCTCCCCCAACTTCTCGGAGCTGGTGCGGGCGGCCGGCATCCCGGTGCCCGGGCGCACCCCCTCCCCGCCTCCGCACCCGTCTCGGTCGCTCCTCCGTGCTCCTCCCGTGCTGGTCCCCTCCGCCGCTGCCGAGCTTTCGTCGACGACTGCACCGCGGCCCGTGACCGCTTCCGCCAGGGGGATCCTGGGCAAGCGGCCACTGTCCCCTCCTCCACCGCCTCCGCCCCCTCCTCGTCGCCGCGCCAAGGCGGGGGGCGGCCGTGCCGGCCATCCTGCTGAGCAGCACGCGGCCGTGCCTCTCCGTGCTGGGGGCGGCCGTGGAGCCGCCACCGCCTCCTGGCAGCCACGCCCGGGGACCCCGGGTGGACGCTGACGCCTTCATCGAGGTGCGGTCGCGCAGGCAGCTGCGTGCGGAGCGGTCGCTGCCGCCACTGCCGCCTCCACCCCCGTCCTCCGTCCCCCCAGATCTGGTGGTGAAATGCTTCAACTGCTTCGGGGAAGACCACGTCGCCGCCTCCTGCCCTCACGCGCCACGCTACTTCCGGTGCCACCAGCTCGGGCACCATGAGAGCTCGTGTGGGCGCCTGAGGGTTTGCTTGGTGACTGTGGAGGGCGTCCGTCCACGTCCGGGAGGTCGCACCCCCTCCCCGCCCCTGGTCGCTTCGCACCCGGTCGGTCGCTCCCCGCCCCCACCTCGCATTGCGCATGGGAAGGGCGCCCGGCCGCCTCCGCCTTTGTAGCAGAGGCAGGAGGCGCAGTCGCCCCCGGAGCCCCGTCGTTGCCCTGCGTCGGCGGCCCGCGACCCTCCGCCGCCTCCTCCGCCGGAGGGGCGTCGTCGCCCCCCTCCGGCGGCCCGTGACGCCCAGCCGCCACCACCGCAAGTGGCCCGCGGTCGTGCCCCCCCTCCGCGGCGCGCCACGACGCAGCGCCTCGAGAGGACGCGTCACCGCCACCTCGTCGTGCCACGGCCAGGGCGGGCGAGGTGGCCTGGGGGGGTGCCGCCCCCTCCTCCGCTTCCCGCGGAGCCTCCGCTGCGGTCACCGCTCTCGGGGCTGTGGACAGCCCCCCCCTCCCCCTGACCCCACCTTCTCTCCCTGGCGCCCCTGGGGCACCCTTCGTGTCGCCCGCAGCTGGAGTCGTGCATTATCGCACGCATTCCGGAGGTCGAGGCCAACGAGGTCGCTCAGGAGCACGCTTTGGTCGCTATGGTCGCGGGCACTCGTCCGTCCGCCTCTACGACAGACGTGGTCGCCTACCTCACCGGTCGCTTAGGCGTACAGCCAGGAATGTACATGCCCTACCCCTACCACCCCGAGGACTTCCTCATCGTCTTCCTGGACTCCTTTGAGATGATGCGGGTTCTTCAGACGCCCACTCCGGATGGGCCCTTTCGCCTCACCTTCCGCCGGTGGCGGCGGGAGAACTGGGCGGTCGACGCGACGCTGCGCTACCAGGTGCACGTGGGCATCAAGGACGTGCCTGCGCACCTGTGGCTACATACCACAGTGCAGGACGTCCTCGGCTCCTCCTGCACGGTCATCAACCTGGCTCCAGAGTCGGAGTCGAAGGCCAACCTCAAGGAGCTCATCGTCCTGGCCGGCTGCATCGACCCGGACTTGATCCCAATGCAGAAAGACATGCTGGCACCGATCGAGTTCCCCGGGTTGGGCACCACCCAGCCCTGCCTGCGCTACCGGGTGACGATCGACATCGTCGAGATCATCGACACTCTGGCTTCCCCAGCTGATGGGGCCTCCCAGTCGGGAGGGCCGGATGGTGGCCCTTCTGGTACTTCTGGTTGCTCTTTTGCTCCTCTGCAACTGGGGCCCTCGGCCGTCGGGGGCGCTGCCGCGCCGTCGCGGGCCCCGAGGGGGGGCCTCCACCCGCGTCCGATGGGTAGTCTGGTCGTGCCGCAAGGGGTGGCGTGGACCCACCTACTGGGGTGCCCCCACCTCTGCCCCTCCAACGTTCCTTCCGGCTCCCTCCTACCCCTACTGGGCACTGCAGGGCATCCACCGCCCGCCTGTCGTCCCGCCTCGGTCGTCTCGCCTCTCCGCCGCTGCTACGCCGTTCGGCGCTCCTGCGGCCCCCTCCTCTGCTCGGGCGGCCGAGGTACGTGCGCCGCCGGTGGTGGCCCCACTCACCCGGGCCTCCTCTGCTTCCTCTTCGGTTCCGGTCGCGCGGCACCTCTGCTGTGACAAGTGCCCGCGGCTGGAGCACCTCCCTCCTCTTTGCGAGTCGACGCCGCCCAGGAGCTTCACCGACGACCCGATGCTTCTTGAGGCGGCTCTTCTGGTCGCCTCCTCTTCTGCTTCGCCTGCTCGCGCCGTGGACGCCGCCGGCCGCGGCCTGGACGCCGCAGGCCTCGACCTGGCCGGCGCCAGCCTGGTTCCGGCCGCTGCCAGCCAGGGACCGACCGCGGCCAGCTTGGGCCCGGCCGTTGCCGGTCGTTGCCCAGCCGCTGCCGGCTGTCGCCCGGCCGCGGCTGGCCGTTGCCTGGCCGCTGCCAGCCGCTGCCAGGCCACTGCTGGCCTCAGCCTGGTAGCGGCTCGCCGCAGCCTGGCCGCGGCTGGCCGTCGCCCGGCCGCAGCCTGGCCGCTGCCAGCCACTGCCTGGTCGGCGCTCGGGGTAGTCTGGCCGCTGTCGGACGCGGCCCAGCCACGCCTGGCCCCGGTTTGGCAACCGCTGCCTCCGCCAGCCTCTGCCTAGCCGCGGCTGGCCACGGCCGCTCGGCTGCCGCCTCTGGGCTGGTCGCAGTCGGCCTTGGCCCGGCTGCCTCTGGTCTCGGCGCGACGACGGCTGGCCACGACTCGGCTGTGCCAGACGCAGCCTCCGCACGTGGGGGGGAGTGCTCTGCCCCCCTCGCGTGGTACCAGTACAGACGTCTTCCGCAGGCTGCTCTCCCATTGGCGGCCCGCCAGCTGACATTGCCTGAGGACTCTTTGCTCGGCTCCTCCCTCGTGGTCGAACCCCCTTTGCTCCGGTCGCCTTCTGCTTCTCCGACCCCTGCCGAGTCGTGTCCCTCTACCCCTCGGCACTCGCCGGACGTCTCTCCGGTGGCCGCGGAGCTGTCTCCTCCCTCCCAGGCTCTCAGGTCGCGCTCCCCACCCCCTGCTATGACTGAGGGACCTTCTCAGGGAGACCTCAAGTCGTTGGTGGCGGACTTCTGCGCCTCTCTACAGCGGCCACCCCCGCCCCCGGTTCTGGGGGCTTCGCGCCATCGACGTGCGAAGGCCTGCCCGCCACTCGCCACGCTCCGCCGCAGCAGTCGTCTCGCCGTGGTTTCTAGGGCCCGAATCCCGGTCACCGCGGGGCAGAACCTGCTGATGCGGAAGCTGGGAGTCGTTGGGCCGCGCGAGGCACCCGACGCTGCCGCGTTCCAGCGCTACACCAGGCTCTTCGCTGTAGGCCTGTCGGAGGAGCACTGCAGAGCTATCTGTGAGCTCTTCGGCGCCCAGGTCGAGAGGTCCTTCCAGTGCTTCGTGCTGGAGGACGACGAGTTTTAGGCGGCAGTTCGTGAGCTCTTCCCTGAGGAACAGCTGGTCGTCGACGCGCAGGCCTGAGTCTGCGTTAGTCGCGTGGTCGTTTGTTTTTGTGTTTAATTGGATGTAAACCTAGCTGTTTGGAACATCCGTGGGCTTAACCAGCGTGCTAGACGCTCGACGGTCCGCGAGTTGGTAGCTTCCGAGCGTGTCTCTCTTCTTTGTCTGCAAGAGACTAAGCTCGCGGTTGTACCCCCTTCCCTCATGCTTGATATGTTAGGCATCGACTTTGACTATGTTGCGTTGCCGGCTGTGGGCTCCCGTGGTGGCATTCTGGTCGCTTGGCGCAAAGACACCTGGCTCGTCTCCTCCCCCTCTACCGGCCTTCACCACGTTACGGTCAAGGTCACGCTGCTCTCTGCACCTTCTCACTCCTGGTGGCTCTCATCCGTTTACGGCCCGCAGTCTGATGCGGATAAAATCTCCTTCCTCGCTGAGATTCGTACCCTGCGCCCGACGCTCTCTGGGCCCTGGGTTCTTTGTGGGGACTTTAACCTCATCTATCAGGCGGCTGACAAGAACAATGGCCGCCTTTCGTGCAGAATGATGGGTCGCTTCCGTCGTTTCCTTAACAACCTTGAGCTTCTTGAGCTTCATCTCCAGGGCCGTCTGTTCACCTGGAGCAACGAGAGGTCGCATCCTACTCTGGAGCGTATTGATAGAGTTTTTGTCTCCTAGGACTGGGAGATTCTTTTCCCCTCCTCCGCTCTACATGCTGTCTCTTCTAGGTGTTCCGATCATGCCCCCCTCCTCCTCCTTCTCGACTGTGGGGTGCACTCCAAGAGACGCTTCACCTTCCAGGCATTTTGGCCTAAGGTCGAAGGCTTCTTAGGACACCGTCAAGGCGGTCTGGTCGGGACCGCGCCCTGGTGCTGACCCTCTCCGTATGATCGACCACCTCCTTCGTGAGATAGCGAAGGCATTGGTAAAATGGAGCTCCAAGGCGATCGGTAGCATTCGCCTGCAGATTCAGATTGCCAAGGAGGTCATTTTCCGTCTTGAGGTCGCACAGGATTCACGGTCACTCTCCCCTGAGGAGATTTCCTTACGGCGTTTCCTCAAACTACGCTACTTAGGCCTGACTTCGTTGCAACGAACGATCGCTCGGCAAAAGTCTAGCCTCAGGTGGCTGCGTGAGGGGGACGCTAACACCAAGCTTTTCCACCTCCATGCCAACCACCGCAGAAGGAAAATTTTCATCCCCTCCCTTTTGGTCGATGGTCGTCCAGTTTTTCGGGAAGAGGATAAGGTTACTGCAGCCTTTGACTACTTCGACCGAATTCTGGGTACCCACCATGAGCGTTTCTGCGTCCTCAATTTCGAGGAACTGGAACTCCCGCGGCTGGACCTGGAGGACCTCGGTCTCCCCTTCTCGGAAGCCGAGGTCTGGGAGGTGATCAAAGACCTCCCACTGGACAAGGCCCCCGGCCCGGATGGTTTCACGGATCGCTTCTACAGATCTTGCTGGTCGATCATCAGGGGCGATGTGTTGCGGGCGTTCAGCGCTCTCTCTGACATGGACTTCCGCAGCTTTCACCACCTGAACGGTGCTCTCCTCACACTCTTACCCAAAAAACTAGATTCGATCGCTCTTTCTGATTTCCGACCCATCAGTCTAATCCATAGCTTCGGGAAACTTTTTTCCAAAGCAGCTGCTAACCGCTTCGCCCCACACCACTCCTCTCTAATCTCGCCCAACCAAAGTGCATTCATCAAAGGTCACCTCATGCATGATAACTTCCACTATGTCCTTGGCACGGCGAGAGCTCTTTCTAGTCGAAAGCTGCCTAGGATCATGTTCAAAATTGATCTAGCCAAGGCTTTCGACTCGGTCGGCTGGGTTTTTCTTCTTGAGCTCCTTTTGGCTGTCGGCTGCCCTCGCAGATGGACTGGTTGGATCTCGGTCATTCTGTCCACCGCTAGCATCAGGGTGTTACTTAATGGTGCCCCTGGGCAGCGGATCTGCCACGGTCGAGCCCTGCGCCAGGGAGATCCCCTATCCCCCGGCTCCGGTGAACGTCCTTCTTCTCCTCGGTCTCCTCCCAGTTCTTCACGACTCCTTCCCCCTCTCCTTCACTAGCGACGGCGGCGTTGCGGTTCAAGCCTGGGCACAGGAAGTAGAGGCGGATCGGGGTCCTCACGCGTGCGGCTCCGGATCCTCGGCGGGGCTCCCTCGCGTCGCAGCTCCGGATCCTCGGCGGCGGCCCGGTCTTCTCCCCTTCCTTCCCTCCCTCCTCTCCTCCTCCTCTTCTCTGATTCATGGTGGTGGCGGCGGATTTGGATGGGGATTCACCCTAGGCGGCAGCGGACAGGGAGCTACGGCTGGGGATGGGATTTAAAGGGTGGCCGGCTAGGGTTTGCGGCGCAGGTGGACGGCGGCGATCTCCAGCATCCGTGCCCAGGGGCACGCGGCGTGCATCTGGCGGGCGCAGGCGACCATGGTGCGGGGCGCGGTTGTCCCCATCGCGGCGTGCGTCACCCGTCCGTGCAGGAGGAGGAAGAAAACAGAGATGGGCAGCTGACGTGTGGGGTCCACTTAGCGGTGACTCAAAGAAGTGGTAGGTGGGAGGCAGGCCGGTGGGCTGAAAGGGCCTGATGGGTCGTGGGCTAGGTGTTTTAGGGCGAACCATAGGAGAGAGCTTGGGGTGCTCTAGAGGACTTAGCGACCTGGGTTAAGGCCCAAACTACAAAGGGTGTTTTTCCTATTTCTCCTACTTATGCACCTATGATTCAAATTCGAATTTAGAATTCAAATTTGAATCCCACACAAATAAAATCCAAACAAAATTCATTAAACCCCAAAGTTCTCACACTAGCATTTTATAATTCCTAAATTTTATTATTTTGCTCAAAGTAAATCTAAGAAATTAGGGAAGGATCAAAGAAGACATCCTCACCAATTAAATGAGCACTCAAATCCATTCAAAAATTTTGAAATCCACATTTTTGCAAACATTAACATTCCGGAAAAATCCGGGATGTTACAGACTCCCCCCTCAAAAGAATCTCGTCCTCAAGCTTGAAGCTTCACTGGGTACATTGGAGGTACCGAACAATTCCAAATTGCGGGCGAGCTTCGAGCATCTTCAGCTTCATTGTAGTTTCCTTCTGGTCATTTTCAATATTGTGCACACAACAAAAGTCTCTGGAATTAGAAATTGTTCCGAGGTAAGGTTGATCTTGATCTCAATGTCTCGATTCATAGCATAGTGATCTCCATGTCTGTGCTTGAGTATACTTGAGGGGCTCTTGATTGTAAATCCTCTACTCCTTGTATGCTTCTTCAAATACTGGCAACTTCGAGGTAGTGGGTGGCTCCAACTCGAGTACTCTCTAATCCAAGTTAGTAACTTGATTCCAAAATGCATGAGGTGGCTTATCCAGAATGTAGACCTCATATGGCATTGTTTCCTTTTCGTCTTTGGTTGAGGAGGCATTACTCTGATACTCCTTATACTTGGCTCAAAGAGATGTCTTGCCCTCCTTTTGGTTTATTTCAGGTTCCTTAGGCCAACAACCTCCAAAGCATAGCATTGTGGTGGTCTTTCCTATGAGGGGTAGCACTCGGGTTTCCTATTCTAGGAGTCAGGTACAAGCATGAAAATATACGCTAATATATAGTCCTACACTATATAGGAACAACCACGAGATCCAATAAGATCCATAAGAATCAAGCACTCAAACATTCAAAGTATTATAGATAGTGTTATCTCAAGGCTGACTCATATCCGTTGAGATCTCACACACTAATGGGTCTAATTACTTCATGGCATGTCAATCAAGGTAGACTCTACTTTTAGTGGTCAAAGATATTCTCATACCATCCAAACTATCTTCAGTCTCCTTCTGACTAGTCCACGTAAGAAGTTGCTTTGACGCAGGTAAGGTAGAAGATTTTCAAAGCAAGAGAGGCAGAATTAAAATAGTTCAAGGAGGAATATATAAAAATAGAGTGTATAGAATGCTCCTAAGCTAACGACCAAACTATGGTTGCGTGCTACGGTCAAGTACGGCTCTGATACCACCTGTAACGACCCGGGTTTTCGGTGAGGAAAACCCGACTCCCTGTACCCTTGTGATAGTTCCTGGGTCAGTAGCTATCACGTACAGAACTCATTACAGTATAATATCATTTCCATACAACGAAATCAGAGTACAAAACAAAGTATTTACATCTGAATACAACTCGGGATACGATTTTAAGTACAAGCCTCTTGGGCTAAATGACAAGTAGAAACTCTACGCAGCGGTAGCTAAGGCTTCAAATCTTCATCCTCGATCTTCTCCATAGGCAACCTTGAGCGAAGCAACGCAACCCGTACTCCATGGACTCTTCTTAGATGGACTTTTGCTCCAAGCCCAAAATCCTGCATACTCACAAACTATCCCCAAAGATTGGGATAGGTTCACGTCGCCAACCGTATGCAAGCTTTAAGTGGCCTACTTCTAAAGGTATATAAAGGTATCAAGGTAAGAGCTGGGGTTTCCTAAACAGCAGCAGCAACATAAATAGAATAATATCTCCATAATCCCACCATTTCCCATAACTCTCATCCGCAAACGGATACACCTGGTCACCCAGATCACCGTCACCATCACCTAACTCCATCTAGGGTCGGTGCGAGAACTCCCACTCCTCGCACCTCAATGGTTGCACCCGGATCCGCGAGGCAGAGGGAGCAACTCTCCTCTCCCCGAATACAACCACAGCTCACCATACACTCTCATCCTATAAAGGGGGAGGTAGAAATCCCAAAACGTAAGAGTTGGAGAAACACGGGCATGTCCACAACTGAGGACGCGGCTATACGTATAGATCTAAACTCTGCAGAGCATGTACACCAGTACCCAACTCAGAATGGCACCCGACAGTAGCAAGTCGACCGAGCCCATCCTACCGAACGAACACCTAGGAGTTATGATCCATCCTGCATCCGGGTCTCGCTGCGGTCCTTCGCAAAGGTCCACCCCAGAACTGTGAAAATGCCCCCGTGTGGCCACACGGGGAACGCCCAAAGGGAAGGTACTTCACCCTACACCCCCTCACTGATACCCTCTATCCTACTGGCAGGTATGGTATCGCACATGCTAGGGTCGAACGGCCCTATCCCCACTCTCGGCGAGGTGGTGTGTACGAAAGTCCCGTGTAACAGGCGACCCACTCGGTTTCAGACCGGGGCGAGCTCCTATCCTCCAAGTCATCACAAAAACCCCAACACATGTGCTCCTAAAACAGTGTACCCGCCATAGGCACCGAACTGGGCAACGTCCGAGAAGACGATCCCTGGCCCCCGATCCCAGATCGGGTTGTCTTGAGCTCACCCCCGCCAAAATATCCCAAAACACCTTCTCCTACCGGTTTTTCTCCACACATGCCAAGAAACTTCCACAATAATCCCAACACATGCATAGCAAGCTCAGCGTATCATCACGCATAAGTAAAGTAGTAGTAGGTCAATCAAGGACAAGTATGTAAAAGAGGCTATGCACGGGTTTATCATATCCATCACTATGCAGTAAATAAAGCACTAGCAGTTCTATTAGCCATGCCTAATGGGCATTCAAGGTAGGTCGGGCGTGAACACCTGTGTGCAGGTAGTCGTAGTAGTTTCCGTAGTTATTCTTGATCTTCTGGCTTGTCTCCTCAGCTCCGGGAAAACCTAGATTCACAAATATAAATAAACACGGTGTCTAGATGCAAATAACTCCAAAGAGAAACAATAAAGAACCAAATAACTCCAAAAGCTAGTCTAACGGGTGCTTCAGGATTTTAGAAGAATAAAGAAACTGATTTCATAATTTTCTAAGGTATAAACAAATTATTATAGATTTTCAAATAAAGAAATATGTTATGAGTTTAATTAGTTGTGATAAAGCACAGAAAACACATGTTAGCAAGTTAGAGAACCATATACTAGGTTTTGGGTTGATCTGCATGGTAAGTTGACTAGTCAACGATCATTGCTGACCAAGTCAAAAAGGAAGGTCAAAGGTCAACCGAACCCCACAAGTCATCCTGTAAGTCCCGTATGCCTGATTAGAGATATTAAGCAAGACAGATCAGCTAGAAGTGATGTGGTGTGGTTGAGAAACTTGGTGAACCTAGCTCAAGCCGGAACATGGCAGAGGTGTGGCATGGCCGATGGTTTAGTTAGCGCACACGTCGTGCATGGCGAAGGCATGACACGATCACGGCAAAAGGTATGGTCGGGACTTGAAAGATTGAGAACAGACACATGGTTCGAAGACTAAGGCTCGGCGGAAAAAGGGATATGTGTTGCTGCTAGCAAGCAACACCCAAATAGGATATACCAGGTACCACAGTTGGCTTGCTCGCACATGGTCTAGGCAAGCTCTGGCAGTAGGCACACTTGTATGGTAAAGGTTGGAACACAGGTAACAAGATATAAGGGTCTTGGTTAGGGATAAAAAGGAGAGAGCTTGCAGCGGCTTGGTTAAAAGCGAAGCACAGAAACCATTAGCTTCAGGCCACTAAGTGAATAGCGGTCACTTGTGGCCGGCAGCAACAAGGCATGGCCGGCTATAGCCAAGCATGGCCGGTTGTTGCTTGTTGTGGCTATTCGATCCTAGCTACGGCCGTCTGGAGTTCATGGGCAAGGCCCCTCTATGAGGATGCTTAGCTGGGACAAGGTGTGCATTAGCGTAGCTAGATGGGCGAGCATCCGCACAGCGATGCAGCACTGCTGACTTGCTTTGTGCACACACTCATAAGCCGAAGCTAAAGCATCAAGTAGCGACCAAGCTGTCTTACGTTCAAGGCATTTATACCCACCACGTATTGGTTGTTGCAGTTCCACCTTACAAGATTGTACAGGGCACTATACAACTAGCACAGAAGAAGGCTTCAAGGATGGCGAGATCAGGCGGTCCGATAGCTTACTCGAGCGGAGAAAAGAGGGGGCTTGGCGTGACAAGCATCGCAGCAAACCGATGATCCGGGGGTGCGTGTTGTCAAGGTGACGTAAGGTACAGGTTCATGGCGAGTGCACCCGCGGCAAGGGTGTGATGCTTAGAGATGGTTAAAGGTGACGGCTTGCAAAATAGAGGCTAGGTGCACGTGTTCGGTCACGTGGTGTCCCACGGCTGGGACATGATTGTGGCACACACGTTTGCACTCAACTATGCGAGTTCGCGGCGGCACACAACTGCAAGGGTTTAGCGGTGGTGAAAGCAAATGCCACCTGCAGCTGTAGTATAAGGCGGCACAGCTTGAATACCGGGTCACAAGGATCAGCAGACTGCAGCGATGCGACACAACAATCTCCTCGGCATGAAGGCCAACACACAGATGGGGAGTGCAAACCCAGTTTGCTTTGGTGGAAGAGGATAGAGAACCATTGTGGTAAGGCTAAGAAAGGTGGCAGGGTCTAGGAAAGTTAGAGGTTCAGTTAGAAGGGTTAAAGATTCGGGATTTGCCAGCTTCAGGGCACTGCGCACCTCGCGCTAGTGGGACAAGCAGAGAGCAGCGGAAAGGCAAGGTTCACCGGTGTCGACCCCTTTTTGGTGGCTGGAGAACAGAAACGACGGCGAGGCTCCAGGGCGGTGTGCTCGCGGTCGAGTCGCCGGCGTGCTCGCACTGGCGCGTGTGTGCGCCAGAAACGCGCACGGGTTGGTACTGTGCTCGGGTGTGCAAGACGACGGTTTAAACTGGTGTGTGCGTGAAAGCTGACGAGATGTCCTCGGCGGCGAGTTTGATGATGGTACGCGCGCAGAGCTTGTGACTGCGAACTGGGATGCTCGGCAAGGCGAGCCTAGGGTTTCGATCAAGGCGCAGAAAGATGCAACCTTCGGCCGGAATCCGGCACATCGGTGACAACTGGTTTCCGGGCGGCGAAGAAAAACAGGACAGCGTTGCTGGCTTGGGTGCCAGTGCCGGCATACTTGCTCGCGTGCGTGCGTGTGGACAAGCGTGAGCATGGGTTCAAGATGGCGCTCACACATGCAAGCCGAAGAAAAGCCCTCAGCGGCGAACTCTGGGCGAGATGGATAGAGCGGCAGCTCGGCCCGGCTCACACGCGCACAAGCGTGTGCACGGTTCGAGGTTGGGCATGGCGGGCTAAAGTCAAAGCTTTTCGCCTCCCTGTGCGTGTGTGCACGCGAGTGCAAGAAGACCCCTCCGGGTTTATAGGGCAAGGCCAGGAGGTGCTCGACGAAACGCCCCGAAGGGACGGTGAAGCGGCAAAGCTTGCCGGCGGCGGGATGTCACGGCTGCTGACCAACTGAAACGTCGGTAAGGTCCAGGACGACCAAGGAAAACCTCCAGGGTGGCTAAAGGGCACGCATGAGCTAACATGGGCATAGCTCGCACGGCGGCGAGCTATGGCTGCAAGCTCTGGTTCGGCGGCTCGTGGGCCGGCAACACAAGCAAGCAAGGCGCCGGCTTGGACGGTGCAAGAGAGGGAAAAAGATAGCATGTTCGTGAATCTCATGGCTCATACACCAAACGTCCAGCAGGTTGTAGACATGCAAAAGTGCAGCTACAGCCAAGGGAGCTTTGATCACTTACGTCCCAGAGGAAACAAGGCACCCACGGCCCGACGGCCGGCCATCACAGGCAGACAAGGAGGCGGCTGGGACGATCCTGGTTAGCGGGTGCAAGGAAAAGAAAAGGAGAGTGTGTAAGTGTAGTGCACATGGCAGCTTTGGCTCTTGCACAAAACATCGAACAGGTAGGGTGCGTGCCAGCGTGTGGGAGTCCACGACCATGACATGGCGGAACGACACGCGACACAAGGTCGGGACACGACGGAGGACAGCGGCTTGGCCGGGCTCGTGCATGCGCAGGCGAGCGCACGATGGATGGTGCTCTCGGCGCGGCCGGGATCGGCCGGTGCTCACAACTCAACACAGCGAGCGCACGATAGCTGGGACAAACAGAGGTGACAGTCGAGCGGGGGTGCGCGTGCACGGTCGACGGCAGCGGCACCTGCAGGCGTAAAGCTCGACTCGATGGTCGGCACACAAGCGACGGCATCTGCGCGGCGGCGAGAAGCAAAGTAGGCACAGGTTTGGCTCGGTCTCTCGGGCTTGGCCCGTTTCTTCCCCACGGCACGACGGTCGGCATCCAAGACGAGGAGAGGGCAAGGCATGCTCACATAGGGTCCCTGGTCGCGGAGGCAAACGGCGGTGAAGAGGTGCAGAGCGGGGACACGGTTCGGCGCGAAGCAGAGGAAGCAGATGCGCGACTTGAGTTGGAGGGGAAGCAGGGCGATGTCGATGTCGTGGTCCTGGCGCGGGTACGACGATGTTCCAGCTCCGGTGAACGTCCTTCTTCTCCTTGGTCTCCTCCTGGTTCTTCACGACTCCTTCCCCCTCTCCTTCACCAGTGACGGCGACGTCACGGTTCAAGCCTGGGCACAGGAAGTAGAGGCGGATCGGGGTCCTCACGCGTGCGGCTCCGGATCCTCGGCGGGGCTCCCTCGCGTCGCAGCTCCGGTTCCTCCCCGGCGAACGGCGTTGAAGTCCACGCACGGGCGGCTCTGGTCTTCTTCTCCCCGCCTCCTTCCTCTTCTTCACGAACAGCGGTGCGGCTCCGGGATGGCTCCCACAGCGGGGGCAGCTAAGGTCCCCGACGTCCAGGGTGGCGGCCCGGTCTTCTCCCCTTCCTTCCCTCCCCCCTCTCCTCCTCTTCTTCTCTGATTCATGGTGGTGGCGGCGGATTTGGACGGGGATTCACCCCAAGCGGCGGCGGACAGGGAGCTGCGGCTGGGGATGGGATTTAAAGGGCGGCCGGCTAGGGTTTGAGGCGCAGGTGGACGGCGGCGATCTCCGGCATCCGTGCCCAGGGGCACACGGCGTGCATCTGGCAGGCGCAGGCGACCACGGTGCAGGGTGCGGCTGTCCCCATCGCGGCGTGCATCACCCGTCCGTGCAGGAGGAGGAAGAAAACAGAGATGGGTGGCTGACGTGTGGGGTCCACTTGATGGTGACTCAAAGAAGTGGTAGGTGGGAGGCAGGCCGGTGGGCTGAAAGGGCCTGATGGGCCGCGGGCTAGGTGTTTTAGGGCGAACCATATGAGAGAGCTTGGGGTGCTCTAGAGGACTTAGCGACCTGGGTTAAGGCCCAAACTACAAAGGGTGTTTTTCCTATTTCTCCTACTTATGCACCTATGATTCAAATTCGAATTTAGAATTCAAATTTGAATCCCACACAAATAAAATCCAAACAAAATTCATTAAACCCCAAAGTTCTCACACTAGCATTTTATAATTCCTAAATTTTATTATTTTGCTCAAAGTAAATCTAAGAAATTAGGGAAGGATCAAAGAAGACATCCTCACCAATTAAATGAGCACTCAAATCCATTAAAAAATTTTGAAATCCACATTTTTGCAAACATTAACATTCCGAAAAAATCCGGGATGTTACAGACACCCCAAGAGCTGACCAAACCAGACTCGCGCGTTGGCAATGTATGAAGATGTGGTCGTCCGTTTCGAGGACATTGTGGCAGTATTCGCAATTTGCCTCGTCTCGCTGACGAATGTTTTTGTGGTAGAGGTTTGCTTTGGTGTTGAGGCAGCCGCGAACCAGCAACCAGCCAAAAAATCTGACTTTCCCAGGGAGCTTGGTATCCCAAACTCGCTCGGCATCCGGATCAGCAGTATCACCCAAGTGCATCAAGCGGTACGCCCCTCTGGTGCTGAAGGGAAGGTGCGCCGAGCCATCAAGGAGGTGGAGATCGCTCTGTTCACTAAGATGGAAGAAATTGAGGCAGTTTTGCAGGGTGGCCATTTCTTCAGAAGCTGCATTGGTGAGTCTCAGCTGCAGATGTAATTACAAGCTTCCTGCAACAACATCTCGGACAGAACTGCTCGTATTAGTGCAGTGGGGGAGAAGAGCCGGAAAGGATTGGCTTAGAGTGGTACCAAACAACCACTTGTCGTGCCAGAATTATGTGTTCTCCCCATTCCCAACATGCACAAAGGTGAGTGAGCGAAAACGCCGGAGTTCGTTCTGAACCAGCCGTTGCAGGAAGGTGCCTCCCTCGGCACGAGTGTTACGAAAAAACCAATTTTTCCAGGGCAGAGGGGTGGGCTCATGAAGTTTGTGCACGAATTTCATCAATAGGCAATGGTTTTGGTCCTCAAGATTTTTTATCCCCAACCCACCACAGGTTTTGCTTGTGCAGACACGCTCCCAACGCAACAAGCATTGTGCACCATTGCATCTGTCTTCTCTAGTCCAAAGGAAGGCGCGGCGCCTATCATCGAGCCGGTCGATCACCGTCTTGGGCAGGAGGTGAGAGGACATGAAGTAAACAGTGAGTTCCCCAAGCACCGAGTTGACAAGCACCAACTGCCCACCAGTGGAGAGCAGCTTTGCTTTCCAACCGGAGAGGTACCTGTCGAAGCTATCAATCAAGGGTTTGTAATCCGACACACGAAGCTTGTGAGGGGGCAGAGGTAAACCAAGATAAGTCTGGGGGAAGGAGGAAATAGAGCATCCCATGATCGATGCCATATCGGCCGCTTCAGACTCAGCAACGTGCATTGGAACAAAGGTGGACTTGTGGAAATTAATGGTGAGGCCGGTGGCAGCAGAAAAGTTGTCGAGGATCGTTTTAAGGACAACCATGGAAGGAGCATTACCTTTAGCAAAGATTAAGGTGTCGTCCGCGTATTGTAGCACTGGGCAAGAGAGCGTGGGATCAACCGGGTGACTCAGTGTGCCACTCTCAGAAGCGTTCCTAATCATGCGTTGCAACACATCCGCAACAATGATGAAGAGGTAGGGGGAGATCCGATCGCCTTGCCTAAGCCCGCGGCGACAAGTGATCCACCGTCCAGGAACACCATTCAGCATGACCGCGGTCCTTCTAGTGGTGAGAACCTTGTTAATCCACCCACGCCATTTGTCATCAAAGCCCCGAGCATGAAGAATGGAGTCCAGGCTTGCCCATTCAATGGAGTCGAAGGCTTTTTTGAAGTCCAGTTTCAGAATCGCGGTTGGAACTCCACATTTGTGGCAGCAGCAAGCAGGTCCGCAGCATAGACGAAATTTTCAGAGACGCTGCGCCCATGAATAAATCTAGTTTGGTCAGCATCCACAATCGTAGGAATAGCGCCGCAGAGATGATTTGCGAGGGTTTTGGTGAACAGCTTCATTGGGCAATTTTGGAGAGAGATAGGCCGGAAGGCATCAGCGGAGCACACTCCCTACTTTTTCAGTAAGAGCACAAGGTGCGCCCTGTTCAGGCCGTCTAGGTCCAGGGAGCCGTCAAAGAAACTCTCAAAGAGGGCGAGCACATCCCCACGGATCGCAGGCCAGAGATGTTTATAGAAAGAAGGGCCAAAACCATCCGGGCTGGGGCTTGCATTCATGTCCATGGAAAAAAGGGCATCAGTGATTTCTTCAAGAGAGAAGGGCCGGGACAGGTTTAAAACGGCAACAACCATTGTTGGATAAAGTTTAGAGAGACTGAAATGCCAGACCGTCGGTGAAGTCGTGCCTAACATGTCAGAGTAGAAGTTGTGGAGGAGCGCAGCTTTAGCGTCATGTGCCTGGACGACCTGGACGGCATGCTCAAGGCTGTGAATGAGGTTTTTGCGGCAGCGACTTGTCGCAGTAGTGTGAAAGAAACGGGAGTTCTCATCCCATTCTGTGGCAATTTTGACATTGAACCACTGACGCCAGAAGGCAAGGCGTTCACTGTTGATATCCTGAATGTTCCGAGCAGCGAGCCGTCGGAGAATCGCCTCGTTGGGATCCAAAGGCCTTTGTTCTTCCAAGTGATCAAGAACCTGTAGAAGGATCCTAGTATCATTTTCGTGTTGATCCAGGGAGGTCTGCCAGCACGCCCACGAGCAGCACTCCCGTCTGCAATTCTTAAGGCGCTGTGTGAAGGCATGGACACCAGTTTGCCAAACAGGGAGGAGCAGAGCCGATGTGATCATGTTCACAAAGGCAGGGCGTTTCATCCAAGCGTTCTCAAACTGAAAGCAAGTGCTTCGCGGGATCTTAGTGGATGTGGACACCACAAGGGGAACGTGATCAGACGTGAATCGAGCCCTAGAGGAGAGGTTGCTAATGGGGAACACAGCTGTTGGTGGGATAGAGACCGGACCGAAGGCAATCTTATCTTTCCCGAACCAGGTCAAGTCAGGCCCGAAGGTCCTGAAGCCTAGCCGAGAGAAGGAAACGAACTCAAGCAAAACTCCCTCGTACGGATCTATATTTCCTCTCTTTCTCTTGTGTGTTTCCACTTACAACGGCTCCTCCTATTTATAGGCAGGAGGCCGAACACCTTTTTTACCTTTTGGGGCACACATTACACATTTTCCCTACCCAACTACTACATCCCTAGCATATTCCGGGGTATTACAGGAAAGTGATTTTGGTACGGCTTCGGCTGACGCCACCCCTCGTACGGTGCTTGGCGGCGGCCCTCCTTGCGTCGTACAGCAGGGCCCTTCATGCGACCGCACCGAAGCCCTCTGTGTAGCGGAGGCGGCGCTCCGCACAGCCGCTGCCCCTTTGTCTCGGACGGCCGCGAACCCTTCGTCATGAGGTGACGAAGCCCAGCGAATACACTTTTCGCTACCGGCTTCGCCATGTTCCTGGCGCCAGTGGCCCGTTTCCCTGCGCCCAGCATCATCCCAACATAAACAGATGTCCGGTTACATTAGCTTCGTCGGGGTGGCCCGAAGGGATGAGACCGCCGAAGCCCCATTTCCCCAACAGTAGCCCCTCGTCAGCGAGGGCCGTCCCCTGCTGATCCTGATGGGCCGAGCTTACGAATTCTTATTGGTAATGGGCTTCGGAACTCCTGAGGGATGGCCCAACTAACGAAAAGACGACGATGGCCTTGCAACGTCTCTGCCGCAAGGTGCGCGGCGGGACAAAGGTGTCTTTTTGCTGCAGAAGGGGGGGTTGCGTCCGCCACCCGGGTATAAATATCCCCCGCAGGGGTAAACCCTAGTCACGCAGCCTTTCACCGTGCCTCCGCCTGCTCAGCCGCCTTTTCTTTTTACTGTCCTCTAGCGCCGGCCTGTTTCCTACTTCGTAGTCATGGGACCGAAGCCCCAAGCCCCACTTCCCCGAACCATACGCTTTGGGCAAAGCTACATTACACCCTGTGATGTGGCGGAGCTGACAATGAAGAGGCTTGTGTGTGACGCCTCCATTCTCGGCAAGGAGGCCGTGCTGAAGCCCGACGCCGACCAGGTGGTAATCTTTCGTGATTTGCTCTACACGGGCCTTCGGTTTCCTTTGCACCCTGCCGTAGTGGAGATTTTGCAGTACTTCGGCATTTATTTGCATCAGCTCACCCCGAACGCCTTGGTGCGCCTTTCGGTGTATATGTGGATCTGCCGTACAACGAAGATCAAGCCGTCCGTCGAAGGCTTCGCTATGGCCCACAAGGTGCACTACCAGCGCAAGGTGGTCACTATGGAGATTAACGGCGAAGCCGTGAAGAAAGACTGTCAATACGGATGTCTAAACTTTGCGTACAAGCCGGGAGTTGTGGGCCCCATCACCGCATACAGGAACAAGTGACCCGAAGACTGGTTGCAACATTGGCTGTATCACAAGGTGGATCCGAAGGCGGATGGTTCTCCGCACCCACTGGTGTGCGTGAGCTTCCCGTTCTCTTGGATAATTACCGCCGGGATCCGATCTGCCCCGAAGGTGATGAATTTATCAACATGCTTCGGCTGTTTGCACGGAACTACAGCACCCACGACATAGTCGAGGAGTACCGGATTGTCGGCAAGTGGCCTCTTCAAGATGGCTGGGCCATTCCTGATGACGCCTGGGCCGAACCTATCGATTCCATCCCTTGCCCTGATTAGGCCAAAGCATTTGGCTTCGACGCCGAAGGTATGTGCCCTACTTCTGCCGGTCGTTTCGTAGTTGATATGTTCTTATGTTTCCTTACTTATGACGCGCAGCTTCGTTCCTTGCAGCGCTTCATCGGCGGAATGGCGAAGAGCGCGGCAATTTCATCCTCAGGGCTGTCTCCCCTCAAGAATTCAAGGACTTGGTGTCTAGGCTGAAGAATTCGCGCGATAACCGCGTGTTCGCCTTCTTCAAGGTCGAGGCTCCGGAACGCGAAGCCTGCAAGAAACATCATGCCCTAGCCACGAAGAGGGCCCTTACTGCTGCTGCTGCTGCGGTTGCCGCGGACGACACCGCCACCTCCCCTCGTACGGTTGGTGTGGAGAAGGTGAGGGGTTCCTTGGCCGGTGCCAAGATGGCTGACGCGCTGGTGACTAAGCGCCTTGAGCGTTCAAAACGAGAGGCGGATCCCTCCGACGCCGAACCGATTACGAAGAGGGTTCGGGTCGTTCCCGAGGGCACTCTCGTCACGCCCGGTGTCATTGCCGCCCAACCCCTTCGCGCTGTTCCCCCTCCGGAAGATGGCGGCGATAAAAAGTTGACCCTCCCTCTTAGCCCCCAACAAGCTGAGAGCGAGGAAGAGGAGGAGGGGGAGCTCAAGATCACATCTTCGACGAACATGTCGCCGGACCCCTTCACCGCGAATGTCAACCTGAGCCCGCGGCGCTCCGGCTCGGCCAAGGCTTCCGGCGCCCCAGCTTCATCTTCATCATCTAGCACTAAACAATCTACTGCGCCGCCAGAGGACGATGTTCGATTCGCGGACGAAGACCGCGCAGCGGATAGTGATGGGGAAGATGATGACCCACGCCCAGTGTCATTGCCGCCCAACCCCTTCGCGCCGTTCCCCCTCCGGAAGATGGCGGTGATAAAAAGTTGACCCTCCCTCTTAGCCCCCAACAAGCTGAGAGCGAGGAAGAGGAGGAGGGGGAGCTCAAGATCACATCTTCGACGAACGTGCCGCCGAACCCCTTCGCCGCGAATGTCGACCTGAGCCCGCGGCGCTCCGGCTCGGCCAAGGCTTCCGGCGCCCCAGCTTCGTCTTCATCATCTGGCACTAAACAATCTACTGCGCCGCCAGAGGACGATGCTCGATTCGCGGATGAAGACCGCGCAGCGGATAGCGATGGGGAAGATGATGACCCAGATAGCAGCAACTACCGCGTTGTCGCGGAGGACCCGCGTGAAGCAGCGCTGCGACTTGGCATCCCCGAAGGTGCCAGGCTTGTTGGAGGCACCCACATTGGCTTCCTTGGCCTGTGCAGTGGCGGTCACGAGCGTCACTTCCTCAAAGAGGCCAGCAATAGCTTCGCGTTTCCTCACGAAGAGGAGAGCTTCGGCTGGATCGGGACAATGGAGATGGCTGAAAACTGCGGGGATCTTGCCCTAAAGAGCTTTGTGGCCTCGTGCTGCCTTATGCGCCAGCTCTGCCGTGACCAAGAGGTTGATGAAGCCACCCAAAGGGAACTGGACAATCTTCGGTCTCGTGTGGAACATCTCAAAGGCCAGCTCACTGTGGAGAAGGAGCGAAGCGAGAAACTTTCAAGGGAGAAAGATGAGTTGGCCCACACTTCGTCGGATGCACTAACGCTCCTACGCACCGAGGTGGAGAATTTGATTACGAGCCGCGATGCTCTAAAAGTCGAGCTGTCTGCACGATAGGAGGCTGGCACGAAGCTGACCAGCCTTGAGAACTCTCTGAGTCAGTATCGCGCGCAGGACCGGTGGGTAGCGAGGCTTCTTCATGGCTATATCGTGGATGTCCTCGGCCGCTTCGAGCTTGGCCCATCACCGTTGGACTTCGAGGGCCTGACTCTGGATGATTTTTACGACTGGGTGGAGTCGTGGTTCGACCTGTTGGGCACCCACGCGAAGACACACGGGGAATTGAGTGCTGCAGTCGCCGTCCGATCGCTTGTGAGCTCCGTCTGCTCACTCTTGCCCCGGGTGTTCCCTCTTCGGAGAAGGCCATAAGCAAGAATGATATGTGGCTGTTGACAAAGGCGGACTTTGCATGGCCTTTGGATGATGAACTGGCTGTCGCTTCGCTTCCGGTGCTGCCAAAGAATATCTCAAAGAATTTCATGGGCAGCTTCTTTGCTGACCGGGGTCCGAAGCTTACCGCCGATGAGGCGCTCCATCTCGCTTCCCAGGTTAATCCCTTGTTAATTCGTGTGTTGTTTATCCGGTTGGAGCACTGCTTGTTGCTGATGTGCTTTGTATTTCTCAGATAGCCCCCAGGCTAAAGGACGAAGTCCGGGCCCGCCACGCGTCAAAACTTGAGGCTCGCCTTCGTCTGTCACATCCGAACCTCCCAGATGCGGGCATGTGGGTGCTGGAGTCCTCATCGCGACTGACGGCACCTGCGGCTGCCGCTCCATCCCTGACCGCTTCCGATGCTGGTGCTGACGGAGCGAAGCCGGCGGAACAAGAAATGGCGCGCGAAGAACCACCGAAGATCACGGACGCCGCAACGATCCTTCGAAAGTCCCATCACCGACTGCTGCCTTTGCTGATGATGCAGGACCGCGGGTCGGTTCCTCTGTGATCACGAGGGCTACCACTCTGGCCATGGATGTAGCTGAAGAGGGTGGCACGAAGCCTGCCTCCCCTCCAATCGTGAGGGCAGCTTCTCCCGTGGCTTCCAGGCCGACGACCCCCGGGATTGTTGTGGCCACCGAGACTTCAATAATTTCCCCACCCAAAGTTGGAACTTCCGAAGCTGTTGCTGATACAGTCGCGAAGCCTACCGAGGTGCCCACAGTGTAGGGTTGCTCATGTTAAGATAGAACTGCTACTCAAGCAGCTTTTTGTAAACACTTAACTGATTTAGGGTGCTTTTGCGCAGGTCCCATTCTTGGCGCCTGCGCGGACACCCGAAGGTGCTTTTGTTTCTATGGTCGACCCGTTCTTTGTGTCTCCCTCGTTATGGAGTAAATTTAGCATTCGTTATCCCGGCGTCTCGTACGATGATTTTTTAGCATATCACCTATGTTTGTATGATGCTCGAAATAATGAGTCGAAGCGCTTCTTCACTAAGTTCAACAAGGATCCCGCTCGACGGGACGCTTTGCTTCGGGAGCGCGCTGCGAAGTGTGCCCTTCGGAGAGTGGATTCGTCCGACTCGTCTGCGGCTCTTGTGGTGCCCAAAGATGAACCTATGGAAGTGGGGGCAATAGGCCCCCCCGAATATGTGTATTTAATTCCTCCCGAACCTGCCCCCTTCATTGTGAAAGACGAAGGGCCATGAATTTCGACCTGAGACGTTGTTCTTTGCGACGCAGGGGGCATGCCATCTGAAGCGGAGCTTCGTCACATGGCGCTAGAGATACTTGACATCACGGCGCTTCGTCTTATACATGAGATTTGTGAAGTTGTAATTAGGGAGCCATGAGGCCGATGTAATCCCTATACATTTTGAGTTGAAAATTGTAAATTGCCACTGATGGCTGCTATAGCATTCGAAGCATTGTATGTGCTCTGTGCGCGTCTCTTAGTAATCACGTTTGAATCGATGAGTTGCATTCGTGGGCTTTGTCGGCTGATGCTTGTTCTTTTACTTCGGAACTCCCCCCCTGAAGCATCAGCCACAAAACACCACGAACGGTCTTGCTTGGGACTTTGCCCGGAGTGATGCGCTCTGTTAGCTGTAGGTGGGTGAGGTGAAGCCGAGCTGTGTTCGCTATGTGGCAAAAACCGAGGTCCGGCACACATTTTTATTACGTAAGCTGCCCTGGGCCCACGCGTGCGTCGCGACCGCACGCGACCTTTGCCCTTTCTTTCAGAGTTGTGCGTTGCGACGACACGAAGCCTTTCATGGCTTGGACAAGGCCAATTCGCACACTCATTTTGTCATGAAGCCTGTCATGGCTGTGCGAGGCCAAATCGCGGCCCTCGCATTATCCCGAAGCCTGTCGTGGCTTGGCGAGACCAACTCGTGGCCCTCGCATTATCTCGAAGCCTGTCATGGCTATGAGGCTGATTCCCAGCCCTCGCTTTACACCCTTCGCCTATCGTGGCGATACGAAACCGTACTCTGGCCTTCGTTTTGTTACTCCGAATGGAGGCATAGGTGGGCGGTCGACGTCGAGCCCTCGTCGTGTTCGACGTCTACCGTCCACCTATTCGTGGTACACGGTGAGCTCGAAGACTACGTGTCCTCCGAACCGGGGGGACGCTGTAGCTTCGAGGGTATGCATGTGAATAGTTATTTGGGGGAACAGAAGCCTTGTTTATATTTCACAAGGGGGTACACGGGATCCGCCTCATTAAAAACCTCACACCACCTTCGTCCTGTGAAGAACTAGGTGGCTTCCCCTGTGAGGAAAAGAGTACGGGTCCGAAAAAGGAAAAACTCAATGATCTAATTGCGGAGTGCGAAAGAGAAAACTACAAAGCGTTAAGATAACTATGACTACACATAGTATTTCTGGAGCATGTCGATGTTCTAGGTGTAAGGCTCCTCTGTGCCATCTAGCTGGTACAGCTTGACCGCCGAAGGATTTGACATTTGCGCTGTGAACGGGCCTTGCCATTTACTCTGTATCTTGCCTCTCTTGTCCCCCTTCGGGTCCTTGCGTAGGACTAGATCCCCGGGTTGCACAACCCGATGCTTGACCTGCTTGTTTTTCCATCGCCTCGTCTCGTGTTGATATGCTTGGAGGTGATCCGCCACTTGCAGTCGTGCTTCCTCGATGGTCTGGACCGAAGCCCCTGCTGCCTCTGTTGTCGAAGGGTGGTCCCGCCACGTGCCCAATTTCAACTCCTCGGGTGTCATGGCTTCTTCTCCGTAAAGGAGTTTGAAAGGCGAAAATTTAGTGGTGCGCGAAGGAGATGTGTTATGCGACCATACGACGCGTGGCAACTCTTCTGCCCATTTGCCCTTCGGTAGATCCGTGATGTTTTCTTGACCGAGGTGAAAATTATGCAGTTTGCCTTTTCCACAGCCCCATTCGATTGCGGGTGGTAAATCGAAGTGAAACACAGCTTGGTGCCAAGGTAACCGCAGAATTCTCTGAATTTGGTTGAATCGAACTGCTTGCCATTGTCCACCGTGACTTCGTAAGGCACTCCGAAGCGACACACGATGTTTTGCCAGAAGAACTTCTGGATGGTAGCCGAGGTTATGTTTCCAACTGCCTTCGCTTTGATCCATTTCGAAAAATACTCGACTGCCACCACGGTGTGCGTGTAACTGCCCAGAGCTGTGGGCAGTGGCCCCACAATGTCGATGCCCCATCGTGCCATTGGCCAAACTGGTGGTATGAGTTGGACTTCGTTTGCCGAGAACTTGCTGTACGGCGCATGTCACTGACAATTGGAGCATTTCTGCACTATCTCGTGGGCATCTTTCACCGCCGAGGGCCAGTAGAACCCTTGACGGAAAGCCTTTTGCACAAGTGCTCTAGTGCCGAGGTGATGGGAACACATGCCGGAGTGAATGTCTATCAATAGTTGAATGCCTTCGTCTCTTGAAATGCATCGAAGGTCAGGGGCGCATACTCCCGCACGATACAAATCCTCGCCCTTGAGGTGATAGCTGCGAGCGCGAAGGGCCACTCTGCACCCTTCAGTCTCATCTTCTGGCTCATAGTAGCCTTTTAGGAAAGCTACCAACGGTGCTCTCCAGTCTTCGCTGTGTATTGTGTTAACGAACTTGACCAGGGGTTCGTCCGTATGAATGTACTTGTGCTTCGCTACTTCGTAGAATACATCCAGGGGCAAGGGTTCCCGCGAGGCCGCTGCTTTTGCGATCGAGTCTGCCTCCTTGTTGAAATCCCTCGGAAAGCTTTTGACTGTGATTCCCAGGAAGTACTTCTCCATGCTTCGCACTGCTTGCAAGTATTGCGTCATGGCTGGGTTCTTGGCCTTGTATGTTTTGCCAACATGTCCCGATATAAGCTCGGAATCAGTGAAGATGATAACCCTTCGAGCCCCAACGGCTCATGCCTTGCGCAATGCCAGCAGCAGGCCCTCGTATTCGGCCACATTATTGGTGCACTCGTCACAGTCGAGCCGGAGTGCATAGCGGAGTTTTATGCCCGAAGGGGACCTGAGCACCGCAGCCCCTGCTGACCCCGCGTGGCAATATGCGTCGTCGCAGTGAATTTCCCACACTAGCTCGGGGAATTTTGCTTCGGCGTCCGGGCGTGCTAGCGTCCAATCTGCCACAAAATCTGCCAGTACTTGCGAAGTCTATGACGTGCTCTGCAATTTCTGCTGCCCACTTTCCCAACCGTCCAGTGGACTCCTTGTTTTCGAACATGTCTCGAAGTGGGTAAGAGGTCGGGACAGTCACTTTGTGGCTCTGGAAGTAATGCCTGAGCTTGCGCTTCGCCATGAGGATGGTGTATGACATCTTTTCCATCTCTGAGTATAACAGCTTCGAACCGCTCAGTGCTTCGGACACATAGTATATGGGTATCTGCTGCAACTGACCATCTTGGGCCCGTTCTTCGACCAGTACCGCACTCAGAGCGGTGTTGGACGCGGCAATGTACAGGAGCAGTTCCGCCTTCGGTGTGGGACTTGTCAATACGGCTGACTGCTCAAGGTGATTGCGAAGGTCCTCAAATGCTTGTTGCTGATCAGGGCCCCATTCGAAGCGCACGTTGGTTTTGAGCACCTTGAAGAATGGTAGGCTTCGTTCGGCTGCCCTAGAAATGAATCTGCCCAAAGATGCGATTCGGCCAGTCAGTTTCTGCACGTCTTTTCGGGACTTCGGCGGTTGCATATTGCGTAGGGCTTCGATTTTATCGGGGTTGGCCTGGATGCCCTATTTGGATACCATGCATCCTAATAAATGCCCCTTGCGTATTCCGAAGACACACTTCTCCGGATTCAGTTTGAGCCCGTGCTTACGTAAGTTGACGAATGGCCCCCGAAGGTCCGCGATGTGATCGCTGTCCTTTATGCTCATGATCACCATGTCATCGACGTAAGCTACGGCGTTTCTGCCCAATTGTGGTCCGAGGATGATTTTCATCATTCGGTTGAAAGTTGGGCCGGCATTGCGTAGGCCTTCGGGCATCCTCACGAAACAATAGACGTCGAAAGGGGTGGTGAAGCTCATTTTTGCTTCGTCAGCACGATGCATCCACACTTGATGGTACCCTGAGAAACAGTCTAGCAAACTGAGCATCTCACAGCCTGCTGCCTGGTCAACCACCACGCTGATTCGTGGCAACGGGTAGGGGTCCTTCGGACATGCCTTGTTGAGCTCTGTAAAGTTAATACACATGCGCATTTTCCTATTTTTCTTCAGCGTCATTACCACATTCGCTACCCATATCAGGTACTGTACCTCTCTGATGATTCCTGCATCGAGCAATTTCTGCACTTCGCTTTCTGCCGCCTTGCAGCGTGCTTTGGACATCAGGCGCTGTCCTTGTATTTCTGGCCTGATCGCCGGGTCTGCGTTGAGGACGTGTTCTATTATGGAGCAGTCCACCCCTGTGAGATCACCCTTGGACCAGGCGAAGACATCCTGATTGTTCCGAAGGAACACCATTAATCTGTCCTCCTCGGCCTTGCTAATTTCGGTCCCGATCAGCACGGTTCTGTCTGGGACGTCCTCCCAGATTGGGACTGCTTTGGTCTCTTCCCCCGAAGCCATCCCTTCGGTTTTCGAAGGTTTGGTCGCTTCGCGCATCTGGCGCTCTGCCTCTTCGTCTGGCTTGGAGGGCATGTTGTGATCTTGGGCTTCGTCTATGACGTGCACCTGCCGGTCCAGGACCGAGGTGTTGTGCTCTGCTTTGCGTGCTGCTGCCTGGTCCCCATACACTGACAAGACCCCGCCCGCGGTTGGGATTTTCAACAATAAGTACCCCTGGTGTATAACTGCCGCGAACTTGTTGATTGTGTTTCTGCCAAAGATTACGTTGTACGGGTAATGGAAATCGATGACATCGAAGGTGATGACTTCGGTTCTCATCATAGCCCCTTCCCCGAAGGAGACGTTGATGTTGATCTTTCCTACTGCCTGGATTCGATTGTTACCAAAGCCGTACAGAGGGTGCTCTGCTTTTTGCAAGTTGTCCTTCGTAAAGCCATGTCCTTGAAGCATTCCCAAGTCAATATGTCAGCCGAACTACCATTGTCGATGAGGATGCGACCCACGTCATTCCCCGCGAACCGTATCGAGTTCTTGCCTATGTTGGCTCTTATGATGAGGGGATCGTTGTGGGGGTAGTGTTGAAGGCGGACATCTGCCGCCGTGAAGGAGATTGGGACATGGGACCATGGCAAGTGGAAGTACTTTCCTGAGCAGATGTGTGCTACCCCTCAGTAGTATTCTTGTCGCTGCTTCTTGCTTTCGTGCACTGGCTCATGCGAACCGCCTGAAATCGCGTTGATGACATTCACTCGGCCCTGAGTATCACCTTCGGGATGCCCTGAATTTCCCTCTACCTTCGGTATTGTTGGCAGGTGATAATTGGCCGGCCCGTGACCGCCTTGTGATGCTGGAGCCTGCAGCCACGACGGAACAAAGACCGAAGAGACGTGGAAAGGCAACAGCGGTGGCGGCGGCAATTGTGGCACTGAAGGCTGGAATACTTGGTGCTGCGCGGGCGGCGGCATAGTGTACAATATCTGTGGTTGTGATGCCCGGACGTGATTGACACCCCCGGACTGCTGTTCGGCCAATCATTCTGCCTTCTTCTGCACTGCGGACGGGCACTGATGTGTATGGTGGTTGGCCTTCGTGCCATGGAGCCAACAGAAAAATTGTTCCTTGGGTGGGCTTCGGCTTCTCTGCGTGTGCCCGCCTCGGCCACCCCTGTGGCTACCGCCTCCACGGCTTGTGCTCTGCACTTGCCCGTGGCCCGAGTGAACATTATTGACCTACCTTGGGGGATGCCTCGGCAGAGCGTTGTGCCAAGGCTTCGGCGTGTCCCACTGTGGCTGCTGCTGCTTCGGCTTTTTTGCCGCGTTCATGTGATCAAGGCGCCTTCGTCGTCCTTTGTCGGACTTGCAATACTCTTGCATCGTTTTGAACATGTCCTGGATAGATTTGGGCTTGACTCTGTCCAGGAGCTCTTGGCATGGTCCTACCCGAAGACCCCCGACCACTGCATCCACGACGCTGTCTTCAGACACTCTCGGTGCTCGTGCCACCAGCTTAACAACCCTGTGCATGTACTCATGCAAGGACTCCCATTTGCCCTGAAGGCACTAATTCGCGAGGTCGTTGGAGTTGAGCTCTTCCACTTGCAACCCTTTGAAATTGGCCAGTAGCTTGTTGCGAAGCTGCACCCAGGATGTGATGTGGCCCTTCGGGATGTTGGTGTACCAATATTGCACCGGCCCCTTGACAGCTAGGACGAAGGCCTTCACCTTTGTGGAGGAGTCCCCTCCGTTAGACTCGACAGCTGCTTCGAATTTCAGGAGAAACTCCTTCGGATCGGTCTCACTGTCATAGTGTGGCAGTGTCGTGGCATTGAAACGGTGCGGCCATGGTGCGTTTTCCAACTCAGTGGACAACGGTGAGACTGGTACTATATTCGCAAAGGGCTCAGCCTCCAGACGCGAAGGCGCACGTGTTCGCCCTGAGCCAACATCCTCCTCCAGATCCCTTCGCTGCTTTAGCTGGTCTAACTGCAACTGTAATGCCTGCACAGTCTGCCAGGTGGGCGCGTGCGCAACTGCCTGCGGCTGCTCCAAAGCCACTGGCTCCTCTGACTGTGGATGAGCCTGGTCTTCCCTCTGGGTTGCGGTCTGGGTGAGCTGGCGCTGGAACCCGGCGAAGTGTCGCTCGGCTTGCCGAAGGTTAAATTCCAACCGTTGCAGCTCCTCTTCGGCGTTTCCATTGGACGCTGCCGCTACACGACCCTTCTGCCGCCTGGTCTGCACCTGCGAGGTAGACGGTTGAGCCTCTCGCTCCTTAAGTGCCCTCGTGTTGGCCTCGGCTAAAAGGATCTGGATGCGCCGAAGGGCCTCAATGTCCTGCGCCGGCACTCCCAACCCCTCCAGACTGACCTCGAACTCCCCCTCAGCTGTATCCTCAATCTGGCCTTCCTCTCTCTCATCCGCCGCTTCGGTCACTTGGTTTCGGTGTCCCTCTGTGGTATCCTCCGAAGGTCGCCCCCCTCTGGCCATACCTAGCGTGAGTCCTTCCACGAGGTGGGTGCCACTATTGGTGGGATAGAGACCGGACCGAAGGCAATCTTATCTTTCCCGAACCAGGTCAAGTCAGGCCCGAAGGTCCTGAAGCCTAGCCGAGAGAAGGAAACGAACTCAAGCAAAACTCCCTCGTACGGATATGTATTTCCTCTCTTTCTCTTGTGTGTTTCCACTTACAACGGCTCCTCCTATTTATAGGCGGGAGGCCGAACACCTTTTTTACCTTTTGGGGCACACATTACACCTTTTCCCTACCCAACTACTACATCCCTAGCATATTCCGGGGTATTACAGGAAAGTGGTTTTGGTACGGCTTCGGCTGACGCCACCCCTCGTACGGTGCTTGGCGGTGGCCCCTCTTGCGTCGTACAGCAGGGCCCTTCACGCGACCGCACCGAAGCCCTCTGTGTAGCAGAGGCGGCGCTCCGCACAGCCGCTGCCCCTTCGTCTCGGACAGCCGCGAACCCTTCGTCAAGAAGCGACGAAGCCCAGCGAATACACTTTTCGCTACCAGCTTCGCCATGTTCCTGGCGCCAGTGGCCCGTTTCCCTGTGCCCTGCATCATCCCAACATAAACAGATGTCTGGTTACATTAGCTTCGTCGGGGCGGCCCGAAGGGATGAAACCGCCGAAGCCCCATTTCCCCAACAACAACGTCCCAGTCGGTGTTGACAAAACATCGGTCGAGACGAATGAGCGTGGGATCGTCCCTACAGTTGCTCCAAGTGTAAGTACGATCGACCAAAGGAAGCTCAATGAGGGACAAATCATTGATCGTAGAGTTAAACATGTCAGCTTCCGTGTAGCAGAAAACATCTGAATTTTTATCTTCCGGAGCATGTTTAAGATTAAAATCCCCGATGATAATCCAAGGCCCATTGATTGTAGTGGCCAGCGCAGCCACCTCAGAGAGAAAAAGAGCCTTTTCTGGCCGGGTCGTCGGTGCATACACATTGGTGAGATGCAGTGAGCTGCCATCAGCATTCAGATTGAAAGGCGTTGTCCGGAAGTACGTGTGCTCAATTGAGTTGGTGAGGGAACAAAAGGTGTCATCCCAAGCAGTGAGAATGCCTCCTAATGCACCATCAGAAGAGTTGGCGACAAAAGAAGAGAGGCGCACAGGGAGGAAAGTTTTTCGCTTAACAGGAGTGATGTGTTCAAGTTTCGTTTCCTGAAGACAAGCAAAAGTCGGGCGTGTCGCAATGAGCTCGGCGAGGACGTCGTCACAACAACAGGAATGCCCAAGCCCCCGAACGTTCCATGAGAAGAAAGAGATGAGTTTACTGATCATGGAGAGGAGCACACACCGAGTAACAAAACAGAACATAACATTGAATACGGAACAAACTGCAGGTGTACAAAACACTTCGGCCACCGCTAAACCGGGACATCAACCACAAGGACTCACACATTTCCCACAGATAGACCGGGAGGGGGGCATTTGCAGGGAACAACCCAAGCAATGCCGGAACAACAAACAAACTAATCTGCCCCTCCCAACTACAGGTAAGGGGAGAGGCAGCACACATACACCGAACACACACACTGACAGAAGAGTTGAACAACATCATCATCAAGCAGCGGGCACCACCTCATCCTCGATCTCAGAGAGATGAGCGAGGCCACAGATGCGCCCCAAGCAGCGCAGCCAGGACGAGGGGATCTTCGCGGGAGGTGGGCTCTCCAGCAGGTGGGAATCTGCAAGAGCGGTCTTCATGCGCTCGGAAGCCTTGGAGAGATCCATCTGCACAGCCTTGATGCGCGAGGCCTTGGTGGTGGTGTCGACGTAGAATGGGTTCTCCTTGACCGCCAACCTCCTGCTGCGGCAGATCTTAGACGCACTGTCGGCAGCACGTTTCCGGCGCGCGGCGGCGCCTGACACTCACCTCGTGCTCCTCCTCCTCCAGAAGGTCGCTAAGGGAGGGGATCCTAGAGCATGGCTGACGACGCACAGATGCCACCTTGTCATCACTGAGCGCCAGCGACAGAGGTGGTGCTGGTGGAGGGGTGCGAGGACGCACGGGAGTAGGCAGATCACGGACCACCACCGAGGGAACACCGACCAGAGACAGGGAGCACGAGAGAGCGCTGAGCGCGCCCGCAGCCCAGGACCAGAGCGGGACCGAAGGGTACAGCAGGCTGCCGAGAGCCCGGCATGTCCCCCCCCCCGGGGAAGTAGTGGAAGAGTTGACCGATCGGGGGAAGGGTGTACGCGAGCTCGAGCCCGTGAACAGGCCGCGGCGCCCATGTCGCGACCCGGCATCGTCATCCTCCTGGGGGGCCCTGCCGAAGGAGCCGTCAGCAAACTCGTGGTCATCCGGTAGCAGAGCACCTGGAACGTACGGCCAATGCTCCACCACCCGGACATCCGCGATGCTGTCAACCCTGTCGACAGGGTTGTTGACGATCAACTTCGACTTGATCTTGTGCCAGTCCTTGACGAGGACGAGGACCCAAACCACCGAGTAGTCCGTGATGCCAATGTTGCCGTGGGCGTCCCGCACCTCCCGGAGGTAGCTCTGGGCCACGCAGCAGACATGGCCGAGCGCCTGGAAGACCGAACGGATCCCGGGCTCATTCCAGTGCTCCGGCGGGAAGTTCGTTGCCGCGAGCTCCACCAGATCCTTGTACTGCACATGAAAATGATAGTCCGCTTCCTCGTGACGGAAAAGGCGGAGCTGGTGGCCGTCCAAGTCGATGGGCCCCCACTGCATGGCTACTTCCCTGAAGAAGGAGTGGCCGAAGACCACCATCATGGTGCCGTGGGAAGAAGCAGCCATCCTGAAGGGGGGGTCCCTGTCGCGCTGCTCCAGGGAAAGCCTGATGAAGAGCCCTAGATCAGCGCAAGCGGGCTCGATGAAGGCATAGGCCAAGCACCGGCTGGACTCCATGTCCACTGAGGCATGAAGACCTCGGCGTAGTCACTCCCGGCGAGTGCAACAGGGGGGGAAACAACACGGTGGGGGATGAATGGAGTAGCTGAGCGCCAGGGGTGGTGCTCGGGATCAGCTGCTAGGGTGGTGTGGACAGGGGAGGTATCGAAGCGAATGGCAGGAACGCCATCGCGCCGGCGCCTTGCTGGAGGAGAGCGGGAGCACTGTCGAGTTGGGGGAGAGGCTGGTGGAGCACCGCTTCCCACCTGGAGGTCGATAGTGGGGGAGTGCCAAGTCGCTCGCACAGCGGTCGGCGACGGTGTGGCGTGGCGTGATGACGAGACAGCCCTCTCCCTTGACGTCGAACACCTAGCGCTCCACGCCGCCCCGAACCAGCGCGGGTACGGGTCGAATGAGCCTGCCATCGAGGAGGTGAGGCTTTGGTGGCCGTAGCGAAGGCAGGAACGGCAATGTACCGGGTCACGGCACGCTGCAACCAAGTGGTCGGTGGCGAGACAACGGAAGCACTGGATTTGAGGTGGAGGGGCTGAACGAGCACGACGACGCTTCAGGACAGTGGTGTCTTTTATAGGCGAGGCCTTGTGGGATAGCAGAGCATGCAAATAAGACGCGGCGCGAGGGGAGGGAAGACTGTCCAGTGACGAGGCGGGAGGCTGCTAAGACTTAAGGGCGGTGACATGACCTTCGGATGGCACGACAGAAGTTTGTAGCGTGGCCACAGCAGCTGTAAAATCCCTGATATCCGCGGCACATGAGATTGTGCGGGAGTTCCGGACGCCAGGTGTAGAGTTCAAGGGTGGCGACGGTGTGGCACTGAGCCATGAATGAGCGGGGGTAGAGTCGTGCGCCACGGTGGTGCCCTCAGGAGCCTGACTGAAAGGCGGTGCGTCGACAGGACATTCGTTCAGCGCGGAGGGAGACAGAGGGGAGCAGAGTGATGAAGGCTCTGAGCCGGGAGATCTCTCTCGAGGATTGCTGGATTCACCTCTCGCAAAAGACAAGCCAGGGCGCTCACCGCTTTGAATGCCGTCGTGGCGAGAAACAGGGGACGGGTGGCGGGGGATTGTGGAAGAGACACAGTAGCCAACATTGTGTCTGTTGGCCCCGAGAGAAAATGGGCTGCCCAAAGGTGAAGTGGGCCAGCCCGAATCGGCAGAAGCGACCCTGGCCACCGGAAGAGGCCCAGCTGGCTTGGGAGTGGCACACGAATCACGCGCGTAGCTGGGAGTTTGAATCCGGGGAGACGTCATCGTGACGTCAGAGCGAAGTCCCCCATCGCGGCTGCAGGCCCGCTCGGCAGCAATGGCAGCCTGGAGGGAGGGGAGGAGGAGGAGAGAGACCCGGCCAAGATAGCAGCGGCCACGGGTGATGATAAGGCGAGCTATGTTTGCATTCACCGCCGCCGTCTCACGGGAGGATTTCGCCGACTTGGAAGCGGAACGGATGAACGGAGAAGCAAAAATTAAGCGTGTTCCGGACCTCGAAGGGGTTCGACGAGTGGGTGCCCGGCGCCGAGCAGAGCCAGATCCGGGAGGTTTCGGAAGCGCCGGCAAGCCGAGCGGCAGGGACGGCCACGGTGTAGTAGTTGAGCAGAGCAGAGTTGCAGAAGAACACACCTGGGGCGGATAAGGGTTGGCGTGGCCGCGAAGGCGTAGGCCTACGCCCCGCGGGAGAGGAGGGAGGTTGGGGCGCTCCACGACCGGCGGACGCTGGGGCCAGTTGTCGCTTCTTGTCACTGGTGCCCGTCGTCGGATGGACAAGGAGTGGCGATGGACTTGAACGGACGCGGCGCGGCAGCGGGACGGTGGCGCCAATGGGAGCGAAAAGCGGCCGAGCACCCGCGGGAGTGGGGAGGAGAGGAGGTCTTGAGGACGAGATGCGCGGGTATGCCGCAGCGGCGGAGAAAGCAGCAGGAGAGGTGCGGGCGGGCGGCTCGGCGGTGGTGGCCGTGGCGGCGCGAGGAGCACCGGGGTCGCTAGGGTCGCCCGGGGGAGCACGAGAGGCGCTCATCCCATCCCCCTGTCCTTTCGAATGTCTTCTATTGGCTGCCTAGTTGCCTTGGTGGCCAGCCTCCCTCAACAACTCTCGGCAACTCGGCGGCGTGGAACCGCTAAACCATAGAAAAGGTAAGCCCCCCGCCAACCGGGAACACAGTAGCGAAGAGAAATTGTTGGACTTTTTTTTTGACAACAAAATTGTTGGACTTTGAAGTTCTCACCGGCGATGCATGAAGATGACTGCATAGCCTGCCTTGAGAAAGTACCTGCATTTTGCCGTAGACAGTTCAGAACAACAAGCAGGGGGTGACAAGCAAAAGAAGAGGGGATATGAAAATTTGGAGTGTATGATCATATCTTAGCAATATCATCTCATCTAGATCAATCTTAATCACATATATGTATTTTTTATCAAGATCTTACAGTGTGGAGCTCTCATTCTTTCAAATAGCATCTCTGTTCAGGGGTTTTGGGGTTTCCAGTGCAAAACTGGCTTAGCTGGTTTTCACAGGTTTTCACCATTTTACCCCCTCCCTTGACCTAGCAATGCTCCATCCTTATCTCAACTTACCCCTTCAGCCCATTCTCCACCGACACCTTCTCTCTCCCGAGTTCTCTCCTCTGTCCACCATGGGGATTTCTTGATTCAACCGTGAAAAAGTGAAGTCCTAGGCTGTCTATGGAGTTCCAACATCGGATTAACCAGATCACCTAGCCATTTTTTTTGGATCGGAGGCCTCATCTTCTCTCTCAAGGTATTCAAATGTTCCCATTACCCTCAAAACAAAATGTTCCCATTACCCTAAAAAATGTTCCCATTGCCCGATCTACTCGGTGCATTAGTTTGAATTCAATCCGGTCAAACATCTTCTAGTATGTCCAGGAACTCATCCCTAAGAGTTGAATCGATTTGCTGGGCTACGTTGCTCGGATTCATGATTTGGGTCTCGGACGCAGAATTGCAGAAACCAGCTTTAGGTGCTGTTTGGTTGGTTGTTTTGTAACGTATAATCGGTTTGCAGTGTAAAGCGATTTCAATTGTTTTTGTTTGGTTAGGGAGGTCTGTAATCGATTACCGTGTAATCAGATCCCATCACTATACAGCTTCGATTACACCCCGCTGCATGCATGCATAGCATGCTGCTGGTGTATATGCGCTACTAGAAAACCCGGCTTCCGTCTAGGACATCAGTATCGGGTATTTTGCCCACCGGTACTAATGTCCACATCTGTACCGGGTGGTAAGGAAGGGCCCCGACGCGCTCCCAGAGAGCCACATCAGTACCGGGCCGTGGCTAACCCCGACACTAATGTGGAGCGGCCACATTAGTGCCGGGGCCAGCCACGGTCCGGTATTTATGTGACGCACATTAATACTGGACTACATTACAATCCGGTATTAATAGCCAGACACCTGCCCACCGTCCAAGTCTCCCGTCTGTAGCACTGTTCTATCATTTTCTTTTAAGTGATGCCGCCGTTCTTATCTCTTTCTCTCCATTCATTCCTTCTTCTCCTCCTCTCTCAAGTCCTCTCACCTCTCTCTTTCTCTGTCTCTGCAGATCCACCGGGCCAGCAGCGGCCGGAGCCGAAGCACGCAGCAGCCGGTGGGAGCCGGAGCAGGAGCCCCGCGCGGCGGCCTGGGCGCTCCTGGGCGCGGCGGCTGGGGCACACGGGGCCGGAGTTGGAGCCCGGCGCACAGCCTGGGCGGCGCGTCATCAGGCTCCTGGGCGCGGCGGCCGGCGCACGCGAGGCCGGAGCCGGAGCTGCGCGGCGGCCGGTGAAGCCCGACGCGGCGCTCCCTGTATCCAGTCGTGGGCGCACATCGAGCCCGCGCGGCCGGCAGGCGGAGGCTTGCCCGCGGCCAGGGCCTAGGCCGCGGCGCCCGTGGCCGGTAGGCGTAGGCCGGCGCAGCGGAACTGGAGGCCGATGCGGCGGCCCTTTGATGGGTATTTTTTTCCTTTGCATGATTTATGTGATTCTTTCCTTCTTGATGCGGTGTGGTGTGATTGTGTGAAGTTCTTGTGATTTTTGTATCAAATTCATTTTGTAACTTGTGAATCTTGTGTGAATGGGTTTGGTTGAATCAAAATCGATGTTGTAATAACTTGATGATTTATATTGTTGAATTCATTTGTGTGTGAATCTTGTGTGAATGATTGAAGAAGAATGGAAGAAAATAAAGAGAGAAGAAAAGGAAAGAGAGAAGAAAACGAAAAAAAAGAAAAAAGAGAGGGAGGCAGATGGACGAAGACCTCACGGCGGTGTGTGCACATCAGTACTAGGTGGTGCGACCCGGTACTAATGTGGAGTTCCACATTAGTGCCGCCTTGCTAGTACCGGTACTGATGGCTCATCCCCTAGTAGTGATGGGAGCACGACCCATGTGCTGCATGCATGCATAGCAGGAACTTTTTTTAAAAAGGAACTGCTGCACGGCCGTTTTCCATTTACGTTACAGCGTGGGAACCAAACAATCCTAGTTAATTATTTGTTACATTGTATCGAATACCGGTGTTTTTTAATTATGTTCACGTTTGCAATACATTTTTTAAACCAAACACCTTCTTAGCATAACTGGTTTTGGGCAGCCAAACCCACTTTATCCCTTATATGGTTGTAGGGATGTTCATAACTTTATGTTGATCAAATTCATGCTTAATGTTGGGGATCTGCCTAAAAACATCTTCCTCGGAAACTTCCAAGGAATCACGCGTCGGCAGTTTCAGGAATCTCCTGAAAGTTTTGAAGTTTTTCAGATCTCTGAACGAGTCTAAGGATGTCATTTTCTTATGATTAGAGAAAGTTTTCCGGAGAATTAAATGGTTGGGTAAAATATTATTTTATGTATGAACATATTGGTGACCCTCGGAATTCTTGAAAAATTACGATTCCTCTCTTTCCCGTATATGTTGTGATATTCAGGAATCCGAGAGTTCTGGGATATCTTCCTTGCGGCAAAGATTCCAGGAGAGAATGAAGGAACGACGCGAAGGAGAAAAACTTGACCGAAGCTGCTCGATGAAGATCTCCTAAGATTACATGGGGATACTTGGGAACCGAAGCTGACCCGGTCAAAGGCGTATTGAAGAAGATTCAAGGAGACGTGAGAAGCTTGGATACGGAAGAAGAAGGAAGCTTGAACACGCAATGGCACATTTGTAAATTGAAAAGGATTCCCGTGATTACCGCAGACTTATGTACCCCTGAGATTTCCATGTATATGTAACTTTACAAAGGGTAGTTTCGGAATGTAAAAGTGACCCCCGGGCACTATAAAAGGAGCCTCCTGGCCTCTGTGTAAAGGGATCAGCTTTTTCAGAGAGAAACCAGTAGCTTTTGTCAGTTCACTTTCACCTTTTGTCTAGAGATTTCCGAATTTCCAACATTGACGCCCACCATGTTCTTAGCCGTTAGAAACCCACGATGGCTCCACCCAAGAAAACCAAGAAACTCACAGCACAAGACCCTGAGAGCGAGGACAACCAAGAAAACACAGAGCAAGGCCTCGTTCTTCACCCCAAAACCAACACCACACAAGATCCAGAACAAGTCCAGGATCCACAAAACAACGGAAATGAGAAAGGCAAGGAGCCGGAAGAAATCCCAGAAGCCAGCAATGAATACAATGAACGCGAAATACCCGATGAAGAGTTACAGGCGGCCCTAAAACAAATCTAAACTCTGAAAAGACAGAAAGACAAGATGGTCATGCAACTCAAGGCCAAGAAACAGGCCACAGATAAGCTGCAAAGACTGAAGCAGGCAAAAAGAGAAATAATGAAACTTCAGAAAGAAATTGATGACTTGGCTGAGGGAGAGGACAATTCCTACAAGTAGTTCACACTAGATCCAGAGTCTGCAACTAAGAACCAGCGAATCAAGCAAAACCTCATTTCTCCAGAAAACACAGAGCACATAAACAACAGGATTGCTCAGTTCAATGACCTCAACTCTCCACTTTCTGTAGGCCTCCAAACAGCTCCATGGCCGTCCAAATACAAGTCAGTTTCACTCCTAAAGTTCAATGGCTTCGGCAATTCCAGACAGTTCCTGATGAGTTACGAAGCCGCAGTAGCTTCGGCAGGAGGAGATGACGTTGCTTTAGCAAAATCTTTCATTATCGCATGCGAAGGCCCAGTGCTTAATTGGTACTCACTTTTACCTCCACACTCGATGTACAGTTGGCTCGATCTGAAATCCAAGTTCCTCCAAGTCTTCCAAGCTTTCCATCATACAACTACAAGAACAACAGATTTATATCAGTGCAGGCAAAAAAAACAAAGAACCGCTAGCAGAATTCGTGAGAAGATTCATGCAGCTAAAATCTCAAACTCCGGAAGCAGATGACAAAACAACCATCTCAGCTCTCATAAGTGGTTTGACTCCGGGACAAACGGCTGGTCATTTCAACAAATTGAACCCCAAATCAATGGATGAACTATTCGAAGAATTGGAAAAGTATTGTAAATCCGATGAAGAACACAGAAGAAGAGTGGCAGAAAGGTACCAACAAAGGCAATCCCAGAGAAGCAACAACTGGAACGGGAATCAACCCATCATGAATGTGCAAGACAATTCGTCAAACAATCCGTCACAGGCTCAAGATTACCACAACCAGAGCTCTCAGCGGGGTGGCCATTCCGGAAGAGGAAGAGGTCGAGGAAGAACACCTTCAAGGCTCCAAAATCATGATAGCAGAGATCCACACTTTCAATGCATATATCATGGTAGAGGGCATAGCACGGAAGCATGCCCAAAAACTCAGAAGAACTTCCAAAGAATCCAAGATCAACAACATGTAGCCCAGATAACAACCGCACAACTCAAACAAGTCCAACACACTTACTGGCAACAACAATCCTTTCCTCAAACCCAGCCTTTTATCCAACCACAACAAACGGTTTGGCAACCTTCGCCACAATTCTACCCACAAACTCATTTTCCACAACCACAACCTTCGCAAAAAAATTTCCAACAAACCTCAATTCCGCAAAACCAAACTCCACAGCAAACATTACCACAAACCCAAGCCATACAAGTCATTAAACAACCTCAGCCAATCCAAGCAAAAGAAACATTACCACCACCACCAGCCCAAGTCCCGAAGACTGAGCAAAACAATTCCCAAAACACTTCAAGGGCCTTGCCATCCTTCGGCATGATCTTGCCAATAATCGGAGGCTCATCTATGGAATTTGACACCAAGAAGCAAAGGAACGATTATTACTGACAGATCAATGTAATCATTGACGACGGTCCAGCAGCAAGACCAGAATGGGCGAAGGTTCCAATAACTTTTACTGAAGAAGATTTCAGGCTGAAATCAGTATCCCACAATGACGCAATGGTCGTCGAAGTTAACATTGTTGGCTGGTCATAGGAAATGTCTTGATAGACAATGGAAGCTCAACAGATATTATCTTCACCAACACCTTTCAACACATGGGCCTCGCTCCTCACATGTTAGCACCACCAGAGATGCCATTAGTTGGTTTCGGAGGAAAACCAATCAGATCCAGAGGAAAAATCTCCCTACCAGTATCATTCGGAGATTTGGACAACGCAAGAATAGAACACATCATGTTCAATGTTGTTGATATGTATTATCCATACAATGCCATCTTCGGAAGAGGATTCATCAATAGATTCGATCCTGTATTCAGACAACTTTTCCTATGCATGAAAATCCCAGCTCCTCACGGAGTAATCACTGTGTTCGGAGATCAGAATGAACCAAAAGAATAGAACGAGGAAACACTCCTGGGCAACAAAACATCCATCATCTGGCAGATGATCAGGAAAGGCAACAGCCGTACTCCGAAGCAAAAAGAGATAAAGAGAAAATTGAAATAAGTGCTGATGGAGAAACAAAGAAGGTATTCTTAGATGGCATGCCAGACAGAGCAGTAACAATCGGGGCAGACTTAAGCCCTCAAGAAGAAGAAGAACTAATCTATTTCCTGAATCAAAACAAGGATGTCTTTGCATGGTCAGCAAAGGATCTGCAGGGTGTTGACCGAGACATCATTGAACACAAGCTTGACACAGATGAAAAGATTCATCCGAAGAAGCAAAAACTCAGGAAAATGTCAGAAGAAAAAGCAAAGGCCGTGGAAGCAGAAGTCCAAAGATTACAAGATGCTCAAGTCATCCGAGAAGTAATCTATCCAGTATGGCTAGCCAACACGGTACCGGTCAAGAAAAAGAACGGAAGATGGAGAATGTGTGTGGATTTCACAGATTTGAACAAGGCCTGCAAAAAAGATGACTACCCACTAGAAAGAGTAGACAGAGTGGTAGACGATGCTGCAAACAGCAAAATGTTGTCACTCCTGGACATGTTTTCCAGATATCATCAAGTCAGGGTGAAGACGAGGAGAAAACTAGTTTCATAACTCCATTCGGAACATATTGTTTCGTGAGAATGCCAGAAGGGCTGAAGAACGCAGGATCCACATTCTCAAGAATGATAGCAATTGTGCTACATTATCAGCTTCGAAGAAATATTCTAGCATATGTTGACGACATCATTGTCAAAAGCATCAGAAGATGTGATCACACCAGAGATTTGGCAGAAAAATTCGCAAATCTAAGGGCAGCGAACCTTAAATTGAACCCAGAGAAATGCGTATTTGGCATTCAGAAGGAAAAGGTTTTGGGATGCCTAGTGTCAACAAAAGGCATTGAAGCCAATCCTGACAAAATCAAAGCAATCGTAGAAATTCAAGAACCAGCCTCGGTCAAGGATGTACAAAAGTTAACAGGAAGAGTGGCAGCGCTAAACAGATTCATTCCCAGAGCAGCGGAAAGAAGTTTACCATTCTTCCAGCTCCTCTGAAGCTCCAAGAAGTTTCAATGGAGCGAAACCCAAAGCCAAGCATTCCAGGAACTCAAAGAATATTTGACAAACATGACAAAGTTGTGCCCACCAAAGCCAAAGTCACCTCTCCTCCTATACCTCGCAGCTTCCAACTCAGCCGTAAGTGCAGTCCTTGTTCAAGAGAAAGAAGAAAACAAGAAATTAAGGCAAGTACCAGTCTACTTCACTTCCGAAGCTCTATCAGGATCAAAACTATTTTATTCAGAGCTAGAGAAAATCACCTATGCAGTTGTCATGGCAGCAAGAAAACTCAGACATTATTTTGAAGGGCACCAGATTCATGTCATCACGAACCAGCCTCTAAACGACCTCTTCACAAACAAAGATGCAACTGGAAGAATTGCAAAATGGGCTGCGGAATTGTCTGGATACGTGGTAGACTTTGAAAGAAGAAACGCCATAAAATCCCAAGTTTTGGCTAACTTCGTCGTGGACTGGACTTCTCCAATCATGGAAAACAACAACTACGAACAAGTGCCATGGGTAATCTATTGTGACGGAGCCTGGTGTGGAAAAGGTGTGGGAATTTCAGCAATATTCCTAGATGAAGCAGTCTCCACCAACAATACCACGGAATATGAAGCTCTGCTACTAGCACTAAGAAAAATGAAGGCCCTGGGCCAGCAAACTTTCATCATCAAATCAGACTCCGAAGTGATTCAAGAACACGTTGAGAAAGAAAGCGAGGGAAGAAATCCAGAACTTATCAAGTATCTGAAGAAAGTCTGAGAAATGGAAAAATATTTCAAGGGCTATACCGTGCAACATATCCCAAGGGCTGAAAATGGTGAAGCAGACAAGCAAGCAAAAGCAGCTACCCAGAATCAACCTCTACCCCCAGATGTTTTCTTTGAAATTATCACTTCTCCCTCGGTAAAAGAGCAAGAAGAGAGAATGGTGAATGTCATAGAAAATGCCGACTGGAGAGCTCAAATCATGGCATTTCTAACAGACCATTATGAACCTACGGATGAAACCGAGTTAAACAGGCTCAAGCAAAGGGCAAGGGGCTATGCCATAGTAGATGGAGAATTGTATAAATCTGGAATCTCCGAGCCCTGGCTAATGTGCATAACCTCCAAAAAAAGGGAAGGAACTTCTAGCAGAAATTCATAGCAGATTCTGCGGAGCTCATATTGGTGCAAGAGCACTTGCTGGGAAGGCAGTAAAACAAGGATTCTTTTGGCCATCCATGATTATTGATGAGAGAAAACTAGTTCAAGAATGCGAGGCATGCCAAAAAACAGCGAGACATCAAAAAGCATCTTCGCTCCCAATTCAGCTCATTTCACCATCATGGCCGTTGCAAAGATGGGGAATGGACCTAGTGGGACCACTACCCACAGCTCAAGGCAATTGCAAATTTGCAGCAGTAGCCGTTGATTATTTCACAAAGTGGATTGAGGCAAAGCCACTAGCAAACATCACTGCTGTAACTGTTCAGAAGTTCTTTTGGCAGAACATAGTCTGTAGATTTGGAGTTCCAAGGGAACTCATAGTGGACAATGGAAAACAATTCGACTGCTACACCTTCAAGGAATTATGCAGAACCATAGGCACACATGTCAAGTTTTCCTCAGTCTATCACCCTCAATCAAACGGAGCGGTGGAAAGTGCAAATGGAATCATATTCATGGGTGTCAAGAAGTGCTTATTCGATCAAAAGAAGGGCAAATGGGTGGATGAGTTACCTAGAGTCATCTGGTCTCACAATACAACTACTTCAAGAGCTACGGGGTTCACACCTTTTCGCCTACTGTACGGTACTGAAGCCATGACACCAGAAGAAATCAAGAATGGAAGCTTAAGAGCCAGCAGAAAAGCCGAAGATTCTCAAGAAAAATAAAAATTAGAGAAAGACATGATCGAACTAGACATCCTAGAAGCAGCCCAGAACTTAGAGAAATATCAGCAAGAAACCAGAAAATGAAAAGACAAGAAAATTGTAAGGAAGGAAATCAGAGTCGGAGACTTAGTCATCAAAAAGAAAAAGGATTGGGAAAATCCGGGGAAGCTACAAGAAACTTGGGAAGGACCATACATAGTGAAAGAAAGCAACAGGTCGGGTTCTTTCCGCCTAACTGATGAACTGGGAATGGAGTTACCACATTCATGGAACGTGGAAAGCTTAAAGAGGTATTATCCTTAAGAAATGATAGAATTATAAGTTTAGCTAGGTCGCATTTAAATTAAGAAAAAATATAAAAAACCTCGGTCGGTGGATCTATAAACAGTACCGAGGGAGAAAAATAGATTTACTTTTTCTGTATTTTTACTTTACCTAAAGGGACCGTACTCTTTTCCTTGCAAGGGGAACTCCACCATGGAGGCAAGGTTTTTAATGAGGCGGGTCTCGTGTAAATTTCCTTTCCGTCACTAATGAAAGAAGTTTTCCCCCAAAATTCCTGCTTTCATATTGATATTGTTTCTTTATTAAGCGCAAAATCAAAACAAATAAGGGCCGAGAGCCTTATTCCAAAAAAACCTGTGATTATCCAAGAAAATCACGAGGGCCGAGGCAACAGGAAAGTTGCGGCCTTATTCCAAAAACCCCGTGATTATCCAAGAAAATCACGAGGGCCGGGGCAACAGGAAAGTTGCGGCCTTATTCAAAAAACCTGTGATTATCCAAGAAAATCACGAGGGCCGGGGCAACAGAAAAGTTGCGGCCTTATTCCAAAAAACCCGTGATTATGCAAGAAAATCACGAGGGCCGGGGCAACAGGAAAGTTGCGGCCTTATTCCAAAAAACCGTGATTATCCAAGAAAATCACGAGGGTCGGGGCAATAGGAAAGTTGCAGCCTTATTACAAGTGATTATCCAAGAAAATCACTAAAGCCGAGGCAACGGAAGGTTGCGGCCATATTCCAAAAAGTGTGGTTCTCCACGAAAATCACAAAAATAGGGAGCAACGGAAGGTTGCAACCAAAATCCAAAAAGGAATGACCAAGTGATTATATAATTTTTCTAGAGGGCACGGACCATATTTCACACCTAATCAAAAGTATACAAAGGCATAGTGCCAATTAGATAAAATTCGCACAAATTTATCTTCCTTAGAAACAAAATTCGCAAGGCGTGTTGAACACAACCAAGAGTTGTCATATCAACACATTTTCCACCTTAAGTCCATAAAACTATTTACAAAGTTTTATCGACTTATCTTTAAGAAATTTTATTCAAAGCTGTCAAAGTAAACTTCAAGACTTATCTTCTCCTAAAAAAAGGGACAACACACCCTCGTGCTACAAAACGCAAGGTAGGGAGGGCGACATTTTTTCCAAAAACTTTTCTTAAATTGCTTTTTCGCATCACAAGGGACAGCGTCTCGTTACAACAAATTCTTACAACACAAAAGAATAGGTTACAAAGGAAGTTCCAGTACATGGCCAGGTTTTGAGCCTCGCTGTTCGGCAATATCACAAACATATGTGAAATCATCATCCGCGGCTAAGGGGCTGAGGGGCTCCGTCTTCACAAAGCATGTTGCGTCTTCTTCAAGCGTCGAAACGGCAAAATCATCTCGAGAAGTAAAAAACCAACCCAGAGAAAAGCTATGCATCGAGAAGTATTCGCAACAGAACATCCAAAAATCTCTAAAAGATTTTTCAAGAAAAGCTTCTTTGTACAGACGCCAGGAGGCGCCGCTGGCCATCACACATTCATGATACATACGAACAGGAATGACGTCCTGCGCAGGCCCCCCTTCAAGGACCTGCTTAGGAACAATATGTTACAAGTCTTTTCACAATCATCTCAAAGCCTTTAAAATCAGGAACATCCTACATCCTAAACTTGCTCTGTTTCAGCCGGAGCCGCGTCAGGATCAGCAGCATTCACATCTTCAGCACTCTTATCACCAGCTTCGGCAGCAGCAACATCGTCGGGATTCAGCTCCAATGCCGCTCGAAGCTCTTCTTGGGCCTCATTCTCCAAAATCTGAAGTAGACAGACAAAAGTGCCCATAAGCAAACAATGGCGCAGGCAAAAGAAGAAGCCAAGCCATTCTCGAGAATATCAAGAGGAAGAAAAGTACCTAAGCAAGCTTCGCACGTGCAATTTCTTTGGCAAACTCCTTACCACCCACCATCCAGAATTTATTAACAAAATTCTTCTTGAAATTCTTTACATCTTCATTTGCACGAATCATGGAAACACTAGATGCCGAGGGAAATTCAAGGCCGGAAGAACAATATTTCCCAAGATCAGCACAGTCTTTAATCTCCAACAACGTTAGAAGACTCTCGGAGCAGAACGCAATGGCAAAATCACTGACAGAGCCAATTAGTTGGGAAGACTTTCGAATTCTTCAACAAGCCAGTTAATGATTGCTACTAGATCTTCAGCATCAGGAAAAGGGTTCAGTCTAGCCCCATACTCTCCAAGAGCTTCGCTATATTTCTTTAACAAAAACTCAAAGTTATTCTTAATCTTCTATTCTCCATCCCTCATAGTTTTCAACTGTTCAGCAAGGTCTTTTTCCAGAGAAATAATCCTAAGATCTTTCTCACTGTTGGCTTTTGCAAGATCTGCATTTTGCTTCACAGCCTCGGCATGTTTAACCTTAAGCTCTGAAATTTGGTTAGCATCACGCTCAATCGTGTTCCGCAATTCTTCAATGATTTTCAAGTCATCTTCACGAGATTTCTGAAGCTTCGCATGCTTAATTTCCAAACTCTTATAGGCATCATCAGCATGTTTTCTCCCTTCCTTAGCAAGTTCCATCATCTCCTTCAGAGTCTTATTGTGAACCTCTAGTTCCTTAGATAGTTTCTTCGAAGAAGACAGATCTCGTTCAAGATTAAGAATCTTGCCTTGCAGCGAAAGAGCATGGTTCTGATCAGCACGAGTCTTCTCAGAAGAAATTTTGCCAGCGATCACGGATTTTAGGCTGAGGGTGGTGCTGATCATTGACAAATCTCTGGCAGGAAGTTTCCACAGAGCATCTTCAAAAACTGCAAGCAACAAAAGGCAAAATAAGCAAAACCAAAGTAAAGTGAAGAAAGAATGAACGCAAGTCAGAACCAACATACCTGCAGGGTCAAAATAGTTACCAACTTCTTCATGCGCGGATGTCACAATCGCATGAGCATCATCTTGAACCGTCTCAATCCGAGACTCCGGAATTTTCTCTAAGTCATAAAGGGAAAAGGAGGGCTTCTTCAAAGCTTCACCTCCAGATGAGCTCGCGAAGGAAGCAAGTGATCCTGGAGCATTCGACAACATTTCAAAGCTATAAGGATCATCATCCCTCCCAATCCCAGCACCACCAACGAACATTAACTTACCCTTCAGGTTCATTCCAAAGGTTTGATTGTACCCGTAGGTCTCGGCCGAAACTCCCCCACTCTCGGGAATATCTTGACGACCTTGAATAAGAAGTGGAAAGTCAGAAGGAGGACCTCGCTGCACGGCTTTGTCAAGATCAACCATGAATTTAAGAGAAGCGTCACCGTCATTTGTCTTGTCTTCCAAGAGAATAATTCCCTTCTCCCAGGATGAAGCTTCAGAGACTTTGGACGCCTCAAGTTTTTCGGCAACCGCGGGTTCTTTATCTGAAAGAGATTCAATATCAACAAAAGTACTCTCTGAGGAAGGAGAACACACCACACGACCCGGAATCACCTCACAACAAAGCAAAGAATCACTTGATTTCTGGTTATCGTCATCATCCTCATCGGACAAAGCAGGCGCAACCCGAGCACGAGGCTTGGAGGAAATAACCTTTTTATTTCCTTTCTTTTTCTTCAAATCTGCCAAAGCGGCTGCGGCAGTTTTCTCAGCTTCAGAACTGCGAGGCGGCGAAGACGAGCTCCCGAAAGTCAGCTTTCTCTTCTTAGACATTTCTAGAGTTTTGTCTTCTCGGAAGCCTTGCTGACTGCGGAAGATTTCTCAGAAATCGCCAAAACCTTAGGGCTCTTTCTCTTCCGGGACTTCACAGGTACTCCAACAGTAATCAACCCAGTAACGCCAGGCGCCTGCATTAACTTTTTTGGGCCAGGAGGCCTTGGCCGAAGAGCTGGATCCGCGCCAAGTTCAGAGAAAACACGATTCACACGGTGTTTATGTTTCACAATATTCTTGAACTGTTTGTACTCACTCAAATAGCATTTCCCAACCATGTCAACCACCAACTCCTCAACAAGGAAGATAAAATCATCTAAACTTTGACCTTCGGAGAGGCGAAGGTCAAATCTTGGAAAGGGAACTTTGGACGTTGCCCAATCCACGGAAAGATAAACAATTTTCTTGGGTTGCCACCCATAAGACAACGGCCAAATGCTGGCAGCAACATATTCCTCAATCACATCTCGCCCACCAAGGATAGTGCAAGCGAAGTAGAACATGTCTTCACCCTTCTTGAAATTCTGAGATTTCCTACTGAAAGAGGCAGTCGAGACAGCCGTCATTGGTCCAATAGGTGCAAAGAAAGGATTCAGAGGGCCAGCGCGACTCATCTCTTTTGACATATCGACCTTCACATAAAACCAAAATCCCTGCCAATCATCTGGCCACTTTTCATTGCTGCAAGGAGCAAGCTGAATTCTGTCGATTTTCTGACTTGCATTCTTCCGACGAGTGTTGAAAGTACTGCAGCCATAGTGAGCTTCGTACAAATTATCGTCATCAAGTTTGATAATTTTCCGCTGAATATGAAGCTCGAAAAGCCGAGCGAAACATCCGTGCTTATATGACCCTCGAAAGTTTTCTGAATCCAGAAAAATTTCGACAACTCCAGAAAAGAGTTAGGCGTAAGCTGGTGCATCTTCACTTGAAATCGATTTAAGATCGCAGGAAGACGCTCATCACATGGAAATCTAAGACCAACGGTAAAAAAAAATCTCTGAACACAACCACCTCATCAGGTTGAGGTTGAGGAATTTCCTCGCTTGTCGGAGGACGGCCACAGCCAGAAGGAAAAATGTTCGCATCCTCAAAATCTTTGATCAGATCAGGGGTCACTAGAGACTTTCCAAAAACAAAAGTGGGAGGATACGCCACCTTCGGGGGCATCAATTCTTCCATCTCAACTTCAACCTGAGAAATATCTTCTTCAGTTCCAGAATCCTCACTCGAGTTCACCTCCCCCTCCTCAAGAGTCGTATCCCCAGGACCCAGAACCACAGGAGCAGTACTTGAAGCAGGAGCTCCAGAAGATTGCGGAACTTCAGAACCCAGGGCGGCAGCCTGGGCAATTTCTTCCTTCGTCATTAGTTTGGCAGTATGTCTCACTCGAGCCACCTAAAAGCTAGAGATATCAGAAAAGTACAGAATCAAAAACTAATCTCCTAAATCAAAGAACAGAATTAAAGAAATAAGGAGTTCAAAAATTACCTTCGGAGGAGAAGAAGAGCAGAAGTCAGGAGGCAGACCGCCAAGAGAGCCTTCAAAGAATTCGAGAAAAAGTCCAAGAAGATTCAAAAGCAGCCAAACGGTGAAAGCGAAAGTCACCGCAGGCCCCCTATTTATAGGAACAGGTGGACGCATCGAGAAGGCGCCTCGATAAACAAACCGCCAACCTATAGAAAGCCGACAGGTGTCTCCTCCGACGCCCGAGGGTGACGTTTTTATCCAATCCTAAGAAACTTTTTTCGTAGAAACGAGTCGTCACAGTCAACCCGCTTCCCCGAGGGGCTACTATTGGGGATCTGCCTAAAAACATCTTCCTCGGATACTTCCAAGGAATCACGCGTCGGCAATTTCAGGAATCTCCTGAAAGTTCTGAAGTTTTTAGATCTGTGAACGAGTCTAAGGATGTCATTTTCTTATGATTAGAGAAAGTTTTCCGGAGAATTAAATGGTTGGGTAAAATATTATTTTATGTATGAACATATTGCTGACCCTTGGAATTCTTGAAAAATTACGGTTCCTCTCTTTCCCGTATATGTTGTGATATTTAGGAATCCGAGAGTTCTGGGATATCTTCCTTGCAGCAAAGATTCCAGGAGAGAATGAAGGAACGACGCGAAGGAGAAAAACTTGACTGAAGCTGCTCAATGAAGATCTCCGAAGATTACATGGGGATTCTTGGGAACCGAAGCTGACCCGGTCAAAGGCGTATTGAAGAAGATTCAAGGAGACATGAGAAGTTTGGCTACGGAAGAAGAAGGAAGCTTGAACACGCAATGGCACATTTGTAAATTGAAAAGGATTCCCGTGATTACCGCAGACTTATGTACCCCTGAGATTTCCATGTATATGTAACTTTACAAAGGGTAGTTTCGGAATGTAAAAGTGACCCCCGGGCACTATAAAAGGAGTCCGTGTAAAGGGATCAGCTTTTTCAGAGAGAAGCCAGTAGCTTTTGTCAGTTCACTTCCTTCTTTTGTCTGGAGATTTCTGAATTTTCAACACTTAAGATGTTCAATAAATCTCTCGATTTACTTGAGCCCTGATTCGATGTGGTCTCTTTGTGCTTTTCTGGGCAAAACTAGGCTTAGCCGATTTTGGACAGAACAGCACAAAGACTTCTATCCCTTGCAAAATCTTGCTCCATATTGAATCTTTCTGCTTCTGGGAGTTCTTACATTTTTTATCCACCCTTGTTGCTCAGGACTCAGGTTTTATGGGAAGAAAAGAATTGGCCAAGAAAAGAAAGGAAGGCAAAATGGTCATGGCTTCATCTTCTCAAGGTGGCTCAAGGAGAGCTACAGAATGCAGTGAGCGCACACTGAGACCCCGCAGAACAAAAGTGCAGCAAGCAACAATGCTGATGAATCTTCTTCTCAAGGTGGCTCAAAAGCTACAACATGCAGCCAGTGCACGCTGAGACCCTGCGGAAACAAAGGGCATGTAAGAAATCGGATGTTCGTAGACTAAGAGAGGGAGGGATGAACTAGGCAACTTAAAACCTTAACATATGGTTTCCACTACTTTTCATAAGGTAAACTAGATCATTTCTATCTAGATGTGCAATCTAAGGTTGATCTAGTGTCTCTCATCACAAAACAAGTTTTGCAATCTATAGCCAATCCTAGCAAGATACTACTATAAGAAAGTAAAGGCAAGTAAGGATTGCAACAATGTAAAGCGGAAACATAAAAAGGGATGAGAGGAAGCAAACTCTTGACACGCGATTTATCCCGTGGAATTGGTAAGTACTAAGCCAACCCTAGTCCACGTTGTTGAAGCATTCGACACAAGAGTATTACTTCCCGGTCACCAAGTCTCTCCCAACAAGAGCATCACTTGACTAGTCACAAAGGCTCGCCACTAAGGCACTCGCCAAGCTCCCTTGGTCACTTTGATGCCGCCTCCACTAAGGAACTTCTCCACCAAGGAAGGGGGTCTCCACGTTCCCCGCACAAAGTGTCCACGCCACTTCACACCAAACCGGAGTGTCAAAGACGTTTACCGGAGAGCCACTTAAGCCTCAAGGCTTCCGGCGCACCTTATACAGCTTGATCCACTCAAGAATCACCTCACAAGGTAGGCACACCTTGCACTCACTCAGCTATAAGCTAGCACTAAGCACACACACCAAGCATGTGCAAAGCCTTTGGATGTTCACTTAAGCACTAGTATGGTATGGATGTGATCTTCAATGTGTCTAGCACTCCTCTGGATTTCAGCTCACTCCAGCACACTCAGATGACAGGGTGGAAGGGGTATAAATAGCCCAAGGCATCAAACTAGCTGTTGGCTAAAAGCTGTTGTACCATCAGATGATCCGACGCTATGCTTTTCCTAGGCGTCGGTTCATCCGGTGCTACTAGTCGTTGCCTTCCACCACACCTGACAGTTGACACAATTCATCTAACGCTTCATCCGACGGTGCGTCGGTTCATCCGGTGCTACAGACCTTGCACTCCAAACCTCTCTGTCTTGAATTTCATAGCCGTTGGATGAACCGATGCCTGGACCGCCGGTTCATCCGGTGCTTAAGACGTCTGACTCAGAACCTCTCTGTCTTGGACAACCAAGGCATCGAATGAACCGATGATGGACCGACGGTTCATTCGACGGTACCTGCACCATTTCTTCAGCCTCTGAATTCATCCAACACATACAAAAATTTGACCGTCGATTCATCTGATGATGCCTGTTCACCCGAGACTTCGCGCAGACGCTGCTCCCTAGGAACCATCAGTTCGTCCAACGGTGTCTTTTTGGCTACTTTGGTTCTCTTTCAACTTGCCATCACTTGTAGTTAACATACCACCATTTGGACCTTCAAAAAATATACTAACTCTGGATTGCTATGTTTTACTCATGGTATGTTAACTTGCTCATGATATGTTAACTTTGATTGTGGTTGCATCCATGAGACCTAAAAATGTATACAAAGACATGCTTAACAACAAGATTAGTCACATAGATCATGTTGTCATGAATCGCCAAAATCATATTGGAACATTCGGTAATAAGGTCATGTTCGCTACAGGGCAACAAGAAGAGATGTTGATGAGATTGAGAGTGAGGAGGAGGGAAACGAAACGGGTGATGCTCAGGAGGGTGACATTTTATCTTGTTGTGATGAACAGGCGGCAGAAGACAATGATATTGATGGTGATGAGGAAGAAGAGGTAGCTGAAGATGATAAAGAGAATTTGCGTGAGGGTGAGGGAGCACCTGCTGGTGCTCCACCTCCTATGAATGGTATGCCAAAGGTAGTGCGGCCCGCTGGACTAGCTGACAGGAATGTAGAGAATTATTTTGGGATGATAGAGATTTTTTTAAGACGTGTAAAGCACGTTTTTCATTAAGAGAAGAGAGTATACAGAACGCGACATTTAGGAGAACCCCTAAGGCGCGAGAGAGACAAGGAGAGAAAGAACACAACTCGAGACGACGACAACAACAGCAGGAGAAGCACCTCACCAGCACCCTACTACAGAAGAACCCTAGGAAACAACCTAAGACAGCGACGCAAGCCTGCAGAGAGGTACAACATGGACACCCGCACATCACCGCCAGACAAGCACCCCGGAAGAGGCGGAGGCCGAGCGAAGAGGTCTTGCAGGACGACGCCTTCAAGAAGAGAGCGACGACAACGCCGCCGTCGTCCGCCCGCTCTCGAAGGAGCAGGACAAGCTTTCACTTGGCAGACCGAAGGGGTTCGTAGGCCGCAACAGCGCCCCAGCAGGGTGAGTTACGGAGGAGCGCAACCGATGTCGACAATACCGGCTTTCGCCGAAGGCCTCCAAATCTCCAACGCCAAAGCGAACCGTTGCAGCCGAGGCGAAGGCAGAGCGATGGAGAAAAACAGCAGGGGTCCATGAGCTGGCAACGAAGAGCTTGGGCAGGCAACACCGAGGCAGGGTGGGCTCCTGCGCCGTCAGCAGGCGGGACCACCGGGGCCGGAGGGGAGATGCAGCAGAGCAGCCTTTCCCACCCGCACCCGCACCGAAGATGTCGAACGTCGAGCTGCCAGCCGTCAGAGGGAGGGGAGCCGCCGCCGGCGGCGAAAGGGAGGGAGCCGCTGACGCTGAAGAGAGGAGTTGCCGACGGCGTCCAAGACCAACAGCCAGCATCGGATGCCGAGGCGACCCCGCACCCGCCCGCAAGAGGAGGGAGGCGAGCGGAGGAAGCTGTCGGAACTGATAGCATCACCTGCGCGAGCCGAAGGGGGAGGAGGTGACGCCGGCGGGAGCACGACGAGGGGGCAGCCTGGAGAGGCAGCGCCGGCCAGCACCAGGATAGGGAGGAGCGGATGCAGGAGGAGAGGAGGAGCAACGACAGTCCTCGGATCACCCGTGGCGGCACCGCCGGAAGACGGGCACCCACCCCACGGTTGGCGACGGTAGAGGTGGACGGCGGTTGCGACATCCAGCGGTGTACGACGGCAGTGGCGGTCGAGGAGCCAGCGTCCACGGCGGACGAGGGGGCGGCGGCAGCCGCGCGAGGTGACCTGGCCGGGGCGACTCGGCCACATCGCAGCTGCCTACCGACGCCGTGCCGCGCCCGGTGAGGAGGGCCGCGCGGGGCAGGGCCGCGGCGGAGGGAGGCCGGCGCTGCCGAGCCGGCGAGCCCGACCCCAGGAGGTGGCGCGGACGACACGGAGCCCGCGTCAGCAGCGGCTCGGAGGAGGAGGGGCTGCCGGCGCCGGGGAAGAGCCCGCACCCGCCCAGGCCCGGGGGAGAGGGCGGCGACGGCTGAGCGGAGCAGAGGGCCGCCGCCGCCGAACCCGCCCCAGGTCTAGGGTTAGGGTTACAAGGGCGCTGCAGGAGGGGGATTGGCGAAAAAAGGGGGAGGAGGGAGGGAGGGCGACGTCGCCCAGGGCCCGCCGGTGAGCGGAGGGGCGCCGGCATCGGCCGCGGTCGGCGGTGGAAGGGGCCGCCGGCGACCAAGGCGACCCAGGCGTGGTGCTGGTGAGGAAGGGGAAGGAGAGGGAGGAAGGGGGTAGGAAGGAGAGGGAGGGTGGGCCGCCGCCGCCACCGGAGGCAGCGGCGGCGGCCGGCGGCGGGGTGGGTTCGGCGGTGGCTGGGGGGAGCCCCCGAGTCGCCCCAGGGGGCGACACGAGGGCCTCTCGGGGATTTTCGCGGCTCCCCTTGGGATGACAGAGATCGCGAGAGAGAGGAGGAGAGAGAACCCTCTCGATGCTGAAAATTAAACCCAACATAGGAGGAACTAGGTGGTTTTTCATTAAGAAAAAAATGAGGCGCGTAAATCCGTCTCCGATGGGGATCGAACTCAGGAGCGGTGGCTTTCACACCTGGGAAGCTCACCAACTAGGCTACGCCCAGTCCTCGAACCCTCTCGATGCTGAGAGGACGGCTATCATACTGTCATCCTAACCAAAGAACACGTTGTGACTATTGCACAATACATTGATTGGAACTCATTAGAGGGGTACAAGGATCCGATTCTTGATGAGATGCCAATGCAGCAGCTGCTACTGCTTCACGCTTTGGACCTACTAGTGGTATGTCTCGTGGCCCTTTCATTTCCTTTGACGCATGCACTTTGCCCTTCACAATATATGACGTCAATGCTTTCTTTGACTTGGATGAGAAGGATCGGGATGGGACGTGTGGCAGTGACTGACAGCATTGGACACCCTTCTCCAGGCTCTTTATGGATGATTGACGACAAAGGGGAGAAGATTGCGGATTAAATACTTACTCCCTCCGGTTCCATATTAGAAGTCGTTTAGGACAGCGACACGGTCAACAAAGCACAACTTTGACTTCTCTTTTCTATAAAAATTTTTATTGGAAAGTTATATATGTATATTCTTATGAAAGTAATTTTCAAGACAAATCTATTTATATAATTTTCACAATTTCAAACTCAACAACTTAAAAGTTATTCATGATTTATATTCCCAATGTTTGACTCAAACCTTGTCCAAAACGACTTCCCAATGTTTCAGTTCCTAGTGTTGTGTCTGTCTCGGAAAAATCGGCTTAACCGGTTTTGGCCTGATAAGTGTTGTCCCTTGTGTAAATTCAAAGTTTCAGGTCTTGTGGACTTTGTAGTGTATGCTAACGTGTGTAACGAACCTATTTATGTACAATGTGCTAGTGACAGTGTGATATGCATGCATGGATGGCGTACTATTTCTTTGAGTGTGCTGCTGGGCAAAACCGGCTTGGCTGGTTTTGGTGTTGACACTTGACAGCACACACACCTTTCTATATCTCTTGTTGAGTGTGGTGTATATGCATCACATGCTGTTGTTTATTTGTCACACACATGAATATTTAAGATCAGCATGCCTCACAGTCCAAGTAAACGCACATAACGCGTCCATTGGCAGTCTAGGATTACAGTATTTTGTTCAAAACAGCCATTAGCTCTACCAATTCAGTTTGATTATAGCTTTTGTTCAAAACAGCTATTAGCTCTACCAATTCTGGTTCCTTTCAAGCACGGTAAAAAACCTCTTGTGGTTTAACTGTAATCTGGCCACCTAAAGCATCTGCATCATCTGTCAGCGTCTTAAGCCGTATACTTCTTCCTTCGTCATCAACTATTCAGATAACTTGGTCAGGCTCAAGACAACTAATTCTTGCCCATGATCTTCTCTTCTCTCATGTGCTCTCAATTTTGTTACAGATTGCTTAATTTGCGGTTGGGGTCTGGGCTGTTGTTGTTTGTCGTTGGCAAACCATCGTTCGGCTTAGCGGTCTCGCCAAGGACGCATGCGGAGGGACGGCTTGCCGTCACCGACGCAAAGTTACACCAGTGCGGAGGGCCGGCCGGGGAGGCAGCGGTGGAATAGCCTCCACCGAGTAAATGGGCGGACATGTGAAAATACAGATATATCCTTTTCTATTTCAGAATTAGTTCCTAGCCCACAAATATTTGGTTCCGGTCCACAATTTTGGTTCCTTGTAAGAGGTTCCTCCTATTTTTAAACCATCCGATCTGAACTGATGGACGGCTCCTAAAATCCTCAAGCATAGGAGAAACTGTCGAACCACAAAGAACATAAACCAGTTCATATTCCTAGAGCATTTCTTGCAAATAGAGTAAACATCTAAAACCTGAGCGAATATGACGCCAGAACTTTCAGGTTCAGGAGGGCATCAGGAGAATTTGCCCCCCCCCCCACCCACCCACCCCCCACACACACACAAGAGAATTTGGGCCACTGATCAACGTATGAAGACTCCTTTGTAAAATTGTTTTTGCATAACTCTAGTTAACCTTCCTGTCTCTTGACATCATTGTGAGCATCATATTGGGCCCCAGTTGCGCTCACATTAACAGAGATCAGTGGCATCACATTGCCAACTTATAGCTAGTTTTGCGTTCTAATTAAAACGTGTATAGGCATTGGTGCGGACATGCAGTCCATAATGCTGGTGTTCATCTGCTGATGAACCAGGTGATCTCTGTATCAACTTGATAGAAGTAATCAAATAGATGATACTCTGCCTTCACCAGGTGTCCAGGTGGTATGCAACCAACTCAGCTCGTGTGGGTTAGATGGTCCTATGAACTGGGCTGCGTGATGTGCTCCGTGTGCATCTTTACCAGGAGCTCGGTTAGCTGCTTTTCTATGTCTTCCTCCTTGCTGCTCCTTCTCACAGTCGTCCTCCCGCTGCTTGTGACCATGACTACTATATCTTTGTAGTTCGCAAGCTCATTTGCAACCACCACGTTCATACCGTACTTTTTCAAAGCCATCTCTGCCTTCTGTAGAAGAATGTTTGGATCCGTCTCAAGCTGCAGTGTAAAGGTATGAGGAACAATTGGCAAGGCGGATTTGGAGATAGGAAGGCTGAAGAGTTAGTGAGGAAAGAAGAAATTTAGAACTAACCTTGAATGATACACAAAATGCTGAAGGAGCCCAATTCTTTCTGAGGATGAAAAGCATCTTGGGGACTTGATTGAGTTGCATATTTAAAGGGCCAACTGCTGACTCGATTTTATGTTTGGCCTGTGATAATATTTGTGTTACAAGGGGATAGGGAATGGAACCATGCAAAGGTGTCAGGACAATTTGAGTATCTAACTGAAAGTTCCATCAACTCCTCTCAACAAGCATTAGTGACCAAGTACTAGCAACTGTCCAACTAGTGTGGGATGTGCTCTTTTCAAACATCAGAAGAATCATATTATGCTTATGTTCTGGGAAGTATCCAAGTCATGACACAATCCTAAAATTTAATGATGAACTGTGCTGAGGGACTACAGTCGAAAAACTTATTTCTGTGCACCAAGTGGCTTGTTAAACCTTGATAATTCTTGTATAAATGGAGGGAGCAAAATGAAAAAACCATGTATACCTAAAATTGTGCAATGATAATGGAAGTCTAAAATTGTTGCAGTATGATCATCTGATGTGCACTGGCTGCTTCAGATGTCCTCCTGCTATGCTCCACGAGCAAGCAGTTGACTGGTCTCGAATAAGATAAACACATAAAGACATTGTCTGAATTTAGAACCTACCATGCTTTCCCATGGAACATAGAAGTCAGAAACTGCAGCAGCAAGAAAGAACATTACACGGTGCCCTAAGCAATTCATAGAAGTCGCAACCATTTGTAGTAACTGTTGGAACAGGGAAAGAATAAAAAAGTCAGATTCTGCGATAGTATAATATCATTCACATGGTTAAGCTATCATGGATGTGCATGCAACAAAGCTACTATTTTCTATAACAAAATAAGTAGAATAATAGCTATGATTGCCGAGACTACTCTGAATCACAATAGGTTACCCAAATTAACTTCCTCCCACCTTAAACTATGATGAAATCTTTAACAATATTATAACCAATAAACCATGAGGACGGAAAATGTAGCATGGACAGCAATCAGCATGAGTTGATACTGAGACCGACACTCGACGCAAAACAATAAGAACTGGAAGCATCCACTAGTAAGAAATATGTTTTGGTACCTGAAGGTACTCGAAAATTGTAGTGAAAGGAAGTTTCAGAAGCAGGCCTTCATGAATTGCCTGTAATCAATGAATACAAGGTGCGGCCATGGTACCATATCAATCTGAATTGCAGCGAAAGCATCAGAAGAGAAAGCAGCATGCAAATAGGGGTGCGGCATATACCTTGCGATAATTGCTTATAGCTGCCTTGACCACAGCGGAATGAGATTGGGGAACTGAAATGCATAACAGATGTTTCAATTCTATAGTGGAATACAGATATACTGATTTAGAGATTACTTGAAACTACTGTAAAAGAATGAGGTGATGACACAGGAAAGGAGATAAACTAGGCAAGTGGCATAAAGCCATACAGGAAAGGAGCAAAATTTGTCAGACCATCGATTTGGTTCAGTTAGCATGACACATATACGAGTAATTCAGGAAAACAGTTCCCAAACCTTGGATCTCTGAGTCTTCACCAAGCTCAAAAAGATCGAGAAACGAATCCTCTGGAAGAAATCTACAGTAAGGTTGCTTACTCCCACTGCAAAGAGGCGCAGTGTCACTCAGACTTCCAGACATACAGGTGTTCAGAACTGAAATAAGAACAGCTTGCAGCTAGCTACACGATGCCCCATTTCCTAGTGGTAAACTGGTAACCAAAACATCACAACAAGCCTATGAAACACAAACTAAGTGCCAGGGGGGGACGCAGCAATGAATTGAATTGAAGTGCTCACCGTCGATGGACGAAGATGACTGCATAGCCTGCTTTGAGAAAATACCTGCATATTGCCATGGACATTTCTGAACAACAAGCAGCGCGGTGACAAGCAAAAGCAAGAGGCTGCGGTACGCGTGCGTACTCTGTGGCGGCCGCTCCACGCTGGCCGGAGGCGAAATTGTCGATGTAGCGCACGCAGCGCTGCTCCAGGGGCACCGTAGTGCCGCCGGAGGTGATGCAGATCACACCGGCGGTCCGTCCCGCGCCGCCGCTCGCTGCAGCGCGCGATCGGGGTCAGGAACAGCTCGTCAAAATCTGGATTGAGCAAGGGAGAGAATAGAGGGATCGGCGGGGGGCGGGCACTTGCCAGCGGAGTGGCGGGCGACGAAGTCGTTGAGGCTGGCGGCGAAGCTGTCGCGGTCGCGGAGCGGCGGCGCGGCGCGGAAGAAGGCCTCGGCCGCCTCCTCGCTCCGGCGCGCCGCAGCCTCCGCCTGCGCCGCGATGCTTGGATCCACGGCCATGGCTTCAGACTGCTCTCCTGTGATCTTCCACTTTTCGTCAAAAAGAGATTATTATGCGCGAATATTTTTCGGAGAATAGGACGAGGGAGAATAGGATTCTTTGCATCCAATTTTGACATTTTGTTGAAAAGGAAGGCACCGAGATGTCCTCGAGATGGAAAGATTGTGTGGAGGTGAAGAATTTGGTGAGCTAAAACTTTTGAAAAAAAAATTTCGGATTAGGATCGGGGGTTTGAACCCGACGTGAATCGAACACGCAACCTTCTGATCTGGAGTCAGACGCGGTACCATTGCGCCACGGATCCGGCTGTGCTACGATGAAAATTTTAACTTTAATATATAATACTTGTTGTAAGGTCCACCAACCCTGTACCTAAGTTGTTGAAAAATGACATTATGCCGTTCTAAACTCAGCCAAAACTCCTTGGGCCAAACAAGAGTTGGTTGCATACAGATACAGGTATCACTATCAAGGTATGCCATATTCCAAATTCATCATCTTATATTTTCAACAAGTTGAAGTATATATGCATTTGGTGGCCCAAAAAAAAGAAAGAGGGTACACATGCATTAACAGTATAACCGATGTTTTGATCTATAATTCTCAACCTAAACACGATCTAAATCTCGTCATCGACTACATACCTGACCTTTTGGCCGTTATCTATAATCTATCACCCACCATTAATGAGTGTGAGGGACAGTGGCATCGTCACTATGGGCCAAGCCACGTTGGGGTAAGCTGGGGTGGCCGCCCCAGCTACCGGCGTGACAGACCACCCGCTCAGTGAGTGTTCCTATGCCCGAGCTGCGTGCAGGCATGCGCCCAATCCCATCAACCAGCAGGACTAGTTTGATCGCACGTGAAGGTCTAGACTAGACACACCGCACACTTCTTCCTTTCCTCATGGGACGGCGAACATCATCTTCTAAGCCACACAAAACAGCAGCACTATCTGTTATAAAAAAATATCAGCACTAGCTGGACCGAGTGAGTGCTGAAGCCTGAAGGTTTTATTTCTGAATGCGCTTGCAGATCATAATAGCTACGACCCAATGACGGTGGCTCATTTTTTCCTTTTATTTTTTTTAACCGAATTTATCTAGATATAACTGGATCAACATGCCTCATCGTTTAGTTTGTATTTTGCAATGTATATGGCCCAACAATTAAATTCGGTGGTGTTCTTCATCTATTTTTTTAGTTTTACCTTTAAGAGTCGCCCCAGCTATAATTTTTTTCTGGCTATGTCACTGATCGTCACCAATAGCACCAAATGATATGGGACAAGGCTAATAGGAACCATATAAAAATCGAACAATTCAATGCAATTCCTATTTTCCTCATGTTATTATTTCCGATCTTCCCCCAGTTTGACCATTTGTTTTTAGAAAAGGGAATATATTTCAATATTCCAGCCTCTACATGAAGCTATGCATATAGATGTTTCTTATTACAAACACAGACGGCACAAAAAGAACAAGGTCGGTCTCTAGGACAATGTGAAACATCACGTAAAAGCAATTATATTGCTAAAAGACCATCCATTAGATGCAAAGATCTCCATCGACGCGGTCTCAAGCACACGACACCCCCGAATTGTGTGAGGCTGCTCGTCCTCTTTCTGCAGCAACGCTCAAAAACGGATCCAATGGGTCCCTCGGAAGATAACCTGCATAGGAGTAACAGCTCGAGTATTGTTAAAGACCATGCCATTTCTACTTAACCAAATTGCTCAACATAAAGCAGATGCTCCAACCAGAATTTTGTACATAAGCTTCTTATTAATCTCATTTAGCCACCCAGTAAACATATGTGTAATGTTCACAGGTGGTGTTATATTAAAAGAATCATGTACAATCCTCCATATAATTCTAGCCATTTGACAATCAAAGAAAAGGTGGTGGATGATTTCTTCCAGATTACACAAACAACATTTTAAATTTCCTTTCCATTGTCGACAGGCTAAATTATCTTTAGTTAGAACTACTCCTTTTTGCAAGTACCAGACAAAAATTTTAATTTTTAAGGGCACTTTTAATTTCCAAATCACATTTTTACGTGGTGCAGCCAACTGAGCAATGAGTGAATTATACATAGATCGAACAGTAAACTGACCATTTTGTGTTTGAGACCAAATAAAATAGTCTCTCTGATCTGTTAATTGGACATTCACAAGTTTAGTAACCAAATGGTGCCAAGCTTGTAAATTATTGCCAACTAAGGATCTCCTAAAGGCCACATTCAAAGGATTCGATCTAAGAACCGTTGCTACAGTTCCACTCTTCTTCCGTACAATGTTATATAAGGATGGATATTGACTTTTGAAAGGAGTGTTACCAGGCATCCTCCCAGAAACGGGTTTGTGACCCATCACCCACTGTGAATTTACCCATCCTCATTAAGTCATGTTTTATCTTCATCAGACCAGACCAAAAGTGAGAATCTCCTGGTATATATTCTACCTGGGTAATGGTTTTATGTCGCAAATACTTATTCCTAAGGAGTCTTTACCACATGTCATCCTCATTAATGAGTTTAAACACCCATTTACTCAGTAGACATCTATTCAGCAAATTTAGGTCTAGGATTCCTAACCCACCTTGGTCCTTAGGTGTACATAGTACACTCCATTTTGTCCGTCTATATTTTTTCTTATGTCCACCGCTCTGCCAAAAGAATCTAGATCTATAGTAATCTAATCTTTCAAGAACACCACGAGGAACCTCAACTCCATTTGTTGTCACCATTTTTCACATTAGCATCACATTACACTATTCTCTTTGCTTCTTTGTGCCTTTTGTTAATCTATCAGACTATCAAAGTCTTCCTCTTCTTAAACGCGTGATGAGGTCATCTTAGGTATGGAGATTGTCATTTGGATGGTGGAGGTTCTCCTTCACTACCTATTTGTCCCCACTTACATATTCTCTTCACCCCATCCCTTCATCTCCATTGAAGCACTACTGCTGGCTAGATTTGACATCAAGTGAAAATGACCTACCGATCATCTTTAGTGATGTTTTCTTGCACAAGAGAATGTAAAAGAGTATGCAATCCATCAAAAAAAATCGGTTTAAAGCATAGTTTGCCTACGTTAAAAATTCATGCACGTCCACTACGCTACGTTGAAGATGATTCATTCAGTCCTTCGAGTTGCTTTGGCGCCTGAAGTCAAAATACGCCTCCGCAGTGGAGACACGCTACTACTCCCGCACCATGTGGGGTCGCCATCCTCGAACGGAAACGGGCTCACCGCTTCTCAACGCTCAGCCGCTTAAACCCTCGTTCCCCTTTCGTCTCCCCTCCCAAACCCCCCAACACTCCCCGCCTCCACTCCCCCTCCCTCTCTCCCGCCGTCCCCGCCCGGCCGCCACCGCCTCCGCTCCTCCGGCCTCGCCTCCCCAGCAGCCTCATCCCGCCCCCCTTAATGCTCTCCCCCGCCTCCCCCCGCTAGCCGCGCTGCGGAGGCGCGTCCCCCCACCACCACCACCCGCGCTCTCTCCCCCGTGGCGGCCGCGCGAAGACGGCGCCCCCCTGCGGCCTGGGCTTCTGCGGGGCCGGTGGCGGCGCTTCCGGGAGGAGCGGGGCCGGGTCCAAGCTGAGGCGGTTCGTGGGCTCTATGGCGGTGGCGGCGCCTGCGCCGGCTCCGCTCCTGCGGTGCCGCGGCTCGGCGCCGCCGTGGCTCGCGTCGTCGTCGTCGCCCTTCTTCTCCCGCCGTTGCGCCCGCCGCTCCTCCCCGCCGCCGGCGCTCTCCGGATGCAGGAGGTAGTCCCCGTGGCCCCGATTTGGAGGTTTATTCATGCTGTTTTTGCGCCGTGGCCTGTTGGGGTCATTCGATGTTCGTTGTGGCCTTTAGGAGGCCGTTGAAATGTCGGACCCCTTCGGGGCTGTATGAAGAGGGTGCTCTCGAGCTGCTGCTTGCTTCGGTTTGTCGGAAATGGTGCGGCTTGTGGATTGACTAATGACTAGGTGGATTTGAAGCTAAGATTGTATCATTAGGAGGTCTCTTCTTTCAGTTCGAACTGATTAACTCCATGTCATCAATACAGTCTTTGTCAACCAATTAGAGGATGCACGAGTAGACATCAGTTTCAGTTGTTTTAGGCAAGGGAGCATGCTCTCACCTGCTATTGCCCCATGATTGCAAACCTGTCCATGTGCCGCCTGAAAATAGTGGTCCGCTGAAGCTTGCCATCGTCTGATATGTGTTCCCCTATACCTGTATTTCAGTACTTAGGAATTTGACATTGCTTTGGTGCTTTCTAACTTCGGAAATCGTTCTGGCACAGGCAAGAATATTCCCATAGCTCGGATATGGAAGTTCGAGGAAGCAACGCTTTCAAGCTTGGATTCTATGCCAACTTAAATGCGCAAAATATTGCACAAGAATGGCTTGTTGAGAGCAGGAGGTTGTTTTATCTCAGAACTGTCAATAGCGTCACGAATAACATCTTTAAGGGCACCACTCCTCTGCGGGTTGAGAACCTACAAAATGAACTCTCAGAAGATCGCAGGGGCTTAAACTACCCTTCTTTGCATAAGCTAAGAGAGCATGTATCATCCAAGTCAATTGTAAATAGACATGAAGATACCGATTTGCTCAGGCGTAATATGATAAATCAGCCTGTGCAATCAGTGTTCCCAATAAGTGTTGTTAATAATAGTGTCAAACAGAGCATGCCTAGAGGCCCACATGTTACTTTGCGTGACAGTACGGAGGTAGTTTTGGAGCTGGATGATAAAGTTCATGATGGTGGTGCCAAAAAGGTCAAGAAACCTGTAGTTAAAAAATGTGTTTCATCTTTGCCAACTAATGCATCCTTCTCTGAGGAATCTGTGAAAGCACAGAAGGCACTTGCCAGCATCTATGACAAAGTTTTGGTAGTTGACAATATTGAGTCAGCTAGGACCATTGTTCAACTGCTTACTACAAAGTACAAGACCTTTATTCATGCATGTGACACGGAGGTAAAAATGGACTCTGCTTGATTTATTTGCTTTCTTATATAGTTGTTTTGTTATCCAACCTTATTCACTAAGGCAAACAATTTGTTTAACAAAGACAAAAATGTTCCATTTAGTTGAGTAATATCTTTTTACTGTGAAATCCCATTCTTCATGTATTACATCCCATGTTTGTTCCAATTTCATAGTTATCACTTATCAGAATAAGCTTATTTCTGATAGTGATAGGTGATAAATTGTAATTCCTGCAACTCCATTTGCTGACCCAAGCATTTGGTCATTCTTTGTTCTATGTTCCTTATGAGTGTACCAAAATCCACCATAGGCAATGGAATAATTTAAGTTAGGTGTCATCATTAATGTTGAAGATTGCAGTCTGTATCGGCTTCTCTTAGTTCCATGTATGCTCACTGTCTACTGCTGGGATCAGCCTATAAGCAGAAGTAAACTCAGTTATCGTGATTGAAGTATAATATTTGTGCAGGTAGCAAATATCAACGTCAAAGAAGAGACACCAGTTGGTCATGGACAAGTAACATGCTTTAGTATCTATTCAGCAAATTCAAATGCACAAGTGGCTGATTTTGGAAATGGCAAAACTTGCATTTGGGTTGATGTTCTGGATGGTGGGAGAGATGTCCTGATGGAGTTTGCTCCTTTTTTTGAAGACCCATCCATCAAGAAGGTGCAATTCTTTTCCTCTTTGTAGTAATTTCATGGCCATTTTTTCTCCTTTTATGTTGGTTGAAATTGTGTCCTACACTTCTTTCTTTATTACTCTATTTAGTGTTATGAACTATACTTGAAAAAAATTGGATACACTTCACTATTTTATCCTTCACCATTTCACAAGACCATCAACTTGGAAAACCTGCAGGTTTTCCAACAGCAAAATCTTACCCGCTTACCTGCCAAAAGCATTGCATATCAACTACTTTATCTTTTTTTCCTTGAATTATCTGAAGTGAACATGAACATATTACATATATTTTCTCTTCATCTGTAGGTTTGGCATAACTATAGCTTTGATAGCCATGTTATTGAGAACTATGGAATTAAAGTTGCTGGGTTTCATGCTGATACAATGCATCTTGCACGCCTTTGGGATTCATCGAGGAGAACTGATGGTGGATATTCACTTGAAGGACTTACAAATGATCGTAGAGTCATGGATGCTGTCTCAGAAGATTTATCTAATGCTGGAAAGACATCAATGAAAACCATATTTGGCAGGAAAAAAGTTAGAAAAGATGGATCTGAAGGGAAAGTCATATCCATTGACCCAGTTGAAAAATTACAAAGGGAAGACAGAGAGTTGTGGATTTGTTATTCTTCGCTAGATTCAATGAGCACCTTGAGGCTTTATGAGAGCTTAAAAAGAAAGCTTAAAACAAAGGAATGGATTTTTGATGGCTGCCACAGGGGCACAATGTATGATTTCTATGAAGAGTATTGGCGTCCCTTCGGTGCCATTCTTGTGAAAATGGAAACAGAGGGAATGCTTGTTGATCGTGGTTACCTTTCAGAGATAGAAAAGGCTGCTATTGCTGAACGAGAAGTAGCTGCAAATAAGTTTCGAAAATGGGCATTTAAATACTGTCCTGATGCCAAGTACATGAATGTGAATAGCGATACTCAAATTCGCCAACTTCTCTTTGGTGGCATTGAAAATAGGTATCGTTTTGCACTGATCTCAGCAAATTCCTTATACCTTTTTACGATGGTATCTTCCTGAGTGCACCTCATGTTTGGATCTTTATGAAAAGGGCACTAGTAATTACGTTCGTGGTTTGGTGTAGAATACATTAATTGGGCCGCAATTCATATACACAGTCCCAATCCCTAAAGTTGATAGGTATTGACCTTTAGATTCAGTTGTGTGAACATCAACAACCTTTTTTAAGAGCAAGTAGGGGAAATGGAAACTGACTTCTCCTTTGCCTTTGTGCCTGCTTATCATTGTGTACATAATATCAAGGCAGAAGTGAACTGAATCTTTTTGGTTTTCTTTTGTTATCTTCTAGTCATTGATTGTGCATATATCCTTGGAAATTGAAGCTTTCTTTTGCATTGCTTTTGTATAATTCCTAGAAGTTTTAACACTGTGTTCGGGAAAAAAAGAAGTGTTCACATTGCTATCTTTATAACAGACATAAATCTGGTGAAACTTGGCCACTCAGTAAAACTTTTAAAGTGCCAAATGAAGAAACTGTAGATACAGAGGGAAAGAAGACTTCAAAGTATCGTACAATCAAACTTTGCAGCATTGTTGAAGATCTGAAAATTGATATGTTCACCCCGAGTGGCTGGCCATCAGTCAGCGGGGATGTGTTGAGAAGTTTGGCTGGTAAAATACCCACAGAACATATCTACACAATAGATGATTGTGATGAAGATTCCAGTGGTCCAGAAGATCCAGAGCAGGAAATAGATGAAAATTCCTCATATGGAACAGCATATGAAGCGTTTGGTGGAGGAAAGAAGGGAAAAGAAGCATGCCATGCAATTGCAGCTTTATGTGAAATATGTTCTATTGATTCATTGATATCCAATTTCATTCTTCCGTTGCAGGTTAGTCAGCTGATTTTGTAAGTTGCTGGTCCTACCTTGAGCTAGAGTGTCTGGCATTACTGATCTTGCAGGTTAATTAGGCTTGCTGGTGGCAGCTCACAGCTCAAAAGTTCTTGTGTACTCTGTGTTTTGAAAAGGCTATATTGCTTGTTGTTGTTGTTTTGTCTATGTTGTGAAACTGAAAGCTTCAGCGTCATCAGAAAACGTGCTGATTCACTTAGGGTTACAAGTTTTTTTCTTTCCCTTTTGTTTAGAGGAAGCATGGGATTTGCTAAATTAAGTGTCAATCTGCACCATCAAGTTTAATGTTATTGAGTTGCATGCACCAACCAGTTCAACTCAAAAGCTTAAGCTGATAGGGAAATGTGGACAATTCACTTATACTCCAACACTCCCCCTCACGTGCAGGCTCCCACTCCAACACTCCCCCTCACGTGCAGGCTCCCCCAGGCCGCATACATGGATACTGGAGTGGACTGCAATTATTTTATTTAAAAAAAGGCCGCTAGGATTCAAACTCGAGACCTCTCGCCTTGATACCATATAGAGTTGCATGCACCAACCAGTTCAACCCAAAAGCTTAAGCTGATAAGAAAAGGTGGACAATTCACTTATACTCCAACAAATGTTTAGTTGGTTTGCAATAGTATTGTTTGTAAATTTTGTTTCTTTGCAATATAATTGTTGCATCCAGTTCTTTTAATTGCATGTTTTTTTTGTTACTTCAATTCTATCATGATGATTCATTTCTTGTTTGCCCCTTTGTGGTATCTTTGAGGGCTGTAAAGGTACTTAGCTAGTTCACACTGACATTCTGGTATGGGTTGTGAGTGAGACATTGCTACATAGTGATTATGCCAACTTTTGTCAGCATAGAAGTTATGTTTAGCTAACTTCATTCAAGTGCAAAGTGTTTCTGTATTTTGTGTATCTGAAAACTTTCTTACCCCATGATAGGGAGATCATATATCATGCGCCGAGGGGCGCATTCACTGTTCATTAAATATCAATACTGAGACAGGGCGCTTGTCAGCACGAACGCCAAATCTACAGGTATGCATAATCTTTTGTGTTTATGTGGGGTTTGTAATGAGCCTTTCAAATCTACAAGGGATCAGTAAGGAGCTTTTTTTGTAATACCATCTCTGGATTGTTATGAAATGCATGGTATATCACTGTAGAAGAAAAAGAAAAAAGAGACAAACAAGTGGTACTTACAAGTGTATTAGACTAATAATCAAATGGCATTGGCAACTTTTTGCTCACTGTTATCAAAAGCTGCTGTTCGGCTGTTCCAAAGAGACTGATCCAAAGATGGATGTGCTATGTGTAATGCCTGCTGATTATAGCCTGAGGCTTGAGCATTTACCAGAGGCAATATAAATGAAACCCTCCATAGAAATATGATAAAAAATCATTACCTTACCTACCTCCCTTTTGTCATATCTCACTCTTGTGAAATTTTCGTTTCTTAATGAACTGCAGGTACTTGTATGCTTCATAATCATGTATATCCATCAACAAGATAAAAATATACTTTAGCTCCAAAAGTGGCAAATGGTTTAATTCTAGTTGTAGTATAGTTAAGATCTGGTAAATAGTGCTCACTGCTAATGTACAACTTAATGTGTGCCCCTTCCAGAATCAACCTGCCCTTGAAAAGGATAGGTATAAGATTCGGCAAGCCTTCGTTGCGGCTCCAGGAAATTCTCTTATTGTTGCTGATTATGGTCAGGTGTGCTAACTAGTGCTCGATAGTCAATATTTTTGTCCTTCAATTACCTAAGCAATTTCACTATTAGTGTCTTATTAGAGGCATGTTTTAATGTAGCTGGAGCTGAGGATCTTAGCCCACCTTACTAATTGTAAAAGCATGCTTGATGCTTTCAAAGCTGGTGGTGACTTCCATTCTAGGACTGCCATGAATATGTACCAGCATATCCGTGATGCTGTTGATGAAAAGAAAGTTATTCTTGAGTGGCACCCTCAACCTGGTCAAGAGAAACCTCCAGTCCCGCTATTGAAGGTACTCCAAGTGCTACTAGATTTTTTTTCTTACAGCTTTGGCGTTTCTTAGAAGTTATGCTTGGTATGTCTTAATTGTCTTTTTTTTTATGATATCTATATATTGTGTTTTCATGCAATTATATTCTCCCCAGCTTGTTGTTCATTTAATAAATTCCCATTTCTTTTTATAAACGTATAGGGACATATACCGTTCCTGTACTTTTGGGATTTGGGAACTTTTTATTCTTATTTCACATTTCATATGTGGATGGTATTGTTCCACAATATTTGCTGGATAAACCAATTGATTGCACAAAGTTTTTGAATTCCATTTTATAAGATGGACCCACTCAACCCTAGCATGGGGCATTACACAAACAAAAAAAATGCCATAATTGTAATGCGTGAGTCTTGTTGAGCAACATTTGTATCAGTAAATATTTAAAATCTCGCGTCTTCAGAAGTGAGACTTAAATGGCAGGAATGAAATTGCAAGAGCAGGTACCCTTGTCCATTGCATAAAAGGATGGTTTGCATTTTCAAGATACATCCATTTTTTTTATCAATTAACATTGGGCAGGAATTTTCCTGTGTGCTTAAAAAAGTTCACCAAATGCTTCATGCCCTGCTGTTAGTCTTACATGATTAAGGAAATATATGTACATCCTTCTACATAATCACATAAGAGTATGTAAAATAGAAATACTCATTCTATTTTTATTTTTATTTTTGCGAAAGGAAATGCTCATTCTAGTTATTGTGCAATTGAATCAAATTTACTGTTTCCATTTTAGGATGCTTTTGGTGCTGAGAGGAGGAAAGCTAAAATGCTCAATTTCTCCATTGCGTACGGAAAGACAGCTGTTGGGCTATCTCGGGATTGGAAGGTATGAACCTAATAATCATCAATCTACATCTGAATTTTGAACTAGGATAGCAGCGTCATCAATGCCAGCAAACTATGCAGGAAATTACTTTATCCGTAATTGATAATCCCTTTTAGAAAATTGACTAGATTCTTTGTATCACAACTCACCAGCCAGACAACAATAGATGGTTTCTAAGAGAGTTTTCATAACTTGATCTGAGTCTCACTGCTGAGTATGCTTTGTTGTTCATTTTTGCCAACTTCTGAGATACATGCCATGTTATCTATATTTAAATTCTACACGTTAGATATTGGTCATTGTGAATTCAGTTAACCGTATATGTTTTTCCTTTCAAGTATTGTACTCAATATAGTACAAAAGCCTTTTAAGAAATGGTTCTAACCAATTCTGGAGTTCTCTAGGTTTCTGTTAAGGAGGCGAGGGATACACTTAAGCTATGGTATGGAGATAGAAAAGAAGTGTTAGCTTGGCAAAAGAGGCAGAAGAAGCTTGCACACGAGAAATCTGAAGTTTACACTTTGCTCGGCCGATCGCGCCGATTTCCTAACTTGACTCAGTTTGGTCCTGGTCAACGAGGTCATATTGAGCGTGCTGCTATAAATGCACCAGTGCAGGTACTTTTTGGTAACTAGTTGTGGATCGACAGCTATGCTTTATTATTTTCCAAAACTGGATCATCAGCTTGGTATCTTTCTGATCCTCAGGGAAGTGCAGCAGATGTTGCTATGTGTGCCATGCTTGAGATCGAAAGGAATACCCGTCTTAAGGAGCTTGGTTGGAGGCTCCTATTGCAGGTTCGTCTTTCGTTTGCATAAACCAATGCATTCTGGCTGACAACTTTACGTCTTGAAAGAAGGGCAAAGCCACTACTTTGTTCTTTTATGTAAACAAAAGTGAAGTCAATGAACAACTATAGCACATTCCAGAACATCATTCGCTCAATGTTTGCATTTGTTTGCATCTGTCAGGTGCATGACGAAGTGATACTGGAAGGGCCTTCGGAATCTGCTGAGATGGCCAAGGCCATAGTGGTGGAGTGTATGTCCAAACCTTTCTACGGAACTAACATCCTGAATGTTGACCTGGCTGTCGATGCCAAGTGTGCAAAGAGCTGGTATGCTGCCAAATAGACACTCCGCACATCCTGTCATGCTACAGAATACAAATGTGCAGATGCACGTTTGCCTGCCACAAGGTTGATGACAATGGTACGATCGACGCCCCTCCATCCAGATATAAAAACGGACGCTCTTCCATTTTCAGATATAAAAATGGACTTGAGTCATGAGTCCTTCTGGAGACCCTGGCTCCAGGATTATCATGTCTGGAGTGGTAACCCCAACCACGGCAGGATCGCACGCCCATTTCTTGGTTTCAGCAGACAGTGAAAGACCGGAGACTAGCTGGCAGTCACCTCGGAGTTGTTGTGAGTGTACACTAGTAGTGTAGTAGCGCATAGATTTCTTGGAGTGTAGGTTCTCAGTAGTATCAGACTGGAGTTTGAGATGGCTTGATCTCGAGAAAAGTAGCGTGCTGAAGCATGCTGTTTGTTCATAAGATGACTTGTTCAGCATGCTGGTGCATTAGGTTAGTTTCCTGATTTGTTCTGTTCCAGTGAGGCCAACTATCATCGTCGTTGGCTCGCGGCTGGTGAATGCCGTGTTTATGTTGGTCGAGGGATAACACAGTTCAGCTTTTAGCACGAGCTATGTATCATTTTTTTTTTCTTGAGCTAAGTTATTATGTAGTCAGCACTTTCGTGTTATTGCCTCAGCAGCAACCGCAAATTCTTATTTCTTCCTTTCCCTCGTCACAGATATCGATTCAGACATTAATAAAGTCCAATTTGGACCAAATGCCCTCAGGGAGCATTTCATTTGGCGCCAACTTAGAGCTACGTGGCAGCACCTGACAGGGGTCGCATGATTGGTTTTGTACAACCCATTGAGCGTTGTCTCAGTCCAATTGAAATTGTTGTTCGATATTCAAAGCATTCGATATCTTCTGATCGTGAAAGGGTTCCTATGAAACATCCCGGATTTTTAACAAATTACAATTTTATCTGGTAATTATTTTATATGTAAACGTGATATTCTAGTTCATAAGTCCTAAACATAGTCTAGAGAATGACTAGTGGGGTCTACTAGTAGATGGCAGGTGGGGTTCATTTAAGATGGCTAACGGAATCTCTGTCCATCCCATTCTCTTGATCCCTGGTACCAAACAAATAACTCGGATAGACTTGTTCTTTTCAACCAAATACGAAATGAAACCATTCCATCCCGAAAAATAGGAAAGGGATCAATCAATCCCACATCCCCTTCAAACCAAACACACCCTAACAGAAACGGGTTTCACCGCTTCTCAAGGCTCAGCCGCTTAAACCCGTTCCTCTTTCGTCTCCCCTTCCAGAAAAAGAGAAATTTGAAAATTTGATACCCAATTCGAGCACATTGTTTCTCTTGACACCCAATTTGCAATTCTTTCAAAATTTGATACCATATGCACGAATTGCTTCAATCCAAGGACTTTCTCTTATTTTTCTCTTTAGCCATAGTGAAGAAACCATAATGCCTTTCTTCTTCTTCTTATGTAACTTCTCCCCACCATGTTTCTCCTGTCGGCCCTTCTTCTGCTCGGTATCAGGGTTTTTTCTCCCAACCGGAACCGGACCGGTTTGGCCGGTAACTGGTCTAACCGGTCCGGCCCGGTTCCGGTACCGCCCGGTTTTTTTACACTAACCGACGTTATGAAACCGTGCCCCTCATCCAACCGGCCGGTTAGTCCGGTTTACCGTCCGATTTTTTTCGGTTCCCAAAACCGCTACTGTAGCGATAAAAAAAACCCTGCTCGGTATAGCCAACCGCCTCCACCCCCGGCGCGCCGGCGCCCACCTCCGTCGTCACCCCCCGTGCCTCTCCCTCTTTCCCTTCTTTCTCTGCTCGGCACCTTCGCTGCATCCGGTCCCCTCCTACTGTCAGCCGCCTCCACCCCGACGCGTCGACGGTCCCCTCCGTCCCCAGCGCGCCGCCAACCCGGCCCCCTTCGTCGTTGCACCCGGCCGCGCTATCATCCGCCTCCGAGGACAGCCTCGTCGACTACGAGGAGGGGGAGCGGGAGGTTCAAGATGACCCGACGTTTGGGTCCCACACGCGTAGGGGTGTTTTCGTCAGTTCAGTTGATACATGGGACTGGAGAATAAAATCTATCTATATAAACTATATAATTAGTACCCACTAACGATTTTTCTTGCTTCTCAACGCGCCACGTCATAACCCACTACACGCCATATCACTATCCACTATAGGCCATGTCAACATCCACCAAACCATATATTTATGTCTTTGTCGATTTTCTGTGACTAATAACATATTATATTTGCGAGTAGCACGTCATACAATTCTCGCAGTTGAAATACATGTAGGATCAAGTATTTAAAAATGATTCTCTCTCAACAAAATTAACATACTTTCATATATAATATTGTTTACAGTGAATATCGCATGTAATCGTTTTGGTGTTTCTACTTTCACATTTCACCTTAAAATTTTGTTTAAAAATTCTCGCGGCAACGCACGAGGTATCACTTAGTGAGAAAGAAAAGAGGAGAGCACTTTGAATTGAAGCAATTCATATACACGGTGTCAAATTTTAGAAGGGTCACGAATTAGGTGTCAAGAAAAACAAGATGTTCGAATTGAATGTCAAATTTCTCCATCCCAAACCCCTAAACCCTCCCGGACGCGCGCGTCCAAGCTGAGGCGGTTCGTGGGGTCCATGGCGGTGGCGGGGCCTGCGCCAGCTCCGCTCCTGCGGTGCCGCGGCTCGGCGCCGCCGTGGCTCGCGTCGTCGTTGCCCTTCTTCTCTCGCCACCGATCCTCGCCGCCGCCGGCGCTCTCCGGATGCAGGAGGTAGTCCCCGTGGCCCCGATTTGGTGGTTTATTCATGCTGTTTTCGCTTTGTGTCCTGGACTCCTGGGTCATTCGATGTTCGTTGTCCTTGTCCTTTAGGAGGCCGTTCAAATGTCGGCCCCCTTCGGGGCTGTAGATGGTGCGGTGCGTGGATTGACTAAGTGGATTCGAATCTGTTACTGCTGTGATTTAGACTGTATCATTAGGAGGTCTCTTCTTTCGGTTCGAACTGATTAACTCCATGTCGTAAATACAGTCTTTGCCAACCAGTTAAAGGATGCACGAGTTGACATCAGTTGTGTTAGGCAAGGGAACATGGTCTCACCTTCTATTGCTCCATGATTTTTTCGAACCTGTCCATGTGCCACCTGAAAATAGTGGTCCATTGAAGCTTGCCATCATCTGATGTGTTCCCCTTTACATGTCTTGCAGTACTTAAGAATTTGACATTGCTTTGGTGCTTTCTAACTTTGGCAATCATTCTGGCTGACAGGCAAGAATATTCCCATAGCTCAGATATGGAAGTTCGAGGAAGCAGCGCGCAAAATATTGCACAAGAATGGCTTGTTGAGAGCAGAAGGCTATTTTATCTCAGAACCGTCAACAGTGACACGAATAACATCTTTAAGGGCACCACTCCTCTGCGGGCTGAGAACCTACAAAATGAACTCTCAGAAAATCGCAGGGGCTTCAACTACCCTTCCTTGCATAATCTAAGAGAGTGTGTATCATCCAAGTCAATTGTAAATAGACATGAAAATACCGAACTGCTCAGGCATAATATGCTAAATCAGCCTGTGCAATCAGTGTTCCCAATAAGTGTTGTTAAAAATAGTGTCAAACCATAGTCACAAAAAACGGGGTCGATGGCATCGACCCTCGACCCGGGACCGTCGATCCCGACCCGGGAACGCGGGGTCATTTTCGTCCCTGCCTTGTAAAACCCACTCAAAAGTATCGACCCTCGATCCTCGACCCCGTCCCTCGACCCATTCGACCCGGGAACTTTGTGACTGTGTCAAACAGAGCATACCTAGAGGCCCAAATATTACTTCGCATGACATCTCTAATAAAGAGGTTGTTTTGGAGCTGGCTGATAAAGTTCATGATGGCAATGACCAAAAGGCCAAGAAGGCTGTAGTTAAAAAACGGGTTTCATCTTTGCCAACTAAAGCATCCTTCTCCGAGGAATCTGTGAAAGCACGGAAGGCACTTGCTGGCATCTATGAAAAAGTTTTGGTAGTTGACAATATCGAGTCAGCTAGGACAATTGTTCAACTGCTTACTACAAAGTACAAGAACTTTATTCATGTATGTGGTACAAAGGTAAAAAGGGACTCTCCTTGATTTATTTGCTTTCTTATGTAGTGGTTTTGTTTTCCGACCTTATCCACAAAGGCAAACAATTTGTTTCACAAAGAGAGCAAATTGTTCCATTTAGTTGAGTAATATCCATTTACTGTAAGTGCCATCTTTCATGTATTGCATCCCGTGTTTGTTCCAATTTGATAGTTATCAGAAGAAGCTTATTTCTGATAGTGATTTGTGATAGATTTTAATTCCTGCAACTCCATTTGCTACAAGTATTTGGTCATTCTATTTGGTGCGGCTTCTCTTAGTTCCATGAGCTATGCTCATTGTCTACTGCTGGAATCAACCTATGAGCAGAAGAAAACTCAGTTGTAGAGGTTGAAGTATAATATTTGTGCAGGTAGCAAATATCAACATCGAAGAAGAGACACCAGTTGGTCATGGAGACGTAACATGCTTTAGTATCTATTCAGAAAATTCTAATGCACAAGTTGCTGATTTTGCAAATGGCAAAACTTGCATTTGGGTTGATGTTCTGGATGGTGGGAGAGATGTCCTGATGGAGTTTGCTCCTTTTTTTGAAGATCCATCCATCAAGAAGGTGCAATTCTTTTCCTCTTTGCAGTAATTTCATGGAAAATTTTCTCCTTTTATATTGGTTGAAACTGTATTCTTAAAAAAAAATCAGATACACTTCACTATTATATCCTTCACTGTTTCACACATGATCATCAATATGGAAAAACTGGAGGTTCTCCAACAGCAAAACCTTACCTGGTTACCTGCCAAAGGAATCACATATCAACTACTTTAGCTTTGTTTTTTCTTCAATTATCTGAATTGATCAGATATTTTCTCTTCATATATAGGTTTTGCATAATTATAGCTTTCATAGCCATGTTATTGAGAACCATGGAATTAAAATTGCTGGGTTTCATGCCGATACAATGCCTCTTGCACGCCTTTAGGATTCATCAAGAAAAACTGAGGATGGTGGATATTCACTTGAAGGACTTACAAATGATCATAGAGTCATGGATGCTGTTCCAGAAGACTTACCTAATGCTGGAAAGACATCAATGGAAACCATATTTGGCAGGAAAAAAGTTCGAAAAGATGGATCTGAAGGGAAAGACATATCTGTTGACCCAGTTGAAAAGTTACAAGGGGAAGACAGAGAGTTATGGATTTATTATTCTTCACTAGCTTCAATGAGCACCTTGAGGCTTTACGAGAGCTTAAAAAGAAAGCTTGAAACAAAGGAATGGATCTTTGATGGTTGCCCCAGGGGCACAATGTATGATTTCTATGAAGAGTATTGGCGTCCCTTTGGTGCCATTCTTGTGAAGATGGAAACAGAGGGAATGCTTGTTGATCGTGGTTACCTTTCAGAGATAGAAAAGACTGCTATTGCTGAACGAGAAGTAGCTGCAAATAAGTTTCGAAAATGGGCATCTAAATACTGTCCTGATGCCAAGTACATGAATGCAAATATCCCTACCCAAATTTGCCAACTTCTCTATGGTGGCATTGAAAATAGGTATTGTTTTGCACTGACCTCAACTAATTCCATATACCTTTTTACAATGGTATCTTCCTGAGTGCACCTCATGTTTGGATCTTTATGAAAACAACACTAGTAATCATGGTAGTGGTTTTGGTGTATAATACATTTATTGGACTGCAATTCATATACAGTCCCAATTCCTAAAGTGATAGGTATTGACCTTTAGATTCAGTTATGTGAGCATCCACAACCATTTTTAAGAGCAAGAGGGGGAAATGGAAACTGACTTCTCCTTTGCCTTTGTGCCTGCTTATCATTGTGTATGTTATATCCTAGACTGGAGTGAACTGAATCTTTTTGGTTTTCTTTTATTATCATCTAGTAATTGATTGCTTATATATCCTTGGAAATTGAAGCTTTCTTTCACATTGCTTTTGTATAATTCCTAGAAGTGTTAACATTGTGTTTGAGAAAAAAAAAGTGTTCACATTGCTATTTTTATTACAGACATAAATCTGGTGTAACTTGGCCACTCAGTAAAACTTTTAAAGTGCCAAATGAAGAAACTGTAGATACAGAGGGAAAGAAGACATCAAAGTATCGTACAATCAAACTTTGCAGTATTGTCAAAGATCTGAAAGTTGTTAAGTGGACCCCTAAGGTTGGCTGGCCATCAGTCAGCGAGGATGTGTTGAGAAGTTTGGCTGGTAAAATACCTACGGAACATATCTACACGACTACACAATAGATGATTGTGATGAAGATTCCAGTGGTTCAGAAGATCCAGAGCAGGAAATAGATGAAAACCCCTCATATGGAACAGCATATGAAGCGTTTGGTGGAGGAAAGAAGGGAAAAGAAGCATGCCATGCAATTGCAGCCTTATTGGAAAAAAGTTCTATCAATTCATTGATATCCAAATTCATTCTTCCCTTGCAGGTTAGTCAGCTGATCTTGTAAATTTTTCCTACCTTGAGCTAGAGTGTCTGGCATTACTGATCTTGCAGGTTTATCAGGTTTGCTGGTGGGCAGCATGCTCACAGCTCAAAATTCTTGTGTACTCATCTTGTGAAACTGAAAGCTTCAGCATTGTCCGAAAAACATGCTGATTCACTTAGGGTTACAAATTATTTTCCCTTTTGTTGAGAGGAAGCATGAGATTTGCTAAATAAAGTGTCAATATGCACCATCAAGTTTACTTGGTTTGCCTTAATATTGTTCGTAAGTTTTGTTTCTTTGCAGTATAATTGTTGCATCTAGTTCTTATGATTGCATGTTTTGTTACTTCAATTCTATCATGATAATTCATTTGTTGTTTGCCCCTTTGCGGTATCTTTGAAGGCTTTAAAGGTAGTTCACATTAGCATTCTAGTGTGGATTGTAAGTGAGACATTGCTGCATAGTGATTATGCCAACTTTAGTCAACATAGAAGTTTAATTGACTTCATTCGACTGCAAAGTGTTACTGTATTTTGTGTATCTGAAAACTTTCTTACCCTATGATAGGGAGATCATATATCATGCGCAGAGGGGCGCATTCACTGTTCATTAAATATCAATACTGAGACAGGGCGCTTGTCAGCACGAACGCAAAATCTACAGGTATGCATAAGCTTTTGTGTTTATGTGGGGTTTGTAATGAGCCTTTCAAATCTACAAGGGATCTGTAAGGAGCTTTTTTTTTGTTTTTTTTTCTGAAAACGCAGGAGAATTGTGCTTCATTGTATTAGAGAGAGAGAAAATGTCCCCCTACATAGTCTTACTCTCATACGGGGGACTAGATACGAGAGAAAGTTACATCAACAAGAGCTGACCTAAGAACAACAAACAGACAGGACCTAACCCTGAACACCTTGACCTAGACTTCAGATAACTCCAGCCAAACCCAAGCCTTGCAGCTTCCTAGCACCGGCCAAACACCATAGAGTGTGCTCCTCTTTGAGGATCCCCATGATGGTGTTGACCGAGGGAGCGACACCATCAAAGACACATGCATTCCTATGCTTCCATAAAACCCAGTCGCCCAAAATAATAAGAGAGTTAACTCCTTTCTTGTATTTCTTTTTCACCCTCTTCAGCACCTTTCGCCACCAATCAGAAAAATTTTGCTCTTGCTGCCCAGGAACGCACTCCCCAAGATTCAAAGGAGAGAGAGCAGATTGAACCAGATCTGTCTTGCTACCACACAGGAAACCTGAAGGTTTTGTATTGTCTCGTCCTCTTAATCACACAAGGGGCATTGTTCCGCGTGAGGCAGCCCTCTCTTTTCAAGTTTATCAGCAGTCCAACATCTATTGGGGATGGCCAGCCAAAGAAACATCTTGCACTTGTTTGGGGCCCAGGATTGCCATAGTCTTTTCCATGGTTCAAAAGTAATCGAACCTTCGAAGAAAGCCCGGTAGGCAGATTTAGAGGAATAGCATCCTCCAACCTCTAATTTCCAAATATGCCTATCTTCCTGAAGGCAGCCCCAAAGCTTCAAGAACTCTCTAATACCAATCCACGACAGGCCTCTCTGGATTGTTATGAAGTGCATGGTATATCACCATAGAAGCAAAAGAAAATTGATGGATAGGGAGTCGAGGGCTCGAGTACATATATAGGCAAGGGTGACCTGGGAAGGTGATCCTTGATCCTATTTCTATCTATACTGCCCTCTAGGGGCAGGCGCACAGCCCGGGGGGCTGGCGGCAGGAAACCCAAGGCCCATAGGGCCGGCCTAATACAGCTTGCTAACACCCCCCCCTCGCAGTTTGATCGTCGTTGCCGTCGACGTTCAAGCTGGACTGAAACTCTGTAAAGACTGACGATGGTAGGCCTTTGGTGAAGATGTCGGCGTACTGAGAGCCTGTGGAACATGCAGGATCTTGACCTGTCAAGAGCGACGCGTTCACATACGAAGTGGAGATCAATCTCAATGTGCTCCGTGCGTTGATGCTGAACCGGGTTGCTGGACATGTAGATGGTGCTGATGTTGTCACAGAAAACTACTGTAGCACGGAGGAGTGGGGCGTGAAGCTCTAGCAAGAGTTGACGGACAGGTTGCCTCAGCAACCGCGTTGGCGACGGCACGGTACTCAGTTTCAGCACTGAAGCGGGAAACAGTCGCATGGCGCTTGGAAGACCAAGAGATGAGGTTGTCGCCAAGAAACACAGCATAGCCTGAGGTGGACTTGCGAGTGTCCGGACAACCAGCCCAATCTGCATCGGAATAAGTCACAAGGTCGTCAATGTTGGAAGGACGAAGATGAAGGCCCAGGTGCAGAGTGCCACGAACATAGCGAAGTATCACTACTAGGGAAAGATGCTTTCGTCCCAGGGCAAAAATAACATTAGTACCGATTTTTTTTTGCCCCCGGTACTAATGTTACGGAGAACCGGTACTAATGTCCCGTGCCAAAAAGGAGGCGGGCGGAGCCATCCTGTGGCAAACATTAGTACCGGCTCGTATTGAGCACCGGTACTAATGTTCCACATTAGTACCGGTGCTCAATATGGGCCGATACTAATGTGGGCGCGGGACATTAGTACCGGCCCGTATTAAGAGCCGGTACTAATGTGGCTACATTAGTACCGGCTCGTAATAAGGCCCGGTACTAATGTCCAATGGCTATATCTCAGCTTCTTCCTCCTCCAGCCCGAGCCCCCACCTTCTTTCTCCACTTCGAGCTCCTTCTTCTCCATGGCGCCCTAGAGGAGCTTTTGCCGGATTTGCGACCATTTCTCGACGATTTTACTCGTTGAAGTGGTTTAGAGGTTAGTTACTTCATCCTCCCTTGATTCATGCTTATTTTGTTTAGTTTCATTGGTTGAAATAGGAGTATGTTAGCACTTTAAAATGAACTAAGAATAGGAATTTTAGCACTTTCAAATAGGAGTATGTTCTAATAGAATTGATTGAAATGGATGTGCCGTGTTAGTTGGATGAGATGTTCTATATGATGATACAAATTAATTTTTTTGCATTATTTTTTATAGAAATAAATATATTAAATGCTTTAGATGTACTTATTAAGAGGAACGACTAGAATATTAATATTAGAATTAGAGAAATAATTTATTAGTTAAAAAAATAGTTTGCTTATAATAATAATAATTTAAATTGAAATATAGTTTTCTCATTATAAAAAATGTTTTATCCTAAGAAAAACAATTTCTTAAGAAAAAATAGTTTCTTTATTAGGAAAAAGTTTTCTTCAATACCATCAAAATGGTTTTTTCTTATTAGAAAATTAGGAATAAGTTTATACTTGATGTGGAATATGGATTTAAGTAGTTTGAATTTGTGTAACATAGTCTTCCATTCATTATTTAAACACTAGTACCGAGTCAAAAATGGTTTTCTCATTACAATAGTTATTTCTTAGTTAGAAAAATAGTTTCTCAATAGAAAAATAGTTTTCTCATTAGAAAATTAGTAAAAAGTTTATATTTCATGTGGAATATGGATTTGAACACTATGAATTAGTGTAACACATATTATCTTGAACTTATTGCATGATAATAATATATTTTGTTCGGTTATATATTCTTTATCTGTAGATGGACCGGCAATGGATGTACACCGACAAGAGAATATCCAATGAATTCTTTAATGGGCTTCGTGGATTTCTAGAAGTAGCTGAATCGAACAAACCCCCGTCCGGTTTCATTATTTGTCCATGCAGAAAGTGCAGGAATTTGAAGGATTTCTCAACGACAAAGACTCTTCACGATCACTTATACAAATGGGGATTAATGCCAAACTATTTTGTTTGGACAAAGCATGGGGAGAGAGGGGTTATAATGGAAATGACGAAGAAGAAGACGACAATATTCCTGATTGGACTCAAGAAGGTGCCTTTGCAATGGGAGATGATCCAATGGGTGAGGATGATGTTGCAATAATTGAGGGAGAGCCTGAACAAGGAGAAGATGAGCCGCTTGATGATCTAGGTCAGGTGTTGCGAGAGCATAAGGAAGATTGCGAAAAGGTGAAGGAGGCAAAGAAGTTTGACCGTATGTTAGAAGATCACAAGAAACCATTGTACCCAAACTGCAAAGAGGGGCACAAGAAGTTGGGTAGCACATTGAAAATGCTGCAATGGAAGGCTAAACATGGAGTTTCTGACAAGGGCTTCGATGAGTTAATGATGATCGTAAAGGACATGCTTCCAGAGGACAACGAATTGCCGGAGTCAACGTGCGAAGCTAAAAAGGTCGTTTGTCCTCTGGGTTTGGAGGTTCAAAAGATACATACGTGCCCTAATGACTGTATCCTTTACCGAGGAAAAGAATACGAGAAATTAGAGGCTTGTCCTGTGTGCGGAGCGCAGCGTTATAAGATCTCACGAGATGACCCTTACGATGTTGAGGGGGAGAAGCAGAATAAGAAGAAGAAAATTCCTGCTAAGGTAATATGGTACTTTCCAGTGATACCACGACTGAAGCGTTTATTCAGGTGCAAGGCTAATGCAAAGTTGATGCGTTGGCACAAAGAAGATCGTAAAGCAGATGACACGATTAGACATCCCGCTGATGGGTCGTAGTGGAGACTAATTGATAGAGAATTCCCTGAATTTGCAAAATACACAAGGAACATTCGGTTTGGTTTAAGTATGGATGGATTCAATCCATTCGGTGAGTTCAGTAGCGGTCATAGCACTTGGCCTGTGACCTTATGCATATTCAACCTACCGCCATGGCTGTGCATGAAAAAAAAGTTCATCATGATGTCAATAATCATCTAAGGCCCAAAGCAGCGAGGCAATGACATCGATGTTTATCTGAGACTGTTGGTTGAGGATCTTAAAATGTTATGGAAGAAAGAAGGTGTACCTGTGTGGGATGAGGACAAACAGGAGACCTTCAATCTACGAGTGTTGCTATTTGTCACCATCAATGATTGGCCGGCACTTGGTAATCTATCAGGACAAACAAACAAGGGATACCGAGCATGCACGCACTGTTTAGATGATACTTGCAGTGTGTATCTAAAACACAGTAAAAAGATTGTGTATTTGGGCCATCGTCGATTTCTTCCTCCTAAGCACCCGTTAAGAGAAGAAGGAAAAAAACATTTTGAAGGTGTTGGAGAAAAACGTAAGAAGCCAGTGCACCGTGCTGGTAAACTTGTATTTTCTATGGTGAAAGATTCGAAGGTAGTGTTTGGGAAGGCTTCTGGTGCCAAATCTGTTCCAAACGACAAGGATGGACGTGCACCCATGTGGAAGAAGATGTCGATATTTTGGGAGCTTCCTTATTGGGAAATCCTTAAGGTTCGCAATGCAATTGATGTGATGCATGTGATGAAGAATTTTTGCGTGAACTTTCTTGGCCACCTAGGTGTATACGGAAAGCCAAAAGATACAGTTGAAGCTCGTCGGGATCTTAAATTTATGAAACAGCGAAAAAGTCTGCATCCCGAAAAGAGAGATAAGGGAAATTGGTTGGCCCCTGCTAGTTACACCCTCAGCAAGGAAGAGAAGAAGATGATGTTTGATTGTTTGAACAGTATCAAGGTCCCGACTGGCTACTCCTCAAATATACAACGAATAATAAATTACAAAGAGAAAAAATTCATAAATCTGAAGGCTCATGACTGCCACGTGTTGATGACACAATTGCTGCCTGTTGCACTAAAGGGTATTCTACCAGAGAATGTGAGATTGGCAGTCGTCAAGGTTTGTTCATTCCTCAACCAGATCTCTCAGAAGGCAATCCATCCAAAGAATCTAGTGCAGTTGCAGAAAGATGTCGTGCAATGCCTCGTCAGCTTTAAGATGATCTTTCCACCCTCTTTCTTTACTATCATGACCCACCTTCTAGTGCACCTAGTTGAAGAGATTTTTATTCTCGGGCCTGTGGTTTTACGCAACATGTTCCCTTTTGAGCGGTTGATGTCTAGTTACAAGAAGTATGTCCGTAATCGTGCTCGTCCCGAAGGAAGCATCGCAAATGGATATGCTACAGAGGAGGTGATTGAGTTTTGTGTCGACTTTATTGATGAGCTTGCTCCTATTAGACTCCCTGTATCACACCATGAGGGGAGACTCAGTGGAAAGAGCACACTAGGGAAGAAAACTCGGATGGATATGGATGAAACGTTATTTCGTACAACACATTCCTTTATCCTGCAGCAATCATCCCTAGTGGCTCCATACAGGGAGGAGCACAAGTCCATTGTACGGGCCTCAAACAAAGGGAAGTCAGAGGCCTGGATTACACATCATCACAATGATAATTTTGCATCATGCTTGCGGAGAAAACTTATGGGTGATAACACTATTGGAGAGCAACTGCAATGGTTGGCTAGAAGTCCATCTATCTCAGTACTTACGTTCCAAGGATACGAGATAAACAGATACACATTCTACACGAGAGCCCAAGACCAAAAGAGCACAAACCAAAACAGAGGTGTCCGTATAGATGCAATAGACAACGAAGGAAAGGTACAAATATACTCTGGTGTCATTGAAGAGATATGGGAATTGGACTACAGACCTTTAAAAATCCCTCTTTTTAAGTGTCAGTGGGTTAAAAACCCTACAGGAGGTATAACGACAGACAAATTTGATATGACAACAGTGAATCTCAACAAGATTGGATACAAAGATGAACCGTTCGTCCTAGCGAATGATGTGACTCAAGTTTTCTACGTGAAAGACATGTCGAGCAAACCACCAATAATAAAGAAAGGTAATGATAAGGGTGTTGTTAATAATGAGCCAAAGCGTCACATAGTTCTACCGGGAAAAGGAAAAATTATTGGAGTTGAGGACAAGACTGACATTTCAGAAGATTATGATCAATTCGATGGTCTTTCTCCATTTTAAGTAAAGATTGACCCAAGCATCCTGTTAGCCGAAGAGGACACTCCATACCTACGTCGTGATCACAACCAAGGGACATTCGTGAAGAGGAAGATTGTTAATATTGCATTAGATGATGATGTATAATATGTTATATAAATTTGTGATCACGTATCAAAGTATTGTAATATTTGAATGAACTAGTATTTTGCTACTTTATTAACAAAACTTTCAATTATTTCACTATTTTTAGCATTATCAGATATTAAATAATAAATTTACGTAAAAACGTACATGAGCAAGACTAAATCATGATTTTTATATTAATTACATTAGATGTACTATTTACGAAAGATTTTGAATGAAAAAAATAAAATTATTTCCGTTTGTTAAAGTCAAGAAAAAAAGACAATTTAGAAGATATTAGTAGCTTATTGATAAGAAAATTTTAATTTTGATTGTTAAATTTAGAATTTCATAGTATCTACGTAAAGAAAATTAAATAAACTTGTTCCACCATTTTATACGTTGTATATGATTTACCATAAATAAACTGCAATATAGAAAATAAAAATGAAAAATAAAAGGTAAACAGTGGGCAACAAAATGAAGACCACATTAGTACCGGTGCTAAACTAGCACCCGTACTAATGTGCTTCTCCATTTGGTAGCAAATGAAAAGCCACTTTAGTACCGGTGCTCAACTAGCACCGGTACTAATGTGGGGAGGTTATAAGGCGGTGCCTCCTTCTTCCCCAACACTTAGCCAATTCTCCCCCTTCCCGTCGTCGCCCCTGCGTAGCTCGCTCGTCGATCGGAGCGCCGCCGGTGCCCCGCGCAGCCCCTCGTCTCCGCCGGCGTCGTCGTCGCGCCCCCACTCCGCGCCCGCCCCGCCGTCCGCCGGCGCCGTACGTCCTCCTCCGCACCGCGCACGAGCCCCGCCCGCGCGCCGCCGACGTACGTCCGCGCGCCGCCGCGCCGCGCGCCTCCGCCGTCCGCGTCGTCCGCGCCCACGCTGCGCCCGTCCCGCCGTCCGCCGTTGTCGCCGCGCCGTCCGGCGCTGTCGTCGCACCACACCGTCTGCGCGCCGTCACCGCGCCCCGCCCCGCCGCCGCCGCCGTCCGCCGCCTCTCGGTACGCGCGTGGTGACCCCGGCTGCGCTCAGCTCGCGCGCGTGCGCCGCGCCCTGGCCCGGCCGCGCCCCTGCTGCAGCGCGAATTGGGGGCTGACGTCAGCCCCGTAGTGGCTGACGTCAGTCCCCTTTTTTTATATAGAATTTATATATTTATTTAGAAATAGATTTAGAATTTATAGATTTAGAATTTATAGATTTAGAGGTATAGATTTAGAATTTAGAAATATAGATTTAGAATTTAGAAATGTAAAGTTAGAATTTAGAAATATAGATTTAGAATTTAGAAATATAGATTTAGAATTTAGAAATATAGATTTAGAATTTAGAATTTAGAAATATAGATTTAGAAATGGATTTAGAATTTTGGTGTAAATGTTATTTAGAATTTGATTTAGAATTGATGTTGATTTAAATGTTATTTATATGTGGATGTAAATGTTATTTAAATGTGGATGTAAAATTTAGAAATATAGATTTAGAATTTAGAAATATAGATTTAGAATTTAGAATTTAGAAATATAGATTTAGAAATGGATTTAGAATTTTGGTGTAAATGTTATTTAGAATTTGATTTAGAATTGATGTTGATTTAAATGTTATTTATATGTGGGTGTAAATGTTATTTAAATGTGGATGTAAATGCTATTTAAATTTCAATTGGACACGTTCGGCTCGACTCGCTCTCGAATCGCTCCCGACTCGCTCAAGCGAGTCGAGTTGCTCGACTCGCTCGACTGGCTCTCTCCGCCACGCTCCCGATCCCCCCTCCCGCCACGGTCCCGACTACCCCGCCACGCTCCCGACCCCCCCTCCCGCCACGCTCCCGACTCTCCCGCCACGCTCCCGACCCCCTCCCCCCCCGCCACGCTCCCGACTCCCCCGCCACGCTCCCCACTCCCCCGTCACGCTCCCGACCCCCCCGCCAAGCTCCCGACTCCCCCGCCACGCTCCCGTCACATTGTTATTTTTTGTCCACATATTATTTTTGTCCTCATATTAATAGTCTCATCATTGGAATAGTTTGTCCTCATATTATTTTTTGTTACATTATTTTAGTTACAATGGTGCGAACAGAAGAGGACCGAGAAGCGAAGCAAATGATCATGGATTTAATTGCTCGCAATACTATGACTGATGCACCGAATGGACAAGAACAGGATCACAGGGAGGCAGACAGCTACCTGAACATGTTTGGTGATGGCAACGAGAGAGAGAGCAACCAATTGCTCAAAAAAGCAATGATGGAGAACCATCCGAGGTATAATTAATAAAAACCAGTACATCGTCACGATTTTTCAGGAACCTACTAATTATAGAAAATGAGCTAATAGTTCTTAAATTTCCAGGAGCCTGCATCTAGCAGCAAGAAGAAGCCGGGTAGGAAACGCGGCCCAAAGAAGAAGCTAGAGGGACGTTTCATCATCACGGAAGTATCTCCCGATGGGAGACCGTTAGCTCCACATGAAAATGTTGTCAAGTTGATAAATCACATTGGGGCTCTTGTTCGGGACAACATCCCAATAAGCTTTCGGTTTTGGAAAGCGGCTGACGCACCTGACTTGCTACCCGAAGAAGGTGATCAAGCAGAAGCTGAGCACGAAGATCAAGATCAGGACAAAGAGCAACATGAAGAGAATGAACCCCCGGTACCGGTTCGGCCAGATGTTGTCCCTGTCACAGAGAAGAACATGATTTGGGCCGAGGTGAAAGCACACTTCAGATTTCCCGAAGGCACATGTTTGAAAGATGTGCGCACTTGGGCCCTGCAGAAGGGTGCAATTGCCTTTCAGACGTACAAGAAGTGGCTGACCAAGGAGTTCATCAAGGAGGGGCTTACACCCGATTTTAAGAAGCCAGGATATGCCAAGTTAAGATATCATTGGGATGCATTTGTGCAGGGAAAGCAATCGGAAGATGACGCCAAGTTGATTGCAACCAACACAGCCAATGCACGTAAAAAGAAAGAATTCCATCATCTTGGCCCTGGAGGTTACGCGATGGCCCTGCCCAAATGGGATCGGATGGAGCAAGAGATAATGGCACGTGGAATCGTACCGGCAACTCTGGAGTGGCCTGACCGAGCGCGGAATTACTATTATGCACATGGTGGCACGCTCAATCCTGATGATGGATCATTAATATCGGGTGAGCAACTAAGACAGACAGCTGCAAGGCTTGTTGATTTGATCAGGGCTGCTGCCGAAGGGACATTCATAGCTGATCGAGAGAAGGACGAGCTTTCTGCTGCAATAGGCACTAGAGAACATGGTGGACGTTGCCGAGGCAAAGGTGTGATTCCATGGAAAGTCGCATGGCATGAGCACATTGACTCGTATAAGAAGCGCAAAAGGAACAAGGACGAACAAGATAGGAAAATAAGATAATTGCAAGAGCGCGTAGAAATGACTGAGGTAAGAATGGAGGCCATCATTGATGAGCGTGTGGCCCTTGCTCTTAACAAATAATCATCACAGCAAGGGCCCATAGATGAAATGAGCCCACCATCTACTGAGGGGAAAAGTAGTGTCACTTCAACAGATGCAGCACCAGCAAACACGGAAGCACCGGTCAAGGAAGCAGAAGCACCCCTAGCCTCACATGAAGCACCGGTTGCCTCACCAGAAGCACCCCAAGCCTTAGCAAAAACAGCCAAGGTCTGCCACGAACGGTTCCCCGTGGATGACATCACAGTGAGGTCAGCGTGTGAGCTTCATGCTCAACTCAGAAACAAGATGTTACCGGTGGCTTATGGTGTTGCTGACGTCCCGGAACCGGGGGAAACATTCATGGGCGTGGAATTCAGTAAATCATTTTACCATAAAGTTGCCGTCGACCGAGTGGTCCCTGGTTGGGAAGACCTCGAACTGGAGTTACCGGGACCTGATGGGGAAGAGGTGCTTGGAGATACCGTGCATGGTTGGGTATTGTGGGCCAAGGCTCACATAAAGATTACGAAACCGGTCAAGGAAGCACCCCTAGCCTCACCAGAAGCACCTCTTCCTGATGCCTCATCTACACCCCCCGTGCTTGAAGGCGAAGATCATCAGCTACCGTCATCTCCAACACGAAGCATGAGTCCTCTAGTTGATCGGGACCCAAGCGAGAGTCCACCCCCTCAGCATGATGAGTCCGTTAAGGGCAAGGGTGCCAAACAACGAGCTACGCATCTTCCTCCGCCCCCTCCTCCAAAGAAGCAGACGAAGCCCAGGCCGAAGAAGCCTCAACCGAAATTATCTTACGAGAAGACTCAGGAGGAGCTAGATGCTTCAGTACAGGCTGAGCTTGATAGACAAATATTCAAAGCGAAGAAGCCACCTGTTGAGAAACCAATTGACCGGGTCAAATTTCATCGCTTCATGAAAAAAATGGAGGAGCAAAAACGAATAAATGCCCAGGCACCTCCTTTGAGTGACTATGACCGACAGGCACTCAAGATGGACAAACAGAAGAAGCTGGCGAATAGAGCTAAATCTACAATTCCACAACTAGGCACCCAGTCAAAGCAATCTGTCTCCCCCATCAAGGTGCTTTCTTCGCTTGAGCAGCATATGCTCGTATTCAATAAGGATTCAGGTCTGATTCCTGGTCAAATCCGAGGGGACGAACCAATCCCAAAGCATGAAGGGGCAAATAGACTGAAGTATGAGTGGGGTAAACCCCTTGTGTGGCCGCAGTTGGTGCCGTTTCTTCCAACGAGAATGCATGAACTGCACGATTGGTACATGGCTGCGTCAGCCAGCAGTGTAACCTATGTGGAAATTGCCATAGAAGATCGACATTATTTCCGTGGTTGAGAAACTTTTGGTGTGGAATTTGACCAATTTTGGTACTTATTCAATCAAGATGCAATTGACTCAGACTCATCGCTTGCTGGACTCTGTAAGTCTCGAAAACAATGATCTAGACATTCTACCTTATCTTAACTTGTGTTTAATTTGAATTTAATTTCAATCATGCAGCTTTGAGATGCAGCGGTGCTGGAGGAGAGGAATAAGGGACGTCGGCTTCTTGGGTCCACTAATGATAAATCAGACTTGTGTCAGAAAATGGGAGCTGGCCACATTGGACTATATATATTTGTATCTAGAAAAACACCATGAGAAGGGTATCATACTTCTGCCATACAACTTCGGGTGAGCAACGTGTATCTCATCTATTTTATCTTTTTCAAATAACATTGCATATATATTTCAAGAAACTAATATTTCTACACGTATGCACAGCTTCCACTGGATTCTTTTTGCATTCTGTCCGTCTCTAAGCAAGGTCTTCATCTTCGACTCTTTGAGGGCAAGTACAGACAAAAGCGCATACCAAGATGTCGTAGAGATGATCAAACTTGCATGGACTCGCCTCTGTGTAGAGCACCCGGGAAAATACAAAGAGAACCTTTATTTCCACTATGATTTCTCTGTATGTGTATTCTGCTAGTCCGCATATCTCATGTCTTCCAATATAATTAAACATATTTCATAACTTTGTTTTCGCACATGTGCAGTGCTTGACACAACCTTCAGGTACCAATCTGTGCGGATACTATGTATGCGAGTTCATGCATACCTTTTCAAGCATCGCACAAGGTACCAACCTTGAAGACAGGGTGCGTCCACTAAACTAAACGACACATGCATGTAGTTCTTATTTGTCCATGTTCTTTTTTGTACTAGTTCTTATTCTTTGTTCATATTCTTTTGTAGATTGATGACATCAAGCAGGGGTTCCTCGAGTCGGAAAGAATCCGGTTAATTCAAGAACAACTATGCGGATTTCTTCTAGATGAGGTGATTACGCCAGGTGGAGAATTCTATTGAGGCTTATCATCTGTGATTGTAACGGGGAAGTCCACGAAAGACACATCGGGGAAGTCCACGGCAAAAGCAACCGGGAAGTCGACGGAACAAGCGGAGTCGACTAAGCAGGGGAGCAAGAGAGGAAAAAGCTTTGCAAAGGACCAATCGTCAGGGAGCAAAAAAACTAATATTAAACTCTGCTAACCTTTGATGCAATGTATTATATACACTAATATATGTATTTTATATTTCTGCATGCCAAATATTATATATGTTCTTGCATTGGATCAACTACCGGATTTGAGATAATACATGCATACGGATATATGTACTAGTATAATATTAGATATTATACTAATACATATATACGTATGCATGTATAGTATTATCTCAAATATTTTATATAGCACACGAATATATATTATAGCGTATCAAGCATTAGGATTAGTATACGTAAATCAATCAAATACGATAGAATTAATAAACCAGAAAAAAATAAAGAAAAAGAAAAAATAAAAATAAAATTAGTACCGGTTGACATCAAGAACCGGTACTAATGTGTCCCATGCCACGTCGCCGGGGCGGGCACATTAGTACCGGCTCCCAATACCAGCCGGTACTAATGTCCCCATTAGTACCGGTTTCCAAAACCGGTACTAATGTGACTTCGCATTAGTACCGATCGAATAATACCGGTTTGGAAACCGGTACTAAAGAGGGGTTACGGACCGGTACAAATGTAGGTTTCCCTAGCAGTGTATCCTCTTCAAGGCAGTTAGGTGAATATCCCGCGGAGCATGCATGTGCAAGCAGACCTGCTGAACTGCATAGGCAATGTCTGGCCGAGTGAAGGTGAGGTACTGCAGGGCTCCGGCAAGGCTGCGAAAATCAGTCGCCTCAGAATCCCTTAGTTATTTTTGCCAACTTCTGGGTTATATGGCATATTAGCTCTCCATATTTGAATTCTACATGTTAGATATTGGTCCTTGCAAATTTCATTAATCGTGTATGTTTTTCCTTTAAAGTTTTGTACTCAATATTGTAAAAAGAACTTAAAAGAAATTGTTATAACCAACTCTGGAGTTGTTCTCCAGGTTTCTAAAGAGGAGGCGAAGGATACGCGTAAGCTATGTTATCACTGGTGGGTCCCGCCTATCATACTCATGAAAATCAGGATAGCTAGTCACTAGCCACTAGCCAAAGATAGCTAGCGGGACAACCAATTTAGCTAGTCAGGATAGCTAGTTGGGCAGATAGCTAGTCTGTTGGAAGAATGTTTTTGAGATTTTTTTTCCAAAATTTAGCTAGTCAAGTCATTTTAGCTAGTCTCTTGAAGTTGTCCTAAGGAGCTTGGTTGGAGGCTCCTATTGCAGGTTCGTCTTTTCGTTTGCATAAAACAATGCATTCTGGCTGACAAATTTACATCCTAAAAGAAGGGCACGCCACTATCTTATTTTCTTTTACGTAAACAAAAGTGAAGTCCATGAACAGCTATAGCACATTCCGGAACATCATTGGTTCAACGTTTGCATTTGTTTGCATCTGTCAGGTGCATGACGAAGTGATACTGGAAGGGCCTTCGGAATCTGCTGAGATGGCCAAGGCCATAGTAGTGGAGTGTATGTCCAAACCTTTCTACGGAACGAACATCCTGAATGTCGACCTGGCTGTTGATGCCAAGTGCACGTGCGTAAAGAACTGGTATGCTGCCAAATAGACGCTGCACACATCCTGTCATCCTACAAAATACCAATGTGGAAAATGCACGTTTTCCCGCCACAAGGTTGGTGACAATATATGGTGTGTGCGATCGATGCCCTCCATTCAGATACAACATTGGACTTGAGTCATCCTGGAGACTGGGCTCCCGGATTATCACGTTTGAAGCGGTAACCCCAACCACGGCAGGATCACACGCCCATTTCTTGGTTGCCAGCAGACCAGTGAAAGACCGAAGACTGACAGTCACTAGTAGTGTAGTAGCATGTAGATATCTTGGATTGTACAGTAGGATCAGATCGGATTTTGAGATGTCTTGATCTCGCGAGAAGTAGCAGTGCCAAAGATGCTGTTTGTTCATAAGATGACTTGTTCAGCATGCTGGTGCATCAGGTTAATTTCCTGATCTGTTCTTGTTCCAGTGAGACCAACTATCTTCGTCGTGGGCTCGCGGCTGGTGAATGCCGTGTTATCACACAGTTCAGCTTCTAGCACGAGCTATGTATCGTTTTCCTTTTCCTTGAGCTAACCGCAAATTCTGTAGTAAGCACTTTCGTGGTATTGCCTTGTTCCTCAGCAGCAACCGCAAATTCTTATTTCTTCCTCCCCCCTCGTCACAAATATTGTAAATAAATAACATTCTAGATATTGATATGGTTTTAAAGTACAATTTGGACTTACTGCCCACATTGTCAACTATGTAGGGATTACCCGGATTCCATAGACTACGACTAGTTGAACTCACTATGCACTAGCCATGAGATGAATGGTAATTTAGGTGTGTTACTTCTAAGATGTTGTGTAGGACAACATCTCTGTTTAAATAAGCTACTTGGATCACATTAACAATTAAAACAAATAGTAATTTGAGATGAATGGGTTAATATTTGATCCCACCTCTTAATTTTACTAGACTAAATACTACAAACTAAGCTCGGTGGAATGAAGAAGACTCACGGGTTTTCATTAAGAGAAGTAACCTTCTCGAGTTTAGAAAACTTCCGAATCTCGACAAGATCGATGAGAGGATTTTTTTAAAAAACGGTTCCATAAATCTGCTCCAACCAGGAATCGAACTTAGGTTTACTGATGTGATCATACCTCACAAACAACTAGATTAGAGGAGCTTTGGTAATTTTACTAGACTAAAATAGTGGGTTCTTTGCCACTCATACTTGAATCAGTGTAGATAATCCAAACATCCTCTAGTAGTTGGGCACGATTCCCGTGCAACCTGTTTTTGTTTTGTTACCTCCAATTCCAATTATTAGCTCTTTTTTTTACAATTTCAGCAACTTTTTTTGCGCACCTTACTCACATCAGTGAGTTTGTGCATTGTTTGCAACTAAAATAAAATTCAGCATGCTCAAAAAAAAAACTTTAAGAACAAAGCAGCCATTTTTTTTGAAGTAAAGAACAAAGCAGCCATAACAGAACAGGTTCAAGCGCCCCTTTCTTCTCCCTCCTCTCAGCTCTTCCCTCACTCAACTCAACAAACCTCCAAACGCAAATCCTCCCAAAGACCCAAACCTAGCGGTGGAGTAGCCGATACGCCTCGCCCGGCCGCCCCCTCGCTCCACCTAGTCCTGCCGCTGCTGCTCCGCGCCTCCGCCTACCTCCCGACCGCGACTGCCCCGACGAGGTGAGCGGTAAGCCCCTTGTTGTTGCCCATTCCCGCCAGTCCGCCACCCTTTCCCTTCCTTCGTACACTCTTCCTTCCGCGTGCGGCGGTGGGTCGCTCACCCTTTCCCTTCCTTCGTACACTCTTCCTTCCGCGTGCGGCGGTGGGTCGCTCGCACTCTCGACGCCTCTAAATTTGGAATCAACTGGGTCTGCACGCATATGTGTTTAGCTGTGACCCTCACTCACGCAGCCCACTAAACACGGGGCTCTTATATGGCTACCGGAAGATAGTTAGGGGTTGAAACTTCCAACCCATCAAAGCCCACTTAAGATTGCTAGCTAAATAGTTCCAGCCCACCAAAACACATAATTATTAAATAAAAAATGTTGCAACATTTTTCAAAATGTTGCAACATTTTTTTCTTCAATATTTTTAGTCATTTTTCTTCAACATTTTACAAAATGTTACAACATTTTTTCAAAATTATCTCTTCTTCCTCCCCACTGCAGACGCCGGCGGCGCGCCGGCCGGCCGCGGGCCGCGGTGGGCGGCAGAGGAGGCGCGCGGCCGCGGTAGGTGGCGGAGGAGGCGGCCGGCCGGCCCGCTCCGGCGTGCGGCGGCGCACAAGCTGGCAGCTCGCGCGCCGCGCGCGGGGGCGCGGCCATGGCTGTCCGGCCGCGGAGCTCGCGGGCTCCGGCGGCGCGCGCGCGGGCAGGCCGGCCGCGGAGCTCGCGGCCTCCGGCGGCGCGCGCGGGGGCAAGCCGGCCGTGGCTCGCAGCTCTGGCGGCGGCGCGCGACTAAGACGCGGCGGCGGCGCACGGGTGAGCGCAAGCCCTCCCCAGGCGGCGGCGGGCAGAGGTAGGAGGAGATGGAGTGGAAGATGGGCTAGGTTTTGCTATTGTTGGGCGGTTGTTGGGCTTCTGGTGGATTATAGATTCATAAGGAAAAATCTTCCAGAAGATATATAGGATTTCCGACTAAACACTCCATCACTTAATTGGGCCCATTAAACTCCTTCCGTAGCCGCTAAGACGCCGTTGCGATTCGTCCCCAAACTAAAAGAATTCCATTTCGTGGTGGCATATATGATTATTTTGGGTATGATTCCTTTGGTCGGGGCCGAAATCAGCCATTCCGATTTTTGGTAGTGCCAAAGAGGATCTCTGCCTGCAGCCTGCTGCCTGCCTTTTGGACTGATTCTGACTTTAGGCATAGCCCGTGATTTGGCAACATTTTTCGCCAAGATTTAGGCATAGGCATCATATTTGCCAAAATGTGATGACCAAACTTGGTTAAGGCAATTCTCTCTCCTTTCCCTATGGCAATTCATTCCAACATTGCCAACATTTTTCTTTTCTTTTGGATTTTATTTTACCAAGCTACTTTTTTTTTTTGCATATGGTTTGATCTGGAACCTAAATTTTTTTCAATGTTCCCATGATTTGGTCACCCCGAAAAAAGATGGTGATGAAGTTTTGTACTCATCTGGTTTGTTGCTGAAATCTTGGCAAGCACATACATCTATGTTCATTCTCTATATAGAATTAGGTGAGCTAAAAATTTTGCCAAGGAATTGTACAGGGGATTTGGCCAAGAGTCGTCATGACATTGCTAAAATCTTGGCAACCATTAGCAGCAGTCCAAAATGGGGGGCAAGTTATTGGGGCTAGTCAGATTTGGAACCATTTATGTGTAAATACCCACTTAACCACTTTCTCTTATTATCAAGGCATTGCACTTCTTAATCCCCATGCTTAACCCAAACCCAAATAACCACTTTCTCTTATTATCAAGGCATTGCACTTCTTAATCCCCATGCTTATCCCAAACCCAAATACGCTTTATACATAAACAAAAGGTTTACATTTGGTTCTGCTTTTGATTAAAATCTAAATATTCTTTATATAAACAAACAGGTGTTGTACATTTTGTTCTACTTTTAAGCATATCAAGCCACTAGTAAAATGCATGTGCGACGCACATGTTTTTTAAAAATATTAAACACATATTTTATATTTGTAGAACGTACATGTACTAATCAACTCTTTATTAAATCAATGTAAATGGCAAAGCTAGTAATTTGTCTGAGCACATTATTAAAAGTATATTGTTTACCTGTAGGCAAGCACGCAAGCAGCAATTAGAAAAAATTGTCTGCAAAGAGCAGGATAGGACTACAGACTACTTATGACCCCAAATATAAATCCTATTAGACAATAACTATGAATAAGATGTTGGCATTTTCATTGGTCAGAACTCAGTAGCACAATTTGCCTGAGGCGAGCTCCGTCAATTTCTCCATTATCCAACAAAATTTCATCCCCAAAGATTTCTACAATCTTTTATCTTCCAATCTCCAGTACCTTTCTTCACTACATTCTATATATGCATAGCTCCAAACTCAGTACAATAGTATCACTTCTCACAGGCTTATGCACATGGCATCAAGCTAAAAAAATAATCAGAACTCTAAATGAACTATTAACATTTAATACACATTCTTTGCATTGATAGCACCTATTACTATTGTGATTTGCGAGTACAATAGTTTGCTAGGTCGTCACTTATTCGATTCCAGTTGCCAATTTGAAGCAACAATTGTATGATTTTACACAGCTTTGACCCACACATTACTATGTTTGATACGCTGCCAATCCACCCTATTGCTGATACAAGATCTGTTATATATAACAAACTCTCACTGCAGGAAAAGAAACATAAAATCTGCAAATAGGATCTTATATTTTTGGGGTCTGAAGTGATTGTTACATATCTGCAAACAGCGAGATGAATGTTGCGGCTATCTAATGTGACAATTAGTGGGATTCCTTCTTGTAGCGTAACCACATAGTATTTAGGTTCCAAAAGCTATTCCTAACTGATTTTTTTTTCGTGCAGATACAGAGATCAATCATAACAATTGAACTCCTATCTTGGATAACGGATAACCATACCTGAGGAATTTAGGATTGAGGCAGATCAAGCTGACTGTAACATTGATATCAGTAGCCAGTAGGAAAAGTCTACTACATTTGTGGCCTGCTAAGAAAAGTCTCACAGGTCACACGCAGCTAAGGAAACTGAAGAACCGAGAAAGGCACGCCGCCCATGGGCAAGGCTACTCGAACTTATTGATGAGGGAGAGGTCGTTGATCATCTTCTCGATCTTCTCCTTTCCGGAATCGCCGACGAACCTCCCCCCGGACTTGAGGGACGGCACGAGCGCGGTGACCTTGCCGCTGGTGTCGGGGCAGATGTTTCCGATCGTGCAGAGCTCGAACTCGGCGAGGCCATAGCGACTGAACGTCTCGTGGACCTGGCGCATGGTGTCGGGGTCGGCTGAAGCGCTTCACGTACTGCAGCAACTTCTCGAACATCTGGGACACTTGCGCGACGACGGGTCGACTCTGATGCGTGCTGCTGGAACTGCTCGTACTTGTGCTCCAAGATGATCACCACATCGCAGTTCATCAGGCACTTGGCCTTCAGGAACTCTTCGCCAATCTTGAGCTCGGCAGCGTTCTCCTCCTCCTCGTCGAACATCTTGCTGTTGCCACTGCTTCTTCTTCCAACCGAAGCGAGATCGATGGAGACGACGGAGTTGGATTGCAATTGGACTCGTTTTTAAGGGATTTTAGATGGCGACCGAACTGGGATTGCAATTGGACTCTGTTGGAAGGGATTTTAGATGGCGTGTGTATATGGATCCGTGGGTATGGAACGGTGAGGTGAGAAAATAATTTTGTTTTTGGCAGAAACGCTCTCCAAATTGCGATTTTTTAGTCCTTTCATAGTCCTTCCACCCTATCCACTCCTAAAAACATATGACGGGTGGGTCCGGTGTGAGGAGTACGGTGGACCCGATTTGGGTGAGAAAAGATTTCAATTGTTTTTGCTCATTATATCAAGCCATATATTTGTATGCAGTTTTCTTTTCCTTTTTTCCCTTTGTTTTGGCTCACTAAAGTATGATTAATGGGATTGTAAAGGGGCTCACGGTGCAGCGGCAAAGGCCACTAGATGGGGAGCTACCACGCAGGGTTCAACCCAAAGCACTGGTCAAGAGACGGCCCAGGTCGGCTTGAGGACCGTTGTGGCCCAGGCAGGAGTCTCACGGTTACGTTTCCCAGTGTCAGGGCGGGGCCGGGGTTCGTGGATTTTCTTAGCCTGCGTGAGAAGGTCTTCTTCTTACATGCAATGCCCGGGGGGCGGTTTTCCCCTCGTAGGTCGATTTTTTTAATGATTAATGGGATTGATTTTACGAGTCAAAGTTTAGTGCTAACAGATATGTCATAGATTTCAGCAGGTATATATATCATATATTTGTTTAACCTACCCCAACTTGCTTGGGCCTAAAAGGCTTTGTTGACTTGTTATACGTAGAAAATATTATCTAGACATGGCGCCTTGCATTTAGAATTGCTCATCAGTTTTTCCTGCCCAATCGCATTATATCTCAATTCTAATGTTAACAGGAGAAAAACTATTAGTCAAGTTTTGTGAGAGAGAGAGAGAAGGGGGGGGGGGGGGTTATGGGCATTTTTTGTATTTCTCGCTAAACTGCATAAATTTCCAATATTCTTTAGTGTTGCATTGTATTTTGTCATTTCTTCTTACTATTCAATAGATGCGCATTTAACATGTTTCGATTACTAAGAGTTAGTAAAAGTTTAGGAGCTAATCCACTAAGTTCTTCTGGCGGTGTTGTTTGAGAAAGTGCAGGTGCAAATGCAGGGATAAACATTCTTCTTTGTGCCAGGGGCTTGAGCTGTGCACCTCCTGCAAAGAAAGTGTGCATTCACTTTCTGGTAATTTCTGTTTGATGAATGACTCAGAGCGTGCTCAACTGCAGTTGGTAGCATTATATGTGAGTGCTTCTTGTGCAGTTTTTCGCCCCCAGAGAATATGGTTGAGTGCAACAAGGAAGAGGCCTTCAGGGCCAGGTTAATCGCTATAAAAAAGATGAAAAGTAATGATTTTGTTGGTGCCCGGAAGATTGTTCTTGAAGCTCAAAGGCAATTCCCAGAACTTGAGAGTATATTCCATCTGTTAACTGTCTGCAATGTTCACTGTGCAGCAGAGGTAAGAGTGAACGGAGAGATGGATTGGTATGGAATTTTCCAAGTGGAGGAAGCAGCAGATGAAGCCATCATAAGAAAGCAGTACCTCAATCTTACCCGTTTACTTCATACCGATAAAAATAGGTTTCCTGGTGCTGAAGCTGCTTTCAAGCTGGTTTCTGAAGCTTATTCTATCCTGCACGAATCAATGAACAGATATAAGTATGACATCAAAACAAACAGAAATGTATTTTGGACCAAGTGCCCGTTCTGTAAGACACAATATCAGTACTACTTTTGGATCCTGAATAGAGGTCTTTTTCGGTACACAATACCACTCTGTACCACCACTTTAAAAGGACTCGTATGTAATAGGAAAGGATCTATTTGTAAGGATCGGACGGTTGAGATTAATTCTGTAACACCAGTTTTTTTTGTGTGGTACGGGTGGTATTCATAGGTGGTATTGGTAGCATATGAGTATTATTGGAAATTCCAAATATTTTTGTTGTAATATATGAAATTAGATATATGAAATGATTTAGGTATTGTACGCGGTGTGTTTTTATTGTACTCGTCGGCGGTATGTTTTTTCCAAATAATATTCATTCACCAAATTACCATTTTTCCCACAACAAAAAACCGACAATACCACTGTACTACCAAAGAGTGGTATTGTGTACCGAAAAAGACCTCCCTGAATAAGGGTGTCCACTGCCGGCAACGCAGGAGAAGATTTTTTGCATCTGCTTTAAAGGAACTGGCCACACCCACTTCGTTAAGTGCACCGATTCCTGTGACAGCATTTCGAAATCGAAAACGTCGAATGCATGACACTTGCAGTCAACAAGGCCACCACGTGAAACCTCCTGCGGGCCGAGTTGCGGATGTGGAAGTTCAATTTTCAACACTGAATCAAGATAAGTCTTCAGTTCCAACTGAGAATGATAATATGCATGCAAGGCTGATGCCAGATCCTCCTAATCCAAACATGGTTAGTACACATAATTCTGGTATAAAAGATGCATTTGCAGTGGCAGATGCTCCACATGTTCCTAGTTGTGCAGAGCATTCTTCTGCAGGTGGAAAAACAGATGGGCAGCCAAGTATTGGTCAGTCAGCGATGTTACATGAGGAAGTTGGTTTTCCAATGGAAGAAAATAATACAGGAGAACGATCTATGACATCCCCTCCTGATCCAAAGGTTGTTGACCCCAGAGAAGATGGGTTCGGTGGAGGATGTAGAAGTGCTGAGTGCTGCAGCGGAGACAAGTAAGAGAAAACAAGATGCTGATGAGAACACTATCCTGAACTCAGATAGCAACAAGTGGCAAGGGAAGAATGATTCTCTGTCAGCTCAAGTTGACACCAGCTGCAAGCAAATATCAGATGATAATGCCACCAGTGCTGACAGACAACTAACTCCTCCAACTCATGCGACCAGCAAAGCACACATCGAAGAGAAGGTAAAAACCACAGGTACATGTGACCAGGACACAGATACTTCTCCCGAACAGGATACAACCTTGCCGGAAAACACCTGTGGTGCCAATCAACTCGGCGTCGACCAACTCTCCAACTGTATTTATAAATATCCCGATCCTGAATTCCACAGATTTGAAGAAGACCGCTCTCCTGAAAAGTTTAAACGTGGGCAAATATGGGCTTTGTATGATGCTGCTACTGCTGATACATTCCCCAAGCTCTACGGCTGTATAACAAAAGTTGAGTCAGATCCTTTTGCAGTGCGTCTGATCTGGCTCGAGGCCTTCCCTAAGAAGGAGCAGGAGAAACGGTGGCTGGAGCAGGGGATATCCATCAGCTGTGGCACATTCAGAGTAGTGAATCAGGGAGCTCGGTACGACACGACTTGCTGTTTCTCTCATCTGGTAGAAGCCACCGGAGCCACCACACTGTTCGAGGTTGAGATTCTTCCACAAGTAGGCAAGGTTTGGGCCGTGTACATGAACTGGGAGCCTGACTGGTCTCCTTCCAGCACAAATGCTTGTGAGTTTGATCTAGTCGAGGTCGTCGGGCGCAGTGAAGCTGGCACAAAGGTTACGTTGCTGACAAAGGTCGACGGTTACGTTGCGGTGTTCAGACCCGACAATGGAAGGGGGCTCTCGGAGATCCCTACTGGTGAAAACATGAGGTTCTCACACCGCATACCTTGCTTCCGTCTGACCGGAGGAGGCGGCGGCGGCTATCACCGTGTCCTGTACGAGCTGGATCCTCCTTCCGTCCCCAATGGTTTCCTTTGCAGCGACCTGAGAGGACACCCCGTGACTTGCAAGTGTCTCTAGTGGACTGATCTTGAGGTAGTGGTAGCATTGATCAAACCTTTTGGATTTTTTATGTGCCTTAGATTCGCTATACCTGGCATCGAAGTCTTCTGGTATGCACTAAGTCCATGCCAGCATGTGGATGGTAACGCAGAAGCTTCCTTGTCCATTGTCAATTTGCAGCGCTTTTGAGGAATTGTGGTGCCTGCATTATGTCTCTAATCTGAAGAGTTGATTTTAGCAAGTCTCGTCTACAATGGTACATGGTAGTACCTAATAGCTGGTCAGGTCACCGGTGCTTGTGGAAGAGTTTTAAAGTTGAGTAATAGCTGGGCCTGCAGTAACTTGCGTAGTTCAAAATTACCCTTCAAAATCTTTTTATTCTGTTCAAACATAAAGTTGGTACTGCCGCGTTGGACGTCCCTATGCAGGAGTTTCGATATTTGTTTTAGGGTTATTTGGTTCCAGGTCATTACTATTTCTCAGAGTTGAAGAAACATCATTACTATTCATCTTATTGTAAATTTGCTATTGCAATTCTTCAACTCCCGCAAATTTGCCCTTTTCTACGTCTACGGCAACCTGAAGCCCACTTGCAGGCTCAATATTAGCGTATAGGATGAGAGCCAGGTGTGGTTCGAGGACCGGTGGATGGTCGCTTCCTGGTGTGATGAGTGATTGACAACGTGGTGTGGACTGATTCTTGGCTAAGTATTGCAGGTGTAGGTTGCGGCTTGACTGGTGTTGGTGCAGGTGAAGAACAAGCGCGAAAGGTCGTTGCCGGTGAGGCCTCCAGGTGTGGAGAAGACAAGTAGGCTTGATTCGAGAGACCCGGTGGCCAGCGGGGTCAAGTGTGGGCCGCATGGTGGCAAGAATGACAAGATGAAGTCATGGACGGTTCCTTGGTTGAGCCTAAAAACTAAGGTCGAGCCGGGACTACGTGGGAGCCAAGTCATGAGTGGTGATTGGCGGAGGCTACACCGAGTTCGCGGGGTTTCCGGTGGTTCACCAGAAAACCACTGGGTTCCTTGTTTGATCCACAAAGCCAAGACCGAAGAACCGAAGACGGAGGTGCAGCAGCTCCAGACCGGTCTGACCGGTGGGTCTGACCGGTGGGTACCGGTCTGACCGGTGAGGAGCACCGGTCTGACCGGTGTGCGATGACGCAGTCCGGAATCTTCGAAGCGGAGGACACGCGTCGGGATCGCAAGGCTTGCGTCGAGGCTAAGCAAGTTTGCGGTCGCTGGGCATCCGTCCGATGGAGCGAAGACAAAGATTTCCGAATTCGCCCTTGAGGGGCATGTATCCCTAGTTAGCTAGTAAAGGTATTTTCGTCTTTCGGTTGCCTCCATATAACCCAAGTGGTGAGAGGATGCCAGCCATCTCTTGGAACCCTAGCTCATTTGGTTTTTCTATTTTCCTTCCTATTCTCCTTAGGATTTTTCGTAGGACTAGCTTGAGAGCTTCATGCTAAGATCTTGTGAGAGGGAAGGATGATCGGGCGGCAAGCTAGACCTTGTATGAACCTCTTTGGTATGTATAGATGATTCGGCGTGGTTCCTCAAGGTTTGAATGTGTCTTTCCCGTTTCTCCTTTTTGGTGATTTTCGAAGCCCTTTCTTGGCGATTTTCTTGGAGCGATTTCGAGGCCTTTCTCTTTGGGATTTGGTGGGGGATGTATGTGTGAATCCTTCGTGGTTCTTTTCCCTTTGATTTCCCACCCAAATCCGTGAGCAAAGGGGCTCGATTTTGGGGTTTTCTTGGCTCTAGGGTTTGAGACGTTCTTGGTGGGATTTCCTCGATTCCTCTTGTTTTGACAAGTTTTGGTGTACCAAATCTTAGCTATGGAGTGCCCATGAGGTGTTCCTACTATCCCCAAAGTCTTGTGCAAAACTGTGGAGTGATTCGGGAGATCGGGAGTTGGATTTGGAGGAGTTGACCCGCGGGCGCTGTTCATCCCGAGAGCTCAGGTCACACCGGTCTGACCGGTGCAGACTCTCTGTTAAGTTTTGCTCGGGTGAACGTCTTGGTGAGTTTACTGTTGTCCTGTGTTGCGGGTTTGGTCATGTTTGGAGCTCGGTAGGTCAGTTTGGTGGATTTGGGATTTCCTGGCTTGGACCGGTCTGACCGGCGAGCTACACCGGCCTGACCGGAGTAGAGGCCTTCTGTGGAAGTTCTCAGATTTTGCCAGCAGGGACCGGTCTGACCGGTGCTGCTCACCGGCCTGACCGGTGTAGCCCAGTAGCTGCTCGAGTTGGTTTTTCCGCTGCGTTCTCGAGTAGGTGTAGGTGGTTGTTGGTTCCTAGGACCAGTAGCACTTCAGTGGCTGCGTGGTCTTGACCAACTTGGGTAGTTGAGTCGGAGACGTGTTTTGGAAGCCGTGTTCGTCTTGTTGGAGTTCTCATCTCCTTCGAGAAGAATTTTTATCGGCTCCCATTCACTCCCCCCCCCCCCTCTCTGGTTCGCCTAATCGGTCCTTCAATTGGTATCAGAGCCGGTTCGGGTCTTCATTGACTCTTACGATTCTAAGATCCAAAGATGGCGTACCAGGAACGGGGTTCGGGTCCTCCACACTTCGATGGGAAGAACTACCAGATGTGGCAGAGGCGGATGGCAGCGTTCCTCCGCGGAAAGGGTCAGATCCTTTGGGACGTAACGGTGAACACAGCTTATGTTCATCTGATGAACTTCCTTGCTCCAGGATCGAAGGATATGTTCAAAGCCAACAACAAGGCTGTCGACTACTTGTTTCGTGCTCTGTGTCAGCCCGAATTCGATCGGGTTCAGACAGAGGACTTAGCTTGTAGGATTTGGGAGCAGTTGAAGGATGCTCATGCTGGGAATGCTCAGGTTCAGGCTCGGATGTACGCGATGCCCTTTTCCAGCGGTTTACGGTCGTTGTGAACAACATGAGAGCCAATGTGGCCGTGCTCCCATACGATGATCATGATAGAGCCGTGAAGCTCTTGCACTCGTTGGATCGTACCGTATGGGATGGGAAGTTTGAGGCTATTGTTGAGTCCGAGAAGTATGACACCTTGACGGTGAACGAGCTGTTCTCGAAGCTCAAGTCGGCTGAGTTGGACCGTGGTATGACAGCTAAGATCGAGAGCCCGACTGATTCTCATAGTCTCGCTCTCGTTGGTGGCAAAGGAGCTAAGTCTAACGCTAACGCATCCTCCAGGATGTACTCTCTGTCTTCTTTGATGTCTTTGCCAGACGAGGAGTTCGACGTGCTTGGAGAGGACGAGCTGGCGTTGCTGACCAGGCGGTTCGAGAGGCTGCACGAGAACCGGGTGAACACGAGGAGGACAGCACGGACGTGCTTTCAGTGCGGCAAGCCAGGACACTTCGTCGCCGACTGCCCGGAGAAGATGGAGAACAAGGACGGCTACAAGGACGGCTACAGGCACCGGTCGAGCAAGGACGGCAAGTACCGATCAAGGCGCGATCACAAGCACAAGAACAAGCACAAGGACGAGCAACGGTCGAGGAAGAAGGACGGCCGCAGCAGGAAGGCCCGAGCGATGGTCGGAGCGAGCGACGTCGACTCCAGCTCCGCCTACTCTTCCTCGAGCTCGAGTAGCAGTGAAGATGAAGGTGTTCGGCGCAAGAACAAGAAGTCATCCAGGAACTTGAGCGGGTTGAGCTGCTTCGCGGGAGATGGCTTCTGCGGCATGGCTCGTAGCTCCGGCAGCAAGAAGAGTCACCAGAGTGACTCGGACTCCGACTCCGAGGACGAGGTATGTGATGAGCTCACCTCTTTGCGCAAGGAGAATGATGAGTTGGTTGACTTGCTTGATAATCGCGATCACATGCTTAGAGAGGCCAAGAAGATGAGGAAAGAGCTTAGGGCCTCACTAGAAGATGCTAGGAACCGTGTGGCTGAGCTAGAAACCCAGAACCTAGATGCTAAGCTAGAGATTGATTCGCTTAAGGCTTCTCCTGTGGTTTCTGATGAGATTGATTGCTGTGATTGCTCTGTGTACCTAGCTGATCTTACTGCTCTTAAGGATAAGCATGCTTCTACTTGTGATGAACTAGATATGCTTAGGGTTGAAGTGGCTGAGCTTAAGTCTAGACCTGCTTTGCTAGGTGCTTGCACTTCTTGCCCTGTTTTGCATGGAAAGATTGATGAGATGCATGCTTACACTGTTTCGCTTGAGGCTAAGTTGAAAGAGCCTATTCCCACTTCTTGCTCTACTTGTGAATTGCATGCGGTTAAGAATTTGGAGCTTGCGCATTATGTTGATCGCTTGCAGGATGAGAATGATGAGCTGAGGAAATGTATGAGCTGGTTGTCGGGTCAGGAGCCTCAGCTTGGTATCATGATAGCGGCTTTCAAACGCTATGATGGTCAGGCACTTGGGGCTGACAAGCTTGGAGAGAACAGAGGTGAGGGAGTTGAGAGAGTTGGAGAGATCCCTATCCCACCACCAAACAGACACAAGAACAAGTTTGAGCCCAAGCCTAACCATCTCAGAAACAAACTTGACACTACTCCAGATCCACCCATATTCCCTCACCCAACAAATGATTTCCAGAAACCGGTGAAGTTTGTGAGCCCAAAGGGAGGTGAGGAAGGAGAGAAGAAGGGTGAGAAACCGAGTGGGCAGCCCCAACCCAAGCCAAAGCCTAAGCCACAGCCCATGAAGTTCCATTGTGGGTATTGTGGGAGAGATGGTCACAATGATGAGTTTTGCTTTAAGAGAAAGCGTGAGGAGAGAATGGCTAGAGAGTGGGCTAACAAGGACAGGTACCACCCCTCTAATGGTGTACCTGAGCCTCGTATGCAGATGCCCAGGGCCAAGGCGATTGTGAGGACGATTCCGGCTTGGGGAGACCGGAAGGCAGCAGGTGGTGCTGCTGGCCGAGCTACACCGGTCAGACCGGTGCACTACACCGGTCAGACCGGTGCAGGTCTGGGCAGACAGCGAGTTGGTTTTCGTGCTCGTGAGGATGCTCGGTTTGGTTCTGGTGGTCGTGGTTCTGGTGGTTGGTCTGGAAAGGTTGCAGGTGGTCAGTTTGCTAGGTGTTCTCCACCTCATGCTCAATATGGCGGTGGGAGGAGTCGTAGCTTTGAGATGGAGAGGAGGAACGATCCACGGTTTTCCTTTCGTGGCTTTCGTCCTCCTCCAGCTAGTGAAGGTTGGTTCCCTCGTAGTGGTTACCGTGGTGGTGTTCGTGGTGGTAGCTTTGATAGGCGTGATGATTTGGTTTGTGCTAACCCCACTTTGGAGCAAATGGCTCGGCACTGGTTTTACTCTTTTGGTACTAACCCCAGTGCTGAGTCGTTTGTTCACTCACGTGCTCGCTTTTGAATTTCAGGTGGGAGACTTGAGGAACGTTTGGTTGATTGACTCCGGTTGCTCGAGGCATATGACCGGAGACAAGGGGTGGTTCTCGAGTCTCGTCCCGGTGGTGTCCAAGACATACATCACCTTTGGGGACAATGGGCGAGGGCGTGTGCTATCAGAAGGTGAGATCAAGGTAAGTGACAAGGTCACTCTCAGGCGTGTTGCTCTTGTTCAATCGCTGGGGTTCAATTTGCTTTCTGTGTCCTAGTTGTTGGATGAGGGCTTTGAGGTGTTGTTTCGGCCTGGTGGTTCTCGGATTTTAGATTCTCGAGGGGACCTTGTTTGCATGGTCGTTCCCGAGGGTCAAGTGTTCCGAGCTGATTTCTCTCAATCTTCTGGTGTGGAGCGTTGCTTTTTGGCTGGTTCTTCGAGTGAGTTGTGGAAGTGGCATAGGAAGTTGGGTCAGTTGAGCTTTGACCTTTTGTCTCGCTTGAGTAAACTCAATTTGGTCCGAGGATTGCCACGGTTGAGGTTTGAGAAAGAGTTGGTTTGTGCGCCGTGTAGGCATGCCAAGATAGTAGCCTCTTCTCACCCGCCTCTCACCGATGTGATGACTGAGCGTCCATGCGAGCTGCTCCATATGGACCTTGTTGGCCCAGCTCGTGTGCGATCTGCGGGTGGGAAGTGGTATGTCCTTGTTGTGGTGGACGACTACTCTCGGTATGCGCGGGTGTTCTTTCTTGAGGAGAAAGGGGAGACGTTTGGTTTTGTTCGAGATCTTGTCTTGAGGTTAAGAAACGAGAGGCACGGAGATGCCATACGAGCGATCCGTAGTGACAATGGCTCGGAATCCAAAAAAAACTCTCGCTTCGAAACCTTTTGCCATGACTTGGGTCTTGAACACCAGTTTTCGAGTCCGTATACGCCTCCCCAGAATGGCGTTGTGGAAAGGAAAAACAGGACCTTGTGCGAGATGGCTCGGACGATGCTCGACGAGCATAGGACTCCGAGAAGGTTCTGGGCTGAGGCGGTCAATACCGCGTGCTATGTGTCGAACAGGATCTACCTCAGGGTTCATAAGAAGAAAACCTGTTAGGAGTTGATGCACGGTCGCACACCCAAGGTGAGTCACTTCCATGTCTTTGGTTGTAAATGCTTCATTCTGAAGAAAGGAAAGAAGTTGGACAAGTTCGAGGCTAGGTCTGTCGATGTCATTTTCTTTGGTTATGCATCTCATTCTAGAGCATTTCGTGTGCTCAATCTTGAAACTAACCAAATCATGGAGACTTGCGAGGTAACCTTCGACGAGACACAGCCACGTAGTCAGCTTGTTTTTGAGTGTGCAGGTGACGACGAACTTGGCGAGGAGATCTTTCAGGAGGAGGAGCATGAACATGGAGATGATGAAGATGGCGGTGTGGTGCCCGCAGCTGAACATGTACCTACTACTTTGACGACGATCGTGAACGGGCCCTCTCCCACACCTACAACGACAAACCCAGATCAAGGCGAAGCTACTGTTGAGGGGGAGGTAGCATCAAGGCGAGAACCTCCCCGGCGAGTGCAAGTGGATCACCCAGCTTCAAGAATCATCGGCGACATGAATGAACGTACTACACGGTCGAGGGTTCGGAACAATTCTCATTTCGCTCATGCTGCTTTTGTTGCCACCTTTGAGCCCAAAGACATTGGACACGCGCTATCTGATCATAATTGGGTTAATTCGATGCATGAGGTGTTGGAGAATTTTGAGAGGAACCAAGTTTGGGTGTTGGTTGACCCTCCTCCAGGGTGTAAGCCGATTGGGACAAAATGGGTGTGGAAAAATAAAGAGGGAGAGAAAGGAGAAGTGGTGAGGAACAAGTCGAGACTTGTTGCTCAGGGGTACAGTCAGAAAGAGGGGATCGACTGAAACGAACCAGATTTCCAAAACTGGAAACCCGATCCTCGGCACATCTGTGATAGTCCCAGAAAGTGGCTATCACGTGCAAACCCTGTCTCAAGTGGTACAAATCCATACAACACAGGAAAAAGGGGAAAATACATAATCTTATTAATACATCAGAGTACAACATTTCGGCATAAGCCGAGTACAAGTCCAACTGGACTAAACAAGAAAGGTAAAACATCTACGCAGCGGATCTATCAAAGCGAAGTGTCTCCAACTCCACAGGCAAACTTGAGTGTAGGACCAGCTCTAGTCTTCCCATCCTTCATCGTCGATGTCGTAGTCGATCACCAAGTCTGAAAGCATTGCCATCTACCCGATAAGCGGGTAGGTCATGTCAGCTTCCCAACAAAGAGCAAAAGCGGTGGATGAATTCTAATATGCATGGATAAACCTATATCTGGCTGTAGTAAGTTTATGCAAGCAGCGGTAGCAACATCAAGGTAAGCGGTATTGCAGAGAGGTCACCATCTCCGAGGAGATCCACACCTCCGAGGCCAACTCCTCCGGGGTCAACACCCCAACCAAGGGAAGTACACCAAAACACTGGACCTCAACCGAGTCACAGCATCCCACTCTCATCTGCGATGTGAGGTCACCAACTCCTACCCCACATCTCAACGGCACCAAGTCGGGCTCACACACTCGGGGGAGAGAAGCAGCACAAGAAAAGTCTAGCCAGAGTAACAGACCCGTGGGCTGTCCATACCAGTGGACGCGGACTATAGCTATAGGTTTAACACTCTGCAGAGGTTGTACAACTGGACCCGCCGGATAGGGTAGAAACGGTGGCCGCCGTTCCACATCCCTACCTAACGACCGGAGACCTAGCAGTGGGTGGCACTCTCCTGCCTCTCCGAGCCTGACTCGTCCTGAACTGGGGTGCGAAACTTGCCAGCAGGGCCTCAGAGCTGTGAAACCATCCCCGGAGGAGCCGGGGCGACGTCTACTCGGGGGGTATAACCCGTCCCCCTCACACGACCACACCGGTCCGCCTACAAGCTCAGTGCCAACCACCAACTAGTTCTCGGACTGAACCCCGCCCATACGTGAGCGAACGGTTTGTACGAAAATAGCCCAAAGATCATGGTTAAACTGTCGATCGGTCCTTAATTGCAAGAGCGAGCACTCACCAACTCCCACCGTCCGACACGCCGCTAGGGCGGGAGGCCAGGTCGCATCTCCCCTAGACAGGCGTTCACAAGTAACCAAAGCGGCTCGCTCCCGCGGTAACACGTCAAGGATACACACTCACCCAAAACACACGCTAGAATACCGAGATATCCCAATCTCAGTCCAAACCAGTGATTCATCCATATCACGAATCAGGTAAAATGTATGGATAGCAAATATCGAGGACTAGCTAGGGGTCTGTAGCTAGTCCCAAAGGTAGGAAGTTCAAGGAACAGGGTATATCAAATCCAAGGCATGGCTAAAAGATTGTCTATGCATTTCAATCATCCAAAGCATCATAAGTAAAGCACTAGCAACTAAATAGCATGCATGGGATCTATATGGTCAGGAGTGACATGACACCTGCGCGGTAGTCGTCGTAGAGTAGTAGAGGTTGAGGCCTTCCTTCGGGTCGAAGGTCTTCTCGGTCGTCGCAGCTCGGGTCTTCAAACATGATTACAAGCCTACACGAGATGCGACGCGAAAATAAATTACGACAAACCACTAGGCAATAACTCCAAATAACATCAATTTAGAAGAACGAAATAAATCCGAACTAACTACAAGTAGCACTAGTTTAATTTAGGGAAATTAAAGTAATTAGTTTTATATTAAAATAGGTTTAAGCAACTAGCTTTATATACTAGAAAACAAGTTAGAGAGAAGGGTTAGTTCAAGGTTGGGTTTGCCGATCAAGGCTAGAGGTTTGGTGATCGTGCCGGCAGAGCATTAGCACGACAGATAGGTGGAACAAAGCGGAAGCTCAAAGGATGAAGAGAGAGGTGTAAGGCGAAATGAGTTAGGCAAGACATTATCAGAACAACGTGTGCGGTGGCAGCACAGAGAGAAGGAAAGGATCGACTCGTGGTCGATAAAAGAATGGTGATGTGGTAAGGCGTGCTTGGGAGCACGGCGGAGCAAGCGCTAGCGATGCGACGATAACCACGGCGTAGTAGCTAGGTTGCAACGCGGGGTTGCCGTGCTTGAAGCAGAGGCCTCTGCTCAAGGCATGGCCGTCCATCACGCGCGGCCTTCCGGGTACTAACACTTGGTACGACGCGTGCTACGCGGCTCGAAGCAAAGCAGAGCGAGAGCGGGTTTGCGGGTTGCGGCACAAAGCGGTGGAAGCGGTGCAAGGAAGGGGAGCGGTGTGAACACGACTTGGAGAAGTTATTCCTGTCCGCGGCACGCCAATAGCTAGTCGCGGGGCTCCGGCGTCCCAGACCCACAATAGCACAGTGGTGGGCAGCGGTCATGAATTCTACACCAAGAATGCGGGGCAAGAGGGGCTTGGTTAAAGGGCAAGAGCAGAAAAGGATAGGGTAGCAGCGAGCGTCTCGGAATTATGAAACCAACACAACTGCTTTCATAATTTTCGGAGCTCCGGATAATTAGTTATGAATTTTTGAAGAAAAAGGAATTTATAAAACATTTATTAAACCCTTTTATAAAATCAGAAAATAATTTTATTAAAATAATGCTGACGTCAGCATGACGTCAGCGATCAGCGGGTTAGTGGGCCCAAAGTGTTAGTGGCCCATTGAGCCGGCCCAGATCAGCCCAAGGTTCAGCAAGTCTAGAAAAAGTCCTCCAACTGCTTGGTTCGGCCTGGTTAACTTCTTGGGCTAAGCAGGCTTCCGTGGGCCGAAGTCCACACAGAGTTCACGCGGGGGAGTCCGGGTTTGCTCCTTGAACTCCTCTGGGGCACGAAGGAGGTCCTTCCTTCGGTTGTGCGCGCACCAGGTGTTCGACACGGTGTCAGAGTGTCACAGCTCGGCGTCGGCGAGGTGCTGGTTGGTTGGCTGGCTTCCGGAGCGCGGTGCAGCGACGACGGTGGCTGCATGACGGCGCGACGCAAAACAGCAGAGCGACACGACTAGCAGAGCGGAGCAGCACAGCGCAAGGTGGAGCGGCGAGCTGCGGCAGCACAAGTCAGAGCGGCACGGTTGCAGGGCAAAGCGGCGCAAGGCAAAGCGGTGCGGCTGCAGCGGCGACGTTGAGCAGCAGAGCAGCGCGGTGCGGCGCGCTGGGCGGTTGGCGGCGGTGCGAACACGCGGAGTGACAGGACGGCACGGCGCGACGACAAGAGCGGCGATGCAGCTCAAAGCAGAAGTGCGGCACGAAGGTTGGTCAGGGCACAAGGGCGGCGCGCGCGATTCGGCACCTACGGCGCGAAGGCCGGTTCACAGTTCATTCAGGGTACGGGCAGCGCGGCACGGCGGGATGTGCGGCGGAGAAACAGAGCAGGCGCAGCACGAAGGCCGGCGATCACAAATAGGGATGCGAGATCGAGCAAGGGGAAAAGGGAGTTGGCCTGGGTGTTCGGCTCACCGGTGGGCTCGCGGGAGATCAAGGCGTAGCAGAAAGAGATCGAGGCTGTGGCGGCTTGGCGCAGTGCAGGCAGGCCTGGTCGTGGTTCCGGAGCGGCAAGAGTGAAGACGTGGCCGGCTCGACGACGACGGCGTCTTCAGCTCGGCGTCGGGGCAGACGACGTAGGCGGCCGGTCTCCTGCTCGGTGTTGGGGCAGGCACTTCGGTCGGCGTGGTTGCAAGTCGAGGCGAACGATGGTGGGCGCGGTGCCGATGATGTTGATGCCGCGATTCATCGAGCAGGTACAAGGCGAGGTGGAAGTGAGCTGCTCGGGCATCTTGTCGAACATGTTGTAGGCGTCCAAGGCAGTTGCTCGCGTCGATGGTTCCCGGCATGCTCACGTCGACCGTTCCCGGCAGCTTCAGGACGGCGGCGACGGCTTCGGTGGCCAGGAGTTCGCGACCCACGGCACGTGCGGCTCCAGCTTGGTGACCGCAACAACATACTCCAGGGCGACGGTGCAGCATGTGTCCTCCTCCTTGCGGACTCCCTCTTCTCGTTTTCTCTTCGTCAACGATCTGGTGGCGCGCAGCAGGAAGAACACCTGGGCGGCTTGCTTCGGGGATCGATCTGCTGCTGGTGTGCTTGGAGAACAGGGAGGAGGTGGCACATGCGGTTGCTGCAGGGGAGCGGCAGGTGATCGAGTCATTGGAAGGAAAAGAACAAAGGGAGGTAAAGGATTGGAGCTGCGGTTGCTGATTTGCTCGATGGAAAATAAAAAGGGAAAAGGCTTAGTACCTTGGATTGTGCGGTGCTCTGCTGCTAGCCGATCCATGGGGAGAGCACGGAGGTGACTCTGGCCTGCTGCTCCATATTCTTGCGCCGGCAAGAACAAGAGAAGGGAGAGCAGCGGCTGGGAAAAGAAAAGAGGAGAGGGGGATGCGTCGGCAGCCAGCAGAAAAGAGAGGAAAAGGAAGAGGCCGGCGGCGGTGGCTTGGGAGAGAAGGGATGAGTGAGAGAGGTGATGGGTATTTAAGGGAAGGAGTTAGGGTTAGATAGATGGGTTTAGATGGGCCCGAATATTTGGACCCAGATAAATTAATCCCGCAATTTATTTTGTAGAATTAGAACAAATGAATTTAGACTAGTTTTTCCGGGAGTGAATTAAATAGCAAAGTATTAATTCGAGAAGCCGGAAAACTTGGTCATAATTCAAATGAATTCTAGGGAATTAAGTCCACATGAATTACAGTTTATTCTCCGAAATCGAATCAATTGCAAAGGATTAATCCGAAGAGTCAGAAAATAATTCCATAATTCTTTAAGAATTCCCAGAGCACTTTGGAAGAATCGGAAAAAGGTTGTGTACTTAGAGATTAGCAGATCGAGCTGAGGTAGAGGTTAGCAGATCAAGCCGAGCTAATTGGCTAGTGTTAGCTCGGGTGCAAAGTTAGAGTTAGTCACAGAAGGTTTAAAGATTCTTTTTAAATGCTAGCTTTAGTTTGTATTTTGGATTTAATCCAAATATACAAACTCACCTTTGAGATCCAAATAAAATCCAAGAAATCCAAATCACTATTTATACCATTATTTGAAAGTAATTTTATATTCGGTTTTAATTTATATGAGAATATAGATGAGAGGCTAGCATTTTGGTTCGAAATTTGGTAGCACAAGTTCAAACAAAAAGTTTTAAATTTTAGCGAAAATTTACACGTGGGAAAACATTCAAAATTCTGGGATGTTACATCGACTACGAGGAGACTTTCGCTCCTGTAGCTCGTTTGGAGGCGATCAGGATCCTTCTAGCCTTTTCCGTGGCTAAAGGGTTCAAGTTGTACCAGATGGATGTGAAGAGTGCTTTCCTGAATGGTGTGTTGGAGGAAGAGGTGTTTGTGAGGCAACCACCGGGGTTTGAGAGTGGGAAGTACCCCCACCGGGTGTACAAGTTGAGAAAGGCGCTGTATGGGTTGAAGCAGGCGCCTAGAGCTTGGTATGGTAGGCTGAGGGGATTCCTGTTTGAGAGAGGGTTTGAGATGGGGAAGGTCGATCAGACCTTGTTCCTCCTCAGGCAGGGCAGAGATATCCTGATTGTGCAGGTATACGTGGATGATATTGTCTTTGGTGGCTCGTCTAACTCTCTTGTTGTAAGGTTTGCAGAAGACATGAGCAGGGAATTTGAGATGAGCATGATGGGCGAGTTGCAGTTCTTTCTCGGGCTACAAATCAAGCAATCAAAGGAAGGAACATTTGTGCACCAAGCTAAGTACACCAAGGACATTGTGAGGAAGTTCAAGATGGAGGACTCCAAGGCCATGGCGACGCCTATGAGTACGACTACAGCTCTTGATGCGGACGAGGAAGGTGAACACGTGGACCAGAAGGAGTACCGGAGTATGATCGGGTCACTCCTCTACTTGACGGCGACGAGGCCGGACATCCAATTCTCGGTATGTCTGTGCGCTCGTTTTCAAGCGTCTCCGAGGACTTCGCATCGGCAAGCAGTCAAGCGCATATTCAGGTATTTGCGACATACTCCCGACTTTGGCCTTTGGTACTCTGCGTCTTCTTCTTTGGCTCTTCATGGTTTTTCGGACGCGGATTTTGCCGGGTGTCGGTTGGATAGGAAGTCCACTTCTGGGACTTGTCAGTTCTTGGGTTCTTCTTTGGTGTCTTGGTCTTCCCGCAAATAGTCGAGTGTTGCTCAATCCACTACCGAGGCAGAGTATGTAGCCGCAGCTAGTTGTTGCTCTCAGCTCCTTTGGATCACATACACCATGAGTGACTTTGGTGAGGAGTATACCCATGTCCCACTTCAATGTGATAGCACCAGTGCCATAAGCGTTGCAAAGAACCCAGTGCTCCATTCCAAAACCAAGCACATAGAAGTGAGGTATCATTTTCTGAGAGACAACGTAGAGAAAGGAAAAATCGCTTTGATCCATGTACCCACACATGACCAGCTAGCCGATATTTTCACCAAACCCCTAGATCAAGCAACTTTCACTCGTTTGCGGGGGGGAGCTTGGTGTGTGTTTGATTTCTTGAGTTGGTGTGTGGGAGCTCCTTTGTAGCATATGTATAGCTTTCCTTTGTGCATTTCTTGCATTTGGCATGGCATATGTAACATGATGTATAGGCATCTTTGTATCTTAGGTTGCATGCATTTTGTATCATATGCATTGTTTAGGAAAAGCTTCTCCTATATACAGTGTTCACCATGGAATGATATGTATGTCTTTATGAGCTAGTTTGGTAAACTATGGTTAGTTTGGCTTAGCTCTTGATGATCTTGATTTATATCCATGGTGGATGGCTATGTTTTTCAAAAATCTCATATGTATGCTCTCTTGTGAGTAAATGCTTTTATATGATCTTGACATGTTTTTGTGGCTTGACTATGCTTAATTTGTGGTTGGATAGCTTATTTTGATCATATGGGCCAAAGGCTCATTTGCCATCATGAATGTTTAGCCCCCATGCTTGATCTTGTGGAGGGGCATAAGTTCCTTTTTGTCGCAAAGACATTTCATGTACCAATTTCAAATCTGAAAATGAAATGTAAATTGCTTGAAAATGTGCTCCCATGTCATATGTGCTAATTTTAATTTGCTTTGGGTGCTAAACCGTTGCATGATGCCTACCAAAGAGAAGTCTCATATATAGAAGTAGGCACATGGCTCGGTGGCTTTGACATGACATGAGGTGCTTGTGGGTGTTCATGATGGTCTTATACTTAGAATGGTTGTCCTAGCATGAAATTTGTGTGACTTTGCCATTTTGACATGTTTTGCTCATGCTTAGGACTTTGCTCATGAGAGGGTAAATTTTCGCAAAATTGCTCAATTCAATCTTAGCTTCGCCCAATGATTGTGAAACTTGGTGATCATGTAGTTGATGTCATTACGAAGCTATAGAATGTCTAACTTGCTCATTTGGACATGTGTAGCATCCTTTGTTGAATTTTGTCTATTTGAGAAGCTCTAAGTTGCATTTTTTGCATTTTTGGCTTGATTCATGCATTGTCAACAAGGGGGAGAAGTTTGAGCATGTTTTGGCTTGCTGCATGCTTTTAGAAGGTTTCCAAGTGGTTTCGAGCTAGTTTTGAGCTCATGCAGTTCCCAGTTTTTCCCAGGTGGTCATCGGCCTGACCGGTAAGGTACACCGGTCTGACCGGTGTGAGTTTCAGGTGCTGGGCGATCTAGCACACCGGTCTGACCTGTGTGGTTGACCGGTCTGACCGGTCCCAGAGCAAAGCTGAAGCAGCCGCTCTGTTTTGCGAGGTGGTTTGCATGCATTCGTCCAAGGGGAGTTGCATTGGTTCAGGGGGAGTTTGCATGTGTGCAGGGGGAGCTCTTTGTGGTTTTCGAGCTTTGGTTTGATGATTTGTGCTTTTTGCTTGAGCATGTTTTGTCTCGGATGTGTCGAGCTGTTGCCCTTGCCTAAGGGGTCTGAGACTTGTCTTCTTCAAGTGATCTTGCTCTTTGCCTTTCTTTGGCTTTCGATCGCTTGTTGGAGTTTCTTTTAGTCGTTTCTTTTCTTTTCCTTTTCTCTTGGTTACCAAAACGTGTGTGTTGTCAATGCACTCATCAAGGGGGACATTGAGAGCCAGGTGTGGTTCGAGGACCGGTGGATGGTCGCTTCCTGGTGTGATGAGTGATTGACAACGTGGTGTGGACTGATTCTTGGCTAAGTATTGCAGGTGCAGGTTGCGGCTTGACTGGTGTTGGTGCAGGTGAAGAACAAGCGCGAAAGGTCGTTGCCGGTGAGGCCTCCAGGTGTGGAGAAGACAAGTAGGCTTGGTTCAAGGGACCCGGTGGCCAGCGGGGTCAAGTGCGGGCCACATGGTGGCAAGAACAGCAAGATGAAGTCATGGACGGTTCCTTGGTTGAGCCTAAAAACCAAGGTCGAGCCGGGACTACGTGGGAGCCAAGTCATGAGTGGTGATTGGCGGAGGCTACACCGAGTTCGCGGGGTTTCCGGTGGTTCACCAGAAAACCACTGGGTTCCTTGGTTGATCCACAAAGCCAAGACCGAAGAACCGAAGACGGAGATGCATCAGCTCCAGACCGGTCTGACCGGTGGGTACCGGTCTGACCGGTGAGGAGCACCGGTCTGACGGTGTGCGATGACGCAGTCCGGAATCTTCGAAGCGGAGGACACGCGTCGGGATCGCAAGGCTTGCGTCGAGGCTAAGCAAGTTTGCGGTCGCTGGGCATCCGTCCGATGGAGCGAAGACAAAGATTTCCGAATTCGCCCTTGATGGGCATGTATCCCTAGTTAGCTAGTAAGGGTATTTTCGTCTTTCGGTTTCCTCCATATAACCCAAGTGGTGAGAGGATGGCAGCCATCTCTTGGAACCCTAGCTCATTTGGTTTTCCTATTTTCCTTCCTATTCTCCTTAGGATTTTTCGTAGGACTAGCTTGAGAGCTTCATGGTGAGATCTTGTGAGAGGGAAGGATGATCGGGCGGCAAGCTAGACCTTGTATGAACCTCTTTGGTATGTATAGATGATTCAGCGTGGTTCCTCAAGGCTTGGATGTGTCTTTCCCGTTTCTCCTTTTTGGTGATTTTCGAAGCCCTTTCTTGGCGATTTTCTTAGAGCGATTTCGAAGCCTTTCTCTTTGGGATTTGGTGGGGGATGTATGTGTGAACCCTTCGTGGTTCTTTTCCCTTTGATTCCCCACCCAAATCCGTGAGCAAAGGGGCTCGATTTTGGGGTTTTCTTAGCTCTAGGATTAGAGGCGTTCTTGGTGGGATTTTTCCTCGATTCCTCTTGTTTTGACAAGTTTTGGTGGACCAAATCTTGGCAATGGAGTGCCCATGAGGTGTTCCTACTATCTCCAAAGTCTTGTGCAAAACCGTGGAGCGATTCGGGAGATCGGGAGTTGGATTTTGGGGAGTTGACCCGCGGGCGCTGCTCATCCTGAGAGCTCAGGTCACACCGGTCTGACCGGTGCCTCTCACCGGTCTGACCGGTGCAGACTCTCTGTTGAGTTTTGCTCGGGTGAACGTCTTGGTGAGTTCCCTGTTGTCCTGTGTTGCTGCTGTTTCGGGTTTGGTCCTGTTTGGAGCTCGGTAGGTCAGTTTGGTGGATTTGGGATTTCCTGGCTTGGACCGGTCTGACCGGCGAGCTACACCGGCCTGACCGGTGTAGAGGCCTTCTGTGGAAGTTCTCAGATTTTGCCAGCAGGGACCGGTCTGACCGGTGCTGCTCACCGGCCTGACCGGTGTAGCCCAGTAGCTGCTCGAGTTGGTTTTTCCGCTGCGTTCTCGAGTAGGTATAGGTGGTTGTTGGTTCCTAGGACCAGTAGCACTTCAGTGGCTGCGTGGTCTTGACCAACTTGGGTAGTTGAGTCGGAGATGTGTTTTGGAAGCCGTGTTCGTCTTGTTGGAGTTCTCATCTCCTTCGAGAAGAATTTTTATCGGCTCCCATTCACTCCCCCCCTCTCTAGTTCGCCTAATCGGTCCTTCATAGGACCAAATTGCCCTCCTTCTTTAACCTCCCGCCGTCCCCACGCTTCATCCAGCCGTCCTGCCCAACCGGCATTTGCGTGCCGCCGCCCTCGGGCCCGTACATCCAACACCGAGCAAGAAGCCGTCAGGATAGGGCGAATCTCCCGACGCCATGGCCGCGACCGCTTCTCCTCCCGCCTCGTCGGCCGCCCGTTGTGGATCTCCGCGGTCCGCGCGCACGGATACAGCTCCTCTGCGACCGGTGATGTATACGGCCACCACGTGCCCCTGCCTCGCCTCACCAGTGACACAGACGCCTGCTGCCGTCACCACCGGCCCGAGCTCGAGCTGCGGCCGGCGGGCCTCCATCTGCCGTCGGGACCTCCCTGGGAGCGCTGCGCCGGACCTCCAAGGCCCAAGCTCGAGCCGCCGCCGCCGAGCTCGCTGGGGAAGAGGGAGCTGGTCGTCGATTTGCCACGGAGAGAAGCCAAGGAGGCCACGGGCGCTCCTGCCTGCGCCTGCCCTGCAGAGCTCGCCGTCGCGAGAAGGCCGCGCCTGGGGCTCTCTACGGCCGGCGCGTTGGGGAGGAGGGTGTGGATCCTCGTCGGCTGCAGCATATCTCCAAACCGGTGGTGGAGATCAACACGGGCGGCCGGAATTGAAGCGATGTTGACCGGCGATGGTGGCTCGGCCTCCAAGCCGTGGCGGCGCTCCAATGACCGATTCATGACGGGAACTAGCGGGTTGGCGCGGCTCGTCGACGGGATGCTCCTGGCGGGCGCGATTTTGCGGTGGGTAGAGCTCCTGCACGCGCGTCCATAGATGGGTAGGAGAAGAAACAGAGGAGGAAGAAGGCACGGGGGCATTTTGGTCCTATACACAAATACGAAGCCTGCAAGTGGGCCTTAGGTCGCCGCAGACGTAGAAAAGGGCAAACTTGTGGGAGTTGAAGAATTGCAGTGGCAAATTTCCAATAAGACGAATAGTAATGGCGTTTCTCCAACTTTGAAAAATAGTAATGACATGGAACCAAATAACCCTTTGTTTTAATTAATGTTGAAGTTTCACATTGATCTTAATTTAATTTTGGAAAAGATACCTAGTTTCTAAAAAAATCAGAGCTGAGCATAACCAGTCGTTTTTTGGGACATTGGGAAATACTAACCTTATCCCATCAAATTTCTTGTTGCCGACTAGCAAACCAATGTTACCAAATTAGGAAGTGATATAGTTACTGCATTCATCTGTTTTTTTTCTTCTTCTATTCGATGGTCTTTTGGCCACATTGGATGCTCATCCAATGAACCAGGCAAGGGCCGTAGCTAGGAATTGGAGGCCCTTATGCGAAACGCAAATGTTTCTTTCATAATAAAACTGTCAAGAGAACATCATTTTGAGATTGGACCATCACTTCTTGCCTTCGCTTCTTCTAACACTTATCACAACAAAAATCATACTTCCTATTTCTTCAATCGAACAAATATCTTCCAGTTGGGAATCAATGTAACAAACTCAAAATAAAATATTTAAATTTTAAACAATACAAGAATCGTAGGTTTAATAATTAAACTACGGTAAGGTAGGAAAGGAAGAAAATAATTGATCAAAGGGGCAAGAACCGCAAGGCCGAAGGGGCAGTGTGGGCCTGATGGGCCGCTGAGACGAGCGAAGCGATCTGATGGGGCGGAAGCCGCGCGGGAGAACGGCCCACCCTGGCCAACCCAACAGTATGGGCTTCTGTTTTGTTGCATGGGCTTTATGTGGGTTTGTCCTTCCGTAATTATGAATGATGTAGCCATACTTAATTACTTTCCCTAAAAAAACTTAATTACTGGATAGCCCAACTTGCCCCTGCTAATCAGTATCCGGGATTCTGATTGTATCATTTTTTTACCGGTACTCCAGCATCGTAGTATGAGGGATATTATCATATTTTGTACTCCTCATTTTTATATATAAATTTGCAATATATTGTACAAATTGAAGCTTATAGTATTGATTTTGATAAATTTAATTGATTTTTTGTAAATTTGAGTGAACTTATTCACATTGGTTTTCATCCATTTATCTAGTAAGATTGATGAATAAGATATGCCTATGAAATCCTAAAGTTTCAAGTTCACACGCTTAAAACTCGCTTCCATGAAAATTGCAACCTTGAAAAGAAAAAACAAATTGCAAGAAATTAATGCATCGCGAGTACTACTCCCATCCGGCCAACCTAGCCGTCCGATGTGGAGAAGGAATCCGAGCTTCCTTTCGAGCGAAGCAAAACCCAAGCCGAAGTCTCGCCCGAGTCCTCCTGACTTGGCCAAACGTTTGCTTAATCCCGGCCGTAATCACCCAGACAAACCCGAGTCCCAACCCGGAAACAGACAGACAGCGAGCGCCACGAGAGATCCGCCGTCCACGTGTACCGCACGGACGGCCCGGATCCCTCGCGACAGTGGAGCAGGTGGCCCCTCCGTCGCGTGCTACGCGCACACACCGACCAGGCCGACGTCGCACGCGCACGGCTCCGCCTCCACCTCTGCCTTCATCGTCTCGTCTCGTCTCCCTCAAATTCCCTCATCTTCTTCCCCACCTCTGCGTCGCCGCACAGATCGAATCCAACGCGCAAATCCCCCGCCGCTCTCCGTTCGCGGGCACCCCCGATCGGGCAGCAGCTTCCCACCCCTCCCGCGCCATGTCGATGCTGGACGCCTTCTTCAAGGGCGGCGGCGGCGGCGGCTTCCGCGGCGCCAAGTGGTAAAAATACGCGCGGGGCGGGGGCTTCTGGGTCTGCTGGGGATCTTGCGGGGCGGGCGGGGATTAGGGGAGTTTCGGTTCTTCGATTCGCGTGGTTTTTTTTCTAATCTGACTGGGTTTTCTGGTGTTGCGTGTCGGTGGTGGGTTTGGGATGCAGCAAGACGCTGCTGAAGCTGACGATCCCGCGGATCAAGCTGCTGCGGAACAGGCGGGAGCTGCAGCTGCGTCAGATGCGGAGGGACATCGCCAAGCTCCTCGAGGCGGGGCAGGAGGCCACCGCGCGGATCAGGGTACGGTGGATGATTCAGTAGTGGCTCCGGTTGATTTGGGGGCGAGTACTCACTTCAGAGTTCAGCCTGGCTAATTGGATGCTGCTGCTGGTACTGCAGGTGGAGCACATCATCCGGGAGGAGAACATGATGGCCGCACAGGAGATCCTCGAGCTCTTCTGCGAGCTCGTCGCCGTCCGCCTGCCCATCATCGAGGCCCAAAAGTTCGTCCCTCTCCCAGCTTTACATTTCACAACTCTTAACTGTGATGCTGTTGTTCATGCGGTCAGTTGTTGATCCAAGGATCATGGGGGCATTGCAATCTTCTTGTAGCTTGATTGACCCTGTACTGTCTAAGTGTGCTAGAGCAGCAGCTCGCTTGGGATTTCTAGAGACCTGTTGGCTATTGATTTTGTTATTCAAGAAATTCTCAGGCGCTTTTTTGTTGTGTTCTGGTTGATGTGGGGCGGCCACTTTAGAACTGGCTGCTTCATTGTAATCTCCTGTTAGTGGTTCAATGTGGCGCGCCACTAGTGCACTATTATAAACTTAAACTTCAAGATGGTAGATTTCTTTACTGTCTGTATGATGTGTTAGTTTTCCATAGCGCTAACTGTCATACCTAAATATTACTTCGCTGCTGTAGTGGATTATGATTTATGTCTGTGTTGGTTCCATCCATAATAGGATTATTCATCTGTGTGTAACAATGTGTTCCTCGGAGAGACTTGTGGCCCTCCAAAAGGTATTAGGTGCCATGTTCATAACTCAAAAGAGAGAAAGGATCATTCTTGTATCCCCTGCATTCTTATATTCCTTCTTTGTTTTTTAGACACTGGGTCTTTGTCTTTCATATCTCTAATATGAATTCTGAGGATGTTACTAAATTTGTTTTTATGTGTGTTGTCTGTTGGGAGGGGATGTCAATTGCAGCTCTTAAATATAAAAGGGTTACATTAGATGCAAAAAGTGATAAAACTGTTTTGTGTACTAAAAAATGTAATTAATATATTGCAATAGTTCTGTAGATTTGCAGGACTTATCTGTGTTTATCTGTTGTTTCGATCTACTTCAGGGAGTGTCCTATAGATCTCAAAGAAGCAATATCCAGTATCTGTTTTGCTGCTCCAAGGTGTGCAGATCTGCCTGAACTGATACAAGTTCAAATGATGTTTGCTACTAAATATGGGAAGGAGTTTGTTGCTGCAGCTTCAGAGTTAATGCCAGATTGTGGGGTCAATCGGCAGGTCATATGACACTTTTAATTGAAGTAATTTAATCATGCTAGCCGATAGTTTGAATGTTCATAACACTTCCGAACTGATACTATTGCAGATAATTGAACTTCTTTCTATTCGTCCTCCTCCTGTCGATGTAAAGTTGAAACTGTTGAAGGAGATCGCTGAGGAGCATGAAGTTGATTGGGATCCATCAGAGACGGAAACAGAATTTCTCAAACCTCATGAAGACCTATTGGTAAATATATATTTCTCTACAATTAACCATGGTTGGTTGTGGTTCAGTAATTTGAATCTCACTTTATACACTGTTTCCCTTCTTAGAATGGACCTACCTACTTCAGTGGTTCCACGTTACCTCTTCCTAAGGAGAAACATGAGGAAACACTAGCAAGTGCTGCAGCGCAGCCTGATGAAGATTATGAGTCAGATACTGGTCTTGAGTCACTGGATTTGCCTGAAGTCCCAAAAGCTGCTATCCGTCCACCTACTGATGCCCCATCAACCCCAGATATTGGTGCACATGATCAAAGCTCCCAATCAACTCCTCATGAATTCTCAAATCCCAATTTGCCTTCAGTCCCAAAAGCTGCAGTTCGTCCACCTCCTGACGTACCATCAACCCATGATATTGGTCCACATGCTCAAACCTCGCAGTCAATTCCTCATGAATTCTCAAACCCAACCGACTTGGAGGAGAATCCAACAGCTGATGGTATTTTTAAGATTCAAATGAAAAGCTTAGAACATCTTATTTCTGCACAATCTGCTCAGGCAAGCATGCCAGATTCGTCAAATGAAAAGAAGCAATTTATTCCTTTTGCCTCACCACCGCCAGTTGTTGCTACTTCTTCGATGGAGAAAAACGAGTCAATCCCCTCACCTTCCCCATCTCCTCCAGTGAAGCCAACAGAACCAGAAATCTTCACAAAGGAAATTGATGAAGTACCTCCTACTGATTACATGTTCTCGAGACATTCGGAACAGGTGCACACATTTTCACCTACTGGTAGTGGGGCAGAAATAGACTTGGACGATGTATTATCTGCTGCTCAGACAGCAGCTGAATCAGCAGAGCGAGCTGCATCAGCAGCCCGCGCAGCTGCAAACCTTGCACAACTGTGCATTGCAGATCTAAAGAAGAATACCAAGTCTTACAGTGATGGTGTCCCAAAGGAAAGCCATCATCAGACTGAGGCAGCACAGAAACCAGTATTCGATCACCAGGACTCCTTTACCAACGATACACAGGACTATATGCCTTCCCATGTACCACGGAGGTCGCCATCTTTGGAGGATGACCCATATTTCTCATACCCCAACCTGTTCTCTCCACCGAAACCATGAGGATGGAAACTACTGGTTTGCAAGTAGTTTGTTCAGCATAGGTTGAAGTCTCTGATGTTACTTCAGCTGCTCGGTTCTGTGATGTTACTTCAGCTGTTCGGTCATCCCGTATTTGGCTGTCGCTCGGAAAATTCTGTGTATTCTGAGTTGATACGAGGACTATACCTTTTCTTGTTGAGTCTCTGTAAATTGTACATGCGTGCTGTTTGTATCAGGTTTCTGAAACATTTACTATGCAGTTCCACAGGTAATAACATAAACATTTATGCCTTGTCATTTGTTGTGGAACTCGCCTGTAGATAATTGTTCCACTCGACATGTTTGTTCGGATCGCTTTGAGCGCAGTGATATGTTCTGCCGTGAGGTCAGGTTATTAGACTATCTCCAGCAATGAATCCCCATCCCATGCGCAAAACGCCGGTTTCCGCACAGCAGAGAGAAAAATATCTACCGCAAAACAGAGCCGCTTCCAGCGGTGGGTGCGCATCCCTCGCGCATCTACCGCGGCCGTTGTCTCCCGCGTCGCTCTGGATGGCCGGCGGGGTGGAGGAAGGGGAGAGGTGCGGCGAGGAGTGGAGGCAGAGAAGGAGCCGCCGCCGCAGGTCAACGCGGGCAGAGGGAGCCACGCCGTCGCCGGACTCCGCGAGGACGGGGCAGCTCCTCACCGGAATCCGCGAGGAGCCGGGAGCGGATGGCGGCGCAGGCTCGACTACTTGGCCCTCGAGCTCGTCGCCGGATCTGGGGCTGGAGAGGGAAGAGGTAGGTTGCGCCGGCTCGATCCAAGCCACCGCGACCTTGGTCCGCCGTCGTGACCCTAGCCCGCTGCTGCAGATCCAGGCCGAGCTCGACGCGCTGCTCCGGGAGGACCCCGCGTCCGCCGCTGGCTGCTGCTTCCGCACCTCCGCCGACCCGTGCCGGATCGAGGGAGCGTCGCCGCCGTCGGGTCGAGGAAGCGCCGCCGCCGTCGAGGTGGAGGAGGGGCGGTGGGCATACAGGAGGAGGCCGAGGGGCCGTGGCGAGCAGAGCAGGAGGCGGGCCCAGCGGGCGGTTGGAGAAGGGAAAGGAAAGAGAAACCCCAGGAATGAGGGTGGGAGAGGGGGTGCCTTCATTTTGAGAGAAGGGATGGGGGTATTGTTGGAGGAGCTACAGTGCCTTTTCATTTCTCATTTTGAGGATGGGGGGAGAGATGAGGGTATTGCTGGAGATAGTCTTATGCTTCTTTTTCGGAGCGAGTGGATGGCTGAAACAGGGGATGCCAGAATGTAGTACTGTTGACGCTAGATTTTGCCAGTGCCTGTCCGATGCTGGCGAGAAGAGCCGATGAAAGTAATGACGAGGCGCGGCCGATGGAAAGATTCTGGACCAATGGAAGCCGCGTCGATTTAAGATTTTAGACAGTGTGTTAGTATTTTTTTTGTTAAGTTTTGTAATCAGAGTTCTTAGGTTAGGATATAAACATCAGCCTCGTGGGCTTGTAAAGACACACGTTAATCAAAATAAACCAATTACTTTTTTCATTGACTTCACCAAATCTTTTTATGTTCTTCATTTCTTTTTTTCGACGACTTCTTCCATTAAGCAAAACTGCATCGTTTAACCTTTGGTTTGCTCGTAAGTTTTAGTCACTCCTTACCTAGTGTTTCGAAATTTTAACTACCAGGAACATCATTGTGGTTTCGTATAGTTCATCTAAGAGTTATCGAATACATTAGATCTTTGATTTATGACGCATCATTTTTATCTTGACCCTGTTTATTCACAAATTATTGATATTTGTTGTCTCTTGTAAGGTTATTAGTTTAGCCTTGTTAGTTATAGTTTTTATCACAATTTATCTAGTCTAGATTCAAGTCCTCTATCGACTATTTATCAAAATCATCGGTTGATCTTTTACAAGTGCATATAGCTGATAAGATTAAAAAACTGACTTAGCAAACTCATTATTCTTCTCATGCTTATATTAATTATTATCAAGACCGCCAAAACTTAGTCCATAGTCTTTTGGATCACATCGTACTTATAGACAATTCTCTCAGCAGAACCATGTGATGCGAATATGGGGTGTGTTGCTGCTGGCTTGTTCGCCGAACAAAACAATGTACAACTTTGAGCTGCAACTTCCTGCATGATTGAAAACACTGGCGACTGCTGGCTTAGTCTTTCTTCTCCCTCCTCTCCTCCCTTCTTCTCAAAATTTGTAGGAGGACTTGGAGGTTATGTGGGAGACAGAGTGGTAAGGGGCCGGGAGGCTCGAGCCCCCCCACCCCACCCCCACCCACACACTACTAGCTCCACCGGTGATTGAAAAGTGGAGCAGTAGTTGTTTCTTGGTTGAGCCAAATCAATTGTAACATTCCAAAATACCGAATGCAACATAAAAAATCCTTTTCAGAAACATATCAAAACGTAGTTTGCAATATCAAAGAAAATGTTGATAAAAATCAAATGTTTTCTATGTCATTTTTCATGCAACATAAGAAAACCATGTCACGCAACATCACATAAATAGCTACTACAAACTGCAACATCACGAGGCAAACAATGAAACATCAAATGACAACGGTTGAAACATCTCAAATCACTTCATGCAACATCACAAATTGCACACCGTAACATTGCAACACAGTCCTCTGCAAGGAAGTGAACGGGGGAGATGTGGCCTGCGCCCTTTGCCACGGCCCGCGCCCGGCTGCCCTGCCGGCGAGATCCGCCTCCCGTGCGCCCGACTGCACCCCGACCATGGAGGGGGTCGTGACCTGTGCCCGCTCGTGCCCCCGATCGTGGAGGGAGCGGCGGCGTGCGCCCGGATGCCCCCCTACCGCCGGCGAGCTCCGGTGCCTCGCCGCCGCCAAGGTACGGTGTCGCGCCACCGCCGAGCCGCATCGGGTGAGAGATGAAAGGTTAGTGAGGTTGTAGGGATGATAGGAGCCCAGGTGAAAAAGATAAGGTGGGAGCTCACGTGGGGCCCATGTCCGATATTTTCCCCAACCATCGGACGGCCGGTTCCTAACATTTCCATTTTTTTAATTCAAGCTAAAGCGGTCCAAAAAATTTACCCAAAAGTATTAATTGGAAAGATATATTTGCAAAGAACACAAAGAAACTTGAATCACCTCCACAACGGATCCAATTTGCACGCAATTGAAAAAGAAAAACAGGCAAATTGAAAGTTCACTAAGTTTTTAACACAAGCAAACATGCATCGTCTCAAAATTATGAAAAAATGTTGTAAATTCATCATCTTGCACGTAGTATTTAAATAAAATAACCCAAGACACAGTTGCAGAGAAAATATTTATTAAGGTACTTCACAAACTTGAGTTTATACAATAAGCACCAATTAATCAAGTTTAAACAAATGCAATGTCTATGCACTAATGAGGTTCATGATGTCTATGATTAACAACACCCAAGGTGTTACAGGCCGGGCACGAGATCCCATTTTGAACATGAAGAATTCTAGAAGTTCTATTATTAGATGCCGTGCTTGTGTCAGAGAGCCACCCTCTACTTGACCATTTTGTAACCAACGATAATGAGACTACTACTACTACACCTTATATAAGTTGTGGTTGGCAAGTTATTCATAATATTTTTCTATGTACAAATTAAAAAATATATAATTACTAGAGATAATTAAAAGATAAGGTACTATACTGATTCTACAATGCATGTTATTTGTTGAGTTGTCTCAAAATTACATATCACAATACATAAAACACATGATAATTAATACTAATGTACCTGTTCTTTACTCTTATTATGAACGAACCTCGTAATATTGAAATGCCAAGTATCTAATCACCATCGATTGCTGCATGTCGACGCAGACGTGCGTGGGTCAACACGAAATGAAAATATTGCGGTAGATGGTGTGTGGATACCGCGATGGTATATGGTGTAATCGTGAAGACCGACAAAGTTTTTAATTTTTAAATGGCGGAACAGCCATTCTGGTCTCTAAACTCACGTAAGGTTCAAATTAGCTCTAAACTATCAAAACATCCAATTTGGTTCTTAATCTTTCAATTTACAACTTAATCTTGTCTCTTGTGGCCAGCTGGGCATGCAAAATGTCTAACATGCCCCTTCTTAATTCCTTTACATGTTGGCTGCTCACGACGGATGATTGTCCACTCTGCGCACAAGAGGTCGAAACTTTGGACCACCTGCTACTTAGGTGTAACTATAGTCATGAAACTGAAAGGACCTTGATGTCGCCTAGAGGGGAGGTGAATAGGCGAGACGACCGAATTAAACTTTTCTTCCCCAAAAACTTGAGCTGACAGTGACCACCGGTCAGACCGGTGGTGGTGACCGGTTAGACCGGTCGCTCACTGGACTTCACAGGAGGCACCGGTCAGACCGATGCGCCTCACCGGTCAGACCGGTGTCGCACAGAGCACCTGCAAAAACAACTTCAAGCTCCTCTTGACTTCTAGCACGAACCAAACTTGGTGAGTGGCCTTTGTAGATGATCACAAGCAGGGTAATGAGCCATGCACGCACAAGTAGCACACCCAAGTAGATCGAAGCGGAAGTAAATCAAATATGCTAGAAAAACAACTTAGAGAGGCAAACCACACAAGAAAGCAAGGATTTGTGTCCCGAAGTTCACCGCCCACTAAGGAACGGCTACGTCTCCATTGAGGAGCTTGTAAGGGACAATTCCCACAACAAGCCGGGTCTCTTTCAACCACTTTCCTCCTTTCCACTAAGGCGATCTTTTCCACGAAGAGGCAAGATCACAGCCCTCACAAACTTCCCGCTGCTCACCACAACCTTGGGAGCTAGCCGGCGACGCCTAGCCGTCTAGGAGGCAAACCTCCAAGAGTAACAAATGCTTCAAAGCTCGTAGACGCAAAACCAAAGTGCTCAAGCTATGAAAATGCTCTTGTTAGCTCACAAAGTCGCTCTTGAGCTCACTCTCTCAACCCAACACAAAGGATGTGGCTTGAATCCACAAATCTCACAAAGAGATGGTTGGGGAGAGCCACTAAGGCTTAGGGCTTGCTAGAAATGTCTTAGGACCTCAGCACAAGCACTAGAAACAGCAACCTTCAACTGAAGAAGTCTTGGGGTATTTATACCCCTCAAGGAGAAAACTAGCCGTTAGCCCTCGGGCGTCACCGGTCAGACCGGTGCCTCACACCGGTCAGACCGGTGTTTGAAAAACTAGCCGTTGGGGCTAGTGGCACCGGTCAGACCGGTGCCCCTGACCAGTCAGACCGGTCAGACCCGAGACACCCCCAAAACCCTTTCTATGATTCTAACACTTCACCAAAGAGATGAAGTGGCTCAAGTTAGGTTAGGAGGGTTTGTTAGCACACTCTAAGGCTCTCAAGGCTAGATCTCACTTAGGTCAACTAATGAGCACTTTGACTTGGTCAACTCGCTAAAGTTGCATCCCTCTTGATAGTACGGCATACCTATACTCAAGAATAAATAAAAACACTTTGTAAACCTCTTGAGCTTGAAAGTCTTCAATCTTGCCATACTTGAGCAATGTCCACTTGAGGGCTTCCAACTTAGCCTTTGACTTGAGCTTGTCCATACTTGAGCTAATGACTTAGGATCTTTCCATCTAGCACAGGAATGCATACTTGGATCCATAAGTCACTCCATATTGTCAATCATAACATGTTGATGACTTGCATTGCTTCCCTCGGTTAAGGTTTGGATATGATACTTGGAGACCCCACGGATGCTAGAACTTCACCTTAGCAAAACACTAATGGCGGCTTAGCTACGGCCCCAAAGATTGCTTAGTCCCTCACCCTAAACATCTCGGTTGATCTCTTCATCACTTATCCAATCCACTTTTGAGTTCCACTTTGCTTCATACAAAATTGACCTTCATTTGAAAACCCGCTTCAAATGCTTGATCTTGATTAACAACGAATGTGCAAGCTTCCAAATTAGAATCATAACGTGTACACTCATCCTTGTGTCCTCTTTTAATAACCACATGAAGCTTTGCACTTGAATTAGAGAATTATTATCTTTTCTTTTATGATCCTCGTAATTTTAATCTAGCCATGTCTAATATGGGAGGCAATGAATTGACCTTCTCAAATTATCCCAATATTAATCTTCATTTATTGCTTGACATTTGACACAAATGCATTAGGATCATTCATATATTTGTCTTCTCCAAGGTGAGCCATATAATATTCAACCATAAATAAATTCTCCATTAATTGCTCATGAATATTGAAATAAAACCTGCTCACAATCTTAGACAAATACATTAGTCCTTTAATCGCTTTGTCATTCAATTCACCAAAATCCACTTAAGGGCCTAGATGCACTTTCAGAAACGTGGTTCAAGATTCTGCGCTACTACGGTTTGCAGCATTGACGCCACATGCGGAGTTGCTATTCTTCGAGTGGCGGCTAGATATCAGGAAGCAGGTACACAAACTTCAGCGTAATGGTTCGATTCTTTGGCCCTTCTAGTGGTTTGGTCGTTATAGAGGGAGAGAAATCAGCGTGTACATGACAGAGTCGCACTTCAGCCTGTGGCACTGGCACCGCTGATCCTTGAGGAAACACGGAGGTGAGCTCGAGCTGGTTTCGTCGGGATTGGCACTCTTGATCGTGGTAGATTGTAAATTTTGTTTCTTGTTAGGCTTTTGGCCTTGTTACGCTTTGTTTGTTGTGTTTTGTTAAACCTTGTACCTAAACTCTCTTCTTCTTCTTAATGAAAAACGTAATATGCACGTCTTTAAAAAAACGTTTCTGTCCGTCGTTTCCCTCCTGTCCTCATCCTCTCGCCCTGTCTCATGGTTTTGACATAATAAATGATGTGTGCTTTTGCCTTATGTTGATCCACGGCCAAGTGATGTGGATTTGATTTTTGCACATGCACACTCACCTTTTACATTAATTGTTGTCTTTGCAAATGAGGAAGTAGTCCCAACATTAGTTTCAATAACAATAGAAGCACTACCTCCAGGCTCCAGCAGGTGCCTTTTGCATATGCTTGAGCACCTGACTTCCCTGATGTGTGAGCACTCTCTCCAACTTCCCTGATGAGGACGGGAGGGAAACGACGGACAGAAACGCCGTGAGAGACCAATAGGTAAAAGAATTAGAGAGGAGCAGGTTAGACATTTTGCATGTCCATCTGGCCGCAAGGGACGAGATTGAGTTATAAATTAAAAGATTAAAAATCAAATTAGACGTTTGATATTTCAGAGCTCAATTTGAGCTATGCGTAATAGTGTAGAGGTCATAATGGCTATTCCGACTTTCTAACGGATTGTTCCTCTAGCACGGAGAAATATTGAGAAATATTTTATTAAAGTAAAACTGTAAGGAAAGGAAATAAAAAATTTCCTCCATGAGCTCGGCCGCATGTTCGGTTGACCGCTCACTGGCCGTATCCATTTTTGGGGTGTCGAGATCCCGTTTGCTTCCCCTGCTCGGTTAGGCAAGCCTGCTGCCTCTCCCTCTCCCCTCCCCGCGCCGAACAAGACGGGAAGACTCCGGCCGGCCGATCCACGTCGCATGCCTCGGTCCAAACCGCCGCTTCTCCACCTCGTCGTCTCCCCTCGCTGAACGCCGCCGCCGGCGACTCATTTCAGGCTTCTTCCTTCCTGAGGTAAGTAACCCCTGGCTCACATTGCTTCATTGGTGGTGGCCTGGTGGGTTGGCTCTCTTTTCTTGTTCTGTTCCTTCTCCCTCATTCCTCCAAGGAACATTTCATTTCGATTTGTACCATTAAAAGATCCACGCTACATTTTTTTCCTTTTTTTGTTCGTTTTCTTCACCTTTTCCTTCATTTGCGAGCGTGTATAGATTTCTTTCGATTCGGTTGTCAGACACAGCATCTGCTTGCAGGTTGTTCCGATCGCACAAATTAAACCGCAATGGAGCTTCCAGTAGCGGATCCTGGAACAGAGAGAGGCGAAGGCCCTCTCCTGCAATGCCCGTACTGCGATTCCGAGGCGATGCACAAACTAGCACAGCTCCTCCTCCCGGGCCTCGCCGCGGTCTGCGTCGACTGCACCACCGGCGATCTCTTCCGGAAACCCTCCGTCGTCGCAGTCGAGATGAGGGACGAGATGGTGGACTACATCACGCAGAGGAGCGACACGTTCATCGCCGACGCCCTGATCGAGTCCGAAGCGAACCAGGAGACCGAGAAGGAGATGCCGGACGACCCGTTCGAGATCGTCTCCATCTTCATGGACGATTTCAGCAGCACCAAGAGGAACATCATCGGCCATGTCTCCGGGTGGCTGCTGAGCGACAGCCGCGAGGACAAGATCGACGACTTCGTGCAGGAGATGGAGATGACACGGTTCTGGCCGCTCGACAGGAGGGAAGCCATTGCTGAGGTGCTCCTCAAGAACGTCGACCTCAAGACCAAGTTCCACTGTCCCGAGAAGTACGAGAACGAGGAGCGGCTCGCTGATCACAAGGAGCAATGCAGCTTCAGGCCTGTTCGTTGTCCGAACGATGGGTGCCGAGCCATGGTTTCTGTCCGCTGCATGAAGGATCACGATGGAGCTTGCCCGTTCAAGGTGCTTCAGTGTGAGCAGAGCTGTGGGAAAAGCCTCCTGAGGCGTGATATGGATAGGCATTGTGTCACTGTTTGTTCCATGAGGCCCATGAAGTGTCCATTCGGCTGTGATTGCTCGTTCCCTGACCAAGATCTTGAGAAGCACTGCTTGGAGTTTCTTCAGGAACATTTGGTTAAGGTCCTTAAGGTCATTCACAAGAAAGGGCATTCGGATCAAGAACTGAAGGAGCTTGCTCAGAAGCTGGAAAAGGTCTCGCTTTTGACAAATTTTTTGGTGAAATCAAATGCATGTGTTTATCTGATATTATTGCTTGACACTTTTTGTAACTGATAATGCATTCCATTTTTATGCAGTACGATGAACAAGGTAAGCTGGCTAAAGCTCGGGATGCGAGACCTCTTACTAATGTTGTGAAGGACCTTGAAGCAAAAATGAAAGGTGATCCCTCGAGTTGAAGGGGTCTTTTATACATCCAGAACTCACAAGATGGATAATGATATGGTTTAATTAGTTGAAGTTTTTTTTTTCCTACGGGCAGCATACAAGAGAAGAATATAAGCTCTGCTTTATTTTTACTCTCTGTTGCAACATTTTTTTTATTCCCTCTCCTGTCGCAATAAAATCAATTTGCCAGTGTGTATATTTTTCTATTGCTATATACCTGCATTTTTGTATGAGTATTTGGAAAATTTCTATATAAATAAAAGATCGCATGTAAATTTAGTTGCTTAAGATCAGATTAGTTCTCGAAATCAGATCATGGTGAATTATGCTTTTTTACATAAGAATGATGTTTTTTTTACATACATGGTTTGAAAAAACACACTTTTTGACGGCTCTCATTAATTTCAAACACTCTAAAATTTATCAGTTAGTATTTTTTAGCTACTGTGATCGATGCTAACTAGGTTCCTCCAAATAGATTTACTGACCTCCATACATAGTGAGTACTGTCATGATAAAGTCTTTTCCACACTGCTTGACGGTGGCTCAAACCGGCAGATTTTTCTCTTCGTGAAACAAACGAGCTGGATTCTTTTGAGCAGCGCAGATTTTTTTGAAACAAACTTATGCAAATATGCAATTAATTTGCTAATCCGATTCCGACGCTTTAATCCCTTCTCCGTCTCGGTCGAAACTCCGACTTCCGTGTTCTACTCGATCAACGACTGTGTACTCGCGAGTCGCCAAGCATGGTTCGATGGATCTCCCTGACGATATATATTTCAACGAGGCCGCATTGCCACAATGCAAGTGCACCAACACTAATCAGCTTTGGTTAGTGAATTCGATCCTCGCCTCCCCGCGTGTGAGGAGATGGCGGCGCCGGCGTGCACGGGCGGGCTGATGCACATGACCTCGGAGGACGGCCGCCGCCTCTGCATCACCGGTCTGTCCCTGGCCGATCCGGCCAAGGCTCGCGGCCAGCACGTCAACGTCTGGGCCGAGGTCGGGCACGAGAAGCGCGCGATCGGGAAGCTGTCGCCCAAGGAGCCCGCCGTGGCTGTGCAGCCGGTGGTGCTCGGCGGCGAGTTCGTCCTGCGCCACGACCTGGCCGTGGCGGCCGCCGTGCTGCTCCACGTCCGCGTTCTTGGCCCGCCGACGTCTTCTGAAATCGACGGCAAGGCGGACGAGGAGGTGGTTATCGTTCTCGGGCAGGACGAGGAAGAAGACGACGACGCCGTTGACGACGCGGTGGCCGGCGTGGGGATGGAGTACGAGCTTCTCAGCGAGGAAGCAATGGCGGAGCGTTACGACAGCGACAACGAGGCCCGCGTGAGCAGCCGCAGGAGGGACAGCGCCCCGCTCTTCGCCGAGCCGGCCGGCACCGCCGTGCCGGACGGGGAGTTCCTTGGGCCGGCGCGGTTCGCCGCCGTCGAGAACACCGCTGCGTTCATGCGTGTCGCCGCCGCGGCCGGGGACGAGAAGGAAGGCAAGGAGATCGTCGTGCTGTACCGCTACACCCGATTCTCGAGGGCGCGCGGCGGGCTGCGCGGCGTGGAGGCCTGCAGGCGGACGAAGCTCCACCGCCTCCGGTTCGCCGTCCCGCCCGCCGGCGACCTGGCGAGCTCGCTGGCGTGGGCCGGGTCGTCGCTCGGCCCGCTGATCTACCCGGGGCTCTTCCGCCGGCAGCTCCAGGACCTGTGGACGAGCCTGGCGGCGCCGGCGACCAACAACGCCACCCCGCGGCTCCAGGTAATCGTGGACGCCGGCATCCTCCGGCGCGAGGACTGCACGCCGGAGCGGATGGCGCACATGCGCGCCGCGCTGGCAACCCGTGTTCTAGACGCGTGGCCCGCGCACTACCACGTCGGCATGGAGCTCCACCTGCCGGAGCCGGTGATGCCGGCGAACGGGAGAATCATCGCCGCAAGGGACGAGGAGGAAGATGAGGAGTGCTGCGTTTGCTTCGAGCTGCTGGCCGAGAGCGACATGGCGGCGTGGCCGGGGTGCGGGCACGTGTTCCATGGCGCGTGCTTGGAGAAGACGCTGGCGAGGAGTGAGATGTGCCCGCTGTGCAGGCACAAGCTGTCGGATCCGATCGTCCACAAGAACACCAAGATGCGTCCACAATCTGCAGTCTGTAGCTAGCGTTCACTGAATTAGGGATTGAGTGATGTAACAAATCTTCATTCTTGGATCTCTAGAATGCTACTAGATCGATGTAGAAAAGGTCCGTTGTGTTTCATTCTTGGAAGTTGATTTTGCTAAGCTTTTTGTGTGTGCCCCGTGTATATCGATTACTGTTAATCTTCTAACAGACTAACACTAACACCTTAGCTGCGGCAGCTTCAACAGGTTCTGTTTTTATACTTCGTGCCTCAGTTTGGGCAATGTATGATCTTCTCCTGTCGTTCGGAGTTGAGTGAGTCTGAGTTGGGTGACTGGATCATGGGGGAAACTGAAGATCCTTTCTTTTCTTCCCATGAATTAAATCAGGGTTTTACATTTCGTTTTCGGAAACTTTTCGATCCCGTCAAAATAAGTGAAATTTGTGAATTTCGAGCAAAATTTGAGTTGAAAAGGTTGATATATCGATGAGTACAGTGATGTTTTTGAATGAACAGTGATTTCGGTCATGACAAAAAAGACCGAATTTTGGGTAAATTTTGATCCTTGAACGAAATACGGTTCAGCTCGTGATGATCAATCGGTTTGTTTTCTTCAACTCTCACTATCAAGTACTGTACTACATGATAAAGAACTTGAAAACTACCCATTGGTAGTACAATGAGAAGATGTTGACACTGCGCATAAAAATTCAAAACCCTTTCCCCAAAACTTAAAGTTCTCGATACATATAGCACGACAGGTTTTGACTCTCCCTCTGCATCTCGATAAAAGAGAAAATGTAATTTCCGTATTTCAGTGATGTAGAGGTGGAGCAGTCAGGAAGTGAACCTAGCTCAAGGTCTGTTTGGTTGAGCTTTGGAGGTATAAAAAAGTAGTTGTGAGCTGTGGCTGTGAGAAAAGTTATTGTGGAATGTCGACTGTGACAAAGTTAATAACCGTTTGGTTGAATAACCGTAGGTTTTTTTTAGAAAAGTAGTTGTCACCGGACCCCCCACATGTCATATGACCCCACCTGTCATTCTCTTCTCTCTCTCCCTCGTCTTCTCCAATGTCTCTGCCACTCTACCTACGACGGCCAAGTCGGAGCTCGCACCCGCACCAAAGGTCGCCCACGACGACGAAGGAGGTCGCTCGTGGCAGCAGTGGCTGTGGCGGAGCTCGCCTGTGGCGACGCCGCAGGAGGAGGAGCTCGCCCGCAGCCCGCGTCGGAGCTTGCCCAGCTCGTACCCGCGTCGGCAAGGCTCGCCCCTCCCTCATCCTCCTCTCGACCGGAGACAAGCTGCCGGCCAAATTCCCCGCGGCCCGACCAGCTCCCTCCAATCCCTCACGAGTCACGCCTATAGCTCCTCAACCTCTCTCGTCCGTCATGCCCGCCTGAATCGGCCGCCGCCGATCTAGTCGCTGCTATGTCGCGCCGCCGATTCTGCTGGGATCTCGGGCCGCCGTCACTACTAGGCTGCCCACGGGAGGAGTAGAGAGGGGAATAGAGAGGAGACAAGGAGGGGTACGGTCGAGCGCAGCGGTGGTGCTGCGGAGGAGAGCGTGGAGTCGAGATGGAAAAGAAACAAACAAAACCGTACGCCCCTTAACTAGTGGCAGACAGGTAATTCCGTCGAAAAAATCGAAGCCACAGTTGGGGAAGCAGGGGAAGACCGACTATGAGATTTGTGAAGGGGTGAAACCTGCTTCGGCGGAAAGCAGATTTGTTTTGGCTTTCAGTCTAGAAATGGACTCATTAATAATGCAGTTGATCCTACAATTATCCCATTCCAACATTATCTTTTCTTTTTTAGATAAAGGAACAAAGTTCCGGCCTTAATAGTTCAAGGAACTGACTGCAGCCAAAAGGATACAACTCACACACCCATAACAGCACATAGGCCGCACAGCTCACACCGACTCAACCATGCACCCTTACAATGCACGACAACAGTCAAAGTACACAGAATACATCACAAAGTAAAATTAGTTTCCAATACGCTTAAGAGCATTCCACCCAGACTCATGAAATATCTCCAAAGCCGCAGCCTCTAATGCACGACAACCATCCTTCAGAATAGTTCTCCCATCTTGTTTAGAAATGACAGACCAACTCCTGATTCAGAACGTCCCCCTAAAAATCACCTGCAAAATAGACTTATATTGTGACTTTTGAAATACCAAATCATTCCTACTGATCCACAAGGCCCAGCATATCGCCGCCAGACCGATCAGCACAAGGTTCCTTTGCTTACTCGAAAAACTTCTGAGCCAAGGACCAAAAAGATGCTCCACTCCCTCCGGTTTTTTAACCCCAAACGTAAAACACACACTTCCCCACGTAAGTTGAGCTATGGGACAATCAAAAAAGAGGTGTTGAATTGCTATGGAACATTATCTTTTCTTTCTCGCGCTACTTGCCCCCCATCCTGCTCCTGTTCCATAGGGGGGAATATAGAGACTGTATGCAAATGCAGCCATGCAAGCATTGTGCAATCCTTGTGTGCCATGTCAGCTGACACGTCAGCTAAACATGTCTAATTGCATGCCTAAATTAAATAAGTTTTCATTCTTAAAAAATGAGTTTTGGCTTTGGGCGCTGTTACAAAGCGTAATGTGACTCTAATGCGCTTTCAGTGTCTTGAAAACGTAATCCGAGCTTGTCATCAGTTTAGGCGGTAGCTTCCTCTAAAAAATGTGTTCAAAGTCCGACTCGGTTTTTTTTGCGCGGGAATCCGACAGAATTGACAACCTTTCCGACCCGGACCCGGAGGCCGGAGCTGTCTTCCACTCTACAAATATATGTCAATCTTCAACAACGCACCGCAACCGCGATCCGCCTGGCGATCGAATTCGATTCAATTCTTCTCCCCATCTCACTCCCCGATCCACCAATCGTCGGCTCGACTCGATCGGCAATGGAGGCGGAGGAGCCGCCGCGGCCGACGGAGCGCGGGGCGTGGCGCGAGACCATGCGGGAAGGCCAACGCTTGCGCATCACCGGGCTGTCGCTGGCGGCGGCCAGCCGCAGGTCACCGCCTGGGTCGAGGTTGGGCAGGAGGCATACGTGATCGGGACGGTGTCGTCCGAGGATCCCATCGCGCCCACGACGTCGCCGATGGTTGAGCTCAGCGACGGCGACGGCGAGTTCGTCTTCTGCAACGACTCGGCGTCGTCCAGCGTCCGGTTGTACGGCCACTACCTTGAACCGCCGGAATCGGACGGCCAGGGAGGGCTGCTGACAAGGAGGAGTCAGTACGCGGTGGACATTGGCGCGGGAGCGATGGGCAACGACGAGGAGGAGGAGGCCAGGGAGGTGTATGAGGCGGATGGGCGAGGTGATCACTGATCACAGCGGCGGCGACGGGTACGAGCCACTGACCGAGGAGGACATCGCGGAGCTATACGAGTACGTCAGCGATAACGGCGAGTACGACGGCGACGGCGATGGCGACGAGGAGGAGGAGGTCCGGGAGGAGTACGAGCCCCTCACCGAGGAGGACGGGCGAGATCACGGCGGCGGCGTCGAGGGCGAGGAGGCGGTGATGGAGTACGAGTTCTTCGAGCCACCCACAGAGGAGGACATCGCGGAGCGATACGACAGCGATAACGGCGAGTACGACGACGACGATGATGGCTACGAGGAGGAGGAAGATCAGCCGCGGCCGCCGCGCAAGGCAAGCGACGGCGAGAGCAGCAAGATCAGGTGGGACGACATGGCGCTTGTCGCCGCGCCGGCCGGGCTCGTCGTGCCGGACGGGGTGCTTCTCGGGTCGGCGCGGTTCGCCGCCGTCAAGAACACCGCCGGCTTCATGCGGATCGCCGCCGCAGAGGCGGGGAGCCACCAGAAAGGCGGCAGGGAGATCGTCGTGTTGTACCGGTACACCCGCTTCTCGCGGACGTGGAGCGGGCGGTGCGGCGTGGAGATGTGCCGGAGGACGAAGCTGCACTGGCTCCGGTTCGCCGTCCCGCTCGCCGGCGACATGGCGAGCTCCCTGGCGTGGGCGGGCGCCTCGCTGTCCCCGCTTATCTACCCCCGCCTGTTCCGCCGCGAGCTTCGGGACCTGTGGTCGAGCCTGGCGGTCGCCATCCCGGGGCGCGCCGCGCGGGTCCAGGTGGTCGTGGACGTCGGCATCCTCCGGCGCGAGGACCACACGGCGGAGCGCGTGGAGGACATGCGCGGCGCGCTGGAGGCCATCATGGGCGAGCCCTGGCCTGAGTACTACCACATCGGCATGGAGCTGCACCTGCCGGAACCGGTGCGGCGGCGCGAGGACGACGATGATGGCGGAGACGAGGACGACGGCGCCCCGCCGCCGGCGAAGCGGAGGAGGGTCGTGGCCGAGGAGGTGGAGGAGTGCTCGCTGTGCTTGGACCCGCTGGAGAGCGGCCTGGCGGCGTGGCCGGGGTGCGGGCACGTGTTCCACGGCGAGTGCGTGGAGGAGACCCTGGCCGGGAGGGAGACGTGCCCGCTGTGCAGGCACCTGCTGTCAGACGCGCTCGACTGCTACTGCTAGACCATCAAGGATGATCAACTGCATTACCATGTATGAATTCTTTGGAATCGATTAGTGATGTAAGGGTAGATGATGTTGCATCAATTGCATCTCTAATCTCTTTGATTGGAATTTCAGAGTGTAAATAATCCATTGTTTGTAATGTAATCCTTGTGTTTATGTTTAATCAATCAAAGGACAATAACTGTATCTTGCAGTACATGAATAATGCATGTCTCATCTTTATCTGAAACACAGCAGATAAATAGCATTGGCTCAGTCAACAAGAAACAAAGTAGTACTATCTATCTAGTTTAAATAAAAACTTAATTTTAGTATCAGTGACCGCACCTGTTAAGTGGCTGAGGCAGGGGCCACATGTCAGCGAACACCAATGGTAAATTTTTTACCACAATTTTTTCCTGTCGAACCTGACTGCAAATTATTGAACACATCCTTGAAATTCAGAATACTCCACTGTACTATTTTATTCGGTACATTCTTGTAATAAGGTCTCAAATATGGTATTCTTCAAATGGAGCCCTTATATTCCGATCACGGTAACTGGAGCCCAACCAGCTTCATGTGGCAAGAACACAAGCACACAGTACAAGGCTTGCAGCTTTTTAACAGACCAAGGACAAGGCATACGTAACCCGTACGATGGGTAGGTGTGACAGAAACTCAGAAACAGATGCTGCTGCCCGGCTGAACTCTCAGGCCGTCTTGTCCTCAAGGATGCTAGTATAAAATTGGGTCGAGCTGCAGAATGCAGACTGCAGAGCGACATCTTCAAAGCCAATGCTCGAACGGATGGTATTTGAGATCTTTGGCAGGCGCTGAAAGTGAGAGTTGGATGGAAACAAACCAATCGATGATCAGGTTCTTCGCTGAATCGATGAGCAAACATTATCGCTGATTGGCTTGTTTTCCTCCAATATCTCACCTTCAGCTGATCACCTGGTGACTACGCGCAACAAAAATAGATAAGCTAGGGAGTTTGCCTATCAATGTGCCATTTCAAGTGAGGATTAGAGGGACCTGAACCGTCCATGAATTGTAAGACAGGAAGCAAGAAGGGTTCAGTTTCCTCTAATATCTCATCTCAAATGGCCCATTTCCAGGGATGGTTTTCAGGATATGGCAGAGAGATGCAGTCACACATTGTGAACATTTGAGGAAATCAAACTCAGTGTCACTCGGTCAGATGAACAGATAGAGGCATAAACTGCATTTGCTGTCTAGCTTGTTTTCCTCCAATATCCTATCCTACCCTCAGTCCCCTGACTCCGACTGAATAGCTGATGCTGAGGGTTTTTATTTTTTAGTTTGAGGGCATAGCTGATACTGAGTTGTTGACTAGCTGTTAGCACAAGCCAAGCCCAAAAGAACCTTTTATTCAGAACTCATGATGCAGCCTTGCTCCAAAACATCTCCTGCCCTTAATTCCTGATAGAAAGAATTGCTTCGGCCTGACGTACCCTTCTCCATAACACATCATTTCACTGGATTTCTAAAAAAAAATTGTATATGTTTGGAGGACCCAATGAGAAGTTCCCGTTGCTTCCGTTTCCTACTGTTTTGAGTTTTGAGGGGCTAGCTGAAAGGTGGGAATACACAAGAAATTGACTGTGTTCCATTCGAAACCGATATGGATAGCCATTGTTGTTGGCAGGATCATATGGATGATGGGTGTAATATGATGTACCGAGGGCTGCAAACTTGTTGTCTACTCCCCCATTCCAATATAGTTTGTTTGACTTTTTTTATCTCAACTTTGACCACTCATCTTATTCAAAAAATTTATAAAATTTCATATTTTTGTTGTGACTTTCTTTATTAATAAAAATTCTTAAGAATGATTTAAATTTGACTATATTTGCACAAAATTTTTGAATAAGACGAGCGGTCAAACTTGAGGTTGAAAAAGTTAAACGATCTATAATTTGGAACGAAGGAAGTACTTCGTCATGTTACTAACTGCAATTGAAGAGTAATCTTTTCTAGATTTTGGGTACTTTGCTTAACAAATTCTGTCTGGTCTGTTTTCACTTTCCTTAATAAATTTGGGGGGTTTTGCCATTGCTGCTGGCTGGGCTGTTTTCATCATGTCTGTCGAGGAGCAGAGCCAAGCTAAGCTCCTGGCGGTGGTCAACGGAATCATGCATGTCTCCTGGCCGGCGCGGCGCTCCAACGATCACGGTGGCAAAAATCAGATGACTGACTCTTCCATCTTCAACTGTGTTGGATTCCGAATTCTTTACCATCGCATAGAGATCCTTCCGATTTGCAAAGGCTATTAAACAACATAGCATACAGATTCTTCCAATCACGTCTCCGGCTTCGGACAGTGATTGTTGGACGCGTGTTGCTGGCCGAATCGCGGTTACAATACCGGCGACCATGCGTCTTCAACTGACCAGGCCCGTATATCACGTACGCGGCGCAAACGGCGCGACAGGGCAAGGATTGTTTGATGTTCTACAAAATGAAGTGAAGAATCTTGACCTTTTTATAGACAATGTGAGAGGGAAAGGATATGATAATGGATCAAATATGAAAAGAAAAAAATATAGAGGTACGAAAGAAAGTTTTGGACATCAATCCTAGGGCTTTTTATTCTGCTTGTGACTTTCATAGTCTGAATTTAGAACTATGTGATATGGCAAAGAGTTGCGGTAAAGGAAAAGTTTTTTTTTTTTTTGGAATCATACAACCTATCTATACAATATTTGCCAAGTCCGGCCGGTTTTGTTCGGTAGAAAGTTTTGTTGACCCCTTTCAAGGTCTATTAAGGGTATTAAACATAGACTAATTACAAAATTAATTACGCGGACGGGCGGAAAATCACGAGACTAATCCATTAATATTAAGTAATCTTTCATTAGAGATAGTTTACTGTAGCACAATGTTGTCTAATCATGACATAATTAGGCTTGTTAAATTCGTCTCGAAAAATTAGAAAGGTTGTAAAATGGGTTTTGTCATTAATCTAAGTTTAAAAATCCTAATTAGTGTCTGAAGATTGATGGAGAAATTTTGAGAAGTAAACATGACAGAGATGGAAAATTCTAAAAGGTAACTTATCATGATTGATTCTGAAACCATTGTCAGCTACTTGTTAGGAGAGTCGTGTTGATAGTGTTAAGGCTATAAGGTTCCAAATGCAGGATATAAGAGAAGCTTTACTCCAAGTATCAGGTACTAATAATGATCCAACAATATGTAGCGAAGCTAAATCCTTGGCGGCCAATGAGCTTGGTGACTTTTGAGTTTATAGTGCAATAGTTATTTGGTACGAAGTATTATCTGCTGATATTTAGGTCGGCAAAAAGTTACAGGTGTAGGGGCTGATTTTCTTCTTCAAGAAGTATAGAGAAATTTGTTGTACAAATGCATTAGAATCTGCAAAAGAAATTGAGAGATGAATATCGGTCCAATGTTCAATACCAAGCGTGAAATCGAAAGGAAACAACAATTTGATGAGACTCCTGATGATGAATCTATTGCTTCACAACCTCCATAGGAGTCAATTAGAATCAACTATTTCCTTCTCTCATTGTTGATTAAGCTATTGCTTCACTTACAAAGAGGTTTAAGCAATATCAGGGGTACAAAAGTACTTTTGATTTTTTGTTTACTTCAAAGAATTATGCTCCTTAGATGACAAGAGTTTTTGTTGACTTATTGTGCTAATCTTGAGGCTGCACTTAAGAGTGGTGACCATTTCGATATTGATGGTAAAGAATGACACGTGGAGTTAAAATCTCTTCAAGATTTCATTCTTCCTTTCCTAAGGAAGACATGAGCCCTCTTGAAATTCTACAAGTTGTGAGACAAATGGACTGTTTTTCTATTACCCTTATTGCATACATAATTTTGTTAACTATTCCAGTACCAGTTGCATCCGCAGAATAAAGCTTTTTCAAATGGATTGACACAATTGCCCTTGAAAATGATGTTTTTGAGAAGATTAAATATGAAGCTATAGTTGAAGATTTCATCTCTAAAAATACTAGACGAATGTTACTTTTCATTAGAAGTTAAAGATATTGGTAAGGAATATTTGTGTGTTATTCCTTTAGTATGGATCGATGCTTATGTTAATTACATTATTACATATAAACATATTTTTATTATTTGCATTGTGGACATATAAAGCCACCACTTTGTGTTTTGCGCCGGGGCCTCGTAAACTCAGGTACGGGCCTGCAACTGACTAGGTCACAGCTCGGCTAGCTGCTCCCATGGCTCCGCCGCTTCGTCTCGTCGTCCTCCTCGCCGTAGCCGTCCCGCTCTCTCTTTTTTCCTTCTTTTCCCTTTCGGAGAAGAATTTCGCCTTCTTTGCCAAAGTGTTCCCCAAGGAAGCCTTGCCGACGAGATCGGGGTACCTCCCCATCCCGCCCGCCAACGGCTCCCTCTTCTTCGTCTTCTACGAGGCCACGGACCCGCTCACGCCGCCGCCCTCCACGCCGCTCCTCCTCTGGCTTCAGGGCGGGCCCGGCTGCTCCGGCCTCGTCGGCAACTTCTTCGAGCTCGGCCCCTACCTCGTCAACCCCGACGGTGCCTCCCTCTCGCGCAACCCATTCGCGTGGAACCGCCGCTTCGGGCTCCTCTTCGTCGACAGCCCGCTCGGCACCGGCTTCAGCGCCGCGCCGTCGCCGGCGGACATCCCCACCGGCCAGCCCGCCGTCGCCGCGCACCTCCTCTCCGCGCTGCAGTCCTTGTTCGACCTCGATCCTAGCCTCCGCGCGCGGCCGCTGTTCCTCGCTGGCGAGAGCTACGCGGGCAAGTTCGTCCCCGCGGCGGGGGCGCACATCCTGGACGCCAACCCCACGCTGCCGGAGGCGCGGCGGGTGAACCTCCGCGGCGTGGCCATCGGCAACGGGTACACGCACCCCATCGCGCAGGTGGCGACGCACGCGTGGTGGGCCTACTCCGCGGGGCTCATCAACGCGCGGCAGAAGCAGGAGCTCGAGGCGCTGCAGGCGGCGGCAGTGTCGCTGGCACGGGCGGGGCGGTGGCGCGAGGCGGCGGACGCCAAGCATCAGGTGCTGTCGCGGCTGGGAAGTATGACCGGCCTGCCCAACCTGTACGACCTCGCGAAGCGGCGGCCGTACCAGACGGAACCCGTGGCGGCGTTCCTGAACCGGCCGGAGGCCAAGGCGGCACTCGGCGCGCGCCGGGACGTTGCGTGGGAGATGTGCGCCGGCGCGGTGGCCGCGGCGATGGACGCCGACACGATGAAGAGCGCGCTGCCGCAGGTGGAGGCGCTGCTGCGGCGGCGCACGCCCGTGCTGCTGTACCAGGGCATCCGCGACCTCAGGGACAGCGTCATGGCGACGGAGGCGTGGCTGGGGTTGCTGCGCTGGGGCGGCCTGCGCGCGTTCCTCGACGCCGAGCGCGCCGTGTGGCGGGGCGGCGACGGGGAGCTCGCCGGCTACGTGCAGCAGTCGGGCGCGCTCTCACACGTCGTCGTCCACGGGGCCGGCCACCTGGTGCCGGCGGACAACGGGCGCGCGGCGCAGGAGATGATCGAGGGCTGGGTGCTCCCTGCTCGGGACGGAGCTTTTCAGTGACGACGCAACGACGGCCACGGTGGCAACGGCGTGCCGCGTGCCCTGCTAGCTAGCTAATTAGGTAAATCGACACTAGTAGACTTATAATGTATAAGTGGCAAATATGCTCGTGCGTTGGTGCATACCAATACCGTATATATATAGATTTTATGTAATTCTATCCTTTACATGCCATATTCTACAGGTTTCTTACTCCTAAAATGTCTCTATTATCTATAGTTCTCTCTCAAATCATTTTAGATCTGAGAAGGATAAAGTTGACGGTGTGTAAAATGGGAATAGTTGAATCAAAGGGGGCCGCACTTTTGTTATATAGCCGGAAATAGCTCACCGGCGGGCTTACAATCCAAGTAGGCCAAGATATACATGGCCAACTAAGACTTTGTTTCCTTCCCAAAATTTTTCCTAACTACCCGTCACATCGAACGAACGGATATTAATTAGGAGTATTAAATTTGAGTTAATGACGAAACCCATTTCATAACTCACACCTTATTTTTCGATATGAATCTAACGAGTCTAATTATGTCATGATTAGACAACATCGTGCTACAATAAATAATCTCTAATGACAAATAAATTAAGTTTAATGGATTTGTCTCTGGATTTCTCGTCCATCCATGTAATTAGTTTTGTAAATGGTCTGCGTTTATTACCTCTAATAGAACTTGAAAGAGAGCCCAAAATTTTCTCTCCCGAACTAAACATGGCCTAACTAACATAGATATATCATGGTTTGTTACAACAAAGCTTATCTACAACAACTACAGGCCACATTATCTTGTGCTACAAGGCTGAGATGTTACATATCTTAACATTCCCTCTCAATCATGACATCCCATGTTGAGATTGTTTCTAAACATCTCCAGCTCTCGGACATGGAGTGGTTTTGTGAACCCATCTACTACTTGATCTACAGTAGGCACAAAACCAATTGATAGAAGTCTTTGTGCAACTCTTTCTCGAACAAAATGATGATCAACTTCTATATGCTTAGTTCTTGCATGAAACACCGGATTGGCTAATAAATATGTGGCACCAATATTATCACACCATAACTGTGCTTTCTTAGGAGAAGGAATTCTCAATTCCTCAAGCAATTTCTGTACCCACATGACTTCTGTTGTGGTATTCGCTACCGCTTTGTATTCGGCTTTAGTAGAGGACCGCGACACAGTGGCCTGCTTCCTTGCACTCCAGGATATCAGATTAGATCCTAGGAAAACTGCAAAACCTCCTGTAGATCACCTGTCTTCCAATCTACCAGCCTAGTCAGCATCAGAAAAAGCATTAACAAGTGTAGATTGTGACTTTCTTATCAGTAACCCAACTTGTTGTGTATAATGCAGGTATCTCAGAATTCTTTTCACGGGTGTCATGTGAGTAGTACTTGGAGAATTTAAGTATTGGCAAACCTTATTAACCGAGAAGGATATGTGTGGTCGAGTGAGAGTGACATACTGTAATGCCCCAACAATGCTCCTATACTTGCTTGAGTCATCGGTCCAAGCTTGTCCCCTTCAAACGCCGACAACTTCTCATTAGAATAGCTTGACCAATGTGATTAATAGTACATTATTAAGATGTAAATTACGACCAAGAGTAGGAACAATAGCTTGACCAATGTGATTAATAGTCATACCTGCTCCACTGGCTGTCTTGATCTAATTGGTGTTGTTGTAGACGTTGTGCACGACCAGCTTGTTCAACTCCTCGGTGATGTGGTCGGTAGCACCCGTGTTGGTGTACCAATTCGAATCCACACCATAGTTGTTCATTGCCGCAGAGGTAGTCTTGGTCGCCAGTGTGTAGCTCTCATCGAACCTGTACCAACACTCGAGGGTCGTGTGTCCACCCTTGAGACACACCTGGCACTTAGGCTTGGAGGCGCTATTGTTGTTGAAGGTGCCGCGGCCACCATTGCCATGGTCGCCGTCACCACGTCCTTGATGGCCGCCGTTGCTGTTCCCTCCACGGTTTCCTCCACGCCCACTGAAGTTGCCTCGCCCTCCACCGCGACCACCGCGGGAGGTAGAGTTGGCGGAGGACTGCTGAGTGCCGTCATAGAGCAGGTCGAGGCGCTGATCGAAGGAGAGAAGTTGTGTGTACATATTGTACACTGTGATGGCCTCATCTCGTGAAGCAACAACTATGACCACAGGATTGTAGACCTTATCGAGCCTTGTGAGGATGTGTCCGATGAGTTCTTCGTCATCGAGAGGCTTGCCAGCGACGGCCATGTCATCGGCGAGGGACTTCATCTTGGTGAAGTACTCGGACATGGTCATGTCCCCCTTCTTCGTCGTGTGAGGGTGATGCGCGTGTTGATGGACCGCGCACGAGATTGGGAGGTCAGCATCTCATGGATGGCCTTTCACACCTCAGTCCCTTGTCGGCGACTTGGGTGAGAACGTCCTTGGATATGGACGTGAGGAGGTAGCCCACGACCTGCTGGTCACGAGCCACCCACTTGTTGTACTCCTTGTTAGGCTTCGTGATGGTCTTGCCATCAGCCTGGACGGAGATCTCCTTCGGTGGCGCAGCATCTGATCCATCGAGGATGCCTTCAAGTTGAGCACCTCAGATGGTCGGCATAACCTGCACCTTCCAGCGATTGAAGTTACTCTTGGTCAGCTTCTCCATGACGACCGGGAGCGCCAGGGGTGCAGCGAGTAGATGGGAAAACGAACTATCCATAGATACGTTTGAGGATTGGCTCTGATACCATGTAAAATGGGAAATGTTGAACCCCTTTTGGGGGGCGCACCTTTGTTATATAGCCGGGAATAGCCCACCGACGTGGCTTACAATCCAAGTTGGTCAAGATATACATGGCCAACTAACTAACATAGATACATCACGGTTTGTTACAACAAAGCTTATCTACAACAACTACATGCCACATTATCTTGTCCTACAAGGCTGAGATGTTACATATCTTAACACGGAGCTCACGCGCGGAGGCAACTCTAGCGAAGCGTGTCTCCAAAGCAAACCCTGTGAAATATAAGCTACTGTAAATCTAATCTATGGTGGTCGCGGCCGACCTCACATCGTGCAGGATGCACGACGACGGCGGCCGCACACGTCTACATACGGAGCCTGCGTTTCGCGTTGGTGGCTGATCTCGGCGCCAAGGAATCCACGCGGCTGTCGCATCAAGAGCTGGTGTTGCGGCGACCACGTCAGGCCAATCTTCAATTTACGGAGAGCCACGCGAGGCGAGGCGGGACGCGGCGGCAGCTCACCATTAGCGTGCTGCCAGAGGTGTGAAGCGGCAGCGCTTATGAACGATACAGGCAAGGACGTGGGCAATTAGGCTCCCGTGGTCGCTGCCCGGCATTGCCTCAACTTCTGCATTCTGTCAATCTCATCGGTTTAAGGTTCTGAGTGGGTCGTGCTAGTCAGCACGCCCTCACTCTAAGAAGCTTACAAGCTCATGCAAGCAATTTTTTTCGCAACTGTCTATTTTTGGAAAGTGTTATATTTATGCATAACCATTTCAGATAATTTCTCATAAGATACTTTTTGGACATAACTTTTAAGGAAAAGCTATATCTCATTCATGTGATTTGAAGGCTCTTCTCATCCAATTTTTTTTTCTTTCTCATCCTCACCTTCTTCTCCAACTCCAACGAGCAACTCCACCGAGGTTAGAGGTTCGGATTAGGGGGGAGGCTGCTCACCATCAGATATGAAGGGAGGGCCGCTGACAAAGGAGGCGGGCGGAGGGACGGCGAAGCGCGACAGCGGGGGCGCAATAGTTGGGGCGGTGCCAGGGCGGGGGTGGAGAGGCGAGACGGCGTCGGTGAGCACCATGGTGACGGTACAGGAGACGGCGATGAAAGGGGCACGAGGACGATCGGTACGGGTGGGGTAGGGACCTGCCCGATGAGTTGGAGAGGGGCTGGGCGGCGACATGAGGAGGAAGAAGCCGCTAGGTTGGGCGCCGCGGTCACGGAGATGGAGTGGGGCGTGAAGAGGATAAGATAGAGAATGATATATAAAATCGATGTGAGCTTCAGATCCAATGTTTTAAAAAATTGTGTGGAAAACATTTGTCAAAAGAAACTTTTGTCACGAATCAGCATACCAACTACCAAGCTATCGGCTAGCGTTATTTTTTTTTGTCCTTTTCTAATTTGAAACTACTTTTTTTTTTATCCGGCAAGAGGCTGGTCATGCACAACACTATACGTCTATACTGTATATTATTGAAGTGGCAGGTAAGGAGATGCGTGTGCAGGTGGGACATGAGCTTGGGCACTTGTGTAACCCGTTTAAGTTCCGTCGCATCCGATGTTAAGAGGTTAATTATGAATATTAAATACAGATCAATGATAAAAACAAATTTCATAATCCTAAGCCTTTTCGCAAGGCGAATCTATTAAGTTCAATTAGATTATGATTAGACAATGTGATGCTACAGTAAATATGTGTTAATCATATATTAATTAAACTCATTAGATTCGTCTTGTGAAAAAACTTAGTATGGAGTACTTTCTGTCTCAGAATATAGCTGTCTTTAGCTTTTTTCAGACAGATTAAGACGAGAGTTCAAATGTCTAATTTACCCTCACTTAATCAAGTGTCGCTGCAGGAGCTTGCAATCCGGTTCCCTGCCGTTTTTTATTTTCATCCAGCGTGAATAGTGCCTCCCTGCCATTTTGTTTGCATGCATGGCAAGCCGGTGCTGTGCTGAAGGGAAGGAAAGACGCTGAATTTTTTTTAATCTGATGTGAATATAACGATTCATTCAGGCTGGTGGGGACTGGGAAGGTATGCAACGGGGGCTATTTTGGTCTGTTTGTACGCAAAAGATGGGTTAATAACTCTAAAAGTAGTTATATTTGGTACAATTTTTGAACCTATATTCTGAAACGGAGAGAGTACCTATGTAATTAATTTTATAATTAAATGATGTTTAACTCTCCTAAATAGCTTTGTGTCATTCGAGGTGACTGGTATTTATTATAAGTCTGCCAACCAAACACCAACTAAGCGGTCGAATGCTAGTTTTGAACTGTGGAGGATACCGTCGAGTGGAGGGCCCACCTGTCATTACCCTATGACGGATCGTCAAAAGTCAATCTACCATGAAAATGACCCGCTCTTTTGTAAATAGGAAGATGTATTGAATTCTTCGTCCGAAGACCTTTGTAAATATGTACGGGTGGAGCAGGGTTTGGAGTTTTTCTTGTCTTCTCGATATGCATGATAAGGTCTTCTTAATATAATGTTTGGGGCGTTTGACCCGCGCAAACTGAGTTTTGTTTTTTATATTAATTTTTTAAAGATTGATTTTTTTTCTTACATAGTGCAGATGCCTGTAAAAATATACTCTCTCCATCCCAAAATAAACGCACATGTCACTATTTGAGGAGCATACCTTTTAAATTTGATCAAAAGTTATACAAAAATGTACTATTATTTATGATGTAAACTAAGTACCATTAGATTGAGCATTGAGTGTACTTTCCTAATAAATTAATTATGTGTCACAGAAAGGGTTAAGTCAGGCCGAAGCAATTCTTTTTATCAGCAGCGGAAGTTTTGAGCAAGGCAGCATGACGAGTACTGAATAAAAAGGTTCTTGCAAAATTACTCAATATCAAGCAATTCAGTCAAAGATAGGATATTGGAGGAAAACAAACTAGGCAACAATGCCTATCCATCCATCCATCTGACCGAGTGGATCTGAGTTTGATTTCAATTCCTTCAGTTCTCACATTGCGTGACACAGTTTTATAGCCTGCTAGCTTGAGGAGAGACCCTTCCGAGCAGCGAGTTCAGCCGAGCAGCAGCATATCTGTTCCTGACTTTCTGTTACAAACTTACCACTGCGACCAGCACACTGGTTATGCCTTGCCCTTGTTCTGTTAAAAAGCTTCGAGCCTTGTACCGTGTGCTTTTGTTCTTCTCACATGCAGCTGATCAGGGTCCGGTTCAGTTCACCAAGATAGGAATATGAGAACTTCAGTGAAGAATACCATTTTGTTTTTTTTAAGAGAAGAATGCTATTTTGGAGACCTTATAATGAAAATGTACTGAATGAAATACAATAGAGTGTTATGAATTGCACTGATGTGTTCAGTAAGATACACTTTTATATAGGCTCAATCCGACATTTGGTATAATTTGCCAGTCTCCTTCGTCAAAAATATAAAGGACTCGATTCAAATATTGGAAAACTCCAGCCAAGATTCAGTTCATGCTCAACTGAACTGAAGCCTGGGCAGCTGCATGCCTGCATGTGACAAGAACACAAGTACACAGCACAAGGCTTTGCAGCTTTTTAACAGACCAAGGACAAGGCAGTGCCTGGACCCAGCTTTGCACCGGTATAATGGGTAGGTGTAACAGAAATTCAGAAACAAATCCCATGAACCATCATGTCATTCTCCCCTCAAATGAGGCTATAAATCTGGATGGAGCTGCACAGCAACACCTTCACAGCCAATGCGTCTCAACAGCAAGTCTTTCTTCCCTTCCAATTACATACAGTTAATTGCTACGATAATCTAGCTAGTGTCAGGCACTGAATGTGAGAGTTGGAGGGAAACAAACCTGTCGATCATCAGGTTGTGTAATGGATCGGTTTGTTTTCCTCCAATTTCTCACCTTCAGTAGCCTGGCTGTTACAGACAACACGAAGAGAGATGCTACCAGCATTCATATGTGCCACTTGAAGTGAGGATTAGATGGAACTGAACCATCCCATGGAAGAAAAGGGTCAAGGTTCAGTTTCCTCTAATATCTCATCTCAAATGGCCCATTTCCAGATATGGTTTTCGGCATAGGTGAGATGCAGTCACCCAAAGTGAGTTCCAGAGGGAATCTAGCTCCAAATGACTCTGCCTGTTCGTCATCCAGCTTGTTTTCTTAACATAAGTATATTGTTGACTAGCTATTCTTAGCATTAGCCAAACTCAAAATAAGGGCTTCAAGCTTGATGCTGATGGCAAGAATTCACACTACTGACATCCTGAACGCTATGCTGCCTTGCTCAAGACTTGCTCTGCCCTTTCTGGTAAAATAACTTCACTTGCCCTGACCAAACATTTCTGAAGAATAGTTTCACTCGAGATAAAAAAAAAAACATGTTTTGATCCATGGCCGAACTCCCGTTGTTTCCATTTCCAACTTTTTTTCTACTTGCAAAGTGATCTTCAGGCGTTAAGAGTGAGGGTGGGAGGGGGGGAACTGTCTGCAAAAATAATCACCTAATTCAGCTTGGCTGTCTCCAATATCTCAACCTTAAATTGAGTTTCTTCTGATCTCTCGCCTTGAATGTTCCATTCCCACATATTATTTTCCGTATGTGGCTGAGATGCAGCCATTCTATCTGAGAATCAGAGGAAAACAAACTCGATCACACAGCCAGATGGATAGATAGATAAACTATCCTTGTACAACTTGTTTTCTTCTGCATCATACATTTGCATGAATTGCTTGGTACTGAGTTTTTTTTTCTCTCTCAAAAGATTGATTCTGAGTTGTTAGTTGACATTAGTGCTAACCAAGGCCAAAGAGATGTCATGCATTGATCAACAGATGCGGAACAGAGATACATATGCAGGACTTCAGTATTAAGGTTAATGGCGAGGATTCTCTCTAGTAAATGTAGTGACACAATAACCATTATTCAGTCAACCACATGTTGCCTCTTCTAATCTCAAAACATTTTATCCCTCACCCTATCTGCAGAACCTGAGTCCCACTAGGATACTACAAGAAAGAACAGAACATGTCTGAACTCTCAAATGAATTATCCAACAATGAATACAAGTAAAACATAGCACTACCAGTACATAGGAAAAGCTCCTTTCCAGATCACAAAGACCCAAAAACTACATAACAAAAAAGGGGCAACTAATCCCTAATTGACGATTACAAAAAACATGACAAAAGAGAGTATTCAGCACTAGAATAGACCAGGTAGCATGGTTAAATGACTGTTCTTAAGATTTACATGGTGTTCGTGTGTAATGTCAAATAAGGTTTGTAAAATATGTTCTGAGCCTCAGGTTACAATGTGAGTTCCATTCAAAGCGATTTTTGTCAATCTATGTACACGGGTTAAACATACATTGCCCAGAAATACTGATGAATGATTATGACAGCCTTAGAAATTCCCATGGGCCATGGCTACATGATAGAGAATACACAAGCTTCATTCTGATGGAAGCCAGCACTCCATTGATGTCTACTAACAGTTTGCAACCATGTGAACTGTGTATTCTGGTTGTGTCAGATCAGCATAGAAGAGTCTAGGTTAGAAATTACTGGTTTGTCATCTGGCTCTTCATTGGAGCTGATTGCAGAACACTCGTCAGAAGAGCAGTCACTTGTTGCTTGTTCCTGATCATCACTTTCACTCTTTACTGATGCACCATCTGAGTCAATAACTGGGAATGACTTCTGCATTTGATCTTGCAGGATTCCATCATGATCCTTTCCCCTCCAAACAATAATTTGCTCCTTGTCAAAAGAGACAAGAATGCAAGGAACAAGGTCCTGCAGCAAAATAATACGATGTGACATACAATCTACAATAAATCCATAAATCATGTTCAAATCAGATACACAATTTTGGTAAACTCATATGATAAAACTCACCCTGAGTTTGACTCCAATCTTCCGATAATCACCTTTTGGTAATCCTTTACAGTCTATTCGAACCAATTCATCAACCAAAAAGGCATCCCGAACCATTGGCACAAGACTAGAATAATATCCGTTCTTGGCTGTAAAACAGGATGTTTTCAGTGATAAAATTCATTTACTATATGTGTATCTAAGCAGAGAAGGGAACAGAATTACCAAGCTTCGTCAAAACAGGAACATGTAGGCCTTTCTTCCTCATTTGTTTCGTCTCCTCAACTGTGAGCCCTTCTATTGTTGTTTTGATCAGCCTTGGGTACACAGGTTCAGCTGGCTTCCAAAGCATCAATGGAATAACAGGCCTTTTCTTTGGATTATAATGCCTACCCCTGTAGAGTATCAACTGACCACCTTGCCTGTGGATGATCATTCCACCAGTTTTATCCTGTGAAAACCATGGTCATGAATCTACTTGGAAACCAATGCTAACAAAAGCGATATCAAACAATAGTTCTGAAAACCTCCACCGATATTTTAAATAATCACTGCAATTGAAAGTAAACATGTAGCTACCTCAAGCTGATGACACACATTTTGCATATCAACTGTTGGCACACCTAGGCATTTCACCCTGACCGCCTCACAGCATTTCCAGTTATTGTGGATGTCATTTAGCATGTTGTGAGTAAGCCCATCTCTCCCTACAAGAAAAAAAAATCAACTAAATGAATCAACATCATTCATCATAACAATTAGAAATGACCCCAAATCAGTAAATTGGCTACTGTTCTTGCTCCAGCAAAATCACAAGATTTTACCAAGGTTGATCTGCCGCTTGGTGCGGTTCTTCTGGCACTTCTCGACCAAGAACGCGCGCTCCGCAGGGGTGAGTGGCTCTCCCAGCACGCGCTCCCTCTCCCGCCCGCGCGCCTCCTCCAGCCCCCTCTCAGCGTCGGGGAGGGGGTCCTCGGCCGCGACGTCGCGGAGCGTGGTGTCGACGGCGGGCGCGCAGAGGCCCGTCCAGGGCCGGTCGAGCCGCCCGGGCCCAAACGGGGAGTACTTGGGCTCGCGGAGCCCGATGGGCTTGGACGCAGGGGTGCTCTCGGTGTAGCTGAAGCGGAAGTCGAAGGGGAGGTCCGAGTGCGCGGGCGGCCGGCCGCCGCGGTCCAGCGAAGACGGCGGGCGGTAGGGGGGCTTCTTGGCGCGGCGCTTCTTCGCGGCGGCGGAGTCGGCGGCGGCGCGGGGCGGCTCTCGCGGGGACGGGGTAAGGGAGGCCGGGGCCACGAAGCCGTACCGGTCGAGGAGGCGAGAGAGGCGGCGGAGGGGCGGGAGGCGGGGAGGTGCGCGTGCGCGGCGGAGGAGGCCGGGGAGAAGGAGCATGGGGCGGCGGCGGGACGGGCAGGTCACTAGCTTAGTGGCTGTGCCGGGAGACGGCCGGCGAGCGGCGGCGCTGGGGGTTGAGGGCCCTGCAAATGGGTTTGGGAGGGGAGATCTCGTCCGTACAATGGAAGGCTGCCTAGATATTGAACGGTCCGATTTGATTGTCCGTGCTTTTGAGATCCGAAGGCTTGCCAGTTTAGAACACGATGATCTTGCGACATTCCTGATTCCTGTGAGGATCACAATCCACGAGTTTTATGCTATTTTTCTAAAGTTGAATATTTTGATATTATTTATCTAAAACCTATAGATCTTTTAATTTCCCAATATTATTCGTCCATGTTTTCATAGTCTTAATTTCAGAGCACGAATAAGGTATGGAAGAAATTGAGATGGAACAGTTTCATCCGGAGCCTTTACACTCCACCACTTTTGCCGAGCTGTTGTACTGTTGTATGACTGTAAACTGATCACGAAGATTATGAGATCATTAGTATAAAGCTGGGTTTCACATCCCTTAACCACAGACAATACTACAACTCAACAACAATCAGGGCTAATATTTAGGTTAACCTTGCTAACCAGAACAAGTCCAAGTACAGACACAGACCCACATAAGCACAGCTATTATCATCCGATCCTTTCAAAGGAGGGGAGATACAGAATGATTCCCACCAGTTCCTAACTTACACTTGATTTTGATACAAAATAGTTAGACGTCAATTGTCAGCACGATTAATTTATCGCAGACCAGAAGATAGCCTAAGCACCTCAGCTCACCCTACCCTTGTTTACAAATACATGAGCACCAGTGCATTCAGCAACTGCACATGGGCACTAGCTCCTCAAGCTCCTGCTGCCCTCGGCGTAAGATGTCCACAGCAACCCATCAGCAAAACAAGTCGAGCGTGCTGTGGCCGACCGCATCTTCGCCCGCCGGTTGGTATGAACAAATGGGAATTCGGCTAGGATGATTGATACACATCGCTATTACCCTTACAAAATACAAGAATCAGCGGCAGGTCATGAGTGTGTGCTGCCATCACCTCGGCCCTGACAGCTCAACCGCGTGGAGGTTGTCGGTCGAGTCGAGAACCCACTCCGAAGTTCGATGGGGGCCTAGTTCGACGTCCTGCCGTACTACTTCTACCTTTTGCCACTCCTCCCATCTCTCAGCGAGGCCATCGCCTTCGAGCATCCTCACCACCTCTGACATCTTGGGACGTTCCATGGGGGAGCTCTGTGTGCAGAGGAGGGCAACCTGGATAAGGGATTCCACCTCATCATCAATGTAGTTGTGCTGTAGATCTTCGTCAACCAGACTCTCCAGTCTCTTTTCCTTGAGCAACCCCTTGACCTGCACAAAGCACATAAAACTCTCTATTAGCTTAGCAGTCGAAAGACTCAAAATTGGTGTTTTATCGCAACAATAAAACAGAACAACTCATGTACAAGCTAAAGCAGTATGTTAACAATAGAAGAATGTTCCAGAGACATGCTATTCTTATTCTATCATATGCTTAGTTTACCTGTAAACAATGCACCAATGCAAAATAATAATAATAATAATAATGAATAAAATAAAATAAAAAAATACTGAAGCTCCATGTGTTGTGGATGAGGTGATTAACGATTCTTTTTAATAGTACAGACAAAGTGAGCATCCAAACCCAACACAGCATCAAGCAGCAAAACAGCATGAATATCTACCCTGCAATTTGAACTGAGGAAATGGCATTGGTAATTACCCAATCAAGCAGCATGACATCATCATCATTGGCAAGGCGAGCAAGATCAAAGGCACGCTGTCCTGTAATAAGCTCCAAAAGTGTAATCCCATAACCAAATACATCAGTTTTCTCAGAGGATTTTCCTGTTGAGAGATATTCAGGTGCGATATGGCCAATGGTTCCACGAACTGCGGTAGTTACATGGGTATCCTTATAGTCCATTAGTTTGGCCAAACCAAAATCTCCCACTACAGCTTCAAAGTCTTCATCTAACAAAATATTAGCAGCTTTGACATCACGATGGATAATTTTCGGATCACAATGATCATGTAAATAGGACAGGCCCCTGGCAGAACCCAATGCAATCCTCCTCCTTGTTTGCCAATCTAATGGAGGTTCAGAGTCCGGCCGTTCTGCAGAAATAAACCGAACAACAAATCAGTTACAGTTTGATATTGTTGCTAACAAGGTATAACTAGCTCAGGTACACAAATAAAAGACTAAACACGACTGGAGTAAACAGCTGAGAGTACCTCTTAAACGTGACGCGACACTTCCATTGGCCATGTATGGATACACAAGCAACCTTTCTGTTGGTGTCATACAGAATCCACGAAGACGCAAAAGGTTTCTATGTACAGCCATACTAATCATCTCAACTTCTGTTTGAAATTGTAGTTCCCCACCAGGTGTTCTCTCCTCTTTTAGTCTCTTGACAGCTACTAATGAACCATCTGCCAGCCTTCCTTTGTAGACTTTGCCAAATCCACCTCTTCCAAGAATGTTCTTATTGCTGAAGCCATCTGTTGCAACCTGTAGTTCTCGTAGTGAAAATCTTTTAAGCTGGCCAAGATGCACCTCTGGATCTTCCTCAGCTGCCACATTCAAAATCTCAAATTAAATCGATTAAATGTTGTTCCCCGAAGAATTCTACTTCTGCTTTGAAAGCTTACCAGGTACATCAAAGAAATGCTCTTGTGGTTTCCTGCGCCTCCAATATGCAAAACCAATTGCAGGGATAGCAAATAGCAAGGCCGCACCAGCAGCCACTCCACCAGCAATGGCTCCAGTACTGGAGGAACTACTTCCTGCACAAAATAACATGCCAGTAGCAAAATTGATATTCCACGCCCAAGATTACTGCCGTGCCAATGCATGATGGGTAAAAAGAAGGAAAAGGACTAGGTATTGATTTGTGCTGCACCAAATATGACATTCTCATAGTTACAATTGTAAAGCTGTTCTCGACCGCAAATTATTTTTTTACTTAATTTTCAGGAAAAAGTACAGTTCTTCCTTGTTTTATTTCTTGACTAAAAAAATGCATCCAGTATACATAGTGCTCTCCAGCCCACAGCAATATGCTTGCTTATGGTGTTAACAGTATGTCATTTACAATTTTACATGAAAGAGAAACGTATGAACTCAAAAGATATACTGAATAGTAATGAATCTAGAGAATCACCTGCTTGCACAGGAGTTGGCGGGTTGTATGGAGGAGGTGGAGAAAAGGGAGGAGCACCAGGACAAGGTTTTGTGGTGCCAGGACCACATAATTTAGGGTTGTTCGCAAAACTGAAAAAGAAAAGGTCCAAGTGTGACTGGGAGAAGCGTCAAGGCTTAAAAAGATTATTGTCAAATAAATACTTAGCTCTACCTAATTGGCGTGAATAATGAAAAAGAACCAGTTGATGGAACTTCTCCAGACAAATTATTATTCGACAGATCCCTGTAATTCAAGAGAAACAATTAATTCCCATCGTGCGTTTACTAATTAGGACCACAGAAAGGAAGTATGTGAACTGAGAAACAAATGCTTACAGAACTTGGAGGGCAGTGATGGCAGTTAATGATTTTGGAATTGAACCGGAAAGGCTGTTGTTGTTAAGACGCCTATTCCAACACAAAATATTAAAGATGCACAAATCAGTAACATACGCATGCATCCATGACGGAATGAGCCCATCACATCCAAGTACAAATGATGAAATAAATATAACGAATAGTGCATATAGCTATATTGCATAAGCAAGTTCACAGAAGAGATAAAACCAAGGGAAGATTAATCAAATAAAATTAACCTCTTTTCCAAGTACACATATGTTCTGTTTCGTTCAATCTGCTACCTAGTAAACATGTTCAAGCAAGCAACACAAAAAAAAAGGGGGGGGGGGGTTGCTTAATAAAACTAATCTAACTATACGTAAGATTAGCATCACTCAATGTTGCCATGAACAGGAACTTAATCCTGGAATCTAATTTCTTCCGAAAGGACCCAATAAAGTGTAAAACTAGGCAGCTGCATTATTAACCTGTATTTAATAAAGTGTCCGCATTCAGCTCTACTACAGTTCTATTAAAAAAACCAGCAATGTATTTAACAATGCATTCATCTCTACTACTTAAAATTGTATTTAAGCATTTACTGAGATAGATTTAGCATGTGCATAGCCATAACATTCCTATTCTTAACAGGTTTTACTCTATAGTGAGTAGTAGTGGTAGTCAATGGAGATATCTTACAAGAATCGCAGCTTCAATAGGTTCCCCAATGAATCTGGTATAGGACCAGTGAAGTTGTTCAAGTACAAATCCAAACTGACCAAGTTTGTGAGATTCCCAAGTTCACTAGGTATAGTGCCGCTGATATTATTACTGTAGAGCTCCCTGCATAAAAAAAAATAAAAAACATGAAATCAGTGATTAATTTTAAGAATGTAACAAAACCAAAAGTAACCGAGTTATGGCATGCCATGATAACTGGTTGTTGTGATTATTATTTGCAGGCAGTGAATGTTACTGTCATCACTCATCAGTCAATAGTAGCAACAGCATTGCCATTATTATATATCAAGTCATATTTACCACAAGCTCGCTATTTAAGGACAGAATATGCCAGTGACTTATTGACAGGAAGACATATATTGTGTTACCCCATATATTACAATTGATAAGAGCACCAGTCTTTAGACATCCTGGCGATCTAACCCTACTTTCTTCATCTATGTAACAAGTATTCTTTATATGAGCATTCATACCTGAAACATTTTCACAATTTAAATATTTAAAAGGTAAAATCTTCCACCACATGCAAAATCAGTATGGCCTAATCAAAACATAGCAAAGAAAGAGAACTTACAGGTACTGCAAGTTTTTGAGCTGGCCAAGTTGCGAGACTAAGGTACCTGATAGTGCAGCATTTCCAAGATCACTGCGAATGAAGAAAAACATAAGAAGGAAATATAGAACACATCCAACTGAATGATGATATATAGTGGAGAAAAAGTAAACCTACACTCTGATAACACTGTTGTCATTATTGCAGGTAACATGAAACCAAGTGCATGGGTTAACCAGAGTCGGATCCCAACTTTGTAGAACATTATTTGGATCATTTAGGTTAGTCCTTAAGCTATGCAGCGCATCACCTGTCAATAGCAAAATGAAAAATGAATAGCTGCCACACAAAGTTTAATCAGATTAAACCATTGAGACTAAGTTCTGTTTCTAGAAATGCCATCCAAGGGAGAAAAAGGATACAGCTACAATCAGTAAAACTTGAAGTTGTAGCAGCTAATGTTCCTTTTAGGATTCAGATTGCAAATGATTTTCAATTGAAGGTGAAGAAAAAATCCTACATCATTGAACACAAAATCGAACCAGCAATACCAACTTGCATTCACTTGGTACTAGTAGCTGGTGGCATCAAATACAACAAACACCTTCTGGTGCTTGAAGTTCAGTTTCTCATTTCAGAATTCACACAATTCCTCACTTGTTCTAGAACTATCCAAGCCATGATTCAATAAGACAGCTGCCGGTTCTACATGGGTATAACACTTAGCTCCGCAAGAATCAAAGTATAACCGAAAGGTCCACATGACCAGTTGACCACATCAGCATCATAATAATACCATCAGATTGAGCCTAACCCAGACCAAAGAAGCAAACAACACAAGCAAATCATTTCGAAGTCCTAACCAATCCCAACTAGAAACAAAGCTTAAACCAGCCAGCCTCACCCCCCTCAAAAGCAAACCATACAAGGAAGAGAAAATTCTTTCTCAGTAGTAGCATAACAAAACAGAGGCCCACCTGATAATCACCCAGCCACCAACTAGAAACCCAACACAGGCCGGCCTATCGGAAACAAAAAGAAGCCACGTCAGGGAGATGTCCTAATCTAACGACCGGGAACGTAACTACGCTAGCTTCCCCAGACACATCAGTGCATCGCAAACACGCAGCAGAATCTAGCGAAGCAATTTAATACAACAGTAGCAATCGGCACAGCAGAAAAAAAAAGAACAGGACCGGTAATCTTGACACTGCACTACTTGATTGGAAAATAAAACTGGGAGAAGTCACGCGAAGCAAAATCAAGTGAAATCCGAAAGGAGGGATAGGAACCAAACGGCACCGACACTGCACTCGAAAATTCCGGTCTGCGAAGTCAAACCGCCAGAAAATTCGCAGCAAAAGCAGGACGGGTTTGTTTGTGCGGCCAGTTGCCGGATATCCCGAATTCGAAATGAAAGCAAATTCAAATTTGCTCGAAGGACCAGACCCCAAAAGGCAAATAGGCAAATCCAAATGGGGGTTGTTGGGTGCGTAACCCAACCCCCATTTGGAAGACGACCAACGGCAGAGCAATAGCAAGCTAAGCGAGCAGGGTGTCGAAGCCATTCGGAGCAACACACGGAGGAGGCAAGCGGAGCGGAGAGAGCGAGACGCGAGGGCTGGGCGCACGCACCTTCCGTGTTGGCGAGCACCCGCGCGGCCGGGTGGAGCAGCAGCCGCAGCAGCAGGAGCGCCGCCCACACCGCGCACCTCCCCCGCGCCGCCGCCATTGCCCGCGCACGACCGGGGGGAGGAGGGAGCAAGCGCCCTAGATCCCTCCCCGAGCCGCCATTCCCGCCGGATCGATCGGATCCTCCGGTATCCGCGCCGCCGGGCGATCCGGCGAGGGGTCGTCCGGTCTCGCGCGGCGCAGCGCGAGCTCCCGCCGCCCCGCCTCCCCTTTCTCGACCTCTCCGAATCGATCCCCTCCTCTCTCTCTCTCTCTCTCACTGCGCTCCGCTTTTCGACGGGCTTCTCTCTCTCAACCTTTTTTTCCTTCTTCCTGGGGGCAGCGGCGCCTTTTTGTTGTTGCGGTTGCGTCTGCGTGCTTGCGATACGAGACACGGGTGGTGGGGGCGCGGGGGTGGGATCGAACGGGATATTGTTTTTTTAATTAATGAGAGGGGAGGATTAAGCAGTTAAGCTTCTCTAGCTTGCTTTTCGCGTTTGTTTAAGCTAAGCGTGGCGGGGGTTTAGGAGTCAGAGGTCGGGGATTAGCGGGTGAGCGACGCAGCGGAGGAGGGAGGGGGATGCTCGGCGGTGCCGGAACGGAGTCAACGGAACGGCTCCCGCCGTGCGGAGGGCAGCGGGATCCCGTGCGCACGCGCCAACACCACGCAGCGGAAGGATATGTGCGCACACGAGCTCGGGCTCCGACTCACGCGTCGCTCGCTTCGCTACAGCCCTCGCTAAGCTTTGGGCTGAACCTTTTTTTTTTTTGAGATTACAGTTTGGGCTGAACCTGAACACTCCCCACCATGCATTTCCGAGACGTAAGATCGACTCCAGCGGCATGCGCCAAGCGTGCTGCATCACTGTTCAAGCTCCAGCAGTAGGTGCATCGCAAGCTGCAAAATGCAGTCGCTGCTCTTCCGTCGCTCATTCCTGGGATATCCGGGTGTTTCTCTCCAGAGGCGTAGTCAGAAATTGACCTTAGGAGGAACCGAGATGTAGAGGTATTATTTGTTGGTGTCAGTTAATCATATATTCGATAGCATACATAGCATGGGTTTACATTTGGTTATATACTACTTTCCATAGTTCCATATGATGTTTAAGACAAGCTAGTTAGTTTAAAAATAAACTAATTTGCTTGTTCTAAATGTCATATATTAAAGAACGGATGAAATACTAGATAGTTATATTGTTTCACCCAAATATAAGAATAAATATCTTCGGTAACACAGCATAAGGATAAGGATTAATTCGTGACACAAAGAAAATTGTGTATGGGTCAATTTTGCTTCAAAATAGAATGAAACACGAAAATGAAAAAACAAAAAAAATCTACATTTAAATTACCACTATATCTTTTTTTCTCAATGTACTTTAATTAGTTATTTTTTCTTCATGATTTAAGAAGAAGGTACGTTAACATCTGGTGGTTGGAAGAATAAAGAAATGCTTAAGGAGTCATTTCACTGCATCTAGAATGCTCTACTGCGCTAGCATCTTTCGTGGCTTCACGGGCCGGTGGGCTGATAATCTGATATTGCCTTTTGAATGATTTATATCTGTGGAGGTCTTTAATCCTTGTGATTAGTTAAGGAGCTCCGGCAGCATCAGGGGGGCCAGGCCCTGCACGCCCCCCGGCTCCGCCCCTGTTTCTCTCTTCTTCGCTCAATCCAACGACCGTCTCTCACCTTCCTCCCTGCCTCCTTCCGTCGCCCTCCTCCTCCCTCACCTCCGTCCGCCTCCGTCACCGCTCCCCCTCCTTCCCTCGCCCTCACCCACGTTGGGGAGGAGGCCTGCCAGCGCGGCTCCGTCTCCGCCTCCTCCTCTTCATTCGCCACCTCGCGACGGGCGGAGATCCGGCGACCGCCCGGCGGAGGACACGATGCGCGCGCGTGCGGCGGCGGCGGCCTCTGGAGGATCGAGCAGGGGCTGGCCTCCCCTCACGCGTGCCGTCACCGGATCTCCTCCGCCGCCTCCTAGCTCCTCTCCGTGGAGGCGCCGGAGCAGGGAGGCACCGGCTCCTCCGGGGCGGAGCGGAGGAGCTTCCCGGCGCGAATCTCGGCGGAGCTCGGTGGGCGAATCCTCGCAAGGCGCGTCCTCATCGATCCGCGCCATGGCGCTACGGCTCCTGGACAGCGGCACCTCAACCGGCACCAACACCGACCGGGTACCCCGAACGTCGTGTACTCATCTCTTCCGCATCTCCGGCGGCCGCCTCCTCCTCCCCGGGCGCGAGGTCGAGGCACGGGCGGGCGGCTCGATTCAAATCTCGACGGCGAGCTTCCCCCGTCGGCCGCGTGCGCGCTTGTGCGGGGTGGGGGCTGCTCCGTTCTTGCTCTCCGCGGCGAGGTGGAGCTCAGCGGCGAGGTCGAGGCACGCGCACCCAGCTCGAGGCGGAGGACCCGTGCGGTGGCGCGGCAAGCTGCTCGAGCTCCGCCGCACGCCCGCTTGCCCGCGGCCCCCTCTCTCCCCCTCCTCGCAGTCGCAGGAACCAACCGCCGGGGTGGATGCGCGAGGAGATGCACGAAGCTGCTGGAACCACCGGTTTGTTTGGGGCAAGTTTGCTTCTCTCTCCTTTCTGCAGAAGCCTTGTTTTGCAAATGCAAATCGGCAAACTGCTGTGGACAGTCTAAGCTGACGTGAATTTGGATACATGAGCTAAGATGAGGAACTACATTGTCCAAATCACCTAGAGTTGATAGTTTCATACCGAATAGATGGCAAAGTCTGCTGGTCCGTTAATGCCTACTCTCTCCGTTTCATAATACTTGTCGTTTTGACTTTTCTAAATACATTCCTTTTGCTATGTATCTAGACATAAACATATATATTTAGGTGCATAGGAAAAGAAATGTATGTCGAAAAGTCAAAACGACAAATATTATGAAACGGAGAGAGTATCATAGATGGCAAACTACATTTAAGTAAGTTGCAATCGTGCTCGTGCATCATAGATTATTTATACATAATGTATTATTGGTGGGAATGTTCCGTCTCATTATTATCTTTATTATTATTAAGGTGAGTAAGAACGAAGCACAATAATGTATTTACATAGCATCGTCTATACTCGGGAAATATGTATGCCTTTCGACTACTGAAATCATACCTCTACCTAATATTAAAGCAAGCAAAGTTTCTGCCACTTTTTCCGTACGTTCTCCCAAAGGGACTCGTTCACGGCATCAAAACCGGAGTCAAACAGCCTATTAGGATGGAAAACCGGAGCAAAACCGCAACTGATCCAAAACCGAACCTTTGTACTAAAGGACCCGGAAAACCGGCCGGCCGAAACCAATCGTCAGCGCCCAGCCGCCTGGAGGGAATCTTCACCAGCGAGCAAAAAAAAATCAACTGGTAGTTAATGAGATATCGAACCCAAATCTAAGTTTGCCACGTAAGAGTCCCACCACCTGGGGAACACTTGTTTGTGATTAAATACTTATTTCTATTCAAATAATAAAATAGATTATCCAACCAGCTAAATAAAATCCGTAGAAATAAAATTGATGAAACACATCATTTATTAAGACAAAATTGCTGCAGAAATAGCTAGCAGTTCATGATAAAAATATTTCTGGCTAGCGAAGAATGTGCATATTTCTTTTAGCTCTCTAACTTTTAGTTTTCAAACTTTAAGAATTATTTGTTGGCTTTAAAGATGCAAGGACATATATGGGGAGTCCCATACGTGCTAGAGACTAAAAAATTGCATAATATATCTATATCTATCTCTATATTGCGAATTGAGCGTAACTCCGTTATTAGTAAGATTCTTTCGAAGGTGTTCATAGGGGTAGGGGTGCATGTGAGTGTGTGTACGTGTATGTGAGCATCGAGTCGAGATTATCTTGACCTGTTTATGTTGGGGAGACGCATGGGCAGTGCGATGACGACCTAGCCAGGGAAGGTGAGGACAGGGAAGGCTGGGGAGGTGGAGATGATGTCATGGCCGGAGCGGGCGACAACGAGGTTGATGCGCGAATGATGGCCATCAAGGTCGGGGAGTGGCGTGTGTGATGAGAATGACGGCTAGGTCGGGAAGCCGACAGCGAGGTTCAGGAGGCATGCATGATGGGCGAGGTTAGGGTGGCATAGGCGTGACAGAGATGACGGTGTTGTCGGGGAGGTGCCGGGTGGCAAGGTGATGGCGTGGGCGGAGCGAACTACGACAGATGAGGTTGGATGGTGCAGTGCGACAATGAGGCCGGGGAGGCAGGAATGATCGCAAAGCCTAGGCGGATGACAACGGGCTTGGGGATGCACGCATGATAGTAGGCAAGGTCTGGTCAGCGCGTGCATGGGAACGACGATCGGATAGACGACGACGAGGTCATGGCAGATGACTATGAGGTTCGGGAGGCGCACACGTGGCAGAGATGATGGCGAGATAAGGGTGACGAGTGGTTGCGGCTTACAACGGCGAGGCCAGCAACATTTTCTCCGTTGCAACGCACGGGCACAATTTTCTCCTTTGCAACGCACGGGCACAATTGCTAGTAATATATAATGAGTGATAATGATATAGGTTCGATTAGAATTTTAGAAAGACATATCTTTCCTCCTCCTCTTCGTTTCATTCACTTCCTCTCCTCTCTTATGTAAAAGTGGAGAAGAAGTCAGATATCTACTATTTATGGGAAGGTAGGGGCATAAGCCCCTCACAACTTCACTCCAGTATAGGATGCTTTAGCTACATCTGCAGAAAGGACAATAAAAAAAACTCAGTTCATAAGATGGATATTAAGCTGGATCCACCTCCTGGCGTGCCGAGTTAAATCTGTGTGAAGTAAAGCCTGCGCGACCTTCCTCCAACTCTTCATTTCCTTCTACTTTTTCTCGTCTTGTTCTTCCTTATTCCGTAAAAGTGGAGAAGAAGTAAGGTGTCCAGTGTTTATATGGAGGTAGGGGGCTAAGCTTTCTGCAGACCCTGTATTCGCTCTGGAATAGCCTGCTTTAGCTACATCTGTGGAAAGAACGATAAAAAACCTAGTTCATAAGATGGATTATATAGTTGGATCCACCTCGAGGTGGTAGTAGGCATTTCTCGACGTGCCGAGTTCAGTGAAATAGAGCCTGAGCGGATCGTCGCTCGCGCCGTCCCCAAGGCGGCCCGCCCGAGCAGACCACCGTCGCAGCGTCACCCCCTCGAACACCGCCCAACCTCTTGCCTCCTTCCAGCTCGTCGCAGCCAGAGCGCGCCACCAGAAGCCCGCACTGACGACGGCTGCAAGGCCTCCGTCCAAACTTCCACCCTCCCCCACCGAGCTTTCCTTCCTTTCTTATGTCTCCAAGACCCAACACGCCATGACTGATATATGTATGTACATGAAGGTTAGTCTGTAGCTAATTCTTAGCGGATCAACTGAATTATGTTGCAGCTAATTCATAACTACTCCTAGGTGAGAGTAATCACCCAATTCTAATTTGACTCCATTTAGTTTCATGTTTTGCGAGCAATAAAGACATGTGGAGCACTACGACGAAAACAAAATGAAGTTGCTTCTACTAAAGCTGCGTTCGGCAGGTCTACTGGCAGATTTGACAGGTAGATTTGTTGTGAGAAAAATATTGTGTGCTGATTGCGCCGGAACGCAGCCTAAATTTAGTGACTGTACATAATTCCTGGCTCTGCCTTTGATTTGACAGTACCTCTAACCAAATGCTTTTACTACAATATTTTTTTTCGAAAATTACAACCTAACCAAACACACTCTTAATATATGGTCCCCTTGACTTTGCAAAGTCACGCACGAGTGCGCCATTTTTGAACCGTATAAACCGGCAAACTTGAACTCCTGGAGGACTTGGAGCAAGCAGATACTTGTAGCTTTGAACGGATCGTAAACTTTGAACGTATGGGGGGCGCGCTTTCCGTAATCAAAACCTGGCGCGAGGCCAGGCCGCCACGGGGTCCCACGGGCACGGTGGGCGTGCGCCGGCAACGCAACACGTGCACCGCTCCACCGCCGCTGTTTCCTGTTCGGCCGCGCGGTCCCCCCGGGCCCCCAGCTCACACTGCCCCTTCCCACCCCCCGGTCTCGCCAACACGTGGGATCCGGTCAGCGTTCCCGTTACGCTGCAGCTCGTCCCGTCCCGTTCCGTCGCCGACGGAGGGTCCCAAGTTCCCAACCCCCACCGGCTGTACTGTATACGCGGATATGGCGTTTGCTGCCCGTCCGCACGCACGGATACGGACGACCCGGATGATGATCGATGAAACGCCGGTGGCCTACACTGACTAGTAGCAAATTTTGTTGGCGGTATACGGAAACATTTGACGCTGTTTAATTATTATAACACGCAAACAAAGTTCGAGTACCGACCGAAACAAACTTTGAAAAAAAAGAAGAGAAGGGTATCCAAATTCTTCCTTTTAATTTTGAAAAAAAATTCATCCGTTCTTAATTATACATATGACACATCTTGTCCAAACCTTATATATTTAAGGACAGAGTAGTAAAACAAAGTGTGTGCCAGGGGCGAAGGCACCTTGATGCCTCTGTATTCCTGGGAATACCCTACTATTCTTACAAAAGATCAAATATATTTCATATGTAAACAAATATATTTCAACTACTTCAGTGTGGATCATGGGTCGGCGCTGTTGTGGTGTTTCGTCTTCACTGTCGTCGTGTGTAGAGGTGCGGAGCATAGTTGAGCGTTCGTGTTGATGTCCCAATCCAATTGATCAGTGAGTGTTGTCGAGCGGTAACTCGTGTTCACGTCTCAATCCAATCAGGGGAGCATACTTCTTTTTTTTTCTTTTCTTTTTCCTGCCTATCGCCTCCTAGGGTCGTAGTTTTGTACTTTTTCTATTATATCAATAAAACACGTACTATCTTGTGCGATTTTCATTCAAAAAATATGTAAACAAATATGCAGATATAAGTGGGTCTAATCTACCAATTCTTCGGGTACAAACACACATCCAAATGACCCAACAAGCTTGGGATTTGGGAATACTCAGGTGTAAAATTTTGACTCCGCCAATGGTGTGTGCATGAGATCTTGTTTCGGGTGATTTATTCCATTCCATGTTGCGGAAGCTATTTTTTTCTGTGTATTCATGTTGCGGGTTACCTGCATACCTCACGAGGGATTTATTCCCCGGCAGATGCATGAATGTGCGATGGTCGAGCGGCCGTTGTGACCTTTCTAGTTGTCTGTTGTTGTAAAAAAAATTTCTCGTCTGTCCCACGCTAAAGCACAGGTCTAAGGTCAGCCTCATCTCACGTGTACTGTGGTGCCGCTGTGTATGGGTGGGGTAGGGGTTCGGAGATTTTTTCGATCTGTGTGAGAAAATCTTATTCTTAATACAATACCGTGAGGGTGATCTTACCCCCCGCAGGTCGAGTTTTTATGTGATTTAGGGCAACTCCAAGAGACTAGCTAAAATGACTTGGCTAGCTTAATTTTGGAAAAAAAATCTCAAAAACACTCTTCCAACAGACTAGCTATCTGCCCAACTAGCTATCCTGACTAGCTAAATTCGTTGTCTCGCTATCTATTTTTGGCTTGTGACTCGCTATCCTGATTTTCATGAGTATGACAGGCGGGATCTACTGACGGTGGAGAATATAGAGAGTTCACTTTAGAGAGACTGTTGGATGTAAACAACTTTTTGCTAACTAAGCTAAATCAAGATTTTAGTTAGTGATTTTTAGAGAGGCTTGCTCTTACTCTTAGTAGTACTGCCTTTTGATGTTGTCGTGCGAATATTATTCTTTGATATATATTGCATCATGTTACCTAAAAATCTGATATAGTTTTCATGAAACATTACTCGCATAAAAAAAAAGAGAACTATCGACATGGGTGTCACATAAAAAAAACATAACATCACCAAGTGCAACAGCACTCTCGATTGAACGAAGGATAACTCGAAGCGATATAATTTCGCGAGCGTGTCAAGGCGAGGAACATGATTCTCATATATCGCCATAGAATCTCGTCTCCTTTTAGTATCATCATCCAAGCTTTTTTTTCTCCGAAAGTGTACAAGAATTTCTTTTCCGCGACTTTTCTTTACAGGAAAAAGAACGAAAACCACTTAGCTTTCACGCAAATGTTCTCAAGAGGTCTTACGCTAGCTCGCACGATTTTCCGGCGCGTACGTGCGTTGAGATGTCACTCGCCGAGAGTTTCGTGCTAGGACCAGTGAAGGAGCTATAGGGTGACCAAAAGGACAGAGAGGATGGTCCAACGTTAATGATAGGGGCATTTTTTTTTCTTGGAGACCCCAGTTGGACCATCAACAAAAGTAGGTATGTCATTTGTATCTTGATGTGTCAGCAAATGAGGACGAGGTTAGCTAGTGACATATACTGGTTCCGATCATGAGCTCATGACAGTTACACACAAAAAGCTACCTGAAGAAAATGATGGAAGGACGAGGTTACACACTAGTAATAATCCATTATATTGGCTTATCCTAGTTACTATCAAATTTCAACGTTGTTCGTCCTTTGGTCACTTGAGTGCAAAAGCTCTCGAGTATAAAGGTCGTTGGCAGGTGACCGGCGACGTTGAAATGTTCTTCCTTATCTTTTTTTTCACGGGATATATCACATCTGTCGTGTGGAAATATAAAAAAGAAATATATTATCTTGTACTACTATTAAACATGTTCAATAATGAAGAAAAACAAAGCTTACTATACAAATAAATAAAATTATTGACATTTTCAAAGAAAACATATAGGTAGGCAAAATGTAATATGTGATCCACACCGGCATGTTGCATAAACTAAAAAATAATAATCAATTAGAAATACGACCAGCACCTAAACTGGAGACTCACTCGAATGGATAGGTTTCACCACAAGCAACCTAATTGCGCACAAGGCACAACTCCGTTCGGCTTCTTTTCTTTCGGCTCCTTGTATAATACTTTTTTGAAAAACAAATATGTTGTACAAATCAACACGCAATACTTTTTGGGCAAATTGCATAACTGCTCTCGTTTTGGTTCTCAACTGCACGTTTATCCCTATTTTTTGGACTTTGCATGTTTACCCCTGCTTTTTTAATCCAAAACTGACGGTTGCCCTGTTCTGTGAAATGGAGTTAACGTTGTTAACTGAAGGCTGAAAAGACAAATATACCCTCATCAGTGGGCCCCACTCGTCAGGTCTCTCTGTTTATTCTCTCCGGCCTTCGCCCCCTCTCTTTATTCGCGGCCGGCCATCCCCTGCGCCTGCCCTCCTCCCTATCTCTCCGCCGCCGGCTGCCCCAGCGCCGCCGCACCTCCCCAACACCGACGCGCTCAGGCCAGCGGCCGGCGGTCAAGCTGGCGACTCTTCTCTTCCCCTGCTCCCAGACCCTGCGGCGGGCAATGGCCAGCGGAGGAAGCAGGGATCCCGTCCCCAACCGCGGGGCACCTCACAGCGGCGGAGGGAGGGAGCAAGCGGTGGTGCAGCGTCGCAGCCACTCTGGCGGTCCCGGCGCGCGGAAGCTAGAGTCCGTGACTCCGACACGGCGCCCGGAGGTCGGAGACCGCGGCTCTGGTGGGCGGCGGGACCTCGCAATCTCCGACCGGCCAAATCAACCACCCCGACGCGCTCCTCCTCGCCGAGTTCTCTGCCCTCTGCTCTAAAGCACGACAACTTCACCTCCCCGACGGAGCTCCTGGGCGCACACTCCTAGATCCGGTGATGGCAGCACCAGGGGACGCACGCACAGAGCTCCAGCCCGTTGCCCTGCTTGTGGCAGGCGGCGGCGCAGAGGAGCACCATGGTCCCCGCGAGGCGAGTGACACCCCCGCCGCCACCGGTCCGCTCCTGGGAGGGAGTCGTGCCCTCACGCTGCTTGCCTCCGTGCTTGGGCCCCCTGCCGCCGGCCGCCGGCTGCCACTTCGCTCTGTTGCCGCCGGCCGCCGCTGCCACTTCGATTTGGTCACGGGGAGGGCTTGGACGGGAGAGCGGGTCCTTTAGGATAAGGCAGGGGGTACAAAAGTCATTTCCAATCCTATTTTCTTTTCCAATCTTTTTTCTTTTCAATTTATTAGACCACGGCTCACGGCGTTTAGAAATGGGGGTAGACGCCAGCTTCAGAATCAAAAAACGGGGGCAAACATGCAAAGTCTGAAAAATGGGGGTAATCGTGTAGTTGAGAACCAAAACGAGGGCAGTTATGCAATTTGCCCATACTTTTTTTCTCAGAAAATGCTTACAAATCAGGAGAAGATCAACCGAAGATCTCTTCAAGTCAGCTACGAAGTACTAAGATTCGTACATGTGTAAAAATGACTATTCAAAACGTAGAGAGTACCAATGAGACCTTAATATTTTGGATCCGAGACAAGCAACATCCCTGCTGCACGGTCAATTTGCGCTTGGGTAACTGTTGCTGACTTTTGAGCAGGACGACGCTGGAGTAATAAGAATAAAATATTCTCCCGCACTGCTTTTCCTGCACGCGGGATTGCTTTCGAAGGTTCTCATCACATGGAACGATGCAAGAAGCTGCTGCTACTGCTAGCAAAGCTTGAAAGGTCAGCAAAGTGCAAGGCATCGTCCCATTCCTTTTGGTGGTGGGTAGAAAGGGGAAGGAAGAAAAAGAACAGGCCTTTGTGCCTGGCGCGCTCGTGTACTTTTGGCCTGGGCTTTCTCTGGGCTTTGGCCTGCTAAAAGCTGAGCTTTACCATGGCTAGCTCTCGGCCCACTCGAGGGTGTACCTAAAGACACACACACGGCAGCACAAATCTTTTAGCAGAATTATTCTTTTTCCCCCTTGTTGCTTGTTCATTTTATTTCTACAGTTTGATTTAAACATAATACCCTTTTTACACCACCATCATGCTTTTGATTACACTGGAGTAGTATAAACTTGTCTCTAATGGAGAGTGATACAGTTCAGCTTGGTTTCATTAAATTTCCGAGGTAGGCCAAATTTGACTTAGCATGTGAACCACAATCACCGTTCTTACAAAAATTGCCGAGCTCTGCCAAATTTGCTCGGATCTACTACCATCTTATGAAAAGGGCTGTAAGAAACAATCAGCATCATATTGAAATAATTAAGGAAAAGGGACGACCGGCATATAAACACTTTAAAACGTGCTTTTGCGGCTGCACTGGAATCTGACAAATGGCACAATCTCAGTGCACAAAACAATCTCCGGCTGCTAAAACTAAACTACTCACCCGTTTACCATTCAACTCCCCAGGTCCAAATCAAAATCAATCATCACCACCTCTCCCATGCATTTTCATAATGCACAGCCTGCTGAAGCGTGACTAAACTAATACCCTGATTACGTTAATTAATCCTGCTCCTGCACCAAGTTGCCCCCTCGATCACATATTCTTCTATTATTGCGCGATGTGATGGCGCGAATAATCCGTGGCGCCTTTGAACCCGAGAAAGAGGAGAAAAGAGGAGGGGATAAAAGAGGCATCCCTCCTCCCCTTTGGCCTTTGTCTAGGCTTTTTTGAAATCACCCAGATACCATATTCGTCCAACTGAAGGAGCGAGCTATAGTTCATACAAAAGATATTTTTGGGACCCAATTAAGTTTTTATGACTCAATAGTTTGTATGCATTTGTATTACATGCCATCTTTGGCTGTGGACTTAAACACATTGATGAAGCCAATGACCATGGGCTCCCCCGTGTTTTTTTTTGGTAAAAAGGTTGTCGTGCATCTGCTCCACTTCTGTGATGCCGTTGCCATTGGTCTATTAGGAACCTCAAAATCTTTTTTTTTGAGACAAGAACCTCAAAATCTTTGTGAGATGCCCGTTGGTTGAAGCGACACGGCCAGTGGCTAGGGTATGCTTGGTGTATGCCATGCTATCCCATGGAATATTTTGGTGTTTCATCTATCTTAATCTTCGTTTTGGAACTTAATAATTTGGCCTCTCAAGTTCTAGATCTTCAGATATATTCGAGTCGATCAGCATACGATGCATATGCACCATATAAGTCTCCATTTTCAGCTCAGATCGTATAGGAGAGTGGATGCATTCACACACTTTGTTCAATTATTGAAAATGACCGTTCAAGAGAATATATATATCTAAGCTGTTTATTCAACATCATCGCAACTATAGCCTTGCAAATGGTTGAAGAGATGAAACATTCCCAACTGATTAATCTAGAGAGCAACATACCTCCCTTAAATTTGGATCCTTAAATTCGAAAACAAATACAAATGGAGGTGATATCGATTCTTAAAATTAATTTGAATGTTGTAGTCCAACAACATGAACTTCTTTTTGAAATCTGATCAATTACTTAATAAGTTGAATTGTTTCATGTGAGAACTCTTGCAATTCTCTCTAGGAATAATAATCATCATGTTCCAAACAAGCCGCCCTTCGTCACCGCGAACCGCCAAATATTAGTTTTTGACTTCGCCATAGTAGGCCAGCTCTTAGCTGGGCAAGAATTTTGCAACCCTGATACAATAATCTCGTGCTCGCTTTGTGTCGGCATCAATACCGTCCTCCCACTCGCATCTCTTCTTGCTCCCTCCTTTCCAACTTTAAAAGGAGATCGTCTCTCTTGCCACCACTCCATCGTCCATCCCTCCCCAAGCTCGATCCCACAAGACTACCCCTAGCCGTCCCTCACTCGAAGGGCATCATGAAGAGCAGGAAGGGCTACGGGCAGCAGCAGGGGCACCTGCTGAGCCCGGTGGGTAGTCCGCCGTCGGACAACGAGTCCGGCGCGGCGGCGGCGGCTGCTGCTGCAGGGTGCGGGAGCAGCGCGGGGTACTATGGTGGAGGTGGCGGCGGCGGCGACTCGCCGGCAAAGGAGCAGGACCGGTTCCTGCCGATCGCGAACGTGTCGCGCATCATGAAGCGGTCGCTGCCGGCGAACGCCAAGATCTCCAAGGAGGCGAAGGAGACGGTGCAGGAGTGCGTGTCGGAGTTCATCAGCTTCGTCACCGGCGAGGCCTCCGACAAGTGCCAGCGGGAGAAGCGCAAGACCATCAACGGCGACGACCTGCTCTGGGCCATGACCACGCTCGGCTTCGAGGCCTACGTCGGCTCGCTCAAGTCCTACCTCAACCGCTACCGCGAGGCCGAGGGCGAGAAGGCCGCCGTGCTCGGCGGCGGCGCTGGTGGTGGTGGCGCGAGGCACGGCGACGGCGGCGCGGACGACGGCGGTGACCGCGCGGGCGGCCACGGCCACGGTCACGACGCCGGCGGCGGCTCGGCGGACGTCGGGCTCATGATGGGGGTCAGCGTCGGGTCGTTCGGCGCGGGCGGCGGGACGTCGTACTACGCGGCGGCGGCAGGGAAGGCGTACGGCGGCGGGGACGGGTCGAATTCGAAGGTGGTGGAGTTCGACGGCGAGGAGGAGAACGGCGGCCGCGGCATGCAGAGGGGGTTCGGCGGCCACCTCCACGGCGCCGTGCAATGGTGAAGGGCGCCGTAGCTGCTGCTACTACTGCTAGGTGTAGAACAGACAACACAAACCGATCGACAGAGATGCATGCATGGTGCTGTACTACTACTGCTTAGTAACTGGATTCGCGTACTAATTAATCTTTGCCTAGTTTCTGTATTTTTTCTCATCAAATCAATGTTTAGGGAGTCGATTTGGATTTGAATTCGAAACATTTCTCTTCACAAAGGACGGAAGGGATTCAGCTAGTTGTTAAACGATCTGAAATTGCTTCGACGAGTGACTTGCCAACTGCATATATGCTCTGTTGGCATGTCCGCATATATGTACAAAATAACGTACAACTCTATTTCACTATGGTTTTGTTTAGTTCGTGGTGAGACTTACGAAAATCTACTATAGCAATTGTAAATTGACTGAACATGATTTAATTATAAAACTAATTACACAGATAACATAAAATCGTAAGACAAATCAGTTAAGTCTAATTAATTCATCATTAGAGATTGTTTAATGGAGCACAATATTATCTAATCGTGGCTTAGTTAGCCTTGATAGATCCGTGTTGCAATTTTACTCAAAAGTTATGGAATGTATTTTGTTATTAATTCATATTTAACACTCTTAATTAATCTTCGTAGATTAGATGTGACGAGTGAATAGCGAAAAGTTGCGAAACTTACCGCAACTAAACAAAACATATATTTCCAATACAAAAATCAACTGAGGTGAAGCCGATGAAATGTGACTATTACGCGCCCATGTGCGCCGGTGCCGCCCTTCTTCCCGGCGGCCGGCCGGCCGTGGTTCAGGTCATCAGGTGGTCTTTGTGTCCCGATGGTCCCACGTCGGTGGAGGCGGATGGTTGCCGCGCCAAAAATGTTGTTAAGGTCTTAAGGAGTGTATAGAAATTCCGAAAGAGGAAAATGATAGAGTGAACTATGAAATGGGCTTTAAAGAAAAAATGGATTACGAGCCTAGTGGGCTGCTGGGCTTGAGAACGGCAACTCGTCTAAACCTTTTCTAATTATCTATCTATCTAAACTATATAATTGGTATCCACTAACAATTTCTCTTGTCTCTCAACGTACCACGTCATAACCTATTATACACCATGTCACTATCTACTATAAGTCATGTCAACATCCACCAAGTCATGTCAACATCCACCAAACCATTTATTTATGTCTTCGTCGATTTTCTGTGACTAATAGCATGTTGTATTTGCGAGTAGCACGTTATAAAATTCTCGCAATTGAAATACATGTAGGATCAATCATTTAAAAATGGTTCTCTCTCAACAAAATTAACATACTTTCATATATAATATTATTTACAGATGAATATCGCTATGTATCGTTTTGATATTTCTACTTTCACATTTCATCTTAAAATTTTATTTAAAAATTCTCGCAGTAACACGCGGAGTATCACCTAGTTTTACAATAAACAGGGACGGAGGCAGTGCTGACTGCTGAAACCTAAAGCAAAAGGGTCCATTTGGCCGCACCACAACGCGCCTCACCAGCTACTGGAACGACGTCATCATTATTGTTTTCCAGAATGCAACATGTCAACATCAACGTACAATTGTTAAGAAAAAGGAACAGAAAAATGGAGCGCAACTGGTATCAATTAGAAGTTGATGCTTCGCAAGCATTCACACAACCCAAGTAAACATCCTTTCATCTCAGATTCTCGACTGGTGCAGTAAAGACAAGACTCAAGAGCTTCCTGAAGTTACGTCGTCCCAAGGGAGAAGCGCTGCATCATAAACGACGTACTCCCTCTATTTCATAATACTTGTCATTTTAATTTTTCTAAATACATTTTTTATCACCCCTCTCTCTATATATACACACAGAGAACATTACATTGGTGAAAAGAACATTAGAAACCATGCAGCGGCACCATAATATAGGGTCACAATGTTTTCTTACAGCTCATCTAGCATGTAAACAGAGGAGAGGCTTACCATCTGCAGGAATCATAATCGGTATGGCTTTTATAGCTTCACTTGTGAAGAATACCCTTCTTAGGCATTTTAGGCTTACACTGGTACAGGGTTTTAGTCCCGGTTGGTAAGGGCCTTAGGGCAACCTGCAAGTGCGCGCCAAACATGCTGTCAAATTTGTCAGAGAAGAGATTGGGGAGGCAAAGTTAAATTTATTATTATTATTACTACTACTACTATTATTATTGTTATTATTATTATTGTTGTTGTTGTTGTTGTTGTTGTACAACAGTGCTAAAAAAGTTACCGTATTCGTTGGATTTTATGATGATCTAACGGTTCACACTAATTAAAAGAGTTCATATATAATATAACTAATAGATAGAAACATTTAGATAACAAAATTAGATGAAAAAATAGTTGAGCAGTTAGATATTGATTACACAACCCGAAAGTGTAACGTACCTATATACAACTCTATCATATATCACCGTAGATATTGAATCCTATACATAAATATTATTTCCTAATTAAATTTTTTCATGCATCGAGGAATTGAAAGAAAAGGGATATGGGATCACTTTGAACGTAAATACTATTTCCTAATAAAATTTCTTCATATATTGAGAAAATGAAAGAGAAGAGATCATATGAAGATCACCGGCAAATTAGAACAGGACATGACATGAGCACCTAGCAAAATTAGTGGACCATAAAAATGCTAGCAAATCTTGGCGCGTGGCAAGCTGCAAGGGGGAGTCTCTTGATAATTAAGAGATTGCATCAATTAGATCATTTGATTGCATGATTGCAAGCAAGTCCGTCTAAGGCGAGCTCGACCAACAATATTAGAAGTGATAACTGATGAAATAATGGGCCTTGCCCATTGTGAATTACAGAAATTTCTAAATAAATCTCAAATGCTCATGTGGGCATGAGCAAGTGGTGAGAGTGCAGTATTTTAGTGCCACATTGCTAGTGGAAGGGGAGGAAAACCAACTTAAATACGAAGGTGGTCTTCACTCCTCCAAGTTATGTGTGCGGGGAGAGAAGGAAATCTCCACATGCACGCTTGCTCGCCTCGCCAGAAGAAAGGCGCACGATGTCTGCGTGAATGGTTAATGGTCCACCGAAATCCCCGAAATCCACCTAATCGGTTTAGATGGTGGGCTTTTCTATATATGCGACCTATTGGGTTTTGCCTGTTCTCGCTACTCAGCGTCTGCTTTTTATGTTGATGTGCTTGTTGTTGCCTAGTATGACGCCACCGGTCAGACCGGTGTCCCTGGGCGGTCTGACCGGTCAGGTCCTATAGCCGATCAGGCAATGGCCGCATCGGTCTGACCGGTGGGCCCGACCGGTCTGTCCAGTGGACCCCGCGTTCGAGTAGAATTGAGGAGTCCTAGTAGATTTTGAGTTGTAAAGGACTTCCTTGCGGGGCAAGATCTCCCCACCCTATAAATATAAAGGGCCACGGTCAATTGAGGACCTCTCACCCAATCGATCATTACTTGTTTCAACTTTTATCTCCAAACCCTAGCTTTTCCAACCCTTGTGCTTTCTTTGTTCGTCTCGACGACGTTTAAGGACGTTCTGAGTGGCCCGCCGATCTCAGATCAACCCTAGGTGCGCCACCTCCGACAGGGTCCCTCCAGAGGCGGTACTTGTAGGTTTTCACCGGTGCCTCTGCGTACACCGGTCAGACAGGTGCCCCTGACCAGTCAGACCGGTCTGGGCAGGAGCTCGGCGAGTTCAGTGTTTTGACTGCTGCGCGAACTAGCGCTCATGTGTGTTTACCAGAAAAGCGTCAACATACTTTCGGCGACTCCACTGGGGACAGATAGATCTAGTTTCAAGACCGTTCAATCTAACCTAGCCAGATGGGATCTCGTTGCGACCTCGACATGCAAAACATTGTCACCGTGTCAATGGAAGATCTCTTTCCGGAGGAACAACAGAAGTACCAAGCGCTTCAAGAGTACATGAAGGTATAATTTCTGGCTGGCATCAAGAAGGATCGTCATGGCAAGGTTCCAAGACTTAAAGAGTTCGAGCAGTCGGCGATCAAGCTAAACAACAACACGTTTGAGGTAATCACCACTGTAAGCAAACCCCCTCCTACTTCATCTCCTCAGATGTCTACTACGGGTAGTGATGAATTGATTGCCTCGTATATTGCTCGTTTAGAACGTTTAGAAGATCTTGAGAAAGATAGGAACATTGCTGGTTATAATAATAATGAAACTAATAGTAGTGGTCCTAAAATTGATATTAATGGGGTAGTACATCCTAGCTTAGCATATTTGCCTATAACTAATAACATAAATTATCAGTATGACATGCCACCTGATCCCATTGGTCAAAACCTGCCGTTCCAACCATTCAGGCCAAATATGGCCACATCGGTCGGACCGATGCAGGGTACCAGTCTGACCAGTGTGTTGGATTTGGTGCCCGATCAGCCTGCGCCAATTTCTGTCGTGCCAAGTTCAGTAGTACCAACTTTTCCTAATACAATTGGTAATCCTGGACCGTATTATAGTACGACTGTCAATACATTAGCTCAAAAGAATATAATTCCTGATGATGTGTTTGAAAGTTATAGGCTTGCTCATGTTAAGATGGCTCCCTACTTAAATAAGATGAATTTGGTGAATCCAGCTCCACAACAGCCAAATAATCCTAATTGGACGGAATTTAGTAAATTTAAGGAAGATTTGGCTAATGTGGTAAAAACTAAACTTGGTGTCGATATTGGTAATACAAATTTATATCAAAAACCATATAATGCTGAGTTTGATAAGTTCCCTCTCCCACGTGGTTGGCGTATGCCTGATTTGATTAAATTTAGTGGTGATGATGACCGAACCACATGGGAACATATTAGTCAATATACAGCTCAACTAGGCGAAGTAGGTGCTTATAGTGCTTTAAAAGTGTGTTTGTTTTCTTTATTTTTGACTGGCACTGTTTTTGCTTGGTTTTCATCGCTTGCTCCTGGTTCTATTATATCTTGGGATATGTTAGAGCGTAAATTTAATGATCACTTTTATAGTGGGATCTTGCAATTAAATTGACAGATTTAACATCGGTTAGGCAAGGAAGACATGAAAACGTTTCTTCTTACATTAAAAAGTTTAAAGAAACTAAAAACTGTTGCTTTAATTTGTCAATTACCGATATGGATCTTGCTGATATTTGCTTAAAGGGTTTAAGATCCGCCATTAGAGATTAAATAGAGGGTTCATATTTTCTTTCGATTGCACAAGTTCAAGTAAGAGCTTTAATTGTTGAAAACCAGATGAATAAAGAAAAAGATAATTTTAAGTCACTTCGTTCAAATGTACATCATATTGATTATGATTATGATAGTTCGAATGATAGTGATAAAGAAATTTATGCTATTGAATTTATTTGGCCCTCTAAGGAAAAATCTTATTCTTGCTCATCTCTTAAGCCAGCTAGTAAAGGTCGGCAAGAAGAAGTAAAATTTACTTTTGATGTTTCTAAGTGTGATCGTATTTTTAATGAATTATATAAATTTGGAAACATTAAATTGACTCATACTTTGCCTCCATTTGATGAATTGAAAAGGCGTGCATATTGCAAGTTTCATAATTCTTATTCTCATGGCACTAATGATTGCAATGTGTTTCGTTGATAGGTTCAATCGGCCATAAATGAAGGTCGTTTGAATTTCATGAGATGCAAGTGGATAAGACACCTTTTCCTATCAACACCTTAGAACTATAGCAACCCAGGGTATTGGTTCAGCCGCATCAAGCTAAAGCAACTAAAGGCAAGAATGTGGTAGTCGGGGAAGCTAAGCCCAATTGAGAGGAAAGAGCTAGTTCGAGAAGTTGCATATGAAAAGACTTCTGATGGCAAAGAAACTTTCAAGGTTACTGTTAGAGCCTCTGTACATGGGGGGGGCAAGAGTCGTCCACACCCGCCGTTCAACGACCGTCTGAGCCTGATCAGGCCATACCGGTCAGACCGGTGTGCCCTAGGGCCGTCCGAGGATGATCAAGCCAAGCCGTCCGGAAATTGGTAACTAGAAGCTTAATGTAGCAAAAAAATCAGGGGAGTGGTTCTAAGCCAAAGGTCACTTTCGACATGCTATTTGATAAGTATTCCAAGCAAATTACCGTTACAAGTGATCGACCATTAAAAAAAGGATGAGGTCACCTACACATCAAGGAGAGCCGTCTTCACCTCCAAGGGTTGCTACAAGGTTCAAGGGTGAATTATTTCAGCAAAGGCAACACTTTACTCCATCTTGGGCGCCGTCAAGTTCAAATCCACCTAGTCCAATTTATGATGACAACGGAGTTATGTGGGTGCTATATCAACAAGATTTTCATCCTGGATGGGGAGGACCAAGATCATCTATGGACATGATTTCCAGGCCTTTCCAAGTCCGATTGACACCTCACCATTCTGGTCAGGGTCACCAGACCCGACCGATCAGACCGGTGCAGGGCAACGGTCAGACCGGTGCCCCCAGAAAAATTGTGCCAACTCCAGTAAAGCAAGTTTACAAGCCGAAGTAGAAGCAGAAGGTGCAGAAGATGGATATTGACTCAGAAAGGACTACAAGCCAGGATACTATTCAAATTGGGTCGATGGATGTTCCTATTGAAAGCGGTGGCAAAAGACCGATTGTTCCAAGCAATAAGGTTGTGACACCAGTTCTGGGGGCATCTACTGCTGCTAATGACCATGAGGCTAGTGGAAGTGGTGGTTCTAACTCCAAATACTTCTTACCAAGGTGGTGTCCTCCCGGTTTGACTCGCACACAAAGGAGGAAGCTTCAACGCCTGAGCTTCAGAGAAAACAAGGAGAAAGAGCTGGAGAAGCAGAGAGATGAGGCATTCAACTAGTATAGGCCCATGGTGCCACAAGGAAAAGAGTGGAGGATCAAGACCAGCTCCCAGGTAGCACCGGTCAGACCGGTGGAGGAGGCGGTCAGACCAGTCACACCGGTCAGACTGGTGGCCGTTGATGGTCAGACCGATGACCCACCGCCTGGTTTTCCTTCCTCGACTTCTATGGTTTGTGATGACAAGCTTACATCAGCATCTGCATCAGAAGACGATGAAGAGCTTGTTGATTACAGTTCTTCGCTCGAGCGCATGAATTTGGATATTAATGTGATTCATATGTCTATGGATGGGTTTTTGCTCTTGGAGGACGACATCGTGCATCTCGACTTTGGGCCAAAGGAGGCTATTTTCCAGAAGCCTAAATCTACTGGAAACCATCTGAAGGCTTTGTACATGAAGAGTCACATTAATGGGAAGCCTATATCTCGCATGTTGGGGGATGGAGGAGCGATTGTCAACTTTATGCCGTATTCTCTATGAAGAAGCTGGGAGGTTCAGATGAGGAGCTGCTCAAGACCAACATGACTGTCAGCGGTGTGGGAGGAGACAAGCCTATGGGAGCTAAAGGTGTTGTCTCTATGGAGCTCACCATTGGGAGCAAGACGTTGGCTACTGCTTTCTTCGTTGCTGAGGCCCAAGGTAATTTTAGTTTAATCCTTGGTCGTGATTGGATTCATGCAAATCAGTGTGTTCCTTCTACTTTGCATCAATGCTTGATTCAATGGGTAGGCGACGAGGTAGAGGTTGTGCATAGTGACACGTTGGCTTATGTTGCAGTCGCTGAGAGTATTTTTGTGCATGATCATGAAAATCTTAAGTGCTTAACCGGTTTAGATTTATCTGGTTGTGAGATCATTAATAGCACTAAAGGTGGTTTTGCTGCTGCTGTATTAAAGCTGATGCATAATCAGGCTACACTATCTCTTGGGATTTGATGGATGTCAATCTAGAGTGGTTGCAGCGGAGGTGTGAACACTATTGGGCGCATAACAATGATATGTGTGAGGCCATCGAAGATTTTGATGATTTGAGCAAGTTAGGACAAGGGTTTACGTCAGCTGATCCTTTAGAGCAGGTAGATGTTGGTGATGGCATTGTACCTAGGCCGACATTTGTAAACAAGAATCTTGATCCTTTGTTTAAATCTGAGTTAATAAAATTATTAAAGGAGTATGTCGATTGCTTTGCATGGAGTTACAATGAAATTTCGGGATTTAGTTGAGCATCGTTTTACCTATAAAACCTGGTTTTAGGACTTATAAACAACCTCGTAGAAATTTTAATCATGATATTTATGACCGAGTGAAAGAGGAAGTCAATCGGTTGTTGGATGCTAAGTTTATTAGGCCTTGTTGATATGCTGATTGGATCTCTAATATTGTGCCTGTTGAGAAAATGAACAAAAAAACTTCGTGTTTGCATTGATTTTAGAGATCTTAATAAAGCTACTCCTAAAGATGAATATCCTCTGCCTATAGGTGATTTTCTTGTTAATGCTGCATCCGGACATAGAATTCTTAGCTTTCTTGATGATAATGCTACAATAAAATTTTTATGGCTAAAGAGAATATATCCAAATGGGCCTTCATTTGTCCTGGTTTTGCTGGATTGTTTGAGTGGGTAGTCATGACCTTTGGTTTAAAGAATGCGGGTGCTACTTATCAAAGAGCTATGAATTTGATCTTTCATGACTTACTTGACATCACAGTAGAGGTTTATATCGATGATATTGTTGTCAAATTGGCTGGAGTAGATTCTCATTTAGCTGATTTAAGACTGACATTTGAGAGAATGTGTCGGTATAAATTGAAGATGAATCCACTCAAATGTGCCTTTGGTGTATTGGCTGGAAAATTCTTGGGTTTTATTGTACATGAGAAAGGCATAGAGATAGATCTTAAAAAGATTGAAGCTATCAAAAATGTAAGGCTCCCGCTTGCAAGAAGGATTTGCAAAAGTTCTTGGGCAAAGTAAATTACTTGAGGAGGTTTATTTGTAACTTGGCTGAGAAGGTGAATGTTTTTACTCCTTTACTTCAGTTGAAAAGTGATGTTGATTTTACTTGGGGGCAAAACAACAAGAGGCATTCGATGAGATTAAGCGTTATTTGTCTTCACCGCCATTCTTCAAGCACCCAAAAGTGGAATTCCTTTTAAATTATATGTGGTGGCTGAGAAGGATGTCATTGGAGGTGTTTTGACTCAAGAGACTGAAGGGAAGAAATATATTGTTGCATATGAAAGTAGAAGACTATTGAACGCAGAAACAAGGTACACTCCTATTGAAAAATTGTGTTTATCACTATATCATACTTGTACCAAGTTAAGGCATTATTTGCTTCCTAGAACTTGCATAGTAGCATGTCAAACCGACATTATTAAATACATGTTGCATAAACCAATTTTGAGTGGTAGAGTCGACAAATGGGCTTATGCTTCAGTTGAATATGATTTACATTGTGAGCCATTAAATTCAATGAAAGGTCAAATTGTTGCCGACTTTATCGTTGAACATAGAGTAAATGAGCAACTTGATTTAAATGTTGATTATTTACTTTTACTCCATGGAAATTGTATTTTGATGGATTAGTTTGCAAAGATGATTGTCGTGTTGGAATTATCATTATTTCGCCAAGTGGGACTGTTTTTAAAGCTCTTAACCGATTGGATCTTAAATGTACTAACAACCAAACTGAATATGAGGCTCTTCTATTTGGATTGGAAATTTTGCGTGACATGGGAGTAAAACATGTGGAAGCTTATGGTAATTCTTTATCAGTAGTGCAGCAAGTTTCCAAGGTATGTCAATGTCTAAATGGCTTTTAAATGCATATCTTGATAAATGCTTAATTAGACATCATATCTTGTATGGATGAATTTGTTATATATCATGTGCCACGAGAGGAGAATCCTAGGGCTAATGCTCTGGCTCAGCAAGCATCTGGTTATAATGTTCGGAAACTAAATTTCCAAGAACAGAAACCAGTACTTTTAGCCGAGTGTTTTGCCCTGGAGGCACCAGTCAGGCTGACGCAGCTGACCAGTCTAACCGGTGACACCGGTCTGACCGATGTCACTGACCGGTCTGACCGGTCCCTTGGTCAAAATTCTTCTTCGGCCATTAATGATAAGGACGAAGTGGATGATTGGAAAAAGCCTCTGGTTAATTATTTACAAAATTCTAGCAGTTCAGTTGATAGAAAAATTCGACGTTAGGCTCTCAAGTTTGTTCTTGACGATGGTGAATTATATCGTCAGACCGTGGATGATTTGCTTTTTAAATGCTTGGGTCCTGATCAAGCTAGGTTGGCTATGGCAGAGGTTCATGAAGGAATTTGTGGTACTCATCAATCGGCTCCTAAGATGAAGTGGCTCCTCAGACGAGCATGCTTTTATTGGCCTACTATGATAGCTGATTGTTTTTGATACTATAAGGGATGTGAAGAGTGTTAGAAATATGGAGATGTTCAGTTGGTACCCGCTGCGTTGATGCGTCCAATTATCCAGCCTTGGACTTTTAGAGGATGGGGACTGGATTTTGTTGGTAAGATTCACCCTCCTTTGTCGAAGGGGTATTGTTTTGTGATTGTGGCAAATGATTACTTTACCAAGTGGACCGAGGCAATTCCTTTGAAAAATATGACACATAGAGAGGTGATTGAGTTTATTACGGAGCATATTATACATAGATTTGGCGTTCCACAAACTTTGACTATGGATCAAGGGACTTCATTTATATCAAAAGAGGTGCGTGAGTTTGTCAATTCTTATGGTATTAATTTACTCAATTCATCTACATATTATGCTCAAGCAAATGGTCAAGCCAAGTCTAGCAACAAGATTTTGGTGAAGCTCATCAAGAAGAAGATAGAAGACAATCCTAGAAGATGGTATGAGGTATTATCAGAAGCTTTATGGGCTCATTGTATTTCTAGATATGGTGCTACTAAAGTTACTCTCTATGAGCTTGTGTATGGTCAAGAGGCCGTTTTGCCTGTTGAGGTGAGTCTAGACGCATATAGACTTGCAAAGCAAAATAATCTTGATGTTGGAACATACAATGCTTTAATGATGGATAATATCGACGAAGTGACCGACAAGCGATTGGAGGCTTTAGAGGAGATTGAGAAAGACAAAAGACGACTTGCTAGAGCATATAACAAGAGAGTAAAAGCCAAATCTTTTCAGGTAGGTGATCTAGTTTGGAAGACAATTTTGCCTATTGGGACTAAGAGCAATAAGTTTAGTAAGTGGTATCCAAGTTGGGAAGGTCCATACAAGATTGTGAAGGTGTGCTCCGGAAATTCTTATATGGTGGAAACTTTGCAAGGATAGCAACTTCCAAGGGATCTCAACAGGAGGTACTTGAAGAAATTCTATCCAAGTGTTTGGCAAGATGCTTAGTAGGACTATGGCCGATTTATGTAAAATTCACCCTTAGAACAAAAAATGACCGGTGAAATCTTTCACATCGACCTTAGAACTATTTTTTTTAGTACGCAAGCTTTACTAAAAAACAGGGAGACATATGTTCGCACCCAAAATTGACACCAAGCTGATCAGGCTGGACGCCACCAGTCAGACTGGTGTTCCTAGGCGGCCTGACCGGTTAGGTCCTGTAGCCGATCCGGCATTGGCCACACCGGTCTGACCGGTGGGCCCGACCGGTCTGACCGGTGGACCCCAAGTCCGAGTAGAATTGAGGAGTCCTAGTAGATTTCGAGTTGTAAAGGACTTTCTTGCGGGGCAATACCTCCCCACCCTATAAATATAAAGGGCCACAGCTTGTTGAGGACCTATCACCCAATCGATCATTACTTCTTTCAACTTTTATCTCCAAACCCTAGCTTTTCCAACCCTTGTGCTTTCTTTGTTCGTTTCAACGGCGTTCAAGGACGTTCTGAGTGGCTTGCCGATCTCAAAGCAACCCTAGGTGTGCCACCTCCAATGGGGTCCCTCCCGAGGCGGTGCTCTTAGGTTTTCACTGGCACCTCTGTGTATACCGGTCAGACTGGTGCCCCTGACCGGTCAGACCGGTCCGAGTAGGAGCTCGACGAGTTCAGCGTTTCAACTACTGCGCGAACTAGCGCTCATGTGTGTTGACCAGAAAAACGTCAACAGCCAGGTTGTGTTCTTATCATGATAAATCTAGTTCGGACATAGGGTTGTCTAATTTTCCAACAATAACGACTAATCGGCTAGCATAGAGTGATCATCAGTTGCTTGATGAGATAAAAACAAATGGGGTGTTGAGTATGAAATTGAGTTATCTCTAGCATTTTTTTGCTAATCTGTCTAAAACTAGGATCGTGCCCGTGCGTTGCTACGGGCCAAACAATTTTTTTAACTCAACAAAGAGCATATAGAAAACATGATGTTGATTTAGTAAAATTCATAAGTTGATTAAATGAGAGAGCAGCTTAATGTGAGAAGCAAACAAGCAGTAGGGGCAATAACTAATTTTTTTCCTAGATAAGCATAAGCTCAAGCTCTGAGATCCCTGTAGAACTTAAAGCTTGTACAATAAACCAAGCTAGTTTGAAGCCGGTTTAGACGTGTGTTCAATCAAATTATAACAAAATTGCTCAACTAAATACATATATTATAAGTCCACGACCACAACTCTAAGATTTTCTAAAGCTAGTGATGACCAGCCCCTAGAAGTCAGGAAGCTATGTGCCAAACCAAACAACATCTAAACAATGGGTAGCTCCCAAACAACCAAGCATAACACTCTGATCATATAACATGAAAATTTTCCTTCCCCTTAGTGTGTGTAACCGGCAATCAACTCGTCAAGACAAAAACGCCTCACATTACTCTCCATGAAAGCACCAAATAAACTCCAGGGTTCATCTTAATTATTATTTGCAACCTCATTATTCATGCTTCTTGCTATCCCGCACCCAATGGTACAAGCAAACTTCTCTTCAGCACAAAACAAAATAGATACAACAAAGGGTGCTACACAAGGGCACCTTCATCGCCTATCAGACAACTCCACTGATTCAGAGAAAATAGATACTTCATGCGAGTGAGCACTGAGTTGTGTGCTAGATCATACAAATGGTCCTTCGATAGCAGGGACTGGCTTGTTGTAGTCATCCACCAGAAAGTGTATCATGTTGGCAATCTGTAACCCACAAAACCCACACACACCAAATTAGACATCAGAAGGGATACAACTTACAGGATGATTTCCACAGCACTTCCAGACATTTTTTTCTGTCAAATTAATTAACACATAACAGCAGGAGTATCCAAACCTGGAATATAAGATGAGTTTGAAAGCACATTTTCTTAACTGAAATGGCAAATTTATCCTGAAGCACTGATCTGGCAGAGTTTTGAACGTATTATACTCATTACTCATGTGCCTATTCTCACTACAAAAGGACTTCGCTATTCGATACACATTAATAACTCAACAAAAAACAGACAACTTATTCAGAGGAATAGAGATGGACCTGAGGAAACAGATGAGGGCAAAAAAAAATAGATAAACAAAGATGGACTAATGGATGAAATATCACATATGCGTTAACTCATCTTATCATGTGTATACAGTAGAAACATTGGTGGAAGAATCAGCTTCGTCAAGGCTGTATAAATTAAATGGCAGCATGCATAGGCTGGTGACCACTTACTCAAATAGTCTGTTCAGAGATGATATTAGGCCTCACTGTGCGCCCCTCATGATGTACTCAATTCTGAAAATAGACACTTTGCAATGTCAATTCTGAAAAAAAAACAATGAGGTCAATAAATCAAGTTAATGGGCATGTTCATGCAAAGAACTGATTCATGTCCTAAAAAACCCAATCTCCACTTCACAAGCAGTAACAATCCTTGTATGGTCTATCACAACAGCCAAGAATAGCTCTGTAAACTGCTGATTAAGCATCTGAGTTGCCATGTCAATGTCTGACAGGCAGCAACCTTAACCAGGTAGTGAGTTTACCAGCAAACTACATCCTCCAACCTCACAGCCTATGTATATAAAAAACAAATGCTAGTTAGTTATATCTTTAAAAAGGATGATAGAGTATGTGTTAATCCAATAAAAATTGTCACTCAGTGGCGTGTTGTAACATCCCGCAATTTTATTACGGAATGTTATTTATAAAAATGAGGATTTTAAAATGTTTGGTGAATTGATTGAGTGCTTGATAAATTAAATAAGGATGTCTTCTAAATTCTCTCCTAAATTCCTAGATTTATTTTTGAGCTAATTAAAAATTTCTAGGAAATATAGAATGCTAGTGTGAGAACCTTGGAGTTTATTTGGTTTTTATTTGGATGTATTTGAGTGGGATTCAAATTTGAATATTAAATTAAAATTTGAATCTATTTAAAATAGGGTTAAGGGGGTTTAGAAAATAGGAAAACCTTCCTTAGCCGTGTGGGCCTCAAGTTCACAGCCGAAGTCCACCGGAGGCCCTCTTTCTCTTTTCCCGAACCCAAGGCACACCCCTGCACTCCCCGGCACAGCGAACCAGCAGCCCAACAAGGCCCATGCGCTGTCCCCTTTCCCCTTACACCGACATGCGGGACCCACCGGTCATCCTCCACCTCGCCTCACCTTTTTCCCCTTTCTCCCCCTTTTCACTGCGCCGCGCCAATCCGGCGAGCGTCAGGTCGGCGAGCTCGCCGTACGCGCTCGTGGTGAGGCCATGGATGCGCGCCACCTCAGCGCCGCGCATCCGACCGTCCACACATCTCCGTGCCGCCTATAAAACACGCCGCCGCGGCCGCGCCCCAGACCTAATCCGCCTTGGGGTTTTCCCCTGTTCCGCCGCCGCGCCTAGAGAAGAAGAAGGAGGGGAGGAGAAGGAGGCGGGGAAGGCCGTCCGAGGGAGCACGCCGTGAAGCCGGAGCCGTCTGCGGGAGCTGCTGATCGCCGAGAAGCCGACGCCGTCCCTGCTGCTGGCGCGCACCCCTGCTTCCTCTGCTCCAGCCCATTCCACCGCCATCTTGCTCCGCCACCCTTCACCGCCGCTCTGCATGACGACCAGTGGTCTTCAGGTGAGCGCGGTCGACCTCCTCTCTTCTGTGGAGCCGGCCTTCGCGCCGAGGGGGAAAAGACCCCGCCTTGACCATGTGAACGCCCTCGCACGCATCGCGCCGCCGCAGCTGACCGCCGTCGCCTGTGTCGCCGGCCTTCGTGTCGTGCCTTACGCCTGCAGGTGCCACTGCCGTCGACAACGAGTGCGCCTACACCGCTTGGCCCTGTGCCCTTTTCTCTTTGATCGCCGGTGACCCCTGCCGCCTTGCTCGCTGCACCGCCGCGGCCTTGTCCGCTGGTTTGCCATCCGTGCACGCACGAGCAAGGTGGGGAAAAGGCTCCGCCTTTAGGGCCTCGCCGTGCACACCTCACCGCCGACGCGGCCGCACACGCACGCACGCCTTTGCCTCGCTGCGGAGCCCTGCTCGTCGCCGTCGCATGCGCCGGCCAGGGCGCCGCCATGGCCGAGCCGGTCTTGCGCGTTTCGGCAAGGGGCAAAGCCCCAACCTTTGGGCTTGTTTTGCTACACTTGATGCACGCACGTGCACGCCTGGCGTTTTGACGCACCCGCGCACCCACGCCGGCGATCGCCGCACTGCACCACCGTGCCCGTCCTTGCGCCGCCGCCATCGAGCATACAAGCCAACAAACTCAAAACTTAGGTAGGATACAAAGTTGTAAACAAGACATACGAGGTGAATAAACAGAGCAACTATTCATCATTTCAACCATAGAGGTAAAGCATTCTTACTAAACATATCAAAGCAAACTAAGCAAATGATGATGATGAAAGCAAATAAATATTTTTGGTCTTTTTATTTTGAAGATTTTTTGGATTTTCATTTATAAGAAATTCTAAAAATAAAGGAAGATACAAGTTACCTCAGGATGGGGGTCCTCCCCCAAGCTAGCTTCAGGCTCACTACGGAGGAGGGTAGAAGAAACCCTGACTCGCGTAGTAAGCCCTTTGCGCCTCCATGTATAGCCGCTGATCTTGCTGTATGGCTGCTATCCTCTCACCAGCCTGACGCTGCCACGCTGAGGTAGACTCGACGTGGGTGTTCAGCGTCTCCTCCAATCCCGTGACCTAGACGGTGAGCTCTCCCATCTGCTGTGCGAGCTGAGCATCGCGTGCAGAGGCTGAAGAGTGTCGCCAGAAGGACGAAGACGGAGGTGGACCACCTGAGCTGGAACTAGCGGGTGTGGCCCACTGAGCTCTGCTCGCGCTCTCCCAAGCCGTGCCACTCGCACTCGGCTGGTAGGTGGGCTGGTCCCAACCAGGTGCATAACCAGGGGTAACCCCGGACATGTACCCTGCAGGGGCCCCTCCTGCCACCGGTGGTGTAACAGGCTGTGGCTGAGGCTGTGGTGGTGGTGTCGGCTGTGACTAGTTAGTACCATGGAACAAGCTAAGGAATGTCCGGATGGACATCACTCCTGAGCTTGCCCTAGTGAGAATGCAGAAAGCACAAAGCAGAAGTAGATTGCTTTTCCTTAACCAGAATTTTATTATATAGAAAATAAGGATAACTTACCGAACTTACCTGTCGGTGCAGGGCTCATTATTTTGAGTCTTTAGAGCTAGACTTGATTCCAAAGCTCTTACCTGGGCAGTGGGGTAGCCGTTTCCTTCGGAAGAGAAGTCGACTTCCTATTCACCCTCCGCCACATCTTCTTAGTGTTGTGTGGGTTGTGACGTGTAGGAGGTGATCTCTTGGACTGGGACTGAGATTTCCAATACTGTTTCCTTCCCGTGCCCATGAGTTGGCGTTCTTCCTTCCAAAAATTCTTCATGAATGCAACGAGGCTATCCACTTGCCGTGGTGGCACTTCGACCTCTCGTGCTGGGGTGTCGGAAGTTGGTAAACCTTTGATCATCGAGCATTGTTCTTTTCTTGGACGAAACTCGAACCTCTCCTCTTTGCCATTGATGTAGAGACGGATTACACCGGCCCCCACTTCAATTTGTGCATCAGCTGTACTCAGAAATGGTCGCCCAAGTATGAGCGGCACCTCCTTGGTGATTTCCATGTCCAGCACCACGAAGTCAACGGGGATGAAGCAATCTCGGACTTTCACTGGAATGTCCTCAGCTATCCCCGCTGGGTATCGGACTGAAGAATCGGCCAGCTGCAGCTGCAAAGTGGTTGGAGATAGACTTGTGTAGTTAAGTTGATCAAAGACTACCTTAGGCATGACGCTGACACTGGCCCCTAAGTCACAGAGAGCATGGTCGAAGCGTTGGGTCCCAATCATGCAAGTGATTGTGGGACACCCTGGATCCTTTTTTCTTCTCAGGGAGGCGGTTGAGTATAGCAGCACTGCACTCCTCCGTGAGTCGTACTACTTCAGTTGTGGGAAGAGCTCGCTTCTTGGTTAGAATGTCCTTGAGATAACGCGCGTAAGTGGGAACGCGTATTGCCTCAAGTAATGGAACATTGATATAAACCTTCTGAATCATATCCACGAAGCGATTGAACTGCTCATCTATTGTTGCCTTCCTGCTCTTTTGAGGGAATGACATCACGTTGGCTTCTACGAAACCCGGATATGCCATCATTCCTACAGGTGCTTTATCTGTTGATGGCACCTTCCTTGCCTGAGGAGATTCTTCCGAGTCGGATGAATCCTCATGGATATTCCCAACTTCTGTTATACCTTTCTTATCTGTCCCTGCATGGTTAGGATACGGTGGATCTCGAGTGGATTTACCTTCTCTCGTGGTCACCGCATTTGCATTTTCAACAGAGGGAACAGAAGCAGCCAGCTGAGCTAACCGGATTTCCAACATTTTGTTGAAACTCAGCTGACTCTTCTGAGCAGAAGAAAGGCTATCAAGATTAACGTTGAGGCTTTCCACAGTTTTATCAAGGGCAGGTAGCTTCTTGTTAATACCTTCATTAATCTTAGCTTGCCCAAAAATGAGATCTCTCAAGGAAGGTTGGTTAGGATTGTAAGAATTGCCTTGGTTACCTCCTTGATAATAAGGGCGTTGTTGATTCCACGATTGGCCTCCTTGTTGAGATGGATGATAACCATTGTTATTGCCATTCATGTACATCACTTCCCCCTGAGTCTCCGGACAATAGTTGCCTGAGTGCCCAGTGTTGCCACAGACTTCACAAGTCATGTGAGAGTCCATAGGCAAAGAAGTAGTGGCCATGGCAGCCTTCTCGCTGGTGTAGTCATCCAATCTCTTCATAAGAAGATCCATCTTGGTAGTAATCATGTCTGCTTCCTTGACAGTATGAGTACCCCTCAGTCGTGGTTGGAGTCTTTCATCACTCCACCCATGGTTGGAGACCATCTTCTCCATGAGTAATTTAGCATTATCAACAGTGAGTGAGAAGAATGCTCCTTGAGCAGCAGCATCAATATGGCCTCGGGCTGTCGGAGTCAATCCATTATAGAAACTTTGAAGAATGAGCCAATCTTCCATCCCATGATGAGGACAGGCCAGGACATACTCCTAAAGCCTCTCCCAAGCCTCTGGAATAGATTCACTTGCTGCTTGCTGAAAACCAGAAATCCTTCCACGAAGAGCATTGGTTTTACCCAATGGGAAGAACTTCTTGAGAAATGCCTCTGAACACTTACTCCAAGTGTCAATAGATTCCCGATTCGCATAGAACCATTGCTTAGCTTTCCCCAGAAGGGAGAATGGAAATAGCCGTATGAACATCATCCATATTTGCACCCTTGATGACGAAAGTGCTGCATAGCTCTAGGAATTACTGCAGATGAGCATTGGCATCCTCATTTGGCTTGCCACAGAATGGGCTAGCCTGCACCATCGTGATTAGACCCGTCTTGATCTCGAAATTTTCAGTCCCCATTGCCACCTTAGGGCCTTGCAGCACCTGGTCAGCGGAAGGAGCTGAGTACTCACGAAGTGTCTTCTGGGCCATAGCGTTGGATGTGGATGGTACAAAGGAAGCTGGTTCGCCCTCCGGATGAGTACGACGAGGTGAGCCAAAATGAATTCGAGCTTTCCTCACAAGTGACTCGGGATCTTCAGTAAAATTCCCCGGTAGGTCGAAACCAGTCATACACTACCTGTCTTCATCATCCAAAGATAAAAGAAGACAATCAAGGTTAGCCTGCATTGAGAGTTGTCCTAACCTACTCAGGGTTTATAAACAGATGCAAAGCATAGTCAAGATAATCCTGTGCCTTCCCCGGCAACGGCGCCAGAAATGCTTGTTGACATTTCTAAATGTCGATCACTTAAGAACAGATTTGGAATCCATCATTAGCGTCAGCGCTAGAAATGTTTGTTGGTATTTCCCAATGTCACAACTAATGGCGCAGTTAGCGTGAACATCGAGACTTGCCATAGGTTAATCTAAACGATCATGAACGAATCCGCAAGCACACAGATAAACCATTGTAGCATTTTCCCAAGGAAGGAGAGTATTCCAAGGGTATCGAATCCAAGGAAGGCAATGGCGGATATCTCAGACTTATGCTTTTGCTCTGAATGTAAACCAAGAGATAGATATAGGGAACAACACACTCAAAGGCAGGGGTAAGATAAAAGATAATAGGGGTAGTGTGACACACACACCTCAAATCTACCTCTACTCTAGCACACTACGGCTTAGGGGGAACATACGAGCTAGGTCTAGGTTCTAATGTACTAAACATACAAAGCTAGAAGATACAAGAGATGGGCATGAGTATTGCATGAGGGAAACATGGTTCAGCACCCAGGTACAAACGGGGAGCTAGCCCGTGATGACCAGCACTCTGCGAAACTAGACTTTAGTCTCCTACAGCAGGTACCCCAACGCGGAGGTTGCCCTAGGATCCAACAGGGCTGTCACCACCTGAGGACCGACCTCTCGTTACGGGGGGTATGCTCATAACTATCGTAGCCAGACAACCCAGGCACCATGCCTATGTTGCTGCTAGACTTCACCCGGCCCGGGCTATTGTGACCCAAGGTGAGAGCCACCAGAAGACTGGTCAACTAGACCGAGTACCGTAGCTTGAACACAGACCCCATGCAACACTCTCATGCCATCTAACAAGATCAACTAAGGCTAGACATATGAACAGATATGAACTCTCTTATGTCTAATCAACAAGATCAAAGGGTCGTGTTCGTGAAGAACATGAGCCTCTAACTTATGAACAAACACATAAGGAAGGAGTTTATCACCCTTCAAGTGGATCAAAAGGTAGTGTTCACGAAGAACACGAGCCTCTAAATGATGAACAGAGGATAAACTCAAGAACATATCAAGAATATGATCTACCATGACTTTATATGAAATAGTTGAATAACTGAAGTAGATCAAAGTCATACAAAGAAATAAAGATAAAAGAGAACTCATACCTAAACTTCCAAGAGGACTTGTGTAACGCCCGCGTTTTTAGCTCCTAATAAATCACCTAATAAATCACGCGTGTTTTCAAAACTGTCCAGCTGAGCTCATTTGCTCCTTTCGAAACCCTGGTCACCGTCTCCCTCTCACCCTCGGCGCGCGTGCCGCGAATCCCGCCGGCACCGCCCGCACTCAAGCCGGCACCCACGCGTGCCACCCCAGCGCCGCGGTCGGCCACCGTGCCGGGAATCCCGCGCACGCCGCGGTCCCGCCGGTCGGTCCGCCTCGCCATCGCCGCCGCCCCGAAAATCACGCCGACGATCGGAAAAACCCCACAAAACCTTTCTCCCCAATTTCCCTAACAATTTTCCTAATTTTCTAAACCTTTTCCCTATTTCCTTTCCTTTTCTTTTCCTATTTTTCTTTTCCTTCCCTTCCTTTCTTTTTCTTTTCCTTCCCTTCCTTTCTTTTTCTTTCTTCCTTTTTCCTTTTCTTTCCTTTCTTTCTTTTCTTTTTTCCCCCTTCCCTTTCTTCCTTCCCTCTCTCTTCTTTCCTTCTCTTTCCTTTCCTCCCTGGCCGCGCGCCTGCCACCCGACAGCCGCGCCGGCGCCTCTCCTCCTCAGCACGCCTCCCGGCCGGCAGCGCACCCTCCTCCTCACGCCACCGCGGGCCCGCGCCTGGCCTGGTCGCCGGTGCCAGCCAGCCAGCCAGGACGCGGCTTGGCCGCCATTACTCCCCTGCTCGAGCCGTCGCGTCGGACAGCACCGCCGGGTTGACGCCGCTGCCACCACGGCCGGCCTAACCCCTCCCCTGCACGAGTTGACCCGTCGACCGGCCGATAGGTCACCTCGCCGGAGCCGTCGCAGCGCCAATCAAGGCCGACCACCGCGGCCCACCCTGCCGGAGCCGGCGTCGAGGTCGCCGGAGAGATATTTTGGCCGGGAACCGACCTACGGCGCCTATAAAGGGCCAGCACCACCCCCTCGCCGCCCCACACCTCGCCAACCGAGCCTCCACAGCCCTCCCTGCACCCCACCGCGCCGCCACCAGAGCCGCCAACTGGCAAACCGCCGCCGCCCGCCGATCCATCTCCCTGCGCCGTCCCAACTCAAGGTGAGCACGGGAATAGAACCCCCTCGGCGCCCTCTCCGTTTTGCCCCACCGCCCGTCCGCCGCCGTGGCCCGGTTCGCCGGGGATTGGCGCCGCCCGGCCGCCCCCGCAACCCCTCCCCTACCTGTGTCTGATTCGTGGGGGGGGGGAAGAAAGGAAGGGGATGGCCATTTGGCCAAAACCCCCCTGTCCTTTCTCTTTTTCTCTACCGAGCCCCTCCCCTATTCCCTCTCTCTTCCTTTTCTTTCATTTGGCCCCTACCTCTTTAAACAATTCCACCAAAACCCCCTGCCCTTTACAAATAAATCCCTAAGACTATTTTAGTTAAACCCTCACCCTACCTAAATATTATATGTAGGTCCTTTTGTTTTAAAATAAATTACTAACCGGCCCTAATTACTTCTAAACATCTCTTTTAACCCAACATTTCATGCGCGATTTTAATCCAAATCGCGCCCAACCTTCCTCACACCCGTACCGGGTATACCGCCACCCATCCTTCACCCAAAACCCCCTACCTAATATTTATTTCCCTATTTTATTTAATTACTATCCGCGAGCTTAGCCGGAGAAATTGTGTATGCTTTTATTGATTGCTTGCTTGCCTGTGTGTGCGCTATAGCCGACGGAGTAGACGAAGGAAGGTACCCCGAGCCGGAGATCGGAGCCGACTGCTGCGAGCAGGAGCCCGAGATCCCGAACGCCGAGCCGGCACTCCCCGAAGACTTCGAAGACGGCAAGTTCAATCTCATCCTTTGATGCATGCTTTGATCCTAGTTTTATAAACACAACCCTATACCCGTTTTATAAACTGCATATTGTTTTTCTGCAAAAACATGGTAGGATAGCCACCCTTGATTGCTATGATTGAACCTTGTTTTGGCCTAAATGATTGCTTTAAAAATGTGTGAGTGCTTTCAAAATGTGTGAGTGCTTTAAAAATGGAAAGGGGATATGTTTGGAAAATGAGTAAAGAACTGGGTAGACGGGATGGACGCGTGTGTCAGGAGTATGGGTGAGCTCGTACCTTTGTGGTTGAGCGTGTTGGAGATGTCCATCTTGTCGTTAAGGACCGGGTTGCGTGACATCTCACCTGACCCAATTATCGTACTACCACTCGACCGTTGTATGTGGCAACGGCTTAGCATAAATCCCACTAGTTAATCTACTTGCCATCAGGAGTGCGGGTGAGCAGCGGGAGACCAAGGAGTAGGGGTACGATCTGTGTGAGGTACGCCCTGGTTACGTGAGATAACCCCTTGGTTGCTCCCGTGGTGGCTCGTAGGGTTAGCTAAGGTGGGTAATGGCTTTGATAGGATCCGCGCCGGCACTACGGTGTTTGTGTGGCGGTACCCTACTTGTGGGTAAAGATGTACAACCTCTGCAGAGTGTAAAACCTATTCGAATAGCCGTGTCCACGGTATTGGACGAGTCACGGTGGGGTCACAAAACTAGTGTTTGGGTTTGGGATGTTTTCATGGCGTGAGTTGTTTTCTGGCAAAGTGTGTGGCTGTGTGCCTGGGCTACTCCGGACGGGGAGTCCGGTAGTCTTCATTTGGTTTTCACAAAACAACTGAGTTATAAAAATTGTTTGCGAAAACCTTTTCGAAAGCAAACCCCTGCATGAGTAAATGTGTTTGTAAAATAAACCTTATCCTGATCCTTGATATATCCTGTGCATGATCTGCTTATTAACCCCTCCGTGGGTGGGGTTGAACTTGTTGAGTACGCATGTACTCACTCTTGCATAATTAACTGTTTTTTTTCAGAGGAGGATCCCGATTTCGTTCCCGAAGACGTCGAGTAGGTCGCTGCCCTACACCCAACCGTGCCTGTGGACTCAGGGTCGCCACAGAGAGCTTCCATGGCGTGGTACTCTGATGAGGCCTTAGAAGCCTTCGCTGTTGTAGTTTGGTCTTTAGCTTTTGTGTTGTTTCTCGTGGCAGTGGCGCTCCCGTGCCCACTATGCCGCCGTGATGTAAGGGACTGAACCACCTGTTGTAATAAATGTGTTGCCAGCCTCCTGGGACTGGTATTTGTGTCACATTTAGTCACCTCTGATGAGGGGACGCTTCAGGTGGTATCAGAGCCGTAGGTTTGGCCGTAGGACACGACCCCTAGGATACGAGACCTCCTCTGGCCCTCTCTAACCTTTCCCTTGCTAAGCTCATCTTTTCCCAAATCCTTACCCTGATCCTTGCCTGTTTCCAGATGGCCAACCCCGAATGGAACGGAGGAATCTGCCCCGTCCAGCCGGGCCTCCCTAACCTGTTGCTACTCAGCTTAGAACGCGTCGGAGTAAGGGATCCGCCGGAGTTCGTCTATCGGGAGTACGAACGCTACGGCACCCTTCGGTGTAAGCTGCTGATCTTCGTGGGAAGAAGCACGCTCTACCCCGACACAGAACCTTGGTTCGTCTCCGCCACTGGGTTTCGCTTCACCGACACATACCCAAAAGCTGCCCGAAAAGCCCTGCGACGCCTACGAGTGGTCTATAGGCAACACCTTCGACGGACTCCGATGGGATTTTTCCCACCCTCTGGAGGAAGAGGACGCTCATGGATCGCCCGGATGAGAGGACTTGGAAGAGAAGAAGAAGACCTAGAAGATACGGTTTCTCACTTGTCCATCTACCTCAATGGCTTAGACCACCTTTTCCATGAACAGGCCGAGCAGCTGAAGCACCAAATTGACAGGGCAGAAAGAGCAGAACAAATGATAGAATTAGAAAGGATAAAGACGAGAGCGGCGGAGGTTTCCCTAGCTAACCTGCAGCGAGATTACGCCAGAGAAAGGGAACGCTCTGAAGTATTCCACAAGAACCTATGGGATGAGCTCCACAAGGAACGTAGGAGAAGAGAAGAAGCTGGGTTGATGGAGGATGAACCCGAAGAAACCCACTGGGATAAGGGAACCCAGACCGAGGATGTGATGTTGGAACAAGATCTTCCACCGAAGAAGCGTCGCATTCAGCCTGAGGAAGAATCCCCATAAGAAGAGTATGGAGTGCCTAGGCTAGAACTATCGTCATAATAATAAGTGTACCCCTGAGGAGTGTACCCAACCTTTGTGAATAAATAAAACTATCTATCTTTTGTACCCTACCCTTTGCACAACTTGTTCAACTCTACCCTTGTTTTCAGATGGCTGAAGATGGATGGACCCAAGGCGTGTGCCAGGAGGAGCCTGGTTTTGCTCGCCTTCTTATCAACTCCCTGGAGCGCCTCGGTATCACTGAGCGCCCAAGGTACTACAGTAGAGAGTACGAGCAACTCGGCACTCTTCGCTGTAGGGTGGTCCTCTCCATCGCCAGAAGCACCCGCTACCCCAACGTCGAGCCGTGGCGCGTGACCGCCACAGGTTTTCGACATCGGGATACCTATCCCTTGGCCCTCCGGAAAACTCTCCGTTACCTGTGCAGGATCTACGAGGAACACCTTGTCTCCACACCGATGAGACTTTATCCTCCCGCCATCCGGACCCCAGTCTGGCAGGCCCGCATGAGAAACCTGGAACGGCGCCGTCACCAAGAAGATCTTTTGTACCATGTAGTTGCTTACCTCGTCTCCCTGGATAAACTCTTTGATGATCAGGCCAAGTTCCTGAGGGAGCAAATTGGTCGGGCTGAGCAAGCGGAAGTCACAGTAAGGATGCACCAAGTTCGAGTAGCCCAGGATGAAGCAAGGACCGCGGCCGCCATAAGCAGTGAAGCTGTTGCCCATGAGAGCCTCAGGCGGATCCAGGATCAGCGCATACAGGAATGGACCAACAGTGGAACACCTGTTCCGGCTGTGGGAGAAGCACAAGTCCTAATTGGGACACCCCTCATAGGATGGGGAGGAGTTCCTGAGACTCCAACACCGACTGTAGCCGCCGAGCAACCAACATCAACCGTCGAAGGAGGAACTTCCGCCCAGCCCCAAGAAGACGGGAACCCCCAGGATGATGACGGCGATGAGCTGCTCATTCCACTGGAAGCACACTCCGCCCCAGAAGATGGCTCGCCCCGCGAGTAGCATGCCCCAGAGGCCCTTGCCAAGGATTGAAGCCGTGCTGGTCCGAGCTTAGAGCCGCACCCTTAGTTTTTGTCGTAGTGCCTTGTCGTGTAGTGTACCAGCGTTGTACCGGTCGAGTAGTTCGGGATGTATCCTCCTCTCATGGTTGAAATAAAGTTGTGGTGCTTGTTTGTCATGTGTGCTTGTTGTGTGCTTGACGGCAGGAGTCAGATCCTGTCTTTTCAAAAGCCCGTCTTAATCAACTTAAACGTCACATAAACTCTCATAGAAACCCGCTCCCCTACAGATGGTTTCAAGGCGTCCCGCCGGGAGTTTCCAAGGCTCCGGTCGTATGGACCCAAATGCGGAAGGATCGCATGCAGGACGAAGGGAGCGCCCTAACGACCAAGAAGTGTATCAGGATGAAAATGGAGGAGAAAACATGGTTCCGCCACCGCCACCACCTGCCGTAGACCTGGCGCAAGTATTGGCTAACCAGACCCTGTTGCTGGAAGCCATAGCCAATGCCATCACCCGCCCAAAGCCCCGTGTTCTGGGCATGAATGAGAAACTGATAGAATTTCTCCGGACAAAGCCACCCACTTTTGGCGGATCCGTGAATCCCTTGGATGCAGATGACTGGCTGAGGGCCATCCTAAGGGAACTAGAGCCATTCAACTGTGAGGATCGAGACAAAGTTCTTTTGGCCACCCACCAGCTCACTGGAACAGCCTTAGCCTGGTGGGAAAACTACTGTGCAGCGGCCAAAGATCCCTCCGCCATCACTTGGGATGAGTTCGTGGAAGAGTTTCGTCGCTACCACATCCCAGAAGCCACACTGAAGCGCAAGGCAGATGAGTTCCGTGAACTCCGCCAGGGCAACAAGTCCGTGGAGGAATACACTTATCAGTTCATAGAGTTGGCTCGTTACGCCCCTGAGGAGGTGGATAAGGACTCCAAGAAGCAGGAGATGTTCAAGAAGGGCTTGACTCCGGAACTGAGGACTCTGCTTACCCCTCAGATCTACCCTGATTTCAACACACTTATGAACATGGCCATCCTCACAGAAAGAGCCAAAGCAGAGGAGAAGAAAGAAAACAAGCGCAAGTTCATGGAGCACAAGGCTCAACAGCAGGAACGTTCCCAGAGGCAGAGAAGCTTCGGACACCCCATGTCCAGATTCCAAGCCCCCATGCAGTACAGAACCCAGTCCCAAGCCACGGGCTCTCAAGGCCCCAGAACCCAGTTCAAACCGTACAACAACCAGAACACCATGAAGCCTCCACAGAGCAACACTAGCCAGGTCACTGCCAACAACAACAACAACAACAACAACTCCAGGGTGTGTTTCAACTGCCGTGAGACTGGACACTTCATCGCCAACTGCCCATATGCCAAAAAGCCAACAGTTTCAGCCTTCTCCAACTCCGTGAATGGGCCGAGACCGGTTGTATCTGGAGCCAACCGCGTGCCAGTTCGCAGCAACAACAACTTTGGCAATAACAACCAGCAGATGAGGCAGCCCCAGCAGTCTTATGGACGAGCCCGCGTCAACCACATCAACGCACAGGAGGCTCAAGAAGCACAAGGCGTAGTGCTCGGTGAGTTCCTGGTCAGCTCAGTCTTGGCAACTATATTATTTGATTCAGGAGCATCACATTCGTTCATGTCTTCAAGTTTTGTGGAAAGGCATAATATACCTACAGTACTACTAAAAACACCCCTATTAACTCGAACGCCCGGGGGTGACATCAAGTGTCAACTGGGATGCCCCCGGGTAAGGATCATTTTAAGTGGGGTAGAGTTCCTAGCGGACCTGGTAGTACTGAAGTCCAAAGGGATAGATGTGATTCTTGGGATGGACTGGTTAAGCCTTCACCACGGCCTTATAAGTTGTGCCGATAAGGTAGTACACCTAACCAACCCAGATGGAGTGCAAGTAACCTGCCGTACCCGAGGAAGCAGACCAGACATAATGGTTTTTAGCATGGAGGCCAAGTCCCTAGAAGAAATCCCAGTAGTACGGGAGTACCCAGATGTATTTCCCGAAGAACTCCCCGGAATGCCACCAGATAGGGATATAGAGTTTGTTATCGACCTCATCCCCGGAACCTCTCCCATAGCCAAGAGGCCCTATAGGATGGCAGCCCCTGAATTGGCAGAGTTAAAGAAGCAGCTGAGAGAACTTCAGCGAAATGGGTTCATCAGACCAAGCTCGTCACCATGGGGAGCCCCAGTGCTCTTCGTCGAAAAGAAGGATAAAAGCCTGAGGATGTGCGTGGACTATCGCTCACTAAACGAAGTCACTATCAAAAACAAGTACCCTCTCCCCAGGATAGATGACCTATTCGACCAGCTGAAAGGAGCCAAGTATTTTTCGAAGGTGGATCTAAGGTCAGGATACCACCAACTCAAGATTAGGGAGAGTGACATCCCAAAGACCGCCTTCGTCACCCGTTATGGACAATATGAGTTCACCGTGATGTCCTTTGGACTCACTAACGCACCGGCATACTTTATGAACCTCATGAATAAGGTGTTTATGGAGGAACTAGATAAGTTTGTCGTAGTTTTCATTGACGACATACTTGTTTACTCCAAAAGTGTGGAGGAACATGAGCAACATCTCCGAGTAGTACTGGGAAAACTAAGGGCACACAAGCTGTACGCTAAGTTCAGCAAGTGTGAGTTCTGGCTGGAGAAAATATCTTTCCTTGGGCATATTCTGACAGCAGAGGGAGTAGCAGTAGACCCTGGGAAAGTCGAAACAGTTTCCAACTGGCGACAACCAACCAATGTGAGCGAAATCAGAAGCTTTCTTGGTCTAGCGGGATATTACCGGAGGTTTATTGAAGGATTCTCCAAGATTGCCCGACCCATGACAGAGTTGCTCAAGAAGGAGAAGAAGTTCGTCTGGACCGAGTCGTGTGAGAAGAGTTTTCAGGAGTTGAAAAGAAGACTGACAACCGCCCCAGTGCTAACCTTGCCAGACATTCAACGGGATTTTGTCGTCTATTGCGATGCATCCCGACAAGGACTAGGATGTGTCCTTATGCAAGATGGGAAAGTAGTGGCGTATGCTTCCCGCCAACTCAAGCCCCACGAGCAGAACTATCCCACCCATGATTTGGAGTTTGCAGCCGTAGTGCATGCCCTTAAGATTTGGAGACACTACCTGATTGGAAATAAGTGCGAGATCTACACGGACCACAAGAGCTTGAAGTACATTTTCACCCAGCCTGACCTGAACCTAAGGCAAAGAAGGTGGTTGGAATTAGTCAAAGACTATAACCTAGAAATCCATTACCACCCGGGAAAAGCCAACGTAGTGGCAGATGCCTTAAGCAGAAAGTCTTATGGAAAAGCAGTACCTAAGAATGCCCAATTACAAGAGGAAATGGCATGACTCAACGTGCACATTGTTCCCCAGGGCTACGTTCACCAACTAAGTGTCCAGCCCACCCTGGAAGACAAAATCAGAAAAGCCCAAGAATCCGATAAGGAGCTGATGAAGATCCGCAAGCACACGGGGGAGAATAAGGCCCCAGACTTTAGGGTGGACAGCCACGGTACACTATGGTATAAGAACAGGATATGCGTACCTGAAGACGGAGATTTCCGGCAGACCATCATGGATGAGGCACACAACTCAGCGTATTCCATCCACCCGGGATCCACTAAGATGTATATGGATTTAAAGCAGAAGTACTGGTGGAATGGAATGAAGGCGGACATTGCACAGTTCGTCGCCCACTGTGATACTTGTCAAAGGATTAAGGCAGAACACCAGAAGCCCGCAGGACTGTTGCAACCCTTACCCATCCCGGTATGGAAATGGGATGAGATAGGCATGGACTTTGTAGTAGGCTTGCCCAAGACACAGAAAGGATATAATTCCATATGGGTAATAGTAGACCGACTCACTAAAGTCGCTCACTTCATACCCGTACGAAATAATTATGACGGAGAAAAATTGGCCAAGCTGTATATAGCAAACATAGTGAAGCTGCATGGAGTACCTAGCAGGATAGTTTCAGATAGAGGGACTCAGTTCACCTCTAGGTTTTGGGAAAGTTTGCATAAATCTATGGGAACCAAGTTGGATTTTAGTTCGGCTTATCACCCGCAGACGGACGGACAGACTGAGAGGGTGAATCAGATTATGGAAGACATGTTGAGAGCATGTGTCCTTACCTATGGCAAAGATTGGGAACAGAGCCTACCGTATGCAGAGTTTTCGTACAACAACAGTTATCAAGCCAGCCTAGGCATGTCACCATTTGAAGCCCTATATGGGAGAAAATGCAGAACACCTTTAATGTGGTCAGAAGTAGGAGAACGTGCCTTGGTAGGACCCGCACTTATAAAGGAAGCCGAGGAACGAGTAGCTGAGATCCGAGAAAAATTGAGGGCCGCCCAGTCTCGACAAAAGAGCTATGCAGACAGGAAGAGGCGAGAAGTAAACTTCAATCCTGGAGAGTTCGCTTACCTCAAGGTTTCACCTATCCGAGGGACTCGCAGATTTCAAGTGCACGGGAAGTTGGCCCCTCGGTACATCGGACCGTACAAGGTGCTGAAGAAAGTTGGAGCAGTAGCATACCGGTTGAAGCTACCAGAGGAAATGGCGGATATACATCCCGTGTTCCACGTTTCTCAGCTGCGAAGGTGTTTGAGAGTGATCGAAGAGAAAAGAGTGCCGGTGGAAACAATTGACTTACAGCCAGACCTTAGGTACCAGGAAGTGCCCGTCAAGATTTTGGACACGGTGGTCAAAAGAACAAGAACATCAGAAGTACGGGTGTGCAGAGTCCAATGGAGCAGACACGGAGTAGAAGAAGCCACTTGGGAACGAGAGGACGCGTTGAGAAAAGAGTTTCCCCACCTGTTCGAAACCTAGCCGAATCTCGAGGGCGAGATTCATTTTAAGTGGGGTAGGTTTGTAACGCCCGCGTTTTTAGCTCCTAATAAATCACCTAATAAATCACGCGTGTTTTCAAAACTGTCCAGCTGAGCTCATTTGCTCCTTTCGAAACCCTGGTCACCGTCTCCCTCTCACCCTCGGCGCGCGTGCCGCGAATCCCGCTGGCACCGCCCGCACTCAAGCCGGCACCCACGCGTGCCACCCCAGCGCCGCGGTCGGCCACCGTGCCGGGAATCCCGCGCACGCCGCGGTCCCGCCGGTCGGTCCGCCTCGCCATCGCCGCCGCCCCGAAAATCACGCCGACGATCGGAAAAACCCCACAAAACCTTTCTCCCCAATTTCCCTAACAATTTTCCTAATTTTCTAAACCTTTTCCCTATTTCCTTTCCTTTTCTTTTCCTATTTTTCTTTTCCTTCCCTTCCTTTCTTTTTCTTTCTTCCTTTTTCCTTTTCTTTTCTTTCCTTTCTTTCTTTTCTTTTTTCCCCCTTCCCTTTCTTCCTTCCCTCTCTCTTCTTTCCTTCTCTTTCCTTTCCTCCCTGGCCGCGCGCCTGCCACCCGACAGCCGCGCCGGCGCCTCTCCTCCTCAGCACGCCTCCCGGCCGGCAGCGCACCCTCCTCCTCACGCCACCGCGGGCCCGCGCCTGGCCTGGTCGCCGGTGCCAGCCAGCCAGCCAGGACGCGGCTTGGCCGCCATTACTCCCCTGCTCGAGCCATCGCGTCGGACAGCACCGCCGGGTTGACGCCGCTGCCACCACGGCCGGCCTAACCCCTCCCCTGCACGAGTTGACCCGTCGACCGGCCGATAGGTCACCTCGCCGGAGCCGTCGCAGCGCCAATCAAGGCCGACCACCGCGGCCCACCCTGCCGGAGCCGGCGTCGAGGTCGCCGGAGAGATATTTTGGCCGGGAACCGACCTACGGCGCCTATAAAGGGCCAGCACCACCCCCTCGCCGCCCCACACCTCGCCAACCGAGCCTCCACAGCCCTCCCTGCACCCCACCGCGCCGCCACCAGAGCCGCCAACTGGCAAACCGCCGCCGCCCGCCGATCCATCTCCCTGCGCCGTCCCAACTCAAGGTGAGCACGGGAATAGAACCCCCTCGGCGCCCTCTCCGTTTTGCCCTACCGCCCGTCCGCCGCCGTGGCCCGGTTCGCCGGGGATTGGCGCCGCCCGGCCGCCCCCGCAACCCCTCCCCTACCTGTGTCTGATTCGTGGGGGGGGAAGAAAGGAAGGGGATGGCCATTTGGCCAAAACCCCCCTGTCCTTTCTCTTTTTCTCTACCGAGCCCCTCCCCTATTCCCTCTCTCTCCCTTTTCTTTCATTTGGCCCCTACCTCTTTAAACAATTCCACCAAAACCCCCTGCCCTTTACAAATAAATCCCTAAGACTATTTTAGTTAAACCCTCACCCTACCTAAATATTATATGTAGGTCCTTTTGTTTTAAAATAAATTACTAACCGGCCCTAATTACTTCTAAACATCTCTTTTAACCCAACATTTCATGCGCGATTTTAATCCAAATCGCGCCCAACCTTCCTCACACCCGTACCGGGTATACCGCCACCCATCCTTCACCCAAAACCCCCTACCTAATATTTATTTCCCTATTTTATTTAATTACTATCCGCGAGCTTAGCCGGAGAAATTGTGTATGCTTTTATTGATTGCTTGCTTGCCTGTGTGTGCGCTATAGCCGACGGAGTAGACGAAGGAAGGTACCCCGAGCCGGAGATCGGAGCCGACTGCTGCGAGCAGGAGCCCGAGATCCTGAACGCCGAGCCGGCACTCCCCGAAGACTTCGAAGACGGCAAGTTCAATCTCATCCTTTGATGCATGCTTTGATCCTAGTTTTATAAACACAACCCTATACCCGTTTTATAAACTACATATTGTTTTTCTGCAAAAACATGGTAGGATAGCCACCCTTGATTGCTATGATTGAACCTTGTTTTGGCCTAAATGATTGCTTTAAAAATGTGTGAGTGCTTTCAAAATGTGTGAGTGCTTTAAAAATGGAAAGGGGATATGTTTGGAAAATGAGTAAAGAACTGGGTAGACGGGATGGACGCGTGTGTCAGGAGTATGGGTGAGCTCGTACCTTTGTGGTTGAGCGTGTTGGAGATGTCCATCTTGTCGTTAAGGACCGGGTTGCGTGACATCTCACCTGACCCAATTATCGTACTACCACTCGACCGTTGTATGTGGCAACGGCTTAGCATAAATCCCACTAGTTAATCTACTTGCCATCAGGAGTGCGGGTGAGCAGCGGGAGACCAAGGAGTAGGGGTACGATCTGTGTGAGGTACGCCCTGGTTACGTGAGATAACCCCTTGGTTGCTCCCGTGGTGGCTCGTAGGGTTAGCTAAGGTGGGTAATGGCTTTGATAGGATCCGCGCCGGCACTACGGTGTTTGTGTGGCGGTACCCTACTTGTGGGTAAAGATGTACAACCTCTGCAGAGTGTAAAACCTATTCGAATAGCCGTGTCCACGGTATTGGACGAGTCACGGTGGGGTCACAAAACTAGTGTTTGGGTTTGGGATGTTTTCATGGCGTGAGTTGTTTTCTGGCAAAGTGTGTGGCTGTGTGCCTGGGCTACTGCGGACGGGGAGTCCGGTAGTCTTCATTTGGTTTTCACAAAACAACTGAGTTATAAAAATTGTTTGCGAAAACATTTTCGAAAGCAAACCCCTGCATGAGTAAATGTGTTTGTAAAATAAACCTTATCCTGATCCTTGATATATCCTGTGCATGATCTGCTTATTAACCCCTCCGTGGGTGGGGTTGAACTTGTTGAGTACGCATGTACTCACTCTTGCTTAATTAACTATTTTTTTTCAGAGGAGGATCCCGATTTCGTTCCCGAAGACGTCGAGTAGGTCGCTGCCCTACACCCAACCGTGCCTGTGGACTCAGGGTCGCCACAGAGAGCTTCCATGGCGTGGTACTCTGATGAGGCCTTAGAAGCCTTCGCTGTTGTAGTTTGGTCTTTAGCTTTTGTGTTGTTTCTCGTGGCAGTGGCGCTCCCGTGCCCACTATGCCGCCGTGATGTAAGGGACTGAACCACCTGTTGTAATAAATGTGTTGCCAGCCTCCTGGGACTGGTATTTGTGTCACATTTAGTCACCTCTGATGAGGGGACGCTTCAACTTGGAACCTGAAGAAGAGCTACTCTAGCCGACCCCCTAGCCTTGGAAACTGAAAGTGAGATGAGAATAAGAGAGTGGTGTGTGAGAAATGGGAGCCCCTCCCCTCCTATTTATAGAGGAGGACAAGGCTTGCTCGGACGCCCAAATGGCCCCTAAACACCCGGGAGTGAGGTAAGTGACCAATGAGGAGCCAACACGTGGAGGGCCAGGATCAGGGGGCCCTAAGGCGGTTTGGCCGATCCTAGGATCGGCCGGCCCCCTAGGGTGGCCCCCTGGCCTGTGCTTCCTCTGAGTGGCTGCCCTGTGGGCCCTCTGATCCATCCCCGGTGCATGGCTTGATTTGGTATTCGAGGTGGGCCCTTTGATCCATGTGAAGTCCATGTGGTGTCCTCTGATTCGTGGGTGAGTGCCTCCCCTGGATCGATGACGTCAAATGCCATGTTTCCCTTGGTGGCAGCCACCTCCTCAGCTGAGTTGGCATGGTTTCTTCATAGAAGTGGAGTTTCCATCTCTTTTAAGGGTAAATCACCTACATACAAATAATCTCCAAGGACAAGTGAAACTACATTATTCAAACCTAAATGCTAGTAAATAATGCATATGCCTCCATTTATATGAGAATATTGAGGGTTGGAAATGGTGAATTTCCACCGTCAACACCTGCGCGCGCCACGTGCGCGCCCACGCAGGCCGCCACGCCAGCAGCCGCTAGCCTTAAGCCACCCACGTGGCAGCCGTGTCAGCACGAAGAGCTGGCCTGCAGCTGGCTATAAGCTCTGTTAGAGTCAGTTAGAGATACCCTATAGCTAGTCTAAAGTTTGCATTATTGTATATACGTATTTTATTTTCAGAAATGTATTTTCTCTTTGAAAATTCATAGTAAATCCGTTTTAACTCCGAAAAATACAAAACCTATACGTATTTTATTTTCAGAAATGTATTTTCTCTTTGAAAATTCATAGTAAATCCGTTTTAACTCCGAAAAATACAAAACCTTTTTTGAAAATCTTCTAAAATCTCAAACTCTGCGCTAGGCTAGAGTTTGCCTCTTTTTGGGTCTTAATTGTTCTTCCTCTTGGATTTAATTGCATAACAGCCGTGTTCATTTATGTTATTACGATTCTAGGAGCCGCCGGAGCCGGAGAGCTGAACCAGGACTACGACGACGACCTCGGCTACGACGACTACACGCACCCAGGTTCACGCCCGACCTACTTTGAATGCCCATTAGGCATTGCTTTAGAACTGCTAGCGCTTTAATTATGCATGATGATGGATATGATGAAACCCTTGCACAACCCTTTTAAATACCTTGTCCTTGATTACTACTACTACTACTACTACTATGCGTGTTTATACGCTGAGCTTGCTATGCATGTGTTGGGACTATGTGGTAGATTCTTGGCGTGTGTGGGGAAAAATCGGCAGGAGAAGGTGTTTTTGGGTTACTTGGCGGGGGTGAGATCGAGACAACCAGTTTGGTACCTATGGCGGGTACACTGTTTTAGGAGCACAGGTGTTGGGGTTTTTGTGATGACTTGGAGGATAGGAGCTCGCCCCGGTCTGAAACCAAGTGGGTCGCTTTGTTACACGGGACTTTCATACACACCACCTCACCGAGAGTGGGGATAGGGCCGTTTTGACCCTAGCAAGTGCGATACCATACCTGCCAGTAGGATAGAGGGTATCAGTGAGAGGGTTTAGGGAGGAGTCCCTTCCCTTTTGGGCGCTCCCTGTGTGGCCACACGGGGGCATGTTCACAGTTCTGGGTGGTCCTTTGCGAGGGACTGCATCGAGACCCGGATGCAGGATGAAATCGTAACTCCTAGGTGTTCATTTGGTTGGGTAGGCTCGGTCGGCCGTACACCGTCCGGGTGCTATTCCGAGTTGTGTACTAGTGTACACGCTCTGTAGAGTTTAGATCTATACGTATAACCGCGTCCTCGGTTATGGACATGCCCGTTGTTTACTCCGACTCTTACATTTTGGGATTTCTACCTCCCCCTTATAGGATGTGTGTGTATGGTGAGCCGTGGTTGTACTCGGGGAGAGGGGAGTTGCTCCCTCTGCCTCGCGGATTCGGTGCAATCATTGAGATGTGAGGAGTGGGAGTTCTCGCACCGACCCTAGTTGGAGATAGGTGCTAGTGACGGTGATCTGGGTAACCAGGTGTAACCGTTTGTGGTTGAGAGATGTGGGAATTGGTGGGAATTGGAGATGATATTCTATTTATATTGATGCTGCTGCTGCTAGGAAACCCAGCCTGTACCTTGTTCCTTTCTTTACCTTTAGAAGTAGGCCACTTAAAGCTTGCATAAGGTTGGTGACGTGGACCTATCCTGATCCTTGGGGATGACCCTTGAGCTTGCAGGGTACGAGTCAGACTTTGACAACAACGCCGATGGATGGTACGACTGAGGGGCACGTTGCTTCGCTCAAGGATGCCTGTGGGAGACGAGTGAAGATGGAGACACCTTCTGGAAGCTAGCTACTGCTGCGTAGGCTCTTATTCATGTTATTCCGCCAAGAGGCGTGTATTGATGTACTCCATTATTCAGGATATGTAATAATATTCGTACTCTGATGCTTTATTTCGATGTATGGTTGTGATATTTATCTGTGATGGATGTCTGTGCGTGATAGCGTCTGATCCAGGGACTATCACGAGAGCAGGTTGACGGGTTTTCCCTTTTTGGAAAACTCGGGTCGTTACAGATGGTATCAGAGTCATACTTGACCGTAGCATGTGCCCTTAGAAATGGTCGATAGAAATTAGGACTCTAAAACAGTCTCTTTTGCTATATACAATTCTTGGCTTATATTACAAAAACTTATCCTTCTTTGAAAAGTTCTATCTCACCTGCGCTAACTAGAAAATTTCTTCCGTGTCACAGGAAATGGCTCTACAGGAGGTGGACCTACTCCCGGAGCGCATGGAAGGACTCGCCAGTTGGGTGGACCGAGTCGTCCTCAGGCTGGGGATTCCCCCTACGCACGTCACCTACCGCGTCGAGGATGTCCCCACACTGTCAGGCCCACTGGTGCTTTGCACGGTGGCCATCCTACACCACCCGGCACGTCCAGACTTCCCCGGGATGCTCGAGCACAACACAGGACTCAACATCAGGAATGCTGTTGACACCGCCTGCAGCCACGTACTTCGCCACCTGTTGGCTAGGTACCGCGACGTCTACAGGACATGAGACCTGCGGCTGATCCCCCAGGACTACTACAGAGTGGCTCTGATCATGGACGGACAGCCTGACCCTACGGCACTCTACGAGGAGGAGGCTGTCCAGGGTCCTCTGCACGAGTCCGACGACACGCTCGTCACCACAGGGAGCTACCTCGTGGACCTCAACACTCACGCCCGCCGACTGAGCAAGCAGACGAGTGGACTCTTCAGTAGACTTGAGCACACTACGCTGGAGTTCCATGAGCTACAGCCCCGCAACCAGAGTATGCTCGTGGAGAACTGTACCCTGCACCAGCGAGTCGAGCAGCTCAAGCGTGGGCTACGCCACGCCAACTCTTTGGTGGTGTGAGCAGAGGCAGAGAGAGTGTCCACTCGAGAGGAGATGATCTACGCCAAGGAGGATCTACGCAAGCAGGAGGCCAGGTTCAAGCGTCTCTTCGACAAGCTAAACCAGAAGGATGCACTGCTCGCCTCTCAGGGACGCAGTCTCGCTCGTGAGAAGGTCAAGGTGACCGAGCTTGTGCAGGACCAGTACTCCAACACCGCCAACTTCGCTGCACTCACCAGGACTTCTGTGTTCCTGCTGGACAAGTGCAAGAGGATGCTGAGGACTTGGGAGGACGCTGACTCTCTTCGTGTGGACGAGCTTCACGAGCTCAACAGTCAGTTACCTCCAGAGCACCAGCAGGCGATCCGCAAGGAGACCTTCAAGCTGCACCCATCCGTCCTCAAGCTACACCTGTGTCCGATGGCTGACATGCCCACTCCGGTTGAGACCCAGGAGGTGAGGGCTGCTCACGCCATGCTGACGCGGATGTTCCCCGGAGACTTCCCCGAGGAGGATCGTTGCCCCGTGAGGTACAAGAGGGCTCGCACCGAGTAGCGTGCTGGAGCGTGATCATGCTAATAAGAGTAGAGTTGTAATATAGGTAGTTTCCATGAGTTGTTCCATGCAGCCGAGAGCCTATTCCGGTGCATGTGGAGTTATGAGTCTTTTCACACCTAGATGTGCACACCCTTTTGAGATCATGTAACGCTATATTAGATCGCTGCTATGTGTGACCTCCAAGGCTTGAGTCAGCCTCGAGGAAACTTATGTACTCATAATGGATGCTGATTGTTTGGTCTTAATGGAGTTAATTGTTCTTATTGCTTTTTCTTATTGAGTGTTGGAATTATATTAATAGAAATATTTTCATGCTTGTATATCAGACTCAATTTGTTAGTGAGTGACGTATCTAAAGTCTTCTATGTCGTTGGTCATGTTTTTAGTAAGATGTCCATCAGGAGGTCCAGACATCTGTTGGCTCGCCTCGAGGAGGTCGATGCCGAGGAAGAGCAAGCCCCGCCAGTCCGTGGCCGTGTACGTGGCCGCGCTCCCGCTCGTGGGCGTGGACGCACTCATGCTCATGGACACGAACCTGTCCGAGGATGAGGCCGAGGTGTCGTGGTGCCACCACCACCGCCTCTGCCCATCGGTGAAGGCGATGCTGAAGAAGGAGAGGAAGAAGCTGAAGGAGAGCCTGAGCCGGCACCAGCTCCCCAGGGTCGTGGGCGTGGTCGATGCCATGGAGAAGCACCGCCGCTGCCACTGCCTAACCTGGTTGAGGTGATGGCTCTTCAGACTCAGCTGATGCAGAGGATGGCTGACGCCGTCGAGAACCGAGTCAACGGTGGGAACCGCAACATCCCGCCGGAGGAGGACTTCGCCAAGAAGATCGAGAGGTTCCTCCGCCTGAAGGCCCCTACCTTCAGTTACTCGGATGACCCTCTCGAGGCCGACGACTGGCTTCGCGTGATCGAGACGAAGCTCGACCTCACCGCCTACACCGACGAAGAGTGTGTGGCTCTCGCCGTCCACCAGCTCGAGGGTCCTGCCATGTCTTAGTGGGACAACTACTCCGAGAGTCACCCAAACCCAGCATTCATTACCTGGCTGGAGTTCTGTGAGGTGTTCCGTGAGCAGTACCTACCGAAGGAGCTCATGACTCAGAAGGCCCAGGAGTTCTGCACCATGACTCAGGGTGCGGGTAGAGGAGTACGAGAGGCACTTCATGAAGATGATGCGCTATGCCCCCGACGACACCAACACCGACGACAAGAAGCAGTTCTGGTTTCTGCGAGGCCTCCACCATGGTCTCCGCCAGGGCTTGAAGGCCAGTGAGCACAAGTCCCTTCGCCACCTGGTGAACAGGGCTATTGCACTCGAGGAAGAAAGGAGGGGGCATGAGGAGCGCATGAATGGCAAGAAGAGGATGGGAGATCAGGACCATGGTGACCGATCCTTCCAGAGGCCGAGGAGTGGGCAGAGCAACCTGCTGAGAGGGAGCTACCGCCCGGGGAACAACCAGCCCGGACGTGGTTTCGGAGGAAGCCGTGCACCGTACCCCGGAGGAAGGAGCTCCAACTACCAGCAGCAGGGTGGTGGCTACAACCGCCCGCAGCAGAGCATGTCGAGACCCAGCACCGGAGGTTTCGCACCTACGTGCTACGCCTGTGGCAAGCAAGGCCACAAGTCGTATGAGTGCCCCAACAAGAAGACCGCTGCTACACCTGCCAGGGCACCAGCTCCAGGAGGGAGGCCACCTCAAGCTGCTCCCCAGCCGACCGCTGACCGCGGGAGGCTCAACCTCCTGACTGAGGAGGAGGCTGTCGACGCTCCTGACGTCGTGATCGGTGAGTTTTTAGTTTGTGGTGCAAAAGCTTTGATTCTTTTTGATACTGGTGCAACTAGTTCTTATGTGTCCTCTAACTTTGTAAATAACTGTCTCTCCCCATGACTCCCCGACCGAAACCTATTGTGACGAGCTCACCGCTCAGAGATATCAGATGCACCCTGCTATGCAAAGGGGTGGAAATGTTCATCAAGGGTCACAAGTTCCTCGGAGATCTGACCGTGCTGAAGTCCAATGGGATTGATGTTATTCTGGGCATGGATTGGATCACCGCTCACAAAGGAGTTATCTCCTCGTCACCTTGACAAGTGACCCTGATACACCCCAAGGGGACAAAGATCACGTTTGAGCCGCTGAAGTCTCAAGAAGTACCAGCTGTGTACAACCTCACTACGAAGACAGTGACCGATGTTCCAGTGGTTTGTGAGTACCCTGATGTCTTTCCCGATGATCTGCCGGGGTTACCACCAGACCGCGATGTGGAGTTCGTGATCAACCTTGTGCCAGGTACAGCACTTGTGGCACAGAGTCCTTACAGAATGGGCAAGTTAGAGTTGGCAACGCTGAAGGAGGAATTAGAAGCTCTCCGCCAGAAGGGGTACATCCGACCTAGTGCATCACCTTGGGCTTCTCCGGTGATGTTTGTACCGAAGAAGGATGGGACGCAACAGCTGTGCGTCGATTACCGCGCTCTTAATGTGGTAACCATCAAGAACAAGTACCCGTTGCCACACATTGATGACCTGCTTGATCAGTTGAGGAAGGCAAAGTACTTCAGCAAGATTGACCTTCGATCCGGCTATCATCAGATGAAGATTCGCCCCGAGGACATCTACAAGACCGCGTTTGTGACCCGGCAGTATGAGTTCACTGTCGTATCGTTCGGTCTTACGAACGCCCTAGCTTACTTCATGAACATGATGAACAAGGTATTCATGGACGAGTTAGACAAGTTTGTCGTGGTTTTCATTGACGACATCTTGGTCTTCTCGGAAACTGCTGAAGAACATGAAGAGCATCTGAGGATAGTGCTGGAGAAACTGAGGCAGAATCAGTTGTATGCCAAGTTCAGCAAGTGCGAGTTCTGGCTAGAAGAAGTGGCTTTCCTTGGGCATGTGTTGTCAGGTGAAGGAGTGGCAGTTGATCCCTCGAAGATCAAAGCTGTGTCGAAGTGGCAGTCGCCCAAGACAGTGACAGAGATCAGGAGTTTTCTCGGGATGGCAAGATACTACCGCCGGTTCATCGAGAACTTCTCCAAGATTGCGAAGCCAATGACCGAGTTGCTGAAGAACAACACACCTTTCGTGTGGTCTAAGAAATGTGAAGCAAGCTTCCAAGAGCTCAAGACCTGACTCACCACAACTCCTGTGTTGATGCTTCCTGATGACAACAAGGACTTTGTGGTGTACTGTGATGCTTTGAGGCAGGGTCTTGGCTGTGTGCTGATGCAAGAAGGCAAGGTGATCGCTTATGCTTCAAGGAAACTATGGAAGCACGAAGAGAACTACCCAACACATGACCTTGAGTTGGCAGTTGTTGTTCATGCTTTGAAGATATGGAGGCACTACTTGATGGGCAACAAATGTGATATCTACACGGATCACAAGAGTCTGAAGTACATCTTCACCCAGTCAGAGTTGAACTTGAGGCAACGAAGATGGCTAGAGTTGATAAAGGACTATGACCTCAACATTCACTACCACCCTGGCAAAGCGAATGTTGTGGCTGATGCTTTGAGCCGAAGAAGCTATTGCAACAACCTGATGGTGTAGGAGGAACAACCAGAGTTGTACAAGGAGATGGAGAGATTGAAGCTTGACATCGTCGAGAAGGGACAGCTGAACGAGTTGAGGGTGAAGTATGGTCTAGAAGACCAAATCAGGCAAGCCCAGAAGAAGTGTTCTGAGATTGAAGAAGTAAAAGACCTTCTGACGAGAGGTAAGGCCCCTGACTACCGCATTGATGAGCAAGGTACGTTGTGGTTGAAAGATCGCATATGTGTGCCAAGTGGTGAGGAGATTCGGAAGACGATTCTGAAGGAAGCTCACGATTCTCGGTATTCTATTCACCCCGGTTGCACCAAGATGTACCAAGACCTGAAGTGTCAATTCTGGTGGGAGAATATGAAGAAGGACATCGCCGAGTATGTTGCCCGATGTGACACATGCCAGAAAGTGAAGGCGGAACATCAGAGGCCCGCTGGATTGCTACAGCCGCTTGAGATACCTCACTGGAAATGGGATAATATCAGCATGGACTTCGTGGTGGGTTTACCCCGCACTCAGAAGGGAAATGACTCGATTTGGGTGATTGTGGACCATTTTACCAAGGTAGCACACTTCTTACCGGTGAAGAATAGGTTCAGTGTGAGTCAGTTGGCTGATCTTTACGTAGAGCACATCCTGAGGTTGCATGGAGCACCCCGTAGCATCGTGTCCGACCGAGGTGCTCAGTTCACTGCTCAGTTCTGGAAGAGTCTGCATGATTCAATGGGCACACACTTGGACTACAGTACAACTTTCCATCCTCAGACTGATGGACAGACAGAATGGGTGAATCAGGTTCTCGAAGATCTTCTGAGAGCTTGTGTGTTGACTTACAGCAATGACTGGGAGAAGAGTCTGCCCTATGCTGAGTTCTTATACAACAACAGTTTTCAGGCAAGTCTGCAAATGGCACCCTTTGAAGCTCTGTATGGCAGAAAGTGTAGGACCCCGTTGATGTGGTCTGAGGTGGGGGAGAGGACTTTCTTCGGTCCTGCTTCCATTGTTGAAGTTGAGGAGAATGTGGCTAAGGTTAGAGAGAACCTGAAGATAGCTCAGAGCAGTCAGAAGAGCTATGCTGATCCTAAGCGAAGGGATATCTCCTTCGAAGTAGGTGACTACGTCCTTCTGAGAGTGTCACCGCTTAGAGGCACGAAGAGGTTCCATGTGAAGGGGAAGCTAGCCCCTAGGTTCGTTGGACCCTACCAGATTGTGGCAAAGGTGGGAAAACTTGCTTATAGGCTGGAGTTACCACCTGATCTTGCCGGAGTGCATCCTGTGTTTCACATCTCGCAACTCCGGAGGTGCCTCGACCCGAAGCTTGACAAACATGTCTCCACCGATGCTATCGACTTGCAAGACAATCTGGAGTACTTGGAGTATCCGGTAAAGATATTGGATCGGGCCGAGAAAGCTACAAGAAGTACCACCACTCGCTTCTACAAGGTGCTTTGGAGCAATCACACCGAGCGAGAAGTGACATGGGAGAAAGAATCGGTCTTGAAGGAGAAGTACCCACACCTCTTCGAGGCGGAGGTAAGTTCTTAATCTCGAGGACGAGATTCTTTTGAGGGGGGAAGTCTGTAACATCCCGCAATTTTATTACGGAATGTTATTTATAAAAATGAGGATTTTAAAATTTTTGGTGAATTGATTGAGTGCTTGATAAATTAAATAAGGATGTCTTCTAAATTCTCTCCTAAATTCCTAGATTTATTTTTGAGCTAATTAAAAATTTCTAGGAAATATAGAATGCTAATGTGAGAACCTTGGAGTTTATTTGGTTTTTATTTGGATGTATTTGAGTGGGATTCAAATTTGAATATTAAATTAAAATTTGAATCTATTTAAAATAGGGTTAAGGGGGTTTAGAAAATAGGAAAACCTTCCTTAGCCGTGTGGGCCTCAAGTTCACAGCCGAAGTCCACCGGAGGCCCTCTTTCTCTTTTCCCGAACCCAAGGCACACCCCTGCACTCCCCGACCCAGCGAACCAGCAGCCCAACAAGGCCCATGCGCCGTCCCCTTTCCCCTTACACCGATAGGCGGGACCCACCGGTCATCCTCCACCTCACCTCACCTTTTTCCCCTTTCTCCCCCTTTTCATTGCGCCGCGCCAATCCGGCGAGCGCCAGGTCGGCGAGCTCGCCGTACGCACCCGTGGTGAGGCCGTGGATGTGCTCCACCTCAGCGCCGCGCATCCGACCGTCCACACATCTCTGTGCCGCCTATAAAACCCGCCGCCGCGGCCGCGCCCCAGACGTAATCCGCCTTGGGGTTTTCCCCTGTTCCACCGCCGTGCCTGGAGAAGAAGAAGGAGGGGAGGAGAAGGAGGCGGGGAAGGCCATCCGAGGGAGCACGCCATGAAGCCGGAGCCGTCCGCGGGAGCTGCTGATCGCCAAGAAGCCAGCGCCGTCCCTGCTGCCGGCGCGCACCGCTGCTTCCTCTGCTCCAGCCCGTTTCGCCGCCGTCCTGCTCCGCCACCCTTCACCGCCGCTCTGCACGACGACCAGTGGTCTTCAGGTGAGCGCGGTCGACCTCCTCTCTTCTGTGGAGCCGGCCTTCGCGCCGAGGGGGAAAAGACCCCACCTTGACCATGTGAACGCCCTCGCACGCACCGCACCGCCGCAGCTGACCACCGTCGCCTGTGTCGCCGGCCTTCGTGCCGTGCCTTACGCCTGCAGGTGCCGCTGCCGTCGACAATGCACGCGCCTACACCGCTTGGCCCTGTGCCCTTTTCTCTTTGATCACCGGTGGCCCCTGTCGCCTTGCTCGCTGCGCCGCTGCGGCCTTGTCCGCCGGGTTGCCATCCGTGCATGCACGGGCAAGATGGGGAAAAGGCTCCGCCTTTAGGGCCTCGCCGTGCACACCTTGCCGCCGACGCGGCCGCACACGCACGCACGCCTTCGCCTCGCCGCGGAGCCCTGATCGTCGCCGTCGCACGCGCCGGCCAGGGCGCCGCCATGGCCGAGCCGGTCTTACGCACTTCGGCAAGGGGCAAAGCCCCAACCTTTGGGCTTGTTTTGCTACACCTGATGCACGCACGCGCATGCCTGGTGTTTTGACACACCCGCGCGCCCACGCCGGTGATCGCCGCACTGCACCGCCACGCCCGTCCTTGCACCGCCGCCGTCAAGCACTTATCCGGCCAAAGGTCCGGCTTTTCTTGGCTCAGCCGTGTGCGCCATCGTCTCCCGAATCGAACCATGCCGCTTGTTGGCCATCCACCTGCACACCTCACCGCCAGCGAGCTTTGCCGCGTCGGAGCTCCTCTGGGGCATTTCACCAAACACGTGCTGGCGCCGCCTCAAAACCCCTGGGGTTTTACCCCACAGCCACGCACACACGTGCATCGCAAGGCAGAGGATCCGGCAGGATCCTATGCGGCCGACCACTCCTGGCCAAGCCACACACCTGCCTGCTCCGCACCGCGCCGCAGGGAAGCCGGGCGGGACCCCCTGCGCCGCTCCACGTGCGCGCCCACGCAGGCCGTCACGCCAGCAGCTGCTAGCCTTAAGCCACCCACGTGGCAGCCGTGTCAGCACGAAGAGCTGGCCTGCAGCTGGCTATAAGCTCTGTTAGAGTCCGTTAGAGATACCCTATAGCTAGTCTAAAGTTTGCATTATTGTATATACGTATTTTATTTTCAAAAATGTATTTTCTCTTTGAAAATTCATAGTAAATCCGTTTTAACTCCGAAAAATACAAAACCTTTTCTGAAAATCTTCTAAAATCTCAAACTCTGCGCTAGGCTAGAGTTTGCCTCTTTTGGGTCTTAATTGTTCTTCCTCTTGGATTTAATTGCATAGCAGCCGTGTTTATTTATGTTATTACGATTCTAGGAGCTGCCGGAGCCGGAGAGCTGAACCAGGACTACGACGATGACCTCGGCTACGACGACTACCCGCACCCAGGTTCACGCCCGACCTACTTTGAATGCCCATTAGGCATTCTTTTGAACTGCTAGCGCTTTAATTATGCATGATGATGGATATGATGAAACCCTTGCACTGCCCTTTTAAATACCTTGTCCTTGATTGACCTACTACTACTACTATATCTATGCGTGTTTATACGCTGAGCTTGCTATGCATGTGTTGGAACTATGTGGTAGATTCTTGGCGTGTGTGGGGAAAAACCGGCAGGAGAAGGTGTTTTTGGGTTACTTGGCGGGGGTGAGCTCGAGACAACCCGATCCAGGATCGGGGGCCAGGGTTCGTCTTCTCGGGCGATTCCCAGTTTGGTACCTATGGCGGGTACACTGTTTTAGGAGCACATGTGTTGGGGTTTTTGTGATGACTTGGAGGATAGGAGCTCGCCCCGGTCTGAAACCGAGTGGGTCGCTTTGTTACACGGGACTTTCGTACGCACCACCTCACTGAGTTTTGGCGTTTCTTAACGTCACCACCACTAGCGCACTAGCGTGATCGTGTAAGAAACTCCCGGGTACACGGACGAGTGCGAACGAATCCGCAAGCGCACGGATACACCGTTGTAGCACTTCTCCTTAGGGGAATGAGTATTCCCTTCGGGTTTCGTTCCCTCAGGATAGGTCGGGATACAAGAAGCACTTTCTTAAGGGACTTAGCTCTCAAGATGTATTTATGTCAGGTCTTAGTCATCCCCGCAGGGCGACAACACTCCAAGGTGTTGGCAAGCGAGCCCAACTCGGTACGCGACGAAAGAGGGTTGACAAAGGGTCCAATAGGCTGTCACCACTACGGCCTACCTCTACGCTACGATCGTACGTGGTCTTCGCAAACTAGGGTCCAGACACCACGTCTGTACCCCAGACAAATACTATAATGCGGTTACGTCTGTCGACCCGCAACTACACTATAGCAACCGTATAGATACGGTCCCACGAACAAGGGAAAGATCAGAATCAGATCATATCATTGAACTGGGAGCAAAAAGGAAGCTATGGATGCAGCTAAACGAGATACAGCGGACTTACTTAACTAAACAAGATCAGAGCATGCAAACAAGTAAATGAACTACGGCTCTGGCTCTAAAGGATCGAAGCCTTGTGTCATGAAGAACACAAGCCTCTAACTTATGAACGAGCCACGAACACAAGATCAAATCAATCATGCATGATGTCCACTATAGTCTAAATAAGAAATGCTGAAATACTCACTTTGATCTAGATGAAGAACGAGCATCCACGAGGACATCAACTCACTCCTTACCCCTACTCTACCTCTCAACTAATCCTAATCTAGATCTCTCCTCATCACCATTCTACCATAAAGAGGTGAGAATCACCTCTCATGGGCAGAATTGCAGAGAGAGAGAGAGAGCTACACAAGAGAGAAGTGGAACTTGAGAGCTTAGTGGGTGTGTGAGAAATGGAGCCCCTCCCCTCCTATTTATAGACAAGGAGGAGGCTTGCTTCGGGGCTCAAAGTGCCCCTAAACAACCGGGAATGCAGCCAAGAGCTAATGAGCAAGCAGCACGTGGAGGGGGAGGATCAACTGACCCTAGGTCGGTTCGGCCGATCCTAGGGTCGGCCGACACCCTCGGCCAGCCTTCTGGCTTGTGCTTCATCTGGCTTGCTTCCATGTGGGCCCTAATGCCTCTCCTCCGTGCATGGCATGTTTCCTGGTGGTTTAGTTAGCAAAGTGGGCCCATGGATCCATGTGATGCTGACGTGGCAGCGTATGATTCGTCGAGAGTCCTTCACATGGATTGGTGACATCATGGATCCAGGAGAATCCATGTGGCAGCCCCTGATTGGCCAGCATTTGAGTGCCTTGGATTGGAGTGGAGTGAAAGTGCATGGATTCCTCCCATTTCTTATGCTAAATACCTACATTCGAATAGACATCGACATTGGTGGAAAGTATGAGTTTAAGCACCTATTCGAGTGTGGATGTGCAATTCATGCTCAAATTTTCAGGAGTTGACGGCCTTGAAAATGGCAAATATCGACCGTCAACAACACCCTCACACTTGACCTTTGCTCGTCCCGAGTGAAGGGGAAACAAAGCCAAGTGGGTCATGAATACCCAAGAGTAATACAGACATAAGAGATATTCCAAGTCATACCTTGCTCCTGTGAACCTCTGTGTAGTGGCTATCACATTCCCTTGGGTGATTGAAAAGTAGAATAGCTGTGAATCAAGTCACTTATGCACCTGATGATAAACACCTTGGGGGTTTGCAAGATTTTCATAAGCAAAACTCTTGGTGGCTTTCTCATTTGATTCTCTCAAATCGCTCAGAGTGTGTATGTCCTCACTAAGGCATTTGCCTTTCTTCATCCTACTTCTACTGATGGCTATATGTGGAGCTCAGGGTAGGATAAAGAGAAAGCATACTTGCATCACATGTTTTGCAAAGTCAAAGACTGGATCCACAGAGAAAATCAAATCATACTATCAGATCAAGATGTGCACCGGTATGGCTATGGTGTGTATGGTAAGGTGGATACTAGGCCCGTAATGGGTGCTAGATATTACCATACATATATAAGGTGAGAACTATGGGTTGATGGTAAGGTGGACACTAGCCCCGGAATGGACACTAGTTATTACCATCTATGATATGGAACTCCTTTTTGCATGATCTCATCTCTCCCCTATTCCTTCTTTATTTTGGACATGGGCTATTTTTTTCTTTTCTCTTTTTTTTATCATGCCTTGAGCATGCATATATATTTTTTTCATAGCCCATGTCTCTTTTGAAGGATACTTTTGGAGAGAGATGTCACACCAGATATGGAGCTTTATTTTTATGAAATGGATAAATGATACAATGCTAACTTCCAGTGTAGAAGCATAGCAAGGGGAAATAGGTGGGGTGCACATAAATCTTGATCATGAAAGTAATGAAAAGAATTCTCACAAGGGTCACAGAATTTGACAAAGCTCAAAGTAATAACAAGCAGCATATGAACCGAAGGTTTTTACCTACAAAGATCATATGGCTCTAATGGGACGGAGGCATATCAAAGAAGAGCCTTTCCAAGAGGTTTTGAGTTTTCAAAAAATAAATTCCCCAAGAGAGTTAGTCATCAGAGCAAAAGATCATATCATCCAGCCATATCATACTCGTCAATTACTTAGGTGAACATGCTTGTCCTTAAAAAGATTATGGTTCACAAGCATTAGGCAGATAACAATGAATAAAACATATGTAAGTCTACTCAGGTAGACACGAGCTGGGTGATCTTTAGCATCATCATTCGAGTTTTAGTTTAGAGATAGACATATATAGCTTATAAAACTCAGGAATGAAAGAAAGTGAGTTATCGAGATGCAAACCGGCGCTATGCATGAGAGATGAACCGTTAGAGGCTCTCCACAGAAGTGAACTCGTGCGGGTCCTGTTCGGGTTCTCGACAGGTGATTGATCGGCTAGCGCGGAGTGCTCGCAGTGGGTACATATGGAAAACGTCGTGCCTGCATTGAGAGAGTCGTGGCTCTTCCCCCACACTGTCTCGAACCTAGATGCCCTCTAAATCAAAGAGACCAAAGTAATGACACAAAGGGTGGCTAGACCGGGTTACATGACCGGTGAGCCACTTTATTCAAATCCAAATGTTTTAAATGAAAAGCTTAGGCGCTTACACACATGCAAAAGAAATAAATGAAATGAAGGGAAACAAAGGGAAATCAAACCTAGACCTAGACTAGCGCCTAATGAACTAAAGCTGGGGCTAATCCACACTACTCGGCATCATAAAGAGCTGCATGCCCTATGACCGAGAACAACCTCCTCATCTTCGCACAAAGGCCGCGGCGAAGGTCACAAATGTCGTCTCTTAGCTCGGCCAGGTCCAACTTCTGCTCTGAGTAAGCAGTCCTAAGATTCTCGTTGCTGGCCTCCAATTCCTTCATCAGTGGGGTTAGCTTGGCCACTGAGGAGAGCCTAGGGAGTTGCTCGGTGGCCCGAGTCCTCTCCCTGGACCTTCTAGTCTAGGACAGTGGTGGCAACCCGTCATCCAAGCCAAAGTCTGCCTCCTCTTCTGGCGGAACCAGAGCTGGGCGCGCCTCAGGAGCCTTCTCCTTGGGCAGTGCCGGCTTTATGGTCACCGGCGGCTGCGGTGAAGGAGCGGACTGCGCTGAGCTCGTCTGCCCTCCCGCTAGTGATGATCCAGGTGTGCTAGGTGGAGTGAGCGGCAACCCACTGGGGCGAAGCTGAGCCGTGGTCGGCCTGCCGTAGGGGCTGGCTGCCCGTCTCATGTGCCTCTTCCCAGGCGAGGCGGAGCGCCTTGAGGGCAGCGTTCCTGGAATCCTCCCGCCCGGCGGGATGGTGGCGAGCGGAGGAACATCCAGGACACCGACCACCATTGCGAGGTCCGCAGCGGGGGCGGCGACGATAGAGGGGTTGCCTCCTGCCCCGGGACCGGTGGACGAGGTGGAGCCGTCGAAGGGGACAACACTCCTTCCGGCCATGGATGCGGCGATGAGCAAAGGATGGTGAGGTGGAGGAGATGGATTTCGCAATGCGAAAACTCATCAAGCGGCAGGGAGAAGGTTTCTGGAAGAGAATGAGACGCACACGCAAAAGAAGAAGGAGAGAGGCGGCACCAGGGTTTCAGCCGAACCTGGGTTCGGCCGGCCCCCTGTGGGCCCCTCTGGTCCTCCCCTTTCTCGTGTGGGCTCCAGCAAGTCTTAGGATCGACGGCCCAGGTGGATTCCCCGAGATGGACAGATTGGCTTAGGCTTAAGGCTGAGATAAGGTTGAGGTTGAAAATTCATCCTCCACTATATACCAACCTTGGCCAAACCATGATATATCCATAAAGAATCTAGGGGGAATCACCTTAGCAACAAACTTGGTTTGTCAAAAGTGTAAGCACTTCCGACGGTAGTCACAAAGCGTTCGGGTTGCCACAATGGAGCTGTCTTCCTGTGGTCCTTTGCCTACTTCTCTTAAACTTGGCAACTTCTTTCTCCTTGCATGACCACGGTCCACAAGATACCCAAAGGATAATTCTTCCTGGGGAAACGAGATGAGTCCCAAGAGTACTCAGGATGCGGGTGTCTTGTGATCTCCTGTCTCAACTTATGACCATCTCCTTGCAGATAATGTTGATATGATGATAAGCTCTGATTTGCAAGGGTAGTACATATACGAACTCGAGCCCAAAAAGGTATATCAAGACTGAGGGCAAGCATGATCATCCCAGGGAGGCCGAGGCCTTCCCTGAGGTGGTCATGGGACTCGAGGACAATAGCACTGGGGTCGCGGAACTCGGAGACGAAAAGATCGAGCACTGAGGCTAGTGCTTCACCAATAGGTACCGATCTCCGAGTGAACTCAAGCTCAGAAAGACACTCGGCCTTCAAAGACGATAGAGCATGGACTTCCAGAGGCCAGTGTACGATCTTGAACCAGAGTTCGGACGAAGAGCAAGATTTAACTCGCTCTTACCTTAGGCAGAGGGTTCGATGTTCTCATCGAGGTGATGAAAACATTTCGAAGTCTGGCCTAAGCTTCCAATGGGGCGGATTATGGATAAGCTGGAAAGTGCACCTCCCATTGGGCATCGATCAAGTCAGGCATAAGATACAAAGTGCGAGCTTCTCCTGACTGATCGGCATCGATCGATGTGCTCGAGATAGAAGGTGAATGCACTCCATTCGATCGGTAAATGATCATGTTCCTTCGGTCTGATGGATGAATCCAATGGATTATAAAGCAGAGACTGATGTCTCGGTTTATACAAAACTTTAGTGCAAAGCACTTCAGCTCAAATCTCGACGTAGAAACATGATAGGCCTCTCACACCCTCCTTAGGAGATAGTAGTGAGGATCGAACAAGTCATCCTGGCCGAGAATGGTCGTTCTTTCCGAACTACTTTCTCCGTCCTCCCACGAGACAAAGTCTCGGGGAGAAGGTCTAAGAAGATGCACGAGAGGGGAACCCAAGGGTAGATCTCGCGCCATGAAATCTTTCCCTTAGACTCCTGCCATTCAGGAATGACATCTTCAGCCAGAGCTCAGAAAGAATGGATATGAAACCTTGGACTCGGCTGACGATGGATCTAGGTGGCTCAACATTTCCTCTGGTGGTTGCCTCATTGACCGGGATGCAAGGGGAGCTGAAATCTCAGAGATTATCCATGATCTCTTTTCCCTCGACAGCATCTAGGTGCACAAAGGATCCTCCGGAGAGAGCATTAAGTCTCATCGCATCGTCCTTCTGCAATCCAAACCAGAAGTGCTGAAGCAACATCCAGTCGGGAATGTAAAGGACTGGCAATCTTCCACCGCGGAGGCGAAACGATTTCATGCCATTCCTAGTGATTCCTCCTCACATTGCTTGAAACAGAGAATCTTTGCCCTTAACGAGATGACACGTCATATTGGGAAGAAGTGGGAGCAAAAAGCTACTCTCAACCTTTCCCAAGTAAGGTAGTCTCTACAAAAACAACGGTGCCAATCCCGTGCTTCCCCGGAGAGGGATAGCGGGAAACACTCTCTTTTTCGAGCATCCGGTGATTCTCCGGTTTTACCCTGAGTTTCAATCAGACGCTCGTAGTCTCTCACATGATCAAAGGGGTTCTCATGACTTAACCCCGAGAAGGATAGGTCCTGAATTAGCTTCATGAGAGAGGGGCGAATCCAAAGGCCAGATGTAAGAGTGGATCTTGACGAAGATGGCTCTGAGGGTTCACTCCTCGAAGGCGGAAGGTGTTTACAAGGATAACCTTCCATGGGTAGTGGGGGTAGAGGTAGAAGTAAAGAAAACAAAAAGGGATATCTCAAAAAGGGTAACGGGGGTGAAGGTAGAGGAAAAAGGAAAAAGATAAATACGAGGATAGACGGGCTCGAAGGTTAACAACAGCCGTCCCCGGCAACGGCGCCAGAAATGCTTGTTGGCATTTCTTAACGTCACCACCACTGGCGCACTAGCATGATCGTGTAAGAAACTCCCGGGTACACTGACGAGTGCGAACGAATCCTCAAGCGCACGGATACACCGTTGTAGCACTTCTCCCTAGGGGAATGAGTATTCTCGTCGGGTTTCGTTCCCTCAGGACGGAGAGTAACCAGAGAGGGTCTATCCAAGGACACCAACTTTCGCTGGGATAGGTCGGGATACAAGAAGCACTTCCTTAAGGGACTTAGCTCTCAAGATGTATTTCTGTCAGGTCTTAGTCATCCCCGCGGGGCAACAACACTCCATGGTGCTGGCAAGCGAGCCCAACTCGGTACGCGACATAAGAGGGTTGACAAAGGGTCCAACAGGCTGTCACCACTGCGGCCTACCTCTACACTACGATCGTACATGGTCTTCGCAGGGAAACCAGGGTCCAGACACCACGTCTGTACCCCAGATAAATACTATAATGCAGTTACGTCTGTCGATCCGCAACTACACTATAGTAACCGTATAGATACGGTCCCACAAACAAGGGAAAGATCGGAATCAGATCATATCATTGAACTGGGAGCAGAAAGGAAGCTATGGATGCAGTTAAACGAGATACAGCGAACTTACTTAACTAAACAGGATCAGAGCATGCAAACAAGTAAATGAACTACGGCTCTGGCTCTAAAGGATCGAAGCCTTGTGTCATGAAGAACACAAGCCTCTAACTTATGAACGAGCCACGAACACAAGATCAAATCAATCATGCATGATGTCCACTATAGTCTAAATAAGAAATGATGAAATACTCACTTTGATCTAAATGAAGAACGAGCATCCACGAGGACATCAACTCACTCCTTACCCCTACTCTACCTCTCAACTAATCCTAATCTAGATCTCTCCTCATCACCATTCTACCACAAAGAGGTGAGAATCACCTCTCATGGGCAGAATTGGAGAGAGGGAGAGAGAGCTACACAAGAGAGAAGTGGAACTTGAGAGCTTGGTGGGTGTGTGAGAAATGGAGCCCCTCCCCTCCTATTTATAGACAAGGAGGAGGCTTGCTCCGGGGCTCAAAGTGCCCCTAAACACCCAGGAATGCAGCCAAGAGTCAATGAGCAAGCAGCACGTGGAGGGGGAGGATCAACCGACCCTAGGTCGGTTCGGCCGATCCTAGGGTCGGCCGACACCCTCGGCCAGCCTTCTGGCTTGTGCTTCGTCTAGCTCGCTTCTATGTGGGCCCTAACGCCTCTCCTCCGTGCATGGCACGTTTCCTGGCGGTTTAGTTGGCAAAGTGGGCCCATGGATCCATGTGATGCTGACGTGGCAGCGTATGATTCGTCGAGAGTCCTTCACATGGATTGGTGACATCATGGATCCAGGAGAATCCATGTGGCAGCCCCTGATTGGCCAGCATTTGAGTGCCTTGGATTGGAGTGGAGTGAAAGTGCATGGATTCCTCCCATTTCTTATGCTAAATACTTGCATTCTAATAGACATTGACACTGGTGGAAAGTATGAGTTTAAGCACCTATTCTAGTGTGGATGTGCAATTCATGCTCAAATTTGCAGGAGTTGACGGCCTTGAAAATGGCAAATATCGACCGTCAACACCGAGAGTGGGGATAGGGCCATTTCGACCCTAGCAAGTGCGATACCATACCTGCCATTAGGATAGAGTGTATCAGTGAGAGGGTTTAGGGAGGAGTCCCTTCCCTTTTGGGCGCTCCCCGTGTGGCCACACGGGGGCATGTTCACAGTTCTGGGGTGGTCCTTTGCGAGGGACCGCATTGAGACCCGGATGCAGGATAGAATCGTAACTCCTAGGTGTTCGTTCGGTTGGGTAGGCTCGGTCGGCCGTACACCGTCCGGGTGCTATTCCGAGTTGGGTACTGGTGTACACGCTCTGCAGAGTTTAGATCTATACGTATAGCCGCGTCCTCGGTTATGGACATGCCCGTTGTTTACTCCGACTCTTACGTTTTGGGATTTCTACCTCCCCCTTATAGGATGTGAGTGTATGGTGAGCCGTGGTTGTACTCGGGGAGAGGGGAGTTGCTCCCTCTGCCTCGCGGATCCGGGTGCAATCATTGAGGTGCGAGGAGTGGGAGTTCTCGCACCGACCCTTGTTGGAGATAGGTGCTGGTGACGGTGATCTGGGTAACCAGGTGTAACCGTTTGTGGTTGAGAGATGTGGGAATTGGTGGGAATTGGAGATGATATTCTATTTATATTGATGCTGCTGCTGCTAGGAAACCCAGCCTCTACCTTGTTCCTTTCTTTACCTTTAGAAGTAGGCCACTTAAAGCTTGCATACGGTTGGTGACGTGAACCTATCCCGATCCTTGGGGATAGCCCCTGAGCTTGCAGGGTACGAGTCAGACTTCGACAACAACGCCGACGGATGGTACGACTGAGGGGCACGTTGCTTCGCTCAAGGATGCCTGTGGGAGATGAGTGAAGATGGAGACACCTTCTGGAAGCTAGCTACCGCTGCGTAGGCTCTTATTCATGTTATTCCGCCAAGAGGCGTGTATTGATGTACTCCATTATTCAGGATATGTAATAATATTCGTACTCTGATGCTTTATTTCGATGTATGGTTGTGATATTTATTTGTGATGGATGTCTGTGCGTGATAGCATCTGATCCAGGGACTATCACGAGAGCAGGTTGACGGGTTTTCCCTTTTTGGAAAACTCGGGTCGTTACATGTGTGCTAGAAGAAAATAAGATTCTTTCGTAGCCTAAACACAATATGAATCGCGATATCCAGAAGGGCTGGCATACCTCACACACAACAAGACCAACAATGGCTTCTCTTTTAATTTCATCCAGTGGAGAGAACTTCCTTTTGAAAGACACAATGACTACTATCCACCAAATCCTCTTGTGAAGAGTCATCAAGATCACTATCTTGAGAAAGCTCACGACTTTACAGCATGTATCAAGTCTGACATCTACCATAAAATTGTATAGCTTCACCTGCAAGGGAAAGGGAATTATTTATCCCGTAGAGCATACACCATGTAATGTAAAGATGATTTTTTTTATTTCAAAATTGAGAAGCAAATTCAAGGGACATCGGTTACACCACTGTGAATCCTTTACTTTTGTGACGTATGTCTCATGACACTATCACAGTTGATGTAGTTTCCAATCAGATTAGAAATTTTCATGACTGCATGTATGTCTCTTGAAGCATCTGTTTAGGAGTCATCAAATTGAATTTTCATGTAAAAAAGGATAAACGAACTGCTGTGAAAAGAATATTCGGGCAAAAGCACATTGGCAAGAGAAAGTAGTAAGGTCAGGAAGGGAAACAAATACCTTTCATCCTTCAATCACTTTATGAAACAAATTGCTTCTTGGCAAATGGATGGCAACACAAATGCAGGACACACCAACAGGGGATAATACATCCGCGAGGTGTCATCTTGGTGTGAGAACTGAGAACACATCAACAAGCATTCAGTCACCAAGCAACATGCATTCAGCCACCAACATTCAGAGACGGTTTTTACCCCTAAATTTAAACCTGGTACAAATTATATGAATCAAGTTGTAGATATCTTTTCTCGATGCTTCTACTATGGAAATCTGGGGCTCTTCATTGTAATTATCATTTGATATACAACAGATAAGTCCTCATGCACGACAGGAAGGGAATAAAAAAATGGAGATTACGGAGTTCCTACGAACTGAAGTACATGAAAGAACCACCAACTTTTGGAAAAGAAAGGGAATATGACCAGCAAACAAAATAAGTGGCCGGATGGTATGAACTTCCTGATGACAACATGAATGCAAAATTTCCTGAAGCAGTAGCGAAAAAATGTTCACACATCAACTGAAAAAGATGATGCTTCGGGACTCCGGTTTTACCTGATGCATTCACTGGTGACACACACCCTTGGGACTGGCCAACAAATCCAAGGTTCGACCGACTACAACCATGACGGAGCATATAAATTAAGAAATTGTATGTTTGATGGACAGATAATATAAATTAAGAAACATTAGTAATATTCATGCCATACCCCCAAATCAAAATCAATGCAAATTGAACAGAATGCAGTGCGCATGAAACAGAATGGTGTTGTAAGATGTGTGTACCTTGCATTGCCAGCTGGTGTTGCAGATGCGAAGGAGCCGGAGATGCAGATCGGGAACCCGACGGACGTCAAGCACGTTGCGCACATCGGCTGGGACAACGCCTCCGTCACAGCACCCAGCTGGGTACCCGCTTCCACTCCCGATCGCGCCACGCGCGTGCTCCTTCCTTGCCGGTCCATCTAACGGATCCGATTGGCGTGCTGCAGATGAACGAATTCAAGGCGTAGCCGGGAATGGCGGCTAGAGGCAGCGAGCCGGAGCCCGCGCAGGCCGGGGGTGGAGGAGAGGAGCAGCCCGGAGGAGAAGGCGGCGGCAAGGCGGAGTGGCCGCGGCGGACGAGGGGGAAGGGGTCTGGTGGCGGCGAGGCGAAGCGGCGCGACGGGGCGGGCGAGGGTTCGCGCCGCGACCGGCGGATAGCGAAGACGGACATGGAGGAGGCGGAGGGGAGGTCGCGGCGCGATCTATGCGGAGTCCAACGGAGGAGGGAGGTGGGCCGCGATCGGACGCACAAAATGGATCGCGGAGGGCGGGGGCGCGAGGGGCGGCCGCGCGGGGTGGAGGGCAAAACGACATACCAAGTTTTTCTCATAAATTCATTCTTTTTAGTAGTAGAGATAGAGATTGTAAGGTGTGAACACGTTGTCTAGTTTTAGAGTTCGACTCACGATATTGAGTCCACATATAATTCTAGCCGCCCTATTTTGCACAAAGTAGCAGACTGTCAAACATGAGTTAATTTGATGTGGGTTGGGGCGGATTAGGGGCGCATGATCATGTCTAATTTCGTCATTTCCTTTGTTTATTAACCTGTCATAGTGGTGGTGGCTGGCATTGCGTAGTAGAAGGGCGCAGGCGCGTATGAGAACGTGAAATCACGTATAGTCTAATAGTCGTCGGAGATCTCGGATCCTGCTAAACAGGCGTGCGTAGTCTTTCCTTCCAGGTTTGCGAGATTGATTTTGATGCGCTTTGCATGTGTGGGACAGTAAATAAATATATATGACCAGGCTTTCGATTAATTTTGAATGTGTGAACAAAAAAATAAATATACACGACTCACTGAACGGCTGGCTGGTTGGCTTAGCCTTGAATAATCAATAATATCCAATTCAAGGGAAGAAAAAGGACACAGTGGGGTAAACACAGGGATAGGGATTTTGTTTTTCGAATTTTTTCAGTCCCAGACGAAAACACTCGACCGTTGTTGTTGGATTTACTGCAGCAACCATATATATATATATATATATATATATATATATATATATCAATGCCCTCTCCATCTTTTGAAAGAGATAAAGTATGAAAGAAAGAGGTAGTACACGTGGAATTAAATTTTGAGGTAATATATTTATTTTTTATTTTATGAGAGATTTTACGGTGTTTGGAAATTTTAAGGGCCATCCATCGGTCTAATCGTACATTATCACTAACTTGTAACTTTTGTACTTCTTTTAAGTGAGAACTTAATTATCATTATGTACTTCAAGGCGGAAGTATTATCATCTAAGCACCCCACTAAGGGTCATAGTTTTATTTCTCTCAACATGCAAACTATCCATATCACTATCCACTATACGTGATGTCATCATCCACTTGATCATCTATTTATGTCTTCAACCGATTTTCTGTGATGACTAATAGCATATCTTTGTGAGTAGCATGTAAAAAACTTCTCACGGTATGTAGATATACATGTAGGATCATCATTTAAGAATGATTCTCTCGACAAATGAACATATTTTCATGTATAAATGTATAATGTTGTTTACAAAAGAATGTTGACATTCAATCACTTTGGTGTTTATACTTTCACATTTCACCATAATTTTTTAAAAAAAATCCCGCAGCAACGCATGAAGCATCTCCTAGTATATAACTAATAACTAAACAAATTGCAAATGTAATAAATGTTGGGCGTACACCTCGGGTATCTTCCTTGAAGGAAGAAGACAGACTACTACTAGAATTGCACGGTAATCCTACTAGGATCCACACTGTGTAATCCAACTAGGACTCCTACCTTGTAATCGATTAAGAATCCGCCCCTGAACTATATAAAGGAGGCAGGGTACCTAGAAGAATATACACCATGAGGCCAACACCTCAACACCCCAGCGCAGGGTGCAATATACAACATCAAACAAGACGTAGGGTATTACGCTATCTTGGTGGTCCGAATCTGTATAAATCTGTGTCTCGTGTCCTCGCTTTTACCTTCGGATTCCAGGTCTCGCGATCCCCCACCGCACAAATCACTACCTCGAGTACCCCTTGATAGGCTGCCGAACATAAAAAAACGATAATAAAGGCATTGCATTGTAGCATGGTGTAGCTGAGCCTGAGTGTTTGTCTATGTAATAGAAATGTCATACTAAGGATATAATGCATCTCCAAAATTCGTTACTCTAAAGTACCAAAATAAAGTGCTTATACAAAATGTAATTAATTTAAAGCTAAAATTAGGATTACAACATGAATATATGATTATACTAGGAGATTGCTTAAGGATAGGGAAATCCTATTAGTTAGGATCAAAACACTACAAAAGAACATAATAATCAAATGGATATGCATGTAAAGCTCGTTATGATGAACAACTCAAAAGAAACCCATCACTATGAGAATAATGAGAAAAATGCTTAGAGAAAAACATTATATGCTAGTACCAATCACTAACATAGCTGAAACTGTACTAGCTAAGCTATTGGCGTGGACCACCTTGCTAGTCTTTGGTATTCGTTAGTTTTAAAACTACAGTCAAATATTGCGTCTCGGTTAGTTTCAAAAACCAACATTAAATACTTTGGGATGGAGGGAGATTAATAAGATCTGTGAAATACTCATATATCGTCACCATTTCTATACAATGAGAGTGCGTATAATTTAAATAGCACTTGGTTTGAATTTGTGAAACGCGGCCTTTCAAATCAGAATACATTTTATAAAAAGAAGGTAACAGAGGAAGTATTATGTTTGAGGTAGATAATCTTCACATAATTACTAAGAGTATCTCCAACAGTTCTCTATCTCACGTTGCCCAAAAGGGCATAAACATAATTTTGTTTCTCTCTTAGGGTTTCTGATTTAAGTTAGATCTGAGTTTGACAAGTGAATTATGTCAAACTGTTGGAGATGAGCTCTTTGTTTTTCTTGACATAAGTTGGCAAAACACAAGATTTGTCAAGTAACTCTTGAAAATGCTCTAAAACTAAGCTCGGTGGGGTGAAGATATAGATGGCCATATGGGCCACCCAGCCCGGCACAGCACGAGCCCGACGTGGCGCGACAGCCGTCGTGCTCGTGTCGTGCTGGCACTACGTGCCGAGCTCGCGGCACAGCACGAGCACGACGCCCTTTTTTCGTGTCGTGCCGACCCGAGGCACGACGGCAGGCACAACGTGCCGTCGTGCTCGTGCCAGCCCGCTCGCCGCCGCTTCCCCGACGCGCGGGGTGGAGGTGGATCTCGAGTCGTCATAGCCCCTGTTGGAGGCGGAGAGAAAAGGGAGGAGTGGACGGAGGAGCGCGCGAGGACCCCTCGAGCGCTGTCAGCCATGGAATCGATGCCTCCGCCGGAGGCGACGTCGACACCTCCGCCGGAGGGGACGCCGATGCGGCCGCTGGCCGCACCCTCAACGTAGTAGGTACCTCCTTCTCACGCATAGAGGACAGGCCACGGATCTGGCCACAGGTGCCTCCTTCTCGCCCCGGCCGCGCCACCTCCATGCGCAGGGAGGGAGAGGTGGCCCGCGCCGCCTCCATGCGCGGCGAGGTGGGGCAGCGACGGAGGAGGAAGAGGCAGCCGCGGAGGAGGGGTGGTGGAGGAGGAAGAGACGGTCGCGGAGGAGGAGTGGGCCGATGGTGGCGTAGGAGGAGAGGGCCGGCGGCGGCGGCTGGCTACGGGCAGGATGGGAATGGGAAGGACTAAGGAGCAAGGCTAAGGTTTGGAGAAAGGAGCGCCGCATATATATGTCGTCGGGCCGCTGGGCCGTTTGGGCTAATGGGCCGCGTGCCAGCCCACGTGCTGAGTCTGTTTCGTGCCTGGGCTGGACCGGCACTACAGGCTGAGAATGGTGCCCAGCACTAGCCCGACATCGTGCTCGGACCGGCCCGAGCCCGATAACATCGTGCTAGGCATGTGCTCGTGTCGACCAAAAAATCGTGCTTTGAACTGGTCCATGAGCCTCGTGCCATATGGCCATATGTAGGTGGAGATCTACGAGTTTTCAAAAAAAAGTAATCTACTTCTTCAAATTTAGAAAACCTCCTAACTCCGGTGAAACACAATACTTAATATTGCCAGATACAAAATATAGATACACGAATACAAAATCAGCCGAAGTAGCTGAGGAAGTGCGCCTTGTACGTGTCCATGTGCGCTGGGTGCAGCGACACGGACGCCTGCACGCCGCCGCTGGCACCATCGGCTCCCTTCTTCCCGGCGACGAGCACGACCTGCCCGTCGTGGTTCATGGTGACCAGCTCCGTCCTTTCCTCGTATGCCGGGAACCTCGTCAACCCGGCCAGGTTCACCAGCCCGTCCATGTTCACTCCTTCCACCGTTCTCATCCAGTCCCACCCGGCCAGCGGGTTCGCCGCGGCACGCCGGACCTCCTCCGCCACCAAGGCCGCGGCGACGCCCACTCCGTTCTCCGCGAGGAGGTCCCGCGCGGTGGCGCGCGCCAGGCACCCCGAGATGCACGTCCCGAAGTAATGGTCACCCGGCGGTGGGTCGAGGCGCGCGCGGCAGTCGGCGAAGAAGAAGAGGTAGACCTCGTCGTCGGGGGAGACGATGCCGGCCCGGTGCTTGGCGTGGACGAAGGACACCCACGCGAGCGCTGCGACGGCGACGAAGCTGGACGGCGGCGCGGCGGCACGCTCCGCCGTCGGCGAGAGCTCGGTGATGCGCTGCTTCAGGCGGCGCATGTCTTGTGCCGCGATGGTGAACGTCCGGCGGGAGAGGTTGGGGCGGATAAGGTGCCCCGCCACGGCTGCCTGCCAGCGTGCGAAAAAAATGTTGTCATATGAGCTCTGCCCAAGGCGGAGGTAAATTGACGAGTTATCGTAATGTACCTTGGGCAGATCAGGCGCGTACTTCCGCAGCACGGCCCTCGTGAGCTCCTCGCCTCCGGGGATCTCGATCGCCGCGCGGTCGAACGTCGGCGGCGCGGCGGCGTCCTCCTCCGCGTCCCCACGGCATGCCGCCGCCCACGCCTCGAGGAACCTCCACACAGACCGGCCGTCAGCCACGGCGTGGTGCATCGCGACGCCGAGCGCCAGCCCGCCCCGCAGCCGCGTGACCTGCACGGCCATCGTCTCGGCGGGGAGCTGGCCGGCGTCGAGGACGGGCACGAGCCGCCCGAACGTCTCGGCGTCGTGGTCCTCGTCGCCCGCGAGGCGTGCCGCGTCGGCGCCGCCGCCCTCATCGCTCGCCCCCGCAACGAGGAACCTAACCCCGCCGGCGGCCACGCCGCCCGCGGTGCAGTCGATGGCGGCGTCGCCCGTGGCCGGCTGGTGCACGATCCTCCCCGCCAGCGGGGGGAACCGCGCGGCGGTCTCCGCGAGCGACGCGCGCAGGGCGTCCACGGCGGACTGGAACGGCGGGATCTTCCCGGCGCCGCCGCCGCCGCCGTTGTCGACGAAGATGAGCAGGCGCTGGATGAGCGGCAACGTGACCCACTGTGCGTCCAGCGCGGACAGCCGGATCGGCTCCGACGGCAGCGCCGCGGTGGCCGGGACGGCGACGCGGGCCTCCTCGATGACTTCGACCGACGACTGCGGCATGGCGAGGGAAGACAAGTTGGTGGTGGGTGCTGGCCGGGGGGTGGCAGCTTGCATTTTGTCCGACGCTTAGAGCAACTCCAGCCGCACCCCCAAAAACAGGCCCCTACTTCTCAATTTCGGAGCCGGCCTGCGAAATTTGGGGGCTCAAAATGAAGCCCAACTCCAGCCGGGCCTGCAAATGGAGGCCTTATTTCTTGTGGGACCCAATTGTCAGGGGTTGACCGACGGTGACCGCTCCACGGCCTGGCCGTCGCCGCGCGCCCGCCCGGCGCCGTCGCCATCCACGCCGCCCTCCGAGTCCGCGGCACGCCGTCGCCCTCCACGCCGCCCTCCGAGTCCGCGGCACGCCGTCGCCCTCCACGCCGCTCTCCGAGGCTGGGACACGCCGTCGCCGTGGCGGCCCTAGCGCCCGCCTCTCCCTGACGCGCTGGTCGAGCCCTGCCCCCGGCCTCCGTGCTGTTCGTGGCCGCCGCTGGAGAGCGCCGCCGGCCGCTGCTCTTCACCAAGAAGAAGTTCCAGGCGCCCACTCTGTTCCCGTACAGGTGCGTGCAGTCACAAGTTTAGATTGCAAACAGCAATGATTTATGTATTTTTGGCATTGAGATGCTGTTGTCATACTACTACCGATGCAATTTCAAGAGTAACATACCGGCAAAATTCAAACAGAGAAGGATGAGGTATCCTTTGTGAACAATTATAACTGAAGAAATGCTCTAAAGTTGAAGTATTTTTCATGCATCCATATACACGGCGTAGCCGAATAGTTACAGTTTGAAACAAGTTATCAATTGTTACTCTGTTTGGCAAACCTTCAGCTCTAAAGTTTGTGATCTATTGGCAATGATGTGCCTATGTCAACATGCAAGATTTTAGCTTTTAATAATGATGTTATGTTTTGCTATATATAATGAAGAGAAAAAATTGAAAGCTCTATCTGTGCTATATATAATGAGGCCTAGCTAGATGATGTCAAATGGGTTCATATATGAGCTGGGCTGGTGGGATTTGTGTCATGGGCTGAGATAGATCAAAATTACACATTTAATATTTTTACTTGTCACAGCAAGAAAGACTCAGATGGAATTGTAGAAATATTTTTTTAAAAATATTTGTAGAAACCTTCTTTTGCATATCCTACTATTAATTGGTACTGCTAATATGTGAGGTTGCATTTTCACAATTATCAATGTACATTTGATATAGTACTGCTCTAAGACTTTTCCTTCCATTTTATTGTTTCTATGGCAGATGTCAAGGTTTGGAAAAAGCCTTCATCAACGGTGGGATGAAGACGACGAGTCTGATGACGATGACCTCCTAATTGTTGCTGGTCTTATTGAGGGTTCAAGGAGGGAGAAGCAGAAGAAGAAATTTCGTGGATCTTTGCCAGGTCGTCACAACGTGAAGAGGGGCATCTTAGGGGGTCATGATGGTATATTCCGGGACTACTTTGCGGACCCAAGCATATACAACGACAAGCATTTCAGAAGGAGGTTCCGGATGAAGAAGTCTCTCTTCCTACGGATCGTGGCTGCAGTGGAGTCTCACGATGACTACTTCCGTCAGAAGCGCAATGCCGTTGGAGCTCTTGGGGCCTCTCCACTCCAGAAGTGTATTGCTGCTGTTCGGATGCTTGCCTATGGTGCTCCGGCAGACTTCCTGGATGACTACGTGAGGCTGGGAGAGAGCACCATCATTGAGTGCCTCAAACATTTTGTGAAAGCCGTCGTTGAAGTTTTCGGTGAGCAATACCTGAGGGCCCCCAATGCCGAGGACACAGCTAGGTTGATGGCCATTAATCATGCAAGAGGGTGGCCAGGCATGATTGGCTCCATTGACTGTATGCACTGGAAGTGGGACAAGTGCCCGACTGCTTGGAGAGGCGCATACAAAGGGCATAAGGATGGGCCGACCATGATTCTTGAGGCTGTTGCATCTCAAGATTTATGGATTTGGCATGCCTTTTTTGGTCTTCCTGGTTCTCTCAACGATGTCAATGTGCTTCGCCGTTCTCCACTTTTTCAGAGTCTGACTTCCGGGACAGCACCAGAATTGGAATACATCGTCAATGGGAACATGTACAAGATTGGTTACTATCTTGCTGATGGCATATATCCAGCGTGGGCAACCTTTGTGAAAGCTTTTCAAAGTCCACAGGGGAACAAGAAGATCTACTTCACAAGGGCACAACAAGCAGCGAGAAAAGACGTCGAGAGGGCTTTTGGGGTACTCCAGTCCCGATTCGCTATGGTGCGGGGCCCTGCAAGGTTATGGAGTAAGGAAGACCTTTGGTGTATCATGCAATGTTGTGTACTCCTGCACAACATGATAATTGAAGATGAGCGTGAAGATCCCGGCGATTTCAACTACCATCAAGACCGGAACGGTATCCGTGTGTTGCAGCCCAAGGACTATGAGCACCGTGATCCTATTCTTCTAAATGACTTCCTCAAGATACACCAAGAAATTGAGGACAGATCGTCCCATGAAAGACTACGTGAGGATCTAGTAGAGCATCAATGGGCAAGATATAGTGCTAGGTAGTAACTTCAAATGTCTTGAGATGTTCAAATGCAGTGGGAACATGATCTAGTGCTGTGTTGTAGAAGTCAAGTCATTGAGATGTTCATGTTCATGTTCCAGTGTACAAATTTCTTCAGATTGTCATTCCTCTCATATAAGTTGTTACAGTTTTTTTTAATGAAATGAGACTGGTATCTTTCAGATCATGAAGGTTCAGACAGCAGAGTACATGAAGGCTCATGGACCACATTCATCGGGCCACAGCTCTATGACAATGTCCAGAAAAACTGTACAGATCTATGACAAATTGATCCTGGTATACCAGGAGAAAATAAACAGTTGTAAACATAGAAGAAGATGTTGCTTTAATTCATTACAGAATTCAACTCATTACTCTACTGAACATGACAGGTTTTCAACATGAACATGAACATGAATATGACAACTTCTTTAACATGAACATCATGATATCACTGAGAACTCGCCGCATCGCCTACACTAGCAGTGTCTACACTAGAACTCGCAGCCTTAGCAAACTGAGCCCTCTTGGCCAGTATGTAAGCCTTCTGGTGCTCATCCATATTGCTCATGTCGCAGAACATGATCTTCTGCTCCTGCTCCCACTGCAGACGCTGCTGCTCGCACTGCACACGCCGGTCCTCGATGTCGAGCTTGCGCTGCTCACACCGGTCCTTGATGTCGAGCTTGCGCTGCTCAATCAGCAGATCTTTTTCCCACCTTTCCCTCTTCAACTCCACTTCCTCGGCCTTCATCACCATCAAGTTCCCCATCATATCCTTGTAGTCGTCACCTCCCTCACCTTTCCTCTGCTTCTCCTTGGACTGCTTTCGCCCCGGAGGTCGAGCTTTCTTCCCAGGGGATTGGTTTACATCACCTTGCTGACTTGGTACCGAGACGTGGAGTTCTTTTGACTTACTCGGTCTCTTGTCAACACTTGCAAACTTCTCCGTATGCCTTAGCACAAGCCAACAATGGATGAATGGAAAGCTCTTTCCCTTTGAAGCTCCGGCATATCTTGCTTGTGCTTCCAAGATCTGCAACAAAGATGAAGACATGGTTAGATAAATGTACGGATAAGAAAGGACCAAATGAAACAACAAAGGTCAAATGAAACTACATGTTCTTGATAAGGCACGCCGCTTGGATGACGCCTCTCGACTTCCTCGTAGTATCCTTGGAATCTCATACAATCCTTCACTATTATCCCACAGCGATGCTCAAGAGAATTAGAAGTTCGGTCAGAGGGGAAATCCCTGAAGCTGTGATAATGTGCAGTGATCCTCTCCCAATATGTCCTGCCTGATTGGTCGGTCCCTACGCTAGAGTCGTAGCCGATACCGATCCATGACTTGCAAAGTTGAATATCTTCTTCTTGAGTGTAGTTGCTGCCCCGCTTTGATGTTCCTTTCCCACCACTACTTGGCTGCATCGGAAGTTCCAAATCACCATCCACACCCTCGGTCAGCAAATTTGTGTAGTACTGCGAACTTGAGCCCCTTTGATCCTGCAAACCATAAGAGACATGTATAGTCAGAATGTGGAAAGAGACATGTACTGTCATTTCAATTCTCAGATCTCACTCATGTTCATGTCATATGTGAAAAAATACACTCATTTAGCATGACATTAGCATTGCAGCAGATTTGATAGTAGACTATGAACATATATTTATATCAGTACATATTCCATTAGAAATGTCTCATATAACAAGAAAACTGGGCTCACTACATTGTCAAAACAAAATAAGAGCTAGGTCAATCCCTGAATAGATTTGAAGAGTTCAGTGCACTGGAGACAAGGCCTACTATACTTCCAGCTGCAGACAAAGAAATTTTAGAGAACTGATAATATGACCTCATCAAAACCAAACAAAATGCAACACAACAAGAACAGGTAAGAAAAAGATAATGTCTTGGTATAGCCATCCTCCTACCTGAAGAAATAATCAAAACTGCGAAAATTTTTAAACCATCACTGTTAGAGTGACTTCATCAACTGGTGAGTAGTGACTCGGCAATGCTACGGCAATAGAAAGCTTACCAAAGCCACCAATCAAAGAGCAAGTCTATGATTTGATAATTTCTTTAGGAAATTAGATAGCACATCAGGCAATGGATATATGGGACTGCTTCATGCATTTTGCATGCCTTTGTGAGCCTCTAGAGTTCAAGTGAGATGCTATTTTGCTAACTTTTCCTGTGCCGGCTTCAGAAGGACTATCAGATCATACAATTTATTCATGAAGATGCAGTCAGGGAGATTGACATGTATAAAAGATATTTGGTGATCACTGAATTGGTAGTCGATGGCGAGTGCCATACCATTTCAAATTCTCCAATACTTAAGAGAGTGTGACAGTACTCGAGTTCTGATTCTATTTGTCTAAAATAGTCACAGGCTCTTAGTCTCACAGAGAAGAATGATAAGAATAATTCTGTGCATATCATGAAGTCTTGGCGATAAGTCTGCAGTACTTTGAAGATGATGGCAAAGCAAACAGTGAGGGAGACTGAAGCACTACAAGCAGCAGCATCCATCATTCTTCTATTTCGTCACAGCACAAACTGAGATAAGTTCTACATTTGCAAGCACAAAACAAAGCAAATATACGTGCATCCATTCAGAAAATTACACTTTGACAGTCAACAACAAAGGATTCAAACACATGAGAAGAAAATTACGTACATTTGCAGAGTAGTCCGGTGTCCAATCAAACAATGGCTGCGATGTGTCGTCATCGTCGTATCCCATCACCGCTGGGGAAGAGGATGTGCTGCGAGTATCCCAGTGGATAGTGGCACCGAGTGGTGGTGAGGCAGGTTCCGTGAAGGTCGCCGCAACAGGATCGTGTCGAGGAGTACCACCGGGAAAGAGCAGTTCTTGGCGATGAGGAAGGCCGGAGTTGGGCAGTTCTTGGCGATGAGGAAGGCCGGAGTTGGGCACTTCTTGGCGACGAGGATGAGCCGAGTTGGAAGGGTTGGCAGTAGGATGCGGAGCTGGGGCGACAAAGGTTCGACGACGGGACTTCGTCGTGGTACCCGCCATTGGCAGTGGAGGGCGCACGCCGCCGGAGTTTGCTCCATGAGATCCGGAAGGTCTCTGCTCCTTGTTGGGAAGGGGGCGGGGTAGTAGAGGCTGCGCTGGCTGTCCCTTGCGTTGAGGATGAGTCGCCTGCTCCATGCCGCGGCTGGGTGGAGGTGCAGCAGGGCGGCGGCGCGGGGAGGCGACCGGCGAGACGACGGGCAGGGAGGCGACTGGGAGGCGGAGCGAGAAGACGGGGATGCGCGGAGAGGCGACGGGACGAGGACGGTGGCGTGGAGGCGCGACGGGACGAGGACGGTGGCGTGGAGGCGCGCCGGGCCGAGGACGACGGCGTCGAGCACAGCGGCCGGCGCGCCGTCGGTGTGTGGGGATGAGCGAGGATGACGACCGACGCGAGGACGACGAGCGGATAGGAGCCTCCTGTTTCCAGGGGCTTGCGGGCCGAGTTTGGGAGCCCGATCAAAATAGGAGCCTGGATGAGAGGCCTGCTGGAGTTCAGATTTGGAGGTGGGCTCTCAAATTTTGGAGTAGGGCCTCATTTAGGAGGTGGGCTGGAGTTGCTCTTAGGCGGTGTGTGGCTGCTGGCTCTCGAGTCACCTACTGTGAGTCTGTGACGACATGACCGATGTTTTGTCTGAACTTGATGTGCAGTGTCAATGATGATGATACCTGGATGATGTCGGGTAGTAACTGTATTTCCCGCGATAAAAGTAGTAACTGTCCCATACTTCCAGCAATCAAATGCGCAGTGTCAATGATGATGATGCCTGGATGATGTTGATGTCTGAGCTTAGGTCAGAGATTTTAGAGTCTGTTCTTTTCCTTTAAAAAATAATGAATGACATTATTCACCTATCACATCCATCATATTTTCTCTCATAAAAATACTATTTCAACACTATTTATTTGTAATTTCACTATTTCTTTTCACCGAACAGAACCGACCTAGTTATCTGCTCAGGCAGCAATCAAACGTTCGATTTCGTAGCTGGCGTTGCTAACTAAATGCGCCTGGGCGGCGAGGCCCAAAGCCTCGTGATTTGTGGCCGCCTCCATAAGAAAAGTCTTGAAACAGTGTCATTTAGTTCATTTTGAAATTATTTTATAAAAAAATTATATATATGATGTGATTATGTGCAAAATAGAATCTATGAACCTTAATTAACTTTTGACAACAATTATTGATGAAAAAAAAAGTTGGTTTACATATTTAAATGTGAGCCCAAAAATGAAAGTAAAGCTATTGGCAGATTGAAAATCTCAAGTCTAAAAATAGTGTCAATTAGCCCACTTTAAAATTCTTTTATGAAAAATTTTATATGTAAGATGTGATCAACGACATGCAAAATAGAATCTATGAATCTTGATTAACATTTAACAATAGTTGTTGAGCAATGAAAAGTGAGTTTACATATTTAAAATGGGGTTTTAAAATTGCAAGTATCGCTGGTTTTTGTCCTCGACGTCAGAGATGATGGCGCCGAGACGTGTAACCTCAGCATCACGGTCCACGACGTCGAGGTGAGAGTCCTTTTTTGTAAATCTTTCTCCTAGAAGTGTATTTTTGAAAAACTTTTCGAAAAAAGGTTGATAGACAAAAAAAAAGTCGGTAGTTCCTACTCGGGTCCTTAGTTACTCAAGGAAGCATCTACTTTTCTCCATCCGGATCCTTCTTCCAAGGGTGAAGAGAGAAGACCCTACTTGGTTGTTGATTGTGCTACCTCTCGCGGACACGGACGGAAGTCGTGAGTTGTTCACGTTGCTGCCTCCGTCGTTTGGCACGCTGACGACAAACACTACCGGAATCGGCACCTTTGCCGAAAGCCACATGCGCCTGGCAAAGGCTCTTTTCCTCTCGGCAGCGCCTTTACGAAGAGGGAACTCACGGCAAATGGCTCTCGGTAAAATTTAGCTGGCAAAGAGCTCTTTGCCGAGTGTCACGTCAAGCCCTCTCGGCACAGGTGTGCCGAAAGCAGTTGCTCTCGGTAAAGCCTTTTTGTTGAAAATAAAAAAATTCACCGGCCGGCCGCCGCAGGCCCACCGGCCGCCCGCCGCTGGACCTCCACGACCGCCACTGCCACCACCAGCACCAGCACCGCTACCACCACGTCGCGCGCCACCGCCGCTGCCGACAGCACCACACCGCCACCCCTACCCCAGCACCACCACCAGCACCAGCACGGCCACCAGCACCACCACGCCAAGAGGGAGAGAGAGCGAGAGAAAGGGAGGGAGGGGGAGAGAGAGAGAGGGAGGGTACCTGGACCCTTGGCACCAGATCTCGCCGTCACCGGATCTCGAGCGTCCTCGTCCACACGAATCCGTCGTCGTCCGTCCGGTGGAGGAGAGGAGGTTGTAGATCCACCGCCCACGCACCCCTTGAGCTCCTCCAGGCCGCCGAAGGGAAGAAGATCAAGCCGCCACTGCGCCGACGCCGGGGGAGGAGGTCGAACCGTTGTGGAATCGCTGCAGGGGAGGAAGCTAGAGGCGCCGCAGTGTGCCGACGTCGGGAGAGAGGAGGTCGAGCTCCTCTTTTATGCTGTCACCACACCTCGCCCCACCGCTGCTTCTCACTACCGGTGAGGGGCGAACGGAGGGAGAGGGGAGGCAGAAGGGCCCGACAGCCACTGGATCTCGAGCGTCACCGGCGGTGAGGGAGAGGAGGGTGGCGGCATGAAGGCGGTGTGGACGGGGCGGAGACCGAGAGAGAGGGGAGGGAGGTGGGGTGGGTAGGCAACGGGCGTCAATGGGAGGAGGGGGGCGGGTCATATGGCTAGGGTTCGGCGTGTCAGTGGGCCGGCTGGCCCAATAAGCCTTTGTCGTGAGCCCACAAGTCTGGCTCTCGGCAAAGACAATTTTAATCAAAAATAATTATTAAAATAGCAAATATATTTGAAAATTTTCCAAAACGTAACATGGCATTATTTATATTGTAAATTATTTGTAGAAAAGTTTTTTTAGTCAAACTCAAATTTGAATTTCTGTAAGACTCCAAACCTAATGACATTAGTTCAAATTCTTAGAAACTTCTTGTGAGATGTTCCAGTTTCTAAACAACGTACGTGTCCAAGTGTTCAAAACATTCTCAATTTTTTACCACAACGTCCACATATGATATCTTGAGCACTTGAAAATTTTTGTGATTTTCAAACTTCATTTGAATTTTATATAATTTTAAAACCTTTCTACCTCACGATCTTCATCATGATTAGAGAACAATTGCTAGAAATTTAGCTTCCTTTCATGTATATGGTCTTAGAGATGTCACATGAACATGAATATCATTTTTTCACCAACTTTACTCTAAGATTTCATGCACTTGTAGTTCATATCGGACGTATATGAAAAAATTGCCTAGAATGATGTAAAACTGTTGAATATAGCAAACAGAGCTAAAATTGTGTCAAATTTGAACATAAGTTTTGTATATGTGTATGTCGAGGATACAAAAAGTTTGGAGCTAAGAAAGTGATTTTTTTTTAAAAAAATTGTCGAGTGTTTCCTCTTTGTCGAGAGATTTTTGTGGGGCTCTCAACAAATTAAGAAGCCTCTTTGTCGAGTGTTTCCTCTTTGCCGAGAGTGTTTTGGTTGGCTCTCGGCAAAGCTTTCTTTCCCGAGAGTTTTTTGGGTGTCTCTCGGCAAAGGTTCGGTTTCCGGTAGTGAAAAGGCCGTGCTCGTCCGCCACAGCCTAGATATCCATGATTTGATTTCCTGACCTAAGCTCTCTTCTACCAACAGCCTCGGTGTTGAAGAGCTTCCCATTAAGAGCGGCTATGCTTGCACTATGCGTCGTGTTGCTGCCACTCCCTATGGCACCAGAGGCTGGGGTAGGGGTGCCAGCTTTGCGTTCATCGCCAAGGAGTGCGAGCTCAAGCGAGCAACCACACAAATCAGATGGAGGGAGAAGGGGAGAAGGTTGTGGTAGTCACATAGCAATTGAATCAATATTTCCCACCGTCGAATCGAGCCTAGTTACCATCAAATCGAGCACAGGGGGCATGAAATCGAGCATACATGCCCCTTGCGTCACTCCTCGCTCGGAAGCCCCCCCTCCCCCTCCTACTGGGGAGCGCGGCCTGGGCACGGCAGATCCGGCACGGGCGGCCTTGCTGGGGAATGGGATTGACGAGGGGGGTGGACAGTGACAACAAGGGAAAGCGGCGATGAGCTTGTGGGAGGGAAGAAGGTGGACAATGAGGGGAGGGGCCAAGGCGCCGATGGTGAGGAGCACGGGGGGAGACCAGGAGAGAATATGTGGAGGGGAAAAGGGTCAGGTCAATGATGAGAGAGACTCGCATGTCATAAGAATAGTAGGGGTTATGAAGTATGGTGCATTGCTAGAGTTGTACATTGGGTGTGTTTGGCAGCACGTACTCCAACTCCAAGAAATCAACTTCAGGATCTACAAATGCAGTGGCAATAGGTAATTTCCCCTCAACTCCATGTTTTGTCTTGTAACAATGAAAGTTGGAGTACCTTTGAGGAGCTCTAAGAAAATCCTAGAGTTCGAGTCTACATCCTGGATTTGTTGGGACTTTCAAAACCTGGAGTTGGACGCGTTTCGCAAACCGAAATTGGAGTGGAGCTAAAAAAAGTTGGAGCGGAGCTGTGCCAAACACAAGCTTTGAATTATTGTGTTGGAAAAGTTAGATAAGACTTTACTAAGAAAAGTAGGAGCTTCAAGTGGGAGGTTCTATCGGAGCTTCTATAGCTTCTGTGTGCTAGATAAACAACATAACTTTTAAAGCTATTAAGCTCAACTAATAGATTCAACTAATGCATAAATAAATTCAATATTTTCAATATTACATTCAACATTCTCTGACAAATAGATCAATATTTATAAATACTACATTCAACATTTTTGAAAAATAACCACTTTAAAGTTTGTTCAAAAACCATTTCAACATTTTAATAGAATGGATTTAACGCCTATTAAAACCTATATCAACATTCCAATAAAAATCAGATTTCTTCTCTGACTCCAGCGCACGTCTACGGCGGTGTAGGCCTGTAGCCTGCGCTGCAGCCGCAGGCGGTGGGCGTAGGCCAGCGGGGCCACAGGAGGCGGTGGCGTGGCAGGTCGTGGACATCGCAGTAGTGGGCGGCGGCGCAGTGGCCTCGAGAGGCCCCGACCGCTGGGCCCGGCACTGTGTCGCACGCACAGCCTGCCTAGAAACCAGAAGGCCCAATATCCTATCGGCCCAAACTAGACCAAAGCATGCTGCGTTGGTATTTGGTGTTTTATGCCTTAGTGCCTTTATTCGACATTTCAAAAAAAAAAAGAATTCAAACATTTTAAATGACTGGAACAGATATTTTCCAAAACATATATCAACATTTGAAAAGACTAATCTGACATTTTGAAAAGTTTGCATTCAACATTTTTCAAAACCTGTACAACATGTTCAAATAGTAGATTCAACATTCTGAAAAAAATACACATTCAACGGTTTTTTTTTTGCGGTACGTGCTCATGATGTGGACAGTAGGTGTAGCAAATCTTTTGCTGGCGATGTTTTGGAGCGTTGCAAACAATTGGAATCGGGGGAGGAAAAAGGAACAGGAAGTGAAAGGAACGTACGTGTTGGTTTCCTTCAAAATGACGGGGGTACAGTATCTGCATGCACTTTATTCGGCTGACTGGTGACGGGTGCTGATTTATTCTACAAGAAAAATATCGTTGTTTGGCTATTGTTCGGTGACTGGTGCTGATTTATTCAGAGAGAAAACTACCGCTGATTGGTAGCTGATAATTCAGACGAACAGGCTGTTTGCATGCTGCATGTAGGGTGAAAACGGTCGAAAACGAAATCATAAATGTAGAAAACGGTCGGAACGGAACATAATTTTTCTACATTTATGAAAATAAACTACTACAAAATAATGAAGAATGACACTAAAATTAATAGAATCTGACCATTTTTTATAATTCGGTAAAAACGAAAACAAAATCATAATGTAGAAAAACGATCGGAACAGAACGGGATACATCCCAACTGTTTTCAACTTCTTCTTTTTTATAGGAAAGTGCCCGTGCGTTGCTACGGGCAACACAAATTCTGTCCACAAGCAACAAAATGATTCATATGAAATATCTGTATAAGTATCAATGTAGACAAATACTTTTGCCTTAAGTACAGATCATTGCAACTAAAAGCTTTATCTTACAATTTTTTAATAATTATATTTGTACCATAGTATATCATGCATGTACATTCCTACAAGAGCTTACAATTACATGACAAGAAAGAAACATGTTTTAAATAGTTTACAATGTCTCAAATCAAAGCGGAAGCAAAGAACTGATCTCGCCTCCATATCCTAGCCGTAGCATACATTACAACCAGGATTATCGCAAGCAGGACATACACAAACACTTTGTGCATATACCCGACCAAGATGGTTCAGACTTCAGGGAGGCCAAGCACCACCAGTCACTGGTCGGCTTGCTATTACTCCTGATGACCACCCCCACCAGTCTTCCACACTAACGGTGATATTACCCTCAACAGCTCTTTGAATCTGTAAGACATGCCCAAGCCCAACCATGAGAGGATTGATGCTTGAGGGAGTTATACCTATTAGCTTTGCAAGAAGAACAAGACATGCAAAAGCACCAAAAACAAAGAGAATCATACCTATTGGCTGTATTAGTATAACAATTGCTGACAGTACATTGGACCATCTAAATTCTATAAACTGAATAAGCATACACTAAAGTGTCTTGATGAAACACATGAGGCCTCATCAGACATATTTTCCAGGAAAATAAGAATGCAAAGTGCAATAACAGGTAGGAGGATTTGAAGGATGAATACCTTGACCTGACTAATGAGGCAAAGCAATGATCTAAATGATAAATAGGAAAGAAATCCAAGTTGTGGATCAGATAGCAATTTATAAGAGTTAGAGAATTGAAATATGTATCCTAGAAAATGAATATTCACCATGCATCAAACAGTTTTCTGTTTGATATATATTTATATATTTGATCAGTGATCATACACAAGATTGATATACCAAAATTGTAAGCATAGGAAAAGGTAACCAGATTTTATCAAAAGCCTATTTAAGTAAGGCGGGGCCGCAACATATAGTAAAATTCATGCAGACCTCACATGCAAGAAAAGTTCAGACAAGACCAGACAATTTCATCAGGGTAAGCATGCAGGCCTACTCAATCAGCATCTAAAGCGGGGCAATGCACAACTGAACCAAGGCTTGAGGACAACAAATAGCTGGGATGGCCAAGATTGATACAAACAAAATTCATATGGTCTGTCAGTTAATTAGATGAGGATAATAAGGTTTGATCGTTTTTCTACTGTGACGGGGGACTGCTACTAACCTTCTGCATCTCCCATTAGTCTTTTGTCTCCTCAATCCATCACCAGTCATTATAGCTAGTCAGCTAAGGTAATCTTACAATGACGAAAGCACAACACCTGCTTGAAGTGCTTGATGTCCAGGAAGTCTCCAGTAGAGAGAGGATATTCCCACTGCACATGTTCCACCAGATTGTGAGTACGACTGTAAAAGCATGGTTGTGATGCAAAATAAAGAACTATTGTGCTTGTCCAAAAGGAACGCAAGATTTGTTTGGGAAAAAGCAACATTTGACATATTCAAATGATGGTATGTAGTACAAAGTACTAAGCATCAACCAGACTCAAATTGAACTTCCATCTTACAACACAATACACTGCTCAATACACCTAAATAATATCTAAAGATCTCATAGTAAATATATGACCATTTGCATACTTTCAGTAGTTTTTTAGAAGATGTGTAACCAAAAGAATGTTTGTAGTAGTGATAACAGTAAAATGTGTAATAGGTATTGAAACCATATGTAGAACCTTACTCATTATTACAGACCTAAATTTAGTGGTCTTTCCTACTAAATAAAGAAAGAATTAAGACCCACTGGGAAATTCAAGAATGAAAACATGAGATTTGAGGGTGGGGAATTGTAATACCCTATTAGCCAGAGACTAATACAATTTCATCCATGGGTGCTTTCTGAATTTGCCATTAGCCAGTTTACAAATTACAAACCTCAAAATCTACATATCCTCCAAAATCCAAACCATCGGGTGCCAACATATATACCAAATATATATCTTGCTACTTGAATCAAATAAATGGGCATACGAAACCAACATGCAGGCTACATCCAGCTGATATGAAGAGATGATTGCAGGACCAAATAGGATGAGACGCACCATACCCAGGCGGAGGAGCAACTGAGGTGGCGCCGGCGTAGAGGGCCAGTCAGGTAGGGGTGTGCCCGCGTGCAGCGTGTGAAGGAGGAACCTGTGACGGCGCGGGCGTGGAGCGCGCGGATGAGGAACCGGGGTGGCGCCGGCGTCGAGGGGCGGCCGACCGGAGGGCGCGCCGGCTCGACGGTCAGAGGCGAGGAAGACGAGCGAGCAGAGGCGACGGTGTATCCGGCAGCATCCGATAGGGTGGCAGCGGATCCGGTTGTGGCCCCAGCGATGTGGAGGTAGAGACGGCGGCGGTTTCGATGGCAGTGGTGTGGAGATGAGGTCTCAGATAGGGTTTGGGTGAAGGAGGGGCGGAGGGGTTGGATCGGACGGGATGGAGATCCGGTGCAGTCGCAACTGCGACTGCAAGCTACTGTGGCCGTCGGTTTAAGAGATGGAGGGCTCAGATCAGGCGCCACAGCGGCGACATGAACAGTGATCCCGGTGAACAGTGCCGACATGAACAGTGATGAACAGTACTTCCTCTCACAACTGCCTACCGCTTAAGTTGCAGTCGCAGTTGCGACTGCACCGGATCCCGGTCCGGATCGGACGATGAGAGAGTGGCAGGGTGGTCGGGCGCTCGGTGGGGTCTAGCAGTTGCGGGGGCGAGTGTGCGGAAAAAAAATCGCAGGCAGGGCGCGGGTGTCGAGCGGAGGGATGCGCGGAGCGGAGGCGTGAGGGAGCGGAGCAGAGGGCTGGCGGAACGACATTTTGTGGATACTTCATTCTTCTTAGTAATACAAGAAAGCACCTCTGTTACAAGCTTAAACACAAAGATATTTTTTTAAATCAGAAAGCTTGAACAAAATAATAGTGCACCTCTGAATGCTGACAGATATAGATATAAGTCAGGCAATGCCCAGCAAGTTATACTCCTCTGACTCCTTCATCCTCTCCTATGATGGTCTACTCATGTCAAATTTGTTTATTAATTGATTTGCATGTCTTAATCATAGTTAGTGCATAGCCTGTGTTGTGTGCTCTGAACCTCTGAATATCTGCTGATTTCTAGCCAAACTCAATTTTTTTTCCGAAAAAGCCAAATGCTGCAGCACTGCTATAGCTATCTTAGCGTTTTGAGGAAGGTTCCGCTAAATATATTAGCCTGCAATTTCTTACCTTGGGAACATAGTTGTAGCAGCACAAGGAACATCCAGGGGCACCGGGGCTTCAATGTCACAGTATGCACATTCCATCGAACAGTTTGTGGGTGCATTAGTGTTGATGCCGAACCTGTGAGCATCCTCTTCCTGCAGACACGCCATCCGGACTGTATAAAAACCAACAAAGAAAATGAGAGCCGGAGTACACAGTGAAATCAGCCGCCCACATAAGAGAAGGATGCGGACCTTGGGTAGCGGCGGGACCTCAGTGGCATCTTCCCATCGATCCTGGGCCCCGTACTCGAGGATGGCAGCAGCTGGAGGAGGTGCAAGCACCGGCCCGCATCTGCAATGCTCACCGGAGCATACGCCCCAGTATTGCCGACGGCCGGGCACGGAGAGGACGGGGGATGGCGGCGACACGGTATGACGATGAAGGACGGCGGCGGCGTGGTAGGGAAATGAAGAACGGTCTGCGGTTGGTGCACGGGTGGAGTTCGGCCGGGGAGAGGCACCGGAGGACTGCGTGTTGGATGTGCTTCCGCGAGGACGACCGCCGTCGCCACCTGGGTACAAGAGAATCACAACCGCCGGCTCCAATCTTGAAAATAGAAGACCGACCGTCACGTCCTCCCAGCAGGTGCCCTGATCGACGTGCGCCCTGGAACTCGACGACAACAGCCTTGGCACACCCTGGATCGACGACGACAGCCGCGGCGTGCCCTGGATCCATCTCGACGGCGGCGCCCTGCCCTGGATCCATGTCGACGGCGGCGCCCTGCCCTGGATCCATGTCGACGGCGGCGACACGACGTTGGGGTCATTGGGGGACGCCGCATGCGGACTTTGGGGTGGGGGAAGGATCGCGACGGGGCGCCTTGGATCGACGACGTCGCCTGCAATTCCGCGTCCGCGTCGGCGTCTCCCTCCCCGTGTGGACGGAGAGGAATAGTGCGGCGGCGGCGTGGCAGCCTGGAGAGGCTTAGAGGCGGTCCCGAACGGCAGCAGTGATCCCGCACGGGAAAACCGTGGCGGCGTGGGCGGGCGGCGGCGTGGGCGGGGGGGCGAGCGGAGGGACGCGGATGCGCGGGGGGCGAGTGGAGGGATGGTGGGTCGGGGGCCGCGGTTGTGCGAGGGGAAAGGCAGACGCACTGAGGCAGACGCGCGGAGCGGAAAAAAGTAAGATGAAATTTTTGTCTTACTTTCATTCTTCTATTAGTAGAGACTAGTGTAATGCCCGTGCGTTGCTACGGACAACTAAAAGAACATGCACATAATGAAGGCACTTCACATAGATGTTTACCATTCATAATATATAACTCTTTACAAAAGTTGTGCAAAGAAATTCAAAAGTCTTATAAGCAAAATTGTAACAGTCGTATATCAAAACAATTTCATACTCCCATTAATGGATATTTCTACATGGCTACATGACAAGCAAGCTTCATATGAATGTCCAGTAGCAAATTCCCCCTTTTTTATTCAAGATATCATAGTAGAGTTATTAACTAAAGTTGATATGACAAACAAGCTCCAAATAGTACTGTACCATGCAGAAATAACAGTATAGGTGCACCTAGTGATGTCCAAGGGCACCGAGATTTCCATACCTGCCTTAGCTGATAACATTCCAAAGTACTTCTCTTAGCAATATTTTCTAAGTACTGCCAGGCCACCAATATTTTCTATACAAGATCTTGGGTTGTATCATCAAATAAGGAGCAATTGCAGACGATTACTGGTGCACCTGAGAATGACGGTAGAATTGAGGAAATTGTGGAGACAAGATCGGAGAATAGTACAGGTCCAGGAATGATGGGTCGACCTTTTAATGCCATTGAACCTGGAGATACCTTGAATACATGTATGAAGAAGTTAAGTTCACGCCAGCTCATGTTGAATATAACTCTGTCTCTGAACAGGAAGAACCTGATGCTGCAATTCCAGGCCGCGACAAACTGCAAGATGCTGTCCAGACACAGCCTGAGGACGTTGTTCAGGATGGAGTGAATGCTGTGCAAAATCAAATATTTCAAGAAAATGCCAATGATCCAATTGAAAAATGGCCCTTGGAAAAAACCTGTTGCTACACCTGCCGAAGATTTGCTTATCAGTAGTGCTGCAGAGATAACTCAGAGAATTGTTAACTCAGTCACCGGAGAAGGAAATGATACAATTGGAAGGGAAGAATCTGCTGGGAATGAGAACCTTGGCAATCCAGCTCCCAATGAACTATCTAAAAGTAGAAAATTGATGATTCCTTCCCACGAAAATTCTGAGTTCTATTTAACAAAAGAGGCTACTAAAATTGGAACTACAAAAACAGATGAGAAAACAGATCAGAATGTAAGAAGTGGCAGTGGCTAGTTGATGCTCAAAGCCAAGCATGATCTACACAAAAAGAAAAGGTAATGGGAAAACACCTGGTAAGTAAATTAATTCTTTTTTACTAATATATTTGATGTTCAGTAGGCCAAGGTCTTGCATTGGAGTAATCAAAACCATATATTTTTAGCCAATGTGCAATACTACCTTCCCATATATCATATTAGCGCCAAGGCCTAATATGTAACAAAGCTACCAATATGACATTAACAAAGCCAAGGATCAGGCACTGATACCTTGTTAATCCACTTGGAGAAAGAAAAAGAATGTACCATACCCAATTTAATACCTCATATTCAGGTTGTTGTTGGGGGCGTGGACAAACCATATAAACTATGAAATAAATCTAAAACATACACATGCTGATGTCTCCTTGCTTCCCTTGCTCCTCTCTCTCTCTCCTGAATGCTCTTCACAAAGTCCACAAAATGATCCTATCCCTGCAAATCAGATCACAAAATTGAGAACCTGACATTTATATAGCTAACTACCTACATTTCCATATCTTTTTTTTGACAATGACATTTCCATATCTTTGACATCATATTGGTGTGTTGCCCTTGCACCTTGTGGTCATGGTGGCCACAGCCCAACCTAGCTGAAAGGCTTCTAGGTAAAAAATGTGTGGATAAACTTATATCAGCACAGTCCTCAATGTAAAAACTGCATACTGAACTTTAATGTTGAAGGCCTATGAAATAAAATGAATCAATAATCCTGCCTCCTGCTACAAGTCAGGATTTTTTTCCATCACAACCATATAAGTAGTGTCCATGTTAGGAGGAAACTGATACATTGGACTGAAAAAATCCTGACCCCCCTCTACAAATCTAAATCCATGTTTCCCCGACACATACCCAGAACCCTGGTCCAACACCCACTTTCAAATTAACAGCAATGCTAAGTTCCTCTACAAGAACTGCTAGCTTGCCAAAACTCCAGTGGTTATCAATGTCTTCCCCCGACTATCAAGTATACAACATAGAGTGGCTTTTTTTAGCAATTGCTAATCTGGTAGTGTCAATAAATAAAAAAATCCATTGACTGATCATCCCATTTGGCACAGCTAGTAACTTTGAGACCAACGTCCAAGCCATTCTAGAGAAATAATTGCAAGATGCTTCATTATCGTTAATTCCACTGGGGAAATTCAAAGTTAGCAAGAAAATCCATAAAAAAAGAAAATGCTAGGAACGAAAGTGATCCAAATTTGGGGGAAAGACATCTTTCAATTGATCAGTAGCATTAAAAAGAAAGAAAGCACTGGCACAAACTGCAGTTGCCAGAAGCCAGAATCTAACGCAGGCTAGATATGGCTTGGAATTTAAGTGTTAAATACAACTTGAAGTTTGAAAAATTGTCATAATCACATGCCAAATACTTGCAATACACAAAGGCATTAGATTCTGATATGGGGATGCAGGTCCTGGTACAATAAATCGACTATCTATGTATTTGTTGACAGATTTCATGAGCACTCAAGGTGAAACAAAATTGGAACATTGAATTCCATAGCTGGAAGCCTGGAGCATTTTTCTTAATCGGGACATTGCAAATTCGGCAGATTGTTGCTACATTTTTTTCCACATCTGATTTATTAAGAACATTTTTAAAATTTCTCTACCCTGAACAATTTATTTTATGACCAGGCATTTTTTTCTTATGCTAGAACATTGCAAATGGGATTAATTTTTACTAAGGAAACCTGTAGACAAATAAACAGAGTTTTTCGTTCCAAACACATTTCCAAATTAAGGAAGAAGAAAAAGCAACTACCTTTATCAGATGCATGTATCAAACATGATAGTTTGAGGACACATTTCAACTGGTTCAGAAGCATGCAGATGTCTAATTGACTGCTTGTGAGCACCATAGGAAAGATAAGAACATATGTAGATAGACAGTAAAGCAACACAATTTTATATGTAATCAAACTCTCCATGGGTCCATGTAAACAGAATATCATATGCTATGCAAGGGTATGGTCAGATACTTTCTTTCACTGTAATCTGGTTTGAAAGTGAAAGTGATGGAATACAAAATTGTTCAATACATAGTAATCGAGAAACATTTACATTGTTAAATCCTAGAAATTACTTGGGAAGAATGTGAAGAATTGTTTGTTAGAATCAGGGACACTATTTTTTTATCGAAATTACAAAAAGAATTATTGCCTTGTCCCTTCATTTGACTTAGGTATAGTAATGTAGATAAATCAATACTGGAGATGGTTTCCACATAACCAAGTTGGTCTTGACAGTAATTAGAGTAAACAATTTCAGAAAAAGGTCAGCCATTGTCAAATGGGTGTAGGGATTAAAGAATAAGGCCAAGGTAACCAAATAGATAACCATGTAAAGAAAACTATCCAGAATACATTTATAGAATTCTGTGAATGTTCATCCATTTTTGTGCTTGCAGTTGGTCTAAATGTATGGGATTTCTCTACTTGGCTTGGCCATGCAAATTTTTGCCTGTTTCAGCACATACAACGGGCATCCATGGCCAAAAACTCTGTTGCATGTATCTGAAACTGAAACTACTTGCTGTGTAAGATACTGCTTCTAATATTTCACTTGAGCAAGTAACCAAATCTTGTGAAGTAAGTCATTAGTCCATCTTGCTTGAAGGCTATTTGGTTTAGGAAATATCACTACCTGTTTTACAGTTAGTTTATTGTACACAATGCTCTGCTAATGTTTATTGGTAGTGGAGTGCAGATTGTGTTATAAACATCTTGGACAGCTGTAGTAGTTCAGTTGATCTTCTTGAATGCCTAATTACAAGAGCATAGTCACCTAATTACGTGTTCTTCAAATTCAAGCAGGTTAAACAATGCTGGGGAACCCAGAACTTGGAGGAGGCAAGACTACTGTTGGATGTTGAATGATCTGATCTAAACTGATCAGGCCTTGGACGATACAATAGTAAACTAATGGCTAGCACAATTAGTAATTTCTCTTCATGTTTTTATTGAAAGAAATATATACCTTTATCAGAATCAAAGCCTGATGAATCGGCTTCATCTGAAGTTTTCTCCTGCTCACCAGAACAGATTGGTTGCTCTTTTGCACCATGGAGAACCCACCGTGGGACCTTTTGCACTTTCTGAAACTGAAAAACCTTCTGCAGGTCCTTGTACAGATTCATTTTATTTCGGTGTCACGGCATCACGGGAGAGAGAGCGCGTTGCTTGCTTGCCTGCACTCGAAGCAAAGAATGAACGGGAGGAAACGCGGGCAGGCGCCCAGTCAACAAGTGCGGCGCGGCTAATGCGCGTGCATGTCCACCAACGCCGCCGCGACGCTCTCGTCCCCGTCGACGCCGAACTTGACCGTGCAGGCGTGCACCTGCGCGCCTGCGGAAGAGTCTCTCGCGTGGGCGCACCCGGCGGCCAGGGCCCCAAGCACGAACGAGTCCGGGCGGTCCCGGCTTCCCCGCCGCCCCGCCGCGCAGCGGAGCATGTCGAGGAGCAGCGCGAACGCCTCCCCGAGGGCTCCGAGGCGGGCGAAGCCGGAGATGAGGGCGGACCAGGACACGACGTTGCGGCGCGGCATCTCGTCGAACAGCCTGCGGGCGTCCGCGGGGACGGGGTGGCTGCGGAGGTACGCGAGGAGGATGTTGTTGCAGAGGAAGGTGGAGGCGACGCACCCGAGCTTGATGGCCGCGCCATGGACGGACTGCGCGCGGCCGCCGCCGCCGCCGCCGCCGCTGCGGAGGAGGGCGGCGATGTGGTCGTGCATTTGTGCCTGGCATCAGCCGCCCGCGCGGCTGGAGACTCAAAAACCTATGCCCTCTGGCAGCTCCCAAGTCCCAGCCTCGGGCGCCATGCCGCCATTGCCCATTGGAGATGGATGCGGAGGAGGGCCGGGAGGGGGCCGAGAGGACGGCGGCGGGCCGGGGTAGGGCGGCGGTGGCGCAGGCCGCCCGTAGGGGAGGCGAGGTCGGGGTAGGGCGGCGGCGGCGCAGGCGGCCGGGAGGGGAGGCGAGGTCGGGTGGCCGGGGTAGGGCGGCGGCGGCACGCGCGTGATGCGGAGAAAAAGAGGGGGGCGAACGTGCGGTTCTTGAGCGGGGAGGGGCGGACGTGGGTGGAGTGGGGGAGGCAGACGCGCGCGGGGAGGCAGACACGCGCGGGGAGGTAGAAAATGACGCATCAAGTTATTGTCTTCCTTTTATTCTTTTTAGGAGTAGAGATAACTAACTGTTTTCAACCTTGCATACTCCTATTGCATTAGGAGGCTGTCTCTTCTCCCCGTCCGGTGCGTGACGTCACCCCTTACCGAAGCATCTCATTTTTCACCTCCGCGGTGGTCCACGCTCAGGCGGTGGTAGTGTGACCTGTCGTCGTTTTGTCCGCCGCCGGAAGCTTCGAAACATACGTAGTGCGTATTCTTTTCTTTCTTTGGCACGACCGGTCACGAGCGCTACATGCCGGAACCAGCAGCAAGCAATTAAACAAGCTTGTGTAATTGGCATCATGCATGTGTATAACTCCCTTCCATAACTAGAGAGGTAGGATCGTTCATCGCCGGTAACGACAGCACGAGCGTTGGCGTCTATTTATCAGCTTCTCTCTTAGGTTTGTGGTGTGGTGGTTTCTTCTGTTGTGGCTTTGTGGTGTGATGCTTAGATATGTGTGAACTTTAGCGTATCTTGTACGGTTGTAATTTCTCTTCTTAGAGCAACTCCAGCCATACCCTGCAAATTGAGGCCTCCAAATCCCATTTGCATATCCAACTACAAAAAATAGAGGCCCAAGATTACATACTAACTCCAGCAGAGACATGCAAATGGACCTCTATTTCCTTGTGGGTCCCGCGTGTCAGCAGGACAGACTATCCGTTCCCGTGCCCGCGAGCCCCCGCCGCCGCGAGCAGCCCCGCCGGGAGCCCAGGCCGCCGCACCCAGGGCAGGCGAGCTCGGGCAGGTCCCCCTGGCGGCCGAGCTCCGGCCGGCGCCCACTCCGCAACCGAGATTTGGCTGAGAGCTCGTGCGGGCGTCGTCCAGGGGCTCCTGCCCGTCGCCGGAGCGGCGGCGCGCGGGCCGTGGCGAGCACCTACCGCTGCGCGATTTCTCCTGCAGGCATCGGTAGCGCGCAGGCGTGCTTGTGCTCCAGTCGTGCGGCCCGCGGCGAGCTCCTGCCCAGCGGCCAACGCGAGCGCGACGGTGTCCAGGTGCGCGCGTGGCGGCGTCAAGGTGCGCGTGCACGCGGGGGCCGCGACGAGCTCTTGCCCGGCGTCCAACAAGAGTGCGGCGGCCTCCAGGTGCGGCGTGCGTGCGCGCGGGGGCTGCGGCGAGCTTTGGCCCGACAGCCAACGCGAGCCCGGTCCCGTGCAGGTGTGCGCGCGGCCAGCGAGCGCGGCAATGGCTACCACGGGATCCCAAATCCCCCGTGCCAATGGCTACGGCGACGGGCAGGAGGTGGTCGAGGGGGTAAAGGACGAGGACACAGAGACGAGTGCGGCGACGATTTGAAGCTGGTGGAGCAGAGGTGTCGGGTTTGGCCGGCGGTGGTGACTGCTCAGCTGTGCTCATCTCTGGACCGGGGAAGAAGAAACGGAAAAGGAGGGCAGACGGCGGCGAGCCGGGGGCAGGTGCTGTGCAGTGCCTCGCCAGCCTCGCCGGCAGTCTCCGCGACGCCCTGTTCGCCGCTCCTCCCCACCCCGCGCGCGCCGCCAAGGCCGGCGTGTTGCCGAGGACCGCCACCTCCCTCGCCGTGCTCGTCCGCCGCCGCTGTCTCCATGGCCGGCGACCGCGGGAGCAAGATTCGGGGCGCAGTGCCCTCCATGACCGGCTAGGCGAGCTCCGCGCGGAGGTGGCGCGGCGACCTCGACGTGAGGGAGATCGAGGGGGTGACGGCGGCCCGACAAGAGGGAGCTCGAGGGAGGACGACGGGATGCGAGCCGTGACGGGGGGAGGAGATGGGAAAAAAAGAAAGAAATGGTGGGTCCCACGTTTGGAGGGGGGAATGGAGGGCCTCCAAGAATGGAGGCTGGGAGGGGGAATTTGGAGGGGTATGCAAAATGGAGGCCTGTTTAGAGGCCCTGCTGGAGTTGGATTTTTGCACCAAACCTCCAAATTTTGGAGTAGAGGCCCATATGGAGGCCTCCACTGGAGTTGCTCTTATATAATATGGCAGTACTTCTGCTTTTTATTTTAGAAAATAACTGGAGAGTTAGAGCAACTCCAGCAGAGACCTGCAAATTGAGGCCTCTAAAACCTATTTGCAGGTCCAACTCCAAAAAATAGAGACTCAAAATTAGCACTCAACTCCAGTGGATATATCTATATGGACCTCTATCCTTCCGTGGGCCCCGTCAGTCAGTCGCAGACCATCCGGATCGAGAGCCCCCATCTTTTCCTCCCGGCGGCACCCCCGCGACGCCAACGCCAGCCTGCCGCGCTCGCCGCCAATGACTAGCCTACCGCTCTCACCGCCGCCGGAAAATAGAGAAGAGAAGCGAAGCGCAATGCCGGCCTGCTTCTGCGGTGTGGCGGCGCCGGGCGGCCGGGCCTCGGCGTCGTCGGGGTCCTCCGCTTCGGGCGGTGCGAGGACAGCCTCGCCACGTCCGGCGGAGTACGAGTACGAGGACGACGAGAAGGAGGCGGCGCCGCCAGCGGCGGGTCGTTCCTGTGCGACGCGGGCCGGATGGGGTTCGAGGTCCCGGTTGCCGCGGTCCCCAGCGTGGAGGAGCTCCGGGCGGAGCAGATCCACTTCGTGCTCCCCGCCGCGGGCTCAGCCACGAGGAGGTCACCGCGCTCTCCATGGCCGCTTTTCTTGGCGCGCTGCTTCTTGGCGGCGTCAGCGTCCGCTCTCCTGTGGCGATTGTCACCAGCGCCGCGTCGTCCAAGCTCCGCGCCCGCGTCACGCGGCTCGAGGCCCCGCACGGCTGATGGCGGCGCTCCGCTCCCTGGAGTTTCCTGCTCCTGCTGCAACAAGAGCTTTCTGCTAGACGGCGTGTGCGAGCGCCTGGACCTGGAGAGGGCCTCGGCGGGCGGCAGCGGCGGCCGGGGGAAGCCGCGCGGCCGTATGGGGGCAAGCAGCGCGCGGCGGAGCGAGGAGCAGGAAGCAGGGCTGCTTCTCATTGGGGCCATCCAGTTCTTGGTCATCTACTCCCTCGCCATTGATCGATACATGGTGATGATCACGAATGGTATGTGTTACTGCCATTCTTCGATGACGACGCATTGCATTTTGCATTTTGTCAGGGAAGCATTAGCTGCATTCGAATTCCAATTTCTCAGAGTAGTTATCTGACGGTTTCTGAATGAATGGCGATGAACTGTTTGAGTTGAGGGGGCGATTTGATTTGCAGACAAGCTGGGTTCCCGTCGCTGCTGCTTGATGGCCGGAGAGGATTCAAATTGGTGGAGTTCTTCATCCCGGAGCCCCAGGTGGCGTGTGACTTCGAGGACCCGAGGTCGGACGTGTGCGAGCTGGAGGGCGTCATCCGCATCCGCGGGAGCACGTCGGAGGTGTTCTTGGTGGCCCCCAGCGGCAGCGCGATGAACAGATTAGGCGCCCCCGCGCGTGGGGCGGACGAGGCGACGCAGAGGAGGACGCGGTCGAGGAGGTCGTCAACGACCTCTGGATCCGCGATCGCGTGCCGTCCCGGCACCAGCGGCGTGGCCCGGTCCCTCGCCGGTGTCGAGACTCGTGGGGAGGGCTGGGAGAGAGACGGGGAGGAAGAGAGGGAAAGACAATGAAAAAAAGAAAAATTGTGGGGCCCACAGTTTGAAGGGGAGGATGGAGGGCCTCCAGGAATGGAGGTTGAGATAGGAAATTTGGAGGAGTATGCAAAACGGAGGCCTATTTAGAGGTACTGTTGGAGTTGGTTTTTTGCACCTAATCTCTAAATTTTGGAGTAGAGGCCCATATGGAGGCTCTGGCTGGAGTTGCTCTTAGGATTTTTTTCGACGACGTTCTACTCCTAGATCCTAGAGGGCATGTGTAATAAAACGACAAGCACGTTCATCTTTCTAGAACGTACGTACAGCTATATAGCAGTGACTGACGGACGGCGACGTGGCGTTAGTGATCTCTCTCGCAAGCATCGCGCGAGTGCATGTGACACCACGCCGGCAATTAACGACCGACGGCAACCGTCCGTGCCGATCGATCTCTTCGTGTTCGCCACGACAAGTGCTAGCCACAGCATGCTGGCAGCTACGAATATGCATCTGGGCCACAGCTTGCAGGTCCCCCCGTTCCATATATATACAACCGGTAGTAGGTAGCTTCCAAACGAGCACGGGTTCTATACGCCGCTAGCAGTGAGTGACGACGCGCATGCAGCGACACGATTGAGAGCTAAGGCTATCTCCACTCGTCGTGCACTATTTTCATTCTTAAAAATATTTATTCTATCTGGTCATCGAGATTATGTACTTCTAAAGTCTAAAGTCAGTTTTTCCGCACTCATCATACCATCTCATACTTCATACCAATTATCACCTTCGGAGCCCACTTGTCAGTGTTTTCTAATCCCTCCGTCATTTTTCCCTCCCCTCCCCATCTCTCCTTTCCTGTGTTCACTCCGCTCGCACCCCTGACCCCACAGCGAAAGCACCAGCGACCCTCCCTCCCTCCTCTATCTGTTGCGCAGCCGGGCCGGCCTGAGCTCCTCGTGCCCCTCCGCCGGCACACCCTCTCCCACCCTTCCTTTGCCGCGCGTTGCCTCTCCCTCACTCACTCGGACGCCCAGCATTGATCTGCGTCGAATCTTGGCCGAGCAGGCGCAGGGCCCTCTGCTGCTCCCTCGGTCGGAGGTAATGGGCACAGAGAGACCTGCTGCTACGCGGGGTGCATTCCCCCTCTGGTCGCATCGTGGGCAGGGCTGGCCCCCAACAACGGCGTGGCGAGCAGGTGAAAAGTCGAATCTGCTTTGCTCTGATATGGCGGAGCAGGGGACCCACGGTGACGCTCGAGGCATGGGCGCGGGTAGTGGCGCGGCGGAGCTCCCTCCTCTTCACTCCGTCGCCGGTCTCGTCCTCTCCTCTCCGGCTTCGTGGACGACGACGTACTACGGCGGCGCCTCGGCTCCTGCTCCATCCTCAAGCTCCCTATCCTGCTCCGCGCCTGATCTTGGTCTCGTCCTCGGCGAGACGCAGTTGGTGCTTGGCAGGACGTGGCGTGCCTCAAGGGCTCCCGGCGGCGGTATCGATGGCATCCGACGGCGGGACACATGCCTCGAGGGAGGTGGAAGGAAGGGAGGGAGGGAGGAAGGAAGGGAGGGAGGGAGCTCCTGCTCGTCGCTGTGGAGAGAGAGAGGTGGAGGCGGTGATGGCCCGTCGTGAGATTCTTTAATCGTTTGTGAGCCCTACCAAATTACCAATCGACGTTGACGTTGTACGCAGCGAATGCTGGTTATGTTTGATGTTTGGTGTCAGCAGCATTCGCACCAGCACTGTGGCTGCCCTAAGACCACCCTCGCGGCTGTCCAGCGTACGCAGCTCGATCACGCTCGACGTGTGTGTGCCGCGTAGAATCCACACACACAAGTTTGTGCTTGTGTTGTGTTCTGTCGCGCAATGTTTTCAAATCGTTGTAGGGGCGGAGTCGGGATGTATAGTCGCGCAATATTTGAAATCATAGCTACAACATGTCAACATGGCACCCAATAAGCATATTATATATAAAAAAAATTGTGGGATCGATCGAAGATGTCTGCAGTCTGCACGTACGTCAACCGTGACGATTTATCGAGGAGACCCAAACCAACTGACTAACAAACAGGCCAGGCTACCGTTCTTGTTGCCTTGCCCCCACAAGAAGCTGCCGCCGTCTCGCTCTCGGCCTGCCGCTAATATATACGCAGCTCCCTCCTCACCAAGGCCCTGTTTGTTTCCTAGAGGCTAAATTTTAGTCTCAAAGAATCTTGCATGCATGAAGCACTAAAAAGAATTTATTTGTAAAACCTTTTCACAGATGAGTGCAACTTTACGTGATGAATCTAATGAGTCTAATTAAGCCATGATTTGCTACAGTAATGCTACAGTAAACATCCTCTAATCGTGCGGTCAAAAACCTCATTAGACTCGTCTTGTGATTTAGCCCAGGGTTATAAAGGTAGTTTTGTAAACTGACTTTATTTAATACATCTAATTCATGATCAAACTTTTTAATTTAGTCTGGCTAAAGTTTAGCACCTAAAACCAAACACGCCCCAAATAAAACACCTCGATCTCTCCTAGTGCTCCACAGCTCTAGGATCCATCATATCGGATTCGACAGCGACTCGTAGGCGTCGATGGGCGAGGCGAACGCCACCGGTGCGTCGGCGGTGCGCGTGCTCGCCGTGACGCGCGTCGCGCCGGCGCCGGCGTCTGGGAGCGGTGCCGGCGAGCAGGGCGGCCGCGTGAAGCTGTCCTACTTCGACACGCCCTGGGTCGTGCTGCCGCCCATCCAGCGGGTCTTCCTCTACGACGACCTTCCCGGCGCCGACGACGACGACGGCGCGGACGCGTTCCGGACGGCGGTGAGGCGGCTCAAGGACGCCCTCGCCGCGACGCTCGCGGTCTACCTGCCCCTGGCGGGGAAACTGGTTTACATCGCCGAGACAGGGGATGTCTTCGTCGACTGCACCGACGACCCCGGGGTGGCCTTCGTCGAGGCCGAGGCGGGTGATGTCGCCACCGACGGTGACGGCGGCGGCGGCTTGGACGTGCGCCGTCTTGCCACCGACGAGGCGCACGACATCGCGGCGTTCCTGGCCCTGGTCCCGGAGCTCGACACCCGGGTGCTCCCGGCGCCCGTGCTGTCCGTGCAGGCCACGCGCCTCCCCGGCGGCCTCGCGCTCGGCGTCTCCGTGCACCACGCCGTCGCCGACGGCCAGGCCGTCTGGCGGTTCGTCGGCGCGTGGGCGGCCGCCGCGCGAGAAGGGTCCCCGGTCACCAAGGCCCTCTGCTCGCCGCACTACGACCGGGGGGTCGTCGGCATCCCCAACGGCGACGAGTTCGCGCGCGAGATGCTCAGGAAGATCGCGCCCAAACTCCCCGTGGTACGTACACCCTATCCATCATCCGTAGTTTGTTTGAGCCGTGAATGCCTCAATGTATTGCTCACGGAACCTTTTTGCATGCAGACTAGTCACATGGAGTACGACTTCAGCAAGCGCTTCCGGCTGGGGCGCCGCACCTTACACCTCGGCGCCGACGACATCCGGGCGCTCAAGCGCCGCGTAGACGCGCTCGCCGCAGCCGAGGAGGAGGCCGCCGGCGACAACACCATGAAGAAGCCGGTGTCGACGTTCGTGGCGCTGGCAGCGCTGGGCTGGACGGCGTTCGTGCGCGCCAAGGCCCTCGGCGCCGGCGACGACACGTACCTGGTCTTCCTCGCCGACCTGCGCGCGCGGCTGGACCCGCCCGTTGCCGACGGCTACCTGGGCAACTGCGTCAAGTTCTGCCTGGCGACGGCGGACGCTGGTGACCTCGTCGGCGCGCGGGGGCTCCTGGGCGCGTGCCGTGCGGTCCAGGCGGCGGTGGCGGAGATGGAGGCGGCGCCCATGAGCGGCACGGATCGGCCGATGGAGAATATGATGTCGCTGCCGTTCCATCGGCTGTGCAACGTGGCGGCGAGCCCGCGGTTCCGGGTGTACGAGGCGTCGGACTTCGGGTTCGGCCGGCCGGCGCGCGTGGAGCTGGTGTCGATGAACCACGACGGGGAGATGGTGCTCGTCGCCGGGAGGGAGGACGGTGAGGTGCAGGTGTCCGTGTCGCTGGACCCGGCACGCATGGAGGAGTTGAAGGCGCACGTCCTCGCCGCCCCGGCGCCTGCGGCGAACTGAGCTGGCGGAGGATCTATACGTCAGTCAACCGCACGGATCATAACAACAAGCGCGCGGTCGTAGTAGAGAATTTTCTCTCTTGAATTATTCTTTGCGTTGTAATAATCCGATCCGACAGGCAGATGAGATCAAGACACAGTAGTAGTTTATGATCATGCGATGGTTATTTTGTCTTAGACGCAAGAAAGTCATAAACTGAGGTCTCGTTGAGTTCGGTGACACTACGTGAAAAACAGACATTGGTAACGGACGTGGATGACCATTAGTAACTAGCAAAACGCCCGTTACCGATCAAGCGTTACAAATAAGCCAAGAAAGGTAACGGGCGGATGCCCGTTACTGATGACACGTAATTGTAACGGGCGTCTAACAAAGACCGTTACCGAAACTAGTTCCCGGTCACCTGAAATGTCTGTTTCTCTGGGCCCACATGGACCTTTGGTAACGGGCACAGAAACCGAGCCCGGTACATGAACTCAATATCGGAGACGTTTGCTGTGGACACACGTCTGCACGTAAGGAGACACATTTTTTTACGCGCGTCTTCTCTGTCTGTACGAAAGGAGACGCGTGCTCTGGACGCGCGTCTAGCATGTCTCCACGAAAGGAGACGTGTGCTCTGGACGCGCGTCACCTCTGTCTCGACGACAGGAGACGCATGCTCTGGAAGCGCGTCTCCTCTGTCTCGACGAAAGCATCAACTTCTAGAGTCCACCGGTCAGTATTATTAACGGACCTTTATGCGGCCCGTTACAGTGTTGTCATCTTGTAACGGGCATTCCAAGTGAAGCCTGTTACTCACGGATCAGTTTTTGTAACGTGCCTTACTTAACGCCCGTGACCGATACGTAGGGTACCTACAGTAACCTGCCCGTTTTCTGGCTGCATCCCGGAACCAGTCAGGATTTGGCAGCCACCAGATCAGGGGCTGCATTCTGGAAATAGCCAGGATTTGGCAGCCACCACAGCAATGCAAGGAGACATCACAAACACATTCTCATCACATATATACACAAGCAAGATCACATATATATACACAATGCGAGATCACATCAAGTTCCTCATCAGATTGACATGCATGCTAAAGTTTCAAGTTCGTCATCAGTGCTTTGTTTGGATGGAGTCCTGAGAAAACTGCCTAAACCAGGCAACATCTGACCCCAGCCAAGCAGGTTTCTTAGGCAGTACTAAACTAGTCTGAATGCAACAAGTTTCAAGTTTGTCAGGCAGTACAATGAACTCACAGTGCACCATTATAGAGGTTGCCGTTTCGGTCGAGGATTTCCTTAACAATGTACTCACACAGCATCTCCCGGACCGGCTTTAGATCTTCTGTAGAAACATTTAGGACAGGTTTGAAATCCTGCAAAATAAAATAATTATGAGAATACAAGTACAAATCAGTTTCTAAAATCAAATGGAGAATATGAGCAGAGACAAGGGTGAGCATTATCTACTTACAGCAGCCTTCTTGATGTGAGGTATGTCTTCGAGTAGTTTGAACATATTGAATGCCACATGGAATCCATGCAAAAAGGACCCCAATGGTTGCTGAGCACATTGCGCATCGAGGTACCAAAATGACAAGTTAATGCAGTACCAAATTGGTATGAAGGGACCATAAAAAACATCGGTCTTACAGTGGTATTTGGCTTGTGCTTGAATGTCTGATTGGATTTTAGCTTTTTCTTCTTTCCTTTCATCACTTCGTCCTTTGGGCATATATTTTCAGAGGCCCTGCATGATCAACAATACCGATTAGAAACACTAAGAGATTGAATTTTATGAACAAAACCTACAAGGTACGGACCAATTCACAAGCGCTCGGAGGTCTTCGAACTTTCGCGCGGGATGATGTTTAGCAGAATCTAGATACCAAACCTCTTTGAACTTCATACAGATGATCAGTGTTACACAGTGGCCACCGGTGCAGAAGGCACCCACCACGTAGTCATTCGTCATTGCATTTCTCAATGCTTGTATTACAAGGGTAGACTCCTTATCAATCTTTGTGGTCGTGAGAACCTGTGTTCATCTCCGCTGCCTTGTCCATCATTTTCCTACAAAAAATCCGAATGTTAGCATGCATGAACTTTGTGGTCAAAATTAAAGAAATATCTATTTTGGTTTTAAGGCACTTACAATGTCCACAACCTCAAGAAGGTCTCTTCCAGAGCAACCAGGGTTATAAGGTCATACACGTGACTGAATGCAATGTTTAACATTAAATCATTAGCACCATGAAAGGAGTCTTCCGGCAACTTAGCTAGAAAACTAAGTTTATCCTTACAGTGTTCCATGACGTAAGCATGCAACCTGGCACAATTCGGTCCAGCAGCCTGTAAGTCCGCTTCTGACAACATAGGCACATCAGGCCTGTATTTTGGATCCTGTTTTGTCGAAAAATAGTTAAGAAGCTCATCTCTAGGCAGAGGTTTCCTGCCCCCCTTCTTCTGCGGTGGCTGCTGCTCAGGCGGAGATTGCCTGTCCTCCACCTGTCGCTGCTGCTGCTTAGGCGGAGATTGCCTGTCCTCCTCCTACTGTTGTCGATACTCCTGCTGCGTAGTTTTGCTGATCTGCTGCTGCTTCTTAGGCGGAGATTGCATGTCCTCCTCCTGCTGTTGTCGATGCTCCTGCTGCGTAGTTTTGCTGATCTGCTGCTACTGCTGAGCTTTCTCTTGCTGATGCTGAGCTACAGTACCTCCATCTGATGTTGTACCCCTGCTACCTGATGTGGGTGCATGGTTGGTATTTCTCGTAATGGGTGGTACAAGGATACTGTTCTTTGACCATTGGATCCTTTGAAAGAGAGCCTTAGCTAGGGTTGTTACTTCATCCCCCCCAATTGGTACAGGTAGAGGGTAGTGACCCGTATTGCCCTACACATAACTAGGTTGCACCACAGCATACCCATCCTGCACCGGTACTGTATGGAGAGTCTTTTGCAATGGAAAGACAGTGACTAGTACGAGCTCCACTTTATTCCTGGAGCCATCCAAAAGGCTGCACTTGGTTGGCTCTGTCAGCTTATCTATTGTGTCCAACGTAGGTGATCGACTATCAATGTGCTGTTGACTACCTTCGTCCTCGCTGACATGCCAATGGTCTTCCTCTCTGCCACGTGCTTCTTCTTCCTCACTGCCATGCGCATCTTCTTCCTCGAGGCCATGCACATCTTCTTTCTCGCTGCTACTGACAGGTGGTGATTGGGGAGGATGAAGTACATTTTCCGGTACATGGACAATGCCTGATTCTGCTAGAATGGAGACAATTCTGGTGACTGCTTCACCAACTAGCTCTTCCATCTGCGGTACAGCCTTCTTGTTCCTCTTCTTCCTGTACATTCCAGCAAACTCTTCACCAAACCCTTTACCCCAGCCAAGTGAACTAGACACGCCTCGGACCCGACCTCGATGCTCTGGAGTCTCAAGTGCTGCGGTGAGGATATCATTCTCCCTAACCCCGAAAGAACCATCGCTAGCCTGAGCTGCAAGTGTTTTCACCCTAGTTGCTACCCCCACCAAAGCAGGGTTACTGAATGTTATGTCCCCGCTTCCTTCACTAGTGGTCTTCCTCTTCCCTACCCTTGCCCGCAGATAAGGCCTCGAACGTCCAGGAAAGGTCCCAAGGGTTTTGTTTTCCTTCTTCAGCTAGCTTTGCATCCTCCTCCTCTCACTCTTTCCTTTTACGAACATAACCTTTTCTACCCGTCCTGTGTGGCTTATCATGCAATGCTCTCTTTTCTTTCATCCCCTGGCTCAATCGCTGAAATCTAGGAGAATTGGTTTCCTGCACAAACACGGTCCAGTCTTCTGGCTGCAAAAAGGCATGCTTCACAAAGGGAGTCTCCTCTTGGCTCACATATTTTTTTCTTAAATGGGTCTTGAACCGCCGTTGCAAGGTTGCAATCTCTGACATAGCTGCCTTAACTGCCTTCCTGCGAACAAATTCAGCCAGATTGGCTAGGTAATCTAGCTTTTCCTCTAAAACTGTGAACAACTCTTCCTTCTCAATTGGTGAGAGATCTTCAACTGTCTTGTTGATTGACACCCTCTCTCAAGCAATGAGGCCACAGGCCAATACAAATCTATCCCTCGCAGCATCTGGGGTAGGCCAATAATTGTTATCAAGTCCAGTTGCGGTCAACTTGTCTTCTGGCCATTTGGTTTGTGTCCTTGACCCGCGGGATCGAGTACTACTCGCAGCAGTATGTGCTGAGTGACCCTGTGAAGAAGGATCACCGTCGATAGGCTGTGAACAAGGTTCACCGTCGATGGACTGTGATGGTGCACTTGAGGTAGAGGAGTTTGGTGTTGTGGGAGACTGCATAAATGATATGTCAGGTCGTCAGTAGAGCAACATAAGCTAGACTGAAAACCTAAACAAAATAAGATAAATTCTTATTCTCTGACAGGCAAAATAGTTGATATTAGCATACAGGTTGGGGATAGGTGCTAGCCATTTTGACAGGGTGAAGCAATATGCTTATATATCAAAGCAGAGACTAAATTCCTTCAACTGCTTCCTTGTCCAACTTCAGTAGCAATGAAATGTGTGTTCCATGTGTACATGCAAGAAGAGGACAAAGCAATTAGAATTAAAGTATGCTAATAGGTCCAAAGCATAACTGTCGATATGGTACATTCGAAGCATAACAGAATTTCAACAGTTCATATAAGTTCATCTGTTAGCAACAATTTATTCAAACAGACTTGAAGCAACAAAATTCATCCGTAAAATCCACAGTCAATCAAATAAAAAGGAAATATTTAAGACATGCTGTACTAATACAGGCAATTCCAGGAGAATAATCCTATGTGAACAACTGTAAAGTAGCATGTCTCCCTAATCCACCTTGACAGAGAGAGGGCATTGGGGGTTCAAGCAGCACTAACCTCTGTTGCGAATGAAGTAGTTGTTCTCGTGGTGGTCGGAGAGGCCTGATCCGCGTCGCCTCGTTGCCTGAGGTGGCCAGCTCGTCGTTGTGGCTGGGGATGCCGGATCTGCGTCACCGTGTCTAGGTTGGTCGGGACGCTGTCCGCACGCCAGTAACCGCGTCCTCATCACCGTCGTCATGGTTGGAGCCACTTCGCCGACGTCACGCCGTGAACAGTGGGTTGGAGAAGAGTAGGGCTGCGACGGGGAGAGCGGTGGCAGCGGGCTAGGGCTGGAGAAGGAGCAGGGCGGCGGCGGGGAGAGTGCGAGCGTGGTGGATCTGTCTGAATTAGACTCCCGAGTATATGTCCCATGCGCGCGCGTTACTATGTTCATGGAAATTACTGGCGTGCTCTTGAACGGCTCTCTGGTGGAATTGGAATTCTATGGGCATTATAGTCAATATAGGTGGGAATTTTTGAACAGTGCGCGCAAGGTTTGCCTGCTGACGCTGACAATGGATAGTTATCGCTGACGCTGGTTAGTAAATCCGCGTCACCTTCGTCGACAGGTATCTTCTTTATATAGGCTGCTGACACTGACGCGTGGGCCCGACACTATTTTTTAGAAATGAAACTCGCATCCATCAAATATTAGAGCTGGTAAAACAACACCTAAAAATTCATTAAAAATAACATCAATTCATATTTGGACATTTAGTATTTTAATAAAATATCAACAGTCACACTTGTGTACCCAACATTCTTATAATTCGAATATACATCTCATGCTTGTGAGATAATAATTCTAATAACATCTTAGTTTGCTCCAAAAATTCTACAAATTGACGTGGCAACATAAATTGGGTACCTAAACTTGTCATAAAAAATTCAAATAGTTTCGATAAAGGAAGAATATACTTGTGTACAAATGGTTACATCTCTCACATAGTTTCCTGAATGTTGCTTGAACATTGAAGTTTTCCACACTTTGCAACATGTTCGATCTCGTATGCATTCGAAATTTTTACACAAGCTTGTGTTCACCTTAAGATTACGAAATACAAAGTTTCATTACTAATGGTTGTGGAAAACAAATATTATTTCTATGTTGTACTTACAAAGAACAAGATAAAAGTATATAAACATTATTCATGAAACGGAATATACACTAAACAATGAAATTAATGAAAAGATGGGGATTTTAGAAAAAAATAGGAAAAAAATCATCAAATTTGGACTAAGTACGATGGTGAAATACATGTTACAATAATTGACTGCAGATTGAAAGAAGAAATGAGAACTGTTCTTCATTCCAATAGAACAGAGGGGGTGGTTAACCCGCGTCTTATTTGCCCCTCCAATCCTCATCTCCTACACCCACCCAATAGAACAGAGGAGGAAGCAGACTAGCAGAGGCCACCGCCGCTGCCGCCGCCGCCGTGCCCGCTTTGACATCCAAGAGGGCACCCTAGGCCTCTAATGCGGCAAATGAGACCACCGCAACCTTCGATTTGACTCAGAAACGTGACAAATCAAATCTTGTGGATGCGACACAGAATATGTAATAATTTACATTCAAGATACATAATTTTTATTAATGCTTCCGCCTACATCCCGATGTTCATCCTGCTGACGGCGTACTCCAGCGCGACGCTGAATCCACGCGTCCAGAGGTCGAACTCATGACGGATGCGACACTCGGCGCTGCTGTAGTGGATGATCCCTGGGGTCTCCGGCCCGTAGCGCCTACATCCCGCTGCCCAAATGCAGACGTGGGGATTCTGGACGGGCAGCAACAGAATGTCATCGTCGCCGTCATGAAGCCAGTACCACCACGTAATGTTCTGGAGATCCTGGCGGACGAGGTAGTGCAGCCGGTGCAGGTTGTGGTTCTTCCACCGCCCGTCAGGGGGTGACGGCCCGCCGCTGATTTCGTGGAGCAGTGCCATCACTTCGGGGTCCGCAGGGTTTCGACGGTACTTCAGCATCGCTAAGAAGTACTTCGCACCAGTGTCTTTGGCAGCGGCCTTTCGGACGAGCTCCAGACCCTCATCAGGATTCCGCCGCCTCATCAACCTCTCCATCCCCTCGAAGCATAAGGCCTCCGGATGTTTGACGAGGTGGAAGCGCTCCTCCAACAAGGACCTGACGTAGCGATTCTTGCACTCTTGACAAAACTCACGCAGCGACACCTACAGGAGTACCTCATCCGAGTCGCAGATGCGCCGAAAGGTGCTGCAGACCCGATTACGAAGGATCAGGAAACGAATGACGGGCTCATCCTTGATGCAGCGGAGGATGATCTGGGGTGACCAGTTCATTTGGCAGTAGCTCCATGAAGCACACCGCGGCCATGAAGGAGAAGGGGAAGGAAATGGAAAGGCAACAGGATCTGGAAATTGAAAGGCAACGGGGTTTGGAAATTGAAAGGCGACACGATCATTTATAAACACCCGTTACTAACAATATGGAATTTGAAAGGCGACGCGGTTTGGCTGCTGACGCGTGGGCCCGACAACTGCCCCTGCCCCTCCACCTTCTCGCGAAATTGAAAGGCGACGCGTGTTTTTGGACGGTTTTGCTCCCAAAAAACGGTTTCCGAGGCGTAGTGGGACGTGGGACGTGGGGAGGAGAGGTGCCCTGACGGTTCACGTCTTGTCATCATAAATACCCGACTGGTTGCTCCCTAATCATATCATTTCTTTTGCTTCATCTTCTTCCCCCTCGCCATCACCACCACAAACTCCGGTCACCGAGAGATCACCAACAAGGAGCGAGAAGAGCATGGTGTCGAGTGACCTGTCGGTGAAGCGGGGACGAAGGGAGGATGACGACGACGACGAAAGCCACCGTCGGAGGAAGTTGACCATCAAGGAGAAGGGGAAGGAGCCGACGGCGCCCAAGGAGAAGAAGGAGAAGAAGGAGGCCGCTGACATCAGCTTCGCCGTCGAACTACTCCAGGGCGCGTTCATGAAGCTCCGAGATGTTGGCGCAGCGTTCAAGATCGAGGCGCCTGACCATTACAAGGATGGCAGCGTCAAGGGTCTCGCCTTCAGGATCCACGTGTTGGCTGAAAAGCTTGAGAAGCTCCGCGTGGTCCAGCGGTCTCTCCTCGGTGACGACGACGGCTCTGACGGTGGCGACGACGACGGCTTCGACGGCGGTGACGACGACGGCTCCGACGGCGGGACTCCGACAGTGGCGACCGACTAATTGATCCACTCCTATAGCATTAATAATGTGTTTGTGATTATTATGTGTTCGTCAGTTTGTTCGTCAGGTTGTTGGACTGCTTAGTTTGTTGATCATGAACTGCTTAGTTTGTTTGTCGATCATGAACTGGTTAGTTTGGTTGTTGGATTTTGTATATATGTCACATGAACTCGATCTAAGAGATGCGGGCAGGTCCATCCGCGTCGCCTACAGTATCTGTTCCTCCTGTGATGAACTCGATCTTGGAGACAATGGATAGTCATCGCCGACGTTGGTTATTAAACCCGCGTCGCCTTCGTTGGCAGGTAGGTCCTGGCGGTTATCTTCTTTATATAAGCTGCTGACACTGACGCGTGGGCCCGACACTATTTTTTAGAATTGAAACTCGCATCCATCAAATATTAGAGCCGGTAAAACAACGCCTAAAAATTTATTAAAAATAACATCAATTCATATTTGGACATTTATTATTTTAATAAAATATCAACTGTCACACTTGTATACCTAACATTCTTATAATTCCAATATACATCTCATGCTTGTGATAAAATAATTCTAATAACATCTTAGTTTGCTCCAAAAATTCTACAAATTTACGTGGAAACATAATTTGGGTACCTAAACTTGTCATAAAAAATTCAAATGGTTTCGATAAAGGAAGAATATACTTGTGTACAAATGGCTACATCTCTCACATAGTTTCCTAGAATGTTGCTTGAACATTGAAGTTTTCCACACTTTGCAACATGTTCGATCTCGTACGCATTTAAAATTTTAACACAAGCATGTGTTCACCTTAAGATCACGAAATGCAAAGTTTCATTACTAATGGTTGTGGAAAAGAAATATTATTTCTATGTTGTACTTACAAAGAACAAGATAAGGCATATATACATTATTCACGAAACGGAATATAGACTAAACAATGAAATTAATGAAAAGTTGGGGATTTTAGAAAAAACTAGGAAAAAAATCATCAAATTTGGACTAAGCACGACGGAGAAATACATGTTACAAAATTTGACTGCAGATTAAAAGGAGAAATGAGAACTGTTCTTCATTCCAATAGAACTGGGCCCCACCCTAATTAGAGACGCGGGATGGTTAATCCTCGTCTCATTTTCCCACACAAACTGTTCTTCATTCCAATAGAGCAGATGAGGAAGCAGAGGGCGCCGCAACCTTGGATTTGACTCAGAAATGTGAGAAATCAAATATTGTCTATCAATAACCGATTGGACGATACTTTACACGATAGAAGAAGACATTACATTCGTAACGAAGCCTACATTCATCACTACAGAAATACATGCAAAACTCCCTCCGGCTCGGCACCGTACCGCAGAATGCTTTGCCTGCGCAATGTTGAATGTTGCCTCGCGCCACTGCCGTTGGCAGCGTTGGCCGACGGAGGCCACGGTGGAGGGTGACACTTTTAATTTGCCAAGCCAGATTGACCCCACGATGCTGGAAATCTAGGGATTGCATATTGCTGATCAAACGCGGATGCCACTGCCCTTGCTCCTCGCCCTCAACCTATTTTATGTACGTAATTGCAGTGGCGTCGGTGTCGGCCCCGCTGTTGGCTTTGTAGAGGAAGACGACAGCCACATAGGCCGCCCCTCTGTGCCCGTCTTTGGCAGCACGGTGGAGCTCGTCGAGGGGAGGCTGAGGGCTGCGGTTCCTACCGAAGATGTTGTCCATCCCGGTGAGGAAGCAGGCCACCGGGTTGCCAGCTACAGCCAGGCTACGAAGGAAGATGTAGTAGCCGATGGGGTCGTTGTTCTGCATCTGCTCGACTGAAACCGATCCAGTGCCAGGCGCCTACCGACGTCTCTGTCGTGGCAGGGGCGGAGCATGTCCTTGCAGGTTGCCCGTAGGATGCAGAGGTCCTCCATAGGCCGATTCGATGTCGCAACGACTCGGCCAATGATGATCGCCAACACCTCCGCCGGGAGTTCCGCGAGCGACCGCGGGTGCTCCCTCGATGCCATGAGTGCCGGCGTGGAAGGGAAGTTGCTTGGCGTGGAGTGGAGGAGGGCACAACGGAGGGGCACGGCGGAGGGGCACGACGAGGAGTGTAGGCAGTTGTGGTTTTCTCACGGGTAGATGAAGGGGCTGTGGTGGTTTCGCGGGTAGAAGAAGGGGTTGGGGCAACAATTATTTATTTTGACGAAATGTAGACAAAATAATATCATTACTCTCCGATGAGTGGTACTACTAATTGCACATCTCGCTTATAGGCATCTTAGGCAGTATCTTAGGCATCTTAGGCAGTATCTTAGGCAGAATATATAGGCATCTTAGGCAGTATCTTAGGCAGAATATATAGGCATCATATATTACAGAAAGAAGATTCAAATTCCACAAATACACATCCTATATATATATTACAAAAAGGATTCCATTTCCAGCAATAGACATCCCTTGCATTTTACAAAAAGGATCGGATTCAGCAGAAATCAATCTTGCTTCTTTTTCTTCTTTGATTTTTGTATATGGATCTTTTCACGATGGTCGATTCACAAGTATGGTGTTTTGTCAGCTCCCAAGACTCGGGGCATGTATGAAGTGTGAAAGGATGGACTTTCATCAAACTGGTTGTATTCCTCCTCCTCAACAACATTTTCAACCCCAACAATCCTTTTTTTCTAGGCAAAACCACACTCCAGTTATTCTTTGCAAGGTCAGGTACATAGAACACTTGCTCAACATCCTTGGCGAAGACAAATGGTTCGGTTTTGTAACCAAAGACCCGGAGATCAACAGTAACATAACCAAATTTTTCCTTGATCATAGCTCTCTTCGCAATGGTGACCCATCTACACTGAAACAAGGCTACCTTGAATCCTACATAATCAAGCTCCCGAATTTCCTCTATTTGACCATAATATGTGGCTGTGTTCTTCTTGAGGACCAGGTGTGTCCGAAGACCAGTGGAGGGTCGCTCCTTAGTGATGAGTGATTGACAACGTTGTGTGGACTGATGCTTGGCTAAGTGTGCAGGTACAGGTTGCGGTTTGACTCGTGTCGGTGCAAGTGAAGAACAAGCGCGAAAGGCCTTAGCCGTGGCGGCCTCCGGGTGATGGAGTGGCAAGTAGGCTTGGTTCGATGGACCCGGTGGCCGATGGGGTCAAGTGCGAGCCGTGCGGTGCAAGTCTGGCGGGCTGAAGTCGTGAACATGGGCCGGTGCAAGGTAGCGGTTGAAGCCTGAAGCTTGCACGCGGGGTTTAGTGGTTTGCCCACAAAACCATCAGGTGGACGGTTTCTTGGGTTGGGCCTCAAAACCAAGCCCGGTGGCCCGAGGCGACGGAGATGGTGATCCGGGAGCTTCGGGAAGCTTCGAGGCGGAGGGCACGTGGCGTGATCGCGGGGTTTGCGTCGAGGTGAAGCGAAGCCGCGGTGGAAGCGTGTCCGTCCAATGAAGACTTGACCAAAATGCCCCTGAGGGGTTGTATCTTCATTTAAGCAGTAGGGGTAGCGTGGTCATTTACCTCCCTCTGATGGACTTCGTATAAATAGCGGAGAGGTGGATGGCATCTCTCTCTCTTGGACTCTAGGGCTTTCTTCCTCGGTAGATTTCTCTGAACTGCTTCTTTTCCCTCTGGATTCCTTAGGCTAGACTCTTGTACAGACTTTGACCTCTGGATGTACGGAAGCATTCGGCGTCCCGGTGATCTCCTAGTCCTCTGTGATTTTCGTGTCATTTTTGGGACTATTTTTGGGGAGTTTCATTCTTCGCTTGATTCGTGATTTTGGAGGCGTTTCTTCACGGATTTCTTTGAGGGGATCATGGGTGGATGCCTTGCGCATGTTTGTGTGTGATCTTGACCCCTCAAACGCCGTGGAGAGCCTTCGATTCGTGAGTTTTTGGCCGGAGTTCTTGTTCTTGGTGGAGTTCGTGTGATCCGCGATTCCCGGCGATTTTGTGGCTTAGAGGTCGAGATTTTTGGGGCATAGCTTCCTCTTGTGTTGCTTATCATCTCCCCTAAATCTTGTCTCAAGAGCTTTTGGCGTTTGGGAGATCCGGTGATGGATTGGGAGAGTTGACTTCGCGAGCTTGAGCTCGAGCTGCTCTGTCCACGCCTGGCGGACTGTCCGCGAGCGCTGTGCGGACTGTCCGCGTGACCTGAGTTCGTCATGTGTTCATCCGTGTTCGTACATGTTCGCGTTTTGATCCGTTTCTCAGCTAGGGTTCTGTTGCAAGAAGTTTGCAGACTGTCCGCGGGAGCCAGCCGGACTATCCGCGTGGTGTTGGTTGTGTCTGGGGTGGATCGAGGTTTGTCTGGGGCGTCCAGGGACTTTGGCCGGACTGTCCGCCAGGGGTGGCCGGACTGTCCGCGGGCTGCCGGACTGTCCGTGGTGGTTGCCCGGACTGTCCGATTTTTCCCGGTGCAGCACTGGTAGCTCGGGGTCCTTTTTCGGACTGTCCGCCGGGGGTTCACGGACTGTCCGCCGTACCCGTGCGGACTGACTGCCTTGAACTTCGCAGATTTGGCTAAGTCCTTTGGTTCTTGTCTAGTTGCTTCCGCTCTTTGCTCCTAGGCTTGTCTCGTGTTCTTCTAGGCTTGTGTGTGCCTTGTTTGGAGCTTCCTTTGTGTGCGCGAGCGTTTGGAGTTGCAATCAGGGTATAGGCCGAGTTCGACCTTTGGGAAGAATTTTTATCAGCTCCCATTCACTCCCCCTCTCTGGTCGCCCTATTCGGTCCTTCAATTGGTATCAGAGCCGGTTACAGATCTTCGTGATTCTAACCAGTCTAAGATCCAAAGATGGGCGATTACGGCAAGGGGTTAGGTCCTCCGCACTTTGATGGCAAGAATTACCCGATGTGGGAGGGGCGCATGGGCGCGTTTTTGCGAGGGAAGGGAACTCTTATCTGGGAGGTCACTCAAAATGATCAATATGTCATCCCAGATAGTTTTCTGCTTCCAAGATCGTGGGACATGTTTGAGGCCAACAGCAAGGCCGTTGATTACTTGTTCCGTGCTCTCTGTGCCTCGGAGTTCGAGCGAGTGTACGGGGAGAATGTGGCCGGAAAGATATGGCTCAAGTTGAGAAATGCTCATGTTGGCAATGCCCAAGTGCAAGCCCGTTTGTTTTCCACTTACCGGAGAGAGTATGAGAACTTCACTCATCTCCCCAGCGAGTCGACCGATGCTATGTTTCAGCGTTTCACTAGCATTGTCAACAACATGAGGGCCAATGTGACAGTGCTCCCATACACGGATCATGATCAAGCTATCAAGCTTTTGCATGCCCTGGATAGGTCTGTGTGGAGTGCCAAGGTCGAGGCCATTGAGGAGTCGAGCGTGTATGATACGCTGACGCTGGATGAGCTGTTTTCGAAGCTCAGGTCTTCAGAGGTTGACCGTGGCTTGAGAGCCAAGAGCGAGAGCCCTACTGATCCTCATAGTTTGGCTCTTGTCTCCGGGTCAAGGTCTAACGCTAACCTTGGTAGTTTCTCTTTGTCTTGTCTTGTGTCTTTGCCAGATGAGGACTTTGAGGTGCTGTGCGAGGATGATCTCGCCTTGTTGAGCAAGAGGTTTGGGCGGATGTAAGGCGGATCTCGGGGATGTGCTATCGGTGCGGGAAGCACGGGCACTTCATCGCCGAATGCCCTGAAGCCATGAAGATCAAGAACGACTACAAGGGCAAGCCCAAGCACGACTACAACAAGTACCGATCCCGAAACGACTACAAGGACAAGCACAAGGACAAGGGCGAGAGAAGGCACAAGAAGGGTGGCGGCTACAAGAAGAAGACCGCTCGATAAATGGTGGCCAGAGCGAGCAACATCGACTCGACATCAAGCGATGCTTCCTCCGACTCGAGCAGCAAGGAAGAGCAAGAGAAGCGTAAGGACAAGCGGCACACGGGCAAGAACTTCACCGGCTTAAGCTTCGTCGCACAAGGAGGCTTTTGCGGCATGGCACACTCCAAGAAGGGTGGGAAGCACAGCTCGGATTCGAACTCCGACTCCGATGAAGAGGTACGACAAGATCCCAACTTCTTGCTAGAGGAGAATACTAGGCTCAATGAGTTGCTTGACAACCGTGATGATGTGCTTAGAAAGACCAACAAGGAGAAGAGGGAATTTAGGTCTTTGTTGGGTGATGCTAAGGACAAGGTAGTCGAGCTTGAATCCTTGCTTGTGAATGCTAGGAATGAGATAGTCGCTTTAAAGTCTGCTCCTGTGGTGTCTGATGAGATAGATTGTGGTAATTGCTCAGTTTTTCTTGCTGATTTAACTGCCCTCAAGGAGAAACATGCCTCTGTTCTTGAGGAACTAGATGTGGTTAGGATTGAGTGTGATGAATTGAAGTCTAGACCAGCTTTACTAGGTGCTTGTACCTCATGTCCTGTCTTGCATGCTAGGCTAGATGAATCTCACACTAGAATAGTTTCTCTTGAGGCGGCATTGAAAGCTCCTCTTCCTACATCATGCTCAACCTGTGAAATGCATGCTTTGAAAAACATGGAACTTGCACACTATGTTGATCATCTGCAGGATGAAAATGATGAGTTGAGAAAAATGATGGGGTGGTCGTCTGGGCATGAGCCACAATTGAGTTTGATGTTGGCTCAGTTCAAGAGGTTTGATGGTCAGGCGTTGGGGGCTGACAAGTGTGGTGAGAAGAGTGGCGAGGGAGAAGAGAAAGCCGGAGAGATCCCCATTCCACCACATACCACACCAATGAACAAATTTGCACCCAAACCAAACCATCTCAGAAACAAGCTAGACACAACCCCAGACCCTCCAGTGTTCCCCCACAAATCTGAAAACTACCAAAAACCCATCAAGTTTGTGAGCACCCAGGGGAGTGTCTTTGATGGGAAGACAGGAGAGAAAGCTGGAGAGAAGCTTGTAGAGAAGCCACAACCTAAGCTAGTGCCGATCCGCTTCCATTGTGAGTATTGTGGGAGGGATGGGCATAAGGATGAGTTTTGTTTCCGGAGGAAGAGGGATGAGAGGTTTGCTAGGGAGATGGCAAACAAGGACAGGTACCACCTTGCTCGTGGTGTGCCTGAGCCTCGTAGAGGGCCTCTACCTAGGGGTGATGTGTTTGTGAGGACAGTTCCCACTCGTAGAGGTGGAGGTGTGTTCCCTCAGAGAGATAAGCGTGTGGGGTTTGGGCGTGGTGAGTTGGCTCGACGTGCTCCTTCTCGTGACCGTTACGAGTTTGGGAGGCATGATCAGAGCTTTGGGTCTCAGATGGACTACGGGCCACGTTTTCCTCCTCGTGGTGCGCGTACTCCTCCAGTGAGACGTGACAGGTCCTTTGGTGGTAGGCGTGAGAGGGCTCCGCCTAGAGGTTTTGGGAGGATGGATTTTGCTAACCCTTCTTTTGAGCAAATGGCTCAGCACTAGTTTGACTCTTTTGGTACTAACCCAGTGTTGAGTCGCTTGCTCATTCTCGTCCTCGTTTTTGATTGCAGGTGGGAGGCTTGGAGAACTTTTGGTTGATCGACTCCGGTTGCTCAAGACACATGACCGGAGATCGTGGGTGGTTCTCCAGCCTCACCCCGGTGAGTACGAGGGAGTACATCACTTTCGGGGACAATGGGAGAGGACGAGTGCTTGCTGAAGGTATGGTGAAGGTGAGTAGCAAGGTGACCTTAAGAAGTGTGGCCCTGGTCAAGTCACTTGGTTTTAACCTATTGTCAGTATCTCAATTACTCGACGAAGGTTTTGAGGTTCGTTTTAAGTCGGGTGCTTCTCGTGTGCTTGATTCTCGAGGCAACCTTGTCTGTACGATCGTCCCCGAGGGTCAAATCTTTCGTGCCGACTTTTCCTAGTGTGTTGGTCCTCCTCGATGCTTTGTTGCTGGCGTTTCGGCCGAGCTTTGGAAATGGCATAGGAGGTTGGGACACTTGAGCTTTGAGTTGCTTTTCCGCTTGAGTGGTCTTGATCTTGTCCGAGGATTGCCTAAGTTAAAATTTGAGAAGGATTTGGTTTGTGCTTCTTGTCGGCATGGGAAAATGGTTGCTGCTTCTCATGCCCCCTTAACATCTGTCATGACCGAGCGACCTTGTGAGCTATTGCACATGGATTTGGTTGGGCCAGCTCGTGTTCGCTCCGCTGGTGGGAAGTGGTACGTTCTTGTGGTTGTTGATGATTTTTTGAGGTACTCTTGGGTTTTCTTTTTGGAGGATAAGAGTGAGACATTTGGCTTTGTTCGGGACTTGATCTTGAGGTTGAAGAATGAGAGACATGGAGATGCCATTCGAGCTATACGCAGTGACAATGGCACGGAGTTTAAGAACTCTCATTTTGATGCCTTTTGCAGTGATCTTGGTCTCGATCATCAGTACTCTTCTCCATACATCGCTTGCCAGAATGGCATTGTGAAGAGGAAGAACCGGACCCTTTGTGAGATGGCCAGGACGATGCTTGATGAGCATAGGACTCGTAGGCATTTCTGGGCCGAGGCGGTCAATACCGTTTGCTATGTCTCAAATCGCATCTTCCTTCGTGCTTTTGAGAAGAAGACCTCTTATGAGCTGATGCATGGCCGACAACCCAAGGTGAGTCACTTTAGAGCTTTTGGTTGCAAGTGTTTCATTCTGAAGAAGGGCAAGTTGGATAAGTTCGAGTCTAGATGTTCGGATGGTATTTTTCTTGGTTATGCGATTCATTCAAGAGCATATCGTGTGCTCAACCTTGACACTAACCGAATCATGGAGACATGCGAGGTAACCTTCGACGAGACACAACCATGTAGCTCTTCTGCTTTTGAGTGTGCAGGTGATGAGGAGATTGGTGCCAGGATCTTTGAGGATGAGAAGGATGGAGATGGAGTCGAGGATGATGATGATGATGATGATGCTCCCGTGGTTGATCGTGTACACGCTACTTCCACTACTACGACGACGATCGAGGACGGACCATCTCCTACACCCACTACGACTGAGGCTGTTAGAGTGGAGGTTGCTGCTGAGGGGGAGGTTGTGTCCAGGCGTGAGGCTCCCCGGCGAGTACAAGTTGATCACCCACCGACGACCATCATTGGTGGCCTTCATGAACGCACTACACGGTCGAGGTCAAGGAACACTTCTCATTTCGCTCATTCTGTCTCTGTTGCGTCGTTTGAGCCCAAAGATATTCGACACGCTTTGTCTGACGAGAATTGGGTGAATTCCCTGCATGAGGAGTTGGAAAACTTTGAGAGAAACCAAGTCTGGGTGTTAGTCGATCCACCGCCAAATTGCCGTCCCATAGGTACGAAGTGGGTGTGGAAGAACAAAGAGGGTGAGAATGGGATGGTTGTGAGAAACAAGTCGAGGTTGGTGGCTCAGGGGTTCAACCAGAAGGAGGGGATAGACTATGAGGAGACATTTGCTCCTGTGGCTCGTTTGGAGGCAATTAGGATCCTTCTAGCCTTTGCCGTGGCTAAAGGGTTCAAGTTGTACCAAATGGATGTCAAGAGTGCTTTCTTGAATGGGTTGATAGAGGAAGAAGTGTATGTGAGGCAACCCCCGGGGTTTGAGAGTGAAAAATACCCACACCGTGTATACAAACTCCATAGAACACTCTATGGGTTGAAACAGGCACCTAGAGCTTGGTATGGTAGGTTGAGAGGCTTTTTGTTGAGTAAGGGGTTTGTGATGGGCACAGTTGATAAGACCCTGTTTCTCCTTAAGCATGGGAATGACCTTTTGATTGTTCAGATATACGTGGATGACATAATCTTTGGTGGCTCTTCTCATGATCTTGTTGCCAGATTTGCAGATGACATTAGCAGGGAATTTGAGATGTCCATGATGGGCGAGCTGTAGTTTTTCTTGGGCCTCCAGATCAAGCAGTGCAAGGACGGGACCTTTGTACATCAGGCGAAGTACACCAGGGACATGATGAAGAAGTTTGGCATGAACGACTCCAAGCCGCTGACTACACCGATGAGTACGACTACGGCTTTGGACGCGGACGAGGACGGCGAACCCGTGGACCAGAAGGAGTACCGGAGCATGATCGGCTCCCTCCTCTACTTGATGGCGACGAGGCCAGACATACAGTTCAGCGTGTGTCTGTGCGCTCGTTTTCAGGCTTCACCGAGGACTTCACATCGGCACGCCGTCAAGCGGATTTTCAGGTACTTGAACTACACTCCTGAGTTTGGTCTTTGGTACTCTGCCTCCTCGACACTCAGGCTTCATGATTTTTCTGATGCGGATTTCGCTGGGTGTCGATTGGACCGCAAGTCCACTTCTGGGTGTTGTCAGTTCCTTGGTTCTTCTTTGGTCTCTTGGTCATCTCACAAGCAGTCGAGTGTAGCCCAGTCTACCACCGAGGCTGAGTATGTAGCTGCTACTAGTTGTTGTTCCCAGCTGCTTTGGATGACATATACCATGAGTGATTTTGGAGAGGAGTGCTCCCAGGTTCCACTTTTCTGTGACAGCACCAGTGCCATAAGCGTAGCCAAAAATCCTGTCATCCACTCCAAAACGAAACACATAGAAGTGAGGTACCACTTTTTGAGGGACAATGTCGAGAAGGGAAACATATCCTTGTCCTATGTCCCTACCCAAGACCAGATAGCTGACATTTTCACCAAACCGCTTGACCAAGCCACTTTCACTCACTTGCGGGGTGAGCTTGGAGTTTGCTTTCCTTTCTAGCTGGGTCTTGGAGCTTCTCATGTATATATGTGTCATATGTTCATTTTGTTGAATTTCATTCATGCATTTTACTTTCTGACCTGGTAGGATAGCCATCTTTGGATCACTTGAGCTAGGATTGAGCTTCTCTTATATACATTGATCACTGATGTGCTATTTGTGACACTTGTGCATGTTTGGTAAACTGTGGATGTGAATGCTATGCTCTTGATGGTTTTGTCATATATTTGTGTTGAGATAGCTTTCTTTTGATGAAAATGCTAAAATTGTGTCTCTCATGAGTAGATGCTTATCTATGCTCAATTTGTGCTTAAATGCTTATATCATGCTCAGTTTGTGCTTGAGAATCATGTTCTCTTTGCTTGGGGTCAAAGACCTTTCTGTCATTGTAAATGTTTAGCCCTTTTGCTTGCTTGGGGAGGAACATAAGCTTCTTTTTGCCGCAAAGGCACTTCATGTACCATGTTTAAACTTGAAAATGAAATTGGTGTATGAATTGCCTTATGCTTGAAAAATGAGCTCCTAATCATGTTTATGGTTTGATATTCATATCTTGGGTGCTAAACCGTAGCATGCTTGTCTACCATGAGAAGTCTCATTTTAAGTAGACACATGGCTCGGTGGCTTTAACATGACTTGAGTAGCTTGTGGGCGTTTATAATGACCTTGTGATGAGAATTTGTGATCTTGTATAAACTTTGGATGATCTAGTGCTTTTATGTTCAAATTGGTATAGAGAGAGTCTTGCTCATGAGATGACTATTTCTTTGTGAAAAGTGCTTAAAATTGCTTTTAGCCATGTCACATGCTTATATGTCTCTACCTTCTTGATGGTAATGTGTTAGATACACCATGTCTACTTTGCTTGCTCTATGTCTCATGTGTAGCATTTTGTTGTGCTCTTTGTATATTTGAGAAGCTTGGTAGATTGTATATGCTTTGACATGCATTTTTCATGAAAACAAGGGGAAGAGTTTCATATACCTTGATTCATGCATTGTCAACAAGGGGGAGAGATTTGTATGATATGGGGAGAATTTTTGGAGAATTTTCATGCATTGGAAGTTTTTGTGAAAAATTGGTATGCATTTGTGAGATGTGGCATGTGAGGAGAAAATTTGAGAAGAAGAGGTTGCATTTGCTCAGTGGGAGTTTGCATAGGTGCAGGGGGAGCTCCTTTGATTTTCTGAGTGTTGTGCTTTGTGATGTGCTCTTTGAGAGCTTTGCTTTTGTCTCGGCTGTGTTGAGCCGTTGCCCTTGTCTTAGGGGGCTGAGACTTGGATTGGTGAGTGATCGAGTTTTCGCTTGTTCTTTGGCTTTGGATCACTTGCTTGGGAGGTTAGTGTTCGTGGTTGTTTTCTTTTTCTTTTTCTCTATGTGATTTCTCTGGGTGTTGTCAATGCACTCATCAAGGGGGAGATTGAGGACCAGGTGTATCCGAAGACCAGTGGAGGGTCGCTCCTTAGTGATGAGTGATTGACAACGTTGTGTGGACTGATGCTTGGCTAAGTGTGCAGGTACAGGTTGCAGTTTGACTCGTGTCGGTGCAGGTGAAGAACAAGCGCGAAAGGCCTTAGCCGTGGCGGCCTCCGGGTAATGGAGTGGCAAGTAGGCTTGGTTCGATGGACCCGGTGGCCGATGGGGTCAAGTGCGAGCTGTGCGGTGCAAGTCTGGCGGGCTGAAGTCGTGAACATGGGCCGGTGCAAGGTAGCGGTTGAAGCCCGAAGCTTGCACGCGGGGTTTGGTGGTTTGCCCACAAAACCATCAAGTGGACGGTTTCTTGGTTTGGGCCTCAAAACCAAGCCCGGAGGCCCGAGGCGACGGAGGCGGTGATCCGGGAGCTTCGGGAAGCTTCGAGGCGGAGGGCACGTGGCGTGATCATGGGGTTTGCGTCGAGGTGAAGCGAAGCCACGGTGGAAGCATGTCCGTCCGATGAAGACTTGACCAAAATGCCCCTGAGGGGTTGTATCTTCATTTAAGCAGTAGGGGTAGCGTGGTCATTTACCTCCCTCCGATGGACTTCTTATAAATAGCTGAGAGGTGGATGGCATCTCTCTCTCTTGGACTCTAGGGCTTTCTCCCCTTGTAGATTTCTCTGAACTGGTTCTTTTCCCTCTGGATTCCTTAGGCTAGACTCTTGTACAGACTCTGACCTCTGGATGTACGGAAGCATTCGGCGTCCCGGTGATCTCCTAGTCCTCTGTGATTTTTGTGTCATTTTTGGGGAGTTTCGTTCTTCACTTGATTCGTGATTTTGGAGGCATTTCTTCACGGATTTCTTTGAGGGGATCATGGGTGGATGCCTTGCGCATGTTTGTGTGTGATCTTGACCCCTCAAACGTCGTGGAAAGCCTTCGATTCGTGAGTTTTTGGCCGGAGTTCTTGTTCTTGGTGGAGTTCGTGTGATCCGCGATTCCCGGCGATTTTGTGGCTTAGAGGTCGAGATTTTTGGGGCATAGCTTCCTCTTGTGTTGCTTATCATCTCCCCCAAATCTTGTCTCAAGAGCTTTTGGTGTTTGGGAGATCCGGTGATGGATTGGGAGAGTTGACTTCGCGAGCTCGAGCTCGAGCTGCTCTGTCCGCGCCTGGCGGACTATCCGCGAGCGCTGTGCGGACTGTCCGCGTGACCTGAGTTCGTCGCGTGTTCATCCGTGTTCGTACACGTTCGCGTTTCGATCCGTTTCTCAGCTAGGGTTCTGTTGCAAGAAGTTTGCGGACTGTCCGCGGGAGCCAGCCGGACTATCCGCGTGGTGTTGCTTGTGTCTGGGGTGGATCGAGGTTTGTCTGGGGTGTCCAGGGACTTTGGCCGGACTGTCCGCCAGGGGTGGCCGGACTGTCTGCGGGCTGTCGGACTGTCCGTGGTGCTTGCCCGGACTGTCCGATTTTTCCCGGTGCAGCACTGGTACCTCGGGGTCCTTTTTCGGACTGTCCGCCGGGGGTTCACGGACTGTCCGCCGTACTCGCGGACTGTCCGCCGTACCCGTGCGGACTGTCCGCCTTGGACTTCGCAGATTTGGCTAAGTCCTTTGGTTCTTGTCTAGTTGCTTCCGCTCTTTGCTCCTAGGTTGTCTCGTGTTCTTCTAGGCTTGTGTGTGCCTTGTTTGGAGCTTCCTTTGTGTGCGCGAGCGTTTGGAGTTGCAATCGGGGTATAGACCGAGTTCGACCTTTGGGAAGAATTTTTATCAGCTCCCATTCACTCCCCCCCTCTCTGGTCGCCCTATTCGGTCCTTCAATTGGTATTAGAGCCAGTTACGGATCTTCGTGATTCTAACCAGTCTAAGATCCAAAGATGGGCGATTACGGCAAGGAGTCGGGTCCTCCGCACTTTGATGGCAAGAATTACCCGATGTGGGAGAGGCACATGGGCGCATTTTTGCGAGGGAAGGGAACTCTTATCTGGGAGGTCACTCAAAATGATCAATATGTCATCCCAGATAGTTTTCTGCTTCCAGGATCGCGGGACATGTTTGAGGCCAATAGCAAGGCCGTTGATTACTTGTTCCGTGCTCTCTGTGCCTCGGAGTTCGAGCGTTTGGAGTGGCAATCGGGGTATAGGCCGAGTTCGACCTTTGGGAAGAATTTTTATCGGCTCCCATTCACTTCCCCCTCTCTGGTCGCCCTTTTCGGTCCTTCACTACTTATTGTCGACGGCTCGTACACACACACCACTATTTTGATAGACGCTCTTGGCATCCTGGGCCATGGTGTAGAACGTGTATCCATTGATATCCATTGCTTGATATGTTGTAACAGTGAATAATGGCCCTGCTGCTAGTTTTCTTAGATCGTCGGTTATAGCAGCGCTGCCACTCTGTTGGACATAATCTCGGAGCCACATGTTGAAGCATTGCATGTGCCTCTTTGCAACCCAATCCTCAGTACAACCAGGGTTTTGTTCACGTAGTTGTTGCTTGTGCTCATTGCCAAATGGTGTAACCTCTACGCTCTGTTCTATCACGGTGAAATGAGCCTTTCTGAAGTCCTCTGGGTCTAGAGTGATTGACTTTTTCCCCAGGGTCCCAACACCTGAAAGCCTACCTTCATGCCGTGAACGAGGCACACCAATGGGCTTCTAGGGGTCCATATAACCCATGGCCGACTCCACTGCTTCGATGGTCTCATAACCACGAACAATGGCTCCCTCCGGAAATGACCTGTTATGTACCAATGATTTGAGGAATCCAAAGTACCTCTCATATGGAAACATCTGATGAAGGTAAGATGGGCCAAGGTACCAGATCTCCCTCGCGAGGTGTGTTGTTAGATGCAGCATGAGATCAAAGAATGATGGTGGGAAGGTAGCTTCAAGCAGGCATAGGGTCTCGAAATGCCTCCTCTCTAAGTCCAATAGTTTTTCCTCATCAATCACCTTCTGTTATTTCATTGAATAATAAACACAAGCTCGTGACAGCGTCGCGAACCAGTTCTGTCTTGATACCTCTTAGTGCAACAGGAAAAATAGATGTCATCAACACATGGCAATCATGAGATTTCATCAAGTTGAAATTCATTTTCATGTCCTTCACCGACACTAGCCTCTTGAAGTTCGATGAGTAGCCTGAAGGTACTTTCAAACCATGCAAAAACTCACATAATTCTTTTCTCTCTGCCTTTGACAAGGTGGTTGCAGCAACGAGAAGGTCCATCCCCGTGTCTGTTTCCTCTGCATAGAGCTCCGGCCTAATGCTCATTTCTTTAAGATCCTCCCTTGCATTTTTATGATCTTTTTCTTTCGACTTCTGTTGTAGCAATGTTCCCAAAGTAGCTTCAGACACATTCTTCTTGACGTGCATGTTGTCAATCGAATGACGCACATCCAAAAGCGGCCAATACTCTAGCTCCCATAGAATTGATTTCCTGTTCCACATACCTCGCCCATCTTCTTCTTCTTCTTCACCATCTCACTTCTTTCTTTTGCGAAGTTTCTTTTCAGACAATTTGGGTAACTCCTCGATACTTTCGACATCCTTGACTTGCAAGTGGAGCAGATCTCCAGTCACATGCATTGGCGCCTGTCAATTCTCCTTTTCCCCATTGAACTGACAATCCATGTCCCGGTAGGCATGTTTCTTGCTGAGGAAACAACAGTGCCCCATAAATGAGAATTTCTTTGAATTTCTTAGCCACACTGCACAAGTTTCTTCTAAGCAGTGTGGGCAAGCTGCCCCTTTCCTTTTACTCTGGCCAGAAAGGTTGCTATGAGCCGAGTTGTCGTTGATGGTGGTGAACAACATGGTGTGCAATGTGAACTCCTCACGGCCGAACTCATCCCAAACCTCCTTCACACCAGGCTTCCAAAGTATCTTCAAGTCATCAACTAGTGGCCTCAAGTAGACATCAATACGGTCGCCAGGTTGCTTTGGCCCAGAGACCAATATTTTCAGCATCATGTATTTCCGTTTCTTGCATAGCCAGGGTTGAAGGTTGTACATTGACAGCACGACAGGCCAGGTGCTATGTGTTGAGCTCTGGTTATCGAATGGGTTCACGCCATCTGTGCTCATAGCGAACTGAATGTTCCTGCTTTCACCGGCAAATTCCTTAAAGTGGGAATCAATGTTTTGCCATTGTTGGCCATCTGCGGGGTGCTTAATCTTGCCAACTTCCTTCATTCATGTCTTATGCCAACGCAAGAGTTGGGCCTCCTTTCGTGTGGCGAACCATCTTCTCAACCGAGGAATGATGCAAAAATACCATGCTACCCTCACAGGAGCCCCTTTAACCTTCTTCTTCTTCTTCTTCTTGCTTGTGATCTCCATGGGCTCGTTCTCGTCATCATCAGCATTGTTATCATCTCCACCTTCTTTTTTCCTCTTGTACCGATCAAACCAACACTTGGGGCACTTGTCAAGGTCTGCATAATCTCCACGGAACAATACACAACTGTTCTTGCAAGCTTGAATTTTTTCAACCTCTATTCCCAGAGGACAAATTATCTTCTTTGCCTCATAGACAGACTCGGCTATTTGGTTTCCCTCGGGTAGCATGTCCTTAAGGAGATCCAATAGTTGTTTGAAACTTTTGTTGCTCCAACCATGATCTGCCTTAAGCTGCAGAAGTTTTAGATCACCAGAAAGGCGAGAGTACTTCTTGCAACCAGGATAGAGGGGTTTCTTTGAATCTTCAACGAACTGCTTCAGCCTTGCTAATTCAGAAGCTGTATACACTCGTTGAAACTCAACATCCTGCAACATTTGATCAACATTGTGCACACGTTGCAACAACTCATCATCATTGAAGCCCGTAACTTCTTGATCAGTGATATCATCAGGCCTCATCACAATTGGTGGGAATGGTTCATTTTCCTCATCAAAAACTCCACCTTCATCAAGCTCTTCACCATGGCATAGCGCTGCCCCTTCATTATTAAGGCCCGTAGCATGGTGTCGTGCTTCACCTTCATTTAGGCATCCTGCTTCGACTTTATTAAGCCCTTCCTTACCATGTTTATTCCAACATGTGTAATTTTCTTTGAAACCACGTGTGATCAAATGATGAAAAATATTATCCCGTTGTCCGAACTTCTTCTGGTTGAGACAATCTATACAGGGGCAAAGCATTGCCTGAACACCACGGTTTCTCATATCCGCCTCTGCTTGATCTAGAAAACCATTGACCCCCCTTAAGAAACTAGCCCAATCTCGGGACTTACTACTGTACATCCAAGCCCGAGCAGCAGCAGCCATCTGCAATTTTCATACATCAAATGAGCATAATGCTGTTGACGGTCAATATTTGCCATTTTCAAGGTCGTCAACTCCTGCAAATCTGAGCATGAATTGAACATCCACACTAGAATAGGTGCTTAAACTCATACTTTCCACCAGTGTCGATGTCTATTTGAATGCAGGTATTTAGCATAGGAAATGAGAGGAATTCATGCACATTCACTCCACTCCAATCCAAGGTACCCAAATGCTGGCCAATCAGGAGCTGCCACATGGATTCTCCTGGATCCATGATGTCACCAATCCATGTGAAGGACTTTCGACGAATCACACACTGCCACGTCAGCATCACATGGATCCATGGGCCCACATTACCAACTAAACCGCCAGGAAACGTGCCATGCATGGAGGAGAGGCATCAGGGCCCACATGGAAGCGAGCTAGAGGAAGCACACCCCAGATGGAGGGCCAGGAGCTTCGGCCGACCCTAGGATCGGCCGAACCGACCTAGGGTCGGTTGATCTCCCCCCTCCACGTGTCACTTGCTCATTGGCTCTTGGCTGCATTCCCGGGTGTTTAGAGGCACTTTGAGCCCCGGAGCAAGCCTCCTCCTTGTCTATAAATAGGAGGGGAGGGGCTCCATTTCACACACACCACCTAACTCTCAAGTTCCACTTTCTCTTGTGTAGCTCTCTCTCCCTCTCTCTAATTCTGCCCATGAGAGGTGATTCTCACCTCTTTGTGGTAGAATGGTGATGAGGAGAGATCTAGACTAGGATTAGTGTGAGGTAGAGGAGGGGTAAGGAGTGAGTTGATGTCCTCGTGGATGCTTGTTCTTCATTTAGATCAAAGTGAGTATTTCAGCATTTCTTATTTAGACTATAGTGGACATCATGGATGGTTGCTTTGTTCTTGTGTTCTTGGCTCGTTCATAAGTTAGAGGCTTGTGTTCTTCGTGACACAAGGCTTCGATCCTTTAGAGCTAGAACCATAGTTCATTTACTTGTTTAGCATGATCTGATCCTGTTTAGTTAAGTAAGTTTGTTGTATCTCGTTCAGCTGCATCCATAGCTTCCTTTCTGCTCCCAGTTCAATGATATGATCTGATTCAGATCTTTCCCTTGTTCGTGGGACCGTATTTATATGGTTGCTATAGTGTAGTTAGCGGGCTAGCATACGCCGCACTATAGTATTTATCTGGGGTACAGACATGGTGTCTGGGCCTTGGGTTTCCTACGGAGACCACGTACGATCGTAGCGTAGAGGTAGGCCGCAGTGGTGACAGCCTGTTGGACCCTTTGTCAACCCTCTTACGTCGCGTACCGAGTTGGGCTCGCAGGACAGCACCTCTGAGTGTTGTCGCCCCGCGGGGACGACTGAGATCTGACAGGAATACATCTTGAGAGCTAAGTCCCTTAAGGAAGTGCTTCTTGTATCCCGACCTATCCCAGCGAAAGCTGGTGTCCTTGGATAGACCCTCTCTGGTTACTCTCCGTCCTAGGAACAAAACCCGACGGGAATACTCATTCTCCTAGGGAGAAGTGCTACAGCGGTGTATCCGTGCGCTTGCGGATTCGTTCGCACTCGTCAGTGTACCCGGGAGTTTCTTACTTGTCTCACGCTACAAAGGCGCCGAGCGTTGAGGATAAGAAACGCCAACAAATGCATCACCAAAACCGATGAGTAAGAGGATTAGGACACCCAAGTTCAATAAAAGGGGGCAATTTCCACCTTGACAAGGACTGTCTACGAGGCGAGCGCTTCCGAGGAGGAGGAGGACGCATCGCGGCCGCGACGACGGCAACGGTGACGGTGCGGAGGACGGTGCCGAGCCCGAGGAGGAGGATAAGCTGCTGCTTTGGAGGATGTACGGCGCGCTGGGACGCCGTGCCGTGGTCGATGTCCGCCGGCACCTTTCGCCGTCGCGCACGCGGCCGGCCGGCCTGCTGCAGCGCCGGCTTTTTGAGGAGAGAGAGCGTGCGCGCAGCGAGTGGGGCTTTCAGAGAGCGCGCGAAAATGCTGCTGCATCAACGGCAGGGAGAGAGCGAGTGGGGCCCTCAGAGGAGAGAGAGCGAGTGTAGTTGTCGGAGATAGCAGAGTGGTCGGAACGCAAAAACAATGACGTGTAATAACAATGCGTGTCTCTATTGTGAGAAAACAAAGGAGATGCTAACTCCAAACAAGCGTCGCCAATTGGGTCGTCGTAAAATGAAACGCGTCCTAAAAACCACACGTCTCCAATAGGAAAGTCATCGGTAACGGACTTAAAGAGCCCGTTACCGATAGGTTTTACTTTCGTAACGGAGGCATGTTAACATCCGTTACAAAGAAAACATGTAACGGGCGTTTAAGAAGTCCGTTACCAGAAGTCCTCATTTGTAACGGGCGTTGTGGTGACGAGGTCAGGTCGAGGTCGGGGTCGAGCCTACCGCGCTTATGCGTAACGGGCGCCAAACAACAACCGTTACAGATGGGGTCCATGTAACGGGTGTTAAGGGACTGTTACAAATGCTACATGACCTATTTGAGATTTTCACGTTGTGTGAATAAAAATGTACAGATGCTAATTAGGATGGCTAAAACATGATTTAATTATAAAATTAATTACACAAATAGATTAAAAATCACGAGATGAATCTATTAAGTCTAATTAAATTATCATTATATGATGTTTACTGTAGCACACATTGTAAGCATAGCTTAATAAGACTAATAAATTCGTCTCGCGAATTTACGAGGAGATTATGACATGAATTATGTCATTAATCTATATTTAACACTACTAATTAGAGTATGTTTGGTTGGACTTTTACCTGCTTTTGCTTTTGACAAAAGCTAAAATCCCAACCAAAAGGCTAACTGCTAGCCAAAGTTACAGCCAAAAGCAGCTTTTGCATAGTTCATTTTCAAAAGCAGGGGAGGACATGCTTTCAGTGGCTTGGGGGGAGGAATTACCCACCTGCCACTGGTTATGAAAGGTAATGGTTCGTTCTTTTGTTTCCCATCACCCCTCCCTGGTCGCTCCCGTCTGCTCGCCACGACAGACGGCGTGGCCACCGGCGCCCCCACCGCCGATGCGCTCACGGGGGCCGCCGCCCCAACAGCCTCACCCGAGGCCGGCCGTCGCTCCTGTGCCACTGTTGGCGTTTCTTAACGTCACCACTAGTTGTACACCTAGAGAGAGTGTATAAGATCAACTGGGTATACCGACGGGTACGAACGAGTCCACAAGCGCACGGAAATACCGTTGTAGCACTTCACCTCAGAAGGAGAGTATTCCAAGGGTATCGAATCCAAGGAACGATGTGCACTATCTTCTACTCTAGTATATATGGTCCAAGGACACCAAACTCCGGCTAGGATAGATAAGAGTTGAGAAGCACTTCCTGAGGGTCTTGAGTCTAGGCAAGGATATGGTCACCATGTAGTCCTCCCCGTGGAGCGCCAGCCCATCCTAACTTTTTAGGGAGAGGCCAATGTTCTGGCAACGGGGCCCAACTCGGTACATAGGCGCGGAGGGTTTCAAAGGGTCCAACAGGCTGTCACCACTGCGGCCTACCTCTATTGTTACGCGAATGCACTTAGTCTTCGTAGGATAACCAGAGTCCAGACACCACGTCTACACTACCGATTTCTACTATAGCACGGTGACGTCTGCTCGGCCTGCCTACAACACTATAGCAACACACATAAATACGGGACTACGAACTAGGGAGGAATGACTCAGTCCTTAGCACATCATCGAATCGTGGATTAACAGGAAGGTTTGGATGCAAACTAGATACAACATTCTTACTCAGCAAAACAGGATCTAAACATGTAAACAGATACGATACTTGAACTAATGTACTAGCTCTAAAGGATCAAAGCTTTGTGTCACGAAGAACACAAGTCTCTAAACTATGAACGAGCCAAGAACACAAGAACATATCATTCATGCATGAAGTCCACTATAGTCTAAATAAGAAATGCTGAAATACTCACTTTGCTCTAAATGAAGAACAAACATCCACGACGACATCAACTCACTCCTCACCCTACTATAGCTAACACTCTAACACACACACACTACATCTTGGGAGAGGTGAGAACTCACCTCTCCAAGAGAGAATGAGAGGAGAGGGAGAGGGAGAGTGGAATGTGTCTCAAAAGTGAGCCCCTCCCCTCCTATTTATAGAGGAGGGGGTGGCTTGCTCGGAGGCTCATTTGTCACCAAAACACGCCGGGCTGCGCCGTAGGACCAATGGGGGACGACCACGTGGAAGCAGGAGATGAACGCCGACAAAAAGGGATCGGCCGAAGCATGGTTCGGCCGAACCGTCTTTGGCATGCTTCGTCATGTCCTTTCTCTGAGAGACTGGTATGTGGGTCCCACGATCTTTCCAAGGTGCATACGGAGTTTTGAGGCGGTTTGGGTCCCCGGTGGGCCCTTGGATCCTTGTGTTGCACACGTGGTGATGTCTGATTCGTCGGGAGTTGCTTCACATGGATTGATGAGGTGTCATGGAAACATGGCATCCAATGTGGCACACGTCGCAACGTGGTCTGGTGTGGGTCCCACCGGGTTCACAAGATATCGGGAGTATGATCTTGTCTTGTGCATATCTTTCCCATCTGGACTCCGAAGTAGACAAATGATATATCCATTTCGATCGTCTCGACGAGCCCGTCATAATGGTGCAGTCCAAATTGGAACTTGAGGTTGTTTGTGATGACGTCCTTTAATAGCCATTGTATCACTTGCTCTCAACTGTACCATTTGACACGTATTTCGGTGCATCCTGCAACAAAAGCTAGAAACACCAACACTTGTGGAAACTATCAGTATCAAGCCCTATTCTAGTGTTGGTGATCACTTTACATTTATTTTATGCAGGTATTAACGGTGTAAAAGTAGCACTTAATAGCCGTCAACAACACCCCCAAAACTTGACCTTTGCTTGTCCCGAGTAAAGGGAGTCAGATCAAGGTGAGACATGATATCCAAAGGTATGAAGCGAGCATAAGAGATATTCCAAACCATACCTTATACTTGTGAACTCTGTGAAGTGTCTATCATGCTATCTCAGGTAGTTGAAGAATGGAACGGTCATGAATCAAATCACTCCTGCTCATCATGTTAAGTAGCTTGGGGTTTTGCAATAAATTTTCAAGAACAAACCTTGCTTAGCTCCTCATTTGATTCTCCCAAATTGCTCAATGTGTTTATGTCCTCACCAAGGCATTAGATTGCCTTTCTTCACCCTATTTCTAATGATTGCTATATGTGGAGCTCAAGGTAGGATAAAGGATAAGGCATACTTGCATCACATATATTGCAAAGTCAAAGACTGGATCCACAGAGAAAATCAAATCAGACAATCAGATCAAAATGTGCACGTGTATGGATATGATGAGTATGGTAAGGTGGATACTAGGCCCGGAATGGGTGCTAGATATTACCATACATATATGATGAAAAAATGTTGGTTGATGGTAAGGTGGACACTAACCCCGGAATGGATACTAGTTATTACCATCTAAGTTATGGAACTCCTTTTTGCATGATTCTCCCTCTTATATAAAAATCTTTTGAGAACATGGCTATCTCTCTTTTTTTCCTTTGTGGACCTTCATGCGTCCAACTTTTTTTTTTCTTTTTTTTCAATACATGGACCTTCATGTGTCCATATTTTTTTCGATAGTCATGCCTCTTGTGTAACAAAAACTAGAAGGGAGAGATCAACACATATGGAGCCTTATTTTGTGGAATGGGTGATGATACAATGCTAGCTTCCAGTGTAGAAGCATAGCAAGGGGAAAATGGGTGTGCACATGAATCTTGATCATGAAAGTAATGAAAAGAATGCTCACAAGGGTCACAGAATTTGACAAAGCTCAATGCAATAACAAGCAGCATATGAGTATAAGGTTTTCAACTAAAACATCATATGGCTTTGGTAGGACGGTGGCATATCAAAGAGGAGCTTTGCAAAGGATTTTTAAGTTTTCAAATAAAATTCCCAAGCACTCAAACATAAAGAGCGAAGATCATATCATCAAACCATATCACAAACGCCAACTACTTAGATAAGCATGAGTTCCCTAATGATATTTATTCACAAGCATCAAGATGATGAGTAAGGAATAAAACATATGCAAGCCAACCACGAGAACCATGTTGAGCAAGCATAGCACCAACCACTGAGTTTGATTTCAAATGATAGGAATTGAAACTCATTCAAACTCATGGATAAAGGAGAGTGAGATAGAGGGTGCACATACCATCGCTTCTGAAGGATAAGAGATCAAGGGAGACCAGTGGTGATTCGGCTAACCAGAAGGCAGCCGAGTCACTCTAATTTACCTTGCTCTTGTCATGAAGGTGTAGTCGATGTTGTGCAACTCTTGTGTGGGAGGTCTCTAGCGGAAATGTCGATGATGAGCTTGAGAGAACTCCCCACACTGGTGGTTGAATCTGGTGCTGTTCTTCATATAACAAATGGAAACAAAAGATGGACTCTACTGGTTCAAGAACCATAGAGCCTTTATTCAAATTCAAATATTTTTATTGTTTTTATTTTATTTTATTGTCACCATGTCATTTTCTCGAACAAGGTTAGATCAACATTACACTTCATACACAAAGGGGAACATACTTACCTTGGACCTTTGAGAGGTCACATGTACCACCTTTGCACGTTGTACAACATGAATCTGACACCTCAGCTTACCTTCCTATTTGAATTTAGCTCAATGACTTACCCATTCAAATTTGACAATTTCTTGCAGGGGTTAGTCATCATATATGCAACCAAGATCTATGAAAATATAACTCTGAGGTTCATCAATCAAAACTCGACACCATGTCTTGTTTTGATTGAAGAATACAGTTTTAACCTAAGCACCATGCTTAATCTAAAATAGCCTATGAATATATGATATCATATACATTCAAACTAGAGCATATGAACAAAGATAAAGGAAGCATGAAAGCATGATCAAGCTATCACCAAAAGGAACATAAGCATGAGCATAAGACGGTGAACCTCGGGCAACCTCCTGGAAGGGCTTTGTTTAATGTCAAAAGCAGGACTTGCCTAGCTAGTGGGAAAGATGCAAGAGCTTACATCATCTTCACACCGGGATAAGATTTGGTAGAGGAGGAACTTTACTTAGGATGCTCACATACCTCCCCCACACTTGAAGTTTGCATTGCTAGGCAACAAAACTAAAGTGTGTGGAGATCAAGCTTCCTTTTGTAAATGTTCCCTCAGCAGAGCTTCTCTAGGTGTTGCATCTGATGTAGCTCACATGTTCGTAGGCATCACTTGTCCATCTTTCTTTTCAATCTCCACCTGAAAGGTTAGTGACCAAAAATACCTGAAGGACAACTTATCCTAAAAACATGTTCTTGCTTTTATTCGAAGAAGGGAAATAAAACCTATGCTAGTCCAGGCTATCTCCTGGTAGTGCTTTGTTTATTACGGTCATAAGCTCGACCATGAGAGATTTCTCTTGCAGCCACGTTGGTGGTGTCCTTCCCATCTCACCACCAATCATCGATGAATCAGTGAAGCTCTAGCTGCAAGGTTAGTGCCATATATACGAACACGAGTCCAAAGGATGATAAAGCTAAAAGCAGACATGATCATTCCAGAGAGGCTAAGACAACTCCTAGGGTGATCACGGGACTCGAGAAGCTATAGCACTAGGGTGGTGAACCTCAGAGATGAAAAGATTGAGCACTGAGGCTAGTGCTCTCACAACTGATCTCTGACTGAACTCAGCTCAGAAAAACACACAGCCTCCAAGAGAGGATAGAGTAGAAACTCAAACGGTCGGCGTACGTTCAGGAGCTAGAGTTTGGGTGAAGGGTGAGGTTTAGCTCATCCTTCCCTTAGGTAGAGGGACCGATGTTCTCATCAAAACGATGAAACATCCCAAGGTCTAACCTAAGCTTCCATTGAGAGGTTATGGATAAGCTGGAAAGATCAGCTCCCATTGGGCATCGATCAAGTCAAGCATAAGATAAGAAGGAAAGCTTCTCTTGACTGATCGGCATCGATCGATGATCTTGGCATCATGAGTGAGTGCACACGATTCGATCGGTATGCGATCATGCTCCTTTGGTCAGATAGATGAATCCTCATGGATTATAAAGCAGAGACCGATGCCTCAGTCCATACGTAACCTTGGTGCAAGACACCTCAGCTCGAACCGAGACGTAGGAACATGATAAGTCTATCGTACTCTCCTTAGGAGATCATAACTAGGATCAGACAAGTCATCCTGGTCGAGAATGATTCGTCCTTCCCTAATTACTCTCTCCATCCTCCCACAAGACAAGGTCTCGGGGAGAAGGTCTAAGAAGAGGTACGAGAGGGGAACCCAAGGGTAGACTCTACGCTAAGCAATCTTTCCCTTAGATTCATGCTAATCAGGAATGGTGTCTTCAGCTAGAGCTTAAAGCCTCAGCTCGGCTGATGATGAATCTAGGTGGCTCAACATTTCCTCTGACGGGCACCTCATTGACCGGGATGCAAAGGGGGAGCTGAAATCCCGAAGGTTTTCCACGATCTCTTTTCCCTTAGCAGCGTCCAAGTGCACAAAAGAGCCTCCAGAGAGAGCATTAAGCCGCATGGCATTGTCCTTTCGCAACCCATACCAGAAGTGCTGAAGCAACATCCAATCGGGAACGTGGAGTACTGGGCAGTCTTCCGCCGAGAAGGCGAAGTGATCACATGCCATTCCTAGCGATTCCTCCTCACCTTGCTTGAGACTAAGAATCCTTATACTCAACGAGATGACACGTCGTATCGGGAAGAATCGGGAGCAGGAAGCTACTCTCAAAATTTCCCAAGTGAGGTAGTCTCTACCAAAACAACGGTGCCAATCCCATGCTTTCCCAGAGAGGGATAGCAGGAAAAATTCCCTTTTCCGAGCATCCGGTGATTCTCCGATTTCACTCGGAGTTTCTATCAGACGCTCGTAGTCTCTCACATGATCGAAGGGGTTCTCATGAATGACCCCGAGAAGGAAAGATCGTGAATTAGCTTCATGAGAGAGGGGCGAATCTGATAGCCAAATGAAAGAATGGGTTCTGACAAAGGTGGCTCTGAGGGTTCACTCCTCGAAGGTGGAAGGTGTTTACAAGGATAACCTTCCATGGATAACGAGGGTAGAGGTAGAAGTAAAGAAAACAAAAAAGGTATCTCGAAGGGTAACAGGGGTAAAGGTAGAAGAAAAATGAAAAAAGATAAATACGAGGACCACTAGGTTCGAAGATAGATACAACAACCGTTCCCCGGCAATGGCGCCAGAAATGCTTGTCGGCATTTCTTAACGTCACCACTAGTTGTACACCTAGAGGGAGCGTATAAGATCAACTAGGTATACCGACAGGTACGAATGAGTTCGCAAGCACACAGAAATACTGTTGCAGCACTTCACCTCAGAAGGAGAGTATTCCAAGGGTATCGAATCCAAGGAACGATGTGCACTATCTTCTACTCTAGTATATATGGTCCAACGACACCAAACATCGACTAGGATAGATAAGAGTTGAGAAGCACTTCCTGAGGGTCTTGAGTCTAGGCAAGGATATGGTCGCCATGTAGTCCTCCCCGTGGAGCGCCAGCCCATCCTAACTTTTTAGGGAGAGGCTAATGTTCTGGCAACGGGGCCCAACTCGGTACACAGGCGAGGGTTTCAAAGGGTCCAACAGGCTGTCACCACTGCGGCCTACCTCTATCGTTACACGAATGCACTTGGTCTTCGTATGATAACTAGAGTCCAGACACCATGTCTACACTACCGATTTCTACTATAGCACGATGACGTCTGCCGGCCCGCCTACAACACTAAAGCAACCCGTATAAATACAGCACTACGAACTAGGGAGGAATGACTCAGTCCTTAGCACATCATCGAATCATGGAGCAACATGAAGGTTTGGATGCAAACTAGATACATCATTCTTACTTAGCTAAACAGGATCTAAACATGCAAACAGATACTTGAACTAATGTACTAGCTCTAAAGGATCAAAGCCTTGTGTCACGAAGAACACAAGCCTCTAAACTATGAACGAGCCAAGAACACAAGAACAAATCATTCATGCATGAAGTCCACTATAGTCTAAATAAGAAATGCTGAAATACTCACTTTGCTCTAAATGAAGAACAAGCATCCACAAGGACATTAACTCACTCCTCACCCTACTCTACCTAGCACTCTAACACACACACACACACTACATCTTGGGAGAGGTGAGAACTCACCTCTCCAAGAGAGAATGAGAGGAGAGGGAGAGTGGAACATGTCTCAAAAGTGAGCCCCTCCCCTCCTATTTATAGAGGAGGGGGTGGCTTGCTCGGAGGCTCATTTGTCACCAAAACACGCCGGGCTGCGCCTTAGGACCATGGGGGACGACCACGTGGAAGCAGGAGATGAACACCGACAAAAAGGGATCGACCGAAGCATGGTTCGGCCGAACCGTCTTTGGCACGCTTCGTCGTGTGCTTTCTCTGAGAGACTGGTATGTGGGTCCCACGATCTTTCCCAGGTGCATGCGGAGTTTTGAGGCGGTTTGGGTCCCCGGTGGGCCCATGGATCCTTGTGCTGCACACGTGGCAGTGTCTGATTCGTCGGGAGTTGCTTCACATGGATTGACGAGGTGTCATGGACACATGGCATCCAATGTGGCACACATCGCCACGTGGTCTGGTGTGGGTCCCACCGGGTTCACAAGATATCGGGAGTATGATCTTGTCTTGTGCATATCTTTCTCATCCGGACTCCGAAGTAGACAAATGATATATCCATTTCGATCATCTGGACGAGCCCATCGCAATGGTGCAGTCCAAATTGGCACTTGAGGTTGTTTGTGATGACGTACTTTAATAGTCATTGGATCACTTGCTCTCAACTGTACCATTTGGCACACATTTCAGTGCATCCTGCAATAAAAGCTAGAAACACCAACACTTGTGGAAACTATCAGTATCAAGCCCTATTCTAGTGTTGGTGATCACTTTACATTTATTTTATTCAGGTATTGACGATGTAAAAGTAGCACTTAACAGCCGTCAACAGCTGCATCCATGCCTCCCTCTCCCCAGACCCGGCGGGCAGCCCTCCCTCTCCTCAGATCCAGTGGGCAGCCCTACCTCACCTCGATTCCTCGTCGAAGGAGCATGGCGTCAGGCACTGAGTGGCCATGGAGCCAGAGGGGAGCATGACGGAGGCTTAGGGGGCAGCTATTGGGTGGTGGTGGTGTGTGGCTGGCGGATTTTACCGACGAGCGTGGCCTGGTATCTCCCCTGTCCAGAGGAAGAAGAAGACTGATTAGGAGGGAGGATGAGAGTGGGGACTGGGAAGGCGTCGCGCATGGGGAACCTCGACGGCCAGCACGGGCGCACATGGGAGTTCGGCAGCCACGGCTCGCGCCCGCACGGAAGCTCCACAGCCACAGCTCGGGCGCGCGCGGGAGCCCCGGTGGCCGGCGTGGGTGCGCACAGGAGCTCTGCCACCGCTTCTCAGGCGCGTGCGGCGCGGCCACGACTCCGGCGCAGCTCCACCCTGTCTCCAACGAGACTTCTCCCGTGCGCACTGCACGTCTTGGGGAGGAAGAGGAATAGGCTGACAAGTCCCGCACGTCAATGAGACTAGTGTTTGAGAAGCTACAACTCATGAACCAAAGATGCTTTTGACTTCCAAACAACTACTTTTCCAAAGCTACTTTTCAGAAAGTCACAGCCCACAACTACTTTTGTAAAAGCCACAGCTCAACTAAACACACCCTTAGTAATGATGTGTAAGTGAATAGTAGAAACTTACCGATCTAAACAAAACCTGAATTGAACTGCGTGCCTTTGCATGGTTGACTTGGCCTGAAAAAACCAAAGCAGCATGTGATGTCGACTGTCGCCATGCTCGTAACACACGACATGGCACATTGCAGTCTATAAAAATCAATGGTGTTTTAGATCACCTGGGCCTGTTTGGCTTCAAGAGGTTAGACTTTAGACCAAAATGGAGGGTTAAAGTTTTGTTCTTTTGGTGTTTATAGATGTAGTTCTAAAGGGTTAATGGGTTCTAAAGTTTAGCACTTTTAGTTCTCATGTTTGGTGCAGTGCTAAACTTTAACTAAAAGTGCAGAGCTAAACTTTAGCACCATAATTCCATCACTTTTTTTTATCATGGGGATCTGTCTCTGCATAAGTGGAAATTGTGCTTTAATTTGCCAATGAAATGTCTCTGGGGCAAAACTTAAGGTCAAGATTCTTTTAAAAAATTTCTTGAGTAGTCTACATATCTAGTCTTATTGCTTCTTTGCTTTGAGCTTGAAAGCTCCTGTATTTCATTGTAAATATTAGGTGATAACCCGCGTTGATGCGGGAATTGTTACAAAATTTGAAGATGAAATTTAAAAGTAGTTGCAAGTGTGGGACACTAAGATCACATAAAATTGAAACAAAAACTGATAGTGTAACATCCCGCAATTTTATTACAGAATGTTAATTATAAAAATGAGGATTTAAAATTTTCGGTGAATTATTTGAGTGCTGGGCAATGTAATTAAGGATGTCTTCTATTTTCTCTCCTAAATCCCTAGATTTATTTTTGAGCTAATTAAAAATTTCTAGGAAATATAAAATGCTAGTGTGAGAACTTTGGAGTTTATTTGGCTTTTATTTGGATCTTATTGGTGTGAGGATCAAATTTGAATTCTAAATTCAAATTTGAATCTAAATAGTTTATGGAAAAAGGGTTAAGGAAATAGAAAACGGATATAATCCTAGTTGGGTCGCTGGTCCACAGCCAAAGTCTACTCTAGGCCCCTCATCTCTTTTTCTTGAGCCAGCAAACCACCTCGCACTCCCCAGCCCAGCTAACCACGCGGCCCAGCAACGCCGCCGGCCCCCGCGCGCGCCGTCCCTTTTCTCTCGCTGACGAGCGGACCCCGCACGTCAGGCCGCCACGTCGCCCGTCGTCGTCTTCCTCCCATTTCCCCCTTTTCGCCCGCGCACCAATCCGGCGTTCGCCACCTCGGCGCCGCTCACCGTACGCGCCCGTGGCGAGGGCTCTGATGCGTGCCACCTCGGCCGCTCTTCATCCAACTGTCCGCGTCCCTCCGCGCCTCCTATAAGACCCGCCGCCGCGGCTGCGCCCTTGACCTAATCCGCCTTGGGGTTTTCCCCTGTTCTGCCGCCGTGCCTGGAGAAGGAGAAGGAGGGGAGGAGAAGGAGGCGGGGAAGACCGTCTGTGGCACGCCGTCGACGCCGTGAAAAGCCCGTGAAAAGCCCGTTCGCCGCGAAGCCCAGAGCCGCGCCGTCCGCTCTGCTTCCTCTGCTCCGACCCGCGCCGTCGCCGTTCCGCTCCGTCTCGCTTCACCGCCGCTCGTCCCTTCGACCAGAGGTCACTCAGGTGAGCCCCTGCCTCTCTCGCTCGCATGTGGCACCGGCCATCGCACCGAGGGAGAAGAAAGGCACCGCCTTTAGCCCTGTGTTTCGACCGTGCACGCGCCGCGCCGCCGCAGCAGACCGCCGTCGCCTGTGTCGCCAGCCATCGAGCCGTGCCTTATGCCTGCAGGTGCCGCTGCCTTCACCAACGTGCGCGCGCTCACTGCTTGGCCCTGTGCCCTTTTCTCTTGAACGCCGGTGACCTCTGATGCCCTGTTCGCCGCGCCGTCGTGGCCAACGCCGCGCCGGTTTGCCCTGGCGCACGCGCGAGCAGGGGGAGGGAAAAAGCTCCGCCTTTGGGGCTTTGCCGAGCACACCACGCCGCCGTCACGGCTGCACACACACGCACGCAGACGCCTCACCGCAGGGCTGTGCTCGTCGCCGTCACACGCGCTGGCCTGGGCGCCGCCATGGCCGGGCCGGCCCGGAGCGTATCAGCAAGGGGCAAAGCCCCAGTTTTTGGTCGCGTTTAGACTCACTTGATGCACGCACACGAGAACCTGGCATTTTGGCGAACCCACACGCCGACGCCGGTGATCACCGCACTATGCCGCCGCGCCCTTCACTGCGCCGTCGCCGTTGAGCTCGCTCCGGCTCTAAGGTGTTGCCTTTTTGGGCCCAGATGGCTGCGCAATCACCCCCTGAGCAGAGCCGTGCCGCTTGATGTCCAGCCCCGGCCGTGCCTCACCGCCGGCGAGCGTTGCCGCGCCGGAGTCCCTCGTGGGCATTCCCTCGAACACCTGGGGACGCTGGCCAAAACCACAGGGTTTTGTTTACACACCACCGCCCACATGTGCACGTGCTCGCAGAGGATCCGAAGGGATCCGATGCGCCGGCCCACTCACGGGCGGACCACACGCGCGCACACATGGCACCGCGTCGCAGCGATCCACCCAGGGATCGGCTGCGCCGCGCCACGCCAGGCCGCCACGCCGGCTGCCACGCGTGCGGCCGCTGGCTTATAGCCGAGCACGTGGCTGCCGCGTCAGCCGAGGAGCTGGCCTGCAACCGGCTTTGAGCCCTTGTAGAGCCAGCTAGAGATACCCTATAGCTAGCCTAAAGTCTGCAATATTGTAAATACGTATTTGATTTTCAGAAATCTATTTTATCTTTAGAAATTCATATTAAATCCGTTTTAACTCCGAAAAATACAAAACTTCTTCTGAAAATCTTCTAAAATTCCAAACCCCGCACTAGGCTAGAGTTTTCCTCTTTTTGGGTCTTAATTGCTCTTCGTCTTGGATTTATTACATTTAGCACCCGTGTTTATTTATTTAATGCGATTCTAGGAGCCGTCGGAGCCGGAGAGCTGAACCAGGACTACGACGACGACCTCGGCTACGACGACTACTCGCACCCAGGTTCACGCCCAACCCACTTTGAATGCCCATTAGGCGTGGCTATTAGAACTGCTAGTACTTTATTTACTGCATAGTGATGGATATGATAAACCCGTGATTAGCCTCTTTTACGTACTTGTCCTTGATTGACCTACTACTACTACTTTACTTATGCGTGAAGACACGCTGAGCTTGCTTTGCATGTGTTGGGATTATTGTGGTAGTTTCTTGGCGTGTGTGGGGAAAAACCGGTTGGAGAAGGTGTTTTGGGATATTTTGGCGGGGGTGAGCTCAAGACAACCCGATCCGGGATCGGGGGCCAGGGATCGTCTTCTCGGACGTTGCCCAGTTTGGTGCTTATGGTGGGTACATTATTTTAGGAGCACAGGTGTTGGGGTTTTTGTGATGGCTTGGAGGATAGGAGCTCGCCCCGGTCTGAAACCGAGTGGGTTGCCTGTTACACGGGACTTTCGTACACACCACCTCGCCGAGAGTGGGGATAGGGCCGTTCGACCCTAGCAATTGCGATACCATTCCTGCCAGTAGGATAGAGGGTATCAGTGAGAGGGTTAGGGTGAAGTCCCTTCCCTTTGGGCGTTCCCCGTGTGGCCACACGGGGGCATTTTCACAGTTCTGGGGTGGACCTTTGGGAAGGACCGCAGCGAGACCCGGATGCAGGATGGGATCGTAACTCCTAGGTGTTCGTTCGGTAGGGTAGGCTCGGTCGGCCGTACACCGTCCGAGTACTATTCCGAGTTGGGTACTGGTGTACACGCTCTGCAGAGTTTAGACCTATACGTATAGTCGCGTCCTTGGTTATGGACATGCCCGTTGTTTCTCCGACTCTTACGTTTTGGGATTTCTACCTCCCCTTATAGGATGAGAGTGTATGGTGAGCCGTGGTTGTATTCGGGGAGAGGAGAGTTGCTCCCTCTGCCTCGCGGATCCAGATACAACCATTGAGGTGCGAGGAGTGGGAGTTCTCGCACCGACCCTAGATGGAGATAGGTGATGGTGACGGTGATCTGGGCGACCAGGTGTAACCGTTTGCGGATGAGAGATATGGGAATTGGTGGGATTATGGAGATATTATTCTATTTATGTAGCTGCTGCTGCATAGGAAACCCAGCTACTACCTTGATACTTTCTTTACCCTTAGAAGTAGGCCACTTAAAGCTTGCATACGGTTGGTGACGTGGACCGATCCCGATCCTTGGGGATAGCCCTTGAGCTTGCAGGGTACGAGTCAGACTACGACAACAACGCCGATGGATGGTACAACTGAGGGGGCACGATGCTTTGCTCAAGGATGCCTGTGGGAGACGAATGAAGACGGAGACAACTTCTGGGAGCTAGCTACCGCTGCGTAGGCTTTTATTGATGTTATTCCGCCAAGAGGCGTGTAATGATGTACTCCGATTATTCAGGACATGTAATAATCAGATTATTATTCGTACTCTGATGTTTTATTTCGTTGTATAACTGTGATATTTATCTGTGATGAATGCCTGTGAGTGATAGCGTCAAATCCAGGGACTATCACGAGACAGAATGCTGGGTTTTCCGTGTTTGAAAACCCAGAGCGTTACAGATAGATTGCCCAAACAAAGGATGTGTGCACAACAATTAATCATCAAAACTAAGAGAATGAGGACGACTGCGGACTTAGAAATGCTAATAAAGTTGGAGCAAAGGATGTTACCTGATCGGATCAAGTAAGCTAATGCGCTTGCTATTTCCAGAAAGGCTAAATTAATTCATAAGAACCTGCAAAATTGAGACGAAATCAATTCATATGAACCTGCAAAATTCAAGATGTTTTGTAGGGGCAATACATCACACATATTGAGTTCATGAAACTCAAGCAAACTGTCGTGGGAGTTGTAGGTGCACAAAATCAAATGGCGGGAAACCAAAATGAAAAATGGTTGTATGTTTTGTACTGAACAACAACAATAGGCAAGCATTAAACTTAGAAGCACATCAAATGAGAGCACATGATATAGAATGGTCAGCTCTCGCACCTGTGGCAGAATGGCGAGGAAAACAATATGGCGGTGGTGTGGCCTGGACGGCGAGGTGGTCCACTGAATGGCAAGTGAGGGCAGTCGCTTGGACTGCTGCGTGACTGGATGGCGAGGTGCGTGGGCGTCCTTTGAACTAGTAGCGGAACTAAGGGGGGGCTGGTGGGGGCCATGGATAACTATCATAAACTTCAAAAATCAGGGTAAATTATCATATTATTGAGCTAGCGAATATTTGCTTTGGTCCCTCAATTTTCTCTCAAGTTCCACCACTGCTTTGAACTGGACTGCGTTGGGAGCTGAGCGGCCATGGTGTTGGTAGGCTCTTCAGGTGCCCGAGCCGACCTTGTTCGTCTGGCTTATCAGCCATCAGCCATCAGCCAACAGTACTTTTCTCTCAGAACAAATCATCCACCAGCTATCAGCCAGCGGTACTTTTCTGCCAGAACAAATCAGCACCAGCCACCAGCCGACAACCAGACGAACAGGGTGAGATGTACAACTGCTAGTTGAGCTTTGTTGCGTGATGACAATAATTAATGAAAGGAAAGTTAGGCGGACTAAAGGAAGGAAGCTGCGGGTTGAGCTACTCTGCGTGGTGACAGTAATTGAAGGAAGGAAATTTGAATGGAGGAAAGCTATGTGATTGCAGATGACGTGGCACACTGAGAGTTCAGAAAATTTTGTAGTGAGTTCCGTCTATATATTTGTATATGATTACACCTTTTTCAATGAAAAAAAAGATAGAGACTCCCTTGCGGATCGCTCAAAAAAACCTTTAGCACTATGAATCCAAACAACCACTAAATTTTGTAGGAATTCCATGAAAAATTAGAACACCTCGACCTCGACTCCTTTGTACTCATTCAAAGGGATTTCTAGAGCTTGAGTAGCAATATTTGTCCGGATGAATGAATGGCATGGCTGCCCTCCAGCGACTAAAGACAATCTCCAACAGCACGAACCCAAACACGAGATCCATTTCATAGTTTAGGTCATGCACGGTAAAAAAAAGTTACACACCCAAAATTTACCTCTCCAACAACGAATTCAAAAGGAGGCAGAGCTCGCTCGACCCCGTCCGTGGAGGAGCTCGACCCTGAATGGAGGAGCCCGACCATGGGGAGCTAGACCCTGGCCATGGAGGAGCTTAGCCCCGGACAGAGGAGCCAACCATGGGAGCTCCATGTCGGAGGCGACGCAAAATGAGTCATGTGTTTGCCTACTTCGTTGGAGGTTTTTCTCTCGATAAAGCACTACCGACACATTTCGGGTATGATTACACTGTTAGAGACAGTTTAACATGTGTGATGATGTGGGGCCTATGTTGCATGCATGACTTCCCATTTTCTAATTAAACTCAAGGACTCTAGCAGGTGAGGACGTGAGGTGGGGCCTGTTTGCGTCATTCCACTGATGATGTCATGATGAGCAAGATCATTCAGTAAAACGAGTGGGTTTTGTTTATTTGCGGCAAGTTAAGTAAGTTTCCACTATTCATCGAATCTATAGATACTAGTTATGAGTATTAAATATGAATTAATGAAAAAAATTCATTTCATAACTTCTGGATGAAATTGCGAGACGAACTATTATTAAGCCTAATTCGGTCATGATTAGACAATGTCATGATATAGTAAATAATCTCTAATGATGGATTAATATATTCGCCTCGTGATTTCCCGTCCATCCGTGCAACTTGTTTTATAACTAGATCACGTTTAATTTAGTCCTTCTAATCTTCTATTTACAATTATTACATTAAACTTTGACAAATTTGCAATGAACTAATAAAAGGCCAACTGCAATGCCCTTAGCCATCTTGTAGGAGTACCTCATTCGCAGGGCCAGGATCAGCCGATCAGGCAAGGGTCAGACCTATAGCTAGCTGCTCTCCTCCTCAGTCCTTCTCCTTCCTAATAAGTACTGCTATGTTCCAAATTAGTATTTTTTTTATCTTTTAATATTTTGATACATATCAAGAGTTATGTATCTATAAAAGTTAAATAAAATTGAGATAAAAAGAGTACTCCCTCCGTTCCATATTACTTGTCGTTTTTTGCTTTTCTAGATACATTTCTTTTACTATACACCTAGATATACACTTATGTCTTGATACATAACAAAAATAATGTATTTAGAAAAGTTAAAATGACAAGTAATATGGAACGGAGGGAGTAGTTACTAATCCTCTTACCTTTCGTTGTTGTATGCAACTAGGGATTGATGGTTCATCGATGTGGTTTGGTGCTGAGGAATGGAGCTCTGCTGCATTTTTTTATTTGTGTAGTACTTCCTCCGTCTCACAAAAACTGTTTGTTTAACTTTCAAATTTTTTCTACAAAGAGTGTTCATTTGGTTAAAACTAATGTAATTAAAGAAACACCCACACCAAGAATAAAAGTACATTCACTAGTGGAGGAGGGGTCTTTGGTCCGCGTGGGAACCCAGTAATCCCTCTACTGTCCACCCGGGACAAATGCTTAGAGACGAAAGTACCCCCTCTGTTACTGGGTAGCCAACCGGGACTAAAGGGTACCTTTTAGTCCTGAGTGGTATTACCACTCGGGACTAAAGTGATTTTGTCGAAATAAAAAAAGGCCGCTGGGGAGGCCCCTGGTGCCGAACTGACGTACCTGTTGTCCTGCTCCTCACCATTCACCACTCAGAGCTCCAACTCAATTCAAACAAGATTTACAGGATGCAATTCATTCAATTCACACAAGATTCACAACATACACTCGAGTTTGATTTCATCCACGTACAAAAAATGACAGCACATGAGTTCCTTCACAACATATTGAAATACTCACAACCAAATCAAACAAAAATCACAAAATAAGTTCAACAGATTGAACTCACGTCGCCGCCACGCTAGCTGGCCTGGCCCCCGCTGCGCCACCGTGCAGGGCCGCGTGCCCCCCGCATCGCCGGGCCGGCGGCCTGCAGAGCCGCGCGCTGGAGGCCTACCGAGCCGCCGTGGCCTCCCGGGCCGGCAGCCTGCTACCTCCCGCGGCCGCGCTGGAGGCCCCGCGCCGCCCTCCTGCGGCCTGCTGCCTCCCGCGGCGCGCGGGAGGCCCCTGCGAATGGGAGAGGAAAGAGAGATGAGAGATGAAGAAAGGGTAAGAATGAGAAGTGTTGATCGGTGGAGGAGAAAATAATGACGAGGGGAGAGAGGGGGATGGAGGGCGTCGGTGGATGGAGACGATTTAGTTTGGGGTGGTGGTACCACCGAGAATAAAGGGTCCCCTTTAGTCTCGAGTGGTAACACCACCCGGGACAAAATGTTTAGTCTGGGGTGGTGTTACCACCCGAGACTAAAGGGTACTACTTTAGTCTAGGGTGGTAACACCACCCGGGACAAAAAGCTTATGCCAATTATTATGGCTAGGGAGTTGTTGGCGGTCAGACCTTTAGTCTCGGGTGGTTTTACCACCCGAGAGTAAAAGAGGTGTGGCGTACACAGCTATTTCAGGCCACGTCGTCTCAAACCCTTTAGTCTCAAACCCTTTAGTCTCGTCTCCAAAATTCAACCGGGACTAATGTGTAGGAACAAAGGTCGTCTCTCTACTAGTGATTGGACATACATAGAGCCAATAAAATGATCATTTTATGTTTTTTCTTCTGTTCTAATGCACATGCATTTATTCAGGATCCATAAAACTAAGAATATTACACAACTTTCAACCTCAACTAATATGAGTCTTTGTTGTGTCCAAAATTTCTGAGTGGACAGTCTTTGTGGAAAGGAGAGAGTATGTTGCATGAGAATCAGAGTACTATAGCCTCTTTGTCGTCCCCTTATTCATTGTTTCTTGGAGGTGGTCGATTAATACTTGGTGGTTAAGGAGTCGTAGGTTAAATCATTTTTTTCTCTTTATAATTCGTGTAAGCTGTTTTATAATTTCTTTCCAACTTGATAAAATCGTTTTAAAGTTACCTCTTTGGTAGAGTTTCATCGAAAACTGAAAAAAAACTTACAAAAAGTTTTGGTCTTAAATAAAAATATGTATATGTGCTGATCGCGCCGTGACGATCAGGGAGACCCAAATCCTAACTGACTGTACTAGCAAACAGGAGTGGGATCCTTCCTTCCCGTGCGCGCCGGCCAGCCGAAGAAGCTTTGCCCCCTCCCCCAAGAAGCTGGTTGGCCGTCTCGGAACGGCCGGCTACATATTGCCGAGCAGGCCGCGACACGAGCCACCAAGCGCCTCACCAGTCACCACCACTTCCCCCTCCTCGCAACCACCTCCTAGTGCTCCTGCATCCATCGTCGATGGGCGAGTCCAACGTCACCGGTGCGGCGGCGGCGGCGGTGCGCGTGCTCGCGGTGACGCGCGTCGCGCCGGCGCCAGCTGAGAGCGGTGGTGCCGACGAGGGCGGTCGCGTGAGGCTGTCCTTCTTCGACACGCCCTGGGTCGTGCTCCCGCCCATCCAGCGGGTTTTCCTCTACGACCTTCCCGGCGACGGCGACGCGTTCCAGGCGGCGGTGAGACGGCTCAAGGACTCCCTCGCCGCGACGTTGGCTGTCTACCTGCCCCTGGCGGGGAAGCTGGCGTACGTTGCCGAGACCAGGGACGTCTTCGTCGACTGCGCCGACGACCCCGGCGTGGCCTTCGTCGAGGCCGAGGCGGATGCCATGGACGTGCGCCGGCTGGCCGGCGACGAGGCGCACGACATCCCGGCGTTCCTGGCCTTGGTCCCGGAGCTCGACACCCGGGTGCTCCCGGCGCCCGTGCTGTCCGTGCAGGCCACGCGCGTCCCCGGCGGCGGCCTCGCGCTTGGCCTCTCCGTGCACCACGCCGTCGCCGACGGCCAGGCCGTCTGGCGGTTCGTCGGTGCCTGGGCCGCCGCCGCGCGCGAGGGGTCCCCGGTCACCAATGCCCTCTGCTCGCCGCACTACGACCGGGGGGTCATCGGCATCCCCTACGGAGACGAAATCTCGCGCGAGATGCTCAGGAAGATGGCACCCAACCTCCCCGTGGTACGTACATCGTATCTAGGGTTGAAAACGGACAGTTTTTATCCCGTTCCGTTCCGATCGTTTTTCTACATTATGCTTTTGTTCCCGTTTTTACCGAATTATAAAAAGTTGTCAGATTCAATTAAATTTAATGTCATTCTTCATTATTTTGTAGTAGTTTACTTTCATAAATGTAGAAAAATCCCGTCCCGTTCCGACCGTTTTTCTACATTTATGATTCCGTATCCAACACAACTTACGAAGACATAGACGTGTCGGGAAGCGGTGCAGCCGACCATCAATGGTGCACGCCGCCGGTGTTGTTGAGCCGTGGATACCTTGCTCACGGGACCTTTGCATGCAGGCCAATCCCATGAAGGAGGAGTACGGCTTCAGCCAGCGCTTCCGGCTGGGGCGCCGCACCTTCCACCTCGCCGCCGACGACATCAGGGCGCTGAAGCGCCGCATCGACGAGCTCGCCGCGGCCGAGGGAAAATCCGCCGGCGGCGACAGCAGCAGCAGCACCACCACCACCACCAAGAAGAAGCCGGTGTCGACGTTCGTGGCGCTGGCGGCGCTGGGCTGGACGGCGTTCGTGCGCGCCAAGTCCCTCGTCGCAGGCGACGACACGTACCTGGTCTTCCTCGCCGACCTGCGCGCGCGGCTGGACCCGCCCGTAGCCGACGGCTACCTGGGCAACTGCGTCAGGGCCTGCCTGGCGACGGCGGACGCCGGCGACCTCGTCGGCGCGCGGGGGCTCCTGGGCGCGTGCCGCGCGGTCCAGGCGGCGGTGGCGGAGATGGAAGCGGCGCCGCTGGACGGCACCTTGCAGATGATGGAGAAGATGGCATCGGTGCCGTTCCAGCGTCTGTGCAACGTGGCGGCGAGCCCGCGGTTCCGCGTGTACGAGGCGTCGGACTTCGGGTTCGGCCGGCCGGCGCGCGTGGAGCTCGTGTCGATGAACCACGACGGGGAGATGGTGCTCGTTGCCGGGAGGGAGGACGGCGAGGTGCAGGTGTCCGTGTCGCTTGACCCCGCCCGCATGGTGGAGTTCAAGGCGCACGTTCTCGACGCCGACGCCCCTGCGCCGGCGGCGAACTGAGGTGGCGGAGGACGAATCATAACAACGAATTGTCTCTTGAATTATTCTTTGCGTTGTAATAATCGATCTGACAGACACATCAGATCAAAAAATTGTAGTAGTATATCATGATCATCTAGACTGATCGAGACGCGAGAAAAAGTCACGAACTGAAGTGAACTGAAGTCCTCGGCGTGGTTGATTAATTTGGCCCGGGGAAAACCAAAGCTTGTGTTGTCGCCATGCATGGATGCCGACGGCCGCCGGCCGGCCGGCCAGGCTTGACTGATCGGCGGATCATCGCGTGTATCGCCGGCCGTCGATGCTTCTGATGAACGGGCATGGTAGCTAGGCTGGCTAGCTAGGCCGTAGCTGAGCTCCAAGAGCGGTGTCGCACGTCATCGTTGACGTATGTGCGTGCGCATCGGCTGTTGTCCGATCCGCACACGTTTGTCAATTGTCAGTGTCATACTCATGTCATGCTTCCTGGATGATCTCGAGCATACAGTACTGCAGGAGCATGAGTGCATGACGTATCCACGTGACCACACTACTAGGAAAACACACATTTGTACCGGTTTATAACCCTCATTAGTACCGGTTTCCAAAACCGGTACTAATGTGAAGTCATATTAGTACCGGTTTTGGAAACCGGTACTAATGTGGGCATTAGTACCGGCTGGTAATGAGGGCCGGTACTAATGTGCCCGCCCCCGGCGACGTGGCACGGGCCACATTAGTACCGGTTCTAATTGCCAACCGGTACTATTTTTTTTGTTTTTTCTTTAATGTTTTCTGGTTTATTAATTCTATCGTATTTACGTATACTAATCCTAATGCTTGATACGCTATAATATATATTCGTGTGCCATATAAAATATTTGAGATAATACTATACATGCATATTATACTAGTACATATATATGTATGCATGTATTATCTCAAATCCGGTAGTTGATCCCATGCAAAAAACATATATAATATTGTGCATACAGAAATACGAAAAATATATATTAGTGTATATAATACATTGCAATCAAAGGTTAGCAAGATTTAATATTAGTTTTTTTTGCTTCCTGAAGATTGGTCTTTTGCAGAGCTTTTTCCTCTCTTGCTCCCCTGCTTAGTCGACTCTGCTTATTCCGTCGACTTCCCAGTTGCTTTTGCAGTGGACTTCCCCGATGTTTCTTCCATGGACTTCCCCGTTACAATCACAGATGATAAGCCTGAGTAGAATTCTCCACCTGGCGTAATCACCTCATCCAGAAGAAATCCGCAAAGTTGTTCTTGAATTAACCGGATTCTTTCCGACTCGAGGAACTCCTGCTTGATGTCATCAATCTACGAAAGAACATGAACAAAGAATAAGAACTAGTACAAAAAAGAACATGGACAAATAAGAACTACATGCATGTGTCGTTTAGTTTAGTGGGCGCACCCTGTCTTCAAGGTTGGTACCTCTTCCGATGCTTGAAAAGGTATGCATGAACTCGCATACATAGTATCCGCACAGATTGGTACCTGAAGGTTGTGTCAAGCACTACACATGTGCGAAAACAAGGTTATGAAATATGTTTAATTATATTGGAAGACATGAGATATGCGGACTAGCAGAATACACATACAGGGAAATCATAGTGGAAATAAAGGTTCTCTTTGTATGTTCCCGGGTGCTCTACCCAGAGGTGAGTCCATGCAAGTTTGATCATCTCTACGACATCTTGATATGCGCTTTTGTCTGATGTTGCCCTCAAAGAGTCGAAGATGAAGACCTTGCTTAGAGACGGACAGAATGCAAAAAGAATCCAGTGGAAGCTGTGCATACGTGTAGAAGTATTAGTTTCTTGAAATATATATGCACTATCAATTGAAAACCGATAAAATAGATGAGATACACGTTGCTCACCCGAAGTTGTATGGTAGAAGTATGATACCCTTCTTATGGTGTTTTTCTAGATACAAATATATATAGTCCAATGTGTCCAGCTCCCATTTTCTGACACAAGTCTGATTTATCATTAGTGGATCCATGAAGCCGACGTCCTTTATTCCTCTCCTCCTGCACCGCTGCATCTCAAAGCTGCATGATTGAAATTAAATTCAAATTAAACACAAGTTAAGATAAGGTAGAATGGCTAGATCATTGTTTTCGAGACTTACAGAGTCCAGCAAGCGATGAGTCCTGAGTCAATTGCATCTTGATTGAATAAGAACCAAAATTGGTCAAATTCCACACCAAAAGTTTGTCGGCCACGGAAATAATGTTGATCATCTATGGTAATTTCCACATAGGTAACACCGCTTGCTGACGCAGCCATGTACCAATCGTGCAGTTCATGCATTCTCGTTGGAAGATACGGCACCAACTGCGGCCACACAAGAGGTTTACCCAACTCATACTTCGGTCTATTTGCCCCTTCATGTATTGGGATTGGTTCGTCCCCTCGGATTTGACCAGGAGTCAGACCTGATTCCTTATTGAATACAAGCATATGCTGCTCTTGCGAAGAAAGCACCTTGATGGGGGAGACAGATTGCTTTGACTGGGTGCCTAGTTGTGGAATAGATTTAGCTTTATTCGCAAACTTCTTCTATTTGTCAATCTTGAGTGCCTGTCTGTCATAGTCACTCAAAGGAGGTGGCTGGGCATTTATTCGTTTCTCCTCCTCCATTTTCTTCATGAAGCGATGAAATTTGACCCGGTCAAATGGTTTCTCAACAGGTGGCTTCTTCGCTTTGAATATTTGTCTATCAAGTTCAGCCCGCACTGAAGCATCTAGCTCCTCCTGAGTCTTCTGGTAAGATAATTTCGGTTGAGGCTTCTTCGGCCTGGGCTTCGTCTGCTTCTTTGGAGGAGGGGCGGAGGATGATGCGTAGCTCGTCGTTTGGTACCCTTGCCCTGTTGCTGAGGCGGCGGACTCTCGCTTGGGTCCCGATCAACTAGAGGACTCATGCTTCCTGTTGGAGATGAGGGTAGCTGATGATCTTCGCCTTCAGGCACGGGGTGTGTAGATGAGGCTTCAGGAAGAGGTGCTTCCGGTGAGGGTAGGGGTGCTTCTTTGACCGGTTCCGTAATCTTTATGTGAGCCTTGGCCCACAATACCCAACCGTGCACGGTATCTCCAAGCACCTCTTCCCCATCAGGTCCCGGTAACTCCAGTTCGAGGTCTTCCCAACCGGGGACCACTCGGTCGACGGCAACTTTATGGTAAAATGATTTACTGAATTCCACGCCCATGAATGTTTCCCTCGGTTCCGGGACCTCAACAACACCATAAGCCACCGGTAACATCTTGTTTCTGAGTTGAGCGTGAAGCTCACACGCTGACCTCACTGTGATGTCATCCACGGGGAACCGTTCGTGGCAGACCTCGGCTGCTTTTGCTAAGGCTTGGGGTGCTTCTGCTGAGGCAACTGGTGCTTCTAGTGAGGGTAGTGGTGCTTCTGCTTCCTTGACCGGTGCTTCCGTGTTTGCTGGTGCTACATCCGTTGAAGCGACACTACTTTTCCCCTTAGTAGATGGCGGGCTCATTTCATCTATGGGCCCTTGCTGAGATGATTGTTTGTTAAGAGCAAGGGCCAAACGCTCGTCAATGATGGCATCCATTCTTGCCTCAGTCATTTCTACGCGCTCTTGCAATTGTCTGATTTTCCTATCTTGTTCATCCTTGTTCTTTTTGCGCTTCTTGTACGAGTCAATGTGCTCATGCCATGCGACTTTCCATGGAACCACACCTTTGCCTCTGCAATGTCCACCATGTTCTCTAGTGCCTATTGCAGCAGAAAGCTCGTCCTTCTCTCGATCAGCTATGAATGTTCCTTCGGCAGCAACCCTGATCAAATCAACAAGCCTTGCAGCTGTCTGTCTTAGTTGGTCACCCGGTATTAATGATCCATCTTCGGGATTGAGCGTGCCACCTTGATACTGTTCAAACAATCAAACATCATCTTCTTCTCTTCCTTGCTGAGGGTGTAACTAGCAGGGGCCAACCAATTTCCTTTTTCCCTCTTTTCGGGATGGAGGCTTTTTCGTTGTTTCATAAATTTAAGATCCCGACGAGCTTCAACTGTATCTTTTGACTTTCCATATACACCTAGGTGGCCAAGAAAGTTCACACAAAAATTCTTCATCACATGCATCACATCAATTGCATTGCGAACCTCAAGGATTTCCCAATAAGGAAGCTTCCAAAATATCGACATCTTCTTCCACATGGGTGCACGTCCATCCTTGTCGTTTGGAACAGATTTGGCACCAGAAGCCTTCCCGAACACTACCTTCAAATCTTTCACCATAGAAAATACAAGTTTACCATCACGGTGCACTGGCTTCTTACGTTTTTCTCCAACACCTTCAAAATGTTTTTCCTTCTTCTCTTAACGGGTGCTTAGGAGGAAGAAATCGACGATGGCCCAAATACACAATCTTTTTACTGTGTTTTAGATACACACTGCAAGTATCATCTAAACAGTGCGTGCATGCTCGGTATCCCTTGTTTGTTTGTCCTGATAGATTACCAAGTGTCGGCCAATCATTGATGGTGACAAACAGCAACGCTCGTAGATTGAAGGTCTCCTGTTTGTACTCATCCCACACAGGTACACCTTCTTTCTTCCATAACATTTTAAGATCCTCAACCAACGGTCTCAGATAAACATCAATGTCATTGCCTGGCTGCTTTGGGCCTTGGATGATTATTGGCATCATGACGAACTTTTTTTTCATGCACAGCCATGGCGGAAGGTTGAATATGCATAAGGTCACAGGCCAAGTGCTATGACCACTACTGAACTCACCGAATGGATTGAATCCATCCGTACTTAAACCAAACCGAATGTTCCTTGCGTGTTCTGCAAACTCAGGGAATTCTCTATCAATTAGTCTCCACTGCGACCCATCAGCGGGATGTCTGATCTTGTCATCTGCTTTACGATCTTCTTTGTGCCAACGTATCAACTTTGCATTAGCCTTGCACCTGAATAAACGCTTCAGCCGTGGTATCACTGGAAAGTACCACATTACCTTAGCAGGAATTTTCTTCTTCTTCTTCTGCTTCTCCCGCTCAACATCGTAAGGGTCATCTCGTGGGATCTTATAACGCTGTGCTTCGCACACAGGACAAGCCTCCAATTTCTCATATTTTTTTCCTCGGTAAAGGATACAATCATTAGGGCATGCATATCTTTTGAACCTCCAAACCCAGAGGACAAACGACCTTTTTAGCTTCGTACGTTGACTCTGGCAATTCATTCTCCTGTGGAAGCATATCCTTTACGATCATCATTAACTCATCAAAGCCCTTGTCAGAAACTCCATGTTTAGCCTTCCACTGCAGCATTTCCAATGTGCTACCCAACTTCTTGTGCCCCTCTTTGCAATTTGGGTACAATGGTTTCTTGTGATCTTCTAACATACGGTCAAACTTCTTTGCCTCCTTCACCTTTTCGCAATCTTCCTTCTGCTCTCGCAACACCTGACCTAGATCATCAAGCGGCTCATCTTCTCCTTGTTCATACTCTCCCTCAATTATTGCAACATCATCCTCACCCATTGGATCATCTCCCATTGCAAAGGCACCTTCTTGAGTCCAATCAGGAATATTGTCGTCTTCTTCTTCATCATCTTCCATTATAACCCCTCTCTCCCCATGCTTTGTCCAAACAAAATAGTTTGGCATGAATCCCCATTTGTATAAGTGATCGTAAAGAGTCTTTGTCATTGAGAAATCCTTCAAATTCCTGCACTTTCTGCATGGACAAATAATGAAACCGGACGGGGGCTTGTTCGATTCTGCTACTTCTAGAAATCCACGAAGCCCATTAAAGAATTCATTGGATATTCTCTTGTCGGTGTACATCCATTGTCGGTCCATCTACAAATAAAGAATATATAACCGAACAAAATATATTATTATCATGTAACAAGTGCAAGATTATATGTGTTACACTAATTCATAGTGTTCAAATCCATATTCCACATGAAATATAAACTTTTTACTAAATTTCTAATGAGCAAACAATTTTTCTAATGAAGAAAACTATTTTTCTATTGAGGAAATTATTTTTCTAACTAAGAAATAACTATTCTAATGAGAAAACCATTTTGATGGTATTGAAGAAAACTTTTTCCTAATAAAGAAACTTTATTTCTTAAGAAAATATTTTTCATGGGACGAAAACATTTTTTATAATGAGAAAACTATATTTCAATTTAAATTATTATTATTATAAGCAAACTATTTTTTTGAGAAATAAATTATTTCTCTAATTCTAATATTAATATTCCAGTCGTTTGTCTTAGTAATAAGTACATTTAAAGCATTTATTATATTTATTTCTATAAAAAATAATGCAAAAAAATTAATTTGTATCATCATATAGAACATCTCATCCAACAAACACGGCACATCTATTTCAATCAACTCTATTAGAACATACTCCTATTTCAAAGTGCTAAAATCCTCTATTCTTAGTACATTTTAAAGTGCTAAAATACTCCTATTTCAACCAATGAAACTCAAGAAAATAAGCATGAATCAAGGGAGGATGAAATAACTAACCTCTAGACCACTTCAACGAGTGAAATCGTTGAGAAATGATCGCAAATCCGGCAAAAGCTCCTCTAGGGCGCCATGGAGAAGAAGGAGCTCGAAGTGGAGGAAGAAGGGGGCTCGCAGGGCTGGAGGAGGAAGAAGCTGAGATATAGCCGTTGGACATTAGTACCGGCTCTTAATAAGGGCTGGTACTAATGTCCCGCCCACACATTAGTACCGGCCCATATTGAGCATCGGTACTAATGTGAGACATTAGTACCAGTGCTCAATGAGAGCCGGTACTAATGTTTGCCACGAGATGGCTCCGGCCGCCTCCTTTTTGGCACGGGACATTAGTACCGGTTCTTTGAACATTAGTACCGGTGGGCAAACTGGACCGGTACTAATGTTAATTTTGCCCTGGGACGAAAGCCTCATTCCCTAGTAGTGCCACCTTGGCGGCGGTGCTCTGCCTTGTTTTTTTGCGACACTAATTTGAAATTAATAAGAAGTATTAAACATAGACTAAATATAAAACTAATTATACATATGGTCAGGAATTGGTGAGACTAAATATAGAACTAATTATACATATGATCTGAAAATTAAGTCTAATTAATCTATTATTAGATATTATTTACTGTAACACAATATTATCTAATCATGATATGATTGCGCTCATTAATTCCCCCTCACGATTTTCTTAGGATTATGGAATGAGTTTTGTCATTAATTCACGTTTAATACTCGTAATTAGTGTCCAAACATCCCATGTGATGGGTGAAAACTTTTTGAGCAAGATCCTTGTTCGATCACCGTTACCATTGGGAAAGTTTAGTCCTACCAAGATATTATAGTTGAGATATTATCAAAACAAGACAAGTTTCTCATAGACTTACCGAGACTCGTCAAAAAGGTCATTGGAAAAATAATATTCCAAGGAGGAGAAGAGAAAAAATACACACACTTTGAGATAGATGAACATGTGCAAATGGTAAAGAGTGATCCCGAGGCACAAACGAAGTCCTCGTTATCAGATTGCACATGATTGGAAAGATGAGTATGGGTCTTGATCTTGAAATCCTTTTGAAATCTCCAAATGTAGCTAGAGAATCAGAGAGCTTTATGTTTTTTTTCTCTCTCTTTTTTCTTTTTTTCTTTTTTCATCACTTTCTTTTTTTTACTCCCCCTGAACTCTAGACTACACTAGTACCTCCTTGGCAACCCTTCCTCATGCTTAGATGTTGCTCGTCCCTGAGTAAAGAGGTGATGATTGTGCCAAGGTAAGTGCTGAAATTCTTGTATTTTCTTGAAGAGAGATACTTGAAACCTTCTAAGGATCCTTTCATGGAGGTCTGCCAAAACTTTACTCCAATTGATGGCACCTTCGTTGCTTGTAATCTTCCTCGAAATATTCATCCATACTCAATGTTTTGGGTTGTGGTCAAGGAGGTATACACAAAAAGATATTTTGGGTTTGTGGGTGGATATCCGGTGAAGGTTGCGAAATTCCCGATGTGGAAACTCAGAATGCACGGATAGAAAAGGCTAGCATAAAGATAGATACGCAAAAACAGAATGACCAGTTTCTTAGTCTCGAGCCAGAGAAATCAAGCCTTGAATCAATGCACCCAAAAAAAATAAATCTGGTAAACTAAGATTTTTGCACTCAATGAATATATGGCTTTGGATAGGTTGAGCAAAATGCAAGTGGTATCAAAGATAAGATTAGCATATGTTTTAAGAACAAAAATAAATGATCTTTGATTCAGTCAAAAAGGAGAGCAACGAAAAATATTATGAGTCTCAAGTTATCATAACCTCCACAAAAGATTTGACTAGCATTAATTTTTTTCAGATCATATTAAAGAGAGCACTAGCTTAATCATATACAAACCAAGCACAAGAATGAGCAAAGTGGCAACGATCATCATATATCCATAAGCAAGAGCATACAAGATATCATCATGGTGAGCACAAGGTAACAGTGATTATTATTTGTCAAAAACAAAAATAAATCTAGGTTGTACTCCTAGTAGCCATGTTATTGTATATAGAGAAATACAAAGGTTGCATCTAAGGTTGTGGAAAGCATATACATATGTACAGACATATAGAAAGACAAGGACAAAAAGAGGGTTGAGGAATTTTTACTGTCCTTTGATGCTCGAAGTATAGCGCGGCCTCCCCCATGCTTAAGCATTGTGCTTAACATGGAAGAAGAAAGTTAGCATCCCGTGGCAATCGTGATCCTTGTACTCCACACGGTCTTCTCTTGTCCACCATGTCCTCCCCTATGCTTAGCATGTTGCTAGGCATGGAAGATGATGAACTGTCTTGTAGTTCTTGAAGTCCTACCGCCATGTGCGGAGATCATCGTCATACTCTTCACCTTTGTTCCCTTGATTGTCCTTTAATGCCCGCCTTTCGTCATGAGCCTTGGTCCCAATCGTTTCTCAACTTGTCTTCACCTCCTTCCATATTGTCCTTTATCGTTGCTTCAACTTCCACAAATTTTTTCTTCATCTTCCAGAATAGAACATGTACTGAACCATTGCTCCATAACGAATTCCTTGAAATTATCTTTCCAACGAGTGGTCATTCACCCCAATCGAACTCCGAACAAGAGAGTTACGCCCTTTTTACTCCATCAATGCAAATTGTCCTGGGCTGATTTCAGAACGTGTGACGCCCAAAGATTTGGTTGTAATTCCTTCCACGGGTCTCCTAAAATGTTGAACCTCAATGCGTTGGAAAGAAGACTTAGTGGAGCTCCTGAATGTCCAAATTTCTTCTTTTGTACATCTCTGAACATGTGCTTAATCTTGATGAAGACAACGGTGTAGTTTTCGGGATTTTGGAGGTGTTGACGATCTTAATTTCATATTTTATAACAAACTCATGGGAGTGATTCGCCGTGCCTGCAAAATAACTCTAAAGCACAAGTACCCCCGAGGTGACGGTCGGGAATACTCACTCTATGCCGACAAACCAAAGACATCCCCTAGGTTCTTAATCTTGTGGCATAATTAATCTAGTGAAAGATAAATAAAGAACCTACTGGGTGTATGTGTGTGCAAGGGTGCATGCAAATGATGGGATGGTAGAAAAACAAAATAATGTTTACACCAAATTCTAAGCTCCATTCTTACAAAGTGGTTGCCAAACTACTCCATTGCCATAAAGATTTATTAACCAAGGTCAAAACACCATGCTTATCCCAAGATTAACAATTCTTTATAGTGTAAGATAAGTAGGGCGCATTGCAAAGTTTATAAACTAACCAATGCAATATGATAGCAAGATATATAAAACTAAATGATGTGGGTCTCCAATCATGTCTAAACACCATGTTTACACAAGATTACAAAAAAGGAAAAATGCCCTTAAGAAGCATTATCATAAACATGAAAGCATTCATCATAAAGTTTCACAAAAAGACCAAGTTAACATAAAGCGGATGATGACAATGAGAGGGATGCAAAATGCAAATGCAAAGAGTTAGCACAAGCAAACGTTAGCAAGGTTTGAAAGATTTCCGATATGGTCCATAATAAGCACAGGACAAAGCTTGACCTTCACCGAAGTAAGCGTTGTCAATAAGAAAATCACTCATCGAAAAGAATCAATCAACCAAGCTAAGAAGGTTTAAGGGTAGGTTATTAGTATCCTATATTTTTGGCTCAAAAAAGAATTTTGAAGAGAGGGAGTCAAGTATAGAAATTCTATCTAAGGTGGTGTTAAAAGTCTTTTTATGAAAAACAAACCTATGGTTTTAGGAAGGCTAAAGGTGTGAAAGATTTTCTCATAGGAGGGCTAGTCAAAGTTTTTAGTTAGAACAAGGGATAGAGGTGGGCTTGGCCAACCGAAATGGTGCAAGCCAAACAACACAAGTCAACCTTACCCTTGTTGGCTACGGGTTTTTGGTGGGGGCTATAGGAAGGCTTAGGTTTGTTGGACAAAAAGTTAGATCAACTCAAAACATACAATGCAAAATGACATGTATGAACAAAATGACATGATATGGTGGTTGTCTAAAACAAATGCAAGAGTTAGCCTAAATTAACTAGCCACAAGATTAGAGTCAAAGGATGGTGCCAACTTTATATTTCTCTCTAAAAAGACACAAAAGAAAAGGACTCTCTAAACACTAATAGGCACACAAAAAGGGTCTACAAGCTTTCCAAGATCAAGAACAAAGTGCTCCCTCGATAGCAATTAGATCATGCAACATGGTGTTGTGGTATTTATTAGAGCAATGATACAGTGTTACTTGATGGTTCAATTTAAAAGCTCAGTGTAGACGGTCATATAATATATATAAGTAAAACCGGGTTGCCTCCCACAAAGTGATTCATTTAAAGTCATATAGCTCAACTTTCTTACGTACCTTCTTGTTGTCGCGAAGTCATGGTCCTTCATGCAAGATTTGAAGGTATCCATGCAGCTTTGATTCACTCTCCATCCTTGACACGATCATTTTGCTTGATGAGAGGCTTGCCTGATCGTCTTTTGCATCATCATCCCCTCCTTCTCCTTTGCTCTTCGTCGCTGTCTCTCCTTTCACAAATTCTCCTCTCTGTCCAGATAAGACCATGTAGCAAACAATAACTTTCACTTATGGCTCATGAAATTGTCTTTCCATCAAGTCTTTATTCACCCCCAACGGACTCCGATCGAGTGAGTTACGTCCGTTTTACTCCGACGCTGCAATCTATCCAAATTGATTTCAGACTGCGCAGCGCCTAATGTTTTTGCTATATCTCCTCGTACGGGTCTTCAAATTCATCGATATTGGAGGCGTTGGAATCAGCACTTGATGGACCTTCTGATTTTCAACTTTTATCTTCTTCTACATATCTGATCAGGTGTTCAAAACTGATGAAAACAGCGACGTTCGCTCTCGAGATTTGGGGAAGGTGACGCACGAGCTTGCAATTCCTTTGGGGGCATGGCTTCTCTCCCCTTGATTAAGGTTTAATGGCCTACATGGTTAGTGAAACTCGGATTTTCCCCCGACACACGCTCTTTTAAGGTCACTAGCTTGACCGAGCACAAGGCAAGTGCAAGATTTGCAAGATGTAATATAAACATATGCAACCATAACAACAATTTAAAATTGGATGAACAAAATGTGATTAAAGGTAGTATAAGTTTCTTGCTCAACACTAAGGCTCTCATTAGGCATAGGTTCATTAAGCATGCAAATAAGGGTGTTCAAGCACAACATAGCCTCTTTATCATTCTCAAGGAATTCTAACCTATCATGGTCATCAAAGGAGCAAGGCATAAAATCAAATCATACTATTGGATATGAACATGAATATTTCAAAAGAAAGATATCATCTCCAAAAGTAACTTGAGGGTTTAATGTGTACCATAGTCTTCGAGCTTTTCATCATGAGTGGTCCTCCGGAGTTGAAAGCGAACAATCCTTGATGATCGGAGGTGGCTCGCGTAGACTTTTCCCAATTCCTTCCTTTGTGCCACATGTCGTCAAGGTTGCTTTGTGTAGGATCACTCATCTTCACTTGTTTGCGGGGCTTCACACATGTCTTAAATGTATTCATGTAGCTCCATGATCCTTCGTGTGAGAGCCCAAAGTATCTGCGTCATTGGATGTCATCTTATGTGAGTAATCCATTGTGGTTTGCTCCATACATCTTCTTGCGTCAGATGTCGCCAACTTGTGTCTTTATTTGCCAATACTCCAGGGGTCTTTGTTTTGTTCCAAGCCTCTGAATTTCTTCATGTGTGGTCTAATGAAAGCATTCCCCAAGTTCCTCTTCGTTGTTGTCGTCCTCATCTTCACCATCTTGTTCTCATCGTATTGCTGCTGCCTCTTCCTCGTGGATTTTCCCCTATATACATAACAGAACATATACCAAAATATTGCTCTATTGAAAAATTTATAAAATTACCTTTCCAACAGGTACTCATTCATCTTAATCGGAGTCCATATGAGGGAGTTATGGCTGTTTCACTTCAGCTTTGCTTGCTGTCCAGAAATTTTCAAGACGTGCAACCATCGGTGGTTCGGCCATATCCGCTTGTAGGAACCTCTGATCGACTTGATTCTTAACTCGTTGGAAGCGTAACTTTGTGGGGCTTTTAAATATCCAAAGGTATTCTATTTTTCATCCCATGAGGCTGTGCCAAAATTGATGCGAACAGAGACTTCGAAGATGTTGACAAGCTTGATCTTGTGATCTTGGGGGCATCGTGATTGCTTTCAATACCTATTGCTTGATCAAACAATTCTCCACAAGACATTAGTCTTAAAAATTTAATTGACACGTTGACTTACCTTTTTTATCATCTCTCTTGTAGGGTGTGGGCTCGATAGCAGATGATGGGCCACTAACAAAAGTTAGCACCTACCATTAAAGAGCGAATCTTCATGTTTGTTGGAAGTGAATCTTGTGTTGTTGAAGTGTGGGTGTAGAGAACTCCTCGAACATCTTGTTTCTAGCTTTTCACCTGCTTTCAAGGACACAAACAAGAAAACAAACGTATATGTAATAATAAAAATTAGGGTTAGTCAAAAAGAAAGGTAGATCACCCTAGGGTTCGAGTTGCCGATCCCCGGCAATGGTGCCAGAAAAATGGCTTGTTGACGGTTCAATAACGCGCCAAGGTTCACCGCAAGCTTACGGATCATGTAGTACCTTTTTCCCTCGAGTATTACCCAAGGTTATCGAATCCGTGGATCGGAAGCAAACCGCTAAGGTTCTCTACCTCATCTAGTCAATCTAACCTAACATGACGCATTAGTTGCATATAAAGGGTAACTGACGAGGCCCTAGACCAGGGCCCACCACGATCACCGAAAAACGCAATACGGACTGACATACAGTGTACTTGGCGGCCTGTACGATGAGTAATACACCCCCGAGTACCTGACAGCCCGTACGACCAGCTTCCATCATGGGCCGGGAGCCTGGCGTCCCACGTACGCAGCGGTGCTCCCCTCCGAGTACATGACGGACCGTCTGACAAAATCCGAGCACCTGGGGGCCCACCCGACTAGTCCCCAGCTACATGACGGTTCGCACCACAAGTTTCCACCTCCGCCACGACTACTCGCCCGCACGAGTAGTTTCTGTCCCGCCTCCGACTACTCGCTCGCACGAGTAGTTTCCGTCCCCGACAAGTCCAAGCTTCGTGGCGAAGACAGCAGCAACCGGGGCCCACCGAGGATACGGCAGGATATCTGCGCACGCTCGCTCCTGTGCTGCCACGTGCCACTCCCTCCGTGCCGGGCCGCACTGACACAGCATGACCGGTGTCAGAAGGTGTGGCCACCCACTATGCCATGAACAGCACAGTGCGCGCCACCTACTATGCCACGACGGCATAGTGCGGGCCACTCCGCCCACACAGGGGCCCCCACAGTACCCGGGAAAGTCGCCTACCTACCCTGCTGACGGCGCCAGGGTATGTAGCCCATACCTTACGACGACCAGGCTACTCGGGGACGACCCGAGAAGTCCCATCGGCGACTACTCGGAACCCGCAATTCCGGGCAGCCTACTCCATCGCCAATTAATTCACTACAGTCTGTAGCCGCACCTACCGCATCGCCATACCGACCCAACGTGGGAAAGGACACCCTACCCTGTAATCTAATTTACATTCCCGTTTTTACCCCCATAGGCCTCTCCCTTGCAACTATAAAAGGGGGAGGAGGTGGGCGCATACAAATACGCTGACACTTACGCTCGCACACACTCTCTATCGATATCTCATCTCATATCACCCCATAGCCATTGACACCCACTCGAGTACGTAGAACTCTGCTACAAGAACCACGTGCACGAGCACAGGGACTTGGGCGCAGAGACCCTCTCCCGACTTGTTTGTAACCCCTACTACGAACACTTGAGCATAAAGAACACCCCCTCTCAGACTGGACATAGGGTATTACTCTCCGGAGGCCCGAACCCGTATAATCCCTTATGTCTCTTGTGCCACCGTGCGGTTCCCGACACGCGATCGTATAAATTTACTTGCCGGCGGTAACAAACCCCGACAGTTGGCGCACCAGGTAGGGGACTTTGTGTGTCTCGACACTCACCCTAGGGTTCGCACGGCCCATCCGCCAGCCTTTCCGATGGTGATCGTCACCGAGTTGACGTCAGAGCGGCACACCTGGGGCAGCTCCGACCTGTTCCCAGCCGGATACGAGATCCGGTTCGGGAGTTTCCACTTCGAGGCGACGGGGAACGACTACCTCATGCGCATCCTCAACATGGAGGAGATCATGGGTGGGCAGGCGCTAGCGGTGGCGCCGGCCCCACGATCACCCCGACGCAAGAGGCACTCAGGCAAGCGCTCACGCCGAGCGCGGGTCGAGCGACGCAGGGCGGCATGCGCCAGCCCCGCTCCGCGGGGTGAAGCTGGTGAGCCGCAGCCTGCCACCGCGGCAGAAGGGTTTGCGCCACCTCCGGTGGACCTGACAGCACCTCTCGCCAGAGAGGACACGCTCGCACCACCATTCCCCTGTGGAATGCGCAACGCGACAGCGGCGTACTCCTCGTCGGCAGGCACGGACCTGGGCTCGTATGAGGACCTCCCGGGCCACCAGGAGAAGGTGGCCCGGAACCTCATCGCGACCTCACCCGACGAACTGTACCCCGAATCCGACAGCACGGACGACTGTGAGGACCCAGAGTGGGACTACTTCGGGCTCCGTGACGCTGACGCCTTCAGGCGCTTCCAGGCGGCGGCGGACTACTGCTTCGGCTACTCTGACGATTCCGACACGGAGGGCTATGACCACACGCGCGAGTGCTTAGTCATCGGTAATGCCCCAGCGCCGGCCTAGACTCCGGACGGGGACGTCGTATCCGCCCACAGCTCGACGGGGGATAGTGCGTCTGTTGCACACAACCAACCCGATGATGCCGCACGACGAGCACGCCTGGACGAGCTCGAGGAGGCGCAGCACCGCTCGACGACGAGTGGGCTCAGCTCCACCAGCAGCTCGGGTAGGACCCGAACCCGACACCTGCTCGGGTGTGCGCGAGAGAAGTCCAGCAGCAGATCATCAACGACGACCGCAACGTCGTCAAAGGCACGCCCGTCTTCAAGCGGGCGTCACAGAACCTGGCGGCGGCGGCTGTTCTTCTCCAGAAGATCCCAGAGCCTGCCACGCCCAGGAGAAGGAGATGCACCAGCAGCTCAAGACGCTCCTTGAGACTACTGCTGTGCAGCAGGCAGAGAGCTCCACCTCTCGCCAGCGGGGCTCGCAGGGGCGCGGGCACATCGAGCAGCGGCAGCCGACCGCCCCATCGCGGCAACCACGACACTCCATGGAGGTCAACGTTCCCATCAAGAGCCGCGTCGGTCCCGACTGCGATGCGCGCGACACCATCATGGCCCGACAGAGGGAAGGCAGGGGCCGAGACGACGACCACGAGCAGCAACCCCGCAAGGAGTACAACAAGTGGCACGGCAGCCGCTACGACAGCGACGAGGACCGGAGCCGGGGCAACTCGCCCGATGCCCAAGGACTGCGAGCCTTCAGGAAGAACGTCCGCGGCACGCGTTTTCCTCCGTGCTTTCGAGCTCCGACCACCGTACCCAAGGACGATGGGGAGACCAACCATAGTGTTTGGCTAGAAGACTACCGGTTGGTGTGCAACACCGGTGGTGCGCGGGACGACCTGTTCATCATCAAGAACATCTCGCTACACCTTGCCGACTCAGCCCGCACGTGGCTCGAGCACCTGCCTCAAGGCAGGATCGACAGCAGGTCGCAGCTCCGCGACGCCTTCATCGGCAACTTTCAGGGCACGTACGCCCGACCAGGCAACCCGTGGGACCTGTGCAACTGCAAACAGACGAAGAAAGAGAGCTTGCGCGACTACATCCGGCGCTTCTCCAAGCGGTGCACTGAGCTGCCCAACACCACCGATACCGACATCATCTCGGCATTCCATAATGGCACCATGTGTGCCACGCTGATCCACCGGATCGGGCGCAGGAAGCCGCGATCTACTCAGGAGCTCCTCGACATTGCCACCGACCACGCAAACGGAGAAGAAGCCGTAGCCGCAACGCTTAGCCCTGGCATGAGTAAAGGGAAGCAGCCAGCAGATGCTAATGAAGGTCCGTCTGCTCCGTCCAACAAGAAGAAGAAGAAAAAGGACAAGCGGCACCGCGACGACAATCTTGTGGCCATTGTCGATCGGAAGACAGCGAGGCCCAAGGGCAACCCGCCCAAGGACCACTTCGAGAAGCTGCTGGAGGCACCCTGCACCAACCACGAGGGCCCGGTCAAGCACGCGCTCAAGGACTGCAACCTGATGAAGGCCTTCCTTGCCAGCACGCTGAAGAAGCGTGATCCCGCCCCGGCTGGCAATGGGGGCAAGGACAAGGACGACGACGCTGGATATCCCGGAGAAGACGGTACGGTCACGATGATCTTTGGGGGCTCACCCACGCGCCCACCCAGGTGACAAGAGAAGCTGATCCAACGGGAAGTCTACCACGTCGAGCCCGCGACGCCAACGTATCTGAAGTGGTCGGAGACGGCGGTCACGTTCGACCGCCGCGATCATCCTGACCACGTGCCGCAGCCGGGTAACTACCAGCTTGTCGTGGCGCCCTTATTCGGTACCAAACGGGTACACAAGGTGCTGATGGACGGAGGCATCGGCCTCAACATCATCTACGCCTCGACTCTCGACGACATGGGAATTCTGCGGTCTCGACTGCGGCTGTCAACGACACCATTCCACGGGGTCGTACCCGGGATGAAGGCGGTTCCCATCGGGCCGATCGATCTGCCCGTCACTTTCGGAACACCGAGCAACTTCTGAAAGGAGACCCTCACCTTCGAGGTGGTCGGGTGCACGAGTATGTATCACGTGATACTCGGAAGGCCAGCGTACGCAAAATTCATGGCCATCCCCAACTACACGTACCTTAAGCTGAAGATGCCCGGCTCGAAGGGTGTCATCACAGTGGGTACGACGTTCCAGTATGCATACGAATGCAACGCTTAGTGTTTTCAGTTTGCTGAGACACTAATCCGGTCTGAGAAGCTCGCCGCAGAGCCCCTCTCTGAGGACCCCAACATCCTTGAGTCGTCTAAGCGCGCGGCATGCTCTTTCGAGCCCGCCAAGGACGCCAAGTAGGTGGCCGTCACCGACGATGGCCGCACGATCCGTATCGGGACGGCACTCGATCCTAAATAGGAAAGCGCGCTCGTCGACTTCTTCCGTGCAAACCTCGATGTGTTCGCATGGAAACCCTCTGACATGCCGAGGATTTCAAGGGAGGTCGCCGAGCACAAGCTTAACATTAAGCCGGGCTCGAAACCCATCAAGCAACACCTCCGACGCTTCAACTCCGACAAGTGCAAGGCCATCGGCGAGGAAATCAAGAAGCTCCTTAGTGCAGGGTTCATTCGTGAAGTGTACCACCCTGAGTGGCTAGCAAATCATGTACTTGTGAAAAAGAAGAATGGAAAATGGAGAGTGTGTGTTGACTATACGAGCCTGAACAAGGCATGTCCCAAAGATCTGTTTCCATTACCGCGCATAGATCAAGTAGTCGATTCGACAGCCGGGTGCGAAACCCTCTGTTTTCTCGACGCTTACTCCGGGTACCACCAGATCATGATGAGTCTGGCTGACCAGCTCGCGACCTCGTTCATCACCCCTTTCGGTGCGTTTTGTTACGCATCCATGCCATTCGGGTTGAAGAATCCAGGAGCCACGTTCCAGAGATGCATGCGACTCTTTGGGGACCTCATCGGACGGCTTATCGAAGCCTACGTAGATGATATCATGGTAAAATCGAAACAGGTGGGCGACCTGATCCCCGATCTTGCCGCGATTTTCGAGAAGCTAAGGGAGCACGGCGTGAAGCTCAACCCCGAGAAGTGCGTCTTCGGTGTCCCCAGAGGCATGCTTCTCGATTTTGTCATGTCGTAACGCGGCATCGAGGAAAATCCCGAGAAGATCTCAACCATCACGAGCATGGGGCCGATCAAGAACCTGAAAGGGGTACAACACGTCACGGGATGCCTTGCGGCTCTCAACCACTTCATCGCTTGACTTGGTGAATGCAGCCTGTCGCTGTACAAACTCATGGAGAAGTCGGAGCAGTTCATGTGAACACCGGAAGTGTAAGAAGCGCTCGACTCGCTCAAAAACATGCTCAAAAGCCCACCAGTGCTCACAGCACCAGCGGAGGAGGAGCCCATGCTCCTGTACATCGCTGCAACGACCCAGGTTGTGAGCGCGGTGCTAGTTGTCGAGGGAGACGAGCCCGGGAAGACACAAAAGGTGTAATGCCCCGTATACTTTGTGAGTGAAGTCCTCTCCGACTCAAAGACACGTTATCCGCAAATCCAAAAGTTGATCTACGCTATCCTCATCACCAAGCGGAAGCTCCGACACTATTTTGACTCACACCGCATCACAGTGGTGTCAAAATATCCGCTTGGCGAGGTCATACAGAGCCCAGAAGCTGAAGGAAGAATAGCTAAGTGAGCCCTCGAGTTGATGGGGCAAAACATCACATATGCGCCCCGCAGCGCCATCAAGTCGCAGGCACTGGCCGACTTCATCGCCGAGTGGACAGAGATCCAGACTCCCCCAGCACCCATCGAGCACGAGATGTGGCATATGTACTTTGACGGATCGCTCATGAAAGAAGGAGCCAGGGTCGGGCTTGTCTTCATCTTGTCTCTGGGCGTGCGTATGGAGTACATGGTCCGACTACACTTCGCGGCCTCCGACAATGTCGCAGAGTACGAAGCCCTCGTCAATGGCCTCCGGATCGCCCTCGAACTCAGGATTTGCCGTCTTGAGATCCGGGGAGACTCCAACCTAGTCGTGGGGTAGGTGATGAAGGAGAAGAATTGTTTGAGCCCAAAAATGGCCACGTACTGCCAAGCAGTGCGCGAATTGGAAGACAAATTCCACGGGCTCGAGCTCAATCAGGTGCTGCGCAAGTATAATGAGGCGGCAGACACTCTCGCAAAAGCAGCGTCGAATCGAAAACCCGTTCCGCACGGGGTCTTTGCCAGCGACCAGTACGAGCCGTCTGTCCATTTTGAGGAAGACAAGCCGCCAGAACCCTCGGCGCAAGAGGTCATGGAGATCGACGAGGTGCGCGAGCCCAACCTTGAAGACCTAGACTGGAGGATCCCAATCCTCGAGTGGATGGTGGAGGGCAAGCTGCCACCCGACAAGGAGGAAACCAGGCGGATCGCACATATGTCCAAGTCGTACAAACTGGTGGACGGCGACCTCAGACAAAAAGGCACCCAAGGCCTACTCATGCGCTGCATCCTGGCCGACCAGGGGAAAGAGCTGTTGTAGGATATTCACACCGGGACGTGCGGGCATCACGCCGGTCCGAAGACCATTGTCAGAAAGGCCTTCCGACAAGGTTTCTACTGGCCAACTGCAGTCGCCGACGCGATCCGGATCGTGCGCAACTGCGAAGACTACCAGTTTTACGCACGACAAACTCATCTCCCGGCACAAGCACTTCAAACCATTCCCATCACCTGGCCCTTCGCGGTCCGGGGACTGGACATGGTCAGACCTTTGAGGAAAGCACCCGGGTGCTACACGCACGTGGTCGTCACCATTGACAAGTTCTCAAAGTGGATCGAGGCCAAGCCCATAACAAACATTCACTCCGAGGAAGCCATCGCATTCTTCACCGACATCATCTACCGCTTCCGGATCCCGAACTCCATCATCACCGACAACAGCACCCAGTTCACCAGCAAAAAGTTCCTCAAGTTCTGCGATGACAACAACATCCGTGTGGACTGGGCCGCCGTCAGCCATCCGAGGACCAACGGGCAGGTGGAGAGGGCGAATGGCATGATATTGCAAGGCCTGAAACCACGAATATTCAAGCGCCTCGAGAAGTTCCAGGCAACATGAGCCGCGGAGCTCCCATCCGTCCTATGGAGTCTGCGCACCACGCCTAGTCAGGCCAGCAGTTGCACACCTTTCTTCCTGGTGCACGGGTCGGAGGCGATCCTCCCGACGGACATTGACTAAGACAGCCCACGAGTCCAAGCGTATACCGAAGAAGGCAACTAGGTCGCTCTCGAGGACGCCATCGACTAGTTGGATGAAGCGCACAGCGTGGCCCTCCTCCACTCAGCACAGTACCAGCAGGCCCTGCGACACTACCACGAGCACAACATACGAAGCTGCGAGTTTCAAGTAGGTGACCTCGTGCTCCGATGAGTTCAAATCAATGAGGGCCGGCACAAGCTCTCTCCGTCATGGGAGGGACCATTCATTGTCGACCAGGTGCTCCGTCCGGGTACATTCAAGCTCAAATACGAGGACGGCAGAGTCATCTCCAACGCATGGAACATAGAACAATTACGTCACTTTTATCCTTAAGCAAAGTTCTTTATTTCATCTTATGATAATGCAAAAGCTTCAAAGCTATGTTCATATTTCGTAATGATGCTTTTTCTGTTTCAAGCTTGAGTCTTTTACTCGAGTAAAGGGTATTTAAGCCTGTTTTACCCCACGGGCAAGTCTTCGACTCGTCCGTGGGCTCGGGGGCTACTTGGGGCCCCGGCACCCCTCCCTCACACGTTTCGAAAATTTTTTTCGATCAAAAACCTTCTACGGTTTCTCGTATGATAACCACGGTACACCCACACTTGCTAAGGAGACAGGTGACAACTCGTGCGGTCGCAAGCCTGCGCTCGCCCAGGCTCCAAGTACTTACGCCCCTGCGGCTACGGTACAAAGACCCGCGAGCAAAGTTCGCGACTCCGAGTTTGTTTTTCCTTTGGTCCCTTGAAAGTAGTCGGGCAACCGTCTAACAGTAACTCCGAAGAGTTTTCTTGTTTGCAAAAACACGTGCACTCGTTTATCCTTCCCAATGTACTCGGGAGCTACGCGCTCGAGGATTGCTACTTTAAGGCTGAGCCCGGCCGGGTCGCCAAGTTCCTACGCCCCTGCAGCTACGGAGTGAGGCACCACCGACAAGGACTTAGGCTACACTACTCGGACTCGCAAGTTTCTTGACTCTTCGGAAAAAGGATAACATGCAACGAAATAACAAACGAGTTCTTAATTCAAATCGAAAAAACAATCACATGACCCACGAGTTTTTTACAAATCATCAGACATGATCAAAAGCCCTTGCGAGGCTACTTTGTTCCTTTTACAGACCCAAGTCGTGAAGAGTGTTGACGGTCATGGCTTCAGCAAAATCGACGGCGTCCTTCTCGATAGCATCGTATGCATCGTCGTCATAGCCGGGGCACCACCCTTCGCTCAGCAGCCTCTGATCTAGCTCCGGGTAGTGCGATAAGAACATCACGACCACCTTGCGCACCACGTCGCGCGCCACAGCCAGTGATTGCCGACGAGTCGTCCCGACGGCAAGCGCCAGGCGGTCCTTCAAGGTAGGAGCAGGGGCGACCCCGAGATCGTTCAACACCTTCAGGACAGCTCGAGCCATCTTGTCGCAGATTGTTTGCACCTCCTTGAGGGACGCCTTGGTCTCCTCGCACGCTTTCCACATCTGCTCGAGCTCCGCCGTGGCTTCTGAGAAATAGAAAAGAAAGACAAGCAATTAGCAGAGGACGTCTTGACAAGAAAGGGCGGAATGCGACAAAGATACGCCTTGTACTGTCCAGCTTTTCGGAAGACTCGCGAACGAGGTCCACCAGCTCCTGGTTCTTGACGAGCTGGGTGGCCACGACGCTTTCTTTGTCCGCGACCTGCTTCGCCAAGCCGTCGCGGGCCACACAAAGATCTACTCACCCCAAAGAAACAAAATGGTGTCACGAGACCAAGCGACTACGCGTGGGGAGAAACGTGAAGACAACAGGTTGCGGGACACTCACTAAGGATCTCCTCCTCGCGCTTCTGGGCGATTTCTCAGTGCCTGTCCTTCTCAGCGGTGACATCGCTAACTTGGGCCTCGAGAGCCGTCACTCTCTCATGGGCCACTTGGAGGTCGGACTCGGCCCAGCCCACTCTTGTCTCGAGCTCCGCCTTCTCCTGGCTGGCAGCCCGGGCGGCGGCTTCGGTGTTGGATTGCAGCTCCGTCGCTGCCTTCTCCGCCTTGGCCAACTTCGCCTCCAAGGCGGCCTTCTCCGCTTGCGTAGCGGTCGCACTGTCCTCTGCGGACTTCGCCCTCGCCTCAAGGACCGTGCACTCGGTCGCTCTACCGACCTCGCCGACCGCCACGACAAGGCGGGTCGCGGCCAACTGTGCCTTCTCCACTCAGAGCGTCTCGATGGCACGGGACTTGTCGGCGCTGCGCCTAACGATCTCCTGAGCCACGAAAAGGTCTCTCGATCAGCAAAAACGAAGAGATTGGAGGGCGAGCGGAGAATGAGAAATGAAGAAATCAACAACTCACCCTCGCGGCAGGCAGGATCAGTTCCCTGAACGCCCGCTCCGATTGGCGCAGCGCCCGGTCGCTCTGAGGCAGACCCCTCTCAAGACTGCAGCGAGCCGAGGATATCGCACCACCGTCAACATCAAAGTCGACGGAGGTCCCGATCTGTGAGACGGGCACCAGCCAGAGCGGCGGGCCCCTTGAGCTGTCTCCGACCTCCCGGGTCGGAGGCGGTACCAGCACCTCTGCCGCCACAAGGGGAAGAGCGGTGGGGGAGGGCGATTCCGGGATGACGACGACCTCCGGGGCGTCCTGCGGGGGAACGACACTGATTGTGGAGGTGGCCACCGATGCGACTGGAACGGCGTCCGCAATCGCTTCAACACTCGTCGCAGCCAGGGGTCTCCTCAGAGGTAGGGACGGCCTGCTCCACAATCACCATGGCATCTCCCGTCCCCACCAACGACTCGGGGGCTGGAGCCTCAATGCCCGCTGCGGCGCCGCCCGCCTCCGCCAACGACTCGGGGGCTGGCCCCTCTGGGGCCTGCTCCTGAGGGCCAGATAGGCACCTCTCCAGCTCGACCGTATGGGCCGAGAGCTCCTCTTCTGTGGGGGTGTCACCCCCAGCCCCTGCTGCCCTATCGACAGGTCACTACGAACGGGGCTCTCGGCGTCCCTCGGTGGGACCACAGCCTCCTGGGCTCCGGATCTGCCCGCCTCTCCGCCGAGCTGACCCAACGGGAGAATAGGCGGCAGGGCGACCGGTGGGGGTGTATCCCCGACCGCCTGTGCTTGCCGACGCAGCACCTTCATGGGCGTCGGCTTCATCGTGCTAGGATCAGGGCGGCTAAAATGCGAGAAGCGTCTCAACGAAAGAACGATACGAAAATCACATTTATGAGGAAGTAAGAAAACTGATCACGAAACAACAGGTCGGAGCTTGCCTCAACGCGATGGGGCACGGCCGCTTTGAGCTCCCTGAGGTCGAACTTGGGGCGGGCGCCACTCTCTTGCTCCCCGTGATCGGAGCAGAAGTCGGGGCAGGAGCCGGCCAGGGCCCGGTGACAATCACGGACTGGAGGCACCGCCGAGGAGTGGTTGATCCCCCGTCCTCAGTCCTGAGCGGGGGAGAGGTCCTCAGCATGGTTCTCTGTTCCTACGACGAGCGCCCTGGCAGGGAATCTGATCTCCGGCGTGATGGGTCGCCCTAGGAGGAGCGATGCGAGGTCTCGTGCTCTGTCGAATGGCGAATGGAGTCGCCGCGCCGCGGGGAGCTCCTCCTCCTTTCACGGCCACCACGCGGGAAGGAGCGGCTACGCAGCTCGAACTGGTCTCCCCACGGAGACTGGGGCAGCGCCCGCCGGCTCAAGCTGGCCTCCGTGGCGAATGGAGCGGGTTCAAATCCGGCGCGTGGCTGCGAAGTCGCAGGCTGCTCATCATCGCTCCACGTGAACTCGGAGTTGTCATCCCCGGTCCACGGCGGAGACTGCGAGGGGTCCTCGTCCTCAGAGATGTTCGCCTCCTGAGCACACCGACGCGCGGTACGACGGTCATTCCTTGACCGCTTCGCGATCTATTTTTGCTAGTGGGTCCTTTTGCGGTCGGCCCGCCTCTTGTCCGCCGCGACGGCCAACCGGGTGCGCGCCAAATCCTCTCGGAGCGGAGGCCGTGAAGGGATAATGTCCCGGCCTGCCATCTAAGCAAACAAAAAGAAATCAGAATCCGGTGCAAAAATCCCCGAACAAATCGAAAAATCGTCAAAGAACACTTACAAAGGACACGGTGGTCAGGTGGGGGAGCATCGAAAGCAGATCCGATGGCAGCCAGAACACGTGGGGGAGCCCGATCACCTGCGACATCCGGCGCTGGACCTCATCCATCGAGGGCAGGGGGTCGGCCGTCACCGTCCCCGCAAATGGGGCCCGAGCATCTGTCATCTCGAAGATGTGAAGAGGGCGCCGCCGGAGCGCTACAATCCCCTTCTCGTGGTTGCTGCCGATGACGCACATGAAATCCACACCGTGCTCGCGGAGCGCCTGGAGCGCGTCAAGGCTGCTCTGAAAAGGCTGTCGAACCTGGTCCTTCTTCTCCGGCCCCCACTTCCACTTATCCGGCACGCGGTCATAGAAGTCACCGTTGAACATCGGGAGTGGGTGTCGGGGGTCGTTCTTGAGGTAGAACCAGTCATCGTGCCACCCGCTATTAGAGCTCGTGAGGAAGGTACAGATGTACTCATCCGCCTTCCCTTGCTTCATCTGAAGCCCGGCACACCCTATCGTCGCCGCGTGCTTCACGTCCTTCAGACACACGAATTTGTAGAAGTACCTGAACAGATCCCAGTGGCCCTCCTGGTCCAGATACCCTCGCATAGCGCCTCGAATGCCGCCATCTGTTGAATGTCGTTGGGGTTGAGGTGCTGAAGCTGCAGGCCGTACTCCTCGAGCACGGTGCTGGTGAACCGCCCCGCCGGGACGGAGAACCTGCGCTCATGGAAGGCCACGAACGAGACCACGTACCCCGCCGGAGGATCGGGAGAGGCCTCGTTCCCGGGAAGCCTCCACTCCTCCGTCTCGGTGCGTGGCGAGAGCATGCCGTCGGCTATGAGGCGGTCAAGCTTGGACCAAGTCACGCTAGAAGGAGTCCAGTTCGGCATGGCGGTAGCGACAAGGAACGAGCTCGCGGCTGGAATCGAAGGATGCAAGAGGGCGCAGGCGCAGCGGATGCGAGGGCAAAGAAAGAACGGCGGCGGCGGAATGAGTGAGGAAGAAGAAAGGGGAAAACCCAACCGGCGGCCACCGTGTATAAAGGGGAAATGACTGTGCGCCCAACAGTTATTGCCCGGGCCCGCCTCGGGCCACGTCCCCCTTGCACCGAAGCGACGCCCCTCAGAAGGCGCGCCCACCGGCGCCAACTGTGCACGAGCGCGCTGCCACGTCACCTGTGATGGGCCCACAAATCTACAATTGGCGCAAAATCTTCGCCATTTACCCCACGACGTGCATTTTGCGCGACGTGCAACGGCACGACACTCCCACGAGTTAAAAATCGCAAATATTAACCCCGCACACAAGTCTCCGACTTGTCCGCGGGCTCGGGGGCTACCACCCATGGGTGCGCTCGCGCTCCCCCACCAGGAAAACATAATTCACCTCTTCATCACCACGGCCACTGAGCCTGGGAACGAGTCGTTGACTCCCTCAACAGGCTCGGGGGCTACTGACGAGGCCCTAGACCAGGGCCCACCATGATCACCAAAAAACACAATACAGACTGACATACAGTGTACTTGGCGGCCTGTACGACGGGTACTACGGCCCTGAGTACCTGACAGCCCGTACGACCAGCTTCCATCATGGGCCGGGAGCCTGGCGGCCCACGTACGCAGCGGTGCTCCCCTCCGAGTACATGATGGCCCGTCTGACAAAATCCGAGCGCCTGGGGGCCCACCCGACTAGTCCCCAGCTACATGACGGTTCGCACGACAAGTTTCCGCCTCCGCCACGACTACTCACTTGCACGAGTAGTTTCCGACCCGCTCCGACTACTCCCTCGCACGAGTAGTTTCCATCCCTGACAAGTCCAAGTTTCGTGGCGAAGACAGCCGCAACCGGGGCCCACCGAGGATACGACGGGATATCCGCGCACGCTCGCTCCAGCGCCGCCACGTGCCGCTCCCTCCGTGTCGTGCCGGGCCGCACTAACACGGCATGACCGGTGTAAGATGGCGTGGCCGCCCACTATGCCACGAACAGCATAGTGGGTGCCACCTACTATGCCATGACGGCATAGTGGGCGCCACTCCGCCCACACAGGGGCCCCCACAGTACCAGGGAAAGACGCCTACCTACCCTGCTGACGGCGCCAGGGTACGCAACCCATACCTTACGACGACCAGGCTACTCGGAGACAACCCCGAGAAGTCCCATCGGCGACTACTCGCAACCCGCAATTCCGGGCGGCCTACTCCATCGCTAATTAATTCACTACAGTCTGTAGCCGCACCCGCCGCATTGCCATACCGACCCGACGTGGGAAAGGACGCCCTACCCTGTAATCTAATTTACATTCCCGTTTTTACCCCCCATAGGCCTCTCCTTTGCAACTATAAAAGGGGGAGGAGGTGGGCGCATACAGATACGCTGACACTTACGCTCGCACACACTCTCTATCGATATCTCATCTCATATCACCCCGTAGCCATTGACACCCACTCGAGTACGCAGAACTCTGCTACAAGAACCATGTGCACGTGCACAAGGACTTGGGTGCAGAGACCCTCTCCCGACTTGTTTGTAACCCCTACTACAAACACTTGAGCATAAAGAACACCCTCTCTCAGACTGGACGTAGGGTATTACTCTCTGGAGGCCCAAACTAGTATAATCCCTTGTGTCTCTTGTGCCACCGTGCGATTCCCGACACACGATCGTATAAATTTACTTGTCGGCGGTAACAAACCCCGACAGTAACCTTGATGGATATGAGTGAAAGCAAAAGGTTGATCACACCCAAGAATATCAGTTAAGGTAAAGCTCCGCCGAAGGGGTAACTAGGCCTAGCGCTCTCTAGTTGAAGTTCCGACAAACGAGCAATAAACCGAGCATCTCATCTACCGGCATCATTAAAACCCTACCTCCAGCCTACCTCCCAAAGACATCCACTCTTTCAGGGAAATCATCCTGTCACGGTGCACCCTTAATCAAGCGGGGAATCTAGGAGCACACTCAAACATGAATGTGTCTATGAATCATGAGGGGTCGACACACTAAATCTAATCACCACAATTACATAGAGCATGCTATATAGCCTAACCAAAGCATTAGACTAGGGATCAAATCACATTCACGATAAGTAAAAAGCATAAATAGAGACACGGAATCGTTAATAGATCGGAAAACATGATGAACATTGCTCACATAATAATAGATGCGTTTGAATCATCACCACCGAGTACATACCATTGATGACCTCAACTAGCTCCGGAACTCTACCATGGCTTAACGACACAGGGCGACCATGGCGTCTAGGGTTGGCCTAGGCCATCTCCTAGACAACTTCAAGGACTCGCGGTCGCCGTTGTCTCCCTCCGGTGCTTGCTTCTAGGTTTCGTCGAAATCTGGTGGATGGATCCCCTCCTTGGGTGCCTAGGGGGTTGTATTTATGCTCTTGGGGAGCCTTGGGGCGTGCTCAATCTTGCCTTGCACGAGATCTTCCTTGGGATAGAAGCGAACTTGGTTTCCATAAAATCCGCCTTGTCCAGATTTTCCTGATTCGCAGCTCTTCCTTGCCGGCACCATATCTCCCACGTCCGGACTCCAAATAATGCTAATTCGGTGTCTAGATTGTGTGCCACAAAATTATCTTCAACTTTGGTACTCATTGCTTTCCTTAGAAACGAAGATAAGATCCGCAAAACGGCCTCGGAAGATAATCTGTCTGATTTCGGACTTAACTGCGCAGCAGGTATTTCGGGGGCAATATATCCTAGCTCCTTGACCCGAATTGGGCCTTCCATATGTCCAAATTGATGCCCTCATTGAGGCCCATGATTTTGGTATTCAAACTTTTGCCATTAGAGGTCGTTTAAGTCTCCGAATCTGCACTGAAAGATCATATTGTTCTGGGTTGCGCGAACATCTCTCGAGCTGAGTTGATCTCGTGGGTAAACCTCCAAGTCCCCGGAGTTTTACCACTTCACGCTTCGGTCCTTAGGCCATTTGGAGTCATGTTCGCTTCAAGTCTTGACTTTTGCCGGGCTTCATTATCTTCTCATGAAGTGCTTGATGAACTTTACCCAGAAGTACTGTTTTAAGCGCTAAAATCCTGCGTAAAAAACATACTCCAAAAATCACATGCAAGTGCGAACTTGTTACATCATTAGTATGCCTAGTGGTGGGTGAGTTATAATTCAAAGCTCAAACAAAAGTGTAACAAGTGCTTTTAGTTGACGGAAATCGACCACCAACACATTCCTCAAGAGTGAGGTCCCTTTATTCCTCCATAATATCCAAGGTTTGGATCATTTCTTTTGCATTTCTGATGGTAGCTGCTAGATTGGGTAATTGTGATTTCCAAATTTTGAAAACTTTGCTTAGTTTTTTTGAGTTTAGCACTGATTCTTTTTGCACTGTCACTTTTCTATATATGAATATTCCAACCCTGTTGCATAACTGAAATAAGATTCTCATGCTCAAGCCAATAATTTTAAAATCTGAAAATTTGTGGCCTTGGAATGTTGGTGGATGCCGTGATAACACAGGGTGTGTGGTGAGAAGTTTCCCTAGAAAGTCCAGTAGCAAATGAATTAGGCATAAAGGTTGTCCAAGCATTGGATGTGAGAACCAATCCAGCCTCTCCAGCAAGGGATTTAATTGCTTATTGGTCCAAGTAAATTTGCAGCCTCTGAGGGGAAGTTCAACTAATCTTAGTTTATTAATTGCATCATTAAAGGCAAGCATTTCCTGGCAATTTCGGCTTGTTCCTGTTCTCTAGGGACCTGATTAGGTTGAACTCTCCCACAATAAGCCATTTCATATCATCTTGCATGTTGATTCTTTTGAACCAATTGAGGAAAGCAGTTTTCCCTTCAGATGTGCATGGAGCATAAACATTAGTGAGGACCCACGCTTCACTAGTAAGCTTGCAAGAAAATTCCACAGATTTTGCATCATCATCTGAAAAACAAGGTGCCCCACAAATTTTGAACTATCCCAGACAATTAGAGATCCTCTAGAATTCCCAACCGAGGGAAGAAAAGCAAAGTCATCAAGCCTAGAGGGACATAAATTTTTGAGATAAAGATTATCACAAAATTCCCTTTTAGTTTCTTACAAGCAGAGAATATCACAGTTGGATTCAGAAATTTTACTCTTCACTGCATTCTACTTCCCCTCGGAATTGATCCCTCTTATATTCCAACAGAGAACCACCCAATTTCTCTTTTTTTAAAAAATTCAATGTTGAAGGAGGGAGGTGTGAATAGATAGCTATATGCACAACATACAACTATAAGCAAGCAACATCCAGAGACAAAAAAGCAATAGTGAATAACAATCATCATACTGATAGCCATCAGGTTTGAGCAGCAGATTACCGACACAAAAGAGAGTTTAACTCCTAGATCATTACAAGCCATTGAGAAGGAATCCATGTCAACTAAAAAAGATAAGTTTAACAAAATAGAAAGCATTCAGGCTCCTACTGTTTCTTGCTCTTCTTATTGGCCTCTTGGTCAGCGGAGCCTTAACCAGTCTTCTTCTGCTTGCTCTTGCTCTTCTTTGAAGTGGAGACCTCTTGCACAATCACCTTGCTCACAGCCAGCTTTTCCTTGAACTTACCAGAGATTGCAGCATCAGTAAGTTTATCTGCACCGATTTTGCAAAATTCTTCCCCACTTTGTTGATGACTGAAGGAGGAATAGATAAAGGGACTGCAGCACAAGTAAGACAATTCTTACTAACACAGGTATTATGTTTAAAGCCTCATTCTTGTCCCTAATCCTTGGGCTTCTTCTAGCCTCAGTTTCCACAACAGGACTACATCTTTTAGTTGCAGCTAAACTATCAGGTACAAAATTCTGCAACTCCTGATTTTATTTGGAGTTCGAATCAGACTGAGAAGCTGTACTGTCAGATAGTTGTATCCTGGAGTCACAAGCAACTTCCGCATTTGGGGGACAAGTGGGTGGAAACGCAAAGGACATCATTGCAGATGAGTTCGAATAGCCTAGCATGAGCTTCCAAGCTGGTGAAGAGAGAAAGTTCTTGGTCCACTCGAAGTAGGCAGGGAAAGTAGCATCACTATGAAGAAAGCAGCCCAATCAGCAGGAATGTGCACCAAGTGTTCTGGGTAGCCCGCTGGGGAGAAGTGCTTGGCCCAAAGGCGATAGACATCAGGCTTGGGCTTCGAAGAGAAAAGTTGGGTCCCAAAGAAAGCTTCTCCCCTAGGAACACCTTCATTGGAAGAGCGAAGTTGGTGGAGCCATGTTGATGTTGACATTGAAGTTGACTGAAGCTGCATGGTTTGGACCAACCTGGTGTCTTGCTGGTAAGAAATCTGGGAAGAAGTTTACATCCATATCCATATGCTGATCAACCTGAATTTCTTCATTTTCCCCCACTTGAATATCTTCTGGCACTCCCTCATTTAAAAAGGCTCTTGTTCCCCGGGGCAAGAGGTTCAGGTCCCTGAAAAAAAAGGCTCATGTAAATTCCCCACTTGAGCATTTTGGGGTTGACCAAAATCAATCTGAGGATCTCCAAGCTGAGCGTTCTCCATTCCAGCCTCTTCAACTTGAGCAATTCCATCCACAACATTCTCCATTCCAGGCCCTTCAACTTGGGAAATTCCATCCACAACACCTTCTGGGTGAGCTACAAGTTGATTAATGGGGTTCACCAGGTTCAAAGCAGGCAAGCCCAAAACAATGGGAGGGGGTGATCAACTAAGGGGGCATCATTAGTGTGGGACCCAACAGAGTTGGAAGACATGGAGGGTTGAGGAGGGGACATGGTCAGGTCAAGCTCCATCTCAATAGGTTGCTGAGGAATTTCAATGCCCATTGGGTTCAGCTTCCTCATGATGAGCTTCCACTTCATCTTGAACTTCCTCTTCCTCTGTTGGCACTGGCAACAAATGGACATCATCAGCAACATCTGCATTTTCCTGATCGACCTCATGTGGAGGATCATTGAGATCTGGGACCAAAGGGAACTCCCCATTCTGCAAATGCATTTGCTATCCTTGCATTAACTGATCATGATTCACTACGTGTGCTGTTGAACGTGGCCAAAACCTAGAAACACAAAGTCATCACCAGGGCCACCAGGTGGGATATCTTCATCTTGTAACTGCCCTCCCAGCATGTTTTGTTGCATGATTTCACAATCAACTGTCATAGAGGTCCCTTCAAAGTCATCTCCTTCAGACCACACCAGATAATGTGGGACATCCTCCAAAGTTGTCACTCTAGCCTTAATAATGACTCTTGCCAAGATTTTATCCTTTTGCCAAAGGATTAGGTGTCCAAAGGATTTAATGGCATCCCTAATCTCCTCAACAATTATATTGTCTATTGGGTACCCTATGAGCATAATCCAACATTCTCTATTAAAGAGCACCCTCCTGACATTTGGCCCTCTGTTATCATTGACAAAATCATAGCTCAAACTATTGCGAACATGAGCGCTAAAGTGAACCAGACTATCCCTGTCAGATAAACAAGCAAGACGAACAAAGGCATGTCCTCTAGCAAAAGGGCTTCTGTTGGTGCTTCTTAATGTCACCACTAGTTGTACACCTAGAGGGAGCGTATAAGAGCAACCGGGTATACCGCCAGCACACGGAAATACTGCTGTAGCACATCCCCAAGGAAGGAGAGTATTCCAAGGGTATTGAATCCAAGGAATAATGTGTACTATCTTCTACTCTAGTATAGATGGTCTAAGGACACAACACTGATTGATAGGATAGGTAGAAAGGATTTGCTTTGACCGAGCGCAGAGTCAAGCACGGTCTCTCAGGTAAAGCACTCGCCTTGGGCGCCAACCCACCCTAGCTGTTTAAGGCTAGGCAATATGTTCTGGCAACGGGGCCCTACTCGGTACACAGGCGCGGAGGGTTCCAAAGGGTCCAACAGGCTGTCACCACTGCGGCCTACCTCTATCGCTACGCGAATGTACTTGGTATTCGCAGGATAACCTATGGTCCAGACACCACATCTACACCACTGACTACTACTATAGTCGGACACCGTCTGACGTCCCGATAGCCCGACTAAAGCACTCCATCTAAATACGGAACTACGAATCCGCGAGGGAGATAGTGGCACTAGCTCAAGGTATGCTCTATCACTTATAAAAATCGTGAATGCACTTTGATCTAACTAGAGATATGCAGGAGCATCAACTTTACTCTAATAGACAAGGTGGCAAACTAGATGCAAACTTATGATCTAAGTCTACAAAATCGAAAGGGTTGTGTTCGAAGAACACAAGCCTCTAAACCAAAAACAAATGAAGAACACAAGAACAAAGCAACTAAGCATGCATACGACTTTAGTCTAAATAGAAAATGTCGAAATACTCACTTTAGTCTAGATGACGAACAAAGGCACCGTTGAGGATCATTCTTGAGGAAGATGTCATGAACATGACATGGCCCCAAGCCTCCCACCTCACTTCCTAGCACTAATCCTATACAAAGAGCTCTCCTCTCCTAAAGAGAGAGGCTCCAAGGCCAAAATGAAGAGGAGGAGGAGAAGTGTGTGTCTCAAATGGGAGCCCCTCCCCTCCTATTTATAGAGGAGAGGGTGGCTTGCTCGGAGGCTCAAAGTACCCCAAAACACCCAGGATAGCAGCAGGGGACCAATCAGGAGTTGACACGTGGAGGGCCGAGATCAGCCGAACCAAAGTCGGTTCGGCCGAACCCTCGGGGCCACGTGTCGCCCTGTGTTTCCTCCAGGTGGCTGACAAGTGGGCCCTGAGGTCACTCCCCCGTGCATGCCAAGTTTCCCGACGGTTTTGGTGGATAAGTGGGCCCTTGAATCCATGTGATGTCCACGTGGCGATATGTGATTTGTCGGGCTTGCCTCTCTTGGATTGATGACATCAGTGATCCAGGGGAATCCTAGGTGGCATCCCCTCATTGGCTGAGCTTGAAGTACTTGGATCAAAGACTTGTGCTTTCACTCCTCTTTCTAGTGCTAATCACCTGTATTTGCATAATCACCTACACTTGTGGAAATGATTAGTTTAAGCTCTATTCTAGTGTTGATGATCATTTCTCATGCCAAAAGGTACATGTTGACGGGTATAAAATGAGTGGATAACAGCCGTCAACAAATACCCCCACACTCGACCTTTGCTCGTCCCGAGTGAAGGGAAGAACAAGATCAAAGTGAGACATGATATCCATAGGTATGAAGTAAGCATAAGAGATATTTTGAACCATACCTTGCACTTGTGAACTCTATGAAGTGTCCATCATGCTATCTTGGGTGGTTGAGGAATGGAACGGCCATGAATCAAATCACTCCTGCTCATCATGTTTAGTAACTTGGGGTTTTTGCAAGAGTTTTCAAAACAAACTTTGCTTAGATCCTCATTTGATTCTCTCGGATCACTCAATGTGTATATGTCCTCACCAAGACATTGCTGCCTTTCTTCATCCTACTTCTAATGATGGCTATATGTGGAGCTCAAGGTAGGATAAAGAGAAAGCACACTTGCATCACATATATTGCAAAGTCAAAGACGGGATCCACAGAGAAAATCAAATCATACTATCAGATCAAGATGTGCACCGGTATGGTTATGGCGAGTATGGTAAGGTGGATACTAGGCCCGAAATGGGTGCTAGATATTACCATACATATATGATGAGAACTACGGGTTGATGTTAAGGTGGACACTAGCTCCGGAATGGACACTAGTTATTACCATCAAGGTTATGGAACTCCTTTTTGTATGACCATCCTGCTCCTTATTCTCCCTTTATTTTTGGACATGGGCTATCCTTTCTCTTTCTCTCTCTTTTTTTTCATCATGCTTTGAGCAAATTTTTTTCTTTCTTTCTTTTTTTTCATAGCTCATGTATCTTTTTGAAGGATATTTTAGAGAGAGAGGTCACACCACGCATGGAGCTTTTATGGATGAATGATACAATGCTAACTTCCAGTGTAGAAGCATAGCAAGAGGAAATAGGTGGGGTGCACATGAATCGTGATCATGAAAGTAATGAGAAGAATTCTCACCAGGGTCATAGAATTTGACAAAGCTCAATGCAATAACAAGCAGCATATGATTGTAAGGTTTTCAACTAAAAAACATCATATGGCTCTAGTAGGACGGTGGCATATCAAAGAGGAGCTTTGCAAAGGGTTTTCAGTTTTTCAAATAAAATTCCCAAGCACTCAAACATTTAGAGCGAAGATCATATCATCAAACCATATCTCAAACGCCAACTACTTAGATGAGCATGAGTTCCCTATAATGATATTTGTTCACAAGCATCAAGATGATAAGTAAGGAATAAAGCATATGCAAGCCAACCACAGGAATCATGTAGAGCAAGACAAGCACAATACTTGGAGTTTGATTTCAAATGATAGGAATTGAAATTCATTCAAACTCATCGATAAAGGAGAGTGAGATAGAGGGTGCACATACCATCGCTCCTGAAGGATATAGGAAACAAGGAAGACCAGCGGTGATTCGGCTGACCCGTAGGGTAGCTGGCTCACTCTAGTTTACCTTGTCCTTGTCATGAAGGCGTGATTGATGTTGTGCAACTTCTGTGTGGGAGTTCTCGAGTGGATATGTCGATGACGAGCTCGAGAGAACTCCCCCACACTAGTGTTTGTGTCTGGTGCTGTTCTTCAAACAAAAGTTGGAAACAAAAGGTGGACTCTACTGGTTCAAGCACCATAGAGCCTTTATTCAGATTCAAATATTTTTGTGTTTTTATTTTATTTTGTCGTCACCATGTCATTTGCTCGAAAGGGTTAGACCAAGGTTACATTTCATACACAAAGGGGAATATACTAACCTTGGACCTTTGAGAGGTCATATGTACCACCTTTGCATGTTGTGCAACATGAATCTGACACCTCACTTACCTTCCTATTTGAATTTAGCTCAATGACTTACCCATTCAAATTTGACAATTTTCTGCAGGGGTTAGTCAGCATATATGCAACTAAGATCTATGGAAATATAACTCTAAGGTTCATCAATCAAAACTCGACACCATGTCTTGTTTTGACTGAAGAAGACAGTTTTAACCTAAGCACCATGCTTAATTTAAAACAACCCATGAATGCGTGTGTACTCAAACATTCAAGCCAGAGCATATGAGCATAAATGAAGGAAGCATGAAAGCATGATCAAGCTATCATCAACAAGGGACATAAGCATGAGCATAAGACGGTGAACCTCGGGCAACCTCCCGGAAGGGCTTTGTTTAACGTCAAAAGTAGGACTTACCTAGCTAATGGGCAAGATGCAAGAGCTAACATCATCCACACCAGGATAAGATTTGGTAGCAGAGGAACTTTACTCAGGATGCTCACATACCTCCACCACACTTGAAGTTCGCATTGCTAGGCAACAAAACTCAAGTGTGTGGAGATCAAACTTCCATTTGTAAATGTTCCCTTACCAAAGCTTATATAGGTGTCACAGTGATGTGGCTCACATGTTCGTAGGCATCACCTGTCCATCTTTCTTTTCAATCTCCACCTGAAAGGTTAGTGACCAAAAATACCCAAAGGACACCTTATCCTAAAACCATGTTCTTGCTTTTATTCTAAAAGGGAAATAAAACCTATGCTAATCCAGGCTATCTCCTGGTAGTGCTTTGTTTATTTAAGGTCATAAGCTCGACCATGGGAACTTCATCTTGCAGCTATCATTGGTGGCGTCATTCCCGTCTCACCACCAATCCTTGATGTATTAGTGAAGCTTTAGCTGCAAGGTTAGTACCACAGTGCACACACGAATTTTGCAATGCTTATGGTAAACATATGCATCTACAATCAACCTTCCAAATATTTTGCAAAAGAGGACCAGAAGGTGGTTGTAGCCCTCGTATGTGCTCAGTGCACTAAGCATGACTGACTCTAGAGAGGCATGATGCGAGCATGGTTTGTATGGTAGATCAAGAATGAAACTACCATGCTCGTATGTGGAATCCTTTCCTCCGGACTCCAGAGTCAGTGCCTCAGAAGGTTCCATAGCCCATGAATTCTCCATCTCAAGAGAGTCATCGTGGACGTTGAATGTTGACTCTCGATCACAATCGAAAGTAACATGATACGGGCTAGCCGGAAGAGGCTGAAACTCGGTCGAGAATGGTGACGGTCGTTCGTCTTCACAAAGGTGAAGAGGGTGTTCCGAGTCGTACTCATGAGGAGTAGAGAATTCTACACCCTCAATTGGGAACGGGGTTGGATGACATGAACGAAGATGAACGTGTCGCTTTCTTGAGCGGGTTTTGCTGGGGAAGAGGCTTCGCCATAGGGTGTCCCCAAATAAGGGGTAGCAGTGGCAGAAGTGGCTTCCCCAAGATTACCATCTAGGCTCCCTATGGATTCCTCAAAGAATTTCTCTAGCGGGGAGCCTAGGAGTAGATCAGAATCGAGGACATCGAAGATGTGAAAGTCTAAGCCAGCCTCAATCCCGTCTATGATGAGTGGCACGACACTTGCAATCCCCCAACATTCAAGAACGTGCCCAAAGGGACAAGTCTCGAGGAGCATGTCGGATGGTGCTAGCGGAACTTTGCCTAAAAGAGTTTCCGCTAAGTGCCATGGCATGATGTTAACCTCCATGATGGGGTCACAATGGGCCTCTACGGCAATCCTTCTCATAGAACAAGGAATAATCAGAGAGGGTGTACTATCCCAATATTCTTTGGAAAAGCATATCGCTCCATCTGGCCATTCCTCCTTCATGGCCTCCTCAGGAAATGCTTCGTCAGGAGGATCGGGAGGCGAAGGAGAAACCGTAGGTCTAGGAAAAGGCTCTGTCAGAGGATGTCTAGATGGTTCAACATGGACAGAAATAGTTTCCCTACGCTCTTCTTCTGGGTTTCCTTGAGATTTAGCAAGAAGTTTTTCTAAGGGGAAACCTAGGAGAAGATCAAAATCCATGATGTCATATATGTGGAAATCTAATCGCACCTCTATGTCATCAATTGTGATCGGCACGTCCCTAGCAATTCCCCGACATGGAAAAACACAGCGCCACTTGGGACTATGGAAAAGTCTATCAGTCGGGATCAAGGACATGTCACCCACCAGAGTATCCAAAAGTGTCTCTGGTATGATGCAAGCCGCAACAGTAGGGTCATGGACAACATCTACGGTGTTTCCTCTCATGGAACAGTGGATGATCGTGGAAGTTGAGCTAACCCGAATTGCTTCGGATGTATGCTTCTGAGACGACCAATCCACTATTGTCCCATGATTCCAAACTTTATCGAGGACCTCATAAAGGTCCAACGATGTCGTAGGCTTCTCGTGCCAAGAGTGATCTGAGGTATTTCTGATGTTTCAAGAAGGATCATCCTCAAATCAGGAAGAGAACTCCGAAGGTTGAATTTCTTCTTCCTTCGATGTTCGTGGTTCGGGAGGGGGCTCAACAGAGGAATCAAGGAATTCAGAGAATGAAAGCTCAGATTCGGCTATTGAGAGACTCTCATGGACCGACTCAGACTCTAGCTGGGGTTCGTTGTAAACGATATGGGAAGAAGAGGTTTCTAAGAAGAATTCTAGGATCTCTCTTCTTTCCACTAGAGTTTGGTTTTCGAACGAACCTCCAGCTAAAAGGTTGAGCTCTTGCGTAGATTCCATGTCTATACGAGTATAAAAGGTATACGTCGCTATATCATCGGGTATAGACATCTCTGCGCTAGATGTCATAAGACGTAGGAACCTAGCCCAAGCTGCACCTATGGACTCGTCCTCTAATTGCTCAAAGTCAAGGAGTTCACACGGCAAGAGCTCTATGCATTCATAAAGGGAGAACGAGTCACAAAAGTTTTCTCGTAGTTCTCCCTAATTATTCACATGCTCTTTTGTGTGGGTGTACCATTGCTCCGCTCTATCTACGAGAGAGAAAGGGAACAATTTCCACCTCAATGTTTCCTGTGTCATGCCTAGAATTACCAAGCATGAACACAAGTCCTCGAACTCCTCTAAATGAACATTAGGATCATCACTGATCGCTCCAGAGAAAGGTCGATTCTGACCAATGGCTATAAAGCCGGGACGAAGCTCGCAGCAAGATGAGGAAGTTGATGGTTGCTCTAAGACGAACTCGCCCCTTGGGGTAGAGAGGCTTTGACAGGAAGACATCTCAAAGGGTAACGGGGGTAAAGGTAGAACAAAAGAAAAGATAAAAAGATACGAAGACCACTAGGCTCGAAGATAGAAACAGCAACCGTCCCCGGCAACAGCGCCAGAAATGCTTGTTGGCGCTTCTTAACGTCACTACTAGTTGTACACCTAGAGGGAGCGTATAAGAGCAACCAGGTATACCACAAGCGCACGGAAATACCGCTGTAGCACTTCCCCAAGGAAGGAGAGTATTCCAAGGGTATCGAATCCAAGGAACGATGTGTACTACCTTCTACTCTAGTATAGATGGTCTAAGGACACAACACTGATTGATAGGATAGGTACAAAGGATCTGCTTTGACCGAGCACAGAGTCTAGCATGGTCTCTCAGGTAAAACACTCGCCTTGGGCGCCAACCCACCCTAGCTGTTTAAGTCTAGGCAATATGTTCTGGCAACAGGGCCCTACTCGGTACACAGGCGCGGAGGGTTACAAAGGGTCCAACAGGCTGTCATCACTGCGTCCTACCTCTATCGTTACGCGAATGTACTTGGTATTCACAGGATAACCTACGGTCCAGACACCACATCTACACCACTGACTACTACTATAGCTGGACACCGTCTGACGTCCCGATAGCCTGACTAAAGCACTTTGTATAAATACGGAACTACGAATCCGCGAGGGAGATACTGGAACTAGCTCAAGGTATGCTCTATCACTTATACAGGATCACGAATGCACTTTGATCTAACTAGAGATATGCAGGAGCATCAACTTTACTCTAATAGACAAGCTAGCAAACTAGATACAAACTTATGATCTAAGTCTACTAGATCGAAAGGGTTGTGTTTGAAGAACACAAGCCTCTAAACCAAGAACAAACGAAGAACACAAGAACAAAGCAACTAAGCATGCATACGACTTTAGTCTAAATAGAAAATGTCAAAATACTCACTTTAGTCTAGATGAAGAACAAAGGCACCGTTGAGGATCGTTCTTAAGGAAGATGTCATGAACATGACATGGCCCCAAACCTCCCACCTCACTTCCTTGCACTAAACCTATACAAAGAGCTCTCCTCTCCTAAAGAGAGAGGCTCCAAGGCCAAAATTAAGAGGAGGAGGAGAAGTGTGTGTCTCAAATGGGAGCCCCTCCCCTCCTATTTATAGAGGAGAGGGTGGCTTGCTCGGAGACTCAAAGTGCCCCAAAACGCCTGGGATAGCAGCAGGGGACCAATCAGGAGCTGACACCTGGAGGGCCGAGATCAGCCGAACCAAAGTCGGTTCAGCCGATCTAGGGTTCGGCCGAACCCTCGGGGCCACGTGTCGCCCTGTGTTTCCTCCAGGTGGCTAACAAGTGGGCCTTGAGGTCACTCCCCCGTGCATGCCAAGTTTCCCGACGATTTTGGGGGATAAGTGGGCCCTTGAATCCATGTGATGTCCACGTGGCGATACGTGATTCGTCGGGCTTGCCTCTCTTGGATTGATGACGTCAGTGATCCAGGGGAATCCTAGGTGGCATCCCCTCATTGGCTGAGCTTGAAGTACTTGATCAAAGACTTGTGCTTTCACTCCTCTTTCTAGTGCTAATCACCTGTATTTGCATAATCACCAACACTTGTGGAAATGATTGGTTTAAGCCCTATTCTAGTGTTGATGATCATTTCTCATGCCAAAAAGTACATGTTGACGGGTATAAAATGAATGGATAACAGCCGTCAACAGCTTCTCTGAATATCTGAAACTCTAAGCTCGTATTCACCCTCAATCAACCCAAGGATGCGATTGAGGACTTCTGCGAATGGGACTGGGGAAGATTGTTGATGGTGACGATCGCCAAGTCTTCATTGATAGGTCTTGATCTTGGGGTCACCACCCTGACATACTTCTGCCTTCCCGGGACGAGTACTCGCGAGAAGCAAGAGAGGAGCATCGGGGTCGGGTCGACATCCAGGAAAGCCATCTCCGGCGAGCAAAGCACCTCATCGACGTTGCTCACTACAGTGGAGTTAGGGTTTTCTTGAGCACAGTGTGGGATGGCTGTGGAAGACGAAGGGTCTGAGGCTTTTGGATTGCCAGGAACCGAATGGGGCAAGTTTACCCGGGGCGGAGCACTGATGTGGGGCCATTTGTCATAGGGACATTTCTAAACCAATTAACCTCTGAGCTGAGGGTAGACCTGAGCATTCCATGGGCCGGGCCGAAAAAAACCCAGGTTTTTCGGGCCTCTGTTTTCGGGTCGGGCCCAGGCGGGCCGCCCGCGCATTTTATAGTATAAAATAGCTAAAAACAGTATTTCGGGCCGGGCTCGGGCCAAGATTTTTTTCGCGGGCTTCAAGATCTCTGCCCACGCCCGTCCAGTAAGGTCTGTGGGCGGGCCTGGCGCGGGCCGGGCCGGGCTAATAATGCTCAGGTATAGCTGAGGGACAACCCAGTAGTTGAGTAGCTAGGAGAGAAATAATTACCAACCGCCTTTGGTTTAACACAAAATTTTTGAAGACTGTGCAGGGTTTCACAATCCTTAGACACATGCCCCCATTCTTTACGGTGCCAACATTTGACTTGATTTGAACAGTAATTCCTCGTGTGGTTGGGAGATAAACACCTGACACAATAAATGCCAAAGCCAGCAACAGTATTGGGCCGTGGAAAGACCGGGCCTTTTGACCCACGAACCGAAGAAGCCCGTTGACCCTCTTGCATTTGAACATTTTCCACCTGATTTGAATTACCTAGCCGTTCAAACATAGATTTTCGTGGGAATTGCAATCCATCAAAAACTGATCTTTGAGATCTTGAATAAGAAGACCCATCTTTATGATGAAAACCCCCTGAATCAGGCCGAACACCAGCTTGTGAAGAATCCAACGGAGTCTTGTTGGCTCCAGTTAAAAGAGATGAACCCGACTTAACAACATCAGCAAAAGAGCCTTGAGATTTCCTGGATTGGGAAGGCTTCCAAGAGAATGAAGGTCCAGAATCCGATTTAGCAAAAGCAAGAGCCTTTTGGAAACCCAAATCATTGCACAAGAAGAAAGAAATCCTGAAGAAATCCGAAGCAACGGGGTTCAATTCAAGAACCATGAAGCCAACTTTTTTGGAGGAAACAGTGAACTTGAAGATTTGATCTTCCAGATGAAAGGGAGAGAAGTGATCTGCATTTCCTCCTAAAACCGATTGAAGGCAAGTCGCCACCGAGCCATCAGTGAGATGAAAACGATTTCGACTAAAAGAAACCAGCAGGTGAAAGCCCGACCTAGCTGGATCCAAACCACTAGTGACAGAAGAGCCGAGAAGACCTAGAACCTTGGCTGAGAAATCGGCGCCAAGCTGAAAGTTGAGCTTCGAGAGATCCATGGAGAGAGCTTACCAGGGAGAAGGATTGACAGCAGCCGAATCAAAGTTTGGCATGGGAGCAAAAGGTGGAGCGGCGAGCTCCCAGGGTACTCGTTTGCCAAGTTACAAGAGATGAACCCGACTTAACAACATCAGCAAAAGAGCCTCGAGATTTCCTGGATTGGGAAGGCTTTGTCTCATGTTCATGTTGATGCAGGCCCGATGAGATGCTTAAAATTCAGGCCATGAAGACGCCCTCCCGATCACCCATGGACCAAGCCGAACCACTGCACACCCCTGCTGATGATTGGTGCACAGGCCGATCCCCTCCTTCACCCTCGCTGTTGTCGCCGCCACCGGCCATTGTGTTTGCCGGCACCACCGTACACGAGAACCTACAAAGTGAGTACCCCTGCCCAGCATGTTCTGTCTCTGTTTTGTGGTTATGTGCACCATATATAGATCGAATTCTAATTATTCCTGGAGAGCTTTCCCTGCTAACCTCTCGTCACTGTTCTTGCAGTAATCTGCAGCTGGTTGGCATTTGCGTTCCCCGCTGATCTAATTGTGCAATCTCGAAAAAAATTTACCACCACATGTATCTTGTACCTGCACATGTCTCTGCAAAATAGTTAGGCAATAGGACTTGCAGATCTGGAGATATCACTCTCGTCGTTCTTGCTTCCCTCCACTGTTTGACCAGTCTTGCCCTTGCTCTTGCGTCATCCGGTCTTGCTCTTGCGTTCCCTATTTGACCAGTGGCCTGGTGGCCAAATCCTTTTACCACAACTTGCCACATCTAGCTGCACACCATCCTATAAAGTGGTTTGGCCATGGGAGACACGACACCAAATAAATCGTGGTCATCAACTCATCATGCTCGCTGTCTCTTCTGTCAGCAATGCCACCCAATGGCATTCACATTCCTGGCCCGTCAAATCAAAAAGTGAACTGATGAACCTTTCGATCAGCTTATAGTAGTTGCATATGATCCCTTGAAGTGTCAATTCCATAGGCAAAACAAAGACCCACCTTTCAGTGATCGTCTCTCTCGCTGCACTGTCGCCCTATGCGATCGACACATGTACTCGAACCGTATCCACACCCCCAGTTGAACCAGCACATATTTTGATGCACTCTATGGTCACAATGTGCTCTTGTGTTCCCTCTACATGTTTACAAAAGGAATCCTTTATATCTCCAAGAGATAACTATAATTGCGTAAAACCGCGTTCATCATTAGATGAGCTGATACCAATGTTAGAGGCAAGGCTCCAAGATAAGTGTTACGACAATAACGATTATTCGTATATATGTATGAAACAAAATAAACTCAAAGATTTTGAGAAGGAGAATGTAGACTTGAAGAATACACTAACTGGATCCTTCGTGCGTCTGGTATCTATTGTACTGCTGAACATAACTCATAGATGGTAAGGCGCCATTTTTTGCACTTGGAATTCAAAGGAACAGTTGTCACCCTCATTTTATACGGGTTGAAAAATGGCAAGATGTGGCCGCAAGGTTTTGTTTACTTGCTTCGCAAATGTTTCACCTGAGTCATTAATCTGATTAGTACTTGGTTTCGAGTCATTAAAAGACAAAGATCTGGCCTTTTGCTTCAATATCGACAAAAAACACAAGCCACTCTAAATGGTTAAGGATAGGACAAGATAGCTGCAATAATTATAATGTATTAGAAAACATAGTGTATTGTCATTGAGTCTATTATTATCAGAATATTGTACCACTTGTGAACCTCTGCATTTTTTTTTTCCGTTTTTGAGTTTGGCTTCCTTATCAACAAGCTCTTTCGCAATTCCCTGCACACCATCTTCGGCAATCAGCACTCCAAATATTTTACATCAGACCATGCTTTTAACTGACAACCAAATCTATGTTGCTTCTTGTAGAAAACTCACCAGGTTTTGTGATGGGATTGAATGAATGCATTGATAATGCTCAAGGTAGTGTCACCCTCCTCTAAGCACTTTACTAGCTCAATGTACCCCAACACTTGTTTTTTTATGAGACAAATGAATGTTCTACAAAATTCATGGGAGGACTATAGATGCTATTAGGAGCATACCTCCTCTTGCCAAGCTGTGCTGTTGGTGTTTTTACTGTTGATGACTGAGGGGAACAATCATCATCATGATGATGGACATCAAGCTGTAGTGCTTGTGTATGTGCATGGTGCCTGAAGTGCTAATGACCAATCATACTTCCCAGAAGGCACATTAACTTGCAAGGACCGTTCATTTTATCCATCACCAAAGTTTCATTCATTTTTGTTATTTTTCATAGAACAATTCTTGGTTACTGACTGAATTATGATTCTTTTGCTTGTCCTCCTTTGTGTCGATGGGGGATCATCCTTCTTTTCTTGAGGTTTGACTAGATGATCCCTTCTAAAATTCCAAGGAGAGAAAAACCCCTCGCCCTCTTCCACATCCTCGTTTACATCGTTTACGTCAATTATATCTTCATCGACTGCTCTACGTGCAGGGTCTTTTCTAAAATTTGAATGGAACAAAAATTTAAAACCACAAGGCTCAATGTTTACATGTTGATGTTAGATATCTCCATATCCTTGAACCCTTGGATATAAACAAAACATGAAAGCCATAGTCAAAGCATCAATAATTGCAATAATGATTCAATGATAACCACATAATTTGAGGTATAAAAAACTTGCAAGATAATTTCAGTGCCAAAAAGACAAATCTATGAGTGTAGTTCAAGTGTCATCCACTTGTTAGTTTGACGCTGAACCTCTAGCACTTCTACACCATACCCATAGATGTCAATGTTGTGCTTCTTGAGCAAATATGTCAGTAGTTTAGTTAACAAATAATCTACCACCTTTTTTATTTTCCTCTGGATAAGAGCCAAGGATGTATATATCTTTTTCAGCGTAGTGGAAACAACCAAGGACTAGTGATCAGAAGAAAACTATATGAATGAGCATTTGAAATAAAAAAATCTACTGTCAAACTCATGGACCTATAAAAAGATCTAATAAAATAATGCACAAACCTACGTCACGCCCTTCACCTTCTCTGCTGTAAGCTCCATGTCCATTGGTGGTTTTCTTTCTTTGCAAATCTTTATGGAGTAATCAAAGAGACAACAATCATAGGTAAAGAATAACAACATAAAAAATCAATGAGCCAAGTTCTTGGATAAGCACTTACAACAGCAAATTCACCAAGGCTAATTTTATCATTCTAGTCTAGTCCATTGACCATAGGTGGCAAACAAAATGTAGTATGTTTGATTGCATACGACCATGTGGTTTGAAGCAATCAACAAAAGTAGACTCAGCTACGCGATAGTAGTACAAGTCCAATGCAATTCTGTCATGAGTTCTATCAAAAACATTCTTCTTGTACACACTATCTGGATCAACTATATCATCAAAATTACTGAAAGTTTCAAAAAGGGGTTAGCTAAATTTACAATAGAGTTCAAAAATTACTAAATCTTCTAATTTACCTCTTGCTACAAGAAGACCTCTCAACGTCAGAATTATGGTGAAAAAAACTAAAATATAGCATATGTAAATTATGCAATGCCTTCCCTAATGTTTTGAAAGGGCGGAGATACTTACCTCAAGACTGTCATGCTCACGGAGTCATGCTCGAAAGCTTAGAGAGGGCAATGCAGAATTTGCAGATGATATCCTTTAGTTTTATCATCAAAATTTTGACAACAAGAAGTCTTCTTTAACAAGATGTAAACTATAAGATTTTGTATTATAAACTCTATTATAAATTTACATAGCCTCTTTTTGAACTTTTTAGTAATCTTGACAATAGAATTGAACCAGATAGTGTGTACAAGAAGCATGTTTTAGAAAGAACCCATGACATAATTGTATTGGACATATATTACTATCATGTAGCTTGAGTCCACTTTTGTTGATTGTTTCAAACTGCATGGTCATATGCAATCAAACATACTACATTTTGTTTGCCACCTATGGTCAATGGACTGAAATGATAAAATTAGCCTTGGTGAATTTTTTTGTTGTAAGTACTTATACAAGAACTTTGCTCATTGATTTTTTTCTATTCTTATTATTTACCTATGATTGTCATCTGTTTGATTATTCCATGAAGATTTTCTAAATCTATCAAGGAAAGGAAACTACCAATCTACACATGGAGCTTACAATAGAGAAGGTGAAGGGCGCCAATACTATACGTCGCTAAAGCGACAAAAAATCTTTCCATCGTGCCGGTTTGTGGGCTGTGAGAGACTCTGGGCCGCGGGTGCGAGGGCACGTAGTAGGCCGTGAGCATGCACGTAGCTACGACGGGGGACCACCAGGTACGTTTCTTCCATTTCTTTTTTTATTTTTCCATTCTTTTCATTTTTTGTTTTTGTTTTTGTTTTTTATCTTATATATTTTTTTTCCTCTTCTTTTCTTTTGAATACTACATTTACTCTTTCTCTTTTCTCTTTTTGTTTTCTTTGTTTTTTCTATTTTCATTTTCCTTTCTTGTCACTTTATTATCATTTTTTCTTTGCTTTTCATTTTATTTTCATTTTTTTCTTTTCTATTATTTTATTTTATTTTATCTTTTTTTGTTTTATATATTTTTTATTTCCTCCCCTCCTTTGTTTTTCTTTTATTTTTCTTTCTTCATTATTTTATTCATATTAATTCATTTTCTTCTCTTTTATTTATTTATTTATTTATTTTCATCATTTCTATTTCTTTCATTTTTCATCTCTATATATGTCACTATTTTCTATTTTATTTTCTCGATATTTTACTTTCTCATTCCTATGATGTTTTTTAGTTTTTTTCCATCTATTCATTTAAGGGTTTTCTCCTAATTTTTTTCTATCGTGTTTTTGTTTCATTATCTTTTTATTTCTCATTTTGGATTTCTTCGATATCAACTTTTATATATTTATAATATTTAATTTTTTTATTTCTCCTTCTGTTACTCCTTTATTAAGAGAAAAGTTCATCATTCTTCTTCTTTCATTATTAACAAGAATTTCTTATGTTCCTTTTCATTTTTCTCCTTTATTTGTTTCTTCCTCGTGTTATTTTTCTTTTTATTCATGATGTTTAATTTCCTTTCTTACTTTTTTCTTCTTCTTTATTGTCCACTATTTTACTTTTATACTATTTTTTATTTTTACATATTTATTTTTTATCTTTTAAATACTTATTCCTTCTGAAATATTTGTTTAATACTAACTAATTTGCGTGGAGTTTATTTTATACTGATTTATTGTCTTTCGTTTTCTTTTGCATATAACAGTGATTTGTTCTGATTTTTAAAATTTAAAGTTAATATTTATTCTGACACTTTATTTTATTTATTCAAGATGGCATACAAACTTGTTTTGGAAAGGATCTTGTTTTGACAATTGTTCTCATTTGTTTTGACACTTTATTTTGTTTGTTCGAGATGACATACAAATTTGTTCTAGCTATAATAATAAGTTGTTCTAACTATAATAATAACATGTTATATCTATAATAATAATTTGTTCTGATCCTTGTTCTGATTTGTTTTGACACTACATTTGTTTTGTTCGAGATGATATACAAACTTATTCTGTATATAATAGTGACTTGTTCTGATTTTTAAAATTTACAGTTAATATTTATTCTGACACTTATGTGTTTGTTCAAGATGGCATACAAACTTATTATGACAGTTGTTCTCATATGTTCTGACACTTCATTTGTTTGATTGAGATGACATACAAAGTTGTTTTGGCTATAATAATAAGTTGTTTTGAACGTTATTCTAATATGTTTTGACTCTTCATTTATTTGTTCGAGATGATATACAAACTTGTTCTGCATTTCTAGTAGTTTCTAGAATTTTTTTGACACATATACATATTTGTTATGGCAGTTCATATACTTTGTTCGGTATGTACAAATGTTTTGTTCTGATAGTTTGTAAATTTTGTTCTATGGTTATTATACCTGCAAACGGGGCGGAGCGGCGCGCTCCTTTTGCTGAACCTCCGCTCCATCATCATCAAATGAGGGTCAGGTGTCGAACCGCCCCGCTATCACAACTGCCCCGTGTGACCCGCGGGTATCCCAGGGGCAAACCTCCTAAGCTGCGCACGCACGTCACCTCGTCACCACTTGTTCTGCAGCTTGCTGCTGCACACGCACGTCACTGCTTGCTCTGCAGCTTGCTTCTGAACACGCATGTCACCGCTTGCTGCTACTGTATTCTCCACGCAATGATAAAGTTGGCCAGCAAGCCAAATGTTTTCCAGGACAAATGCTAAGAACAACTCCATTCAAAGAAATGCTAATAAATTTCAAAGCTAGCTCGTAGAGTCAACATACTGGTCTGATGGGAAACATCCACAACGGGTTTTTCCTTATTGCTGATGGGAATCTGAAGGCTGAATACTGAGTTTAAATGGACAACCGAACAAAGAATACTGATTTTAACAACTGACAGTAGTTGCTTATAAGAACAATATAATCTAAATCTCATGCACAATATCTAAACTGACAAGACCCAGTATTCAAAGTCTAGCATACAAACATGTCAACATCGATACTTTCAAGATCTCTATATATCATTACACTGAGGATTCTGACTTGCAGTGGCCATGCATCCAAGAACCAGCTGACCAGCTAGCAACGTTTTGTGCCCACTAAATCACAGCCTACACAGCAAAGAGGATCGCAATATTAGTTGTAGCACATTCATTGAAACAACCAAGCATTCAGTCGGACTCAACCAAACAACATATCTTCTTTAGAACGTGGAACTTCGTTGGAGCACAGACCAACCTCTAAGAGGCAGAGCACAAAACAAGGTAAAATTGAGACAATAAAATTTCTTTGGATGAGACGGTAAAATTTCTTAGGATTAGACAGTAAAATTTCTTAGCACAAAACAGCCACATACAGATTCCATTAGACCATAGGTACACCGCTGTCCCAAGATCGAGACAGTAAAATTTCTTAGGATGAGAGCTCAATGCCATTTCACAGTTTGGACCAACTAAATTCTATTGCAAAATGTGTAATTTCAGCAAGGTTTAACTCGACCAACTACTGTTTTTTCCTGAAACTTAACAATTAGCAGCCAGTAACCACTAAAGCATCGGTGGTGCAAGTGCAACTTGATTAAAGAGGGCAGGTTCATCTCAAAAAAAAAGAGTGCAGGTTCTGAATTGAGGAGGTTCTGCAATCAGAATGGACATGGTCAAACACTCAGATGATACTCATCATTTGATAGTAACATAACGAGGGCCAAAGACAATCTATATAAAGTAGTATGATGCTTGGCTAGGTGTGAAATATATTCTCGGTACATGGCACCAAGTCTGCAAGTCACAAGGGAAAACATGACCAAAAACAATCTACCAAAAAGGATAAAAAAGGGATCATCAGAGACTTAAATTGCCCTTTGCTGAATGTAAAGACATTCATTTGCTGAAAGTAAAGACATTCATTTGCTGAAACTAAAGACAACTACTGCAGAGGTGACAGGATGCTGGAAACTTTTTTTCGAAGTAAAGGATGCTGGAAACTCCAGCATGCACCTAGAGACCGACAGCAGCTGTGTGTTAAGCTGGAGCACGACATCCTTCAACGTCCAACGTATACAATGCAGGCCAAGGCATGCGCAGCGTTTACATTTTGTCCCAAAATTCAAGGACTTCTAGGTGTCAAATTACAGCTGGCCGATCAAGAGTTGGATCTCACATTGATTGACTGCTACAATCGAATCAACAGTTGGCCAATCTGGAGCGGACCAATTCACCAATCGATTGGACAAGATACATATATTCTAGCTGCAGATAGGGTGGGGAATAGATCGACACATTACTCCCTAATCAAATGCTCACACATCACAGAAACAGGAACAAGAGCAGACTCAAAAAAAAAGAAGGGCAACTTTATCTCACCATAGATCATGATGTTGGGGGAGAGAGGTTGACTCGCCGCTTCCATGGAGCTCGTGGTTGTGGCGAGGTGATCTGTCCAAGGCCGTGTCGGCAGGAGGCAAGAAAGACAGGGATCCGGCCATTGAAACTCCCTTCGACGGCGACGAGGCAACTGCTTGGCCGCCAATCCGGGAGGCCGGAGGTAGCTTCCGCCAGCGGCAACCCGATCTGGGAGGCCGGGCACCTTCTTGACGGTGGGAATCTGTAGGAGAGCTGCCGCCGCCGCCGCTGGGAGGAGAAGGCGGAGGTGTCGAGGAGAGCCGCCGCCGCAGGGAGGAGAAGGTGTCGCGAGGGCGAGGAGGCCGGTTCGACCCGAGGGTCACCGTGGATCAACCGGGTCACGACCCTCTCGCTCCGTTTTCTTTTAGGGTTGACCCGCTTCGAACCATGGGCTGAGATGAGGAGCGGAGCGACTTCGTAAATGGGCCGACCCGAACCCTTTGCAGGCTTAATGGTTATGTATTACACATAATATATAACCTTAATTAAAAATATAAATAAAAAATTTGTCAAAATATAGTCAAGCGAGATCTTGTTTTGAAGTTTTTATTGTGAATAATTCAATGGTGCAATCAGAATTTAAATTTGATGATTCAAATAAAAGATGTAACTTTTTAAATTTTTAGTTTTTGTGTCACGCAAGTAATCATTGCTTTGCGTCAGATATTCTATTCCCTCCGTAAGCTTCTGTATACGTTTGTTTTTTACTGGTTAGAAAATGTCTGCCACCGACCAGCTCACGATTCCACCACTGCGCCCAAACGGATTGGTGTGATGATTCGTTTTTTTTTCGCTGAAACGACGAGTAGAAGTGCCCGGTGAAGGGTGTGATGGAGGTTTGTGCATTATTTTGTTAGATCTTTGTATTTCAATATTATTAGGTCCATGAATTTGATAATAAATTTTTTAGTTCAAATGTTCATTCTTATATTTTTCTTATGGTCACTAGTCCCTGTTTGTTGTTTCTACAATAAAATGGTGGTAAATTATTTATTAACTAAACTACAAACATATTTGCACAGTAAGCACAACATTGACATCTCTGCGTATGATGTGGAACTGCTAGAAGTTTAGCGTCAAAACAACAAGTGGATGACACTTAAGTGGAAAAAATGAATAAAACTTCGGTGATGGAAAAATTGAACGATCCTTGCAAGTAATCGTGCCTTTGGGAATGATATTGAAAATTTTATACTTGATTCCCTAGCTGCACAGAAGTGTGATTGTATACCTGGCCATTTGGCACGAGCACGATGGGCCGGCACAAGCACGGTCCGAAAAAGTACGACACGAGCACGGCACGGCACGATGTCGATAGTGCCAGTGCCAGGCACGACACGACGTAGTGCCTGGGCCGCCATTGTGGCCCGTAGTGCCGGCCCGGCCCGGCACGGTTAAATGGGTCGGCCCGATATAGGCACGCCTCCCGGCCGTCGGATGGAGGGCAGGGGCATCAACGGTGCAGATCGGCGGCCCGTTGGGACGCGGTCGTATATAAGCCGCACCCGCGGCGCGTTGCCCCCCACCCCCGCAACCCTAATCCATTCGCCCACCTCGCCGCTTGGCCGCTCCCCACCCCGAACCCTAATCCATTCGTCGTCCTCACTCCTCAGATCTATCCGTCTCTCGCCGGCTCGCCGCCGGCTTCCCCTCTTCCTCTCTCCCTCCGGCAGCCTCCTGACCCACTGATGGCCGGCCCTGGCACACGGCACAGCCATGTATGCTCCTCTTCTTGATCTCACAACCACTCGTGTGTCGTCTAGTCGTTTTTTGACTCTTTTCCCTGCCGTTCTCGACGTCGTCGACCTCGCCGCCGGCAGCTCTGGTGCTCCGGATCCGCGTAAGTACTCGTCGACGCTCGCTACTCCCCTCTCTCTTTCCCTCTTTCTCCATTTCTCCATTCTAACTATCTGTTTTCTCTAGATCCAGAGCCGATTCGAATCTGTTGAGGAACCAGAGGGTCGGATCTGAGCTTCGTGTACGTTGCCGGCGATCCTGGTGCTCCGGCTGCGAATGTATGCCCAAACCCAAACCCTCCTCTGTCCTCTGTCTCTCTGTTCATCTGTTCGTCTCCTAACCTCCTATGTCCTCTCTCTGTTCATCTGTTGCTGTAGCTGTTGAGGGACCGGGACGCCGGCGAAGCACGACGGTCAGCTCTGAAGACGAGGTCGACTTCAACGAAGAGAGGCGGATGTGCGGGATGGCCGGAGATGACGATGACGATGACATCCGAGATGACGCCGCGGCACTGCTGGGCAGTAGCATTGAGGCTCCCATCGATGTCGGTGGCGGTGGTGATGATGAGGCTGCATATGTGGAAGCTGGGGCTGGCTCCAAGCGCTCTCGTCCCTCTACCTCAGTTGTCTGGGAGGATTTCCAGAAGATCTACAAAATGATCAATGGTAAGAAAGTCAGGTATGGTGCTAAGTTCCTCCATTGCAACAAACAATACTCTGGTCTCTCTAGTGGTGGCACTGGTCATCTGCGCCGGCATCGGAATAAATGTGACAAGAGGAAAGAAAAATTGGGCCATAAGGTTCAGACTCAAATTTCTTTTAATCCTGATGGTAGTATGCGTAATTGGGAGTATTGTCCTATGTTTGCTCATACTGCACTTGTTAAGTTGATTGCTAGACTTGATGTGCCTATCTGTATGGGTGAATCTGGTGCTTTTGAAGAATATATTAAAACTGCTCATAATCCTAAGTTTTCTGGTGTCTCTAGGCAAACCACAACTAGAGACATAGAGAAATATTTTTCTGATTGCAAGGCTAAGCTTGTTGAGACCTTGACTTCATCTGCTGTTAATTGTGTGTGTCTCACCTCTGATATTTGGTCTGGTAATGCCAAAGAGGACTATCTTAGTGTTGTTGCTCATTACATTAATTCTGATTGGCAAATGGAGAAGAGGGTGCTTGGTTTAAGGCTTATAGATGAGTCCCACAATGGACAAAACATTGCTGATCATGTTGCATCTGTGCTTGATGATTTTGGTGTGTCTGAAAAGGTGTTTGCTGTTACTTTAGACAATGCATCATCTAATGCTTCAGCAATGCATCATCTTAGACCTTTACTGTCTAAATACCTTGGTTTTGATGTTCCTGCTGTGCCTTTATTGTCATTTGATGAAGAGGATGAAGTTCATAGTATGTTCTTGCATCAGCGTTGTGCATGTCATATCATTAACCTCATTGTTAAGGAGGCCCTTACTGAGCTTAAGCCTTTGATTGAAACATTTAGAACTGCAATATCTTGGATGAACTCATCTAATCAGAGAATTGCTGCATACAAAAGTTATTATCTTATTACTAATGTTAGGCCTAGAAAGTTTCAGCTGGACATGGAAGTAAGATGGAATTCTACCTATCTGATGCTTAAGCATTTGTGTCCTCATAAGAGTACATTCACTACTTTTATCCATGGTCACTATCCTAGGACTGAAAATGGTCAGCTGCTTTTAAATGATAGGCATTGGGATATTGCTGAAAAAGTGCTAAAATTTCTTGAACTGTTTCATGATGCAACTGTTTCTTTGTCTGGTGTTTACTACCCTATTGCTCCACTTATGATTCATTATCTAGTTAAGATTGCTAAACACCTAGAGGTTTATGCTAATGATGCTCACATCAGATCTGTGGTTCAACCTATGATTGATAAGTATAACAAGTATTGGAGGAATATACCACTACTTTATTCCTTTGCATTCATCTTGGACCCTAGAGCTAAAATGAAAGGTTTTACTAGAGCACTTAGGCACTTAGGCAATGCTACTAGTACAGACTATTCTAATTACTTGGTTACCACTAGAGCTCGTCTTTCAGATGTGTACAACAAGTATGAGCAAAAATATGGAGGTGTTAGGTTGAGGAGGCCTGATCCTCCTAACCCATCTGGTAAGAAAAGATCTGCTTGGGATGAAATGTATGATGATGGTGATGATGGGTATAATGTTGGTGGTAAGCAACCTCTAGCTGCTAATCTAAGCATGTCTAGAGATACATCTGCAACTGCATTGCTTTCAGTAGTATCTTCTTCAGCTTGTACTTCTGAACTTGTGTCCTACTTAGATTGTGACACTATGAATCAGTTAAATGATGATTTTAACCTACTTAACTGGTGGCATGAACACAAACTTACATATCCAGTTCTATCCATCATGGCTAAAGATATTTTTACTGTTCCTGTGTCTACCATATCTTCAGAATCTACTTTTAGCATGACTGGCAGGATCATTGAGGAGCGGCGGAGGAGCCTGAGGCCTGAAATGGTGGAGATGCTGACTTGCATCGAGGATTGGGAAGCTGCAGCTGCAAGGAATCAATAGTTGGTGGAGGACAAGGAACTTGAAGCATCATTTGAAGATCTTTACCTTGATTGATTATCATTTATGTAATGGGACTGTAATATTCTAGTACTTGAACTTTGAACTTGTAGTGTTTAGGACTGAACTATGAACTATGAACTTATATGGAGCTTGGCTGTACTCTTTTTCCCTGCCTAGGGTTTCTCACAAGGGTGAGTTTTACCTAGGTAGGTTTTTAATGAGGCAGCCATTGCACAAGCTCCCCTTTTGAATTATTGATTTGGTATCTGTGTTTGTGTTTTGTGTGTTTTTTGTTGTTATTTGTGATCTCCTTGTGATTCTGAGCATAAGGATGTGCTTTACTGTGATAGTGCCAGGGCCGGCACAGGCACTGGCGTGCCACCGTGCCAAATGGCACGGCACAGCTCGCTTAACTCCCCATAGGGTCGTGCCAGTGCTTGAGATTTGGCACGGTGGCACTAAGAGGCACGGCACGGCGGGCTGTCGTGCCGCATAGGGTCGTGCCCAACCGTACCCGTGCCTAGTCGTGCTAGTGCCGTGCCGTGTCGTGCGGCCCGTTTGGCCAGGTATATGTGATTGCTCACTAGCAGATAACAAAGGCACTTCAGGCAGTAACCGGGAAGACTCTCCTGTGGATAGAGGCACATGAGTATAGACACCGGCGGACTACAACTTGATGTCCATCATAATGATGATTGTTCCCCAGTCATCAAGAGTAAACACACAAGCAACATAGCTTGGCAAGAGGAGGAATGCTCATAAGGTCATTCTCAGTGGAGATATCATGGACACGTTTACTTAGAGTGACACATCATCTAAAAATGTTTGAGACTATAATGGAACACCTTCCTCTCAATGCATAATTTCATCTATTGTTGTTTTTTAGGTTGCATGCAAGACACAAGTTTTCTAGGTAACTGTGTAGAGAGGGTGTCATCCTTATGAAACTCATTTCACCTCTCTCCTCATTAATACACTGCCACATCATCAAAAGTGCTGACATGGCAGCTTATTTAATGTCTATGAAACCCCCATTGAGACTAGCCTAGCCTGTATAGTTATCCCATGAATTCTGAAGAACGTATATTTGTGTCTCATAAAACGAGTGTTGATGTCTAGCAACTTATAAAATCAAACTAGTAAGTTTATGGATATTTATAGTTTCTTGAGAATTGTTTTAATTGAGTAACGACTAGTATTCGTATCATGTTTCAGTTGGCAAAGCAATGATATTGGGATACCATGACAGGGGAGGGGCGTCAGGTGGTAAGGTCCTTAGAGGAGGGTAGGTGACACTACCCTGAGCTGGTAAATTAGTTTGGAGTGTTGATGAGCGAAAGAGTTGTGCAAGAATTACAAAATAGCTTTTAAATTAGTTAAGGAAGCCAAAAGGGAAAAACACAGAGATTTGTAAGTGGTACATCATTCTAAGTATAATACACTCAATAAAAATACACTATGTTTTCTAATACATGATAGTTTTTGCAGTCCTTCACCATGAAGAATTGTTTGTGTTTTTTGTCGGCATTGAAGTAAAAGGTCAAATAAGAGTGGAAAATGTTCTTTTCAATGCCAAGTCCAAAAATAGTGCCTTAGCATCTATGCTTTCCCTTGAGCCGTTCAATGAACCACAACATGCATGTTTCCAACTTCACCCTCCAAAAGCTTTACTGTCTGCTTTAACTCTACACTCTTCTTCTCTAATCCTTGGAGTTCATTCAACTTCACATAAATCACATTCTTTTCTCTTTTTTTTTTTGCGAAAACACGATCACATTTTCAAAGCAAGTCTGTTGCACATTCACTATCATCAAATTCAGTAAGAATCACAATCACTAAGTATGAACACCTAAGGATACCAACAAGGTTCATTCAAGTTTCAACCAATTGTTGTTTGAAAATCCTACATACAGGCTCTTATTCTCTTCATCCTCTTCCATCACCACCACCATTCGAGGCCTTCTCTTCACATGGAGTTGGTCAAACGAGCAACGATAACTTTGAAAGAAAAAAAACAAGTACAATTGTCAGCCACTAAAATCATTCAATCGATGCAAATTATCACCTCAGAAGATGCAAAAGGATGGTTTTCCAGCTTACAGTTTCATTGCTTAATAGCCGAAACATGCAAGGTTTGTACATGCAGATAAATCTATACTATAAGGAGCGAAAACAATTGAAAACCTTTCTCACATAATTCGGACCCGCCTTACCTCTCACGTCGGACCCACCGTCATATGTTTTTAGGAGTGGATAGAGTGGAAGGACTATGAAAGGACAAAAAAAAAATCGTAATTTAGAGAGTGTTTCTGCCAAAAACGTAATGTTTTTCTCACCCATCCCGCGTCTACCCACCCGTGTACCCGCTTTGGGCCCACCAACGGCTCCCCAGACGTAGAAACACAAAAAAAAAACCGGCATCCTACCAGGCAACCGCAAACCATGGAGAACCGAGGCTCCCCCAACCCCCCCTTTGGGCCGCGGCCCCGCCCCGCCGCATGCGCGCGAACCGTGCGTGGAGAGACCGAGGCTCTCGACCGAGAAAAACATAAACCGCATCTCTCACGTGTGTGAACCGGCAAGAAAAGAAAAATCACTCACACCATGGAATTTTTTTTTTACATTTTTTCCCTCTCAATTTTGCAAAAATAAATGGTCCGCCCAAAAAATTGCAAAACTATACATCTACCGCCGTGGGGCACGTGATGTATAGTTTTGCAAATTTTTGGGCGGACCATTTATTTTTGCAAAAAAGAGAAAAAAAATGTAAAAAAAAATCCACACCATGTGAAAGAAAGGACAGGCCGGCCCATCTAAATGTACGTGGGCAGTATGACCTGCTTAGGTGCGAGCTGCTTGTTGGGCCACGTGGCCCAGAATTACACCAAAGGGGAGAATGTTTGGCTCGTTTTCTTTTATTTCCTTTTTGCTTTTAGTTTGAATGCACATTCTTTTATTTGACAATTTATCATTACGACTTGAGCACACCTGAATCACTTAGTGTGGCTTAGAGTGAGGTAGAAAGGAGAAGAGAGGAGTGGACATAGGATGGGGCTCACATCCTGATAGGATTTGGGCCCTTGGAAGAGAAATAAAATAAAGAAAAATAAGATAACAAATACAAGTAATGCTAAAAAATTAAGAGTAATGTAGGTCCGATGCAGAACTCGCGAATGGAGTACCGATTCCTAATATAGATTTTTTTTATTTATTATAAGTTATTCAATTTTTAAAGTAGCCTTGAGAAAATTCAGTCCAGCCCACTCGCTCATTTAGGGCAATATGTGGCGCTAATTTACACGGTTCGAAAAATTGGGCAAGTCCGAGACCAACCAAATAATAAAATGAACTACATTTGCATAAAAAAAAGACAACCGGCCCAATTGTTGCCTCGGTGGAGTTGGATAAAGAAAATGGATTTTTTGCTGGTCCAGCTCAAGTTTTGCTCGGGTTTATTCAGCTGCATAATAAATCTAGAATGGAATGGATAAATTATGACATATACCATGATGAAAAAAAAGTTACAAGGGCTTGTGGGGACTAGCAATTTATAGGTGAAACAAACAAAAGGCAAGCTTATAGTTCCTTAGTCCTTACAGACTAATAGCAATGACAAGTCAATCAATTTAGAGAAACGAGCCTCTTCTGCAGTATATAGTACCACCCTTTGTGGATGGCTGATGTTTATGTGAGCATGAACCCATTTTCCGTGAACTAATGTATGAGTATGTACAATAATATACACAAACTAATCATGTTAATCTAAATCTCGATGGGTCTCCAGTCTCCACCACGCGCAGGTTTAAAGATAAAGGGCAGTCACAACAGTTAGACTGTTAGAGTGATGGAGATGGAAGGATAGACATGTATGAATATTGATGTGAGCATGATTTGCATATAGTACGATAAATTAATAGGATTTCAAGTCTATACTACTTCTAAGAGCATTGTATTTGTGGCACCCTAGCCGTCAAAATTAGAAAATAAAGATGAATATAAATATGTAATGTCTAAAGTGTACCCCGTAGCAACGCACGGGCATATTTGCTAGTATTACAAAAGAATAAGGTATTCTGTGTCCTCCATTGACAGCTCAGGACTCTGGACTGAATTCTCTTTTTTCAGCTTAAACAAAGGGCCAAAGGGGGAGGTGTTCTCTCTCAGGAACCCCCTTTACTCAGCAGAAGGAATAAGAACGGAGGTCATCCATTGATCCATGGACATTGACACATGGTGGCCGGCATGGTACGCACCAGTGCAGCTTCCATGGCACACAGTCTGTCCCCGAGCTACTGCAAGTACATTACGGAGCGGTGATGAGCATCAGCTGGTGGTGCAGTGCACTGTCGCTGTCGCGCTCACACATGGCGCAGCGAAACGCGGGCATGCGGTGTCGTCGTCGTCGTCATGGCCCAATCATGTCGACGAAAACGAGGAGAAAAGCGCACGACGACCAGGACGACAGCGCGCGCTTTGCTCTGCCCTGTCGCCCGATCCACCGTGCATCCCACGACGGCGAACCAACTCCAAATCCATCGGCCCGACGAGCGACTCCACCATCGTTCCTTCTTCTAACAGTATATAAATCCATGGAGAGCGCTAGTGGCCCCGACAGCGAGACGACTAGAGAGCCCGGCTGGCAATGTCGGACGCTCCGTGGATGTCACACTCACACCAGGACCAGGTGGCGGCGGCAGCGATGGGCGGGCAGGATCTGCAGCCGCCGCCACTGCAGGAGCGGAGGCGGCGCTCGCGGGCGTCCAGCGAGTACCTGGGCGTGCGGCGGCGGCCGTGGGGCCGGTACGCGGCGGAGATCCGCAACCCGGTCACCAAGGAGCGCCACTGGCTGGGGACATTCGACACCGCCGAGGAGGCCGCCGTCGCCTACGACCTCTCCGCCATCTCCATCGCCGGCGCCGCCACCGCGCGCACCAACTTTTACTACCCGTGCGGCGCCGGCATCGGCCTCGAACTCGTCGCGGCGGGCGGGGGCCCGGCCACGACATCTACGTTGCAGTCCCAGCAGAATCAGCAGCCTCCGTACGGCCATGTCCCGGTCGCACCGCCGCCGTCGCCGCTGTCTGATGATGGGAGCGGCAGCGGCAGCACCGTTGAGGATTACGAATGCCAGCTCTCAGCGGAGGAGGGTGACGCCGACGCCGACGACGAGTCCGTGACGATCGCCGCCATTCTCCAGAGCTTCCGGCATCAGAACACTCCGCCGGCGCCCTCTGCTTCTCTGTACTTGCTATGATATATGTTCGAGAAAAATATAAATCCACATGGACCGATTGATACAATCACGAAACCCGGTGATCTTGTCGCCATCTGTGCCGGTCTCTGTTTTAGTGATTGCGTAGTTGCCTCCTGATTACAACAAGCTTGCAGAGAACATCACGATAGAGCAGGGAAAGATGCTTGGAATTGGGGCGATGTGTTGCTGGTGTAGGTTGGTTTCCAGATCATTGGAATACGAACACTTGGATAGGTTGATTATCTAAAATTTCTATGGTTGCATGATATTTTTTAAACTTTTAGCTGCAGTTAACAAAAAGTGTCCTAAAAATATTGCTTACAAAACTTTTTTTTTATTATCTACTACTTCCTCCGTTCCAAATTATAATTCATTTGACTAGCTTATCCCAAATTTGACCGCTCGTCTTATTAAACTATGTAGAATATCACATCTTTTATTGTGATTTTGTTAGTAAAAATTCTTTAAAAATAATTTAAATTTGTACAAATTTGACTTCAGTTTTGCATCGCGGACTGGTGGTAAATCCTGAGAAAATCTCAGAAAAAAGTGCAATTACTAAGATTTAAACTCTGGTGGTTAACGTCCTACTAGACTGTCTTACCATTAGACTACAAGTCAATTCATTTTTTAGTGTCACTGATGTTAATTAGCCGGTCCAGCTTGGGCCTGCCTCATAACAGCGATCGAGGCCCAGCTGGCCAGGTCCTTTTCGTGCGTGGGCCAGGCTCGAATTTTTTTTATATATTATTTTTTTCTCTATTTTGCAAAAATAAATGGTCCGCCAAAAATTTTGCAAAACTATACATCTGCCGCCGTGGCCCACGGCGGTAGGGGTCCTACCGCCGTGCGGCACGGCGGCAGGGGTCGTGGCCCACGGCCAGACGTGGGCCCGTAGCGTGCGACGGACATACCGCCGTAGCCCACGGCGGTAGGGACATACCGCCGTGGGCTACGGCAGCAGGTCCTAGCGCCGTGGGCCACGGTGGCAGCAGGCCTGGTGCCGCCGTGCCCCACGGCGCTAGTAACTGTTATATAAGGCCGAAATTCAGCCGAAAATGTCATAATAATTCGAAAAAAAAGAAAGAGAGGGGGAAGAGGAGAAGGAAGTGAGGAGGAGGTGGTGAAGGTGCGAAGCTCTGCCGGTTTTTCGTCTCGTTAGAGGTAATACTCTGGTACTTAATAGTTTGAACTGTGATAATAGTAAAAATATAGTTTTAGTGTAGATCTGCTTAGTAAAAATATAGTTTTAGTGTAGATCTGCTTAGTAAGAATATAGTTTTAGTGTAGACCTGCATAGTAAAATTATAGTTTTAGTGTAGATGGATTAGTAAAATTATAGTTTTAGTGTAGCTCTGAGTAGATATATTTTGTAGTTGCAGATCCACTTGTTAATAACGTTTTTTTTTCATGCTGTCAGACATGTCGGATGCAGTCAGTGTCAAGTTGTATTTTGGTAATGGGCAGATTAGATATGGTGAACATGGAGTTGACTTGTCAGAATTTAATTCGGTTGACCATGTGATTAGATAAGCAGCCGAAAGAACTTGGGGGTCCATTACCAATTTTTTTTATAGGGCATTCCATGTAGCAGTAGAGCAACATGACTTGTCCATTATGGCTCTAATCAACAGGAGTGAGTCAGTATATTGGGAGCTTATGCCACTTCAAGGCACTGAACATTGGAGGAGTTATATCAAAACAACATGTGAAATTGGTTTGCCTGTGATGTTGTTTATCCAAGTTGTTCATAAGGCTGGGTCTAGTAGTCAAGTGCATGAGGAGGGTAGTGCTGCTCACCAGGGTGAGGCTGGACTACAAGCAGGAGATGGTCCTGCAACTGAGCCACAAGAAGGAGATGGTGCTGCCACTGAGGCAGAAGAAGGAGATGGTGACACACCCTTTGAGGCCCGTGGTGAAATTGACGAGGGGGAAGTTAATGAAGAAGTACTCAGGCAGTACGAAATGGAGACTGATGAGGATGAACGTGGGTTGGAAGAGGACTCCTCAGATGATGAGGATGACCCGCTAGTTCCAAGGGACTGGGACAGTTACAATTTCTCACAGCTATCTGTCAATCCTGGTGAGAATGTGTCCTGGGAGTATAGAGACAATCAGGTTTCTGTTAGCGCCATGTATAAGAGTGCAGTAGAGGTGAAGGATGCAATGAAGAGGTGGGCCACCCTTACTCAGCAGAGAGAGTTCAGGGTAGTGAAGAGTTCTCCACACATATATGATGTACAATGTGTGAAGCCCAACTGTCCTTTTCGAGTGTATGCTTCCAAGGGCAAATGGAAAAATTACTGGGAGATCAGATCTGTTGTGGATCACACTTGTGTACTTGAGCAGCTAGATGCAAGCCATCGTAATTTGTCGGCCGGTTTTGTGGCCAGCCAGATGTTTGCTAAGATTGTGGAAAATCCTGCTTATGAGCCCAAGTCCATTATCTTGGCAATTGAGGAGAAATTTAGGTACCTGATAAGTTATGGTAAGACATACATGGCGAAAAAGAAGGTATTAGAGGTGAGGTGGGGTACTTACGAAGCATCCTACAACAATCTGCCTCGATTGCTGAACACAATTGCCACGCTCAATCCTGGTAGTTATTATGATATGAAGACTTATAATCTTGTATCAAGGCCAGGGAAGCAAGTCTTGCAGCGGGCATTCTTAGCATTGGGTCCAACTATTGCTGCCTTCAAACAGTGTCGACCAGTCATTTGCATAGATAGCACATTCCTAACAGGAAAATACAAGGGCACAATCCTTACAGCTGTGGCTGCAGATGGCAACAATCAGTTGTTGTCATTGGCAATTGCTTTTGCAGAGGGAGAGAATGGTGACAGTTGGTATTGGTTTCTGGAGAGATTGAAGCAGATGGTGGTGGGAGATGTGTCAGACGTGTGTGTGATACACGATAGACACAAAGGTATTTTGCAGGCCATTAATGACATCAAAGAAGGTAGTGAAGAACGTAACAGAGCAGCACAATGGCCAGATGTGCATAGCAGGTGGTGCATGAGGCATATGGGAGCAAACTTTCATAGCCAGTTCAAGAACAAAGAACTTACACAATTGTTCAAGCGCTTATGTTCGACCAATCAGGAGAAAAAGTTCTACGAGCTATGGCAAAAATTAGATGATCTGACGAAAAAAGCATCAGAAGAGATAGCTAAGAAGCCAATAAGTACTAAGCCCGGGGAAGAGCCAGTTTCTCTGGAGGACGTGGGGCTAGATGCAGTGATTTTATGCAGTGGCTAGATTGTGAGCAGTCCGAACAAGACAAGCGTTACGTCGAGACGATAGGTCGTTCAGCACGTGAGAGGTGACAAAGGATGGTTGAGGCAGAAAAACAAGAAGAAAAACGTAAGGAGCAGCAGGAGGAAATTCGCATTCGCCGGGAGATCAAAGAACGTGAAGCGGCCGCGGCCCGTGAAGCAGATAGAGAGAGGAAAAGGGAGAGAGCTCGCCAGGCTAAGGAAGCTGGGCCGGATGCTATGAGGAAGGGGAAATACCCCCGTTGTACCCAGTAGACGTAGAGTACTAGACGCCGAGTGCTACTGTATCCATAAAAAATTCTGATTTCATTTCATCATTCTCTAGAGTCGGGTTGTATCTTTAAGAACTTGATTTCAGATGCATTTCAGATGCAAATAGTAAAACTCGTACTAGGGTGTGTTTTCTGTGAGTCACTGCACCAAACAGTGTACCTAGTACTAGGGTGTGTTTCCTCCGAGTCACTGCCCGTTTTTCTTGCCCCGAATCGAATGGTCCACCGTCCAGTCTGCTTTATTGCCTACATATATGTGAGCACTCTTCTCCAGTGTCACTTCACAACACAACAAGCACCATTGAGTTCCTGGATTGGGGATGATGATGGCTCCCTCGGTCCAGAACTGTGGAGCCAGCAAGATCCAGAGTTCAACAGTAATTTTCCAGTCTTAGATAAGAGAGATTTCAAATCCATGCGTGATGTTAGAAAGTACGCACCAAATCAAACGGTGAACTGGCCAAAGTGTGCACACGGTGAGTTCTGTGTGATGCAGGTTTACCAGGGATGGAACAACTCTGGTCGACGCTTCTGGCATTACTCACGAGCATGGGTAAGCAAAACTCCTTGACCTCTGTCCTTCATCATTTTATGATTTACTAATGTAATCACGGTTTCTGCAGTACTCCAACCAACCAGATAACTGCGGTTTCGTGCAATGGGTGGATCCCCCAGCTATTGACCCGTATCAACAGTACATCAACTACCTCGAGGATGTTGTCATCTTCAACCTGAGGCAAGAACTCGCGTCGGCATTGGCTTCTCCAGATCCGACATCTACCAACGACGACGACGGACCGGTGATCGGACCAATGGTGGTGAAGACGAACACCGGGTGTGAGGACGAGTTCTGCTGCTGTTCGTGCCACGAGAAGAAGGACAACACTCCACCAGCAACTCCACCCCCGCCACCGTCTGATCCAACTCCACCCCCGTCGGGGTACGGGTACTACATGCCCTCCCAGCACTCCGGCGGGCCTATGATGTCCGGGTTCTCCGGGTACTATTCGTACAACTAGACTACAAATGTTGTAATCGTTTATCTAAATTCCCTAAGGCACGTTAGGACTAGCAGCGGCACAAAGTTAGGGTACTTGTGTCGTACGTGGCAATGCTTATTTCTGTAATTCGTCGTTAAGTATCAATGGTTCGTCGTTAAGTATCAATGCTTCAAAAAATTGAAATTTACAAAAAAAAAATCCTACCGCCGTAGGGCACGGCGGTAGGTCCATACATACCGCCGTGGCCTACGGCGCTACCTGGAGGCCACGCTGCCGCCTGGCGGTAGGCTCCTACCGCCGTGCCGCACGGCGGTAGGCCCCTAACGCCGTGGCCCACGGCGGTATGTGCCCTTACCAGTGGGCCACGGCCCCTGCCGCCGTGCCGCACGGCGGTAGGACCCCTACCACCGTGGGCCACGGCGGTAGATGTATAGTTTTGCAAAATTTCTGGCGGACCATTTATTTTTGCAAAATAAGGGAAAAAATATTTTAAAAAAATCCGCCAGACTCGGTGCATACATGCCCTGCCTGAGAGGCCCCTACAAGGCTACAACTAACGACTCAGCGAGGCATGCCTACGAGGGCTACAGTGAAGGTTGTTCAGAGTGTCAGGCAACTGCACGCACCGCGAGCGTTGAATCCGATCTGATAAAATACAGGCACCAAATAAACTCGAGGATCGCCCTGAGCGCATGGTATCGATGTTATTTAGATGGTTGCCATCCGTTCTAATGCGTAGGATATGAGACTAACTGCTCCAGAATTGACCTCTTGCCATTGCACGAGATTTTGTAATGTTCTCGCACGTCATGTGACAATTAACAAGACGTAATAATAATTAAGGTAAAACTTATCCCAGAGCGACACCTCTTAATTAAGCAAAAATTTTGGAACGTGATTTCATAATAGGAGAATAATGAACAGTACGTGAATTTTCGCCAGGTATACATACATGGATATATATCGTCTGTATTTATTAACAGAGTTTACAAAACCAAGATTGCAGACGACTTGAATTTTGATAAAACGCTTACATTGATTTTGATAAAAACCGCTTACATTAATTTAGATAAGCGGTCGAGTTGTCCTCAACTGATCGTCGTTGTAGTAAGAGAAACTTCAGCAGATGGAGTAAATTTGATCCCCTGTATAATGTTATTGGGGGTTGAGTAAAAATATTTTCATCCCTAAAACACAATTTGCTCTAGCAGTTACCATATTTTGCTTCCCTAGTTTAGGGGGTGGAGGAGAGATCCCCTCTATAGAGGGGATGGAGAGAGATTTTTAGTCAATAGAGAAAAAAGGGAGGGGCTATAAGGGAATCTGCTGGAGGGATTTTTTTTTACATTTCATCCCTATATCACTATTTTTTTCTATTGGGGAGGGGATAGGGAAGCTGCTGAAGTTGCTCTAATTGGGCTGCTTCTCCCCAGTTTGCAGATGAACATGAAGTTAATGATGCCGTCCACCGGCGCCGCCGATGGATTCTGCCGGAGTGCTGCGAGGTCGTTCAGGAGGCGTGAACCCTCGCGACCGCACCTGAACCACCGCCGCCGCCGTGCAATAATAATCTTCCTGCTCCATCGTCACAGCTAGCGAGTTAATTTTCAATCAAATCATCATGCATCCATAGATCATTATTCGCTCGGCGAATCATCAATTACAAGAAGCTAATTAAGTAATTAATTAGGTGATAACGGGGGTTCATGTGGTTACGGATGCAGCAGCCTCGACCTCTTATTGCCGACGACAAGCGGCGGCAGCAGCTGCTGGTGACAGTGATGCAGGAGCGGAAGGTTTCAGGCCCAGCAGGTAGCCGGCGCAGGCGTGCGCGACGTGGCGCAGAAGCGAGAGGGGGTGCGTGAGGAAGGCGAAGACTGCTGCGGAAGCTGCGGCCGCCATGGCTGGCTTCCTCTTCGGTTATGCTTCTTCCTCGGGCTCTAGTTGAATTGCCTCTTGGGCAGTATTTCAGTTGACAGGACCCGGGAGTGGAAATTGCACCTGTAGTTTGGTCTCATTTTTATACATGCAGAAATGGTAGATGCCGTGGTCATGCACTCATGCTGCATCAGTGATGAGCCGAATTAATAAAATTCAGCACTATATAATATTCCTCGCATGTTCCTAGCCCAAAGCATGCTCCTCTTCACTTTGTGCCTGGTCACTGAACTAATACGGCCATCATTTTAACTGTTGTAGTACTTTGTCAAACTTAAAATTGTTTAGCTTAGGATAAGCTCAGGATCCCATAAATTTCAGGCGGATGGAGTATATATCATCTCGCATCCGTTCAACAGAACCTCCACGAGGTGTCTGTGTTGCATTAAATTCAGATTGTTCTACCATAGTACCATACTATGTGACATTAGTATATTTTTATCTTATTATCATTGAAGTGTCATCTATTCCAAATTATAGGTCTTTTTGGATTTTTTTTGTTCATAATTTTTTTTGCGAATTACACAGTACATCGGAGACACTCACAACGCACGCACACTCATCCCTATGAACACACGCGCAAACCCTACCCCCTAGGAGCATCTTCGAAGACTGGGCTGGCAAATCCTCAACATTGACGAAGTCACCACAGGCGCCTCGCTGTCGACGGGCGTGATTCCATCGGGCTTCCAGCTGAAAGATGTGTTCAAGTCGCTTCTTTTCCGCTTTCAAGCTGAATCAAGTGGGGATTATGTCAAAAAAAGAAAAAGACCGAACCTGTAAGACTAATGTCTACTTATCTATACCTTTGAGAGGTCCACTTAGACTATTATGATTTTATCTTTAGCTACGTAGGTTATATAAGATTCAATTCAATCTAACAAGCAGACTGGACTGTCGACGGGAACGTCACCTACCACTGAAAGCACAAACGCCGTTAAATTCTGAGAAATTCGCTCTCACGAGGAGTCGAACCCAGGACCTGAGGTGCTACCGGAGCTCTTGTAACCACTAGGCTACAGACCCTTTCGCTTTTTGTTCATAAATGTTTGTATGCACCTAAATATAGTGTGTGTATGTCTAGATGCATATATACAAACATCTACAAATCTAGAAAATTGAAAACAACTTATAATTTGAAACGGATTGAGTAACTATTCAGCTACGAGCTCCATCAGAAAGATTTGTGTGTGAATGGTCGAAAATACCTACCTGTATATGACGTGGACATGCTGCTGAACCTCTTACAAGTCAACTATCATCTCCTACTATATATTATTACCACACAAGCGGACTCTGAACATAAACATAACCTAGAAATGGATCTTGGCAAGAGTCATCAGCATTTGCGGAAGAAGAGCACGCAAGAGTTCACCTGTGAACGTATAATATAATTGATCTTGGAGTAATTTCAATAACTGATCTATATATCTCGCAAATTGTTTCAGTGAAGAAATCATGTCATGACTCATGACTTGTAAGTAGTAAAACAAGTTGCCACAACAACTCGTAATTCGGTAGCATACATGCTACTCCTGGTTTGCACAGAGTAGTGCACATGTCATGCCATCAGTAACAGTAATGAACTTGGATGCAGGAGGAGGACCATTTACAGTAGAAGCTGAACAATAACAGAATACATATGAAGAATGATCAGCTAGCTGACAGCTGCTTGAGATATATCCTTCATTCCTTCTCCCTTGTCTTCTTGGAAGCAAATGAAACTTAACTGATTACTTCCGGTCCTAATGGTGCGCCCCGCCAATGCCACCCATGCCTTCCCGGAGCCCGCGAGGTTTCTGGGGAGCCCTCATCCCTCTCGACCGCATCTCAACCACCACCACCTCTTCCTGATGATGCAGACGCACAAGGTCAACAAATTCATTCATCATGGCAGGCAACAGGCTCATCATATTAAGGAATAAAAATTTCGGCTTTCAGAAATTCAAGGACGATCATGCCGTTGCAGATTATATAAAAGATTTCGACTTTCAGAGTGTGTTGAATTTGTTTGATCCACTTACAGTCACAGCAGCCTCTTCTTGGTGTGGCTGACAAGCAGGAGCAGAAGCGGAGGAGGCAGCAGGGTTGAGGCGTGAGGCGAGGTCGTGGGCGACGTGGCGCAGCAGCGAGAGGGGGCGGGCGAGGAAGGCGAGGATGGTGGCTGTCGGAGAGGCCGCCGCCGTGGCTTCCTCCGCTCCCCCATCCGCCGCCGCGAAGCCGCTCTTCTTCGTCATCTCCTCCGCCATTGAATCTTGCTCGGTTGTCGTCACGGCCAAAAGCTGGGAATTCTCAGAGGATTTCGCTCGACTACCTCTTGATCGAGCGAGCAATCCTTTGCAGTGATTGAGGGCGTGTAGTGCTGCCGCGGTATCCGATTTATAGCTAGAGCTGTTGAACAATGATTGAGCTCTGCAGCTTGTGTTCTTCCCGTGTCCAGACTGTTGACTGAAAATAAACCAAGATGAACGGGAAACGTGCACCGTTTTATAAAACACTTCAAGGATGATGATGGGAGAAGTGTAAACAAAAATTAACTGAAAATAACTGCACGTGGTTTTTCAGATCATGCAGCAGCTACCATGCCTTCTTGCTGCCAGCTGGGTATTCACCCGCCGCTAGAATACAAAACTGACCGTACCAAGCATGTGCGGATTAGTGTATGTGATTTTTCTTTGCTACGCGACGGTGACCGGCGCGCGGTTGACGACCACTGATGAGGCAGAGGCTAACGTGGCAGCGAGCCAGGCGGAACAGCCAAATGACCCACCACCAAAAGCCACATGACTCCATCTCTAAAACGAATGCTTACAAATATAAAATGCCACACGATCGGCACGCCGTTCTGTATATGCGTTGGTCTCCAAATGCGAAGCGTGTACTTCTCCCGGTCTCTAACATGTTGGGCACCCGGTTCACAGCAGCAGGTCAACACGCTGCGTTTTCTGGCATTTTCTTTTGCTCTTCACACAAAGGTCACATGCATGCTAGTGTTTGACAACTTTGGAGGGCCGTGTGTTGCTCTGCTCCTTTTTTAGACCCATCACCCTCTATTCCTCATGGTTTGATCACATAGTACTACCACCGTATCGTTTTATCAGGCAAGAATAGACTAATCACTAATGAAGGTTTTTGTGAAAGATACATTTTTAAGGAAAAAAACGAAAGAGGCGGAGCATTCAGGAAAGGGGTGGAGTTGTGGACATAATTAAGTGGATTATGTACATTATCAGAAAAATGACCAGGAACTTGGATGTTTAACTTCTCCAAAGCAGGCTTAACAAAAATTCACCGTATGACCTAGATGCCTCACGTCTCATCATACATACGGCTAGTAAACTACAAAAGATCAAATCACAATACATATAAGACCTGGTTACTTACTTTCTCAAGCTAACATTCCAGCACTATTCATACACTTCACTTCACATATCTAAACACCCCCTCTGCCCCTCAACCAAAATCCACTGTGCACAACTACCAATTCCATAGAAGTCTTTATATCCTGGTGAGCTGGGCCTAGATTAAGCCCACCTAGTGCCACCCACCCAACACCACCGCAGTTGACCGCCTCCAAATCCCTCTATTCTCTCTCACACACACAAGCAAAACAAAGTACGGAGTAGCTAATTGGTTGAAAGAAAAAATTTGTATGGTGGTATGGATTCAGAAAACATTAAAAAAAACTCTTAAGAACAGTTGCAGGCGCAGCAGGACGGTGGACCGTCATGGACAGAACCACCGCACAGGCCCAGCAGGCCCACGAGGCAACCAAGCAAGCCCGCACGACGTGCTGCAGCAGCGCGCGCCTCAGGCAAGGCAACCACGACGGTGACAACGAAGAGGTGCCGCCATCCGCCGCCGTCGCCATGGCCACGTTCTCTCCCTCCTCCTCGATCATCGTCTTATCCGTCGTCGGCGGCCAGCTTCTCTGCTTTCTCGTCTTGCTTCTTCTCCGTTTCTTTTCTGTTGGTTTTCCCCAATACGGCAATACGGAAAAAAATCTGATTGATTTAAGAACAATTACGCAGATTTCTTCTAGACGAGATTATTAGTCCAGAAGGAGAGCATTATGCAGGTTTAACATCTGTTATTGTAACAGAAGAGACCGAACAAGAGACAAGTCACGGCAACAAACAAGCATCTGGAAGTAAAGACCAAGCATCTGGAAGCAAACAGAGCCAAGGAAAAAAACTCAGCTAACATTTGATCCAATGTATATTATTAATCTAAATTTTAGTATGCACAATATGCTCATGTGGAATATTATCTCCAAAGTTCTTCAATTTCAGGATTTAAGATAATATTCTACATGCACACGTATATATACATATAATCTTAGAGATAATATTATACAAATAAATATATACATATGCATGTATAATATTATCTCAAATATTATATTTTATATAGCACACGACTTTATATTGCAGCGTATTAGGATTAGTATTAGTACATTAAGCAAATACGATAGAATAAACAAACATAAAAGAAAAAACAAAGAAAAAAAAGGACATTTGTACCGGGCCGGTGGTGTCTGCACCCGGTACAAATGCCCCCCTGCCACATCGGAGGGGGGGAGTCATATTTGTACCGGAACAAGACTCCACCCGGTATGAATGTTCACATTTGTATCAGGTATCTCACCCGGTACAAATGTGTCCCCCTCATTTGTACCGAAGGCCTATACTGGTTGGCCACCCGGTACAAATGAGGGTTTGGCCCCGGTACAAATAGCCATTTTTCCAGTAGTGCTTGCATGTTGTCTGTCCAGGCTCTGCAAAAAAGTTCTGGGATGATTGTCTCTACTACCTATGTGGCTCAGACGTCTAGATCACAACTCGCTGTTTCAATGAAAACTCCAGCCATTTGTAGGGAGAAATATTAATTTAATGGATATCATTGCACTATCGGAATCGCTGCCTTTGCCAAGAGCTAGGTGCTCTCGACTTTGCCAAGAGGAAATTCTCAGCAAAGAGCCACGTCAAGCCCTCTCGGCAAAGATGTGCCGAGAGGCCCATCTAGCTCTCGAGAAAGTATTTTGAAAAAGAATAATAAAAGTAAATCCCACTGGCCAGGCCCACTGGATGGGCACTGCAGCCCCCACCGGACGGGCACCGCCATCACCAAACCTCCAGCCGCTGCCGCCACGACGCACACCGCAGCGCAGTAGGGAAGGAAGAGGAGGCTGCACGCCACCACCACCCGGCGGCCGCACGCCACCACCGCCGCCACCTGTGGGAAGAAACAGAGAGGAGGGAGATGAGAGAGAGAGAGGGAGGGAGAACCTGCGCGAGATAGAGAGAGAGAGAGAGAGAGGAAAAACCTGCGCTCGCGGTCGAGGTCGCGGGGAGGAGACGCTGGCGTGTCCTCGGCGGCCTCGCTGCACGCGCCGTCACCTAGCCGGTCCGGCCTCGCCATAGTCGCGCCATCCTCCTTGGGTCGCTGCACGCCATGGCGAGGACACCGCGCGCGGTGGGGAGCACGTCGCCCGTCCCGCTGTCGTGCTCGCCATCCGCGCACCATGGGGAAGATCGGAGGAGGCAGCGTGCCGCTCGATTTGGGGGAGGGGGACGTCGCGCCGCTCGAGGGAGGAGGGTGAGGCCGCGCCGTGGGGGAGGAGGGGGACGCCACGCTGTGGGGGAGGAGGGGGAGGTCGTGCTGTCGATCTGGGAGAGGAGGGTGAGGCCGCGTCGCGCCGTCGATCCGGGGGAGGAGGGGGAGTCCGTGTCGTGCCGTCGATCTGGGGAGGAGGGGGGAGTCCGCGTCGCACCGTCGAACTAGGGGAGGAGGGGGTCGAGTCCGCATCGTGCCGTGGGGGAGGAGGGGGACGCTGCGGCAGCAGGGGAGGGAGGGAGTTGGAGGAGTGAGAGGGGGGTTGGGATTAAATAGTTAGCGTTCGGTGGGGTGGGGGAGAGCAGGGAGTTGGGCTGTTGGGCAGGTTTTTTTGGCTGGCTTCGCCGAGAGCGAAAAATCCGGCTCTCGGCAAAGGTAGCTCTTTGCCGAGAGCCATTTTCTCAGCAAAGGCAATTTTACTCAAAATTAATTTTAAAAATAGCAAAAATATGCAAAAAATTTTCCAAATTTTAGCATGGTACTAGTTATGTTGTATATTACTTATAGAAAAATTTTTGTAGTCAAACTCAAATTTGAAATTCTCTAAGACTCCAAACCTAGTGACATTAGTTCAGATTCTTAGAAACTTCTCGTAAGATGTTCCGGTTTGTAAACAACGTACTTGTTCAAAACATTCTCAATTTTTTACCACAATCTCTGCATATGATATCATGAGCACTTGACAAATTTTGTGATTTTCAAACTTCATTTGAATTTTATACAATTTTAAAACCTTTCTACCTCACGATCTTCATTATGATTAGAGAACCAAATGCTATAAATTTAGCTTCATTTCATGTACATGGTTTTAGAGATGTCTCATGAACATGAATATCATTTTTTCGTAAACTTTACTCTATGATTTCATGCACTTGCAGTTCATATTGGACGTATACGAAAAAATTACCTAGAATGATGTAAAATTATTAAATATAACAAACAAAGTTAAAATTGTGCCAAATTTGAACGTAAGTTTTGTATATGTGTATTTTGATGATACAAAAGGTTTGGACTTGAGAAAGTGATTTTTTTATAATTTTTTTGCCGAGAACCTAAATCTTTGCCGAGAGCCACCCCTCTGGCTCTCGGCAAAGAGGCCTCTTTGCCGAGTGTAATGTCTTTGCTGAGAGTTTTTTTATAAGACTCTCGGCAAAGCCTTCTTTGCCGAGAGCCCGAGAGATGGCTCTCGGCAAAGCCTCGGACTCTCGGCAAAGGCGGGGTTTCCGGTAGTGTTGGTGGAGTCGTGACTTATTGGAGAATGAAAACTTACCAAGAATATTATTAAGGGAAACAAGAGTAGTTGATGGGACAAAATTGCATTAAACAATTGACCTTCATGAGAAATTTTCAACACTTCATTTCATATACCAATACATATACATATTTGCATGTGTACATTATTTCATATCTATACATTATTTTTGGATACTACTATCCATATATACATCAACTGAACCAATCCAACAAAATAAAAGAAGCAATGTACTGTGATTCTTCTACTATTATATATTTACAAGTAGTATTGACAGACGATTTGATGATATCCTTCTTGCGAGTTAGCCGCTTCTGTAGAGCGACGACGATAGACCCTTAGCTGCTGAAAAAGAGTTTGCAGAGATGCTCAGTGTGTTAATTAAGACCACCAAAAATGAAACATCGATGGCATAGCATATGGACGATCTAGCTACGTTGACCTACCTTTTGTGGTTGCCTTTTTGTCTTCAGGCTTGTACGTCGTCTTCTGCTGGTACGATGTCCCAGTAGGCGGCACAGGACTTGATGGACCTTTAGCGCCTACAAAACATGGGAATTTTGTTAAGTCCCAGTCGACGATTTCAGTTCGTAAAGTGTACTAGCATTAAACGACTTGTTTATCACTGGGCAAACCATCTCCATCCGCCAAAAGCTAGGAGAGTCAGCAATCAAGAATGTCCAGATGCCCAGGACAAAAGTGTACGGCAGGTACCAAAAGCGAGATGCATATACATGCACAATGATTGAGCTCGCTCCAACCAAACATTTCATTTTCCTTCGTGATACAAACCGTTGGTGAATGGATCCTATATATCACCACTGGTTGTGGTATATCACCAACGGTTTGTAATACAAACCGTTAGTGATAACTTTATCACCACCGAAATTTTGAAAATCGACACAGGGACATTGAAATAATGAACAGAAAATAAGGCTCATGCCTACGTATACTAACCAGAAGAGGGAGGCTTTTGTCCATGAGGTCGAGCAACGTACTGATCGGGACGGGTTTGTGATGTCTGGGGAGGCACGGGGTAATGTAACCCTGGGCGCATGTAGTTCCAACATGTTAGTAAACTAATAACTACTCTATCTGTTCTCATATATTTGACGCTGGTTAGTTATAATTTGTGCTATCCAACGTCAAATAAATAAGAATAGAGGTAGTAATAATCAGGTATGACAAGTAATAATAAGAGAAGAATTTTGATGCATAAGCTCACCATAACTTCCCTTGTTTTTTGAGGCTCCGGACATGTCCTGTTAATAGGATGATCAAAACTCAAAAAGGTGTTTGGTCCTTAATCTCTTTAAGGCAGTAGTGCGGCTATATGATGATGGCTTTACAGAGGGGCATTGGCGCCTTATATAGCATTAAGGCATGCAGGCAGGTAGAGTAGTAGTGCATGGAAGTTCCATGGTAGAATCAAGGAAGTCTTATGCATATATCATATGTGTACCAAACGGCAAATGTATTTTTTGTCCGTGTTATTTTTGTGTGTGTCTCTACTAGGAGCTAGCAGGCCGTTAGGCAGGCTTGCGTGTTGACATTAACCATTCTTCTCCCCTAAGCTAGCTAAACTCGGTATAACTCAGTCCACTCTCTAGCATTTCCCTGCAATTTTCACTGATCTTTCTCTTACGTGCTTATAAGCTGTCGATCAGCATGTCAGATAATTGATATCCCAGAACATGATACATCTTACTACCAATACAACCCTAGTTTGGTCTCCTTATATAAAGCGTTTTTTCGTGGTGCTTGCCATTTGCAATTATATTCATCGGGGAAGGGGAACATCACCACTAATTTTGTTGACTAAACTTGCGATTTCTGAGAAAAGTACCAAAACAAAAGCTCTAATATAGATAATGTATCATCCACAATTAACCAACAAATAAATATGTGGAAATGTGTATTTTGAATCAACTACGTATTGCAGTTTCTTGGCAGGTTCTTCGACCTTATATAGCAAATTAACGGAGAACGTGTAATAATTAATGCAACTCAAAACTTGAAGTTAGCTAGTTGGTCATCTCCGTGACCTCATCAGTTTCAGCCTGTCCTCGGAAACGTACGTAATCTGATAGTATTTTCCCTGAAAACAACATGGCACATGAAGGCGCATTCTGTGATGTCTGAACATGCATGAAACTGAAAACGTGTGATGCCACACATTTTTCCCTTTGTGATTCCAAGCATTGAAATGCATGGCATCTCCACCTCTAATAAAAATAAAGTTTCTATCAACTAACTGGTTTTCATGATTCAGCGCAGGGAGAACAACTTCAGTTTAATATTCAGTTTTTTAACAGAGAAGTCAATCAATGATGTGATACACTGACAGCGAAAGACGCGGTGTCAACCCTTTTTTTCATTTGAAGGTTTGTTACAGGAGCCAATGGTTTTTTTTTTTTGAGAATTTACAGGAGCCAATGGTGTGTTGACGCCTCCAAGGTACGAAGAACTATGCTATTACCGAGGCCTTGTTTAGTTTGCTAAAGTTTTTAATGTTTTCTCCACTCTCTCTCCATCACATCACATTAAATATGCTAAAAGTTATATGTTCGGAGTATTAAATATAGGTAAAAAAATAACTAATTACATAGTTTTGATGTACTTCGCGACACGAATCTTTTAAGCCTAGTTAGGTCATGGTAGGATAATATTTATCACAAACAAACGAAACGTACTATAGTGTGCTACAGGAGTTCGAAACGTTGAAAAGACAAAATTTTCACCGAACTAAACAAGACCCGAATACTACGTGCTTCCAAAGGCCCATGAAATTTTCTGTCAGTCCTTCCTGTTTTTCCTGCCAGGCTGCCAGTCCTTCCTGCGTACTAGTACAGCAGAGTGTTTGTCGGGTGACAAACTCACCTCTCTACCTCCTGCCAATGTGACGTAGGTGTAGGTTTTGAAAAACCATATGCAATTGCAAGTTTTTCATTGAAATCAGGTCTTGTTTAGTTCGTTGGTGAAAAACTTTAGGGCAGCACATTAGATGTTTCATGAGAGGTCGGCAGGGGTGTTCGGATACTAACACTGCACCAAACTGGCACTGGTGGAAAAACAGCCTTCCGTTCCGAGTGGGAAAGGCTTTAAGTCTCTAAAGCCCACCCGAGACGAAAAGGGAGAGACAAAAGGCTTCCCCTTTGTCACCGGGTGGGCAACCGGGAATAAAGGGTGCCCTTTATTCCCGGGTGGTAGCCCCGCCCGGGACAAAAGGGGAGGGCCAGCAGCGCCTGTGCGCCACCCCTTTAGTCCCGGGTGGTAGCCCCGCCCGGGACAAAAGGAGAGGCACACCAGCGCCTGTGCGCCACCCCTTTAGTCCCGGGTGGTATTACCACCCGGGACTAAAGACCCCGCTGTGAATTTTTTTTTGTTTCATTTCAAATTGTTCTGATAATGTTATTCGCGTATATTCTCACGTATTTGGGTGTAATTTACGTATACGTATAAATGTTTGCACTAATTATACGTGTCTACTATACGTACTATATGAAGAGAATAAACTTATAAATAAATATATACACACATTATATTACATCAAAAGCATAGATAGTATTTTCTGAAAGTAGTATATATATATATATATATATATATATACATCAAAATACTGTTTCATACTAATTCTAGTCTAAAGTTCCACCGGAGGTGCTAATTAAAATTTATCAATTCGATGACCGTCATAGTGATTTCTGCCTTGTGGATTAATCACCTGGTCCATTATGAATCCGCAGAGACCTTCTTGAATCGCCAAGAGTCGGTCCTTCTCAATGATTGCGTCCCTAATCATATTGTTCTGCAATGTGCAAATAATTTAATATATTACACACAAGAATTAAATATATAAGCGGTTAGAAAAAAAGTATTATTAATTGATTTAAAATAATACTTACAGTATAATCTGACGGGTCTGCCTCGCAGAAATTGTGGATGAACTCACACACATAGTATGCACATAAATGTGTCCCTGGTTCCTGTCTCATACACTAAATTGAAGAAGATAATTATGAAAATTTAGTGTTATGCATTTTTAATTTGCTCAATCTGAAGTTGTTATTTGGTTTACGTACCGGAAAATTTGTAGTGAAGTTTATTCTAGGGTTCCATTGTCCAGGGTTGACAGCCTTGAATTTTTCTCAAGCTCTGGCAGAAAATAATGAAAGTTAGAGCTAGATAGTGTTAGTAAAAGCACACTATTGCATAAAAGGGAACGTATGGATAGAATTATTACTCTTGAAACATATCTTGAAGGTCCAAGTATTTGTCCGGATCTCTTCTCAACGAATCAAAGACAAGGATGTTGCTTCTGTTGACATCAATTATGAGAAGAATCCAGTGGAAACTGTATATACATAGAAGCTCAAAAGATTAGAACTAAATAATATTAACTAAGATAATTAGAAATGCGAACCCTTAGCAATTAAGATGGTAATCACAATTACTCGAAGTTGTAAGGTAGAAGTATCAAATCCTTGTAATGCAATTCACACAAGGTCCTTATGATTGTTTTGAATGTTGTTTCTGGTTGCTTCTTTACTTGATCTTGATTAACTAAAGATGGGTCCATGAAACCTATTCGTTGGTAACCATTCTTCCCCATGTTATGCATTTCCAGGCTACAGAAAATGAAAGACAAAGTTAATAATAAGAGTATGCATAAATTTGTTAATTAGAGTATGTATTGCACCGTCACTTACAGGCATCAGGCCATGACAAGATCGGTATTCAAGGAGTCAAGATGGTAAATTTCATAAATATCCTCGAATCGCAGCCAGGACAACTTCTCGCATTCACCGGCAAAATCTCCCGGTTTAACAAGCATGCCAATCATCTCCAGGCCCGCCTTAGACGTCTTCATGTAGAAGTCATGCAATCTGCGCATCTGAGTAGGGAGTTTCTTCACCAACTCAGGCCTGACAAAAGATTTCCCATGCTCGTAGCGCCATCTAGGTACGAAGTTTAGGTCCCGAGGAGGTGATTCGTGGCCGAGAACATATTCTAGTGGCATCCCTGTTGCTTCTTGCATTTCAATGACCCCCGCTAGTTGTTCTGCGTCCATAACTGCAAGAGCTCGTTCAGTTGCAGTGAGGCCGGAGGCGACGTAAGTCTGTACTCTCGACGTCGACGCTTCTGTTGCCTTCTTCGTTGAAGGCTCTTTCGCTGACGTCGACGTTTGTGTTGCCTTCTTCATTGAAGGCTCTTTCGCCGACGTCGACGTTTGTGTTGCCTTCTTCGTTGAAGGCTCTTTCATCGACGTTGACGCTTGTGTTGCCTTCTTCTTCTTCCTATAATCCTGTGGCATCGTCGACCCCGGTACTTGGTCGATGTAACTATTTGGTGACCCTCCTTGTCTCTTCTTCTTCATGGACTTGAGCAGCGACCGGTCATAATCACTTAGTAGGGGTTTTATAATTTCTTGTCTCTTTTTTGCTTCCTTCTTCTCTATGAAAGCTTTGAGTTTCTGCGGACGATCTTTATTCTTTTCTGCTTCCATTTCATCGAGCCGTTTTTGTTTAGCAGCCTCTTTATTCCCTTCAATCCACGCCTTGAGTTGCTTATCACACTCTGCCTCATTTTCTGATGCTGTCATGTCATATGGCAGCTTCCTTTTAACAGGCAGCTTTTTCCCTTTCTTCTTCGGGGGATCCGGATTTGGCACGGGCATAGACGCGGTAGATTTTGATCGGGACCACCTCTTGGTAGGCTTTGGTGAAGGCTGCTTTGGTGGTGATTGATGCTTCGGTGGTGATTGCTGACGATCGTCATCGCTCACGGCAGGAGAATTCCCTCGTTGTGGAGACGGTGAGCTCCAATCATTGGGCGACGACCGGCCCGGTGACGCTCGGGAGATGGTGCCTGCTGCTCGGTAACACTCGGAGGGATCGTTGACGGCCCGGGAGATAGTGCCTGCTGCTCGGCAACACTCAGAGGGATCGGTGGCGGCATGTTAGGTATCATGATGTAACGTTTGGGCCACAATATGATACTGTGAAGCGCATCATGGAGTGTTCTTTCCCCGTCACCTCCTTGGATGTCTAGCTCTATGTCGTTAAACTTTGGGTCAGCAATCTCCTCCAAACCAACTAAGGCGTAGCCAGCTGGAATCTCCATGTCGTGGCTTGTACGTCCTGGGAGATGTGCTAAAGCCATTCCGTACGCCACCTATATATATGTAGAGAAATGATGAAGTTATTAAATGCCTGAGACATGCATCAAAGGTTGAGATAATTGCACGTATAATCAGGTTTATATATACCTTCATTGTGATGTTACCGATCGGCTAGTGCAGCTCACATGCGGTGCGGTGACAGAGTTCATCCACAGGGTACCGTTCATTGTCCTCTACTTGAACTTCTTCTTGGTTTGCCGCCCTTTGTTCTTCGGGGGCCTCTGTGGAAGCACAGCTACTTTTGCGAGCGGAAGGGCTAATGACGGGATCCACCGGTGCTTGGGGTAGTGCTCCGGCAGGGGTGATCTGAGCTACCACGACGGCCACTCGCAGTGCAATCTCTGCATTCACACGATCTTCTTGATCTTTAAGTCTCTGCTCCATCATTTCACGCCACCGCCCCTCTTCACGCTCCCTTCTTCTTTTGCGGCTTCTGTAGGTGTCGGCACTTCCCTTGAAAGCATACTTCCACGGGACTACCCCGTAGCCCCTGCAACGTCCTGGGTGTTCCGGATTCCCGAGCGCCAAAGTGAGCTCATCCATGTATCTGTCAGGAACCAATCTATCCGCTTTGATGTCTTCATTCTTTTTTATTATCTCATGTGCCGCCTCCCGTAACGTGGGTGGGAATATGAAGGAACCATCATCAGGGTTCAATCTTCCAACGCGGGCATAATACCAATTCTTCGATCGTTCTTCCCAGTCAATGACCGCTGGTACGATACCTTTGTTGAGGAGGTCTTGTTCAATCTTCCGCCACTTGGGTGCTGCAACCGCGTAACCACCGCGACCAAGACGATGGGCGTAATCTGTCTTCTTACTGGCACTTATCTGAGCTTGTGCGCTCTTGTTGGCGAATTCTTCACTATTCTTGTAATCCACAAAGGACTACCAGTGATCCTTTAGCTTGGGATAATCATCAAAATTTGGAGTTCGTTTCTGCTTGATATAATCTCTGTGCAGCTGCTTCTTGAAACTCTGCAATTGAGTTGCCATCTTCGTGAGAGTCCACTGCTTCACAAGGTTTGCGTTCACGCCCGGTGGAAGTGTGAAGTGTTTTAGGATATCCTCCCATAACATATTCTTAAGTGAATTTGGAACCACCCATGGATTATCTTCCCTTCCCTTCCATTCTCTATATGATATGGGCACGTTGTCCCTCACAATAGCACCGCATTGGGACACAAACTTGTCCCTGACCTTCTTTGGTTCCCATGGCTGGCCAAGCTCGTTGACTTCAGTGATATGAAACTTCACGTCTTGATCGATGATTACTTTTGTACGGCCTCTCTTAGTCTTTTTGCTTGTCGAGGTTGAAGCCTACAAGTTGCGGATTTCTTATTCACGCGGGGTTTCAGAATGATATATATACCTCGTTGTTAATGCATTTATAGACTTGTTAATGCATGATATATATACCTCGTTGGAACCTTCTGCATTAACTATGACAAGGTCTTCATTATTGTCCTCGGCGCGGCTGTCGATGTCCGCGGTGCGGGAGTCGATGTCCGCGACGCGGGAGTCGATGTCCACGACGCGGGAGTCGATGTCCGCGGTGCGGGTGTCGATGTCCCCGGTTATATTGAGGAACGCGTCTGCCTGGCTACGCTCCTCCTCGGTGAAGGTTGGACCCCCAGCAATGAGGCTCTCCATCAGCCGCTCCTCCTCATTGTGATCCATAACTAGAAATTTCTGAATACACAAATGAATTTCTGAGCACATCAATGATTTTCTGAGCACATAAATGAATTTCTGGATACATAAATGAATTTCTGAATACATAATGGAATTTCTGAATACATAAATAATTTTCTGAATACATAAATGATTTTCTGAGCACATAAATGATTTTCGGGCGAGAGTCGAGCGAGACTACCTAAGTGTCGGGCGGGAGTCGAGCGAGTCGGGCGAGAAAACCTAAGTGTCGGGCAGGGTCGAGCTAGTCGGGCGGGAGTCGAGCGAGTCGGGCGGGAGTCGAGCGAGACTACCTAAGTGTCGGGCGGGAGTCGAGCGAGAAAACCTAAGTGTCGGGCGGGGTCGAGCTAGTTGGGCGGGAGTCAAGCGAGTCGGGCGGGAGTCGAGCGAGTCGGGCGGGAGTCGAGCGAGACTACCTAAGTGTCGGGCAGGAGTCGAGCGAGTCGAGCGAGAAAACCTAAGTGTCGGACGGGGTCGAGCGAGTCGGGAAAGAATCGAGCGTGTCGAGCGATACTACCTAATTGTCGGGCGAGCGAAAAAATTAAAATCTCTAAATACATATTTCATCTCTAAATACATTTCATCTCTAAATACATATTTCATCTCTAAATACATATTTCATCTCTAAATTCAAATCTAAAATCTTATATTTCATCACCAGCATCTTCATCTCGCCGAATCTTATAACGTAGTGCTTTGCACACAGGACAAGCATCCAAATTCTCATAATCCTTACCCCGATATAGGATGCAATCATTAGGGCATGCACAGAACTTCTGTACCTCCAACCCAAGAGGGCACACAGTCTGTTTTTCTTCATATGTGGTGGACGGTAATTCATTGTTCTCCGAAAGCTTGTCCTTCACAATTTTTAGCATCCCTTCAAATGCCTTATCAGACACACCATGTTTTGCCTTCCATTGCAGCATTTATAGTGTAGTACCAAGTTTTTTGTGACCTGGCTTGCAATCTGGGTATAACGGTTTTCTGTGATTTTCGATCATACGTTGGAACTTTGCCTTTTCTTTTTCGTTTTCACAGTCCCTTTGTGCATCCTGTAGAACCTGGCTGAGATCATCAGCAGGCCCGTCAGCATGTGCTGGTAACTCTTCTTCGTCAGCATCTTCTATTAAAGTATCTGCAAAAGCTTGACCTGCGACCCAGTCCGGAATACCCTCATCCTCTTCTTCGTCGTCTTCCATCACAACCCCTCTTTCACTGTGCTTGGTCCAAACCACATAATTCGGCATGAATCCATATTTCAACAAGTGGAGGTGAAGTGTGCCCGGGTCATGGTAGTCTCTTTCGTTTCTGCAATCGGAGCATGGACAACACATGAACCCACTCGCATCCTTGTTTTTTTCGCCACTTCGAGAAAACCATGCATGCCGGTAATGTACTCCGCTGACCGTCTGTCGGTGTTGTACATCCATTGCCGGTTCATCTGCATCATATTAAGTGAAAAATATCCATGTTAAATCTACAACACTAAAGTATAAAAAACAAAAAAAAAATCTTAGTACAAATGAATGAAAGAAGATAATCATAACAAATGAAAACTACTTATTACCAAATCTAAAGTATACTAATATAAAAACTACATCTCTTAACTCATAAATCAAATTTTCTATTTTCTTAATTATGGCATAAATTTTAAGTATAAAAAATATACACTATCCCTAGGTCTCATTTTCTAATAACTAAATTAATAAATTCTATTTTCTCTAATAATACATAAAGCTAGCTAAAAGTAAAATTTTTATAAAAACAAAAAAATCTTAGTACAAATGAATGATAGAAGATTATCATAACAAATGATAACTACTTATTACTAAATCTAAAGTATACTAAAAACCTCATCTCTTAGCTCTTAAATCAAAATTTCTATTTTCTCCTTCTCTAAACCATAACACGAAATTTAAACACAACAAATGAATGGAGGATGAAGAATAATACCTTAGCAACACCTTGGAGGTGAGAAAACTCCACAAATTGATGACGAAAAATTTGGGCAGCACCTCCCTAGGTTTGAAGCGCCATGGAGCTTAGAGGAGCTTGCTTTTGAGCTCTCGGTGAAAAATGGTCGGGCAGGGGAAGAAGAAGGGAGCGTGCTGTCGATTTTGTATAGGGGAGGCCTTTTGTCCCGGTTGGTTTTACCAACCGGGACAAAAGGCCTCTGAAGGCCGGCCCCGCCAACCCTTTAGTCCCGAGTTGGTTTACCACCTGGGACTAAAGGCCGGCCCCAATTATTGCGGCCGTGGATGGCTGGCCTTTAGTCCCGGGTTGGATTACCAACCGGGACTAAAGGGTTGCCCCCCAATGACCCTGCTATTTTTTTAGTTTAATATATATTAAGGTCTCCAAAATTTGTGATAAAGACTAATATTAAGGCTTAATCAATACTTTGGAGGTGAGAACCCTAATATTAAGGTTTCCAATAAATTAGTCACTGGCTTAACATCAATACTTAAGGTCTTAACAAAAAATATAAAAAAGTTCGTACATCAATACTTAATTAAGGTCTTACAAACATAAAAAGTTCATACATGAATACTTAAGGTATGGTCTTAACAAAGATAGAGGGTGCATCAATGCACGACACATATTTCACACTTCATTCTTCTTCCTTAGATAGTCAATATAGTTGAAGTCTCCGATCTTGAAGTCGAGAACTTCAGCGAAATATGCCAGAGAATGGATCAGTGCACTCTCTATCGCTTCACAATTACGGTCACATGGACTTCCATAAATTTCAAACAGTGGCGGCGAGGCAAACTGATATGGCCTGTAAAATGAAAGATGAGCCTGATACTTCCAATTTCTTGTTTGTATAGCATTTGAATCTGTGTAAGAAAATCCCACAACATCCATCACTTACTCTAGAATTGCATGAAAGCTCATTGCCGCAAAAGTTTGACCAAACATATCCTACAATTAAGAATAATGTTATTACAACGCATTAAAAATGCTGAATAAGAGTAAATGGTGCTCCATACCATGTCATGTTCATTTAGCCGACAAAGTCTCTCTGTGGTCCTGGTGACACTTTGTCATTCCTCGAGTGACTTTATTAGAAAATAAGAGTAATCTGGCACAAAATACCCATTAACGTTTAGTTGTTGTAAGCATGCCTGCACGGCGGTCCTTTCATAAGTCCTCTTAACCAGTGCAGGGGCACCCCACCCAACAATCGATACCATTTGGATGGGTTCTGAAGACAGCGAGGAGAGATTTTGTCCACGAACAGGTATGTCAAACAAGATTTTTAATTGTATGCAATTGTTTGGACCGACAATGACGCATTGTGTAACAGGAGGGGTACCACCTAAATTTCAACAACATGTGCGAGCCACTGCAAATGATTGAGAACCTGCGTTGTATGAAAATAATATTAGTATCCGTGTGTAGTACGTAAACATGAAATTTATACAACGAAAGAATATTACTATGTTGGGACAAGGTCCCTGGCTTCGATCACCAGTAGGTAACTCAATCACACCATGGGTGAAGCGTATGCCTGGACGACGAGCCAAAGGTGGCCGGTCATCAAAACTGATTCCACGACCGCCGCCATGACTTGCCATAGTTATTCTGGACTACTCTATAATATATATATAATAATGCTTAAATAAGAGAATGCTTAAATTTATTCTATATAAAAACAACATATATAAGACCTATTTTCTCATTTTCTAATAAATAAATAGATAAGTGCAAGAGCTCGTTCAGGTGCAGTGAGCCCTGAGGTGACGTAAGTCTGTACTATACCTTTTCTAATGACCCTGATCATCTACGAACTACAGCCTCACCTCACCATCATATACACGCACATCGCTCTCGCACACGCACTTCTCATAAATTAAGCTAAATGTAAAATTAAATGCATCTCTCATCTAAAAGTTAAAATCAATTATCTCTATAGCAAAAACTATAAAATCAGAGGATAAATCCCTATGTGAAACTATGCTTAAAAAATATGTGAAACTAAATACAATGTTAGCTAAATCTAAAACATCTCTTAGCTCCTCCTACTACTAAAAATCTAAATCCATATTTTCTCCATTTCTAACCATAAAAACAAAATTTAATCATAACAAATGAAGGAAGGATGAAGAATCAAACCTTAGCAACACTTTGGAGGAGAGAAATCTTCACAAATGGATGACGAAAAAATTGGCTAGGAGAAGAACTAGCTAGCTCTCTTCACAAACTATCTCTTAAGTCTCGGGTGAATGTGAGCTCGGGCAGAGGAAGAAGGGAGGCAGGGATTACCACCCTGGACTAAAGATGAGACTTTAGTCTCGGGTGGTAATACCACCCGGGACAAAAACTTTAGTCCCGGGTGGTGTTACGACCCGGGACTAAAGGCTCACCCTTTAGTCCCGGGTCGTAACACCACCCGAGACTAAAGTCTGGCGCCAATAATTACGGCTTGGAGCCGTTGGACGCCAGGCCTTTAGTCCCGGGTGGTATTACCACCCGAGACTAAAGAGGGGGCGTCGCAAACAGCCTTTCGAGACCACGTCGCCCCAAAAGCATTTGTCCCGGTTCCAAAGTTGAACCGGGACAAATGTTTGGGAACAAAGGTCGTTTTTCCACCAGTGTGGGTTTACCTTGGCGGTTAAAGCTTTTCTTGGCAGTCAAACTTGAACCGCCAAGCAATATAACATATTCTTGGTAGCAACAACAAACCGCAAAGAAAAATTAATTTCTTGACTGTTTTTCCGAAACTTCAAGGAAAAAGCATGTTTTCTTGGCTGTTTTCCTATACACCGCCAACCAAGAAAAAAGTCAGTTTCCTTGGTAATTTGTGTATACCGCTAAGTAAAAGAAGAATTAACTTAGCTGTTTTTACGAACTGCCGAGAAAACAATTGATTTTCTTGGTTGTTTTCATGAACCGCCAAGAAAAGATGGATTTGATTGGCTGTTGTCATCGCCCTCCAAGTAAACAAGGCATTCCTTGGCTACTCACCGCCAAGAAATAATGTATTTTCTTGGCGGTTTTGAATGAGACACCAACTAAATTTAATATTTTCAAAATAGTAGGTCCCAAAGAGTTCTACAACTTTTCTATTTACAAGTTTTTGATTTGGAATCGTTTGCTCCCCCAAAATTCAGTTTAAAGTACTTATATTTAGAGTCCTCCCAAACTATATGAACAAGCACAATTTTTCTTTTTAATCTCTGCATAAAACTTTTAACTAGTATTTTTCTCTCCTACGAACTTCAAAATAGATCATTTTTCCTAAAAAATTCTAAAATCATGCTCTATCAAGTTATGTAACTTATTAATACTATTATTTTGAAAAAAAATTCTCGTGTGAGTCTATTTGAACAATTCATTTTTTGAATTTCAAAAATAACAACTACAAGCAAGATTTTTTTACACTAAATAATGTTAAATGAAAAAGTGATGAATACCAAAATTTCATATCTCATCAAGATCTACAATCTTTATTTAGATCATCTTGTTATTTTCAAAAATGGTCATAATATGTATTACAAATTTGACAAGTCTCTAACATAATTTCTTAAACTATGTGAGTGGATTTAGAATTAATAACCAATGTTCTCCATTTCCTTGCTGTTGGTTTTCGCAAATAATTGTTCTCCATTTCCTTGCTGTTGGTTTTCGCCAATACGTGCGTGTCGACTTGATCGAAATCAATACGCTGTGGCTAGGGCAGCAAAGCCCGTGCAACTGTGCTGTGCATATATATACGCCGTGGCGGCGCGACCACACACCTCCCTGCACCTGCTATTGTATACTACACGTAGCGAGAGAGATCACAGAGACACGGAACTGAATTCCTGCAGCGTGAAAACACACGATGCAGACAAACGCTACAGCCTGAACCACCGCCCTCTCGCTCTCATCATCATCATCGTCTCTCGTCGATCGATCGATCGCTCATCAATAGCTGAAGAGGACACGGCAGCACAGGGCAGTCAGCAGGGAATCAGATCCTCTGCGGTCGGGGGTGCCCCAGATCATCAGAGGAGAGGATTAAACGCGTCCGACCACCAGCTCACACTCACGCCGAGTATATTCAATGCCCGTATTCGATCTCCACCCACTCCATGTACAGGTACAGCGCCATGGCTATCCGCTCTCCAGTGGCAGTGGGATTCTCTAAGCTGCACCAGCTAGAGCAGCTGCCTGCCTCACCTGACGCCATGAGCACTACTATCTGTTTGTCCTCTCTGCTTGCTCACGAATCCTCTGGCAAACACACTAGTATTTAAAGTAAACCTCTTTCTGACCATCATCGGCAATAGTAGTATATACTAGGATACTATCAACTGCTCATCCATCAGTTGCAGATATGCCATTGCTGGATCAGCAATTTCTGAAACCAATTTGTAAATTGTCAAATTTACTAGAACGGGTGTGTTTAAAAGGCCAACTTCCCCAAAATTCACTATGCAAAAATAAGATTCACCATCACATCAAACATCATATCAAAAATGTCGGCACATGCATAGAGTACTAAATGTAGATGAAATCAAAAACTAATTACACAGTTTGGATGTACTTTGCGAGACGAATCTTTTGAGCCTAGTTAGGCCATGGTAGGACAGTATTTACCACAAACAAACGAAAAGTGCTACAGTGCTTTTCAGTTCGGAATAGTGCTTTTCAGCCTAAAATTCGTACAAAATCCAGAATTTTGCATCCCAATTCAGGTAATTGAACACACCCAACATTTTAATTCAACGATCCAAACAACTCATCTACCTGCTCCACTCTACTCCGTATGTACAAGGCCATCTGATCATCTCTGAATCTCATCTCATCTAGTACCAAGTAATAACAATCCAGACAGAAAATGTACACGTTTTATACTATGTAGCTACTTGATCCTTTTTTAGTCTTGGTTGGTATCCCTTTCTCGTTCTTCCAGCGCGCGCTAGTGGTGTACCCCTCTTGGCCACCAAGGCCTTCCTCGTGGCCGCCGCTCGGCGTCGCGGGCCCTTCCTTCTCCCTCTTACGCTTCGCCAGCGCAGCCGCGCGGTTGTCTTGCCTCGCCGTCGGCGCGCCGGGGCGGCCCTTGGGAGGACTGGAGGCCGCCGCCCGCCGCCTTCTCCTTCCCGCTGCCGCCCGAAGCGCTGCCTCGGGACCAGAAGGCGGCGCGGGGCTCTTGTCAGCGGCGTGGTCGACGTCGTCCCGCGCGCCCGCGGCCTTCTCCCCGCCGCCGCATGCCGCCTCACCCTCCTCGCGAGCGGGAGGAGCAGGAGCGCCCTCCGGGCTGCAGGCGCCTGCGGTTGCGGGTACCCGTCGTCGCAGCTGGAGCCACCGCGGGAGGCAGCAGCGCCGATGGCAGCAGTCCAGCAGCGGTGCGGCTGCTGCTGGAGGAGCAAGAAGCAGCGGCGTCGTTCCGGCAGCCGGGCCGGAGCGAAGGCGAAGCGCAGGCGCAGCGGCAGAAGGTGCTGGCGCGGCCGCAGCAGGAGGAGGAGGGCGCGCGCCGGCGAGAAGGCCGCGGCGGCCATGGTTGCGCCGGCCCGCTCTAGCTGCTGCCGGGGACTGTGACCTGTGAGAGAGGGAGGCAGCGCGGCTGGTGCAGTTGCAGGCTTGCAGCTGCAGAGTGCGGTGCACGAATATTTATGCGGCGGCTCCAGGATGGCTGAGCGTTTGGTGAGGTCATTGATGATGAGATGAGGCTACAAATTTTTATTTTCTTAGAGAAAAATAAGACCGGTGACACGTCTGCAAGTACCGTTTGATCTTTATTAAAAAATATAAAAATGTAAAATAATCATGATATATTTAAAATATATACAATGACAAAGCATGTCATAACAAAATAAATAATTTTTTTAATAAGACGAATGGTTAAACGTGAAGAGAAGAAATTAACAAATATTGTACTATATTTTGAGATGAAAGGAGTAACAGGTCCAAGGAAGTCTAGTCAGCCTATACTAGAAGCAAATAATCTTAATAATATTTACCTGGGTTTGTGTAATCTGGAGAAATGTTATCAGGGTCTACGGTAGTGTAGAGCTTTGTCGACTACTCTCCTGAGGTGTCAACGTGTCAGCAACCTCCTCCTTCACACTTTAGTGCCCATCGATTTGCTAGTAGGGTTGGGAGGATGTGTCTCGTCCTCCTCATGACACTTTGAGCTGCCAATCCTCGACGGTTGTCGCTACCTTGGACCATCTACACTCGTCGTCGTCAAGTGTCAACTTTGGGTCGCATATCTTCGTCGCCGACCTGTGGGGGTTTGACGAGCGCGTGCGCGACTGCTCACGTACCATGTTACTTTCGTCATGTATCACATGCTACCTTTTCATCGGTTTGTTTACCATCCAAGCCATGAAGGTCAGTTGCGAGAAGTTGGTTTTGGAGCCTGACGAAAGTTTTGCACGACTTCGGTCGGTGTCGACAACAACTGCGTTTGTCAACGTAGCTACCTCGCTGGAGGCATTGTTGCTGTAACCCTAAAGCCATTTGGTCCGCCAGGTGAAGACTTGGTCTCTCTTTCATGGAGAGACGGACGATGATAGCGGCGTTCACGTCGTTCCCTTCTTGGTGGGATCGTCGAGCATGACATCCTTGTTCAACCTTTGCAGACTTTAGGATGTTAGACTTTTGATGATAAGCGTGTGTTCTTGGTGTTCTTTCAGGCTTCGCTCGTTCTTTTTAGGTTTTGTTCGTTGTGGTAGTGGTGTGTGGAAATCTCTTCTGTTGTTTCGGTGTGTAGGTCGTTTTGGTTATTCTTGTAACTTTGCATTTTGGGGTTTGTCCTGAAGTTGTCTGGTTGTACTCTTTCTCTTATCTTAATGAAAAACGTGTTTTGCACGTTTTAAAAAAAGTGCCCATCTATTTCCACCAGCTTCACAAACCATGGCTGTCCACTACACTGGGACGAATATTCCGCAGCCTCGATCATATGAGTATATGACACCATGGATGTCCTATCTGTGTTTAATTGTCTTCTCTGCGTGCTGAAAAAATACAAATCGAAAATGATCTATACAAGCCGAAAATGATCCCGCCCAAAAATGTAGAAAGGTGTGTGTGGTAGCTTTTTCTGCTATTAGCTCGGTGGAAGACATCAACGTGCTGGCAGTGCCAAAATGTTGAAACATCGTCCATGGTGTGCATGCATCCGTGTACGGTGTACGCAAATGGAAGGAGATATAATTGAAGCTGTGCGTGCGTCAAGGTGAGCTCGTGGATCAGTTGCCCGGCAGAAATACCGAACCCGGCCCGCACTTGCTGGTGGAAATTTTTTTGGTAAAAGGAAACTTTTTTGCGGTGAAATTCAGAAACACTTTTGCATAAATAGCTCACCTCAACACTTCAATATTTGTGCATGTGCAGATGCAGCTGCCGTCGTCATGCACAAATATCAACGTGCCAAACTGCCAATACAGGTGCAAGAGGATCGATGAGTGGATGCTAATTTAAGGTTTCGGTTGGAAACCTTCTGGATACTGGTTTCCCAAAAACTCCTCTCCCGTATGGAAAGGAATTGAGCATGGCCTTGATCGTCTGAAGAAAGAGGTCAATTGGCGTAACATCCAGATTTGGAGAGATAACTGGATACCTCGATCTGACTCCCTAAAAATTTCAAGCCCCAAAAAAAGATGCAGACTCCGAAGAGTGGCTGATCTGTTGCTTACAAATCCAAGACGGTGGAACGAACAACTAATAAAGGAGTCGTTCTATCATTTTTTTTAGCATAGGGAGTCGTTCTATCATTATGAAGCTGAAGAAATCCTTTCTATCAGGATTCCTGAAGAGAGGATGACAACATTCTTGCATAGCATTTTGAGAAACATGGCACCTTTACTGTTAAGAGTGCTTACAAACTTGCTGTTATGGCAAGTTCAAGTGAAAATTGCAGTACAAGCTTATCTACTGATAGGGATCTTTTCGACATTATTTGGAAAACTCATGTGCCCCAAAAGATAAAAGTGTTTATGTGGAAGCTGGCTCTCAATGGTTTAGCCGTTCAATCCAATAGACAGAGACACCACCTAATTATTGATGCCACATGTTCTATCTGTGGCATGGCCCCAGAAAATGCACATCATGCCATGGTTGATTGCACTAAAGCTGTGGCGTTGAGACATGCCCTTCAACGCACTTGGGGCCTTCCAGGTGAATCCTACTTTCGCTTCACGGGACCTGATTGGATCGTAATCCTTCTCAACAGAGTCAATGTTGATCTCAGAGTAAAATTGATGCTTCTTTTCTGGAGGGTTTGGCACCATAGGAATGATACAATATTCAAAAAAGGGTACTGTCCAATCTCAACTTCAGTGAATTTCTTAGAAAACTATCTTGCCTCTTTGAATCCAGATACGGCTAATCACCTTCCTATATCTGTGAAGGGCAAAGGCATATGCTATTCTGATATGCATCTGAAGCATTCGGACAATCTGAACACAAACAATAAAAAATCTGTTTGGGTACCTTCTCCGCCTGGTTGGATAACAATTAATGTGGATGCTGGCTTTGACGCCAAGACAAATATCGCTGATCTTGGCTTCATTGCAAGAAATCATTTGGGGAATGTTGTCTTCTCTGGCTGGTCTTTTGATCGTTCTTGTAAATCTGCGGAGGCGGCTGAATGTCTGGTTGCTCTGGAACGCATTCGTCAAGCTTTGTCTATGTCCCAAGGTCATATATGGCTGGAGTCTGATTGTCTGGCAACTATAAAGATGTTGAACGACCCCTCTCCAAACCGGTCGGACAACTGCTTTATCATCGAGGAGGCTAAACAGAAGTTGTGGTTGTTCCAGGATTTTACAGTTTCCTTTTGCCACCGTGGAGCGAATGAAGCGACGCACCATTTGAGCCAGTTGGGTAGGAGAGATCTTTCCTTTGGTTTTATTCTTGAGGGTCTTCCGGATTGCGCGTCAGCTGCCTTAAGTTCTGATTGTAATCCTAAGTTTTCCCTACTTTCAAAACAAGGTTTTGGTTGGATCATTGATAACGTTGTAGCAGCTGGTATATGTCCTTGACGCATTCTTAGAAACTCTTTAGGGAAAACAAAAGATATGATATATAATATATCTTAAACCCGGCCGGTAGTAAATAGTTGGATATGTGACATTTTTACTATTCTTGTATTCATTTTTTTAAGACGTTACTGTGACATTAGTTGCTAGTAAGGACCTAGTGAGTAGATTAATGTTGTTGTGTATAACTAATTCCATGAACACATTTTTAGAATATAGTGGCTTGGAAGGACTTTGAAACTAGAATAACTGGCAATAGCAAATTGCAAGATGTTTAGTATTTACCCAATTCATTGTAATTCAAGAGGAGAAAAATGCCATTTCTTGTAAGCTACACAACCTGCATTATCTTTGTAGATGATGATTACAGATTTTTCTTATGATATCACATTTGGCAATAATTTAGCCATGAAATTGGTACTACATCCGTCCTCAAATATACGAAGTTTAAAACAAACAAATTAGTTCATTTTTTAATTAATTAATTTGTCATAAACGTCATATATTTAAGGACGGAGATAGTATGTGATATAACGTTCATAGGGATTAGTTGGCTAGCTACTTGGTCATAGTCGTAGCTCAACTGAATAACGCTGACCGTAGAACGTTCAAGTGTAATCAAGGTAAGCATATGCTGAAATCACTTTCCTCAAACATGCCAGCAAAAAAGTATCAGAACATTTGGTGAAATCACTTTAATTTTTACCTAGTCATTATTACTCGCAGTACTAGAACATTTTGACGTAACGGTGGTACCTAAACACATCGAACAACTCTTTTTTTACCTAAACACATCGAACAACTCTTTGTACCAACTCCCATGAACTTTCTGTACAAGAACATCTTGGAAAGAGTAAAATGCGCTAGCGGTCCTTAAACTTGTTGCGCTGTGTCAAGTCGGTCCCCAAACTCGCAAAACGACAAACCAGATTCCTAAACTCCGTTCGGGTCTCATTTTGGTCCAATTAGGGGACACATATCTCTCTTCTCTGTCACTTACACGTGGGACCCGTGAGTAAGGTTGTCTTCAACCTCCAGCCCTCCAGCCGTTACAAACACCGGCCGCCTGCCATCCCTCAGCGGGGCCGGTGGTGCTCGGTGCGGGGGCAGAGGAGCACGGGGTGGAGCGGAGCGGAGCTCGGCCGGCAGAGGAGGAAGCTCCCGCGACGTCGCCGTGTACACTTCACCCCAGCGTCACGCACGCCTCCGGCTGCCGAAGAAGGCGAAGAAGAGGACGTACCCGACGATACGCACCGGGTCAAGCACGAGCTGCCCCGAGGCCGCCTGAACGACGGCGTGGTGGCCCAGGTTGGCGCAGGCGCCGGTCGAGACGTCGGACACGAACGTCCGTGCGAAGTCGGCCTGGGCGCGCAGCCAGGACAAGAACGTCACGCCGTCCTCGATCGCCGCGGGGAGGCGGTGCTCCGGTGCCGGGTGGTACTGGACAGAGAGCACCATGGCGGGGAGCTCGGCGGAGAAGCGACCAGGAGTGGAACATGGGCTGGTCTGGTCGTACTCGCGGTCGCGGGGGCAGCAACCGCCTCCGTGGAGGTGCTTAATAATGTGTTTAGTATTTTGTCGGGGGAGCACGGGGTGACGGGGAGCTTGCGGCCCTCGCCGGCGGCGGCCGCAGGAGGCCTGTACACGCGCAAGCGGAGGCCGCGCGCCGCGTCGTACACGACCTCCTTCCACTGAACGCCGGGACGTTCGGGAGCGGCCACGCTGGCATGATGGTGGATTCGTCGCCGCGGACGACGGAGCCGTTGCTGAGCTCCACAATGTGCGGCGGTGCGGCGCGGTGTCGCTGAAGATGACGGCGGTCGGTCTACGTCTACTCTTCGGTAACTGGTAATGCACCCACTCGCAGTTGAACAGTTGGATTAGATTTGATCGATGCGTCGATTCATTGGAAAGTAGAGAAAGACTAGCTAATCAACAGTTCACCACACATCCTTCAGCTCAGTTGAGCGCGCGGGCATGGTGATGCACAAACTGCTTCAAGATTCCCATCAGTTCCTCCGTAGCCTCGCTCCGCTGTCCGACGACGGAGAAGCCATGCGCTTCCCCTGCGAACTCGGCGACGCAACCAGCGGGAGGTTGGAGACAACTTAACGCACAGGTACAAACCCGTTTGGGAGTAAAATGAGACTCGAATAGAGTTTAGGGACTTAGTTGGTCGTTTTGCGAGTTCGGAGACCGGCTTGACACAAGACGACAAGTTTAAGGACCGCCCGCGCATTTTACTCTCTTGGAAACAGCAAATGTACAAGCGGCCGGTTCGCAATCTATAACATTCTGTTACCACGATCTTGATGATCCTCTCGTAGTCTCGTTCCTTCATCGATCGCCATACGCTACGACGAGGACGCCGGCGGCGAAGAGGAGGCGGGAGGAGCAGCGTGGATGATTCCTCCCCCGCCGCCGCGGCCTTCTGGATGACGGCTCGGCGACGCGGGCCCTCGTCGCTCTCCCTTCCCCTTGGACTTCGCCGGAGCCGCGCGCTTACCTTGCAACGGCATGGCGCGTCCGGAGCGGCCCTTGGGAGTGGAGGACGGTGATGGCCTTCTTCCTCCGGCCTCAGCCGCCCGGGCTTTCTCCTGAGCAGCCCGCGCAGCCGCGCCCTCGCTGTCTTCCTGCGCGCCCGTGCCCGCGATGGCGACCTTCTTGTCGCCGCTGGCCACCGCGTCTCCCTCCCTGGGAGCAGCAGCAGCACCATGGTTGGACTTGGAGCTGCTCTTGGAGGAAGCAGAGGTCGCCGCCCGGCGGCGGTGTGGCTGCTGCAGGAGGACCGAGAAGCAGCAGCAGCGCCGGAGAGCCGCCGCTGGCGGCGGGGACGACGGCGCGAGAGCCAACTGTAGAGGCAAGAGCCGGCGTGACAGGTGGAACAAGGATGGCGCCGCGGCCATGGCTGCGCTTGCCTGCTGCTCCGCCTGTGGCTAGCTGTATCGATCTACTACCAGTCTGGGCGAGGGAGAGCGAGAGGCAGGCAGGCAGCTAGTGATGGAGTTGGAGTTGTTGCTGCTGGGCACGAATATTTATGATGGAGCACGGCAGGGGACAAGCAATGGACGGCCGGCCAGGGGAAGAAGGTTTGGTGAGCTCATTGATGGGATCATAGGATGAAGTATGAAGACGACGACAGAGAACAGTGACGTACAGCTCCAACAATGCCACCCCTGGTTTTCCTGAGGTCAATAAGAGCTCGAATTTAGTTCCACACCACTGCCCCCTGTCCCCGCTCGGCGACTCGGAAGACCGAAGGCGACCGAAGCCTCTCACTGCCGCCACCCAACTTCCCCTCCTTCCTTCCGCTGCCGGAGGGGCTGGCCGGAAGGCCATGCCGACCCCTAGGATAGCGGCAGCGGGGCCTCTGTGCTGGATTTTGGTCGCGTTTGCTGCTCTGAGCGGGGGATCGGGCGGCCAGTCAAGACGGTGATGGCATGGCAGCGCCGCCGGGTCGGGGGTGGCCGGATCCGGCGCCGACGAGCGTGGGCGCGATGGCTGGGCTCCCAGGCGTGGGGGCAGTGGGGGCGGTTTAAGGCAGTTGCGGCTGGCCGGCCAGGCCCTGCGGCGGTGGCTCGATGTGGAGGACACGGCGTGGGTCGTGACGGCACGGCGGCGGTCGTCTCGCGGCCGCGACGGCTTGGCCGCGGTGCAGTGCGGCGTGGCGCCCACCAATCCAGGCGCGTGCGGTGTCGTGGGGGCGTCCGCCGGCCCTGACGCGCGTGGCCAGCTGTGGCTGAGGCGGGTGGCGGATGGAGAGCCGCAGCAGAGGTTGCGTCTGCGTAACGGGGCGTGAGGATGGCAACAGAGATGCGGAGCTTCGGCAGCATGATGTGTGGGGATGCGACAGAGGTGTCCCTCGACTGGGGTGGCTGTGGCGGTGGTGCTGGCATGCTGCGTCGAATGCGTGCAGCGGGGTCCGCCGCTCCAAGCGTAAGCCCTCGCCAGATTCTTTCTGGCGAAATGGCGGTGGCGCCCTTGGGCGTCGCTTTCCCTGTTAGGAGCGTCATTTTGGAGTTACAACCCTGTTGCATGTGGTTTTTGGGTGAAAACCCTGTCCAGCTTCTGGACGAGCAACGACGGTGCCAGTCAGCGTCGTCTCTAGAGACATGTTCGATCGGTGGCATGACCGACCTATTGCTTATGGTCGCTTCAGTCGGTAGTGACAATTCCATCATTGACATGCGACAAGGGGTTGACTACCTCATGCCAAGACATTTGCGCTCTTGTTGGTGGCCAAGGGTCATCTTTTGGTTGCTGTTCGGCTGCTCACAGCGAACCATGGTGCCTGGTGTTGCTTGGAAATCGCTAGTGCAGTGCAGAACAACGTCGAAGGACGGCGCTTGCGGCAATGGTAGCTGGTGATGACTCGTCCTGCAGCAGACCACAATGGGTTGTTCAGCATGGCTGGACCCACCCGGTGTGGTACAACGTCGGAAGATGGCGCAGGCAACAACCTTGGTCTACTAGTTCGATGGCGGTGGCTTCGTGCGAGAGGGAAAGCAACGAGATGATTTCGAACCACAGTGGTGGTTTAGCGGCTTGGTAAAGTTCTTTGGGGTGGGACACCTCATCTTGCTATCTTCACGGCAATTCAAGAAATGAGTCCGGAGCATGGAGCTATGTGGCAGATTGGAGGTCCCCGCGCATGAGAGAGACGTCCAACGGTGGATGAGGTGAGGCCCCCACATGTTGTGTTGTTCGGACTCGGTGTTTTCATTCCGTTGGGTGGTTTGCTTTGGTGCAACAGCACTACGACGAAGGATCATGCAGGGCGGTGGCCTTCTCGGTGTGGTGGTGTCTACCCCCTCTGTTCCTCTATCAGCACTGGATCACTTCAGAGGTTTTCGATGATCGCAAGAGTGCGGTTGGTCGTCCGTGTTGATGTCCCAATCTGCCCGGTCAGTGAGTATAGTTGAGCGGTAACCCGCGTTGATGTCCCAATCTACGCGGACGAGTTTGTTTTCTTTTCTCTTTATGTTTCGTGACTATGATCTCTCAAAATCGTAGTCTTGTATTTTTCTTCTATATAAAAAACACGAATTTACAGCGAGAGCGGCGACCGAGTCCTCCACCATCATCATCTAAATTCTAAACGAAGCCTCGGAAGAAAGGAACTAAGGAACACACCGGAGAGGTGGTTGCTAGCCCGACGCCGGCAAGGGGGGGTTTCGCTGTGTCGACAGGTGGGCCGGCTGGTGCCAACTTATTTTGGACCGAAGATGGTTACCCAAGTTTTTCCAACTAATAAATAAAAAGGCCTGGGTGGGTAGGATAAGAAAGGAAAAAGTCCATTCCACGACCCTCATCTACAAGCGTTGTTTGAGTTTCGACCCCCCAACCACAAAACCAGGTATCGGACACCCACGAACTATGAAAACCGTCTAATTTTCACCCCTCGACGGTTTAGTGGGTGGTTTTCACCAACATGGCGCCACATGTTAGGTAGGGCCCACATGTCAGGGTGGGCCCCACATGCCAGGTGGCTTTCTTCTTTCCTCCATCCAACCGAGTGGCTCCCTCCTCCTCAGGAAAGGGGACGAGCCGCCGTCGGGGCCTCCTCCGGCGTGGTGATGGCTGACGGCTGCCGCGAGCAGGGGGAGGGGCGGAGGGAACAGGGGAGGGCCGGTACGGCCCTGTGGATGGCTAGGGAAAAAAGCAGGGGAGGCCGCAACAGAGAAAAGGAGGGACGCGCTGTGCCAGCCTGTTCGTCGTCGCGCCTGAGCCCGCCGGGGAGGGAGGGACATGCGGCGCCAACCCCCTTGTTGTCGTGTCGGAGCCTGCCGGGAGGGAGGGGCCCCACCTCCATCGCAGTGGCTTCCGCGAGGGGCCCTGCTCCGCCGTCGCGAGATGGGAGAGGAGGGGGCGCGGCGTGGCGGTGCGGGGAGAACGAGGGAGGTGGACGGGGATGAGGGGGCAACGACGGCGTGAATCACTTCACCGGAGATTCGGTCCCACACGAGGTGGACGGCGGTGCGCCACCTGGATCCCCATGCCCCTGCTCCCCCGCCCCTTGTCGAGGCAGCAGAGGCCCCGCGGCTCGCCGGTGGAGGAGGCAGCCGCAACGGCGGAGTCCTACCTCGCCTCGCCTGAACGCCGAGGAAAGACTGCCACTCCTGATCTGCCTTTGTAAGCATCAAGGCCCCACCGCACCTTTGGTAAGGGTGTGTTTCGGTGATAAATGACAACCATATACTTGTGACTAACCTTTGTTTTGTAGCGGATTTATCTTTGGGTTATTGTCATAAGTAATTAATGAAAAGTGACCCCTCAATTTGAATTAATGGATGATCAATGGACAAAGACTACAAGGCTAAGGACATTTCTAGTTCCGAGTGTCACAAGGAGATGAATGGCACTTGGATTTGCTAGTTTGTAGTGTTTGACCGCACTATAAAGAGGGGTTCACACTTGAGTAGCTTGACCATGCTAAATGCTATGCCATAATTATGCACTCTCAAGTTCCTTGGTCACTAAACAGCTCAAGACACTCATGGAAACACTTTGAAAGCAAAAGACTTGAAGAAAAACTCAAAGGAGATTGAATTGGAAGAGTTGAAACTGAAAAGGGCGCGCCGGATCATCCGACACCATCATTTTTAGTTGCACCGGATGATTAACGTGAAAGACTCAGCAGAATTTAATAGCACCGGATGAAGCGACGGTGTATCAGCAGAAGCATCGGTTCATCCGATGACCTAGGGTTTGGTAATAGTGGCGAATCAAGTCAAGTGCCTTCAACACCGGATGAAGCGACGATCTCAGCAGCGGTTCATCCGGCGCATGCATATATTTCATACAGAGACGCATCGAGTGAACCTGCTTCAGCACTGGATGAACCGACGCACTTGGACACCATCAGCGGTTCATCCGGTGACCCTGTTTATTCTACGCAGAGACGTTTTGAGTGAAGAGCCTTCAGCACCGGATAAACCGACGCTACATCGTTGTGAGAGTCAGATGAAGTGGTACAGCGTCCAGGTTGAACAGCTATAATTCGAGACACAGAGTGACCGGATGAACTGACGCTGTTGCAGGGGGAACCGTCGGTTCATCCGACGGTACTACTTTTCAGAGGACTTTTATAACGGCTAGCATCCCTTGCTAGGTCTATAAATTGGACCCCCCTGCGTCTCTTGAGCTGCCTTTGCCACTCTGAAGAACTACAGCAGCCAAGGAGAAGAAGAGTTAGTGATTTGATCATTTGGACTTTATCTTCCTAGCCAAGAGGGATTCTTTCTTGGTGATCAATAGTTTCAAGGTGCTTTCATTGGCATAGCTGAGTGCATTGGTCAAGTGAAAGGTTGTGGACTTGTTACTCTTGGAGTTTGACAGCTCCTAGGTGATCTCAGTGATTTGGGATTCTTGGTGAGCTCTTGGAGATTGTGGGAGCCCCAGGAAGTTCTTGGTGTAAATGGATTGAGACCAACCATTCCGGAGATGGAGAACAGGTACTCTTAGTGAGCACTCAAGTCTAAGTGGCTTGAGGGGGAGCAAAACTCTTAGTGAGTGCTCCAACGTGGATTAGGGAGAAGCGTCAACTTCTCGATACCACGGGAAAAAATTCGGTTGTCTCGTGTCCTCCCTTTCTACCTTCTTGCACTTATTTCCGCATTTACTTTCAGCTCTTAAGTTCCTGCACTTTTGCTCCCTCTAGTTTGCTTTGCTTGTTGCATATCTTGACTAGGGTGCTTTACACATGTTAGTGTGAATCTTGCTAAGGAACATTGTTGTTAGTGTGCTTAGTTGGTAGGAAGAAACCTTTTTAGATGGGCAACACTAGAGATCTAGGCTAAGGTTTGTTACTTGTTCTAGAAATTTGAAGAAGGCCCATATTCAACCCCCCTTCTATAGGCCATCGATCCTACAAGTGGTATCAGAGCTTAGGCTCTCTTTTTGGTGGCTTAACCGCCTAGAGAGATGGGCAAGGGGAGTGGAAATGGCCCTCCCAAGTTGGCGGGGAAACGGTTCACTTTTTGGGTACATAGAATGGCTAGCTTTCTTCAAGCACAACACCATGATGCATGGACCACTACCATGTATCCCATGCCTAATGAACCCACTGAGAGTGAACTCAAGTGGAACTATCGTGCTAGAAACTTTATCTTTGAGACACTTGAGGAGGATTTGTTTGATAGGGTGTTAGCTTTGGAGACCGCTCACGAGGTTTGGATGGAGCTCAAAAGAATCCATGTAGGCAGCAAGAAAATCCGTGAGGAGAAGTATGAGTTGCTTAAGGTTGAGCTAAATGAGTTTAAGATGAAAGATGATGAGGGGTGTAGAGGAAATGTACTCTAGGATGGGTGTTATTATTCAAAATATCAATGCTAATGTGTTCGAGCAGGAAATCATTTGGAAAATTCTTCAAACGCTTCCCAAGCCCAAGTACAACATCGTGAAGGCACTCATCTTTGAAAAGGACTTCGAAACTCTCACCATCACCGAAGTTGTGAACAAGATTCGATCTCATGAGATGTTCTTGATGGGTCAAATTGAAGGATCTTCTTCAACATCAAGCTCCAAGAAGAATCTTGCACTCAAGGCTGGTGACAAGCCCAAGTCCAAGTCAAAAGCAAAGCCTCCTCCCTCTTCAAGTGAAAGTGAAGACAAGAGTGACTCAAGTGATGAAGATGATGGTGAACTTGCTTTCCTCATGAGGAGGACCACCAAATTGCTCTCCAAGATTGGCAAGAAGGGCTACAACTATGATCCCAAGAAGAACAAGTTTCGCTCATCAAGAAGAAGCGGTGAAGGTGGCAAGAGGAAGTGCTATAATTGCCAAAGCTATGATCATCTATCATATGATTGCCCCAAGCCAGACAAGCGAGCATCAAGTTCTAGCAAGAAGAACGACAATGAAAATGATAAAGAGAAAGATGAGAAGCACTCCAAGAAGGACTCATACAAGAAGAAGTCTTCTAGCAAGCCCTACAACAACAAGAAGGGTGGTCATCGTTCTCTCTTGGCAAATGAGTGGATCACGGATGGTGAAACTTCAAGTGAATCAAGTGATGGTGAAGATGAGAAGAACAAGAAGTTTGCCGGTCTTGTGATCATGGATGATGAAGAACCTCCTCTTCCTCCACCACCTATGTGCTTCATGGCTAAACACTCCAAGGTGAGCGATAATGAAGATAGTGACTCCTCGGATAGTGATAATGAACTTTCACCTCATGCTCTTAAGGGTCTTCTAGATCAATACACCTACATGATCAAGAAACAAAAGAGTAAGCTCAAGGCTCTTGAAGAGACCCATAAGAAACTTAAGCTATCCAATGATGAGTTGCTTGTGAAACACAATGACCTTAGCAAAGAGCATGAAGCTTTGGTAGTGTCTCACAAGTCACTTAGAGATGACCATGACAAGTTGCTTGATAAGCACAATGAGCTAATCATCAAACATGATGATATAACCGTGCTTAACAAGTCTCTTGAATCAAATCAAAAGATACTTAAGAAAGGTCATGTGATCTTAGAGATGAAGTATCAAGAGATTGAGCTTGCTTATGAGGCTATTTGTGCTAGTGGGCAAGAAATTGCTAGAGACATCACTAAGACAAATGCTTCTACTTCTTGTGATGATTTGATTGAAGAACCTAAGATCTTGCCTAATGATGAGAATGTTGCCTCTTCTTCCAAGACTAACCATGATAGGGTGAAAGGACTTGAAGAGGAAGTAAGAAGCCTAAGATCTTGTGTGAAGAAATGGCCAAGGGTGAAACATTGCATAAGGAGATCCTCTATCACAATGCAAGAGATTATGGCACTAGGGAACTTGGCTCCTTCCCTCAACCCATCAAAGAGACTCGCAAGTCAAAAGAACTATATGGGTGCTTTGTGAAGGAAGTTGGGTCTTATTGCCAATATTACCAAATCACCGGTCATCACACAAGGGAGTGTCCTTTACCTTCACGTCCTTTTCCTAAATTACCTTGCAACTATCGTTCCATGTTCAACAATAAACATTTCTTGTTGTTGAAGAATAGCAAGGGCAAAGTGGCGGCAAGGTTCATAGGGACCAAGGCTAAAGTGAATCAACCTAGGCAAATTTGGGTTCCCAAAGCTTTAGTAACTCATGTGATTGGACCCAAACTTGCTTGGGTTCCTAAATCTTCAACTTGATCTCTTTGTGTGTAGGTGAACTACAAGGCCGGGGGAAGTCATTGGGTTCTTGATAGTGGGTGTACTCAACGCATGACCGGCCAAAGTAAAATGTTCACCTCTCTAGTGGATGATGCGGGGAATCATGAGCAAGTCACCTTTGGTGATAATTCTAAAGGAAGAGTTTCCGGTTTGGGTGACATAACCATTGCAAAAGATCTCTCTCTTTCCAATGTTTTGTTTGTAGACTCTTGTAGTTATAACTTGCTTTCCATTGCACAATTTTGTGATCTTGGCTTATCTTGCTTGTTTGATGATGAGGGAGTTATCATTACTAACAAGAAATCTAATGAAGTTGTGTTCAAAGGTTTTCGCCATGGGAACATCTATCTTGTGGACTTCTCCTCTCATGAAGCAAACTTGACTACTTGTCTTTTCACCAAGACATCCAAGGGTTGGCTATGGCATCGTCGTATTGCACATATAGGCATAAGTCAACTCAAGAAGGCTTTCAAAAGAGGTTTAGTTCTTGGTGTGAAGGATGTCACATTTGAGAAGGACAAGTTATGTGGAGCGTGTCAAGCCGGCAAGCAAGTAGCAAGTCATCATCCTATGAAGGCTTATGTATCTACCTCAAGACCTTTGGAAATCATGCACACAGACCTCTTCAGCCCTACTACATACAAGAGTCTTGGGGGTAATCTCTATTGTCTTGTCATTGTTGATGATTACTCACACTACACTTAGACATTCTTTATGGAGGACAAGAGCAAGACATTCGGGATCTTCAAGAACTTTGCTAAAAGGGCTCAAAATGAATTTGAGTTATCTATTGTGAAGATCCGGAGTGACAATGGATCGGAATTCCGAAACACTAATGTGGAAGAATATTGTGATGAGCTAGGCATCAAGCATGAATTCTCCTCAACCTACACACCACAACAAAATGGTGTGGTACAAAGGAAGAACAAGACTCTCATCACATTGGCAAGAGCTATGTTGGATGACTATGGTATCTCTCAAAGATTTTGGGCGGAAGCTTTCAACACGGCGTGTCATGCTTCAAATAGGGTGTATCTCCATCGACTACTCATGAAGACACCCTACGAGCTACTCATTGGGAGGAAGCCCAACATCTCCTACTTCCGAGTCTTTGGGTGTAAGTGTTTCATTTACAAGAAGAGGAAGCACCTAGGGAAGTTTGAGAGTAGGGTAGATGAGGGCATGTTTCTTGGTTATGCATCAAACTCCAAGGCATATAGAGTATTCAACAACACTACACGTGCCGTTGAAGAAACATGTGACGTGGAGTTTGATGAATCTAATGGCTCCCAAGGAGATGGCTATTGTTGTGATGATGTAGGAAAAGAACCTCTCCGAGATGTAATGAAGAAGATGGCTATTGGGGACATCAAGCCCAAAGAGGATGATAATGCACCTTCTACTTCCCACAACCATGAAGACTCATCCTCTTCCGATGATGACAATGATGACCATCAAAGGCGTACAAGACAAGAAAGCCCATCTTCCTCAAATGGACCACCTCCTACATCACAAGACACCCAAGATCAAGGAGAAGAAGAACCGGAAGTAGTGCAACCTCAAGACGATCCAACCACACTTGAAAGGCGTACAAGGACTTCATCAAACCACCCCATCGATCTTGTCTTGGGTGATCCCAAGGGTGGTACACGTACTCGCTGCAAATAATATGCTTCGTTTTGCAAACATCATGCGTTTGTTTCTTTTGTAGAACCCACTACTATAGAGGAAGCTCTTAAGGACCCGGATTGGATCTTGGCTATGCAAGAAGAGCTCAACAACTTCACAAGAAATGAAGTTTGGGTCCTAGTAGAGCGCTCTAAGAACAAGAATGTGATTGGCACCAAGTGGGTCTACCAAAACAAGCAAGATGAACATGGAGTTGTGGTGAAGAACAAGTCAAGACTTGTTGCCAAGGGCTACTCTCAAGTGGAAGGCTTGAACTATGGAGAAACCTTTGCTCCGGTTGCACGTCTTGAAGCAATCCGTATCCTTCTTGCTTATGCCTCTTGTCATAAAATGAAATTGTTCCAAATAGATGTCAAGAGTGCCTTCTTAAATGGCTTCATCAATGAAGAAGTCTATGTTGAGCAACCTCCCGGTTTTGAAGATACCACACATACTAACCATGTCTATCGGTTGATCAAGGCTTTGTATGGACTCAAGCAAGCTCCTAGGGCATGGTATGAGAGGCTCCGGGACTTTCTCATCAAGGAAGGCTTCAAGATTGGAAGAGTGGACAATACTCTATTCACCAAGATCATCAACGGAGAGCTCTTGAATTGTCAAATCTATGTTGATGATATCATCTTTGGCTCTACCAATCTTAAAGTGTGCAAGGATTTTAGTGATCTCATGACTAAGGAATTCGAGATGTCTATGATTGGGGAGCTTAACTTCTTCCTTGGGTTTCAAATCAAGCAATTGAAGGAAGGAACCTTCATCCATCAAGAAAAGTACACCAAAGATATTCTCAAGAAGTTCAAGATGGATGATTGCAAGCCAATCAAGACACCAATACCTACCAATGGACATCTCGACTTAGATGAGGGAGGTAAACCGGTTGACCAAAAGCTTTACCGTTCAATGATCGGCTCTCTTCTTTAGCTTACTGCATCTAGGCCCGATATCATGTTTAGTGTTTGCATATGTGCTCGGTTTCAAGCCAACTCTAAAGAATCTCACCTAAGTGCTTTGAAAAGGATCCTTAGATACTTAAAATACACACCTAGCATTGGCTTGTGGAACCCCCATGGTACTTGTTTTGAGCTCTTGGGTTATTCGGATTCGGACTTTGCCGGATGTCGAGTAGACCGTAAGAGCACTTCGGGTGGGTGCCATTTGCTAGGCCGATCTTTGGTTGCTTGGTCCTCTAAGAAGCAAAACTCCGTGGCCTTATCCACCGCGGAGGCGGAATACATTTCCGTCGGGGCTTGTTGTGCTCAAATCCTCTATATGAAGCAAAGCCTCTTGGATTATGGTGTGGTTCTAGATAGGGTTCCCCTCCTTTGTGATAATGAAAGTGCCGTAAAAATTGCTAACAACCCGGTTCAACACTCGCGCACCAAGCACATTGATATCCGCCATCACTTCTTGTGAGACCATGTGGCTAAAGGTGATATTCTCCTTTGTGGTGTTCGCTCCGAGGAGCAATTGGCGGATATATTCACTAAGCCTCTTGATGAAAACACCTTTTGTAGGCTAAGGAGTGAATTAAATGTGCTTGATGTGTCTAACATCATGTGATGCTTGTCATATAGTTTGCATTTGCATATGTACATGATGTAGGGGCTTGCCTAACCTCGTTAAGATAGTGGTGAGTATGGGTCTTGCTTGAGCCGGTGGTTCTAAAGTTTCGCTCAAGGCATGTTGAAAGGCTCACCATGAGTAAGCTTAACAAGGGTTCAAACTTAGCAAGATAGTTTATCTTTCCGCTTTGCATCTTATCTTGTCATATAGTATGCATTCGTGTTTATTTTCATGCATTTGTTCTTGCATAGCATTGCGTGAGAGGTGTCACAAAGGAAAATCACACTATGAGAAAGTTGCTTAGCGTTCAATGCAAATCAACATGTCCAAAAGTGTGCTAAGACAAATGATGGTGCTTAATGCCTATTGAGTTATGTCCTAACGAGCTTAAAGTTTCTATCTCTAAGTTCAAAGGCAATGACTCATACATTCCCTTTTTGGTTCTTATTCGCCTATTTTTCTAAAATTTTATAAGGTCTATCCCTTGAAGGGAATCTATGGTGTATATACCTCTATTTTACAAAGGAGTGCTTGAGGGGTGAGGTTGTCACTCGGGATTGATCCAAAAATGTGTTTGTGTTGGCTTGTGTGTGGCATTTGTCGGATAAAAAATGAGCTTTACTTCAACATTCTGTTTTTATGTTCACCGGATAAACTGCTGCTATATAGGTTCCAGCGTCGGTTCATCCGGTGGCCGGGTCAGTTTGAATTTTGCATCGCGTGCCTCTGTTAGCTATCGTCGGATGAACTGACGCTCACCTCTGTGGTTGCAGCGGTTCATCCGGTGCTACTAAAATCTGGGGCACATTCAGACCCGCGCAATATTCATCCGGCGAATCTAAAAATCATGCCATCAGATCATCTGGTGATGCGTTTCTCAGTTTTGACCATATCGTCCGACGTATACACCGACGCTGCACGATTTCTTACCGTCGGTTCATCCGGCGCTTCTCTGCAGTGTGGCCCCACATGTCATATCCACCCTGTCCGTTTCTTCCTCAGTTCAAACCGCATCTGGCTTCACCCGTACACCGCCGTTCCGTTCGCCGCCGGCCGTCTCCGCTCGTGCCGCGGCTCCTGCGCCCTCCGCCGGCTCCAGAACTCCGCCGCCGGCCTTCTCCGCCGCCGCCCCCTCCGCTCGAAATCGTGCGCGTGCCGCCCGCGCTCCCTGCTAGGGTTTCGTGCGCCGCCGCCCGTTCTGGCAAGCCGGCGCCGCTGCGACCCGTCGGCCGTCGTCCTGAAGCTCATGCAGGACCTCTCTACCCTCCCCTGCAGCTTCCCGTCGAACCTCTGCAGCAGGGGTGAGCACCACCTCCCTTCCCCCGCCTCTGTTCTTGTTCATATGAGGATTAGTTGGTGTTTCTAGGAATTGAACCATGTTGATTGAGCAATTTTGTTTCATTTGCATCTCACATGCTCAAATGTTCAGTTTTAGAGCTTGTTTTCATCAAGTTTTGCTAAATCTCATGAAAATGGTGCTCTGCGGCTACTGTTTGGCCATGTTCTTGCCCTGTTCTCCTCCAACAGTAGCCTGTGTTCATGTTCTAGATCACCTGTCCTGCTCATAGTGTTTGTATCATGATCTATCTCATGCACTTTGAGTTGTTGTGCTTACTCGATAAATACCTTATCTATGTCAGTAGCCCATATTCATGATTTCGCTCACACACACACACATCTTGTGCACTTAAGGATCCTCCTAGATTTCTTTCCTTATCTTATGCCATGATCATCTTCTAGAATCCATGCATAGGCTCTATCTTTCATATGCTTTGCTTAAGGACCCCATCTTTAGTTATTTATCTTGTTTATACTCTTAGCTCGCCATTCTATAATCTTCCACCTTTTTCTCTGACAGATGGCAGGCGACAAGAGGAAAGGCAAGGCAGTGGTTGAGCCGAAGAAGAAGAAAGCAGACAGGAAAAGGAGTGGGAGCGTGTGCTCCAGGTGCCCGACACCCAGGGTCAGCCACAGAGGGGGATTCGGATTGGCAGCAGTGCACAGAGTCAGGGGGAGCAGCCCCAGGAGCAGCAGGTGTTACGGCATTCAGGCTGTACCAGACAGATAGAGACAGAGACTCAGTCACCTTCCTCTGCACCACGTACCGGTCCACGGACTCGTGGTGGACACACTCAGGCTCAGCCGACTCCTAGGCAGAGGAGGACAGCAGCAGAGCAGCACGTGGAGCAGGATCAGGAGGATTAGTCGAGAGAGGGCCTGGAGATCCGTATTGGTGCACCGCGTGCAGAGGCCTTCGGGGTCTACCTCTGTGATCTGAGGAGTCTTTCTGGTCCGAAGATCCGGAAGTTGAGGTTTGTGACAGAGGACGAGTGGTTCCCTCCTCAGAGAGAGAACTGTGACCCTAGGTTCTAGACCATTCTTCAGGAGAGCTTCTATGCCTCCTATGTCAGGAAGGGATCACAGTTGAGCCAGCATAGGATGTTGCAGTGGACAGCACTCAGGGCAGCGGCAGCTGGAGTCCCGATACTCCCACACTTCGACTACCTACCGGGACTTGCAGCTCTGGTCAGTGAGAGGCCCCGTTACGTGCCAGAGTGGGTCAGAGTCTTCTACTCCACGGTCTACGTTGAGGATGCCCAGCTCTCGATCAGATTCATGTTCATGGGGCAGCAGTACAGACTCACTCGAGAGGGGATTGCAGAGTTCCTTGGGGTTCAGGTCAACGACACATCGATTCACTACTTGACCTACCCCCGACATTGAGGCTCCTCGTCGTGCTCACACTCCTATTGTTCCGACAGACGAGCAGATCAGCTTCCTCTTCCAGCAGCCGTTTCTCCCCGGCACCCCTCGGACCCTTGACAGACTGACACGCGAGGCCTACGTGGTCCACTTCGCTCTCAGGAGGTCACTACTCTTCAGGATGGGGAATGCCGAGTCGATCACAGGGGTTCAGCAGTGGTTACTCCTATACATCATGACTCACCAGCCTTTTGATATTGTGGACATTCTGCTGAGTGAGATTGAGGATGCTATTATGGACGGGATGGGGATGACCAGGCAGTTCCCCTTTGCCCACTATATCTCTGTCTTGGAGCGTTCTCGGTACATGTTCAAGACATACCAGCCACCGATACCAGGGGACAGGAGGCAGGGACCCAGGGGACAGAGACGAGCAGCAGAGGACCTTCAGGCTCGTGCTGCAGCTGAGGCAGCTATGGATGAGGCTGCTCGACAGGACGAGCTTCTTGCTCTAGCTGAGGGGCCTATGCCCGCGTACCTCGCCACTGACACTGAGGAGGACTCGAGCGAGGACGAGGACTTTGAGCCAGAGACACAGCACGTCTTCCGTACTCGACGTGCTCACGACGACGAGGTAGGGGGCTCTAGTTTGCCTGGACAGAAGGAGGCTGAGTCGCCTATTCCACCTATCTCTACCTCTCAGGTCACTCAGCCAGATGCCCTTGCTTCAGTGATCCAGTCGTTGGCCGACCAGTCGAAGGCCACGATGAAGATTCAGTGCGAGATGCAGGCGCAGTTCCAGCGACAGCAGGAGGCACAGCAGATCATCCTCGATGGTATACGACAGCAGCAGGAGGCACAGAGGGTGCAGTTCTTGCAGCAGCAGGAGGCTCAGAGGCAGCAGCTACAGCAGCACCAGATGATGACTGCCCAGATGTTCTCTTTCATGTCCACTTGCTTGGGTCAGCTCTTCCAGCACACGGGGCTTCAGCTTCCGTCTCTTCTGACCCAGCAGCTTCTTCAGCTTGAGCCAGCCGTTTCAGTACCACCTGTCAGCTTTGTGAGCCTCCCGATCTTGACAGTCTCGATCTCAGCTTCACCACTCCTTCCGTCCGGGACGTTCACCTCTCAGCAGCTCTCGACTCCTCAGACTACCACTCTACTTGAGCAGCTCAGGGCAGGGCAGTTCTCTCAGACACCGTCGACTCAGCTGATGTCTCCTTTCCCGACAGGACCTCTGATCTTCGAGACACCAGCACGCCCTTCTCTGGGGTTCTCCTCGCCCATGCCTTCCATGGCTACTCCTCAGGCAGAGCGACTCGATCAGGAGGATACCACTCTTCGCTCTATTACTTAGCAGATCGAGTCAGAGATGGCAGCTGTGAGCACTCAGGCTCTTCTTACCTCCACCGGCACCGACACAGCTCGTATCCCTTCACCTGTCCGGTCTTCGCCAGTCCGATCTTCTGAGCTGTCAAGGTTCGAGTCCGATGACGGTGACACCTCCGGCTACCACGTCGCTCCTCGCTCAGGGCACCACCAGGACACCTCGACGCCGCCGACTTCTCCTCCACCACAGCAGGATTAGGACCCCTTTTTGGTGCTTGTTGCCAAAGGGGGAGATAGATAGGGGGAGTAGAGATAGGGGGAGCTTGGGAGTTTGTTTTGAGAGCTTTTGTGCCCCTTGTATGTTTTATGGAGTTCATGATGAGACATGTATTTAGATCTTGTGTATGTTGATGGTTCACATGTCTACTCATGCTTGTGTGTTTGTTTAATTAATGCATGTGTGCTTGTGCTTATCTCTTTCATGCATTAATTGTTGAGTGTACGCTTTAATTTCAAATTTTCGTGTATCTCTACTTGTGTTGTCATCTATCACCAAAAAGGGGGAGATTGTAAACATCAAGGCCCCACCGCACCTTTGGTAAGGGTGTGTTTCGGTGATAAATGACAACCATATACTTGTGACTAACCTTTATTTTGTAGCGGATTTATCTTTGGGTTATTGTCATAAGTAATTAATGAAAAGAGATCCCTCAATTTGAATTAATGGATGATCAATGGACAAAGACTACAAGGCTAAGAACATTTCTAGTTTCGAGTGTCACAAGGAGATGAAGGACACTTGGATTTGCTAGTTTGTAGTGTTTGACTGCACTATAAAGAGGGGTTCACACTTGAGTAGCTTGACCATGCCAAATGCTATGCCATAAATATGCACTCTCAAGTTCCTTGGTCACTAAACAGCTCAAGACACTCATGGAAACACTTTGAAAGCAAAAGACTTGAAGAAAAACTCAAAGGAGATTGAATTGGATGAGTTGAAACTGAAAAGGGCGCGCCGGATCATCCGACGCCATCATTTTTAGTTGCACCGGATGATTAATGTGAAAGACTCAGCAGAATTCAATAGCACCGGATGAACCGACGGTGTATCAGCAGAAGCATCGGTTCATCCGATGACCTAGGGTTTGGTAACAGTGACGAATCAAGTCAAGTGCCTTCAGCACCGGATGAAGCGACGATCTCAGCAGCGGTTCATCCGGTGCATGCATATATTTCATACAGAGATGCACTGAGTGAACCTGCTTCAGCACTGGATGAACCGACGCACTTGGACACCATCAGCGGTTCATCCGGCGACCCTGTTTATTCTACGCAGAGACGTTTTGAGTGAAAAGCCTTCAGCACCGGATAAACCGACGCTACATCGGTGTGAGCGTCGGATGAAGTGGTACAGCGTCCAGGTTCAACGGCTATAATTCGAGACACAGAGTGACCGGATGAACCGACCCTGTCGCAGGGGGAACCGTCGGTTCATCCGACGGTACTACTTTTTAGAGGACTTTTATAACGGCTAGCCTCCCTTGCTAGGCCTATAAATTGGACCCCCCTGCGTCTCTTGAGCTGCCTTTGCCACTCTGAAGAACTACAGCAGCCAAGGAGAAGGAGAGTTAGTGATTTGATCATTTGGACTTCATCTTCCTAGCCAAGAGGGATTCTTTCTTGGTGATCAAGAGTTTCAAGGTGCTTTCATTGGCATAGCTGAGTGCATTGGTCAAGGTAAAGGTTGTGGGCTTGTTACTCTTGGAGTTTGACGGCTCCTAGACGGTGTCGGTGATTTGGGGTTCTTGGTGAGCTCTTGGAGATTGTGGGAGCCCCGGGAAGTTCTTGGTGTAAATGGATTGAGACCCACCATTCCAGAGATGGAGAACGGGTACTCTTAGTGAGCACTCAAGTATAAGTGGCTTGAGGGGGAGCAAAACTCTTAGTGAGTGCTCCAACGTAGATTAGGGAGAAGCGTCAACTTCTCGATACCACGGGAAAAAATTCGGTTGTCTCGTGTCCTCCCTTTCTACCTTCTTGCACTTATTTCCGCATTTACTTTCAGCTCTTAAGTTCCTTCGCTTTTGCTCCCTCTAGTTTGCTTTGCTTGTTGCATATCTTGACTAGGGTACTTTACACATGTTAGTGTGAATCTTGCTAAGGAACATTATTGTTAGTGTGCTTAGTTGGTAGGAAGAAACCTTTTTAATGGGCAACACTAGAGATCTAGGCTAAGGTTTGTTACTTGTTCTAGAAATTTGAAGAAGGCCCATATTCAACCCCCTTCTATAGGCCATCGATCCTACAACCTTGCCTCGAGGAAGGAGGTCGGGCTGCCGGTGGCGGTAGCGCGGAGGAGGAGGGGCTGGCGCGAAGGAGGGCGGGCCGCCGGTGTTGGGAGAGGGGAGGAGGAGGGTGCCGATGTGGAGGTGGCCGGACCGCCGGTGTCGTTGGAGAGGAAGGACGGGGAAGGGGGCCGACCAACCGACGGGGCCTGAGGAAGGAGAGAGGATGAGATGGAGGAAAGAAGAAGAAAGCCACCTGGCTTGTGGGGCCCACTCTGCCATGTGGGTCCTACCTGACATGTGGCGCCACGTTGGCGAAAACCGCCCACTATACCGCCGAGGGGGTAAATTGGACGGTTTCGATAGTTTGCGGGTGTCCGATACCTGGTTTTGTGGTTGGGGGTTGAAACCCATACAGTGCTTATAGATGAGGGTCGTGGAATGGACTTTTTCCGATAAGAAACAACACAACAACGTGCACTGCCAATTTGTTTGACTGGCTGGGCTGCGGTGCTGGCCCTGGGCCACCAATCAATTTACACCCCCCTCATCTATCACGAAAAGTCAGTTTTTCAATATATGACCAAAACTATCTCCCCATTGGCTGTGTTTTTTACATGTTACAGAATACAGATGGGCCTGTCGTTCCATAAATTTAGTTTTATTTATTTATGTATAATATCAAACATGTAAGACTCTGAATTCATCAGGTGTGATGTTTTCATAAAGATAGGCGCAAGTAAGACATTTGAGTATTGTGATGAGTCATGAATCGTATGGGGGAAAAATAATGAAATTAGTATGTGGTATAGCGCTCATGGGTAATCCTGTCTCATCAAAATCCAAGCAGAAAATGTGAAAACGGTTCGTGTCTTCGCGATCTAATATATACATGCATGCGGGATGGCTATATAGATTATATAGAGTAGACTACTTGATGATCTTGTACTTGGTTTATCCTCTCGTTCCTTCATCGCCCTACGACGCCGGCGGCGAAGAGGAGGGACGAGCAGCGTGGATGCTTCCTCCGTCGCCACCGTGGCCTTCGATTGGAGGACCACCCGGTGGCGCAGGCCCTCCTAGCCCTCCCTTCATCTTGGGCTTCGCCGAAGCCGCGCGGTTGCCTTGCTTCGCCGGGGCGGCGGAGCGGCCCTTGGGAGTGGACGACGATGCCGCCGCCTTCCTCCTCCCAGCCGCAGCCGCTTTCTCCGGACCAGCCGACGACGCCGCGCCCTCGCTGTCGTCGATTTGCGCGCCCGCCGCCTCCTTGTCGCCGCCCGCCGCCGCCGGCCACTCTCCCTCGCTGGGAGCAGCAGCGCCAGGAGTGATGGTGGGTGGTGGTGGTTCCGGCGGGTACTGCTCGCAGCAGGTGCTGGAGGAAGCAGCTGACGCCGCCCAGCGGCGGTGCGGCTGATGCATCTGCATCTGCAGGACCGAGAGGCAGCAGCGCCGGCGAGCCGCCGCCGCTGCCGCCGGCCTGGACGGCGCGATAGCCAAGCGCAGCGGCAGGAGCTGGCGTGGCAGGTGGAGCAAGGAGGGCACCGCGGCCATGGCTGCGCTTGCTTGCTCCGCCTGTGGTCTACCACAGTCTGGGCGAGTTGTTGCTGCAGGGCCAGTTGCAGCGCACGAATATTTATGGACATGACGGCCCGGGAAGAAGGTTTGGTGTGCTCATTGATGGGGATCATGAGACGAAGACGACGACAGAGGACAGTGACGGTCAGCTCCAAGGAGTACACCACTGGTTTTATTTACGGATTGGTGAGGTCAAGTATTCGAACTTATAGTGGCAGCGGCGACTGAGTCCATGCATCATCGTCGTCTAAACGAAGCCTCGGAGGCTCGGACGAAGGGAACACGCGGGAGGCCGTGGCTAGTCTAACGTCGGCGAGGGGTTGCCGCCAGTAGTTACAGGACGGACGCAGAGGCAGTCAGTCACAGCAGACGTGCCAGGGAGGGTGGAAGAGCGGTGACGACGTCGTTGGGGACGAGAGCAGGATGGAAGAGAGGACCCTAATTAGCCCTAACCGAGAACCGAACCGAAAGAACTAGGAACGGAACTAAAGAACCGAAACCGAAAATTCGGTTCTTGTTGGGTTCCTGTTTCTCAGCAACCGAATTCTCTCGGTTACTTCGGTTCGGTTCTCGGTTAACCGAGAGAACCGAACTAACACAAATTTAGCCCAACACTACCTAACAAACCAAAAGGCCCAAGAGAATTAGCCCAAAACAAACCTTATGTGCCACCTCCCGATCACACCGAGCCGCCCACTACCACCAGGCCACTAGCCGCCTCCCACCCCGACCTCGCCCCCGCGCCCATCCCCAAGACTCCGAAGCTGTCGGCGAGAGCTCACCACGGGGGCTGCACGTCGCTGCTCCTAGCACGGAGGCGGAGCAGCTCGTCGCATCAAAGCCGTGCGCAGCTGCTCCCGCTGTGGGGCTGGAGGAGTGGAGGTAGCCCCTGCGGGTGGAGCTCGCCAGGAGCCACGGCTGCCCAGTGCCCACCGCACGGCGCGCAGCGTTAGGCCTCGACCCGACTCCGACCAGACATCCACCCCACCGAGGCACCGACCGTCGCCGCCCCCAGCTCGTCGTCTGTCGGGCATCCACCCTCCATTCGCGGTGGGCGCTGCCGCTCCCTCAAATCTAGCAGCAAGCGGAGCCGGCATCCCCGCGGCTGGAGGTGCCCTGCTGCAACCTGCCACGGTGGAGCAGAGGGCAGCGACCACCAGAGGCCACGAGGTTGCCGGCGACAGGTTTTTTTTTCAATTCTGTGAACATGTGCTAAGATAACTCGGTTCTTTCGGTTAAAACCGGAACCGAACTGAACTAACCGAAACCGAATTTGCTCGGTTCTTGACTCTGAAAAGAACCGACCAGTCCCTGTTTTTTTAGAACCGAACTTCTGTGGGAACTGAGGAACCGAACTGATCGGTTCAGTTCTAACCGAATGCCCAGGGCTAACTCTAATAATGCAACGATGAGTCGACCGTACCAATAGTCTAACCTCCAACATACACTTCCAGCGTAAATTACCGGGAAATCAGCTCCCATGTGCCTGGTATTTTGTTGTGTGCTTTTTATCAGGCACACTGTAAAGATCCTCTTTGCCTTGTCCGCACATGGGAAAGATCTAACACACGCCAAACTCATGGTTTCCTATGTATTTTGTTTGGCACACCACAAAGCATGAGTTTGCTTTGAAACATTTTGTACTCTCTACATACAACATGTGGTAGCCCATATTAAAGTTGGTACTTTTTATTTATTTTTTATATTTAACTAATTAATTACATTTTAAGCATTTTTTTGAATCAAGTCAACTTTGAAATGCAAGTGATTTAAATAATAGAATAAAATGAGTGAAAAAAGATATTCATATTATTTAGCCCAATCTGAGGCTTTACTCATGAAATGAAAAGAAAATTGTAACATCTTGTTCATGTAACGCAACCACTAACGTGTGTTCAAATGTTTTTTATAATTTTAAAGAATACAAATAATGTCTAAAAATTATAAGATTTGCCAAAATTTCATGATATCGTAAGTTGAGTTTGTGGTAAAAGAAATTGATTGAATTTCAAATATTTTGTTATGTATAATGCTTACAAATAAAAACATCACCGAAGAAGTTTCATAGAGTCGAGAAATATGTGGTTAGGTTTGTAGGAAATGTGACGTTTAAATTGGAGTTTGACTTCAAGACTTTTTCTATAGGTAACAAATAACATAGATTGTTTCTTGTTAATTTTTGGTTATTTTTTGAATCTATTTGATAATTTTAATTTATCTCGCTGCCCCCTCCCTCTACTGTCGTCGGCCTGCCTTCTCCCTCATCCCCCACGGGTTTTAGTGATTGGTGATAGGGATGAAAACGGATCAGATATGAACGAATATTGCGGATACAGATACAAATAATTTTTCTTTCTCGGGCTGAATTCTCGGATCGAATTCGGATACGGACAATATATTTTTTGTCGAATAGTGATATTCATCATATTTGGATCATAGAAATTCAACTTTGAATATCTGAATACGAATACGGTACGAATAATTATAGATATTAAATGTTCGGATTCCGATACGATCTTACCATTTGAGTGTCTGACCCTTTCGGTCGATCGGACGGACGGATAATATCCGTACCACTTTCGTCCCTAATTGGTGAGGTCAAGTATTCGAACTTATATATTGACAGGCTGGCAGCGGCGACTGAGTTCATACATCATCATCTAAAGGAAGCCTCGGATGAAGCGAATGCTAGAGGTGGCTTACCTGACGTCGGCGAGGGGTTGGTGCCAGTAGTTACAGGAGGCAGTCCCAGTCACAAGACGAGTTAGGGTTTGAGACTATCCACACTCGTTGTTCTCTATTTCTTTCTTCAAAAAGAAATATATTGTCTTAGTCATCAAGATTCTCTCTTTTATATTTACTTCTCCCACATTCATCATCCCTCATATTTCTCCTTCATCCCAACAATCAGGGCCCACACATACTTTGTATCTCTCCCTCCCCACCCCTACCCACCCGCCTACTCTCCCCCCACCCCGTTTCTCTCTCCTCTTCCGATTGTCGGCGGCCCTCCGCCAAGGGCCGCGCCCCTCCTCCCTCCCTCTCCCGATCAAGCAGCCAGGGAAGGCCTCCAAGCCGGCGGAGGAGCTGAGGCTGGGGGGGGGGGGGCGGAGCTCCAGCGACAGTGCCTCCCCTTCCCCTGCTCCCTCCCCTCCGGCGGCCCCCTCTCTCCCCTCCGATGGGCGGCGGCCGCACTCCAGAGCCACGAATCGGCGATGCAAGAGCGGGTGCGCTGACCCATCCCTCCAATCGGTCTCCTCGGCTCGCTCCCTCCTCTGGCTCGAGCTTAGGTGCGGCGATGGCGTGAGGTGCGGTGGCGGCGCATGCGAGGCACGAGGAGGAGTAGAGTCGTCGTAGAGGAGCAAAATCGTCACGGGGGATCAACAGAGGGGCGAGCTCCTCGCGCAAGCCGGCCGCGGAGCAGAGGCGACGGCCGATGGGGCTCTTCCTGCTCTGACGGCAGCAGCTTCCCCTGTTCCTGGGTAGGCGCGCCAGGAGGCGGCCGGATGCAGGGGTAGACTCCCTCACGACGACGCAACCTAGGCGTGGGAGGAGATCCACGACGGCCACATCCGGTCATGCCGCTCCATGACACTGACGGTGCTTCTTCCTGCGGCCAGTCCCTCCTCTTGGCAGTGCAGGACAGCTGCGACGGCGGCGACCCGCAGATCTAGCTTCTGCGTGAGCCGGATGCAGGGGCGGAGCGCGCCGCCTACTCCAACCCCGGTCTGGGTCATGACGGCTCGGCCTCGAGTTGGGACCATGGAGCAGGCGTAGCGGCGGCTCGGCCTCGAGCTCAGGCAAGGATGAGGCGCGGCAGAAGGTCATGACCATGGCGAAGGCGATGAGCTCCCGACGGCAGCTCCTCCTCTCTCCCTACCGCGGCATCCCTCTCTCTCCCCCTCTTCCTGCTACCAGCACGGACGAACAACTGCCGCACGGGCCCCACGCCATGCGGCCTTTGGCGTTCTATTGGGAGAACGCCAGAAGTGAAGGAATGGGGGGGGGGAGGGTGACGGGAAAATCACGTCTCTTTTTCTGTCCCCCGCCGCGGGACATTTTTCTGGAAACAGGGACCGGAAAAGGGATAGTGGCAGTTTTCCTGTTCCCGGTGTGGATGGTCTTACGGAGGGTGAAGAAGCTAGTGGAGGAGAAGACGAGGAGCGGTGACCACGTTGAGGACGAGATGAGCAGGGTGGAAGGGAGGACTCTAATGATGATGGGACGAGCCGACGAGGAGTCGACGACAAACCTCCAACGTCCACTATTATGCATGCATGTCCTTGGCCATGATGACGTTTTCACTCTCTACATGGGTGGTGGTGGGCCCCCACTTATTTTGGCTGGGCTGGGATGCTGGGTCACTAGATCAATTTTATGTATCACGTGTTTGTAAAATAATTAATTGAAATGTGGTGGAATGCAAAAGGAATAAACAAAACTTATAAAGAAGCATTTGCATCCGCTCCCAAAATATGGTCACTGAAATGAGATAATCAAACATCTGTGTCCCCTTGGTTGGCAACCAACAGTTCTGACATCCCAAATTCAGAATAATGCCTATTCTATTTCATGATTATTAACTTATTATGGATCACTTTATCAGAACAAAACTTTGAATGCATTTTAACTCAAGATGTTGCGACTATAATCTAGTACTACAAAACAAACCACAGTCCATCGATCAGCATCAGATAGATATAGAGGAGCACCTGCTCTGAAAGAGATCTGCCTCTTTGGCCTCTGCCAGCGTCAGATCGAGATGGAGGAGCACGGCTTTGGCTCTAACAACCTTTGGGACACTATCAGTAGTGCTTCGGCTTCCATTTGGTTCTTCCCCACGTTGCTCAGATGTCTCTGTGTTTCCTTTCACGTTGCATCTTCGTCAATTGGCTCGGGCTCTGGGTCAAGCTCAGGCTCAGGCTCATGCACAGGTATAGGCACAGTAACTTCCTCCCGTATTTCAGGCGAAATGCAAGCATAACCATCTTCTGCAGACGCATCCCTTCTTAATGTTCCTACCTTCACATACTTGCTGGTGAACTTGTACTCCCAGTCATTCAAAGAACTGAGCTCCATTGGTGCAAGGTCAGATATTTAATCATTTAGATCCTATAGTTCGAAGGACATCTTGGCCAAAGGCCCTGCTGGCATCTTTACCAGCAAACAACATGTATGCCCCTCCAGGTCCATAGAACATTATGCAGAGAAAATCAATCACAGTCAGAAAAATATTGCCATCTCATCAGTGACAAACACGACATATTATGCATGGTAATTACAGCGTAATCTTCAAGATAAAGACACTCAGTGACTACGAAAGCTTTGAATAGACACATCATTAATGCAAATGTCCTTGCATTCAAGTGCAGCTGTGCAGACATATATTTCAACTTTTAATGGTTCATAACAAAATACATGGTATATGCATGTTATTTGGGCTACAAGTTTGCAAGGGGTATATTATCTAATTAGTCTATGTGGAGAAAACAAAGGCTTACTCATGCCTCGTCTTCCAGCAAGCTAAATGAAAAAAAATTAGTGCAGCTTATAATGTTTCAAAGGAATTGTTGCTCTCCAATGTGCTGGTAGAAATACATGCCTGATAGAAATTAAGCACAATGTGCTGGTGTTTTGGGGAAGTCCTAAACACATGTTTCACACAATATTCCCGGTTTCCAAGTAAAATTGTCCATGGTTCTACTATCCATGACTTATGAGGAGAAACCAGTAATCTTCAGATTTTATAGAACACAAGACAAGGACATAGTCATGTCTGATGTTTTTGCTGATAAAACCGCAAGAAAAGTATAGTAATAAGAGAAATAAACAGAAAAGAAACTTGACTACTTGCAGCTGATATCAGAGAAGGAAACATGATACCCACATTTCAGCACGTCATCGTACACTTGAGTACCAAATTAATCATTCAAGGAATGTTAGTAATTATCTATGTATGCTAGCAACGATAGACCATCAAATACTATGTGGATTAGCTCAATGACTGAATTCAGATCAACTCAAGACATAATGTGTAAATTTACCCTCAACGACTGAACCTACATGCCAAGCATCAGAACCTCCTACAGTTTTGATTGGACAAAAAGCACATAGAAAATCTACTCACCAAAACAAAGACATTTCAAACACACTCTCAATCCACTTGGTCACAACTGATGATAACAAATTAAGAGTGATGAACCACTGAATGACTACAATTCAACAGTCAATCAGAAATAAACTAAAAATAAACTTAGACCCAACAACCATAAACGACTATTGCAAAGCAGAGCAACACTACAATAGGATGAATGAAGAATTAGAGGCTCAGGGTTTGGTGCGTATCAGATCGTATAGGAAATACCTGGAGCCCTTCACGCCGAACAGATTGTCCACCCGGTGGTCCGGAGCAGGAAGAGGTGCGGCGAAAGAATTATAGCCACAGATGAAATACGACCCCAAAGGGATAACTGACGCTTCCCTTTGTTTCTCCTTCCCTCGCCGCTCTAGCTGAACGAGATTCGGAAGGCCAACAGCAATCTGGTGATCAACGGACAGCTCACGGGCGACACCAAGGAGGAGTACGACGCTGAGGGGGAGGACGACAACATCAAATTTATGTCTCCAGTAATGGTGCAAGGCTTACAGTCGCAGCTATGTCAAGTCAGTTAGTTAATCTCTCAAAAGTTCACATTGAAGTGGTCAGCAAGCAGAGATGAAGCTTTCCGCGACGGTACGGCAATGCCACGATCCCGGTTTACTCCACGCTACGCCCCCTCCATTCCCGTACCACAAATCCCAATTCTGAAAGGAGAGCGCCCCGTCGTACCTGATTGACAACAACAGCAAAATCATCACAAGTTGCACACCAGAATGGAATTTAACTCAGCATCAGCTGCTCCACTGATAGTGATGCCTTGGTGTCTGACATTCATCAAGTAAGACAGTGAATCATGAGTTACTACCTCGCCTGGGATCAGCACTGGGATACCAGGTGGGTAAGGGCAGATTAGTTCACCACAAATTTCACCAAGGCTGTCCTCAATTCTTACTCTCCTCTTCTTTGTAAAGAAGGCCTCTCTCGGAGTCATATGCACAGAGATCTTGTCTAATGGGCCACAGACACAGATTCCCTTCATAGTTTTGGATCTATTTGCAATGAAATATTTTTCTGATAGATACTTTGCAGATTGCACAAGCTTCTAAAAATCTTGCACTCTGGTTCCTAAGTTAACCACAAATGTCACTGCTCGTGTGCCAACAAGCTCTAAGTGTTATCAATAGCAGATCTGACAATTGCAGATCTGAAGCACTAAGTGTAATACGCAACGGATCAATAGCAGGGAAGTCAGAAGCAAAGCATGGCAAGTCCAGAACAGATATCCCAGGGATTATCATCAGCTGGTCTTTTATTTCTGATGCTAGTGCTAATGGTTCATCAAATATATCTGTGTTCTTGCTCATATATAGTGGTCCCTATGTGTCCTTGAGGGTAATTCCACTAAAAAATTCTTTACTGGCAGGTTAGATTTCACAGTTTTATCATTGCCTGTGTCTTGTTTCTTGTGTTTCTGTAGATGATATATTTCCATATGGCTTACTCACATCTTTTTTTTATACCGCAGAACAAAAGCATGCAAATGGTGTATGAGACAATATATAGGGCCTTGAAAGAAGCAGGCCTGGATGATATGTATGAGCCTCAGGATTATTTTCTATGTAACTCTACAAATGCATGAATAGACATGGCATAAGTAACTGAAAGGACAGGTTATGGTGGAGTATGGTTTGCTGAATCGTTCATAGAGTACCTTGATTGATGAGAAGGGCGGATTTGAAATATCCTGACAATTGAGGATAGCAGGTAACTCAAAGGACAGCTTTGAGGATGAACGAAATCTGTACAAAAAGCAATAGTAGAAATCAAAAAGTGCATTGCAGTGCTAGCTGGAAGGCATTACATGAGTAAAAAACACAAAAAAGCCAAAGATAGCATACCACGAGCAGACAATTGAGATTGGTCGCAGCCTCGCAGGGAGCTTGCCGGTGCTCTTCTCGTAGCCGAGGAAGGAGAGGACGAAGGAGGTATTTGACAGCAACAAACAGCCCGTCAAATATCAGTTCGAAACGAACACGCACAAATCGATGGAAAAGCTAATGGGAATCGGACACGGGACAAATCCAGGGGGAATGTCAGCAGCACTGGCGCCGTCCTCTTCCTCCTCCCTCTCGTCGTCCCCGTCGTGGCCCCCCGCGCCGTTCTGCAGCGGCGGGTGGGCGCGCCGCGCGGCGGCCAAGCGATCCCCTGGAGCGCCCCCCGTCCCCGCTGCCCTGTCAGCGGCCGCGCGGTGGACATCCTCGCCGCCGGCCGGGTCCCCGTCGTGGCCTCCCGCGCCGTTCTGCAGCGGCGGGTGGGCGAGCCGCGCGGCGACCGATGGATCCCCCTAGAGCGTCCCTCGTCCCCGCTGCCCTGTCAGCGGGTTTTTTTTTCCGATGCGGGTTTTTTTTTTTGCGATGCGGGTTATTTATTTCGATGCGAGAGTGGCCCGGCGGGTATGAAAGTGGGTAGATGCGAGGTGGGTGAAATTTTTTTTATTTATTGGCAGAAATGTTCCTCAAATTGCGATTTTTATGATTGTTCCACCTTTTCAGTCATCACGCAACATGACGAGTGGGTCCGACGTGAGGGGTAAGGTGGACCTGAAGTAGGTGAGAAAGGTTTTGAATTGTTTTCGCTCCTTATAGTACAGATAGATAGATTAAGGGCTTTTTCGTTGAAAGAAATCTATTTGCCCTTAAACTCTTTTGGATCTAGCACACAGTAGTGCCTCCATCAATTAAGGACAAATTACCTCTTTATTTGTTCATAACGTGGCAGTGTGTAATAAACAATCATGCCGTCAATCTTTCTCCTTGTTGTTGCAAGTTCTGCAACCTTATTATTGTCGATTGATCTCTTATTTGCTTTAGAGTCTGCTCGGCAAATCTTAAAGTAGCTTCTACTAGTAAAATGCACGTGCGGCACCCACGTGTCTAAAAAAACTACAATAATTAAAAAAGAACTATTTATATAGTAAATTGTTTTAAAACCACATAATAAATGAAAAGATACATTTTTCAATGAAGGTACGTGGGGTATATTTGCCTTCGCATGGCTTATAAACAGTAATACAGATTTAGCATCTAATTACCTAGATGCAAAGAGAAGGGAGAAAAAAGGAAATCAATCCATACCTATGCAAGATCACAACCCATTCATCCTACTTTTTTCCTCACACTCCTGCCATGACTGCAGATCCTGTTCTGCAGCACAAATCTTCATCCAACAATAAGCAGGCCAGAGCTCCTTTTCTCATTGGGCATGATTTGGTAGGAGATGAAGTGAGACACACATGTGCTCGTAGTGACATGAGGCGTTGATAGATGTTGATTGGAGCATTGCGGCGGCTCGATTTGTATATGTAAACCGAATAATAGCATCAGATCCGCGAACGGCGGCGATCGTGGCCGTTGCCGTGCCGTTGGGGCGGCGCGTAGGAGATGAGTGCGTGGTTACTGTTGCTGGTGGGACCCACCCTCAAGTGACTGAAAGGGCAAGATGGACATTTCACATACCCAATCCCACATGTAAGAGCTCCCTAACAGTGTAAATCTAACAAATCGCAGACGGAATAGCACACAGGTCGCAAAAGTTCGAGTCACTAGCACGAGGGTGCGAACGAACTTTTCAGTGTCATACAGGTCTAGTCAATTTTTTTTAATGGCGTACAGGTAAAACTCTCCACAATAAATCAGCACCAATCATCTTGCACCAACCAGCCGTCGGCATTTTTCTTTCACTGATCAGCCAATCGAACATGCCTGCTCCGACCAAACGGTACCTAACCAACGTGCCGCCTACACTGACAGTCCGACCGCCCTTACCGCTCCTGCACCAACCACCACGGCCACCCCTACCTTGAGGGCTGCCCCAAACACCCACCCACCGACCGCTTGTGGCTTGAGTCCCTCATCCCGATCCCGTGTCGCATGGGAACTGATTAGGGAGCCGCGGCTCGATTGGGAAGCCGAGTCAACGTCGAGGGAGCCGAGCCGATCAACACTATAATCATCTCCAAATGACAAAGTAACAACACATTCACAGTTGACATCAACTTTCAGAAGATGAGACATATATAACTTGTAATTGGGAGATATACTACTTGTCTACTTCATACTTTTTGAAAGAATGTTTTTGGAAATCTGATAGAAGAACAAGGATTAATGTTGATGGAAAATTTTGATAGAATAACATGGAGATAATGATCACTCTGAAACAACAAATAGTATAGTTTGACCACATTCTTCAAATATGGGCATATTCGATCACCAAGAAATATAATCAACACCAAATCAATTTCTACAAAGCTTCTACAAGGTCAAATCGGCTTCTGCTGGTTGAACGGTGCTCTCAGATTCCTCTTAGCGAGGTGAAGGGAGTTTGCAATTGGAGAGGGAAGTGAATTGTGGAGATTGGCAACAGAGCCATGCTCACACCACCCACAAAGCTGGTGAGCAACCATGTCCACCTCCTCTATGACTCCTCTGTCCAAGAACGTGATCTGCTGAATCCTAGACATCCTACAGACCGCGTGCAAACAAGATTAAACATTCCACCAACGATGATCATCTCCTACAGCAAGCTTTGGAGTGACTTGTCAATCTCAAAGATCACTACAAAGAAAAATCACTTCCCATCAAAGAGAAATAAAATTAAGATTATGAAATCACTTCCCATCAGTGACTTTTCAAGTATTTAACGGAGAACACCGCGGCTCCCTAATCAGGATATAGCAAAGGTAAACAGAATATAGCAAAATCAAATAGAAATGGCATTGGCTGCCTTAATCATGCAATTTTAGTATTAGAAAAATTGGCGATGACCCCTTGCGCCATATAGTTTCAAAGCAACATTTGTGACCTACTGCTTGTAATAGAAATAAAAACCAACCCATCGTTTCTATTTGCAAGTAGCATACTGAACCACATAGGTACTACACATAAACCATATGAAATTCCAAACACCCTTTCAAGCAGAGTAATACAGATCAAATTGACAAGCCCAAATGAACCCTAGATCAGCTAAAAATAAGAGAAGAATAAAGAGTTGCAGTTTTGGATGTCAATTTTATAAGCCATGCTAAATAAAGAGCTCTAGTTAAGTGGACTCTTCATAGTGGAAGAATTACAGATAATTTGAACCATTAAGACCTGGAACATTGGAAAATTACCTCATAACATAAGCAATCCCAAAGTCTAAACAAAAAACAATCCTGTCTTATCCTCACTCACGCTTCTTCCATCTCTGCTCTCAACACAGATATTTGATCAGACATGACCTTCATATTCCTCATTAGTAAAAATGAGAACAACTAGTATTACATGGATATCATGGAAAATAAGATATTAAAAAAAGAAAGCACACAACCGAGCAATCAATACATCTGGCCAAACAACATGCTTGCACATATGTGTGTTGGAAATCACCTGCCTTGGATGCCCAGGTGCTGCACGACGCGTTCCGCCCAGGCCACGCACGCCGCGCATGCTGCGCCCTCGGCGCGCTCTGCGTCCTCATGCTCCGTGGCTGCCCTGCATTTTAGCTGATTCAGTTAGGCTATAGCATGCATGACTTGTAATATGTATATAAACCATACGAGTGATCGATGTATAGCACGGTTGAATCCATCTTTCTCTCTACATGGTATCAGTTACTGTCCCTCGATTCTGAGCCTCTAGCTACCTCGCCGTCAAGGCGCACTCGCCGGGTCGTTCTTCCTCCTCTAAGTCTGGCGCTACCAACCCCTTCTTCGACGCGCCGCAGCCTGCTTCCCTCACCATGCTGCAGCCCGTCAACATTCGCAATCACGTTCTCATCCAACTTGATCTCCTTGAGTCGAATTACAGCCAATGGTGCTGCCTTTTTGACTCTGTTCTGGGCAAATTTGGCCTCATCGGCCATGTGCGCTCCCCTCCTTCCATCCTCGACCGCGACGCCGAATGGCAACAAGTCGATCGCTGCATCACCAACTGGATCTACACAACCGTCACCAAGAGCGTCTTCGACCTCATTTACTAACCCGACGCCTCTGCATTCACCATCTTGTCGGACATCGAAGGCCTCTTCCGCGACAACGAGTTGCAGCGCGAGGTTCTTCTCGAGGCTGAGTTCCGCAGCGTCGTCCAAGGGGACTTGTCCATCACAGACTACTGCAACAAGTTGAAGAAGCTTGCTGACAACTTGCGCAACGTCGGCCACCCCGTCTTCGAGCCAAGCCAGGTGCTGAATCTTCTCCGTGGCCTGTCCAAGAAATTCCGCCATGTCAAGCCCGTCCTCACATCCAGCTGCACCAGGACGACAAGACGGAGGCCGGCCAAGCTCTACTTGCCAGCCACGGCGGCGCCGCTGATTCCGGCGGCTCCGCTTCCAACAGCGGCTCCTCTAGCTCGGCTGGCCTGTCTTCTAGTACCGGAGGATCCTCCGGTGGGGACATCGGCGGGAACCGCAACTTCCGCACCAAGAACAAGCGCCGCGGCCATGGCGGATCCAACTTCGGCACCGGTGGCGGCGGCGCCACCCAGCGTCCCCCTGCTTCGTGGCCGGGACACCAGAACTCGTGGACTGGGCTCGTATAGGCCTGGGGCATGCCCTTCCGCGCGCCTGGTTTAGGTGTTTTGGGCTCCCAGCCGCCGTTCCAGGCCCAACAAGCCATGGTGGCCCAGCACCAACACTGGTCCGCACCAGGGTCGTCTCTCCCTAGCGGCGTGCCATCTCCCTGGGACACCAGTGCCCTCTACGCCGCCCTCAACAGTGCCGAAGTCACCACCAACCCGCCCAGCTCCAGCAACTGGTTCCTCGACACTGGGCGTCCTCGCATATTTGCTCCAACTCTGGTATCGTCTCTTCTCCTCACACTCTTCCCTTCCCTTCTTTTGTCATTGTTGGAAACAGCGTGCGGCTGCCTGTTACTCACACAGCCGCCGCCACGGTTCCTACATCTTCCTCCCCTCTGCATCTCAACAACATTCTTATTACTCCCTCTCTCATAAAGAATCTTGTCTCCGTCCGGCAGTTAACCCGTGACAACAATGTATCAATTGAATTTGACCCTGTTGGCTTCTCTGTTAAGGATCTGGCCACACGCACTGTGATCCTCCGATGTGAGAATTCTGGCGATCTCTACCCCCTGTGGCTGCCACAGCACCAGGCGCTCATGACATCATCTTCAAATTTGGTGGAGCTGTGGCACAGCCGCCTCGGTCATCCAGGCTCGCGCACCCTTCACCAGATTCTGCAATCCTTTGATTTTGAATGTAATAAGTCGACAACACATTCTTGTCACCACTGTTAGCTAGGAAAGCACGTTCATTTGCCATTTGATTCTTTAGATACATCAATATACTTCCCCTTTCAATTAGTGCATTCTGATGTGTGGACATCTCCTATCCCTAGCAACTCTGGTTACAAGTATTATGTTGTTTTGATTGATGCATTGACTCACTATATTTGGACCTTTCCTATTCGATCCAAGTCTGAAGTTCAGGATGTAATTCGTCATTCTTCTCCTATGTTCATACTCAATTTCAGTTGCCTATTCTTGTTCTGCAAACTGATAATGGCAGGGAGTTTGACACCAATGCCATGCGCACATTCCTCGCTGCTCATGGCACTTGCTTCAGGCTATCCTGCCCATACACTTCACAACAGAACTAGAAGGCCGAGTGAATCTTAAGAACAATTAACGATTGTGTTAGTACACTCTTGATTCAAAGTGCAGCTCCTTTTTCCTTCTGGGCGGAGGCCCTGAACACGGCGACCTACATCATCAACCGGCGACCCTGCTGCAGCACAGGGGTGGTGACACCGCACCAGCTGCTCCTCGGCACGCCGCCGCGGTACGACGAGCTTCACGTCTTCAGCTGCCTCTGCTACCCCAACATCACCCCCACCACGGCGCACAAGCTGAGCTCGCGCTCTGTGGCATGCGTCTTCCTCGGATATCCAGGGGATCATCGCGGCTACAGATGCTTCGACATGGAGATGCGTCGTGTCTTCACCTCGCGCCACGTCACGTTCGTTGAGAATGTCTTCCCGTTCCAGCGTGCCACGATGACATAGACAACACCGACGGTTGCGCCCACTGACGACGACACGCCCACCGCGCCGGTACCGGGACCGGTTCGCCACTGCCACCACCGGCCCCCGGCACCAACGTCTCTGCCGTCCCTTGCTTCGTCTTCAGTGCCGGCGCACACCACCACGGCTGCAGCTCCATCCCCAACTCCCAGAACCCCGCCGCAAACGCCGGCACCGCACAACTCGCCATCGCCGCACACTGCGCATCATAAATCTGCTTCGCCGCCCACCTTCGACGTCAGCCCATCACTACCTCCTGTGGTGTCCTCCGCGATGCCTGTCACCGCGCACACCAACCCACCGCCGCCCCAACACCGCATGGTGACACGCGCCAAGGCGGGGATCCGTAAACCCAATCCGAAGTACGCCCTCACCACGTCCATGCAGCAGCTCTCGCCAATTCCATGCCCCGTCCGCGACGCGCTCAAGGACCCAAACTAGCACCAGGCGATGCAGGAAGAATTCGACGCCCTCCAACGCAACAAGACCTGGACATTGGTTCACCGGCCTCCCGCGCGCACAGGTCATCACTGGCAAGTGGGTTTTCTGGCACAAGTTCTGCTCCGACAAGTCCTTCGCCAGGTACAAGGCGTTGTGGGTCGTCCGCGGCTTCCACCAACGGCCGGGGATTGTCTTTGGCGAAACCTTCTCCCCAGTCGTGAAGCTCGCGACAATCCGTACCGTCCTCACGCTGGTCGCCTCCAAGAACTGGCCGGCTCACCAATTGGACGTCTCGAACGCGTTCCTCCACGGCAACATCATGGAACACGTTCACTGCAAGCAGCCGACGGGATTCGAGTGCGTGGACCAGCCCAGTGCGGTCTGCCTGCTCTCCCGCTCCCTCTACGGCCTACGTTAAGCCCCACGCACCTGGTTCAGCCGATTCGCGGAGTACGCCATCGCGCTCGGCTTCCGGCAATCCAAAGCGGACCCGTCTCTGTTCATCTGTGGCAGCGGCGAGTCCATGGCCTACCTCTTGCTCTACGTCGACGACATCATCTTGTCCGCCTCGACAACATAGCTGCTACACCACCTCATCTCCAACCTCAAGTCTGAGTTTGCCTTGAAGGACATGGGTCCTGTCCGCTACTTCCTAGGCGTAGATGTTCGACGAAATGCAGCTTCATCCTCTCTTAGTCTGCCTACGCCATCGATCTCCTAGACCGCGCCGGCATGGCGAATTGCAAGCTAGTTGCAACGCCGGCGGATGCCAAGTCCAAGCCCTTCATTGGCGACGGGAAGGTGCTGCCACCAAAGGAGGCGTCCTGGTACAAGAGCATGGCCGGCGCGCTGCAATACTTGACTCTGACGCGGTCAGACATCACTTACGTCGTGCAGCAAGTCTTCCTGCATATGCATTTGCCGACGGACTGTCACACCACGATGCTGAAGCAGATCCTTCGCTACATCAAGGTCACGACGACACACGGCCTCCATCTTCAAGCTGTGCAGTCGCCGACTCTCATCGCGTACACGGACGCTAACTGGGCCGACTACCCTGACACACGACGGTCGACCTCCGGCTTCGTGGTGTTCCTCGGCGGCGCGCTCGTCTCCTGGTCGTCGAAGCGCCAAACCACCGTCTCCAGATCATATGCGGAGGTGGAGTACCGCGGCGTCGCGAACGCGGTCGCCAAGTGTTCGTGGCTGCGACAACTCCTCGGCGAGCTTCAATTCAACATCCCCAAGGCGACGGTGGCCTACTGCGACAACATCTCGAGTGTGTACATGTCCCGGAACCTAGTTCATCACCAGCGGACAAAGCACATTGAGATCGACATCCATTTCGTCCGGGAGAAGGTAGCCATCGGCGAGCTGCGCGTGCTTCAAATTCTGAGTGCCCAACAATTCGCTGACATCTTCACAAAGGGCCTCCCGTCGGCATTGTTCAACGGCTTCAGGAACAGTCTCTACGTTGGTGCCGCCAGCTGAGACTGCCGGGAGGGGTGGGGGTTGTGTTGGAAATCACCTGCCTTGGATGCCCAAGTGCCGCACGACGCGGTCGTCCCGCACGACGCGTTCCACCCAGGCCACACACGCCGCGCATGCCGCGCCGGGCCCTCGGCGCGCTCTGCATCCTCACGCTGCGGCTGCCCTGCATTTTAGCTGATTCAGTTAGGCTATAACATGACTTGTAATCTGTATATAAACCATACGAGTGATCAATTTATAGCACGGTTGAAGCCATCTTTCTCTCTACAATGTGCACAAATAAAAAGCTCCATAGGTCTAAAAAACCTCCATATGTAACCATTTTTGGTGTACTGAGAAAGAAAAGTATATTGCACACATACCTTCTAACAAATGACCATATTGAAGATCATGTGCAAAATGGCATGCCTGGAGAGCGAGTTTAAAAGTTTTCTAGATATAACGAACCAGTGTAAGAATGAACAGCTAAAACAAATATGGCAAATGTTCAGCATGGATCACCTCCCTCACCAGACCTAGTTGTTCCTTGATCTGTATACCTTTAGAAATCTTGTTATTCGGTATTGTCCAATTGCCATTTTTTCTCATCAGCATCACAGTTAACAATCCTAAAACAGAAACACAAAGAAAATTTTCTCATCAGCTACTCATGAATGTAATTATCAAATCATATAGAATACACAAATATTTTTTACCAAAATTGAAGCCGGTAAAGTGAAACACACAACATTCTTAGTCTATATCAAAAGTACAATTATAAAGCTGATCCAAATTGGTAGAGAATTCACTGTGTGCACACTAATAGTAACATTACGGAGTTACATCCAGCAATAGCACTTTAGAAGTTTCCACCTTTGAAAAAGAGGAACAGTAAAATGAATCACCAAAATGACTATCCTTTTTACGTGTGGTGGTGACTGTTTTGAGATAAAATTGGTGATTTCTTCTGAATCCAAAATTAGTCAACAAAATATAGTTCATATAACGTGACCTCAGAGTCCAAAGATAGCAACAGATGAAGGCACCACAGTACCATACCTTCAACCATCAAAAAACATCTATCATAGTACCGGTAAGCCTTTTTTAAGAGAGAATGCTGATAACCTCTTAACACCAGTCTCTCAGAGTTCTCGTTTTCACAAACAGTTTCAGTGAAGTAAAATCACAGATTAGTTTGACATAAGTGTACCAGAAAAATATCATAAGAGATGCAGAAATCAAATTGAAACATAAGCTAGAACTACTGAAAATTCAGAGAGTAAATTCAAATACAGATAACTCAGCTAGATTGATTGATGATGGAAGGAGTACAGCCTACTAGAAGAAGAGCGGCGGCACGGGGAGGAAGGAGGGGCCAGCTGTTGACGGGGAGAAGCCGGCTGACGGCCACCGTGCCGTCGAGAAGGGGGCGTCGTTGAGGTCGTCGAAGAGGCGACTACCACCGAGGTGGAGTAGCAGGGGACGGGCCCAAGCTCGAGCCGTCGCCACCACGACGTCCGAGGCCGCTGTGAGACCCGCCGCCGCCGCTGGAGCTCGAGCAGGAGCAATAACTTGTTGTCGCTGTCCCGCCGTCGCTGCAGCCAGGCCCACGCAGAGGAGGCCGCCGCTGCGAGATCTCCACCGTCGCCGTCCAGCCTCACCGTCTGGAGAGGAGCCGCCGCGAGATCCTACAGAGGACTCACTGCGTCCCAGATCCAATGGCCACGACCTGAGCTCAACGCGCCATGGACCTCGGGGAGAGAGCGGCGGTGACGTCCTCGCGGAGGAAGAGCGGCGGCGACGTCCTTGCGGAGGCGGTGGTGGGCGGGGTCGGCGGCGACGTCCTCACGGAGGCGGTGGTGGATGGGGTCGGCGGTGCGGCCACGGCGGGGAGGCCTCGTGCGCCGTCCGTACCAGCCTGCTCTCTCTGTGTGTGAAATTAGGGGACTCACTGCGTCCCAGATCCAACGGCCACGACCTGAGCTCGATGTGCCATGGACCTCGGGGAGAGAGCGGCGGCGACGTCCTCGCGGAGGAAGAGCGGCGGCGACGTCCTCGCTGAGGCGGTGGTGGGCGGGGTCGGCGGCGACGTCCTCGCGGAGGCGGTGGTGGACGGGGTCGGCGGCGCGGCCACGGCGGAGAGGCCTCGTGTGCCATCCGTACCAGCCTGCTCTCTCCGCGTGTGAAATTAGGAGAGTATGACGTGTGGGAGCCGGCGTCCGAGGGCTAGGAGGGTGCAGAGAGTGGGCCCAGCGGGTACACGCCGGCGGGTAGGGTGGGCGTGGGTGAGAAAAAACACTATTTTTGACAGAAACGCTCCTCAAATTGCGATTTTTTTGTTGTTCCACCTTTTTTGTCATCATGCAACCTGATAGGTGAGTCTGACGTGAGGAGTAAGATAGGTCCGAATTGGGTTAGAAAAGTTTTCAATTATTTTCGCTCCTTATAGTATAGATTTGTACGAGTAATTTATTTTGAGAGGAAAAATATTACGCAAACAGAGAAACCGAACAAACTCGGTCATCAAGAGAGAATGTGCTTTGTACTCCAGGTGTTACTAGATTGTTTTTTTTCGATTCTCCGTCGAGTGAAATTCATACAATTTTATCTGAACTTTCAAGTCATCATGTAATCTAAATCAACTTCAGTAAAAAAATGGAGAGAAAATTGTTAGAATAAATGGGTCTAGAGCCATTTATTTTAATGATAAAAGAATTAATCATTATTTTATTGTTAGGGAAAAGTGAGAAATACCGTATGGATATTTGAGGAGCTTTTCATTCGACTTATGAGGTAGATTTCCGGTACATCTCTTGTGAAGTTGAATAAAGAAGAAACGCCTCGCCGAGGCCGTGGCGTGACAAGCGGACGGACCGACGTCATGGGTTGCGAGGCGGGAGTACCTATTTACCGTTGGAAGGGAATAATCTTTTGAAATATTCTCAACGGTGATTTGGTTTCTTTAACTGCGATCGTCCAGGTTCATCCCTCTGCGTCCCCCGCGCCTGCCCGCCTATATAAGGTGCCTGTCCTCCTCCCTCTCTCCCTTCTCCTTTGGGGAGCGTCTTGACGCGACTGCTCGCTCCCTGTACGACTACTTCGTCTACTTCCCGGTGACCGTTCGACTCCACTGCGATCATCTTCCTACACTGATCTCGTACGACTACATCGACCAAGGTCACATTATATATATATATATATATATATATATATATATATATATAGCTGTTGCAGTGGGTTAATCTTCTGCAGAGTTTCCCTTTGCCTGTCAAATGGTTAAGTTTCTTCGATTCTGGTATAGCTCAATCATTGGAAGCCATCTTGCAAGCGTGTTGGCATATGTACGTACTCTAGATGATTTAATTATTAGTTAAAAAAGTCATTCATACAAGTACCATTTACACTAAGTTGGTTAGCAAACTATATATTGCTAGTTTCATCTGAATAATGTATAAATTGATTGATTTATCGTCATCATATATGTGGTTGGTCTGACACCAAGCTAAACAAGAAATTGGCATGCGTGACACCGAGATCATACCAACACATATATGCACAAAGTGTGCCAGAGATGAAATTGTGTTGGCGCCACGCCACCCGTGCATATGCTTGAATGATTACGACTTCCATAATTTAATTTGCAAAATCAAACCAAATCCATATCAACAGGAGTCCCCACACCCCCATTGGGTACATCCTAAAACTCATATTCATGTTTATTAGTTATATATTTATGAATATGTTTATGTTTAATTGTGATTTTTTTAGAATTACACAGTACAACGCAGACGCTCACAACACGCACGCACACTCACTCCTATGAACACACGTACGCAAACCCTACCCCTATGAGCACCTCCGAAGGACTGAGCACCGACAAATTTGGAGATTCTTGAAGTCGACTCTACTGCTCGCTCTCTGTACGACTACTTCGTCTACTTCCCGGTGACCGTTCGACTCCACTGCGATCATCTTCCTACACCGATCTCGTACGACTACATCGACCAAGGTCACATGGCTGGTCCAAGTGATGACAGGACATCGGGTGACTCCGTCACCCGCCCTCCCATTTGGTACATCCTAAAACTCATATTCATGTTTATTAGTTATATATTCATGAATATGTTTATGTTTAATTGTGATTTTTTTAGAATTATATAGTACAACACAGACGCTCACAACACGCACGCACACTCACTCCTATGAACACACGTACGCAAACCCTACTCCTATGAGCACCTCCGAAGGACTGAGCACTGGCAAATTTGGAGATTCTTGAAGTCACCACTGGCGCCTCGTCGTCGACGGGAACGTCGCTTACCACTTAATGCATAACGTCGGAAATCCCGGAATAAATCTAGGAAAAGGTGCGAGTACCAGGATTTGAATCCTGGTGGGTAGCGTCTCACTAGACCGTCCTACCATTGGACTACAAGCCTACGCGTCCTGGTGTGATTTAAACATGAACACTTACACATGAATTGTTTCACTCACCGTCATATTGAAATATCTATTTAATTATAGAATTAAAATATATCTGAATATTGTCTATCTTTTAACAAAAATATCACCAGTATATCAGCAAGCTGCAAGTAATCTAATCAGTATTTTTTTCCGAATGTAGCTCCTGGCTCCATGCTACTTGCTACTAAAGCCAAGATCTCAGTAATCAAGAAGTGGCAGCATGGACGCTCCCACCACGGCCGCCGGCGCCTTCTGCCGTGTGATTAGGTGGGGTGGGTCCTCGCATCAGCACCTGCGCCATGGCCATCACCGGCGCGGCATGAACCTTGTCGCCGCTACCTTCTGCCGGCGGTGAACTAGGGGGGCTGGGTCGTCGCATCACCACGTGCGCCGTCGCGGCCAACGCCGACGCGGCGTGGACTTTCCCGCCGCCGCCCTGCTTCGGCTCGCCGGGGCCCCTCCTCGCCGCCCGCAGCTGCTGGGACGCCGCCGCCGCCGCATCCACTCGCCGCGTCACGCTTGCCAGACTGATAGATGGAGGTGCAGCAGGGCGGTAGAGCGGGACGCCGAGGCTGGACGGGGACGACGGTACGCTCCACAGCAGCTGCGGCGACCGCGAGAGCGGGCTAGTTGGCGCAGACAACGGCGTCGACGCCATGGCCGTCTGTGGCTCAGGCGCTCAGCTAGACAGCTGCTCAAGCTCTCGGTGATGGAAATGGAACGATCTCTTGATCGTGTTCAATTCAATCACTGATGAGCTGAGCTCTTCTTGTCCTCGACTCTGGCGATGGATGGATCTCTTGAGCTGATGGATGAGCAGATCGATGCCTCGTTTATTGATGCACTGCCTGCACAGCCTGCTGGTCAAGTTCTGCTTTATAGTAACTGCTTGGCAGGAAGCAGGAGGCGACAAGCAGCACGAGGGCCACTTGTATGAAAGGTGAAGTCAAAGCTTTACGCGTGCGCTACCAATTCAAAGCTACGGAGTAGTACTGATTGTAGACTGTGGTCGTGGTCTGACTGGGATTAGCGGCTCACACAAATGTTATTGAACCGGTCAGCGCTGTGGCCGTACGCCCGTTCGTCTGAAGTCTGCTCTATCGCATTCACATGGGTCCGGCTAGCTACCAGTCAGCCGTAGTCAGTAGTCAGTACCCAGGACCCAACTGGTGTGGTGGTTCAAAACTAGAATTCAAACTAAAGATTGATAGTCTCTTGCAAATGTCAATTAAAAAAAAACTCAACTTGTGGGGAGTAAGATCATCCCATGGTATTGTATTAAGAAGAAGATCTTCTCACACAGGTCAAGAAAATTTCCGAACTCCTACCCTACTCATACACAGCGGCACCGCAGCACACGTGAGATGAGACTGGCCTTAGACTTGTGCTTTGACGTGGGACAGACGAGAAGATTTTGTTACAATATGCACCAAATACGCACAACCCGCGGCCAAAAATTTGCTCCCTTCGGGGTTTGAACCGTGGTTGGCGGTATACCACGCTGGTGCCCTGACCAACTGGTCTAGGCACCGCTGGTTGCAAATGTCAATTAATTATATTATTCCATAAAAACACTTATTGCATGTTTTGGGTTGAGAATTCCTTATGCAATGTCCCCATATATTAATTTTTTTAAAAGTATTTCTAACAGTATTTCTAACATTTTTTCTCTAGAGGGATATGTAGATCAAAGGCAAATAATTTTTTTATCCATATCACCATGACTTTTTGTAAAAAAATGAACATATATAGCACTAGTAGAGTGCACGTGGGGCATGCATATGTTAAAAAATATAGTAAACAAGAATTTTATATTCATGAAATGAAGAGACATGCCGCACAAGGATATTCAATAAAAAAACTTAATTACGTAGGATCGATCGCCTATAGAAGGGGTTGAATATGGGACTTCTTCAAATTTCTAGAACAAGAAGTAAACCTTAATCTATATCTCTAGTGTTCCCCATTTAAAAAGGTTTCTTCCTACCAACTAAGCACACTAGCAACAAAGTTCCTTAGCAAGATTCACACTAACATGAGAAAAGCACCCTAGTCAAGATATGCAACAAGCAAAGCAAACTAGAGGGAAACTAGAGCAAAGGAACTTAAGAGTTGAAAGTAAATGCGGAATTAAGTGCAAGAAGGTAGAATGAGTGGACAAGAGACAACCGAATTTTTTCCCGTGGTATCGAGAAGTTGACGCTTCTCCCTAATCCACATTGGAGCACTCACAAAGAGTTTTGCTCCCCCTCAAGCCACTTAGACTTGAGTGCTCACTAAGAATAACTGTTCTCCATCTCCGGAATGGTGGGTCTCAATCCATTTACACCAAGAACTTCCTGGGGCTCCCACAATCTCCAAAAGCTCACCAAGAACCCCCAATCACCGAGACCATCTAGGAGCCGTCAAACTCCAAGAGTAACAAGCTCACACACTTTTACTTGACCAATGCACTCAGCTATGCCATTGAAAGCACCTTGAAACTCTTGATCACCAAGAAAAAATCCCACTTGGCGAGGAAGATGAAATCCAAATGATCAAAGCACTAACTCTCCTTCTCCTCGGCTGCAGTAGTTCTTCAGAGTGGCAAAGGCAGGTCAAGAGACGCAGGGGGGTCCAATTTATAGGCCTAGCAAGGGTGGCTAGCTGTTAGAAAAGTCCTCTGAAAAGTAGTATCTTCGGATGAACCGACGGTTCCCCCTACGACAGCGTCGGATCATCCGGTCACTCTATCTGAAGAAATATAGCCGTTGAACTCAAACGCTGTACCACTTCATCCGACGCATGCACCGACGATGCGTCGATTTATCCGGTGATGAAGCAACTTCACTCAGTTCGTCTCTGCGTAGAATAACCATAGGCGCCGGATGAACCGCTGGTAGTCTTCAGGAGCGTCGTTTCATCCGGTGCTGAAGCAAGTTCACTCGGTGCGTCTCTGTATGAAATATATGCACGCGCCGGATGAACCGATGCTTGGACCGTCGCTTCATCCGGTGCTGAAGGCACTTGACTCCAATCATCACTGTTACCAAACTCTAGGTCACCGGATGAACCGCTGCTATACCGTCGGTTCATCCGGCGGTGCTGTTTTCTCAGTAACTGTCACATAGATCATCCAGTGCAACTAGAATTGATAGTGTCGAATCATCTGACGCATCTTTTTTTCATTTCAACTCATTCAATTCAATCACCTTTGAGTTTTCTTTCAATTATTTTGCTTCTAATGTGTTTCCATGAGTATCTTGAGCTGTTTAGTAACCAAGGAGCTTGATAGTGCATGAATGTAGCATAGCATTTGGCATGGTCAAGCTACTAGAGTGTGAACCCCTCTTAATAGTACGGTCAAACACTACAAACTAGCAAATCCAAGTGTCCTTCATCTCCTTGTGACACTTGGAACTAAGAATGTCCTTAGCCTTGTAGTCTTTGTCCATTGATCATCCATAATTTCAAATTGAGGGGTCTCATTTCACTTATCACTTATGACAATAACCCAAGAATAAATCCGCTACAAAACAAAGGTTAGTCACAAGTATATGGTTGCCATTTATCACCGAAACACACCCTTACCAAAAGTGCGGTGGGGCCTTGATGCTTACAATCTCCCCCTTTTTGGTGATAGATGACAACACAAGTAGAGATATACGAGAATTTGAAATTAAAGCATAAACTCTACAACTAATGCATGGAAAAGTTATAAAGAAGCACACATGTATTAATTAAACAAACACACAAGCATGAGTAGACATGTAAACCATCAACATACACAAGATCCAAATACATGTCTCATCATGAACTCCACAAAACAAACATGGGGCATAAAAGCTCTCAAAGCACACTCCTAGGCTCCCCCTATCTCTACTCCCTCTATCTATCTCCCCCTTTGGCAATAAGCACCAAAAAGGGACCTAATCCTGCTGAGGTGGAGGAGAAGTCGGCGGTGTCGAAGAAGTAACACCATCTGAAGGTGCGACGCGAACCTTGACGTGGTACTCGGAGACGTCGCCGTCATCGGACTCGAACCCGGACAGCTCTAAAGATCGGACATGCGAAGAGATGAGAGCTGTGTCGGTGCCGGTAGAAGTAGGAAGCGCCTGAGAGCTCGTTGCTGCCATCTCTGACTCGATCTGTTTAGTGATCGTACGAAGTGTGGTATCCTCCTGATCGAGTCTCTCTGCCTGAGGAGTAGCCATAGTCGACATAGGCGAGGTGAACCCCAAGGAAGGACGTGCCGGTGTCTCAAAGAGAAGTGGACCTGTCGGGAACAGAGACATCAGCTGGGTCGAAGGAGTCTGTGAGAACTGACCCGCCCTGAGCTGCTCAAGTAAGATGGTCGTCTGTGGAGTCGAGAGCGGCTGAGTGGCAAACGTCCCTGACTGAAGGAGCGGTGAGATTGAGACGGTCGGGATGGGGAGGCTCACAACACTGGCTGGAGGAAGAGAAACTACCGACTCAGGTTAAAGTAGCTACTGGGTAGGAAGTGTCGAAAGCTGAAGCCCTGTGTGCTGGAAAAGTTGACCCAAGCAGGTGGACATGAACGAGAACATCTGAGCGGTCATCATCTGCTGCTGCTGGATCTGTTGCCTCTGTGCCTCCTGCTGCTGGCGTATACTATCGAGTATGAACTGCTGAGCCTCCTGCTGCCGCTGGAACTATGCCTGCATCTGGCGCTGTATCTCCATAGTGGCCTTGGACTGGTCTGCCAAGGACTGGATCACTGAAGTCAAGGAGTCGGGCTGAGTAACCTGAGAAGTGGAGATCAGAGGTATCGGTGACTCAGCCTCTCGCTGTCCTGGCAAACTGGAGCCTCCCGCCTCGTCATCGTGGGTACGACGGACACGAAAGACGGGCTGTTTCTCAGGCTCAAAGTCCTCGTCCTTGCTGGAGTCCTCGATGTCGGTGGTAAGGTACTGAGGTAGAGGCCCCTCAGCTAGAGCAAGAAGCTCGTCCTGACGTGCGGCCTCGTCCATAGCTGCCTCAGCTGCAGCACGAGCCTAGAGGTCCTCAACTGCTCTCCTCCGTCCTCTGGGTCCCTGCCTCCTGTCCCCTGGCATCGGTGGCTGATAGGTCTTGAACACGTACTTGGATCGCTCCAAAACAGAGATATAGCGCTGAGACTCTAGTCGAGAGAGCATCCAACTGATCTAGTGAGCAAAGGGAAATTGTCGAGTCATCCCCATACCATCCATGATAGCATCCTTGATCTCACTGAGTAAGATATCCACGATGTCGAACGACCGGTGAGTCATGATATACAGAAGTAGCCACTACTGAACTCCGGTGATCGACTATGCATTCCCCATCCTGAAGAGTAGGGACCGCCTGAGTGCAAAGTGGACCACGTAGACCTCATGTGTGAACCGGTCAGGGGTCCGAGGGGTGCCGGGGAGGAACGGCTGCTGGAATAGAAAACTGATCTCCTCGTCTGACAGAACTATAGGAGTGTGGGCACGACGAGGAGCCTCAACATCGGGGTAGGCCAGGTAGTGAATAGAAGTGTCGTCGACCTGCACCCCAAGTAACTCTGCTATCCCCTCTCGGGTGAGTCTGAACTGCTGCCCCATAAACATGAACCTGATAGAGAGTCGGGCATCCTCAACGTACACAGTGGCGTAGAAGACTCGAACCCACTCAGGCACGTATCTCGGCCTCTCACTGACCAAAGCTGCAAGTCCCGGTAAAAAGTCGAAGTGTGGGAGAATAGGGACTCTAGCTGCTGCCGCTCTGAGTGATGTCCACTGAAGCATCCTATGCTGGCTCAGCTGCGACCCCTTCCTAACATAGGAGGCATAGAAGCTCTCCTGAAGAATCGTCCAGAACCGGGGGTCACAATCCTCTCTGTGAGGAGGGAACCACTCATCCTCCTCAACGAACCTCAACTTCCGGATCTTCAGACCAGAAAGGCTCCTCAGATCACGGAGATAGACCCCAAAGGCCTCTGCTCATTGTGCACCAATCCGAACCTCAGGGCCCTCTCGTGACTGATCCTGCTGCTCTTGCTCAACCTGCTGCTGTCCTCCTCTGCCTAGGAGTCGGCTGAGTGTGTCCACCACGAGTCCGAGGACTGGTACGTGGTGCACAGGGAGGTGACTCTGTCTCGGTCAGACGGGTACCAGTACGGCCTGAACGCCGTAACGGCTGCTGCTCATGGGGCTGCTCCCCCTAACTCTGTGCACTGCTCCCAATCTGAATGCCCCTCTGTGGCTGTCCCTGGGTGTCGGGCACTCGGAGCACACACTCCCACTCTTTATCTTGCTTGCTCTTCTTCTTCTTCTTTGGCTCAAGAACAGCCTTGCCCTTCCTCTTGTCGCCTGCCATCTGTCAAAGAAATGGTGGAAGATTATAGAATGGCGAGCGGAGAATATAAACAAGATAAATATCTAAGGGTGAGAGGTCCTTAAGCAAAGCAAAGAGATATGATTGAGCCTAAGCATGGTTTCTAGGAGATGATCAGGTGACACAAGATAAAAAGGTAAAGTCTAGGTATGTCCTTATGTTCACAAGATGTGTGTGTATGAGTGCTAGAACAGGATAGGAGCTACTGATAAGAGATATGACATGAACAGAGCATGAATAGTGCGAGAACATTAGAAAGAATTGCTCAAAATCCATGAGATATGGCAAATTCTATAGGATTTTGAGCAAAGCTATGAAAAAATGAGCAACATCTATGAAAATGATGAAGCATGGCTCATAATCATAGGCACAGGTCACAATTTCACCAACCAATTTCCCTCCTAAAGGCATGAACCGTATGAGCAGAAATAGGGGGAAAATGGCAGTGTTCACCACTACAGAAGATCGAAGAGGAGACGAGCAAAGGTGGTGAGGGAAGCTTCTGTGTGCCCGCAGAAGAACGCTGACGGACTGAGGCGGCGGCGGGCGGCCGGAAACAGCGGCGGCGGATCTGGCCGGCAGCGAAGCTAGGACGCCGGCGGCAGCGCGGATGGTCAGGACTCGAGCTATGATGGCCGGCGGTGACGGGTTTCGCGATGTACGGGAGCGAGCAGTGGCGGCGCTGTGAAAAGGGAAAGGGGATGAAAACGACCAAGAGCAGTTATGACAAGTGGGGCCACATCGCAGTGAAGTGCCGGATGAACCGACGGTAGAAAACAACATAGCGTCAGTTGAACCGTCGGATGAAGTGAGCATATCAGTGAAACGCATCACCGGATGAACCGATGGCCAGAAATCTAGATTCGTCGGATGAATGCTTCGCAGGTCTGAATTTGCCTCAAAACTCAGTAGCACCGGATGAACCGTTGCTTCCACAGAGGTGAGCGTCGGTTCATCCGATGATAGGTACTAGTGGCGTGCTGAGCAAAATTCAAATTGACCCGGCCACCGGATGAACCGACGCCTGGAACCTACATGGCAGCGGTTCATCCGACGGTGACAAAAACAGAATGCTGATCTAAAGCTCATTTTTGATCCAACAAATGTCACACACAAGCCAACACAAGCACTTTTTTGGACCAATCCTGAGTGACAACCTCACCCCTCAAGCACTCCTTTGCAAAATACAAGTATATAACCCATAGATTCCCTACAAGGGATAGACCTTATAAATTTTTAGAAAAATAGGTGAAATAAGATCCAAAAAGGGAATGTATGAGTTATTACCTTTGAACTTAGAGATAGAAAACTTTAAGCTCGTTAGGACATAACTCAATAGGCATTAAGCACAATCATTTGTCTTATCACACTTTTGGAGTTGTTGATTTGCATTGAACGCTAAGCAACTTTCTCATAGTGTGATTTTCCTTTGTGACACCTCTCACGCAATGCAATGCAAGAACAAATGCATGAAATTAAACATGAATGCATACTATATGACAAGCAAAGATGCAAAGCGGAAAGATAAACTATCTTGCCAAGTTTGAGCCCTTGTTAAGCTTACTCATGGTGAGCCTTTCAACATGCCTTGAGCGAAACTTGGAAACCACCGGCTCAAGCAAGACCCATACTCACCACTATCTTAACAAGGTTGGACAAGCCCCTACATCATGTACAAATGCAAATGCAAACTATATGACAAGTATCACATGATATTAGATGCATCAAGCACATTTAATTCACTCTTTAGCCTACAAAAGGTGTTTTCATCAAAAGGCTTAGTGAATATATCCGCCAATTGCTCCTCAGAGCGAACACCACAAAGGAGAATATCACCTTTAGCCACATGGTCTCACAAGAAGTGATGGCGGATATCAATGTGCTTGGTGCGCGAGTGTTGAACCGGGTTGTTAGCAATTTTTACGGCACTTTCATTGTCACAAAGGAGAGGAACCTTATCTAGAACCACACCATAATCCAAGATGCTTTGCTTCATATAGAGGATTTGAGCACAACAAGCCCCGGCGGAAATGTATTCCGCCTCCGCGGTGGATAAGGCCACAGAGTTTTGCTTCTTAGAGGACCAAGCAACCAAAGATCGACCTAGAAAGTGCTCTTGCGGTCTACTCAACATCCGGCAAAATCCGAATCCGAATAACCCAAGAGCTCAAAACAAGCACCATGGGGGTACCACAAGCTAATGCTAGGTGTGTATTTTAAGTATCGAAGGATCCTTTTCAAAGCACTTAGGTGAGATTCTTTAGGGTTGGCTTGAAACCGAGCACACATGAAAACACTAAACATGATATCGGGCCTAGATACGGTAAGGTAAAGAAGAAAGCTGATCATAGAATGGTAAAGCTTTTGGTCAACCGGTTTACCTCCCTCATCTAAGTCGAGATGTCCATTGGTAGGCATTGGTGTCTTGATTGGCTTGCAATCATCCATCTTGAACTTCTTGAGAATATCATTGGTGTACTTTTCTTGATGGATGAAAGTTCCTTCCTTCAATTGCTTGATTTGAAACCCAAGGAAGAAGTTGAGCTCCCCAATCATAGACATCTCGAATTCCCTTGTCATAAGATCACTAAAGTCCTTGCACACTTTGAGATTGGCAGAGCCAAAGATGATATCATCAACATAGATTTGACAAATGAAGAGCTCTCTGTTGATGATCTTGGTGAATAGAGTATTGTCCACTCTCCCAATCTTGAAGCCTTCCTTGATGAGAAAGTCTCGAAGCCTCTCATACCATGCCCTAGGAGCTTGCTTGAGTCCATACAAAGCCTTGATCAACCTATAGACATGGTTAGTATGTGTGATATCTTCAAAACCGGGAGGTTGCTCAACATAGACTTCTTCATTGATGAAGCCATTTAAGAAGGCACTCTTGACATCCATTTGGAACAATTTCATTTTGTGACAAGAAGCATAAGCAAGAAGGATACGGATTGCTTCAAGACGTGCTACCGGAGCAAAGGTCTCTCCATAGTCTAAGCCTTCTACTTGAGAGTAGCCCTTGGCGACAAGTCTTGCCTTGTTCTTCACCACAACTCCATGTTCATCTTGCTTGTTTCGGTAGACCCACTTGGTGCCAATCTCATTCTTGTTCTTGGGGCGCTCTACTAGGACCCAAACTTCATTTCTTGTGAAGTTGTGGAGCTCGTCTTGCATAGCCAAGATCCAATCCGGGTCCTCAAGAGCTTCCTCTATAGTAGTGGGTTCTACAAAAGAAACAAATGCATGATGTTTGCAAAAAGAAGCATATTGTTTGCGATGAGTACGTGTACCACCCTTGGGATCACCCAAGACAAGATCGATGGGGTGGTTTGATGTAGTCCTTGTACACCTTTCAAGTCTGGTAGAAGTTGGATCATCTTGAGGTTGCACCACTTCCGATTCTTCTTCTTGATCTTGGGTGTCTTGTGATGTAGGAGGTGGTCCATGTGAGGAAGATGGGCTTTCTTGTCTTGTGCACCTTCGATGGTCATCATTATCATCATCGGAAGAGGATGAGTCTTCATGGTTGTGGGAGGTAGAAGGTGTATCATCATCCTCTTTAGCTTGATGTCCCCAATAGCCATCTTCTTCATTGCTTCTCGGAGAGGTTCTTTTCCTACATCATCACAACAATAGCCATCTCCTTGGGAGCCATTAGATTCATCAAACTCCACGTCACATGTTTCTTCAACAGCACGTGTAGTGTTGTTGAATACTCTATATGCCTTGGAGTTGGATGCATAGCCAAGAAACATGCCCTCATCTACCCTAGTCTCAAACTTCCCTAGGTGCTTCCTCTTCTTGTAAATGAAACACTTACACCCAAAGACTCAGAAGTAGGAGATGTTGGGCTTCCTCCCAATGAGAAGCTCATAGGGTGTCTTCATTAATAGTCGACGGAGATACATCCTATTTGAAGCATGACACGCCGTGTTGATAGCTTCTGCCCAAAATCTTTGAGAGCTACCATAATCATCCAACATTGCTCTAGCCAAAGTGATGAGAGTCTTGTTCTTCCTTTCTACCACACCATTTTGTTGTGGTGTGTAGGTTGAAGAGAATTCATGCTTGATGCCTAGCTCATCACAATACTCTTCCACTTGAGTGTTCCGGAATTCCGAACCATTGTCACTCCGGATCTTCACAATAGATTACTCAAATTCATTTTGAGCCCTTTTAGCAAAGTTCTTGAAGATCCCAAACGTCTTGCTCTTGTCCTCCAAAAAGAATGTCCAAGTGTAGCGTGAGTAATCATCAACAATGACAAGACAATAGAGATTACCACCAATACTTTTGTATGTAGTAGGGCCGAAGAGGTCCATGTGTAAGATTTCCAAAGGTCTTGAGGTAGATACATAAGCCTTCATAGGATGGTGATTTGCTACTTGCTTGCCGGCTTGACACGCTCCACATAACTTGTCCTTCTCAAATGTTACATCCTTCACACCAAGAACTAAACCCCTTTTGAAAGCCTTCTTGAGTTGACTCATGCCTATATGTGCAATACGACGATGCCATAGCCAACCCTTGGATGTCTTGGTGAATAGACAAGTAGTCAAGTTCGCTTCATGAGAGGAGAAGCCTACAAGATAGATGTTCCCATGGCGAAAACCTTTGAACACAACTTCATTAGATTTCTTGTTAGTAATGATAACTCCCTCATCATCAAAGAAGCAAGATAAGTCAAGATCCCAAAACTGAGCAATGGAAAGCAAGTTATAACTACAAGAGTCTACAAACAAAACATTGGAAAGAAAGAGATGTTTTGCGATGGTTATGTCGCCCAAACCGGAGACCCTTCCTTTAGAGTTATCACCAAAGGTAACTTGCTCATGATTCCCCGCATCATCCACTAGAGAGGTGAACATTTTAACTTGGCCGGTCATGTGTTGAGTACATCCACTATCAAGGACCCAATGACTTCCCCCGGCCTTGTAGTTCACCTACACACAAAGAGATCAAGTTGAAGATTTAGGAACCCAAGAAAGTTTGGGTCCAATCACATGAGTTACTAAAGCTTTGGGAACCCAAATTTTCCTAGGATGATTCACTTTAGCCTTGGTCCCTATGAACCTTGCCGCCACCTTGCCCTTGCTATTCTTCAACTACAAGAAATGGTTATTGTTGAACATGGAACGATAGTTGCAAGGTAAGATAGGCAATGGACGTGAAGGTAAAGGACACTCCCTTGTGTGATGACCGGGGATCTTGCAATGTTGGCAATAAGACCCCACTTCCTTCACAAAGCACCCATAAAGTTCCTTTGACTTGCGAGTCTCTTTGATGGGTTGAGGGAAGGAGCCAAGTCCCTTAGAGCCATAATCTCTTGCATTGTAATAAAGGATCTCCTTATGTAATTCTTTACCCTTGGCCAAATTCTACACACAAGATCTTAGGCTTCTTACTTCCTCTTCAAGTGCTTTCACCCTTGCATGGTTAGTCTTGGAAGAGGTGGCAACATTCTCATCATTTAGCAAGATCTTAGGTTCTTCAATCAAATCATCACAAGAAGTAGAAGCATTTGTCTTAGTGATGTCTCTAGCAATTTCTTGCCCACTAGAACAAATAGCCTCATAAGCAAGCTCAATTTCATAATACTTCATCTCTAAGACCATATGATCTTTCTTAAGCATCTTTTGACTTGACTCAAGTGACTTGTTAAGCACGGTTATATCATCATGTTTCACGATTAGCTCATTGTGCTTATCAAGTAACTTGTTGTGGTCATCTCTAAGTGACTTGTGAGACACTACCAAAGCTTCATGTTCTTTGCTAAGGTCATTGTGTTTCACAAGCAACTCATCATTGGATAGCTTAAGCTTCTCATGAGTCTCTTCAAGAGCCTTGAGCTTACTCTTTTATTTCTTGATCATGTCGGTGTATTGATCTAGAAGTCCCTTAAGAGCATGAGGTGAAAGTTCATTATCACTATTCGAGGAGTCACTATCTTCACTATCGCTCACCTTGGAGTGTTTAGCCATGAAGCACATAGGTGGTGGAGGAAGAGGAGGTTCTTCATCATCCATGATCACAAGATCGGCAAACTTCTTGTTCTTCTCATCTTCACTACCGCTTGATTCACTTGAAGTTTCACCATCTGTGATCCATTCATTTGCCAAGAGAGAATGCTGACCACCCTTCTTCTTGTTGTAGGGCTTGCTAGAAGACTTCTTCTTGTATGGATCCTTCTTGGGGTGCTTGTCATCTTTCTCATTATCATCATCATTGTCGTTCTTCTTGCTTGAGCTTGACACTCGCTTGTCGGGCTTGGGGCAATCATATGATAGATGATCATAGCTTTGGCAATTGTAGCACTTCCTCTTGCCACCTTCACCACTTCTTCTTGATGAGCAAAACTTGTTCTTCTTAGGATCATAGTTGTAGCCTTTCTTGCCAATCTTGGAGAGCAATTTGGTAGTCCTCCTCATGAGGAAAGCAAGTTCACCATCATCTTCATCACTTGAGTCACTCTTGTCTTCACTTTCACTTGAAGAGGGAGGAGGCTTTGCTTTTGACTTTGGCTTGGGCTTGGTCTTGTCACTAGCCTTGAGTGCAAGATCCTTCTTGGAGCTTGATGTGGAAGTAGATGCTTCAATTTGACCCATCAAGAACATCTCATGAGACCGAATCTTGTTCACAACTTCGGTGATGGTGAGAGTTTCGAAGTCCTTCTCAAAGATGAGTGCCTTGACAATGTTGTACTTAGGCTTGGGAAGCGTTTGAAGAATTTTCTGAATAATTTCCTGCTCGGACACGTTAGCAACATCGAGAGCATTGATATTTTGAATAATAACACCCATCCTAGAGTACATTTCCTCTACACCCTCAGCATCCTTCATCTTCAACTCATTAAGCTCAACCTTAAGAAACTCATACTTCTCCTCACGGATTTTCTTGTTTCCTACATGGATTCTTTTAAGCTCCATCCAAACCTCATGAGCGGTCTCCAAAGCAAACACCCTATCAAACAAATCCTCCTCAAGAGTCTCAAAGATAAAGTTTCTAGCACGATAGTTCCACTTGGTTTCACTTTCGGTGGGTTCAATTGGCATAGGATACATGGTAGTGATCCATGCATCATGGTGTTGTGCTTGAAGAAAGCTAGCCATTCTATGTGCCCAAAAAGTGAACCGTTTCCCAGCCAACTTGGGAGGGCCATTGCCACTCCCCTTGCCCATCTCTCTAGGCGGTTAAGCCACCAAAAAGAGAGCCTAAGCTCTGATACCACTTGTAGGATCGATGGCCTATAGAAGGGGGGGTTGAATATGGGCCTTCTTCAAATTTTTAGAAGAAGAAGTAAACCTTAACCTATATCTCTAGTGTTGCCCATCTAAAAAGGTTTCTTCCTACCAACTAAGCACACTAGCAACAAAGTTCCTTAGCAAGATTCACACTAACATGAGAAAAGCACCCTAGTCAAGATATGCAACAAGCAAAGCAAACTAGAGAGAAACTAGAGCAAAGGAACTTAAGAGCTGAAAGTAAATGCGGAATTAAGTACAAGAAGGTAGAATGAGTGGACAAGAGACAACCGAATTTTTTCCTGTGGTATCGAGAAGTTGACGCTTCTTCCTAATCCACGTTGGAGCACTCACAAAGAGTTTTGCTCCCCCTCAAGCCACTTAGACCTGAGAGCTCACTAAGAGTACCCGTTCTCCATCTCCGGAATGGTGGGTCTCAATCCATTTACACCAAGAACTTCCCGGGGCTCCCACAATCTCCAAGAGCTCACCAAGAACCCCCAATCACTGAGACCGTCTAAGAGCCGTCAAACTCCAAGAGTAATAAGCTCACACACTTTCACTTGACCAATGCACTCAGATATGCCATTGAAAGCACCTTGAAACTCTTGATTACCAAGAAAGAATCCCTCTTGGCTAGGAAGATGAAATCCAAATGATCAAAGCACTAACTCTCCTTCTCCTTGGCTGCAGTAGTTCTTCAGAGCGGCAAAGGCAGCTCAAGAGACGTAGGGGGGGTCCAATTTATAGGCCTAGAAAGGGTGGCTAGCCGTTAGAGAAGTCCTCTGAAAAGTAGTACCGTCGGATGAACCGACGGTTCCCCCTACGACAGCGTCGGATCATCCGGTCACTCTGTCTGAAGAAATATAGCCGTTGAACTCAAACGCTGTACCACTTCATCCGACACATGCACTGACGATGCGTCAGTTTATCCGGTGCTGAAGCAACTTCACTCAGTTCGTCTCTGCGTAGAATAACTATAGGTACCGGATGAACCACTGGTAGTCTTCAGGAGTGTTGTTTCATCCGGTGCTGCAGCAAGTTCACTCGGTGCGTCTCTGTATGAAATATATGCACGCGTCGGATGAACTGATGCTTGGACCGTCGCTTCATCCGGTGCTGAAGGCACTTGACTCCAATCATCACTGTTACCAAACCCTAGGTCACCGGATGAACCGCTGCTATACCGTCAGTTCATCCGGCTGTGCTGTTTTCTCAGCAATTGTCACATAGATCATCCGGTGCAACTAAAATTGATAGCGTCGGATCATCCGACGTGTCCTTTTTCATTTCAACTCATCCAATTCAATCGCCTTTGAGTTTTCTTTCAATTATTTTGCTTCCAATGTGTTTCCATGAGTATCTTGAGCTGTTTAGTAACCAAGGAGCTTGATAGTGCATGAATATAGCATAGCATTTGGCATGGTCAAGCTACTAGAGTGTGAACCCCTCTTAATAGTACGGTCAAACACTACAAACTAGCAAATCCAAGTGTCCTTCATCTCCTTGTGACACTTGGAACTAAGAATGTCCTTAGCCTTGTAGTCTTTGTCCATTGATCATCCATAATTTCAAATTGAGGGGTCTCATTTCACTTATCACTTATGACAATAACCCAAGAATAAATCCGCTACAAAACAAAGGTTAGTCACAAGTATATGGTTGTCATTTATCACCGAAACACACCCTTACCAAAGGTGCGGTGGGGCCTTGATGCTTACAAATTAGTGCAACAATAATTTCAAACATAAAAACATGCATGGTAAGAAAGT